>JAZHLO010000002.1:0-2619040 GCA_036712075.1 Penicillium sp. DT28
AATATATTTTAAGGATATTTTATTAATATTTTATAGGTATACTACTAGATATAGACTTTTACTAATATAGATAAAGATTTCCTCTCTCTATTTCTAAAGAGTATAGCTATCGACTTCTTCTATTTTATAGTAGTATTTAAGTAGGTCGAAAAGATATACTATTCTATCTAGTCTATCTTTAGAAAAAAAAAGTATATTACTATAAATTAGCGAGAAGAATCGATTTATACCTAATTTACTAATAAATCGTAGTCTTTTATATCTAAGTATTACTATATTTATAATTCTTATATTACTAACCTTCTTATTATATATTTAGCTCTTATTATTCTAGCTATATAGGGCCCTACCTAGGAAGAATTTCGTTCTTATATTATTTTATAGCTTATTAAAGATAATATTAGGTTTTTAGGCTAGTAGATTACTAAGAAGGCTTTCTTTAAGGGTATAAAAAGTACCTACTTAGACCTCTTTATTAACGATTTAGCTATATTAAGTAATCTTACCGACCTTATTACTATAGAGTATAATTATATTTTTAACTTATTTCCTCTTCTCTTCGACTAAGGGTTAGGTCGAATTATATACTTCTAGAGTAGTTTTTATACGTTTTTAAGTTTTAGTCTAGGAATTTAGGTATTTCGATAGTCTCTAGGGTTTTCTTTTTTTATTATATTAATATCTTTAGCTTAAGCCTTTTACTCGCCCTATTTCTATAATATAAATCGTAGCGTTAATATCTATATTTCGACTTTTTAAACTTTTTAATATTTTCTTATATATTTTATATATTATAGTCTAGGATCTATTAATTATACTCCGAAGGCTAGCCTTTCTATTTAACTAAGTAGTAGAGCTACTAGCCGAACTTCTTTTTATCCTTAACTTCTTTAATCTTATATTTTTTTTTATCGGAAAGCTTAGGAATCGGTATCGAATCGGATTTACCTCGATCTTAGGATAACTAAGGTTCGAGTAGAGATATATAGAATATATTATAAATATAGCTATATTATTCTAGTAGCGCTAGTCGATAGGCCTAATAACTAATACGATTAAGAATCTTAAATAGGCCGATATATCTAGATACTAATTTCCTTATAGTCTTAAATTATAGGTTCTTCGTAGATAATATAACTAGTTAGCCTCTCGAGAATTCTATTAGCTTATAGCGCTTATTATAATATTTTTCTTAGAATTTATTAGTATTCTATTAGTAATTTATAAGCTTTTCTCGAAGATTTATTAGCTTCTTAGTATATATCGCTATAGCTAGGGCCTCCCTCTCTATAGCGCTATCTATAATATATAGATAGAACGATAGGTTATAACTAAGAAGGGCCTAGAAAGGTAATATACCTATTATTATATTTATAGCGCTATTATATACAAATTAAGTAGTTCGGAGGAGCGATAGCTAAGTTAACTACTTACCGTCGATAAAGTATCGAAGGTAGTACTCGAGGGTCTAGTTAGTTCTCTCTATCTACCTATTAGTTTATAGGTAAAATATAGTTAATAAGCGGTTCTTTATATAGAAGATATAATATAACTTCGACTAGAACTTACTTATAAATACTAATCCTCGATTAGAGATAATACTATTTAGTATACTATATAATAATTCAACTTAGTTATAGAATAGTTAGGCTAGTTCTATAGCGTCTATTATTATTATAACTAGGAAGAATAGGCTATACTTTATAAATTAGTCTATAATTATTAGTATAGTATCGACGTAGCGACCTTCGAAGATTATCTTAGGTAGTCCTATAATAAAGTCTATTAATAGTTCGGTAAATAGTTTTATAGGTATTAGGAGTTTTGCTAACTTACTATATAGCTTATATCTCGGTACTATAGCTCCCTAGCAAATTACGTATATTTCGATATAGTCTTATACGTTATTTATAAGATTAACCTAATAGAACTTCCTTTTTAAGAGGTCTAATATATAGTTTTGTCTAAAATAGCCTACTAATAGATTATCGTAATAGATTTATAATAGTCTTTAACGGAGATTCTATACTATAGGTATATATAAATAATTATAGAATATAATAATATTATCTCTTATAATAGACTAGCCTTATAGGCCTAGATTTCCTACCGAAATAGCGGCTTTTCGCTATTAAGTCTCTAGGTCTTTAATTTAAATTCTCTTAATTTCCGATAATAAGTCTATACTTATAGATACTTTAAAGATATATACCTTCTCGGTAGCCTAGATAGTATCTAAAATACCCTAGGGAATAGTATAATTATATCCTAAATCGCCTTAGATAGCCTAGTTAGCTATTTCTATATTAGTCCTTTCTAAGTCCCTCCTATTATATAAGTACTAAGGTAGGTATTCCCCCTAGATAGTTCTATCGTCCTCGGCCTTAAACTAGGTTTTCTAACTAATTAGGTTATAAATATTTAAAACTTAGATAGTAGTAGTTCGCTAGCTAGGCGATACTATTTTATCCTCGAAATATAACTATAAAAACGTAAGGAGATTAGGATCCTAGGTATCCTTAGTCTTTTTAAATATTCTAGATAGAGTATTATTAGGATTAGTTTTCCTAGAGCGATATTTAATAATAAAATTAAAACCTATAAGATATATATACTATCTAGCTTATCTACTATTTAGCTTCGGCTAACGTATAAAACCTTATAGATTAGTATAGTTAGAGAGGACCTTAATTTAGTATATACTTCCCTCTAGGTAGTAACGCTATTACTTAAAGGAATAGATAATAGTATAAAGTTCTTAATTAGGGATTCTATAATTAATTTCTATATTAGTAAATTTTCTTAACTAAAATATAACTAGATACTACCGATTCTTATCGTCTAGCTAGGATATTATAATAGCTATACTATACTTTAATATATTAGGCTTAATACGGATTAGTTATTAGGGGTCGAAATATCGAAGGATAGAGGTAGTCTTAAAGGCCTCGATTAGATAGTAAAATACTACCTTTTCTATATTAGAGAGGTTAACTTATCTCGGTTTTTTACTATTCTTACTTCTCTTTAGTAGTACTATAAAAGGCTATACTATTCGAGAGAAGTTATAGATAAAACGCTAGTAGAAGTTATAAAATCTAATAAAAACTTAGATCTTATAGAAAGTTTTAGGTAAAGGCTATAAAGCGATAACTATAATCTATTTAGGGTCTATTAATATACCCTTAGTAGAAATAATATACCCTAGGAACTCGACTTTATCTTAGTAAAAGATATACTTAGAAGTTTTAGTATAAAGCTCGGTATTATATAGCTATCCTAGGATTTATCGGAGGTAATTTATATAGGACTTACGATCTAATAAGAAAATAAGAATATTATCGAGATACGCTACGTAGTAGATATTAAGAAGGCCTTATAGTATTATATAGATATAACTCTAGAAGATTATAGAGGCGTTAGTTAGTCTAAATAGTATAACTATATATTTAAAGTAGCTATATTAAGTACAAAATATAGTTTTCTACTTATTATCTTCCTTAATATAGATATAGTAATATATATCTTAGATATCGATTTTACTAAAGAACTTTATACTAGCGATCTAGTCTAGGATCTCTAAGATAAGAGGTAAAGGATATCGATTCTTAATAGAGATTTTATTAAGTCTTTAGTAGTTAATATAGAGATATAGACCTCTATCCTTTTTAGGTATAAAAAGGATCGGTATACTAGTAGGGCTCTTAGAGGGTCGGATTCTTCTATTCTTTTAGTTTTCTTCTAAGTATTCTTATAGTATCTTAAGTTTAGATTATAAAAAGAGGTAAGTCGGGCTATAAGGTAGTTCTTCGCTAGGGATAGTATCGATAGTATAATCGGTAGACTTCTAAGGTAGTATAATTTTAGCGTTATCGGAATTAAAAACGTTATAAAAGTCCTCTAATTTAAGAAGGATTTAAGTATTTTTCGGTATTAAGTTAGCTAGGTCTTCGTTAGGTATCTAAATTTCTTTAGGTAACTTAACGACTATAAAGATATAGGCTTTATTCTTATAGTTCTTAGTAAATTAGTAGAGTATCTTAATTTTAAAAAAGAAGATATAGAACTACTAGGAATTATTAAAGATAGAGAGAATTATTTTATATTATATTAATATTATTATAGATAAAAGAATAAGGCTTTAGTACGATTTATAGTCGATTATAATATAAGATCGTAAAAAAGTCTTAGTTATACTACGTATATTAGTCGTAGTAAAAGGGATAGTCTATATACTATAGGTAGTCGTTTTTATATTATTAATAGCCTCGATAAGAGGTAGAGTAAGTTTAGCTTACTAAAGTTTATATTATTAGATAAACTAGTAACTAATAATATCGACTTTAGCGTAGCTATTAAGATCTACTATCGCTTTAATAGTATCTCGAACCTATATTATAGTATAAAGATAGATAGCGGTCTCTATTTAAGAATAAGAAGTTATAGTTATAGAGTTTACTCCGACTCTTAGTTATTTTCTTAATAATCTCTCTCTACGATAGATTAAATAATCGCCTAGACTTAGGCTCGGTAAAGGTAGTTAGGTTTAAGGTATTCTATATTATTATAGAGGAAGTATCGTAGTATATATCTATCCTAATTCTATATCGATCCGCCCTAGGGTCGTCTCTAAGAGCTATAGTAGTTAGAATTACTCTAGGAGTTATTAAAATTAGGTCGTTAGGATCTATTAGGATTTAGCCTATAAGGATTATTAGAGCTCTTAGTAGATCTAAAGTCGCTAGTATAAGGCTTCTTATTACTAGGGTCTCGATTCTATCTATCCTAGTTATCGTAGAAGAGATACTTTAGGGCTATTTTAGGTTTAATAAGACCCTAATAATAGACTATAGCTACGACTATATTATCTTATATCTTAGGTAGGTCGACTATCGATCTTAATATCTTATTTTTAAGATTAGGTTATAGCTTTATAAAGAAGTTAAAGACGTAATTCTTCTCTAATTTATAGTTAAGATATTACTCTCTACTATAAAGATAGAAGTAGAAGTCGTAGGGGTCTTAATAAGGTAGCTAGTAGACTAATTTAATTTAGTCCTAAACTTTAGCTTATAGGCTAGCTATACTCTTAATATAAGTAAAGATCTAAACTTTAAAGATAGGCTATAAGTCGGTATAGTCTTATTAGGTTTCTAGGGCCTTTTTATCTACGTATTTTCGCTATTTTATATAGTAGTCGGTATTTATATATTTTTAGGCGCTAATAATTTTATAAGTATTAGTATTATATAGTCTTAGGGCTATTTTAAAAATAATATCTAGATTAATAAGCTATTCCTATCGCTTCTATAGGAATATATCTATCTTAAAGATAGGGATATTATCGATCTTAATATCCTATTTATACTCCGATTAGCTATTATCTCTACCTTAGTTCTAGAGTAAATTAGTAAATAGGTTAGGTATACCTCTATTAAGAAGTTCTTAGAGTCTTTAGTATAGCTTCTACTATTTCTCTAGTTAGTAGATACGTTCCTAGACCGCTTCGTTATTAATTCGAATCTATTCTACCTCGATAGTAGGATCTTTCTTTATAGTAGACGAGAGAGAGGAGCCTAGATTAAAAAGGTCTTCCGAAGCGGTTTATACCTAATTTAATATAGCTCGCTTCTAGTTAGAGGTAGTTTAGTATATAGCTTATATCTTCTTATAGGTAGTCGGAGGGGAGAAGGATTAGAAACTATTAGGGTAAAGGTCGACTAGGTAGGAGAAGATAACGAATAGTAGTAAGAGGTTGAATAGGAATAGTAGATTAGCTAAGGTAATAGAACTAATCCTTAAGGAAAGAAGGATTAGATATATAAGGGAACTCCTTTTATAAGGTTCGTAGGTTATATAACTATACGACCGAGGGTCTATACGAACCGGTAGGGATTCGACTCTAAATAGCTTTAAGTCGCATCTATGCCGTAACATTCTACTAGCAATAGCATCTCTATCCCCTCGGATAAGCCCCTCCTATTAACCTAGCGTTATTAGTATAGAATCCGGAGATCCGTCGAGGTAAGGGAAGGCTACGTAGAGCTACTAACTTCTTACGGCCTTCCCGGGCCTCGTAGGGTACCTAGGGTACCTAGGGCACCTAGGATGCTACCTTTGACCGTTCTATGTATCGAGAGCCTTCCGTATTCGAATTGGTAGAATAACTACGTAGAAGAGGGCGTAGAAGAGCTCGTGGAGCTCGTAGAGGGCGTATAGGGCGTAGGAGAGGTCGTAGAGGCTCGGTCGTACCGGTCGTACCGATCGCACCGGTTATGGAGGATTCTGTATAGTAGTTAGCTTAGTTTCGTGCATAATTGATTGAATTACCGCGTCTAATTGGCTATTAAATAGAGATTGTAAGCGAAGAAAAAGGGGACGATTTAACAAGGTGTAAAACTGGAGGTTTTACTATAGAAATCAGAATTACGTAGTGGCAGGGTGGAATCCGGATTAATAAAAGTTCCGCATAACTACTGGCAGAAAATATGGAAACCTAAGAATTCAGGCAGGGCAGGGGCGGATTAATCGTCTCCTAACGAAAGAGATGACTCGTACAGAAAGACCAACGTCGCGCTTACTGGGAAGTGGGTCAAAGTGTGGAGAAACAAGATTTTCCTTTGATGCATCGGATATGCTGACGACTCCTTTTGCGAATACGAGTCGGTCAACCTCCGCCGTTATCTCCGTGAGAATACGCATGAAAATACGCAGTATGGCATTCGAGGAACACACCTACCACGGACATAGGCACAAGGTACCGCGCCAGGTTCTATTTCTATCTCGATAGATCTCGGAAAGGTCGGGGATCTTCCGTATTGGGCAACTGGCCACACGAGGCCCCGCTGGTTTTATTCCCACTATCACCTCTCACCTCCCCTTAGTCTCTTCTCTTTTTTCCCCTTCCCTCTCTGCATCCTTTCTCGCTGTACATAACCCCCTTCCGTACCGCCATTACACTCGTTACCTTCAGCTTGCACCCGGCTTTTTCCTATTGCGAACCCGGCCGAACGATCCCGCTCCTTTGTCCTTGTACGTGTACGCCCACGTACATTGTGTATATACGATCCAGCGGAACATGCCATTGTTGCTTTAAGCTTTAGCCTAGCCCCAGCCGATCATGCGATTCTTGGCCCCTAGCCTTCTCGGGCTGTATGGGTTGCTTTCGGCCAGTGCCTTCACTCTAGTACTTGGAGAGAATAATGCCACTTTCATGAAGGTGCGAGAGGATATAGTCAAGGACTACAAAAGCGAAGAGTCCATTCCCACGTCGAAATACTTCAGTAAGTGCTCGATTGCGTGAGATTTACCATGATCTGCGAACCACGGTGCCGATCTCGAATAACTTTATCTGACTTGTGGGGTTTTAGCGGAATCATCGTATGTCACAAACCGTTGGAAGAATGCGCACTGGAGTATGACACTAACCTTAACCTTGTAGCTTTCACTATCACTATGACGGCCGGTACGCGCGATCATGTCCATCCTGCCTCCCCCTCCGTGCTAATGTGTGGCAGATTCGCCAACGACGTCCTACCGAACAGAGAAGTCATTCCTCACCTAACCGCCTTGATACAAACGTACTTGAAGACCATGGAATCGATTGGCGCCGAGACATGGATTATGCATGGATCACTTCTGTCATGGTGGTGGAACCAGAAGGTAGGATGTACCTTGAACACTCTGCAGACGAGGCTTTCCCTGACAATTGTTGCAGCTTTTCCCCTGGGACAATGACCTTGACGTGCAGATTTCGGAACCGACGATACATTTCCTGGCCCAATATTATAACATGACGGAGCACCACTTCGACATTCCTGGCGTCCAAGACGGCCGCACCTACCTCCTCGAGATCAACCCAAATTACGTCGTCCGCAGCACTAAAGATACACTGAACGTGATCGATGCGCGATGGATCGACATGTCTTCCGGACTCTTTATTGATATCACCGCCGTGCGCAAGGACGATGAAAAGCGGGCCAGAGGCGACAAGGGCGCCCTGATGTGCAAGGACCGGCATCGCTATGACGAAAGCCAGATCTTCCCGCTGCGCCAAAGCTACTTCGAAGATGTGCCCGTCAAGATCCCCTACGCCTATACCGAGCTGCTTATCGAGGAGTACGGCTCCAGGTCTTTGTCTAACAAGGAATTCCAAGGGTGGGTACCCGTACGTCCGACTTGCTGAATATAGGTGCTGATTATTCTCCAGGCACTCATTCAACCAAAATACCAAGATCTGGGAGCTTCGGTAAGTTTCCACGGTACTCGGCTTTTGCGAACCCTGGACTGACATTCAGAAAGAGGACACGAGAAACGTTTGCTTCGACGGGGCTGGCGCGCTAATGACTTGCCCACCCGATCGGACGGTAACGAACCTTACATCCGTATGGCGGTTTGAACTGTATTATATTTGGCATTTACAAGCATTTTGGGCTCCATAATATTGAGTGTGAGGAGCTTGGGGTATGACTATTCTCCCCTTTGCATTTTCAGACGGCGTTGGACTTGTTGGCACGTAATACACTTGGGTGTTGTTTATACGATTTCATGCTACGTACATATCACGAGAATTGGCATATCTTTTGGACTCTCCGAGTCGTGGCTTTTGTTTTCAGGGTAAACTTATGGATCTCTTCTCCGGCGCAATACAAAAATATGGATCTATGAGTGTCACAACCTTGTAGATCTTGGCCAACTCCGATAGGAGGCTGTCAAGCTCGTAGTCCTCAAGTAAGTGTGCTTCTTTAAACCTGGTTCCATGGAGGAATGAGGCGATAGCTGCGTCATATCATTCATGACTATGATAATTTTCCGTTGTCCCCGTGTCTGCTCGCGAGCCATATCAGCCACGTGACCCGCGATAACGAAGCTCCAAGCTGGCATCAATTGATCTTCCCTTTCCCCACGCCATTGCATCCGCCAGCCACGTCGAATTCCCGGGTGAGCCAAGCGCCCAATTTACAGTCCCGAAACGACTCTCCAAATTCGCCCAACTCCCATCCTCAGTCCCAGCACCATGCCTACCAAACGACACGCGGCCTCAACTACCTCCGCATCAACTGCGTCGACAACCACAGCCCTCTCCTCGGGCCCAACAACCCTAAGGACAAATGCCTCAGCCGCCGAGATTGCCCAACATGTGTGGCAACAGTATCTTATTACGACACCACAACGCACAATGCTCCTTGACGCCTTCATGGCCTTCCTAGTTCTCGTCGGTGGCCTACAGTTCTTGTACTGCGTACTGGCAGGAAACTACGTATGTCTTCTCCCGATTACCCGGCGTGGATTAAATTCCAAGTCCTTATTATGTCTCGCTTGACTTAAATAAACCGTATACTGACCACACTCTATCTACAGCCCTTCAACGCCTTCCTGAGCGGTTTCTGCGCCGCTGTTGGCCAATTTGTGCTTACGGCCAGTCTCCGTATGCAGACAAGTGATGATTCCGGATCGATTACGAGCAAGCCCAGCTCCAAGGGGAAGAACGCTCGGTTTGCGGACGAGGATGGCGAGGAGCAGGTGACTAGCTATTCGCACGAGAGGTGAGTTTCTGTTGAAGACGGACTTGTCGTCTTTCTTTGCTTAACTTATTCCATATTGTGTTTCCTTGGCATTGGTATTTGGTTGCTAACTCGCGCATCGATAGGGCCTTTGCCGATTACATCTTCGGAAGTCTGATTCTACACTTCTTCTGCATCAACTTTATCAACTAAGCGGTTGACGTGTTAAACTATCTCGAAGGATCAAGATACCCTCGCTTTCTCTGGCGCTGGTCCGTTTGATGGAGAGCTGGACAATCCTGATTCCTGGTGCCGGGATTGGTTCTTCTGCGAAATGGAGCTATTGTATAGGCAGCAGCCAAGACCCTATATGACGCTGTGGATCCATGTTAGTTGTCTTGAGCAGATACATAGGTACTCCAAAGTATGCTTCAGACGGGGGTTCAAAAATACTATACTGAGGTAAATGATTCCCCCTTCGCCCACTTATGTGGTCTAGTGTCTGTATAACATTCCCTACTATTTGTACACTCTTTGTGGTCAATCGTGAAGTTTCCTCTACAAATATGACACCCATGTAATCAAAAGGCGAAGCCCAATTCCATGCTCTATTTCATTCAATGTTTTATGAATAATTCTCAGACACAGATTTGGGTATCTTGTTCCATTTTTGAATAGTCCCGGATCTATTTGCTTCCAACACTGTATTCAGATGTGTTGATACTGTACAAAGAACGAGTATATCCAAGTGCAATGCCCACCTGAAGGGCTAGAATGTCCGCCCTGGCCGCCGGGGTATCGTAGGTTTCTTCACCACGCTGCCACCTCCGCCGGCACCAGGCCGAGGCGAAGATGAAGCTGTGAGGCCACCGACTTTCCCAGGCCGCTTGACGACGGGACGTCGTACGGCGGATTTAACTCCTCCAACTTCAACTTCCGTTTTGCGACGGGTGGGATCATTGCGTTCCTCCTCGCGCGCTTTTTGGGCCGCGGCGCGTTCGCGATCCGCTGCCATCTGGGCTTCAATGTCCATGCGCTTGTTGAATTCCAGTTCTGTGACGCGTCTATCGCGCTGCGAGTAGCCCTTTTCTTTGACTGAATAAAAGACACCGCCGAGTTCGGCGAGCCACTGGAGATGGGTTAGTCGAGGTATATACGGGAGCAAATGAAGCGGATACTTACATGCGGGTCAACGGCTGTTACGGTCGACATGTATTCCTTGGCAGTCAAAATCAACTCGTGGTAGACAACGTACTCTGGTACGTAGCCGAGACCGTACAGTGCGCTAGTAGGGTGCAAGGCCATAGTCACGCTTGTGCGGAGGTTAATGAACTCCCCGATTCCCTTGACACGCGCAGCCTGGTGGTAGAAGCCGGAGCAAATACATTTGCGGATGACGTCCCAGTCTGTGCCACAGCTCACCAGGGCATCTTCTGGACGAGCATGATATCGTGGAGCTGGTCGCGGACTTCCTTGGCGCGCCGGAGAGATTTGCCGTGGAGGAAGTGCCTGGTACACCAAGCATCAGAGTAGCCGTTCGATTTCCACTGCGTATAAACATGAAGCAGAGTCAGATGGTCTGATTCGGGCACGAAGAATTTCTCCCGGGCTGAGTCGGACTCTTCCTGTCGTTCCTTGGGGCGGTAAAAGACGCTCGGGACCGAGAGCATGGAAACAATGGTAAGCATTTCTTCGCTGCACTCATATTCCTCCGAGGCAGTGATAAGAAGCTTGGCGAGAGGGGGATCCATGGGGAACGGTGTCATGCGACGACCCAAGTGAGTAAGTTCACCCAGGTTGTCCAGAGCCCCGAGCGCCCAAAGTTCGAACAGAGATGTGCTAATCGTCTCCTGGGGTGGAGGGTCCATGAAGTCAAAGTCCAAAAGATCCTTGACACCCAAAGACTTCAGTAGCAGCACAGTGTTGGCAAGACTCGTGCGCTGGATTTCAGGAATCGTCTGTATGTAGAGCTCATTCTTGTAAGCGGCCTCCGTGTACAGACGATAAGCCTTTCCGGGACCAGTCCGGCCAGCTCGTCCAGATCGCTGATTGGCATTGGCCTGGGAAATCGGTGTGATCTGGAGAGTATCCATACCCATGCGCGGGTTGTACACCTTGAGCTTCGAGTATCCCGAATCCACAACGTACATAATACCATCAACGGTCAAACTCGTCTCGGCAATGTTCGTGGCCACAATCACTTTGCGCACGCCAGCATCCGCCCTCTCAAAGATTTTCGCCTGTTGCTCTGCCGGCATTTGACTGTAAATAGGTAATATGCTAAGTTTCGGCGGATCATTCAGCAATTTCAATCGGTCTTCAACTAGCTCACAGGTCGACTCGATGTCCTCTTGCCCTGTCATGAACACAAGGATATCGCCTGGTCCTTGCGACACGTGGATAGCCAAGACCTGCTTGACTGCACTGTCGACATAATCCTCACAAGGCGTACGGGAGAAATGGAGATCGACCGGGAATGTTCTGCCGGGGATGATGAATTCGGGAGCGCCACCATAGAAGCGAGAGAAGCGCTCTGCATTCATAGTTGCCGATGTAACAATCAGCTTGAGGTCCCTGCGTCGAGCCAGTACCTTTTTGAGAAGACCCATCAAGACATCAGTGTTCAACGCTCTTTCATGCGCCTCGTCCATGATGATACACGAGTATTTATCAAGATCCTGCTGGACCAAAGATTCTCGCAGAAGTACACCGTCGGTCATATCTATTCAAAAGTATGTCAGTCGATGGCTTGTGTCTATGACCTGCGTTTGAAAACTCACATTTGATCACAGTCTTGTCACTGGTGCAGTCTTCAAAACGAATAGCATAGCCCACCTCTGCGCCGAGGTCCACCTCCATCTCCTCACTGACACGCTTCGCAACACTCATGGCCGCCACGCGACGAGGCTGCGTGCACCCAATCATGCCGAGCTTCGAATAGCCATCTTCGTGGAGAAATTGGGTCAATTGGGTAGTCTTTCCAGATCCCGTTTCGCCCACAACGACCACAACCTGGTTATCCCGGATAACTCGTAGGAGATCCTCGCGCACTGCAAAGGCAGGCAGAAACTCGCGTTGCTCGCGCAATGTCTTGCTTTTACTGAACGAACTGGCGCCGCCTTCATCCTTTTTCAAATGCTGGGCGAACTTGTTTCCACCACCCTTGTAGACTTCCTCCACCGGCCCCGCAACAGCACTATCACCCTCGTCCTCATTGACACCCGTCAAATTGCCCAAGGCAGTACCGGCCATGGATGTCGCCTGCTGCGCCTGCTTCTGCCGCTCGCGTTGTTGCCGGCGCTCTCGAACAACTTTACTCCCCTTTCGGCTGAAGACGGCCATGTCACTCTGGGGGTCCCGAATAGCCGAGATCGGCTCGAGTTGCTTGGTGAAGATCGTGCGGCCATCGAGAAAAGGTGGTCGGAGGTCGTGTACCAACAAATGAACTCGAGTCGCCTCCTCATACTCGGGCATAAAGTCGCCATCAAAGTCTCTTCGCTGCGCGACACCGGACGTGAGCATGCGATTGGTTTCCCAGTTGTCGATGTCCTTGCGTTTCGCGTCTCGCAGCTGAGGTGGGAGGTTCCCAGAGCTCTTCTGCCTTTTGGCTGGCGGTCCCATTTCATCGCGTACCATTATGGAATAAATGGCCCGATCCACAGGCCAGGTTCACCGAAATCGGAGTGAGTCGGTGTCTGGAAGAAGTTCAAGATGGCGAATGTCCAGCGGTTGGAAATATATGAGCAAACAGTGCAAACCGTTATCAGTCACGTGATACCGCATGTTTCTTGCTGTACATAGTCGCTGCGCACCAGCGTATGGCCTCGTTTTTTGGATGAGAAAGTACGTAAATGAGAATTCATCTGAAGTATTATGAACATTGTCTATCTAGAACCTAGTTTTTGAAATTAGGGTTGGGAATGGCATTGTAGGTGGCATCCCGTAGTGGCTGCCGAGCCCGCGAAATCAAGCAACCGCCCCGCATCGTCATCTCAACTTTTGAGCTCCCTACGCCACATTGCCTCGAGCCCTCACACCGTCACCATGGCTAGCCAACAGCAAGTGGACCCCAAGAAGCAGCAAGGTAAGTCATCCCCAGAGCGCTGTACGACAGTGCGATAGCTAACCTCCTCTCCCTGGTACAGAGCTGCAGCTCCAATACTCAAACTTCAAGAACACCCTCCAACAACTCGCACAGAAGATCGGTGATATTGAGCAGGAGGCCGAGGAACACAAGTGAGTTTAGAGGACCCCGGCCCAGCGATTCCATGCCCTAGCGATCCGACGCCCTCAGATGGGTTCACATTCACGAGGGACTCGCTCATGAGAGAACACTTTGACTCGATGCTCTTGGATGACCATGGATGCTGATGTGTCATATCTATAGGCTCGTCATTGAAACATTGGACCCTCTCTCCGAAGACGGAAATGTTTCCGCATGGTGAACGGAGTTTTGGTTGAGCGCACGGTGAAAGACGTTCTCCCGACGCTCAAGACAAACTCGGACGGATTGAAACAAGTCCTCGAGGAGATGCTGAAGCAGTACAAGTCAAAGCAGGCTGAATTGGATACCTGGAAGGTGAGCGCATTCCACTCACGAGTACCTATATACTCCAACAGAGAGGCACTCGTTCTATCTTAATGAAGAGATCATGACTGATATTGACTGTTTTGCGTGTGCTACAGACGAAGAACAACATTCAAGTTGTGCAGCCCTGAGCAGAGTCAATCACCCTTGTACATGCTGATTCCCAGACTATCTCAGCGTGTGACCAAGATACTTTCGGCGTTTACGGGAATGGTATAATGACAAAATCTAGCATATTCTTTTTCTCAACTATAACCAGCTGAAAATCCAAAATAATACATGACGTATGTCGAGTATGCATTCGATCCGGGATTACTATCTTATTGGCATCACTAGTTAGGCTGTCATGCTTCTAGCATCTAATCATAAGGTCTACATAGGTACTTGGAGAGATACAACGTTCAAATACCGGGTATTATCGTTGCTATTCCAACAGTTATGAGTGTCGCCTGCATATTGCTCGATGCAAGCCCGAGTGCCTGAGCAACCCAACCTGTTGGAAAAACCAACAGGATATGTCGCAGCCAACAATATTACTTTCTTATTATCTTCATGGATATTATCCAAATGTATCAAACCTTGGAAGACAGGATTCTCTGTGCATTTCTTGTAGGTATTCGTAATACCGTTGAGTACATACCGGAAATACTGCCTGAGGCCTTCCGCGATCGGACGACTTCCCCTGCTTCTTTGCTTTGCCCTCTTCCATTTGGCCTTGACTTATATCTTTCCTGATTTCCAAGTCCATCGAAACTCTGTATCACCTGTTTGCTGTGGTGGACCCTGTTTCTCGAACTGACCACATCTACTTGGTAAGGAACCAACCGAAAGCCTCGTGCGCTCAGGGAGTTCTGGTTCGCCAATTGAGCTCAGCCTGGATGAACGCGGGCCCTCCAACCACTTGCAGTTCACGCCCTGATCATTTTCCCCTCAGAGCGAATCGGATAAATTGACATCTACTCCCTTGGTCTTTATTTACCCCAGCGAACGTAAGTTCATAATCCCCCCGGCTTTTTTACTCGGCGCATGCGCCTGTTCGCTGGGCTTTCCCCTCACCCCAATCCCATCCCCGACCCACCCTTGTTGCTTCCCGCGTCAGCGCAGCTTACAAGGTCCAATTCGACCCAACTTATGAGGCGCGCATTGGTTTCGCACTGCAGCAGTGCGACGCGATCGCGTTTCAATATTCCCTCGAGCCTTATGCGATCTATTCCTAAACCGGAACCCCAGACTAATCGGTTCGTTGCGCGCGTCGCAAAGCACAGCTCCCGCTCGCATTATTGCCAAATCCCCCAATCCGCTGACGCTGCCAACAGCCCGAGGCTGTTGTGAAGCGGTTAGTACCCAGCCACTGCACTGCCCTCCCTTGACCCTAGTAAATCTTGGGCTTCTACGTCGCAGCCGATTGCGCGCCAATTCAGAGATCTGACGTGGTCCTGCCCAGCAGAGCCAACCAGCCCTTGTCGCCCAAGGACCTGCGCGAAACCGAACCACTCATAATTATGTCGTCGGCCTCGCCCTCGAAGGAGCCGGAGGTTGAACCCGAGCTGCATTCGGGTGAAGAACACGAGCAAATGGACAAAGATCAACAAGACCTAGCACATGGACAGGGCGAGTTTGAGGTGAAGGAACAAGATCGGTGGCTCCCGATTGCAAATGGTTAGTTGCGTCTCCTTGCAGGTTTTCTGTTGATCTGATTTGCGCGTACCTGGCTGCTGGCTGTCACTGCCGTTTAATCTTTCTCGTCGACCCCGCCTTTGAATCACCTTCCAGAAGCTTTTTCTTGTCGCCTGTCTTTCATAACCCTTTTGTCTGCTTTCATTCGACCAGTTCCATTTATTCGGAGAAGATGTTGCGCAAGTGAGGGGGCTTCGTATGGCGAATGTTTTCCATTTTAGCATCATGGCTGTCGCATTACTTCCTCTACGAGCGCTCTTACTTTGCGAATGGTGACCGAGGAATGCTAATATCAACGCTATACAGTTGCGCGTATTATGAAGTTGGCCTTGCCCGAGAATGCGAAGATAGCAAAAGAAGCCAAGGAGTGCATGCAAGAATGCGTGAGCGAGTTTATCTCATTCATCACTAGTGAGGGTGGGTTCCCTGCTTTAGTTCATAAAATATGGATGGTCCACTGATAGCCTGAGCAGCTTCGGAGAAATGTCAGCAAGAGAAGCGCAAGACCGTCAACGGCGAAGATATCCTCTTTGCGATGACCTCGCTTGGTTTCGAGAACTACGCTGAGGCTCTTAAGATTTACCTTTCCAAGTACCGCGAGGTAGGTTCTGTTTTGCCCTGTCATTTTACAGCCCTTTACTGACAGTATTCGAGACCCAATCTGCACGAGGCGAGAACCAAAACCGACCCCCAAGCAGCGGCTATGGCGCAGGTGGTCCCGTTGGAGGCGCCCAAGGTCGTTTCCCCGAAGGTGCGGAAAGTGCGAACAGTATCATGAACCCGAGCATGGACCCGTCTGAGCAAGATGCCTCTGCATATGGCTATCCGGCTATGGTTGGCCAGCCTCATAATGGCGCTGGGGGAGATTCTTACTAAATCAATTGAGACACAATGTTACCTTTTGTCCAAGGATGGAAGCGGGAGGCGTGCAGGCGTCCTTGGTTTCTTTCTCCACCGTCTGTCGGTCATATGCTGATATGTTGGCGACATGATCGTTCATACTTTGTTCGGGGAGAAAGGGTCTCGGCTGTTCGCGTTTTTATACCTTTGCGAGATCGACTCTCGACAGATCTGGAGTTTCGGGGAATTATGGGCGGATACATGATCTAGGTAAATTTGTATTTAGGACTGAAGTCTTTTCCAACGATACCTGGTCTGTTCGTACTTTCTATACTTCCCAAAGAGGTTTGATCTTCGCTCGATAAGCTCTTATCAAAAGGGCCGTAATTAGCAACGTGTTGCAGACCTCTACCTAATCCTATACTCCTACTCTACTGTCCTCTATACCTAGAATCAAAAGGTGTACTCCGATTCATCCCAGTTCCAGTTTTCGCCCCATTACCTAATCGTGCTTCTCCGCATCCACGTGAGGCTCCACCGAGAACCCGATCCCGCAGTTCTTCGACCTCCCGAACTTTTCGCTTTTTTTAAGTCGCATTGAGTCATCGGCAATCGTTTGACACGATGCCATGAACCTGACGTGATCGACCTGAGAAGAATGCAGAGCCGTGGCCAAATCGCACATGGAATGATGTCGATGGTCTTCCTGCCATGTCCTCCGTCAACGATAACGCCTCCTCGCCGCTCCCGAGCGATGGGGTGAGCAAGCGCAAACAGGGTAAGTGCTTCGCGATGATTTATTCTGCCCTCAATTCACCGTGTCAGGAGCTTCGAGGAGCTCTGATCTCATGGACCTTCCAATACTACGGTGTAAATATCAAGATTGCTGACCGGTAACTGTAAAAAAAAGGCTCCGCCGCCTGTGTCCACTGCCACCGTCGCAAGGTCCGTTGCGATGCCCGTATGGTTGGAACACCCTGCACAAACTGTCGCACATCTGGAAAAACCGACTGTCGCATCCACGAAAAGAAAAAGCGTCTTGCAGTACGTTCGATTCTCGACCCTGTTCCGATCCGATCTCGGCCTCTACCGATATCTGATCATGCCGCCAACCCGTCAACATCGCAACCGCCAAGCTTTCCCACTGCTTTCCAAGGTGGCCCCGCGACAACACCTCTTGCGAGCAACCTCCCGCAACAAAGATTCTTATCCAATGCCGCACCGGAGAATTTTGGCCGAGGCCCAGATCTGTCCCATGCCCACGAGGCGCATACGGAGATGGAACAGCATCTCGTTAAGCTCATTGATGAGGAAGAATCCGGCAGAAGAGAAATACAGAGAGGCGTGCGCGCATTTTATGTGGGGCATGAGCATTCAAACATGTCCTTCTTGATTCGCCAACAACGAGATCAGGACGACAATGTATACCACTTTGCAAGCAATGAGATCCCACGGCGACAGACAAAAACCGTTCAGGACCAGCTGTTGATGGATGCATTGACTCTACCCGAGCCGGCTCTGGCAGATGAACTGGTGCAGGCATACTTTACCTACGTCAATCCAGGATACCCCCTCATCGACGAAGACCTGTTCATGACACAATACCGAAATCGAGACCCGTCAGATCCCCCGCCAATATTGCTGCTTCAAGCCATTCTGCTTGTTGGAGCACACGTCACTCGACCGAAAGCTGAGCGCGATGCACTCAAAGAAATCTTCTTCCGTCGCACGAAGTACCTTTTTGACAACCGTATCGAGCGTAATCGAGATATTCTCGTTCAAGCAGCTCTGCTCTTGACTTGGCACTCAGATAGCGCCGACGACGATGTGGCCGCAGATGCTCACTTTTGGGTAGGCGTGGCTGCACGAATCGCCACCGGGCTTGGAATGCACCGCAACCCTGTGTCCAGTAGTTTTGTTACGCGGGACAGGCGGATGTGGAGACGAGTCTGGTTCATCATGGTGCAATTCGATGTGATGGTCTCACTTTCTTATGGTCGTCCACAAGCTATCAACTTGGATGACTCTGACGTGTCCCCTCTGACACCGGCTGATTTCGAGAACTGCGGGCCTCGTGTGCAAACGGATTTTGTTATTCATTTTACAGAACTCTGCACCATGATCTCGTATCTCATTCGGGATCGGTTTGGACTGCGTGCTACTGATGAACGACGCAAGGCTGTTCTCCAAGACGCCGATGAGTCGTTGGCAAATTGGTCATTGAAGCTTCCTGACAACTTGCGTCTTCGAGCGTCTGACATGGATCCTTGGTCTGCTATGCTCCATCTGACCTATAACAACTTCCTTATTTTGCTGCACCGGCCTCATCCAAGAGCCTCTGCATACTCCGATGATTACGGACCGCACGACGCGGAAATTTGCAGTGCTGCTGCTGGAGTCATTGCCTCTATCTTTGAGGAGCTTAGAATCAACGACCGTCTCAAGTTTCTGTGGTACACGGGCGTCCATACTCTATTCACAGCCATGATCCAAGTTCGGGTCGAGCTTCGGTTCTCCAATCCGGTCCTGGCGATCAATGCTCTGCGTCGTTTCGATTCGGCATCTTATTCGCTCCGGGAACTGGCTCAGTACTGGGTCCATGCGGGCACAATCCTGCGACTCTTCGAAGACTCCAAGCGCCTTCAGGAAGACTTGCGCTCGGCTACCGGCGATCGATCCAAGCCGTATAACGGTGCTGCCAATAAGATGCCAGTTACGACACCCGATCCGACAGCGGCCATGCAAGCTGTACAGACACCGCGGCCGCTTTCCTTCGGTGTTCCCACCCCAGAATCCAGTCATACACCCATGCAAGGAGCCACATTGTCGCCGCAACCACCACAGCCACAGTTCGACAACTGGATTACTGCACCTCTCAGGCTCAATGTTGGCCCATTGGAACGAAACGACCCATATGCGAATACCATGCAGGTAGATCCGATGGAGCAGACACGCGACTATCCCGATTGGAGGCAGCTCTTCTCCTTTGCAGATTCCGAGTTGCCTCACCCCATGCCCATGGAAGGACTCATGGAATTGGAAGACGAGTGGCGGCAGATCTATTGGCAGGATACCCCCATGGCGGACCTCATGCAGGATGGAGGTTGGATTCCTGGCTAGCCTCTTCTCTTTTGTTTTATACCCGATGCTGTCTTCAGGTTCTGTTCGGGGACCCTGAGCAGCATATCATTCTCCAAGCCACCCAATCCTGAGCTTTGGATAAGCTCGGGACTCTTTCTAACATTATGTCCTCCACACGCTTCTGTGACCGCACGACGAGACGAGATACGCAGAGCACGGACTTGCGCGAGAGTCTACATAGGCTTCGCACACGATACCATGTCGTCAACGACTACAAACCCTTCGATAGAAGTTATATATTGCTATCTAATTTCACGAATATCTACGGGGTTCATCTAGGCATTTTATCATCATTTGTTTATATACAAAACCAGCTTTTCACGTAAATGCACCATCGCTAGACCGTATAATATTTCATTTCAGCCAAAGACAAATCGCCTCCAGTTTTCCGCAAGCTGCTGCACCCCGTGCCGCAACTCCCACCCTCGCAGATCACAGATCTGTCGTGTCACTTTTTCCAACAACTGATCCATCTGAGGCCCCGCAACATGCAAATCACTCTCAACCAGAATCCGATCATCTGGCAACGCCTTGATCACATCGCAGGCCTTCCGTGCCTGTGGCTCACTGAAGTTGATCACCGCCGAGAAGGAGAAATAGACCTCAGACGGATTCGACTTGTTCAGGAACTGGGATATCGGCTCCACAGGGCCGGAGTAGGAATGCATACATATGCGTGGGGGGAATGGGGTGGAGGGTTTACTGGATGTACCGTCCTTTGCACCCTTCTCATGTTCGTCATCAGAAAGTGCCTCCTCTGCATTTAGCTGTCTTGCTCTTTGACGCCGTGACATCACAGGCCGTTCATGGCCCTTCCACAGCTCCTTCAACGTGTCGAAGACTGCTCCGTGCGCTTGTACACTATGCACTGAGACCGGCCGGCCCATTTCCCCCGCAAGTCGGAGCTGTGCACTTAATAGCCTCCGCTGATGCTCCATCTTCACCCTGTACGGTGACAGAGGTCGTCCTTCGCGTGATCCAGGCGTCAACTGGTTATCTCGACCCTCCAAATCTTGCGGTGTCCAGGTGTCGGGCAGTCGGAATGCCTTGTCTAAGCCGATTTCGCCTACGAGGGCGTTGGGAAACAGCTGTAGACGATCTTTGGTCTCTGATATTAGAGCCGAGAGTGGTTTTGGTGTTGGGAGGTGATTTATAAACTCTGGGGAGGGTGGCGGCGTAAGGACGGCTGTGTAGTGGGCTTCTTTTTGCTGTGGACCTGGTTGTGTGTCGTCCATGATCTGATGTGAAAACCACGGATGCCACCCGAAGCATGGCAGTACTCGCAGGGCTTCGTTGCTTCCATTGAGTGACTCGGCTGTTTGTTGCACGAGCTCCTGGTCTTCTCCGCGCGTTGCCATGATGGTCAGCGTCTTGGCTTTCATGGCGGGGATGTTGGCCACGGCGGCCATGGTATCAGTGGGGTGACAATGAGCATCATAGATGCCGATATCCCAGGGGAAGTCATTATGCTCTGACATGGTGAACCTGACAGATTATACGGAACATTAAGAACAAATGAACCCGAGTTCCAGATGATGTAAGTGGGGATGTCACATGCATCCCCGCATTTAACTAAAGTAGATAAACTTGTTACTTTTTTACAGATCCGATTTCTCTTCTACACTCTCTACGAGGCTCATCCCTCGATGTGCCATCTCATCAAGACCGTATTGGTGCTGCCGGTCCTGGGCTTCGTCTCGATCCCACTGCTTCTCTCAGCCTGGTTGACTATATCTTTCGCCCTGCTCACGCTCTGTATCCGTCTTAGTGTCGTATACATCGAGCTGGTCTTAGCATTACTAGTCAACTTCTTTACTCTCCCAACATCATCTTCATCATTCTTGACATTTGCACCATCTGAGCCCCCTCACCAATCACCTCGAGAAGGAATTCATGCTATGGGCCCCTCCCAGCTCGAAGTAATGACTCCCTCTTAACTCTGAGCCTTAGTACTACCCATGATGAAAATACAACACCCAAGCAGAAAAAGCACATAGTCGAAGCACATAACCCATCCACCCGATTCATCGACGACAGTCGAGACTTCGAAGGCGTCGGCGGCTGGCGCCAATATCACGACAAGAGACGTGGATCGAACAGCAACGAGAAACCAAGTTCCACAGCATCCTCAGTGCCGAGTAGCACAGACGACCTTGAAGCAGATGGCGACATTGACGCCGACGAGCGCGCATGGCTATCATTAAACGATAGGCTTGAACTGCCCTCGCAAGACATCTCTCTAGGATCGTCAGTACATAATCCCAGCAATTTCCATGCCTCCATGCCTTCGCCGAGAGTATATCAACAGCACTCTGGTCGACACCATCATCGTTCACATACGACTTCCTCGTTGACGTCTCGTCGTCGTACTGGAGGTCTTTCTCTCGCGCTTTCCTCGAGGCAAGGTCAGAGAGATTCTCATCTTGCGTCGTCTGCGCCGTGTATTGCGCCTTTCATGACGCCGCAACCGTACTCTCAGCAGTCTCGACCACTTGGTCGATATGCAAATGGACCGTCTAGAGAAGGTGCCGGTTCAATGGATATGGTTGGGAATGCTGGATACTTTGCTATCCCGCGTCGCGGATCATGGTACATGCCCTCTTCTTCATTTCCAGGAATGGAAAGCCCCAGTGTCAGTGGGTACACGACTCCACGCACTGCATTATCAACTGAAGACCGTGATGCGTCGATGCATTTGACCCGGCTAATCGCGCAGTATCCGCGGAGGCGGAGTCTCTCTGGGCCTCATTCGAGAGCAGTATTCGGAGAACGGGGATGAGCACATAAAATCATGGTGGACTGGGAAATATGGTTATGACAGGAATGACTTGCATGATAACTACAGAATCTCCTCATCTATTTCTAGCGAATATGTATACAGGGGGAAATTAAATGCACAGGATGATTATCTGCATGGACCCCGAGGTCGGAATGAATCACAGAATTCCTGGGGAAAAGAAAATGTACGGCTCCAAGCATGCTCCGATATCTCGTAGACCATTACTCATGACAAACGCCATGACTCTGTAGGGCTCACGACGCTCTCTCGCGTCGACTCACTTCTTCCATTTCGGATAGAACGACGTCGTTGAATTCTTCCCACCCGTCAAGGTAGAGATGGTGGCCGGCTCGTTTGATGACGACTACTTTGGCTGAACCTTGGTCGTTGCGACGCTCTTCTGGCGTGGCGTTGGCCAAGGCGCGCTGCTTGGCTTCCTCAAGGCGCGCTGCCGCGGCGTGGCCGCCTGAGACGTCCATCCAGTCGTGATCACCGTACATGAACACGACTGGCAGACCCTTTTCGCGGCGAGGCTCTTGTGTGGGAACTGGGGCATCAGATGAGGGAACTGGGTTGGTGCTCGGCGCATCGACTGACGCAGATGCGGTGGCTGGGGACTTGGTGGTGGGTTGAGGGAGAGAGGAAGAGTCTGGCTGGATAATCTGTCGGCCGACACCGTGGATACGGCGGATGAGAGGGCTGCGAGCGAATGCGCCGGGGGCGAGAATGTATGCTAGGGCATACTCGCCACTGCCGCGCTGACTGAAGATGGAATATGAGTAGTCGTGGAGTGCCTTGGCCTCATCCGCTGGGAGGTGAGAGAAGCGGCGCGAGGTCCAACCCGACACGATCCGGGGCCCCAGGGGACCCGTCCATCGCACCAGACTGAAGGGAGAAATGTTGGCATCCCACAGATAGGCGAACCACTTGGGCATGTTGCGGCGTGGCGGCTGATTCTGGGCC
The DNA here is from genome assembly GCA_036712075.1 of Penicillium sp. DT28. Taxonomy (NCBI): domain Eukaryota; kingdom Fungi; phylum Ascomycota; class Eurotiomycetes; order Eurotiales; family Aspergillaceae; genus Penicillium; species Penicillium sp. DT28. The sequence continues at coordinate 23,492 of JAZHLO010000002.1, forward strand.
TCGGGTGCGGGATTGCGTCCCGTGATAAAGCTGCCATCGCTGGTCTTGGGTGCGCTTCCTGGGACGGCGGCAGAGGAGGTAATTTCCCTTTGGTCCTGGGTGAGCTCATTGGCGAGCGTGGACTCGGACGGCTCGGGGACATCCGCGGTCACTGCGTATGGGTCCTCCGGGATACCCACCGGAGACGCTAGGATAAGCTTGTTAAGATGGCCAGGGTATTTGAGCGCATAGGCGACGGCCATATAACCACCTAAACTGTGGCCTAGGAGAGTAAACCGGTCAATCTTGCGCTTCACGCGCCACTCCTCAAGCGCATCCACGAACCATGCCTCGGCTTCGCGAATGGCCTCTTCTCTGTCTTTGGCCTTGATTTTGAAGGGAGGCCGCGTGCTGCGGCCCATGCCCAGCATGTCCAAAGCATGCAGTTGCCAGCCCTTCAGTCGACTGAGCGGCTCAAAGTTCTTGTAGAAGAAGCCAAGACCGGCGCCGTAGCCGTGAAGCATAACCAAATGTTGGTCCGCGGCCTCGCCAACGCGCTCTACAGAGAACTCGTTGAGAGCCCGGTCTTTGCCACTCAGCTCCACCATGCTAGAGCTCCACCGACGAGGGCCATAGGGGTCATTGAGGGAGTTGGTGGAGATCTCGCCTTGCTGGTTGTGGTCCGCACTCTTCAAACTGCTCGGTGTCGAATCGCTGGGAAAGTCCGCCGTGTTACCGGTCTGGTGGTGGGTTGGAGGCTGCTGAGGCAGGTAGGGAAGAAAGGATAGGACTTTGTGCTCTGCAGCTGCAGCAGGGAGACGAGCCCACTAGGCTTTTACTTAGTAGGATACCCATGGGCGCATGCTCCGGACGGCTTACTTACCCATTGGCTAAAACCTTCGCGGTATCCCAACGGAAAGAAAGAACTGGCGGCTGCAGCACCCGCAGCAGCGCGGGCGGCGTATGGGATGCCTTCTCGAACATGCGTACTATCTCTGTGCTGCCCGTTTTCATCCGATTCGGACGAATTCCATGATTCGGATGCCATGGTGGAGGATCGGCGGCAGAAAGTGTAAGTGGCAAGGTGGACGGGGCGAGTATGCGCCCAGCGTCGCGAGACTGGGAAGAGAATGAGTCGAGAAATATTGACTATACGAGAGCTAGACAGACCGATGGCTCTTGTTAAAGGTAGACTTTGAAAGACGAGGCTCATGGACTGCGCGTTTAAGACCCGGAGACAAGCGGCGTGGCTTAACCCCGACAGGCAGCCAGGCGCATACGCAAAGTCCGTGGAAGACGGGAGAAGGCCAAAGATGCGCACAGGGGAAAGATTTACAATTCAAGAGTAGCAATAAAGGCGCAACAGCTCTATGAGAGAGAGGGAGAGATGAGATGAGAAGGCAAAGGCGTATACAAGGAAAAGTGGGCAAAGGCGGTCTACAGATGTGATCATGATATGCGCATATCTACAATGGAATATCAAGTGCTTTCTACAAGTATCCTCGGATTATGACTATAAAAGACAGCTTAATATCTCTGATATGGTTCCTTTACAATTATAATCTGAGGACCTATGAAATTGTCGAAAATGAATGGAGGCCAAAGATTGAAAGAGGCTCAATTCGGGTGCAAATGGAACAAACATCCCCAACTTCCCCCTTCATCTTCATCTCCATGATTTCCTCTTCAACCATGACGATCACACTGGGCCGCATCGGCCGTTGATAGCTGTGTAACTATTTACATCATGGCAACACCCTTGGACCAGATCGTCAAGGGCGCCCCAGTGTCCCAACCCCGGACACCTACGCCGGAGCCAATTCATGTCTCATCTACCTCCCCGCCTTCCTCGACATCAGATCCGCTCGCGACGCTACCATCATCTCCGCCCCAGATTTACTTAAACCTTCTGATCCTCGAAGCCTCGCTCCGAGCGCAGTACCTAGCTTTACGCGAACGTCGCCGCCAAAATACCTTTTTCCTGCTCCTCCTGGTCGCTTGGCTTGCCTACTTCACGTATGCACTGTTCCTCCGCCCGCGAGAAGATGGCCGCGGTGTCGGTGGCTCCGTATATTGGGTGGTTGAAATGGGAGAGAAAGTCGCCCTGCTTGGAGGAGTGGTGACGGCTCTGTTGGTCTGGGGCACAGGGCAATGGGAGCGTGGAATCCGTTGGCCCCGGCGCTGGCTCGCCGTCTCCAATCGCGGCCTCCGCGTCATGAACACCAAGATCATTGTGATCCGTGGTCCCTGGTGGCAGGAACTATTTTCTTACATCTCGTTCCTATTTCCCTTCTCTGCACCCTTCTTCCCCTCCCCCACCGGCAACTTCCACTTCGTGGAACGTCACTCCTCCGAGAAGCGCGGTAATCGGCACTACCAGCAGTACTATAACGGCGGCGATACCGAGTCCGGGCTGGTGGAGGAAGACCTGAGCCCTGGTGGTGACTATATCCGTCTGCTGTTACTCCCCAAGTCATTTTCACCAGAGTTTCGCGAGAATTGGGAGGACTACCGTACCGACTTCTGGGAGAAGGAGAATGAGCGCCGAGCTCGGCTGCGTCATAGACTGCGCGAGCGCGAGCGCCAGCTCGCCCAGAGCGAAGGCGGTTGGCTCTGGCGGATTGGATTGGGCTGGCGCGCTTCTCAGCGCCGTCGCTTGGTGGCAGCTACACTCAATCGGTCTCTCGAGCCAGAAACCAAGCATAGACTTCATTCTCTCCATCCTCACCACCAACATCAGCTATCCACCTCCTCTAAGCTCAGCCAAGAGCACCGTGCACCTTCTGTCCGACGTGGTACCCGCTCCGAGTCGTCCCATTCACGCACCTCATCTCGCAGCACCACCCCTGTCGATCTCGAGGACCGACCACCCTCTCGCTCCTCGACATCTAGCCGGCCGCGGCGTGGAAGCACCACTCCCTCGGTGTCTGAAGCTAGCCCCCAGCAACGGACCCGAAAGGGATCCAAGAGTCTGCGCCGTGGTCTGTCACCTCTGACACAGGCCCAGACTCGCGAAGGTGTACGGACACCGTCATTCTCGTCCGATGATTCTGGCATCGTGCCCATCAGCGAGAAGGATAGGGAGCCTTCACCAAACCCGGTGCCTGATTCGAATCATGTCTAGAAGTATATGTATCTGTTCGCTTTTCTCTTCAATCTCTACGTTACTCTACATGGCATGGTGTTGTTGGAGAGCACCTTTCTGTGTCCTCTGGATCTGCACCGCATTTTAACCCGTTTATAGATACCACAACCTGTGTTTCGCAGCTAAAGATCATTATTGTATAATAGTTAGTCCGTGCAAGTTGCCATGATATCCATCTAGGGTTCCTGTAAACATGCCCTGTGTCTTTATGGTTGATCCTCTAGAACGTCAAAGCACATTTTCAACTTACACGTGAACAGCTGGTAGATTTGGAACCAAAACATGCATATTCCTGACGAATCGAGCCAAATCCATATCTCCATTCATCGACTCCATACTCCATACACAGAAGAGAAACATGATATCATCCCAATGCAACAACTCAAAGCATGCTCATAAACAAAAACCCGTCCCTCACAATATCTCCAATCCTTCCCAAAAGCTCAAGGTGAAGTAACCTTAGACCCGGTAGACACCTTCATCCTCCCCTCCGAGATACCTAGTAATCAAGTCAGTAATTTTGCTTTTTCGAAGTCTAGAAAGGCATGGGCTACTCACATCAGAAGATTCTGCTCGTTCATCACACCCAGAGCCTGGATAGCCTCGGGGCGCGGGAAGACGTGCGCAGCACCCAGGGTTGGCGACTCGCGAATAGCCGTATTGACAGCTTCGATGACTTCGTCGACCCCAACCATATCGCTGTCGGCGAAGACACGAGTCATGAGAGAACCCAGCGTCTGGCGGAAGAGCGTCATACGGGCTGGAGAGATGGGTTGAGCCGGTGCAGCAGTAGACTGCGAGTCGTCGGTCTGGGACTGCACAAGTTGCGAGGCTGGTTGGGAGGATGCCACAGACATCTGGGACTCGGTCTGTGTCTGGGTACGGGTGGTCTGGCTGGATCGTGTAGTCCGCTGTGCGCGCGGGCTAGCTGTATACAGACTGTCCGGGTCGTCATCTGGGACTGTAGAGCTGGCGGCACCACGGGATCGTGTTGTGGGAACCCGAGCTGGGGTGGCTGTGTTCTCGTCCTCGTCATCGTCGTCTGAATCGCTCTCATCGTCCTCGTCCTCATCGAAGGTGGCCATCTTGCGTCTCTTGCGGCGGCCAACCTCCACAACTTCCTTGAACATCGCGAAGCGCAGAATGGCTTCGGCTTCCTCGGCATCTTTCTCATCGACCCGGTTTGACAGACGAGCCTTGGCGTGGGCAGTAGACAGACGGATTAGTGTCTCGAGAGTACGCGGTGTGATGGGAGAAGTACGGCGCTGGTTGCCCGAGAGGTCGTCGTTTCGCAGAGCCGAGTAAGCGGCAATGATGTGGTCGGCAGCACCCTTGGTCAGAACGGGCTTGACTCGGGACTTGGCGTACTGGATGTACTTCTTGATGAATGGGATGCTGATAATCTCCATGTTTTTGTTGCGGCCGCTGCGACCAGTGGAAACCATGCCACCGTGAAGCATAACGTTGAACTTCTCAAAGACCTCCGTAGGCTGGTTGGCATCCTGGCGATCTTCAATGCCTACGCCCAGAGTCTGGTTAAGCTGCTCTCGTACAGGGGCACCTTCCTCGGTTCCGGGCTGGCGATAACGGTGCATGCGCAGAACATGCTCTGAAATCCTACGATCCTTGGAATCCTCGATATCATCGGTAACAACGAAGAGAAGATCGAAACGGGAAAGAAGAGAGTCGGGGAGCGCAATGTTCTTATGCGGGTCCTTGTGCGGATCGTATTGTCCGTAGACAGGGTTGGCGGCGGCCAGGACACTGCATCGTGCGTTCAGACTGGTGTGGATACCGGCCTTTGCAATCGTGACAGTCTGTTGTTCCATGACTTCGTGAATTGCGACACGGTCCACGTCACTCATCTTATCAAACTCGTCAATACACACCACACCACGGTCACCGAGGACCATGGCACCAGCCTCTAAGCGACGTTCACCAGTCTCTTTATCAGAGGTCACGGCAGCGGTCAAACCAACACCGGAAGAGCCTCGACCAGTCGTGGCAATGGCCAGTGGAGCAGTGTTCAACACGAAGCGAAGCAATTGAGACTTCGCAGTCGACGGATCACCAACCATGAGAATATTGATGTCGCCACGAAGATGAGTACCGTTGTCCAAATTCTTCTCCATACCTCCAAGCAGCATGAGCAGAATAGCCTTCTTGATGTGGTCATGTCCGTGGATACTGGGTGCCAAAGAGTGGGACAGCAGGTCGAAGACATTCTTCTTTTTTGCGATCTTGTTAATGTTTCGAATATCGGTGTCAGTGATGGTGGCCTGCGCAATGCCACCACCGGATTTTGAGGAAAGTTGAATGATGTTGTTGGCCATGACGATAGTACGGAAGGTAGACGATCCAGAGCCGGCATTGCGGTTACCAAGGGTGCGGTAGATACCGACAAGCTGGATTCTGTCACCGGGCTTGGCTTTGTCGACCAGATCGTCATCGAGAATAACGTCGACGCTTCGAGGCAGCTGACCGGCCGGAGCCCGCTCGGGCATTTCTTGAATCGAGATACTCTGGTGGTCCATGTAGGTCGAGTAACCGTACTCGGTAATAAGCTTGACACAAAGTTAGAGAACAATTTTTTGTATCCCTTGCCTGGATTTGCACTCACTGGATTCTTTTCCTCGTCTTCTTGCGGGTAGACATTCAAGCTTGTCGCACCGCTTGCAGTCATAGTTTGATCACGGTATTTTCTCGCTAGGAAACGGTCCTTCTTCTCGCTGTAGTGCACACTCTGGATGATCTTGGGTCGAACCAGAGAGCATTTCGTCACAATACCCTCGAGGGATATCATACGGTTCAAGTGTTGAGATCCCAATGTACGGGGGTTGCAAGAAAATTCGCCGAATGCTCCGACATAGGCACAGTAGTAGTTCTGTCGCGCTAGCTGTTAGTTTCCATTACGGAGGGCAATTAGGGTCAAGCACTTGAATGCCATACCACTTCATCCGCCGTCTCCTTGCTGGGCCTATTCGGCAGAGATTTGACAACATCTTTGAGGGCCCGGTCGAAGGCCTGCGAGTAGTCGAAGGGGCTGGTGAGAAGCCTGTACAATTATAGAAATGAGCAATGGGTCTTCCAAATCCGAAAAGAGAGTTGTCTGTATACCCTTCGGCAAGTTCGCGGTTGTGTGCTCGGATCTCATCGATGCTGACCTGCGTGAACATTAGCAATTTCCCCCGCCATTCTAGGGAGTAGATAACGCACAGTGAGGCGTCGTAATCCCCGATTTAACATCACCACAATCTCGGCGCGATAACTGTTTCAGCTGGTCAGAGCCATAATGGCAGCAATAGTCGACTCGACAAACCTGCGTGCCCGTGCATCGCCTGGAAAAAAGTGCCATGTTAGCCAGCTCCCGTTGACTACGATCGCAAAACATACCGGGATCAAGGAACTCGGTGGCAGCCCGCACGCGATCCTGCGCAGCCTCATCGCGCAACTGAATATCCATGGTTACGGGATTGAAGGTGATTTGGTGATGAGACGGCGAGTCGAGGGGGAGAAGAAGCGGTGCAAAGACGGGAGATGCGCGTCCATCCCAATCGGGTAAAATTGGAACGCGTGTCGACGCGTGCGCGTGTCTGCTTATGTCAGCGCGCTCGATTTGGTAGATTTGATGGAAACAGAGTATAGAGGCATAGCCTGATAGTAGTGCTACAGAGATGGTATTAGCGGGATTAAGATCCAAGCCTTGGTGAACCTATCCATTCCCCGAGCTTAGTTATAGTTAACTACCGCACAGGACTATGGATTTGGACAACATCCAAGGAGATATGATACATTGGCTTCTATATAGACAGGATATACGCAAAAGACTGATATACAAATCACTGTACATGGGAGACGCTCAATACGTCCCTTTGGGCCGTTCGGGTGCCTCGGTGTCCTCCACATGCTCGTGCTCACTCGGTTCTCTCAACCCAGTCGGCGCAACAAACTTACTCGGCTGATCACCCTTCTCAATCGCCTCTTCTTTCAGCCATTCGCCCTCATCAAAACCGTCGTCAACACTTTCATCAAGTTCGACCGGTCGAATCGGCTTCTTTCTGGGCTTCCGAGTCCCCTGTGAAGCTTTTTGAGGCTTGATATTTTCTTCCCTGTAGCGCTTGATCGCGTGAGTATGGGCTATGCGGCGATGGTACCGAATATGACCCTCAATGTCCAGCAGATCTTCGCGGGAAAGAGGGCGCTCGTGCGGGTTTTCGAGATCATCAGACCCAAAGAGTTCAGCAAGAGCATCGGGGAGCTCCTGCTTCTCTGTCTGATAATTACGGCGCACCTTCCTCGGTCTAGCTGTGACACCGGCGCCGAGAACTCCACCAAGAGCAACATCTCGGTCGAAGGGGATCCCGACCTGCTCGGGCCGAACTTCTTGGCCGCGTAGCAGCACTCCCTGGAATTTCTCAGGCCAATAGGGCATATCGCCAAGGGCCTGAATTGTCTTTGGCGCAGTGTCGTGGAGGACCTGCAGATCATGGCTGCCATTCAAGACACTATCCTCTCGAACGCGGTTCAGCGCTGCAGCGAGATACACCATGGTAACATAATTTGGCCAGAGCAGGTCAGGCTGAAGTGCCATGAAGTGCTTCCGTGCAGCTTTCCCGAGGAATTTATCGCGTTGCCGGTTGATGGAACGCGGATCACGTCGTGGGTCTTCAAGCTTGTATGCGAACTTGGAAGAATTTTTCATTTTTGGGGTTTTCACCGCGTATCCTCGCCGAAACGGACCCCATCCAGGGAATCTCGGCATGAAAAGGCGTTCATTTGTCTTGAAAGCCTCGACCAGATCGGACATCCGATCCGAAGCCGCCATCACCTGCACATACGTTGACCAATTGTGACTGGTCATCTTGAAGCCAGCGTCTTGGAGATCTGCCACGGCTTGGATGATCTTCTCGGTCTCATCCTGATATGCCAGAGCCTGCATGTAGAGGGAAAATGGCCTAGATAGCATGAAGCGCCACAAAGGAAGGATTTTAGGCTGCACCGGACGGTCACGAGGCGCACTATCCGAGCTTGCTTCGGTGTTCGCAGAGGGTTCCAGAGTTGATGATGCGGAAGAAGGTGCTGGCTTGACGTGGCTGGTAGAACTCGCCTGCTCCGATTCGAAATACTCGTCAATGTTGAGGGGGCTGCCCATTTTGATGGCGCGCGCAAATAGGATCTGCCAGCAATCTTCAACGCTCTTGTATTCGGCGCCCTTCAAATGGGTGACCATCATGGCATTGACAGTGCCGAATGGGGCGAATTCGAGTGCGTTTTCTGACGAGCTTAAAGATGAATCGGTTGCGACATACTTCTGGAACAATTCGTGGGCTCGTTCGAGTGCACCTCCTTCGCCGTATTGCTTGATGAGATATGCATAGTGCAAGGTAGAGAAGGCTGCGGTGGGAGAGTGTCCCGAAGCGCCGAGCAACGAGAGTTTGGATACCGACGAATTAGTGCCCACTCGAGAAATTGCTGTCATCAAGAACCTTTCTGCAGATTCCAGTCGTAGGCTGTCACCCCAAGGGTAAAGACCCTCGTCTTTTATGGCCCGCAAGTCACGCTCAACATCCGACTTGAGTTTCAAAAGACTCGACAGAGTTCCGGCTCCGCCAAATCTCTGGGTGATCTCATCGAAGATGATGTGAACCATATCGTGATTCTGAACCCTGAGATATCCGTACAGAATTATGGCGTAGTGATACTCCGTGGCATGAATGATGCGCTTCTTGTGCAGGTTTCTAAGAAGCTTTCGTGCCTGGTCGGGTCTGTTCATCAGCACCAAGCTAAGCATGCTTGCAGCGTATGTTGTAGCATCCGGTAACAGCTTGGCCCTGTCCATAGTTCTTCTGACTCGGCGGAAACCCTCCACATCCATCCGAAACGCGTATTGCAGCAGGAGCGTGTTCCACATTCTCATTGGAGATCCCTCGACGTTCAAGCGCAAAGCTTCCTTGGCAAACTTCTCGGCCAACCTGAATCGCTTGTTGTAACAGAGAACGTGAACTACGGTAGCAAGCATTGGCATGGTGACCTGGACATGCCGCGCTTCCGCCTCTCTAAGCAGCCAACGTGTACTGTAAATGTCACCGGAATTTGCACAGATTCCCATCAACGTGCCAAATGTATGGGAGTCAGGTGGCACGCCGTCGTTCAACATCTCGGTGAATACCGAAAAAGCGCCTGTTTGATCATTCGCGGTGGCGTAAGCCTTGAGAAGAATATTCCAACACACTGTATTCGGAATAAGATTAAAATCCTCTGCTATCCTTCGGAACTGATCATGCGTTTCCTGCACATTGCCAATCTGTGCATGGACGTATAGGAGCGGAGTCACTTGATAATGACTGCGAGGTGGCCCATAGTCGTCGACAAGTCTCGCAAAAATAGCATTCACCTCTTCCACATCCCCAGCATGAGAGTATACCATCATGGCCTGTCTGTATGCCTCAATGGAAGGTTTCTGGTGGAACTGGGACAGTTCGTTCAGGAATAATTGAAGACCATTGGTAATGTCGAAAGACGCCAAGGCGCTGATCTGCTTGCTGAGAAGTTTTGCGGGGGGCTTCTCTTCAGGCATTTGCCTGCGCAAGTGCCGGTAAAAAACGACCGCGCGAACAATATTTGACCTTGTGCCTGAGGCTTGAAGAGCCCGGATTATGTCAAAATAATGAGTTCCCTTCAGCAGACCCAAATTGTGGTAGATCTGCAGAATCTGAAAGAGGACGTCTATTGAACTGCCTTCGAGCAATTCGACAGACTTTGATATATGTTCAATGAGGAAATGCGCGAGACTGAGGGCGGTCTTGTGGTCATGTTGACTTGTGAGGAACTCTCCAAGTCGGATGGTGATCTCGGGCAGCATCAGGTGATCAAGTTGAGAAAGCATTTGCCTGTACCTTCGAAGCGGTATTCCTTGTACACCCAGCTGACAAATATCTAGGGCGTTGGCCCAGTCATTCTTCTTCACGTAGAATGCACAAGTCAATGCGCAACAAGAGTCTCCAAATCCTCTTTTGAGAGCCTCTTTGCATATTGATCTGATCTTCGAGGGTTCCTCAGTACGAAGCTGTGACTGAATGATGTGAAGGAAATCGTCGGCGGAACGGCTCTTGGGCGGTATTGTTTCAAACAATTGCCAGGCACGATCTTGGTCAACACTATGCGATGATCTGCTCAGATAGGCGCAAAGCGAGGAACGGAGAGGCTGCGGTTGTCTAGCGGCAAGGTAAAACACCCAAGCCTTGTCGAAATCCTCTCCTTGGCTGTCCAACAGCCTTGCGAGCTCCTCCGTAGCCTCCTTTCGAGAATCGGCGCCATCTTTCTGAAAGTCTGGCGCGCGTTCTTGTGAGTCATCAAGCAGAATTTGGTGCAGGTTTGAGGCTTGGGTGGTATAGGATCTCGAAAAGCCGGCAAGTGCCCTTTTCTTCCGTCGTAGACCCAGCCGTTTAGAGCGTGAAAGCCGCAGTGTTACAAAGTCTTGCGTTTTCCGTGGATAGAGGAAGTCAAGAAAGGGCGTGCCTCGATCATAGGCAGGAAGTATTTCGGACGGGTTAGAAACGGTGGACGGGCGTTGGTTTGATGGCTGCACTAAGGCGAGAAACCAGTTGGGGACATCCCCTCCAGTGGCATTGTGCTTCCAGAAGTGTCGAGATAGCGACCTCCGACTCCGAACCGCGCCGTTGGGATCTCGAAAGAACCGCCGTCCCGCGCTTTCGAAGCAGCCGGCCGCCCGTTCGAGCATTACCCCCGATCGTCGCGGCGTCGAACACGTAAGTTACCGATCCCGATCTCCTATCTGCATTATAACGAGTCCCAAGGACCTATAACACGCATAAAGACATTAGTAATCGACGTTTTTGGGTGCTTAAACAAGCTGTTTGGGGAGGACGGTACCAGACATACCGAGAAGAAAAAAGTAACGCACGCGACCTGGGGATTGTCAGGCTCGAGAGACAGACCACGGAAAAAATCCCAATTACACAGTGGGCCCAGATAGTCGTCGGTTTTCCAACCAGATGAAGGTGGGAGGAACCTTGAGCTTGGGAGAAAGCAACACGCAAAAGACTCGCAGGTTGGAAATTGCCGGGCACATCGGGCATTCGTTTCACCGCTTTATATCGCAACCCACCAACTCAAGCCAACCCCGTCCACTCGCCTTCCTTTTCCCGATCTATCTAGCACGGTATGGAGATCACCGATTATATCTTCAAGGAGCGGGAGGAGGTGCTCCTGGTTGGTGACTACAATGCCTACCGGGCGCATGCCACTCGCAGACTGCACAAACTTCGCAAGAAGCTGGGACAGACAACCCCCAAAGGCCGCAAATACACTGCGAAGGCACCGGTGACTAGTGAAGATGTGGCAACTAATGTATCGTATGTCTCTCTGCTTTTTCTGCATCATGCTCAATAGCTGACTTGGCTATTACTAGATTCGTTCACCTATTGCTTCTCGGATCCGAACGAGCGTGGGCGCAAGCCATGCACATGAAATCGACACATTCGGCCGATCCATCCGCTAAAGGTATTTCGGGGGCTGCCCGCCGCCATATTGTTTCTCGCTTGAACAAAGCGAACGGATACGCACGACATCTGGTTTCGGTGCTGCATGAACAGTCGGCCTCTGGAGCGAGCGATATCGATATCCTCGAAGCACGGGCTTATCTGGCTACAATCTCGGGTGCGCTTTGGCTGGAAAAGCGAAAGTGGGAGCAATGCCTCCATGACTATGCCGTTGCACGAGTGATCTATACGGCTCTAGGCCAGAGGGTCAAGAAAGATGCCTTCCGAGACCTTCTCTCTGGGACTGTCGACCCCAGCATGCGCTATGCCGCCTATCAGATGAAGCTTCCCCGCTCCAAACCGACTTCGTCTTTGGCAATTGAATATTTCCCATCTGATTCGGAAACCCGGTTAGAAGTGGAGAAGATTGACCCATCCTGCCTCGCGGAAGAAGCAGCGGGCACACGGAGAACTGCAGAGGGCGAGGTGCAAAAGTTGCCGGAGTCCATTACATGGAGATCGCGGACTGTTGCGCTGGATGATGCCTCTATCTCCCAGGCTTTGGCTGCCGCCTCGGCCGCAGAGACTGGTCTCGCTGCTTGGTTGGCGGACGAAGGAAAATCAGCGGCCGCGAAGGATCAGGCTGCAGCGTACGACAACGTCATTATCGCCAGTCAGGATGCCGTCGATGCCACTAAGACTGCTATCGATGACCTGGCGAGCGAGGGAGTGGATGCGGGTGACAGGAGGATGCAGGCGCTGCAGATCACCCGGACCGCAGTTAATTACAGTCTGGTTGGATGGCGCGTTGGACGCAACCGTGTGTTGTGCGGTAAGCAGGATGGTCTAATTTTTGAAGATGAACAAGCCAAGAACGGCAAAGAGACAAAGCGCCGCGGAGGCAACGGGAAGAAACTGACCCAGCTCCGCGAGCGCGTGGTTCTGTACGACTCGACACTACAGAGCCTCGACTTTATTCTCGAGCTGCCGGGTATTGCGGCCGACTCGGCCTTTGTTCAGGATCTCGAGGCGAAGCGCCATTATTTCCGGGCTCTCAGGTATGGCTTACCTCGTCGTTCATTATCCTTTCTTGTGGAATGTAATTGACCTATCTGTGTTTAGATGTCTGGCCCTGGGACGATCCCACGGTCTTCTGAACAAGCCCACTGAAGCTCTCGCCCTCTTTGCTCAGGCCTTTGATCTTGCCGGCTCCGCAAGTTCTCAGGCCTCCGCCAATGTGGAAGGCCCTCCCCAGCTGGATATCTCCCGTGCTCAGGTGAATGCCTTGGGCTCTACACTCCGCGGGCTGGTTGCTCAGTATCGCGGCCTGGTCACTCTGGAGCGACTGGAGTCCAAGTCCAGCTCCACCCAGCAACGATCGGTTGTCGAACGCCTACAGCAATACCAGGCGGGAGTGGATCTCAGCAACCTGGTACCATACCCACCTCAATTGCAGCCGGTGCCGGTGAAGCCCCTCTTCCTGGATGTGGCTTGGAACTATATCGACTACCCACACCTCGCAGAAGAGCAGGCTGCATCTGCGTCCGAGGAGAAGAAGGGCCGTGGCTGGTTTGGGTTTGGACGGTCATAGTCCATTGGTTCAAGTATGAATTGTTTAATGATCCTTTGAGCCAATGGAGAATCAGCACTTAGTCAGCGGGTGCTTATCTCATGCACACGTGCCTCGGAGAACCCTCAATGAACCAGTTTAAGTGCGGAAAGTCCGTAGCCGAGTCACGCTATTCCTGATTACCAGCATGAAACGGCCTCCTTGCATAGTGTCCATAGTGGAAGGCGGTACTCTGCCCCGTCTATTCCGTACTGCGGAGAATGATTAATGATTATTGGCTATGGCGGAGTATACCGACAAATACTGCGTAGCACCCGGTACATTCTTTATCGGACTTCTCCTAAGGTATACCTTGAAGATAGTTGTTCTTAATTTTTACTTATCAATTTCAAGTGCGTATACAGCTAGGAATACAATAGATTAGAAATATTTATGCAGTCCCAAATTCCAAACATGCGCAAGATTGCGCCGCGCCGAGAACCCGAAGCACCGGGTGGGATTGGCGTTTCCGCCCCTGACAATTTCATTTCCTTTTCTTCTCCCCTCTCCACCTCTCCTCCCCTTTGTGAAGTTAGGTCCTTGGTCCTTGGACTTTTCTTTCGTTATTCTAGGCTCCTGTGATTGATTCACTATGGCCAACATCAATGGGAGCTTCGTCTCGCCGTCGGCGGATGCGACAGTCTCTCCTCAACTTTTCGCGCCGGCCGGAATTCTCGCCTCTGTGCTCGATGGATTCAATGTCTGGAAACTGGTGTTGACCCTGTTTGTCGGGGCAGTCATTTATGATCAGTGTAAGTCCGAATAGTCTCCGGATGTGTTCACGGGGCTGTTGCGATCGTATCTTGAAAAGCGTTTACTTACAGAGGATTCTCCTTTTCAGTCAAATACCACTACTACAAAGGCTCGATCGTCGGCCCCGCCTACAAGTTGCCGTTTATGGGCCCATTCTTACAGTCGGTCAACCCTAAGTTCACCGAGTACAAGGCGAAATGGGACAGCGGAGAGCTGAGCTGTGTCTCCGTCTTCCACAAGTGAGAATCTCCCGAGTCCCAACCTTTTTGGATGGCGTACCCAATGGGCGTCTCTGGTGGGTTTCGTTTCTATCCGCAGGTTACTGACATACTGTTAAGATTCGTTGTCATTGCGTCGAGTCGTGATATGTCCCGAAAGATCTTCAACTCCCCCGGCTACGTGAAGCCTTGTGTCGTGGATGCTGCGCATAAGCTGCTTGGCAAGGACAACTGGGTCTTCCTGGATGGCAAGGAGCACGTCGAGTACCGCAAGGGCTTGAACGGCCTCTTCACCCGCCAGGCTTTGGCCTGCTACCTGCCCCGTGCCGAGGAGGTTTTCAACGACTACTTCAAGAAGTTCCTGGAGAAGTCCGAGCAGACCAAGCACACCCCGACCCCTTGGATGCCTGACTTCCGCGAGCTGATGTGCGCTCTCTCCTGCCGTACCTTTGTTGGCTACTACATGTCCGATGAGGCCGTTCAAAAGGTTGCCGACGATTACTACCTGATCACCGCTGCCCTGGAGCTTGTCAACTTCCCCATCATCCTGCCCTACACCAAGACTTGGTACGGAAAGAAGGCTGCCGACATGGTGCTCGATGAGTTCACCAACTGTGCTGCCAAGTGCAAGGCTCGCATGGCTGCTGGTGGTGAGGTTTCGTGTATTATGGACGCCTGGGTCAAGGCGCAGCAGGACTCCGCCGAGTACCGCGCGAAGATTGCCAAGGGTATTCAGGTCGATTCGTCGGAGAAGCCCCCTCAGGTTCTGCGTGATTTCAGCGACCGCGAGATTGCCCAAACCCTCTTCACCTTCCTATTCGCCTCGCAGGATGCCACTAGCGCTGCTGCGACTTGGCTCTTCCAGCTGATGGCCGACCGCCCCGAGATTTTGGCCAAGGTTCGCGAGGAGAACCTGAAGGTTCGCAACGGTGACCGTTCCGTCCCGATCTCCATGGATCTGCTCGACAACCTGACCTACACCCGTGTCGTTGTCAAGGAGACCCTGCGCTACCGTCCCCCGGTCATCATGGTTCCCTACCTCGTCAAGAAGGATTTCCCCATCACGGACAAGATCACCGTCTCCAAGGGCTCCATGATTATCCCCTCGGTCTGGCCGGCTACTCATGACGAGGAGGTGTACCCCAATGCCGACTCGTTCGACCCTGAGCGCTGGATCACCGGTGATGCTGAGCAGCAATCCAAGAATTGGCTGGTCTTTGGCACGGGTCCCCACTACTGTCTGGGTCAGACCTACGCTGTGCTGTCGCTGATGGCCATGATTGGCAAAGCCAGTATGGAGATGGACTGGGAGCACACCCCGACTCCTCAGTCAGAGGACATCAAGGTGTTTGCCACCATCTTCCCTCAGGTATGTTCATTTCCCTTTGCGAATCTATGTTTGATCACTTACAATGTTCTAGGACGACTGCCTGCTCACTTTCCGCCCTCGCGCTTAAATTCTTCATTTCTCACGAACCAAAAGCAATGAAACTGGAGCTCTGGTCCCGCCCTCCGGATAGATTGGCTTAATCTCATGAGGTTGCACGGCCTTTCTGTCCTGGAGATGGAGGGTCCGGTTTCCTTCTTTTCTTCTTTTCTCTTCATTAGGCGGGACATTTTGTTGAAATACTTGGAACGGAGCCTCGCGTTGTCAGTCGAGGTGGTACTTGGAGTCCATTATCCCATTACATTGTACAGAGGGGCAATCCAAATGGATGTGACCCGTTTGAGATGGCGAGCATTCTCGGGGTTTCGGTCTTCTTTTCTTAAGTTCAAGCGTCCTAAGAGCCGCACACCTTAGATTAATATTAATGCTCCTTTTCCATGCTTCAGCCCTGGAGGTTTTGGATCTTATCTTATTTGATTTTAGTAAACTCGAAAGTTAAGAGTCTTTTTGCTGTCGGGTATTCGGTGAAGTTCAGATATATATAGTCTCAGGTCTCTTCAGTGATGAGCCCTGGCGAACATGCTTGCACACTATCTGCTCTTCGACCAGAAAATATGTGACTCCAAGCCAGGTAGACACCTCTAATTACTATCTGAGTCATTTTCCATTCAACCAAGCACCTAAGCACCTCCAGGGCACTCAACAAAACATCCAACTTCCAATCTGAAGATACCCAATTCAGTAGGCGGTCACAGTGAGCATTGACATCACGCATCACCAACTCCAACTCCAACACCAAGAGCTTCACCTCCCAAGTACTTCTGAGCATCCTACAAGCCAAGAAATTACCTACAAACCTACACCATGGCTTCACAATTACCATTCACCATCCGGCGCACAGCTGCCAGTATCTCCTCAGCAGCCGTCAAAGTCCCTCGGCAAACCATCTCCGCATCTTCAATCTTTCAGCGCCGATGCATATCCGTAGCCACCCGAGGATTCCGACCCTCCCAACAGGGTACAGTGCGATCACACAGCTACAAGATCCAACAATATACACCTTACCTACAGAACCAAGTCCGCCGGTTCAGCGATGAATCCCTGAGTCTGCGAGAGTGGGGATTCGAAGACGTACGTCTACCACATGTTCACGATTGAAACCATAACTCACCGTATCCAGATAAACACCTCACTCCCCTCGGACTCTGGCTCTCCATCTCACAAGCCGGTCATCCTAATTGATGTCCGCGAACCCGCTGAGCTGAAAGGAACCGGCATCATCCCCTCCGCCATTAGTATTCCGCTCGCTTCTCAGCCCGATGCTATGTACTTAACTCCCGATGAGTTTGAGACTCGGTTTGGATTTCCAAAGCCGCGGGCTGATGGGGATGGTACGCTTGTGTTTTATTGTAAGGCGGGTGTGCGTGCTCGTGCTGCGGCGCAGTTGGCTGTACAGGCGGGATATAATCCGGAACAGATAGGGGTTTATGAGGGGAGTTGGTTGGATTGGGAGCAGAATGGGGGAAAGGTTGAGAGGTGGGATGGTGATGATTTCTAACTTTGGTTTCGAAATGTAAATATTCAAGCTCATAGTGCATAGTACGTGTATAACAATATTCATTTTAAAAAGCAACTAACAAAATCATCTGGTATAAGCCAGGTCGCCTTTCCCAGCATGTACAAGGTTGGTTCCCTTTCTTGTCCTGTTCATTCCATCAAGTCGTAGTCTCATGGTATGTCCATATCGCAGTCAAAACAGTAACTTTTATTTTCACTTGATGGCAACTGTCATATCGTGGCTTCCCTGCACGGGGAATGTCAAACTCGGATCCCCTCCACAATGCATCGTGATGCACCCAGGGAGAAGGCAGGACCTGGCAAGATGGATGGAATGAGATTCCACACATCTCCGTGTGAGATGCCTTGGACATCTCAATCGATGAATGTTCCGCTCAAGGAATGTCGAAGACGGGCTTGAGCTTCTTGACTATGGCCCACTCCTCGTTCGTCACCTCAGAGCGGTAGAATTGCTTGAGGGTGTCGATACTGGCACGCGAGATGTGCGAGTACAAACGGTCATTTTCTTCCAGGTGGCGGCCATACATGGGCTGGTTGGGACCCTCGACCTTGACGGCAACGGAGGGCTGACCCTTCTTGCAGACCTGGATGGGCTTGTGATCGCGCTCGATCGATGTGCTGAAGCCAGAATGTTAGATATAAATCAATAGATAATAACAACGGGGACAACTTACACTCTGCCAATGTCGATAACCTCCCGGACACCGTCAGCATTGGTGCGGACAGCCGCCAGCGGGGTGTGCATCCGCAAGCTTCCCTCGATCACATCAACACCGATGACAATCGGATCCTTCTTGTTGAAGACAGCAACGGGCTGGATCACGCAGGGGAAGACGGCAAGCAACTTGCTCTCCTCCTTCTTCTTCTCAAGCAGCTCAGCCTGGTGCTTGGTGAAGTCGTCGAACAAGTGGTAAATGATGTCTGCGGTAAAGATCTTGACGCCAACTTCGGCAGCGTACGCGGCAGCTTCCTTATCAACCTTGACATCGAAGCACAGCATGACGGCAAATTCCGGGGCCTTCTCTAGCATGGTTCCAGCCATCATAACATCGCGCTTGTAGACGGGACCAATAGAAATGTTGGCCACCGGGATCTTGGAGACCCTTAGGAACTCCAGAAGGGCTTCCAGGGAACCCAGAGTCGAAGCCTGGACACTGACACCGCGGGCATCGGTGGAGACCTTGCTCAGCAAGTTCTCCAGATCAGACATGACCTCCTCCTCCAGGTCCTCCTCATCGTCGTCAGGACCGACAACCATCAGACGGGAACCAGCAATGGCTTGTTCCAAATCGTTGGCAGCGATCTTGACACCGAGCGCGGCCTTTACCTCCTTGTTGTGGACATACGCCGACTTGAGACGCAACTCCTTGAGCGGGGCGGGCGTCAAAAGTGCTCGAATATTGGTTGTGATAGGCCCGTTGAGACCGCACAGAACAATGCGATCACCCTCGCGCAGAATACCGTTGGACAGAACCACATCAATGGTGGTACCAAGTCCCTCAATGATCTTCACTTCCAGAACGGTACACTCAACCTCGGACAGGTACATCAGGGAGTTGGTCATACGCTCCTGACTCAGGGAGGTGAGAAGCTTCAGCATGTCGGGAACACCCTCGCCGGTGTGAGCGGAGGTGGGCACCAGCGACACATTGCGGGCCATGGACTTGTTCTCGTAGAAGAGCTCCGAGTTGAAACCCTGCTCAGCAAAAGCGAGCTTGGTCGCCTCCAGACGAGTGCGGAACTCGTTCTGAACACCCTTATTCTGCATCTTCAAACTGTCCTCGAAACCGTTGTTATCGATCTTCTTCCAGCCGTAAAGACGATCGATCTTGTTCAGGGCCACAATGAAAGGAGTCTTGCGGTCACGCAGCAAACGCATAGACTCGAGGGTCTGGGGCTCAAGACCGTGCATGATATCGACAACCAGAATGGCGATGTTGCAAAGAGAGGAACCTCTGGAACGCAGGTTGGAGAAAGACTCGTGACCAGGAGTATCAATAATCAACAGACCGGGTACCTTGAACTCAAACTTGCCGTCCTTGTTCACCACGGCGGTCTTCTGCTGCAAAGCCTCGACGGGGAAGTAAGTAGCACCAATCTGCTGAGTGATACCACCGGCTTCGCCTTCCTGCACGTTGGTCTGGCGAATCTTGTCGAGAAGCTTGGTCTTTCCAGTATCGACGTGTCCGAGAATACAGCAAATGGGAGAGCGCAGGTTGTCCTTGGAACGAGCGGCGAGAGCCTCCTCGTGTTGCTTCTTCCTCCTCTCGGCGGCCTCGGCCTTTCTCTGTGCAATAGCTCTCTGGTTGGCTGACTTCTCCTCCTCGTCCTCCGAGTCCTCCTCGGAAGAGGACTCATCTTCAGAATCTTCATCCGATACCGCTTCTTTGGCAGCAGTGTCCGCTTCCTTAGCAGTATCCACGTCCTTAGCAGTGCCATTGGCAGCCGGCTGCTCCTCATCGTCGGAAGGAGCGTCCCAGCTATCCTTGACGTCCTCGTCAGCAGCCGCCTCCCAGTCCTCCACGGCATCGTCCTCCGTTACAGGAGAAGCGGCTTTAGTGGCGGCCTCAGCCTCAGCCTTGGCCTTCTCCTCGGCTTCCTTGCGGCGGCGTTCGTCTTCAGCCTCACGCTGGAGACGGGCACGTTCAGCTGCAGCCTCAAGATCTTCTTCTTGCTTCTTACCGCCCTTCTTCTTGCGGTTCTCGTAGACGGGGCGCTTCTTCTCAGTACCACGCTCTTCCAAACCGGCAACCTTGCCCACGCCAGCCTCAAGCATCTGCTTCATACGCATCTCATTGCGCAGCTGAGCCTCCCGCTGAGCCTTAGTGAGAAGCTTGCCCTCCTTGCGGAGCTGCTCCCTCTTCTCACGCTCCTTCTCACGCTTTCTTTCACGGGCCTCAGCGCGCTTAGCCTCTTCTTCTGCTTCCAGGCGTTTCTGCTCCTCAAGGGCGGCCTTCTCTTCGGCAGCCAACCGCTCCTCCTCCTCACGTTGTTTGCGAAGCAGCTCCTGCTGCTTCTGAAGAGCTGCCAGATGGGGAGGGAGCTTCTTCTTCTTGCCACCTGCGGGCTCTGGGGCTGGGGCCGGGGCGGGCTCATCTTTCTTGGTCTCGGCAGCGGGCTTAGCGGGTTCGGCCTTGGGTTGGGGGGCAGTCTTCTTCTTTGCGAGGGCCTAGATAGCAGAGTACCAGGTTAACATTCACTCTAGACTCGGAGACAGTGAAAAATTTGTGAACGTACCTGTTCTCTCTTACGCGCCTTCTCACGCTCCTTCTTCTCCTTCTCCTTCTCCTTCTTAGACTTCACACGGAATTCGCCCTCCTCGGGCACGTCTTCCTTGGTAGCCGGGACCTCCTTGATGGGCTTCTTCGCGGCCTTGCCGGCGAAAACATCATCATCATCGAAGGTGCCCTCCTCGGGTGCCTTGCTGGCGAGGTCTGCGGCAGCGTCCTCACCCTCAACGAAGTCGTTGGTTGGCTTGCCCTTCTTCTTCTTCTTTTCCTTGTTCTTCCTCAAAGCAGCCATGAGACCACCGCCACCCATCGGTTCCTCATCTTCGCCGTCCTGGGGCTGGTTGTCGACTGGAGTCTCGGCGCCGGGGGCGGACTCGCCGAGATCGGCTTCCCAGTCCTCCTCTTGCCGCTTGTTTCCCTTCTTCTTGGGCGCCATTATGTCGGCCTTGTGTCTTTTGTGAGTTTCTGGGGGATTTGGAATCCGAATCGAGTGGCGATCGGAGAAATCGTGAGCGCACAAACGGAGCTAACCGTTCACAGGCTACGGGTTGTCGGTTGAAAATTTGCCGTTACGCAAAAGCTCAAGCGAAAGAAAGAGATCGAACAAGTCGAACTCAGGTCCCCGGGAAAGAAAGGCTGATTAGGTGGACCGAGGGAAGAGGAGTGGGAGTGAAAAAGAATTTCGGGAAGAATCAATGGTGGGGAACAATGCAGTCTGACTTCAGAGGTTTTGCAGGGGTTGCCACTGCCTGAGTTGCCCCCATTTTTATTTTTATAAGAGCTGTCATTTACTGATTAATACAGATTCAGCTACATATAGAGAGACAGATAAATGTAAGTCCTCATTTAAGATTCTGATCTAATAGACATCGTTGAGATCCGGGACTTTCTGAGAAATGAAAAAGGTAGAAGCTCTTCACCTATACATCCTGCACCTGCAGCAATGTACGAAGCCACTGAATAATGCATCGGACATAATTCCACGATTCTCCCAGCACCTCAGTGGCTAGCTCGCGGACATGAGGACCGAAGAACTCAGTCTCATAACCAGTATCAAGCTTCCTAATCATCTGCTCCAGATATTCAGGATCCCGCTGAGCAAGGCGGGCAAGGATATCCCCATCAATGTGGCAATTATCACCCCGAGGTTCTCTCCATAGAGGATTCAGGCGTCTCTCACGTACAAGTGCAGACGGGCAGATATTTCGGTCCTTGAGGCACATATTCTGCAACAGCCAGAGAAGTTGCAGCTCATTCTTCCTAAGTAGGGAGAATCTGTACACTGCGCCATTGAGGGCAAAGCCAAACATGGAGGATCCTCGCTTCCAGGGTGTCATTGGCGTGAGGTCGTTCAGGGAGTCGAGAACGAAGCGGATGATGGTGTCTGGGAGGCGAATCTCTACCGGTTGCGAAACAGGGCCCCAGGTATCAGGATCTCTGCCGAGCTTGGAGATGCGGACACCCCCGCCACGGTTGCCCAGGAAAGCTAGAGGAGTACTACCTGGGCAAATATAATGAGCCACGCCATCACGTTGCACTTGGTCCCACTCGCGTGTTTTGAGAGTTCCGTCAACCACTTCGAAGATCATGAATCCATGCCGGGCAGTGGTCACAAAGATAAATGGTCCATAGACGGTGATAGCGACCGCAACAGAAGGGAGTTTCTTTGCCGTATTGCGAGCCCATCTGGTTTCCGCACTGCGGGATGTCACTGGGAGCAGTATGTTCCCGGCACCGATGATCAGACTGTCACGGAAAGGTGCAATTGCACGCACAGGCCCGGACACGGTTTGCACATGTTTAGTCGTGAAGTTGACACGGGAGGGATCAGATGTATCGCGATTCGCATGCATGATAATGACACGACCCAGGAGAGGCCCTCGTGGTTCCAGCGCTGGGAGCGAGGTGCCTAATACGATGAGATGATACTTCTGACCATTTTTCTCGAATACCCAGTCCAAGATGGAACTGATAGTCTCTCCAGGAGAGCTCTGAGGGTTTTCGGGTCTCATCGGATCCGATTCTTCTCGACGCACGACATCATGCTGTGAGTCAGGGTCGACGCATTCAAGATACGAGCGTGTGGTGATGTGGTTTGGGGCCGAAGGATCCTCAACTTCACTGATGCTGTAGGATACAAGGAGTCTTTGAAGATGTTCTGAATAAGTCAGCCTGGTGGCAGTCCCAGGCAAACCAATGCGTCGAGGAACCATTTTGGGGTCCTTTTCCAGAGCACAAATCAAAAGCTGTCGGTCTGCGAAACAGAAAAGGCTTCCCGATGCTGAAGTTTGCGGGTTGATGAGCCCGCAGCCATGAACGTTGACAGGGAAGTACGCAGGCTAGCCCCAAGTTAGATCTCAATTGCTTGATAGGGGAAGCGTATCATTCAACTTACATTGTTTTGATCTGTGATCCATACTCGTTGTAAGGTGCAACCCCATGGAAGTCCATCGAGGGGATACGAAACTCGCCACAGCTCGTTTCCACATCCGAGTAGCGCAAATGTATCCGTACTCTGTACAGACACAGATGTGGTCCCAATGCGTTTGGGTTCCTGTTGGATTAGGTCTGTAAAAAAGACGGATTCAGCATGAGTAATCAGTACAAAGTAACCATCTCTGACTTACTGATCAAGGAAGGACCCTCAAAGTCTAGTTCAAATGGGACGAGGATTCCACTCCGCAGACCACAGAGCAAGAAAGCATGCAGGGTGCCACTCAAGGTGACGTGAATGGCGGCAAGACTGTCGATAGCTCGCGAGATTTCATCACCGTCACCCACGTTGACTGAAGCCTTGCAGAAGTATGTGATGACTCCATTCTCGACGCGGAAGACTCGTAAAGTACCACTCCCAGAGCCCACAAACACAAACGTCATATGCCCGAGCTTTTCAAGAGATACGCAAATGGGCTCAAACTCAATTTTGTGAGGTGGACCAACGTTCAGGTGGACTTCATCATCTTTCACATTGACAGTGGCGAAATAAAGGCTCACTGAGTCTGAGCCATTGTGTCGTACCGCAGTGACCACGGACGAATTCGGACCGTCGACATCGACCGCCAGGATAGAATTGCCTAGTTCATGCGGGAGACGGGTATTCAATGATAGGTTTTGAGGCACAAACAGGTGTGTTGCGTTCTCAGTAACCTGGATGAGAACACCGTCAGAAGTACAACCAGCCGCCAGCGTCTGAGCAGTATCCAGACCCGTATCATTCTCGTCAAGAGCGCCGATGCCTTCTTCCGGATTCAAATAAAGAAGCAAGGTAGACTCAGGATCGGTAATAAGAACGTAGACACCGCCATTGACGTCGTCGCTGATTGCCCACAGATTTCGAATGCTTGCAAAGTGTTCAAGGGGAACTGCAAATCCGAGCTGAGCCTCAATACCATACCGAAGCTCGTGGAGTGCTCCATTGGAGGAAGAGGACGCGGAGCAAAGGAATAGACGGTCTCGAGAGACCTGACGGTGCGGCATGCGTTTGGCACCCGACCGTATCATGACCGCATCGGTGACTGGAGCCCAGTTGAGGAACCGTTGTTCACACTTGGGTTGATCCCTCGCCTCCAATCTGTAGAGTCCACCGTCACCCATGCTACCCGCCGCTAGGATGAAGTCGCCACCTTCATGACCCATATCAAGAGCATCGAACGCCAAGTCAACATTGCAATGAAGCTGACCCAGACTGGTTGTGAGTTCGAGTTCACCCTCATTGCTAAACTCAAGAAGGTAGATCCAGCCGTCCTCGCGACAAAGGTAAATCCCGTCGTATTTCTGACTGTAAAGCCAGTTGCGCGCAGGCCTCGCCCAGCGAGTCCACAGAGGTGCCTCCGAAACTTCGGTGTTGGGGGCAATCAGAGGATATCGTGTTGGTCGAGTATAATTATTCAAAGAATACACAGCCATGCCCGTTGTGGTAATGACCAAGAAGGAGGATTCCTTGGTCAGTGGCACAACCATGGTTGGCATTCTGTCATGCCTGAGGAGCTTGAATTCGAAGTGCTGCGGGGGGTGAGTTGCAGGGTCCTGGTCGTCTTGCCATTCGTAGACCGAGGCGTATGTAGTCCCCTTCTTGACCAGAATGATGAGCAGGATGATTTTCTTATCGTCCACAGATTTGGGATAGAGGAACTCCATGAACATGATCATTCCTTCACACCGATAGAAGGTTTCCTATGATAACATGGAATGAGCATATGGTCACAAGATCAACAGATCATTACGTACTTTTTGGATCGGCTCCAAACGGCCACTAGCGATTTGGAGTTGGAGTTCTCGAGAAGTTTTGAGCCGTAAAAGCCCGAAATAGTTGCTCGAGGCACTTATTGCGATAGCGCGAGACCTGGATGATGATTAGCATAGAGATCTACGAAAATCGGATACAGATGGCACCTACTTTGGATCAACAGCCATATGCTTTCCGAATTTCTCAGGTAGATTGACATCCACTGGCAACGGTCGGCGGAATGTGATCCACTCGTTCGGCGAAGAAGGCGAACAGCACAGAAAAACGAGCTGCTTCATGTCCAGAGAGAGAACAAGGATCTGAGAAGGGAGTGTGTGCCCCGCGGAGGGATCTTGAGTCTGTAGTTGTGAGTCCCAGGGTAGCTGGGTGCTGACATTGAGGACCTTTGCTCCAACGATGGAGCCGGGAAAGTCGGTTTTTTCGAGCACATCTTGAAGGTAACCGCCCATAGCAGCCTCTTTGACTTGAACTCGTCGTTGACCCACAAAGACAACATCATTGTGGTGCTTGTTCCGGAGTCTTACCGGAAGTATCCATTGTATCACGGGACTGGGGAGGAGGGTTTGAGTGAAGACACCGAGGAGCCCAGTGATCTCCTGTGGGCGTTGACTCTCAGGCGACATGCCTGGATGAGCCACTGAACTTTGTCGGTTCATGATGTTCGGTCGAGCCCGTGGAGAAACAACATGGATGAGAAACAAGTCGCAGATACAAGTGGGAAGGTGAAGAGGCCCAAGAGATGCAAGAGAGAAGAGTGGAGGTGTCCAGGAAATACACAAGACGCGACGAGCACCTCAGGCCCGAAAATTTTCCGTTCTCAACCGAGGACAGAAGTGCAGCCTTGGAGGGGTGTGCACAGAATGGAAGGCCTTATATGCTCCAACTCAATATATCATCGCCTCTCTAGGCAATTCTTATTGAAGACCCACGCCTACCTAGTGTTCGAAAACGTGGTAGGGAAAAAGTAAATATACAACCAGGCTTCCTATACCATGCTCAACAGGTACCTAGCTCTCTCAGTTGAGCATTTCTTGCGGTGTTGGCATGTATGGCTGCAGATGTTGTGTAGACCTCTTCTATTCGGACCAATCAAAGAGCATAGGTCAAGGTGTAGTTCAGCGAGCCTCACATAGCCCTAGCTTCGCCATGTCAATGTATGCAATATCAAAGGTGGAAGTAGAGTCGACTGGAGGGACATACAGCTTTTGAGAGCTGGCAAGTGAGAATATGACCTCTTGAAGGCCTGCTTACAAGACTCATGCAACCTATTATCAGCTGGTATCATGAGCCGATAAAGTTATATAGAGTCTAGCCAAAAAACTGGTGTATAGAGGAGCCCTGTTCAGAGCTACGTGCATTACCTGTGGGGTAATTTGTCCCGCGACCGTAGACCCCTGAGATAGAAACTAACCAATCAGACCAGTCCCAAAAAGAAACAGTCTGCCTTTGGATTATTGTATTGTGATTCCTGGCCGGGGTCAAACGTGGATGCACCAGCGCGAGTGAAGTCAAGCTGCCGTGTTTTTGCAGGTGGAGGGAATCACGTTGTTGTTGTTGCCTCAGGCTGTCAGGCGGGAACCACGCAACACTATCGTATAAATCTCCTTCCCTCCAATATACAACCAATGGATTCGTCAAGCGTAAAGCAGCGCAATAGCAGCTCTTCGGAGGCATCAATATCCACGGCCGATGAGAAGCACACAGATGAATCGACAAATCAGCCAGCAGAGTCCCTGGAGTCTCAGCAGAAAGCCAAAGCCAGAGTGGAGAAGGTCGAAGCCATCCGCCAAGCATGCGACACGCATGACATCGAGACGTTGATATCATATGCCACCACTGAAGGCGGGCTCCTTGAGGATGAGCTGCGTCAACGAGCCTGTATGTTCAATTGAAGAGTTCATGAAGGGTCGACTAACAGCATGTGCCAGGGCCAATTCTACTACGGTGCGATGAAAGCGCACCAGTTGATGATCTGAAGCCCTCGACTGACTTGTCACGACATCACGATGAGGATCAGGTGCAGCTGGATGTTGACCGGTCCTTTGTATATTATCCTAGTGGTCAGTTAAGGTGAAAACATGGATGACAGTTGAACCTTGGCTAACTGATTGATATCGTCAAGCCCCGGCAGGAGAGCTTTCTGAAAAGAAAGAGCAATTATCTGATCTAATTATTCAGATTCTCAGAAACCACCCGATGCTATGCTACTTCCAGGGCTACCATGATATTGTGCAAGTTCTTCTTTTGGTGCTGGGCAAGCAGAAAGCTTTGCCAGCCATGACGCACCTATCTCTCTTTCGCATCAGAGACTATATGCTGCCCTCTCTCTCACCAGCCGTGAAGCATTTGCAACTTATTCCAGCCATTATCGAAACCACTGACCCGGCATTGCGACAGCACCTTTCCACCATCCAGCCATTCTTCGCCCTTGCAGCCACACTGACGCTCTATGCCCATGACATCCAGGAATACAGCGACATTGCTCGACTGTTTGACTATCTCTTGGCCCGCGAACCCGTGGCCGCTATTTACCTGTTTGCGGCAATCATTTTATCCCGAAGAGAGGAACTCCTGGAAATCCCCTTGGAAGAACCAGAGATGCTCCACTTTAAACTTTCAAAATTACCTCACCCGCTTGACCTGGATGGTCACATCCTGAGTGCGGAGCAGCTCTTCAAGGACCATCCGCCCGAGTCTCTACCTTTCGGAGTTTGGAAAAACATCCCTAACTGCAGCGTTCTTAAAACATCACGCGATCCATATCAAAAGTATTCAGTGGAAGAGGCTGAACGACTGTTTGAGCAGCAGACACGACAGCTGCGGAACGAGGAGCGCCGTAAACAAGCGCTTGAATTTACGTGGAGACATCGCCGGGCTGTTGGGTCCATGGCACTGGCTATTCTGGTCGGGGCCGCGTCAATCTACATTCGCAAGAAGGGACTCGATACATCCATCTGGTCTTACGTCGGTTGGCTCCGGGGTGTCTACAAGGGCTAGATCGGTCTTGATGTCCAAATGTACGATGTTGATACAAATGGCGAAAAAAGATGTATTCGGAGATCCCGGAAAATTAATGTTTAAGCATTTGATCTTGAATGAATGGAAAACGTAGTTTTGGACAAGTGAAGGAGTACATAGTGAAGGAGCTAGGGAGCGGAGTGGCTAAGTGTGGCGCTCCGCCCGGGGAAGGCTGATGTGTACACTTCCCAACTTTCCGATAACAACGCCTTTAGCTCAATACACCACTATGGCAAACCGGGGCTACGACGTGGTTGTTGATGTGGATGCCGAGGTGAGGATTCCAGATGTCCATTCTACTATTCTCCATTTCTTACACATCAGCAGGGCGACCTCGGACATACAGACTTGCAAGAGGACCTTGAATTCCACCCGTCCAGTGAGTCCCCTCCAACGCCAGCCAAAAAACACATCTCGGTTCTAATAGCTAACCATTGTCCCTTCGCTGTGCCTCAGACTTTGAAAACGACCAACGCACCGCCAAAGCACAAGCCGATTCCACCCCGTTCCTAGGCGGCAGCTCCTCGCGCGGCCGTGACCGGTCTCCTGGCGGCACGCCGACAAAGCACACCTGGTGGTCGCTGCATTACTACGAGCGATTCTTCGATGTCGACACAAACGAGGTGATGCGCCGTTGCGTCGCGGCTCTATATCCGCGATCGAACTTCCTGGACGTACTGGAAGGCAACCCTGACCTGTACGGGCCTGTCTGGATCGCAACGACCGTTGTAGTGATTCTGTTTTTGACGGGTACCATCTCGCAGTGGCTGTCGAACAACCACGACGAGCACTTCCAGTACGACTTCAGACTGCTGTCTGGGGCGGCAGGCTTGATTTATGGCTACACGGGGATTTTGCCTATTGCACTGTGGGGGGCTCTGCGCTGGTTCGGGAGCTCGACGGCTGATTTGATCGAGTGCTGGGCTCTTTATGGATACTCGAATCTGGTTTGGATTGGCGTGGCGCTTGTTAGCTGGAGCCCGCTGACTGCGCTGAATTGGGCTCTTGTTGGTGTCGGCTTTGTCTGGACCGTGTTTTTCCTGCTGCGCAACCTCTATCCCGTTCTGAATGCAACGGATGCTAAGACCAGCAAGATTCTCTTGGTTTTGGTTGTTGCACTACATGCCGGCCTGGCTATTGCCATTAAGATCCTTTTCTTTGCGTGAGACTTTCCCCGCTCCTCTGGGTTTAACTTTCAGCTGACTCGGTTTATAGCCACGGAAGCCCGGTCTCGAAGAAGAACAAGAACAAGGATAACGATGCTGACGACAAGCAGCGATGATGTTCTAAGGCAAGGATGAAGGGGGGCGATGCAACGTTCTCGTGGAGTTGAGGTTCTGGACATTTCGGCAGCAGCTTTGCTCAGGTAGCATGTTGGTTCCTCGTGTCTTCCTATAGGCGTGGTCTTTGATATTGGATCATGCATCTGTATTGTATGTGTACCTACGAGGCTGTCGACCGCTCGTATAGTTCCAATGCTATTCACTTGCATTCAAACATGGCAACTAGTCAATGTAGACCACTAGACCAGATACCATGGAAGTACCAACTAGACACTCAATCGTAGCCAGACCAGTGTTAGTCCAACAAGAGTTCCTGATACCCCCTTCCTTCCCCCCACCATGAGTATTCAAGACCCAAAGCATACATAGAACCCTGGAGAGCTTTCATACAGAAATGTTGGAACGGTTTGAACTTTTACTTCAATTCATGGACACCGGCTTGGAAGCCGAGAGGAGCCAACTAACAAAAGTATTGACTGTGGCTTGATTGTTTCATCATTTCTAACGCCATGCGTGAACCTCTCCATGTCACGTTCCAGCCATAACCCAAACCTGGACTCTGCACCACAGTACACCGAGCACAACACCGATAAGCGAGTCGTCTATTTGAGCTTCTTCTTGGGGCGGAGCTGGTTGGTGTGACCGCACTTCTTCTTACGGCAGTTGGTGGCACGAGGGGGAGACGAGCCTGTTAAAGCTTGTTAGTTCACTGTTCTTGTTGAGTATGCCGTGTTGCTGTCAATCGGGTCATTGCAAAGAATGACATGCATGATTCGACCGGCATATCCGAGTGGTAGACGTACGTAGCACTTGCGGCAGATGGCCTTTTCGCAGTTGTACTTAGAGGCAAGGGCCTTGAGGGAAGGCTCGATGATACCACCACGCAGGCGCAGGACGAGGTGAAGGGTGGACTCCTGTAGTTGGTTCCATGTCAGCCACAATTCCACCTCATATAGGCACTATCACGGTCAAGACCAGGCTTGTTCCTCTCTTTCATATCATAGCAGGGAGTGTCGTAGTAATCGTCGAACGTCGAAACCCCAATAACACCCTGAATACACGTATGCCCACACCCAAGCCTGGTCCCACCATGAAAGAAGATCGAATCCAATATCTCTCGTACCTTCTGGATGTTGTAGTCGCTCAGGGTGCGGCCATCCTCGAGCTGCTTGCCGGCGAAGATAAGACGCTGCTGATCCGGGGGAATGCCCTCCTTGTCCTGGATCTTGGTCTTGACGTTGTCGATGGTGTCGCTCGACTCGACGTCGAGGGTAATGGTCTTACCCGTCAGGGTCTTGACGAAACTGTTGAGCTGTATTAGTCCACATTCATTGATTCCTCCATGTGCGTGTGTCGAAAGCGGTCTCGGGGCGGTTCGCGGGCAACGAAGCGTTCGGGGATTCAAGATGACCTACATCTGCACTGGAAGCGCGGAAAAGGAAAAATGTTAGCTCGTCATGATCACACGGTTCTCAGGAATGTGCTGGCGTGATTGTAGGGTACGTACTGGTTGCGAGTTTTCGTTGGTGTCGGCAGTCGGTCGCTGAGTTCGAGGCGGAGGAGGCGATGCACATTTGAGGATTTCTCGCTTAGCAAAGGTGGACCGAACAAGGATACCCTAAGCCCTAACTACTTCCTCTTCTGGGTCCATCACGTGATATAACCCGCTTTGCGTCATCCCGGACTATGAACTATTTTTGAAACGAGACTTCAAGGTCAGATTCTTCATTGCAGCTTTGACATAGGGACATTGTAATTCATGGTGTCTGCACTTTAATAGGATAATAACTCCATCGGACCAGAGGCTGCTATATGTACATCTTGCTATGTTCACTTTTGAGATAAATCCATTCCTTGCATCTAATATATGGATGAGACAGACGCTATGCCTGGATTATAAGCCATCTTCCAGTCCCATTTCGTACATTTCCTCATCTAGGTCATCCATCTGGGCGTGGGTCACATCACCATCCTTAGGCTCTGCCACACCCCATTTCTCCATATACGCCTCGCGTCGCTGGTCTTCCAGCCACTTTGAAATCCTCCATTCGGTCACCGAAACAGCTCGCACAAGCGTCGGCAAAGAGACAGCTGCCAAATCCGCCGCAACTTCGTAGAATTTGCGCGCTGTTTCAGGGATCTGAGACTCCCATCTATACCGGCGATAATAAGATCCCGGCCGAACGTGGTCTGAATCCTCGCTAGGGTCGACTGGTGTAGGCCTGAGTGCAACCATGACGGATTTGAACACCCTCTGGAGAGCTTCACTAGGGTCGGCAGATTCCTCCCGTTGCTGCGCTTGGGGCTCTGGTCTGCTGGGCGAGAATAGATCGGCGACGGGGTTCTTTCCCCGGTAACTATCCAACCAGCTGCTCTCGTACCAGTCCATATACTGGTCCAGCATATCGGGATCCATTTGAAACACGTCATGATCATCCAATCGAATGAGTGTCTCTTTGCTGAGCTTATTGTCCTCGGCCATACTGAGGTGCTCGAACCATTTCTGGTTGTATGCCCATCTCGACCAATTCATGGTCTGGGTGGCAGGGTCACTATATGAGGCGGGCTTCCGTTCCAGCTCGTCGAATGGGAAAAGAAGCTTGGTGGAAATGACAAGAAGCACCACCAGTCGCACTTCTGGCAGCTTGAGTGACGCCCTTGGTTCGTTACGATGAGACGCTTTCGGATATGCAAAGTCGAAGTCAATGAGCTTTCGCAGCGACTTGACCGTGTCGTACACATCAACTAGGCACCGTTAGTGTTCTTTCCATAGAGCATGAGTGGATGGATCAAATGGTCATACTTGGAATAGCCAGTCTTTTAATGTGCCGATAAAGGAGGAGAGGTGAGTTCAGGGGAGGAAGGACAACCCCAAAGCGACGTTGATAGTACATCGCCAAGTCCAAACATCCAGAATGGATTTGTTCCACTTTTGGGATGTGCTTTTTCAAAGGGGTCAGTAGGCTTTCCGGCTTAATCAAGTCTTGCAGTTCGAAACACTCACGACAACGTCAAAAATTGAGATGAATTCGGGAGGAAGTTTATCTCGCATGTCTCGAGGTATACTTCTGACAGCTCGGATATAGGGAATATCCTGGCGTATAATTAAGCTGGAAATGAGAAGAAAAGGGTTAGATCATCTTCACAATACTAAAGTCGCCAAGACACTTGTGGCAGGTACATACTGATAAAAGTCGCTCACACAGACAGGAAGCCGCATCAACAAGGCTGCTAGGTAGCAGAGAGCGACGGAATCAAGCAGACGAGGCCATTTAAGGTATCCCCGCCCTACCTTGAAGGCTAAGTCCTCGGACTCATCGGTGTCACCGGCTTGAGAGCTGAAGACTTCACGCTCGCTCTCATCACCATCTTCGTCTTCTGCGGACTCGTTGATCCGCAGTGTGAAGGTCTGGAGCCGCAAAGCCCAGAGATCGCGAACAACGGCCTGCACAATGTTAGTTGGCTCGTGGATTATTCCAGGATCTAGCTGCTGCCACTTAGGCTCACCTCGAATTGGTCTGGGAATCCATGATCGTGCACTAGCGCATGGCTTTGCTTCCACAAAAGCAACTGATACGCCTGTAAAAACAAAGTAGCCGCCTGTCGACCACGATAGGCTTTTTACCGATGTTAGCGATTAAATGCGGCAAACATACAGGATCTGACTTACTCTTTCGAGACCTTTCCTCCTTCTCCTTCCTCACCCGGTTCCTATGACCCTGAGTCCCGAAATCATCCGGGTCTTCTTCGACTTGCCGACCCTGTAAAAGGATTTAGTCACCAATTCAAGGTTTCAGAAACTTCCCCGCTTTATGACTCGTCACGATGCGGGGATGGGGGATGGGGATGAAAGGGCAGAAAGAGAAACATGCATACCTCCTGCAAGTGACCTCTCCGACAGAACCAGAGACCGTTGTCGAGATAGTATTTTCGTTCACGGCATCCCTCTTGGCCGCAGACCCCGCGGGTGACATAGTCCATGCCGAGACAATGTGATCATGCTGGTTGGGCGGGAATGTTTGCCCGTTTGTGAGGGTTTGACGTTCCGGAACTTTTTTTTTCTGCCCAGCGACCGCCGATGCAAAGGTTCTTGATGTGCATGTTGGCATTCAAGGAAAAGGTTTTAGAGATCTAAAAATTTAGCAGAATTGTAATGTCGTATCTATTTGAAGTACCCAGCTAGGTCTGCAATTTCTACGGTCGCTTTACAAGGTGACCGAGATATACGCGCACTTGGGATACACTGAGGTTATACAGAAAAAGAATAATAACTCAGAACCAATAATGGTTCACGTATTTATTCATTCGTCACACTATCATGAGATTCTGGGACTCAGAACTGGTCTTCGGACAACACGTATCATGCCAACCAAAGCAATCGTTCTTGTCGGTACAGCCTACATCCACTGCGAGATGGACAGATCTTTGAAGCAACAGAGCAAGCCATCAATTATCCAAGGATTCGCATCCTCCATGGAATCATTGAAGATGAATTTTTGGGGGAACAGAAGCCTCATTTGAAACATAAAGGTTGGCATAACATGTGGGAGATCCCGGATTATTGCACTTATTTGCCCTGGGGAGCCTCCTTGGCGTCAATGGCCATCTCCTCACCCATGGCGGTCTGGATGACGACGTCTAGAGAGGAATGGTTAGAGGGCGCTTCTAGCAAAACTCGGGGAAAGTCGGGCTACTTACTGACGTCCTTCTCCTCCACCCTGAAGAGCTTGTTGATACGGTCGCCGATCTCGCCCTCGGGGATCTTGACATCGTCCTTGGTGTCACCGTCCTCCTTCATCAGGGAAAGGAAGCCATCCTCGCTGATGTCCAGCTAAAGAGAGACTGTGATTAGTATACGTGTATTCACGCGCACAAGGACCAAGCAAAACTCACAAGCTGGTACTCGCGACGGGAAACGTTGGGGACGTCCATGTTGTGGGTGGAGGGGGACAGATCCTCGAGCTTCTTGCCGGTGAAGATGTCGATGGCGACAATGTGGACCTTGGCGTGACCGTGCTTGCCGGTCTTGGAGGTGGACATGTCGACGATCTTGCAGGGACGGCCCTTGATAACGACGTGACCGTTCTTGCGCAGAGCAGAGCACTGCATGGGGTAGGTGGTCGAGGCGCCGGCATCGGCGGACTCGAAGGTAACGTCGTGCTATTTTTTCCCATCGTGTTAGTAAACTCGTGAAAGAGGGGGTACGAGAGGGGCTGCGTGTAAAAAAGGGAAGTCGCAAAATATGCGGGGGTGAGAGAGAAGCCCAACGAGTCGAATGGGTGGGGGAAGGAAGGGTGGTAGACATAGGGAGGAAAGAATAGCGTACCTGCTCGTCAGACATGATGAAGGTGGTTTTTTAGAAGGTGAAAAGGGGATTCGTTAAGGGAGTAGAAGGCGAGATGGAGAAAAGAGAAGAGGAGTTTTCTCGACGAGAAAAAAGCCTTTGTGGTGGGGTTCTGGTCGCTACGTCCGAGTTGGGTTTAGTGTCTCCCGGGGCCGCTTTACCTCGATGTGTATTGTACGTGTTATCGTGTTATTTCCCTTCGATTCCTATGCCATTCTCTATCTACTCCTGCAACTATGTGGCGCGACCGCATTTCAGGCCAATCCACTCCCTCCGGTGCTAATCGCAATCCCTCGTTACCTCGCCGATCCTCCTCTCAGCTCTCTCGGGGCCCCTACAACAATCGCCCCGGAGCCACCTCCAGAAACTCGTCCAATTCCCTGCTTTTAACACCGAACGACTCCAATACATCTCTCCCAGGAGCGGGCAGACCTTCCAATGGCTCAGGGCCGAGGCAATCAAGCATGCAGCGGTCGCGCCCGTCTGTTGTCCCTGACCCATTAGAAGTGTTGAACGGGATCATTGGCAAGGAAAGACAGGAGAAAGACGTCCCCCAGTTATCAAACATCCCGGAGAGACCGACGGAATTGGTAGAGACTATTCATTTTGATGGGCTGAGTCTGGAGGAGTTTGTGGCCAAATCCGACTCGACACCGACACGAAAGGCACGGGGCAGTGATATCAAGGCGCAAACGATCCAGCAATTCGAGCAGGAGCGAGAAAGGTTTGAAGCGCTGCACAAGTCAATTACCGACTGTGACGATGTGTCCAAGTCAGTCGAGCTGTACTTGAATGACTTCCAGAATGAGCTGGGGGCGGTGTCTGCGGAGATCGAAACGTTGCAGACCCGCTCCACGCAGCTAAATGCGATGCTCGAAAACAGGCGCAATGTGGAAAAGTTGCTTGGTCCGGCTGTTGAGGAGATCAGTATCTCACCGAAAGTCGTGCGTACGATCGCCGAGGGACCCATGGATGAAAACTGGGTGCGCGCCCTGAATGAAATTGATGCTCGGACAACGAGCATCGAAGCTAAGGCATCTTCATCCAATGGTTTCAAGGCTATTGAGGATGTGCGCCCGCTTTTGATTGATTTGAAGAATAAGGTAAGCGATAGGCAAGAAAATGCAGTGGACTGCAGTTAACCCTGGCTGCAGGCGATCGAACGAATTCGAGATTACTTAGTGTCGCAGATCCGATCAATGCGATCACCAAATATCAATTCGCAAATTATCCAGCAGCAGCGACTGGTGAGGTTCAAGGATCTGTACCGCTATCTCTCTAAAGTCCACCCCGAACTTGCTGGGCAGATCTCCCAAGCATACATCAACACGATGCGCTGGTACTACAATTCCAATTTTACTCGTTATCTCCAGGCACTGGAGAAGATCAAAGTCTATCCCAGTGATCGGAACGAAGTTCTCGGAGGCGATCCCTCTTCTCATCGAACCGGTTAGGCTCCTGAAATAGCCTCTTTTGTACCCACGCTGATGATCACAGGAAATATTCTCCCTGGTGGCCGAGCTAGCTCTGCTGCGCATGATCCTTTCTCACTAGGTCGGCGCATTGATATTCTCCGAACTGGAAACCAACAGGCGCTGTCCTCTTATCTGGCCGAGGAAGATAACACATATCACGGTATCGAAGTGCCATTCCGAAACTTCAACATTGCCCTGGTGGATAACGTATCTGCCGAGTACTCCTTTATGACCGAGTTCTTCTCTCCCCTGACATTCCACCAAATCTCGCGTATGGCTGTGGAGGTTTTTGAGCCTGTCTTTACGCTTGGCCAAAACCTCACGAAGAAATTGATTGAGAATACCACGGACTCCTTGGGTGTTTTGATGTGTGTTCGCCTGAACCAACGCTCTGCATTCGAGCTCCAGCGACGCAAGGTGCCCGTCGCTGACTCATACGTGAACGGGATTAACATGCAGCTGTGGCCTCGCTTCCAGGTCATCATGGATCTGCATGCGGAGTCGCTCAAGCGAGTTGGATCGAATACTGGTCGTAGTGCCGTCTCCGCTTTATCAATCGCAGGTGGTGATGACCTGAAGAACTCATCAGCTCCGCATTTCCTGACTCAACGGTTCGGCCAACTCATGCATGGCATCCTGGTGCTGAGCAGCGATGCCGGAGACGACGAGCCTGTGTCTAACAGCTTGGCCCGGTTGAGCGCAGAGTTCGATGCCATGTTGGCGAAACTGAGTCGAAATGGGACGGACGCTAAGCACAGAGAGCGATTCCTTTTCAACAACTATTCATTGATCTTAACCATTATTAGTGTAAGTCTCACTTTCAAGACTATTTTCGCCAATACTCACCTGTCATAGGATACCCAAGGCAAATTAGCAGTTGAGCAGAGACAGGTCAGTGTTTCCAGACTTCCGGAGCTATTCTATACTAACCGCCGTGCAGCATATGGATGAAATGCTCAAGAAATGTAGCAAGCATTAGCGATCAGCATCTAGGGACATGTACATTCTGGATATAAAGAACTTAATACCACTTTTCATCTTCAAACAAGTCGTGGTCGTGCTATGTAGTAGTCTCCACATGGATAAATAGCGGAGCCCATTATCAAGTGTGGGGCCTCCAGGCCTCGTTATCTCGACAGCTGCTCTGCTGAATTCCCCCTGGCAAAATGCTCGCGCGTGGGATTTTGAAGCGAGAACCGGCTCTGCGCCGCTACTTCTCCTCCGCGAGGGTTTCACGTGCCGACTTCACTCATGCGGTGAGTCCTCTATGCTCCTAAGGAGATAGCTCCGGCTGTGCGGAGTACATCCAAGAGCCCACCATTGACGCAGAACAGGTTATCGGCGCTGGAGTCGTCGGACTCGCAGTTGCACGACAGCTTGCAGCACGCGAAGGAACCTCGACTATCCTCTTGGAACGGCACGATGCCCCCGGCACCGAGACCAGCAGCCGCAACTCCGAAGTGAGCCGCACTCCGCCATGCAATTGAGCACTCAAGAACACCAATTGATCATCAACTAGGTTATCCATGCGGGCCTCTACTACCCAGCCGACTCGCTGAAAACGAAGCTTTGTATCCGCGGCCGCAACATGCTCTACGAACTCTGCGCCAAACACGACATCCCGCACCGCAACACCAAGAAATGGATCGTCGCCCAGACCCCAGAGCAATGGGAAGCCTGTCTACGAGTGCATAAACACGCACAAGCACTAGGCGATGTCCCGACCAGGCTCGTCGGCCGCGACGAAGCAGCCCGTCGCGAACCAGACGTAAAAGCCGACGCGGGCATCGTCGAGAGCGAGACCACCGGCATCGTCGATAGTCACTCGCTGATGACATATCTACTCGGGGACTTTGAGGAGCGTGGCGGGGATACTGTGTTCAAGACCCGTGTGACCAATGTCGAGGCTGGTAATGGCGAGTTTAAAATTACCGCTGTCTCGGATGAGGATGGCTCGGAGACGACCTTCACCACTGAGGCACTGGTCAATAGTGCCGGACATGGTGCGTGCGCTATTAATAACCTCATTCTCCCGCCGGAACGACACCGCGTACCGTACTATGCCAAGGGCACATATTTCTCCTATGGCGCGTCGCGGCCTCGTACTTCCGTGCTCGTCTACCCTGCTACATTACCAGGCCACGGCGGGTTGGGAACCCATTTGACTCTTGATATGGGTGGGCGCATCCGCTTTGGGCCTGATGTGGAGTGGATTGATGATCCGATGGATTTGAAGCCCAGCCCTGCCCGGCTGGAGGAGGCCATCCCGGAGATTCTGGCGTATATGCCCGGTGTCGATCCGGCAGCCATTTCATTGGATTATTGTGGGATTCGACCTAAATTAGGGCGGGGCGCGGGTGTCAATGTTGGTAAGACGTTCCAGGACTTCGTGATTCAGGAGGAAGAGGGATTCCCTGGGTTTGTGAATCTGTTGGGCATTGAGAGTCCTGGGTTAACGAGCTCGCTGGCTATTGGGGAGATGGTTGATGGCATTCTTTACCGATAGGTTGTGGCTTTGCGTAGCACAGCGTAAATATTCTTGCCCTACTGTATATACCTGATGGTGTTGAAGATAGCCGTTGTTGAAAAAGAGAAACCAGGGATGAGCACCGTTCCATCTGGGCAGATTTATCCATTAACTCTAGGGCTCCCGAGTCCTAACTCCTTCAAGAATCAATAACTCGCAGACCTCTGGACACCAAAGCAATTCCAAGGTTTAAAGGTACTAGGTATATAATATCCATGTCATCAAGTAAGTCATATCACAGTTCCAGCCGCGTCGAGAAGCCCGTTCCACCAATAAATAAAGTAGTAATACATGAGAAGCATATATCGAGACCCGACGAAAATCCCAACTAGAGATAATGAAAGAATAAACTCATTCCACGTCCATCAGAACATCACTCATAATATGGAGCACATAGGAATATTTCTTGACACTCCACTTCCCAGAATCTTTGAGCAGATTCGCATAGTCCAGCAGGATCCTTCTCGCAGACTGATATCCGCCCTGGACAGGCACACCGCGGAGGTAAATTGTGGCACCATTGCGAATGAAGTTCACAGCTGGGTCGTCAGTGGGCGAAAACGCTTGGCTACCTCTTGGCTCCATAAAGCTTGTGAAGCCCTCAGTGCCAACCTGCTGCCAATCGGCCTCGTCCAAGAGCTCGATCGACCCGACGCTGGAACGCGTGCCGCCGGAGTCGGGTACCATGAATGTGTAAAGGCCCAGGACAAGGGCTGCAGAGAAGAGAGAGAAGACAGAGTGGAAGGTAGGATGGTCGGACGCTTTGCGGTTGGTCATGGCTCTGTAGATGTGCGCCGCATGGAGACAAGCTCGTCGGGCTGCGGGTGTCTGCGACCATTCGGTGATGTCGTCTAGTGCCTGGCGACCTGGAGCTGGCCCGGCGCGACCAGCGGCGAGGTCGAAGATCTGGATGTCGGCTGTAAGCATCATGCACATGTGGTGCCACATGACGAGAGCGTTAGGGTTGAGCCGGTCCATTGTTTCACCGTACTTGGTCGCGATCTGGGATTGAAGCGATGGGAGACATCTGGCGCGGCCGTCCATTGCGTATGTATTGCAGGGTGCGAAGGGGTAACCGGCACGGTTTGAGAGGAGGCGGTGGTAGGCCTCTGACTGACGGAGTTGAATCATGGCAAGTACCCCTTGGATGCAGAATTCATCCATGGGCCCTTCAAGGGCGGGGATGTTGATGTTTTCAGACGGCGCCAGCACCGTTGGCATCAAGATCCGCTTGCCACTGCGGATGAGATCTGTCCATCGCATGGATGAGTGAGCGCGGAAGAGCGCTTCGCTGCAGGGCATGATGATTTGGACAGAGTCTGGGACAATGATGGGGCTTGTCGAAAGAAGCGACGAGTACCATGCATCCACAAGGAGGAGACCGACTATGACTCTTTTTGATCATTAGCGATAGTTGGGAAGGGAAAATAATCATATCTTACCTCTTTGCAGATTCAACTTTGCTCCATGCTTTCCATCTCATGTCGATGTCGGGTACTGCCTCAAATAGACTCATGTCGAGAATTTGACCCTCAGTCGCTGCAAATAGCCCATGGCGTTGGGTGATCTGCAGAAACGGTTAGCATGGTTAATATAAGGTGTCGAGGTTGCTTGACTCACCGACATGAGATTGACGTATAGCATTTGACACTGCTCTAAATGGACTTTCTCCTATTGAAAAATTAGCATTGGTTTTTGCAAACAGAGCAGCAAAGTATTCATACCCCTGTTAGCACAGCTAAATTTAGGAACAAGAAAGCCGTGGCAAAGATTGACATGGCGCTCGCTGGTGTCTCAACCCCCATGGTACATCTTGCCAGATCAGCCGTAACTCTCTCTAAAACGTACTGGTAGTTGTTAGAACTTGGTCATTTCACAATCGATAATCGGTTGACCCACTGTAAAATTTCCCAAGACAAAGCGTGTAGTGCCCTTGGTCCCCAGCAGCATCATACCAATTAGAGACATCACATAGAGGAGCGGTAGCCGCGTCTTCTTTGCAGAGAATGTCGGAAGGTGGACAAATGGGACGAGAGGGTGGAAAATGCGGAAGTAGAGATCTAGCGCCATATCTAGTATCTCTGCGGGAGGGAAGCTTGGAAAAGGAGCTGAAGCCGAGCCGGTAGTGGCAGGAGAGACGGCACCAGTTCTTGGAGACTGCATTTGGGGATATGCGGATATCTGGCCAAACGCTGCTTGAAGACGTCGTCTGCAGTCCTCGTCCACACCGCACCGTGATCCTTGAAGCAGACCATTATTGTTCGGAGTATGTAGAGAATGAAAAGAGAAAACATTGTCAAAGTCGGTGTAGACGATGTCCCGCCATAAACTGTTCATAAGGCGACCCGTATGATTTGGCGGAGCCAGCCAGTACCGCTGGACTTTGTTGAACCGCTCAATGGGAATATTATCACAGCCAGATCTGCCGCTGTCTACAGAAGGCCGATTTTGCGGATCTGGTGTAACCGCCATATTACTCTCGCTCATCAGCGGTAAATGAGTATCCCGCATCAAATCGAGCGAGCCGTGATTAGACCCCGAGTCTGTGCAAGGCTCGAGCCATAACTGCAGCATATCATTGGAGACACTCTCAAATCCCATAGCGTTTCGAGGAGTGTGATTTGCGGGAGTTGGTTCATTCCAGCCGAAATAATGCGGCTGTTCGTCCATGAGCATCGAATTGATATCCGGCTCTGTGCGGCCATGATGTGCGGAGATATCTGCAAGAAAATCCAAACTGGAGGGATGCATTCCGGTGGCTGAGAGAGTCATATCACGCGGTGTTGGAAGACCGGGAACTTGATGCGAATCCGCGCTGATACTGGGCAGAAGCTGTGTGCCATTTCCGGTCCCGGCCACCATCGGTGATGTGCTGGCTATCGCAGAAAGGCGTTGATTCTGAGCTTGTTCCGCTGTAGAAGCTTTCCCGCCACCAGCAGTTCCGGTGGGTTGGTTGTGACCTTTGGCATGTCGGCTTAGGACATCACTGCGGCGAAGTTAGATTCTCTGCGGTACCACCACCACGATGCGCATGCGCAATTCCACACGTCTCGCAAAATCTTACCTCCTTGAAAAGCGCTTATGACAGACATTGCATTCGTACGGGCGTTCTTTGGTGTCTATATATATGCAGGTCAGCATCCAAACAATGGATTTTCGCAAGGAGCCGGGGACTAACGAGATCGCTCGTGGCGCTTGAAATGCTCAGTCTTCTTGAACCTGCGATCACAGATGGTACACTTTCGAAGGACCATGACGAGTATGGAGAAGCATTACCAAGAACGGGTC
Source organism: Penicillium sp. DT28 (assembly GCA_036712075.1). Taxonomy (NCBI): domain Eukaryota; kingdom Fungi; phylum Ascomycota; class Eurotiomycetes; order Eurotiales; family Aspergillaceae; genus Penicillium; species Penicillium sp. DT28. The sequence goes on from JAZHLO010000002.1 coordinate 65,073, forward strand.
ATGTTTTCAGAAGTTCAAAAGGTGTGGCCCCTCGGAAAGAGAAGCTTCGACTGGAGGGGGAATTGGGTTAGTCAGCCCGTAGCCCGGGGTTAAACAAAGCTGACCGTCTTTCGCCTTTGGATACTGTCTAGGTACTCGGGATTTTTTGTCCGATTCTACCGAAGGATTCGCCAATGCAGCTAGCGTGAAGTTACTTCTTGTGTTTTACGAATCATGTACAATTGAGGGGAAGCGGGCCTAGCGCAAGCCACTGGAAAATCCCCATACAATGGGGTATACCCCATGGTCTACCCCATGGGGATGAGTCCCGCAGATCATCAACACGAATCACTTCCACCAAATTCATTAAGAGGAACTGAGACAAATTACGAGACCAAGAGCCGGTATTCACACAAAGAAGAAGCTACCGTGGACAGTCGACGAGCCTCCTATTGGCCGATGTCGCATTGGTATCGGCAATCGGTCATGGCACCAGATACCGAGAAACAACTTGTACACTCGCAGTGAGTATCCTACACTATCCTATTGACGAACAAGCTCGGCCAGGCGGTCATCATCGTAGAAGATCTCCAGCCGTTGCGTACGAGCTTCCTTGTCCGCCTTGGCCTGCTTGAGGATCTCCTGGATGTTGGGATATGCGGAGAATTTATCCTATCATGATCAGCGTCCGGCCATGTCGATCCAATATGACGAAACTCACCGGCAGCGCGTCCCACGCCTTGGGATCTGTGCCCTGATTCTTGAACGTACCGCAGCCGGAGCGGGCATATTCCGTGAACAAAAACGATCGGCTGCTCTCAACCATGATAGTCATTTGGTCTGAAGTGGTCAGTTGTGATACTTCTGGATAGTTGGGAAAAGATAGGAAAACTCACTTTCGAGAATCTTCCGAGGCTCGTTCACCTGGTTCCGCATCTCCCACACATAGGCTTCGTTAAAATTCCCATGTGGAGTATGGCTTATCTCGACACTGAGATTTTTAGTAATAGTCGGGAGGGGGGAATAATCGTATCTTACCTGCCTCCGCCGGGCAGGAACTCATCAGAACGACCGAGCCCATTTCCATACAGACTGGCCAGGAACTCCGTGGCCGAGTTGCGGTGGAAGTAGGGTAGACGGAAGGTGTTGGATGCGACGTCCCACCGCGGTCCAAACCACAGGAAATCAGCCAATGGAGTGGCCGGGTCTCGGGATGCAGCTGTCAGCACACAGTTGACGGACGGATCCGTGTGATCGATCGAAGTGGCATTTTGGGATGAGAACTTGGTCAAGTCGTACTGTTACCCATTTAGCATCAATCGTCTTTCGATGCAGGGTAAGAAGGGACGAGGTACAAACCTTATAAGGAACGACATTACCATGCCATGCCACGAGATCAAACGGGCTGTGGTCCTGCTCGATAGCATTGTACAATCCGTTCGCCTTATTCACAATTGTCCAGTCCTCGTGAAGATTCTCGTCGATATATGCCACGGGATGCAAGAAGTCCCGAGGGTTAGCCAGTCCGTGTCCGCCCAAAGGACCCAAGTCGGGCAATTCCCAGCGAGATCCCCAAATTTCAGTGATATAACCACGGGCAACACTGTGACCGGGACCAAGTCGGACAGCGAACCGAATTCCGCGAGGAATAACGCAGATTTCACCGGGCTGCAAAAACAGTTTGCCCAACTCCGTCTGAATATCCAGATTTCCCAGCTGAGCGACGATGAGGAAGTCTCCGTCTGTGTTACAGAATGCCCGGTGGTCCATGTCTGCGTTGATCATGAAGACGTAGAGTGCAATGCCCTCACGCAGATTGGGGTCTCCACTGCCGCCAAGTGTGTGTAGTCCGTCAACAAAATCAATCTTCTCATCCTCCTTGGGCAGTGGGAATGGTGCCCATTCACCCTGCTCTGCCAGCGTTGTGACCTTGGGATTGAGCGTCAAGAAGCAGTTTTCGATATCTGCTTTGTGGGGGATATTGGCCGTGTAGCCATCTTTATACAAGGTCAGTACAAGTATGCTTTGAGTGTAAATGAAACATACTATGAGCTGCAGCTGGTCGCACCCGATACATATAAGTACTGAAGTTGGCATGCCTCGGAGCTGCAAAGGCCGAGTAAGTTATGCCCTCCGTGTACAAGCCAAATCGAACTTCTTGGGGGTTGTTTTGTCCCGCCGGCAGAGTACCGGGAATGACCTCGGATTGATGGCGGTTACCAAAGCCCGCCTGGTATTCGTATGGATCGTTGTCTCTTGTCGGCTTGCGAGACATGGTGTCTGTATAGTGAAAGACCTTTTGCAGGTCCTTGACCGGCTTCCTTTCCTGAATTGGTGGAGCAGACATTTTCGTGTAGTTGAACGGATGTGTGAATGAAGGAATATGAAGCAAGTAAGCTATAGCTATAATACTCGCAACGTTCCTCTTATCTTAAAAGTCCTCAGTCCCATGGAGCTCAGCTCGTACGACTCCCACAAGAGCTGGACCCACTTGCATCACATCAAACTTGGGGTTTGCGGAATCTCAACGATCATGCTTGTCTATGTGGGGCTCAATGTGCGCAGTATGTGGAGAAATTGTACACTTTACACTGCGGTCGTCCTACTTTGACGTGGAACAGTGTAAGGTTATATTGATTGTCAGTCGGGCGTACCTAGATATGGTTTCATGCTTGTGATTGTACCTAAATGATGGAGATTCAGAAATGTCGAGAGTTGCTATTGATGCTATATACACTGTAGTATGCCCTCATAGATCTAGTCAACTGCTAGCACATCATCCACCATCCGAGACGAAGCACCTAGGTAATTGACCGGATCACACAGCTCTGCCAGTCGCTGCTGGCTCATCTTCGTTGTAACTTCTTCCTTCTCCAGCAGACACTCGAGCAACGTCTTTTTCTTCTCAATACTCTCTTTGCAAGCCTCATAGACGATATCGTGAGCTCTTTGACGGCCAACATGTGGCGCCATACCCATCATCACCGCTTCACCCACAATCAACCCCTTTGTAGAGTGGAGGTTCTCCAGCATCTGCCCTGTGTGGACTGAAAGACCAGACAGGGCGAAGTGAGTCTGCGAAAGTGCTCCCACGGCAATTACAAAGCTTTCTGGGACAGCAACCCACTCCAAATGCCAAGGACCAGATGCGCGTTCAAAATCAGCCACCATCCCATCAAGGACGAGGCCTGCATTAGACCGCAGAATCTTAGACGCGGCCAAAATAACCTCGCTAGAAATTGGGTTGCGCTTCTGTGGCATTGTGGAAGAGGCACCGCGATGAGGCACGAAAGGCTCGGAAACTTCACTCAGCTCGTTGGATGACATGATCATTACATCCAGAGCCAACTTGCCCATAGAACCACCCATAAGGGCCAGGAAATTCGTAATCTCTGCCACACCGTCTCGTGCAACATGCCACGTAATCGAAGGATCATTCAGCCCGAGCTCCTTTGCCAGGGCCTTCCGTACACGCAGACCATCATCACCCGAGCCCAACGAAGCAAGCGAGCCCGCCGCACCGCCAAACTGCACCAGCAAAGTGCGGCTCCGGAGTTGCTCCAGGCGCTCCAGATGTCGCTGAAACCCAGAAAGCCACACGGCGCACTTGTAACCAAAAGTCACAGGCAGCGCATGTTGCAAGTGTGTTCTTCCAGCCATAGGCGTATCCTTGTATTTCTCCGACAGTTCGCGCAAGGTCTTGATGACGTCCTTGAGAAGTCTCTGAACGATATCCAGCCCCTCCTTCATCTGCAACATGCTTGCAAGATCCATGATATCCTGGGTCGTCGCACCCCAGTGCACATACTTACCAGCTTCATCCCCGCAGATTGCTGAAAGCTGGCGTACTAAAGGTAGGATCGGGTAGCCGACGATTTCAGTCTCATGTCGGAGCCGTTCGAAGTCGAGCTTGGATTCTTGCACTTTCTGCGTCACCATGGCCCCAATTTCTGAAGGGATCACGTTGCATTGTGACTGTGCTCTCGCCAGAGCAGCTTCTGCGTCTACGCAGCGCCGGATGTATGCTTCATCGTCGAAGACCTGTATGGCTTTAGCATTGACCAAACTGGGGGAGAGGATAAGATGTTATCGGAATGCTTGAACTCTGATAGTAACATACCTTGCGGATTTCTTCTGTCCCGAACAGAGTTCGGAAAATGGAGGAATCTATCGCACTTACGGAGCCAATCGACCTCCGGCCGGTGACTGCGACGGACATTGCCCGTGACAGAGGGCGTACAGCACGAGTAAGCATGGACATTGTCCTGGAGTTGACTCGACAGAAAATCAAAAGAGCAAAATAAAATGAGAGCTCTCTATACTGCAATTGGGTTCAAAGAGCAGCCCCACACTGGGGACAACATTGGCCCCACATTAGAGCCCCTCCTATGATGAAGGTTAGGATATAGACACCTCGAAGAAAGAGAGACGATGAAGGGTGGAAGTGATGAAACCGTTATTACGCAAAGCGATAGAAAAGAAGAAACCCCGATAAATCCACGTATTTGTGATAAGAACTAAACTAAGCTTGGCAGGAAAGAACTGATAAGGTCTGCTCGGGAATAACATAGCTCTGGAATAACGTAAAGACATTAGCCAGTCATCGCCGTCGATTCTGTGATCACAGGAACGCCTTGGAAGAAAAGAGGTTGGCCTTGCAAAACTCGAACTGGGTGAAGGTCTTCACCTGAATAGCCACGCCGTATATGCTTCTCGAAGCCGGCGAGTGTGGAAAAGGTAATGTGGGACATACGGTGCGCCGCCATAGCTGGGTCCCTTGTGGGTCGTTGATCATGATTGTTGTGCATATTCCGGATGTGTGTATGGCAGGTGCAGTTTCTCGTGAAGACAGAAAAACAAATACTGCAGATCCAGTCGTAGTACTCATGACGGATAATTGGCGGAGCTGCTCGAGGCGAATTCCCGTGGGAATTTCTAATGTGTACCGAAGCTCCACGCCTCCATCTGTATTGACGATTGCAATCAGGACAAGCCCATGCGAATGAAATCTGAGCGTAACTGATGATAATTTCCGGCCGTTCTGGGGGGCCTGCGGCGTAGTGTCTGTGGGCTGCTCTGGAGGTACTGCAGTGAATAAGAGGGCAGTGCGCCAATGCTGATATAATCAGGCTTTTGGCCTACCACAGACAACGAGGTAGAGGAGATACCGGAATAGGCATGTGGTTGCCAAAGGTAGGTAGTAGTAAAGAAGAAGGAAGGTAGCAGTAAGGAAGAGGAAAAGTAGTAGTGAAGAAGGAAAGTAGTAGTGAAGAAGTAAGAGAGTAGTAAAGAAGGAAGACTTAAGGAGGGAGGATAAGCCCCATTAGGTGTACTTATAACGCTGATTTGTCGTGGCTTCAGCGCATCGTAGATATCATTCAGTGCATCGTAGATCATCGGACCCTAGTATAAGAATAAGGTTTAAGGATCATATATACGTAGTACAATGTAGTAGTGATTCCTAGATATAAGTAGACTAAAAGTGAAACCAAAAGTAAAGTAAGCGCAGAAGTAAGGTAAGAGTGAAAGTAAAGTAAGAGTAAAAGTAAGGTAAGAAAGAATTGGCGCACCACCCTCTTATTCACCGCGGTATGGAGGGCCTTCCCCTGCAGGTGGATGTCCTCGGGCGAACTGCCCCGTCGGTGCTAGTGGAAGTATACAGAGGGAAGTATGAACAACAGTATTAAGGATTATGGACTTCAATTGTAGCTTGTTCATGTATAACCTCCTACAAGTGTTATAATTGTAGTAGACTTCTATACAGGTATCTACTCCCTAATGAACAGCGATGCAACGCCCATACCAGTGCTAGGAGGTAAATGTCAGTAAAGGCTTGGATCAGAAGGTTGAGAAGCCTTACCTAGCACACATGCTCACAATTCCCATCTCCTTATCTTGTCTTTGCAGTTCAGCCAGCAGAGTAGCAACTTGTCTAGCTCCAGTGGCTCCAACGGGGTGCCCAAGGGCAATAGCACCACCATTTGGATTGACTCGGTCCATATCAAGGCCTAACTCTCGGAGACAGTAGATTGACTGGCTGGCAAAAGCCTCGTTCATCTCGACAATGTCAACATCTTTGTTTTCAATGCCCAGGTACTTGTACAGGTTTTGGATGGCGAAAATAGGTCCAATGCCCATCTCGTCTGGTGCACATCCAGCCACCTGAGTACCGGCAAACCGAGCGATGGGCTTCAAGCCATGAGCTTCAGCCCAGGATCGACGAGCGAGGATGGTACTTGATGCACCATCAGAGATTTGAGATCTGTTAAATAGCAAGCCAAATTAATATACTGTCGATCTGTAGATAGACATTGACGACTTACGAGTTCCCAGCAGTACTGAATCCATCCTCGAGCACAGGCTTGAGAGACGCCAGCTTGTCAACGGTAACACCGTGGCGAATCCCCTCGTCCCGCTCAACCACTTGGAAGCTCTGCTCGTCGATCCCCTCACTGATATGCCTCACTCGAATCGGCACAATCTCAGCAGCAAACCTGCCCGATTTTTGCGCCTCGCTCGCCCGCCGTTGGCTCTCTGCGGCGAACTCATCCTGCTCACGTCGACTAATACCATAGCGCGACGCGACATTCTCCGACGTCTTCAGCATAGGAAGAAGACAGTCACGCGCATCTTTAACATCGGAATTTTTCAAATCAGGAGAAACGTCGACCGGAATACCCCTGGTCGCATAATTCCGTGACATGCTCTCGACTCCACCGCCGAGCCCAACATCGATCTGCCCAGCCAGGATCGAGTGCGAAATATGCGTAATAGCCTGCAAACTACTCGAGCACTGCCGATTGACTGTATGGAAAGTCGTAGAGTTGGGAAAGCCCGCTGCATTGAGCGCCATGCGCCCGGTCTTTGCGAATCCCAGTTCCGCGAGGACATTGCCGATGAGAGCGTCGTTGACTTGGCCCGGTTCGATGTTGGCGCGTTGCACAGCAGCTTGCATAACCTAAGGTCTGTCAGGAATTATTTGGACAGAACACGCAAGCAACTTACTGGCATCAGGATCTCCTCTGGGTAGGAATCCTTGAAACCGCCCTTGAATGCCCGTCCGATGGGACTCCGCACGGCGGAGAGCACGACGACATCATTGGGGCTCTTCTTGAGTACCTCGCCCGCAGTTCTCCTCAACATTTTTGTGTCAATTGTATGTTCTTTTTCTTCTTCGAGGAGTTGCAGAGTCGAGAAGCAGTGCACATTTATCGAGATGTGGGTCTCCAGTTGCATCATAGAGTTCTGATCCTGTTCCCCATGCTCAGGTGGTGGGGCGTTCCCACTCTTGACGATCATGGTTATTTTGGTTTTGCGGGCGTATGTACAGGATTTTTCGCTTTTGCCAATGGTGTAACAGAGGAGCTGCGAGATTGTCTATTGTCACGGTCTACAAGGTAATATCCATGATCTGTATAGGGACACAGATTATTCAAGCCATCTGTTTCCAATAAACATAGGTAGTGCTGTCATTCCTCTACTAACTCTAGGTGCTGCTTTGTTTCACAACTTCGTCGAGTGAGGACCCGGAGCCACTCCATGTCCCTCAGGAGCCTCATGGTTCGCCAACATCTCCCATCCACGCCCCCGATACCGTGCAGGCCAGACACCAGACTTACCAGGAGCCATGATGCCGTTTGGATCCAGACAGTCCTTGATCTTCTCGTTGAACTTCATGAGGGCATTGTCATTCCAGTTATAAGTGCCAGCAATCTGATCCATAAAGGCCAGATGAGTGCGGTATTCACCATAACCTAGCTTTGCAGCCTCGTCAATCATAGCTCGAATACAGGCCCGCACGTTGTTGCGCATGACGGGATCGTCTCGGTTGAAGACGATCTCCACGATCAGATGCATTTCGCGTAGACCCACGCAGAAAACGGGAAACAAGTCCAGGTCAAATCTTTGGCAGTTCTTTCGCGCAATGTCCCACAGAGCCGTGGCATCCTGTCCCCGCACTGGCGATACAGGACTGAAGGCAACATGGCCACCATTCGGGTGCCAGTTTACCCAGCGCAGCTCCTCGATATCGGGAACACCGGAGGCAATTCGGTCGCGTGACCAGAAATAATCGTCGGCTGGGAGAGTCGCTGGATCGATGCGTCGTGCACCGGGAATCTTCATGAATTCCTTGTGGATAATGTCCAGCTTGTGTTTGCGGATCTCTGGAGGCCCGTATGCCATGCCGTAGTACAGCCAGGAGCAATCACCCACCGCCAATTTCTTGGCTGCTTCGTGAAGGATGTGGTCGGGCACTCTTCCTTTTCCGTTATAGTAGGCACTTCGAGGTTTTCCTTCAACGGCAATCTGCATAGTGATGTGACGCAGCTGGGCCACGTTTTCCAGAATCATGGCAATTCGTAATGGACGAATAATCTCAATCTATAGCGTAGGTCAGTGACGAGTTCCTATTCAAGACGGATATATTGTTGGTCCTACCAGCTGGCTCAAATCCTCATCCTTCGGGAATACATAGAGCTATGATAGGGTCAGCCGTTGCATCCCAAATTTCAAAACAGATCACATACATAACTTTCGTATCCTCCGGGGTTTGGCATCAGTCCGAATCCCATCTTGGTCACAATGCCCAGATTCGACTGGGAAAATAATCCACTAAGCAGTCAGAGAGTTAGCTTGCAATTAACTGGTTTGGAAAAGGGAATCATACTCGGAAGTCGGCCCAAAACCATAGGGGAATAGCTGCCAGCTATTATTGCCCGGCAACGCTCCCATTCCCGTCCTGATAACCTCGCCCGTGGGGAGCACAATTTCCATTCCGGAATGCACAGTCCAGTGGTCTCCATACGGTGTATAACCAACTCCTCTGTCGAGTGCATTGCCCAGAACCGAGCCACCTCCAATGTCAGGTACATCGATCCACAGGTGTTTGTAGTTCCGAGCTTGGATCTCTTCGTAGAGGGCGAAGTAGGTGACACCTGGCTCGACCAAACATGTGCAATCATCGGGGTTTATATCAAGGATGCGATTCATTCGCCGTCCGAGGTCGATTACGACAGCACCACGGACTCGAGGAGCGGCGGCTCCATAGCCATCTAAATATGTCAAGGTTAGCTTATTGAATGAAACCCGTGTGTTAAAGACGGAAGTGAATACAGTTTCGGCCAATCGATATCGGCGAGATAGGAATGCGGTACTTGTTAGCCCACTGCACAATCTTTTGAACTTCCTCCGTGCTGCTCGGGTAGACTATAGCTGAAGCAACGAGAGTGTCTTCCTCCACGATATGCATCCCGTCGTGTGTATTCGGATCTGGGATCTGCTTTAGTATTTCGTTTTGATTGGAGATTAGTGGTTGACTGACTTTCCATATACCTAGTACAACATTCAATCAGCGCGTTTCACAGCATAGTGTTGAGTTTGGCTTTTACCATCCATCATCGAGTTTTGTTACAAGCTCTACGTGTTCTCTACCCAGATGAACGCGTAGCTCCTCGATGGCCTTGTGGAAAGTACTTTCACTGATACCCTGGGGAAGTGCGATCTCGGTTCGGTTACTCTTTGATTTTGTGGCAATTTCGAAGATGGCGGACTTGGCGTGCTGGGCCTTTTCAAAGAGGTTTGCGGGGATGCCGTTATGCTTTTCTGATAGCAAAGGCGTGGCGGTGATGGACTGCTTGGTACTCATGATGGTGATTTACCGGTCGGAACGTGGTACCTAGGTACTATAAATGGGCGTAATATGAAGAAGTCTTTACCAAATTCAACCTGAAGTCACAATGGGATACTCGATCTTACATACTTGTCGAGGGGTTATTCCGCTTTACCTAGGTATTGAAGACTACAAGATCAACTCTATGGCTTCAACCAATATGAGAATTCTTCGATCCCCGTAACCTACAAAGCGGGGATAACCTGGGGTTATAGAGAAGCTGCAGCTACACACGTCCAGATGCATAGTAGATAGTGGAGAAGTGAGGGGCCCCGCTCGATGATCTACGTCGTGTCATCATTCTGCAAGACAACCTTGGGACGATTTAACGGAAATGCTCGATCCGAAGTGGCGGTCTGCCGATGTGAACTCCCGAAGGTGATATTACCACGAACCCTGCCCCGTCGGTCAACAGTCAACAGTCAACAGCTCACCAATTTTCTCTAATCCTAATGATCACGAGTCGTCTCTACTGTGACCACCCTCCACATTCTATCCCACCACCCTAATGCACCCCGCATGCTATGAAAGAATGGGAATCCCCTCAAAACTAGTCCAGACCAAGATGATCGGATAAAATTTGTGGGGCCACTTCCGATTGCGGCGCTCTCTCTCCGACAATGTGGAGAAAACAGGCTCGGGTGTTTTCTCGGCATCTGCCCGAGTCCCTAGCCGAAAGCGATATCGTGAACTTGCGATCATGTTTCCTTTCCTCTTCTTCTTTCTGCTGTCTCAGAAAGTACCATAGTCATTCACAGGCAGTCATGTCGCGGCCTGTCCCTATGGTGTCGGTGTTCCGCCCCATCTGGCGGCGGCACTTCTCGGCTTCCACCACCAAGAGAGCTATCGACAAGCGATGCGCCTCCGCCGACGAGGCTGTCAAGAATATGAAAGGCCCGGCCACCGTTTTGGTCGGTGGCTTTGGCTTCTCCGGTGTCCCTAACACCTTGATCAACGCGGTCCGCGACCGTCCCGACATCAAGGACCTGACCGTGGTCTCGAACAACGCCGGCATGCCCGGTGCTGGTCTCGGTACGTAACTGCCATGCGCTTTTGCAGTTGCTACAGAGTAGGACATAGCGCTGACGTGCTTTGCTCTCTCATAGGTCAATTGCTCGAGTCGAAGCAGATCACCAAGATGATCGCTTCCTTTATTGGCGAGAACAAGGTCTTTGAGAAGATGTATCTTACCGGTGACCTGTCCCTGGAGCTTACTCCCCAGGGAACCATCGCTGAGAAGTGCGCTGCTGGAGCGGCTGGCGTTCCTGCTTTCTACACCCCCGCTGCTTTTGGTACTATTAGTAAGTTTCTCGGGCCCCACGTGCAAATGGATCACCAGCTAACATGCAATCTCATAGTTCAAACTGGTGAACTCCCCGTACGGTACAACAAGGATGGCTCTGTGGCTGAAATGTCCAAGCCTAAGGAAACCCGCACTTTCAACGGCAAGGAATATCTTCTGGAGGAATCGATTTTCGGTGACTACGCTTTGATTAAGGTTCACAAGGCCGACCGACTTGGCAACTGCCAGTTCCGCAAGGCTATGAACAACTTCAATGAGGCCATGGCTAAGAACGCCAAGGTTACTCTCGTTGAGGCTGATCATATTGTGGAGGTTGGCGAGATCGCTCCCGAGGACATCCACCTACAGGGCATCTACGTCGACGCTGTCATCCAGAGCACCGGTGAGAAGCAGATCGAGAAGGTTACCTACGCCAAGGACCCCAGTGAGATGCTTGCTGCTGGTTCTGGTGAGGCCACCAAGCGCCGCGAGCGTATCGTCAGACGTGCCGCCAAGGAGTTCAAGGACGGCATGTACGTCAACCTCGGTATTGGAATTCCCCTGATCGCTCCCTCCTTCCTGCCCGAGGGTGTCGAGGTTGTTTTGCAGGCTGAAAACGGTATCCTGGGTCTGGGTGGCTACCCCAAGCCCGGTGAGGAGGACCCTGATCTTATCAACCCCGGCAAGGAGACTGTTACTCTCAACCGTGGTGCCTCCTTGTTCGGCTCTCACGAGAGCTTCGGTATGATTCGTGCTGGAAAGATCGATCTCACTATGCTCGGTGCTCTCCAAGTCAGCCAGTACGGCGGTAAGTTCTATCGCCTAGACCCCCGGATCCCGGCTTTTATAGATTGGTACTAATTCTCTACAGACCTGGCCAACTTCATGCTTCCCGGTAAGGTCAAGGGTGTCGGCGGTGCCATGGATCTGGTCGCCAACCCCGAGAAGACCAAGGTCGTTGTGACTATGGAGCACACTGACAAGAAGGGCAACCCCAAGATTCTGCCCTCCTGCACCTTCCCCCTGACCGGCCCCAAGTGTGTTTCTACCATCATCACCGACCTGGCTGTGTTCGACGTCAGTCCCACTGAGGGTCTGACTCTGATTGAGCACGCCGAGGGCGTCTCCGTTGAGGAGATCCGCAGCAAGACTGCCGCTCCCTTCAAGGTTGCTGACGACCTGAAGCCCATGCTGTAGATGCATATACATATAACAAGTAGAGTTGAGATCGGATACAGTGTATTTTTTTTGTATTTCTTTTTGTTGCAATGGTCAAGACATTATAGACTAAAATTGAACTATTTACCAATAGACATCTACTTCTACACATACGTAGAGGATTTCCTCTGCAACTTCGGCAGCTTTCCCCTTCCATTCACTGGCCCTTTTTGCTCACCGAGTAGAACTGAGAACCTGATCAGTGATTGTTATACACAGATAAACAGACCACGTGACTCCTCTCGTTTGGATGTAGCTATCTAATTAGCTATCGCCCCAGGTAGTTCTTCTTTTTCTCTCTTATTTCATTCAGCTTGATAGGCTAGTTCTGTTAGTCTTCATAGGCCCCACGACCTCACAACAAAACCTGACCTGCTCATTAACTAGTTAACAGCATTACCTGATCCTTACTAAGCGGTTACGCACTGATCTGGTCTAAGCGCGGATTCGCTCACTGGAAACTAAGGGGTAAGCAACCTCTTGCGGCTGCCTCAATAAAATGCAACACTACTCACTGTTACGTGCCACCTAGCCTCTCAAAATTGTTCCTACAGCCCCGTCAGAAAAGGCGCTAACATGAGCAGTGTGATTGTTCACCCTTGTAGGCATGCGGCAATTAATTACGCCGCTATAGAACCTGCTACGTGGCCGACAAATCAATATTATATTTCAGACTACATATTCCTGGGAATCCTTTGTTTACTGGCTGTCGTGTCTTCGCGCCGTGACGCCTGGCGGTGACCAGGGGGTCGTGCCCAGTGCCATCAGTTGCAGTCTCAACAGTCAGAAAAACTCCCCAACACCCCTTAACGGAGCGGCACCTCATGTCGTCGAACTTAACCTCCCCTGCCTCTGGGCAGTCATGTCACGGCAGTAGTGACGAAACATGGTACTACCAACATGAGCCTTTTGAAACCTTCAGCCATCGAGTTCTGGACCTGTGTCGTACAGTGCTAGGTCAAGAGAGCCCGACGCTAGAGAGACTCAAAGGCGGCAGCTACAACCGTGTTATTGGTATCGTGCTACCGGAGGGTGAGTATATTCTCCGGGTACCTCGATACGAGGCGGACCAGATGTGCTATGATGTTGCGGTATTACAGCTCCTGCGACAATACCCGGCAATCCCCGCTCCAAACCTCATCACGTTTGATGTCAGCCAACAAAATGCATTGGGAAGGACCTACATGATCCAGGGGCGGATCCCTGGCGAATCAATGTGGAAATATCCGGGCTTGCCGCACCAGACCAAGTGCGCGATCGCCTGGGATTTAGGCCGTGTCTACGCGACGATGCACGGAATTCGGAGCAGCGTTGCAGGGAGAGTGATGTTGAAAGAGGATACGCTGCGCGTGGAGCCCTTGAACTTTGCGCAGGAGGAGATCCCTCTGTCAGGCGATAATGGCCGTGCCAAGGAGTCAACAGTGGAGATGATCCTGGGAGTACTCCGCTCAAAGCGTGAGAGACTCATCGCAGAGGACACTGAGGAATATCCAAACGGCTTTCAGATTGACTTTTTCGACAGGCTAGCCACGGTAGCCAGGGAGATGGAGCAGGTAGGGATCTGGGATACGGCCTATACCTACTGCTTGTGCCACCGAGACCTAGAGCCCCGCAATATCCTAGTCGCGGAACAAGGCATCACCGGCATCTTGGACTGGGACAGTGCACTCTTTGCCCCCTGGTGCAGTCATGCCGGCCCCCAATGTGGCTGTGGGCGTGGTGTGAAACTGGGCCCGAGGACATGCGTCTGGCAGGGGAACTACCCCCAACGCTAGAGGCCCAGGAGATAAAGAGGCTATTCGAGGAGGCCGCCGGGCCAGTCTACGCCCAATTCGCCTATCAGCCCGGACATCGACTGGCGCGGGAATTGATTCGATGGATGGTGGATGGATATCATTCCAACGAGGACATTGATGAGGCGGACCAGTTTCACGAGGAGTGGGCCGCGCTGAAAGGGCAGCTGACTTCAGATATCGGTAGTCTTAACGACGCCTAATATGGGACGGGGATGGAGGGAGCCGTCTACGTGTCCTACGATTATTGGATTCTCTGAAAGGCAGGAGAGAGCCCAGATTTATAAAGAGTAGCCACGCCTGCGTAGAAGACTGGGAAGGACTAACGAAAGGAGATTCAGGCTGAATTGTATCGACTATACTCTCCGACCTAGAGTCGCTGCTATACTCCCTACTATACTGTGATATTTGCGCTTTCGGTTCGATTCTACAATACCATCCTGTTACTATGTCTTCCATGAGAAAAGCACCGCGACCCTATTGTCCTCTGAGGAGCAAAGGAACTGTCGAAATCATCAGACACGGAGCTGGTGCGTTGCTCATCAGAAAACCTGTCCAAAGCAGCCGGACAAGTACTTCTGAAGACAAACGAATGTGTGGTCTGTGCGAAGTAAATACTCGTCACTACGCGGGTGCTTTGGACAGTTTTTCTGATGAGCAATGCAGTAGCTCTGTGCGAAGTGAATACTCTGTAATTACGCTCTTCGGAGGGATGATACTGACGTGGCTATTACAGTGAGAGGAAGAAGCCGGAGGCGGAGGGGTCAATGGATATGGATATGGATCTAACAGGTAGCCGATTTGATGGACCTACTTGGTTCGAAGGTCCCCGTTAAAAAATGGCACAATGCCAAGTATTAAATAGAGTGGACTTCATCAATGGTGAACCTCAACCATTACTAGAACCTCGGCTGCCCCCACCGCCACCGAGGGCCCCGGGCCGAAGAGATGGGTGAAAGCGAAGACACTAATAGTGGTTCAGAGGAAGAAAAAGCCCCCGAGAGATGCTCCAAATGCGGGGAATTGGGGAATAATGTTAAGAAGTGCAGCACATAAGTAGGGCTAGATAGCTATGTCGGCAGAAGTGAATATTACTAGGTTTAACTTTGGAAATAGGAAGACGGTCAAAATTGTAGTCTCCGTAGCCCATTATACTCGTGTCTTTATAACTTCGCGGTGGATTACATAACCCAAAACCCGAACCCTAAATTGTCTGTTACCGCCCTCTCGGTACAGACTAATTACTGCTATATATGCGCTCTTTTCCCCTCCAATAGATCACCTGGCACTCCTCTGATTCATTTCTGATCCTGCCACCATCCAATTTAGTCAATGACCTCCAAATAACGAACTAACGAGAATGTTTGAGACTTGTGCCGTCGCCGAGATCACAATCAAATACGCGAACTTGCCCATTGGTCCGAGCTCACTCCACAGGATCCATGCGGTCTCTACACCAGAGGAGTAGCTGGATATGCCCCACAGCCATCGCGTGAGACCCTACCCATTTGCTCCCACAGACGTATCAATCTGCAGGTGTATGCTCGTGCATCAACGAACGAGACGAGCCACATGCGCAGCACGCGGCATCCGGAGCGAGGCCGAGGATCAGAGTCTGGGCTGCAGCGTGCAGTGCCTGATGCAAGGCTCATCAATCCTCGCTCGACATGTGGAAGCTGACGCTTTGCGCCAAGGTAAGATTTGAATGGGGTCTGCATGATTAGCTCGAGGATACGAACGAAGCGAGATTCAGAGGTTCGCACCTCGCTTAGTGGCTGCAAGCCACTAAGACTGGAATATGGGTCTTTCTTTTATTACTACTCTAACTTTACTCCGTATACCATCATTTGACTTTCCCAGATATGATATAGCGCTAGCTGGAATTGACTTCCAAACACTGCGTAGATACTCCATATTGTGAAAGGTAAAGGAGAATAGTGAGTTATGGAGTACCCGTACGGACTCGTAGACTCGCACTAGTCTGGAAGTGCATTGTGGCTGATTGGATATGTCTTTGTGAGACTGCAGCTACTGCAAACGAACTGCAGGTTCTCCCGAGCTGTCAAGGGAGGATGCGATACGAGATACGAGATAAAACCTGCTTCGCAACCCCTGAAAGATGCTACGAGCGCAAAATCAAGAGAGTCAGTGGAACCAAAGACACGCGGGAGCAATCACAAGCAGCGCTAACGCGACTAATGGCTTCGAAGTGGGCCGCGTAGTATATAGAGTTTGATTATCAGAATTAGTTCCTTATATAGACCGGAGTAAACCGAATCTGTCAAAACTGCTAATGAACGACAGGGGTATACCAATCAAAGAATCCTGACGGTGTAAATAGACCGGTCTGGTCTTATCTAGCTATGTATCCTTGTCTAGTTGGCCGCTGGGCTTTGTAGATCGACAGTCTCCCCCTTTTCAAATCCGCGGTGGAGATCGTGCTATGTATAAGGCTCTTCCTCCACCGTTGCGATCTTCTTTTTCTTCACCTAATCTAACTGCTTTGTTCTCTCGTTAGATCTTGTCGTCCGTCACTCGTTTTGCTGATATCAGCGTCCATTCGTTCTTCATATTATACCCACATCACGCTACCTTTTCGGTAATTTCACGTATTCTACTTCTCCGTTTCTTTTCGACAAGATGAAGCAGTCTATTATCGCCTCCCTCGTTGCCCTCGCGGCTTCTGCCTCGGCCACCGAGAGCTTGCTTAGCGCCCCCGTTGGTCTTTGCGCTGCCATTCTCGGAGAGACTGAATGCAAGCAGCAGACCGCTACCAACGGCTTGATCAACGTGCCCGTTGACAGCTGCGTTGCGGCTCTTGGCAAGGCCAAGTGTGACCAGGTCTCTACCGGCAGCAACGGCGGCGACTCGCTGATCAGCGTTCCTATCAATGTCTGCCTGGCTGTCCTCGGCGAGGTCCACTGCAAGCAGAGCTCGTCCTCGTCCGGCGGTCTCATCGACATCCCCATCAACCTGTGTCTGGCTGTTTTGGGTGAGGCTGACTGCCAGAATGGTGGCTCGACTTCCTCCGCTTCCACTACTCCCTGTGACACTTTGACTTCCGCCATTGTGTCCTCCACCGTCATCTCCTCTTCCACTCCTGCTGAGGCCACCACCACCCCCTGCGACACTGAGACTTCGGCTATTGTGTCCTCCACCGTTATTGCTGGTTCCACCACCCCTATCAGCACTCCCGCTGTGACTGCCACCTCTGTCCCCGTTGTCTCTTCGGCCCCCAGCAAGTCCGGCCACTCTAGCGTCCCTCTCGTCTCTGCTAGCAAGTCCTCCTCCAAGCCCGTTGTCACTGCCACCGTTACCGTGACCACCACCGTCTGCCCTATCTCCTGCGGTGCCAAGTCTTCTTCCATCCGCCGTATTAGCACTGCCACTGCTCCCGGTGGTGCCCCCGCTGGTGCCTCTGCCGTCCCCACCGGTCCCTCCGGTGTCAGCTCGACCTCGCCCAGCTCCACCCCCGTTTTCAACGCGGCTGGCCGCAGCACCTTCTCCGGTGTTGCCGTGGTGCTCGGCGCTCTCTTCGCTGCTGCCATGCAGTTCTAAGTAGATCATGCTACTTAGTTGCGAAACACAGCAGGCTCTGGTGGCAGTTGGCATCATTTACTAAGTTTTCAGCTACTGTCGATATTGATGTTTCCCTTCTTTTTAGACATCGAGTCTACCCTATATCTAGTCCATTCATGATGAGTTAAGCCATCCTGAATTTAGCAACAGTTAATACTACGATATACGTCTCTTAATCGTCATTTGCGTTTTCATGTGTTATGAGGAATACATGGCTGTATCTTTTGTTTCTCAACAGTATGGCACTTGAGATTCCTTTGTGCAGTACCCACTCCTTTTCATCTATGGTCTACGGCTCTAGATACGCCCTGCTTCTTTGTTAGTCTTCCAATGGCCGAGAAGACCCCTTCTGATTCGACAAGGCTCTGTGAGCAAGTGAAGGAAGAAGACAATTGATCAGCTAAATAAAGTCTGAAGTTCAAAATCCTCGCGGCGAGATTCAGCCATCACCGAGCCCCGTACTTCCAATGCATATCAGCACCGGAAAAGACACTCCACCCAAGGATCCAATGACGGAACCCATGGAAGCCAAGCTTATGAAATGCTTGGATCATTATTTAACCTGGTATTCGACTGGTCGAGCATAGTATTCTGTCTTTATCATTCATTTGTAGAAGCCCTGTCTAGGCTTCCTAGTTCCAACTTTACTACTACGCGGTACCTAGGTATCCGTTTCATCGCAATATGTATTTGTCCCCGACAAACTATGTACATATTCCCTGAGACTATTGCTCCATCGTTGGTGCCAGACCTTTCCAAACCTCACAGCGGCCTCTTTGGCTTGCTGGAATCGACTCCATCCCCGTCGCATCAAGCTGGAATCGGAGTCTCTGACCGCCACCAGTACCCCAAGGCTTCCATTCCGGCGCCGCTGGGTTTTTATAAGTGTTAGGATCCAATGACAAGATGAAGCTAATCCAGTAATCCATGACAATAGGGACCATTGGCTTGTTGTAGGTCATGTAGGAGCAGTTGTCGCATTCCTTTGCGTTCCCTGGACCGTAAATCGCCGGTTCCTCAGCAACGTGTTCCACGCCCAAACCAGTGGCCGCCAGCTGGTCGTCCCAAACGTTATAGCGATAGTTCCAAGACTTGAAAGGAGACAAATGCGTTGCAAATGAGGAAGAGATCTCGATTCCGGGGCAAGTAAAAGTCCCTTCGCCGTAAGCCTCTTCAGCGGCTCCGAAATACTTGGCATGCTGAGGGAATTGTTTGGTTGGCGGGTACATGGTCTTGATGATCTGGAGATCGGCCCATGTCAATCGAGGATAGTTGGCTTGAATGAAGTTCAGGAATCCGGCTGATGTGCTAACATTGGGTGTGAACCGGGTTCCCTCGTCATTGTCGTCGCCGACTATAACCGGTACTCTTGCTACTCGCCCTTGTTCAAACATGGTATAGAGACCATCGGGAGAGAGTGTCCCATCAATTACTGGGAGGAAGTACCATAGCGGTACTTCAGTCGTTCCGGGGAAGCGGAAAAGTTGGTCTGCAGCTTGAAGCGTCGCGGTGTCCTTAGATCGGAGGCAGGCGAGGGGATCTTCCTCTTGACCACACTGGGCCTGCTCCACAAACTGGGTAAACTGAGACTCAGACTCGGCGACCGTTCGATGCGTGGGAAAAAAGGGTGATTCTGCTATTCCGCCGACAAATAGCCCTTCGCTCTTGCCGCCATACGCAGTCAAGTGATAGGCGACCGATCCAGCGCCAGCCGAGTCGCCGTGGATGACGACGTGTTTTGGATCTCCACCGAACTGGATTGATGTCAGCCGGTGAACCAGTGCCAGTGCCTAAGGAGAGGGGAACTTACCAAATGAATGTATTTCTGGACCCAATGCAAAGCCTTTCGCTGATCAAGTAGCCCGACGTTCAGATCGCCATTCTTGCGGATTTCCTCGCTGGCCAAGAATCCAAATGCGCCAACACGATAGTTGATTTCAACAAACACCATACTGTGATTTGACCGTGCGACAACTTCGGAGCCATTGAAGTTCGCGTCGCCATTAAAACCGTAGCCACCGCCCTGGATAAAGAACCAGACCGGTAGCTTGCTGTCGGGATGAGCATTGCTCGGTGCGAAAACGTCAAGAAAGAGGCAGTCTTCGTTGTTACTCTCGCTTATCTGTCCTCCTGTTCCTATGCAAGTCGGTGCAAACTGCAGGAATTGACATGTCAGATATCTCTAGCGGATGGGCGATGTTGGGATGTGCAACTTACTGCTTTGGCTGCTTGAACGCCATCTTCGTGAAGTGGATCTTCTGGTGCTCTAAACCTGAGATTTCCTACAGGAGGAGCAGCATATCGTATCCCAAGGAATTGGTTGACTTCATTTCCCAATGCCGTTCCCTCATATTTGGCGTATCCGAGATCTACTCGAGGCTCTTTGTCTGACCTACTCTCCAGAGGTCTTCCTTCAATATATTCTGCCCAGGTTAGAGCCCCGAGGCAGAAAAAGTGCTGGAATTTCATGGCTGTGAATTCGTATAGCAGGTGCCTGTATAACAACCTTGGAAATGCCCGAGAGGTAATTGCAAGTCCATTCTACGTGATTTTGTCCCTTTATATTTCCCCAGACTTGGTCGTGATGTGGGGTAACCCCAAATATCAGACCTACATGAAGCCGGCCTTCCGAGCTTTGTAAACTGATCATGCGGGGTGGATGCACTAGTCTTGTGCAAAAGCAAGCTTCCACAAAGAATTCGGTGATGATGTATTCAAGAGCCGCCGGTCTTTTGCCAAAAAGGGCCCCATCCGTTATCCGTTGGGCCGAAGTCTGGGGCAAATATCAAGGCAGCCGGGGTAGGAAGAATGGGAATTGCAGACGGTAACCGAGGATAACATTTCTGAATGTTATTCCCAGAGAATATATGCGTATGAGAGTAGCTTCTGGGCTTGAGAGTCATTCGAAAGCACTCCATCTCTGACATTAGCCTAAACTCGAAGCCACAACGTCAAAAGCAGACTCGAAAATTCTTCGAAACGATGCCGAGGAGTCTAGTATCGTCATTGTGGGTCAGGGTTCAAGTTCCGAGTGTGGGTCCGATCTGGTCGATCTGGTGTAATCGGCATCAAAATAAATAGAATATGTGCCGAAGAGGGGAAGACAAGTCGTCGAAAGGGATCGGGGTTCTCGCCGAAAGCAAATCTATGTTCGGCCAATAATCGACAGTAATACTAATCATCTTGAAGTACACCTACATACCTATAAGGTAAAGGCTTGGCTTCCGAAGAGTGAATAGTGCCCCCGTTATCTCGAACTGAATTGGACAATGTGTAGATTGGTTTGGTTGTTGATATCGAACTTGATTTATATGATACGGGCATGAAACATGATATTCTCATAACCATGTATTAAAGTACATACTCTCATCATCCGTAGGTTTCAGTATCCCGCCTTTATATCCCCAGCTTCTCGATCTCGTTGCACACAGTATCAACACTCCTGGGTATTCAATGTCCCACTCACATCACCGAGTATAATGCAGTTAAAAGATATAGGAAATAACAGTGCTTCCACAGAAGCACCAAAGTAAATTAAAAAAGAGACAAGAATGAAAAAAGACCCGAAAACTCCCGGCTCAAATGAGTTTGTTTTCGAAGGCACGGATCAACTCCAGATCTCAGCCCATATAAACGGAAAAATAACGACGCAGGCCGTCCAGAACACCATCAAGGACCTGTATGGAAATAGGATCAAGTGCGTCCAAGGCGTGTCTCGGAACAGAACCCAGATAGAGACAAAGGCGACAGAGAAGAAGTGGGAGAAGAGGACCATAGGCTGTTTGATCAGGCCTGCTAGAAGGCCAACAGGACCATCAACCATGCCGATTTGGAAATAGCGGAAGCAACCTCGTTGAAGGGCTTTGAGATTTTGGTCTGTAATAATAATGTTAGCGGTAAGAAAAAGTGTACTAGGAGGAACATTAGGTACCGTCGGCAGCGAAGAGCATATAGAGAGCCTGGGCGAGGATGTTGATGACGGAGGATGAGTTCTTTCTCATCCAATGGAATGCGGATAATTGCTTTAGAACGAGTTCTGTATTTGATAGACTGGGTACACGTTCTGGACTAAGCAGCTCGCGAATAACACAGACGTCATTTAATGCTACAGTCATTCCGCCGCCCGTCAGAGGATGGCGCATGTTAAGTGCATCGCCCAGAATCATCAAGCCTGGTGTTTTGTTCTTCGAGGCAGGGAGGAAGGAGTTCGGCATGGACCGTAATTTGCCTTCTTCTAATGCCGCAAGAAACGCTGGCTGAACGGACACTGGTAATGTGGGCAGAACCGTATTCCGTAGGTAGCCCTTAACGCCACCACTCTTCACCGAGGCGGCGGGAAGATTTTCGGGGACGTCGACGAGGACACGGGTTTCGTGAGTGCCGATCTGGTACATCAACACTGGCGCATTATCGCTAAGGATGACATGGCCGTAGTACGGACTAGGCAGTTTGGCATCAATCATCTCCATGCCCCAGAACTTAGACCGGACCTTGGGTGTGTGCGGGTGGTGACTTTTGCGGATAAAGGAGCTATAGCCGTCGGCGGCAACGGTAAGCTGGCCAAAGTAGCAGTCCTTCATTTCTCCGTCCTTTGTGACACACTCAACACCTAGCACCTGGCCCGTATATGTCGAGGCCACTAGCGCAGTAGCCTTGGCCTCAACCACCGTAACTTTGGGACAGGCCAGTGCGGCTGCGCGTAGCTTCATCACGAATCGACCATGGTGGAAAGACCACCCTTGAGGCGCAGATTCTGACGGCGCAGACTTGGGGTAATCCAGCAGCACGGGATCTTCAAAGTACGTGAGATAGTAGCCCTTAACGGGGATTGCGTCGATCCCGTCCAGACAATCCCGCAGCCCCAATTTTTCCAGCGCCTGCACTCCGCCGGGCTGTAGCAGCTCGCCCACAATGCGATCGGGTTCTTTCATCGATGACTCCAGTAGAGTCACACTCCGGCCTTGTCGTCCTAGGGTGACTGCTAGCGCGCAGCCCAAGATTCCTGCACCGATGATCACGACATCGGATTCATGGTGGCCGAGGCGAGTTTTCTCGTCGGTGGGATGGCCATTGGGGATGGAGGCCATGGTGGGAGAAAGGTGCAATGAGAGACTTAGCGGATGAATCTACGCGTGGACATGGTAGACGTTGTTGTGGTTGAGGTAAAAGAAGTCGTCAAGTTTAGGGGGCACGACAGTTGACATGTGACAGCAACTGTATAAAATTGAGTCACATGATTTGATTGGTATCAGCCAATCGCAATTCAATCCTTAGGATGTCAGTTGCCCCACTACATAACTACGCAGTAGATAGCACCTATTGCAGCGAGTTATGGTTGTTATTCATCATTCCATCGCCCGTTTCTCCTCCAATAACCCGAGACGGTCGCAGCCTACTCCAACACCTAACTAGTTAACTATGGCTGGTAACAGCCTAAGACCAAGATTTTAATGAAACACGTAGCTCTTGGGATCTAGCACCATCTCTTAGCTTCCAATAACCGTTTATTCGATAAAAAAGACAGCAATGATTTAGAACTGTCTACAGTGGACTGGGGAACGTACAAACTCGGAATTACCCCGGATATCGCCCCGCATTCTATGTAATCAACTTCCCCGCAAACATCTTACATGGAAGCCCTGACTATGTATCCTGACTGCCCTGACTGTCCATGAAATAGCCCAAACTTGGCCCCACAGCGGGGAAATGGGCCTCTTTGGTAGTTGAGAAGTTGGGAAACTGCGATTTAATCACGTCAACGTACCGGCTATCTTCTCAAGGGTTGGCTCTACTGAAGTATGGCAATTAGAAAGGTACTACAACTGGCTCCACGCATGAAACCTCCCCTAACATCTACCCCAGATAATTATCGTCGGAGCCGGTCCATCAGGGCTAATCCTCGGCCTTCTCCTCGCAAAACAAGGCATTGAAGTTGAGATCCTCGACGCCGGCGCAAAACTAAACGACCAGCCTCGTGCAGCACACTACGCGTCGCCAGCAGCCTACGAATTGGAACGAGCCGGTGTCCTCAATGATG
The DNA here is from genome assembly GCA_036712075.1 of Penicillium sp. DT28. Taxonomy (NCBI): domain Eukaryota; kingdom Fungi; phylum Ascomycota; class Eurotiomycetes; order Eurotiales; family Aspergillaceae; genus Penicillium; species Penicillium sp. DT28. The sequence goes on from JAZHLO010000002.1 coordinate 88,631, forward strand.
TAAAGGCGCGCGGCATAACACCCAATGGGTTTTCCTGGAGAAAGATGGACACTACTTTCATCGCTGGAATGAGACTCGACGTCTTGCCAGACGACTACCCCTACAAGATGCAAGTTCTCCCTCTTGACCATCTCGGGCAACTGTTATACGAACATATCCAACGCCAGCCCACTGCGCAGGTAAGGTGGTCGCACCGGGTCACGAAGGTCGGTCAGGATCAGGGCAAGGCGTGGGTTGATATGGAGACTCCGAATGGGACATTGCGATCCGAGGGAGATTATGTTATTGGCTGCGATGGGGCGAGTAGTACTGTACGGCGGGAACTATTCGGTTCTGAATATCCCGGGGAAACTTTGAATGCGCAGATCATCGCTACGAACGTTTGTGGTCCTTTTTGTGCTCGTCAGAACGTCTGCTGATAACTAGTAGGTGTATTATGACTTTGAGCGCTACGGATACTGGGATAGTAACTTCATCGTCCATCCTACGAACTGGTATATGGCGGCACGTATCACCAAGGACGGACTATACCGTGTTTCGTATGGTGACACCCCCGGTCTTACTAAGGAGGAGTATATTGCCCGCCAGCCTCAGCGCTGGGAGGAGATCTTGCCTGGAAATCCAAAGCCGGATCAATACAAGATTGTCAACTTGAACCCGTATAAATTGCAGCAAAGATGTGCACCGAGTTTCCGGGTTGGGAGAATCATCCTTGCAGCAGATGCGGCACATCTTTGCAATCCATTGTGAGTGCGGAATCTTCCATTTTGTTGAGGATGTACTGACGATGGATCTTTTGTAGTGGCGGTCTCGGACTTACGGGTGGCATTGTCGACGTGGGAAACCTCTTTGACGCTCTAATAGGTATCCACAAGGGATTGGCAGATGATAGCATCTTGGACAAGTACTCCGAAGTCCGTAAGCGCATGTGGGAGGAGATTATCGATCCTATGTCTCGCGAAAACTTCCGACGGCTACATGGTCAGAATCCAGATAATGCACGGGAAAATGACGAGTTTTTCCAAGCGTTGGTCAAGTCTGAGAATGATGAAGCTCTTGCAAAGGAAGTTGCTCTGGTGAGTAATATTTTCATTACTATGGTTTGAATGGTGAGATACTGATGATTTGGTAGGGGTTGAATGTGCTACAGCATGATATGACGCAGTACTACACCAAGAAGCCACAGTCATCGAATTTATGAATTGGTAGATATATTGAGAGTTGAGGTGTGAGGTGTGATAAACATTCAATATATTCACAGATTCCCATGATTATCAATAGACATTGGTGCTTCTTCACCTCTATCGCCCAGCAGATTGTGCGCTTGTCGTATATCAATGTCCATTCACATGCTCCACATGAACGATCCTCATGGATAAAAGATTATCTCTCGAGATCATTGAGACCAGTCTCGAGTAAAAATGATTGAGGTAGGTCAGGCATTTGAGGACTGCCATATAGGAGAACGGACCTCGGCTGGTTCGACTGTATCTATTCACGTGTTATGTTAGCAAAGGCATTATACCAGGTTGAGAATTAGTACAATTTGTGCAGAGCCTGGCACCTAGAGTCCAGTTGATTGCTTCATGGCCGATGTAAGTGAGTGTTGTCGACAGGCCGAGAACATATTCCTCGCTCCTTGAGACATGGTTGGATCTTTTTGTTCGACCGAGCTCCGAGCGTGTAGTGAGTGGAGGACAAGTGACAGGTAGGGAATTTTCCCATCGACGCGTAAGGCCGACGAGTGTCTTCTTAACAACGCAAAACAGACTGGATTTGCTAATAGGTTGGACTTTGTAATAATTGATATTTAGTGTTACATAGCACCTATGCTGGTTACACAGCACCTATGCTGACCCGCTTAGTCAGCACATCAGATAGATTTAGTCTTCTTAGTCTTCCGAGCTAGTCTAAATCCATCATCTATATTCCCCCGATTGATTTATATAACAACTAGTAGTATATCTAGTTACGATCTAGGATCTAATTAAATTTTCTAAAGGATTACTTTAGATTGCTTTCTGCGCTTTTCCTACGATCTTTCTACGCTCTAGGGTTTCTAGAGCCTATCTCGCTATCGCGCTAGAGGTTCTCTCTAACCCCTTTTCCTATACCCTTTCTAAGTTATTTATATATATAGAGAAACGTTAGCGCTAGGCGGAGTTACTCGTATAGCAATTCTATAACTACTACGAAATAGCTAGTCCCTAGGCTACGGATTTCGACTTCGGTATAATTGCCTTAGTAGACGTTATCCTAACTAAAGGCTTATAAGTATACCTTCTAGCTACTAAGAACCTATTTCTCTCTAATTAGTTAATTAACTAGTTAGTTTTAAATAAGATAGTAAAGGATTTCCTTTATCTAATAACTCGTCTCTAAATCTTTCTCCCTCCTATAACCTCCTCTCTCTCGACTCTCTCGATATCTACTTAACCTAGCCGCCTCCTTAGTCGTTCTATAATAAGGGTATTAAGCCGGCTATTATCGGTATCGTCGGTTGATTAGACTAAGACCGCTAGCGATTAGTTTCTTCTTACTTCGGCGCTAGAGATTTCTCTTACTCTTAATCCCGCTAATACTATTTCCGCTATTCCTACTACCCTTATAACTCTACGTCTACCTTTAATATAGTAGCCGCTAGTAACTATACTTAAGGTACTAGAATATAGTAGCTACGTATAAAGACTAATTACCGCTAGTTTCTAACTACTTTTTATATAGGGCCTACTCCCTCGGTATTAACTACGTACTGTTCCGGCCCCTACTATTCCTATATAGGAAATCCCCCTTTTCCGTACTAGACGTATTTATCGCTAATATAGCGATTTAATAAGGGATATCCCTATATAAGACGTTCTAGTCCTATCGGTAGAATAGGACGTAGTATTAATACTTCCTTATATTTCGTATCTATAATAGATTATATATACGTATAGCGTACCGATATCTAGGACTATAGCGGACCTAAGTAGCTACTAGAACGTAGTAGCTAAAGGTAGTCGCCTAGTAGCCGTACCGATAATACGGGAAGATTTTATAAGTATAATATAAGAATTTCTTACCTAGAATCCGAACACCTTCTATAGTAAACATAGCGAATAGGGGCTACTAGGTACCCTAGGAGCCTAAGGTAACCCTAGCCGACTCGCGACTACGGATACTACCTAGAAGGCCGCCGATATCGGTTTCTTCGACCCCTCGAAATATTTTAAGGATAGTATAGGTATAGTCTAGAATATTAGCTATTATTCTAATATATATACCTTTATCGACCGTATAAAGGATCTTATTCGGCTTAAATCCGAAGCCGTCGTCCGCGCTAATATATATAGCTACTTAAAAGCCGACGCCCTACGTTAGTACTTATAGGAGCTAACCTCGGACGAGAAGGAGATAATAAATAGTTTAGATCTAGAAGTAGGATAGTTCTATATACTCGTAAAGCGGTTTAAACCGAACCGTATAGACGTACTTCTTAAGCTAGATAAATACGTATACTTATAGAACGACGTACGAGTAGGTCGTACGGCCTATAAGTATACCTAAGGTATATTACGCCTTCTTAAGTTAATAGGCTATATAGTTACGCTTAACTAGCTACTTAGAATCCGTTAAAATATTAACCCTTCGCTACGCTAAGACATCCCTAAGCTAGACGAAAATACTATACTCGCTAGATTTATAGAATCTTTAGACGCGCGATACTAAGACTAGAAGGACTTAGCTAATAGGACCGCTCGATTCCGAGCTATATAGTAGCGAGCTAACCGTACTCTATAGTAGAGAGACAGAAACCGTAATTAGCGTTTTCCTTAGAGCTAGACCTAGTCTTACCCTTAAAATCACTCCTACCCTTATTAACTACGTAACTAGGCGTAATATCCTTAGTCCTATTCTTAGCCTCGAACGTAGTAGCCCTACCCTTAAGTATAGTAGTTTTACCCCTAGTTACGTCCTTAGAGCTACTAGGTACTATTCCGTATATAGCCTTAGAATCCTACCTATACGTAGCGACTACTCTAAAGGCCTCCCCTAATTTAGGCATAAGTATAGAATACCTATACCTCGCGGTAGTAGGAACCTAGAGGTAATTTCTAAACCTATAGACGTATTCGTCTATTCTAAAGTTAAGCTATATAGAACTAGCCTACCCCTTAGAACTAGTATAGGACTTAGAGAGCCTACTAGGCTAACGTTAATAACTACTAGCACAACGACGACGGTTACTATAAACACGAAACTAAGTAAGAAGAAGAAGGTAATATAGAAGATCTATATAAAGTACTACTTCCGGAAATTTATAACTAGGATAACCTAGCGAAACCCGACGAGGATACCCCTATAGTATAGATAGCTACTATATCTAACCTAGTAGTTACCTATTTGAACTACTCGGAAGTTTTTACCTTAGGTTCTAAGCTCTACTACTATTTAGAAACGTATAAACCCTATACCTCGGCGGATATATTACTCCTACCGGTTGCTAATTTTGCTAAGACGATTCGTGTTATCGATTCCGCGGTCAAGCCTATATATATCCCGGGTTATGCGTTCCGCTCCTAGCGTTACGCTACGGCCACGGCGTGACGGGCGCCAAATCTAATCGAAATAGAGTATATTTATCAAAAATAACTAAGCTAAGGAAAGAAAATATAGGAAGAGGTAGAATACAACTTATAAATAATTATAGGGTTACGTAACCTATAACGTAAATACTACGTAATCTAACTTCGTTAAATATATTAAATACTTACGTCTACTAAGTATCGTATGCTTATAACCCCCTAGCGAGACAACGCCTAGTCCCTAGGCGATAGAAGGGGTTTATAGTTATTAGGATAGTCGTCTAAGTATTTATCTTAGAGTACCGTATTAATCTATTACTATAGACGTATTAGGGGACTAGGTTTGTTTAGGTAGTCGCGGTAGAAATCTTATAGCTTTTTAGGTATATTTCTTAAGTTAGATACTAGATACTAGGTAGGATTATTATTATATCTAATCTATTTAACTTTATATTATAGTTTCTAGTAGTATAGTCTCGAATTAATTATATATTTAACTTCCTATTTATTATAATTATCGATCTATTCTAGAGGTAGAGGGTTAATATACTAACTATATAATAGAGGAAGGTCGGATATTTTACGAAGCTTATCTAGTAAGAAGACCGGATATACTCGGATAGATTTAGGTAGGTTTAATCGATATAAGTACCTAATACGTTCGAGAATTTCGTAAGAGCTATTTATAAGCTAGGAAAGTTTCCGGCTAGGGCGTCCTATATTCTAGTACTTTATTATAATAAATACTTTGTCTCCGACTCTAAAATCGATCTCTCTATAGTAACGATTAGCCTACTATTATTAACGTTATTATACTTACTATATCTCTTTTTAGGCTATCTCCTATACCTTATATAACTATTAGGTCTAATCTTTGGCTAGTCTACTACTACTTATCTAGTTAAAGAAGACTCGTAGTTTATATCTATAATATACTATAAAAGGGGAGATACCTATAGAACTACTTAGAAGGAGGGATATAGTAAAGTCGATTATTAGTATAAAGTCTAACTAGTCGTCCTAATAATAGTTTATATAGGGCCTTAACTACTATATAATATACTAATTTATAATTTCTATCTATCTATCTATCTAAGGGTAGTATATAGTAGATAATTTTAGTTTAATACCTAGGATTCGATAGAATTCTATCTAGAACTTAGAAATAAAGTAGCTACTATAGTTAGAGATAATTATTTCTAGGGCTCTATAATAATAGTAGACGTAATTAAGGAGAAGGGCTATATCCTTAGCTAATATTATTCGATAATAAGGGATCGAGATAGTTCTTTTGCTTAACCGATCGACTATAATATAGACTTTATTAAAGCCCTTCCTATCTTAGGGTAATTCGTAAAAGTCTATACTAATATACTACTATAGCCGAGATAGAATCGGTAGTAGTTATAATAGGCCGAGTAGGTAATCTCTCTACGCCTTAGTATACTTATAGATTAAATAGTTATCGACGTATCGATTTATATCTATTGCCTAACCCTACTAATAATAACGATTAGCTACTAGGGATCTTATCTTTAACTACCCTAGGTATACTATTAAGGGTTACTTATAGATTTCGTCTATTAAGCGAGCTCTTAGGTCTTCCTAATCTAGTACGATAAGTCTTCCCTCGTATAAGAGTAATCTATCTTCTAATATCTATTTATTATATCCTTCCCTTGCCTAGGTTTGTTATTCCTCTATTAACTTATCGGTCCGGTTAGCTTCTTTAATTCGTTCGACGATATTCGTAGGGATCGAGGATTTAATAGGTTAGATCGAGGTATATTAATCTTCGGGATAAACCCTATTTTCGAGGTATCGATAGGGGAGGAGTATTATCTCTCGGTTATTATTTAGTAGAGTATCTTTATAGGAGAGAGTATTAGCAAGATTATTATAGGATCTAGAATAATATCGAATTAAGAAGTAGAAATAGATAAGTTCCTCTAGCTAGCGATAGTACTTTACGCTTAGTTTCTACTTTACTATAAAGGTTTCTAACGTATAGTAGTTAGTCTAGATCGAGAATAGTTCTACCTACTATAATCCCTTAAGCTTAGGTCTCTATTTATATAGGGCGAGGATAATTACTAGTAATTCCTTATTATAGATCTTATAGTATTATTAGCAAATATCTATAGTCTTAGAGAAATAGGCTACTAGATACTATTAGTTATCGGAACCTTTCTAAGATAGTACTACGCCGATAGTACTATCTAATATATCTATTAATTTAAGTTAGCGCTTTAGGGTCGTAATATTAGAGGATCGGAGGTTCTTATAATCTTCGTTTTAACTCGTAGAAGGCTTTCTTATAGGCTTTAGTCTATTTAAATATAATATTATCTCTTAGAAGGTTACTTAGTAGTTTTATAATCCTACTATAGTCTCTTATAAAATATTAGTAGAAATTATAAAATCTAAAGAAGGATCGTATAGATCGTCTTATCGTAGATTATCCCTAATTTAAGATAATAGAAATCTTCTTAGGATTAGCTTAGATTCTATTAATACTAATAATAAACCTAAGAAAATAGGTTTTAGTTATATTAAATTCGTATTTATAGATTACTACCTATAGGCCTACTTCTTAGAGTCGCTAAAGGACTTTTCGGATATAGATATAATATTCTTTCTTAGATTCGCTATAGATAAGAATATCGTCGATATAGGTAGTATAGAAATCGTCTAAATACTTATTTAATATTATATTAATAAATCGCTAAAATAAGGCTAGTCTATTTGTTAATCTAAATAGTAGAACTTTATATTTAAATATATTATAATAAGACTTAAAGGTCGTAAGGTCTTCGGAAGCCGGATCTATTCGTATCCGGTAGAACCCCTAATAGATATTAATCTTTATAAAGATCTTAGCTTTTAAGATTCTTTAGAGTAGTTTATCGATAAGAGGCAATAGGTAAATATCCTTCTTCGTAAGGGTATTTAATCTCTAATAATCTATATAGAATCGTAGTCCTTCTCCTAGCTTAATAGCTATTAGAATTAGTAACGTAAATAGGCTAGTTCCTAGTTCGATAAACCTTTTTGCTAGGTTCTCTTAGATATATTATTTAGCTACGAGTAACTCCTTAGTTAATATTTTATAAAATAGATAGTAATTCCGAAGGGGTTCTCTTTCTAGTTCGATCTTATAGTCTATACTCTTACGATATAGTAGTAGAGAATCTAATTCTTTCTTTAAGAAGATATCGAGATAGTTATAATACTCTTTAGGAACTTATTTATATAATTCCTCGATTTTAGGGTCCTCTATCTATATTATTAATTATTTCTCGATAATTTTGCTAATTTTATAGATATTAGTAATAAAGTAAGGTATATTCTTATCTTTTATACTTCGGTAGAATCTAGTAGCTCTAATAATTACGATATTAGTTATTTATCGCTTTAGACTATATAGGTAAGCTACGTAAGGTATATCCTCCTCTATAGTAATCTCGGTTAGGCGTACTTAGGGTCGTAGGTAAGATTCTTCGAATAGATAATCTTTTCTCTCTACGTTAGCTTAATAGGTTAAGTTAATCTTTAGTCTTTATAGGATCTCTTTTAGAATCTACTAGATAAGTTTTATCTTAACCTTATCCTAGAGAGACTACTTAGAAGGCTAAATAAGGCGTTATCGCTTATAATCTAATAGAATATTAAATTATTCGAACTATATCCTTCTAAGAATTAAGTTATAGCTATAGCTAAGATTCGTAATAAATATTAGTAGCTATATCTACTATCTCCTATCTATAATTAGGGTTAGAATAATTATATAAGTAATAAGGGTCGATTCTTAGCTATTAAATCCTTATATAGGATACTCCTTCGATAGACGTCGAACTTTCGTTCTAAATTATTAATAGAATAGTAATACGAGTTCGGCGTTAATAAAAAGGAAACTATTTACTTCTATATCTCCTAAAGCTAATATTAAAACTAATTTTCTATTATAAACTAGCTATATACTAAAAATAAGTAGTTATCTAGATAATAACTTAGAAAGATCTAGCTTAAAGAGAGATATATTAAAGCCTAGGAAGGAGACTTAACCTAGATATTAGTATTTCCTAAAATATTTAATTCCTCCTTATTCGATTCTTTATATCTCTATAATTTATTAGGGGTTATAGTAGCGATAGAAGGCTTTTTCTTAGGGTAGTTATAACTTAAGTATCCCTACTTCTTATAAGTAAAGTATTAGCCTTCTTTTATAAGAGCTATATAGTTAGTAAGGTTCGGAGTAGTACTAGTAGGGATCGATCTTTTACGCTTAATAATAGGGGAGTTCGAGAGGGTATAATTAGTATTCGGAGTTTAGGGGTTACCTCCGCCTAATCTAGGTATAGGATAGCGGTTCTACTACTACTAATTAATTAATAGAGCGTATTTATAGTATTCGTTAGAGAAATCCTTAAAAAAGACCGACTTATTATAGATAGAATATATTATCTAGTTCTATAAAAGGAAAGGGAGCTTAGCGTAGAGATCCTTCTTTCTTATAGAGACTAGAGTATTAGATTCTTCGGCGAGATACGTAAATTCGATAAGGAATTCGTCGAACTTATTATCTTTAGGCTTTATTTTTAAGTTCTAATAAGCTATATAGGCCTTAGCGTATCGATTTAGGTCTAAGAAGATCTCCTAAAAGTAATTAAGTATCTTAATATTATCGATATAAGAATTAGTTATATCTTTATAGAGATAGGGTCTAATATAATAAAGAGCCTTACCTTCGTAACGACTAGTAATATAGCTTACGTAGAGATAGAGAGTAGGGAAATAATCCTTATTACCCTCGAGCTTCTACTCTATCTAAGTTCTCTAGATATCGAAGTCTATATTCTTTCTATTATCTAGGATAGAAGGATTAGGGACCTTAGTAGAGCGACGAGGCTAAGATTCGGTACTTAGGGTAGTTTATATCTTATAAGTAATAGGCTAATAGGCGAGTTAAAGAGTAAAGTTATCCCGTTCCTTCTCGGTATTCTTTTAGAGGTTCTTAATATATTCGTACTTAGCTTAGATAGCCTTAAACTCCTAGTCGTAGTTCTAAGTCGTAGTAGTATAAGCCTAATCCTTATAATCTTTAGCGCTTATATAAATAGTCTAGAGACGTTTACGCTTTAGAATTATATTAAAGAGGCGTTTAGGATCCTTCTTAGCTATTTTCTTAAATTCGGTTAGGCCTAGTTCGGTATACTTTAACTAGGCTAGGATATCTAGTTTAGCCCTATCGTTTCTATTATCTTCTTTATTCTTATTATTATCTTAGACGCTACTTTCTTTATAGATATAGAAGAATTTACGTCGATCGTTATTTATAGTTAAGGAGATATAGGAGAGAGTTAGATAAGTAATATTAGTTAGGATCGGGTTCTATAGCGATTCGACGTCGTTATTATTATTATTCTAGTAGGTATTTACGGTCTACGACTAGGTATCGGGCCTAGCCGTCGACTAGCGGGCTATAGTTTCGGTTTAAAGTTCTAGTTTATCGATTCGGTTTAAGGTAGGGTTTGCTAGCTTAGCTAAGCGTATCGATTATAGGTAATCGACGCTATATAGCCTTACTAGTAGAAAGAAAGAAAGAAGAAGCTTAGTTATTATAATAGGCGCTAAATCTAATCGAAATAGAGTATATTTATCAAAAATAACTAAGCTAAGGAAAGAAAATATAGGAAGAGGTAGAATACAACTCATAAACAATTATAGGGTCACGTAACCTATAACGTAAATACTATATGATCTAACTTCGTTAAATATATCAAATACTTACGTCTACTAAGCATCGCATGCTCACACACGGTAGGCTTGACGAGCCTCTATAAGCTAACTACGTACTGTCTCGATTCTAGGTGTGTTATGACGCTAATCGATTCCAAACTCGCCGATTCGTTAAACTACCCGCGTAAGCGTATTACCCCGATTCTAGTTTCCGGGATAGGTTTATAGCACCTATCCGCTAAGTATATAGTCGTAGACATATTCTATGTTAGCGAGATCAACAGTCAACGTACGGCGGCCCGGATTCGTTTCGAGGCATATATTATAGAGGGACTACGCGCTAAGTTGCTAATCGGAATAGACGTCCTAGGTCCGGAGGGGATTATACTTAATTTCCCGCGCTCCTACGCTATTGTCGAATCTTGTGACGGGCTAATTTTCCTAATCGCTCTCTATACAAAGCCTAACTATATTGATACTAGGCCTATATACGCCCTAAGCAAGGTTGAGGTTCTACCCTATAAGAAGGCGCGTATTCTAGTATATATTAAGACTATACTCCCGTAAGACCGCGATTTTATCTTCGAGCCCTTTCTAGCGTACTCTAACCTAGTCGTTCCTACCTAGATAGTAGATGTATAGTTTTTATACATTAACGCGACGAATAATATAGATCGAGTATAAGTTATTCGGAAGAAGGATAGAATCGGCAATATTCTAGAAGCTAATTATATAGCGGTATACTAAATCTCCGCTAACGTACCCCCTATATACGCTCCTAGAAGATATACCTACCTAATGCCCTCCGTTAATCGTACCTAAACTCGAGGATTTTATGGTAGCTTACTCTACTTTAACAAGTCTATAGGTTTATATAGATATAGTATTACTAACGAGTTAAACCTCTTCCTTAGCGGCTAGTATAGAAACCGTATTACCTAATAGTATTATTATTTACGGAATACTAACGGTTGCCGCTAAGTTTCGAGAGGTATACGACGCCTACGATATTTAGTCTAACCTAGGAGTAGTTAATATTCCCGAGTATCGGTAGATAAGGCTTCCGGTTATCCCTAGCTCTAAGCTAGAACGCTATTAGGTCTACCGATAGTTACCGGAGAACTAAAAGTTATTAACGATACTTTTAACGCCCTATATATATAGGGGAAGATGTCCTTCGCTATATATAAAGTCCGAGGTATTAATCCTATATTTGTTGTCTAGAAATAGGTTACCTATACGGATAAATACGGGAACGTAAAGCTCTAGAGAGTCGGGCGTACTATAGTCGATAATCGACCTACTAATAAGAACCTTATGCCTAACCTATACCCCCTACCTAACTAAGATAATATTCTAGGTATAGCCCGGGGGAAGCGTTTTATAACAATCGTTAATATAGTAAAGTTCTTTTACTAGTAGAGGATCTACCTAGATTTCGACGGATATTAAGTAGTAATTTCGTACTACGGGCAAAAAATCCTATACGTCGTCGCTATAGGCAATTCGAACTCTATTACTTATATATAACGTTAAATAGATAATATCCTATATACCTTTCGGGACTAGTATCGAATATACGTAGACGATATTTTTGCCGTCTCTAATATATTAGATAAGTATATCGAGCACCTATACCTCCTTTTTTTAAAGCTATAGGAGTTTAATATTATACTAGACCCTAAAAAGGCCTATATTAGGTTCCTAAGCTTAATATTGCTAGGTAAGAATATTAACTTACTCGGTATAACTACTACTAAGGAAAAGGTCTACGCTATCTATTCCCTTACTTTTCCTAAGATATATAAACAACTCGAGTTATATCTAGGTATAACTAGGGATCTACGTTACTATATTAAGAGATATACTAAGAAGTCCGAGCCGCTCTAACTTAGGAAAACGGTACTCTTAAAGGGTAGCCCGGTAAAAGGCGTACTACGTAAGGCTTAGAGTAAACGCTCCCTATTAACGGAGCTAATATAGGAGGAGCTAGACGCTTTTTATACTCTCTAGGCTAAGTTCTTAAACCCTCTCTAGCTAGTATACTATAATAAGGCTTGTTAGCTCTATATCGATATAGATAGCTCTAAAGAGAGTAGGTACGGTACTACTATATATTATATAAAAGGTACTTATAACGATTTTTCTAAACCGCCTACCCTAAGCTAGATATAGCTAATTCTATTCCTAAGCTACCTACTTTTAGACCTAGAAAAGAACTACTAGCCTACTAAGCTTAAGGTTTCCGGTCTATACTAGGTCTTACGGAAGATACGATATCTAATCGAGGCTTACCTACTAACTATACTAGCCGTTATCTATATAGACTATAGCGGTACCGTAGCTATCGCCTATACTACGAGCCTATCCTCTACGAGCCTAGAGTATTAGAACCTACGTCTAGTTCGGGTATCCTAATTTATCTAATAATTCCGACTTAAGGTCTACTATCGCCCTAGAAAATCTAACTACGTAGTAGACGTACTTTCTACTTTCTAGCGTCTTTAGCGCCGATATACCCGCTAGAGTCCGATAACCTAGATAATATCTAGGCCCCTTACGTACTTAACCCGACCGGTCTAGGTCCGGAGGAGTACCCTACTACGTACTAGCTAATATTATCTTTACTCTAACTTAGTAACGAGACAAAGGATTATATCTTATAAGGCTATACTTAGGATCTACGGTAGTCTAAACTTATTAAGACGCTTTAATACTCTAGTTCGGAGAAATTACCCTACTATATCGACCCTAATAGGCTACTTTTCTTTATTACCTCTATAGGAGAATATAGTCTATATTTACTACGCTCTATAATATAGGAAATCTTTTAACTAGTATATAATAACTAAATATACTAGGGATTCGACCGAGCCTAGAATAAACTACGTAGAATTACCTTTTATAAAGGCGCGAAACTACTTAAGAAATATATCGTATACTATCCTATATATCTAGAAAATCGTACTTATAGATATAGGCCCTACGGCTCGCTATAACCTATAATATACCTACCTATTCTATTCTATATAATTACTATAGATTTTGTCCTAGGTTTGCCTAATATAGCGCTAGGCTCCGAGAGAGTATTTAACGTAGTACTATCTATAACCGATAAGTTTACTAAACTTATTACTATACTACCTAGCCGATAAGACTAGACTAGTAAGAACTAGGCCGAAGCTACGCTAACCTATTAGTAGACTACGAACTAGGAGATCCTAATAGCTATTATTAGCGATAGGGACCTAAAATTTGTCTAAGGGTTCTAGGAATAGCTATTCTCTATAATTAATATAAAACTTCTTTTTTTAGCGAGTTATTATCCCTAGATAGATAGTTAGTCAGAGAGATCTAATTAGACTATCAAGATCGTACTATATTACGCTATTACGAACCAACCTAGCGTAGACCTAGACTAGTCTAAACTCCTCCTAGGTTTATAGGCTAGTCTAAATAGCTCTATTAATATAGCTATAGGCTATACCCTATATCGACTCCTTTATAGAGTAGAACTACGTAACCTATAGTCTTTACTCTAATAGATCTCTTACTTAGTAACCGAGACTAGGGCTAATATAGAATATTTAATAGCCTAGGTAGCTATAAAGATAAAAGAATACTACGATTAAAGATATAGACCTATCAAATTCTAAGTAGGTAATAAAGTCTACCTAAAGCTCGGCAACGGCTATACCTCGTATATTAACTATCTCCTACCTCTAAAACTAAGCCAAAGATACGTAGGAAGATATACTATACTTAAGAAGATCGGCCGTCTAGCGTACCGCTTTAATTTCCTACTAGGTTCCTAAGTCTACCTAGTTATAAGCGTCGCGTATTTAGAACCCGCCCTACGTAGAGAAGACCTATAGTACTATATCGATTATACTACGGAGTATCTACTAATATAGGACGATTGTTTCCTAGACGAAGAAGTCTTTAAGGTTAATAAAGTCCTAGCTAAGAAGGTAGTTAATACCCGTAGGCGACCTAGATAAGATAGGATACGCTAGTAAATTACGAAATATCTAATTCGCTAGAAAGACTAAACGTCTATACGTAACGAGTAGGTTAATAAAGAAGACTACGTTAGATACGATAAGGCTATCTAAGAGTTCGAGAGTCTAAAGGCTTACGCTTAACTCTAAAAATATCTTATATATTATTATAATATTACTATCCTATGTTATTATCTCCTTTAAACCTATTCTATACTATACTTAGGATTTAGTACTTAATATCCTCTACTACGTACTTGCTTAATTTCTATATTTTCTATATTTAATATCGCTTACTAACTTAGAAGACCGTTATCTTTACCTTATAACTTTCTTCTTTCTTATATTAACTTTTCTTTCTTATATTAACTCTCTCCTTCTTATATTACCTCCCTTATATTAACTCCTAACCTACAATCTTTCTCTTATATCTTTTCTTATTCTACTATTCCCTCTATTACCCTTCTACTACTCTGCTATTATACCTCTACGTTAGTAAATCTTACTACGTATAAGTTTACCTAGCGGTAGCTAGTATATTACTTAGATTACTACGTCTAAGGATATTTATCAACAACGCTACCTTAATATATTTATACTTAATCCGTTTTTACCTACTAAACCTACTCCTTATAATATAGTAACTTTACTATATTAATACTCCTACTCGATATATTTATACCTAATTCGCCTCGTCCTTACGGTAAATATAACATAGATTATAGAGAGCTATCTATAGCGGTCTTAGATAGCCTAGTAGACGCCGTACCCGATACCCCGATTAGTCCTAGAGAGAAGTAGCCTATATCTATATTATAGTACCCGAAGTAGATAGAGGCCGACTAGGGTAGTTACCTCGAGACTCGGAAGCTAGTCTAAGCCGAGCTAAAACGAGGACGACGGACCTAGACTCCTAAGTTCGAAAAGGTTGTTCTAGTAGGCGAGAATCCTACCCCTAAGGAAATCGCTAAATTCCCTCTTTATATAAACTTTAACCTTAACGTATAAGGGAAGGTAATCCTCCTAGGCGACAAAAACGTACTACTTAGTAACGAAGTCGTTTACGCTACGATAAAGTACCTAATATAGGAGAAGCGTTCGGAGTTTAAAGCGGTATAGGATTAGAACGGGGAGATTAGGTTAGGCTAGGTTCCTTAAGATCCTACGCTACGTATCGACTTTTATAGCGTACCGTATTCGCCGGTTTAGAAGTATTTTTATATATTATATAGGCTAAGAGCTATAGCGGCTTATAGCTTTATACTTAGACCTAAAATAGATAAGATTATCCGTAAGGCCGATCCTATATTTACGATCGGTCTAGTAATCTTAGGTCCTAAGTTCGCTTATAATATAGGCGAGGGCGAACTACCTCGCTTAGTCGTACGATAGTTAATCGACTATAATAGAAGATATACGATCTAGTAGAGAAACGAGAAGAAAGGGAAAATAGTAGATATTAGTATAAAAGACTACTACTATTTTAGTGCCTTCTTTATCGGAAAGTCTACCCTATAGCTAGTCGAGGCTATACGTATTTACGATTTTAAAAGCTAGTCTCTATAGTATTCCGTATACCTAGTAGCCTTTCGCTTTAAAAAGAAGGAAACTAATAAGTTTTACCTCCTAGTCGATTACGACGTTCTCGCGCGTATACTATATTATATTATAACTAACCTATGTTTACGTAACCTAGACGCGCTTCCCGAAGACTTTCCTAAGTACGAGGAACTTAGCGACGAAGATAAGCCGCCTAGGAAGAAGCCGAGGCAATATATTATTAACCTATTCTCCGATAAGGACTAACCTAGAATTTCTCTAAAAAAGGCTACGAAGGCCTAGAAATCTATATAAAAACCTACCGCGATACCGAAGGCTTAACGAATACCCTAGCGTCCGAGGCCCGCTATAGAAATATAGTAGGCAAGGAAAGCCCCTAGGAAACTATATAAACTTCGGCTTTAGCCGAGGACGCCTTTCTATGTAAATAGTTCCCTAGCTACGGCGAGGTCTCTGATCTAATCGCTTAGGGAGCCGTAAAGTCCGCCCGAATACATAAGATCGATAACTCGACTTTGAAAATATAGTAGGAATTATATAGACTAGAAAAGGAATAGTCCTAACTATAGGCGGAATATTTTACCCTATCTAATATAGCCGCCTACGTTATCTAGCGTACAAAGTTCATAGAGAAGGTTAAGCACCGAGTGCGATACCTATACGAGAACGTTTTTAGGGGCCTATATAAATATAGTCCCCGCCTATTATCTAAGCAGACTAATTTAACTTAGAGGACCACTAAGCTTAAGAAGACTACGTATAGCACCTAGCATATAGGCAATCCGGCTCGGGATGCGTAGGATAGGGATGCTTAGAACGACGACTCATCTAAAGATTCCTATGGCGAGGGGCCTTCGCAAATAGAGAACATACGCGCTGTTACGGCATGGATGCGACTTGAAGCTATTTAGAGTCGAATCCCTGCCGGTTCGCATAGACCCTCGGTTGTGTGGTTATATAACCTACGAACCTTATAAAAGGGGTTTCCTTATATATCTAATCCTTCCTTCCTTAAGGATTAGTTCTATTATTCTAGCTAATCTACTATTCCTATTTAACCTCTCGTTGTTATTCGTTTTCTTCTCCTACCTAGTCGACCCTTACCCTAATAGTTTCTAATCCTTCTCCCCCCCCCCGACTACCTACAAGAAGATACGAGCTATACGCTAAACTACCTCTAACTAGGGGCGAGCCGCCTCGAATTAGGCATAAACTAGTTCGGAAGACCCTCTTAACCTAGGCTCTCCCCTCTTATCTACTATAAAGGAAGACCCTACTACTAAGGTAGAATAGATTCGAATTAATAATAAAGTAGTCTAGGAACGTATCCGCTAACTAGAGGAATAATAGGAGCTATACTAAAGACTCTAGGAACTTCTTAATAGAGGTATACCTAACCTATTCGCCGATTTACTCCGGAACTAAGGTAGAGACGATAGCCGATTAGAGTATAAATAGGATATTAAGATCGATAATATCCCTATCTTTAAGATAGGTATATCCCTCTAGAAGTAATAGGAATAGCTTATTAACCTAGATATTACTTTTAAAGTAGCCCCGAGGCTATACGATACCGATATCTATAAGATTATTAGCGCCTAAAAATATATAAGTACCGACTACTATATAAAATAGTAAGAATATATAGATAAAAAGCCCCTAGAAACCTAATAAGACTATATCGACTTATAGCCTACCTTTAAAGCTTAGATCTTTATCTATATTAAGAGTATAGCTAGCCTATAAGCTAAAGTTTAGGACTAAATCGAATTAGCCTATTAGCTACCTTACTAAGACCCTTATAACTTCTACTCCTACCTCTATAGTAGGGAGTAGTATCTTAACTATAAATCGGAGAAGAATTATATCTTTAACTTCTTCGTAAAGCTATAACCTAATCTTAAAAACGAGATATTAAGATCGATAGTTAACCTATCTAAGATATAAGATAATATAGTCGTAGCCGTAGTCTACTATTAGGGTCTTATTAAGCCTAAAATAGCTCCGAGGCGCTCCTTCTATAACAACTAAGATAGGTAGAATCGAGACTCTAGTAATAAGAAGCCTTATACTAGCGATTTTAGACCTACTAGGGGCTCTAATAATCCCTATAGACTAAATCCTAATAGATCCTAACAACCTAATTTTAACAACTCCTAGGGTAATTCTAATCGCTATAGCTCTTAGAGACGACCCTAGGGTAGATCGCTATAGAATCGGGATAGATATATATCGTAATATTTCCTCTATAATAGTATAGAATATCTTAAGCCCGACTATCCTTACTAAGCCTAAATCTAGGCGATTATTTAATCTACTATAGAAAGAGATTATTAGGAAAATAACTAGGAGTCGGAGTAAACTCTATAATTACGACTCCCTATCCTTAAGTAGAGACTACTACCTATCTTTATACTACGATATAGATTCGAGATACTATCGAAGCGATAGTAGATCTAGATAGCTACGCTAAAGTCGATATTATTAGTTACTAGTTTATCCGATAGTATAAACTTTAGTAAGCTAAACTTACTCTATCTCTTATCGAGGCTATTAATAATATAAAAACGACTACCTATAGCGTATAGACTATTATCTTTACTATAACCGACGTACGTAGTATAACTAAGACCTTTTTATAACCTTATATTATAATCGATCGTAAATTATACTAAAGCCTTATCTTTTTATCTATAATAATATTAATATAATATAAAATAATCCTCTCTATCTTTAATAACTCCTAGTAGTTCTACGTCTCTTCTTTTAAGATTCGGATACCCTACTAATTCGCTAAGGACTATAAGAATAAAGTCTATATCTTTATAGTTATTAAGTTACCTAAAGAGATCTAGATACCTAACGAAGAACTAGCTAAGTCGACGCTAAAAAGTACTTAAATCCTCCCTAAGTTAGAAGACTTCTATAATATTTTTAATTCCGATAACGCTAAAATTATACTACCCTAGAAGTCTACCGACTACGCTATCGATACTATCCCTAGCGAAGAACTACCTTATAGCCTAATTTACCCCTTTTTATAATCTAAACTTAAGATACTATAGGAATACTTAGAAGAAAACTAAAAGAATAGAAGAATCCGACCTTCTAAGAGCCCTACTAGCGTACCGATCCTTTTCGTACCTAAAAAGGACAGAGGTCTACGCCTCTACGTTAACTACTAAGGACTTAACAAAATCTCTATTAAAAATCGATACCTTTTACCCCTTATCTTAGAGATCCTAGACCGGATCGCCGATATAAAGTTCTTTAGTAAAATCGATATCTAAGATATATATTACTATATCTATATTAAAGAAGGTAATAAGTAGAAAACTATATTTCGTACTCGATATAGCTACTTTAAGTATATAGTTATACTATTTAGACTAACTAATATATCTACGACCTTTTAGAGCTATATCTATATAGTACTATAGGGCCTCCTCGATATCTACTATATAGCGTACCTCGACGATATCCTTGTTTTTTCGTTAGATCGTAAGTCCTATACGAATTACCTCCGATAAGTCCTAGGACGACTATATAATACTAAACTCTACGCTAAAGCCTCTAAGTATACCTTCTACTAAGATAAAGTCGAGTTCCTAGGATATATTATCTTAACCGAAGGTATATCGATAGACCCTAAATAGGTTATAGTTATTGCCTTATAGCCTTTACCTAAAATATTTTATAAGATTTAGGTCTTTATTAGATTCTATAACTTCTACTAGCGCTTTATCTATAACTTCTCTCGAATAGTATAACCTCTTATAGTACTATTAAAGGGAAGTAAGAATAGTAAAAAATCGGGATAAGTTAAACTCTCCGATACGGAAAAGATAGCGTTTTACTATCTAATCGAGGTCTTTAAGACCGCCCCTATCCTTTAATACTTCGACCCCTAATAACCTATCTATATCGAGCCTAATATATTAAAGTATAGTATAGCTACTATAATATCCTAGCTAGACAATAAGAATCGGTAGTATCTAGTTACGTTTTAGTTAAGAAAATTTACCGATATAGAGATTAATTATAGAACCCCTAATTAAGAACTTTACGCTATTATCTATTTATTTAAGTAATAGCGTTACTACCTAGAGGGAAGTATATATTAAATCGAGGTCCTTTCTAACTATACTAATCTATAGGGTTTTATACGTTAACCGAAGCTAAATAGTAGATAAGCTAGATAGTATATATACCTTATAGGTTTTAACTTTATTATTAAATACTACTCTAGGAAAATAAATCCTACTAATACCCTATCTAGAATATTTAAAAGGACTAGGGACGCCTAGGATCTTAATCTTCTTATATCTTTATAATTATATTTCGAGGATAAAATAGCGTCGCCTAGCTAGCAAACTACTAATATCTAAGTTTTAAATATTCGTAACCTAATTAGTTAGAAAACCTAGTTTAAGGCTAGGGACGATAGAACTATCTAGGGGGAATACCTACCTTAGTACCTATATAATAGGAGGGACCTAAAAGGGACCGATATAGAAATAGCTAACTAGGCTATCTAGGGCGATTTAGGGTATAACTATATTATCCCCTAGGATATTTTAGATACTATCTAGGCTACCGAGAAGGTATATATCTTTAAAGTATCTATAAGCGTAGACCTATTATTAGAAATTAAGAGGATCTAAATTAAGGATCTAGAGACTTAATAGCGAAAAGCCGCTATTTCGGTAGGAAATCTAGGCCTATAAGGCTAATCTATTATAAGAGATAATATTATTATATTCTATAATTATTTATACGTACCTATAGTATAGAATCTCTATTAAAGATTATTATAAATCTATTATAATAATCTATTAGTAGACTATTTTAGATAAAATCGTATATTAGACCTCTTAAAAAAGAAGTTCTATTAGGTTAACCTTATAAATAATATATAAGACTACGTCGAAACGTATATAATTTACTAAGGAGCTATAGTACCGAGATATAAGCTATATAGTAAGTTAGAGAACCTCCTAATACCTATAAAATTATTTACCGAACTATTAATAGACTTTATTATAGGACTACCTAAGATAATCTTCGAGGGTCGCTATATCGACGCTATACTAGTAATTATAGACCGATTTACGAAGTATAGCCTATTCTTCCTAGTTATAACAATAATAGACGCTATAGAGCTAGCCGAACTATTTTATAACTAAGTCGAACTATTATATAGTATACTAGATAGTATCGTCTCTAATCGAGGTTTAGTATTTATAAGTAAGTTCTAGTCTAAGTTATATTATATCTCCTATATAAAGAATCGCTTATCGACTACGTTTTATCTATAAACCGATAGGCAAATAGAGAGAACTAACTAAACCTTTAAATACTACCTTCGCTACTTTATCGATAGCGAATAGTTAACTTAGCTATTGCTCCTCCGAACTACTTAATTTGTATATAATAGCGCTACGAATATAACGATAGATATATTACCCTTTCGAGCCCTTCTCGGTTATAATCTATCGTTCTATTTATACGCTATAGATAGCGCTACGGAGAGGGAGGCCCTAGCTATAGTAGTATACGCTAAGAAGCTAGTAAATCTTCGAGAAAAGCTTATAAACTACTAGTAGAACGCTAATAAATCCTAAGAAAAATATTATAATAAGCGCTATAAGCTAATAGAATTCTCGAGAGGCTAATTAGTTATATTATCTACAAAGAACCTACGATTTAAGGCTATAAGGAAACTAGTACCTAGATACGTCGGCCTATTTAAGATTCTTAATTATATCGGTCGGTAGGCCTATTAGTTAGCTCTACTAGAATAATATAGTTATATTTATAATATATTCTATATATCCTTACTCGAACCCTAGTTATCCTAAGATCGAAGTAAATCTAATTTAATACCGATTTCTAAGTTTTCTAATAAGGAAGAATATAAGATTAAAGAAGTTAAAGATAAAAAGAAGTTCGGTTAGTAACTCTACTACTTAGTTAAATAGAAAGGCTAGCCTTTAGAGTATAATTAATAGATCCTAGACTACGATATATAAAATATATAAGAAAGTATTAAGAAGTTTAAGAAGTTAAAACGTAGGCGTTAATACTATAATTTATATTATAGAAATATAGCAAGCAAAAAGACTTAAGCCGAAAATATTAATATAATAAAAGAAGAAAACCCTAGAAACTACCGGAATACCTAAATTTCCTAACTAAAACTTAAAAATATATAAAGGCTACCCTAGGAGTATACGATTTAGCCCGACCCTTAATTAAGGAGGAGAGGAAATAAGTTAAAAATACGATTATACTCTACGGAAATAGGGTCGGTAGGGTTGCCTAATACTACTAAATTATTTACGAAAAGGTCTAAGTAGGCGCTTTTTACGCCCTCGAAGAAGGCCTTCTTAGTAATCCTCTAGCCTAAAAACCTAATATTACCCTTAATAAGCTATAAAATAGTATAGGAATAAAATTCTTCCTAAGTAGGGCCTTATATAGCTAGAACGGTAGGGGCTAGGTATATAATAAGAAGGTTAGCGATATAGGAATTATAAGTATAGTAATATTTAGATATAAAAGACTATAATTCGTTAGTAAATTAGACGTAAATCGATTCTCCTTACTAACTTATAGTAATATACTTCTTCTTTCTAGAAATAGACTAGGCGGAATAGTATATCTTTTCGACCTATTTAAATACCGCTATAAAATAGAAGAAATCGATAGCTACGCTCTTTAAAAATAGAGAAGAGAAATCCTTATCTATATTAGTAAAAGTCTATATCTAGTAGTATACCTACGAAATATTATTAAAATATCCTCGAAATATATTATAAAAGAATACCTATAGCTAAAAAATCGTAGAAGTTACTAGTTATCTTATAGATAATCTACTTTTATTAGTTAAATAGAACGCGAAAAGAAGAGAAAAGGATAAGAAATATACTAAAGCGTAAAGCCTCTCTTCCTAATATAACTACTATAATATAAGGAACCTATAATATACTAAGAATAGCTTACGATAAGTAAGTTATTACTCTTCTTAAAGATAGTAATTATCTTACGTAAGTAGGCGATATACTATAGATTATCGATATAAATAGGCGTATTATAATACTTTAGGTAAGTCCGAACCTAAGTAGGAGTTAGAGAGTCCGATATTTTTAAAAAGAATATAAATTATAGTTAAAATAAAATTAAAAAGCTAATAAAAAGGATATAGAGGGAGTAAAATAAGAGGATAGAGAAAGATAGAGAAGTTAGGAAGTAGAAAAAGAGAAACAATATTTTTATATTTACGATATACGTTAAATCGTATATAATTCTAGTATTATTTATACCTTTAATCCTTTAATATTTACTATCGCGTCTTTAATAGTTATAACGCGTATTTTAACCTCTTATATCTTATTACCTCTCTTTTTATTAATATTTACCCCTTCTTTAATTTCCTTATAGTTATTTTAAGTTTCCCTATAAAGCCTTATAGGTTACGGACGACCCTAGTAAAGGAGGGGGATAAATTATTATAGTATAGATACGACTTAAAGCTATTTAGAGTCGAATCCCTACTAGTTCGTATAGACCCTCGGTTATATAGTTATATAACCTATAAACCTTACAAAAGGGGTTTCCTTATATATCTAATCCTTCCTTCCTTAAGGATTAGTTCTATTATTCTAGCTAATCTACTATTCCTATTCAACCTCTCGTTGTTATTCGTTTTCTTCTCCTACCTAGTCGACCCTCACCCTAACACGCGCCTAGTCCTCGCCGTCTGCATAGGAAGAAGGACTAGCTCTTACGCCGCCTTTGAGCGATAAGCAGTTCGTACTCGCTCTGTAGAGAGCTCGGGAGGAGGCTAAACTTAGCCTAGCCGGCTCGCCTAAATATAGTATATCTACCGCCTTAGTTACTACGCTCTACGCCGCGGTTATTTGTCTAGACGAAAGTACTTCTCTACACAAAGCTATTTCTCTAGAGGAAGCTATCAACGCATTAGTCAATTTCGACGAGTATTAGGATAAGGAGGCGTTTTTTAATAGCCTTACTAAGCTATAAACACGGCTATTTTTTGCAGCTAGGAGGCTGCTATTTTTCAGAAACCGGGGAATTGTTATATAGTACCTATGCTAGTTATATAGCACCTATGCTAACCCGCTTAGTCAGCACATCAGATAGATTTAGTCTTCTTAGTCTTCCGAGCTAGTCTGAATCCATCATCTACATTCCCCCGATTGATTCATGTAACATTTAGGTGAAGTATAGATCATATTGAGTGATAGTTGAAGATTTCTATGTTTTTGTAGACATAGAGAGCAGACAAGAGGACGCTATTCTGAAGGAGTATGCTGAACACGCTCTAATATGTGTCACCTCCATCCGTCATCTCAGAAAAGTGGGAGAAAAACCTACGTATCGAAAATGTTGAGCATGGTGTACGGGCGAGAATAGCGGCTACAGCGGACATATCGATTTTATTGGCGGCTATGAATTTTAACTTCACTGCTAAGGAGATATTTTACTAGGAATACGGATTTAATAGGATATTAGCTAGGTTCGTGACGGTATTACTTCTCTTACTTCTCTTACTTCTCTTACTTCTCTTACTTCTCTTACTTCTCTTACTTCTCTTACTTCTCTTACTTCTCTTACTTCTCTTACTTCTCTCACTTCTCTCACTTCTCTCACTTCTCTCACTTCTCTCACTTCTCTCACTTCTCTCACTTCTCTCACTTCTCTTACTTCTCTCACTTCTCTCACTTCTCTCACTTCTCTCACTTCTCTCACTTCTCTCACTTCTCTAAACGTAAAAACCTAAAATTAACCTATATGCTAGCTAGTAAAAATCGATATGTCCGCCGTGGCCGCTATTCTCGCCCGTAATGGTGTTGACACCTGATGCGTTAGGTGTTAGAAATGTCTAACTGTAGTAAGATCACGTGATCCCTCTCTTTGTGTGCAGCTATAGATAGATGAAGACCCCCAGATAGTTCTTCTCTCTACATGTCTTTTCGTCTTCGTGATTCTTATTGTCATCAGCCTTTCTTGACAGCTAGCTTCATCATACTACAACACCAATCTGTCTCCCCGTTTCATCTCTCTCTTTCTTTTCTCATTCCCATCTTTTGCCCCCGAGTCAAAGGAAACTCTTCGACTGATCATTCACCAGTGTGCATTCCGTTTTCAGTCTTCTCTGGTCCTAGCCTTCCACAAGATATCTGACCCCCCAAGCATCATGCATCGCAATCGCAATATCTCATTGCGTCCCTTGTTGAGTGATCTTTTCACATGGCCGGATATGGAGATAGATATTGATACAAAGCGGCCTTTGTTATTCAATTCTGTCATAGGGAAGCCGTGCATCTCAGGTAGCCAGCTCCTGAACATTCCCGCCGAAATTCTGGCCAATATAGTGGATTTCATAGCCGATGACAAGCCCACTCTGGCCGCGCTAGCCTTGGTCAACAGCGACTGTAGGCAGTTGGCCCGTTCTTGCCAATTTGTTGACATCTGCTTCGACTATAGCCCCCAATCCTTCGATCTTTTGCGAGCTCTCCTGCGAGAAGTTAACACCCGGGCCTTTAATAAGCTCTTCAATGTGTCTCGACCTACCGCGTCTCAGCCTACCATTGGAGCTTACATTCGCAGGATCACCGTGAAGTCTGAAACAAAGTGGGTTATCTCTAGGCACCAAGAACTTTTCCGTGCGCAACATATGTGGCCCAACTTCTGGCGCCCACCCTGGTGCACCAAATGGCGACACAAAGCACTTATCGAACCAGCAAACGAGAAATACATTACCTACTGCTCCGGTATATTGGACGCCATCTCCATTGCTATGCCTCACCTAGAGACTATTGTATGGCGCGATCCTATTTCTGTGGACGCCAACTTCTTCAAGGTCATCTCCCACTCATCCATCAAACATCTTAAGCTGGACCGGGTTCCTATCGAGGAACCTTATCTCATGAAACCTCCCTTGACACGTACAATCATGCAATTACAATCCCTTTATCTCGACGTCTGCCTAGCTAGCCGAGATTCAGACAATGCCAAGGAGGCTCTTTCTATTAACCCCTTCTTGGAAAGCCTACTCCTACGGTGCGCTCCTATGCTTGAGTCGCTAGTCTGGTCCTCCACAGATCTCGAGGGGGAGAGCAAACCTATCTCACTCGGCGATAAACCTATATCCTTTCCCCGTCTCCGGCATCTGATGCTCCCCGGGGTCAAACTTGCTCCATCTACCTTGTCATCATTACTTTCCGCGCCTCTTAGGCAGTTAGGCTTAGGGCCTTTTGATTGTGAGTACATGGAGAAGTTACTCGCCAACTACGAGTCACGCGATCTTCAGACATTGGTAGTCCAGCCTCTCAACGATATCAAGACTGCCGATGCGTTTATTAGCTTCCTCGGAAAGCACACAGATCTTCAGAAGCTATGCATAGACGAGTCCCTTGATACGGTGCTAGACTCGCAAATCATTCCATTCCTATCCGCGGGGAAGTTCTCCAATCTCTCCTCTCTTACACTTTGCTGGCGTGGTCCTGATCTAGACGACCCTTACACGGGACTAGATATGGCGACCGTTGCGGAGAAGTCTATCTCGGCTATCGGTAGGATCGTGTCGCTCGAGCAGCTATGTCTTATTGCCGGACAGAAACACCCGCGGCTAAGTTTCTGGTTGGTTGATCATGAGATTCTACGAGCGAACTTGAACGGATTGACGAAGCTCAAGAAGCTAGCAATTTGCCGGGATACATACCAAAGAACACATGATGAAGTTCATCGGCTGGAGGAGTACTACTACAACCGATACCCCTTAGATGTCGACTATACGGTACATGCCGATGAGAATGAGGATGTTGAAGAGGAGGAAATCTGGGAGCGCGCCCACCGCTATCTCATGCTGTCCGAGGCAGAGAAGTACGCGGCTACATTCCCCAGCCTAGAGTGGATTTACTGCGGCCAGCGGCCTATGGCGATCGAAGACTGGGAGCATGACAATGGGAAAATCAAAGCCGCGATTCCGCTCACAGAGGAGAGAGACTCATGTCATGCTGCATTGACTCGTATGTTTACCATGGGAGTCGATCGTCGATCTAATTTGTTTGAAAGACATATCGAGAGGGGAACCGATTAATTTAATTGTTTATGCATCTGCTTGCTTCATAGGGCATAAACAATACACATCCCTGCGGTCTACAGCACGTCTAATCATGTAAAGATGGAAATAAGCAATCGGGCTCACGGCCATTCCATTAAGCTGAACTGATTGCGCTCACGAATCCGAGCACATAGGAACAACACGCGAGACCCTTCCGCGAGGAGACCATAACTCTATGTTACACTCGTAGTGGATAAATAGGGGAGAGATACGAGGAAAGGGAAAAAACAGTAGAGAAGAAAGACTGGGGACAGGAAGAGAAAGACGTCACAACTCCCTCCCGGAAAACAATAAGAAAAGGAAGGGTAGATCATAAGAAACCCACGTCCAGCGCCCAAAGAGAAGAACTTTTACCCGAGGACACAGTGCTGTTCCCCATTGCGAGCTTTGGGCATTCTGTCCCCTCGAGAATCCAGGAAGATGAGAGAAGTCCACGTAGTGTACTAGAGAGGCGGGAAAAAATTGAAAATCATGTCGTGCCGCATTCACTAAACACCAAAAATAGGTGACACTACCATAAGAACTTTTCAAACCGAGGGATATCGAGATCGGAGGGAAGAAGGGGAACATCGAGAAAGGGTCAACAGGCAGTAGAGGAAAAGAAAAGGAGAAAGGAAATGGTCATCAAAAAACGTGCGTTCCAAGATTTCCGAGCGGGAGCAGAAAAGCGCAATCTGAGGATTCCAGTTCACGTCTGCACGGGGCTTGACAAGACAAAGTCATTTAAGACTTGTTCTCCTCCGAAGAAGCCTCCTTGGCGGCCTCCTCAGACTTGGCCTCACCAGCCGCCTCACCCTCGGTGTTATCCTTGTTCTTCATGTACTCATCATAAACGCTGAGGGCCTCATCGACCTTGGCGCGGAGAGCCTCCTCATCATCAAGCCTGGAAGAATATAGTCAGCATCGTGTTTTCCATATTAATAGGCAGGGAGGGAATCAAAACTTACAGGCCAAGAAGCTCAGTGTTGTCCATCTCAAGAAGCATACCAGTAATCTTGCCAGCAAGCTCGGGCTGCTGAGCCTGGATCTTGGGGTAGAGAGCCTCGCCGAGCATCTGCTTCTGCTGGGCAGGGGGAGCAGAGGCAAGAGCCGGGCTGCTGGAGACGGGTTCATCACGGCCGGGCTGGCCGGCAGGAGCCTGACCGCGACCCTGGCCGCGGCCCATCTGAGGACCACCACGGCCATAGCCGGGACCACCACGCATACCCTGGCCCATGGGCATACCAGGAACCTGACCACGGCCACCAGCACCACGACCGAAAGCGGGAACCTGCATGGGGTAGCCCATGCCGTTGGGCATACCAGGGCCCTGCATGGCCATGGGCATACCCTGGAAGTTGGGAGGCATCTGCTGGTTGGGCATACCGCGGCCGCCTTGCTGACCGGGGAAGGGACCGGGGAACTGACCGGGACGTCCGGGCATACCAGGCATGACCATACCAGCCTGGGGAGGGAAGGCCATACCGCGCTGACCGGCGGGGATGAAGCCCTGCTGGCCGGGACCGTAGAAGACGGCGGGTTGCATGTAAGGCTGGGGCATACCGGCGGCAGCGGCGGCCTGCTGTTGGCGGATGGTGTTGCGGGCCTGGATGCTAGCCTCGAGCTGACTGCGGCGGACATCCTTGCGCTGAGCGAGAGCGACATAGAGGGGCTTGCCGTTGACCATGCGCTGGTTCATCTCGGTCACAGCCTTGGAAGCCTCATCGGGACTGCTGAAGCAGACGAAGCCGAAGCCCTTGCTCTTGCCGAGGGTCTTCTTCTCGGGCTTCTCGGACTTCTCGCCCTCCTGCTCCTCACCAGCCTCCTCCTTCTTCTCTCCCTCGGCCTTCTCCTCGGCCTTCTCACCCTCCTCCTTAGACTCGGCCTTGGTCTCCTTGTCCTTCTCATCAGCCTCGGGGGTGGGGCTGCGCTCGGTCACGGTGTCACGCATGACCTTGGCGGAGGTGATGGTGCCGTAGGGAGCGAAAAGGTCACGCAGCTTGTCGTCATCAACGTCGTCAGTCAGGTTCTTGACGTAGAGGTTCACACCCTGGTACTTGGAGGCCTTCTCCACACGAGCCGCCTCGTACTGCTTGCGCAGCTCCTCCTCACGCTCGTGCTTCTTCTGGGCACGGCCGACATAGAGCTTCTGGCCCTTGATTTCCTTGTCGTTCATCTCCTCCACGGCGGCCTGCGCGCTCTCGTGGGTAGAGTAGTTGACAAAACCGAAGCCACGGCTCTTGCCCTCCTGGTCGTGGCTGAGGGTGGCGGAGGTGATCTCGCCGAATGCCTCGAACATGGTGCGGAACTCATCGTCGGAGATATCGAGCTCGAGGTTCTTGACGTAGATGTTGGTGTAGTTGGCCTTCATCTCCTCGAACTTGCTCTGGCGGTCCTTCTTGGAGATGTGGTGACCGACGAAGACCTTCTTGTCGTTAAGAAGCATGCCATTAACGTGCTTGATAGCTTGGTTGGCGGCCTCAGCGGTCTCGTAGTGGACGAAACCGTAACCCTTGGAGTTGCCGAACTCATCCTGGGCGACCTTGCAGCTGAGAATGTTACCGAAGGCAGCAAAGGTGTCGTGCAGAGCCTTGTTGTCAATGGCATTGTCAAGGTTCTTGATGAAAACGTTGCCCTGGCCAGTCTTGCGCAGAGCAGGGTCACGCTGGGACCACATGATACGGCAGGGCTTGCCCTTGATCAGAGTGTAGTTCAGGTCCTCGAGGGCGCGCTCACCGTCGGCGGTGTTGTTGTAGTTGACGTAGGCATAGCCGAGGGAGCGGCGGGTGACGGCGTCACGGCAGACACGGATAGAAGCAACCTGACCGATGGACGAGAAGAGCTCGTACAGCATGGCCTCGGTCACGGAGGGGTCGAGCTCGCCGACATAGAGGGAAGCCGAGTGGGGCTGGTTGTTGGCAGCAGCGCCCTCGCCGGAGGTCTCGGGGGCGGCAGCAGGGGCCGGAGTACCGTTGGCCTCGGGCGAACCGTTGGCAGCGGCCTCAGCGACCGGGGGGTTGGTAGCGGTTTCAGCAGACATTTTGGATGACTGTCGTTACTGAGAATGGTTTAGCAAGACTGTCATTAAATCTCGGAGTCAAGTGAGCAAAAAGAGAGGCTTAAAATGGACTGCACTGCAAAGCGTGCTGTCCCTTCGATGAATACCGCGGATGAAGGCGAGAGATAGACGAAAGTCATGAATCCACGAGCCGACGAAACAAAGGGCTCTGGAGGAAATTGCAAAACGGCGATGACCAAGACCAACCCGCAGTGATAAAAATCTCAGACAGACGAGGGGCGAGGCAAAGCAAGGGAAAATCGAGGACGCGACCAACCTGGAACGTGGTAAGAGGCGGTTTGAAGGAAAATCTTCCACACACCGCACAATGGAGGGGATTGGAGATAAGATAAAATGGGATTTTTTTGAAGCTGGTTTTTCGTGTTTTTTTGGGGGTTTTTTTAAGGCTTTCGAGAAAAAAATCCGAAAGGAAAAAAAAAGAGTTCCCTTGGAAAGAGAGAGGGGTTGATAGACGAGGGATGAAGAAAGAAAAAAAAAGTTGACCCGCAAAATGTCGATTCGAAAACTCAGAGAGCAGTGAGTAGCGCACTAGCCTGTTTGGGTGGAAGTGCCCGCCGCTTTAGTGGTAGTCCTGATTAGGTCATTAGTGGTGCCGCTTTAAGGGCTTGACAATCACGGGTTCAGTTTTTCTCTATCTACGAGAATACGGAAATAGATATGGAATCCAAGTAACCTTTCATAGAAAATGATGACTTGATAATGGCTACCTAAACGTCGTATCTCTACGACTAGTTACTTAGTCTAGTGGGGATGACTATGTCGCTTAAATATACGCCACTATGATTGTTCCCTCGGCCCAATGAGCAACCCGCGATTTGCTCAACGCCGACGCTATGCATATCTGAGAGTCACATGGTATTGACTGTGGGCCTACATACACAAAGAAAACAAAGGGGAAATGAAGGAGACGACTCCCTTTAGCTCAGATCAAATCCAGCTCCTGAGTTCACAGCGTACAGCAGCTTGCTCCGCAGAAGTTCCGCAGTAGAGTACGGCGGCAGCTTCAGTAGATTGACACAAGTACTGGTACTCGGTAGTCGCTCCTCGTCATCGCCCGCGTCCCGGATAGTGAATCGCGGATTGAGATGACTGAACCCAAGTAGCGGAGCCCGCGGCGTCGAAGTCACGAAGCGGATGACCTTCTGGCGCTCCTCGTTGTTCATTTCGTGCATCACCTGCCAAAACAGTTTGATTGTCGGGTGTTCCTGGTTGTCGTCGCCAACGGCGTATATGCCGCTGGTATGAGTATTCCGCCGGAGATCTTCCACGTCGATGGCGGCATTGTCTCCGCTCACCAAAGTCTGCAACTCAGCCTGGTTGAACATGGACAACCACGCGGGTTGAATCATTTGTCCGAGACCCTGCAGGAAAGCGTTGGTTTGGTACCGGGGTTGCAGTTGTAGGCGGTATCGTGCAATGTGGGAAATATACACCAGTCGATTCTGGTTGGTGACAGGAATCGATGAACCACCAGGTCTCAGCTCCCTCGTCACCGTTTTGCGCTTATCGCCAGGCATGGTGATGGTATCGGTCACCGTAAAGTCCAGAGAGAAGTCCTCGACATTTCCGGAATAATTCTTGAGTTGCAGCTAGATTGGAGCGGTTAGCTATGTTCATGGTAAAGATATCCCATTACTACTCACAAGACCTTGATACAGCCCCGCGTCCAGGTCCTTCAGGTCATTCAAGTTGGCCCGATACGAGGACTCTTTCATTGCCGATCCCATGCCTCCAGTCAGTGCCCATTTCAGCAGGAAGAATGGCGCAAAGTTCACATCGACCAGGATTCCCTCGTAGAGACATTTTCCAATCACCCGTCCGAGGAACTCGTAACGACGGAGGAGATCGCGAATACCTACTTGCCACTCGGGAGTAGACTCACTTATCCCATTCACCTTCAGGAATTCCTTGAACTGTTCAATGACTGTGGGATTCGGGTAAAGCAGGTGCTGATCATTCTCAACGAACATGGTATAGGCAGTGTTGATCCCGAATGCTTCAGCGGTGACGCTGGTTAAGAACTCCTTGGTCACTCCACCACCATCGATACCTGCCTCCTGATTTCCGAATTGGTCAATAAAACTGATCTGAATCGGTTCTTTGAGGCCTTCACCCAGCTGGTAAAACTGAGTGATCGCATCTTCAAAGACATGTTCCCGACGGATGTCGGCGTGGTGCCGCGCAAGGACGGGATGTACGACAGGATGACCATCAATCATCTGAGCCATCCCAGCTTGGGCAACAGATGCGCGCCAGAGGTCTGCGTCAACGAACCCACGTCGGCGGCGAAGCTGGTCATGGAAGATAAACTCTCGAAAGATTTGCACTCGAGTGGCAAATGGGATGAAGAACGGCATGTTTCGCAGGATCTCGAGTCTTGGTGCAATGGCCGCTAGGACCCTTCCGCGAGCAACTCGCTGCTGTCGGCGACGCATGGCCTCCAGTCTAATGGTCTGCTGCGCACGCCCAGTCCCAGCCAGCCCAAGAGGCAGGTTTGCTTCTTCTTCTTCCATAGGGTCGGCTTCATCATTGTCCTCAGCTCGAGCTTGGAACTCGTGTCTCTTCTCTTCTTCCGCAACGACAGCGGGTATGAATCCTTCCATGTCAAATCGGCTGGTCATGAGCCAGTGATCCCGAGGCAGGAATTTGCGTCGTGAACTAGAAGGAGAAGACATTGTTAGAATATGCAATACTTCCACGTACTTTCCCCGTTTGTACTTACTCTCGTTCATGAAGCATGCGAAGTAACCCGGTCACAAGTCCTTTGAAATACTCGAGCGGAATCCCCGTCACACCAGGAAGATTGTTAGACTGGTTTTTAGATTCCAAATACTTGGTGCTGGGAAGTGGCTCTGAAGATGCATTGGTCGTGCTGCTGAAGTAGCTGCTGAGGCTGGCGGCAGTTGGCCGAAGTGCTGGCTCACTCAAGTCAACGGCATTCCAATAGAGGGTGAAAGCAAGATTTTTAAGAAAGATTGTCATATCCTTGACGTCGCTTAGTGGCAATGCACTCTCTCTCGTCCATGAAGTCTTGGTATTTTCAGAAGATGCAAATGAAGACGTGCCGGAAAAGAACTCGTCATCATCTGTGACTTTCAAGACAAAGGTGTAGAGCTCCAAGAAAAGAAGAATAGTTGTCCATTCCTGATCCCGTTGGTCTTGGGGTACATTGACAGGTTCTTTTCCTTGCTCTGGTAATTGAAGCAGAGGGAGGACTTTAGTGGAGTCATTGCTGATAATCTCAAAGACCCGACTAGATCTAGATGCTTGCCAGAAATATTTGATCGCAGGTAAGCCGGACGCTTGGTCCGCCGAGGGCGCGGAGCCCAGGTAAAGCCACATCCGGATATCATCACCACGCCGGGGGAAGATTCTGAGCAATTTCAAGGCATACGTAGCAAGAATCCTGGCCTCCTTAGAAGCATCGGAGTCACTGGTTGTCAAACCCTCCAGAGGGACATTGGGTGTTCGAATTCGAGAAAGAAGCCCGGTGACGCTGCTCTGATTAACAAGACTCGTAACCTGGTCCTTGATAAAAGGAGGCAAAGGGCGAGTGACCCTTTCCTCGTCCAGATCGCTCGTTTCGTCTGCGTCCAAGCCTTGCATGAGGTAGGTGGCAGTTGAGTTCAGCAAATCTGAGACCACTGTCACAAATTCCAAGCCTGGGGCATGTTGATTGGCTTTGCTGCCAAGGGCATATCGTTGAAAGAAAATCAGGTAAGAAAGTAGCCAAGCTCGAGACTCCGCATTGTCTAATACGCCTTTGGTGTTTGAGGCAACACAAACCGACACCGCTACAGCCAGCATCCTGTAGTTGATCTGGCTAGCCAGTTCATCAAGTGCGCCCAGATAGGTCTCAAGATTCGGCGTGGTGAGGTACGAAGTAGCAAACGCCTCATATGCTGTCATTGTCTCTGAGGTGATCGGACGCAAAAGTGCAAGGACACCCTTTTTGATATAGGCCGGGTCGATCCCTTGGCCTCGACGACTTGCATCTTCATCAAAGTCCGGTAGGCGCAAATTTGAAAGAGTAGTTGTCAGGATTGCTAGGGCATGGTAATATGTGTTCCCGAGAGTGGCCATTTGTTTCGGAATCAAAGCGGCCAAGAAAATTGCCGCTTGGAGGAGAGGCTGGACTGCTTCAAGGGGAACAACGGACTTTGAAGCTGAACGGAGGACGCTTAGGATAGTTGTGCTTAGCCGTTTTAGTAGTGTCGTCCACTCGCCTTCGGTGGCGATTGTGGGCAGACTTTCGAATGTCTGCTCAAGAGCATCGACAAAGTACACTAGACGGCGCACATCATTGCTCTTGTGTGCCGACACAAACTGCACTAGCAGCCGGAGCTGGGAAAGGCACTGGTCTGCTGTAGCATACGGTGTGGGACGCCGTGATGGCAGTACCCAACCCTCAGCTGGCACCTTGCCGGAGTTGACCTCCATGACATCTGTCAAATCCTTTTCGACTGTATCCCATTCTGAGCGCCATAGTGCATACGTGGACTTCCTGCTAGTGTAGCCCCGCCAGACTCGCTGCACAACACGGGCCGCACTCTGCTTCTCCCTATCCCGTTCTCTCTGAAGTCGCTCCTGGCGCGCAATTGCGACAGCAAGCTGTGGATTTGATGCATGCGGGGTTTGCCGGCTGGGTGAGAATGCGGCAAAGGGATCGTTGATGCGGCCGCTCAGGTTTACCTGCCGCGGGCGACGAGAGCTGCCAGTGAAGGTGTGGTGCATCGTGACGTTCTGTCACCCTGGGAAGGGAGGGAATTCTGGGGGTATCGGTCTATGCAAAATATTATCGCTGGAGATGCAAGCAATAAAAAAGATGTAAGCCCATACCGCACAGGGCCGTGAAAGCAAATGTGAAGAGCTATGACATAGGCCGATTCTGATATGAGCGCGGCATGGCGAGCTTATCGCTGTTATAGACACGGGGCACGCACTTTGAAAGCGGTGTGTCAATTATTGCCACGCCATGGGAACGCACTCGGCAAGATCTTCCGCTCGAATTACCTCGTTGAAACAGAGAAACAGAACTGGACAAGATCCTAGATGTAGGTTTGGATATTATTCGAGATGTGTTTATCTATATGCAAAAGGTTGCATATTCCATTCCAGATCTTTCTGGGCAGTCCGGTGCTGTAGCGTACACATGGGGAAAATACCATGGCTGCCTTCATGCAGATGGATCTAGTATCGGCTCATTTTCAAGTGTGCTGTACATATAATACATAGGGGATGCGATCGTCCAGCGAGCAGTAGAATGGCGTAGTGGTAGATCAGGGTGCTGGTAGCCATCGGGTAGACAGTAGAATGCCTGGGACTGTTCCCTAGAATAGTTAGGGGATGTGCAGAGAACCGCCAAGGATGTACTTACATTGTAACTCAGATGGTCCGTAAGAGCCAAAGCTCTCTAGATCACAAGGCCTTTGGGTTATTGGCTCTTCGCCTCGTTTTTCTTTGCCAACTCCAGTTTTTCCAGTTTTTCCTGCCTTCTCAGCTCCTTCTTCCGTCGCAGCTCCTTCTTATAATCGATCCGCTCGTGCTGGTAGACTTCATCGGCATTGCGCTGCTGCCACAAGTCGACAAAGTCTTTGCCCTTCATTTTGTCGACCACAGTGTATGTGCGCCCATTTTGCTCAATCTCCTTGGTGTACCGACTCGGCTTCGGTTCCGCGCGTTTGGTGACAAAGGGTGTAAGCTACATCGGTGTCAGTCCGCTGTAGGTCGAATAGGTATCTGGGACTCCAATAAACAAACCTTGAAGGTATCAAGGCCATCCGGAACGACGTAGGTGCGGACTTTCTTGTAGTTGACGACGTAGTTGCCCTTGTGGTCGAAGTGACCCATGGAGCCTACCCGGTTACCCTTGTAGTAACCGCCATTGATCGCTTTGGTTGTCAAGCGCAGGCGCGCCATCATCGGGTTCGATGGCTTGAACATGTTGACGATGAATTGATGTTAATGGGGTAGGTCGAGAGGGAGAGATCGCGGTTGAGGGCAAAAGTTCGGGTGGTCGGACCGGCCTAAACCGCCGCGCCGAGAACTTTTTTTGCAACAACAAAAAAGTTGACGAGACCTGCACAACCCCTCCTCCACGCAACGATAGGATCTTTTTAGTGCCATCGTGGACGGACATCTTTTCTATCCTCTTGATAGATTTTGTCTTTTCTTTCCACAGATATGCCTCGCCAACAGACTCAGTTGCGGGCTCCGAAAGACTGGTCTGCGCAGAAACCGGCACCGAAGCACAAGAACAGACGAGGCCTCGACGCCCTCTCCATTGCAGAGAAAGAAATTCCGACAAAGCTCGGCGTGCGTCGCAACCGCCTAGCTTTCTACGACGACGGAACCAACTACAAAAAGCATTCGCGCCGCGATGAGGACGAAGAAGAGGACGAAGAAGAGCGCCCAGTCTGGAAACGCCGCAGAACCGACGGTGACGACCTTGGAAGTCTTGACGGCGGCAGTGATAGCGATGGCCATGAGTGGAAGCTTGGACAGGTGGACAGCGACGACGATGAAGAGCTGGACAGCGACGAAGCTTTAGGAGAAAGCGACGAGGAGCGATTTGAAGGCTTTACATTCCGTGGAAGCTCTACGACCAAGTCCAAGCCAAAGCCGAAGAAAGCTGCCAAACCAAAGAAGATCACCTTATCCGAGGATGAAGACGAGTCTGAAGAAGACGAATCCGACGAAGAAGAAGACGACGACCTTGGAGAGGACGCTGTGGATCTTCTTACTGCTTGGGATATGAACACAGCAGAGGAAGAGGAGGACGCAAAGAAGGCGGCTGCGAAAGCCAAAGAGGCCGCTGCAGGCGATGATAGCGAAGACGACTTGGGCTCCCAGGGAGACAGCGAAGAGGGAGACAGCGAAGACGAAGCTAGTGATGGCGATTCTGATCTATCCATATCAGATGACGATGTGGATGCTCGAGAGGATGGGCTGGCCAAGCTACAAGACTTTGTCAACTCGATGCAGACCAACAAGGGAACTAAGAAGTCTGGTCAAAAATCACAAGAGCAGGCCAAGCCTTCAGAATTCGGCTTGACATCCTCTCACAAATTGACTGTCGCCGATCTTTTGCCTTCCATCACCGATTCGCGTCTCAAGAGCTCTCTCAAACACGTTGATGCTGCTCCTCAAACGTCGAAATCCGGTATCCCGGGCAAGCTGGATGCTCCTCTGGCAAAGCGCCAGCAGGATAAGATTGACAGAGCTGCGGCCTACGAGAAGAGCAAGGAGACTCTGGATCGATGGCTCGAGACCGTCAAGCACAATCGCCGCGCTGAGCATCTCGTCTTTCCTCTGCCAGATCCGGACAATGAACAGGTTCACCGTATGGATGTGGCCAAGCCAACTACAGATTTGGAAAGCGCTATTCAAAACATCCTGCAAGAGAGTGGACTGGCCGAGGCGAATGGCAAGTCTGCTGAAGAGGAGATCCAGGGCTTTGAGGAATTGCAGTCCCGCACACTCCCCATTGAAGAGATTCAAGCCCGACGAGCGGAGCTGCGCAAGCGACGCGATCTGCTTTTCCGGGAAGAGGTGCGTGCCAAGCGCATCAAGAAGATCAAGAGCAAATCCTACCGTCGTGTCCATCGTAAGGAGCGCGAGAAGCTCGAGCAACAGGAGCGACAGGCGCTTTTAGAAGCCGGTGTGGATCTTGATGAACAGGAGCGCGATGAGAACGAGCGAAAGAGGGCCGAGGCTCGCATGAGCTCTAAACATCGCGAAAGCAAGTGGGCCAAGAGCCTGAAGCAGACCGGTCGTACTGCCTGGGACGAAGACGCTCGCAACAATGCGAACGATTTGGCTTTACGGGAAGAGGAGTTGCGGAAGCGAATCGAAGGCAAGAGTGTTTCTCGCGGAGATGACGACTACCTCGAGTCTTCCAGCTCGGAGTCGGAAGAGGAGGACCCCTGGGCCGAGGATGCTTCTGATAACGAGAAGCGCAAGATGCGGGAGAAGCTTAGTGCACTTGAGAAAGATGAGATCCAAAACGGTGACAAGGGACCTCATTCTAATCTTTTCGCCATGAAGTTCATGCAAAACGCCGAGGCCGCTCGCAAGGAGGAAAACGATGCCGAAATCCGACGCATCAACCGAGAACTGAATGGTGATGAATCTCAGTCTGAAGCGGAATCAGAAGTCGGCCGACGGAAGTTCGGCCAGTCAAAGAAGACGGAAACTCAGGCCAAGAAGAAGCCCTTGCCGAAGAACGAGTTCGAGGAAGCAGCTGGTTCAGATGCTGAGCCCGACTCAGACCAGGATGTCGACATTGTGACCAATCGCTCTACCAAGCAGAAGTCGGGCCCCTCTGGTCCAAAGACTGTCTCTCGATCCACCAGCAAGCCTGCTGCTACGCAGAACGACCCTCCTGCAGAGGAAGAGAACCCCTGGCTCGTGCAAACAGAGCGCACAAACCGCCGACGAACCGGTGCAGATGCGTCGGAGACGATCGACATCTCACTCAATGACCCACAGCCCCAAGTCGCTCAGGCCAGCAGCTCGTCTAAGAGCAAAACAACCAAGGCCGCCCCGGTCAAGCAGCGTGCTCATGAGAGCAACAGCGACGATGAGGACAACGTGCCTGTCTTGTTAAAGAACCACGACCTGGTGCAGCGAGCCTTCGCCGGTGATGACGTGGTACAAGACTTCGAGCAAGAAAAGATGGACACCATCGAGGACGAAGGCGACAAGGTTGTTGACAACACGCTCGCAGGATGGGGCAGTTGGACCGGCGACGGGATCAGCAAGAAGCAGCAGAAGAAGCAAAAGCGCTTCCTCACCAAGGTGGAAGGTGTGAAGCCCGAGCAGCGCAAGGATGCCAAGCTCTCCCGAGTGATTATCAACGAGAAGCGGGTGAAGAAGGTAAGATCTGTTCGAATCCAAATTCACTTGGATGACGGCTAACTCTATATCTCCAGAACACCAAGTACATGGCCAGTCAACTGCCTCACGAGTTCGAGAACAAGACGCAGTATGAGCGGTCTCTGCGTATGCCGCTGGGTCCAGAGTGGTCTACGAAGGAAACCTTCCAGAGTAGTACCAAGCCTCGTGTTATTGTCAAGCGGGGCATCATTAAACCTATGGATAAGCCCATGTACTGAGCATGTTACGACAGGAGTTGAAGTTGTGTACATTCACTTAGGTAGTTGCATTATATACCTGAACTAGTGTGCCCCGTGGTAGTGCTTTTGTGTGACGCTGAGTAGGAGAACCTGAAAGTGCGTCCATCGCACCCAGACCATCGGCAAAAGATCTCGCCCCTGTAGACGACCTTTCGGAGCAGGTCGGTGGGATCGATCAATAGTCGGAAGCTCCTTCAAGGTGGCTGGGTCTTCAATCGCGAGGTGAGGTTTGATACCTCCAACCATACCCTGATCATACGCCTTGGCCGGAGCAATTCGTTGCCTGTTATCTTGAGGGACACATTGTTCCTCTGTTGGCTACTCCCCAGCACTTTCCTTTCCCAGTTGGGCGCATCTGGCCAACCACTTTAGGCCCTTCTTGTTGTTTTGCGCGTCGGAGGGCCTTTATCGGCCCCTAGCCCAGAGCGGGGAGTCAAATCGGTGTGCCTCCTTGTAGTGGTGTCGAAGGTACCGTGAGCCGGAGTATTTGTGAGTGCGTCGCTTGCATCCAGCCCGTCGGCAATATACTTCACCTTGGTAGATGAGCTTCCCCAGCGGGTCGGTTGGGTCCATGGCCGGAAGCTGCATTGGGTCTTCGATCTCTAGATACCGCGTGATACTTTCATCGAGAAGTTTGGCAGCCAGGGCAGCTGGCCGCTTCTTGCAATACTTCTTCTCATGTGTGGCGCAGATTCCTTCCGCAATGACCACATATCAGACTTTCTTTGGACGGTGGATGAGCGTTCACATGCCTAATAGACGCATCTGCGAAAGGGTAGGCCCTATCACACAGAGTGCACTTGTATTTCGACAAGTCCAGTCTCATCGGACTTGGCGCGGGGGCGCTTGGCCCCCTTTTTAGCCTCGGCCTCGGCCTCCTGATGGGCCTGCTTGTAGGCGGCCACAGCCGCACGCATGGATGCATCGGTAGAGCAATCCGAGGTTCTGTGGGGTCCCTTGCAGCTACCGCACTTTGGCTATATGATATTAGCTTATTGTCATTGATCAACAGTGATGAGTATCGGGTAGCGTAATGCTGAAGCAGCCAGCATAAATCATAAGGTAAGCTCGCAACGCCCCGAGGGTCAGGCAGAGCAGCCATCATAAATCATAATGTCACTCCATCTCGCAATGCAACGCGCCGGGGGACAGGACAATGTAGGAGCGGAATAGGCAGGTGACTTACAATAAATGGCT
The DNA here is from genome assembly GCA_036712075.1 of Penicillium sp. DT28. NCBI lineage: Eukaryota > Fungi > Ascomycota > Eurotiomycetes > Eurotiales > Aspergillaceae > Penicillium > Penicillium sp. DT28. The sequence goes on from JAZHLO010000002.1 coordinate 129,043, forward strand.
TCTTGAATGGCTTCTTGCTATCAGGCATGTTGAAGATGAACCTTACTGCTCCCGTCAATCTTGAGGAAATAGAACGTATCACTATCTGTAGCGATACCGTACACGGTGGTATCTTGTGCTATTTCAGAGAAGTCAGTAGTGTGTCATGGACAATAGAAGTGAACATACTAAGCGGCGGGGACAGAGAGGTTGATTTTTGATGCTGTGGTTAGTTGGATGAAGCACTCTCTTTATCCCGTGGTTAGTGGGAATTATTTGGAGACGTGTTGATGTTGAAGAGAAGAGGAAGAGGATAAAATCGATTATAGGCTACTTTTATAGTAGTACGTAGTAGAGTACAATTTACTATCTACTTCTCTTATTTCTTACTTTGCCCTCACTTTGTCCTTACTTTGGTCTTATTTGCTCTTACTTTCAACATGTCCTTTAGAATAGGCCGACATGACCCCGCTACCTAGGTACGTAAGAAGCTACTGATAAAGGCCTAACGTGAGGGCAAAGTGAGAGATACGCCTAACTTGGAAAGGAAAATACTGATAAGCAGCCAATAGAGGGACAGAAGTCGTAGATACAGAGGGAACCTTTCAGATAGAACAGAGAAGAAAGGGTGAACAGGATGAATAGGATGAATAGGATGGTCATTTTTAGTTACTGCTTCGCTAGAGGACAAGCGAGAGCCTAGTGATTCCTGATATCCTATTAAAGGTTTTGATATAAAGGCCATGGCAATCTAATATATACGTGTCATGCAAAATAACTACTAGAATAAACCCGGCGCATAAACCAGAAACCAACAATCCATAGCAGAATGAATAAGAAATTCAGTAGTGCCGAAAGCAACTGAGCAAAAAAAAAACCCCTAACGCCTAAACCGTGAGAACAGAAATAGCTTCAAGGGCCACCACCAAGGCCTGCCGCGAATGCCATGTACCAGGTTCTCGTGGCACCGCCATCGATAAAGCTGTAGTCGAAGTCATCCTGGGCAAAGAAGTCCCAGGATGCCTGGGGATCGATAAGGGCAAGGTTGGCGTACAAAACACCCTTCCAACCGCCCTGGACTTTGCTGGCAGGGCATGAGGCGTTCTCTGCGAACATGGACTGCCACTCCTGGCGCACGAATTCCTTCTGGCGCGTGTACGGGGAGTGGGGGAGCAGAGGCAGCATGTGGATTCTGGCACATGTTAGCAAGGTTGTTCGAAGGAAGATTATTCAAGCTTAGTTCACGTACCCTTGAATGAATTCCAGGTTATTTCCAAAGTAAGTAGTATGGTCGACCTTGTTCTCGAAGAGCTGGAGAGAAGTCAGTCAGGTGTCCAATATGAAACAGGGGTTTCAGAGATACTTACAATGCCAGTAACCCGGTTGCCAATGAAGTTCTTTGGCTGGTTGGTGTTGTTGTCTTGCATGAGGAAGTAGCTGTCGAGGGAGCGGCGCAGGATACCCAGCATCATGTTTCCTCGAGCTTCCATGCTGGCATCTCCGATGGTCTTACCCCACATCTTAATGGCATAGGCGAACATGGTGTCCTCGGAAGTGGACTCTTGATCCTTGCCATCGAAAGATTCGAAAAGACCTTTGGCCCAGGAGTGGCCATGGTACCAGTCAAAGCCACGAGAGAAGGGGAAGTGGATATCATTCTCAACGGAGTTTCCAGCATCACGGACCAGTATGTTCACATATTCCTTATTCTCAGCCAGCCAGGTCGGGTCGAGGGCTCCGATGATGGCAGCTGCGTGGATGAAGTACCCGTAGTGGAAGTGGTGATCGTTGTAGGCAGTGTTTCCAAAGTCCTGGTTCAAGTCGCCATTGTAACCTGCAGTGGAGACGACGCCCTTCCAGACCGGGTCGTAGGCCAGCGGGTATTGCTGCTGATTATTCACAAAGCGAGCAAAGGATGCCTTCAGATCCCGTAAGGCATCGATTCCCAGATCGACATTGTTACAGAGCTGATTGACAGTGTAGATCAGAGTAGCAAACTTGCTCAACGCCTTGCCACTGTAGTACATGCTGTTCAGGTTGCTCTGGCTTTCAATGTCCTGCTTGATTTCAGTCGGAGCCACTTTGAGAATGGCCTGCTGGGCAGCTGGAGAGAGCGTGTGAACGCTGCCCTCGGTAGGGGTCCACGGCGCAAAACCCATGTCAATGGGAAGGTTAGGCTCAGTCATGGTCCAGGTCTCTCCAATCACGGCAGTTGCGTTACCCTTGACGGTAGTTCGAAGATGAATATCAGTCTTACGGATACTGGTGCTGCGATCGAACGAGTCGACATGGTGAGGCAGTGCAAACATGAGGAGAGGAGAGCTATGGGCGTGAGATCCTGCCTTCAACCACGACATGCTATAAGTGCCGACGTCACCAGTGACGGAACCACTGACCCGACCGGCATACGCATAGACACCGGCGGAGTTGTCGTAGAACTTCTCGCCGAGCTTGCCAGCAGGGTTCTTAGCGACCTGGATGGAGCCACTGAACCCAGGCGGGCCACGCAGGCTGGTTTTGGAGAGGAGCATTATGTTTGGATCTTGGCCATTGGTTGGCGCGGCATACAGAAGCCACTCGGTGTCGTCTTCAAGAGTAACCACATACTTGAATATACCGCGCTTGGGGGACCCAGCGTTGACAACGTCGCGGAAGAAGACACCACTCTCAATAAGGGGCCGGAGGTCTTTGTAGACACCAGTCACAAAGCCCATACCTTGGACCAGAGGAAATCGAATCTCGTGGGCTGAGGGTCCACCCTCTGCACGCCCACCAGAGGGACGCAATACTGCCTGGGCAGAAAATGCCTTGGGCTTTTCAACCGTCAGTGTGGTTGATTCATCCAGCTCGGTTGCCGACAGGATAATGCTTTGTAGTCCGACGGGGTTGATATAATACTCGACGGGTGAGCCGGGGAGCTTGTGGTTCTGGGGGCCAAAGGCCAATATGCGTTCCTCCAGGTGGGAGACAGACATGCCCCAGCTCTTGAGATTTCCACTGCCGCGAGACCAGGAGACGGAATAAGGCTGGGTGAAACTAGCATTGTTCTGCGAACCAAGAAATAGCCCTGCGTAGAACTTGTTGGTTTCGATTGGTTCCACAGATTTGGCCTGGTTCTGGTGGTCAGCTAGGTCTTTGTATCGAATAGGAAGCCTTTTCCTACGTGTTCATTCTTGACCGGGTGGTCCTGGCGCCACTTGATGTTGGCCGGGGGTCTGTCAGTCGCAACCGGTCTGAAAATGTTCTGGCTGCTCATGCTGTGTGGATTTCCTAGTGAAGGAAGAGTTGTGGGAAGTTGCTCTGTGCCGTTAGCAGCTTGAATTCTTTGTCTCTTTGATATAACGATGTCTCGAGACATACCTCTTGCGGGAGTAGTAACCGGTTCAACAGGGGCAGTGGTTGGTTCTATAGGAGCAGTCACGGACTCTGCAGGAATCTTGGGTCCACGATGGGCACTTGATGTGACCGCAAGTAGGGGTGGTGGAAGTGTCGGAGATGCACCTGAAGGATTGGGGGCCCAGCGCGAGCTGAGAAGGTCGGACATGGGCGTGTTGAGATTTGCTTGGGGAGCCTGCTGAGCAGGAGCTGGATCAGAATCCCAGAAGCCTTCGTAGTTGTCAAGGTAGCTGTCAACGTCAAAGGAAGGCAACTCCAACGACGGGGCCGCAAACTGGGGAAAAGGAAGCTGCGATGAATGACCCTGGTTGTCCAACGCGGTACGGTAGACCTTTCCAATCCATTAATATTCTCCCTCTTCTCAACCAATTCAGTACAGAACAACTTACTGGCTGATCAGGGCCAATCTCTAGTCTCTGGTTCTTGGGTGGATACTGAGTCTTAAATGCAGTACTCGGCTGTGTCGCAGACTGCTCCAAGGCCTCAGCTACAGTACCTTCAGGCTTCGGCAGACCATGCACTGAATCTGCAACAAGAAGCCATGTTAGCATGGCCGTTGCCACCAATTTTGGCCCCATTATACAGGCTCAATTCCAAATGCCAAATAATTGACCAATTGGGCTCGACAAGAGTGGATAGCAAGCCTATTCTATGCTTCCAATGTGTCCAATGTGTACTGCGTACAATGGACCAGAAAGCACAGCGCAACCAATGTCGAATGTCCAGTCGTGTACAGCCAAACAAAATGGAAAAGAAGGACTCATCTCTCCTCCAGGGACAGGGACTTACAAGTATGCTATAAATTCCAGGAAGCAGATCAAAGCCTCACCTAGCTTAGGGCCTCGGTTCCCAATTAGGACAATCAACAGGTCGATTTGTTGTGAATGGCCTGCAGAAAGAATCCGAGATTGTCGATCCTCATGGAAATCAGCTGCCTCGAGCTTCGTGGAAACAATGTGACACTTAGATCCTGTGCGATGGTGTGCGATTCAGCAATGTAGGGCGTCCGCGATGTTCCTGAGGTGCGCGCTCCACCGTTGTCCCCACTACACCGAGAATGTTGCCGGGATAAACAGAGCTGAGTCCCGCGTAAAGATCGGGCCCTTGCCCCAAAATTGGGGTATTTGGTGAATGGCGAGTAAAGTGCAGAGCCTGGAAATATACGCCAGTCGATGTAATTGTTGCAGTTTATGCAGGGAGTTAGCTGCGTTGCGGCGGCACCAAGGCTTATGGAGCTCCACTTTAAATATTAATGCAGGCTAATTCAATTGAACGGAAGATCAATCATGAATTGTCATGGTCTGGTCTCAAATAGGGGTCTGATGTATTATGAGGCTAAGTCATCGTTAGAAGAATAGTGACATAAACCCATAGATTCGGTGGAATATGCCCTACTCGGCTAGTTCACAGCCTCCCCAATGGTAACATTCTAGTGCTCTGTCGAGGCTGGCCTTGCCCTACGCCTCGTCGTCATCAGAAGACATTGTATATGTAGTGATGACATTTCCGGCCATGTGAGCAGTGGCTGGGAAAAACGTGTATGGCGTCGGTGTGTAATTCAATCGGAATGAACAGACGCGATCTATCGCCCTACACGTGCCCAAGTAGTCGAGAGCATCACAAGAAACTGTCTGAACAGTTGACGTACACAGATTACAGATAATTTCGGTCCTGATATTCTAAGATGCTTAGCAGCAGTAACCATCGCTGAAATACAGCGCTGGGACATTGACGGTGATTAAAATGGACCTACAACCCATGGTTCAGTACCAACACCACCGTTGGAATAGTAAAAGTAGCCGATCTATAGTAGTCATGTGGTTCTGGCTTATTCATGGATCTAGCCTTGAAAGAACGAATGGAAATGAAGAATGCTTGGAAATAATTGTTCTCATTTCCAGCTTGGTGGCTCTCGTTAGCCGGCGCAGTATATATTATGCCTATCCCACCTGCACAGGTGGACCTGAACAAAAGCTGGAACTTTGAAAACTTCGCTACGTATCTAGCTATCATGTCTGTGAGTCCCAATTTTCGAAGCCAAGATTCTTATGGACCCATTTATCAATACCTAATGATGTATCCTCATAAAGTCATGACCTACTCCGCAACAGGAAGATCCAAATCCACCACCCACGGCGCATTTCTCGCCTGATAGCCAACAGTGCAAACACTCGCATTAACGAAAAGCGTCTCTTCACCAACCCTCAAGGGCTTCTCGCTCTGTCCACTGACATCATAAAACGCACCCCGTTGCTCAAGCATATCTTCCATATCGGTCTTCACTGCCTCCTGCTTGATCCCATTAGATGCAAATGCATTCCACTCACCGCGGACAGCGCCCCACCCTTCGTGGATATGTCCGAATGTGTAGATCCGGGGTCTCGCCCGTTCAGCTGCACGCAAGAGGTGCGTGCATCCGACGTTCCTCTCCCCCGGGACAGCGTCGAGAACGTACGCAGGCGGGCCGTGGGTGAGCATAATATCGACACCCGGGAAGTCGGGGACGGGATTTTCGGGAGAAGGGTTGTTGCTTCCGGGTAGGGGAGGGTTGAATCGGTCAGTGGTGCGTTTGTAGCCAAAGGCCCAGTTACAGAATGCGGGTTGGTATGGTGAGGCGTAGACAGTTAGTTTGGCGCCGCTGGACAACGTAAATGTGTGGACACCTTCTTCGAGGTATCGTATCCCCGCTGCGACCGCGGATTCGTTGGTGTAGAGATCCTTGGCATGCTGGCAGTAGGCCTTTATGTCTTCGAGTGGGGGAGTATCGCCCGACCGAATGGTCTGTATGAAGTTTTTGCCGTGATCATCAAGATACATAGTTTGGCCACCTAGTCTCTCAGGTCGGCGATGTCGGGTATGCCCAAAGCGCGTGAAGTGCTCTTCATCTAACGTGAGATCGTGGTTGCCGGCTATGACGAGTTTCAGCTCCGCGTCGGCGGCTTTGAGCATGTCCACTGTCTCTTTATGCTCTTGGTGAAAGCCGAACTTCGTGAGATCGCCGGCATGGATGAGGACATCGGCTTTGGGGAGGGGGTAGCGGTATGGGTTGTCGGTTCGTTGCGGGGGGTTTGGAGAGAAGGTGTGGGTGTCGGAGATCATACAGATGCGAGTTTTGATCCCTGTCGACGGAGACATGTTGAGAGTGTGCTATGGATATTGGTAACTGAGAAAGTATTTAAGCTTCGATGGAAGTTGATCTGTAAAGTGAGTTGAAGTTGAGCGTTGTAGAGATGTTGAGGAAGTTGGACGTTGGAAGTTGAAAGCGGCTTAGTACGACCGGGATGACGAGCCAACCCCGCAAACAAAAATTGGAACCTACAAAAGACAACATAAAACAGGTAACATAAATAGGAATCATGTCCTTGGAATTGACGGCTCAGAGCTCTACAGACATTCGCATCCGTGGATGCCCAGATCATGAAAGTTTTCTGGCAAACATAGCTGAAACTCCGATATCCACCCTTGCAACAACCCACGCGGCCTCCTAACCGAATGGTTTTCCATTTTTGTTTTTCGTTTACTTGCGGATGGCCTTCTGGTAGAAAGCCAGCTCCTCACCCTCGAGGATGTAGCCGTCGACACGGCCGGACTGGCCGGGGCGGGAAGACACAACGGCGTAGAGGCGACCGGACTCGAACTGGCGCTCGATAGCACCCTCAACCTTGCCCTGATCGGCGAAGCGGGCAGCCTGCTTCTTAACAACGGACTTGCTCTTCTTCTCCTCGGCAATCTCAGACTTGCCGCCCTGGCGTCTGCGGCCGACGGGCTGGCCGTAGTGGGCCTCGTACCATTGACGGAAGGGAGCAGCGTCAATCTGGACAACGGCGGACTTGGTCAGGGTGTTTGTGCGGACCAGCTCGTTGTTGGAGGGGTGGAAGGAGACACCGATGACACGGGTCTTGCGGGAGACACCCTCGGAGCCCCACGAGAAGTTACCGGACTCGAGACGAAGGGCACGGAACTTCTGGTTACCACCACGGGTGCGGACCAAGTGGATGCGCTTGGTGCCGATACGGGTGTTGGAGGGCTGGCGACCCTTCTCGAAGGCTCTGTTGGAAAAAGAACACCGGTCAGAATTGATTCACCCAAGGCAATGAGCTTTTTTGTCCATCTCCATCACACATAGCCTCCCCCTTCGACAAACAACTCCAGGACACCATTGACAGGAATTCCGTACCTCTTCTTGCGGTAGAAAGCACGCTTAGCACCAGTGGCGCTGCGCTTGTGGCGCGAATCACGAGAGATACCCATATTTGCGGTTGATGGAGGGGTCTGGTATAGGCACAGAAAAATTAGAACTCGATCGGTCGATGTTATGTTTCTGCAGCTTCCAAACACTTCTGAATCGTCCAGCGAGAATGCGAGGTGTGATTCGGTCGTTGAGGATGTCGAGGATGTGTCGTAGAAGGTCGAAGACGAGTGAAGCAATATCGAATTGAATATTGACCCGATATGAAATTTTCCGCACGAATGGCCTCGATTGTCGACCGGAGCGAAGCAGAAGGAAAGGATGCAGGAACTAGTGAGTGTTGCGATGGGAACTCACCTCTAGCCGTGCAGCCCTTCACCAAAAGCAGAACGGTTGTCGATGGGTGTCGTTGGAAGTTGCGGTCGTGGAGTCCGTTGAATTTCGCAGGGCGCACTGTGTCGCTCGCTTGTGCGGTTGCCCTAACTTGCACTAGTCCCAACATGGTTTAGCGTAGAATATCTGTGGTCACCTGACTACATTGCTGATTCATCATCTCCGCCATTTTGCCAAGGCATCGTTATTGCTCTCTTTCGGAAGTACGTACTTTGTACGTTGGTAGACTTTCTAACAGTTCATCTATCTTACAACCACCGCCTTCCTAGTGACTCTTCTCGCCCTTCTTCGCTCTCTCCTCCTTGACGATTTGTCCGATCCGCTGAAACGTTCCGAATCCCTCGATAAAACACGAGCCCACCCAGGTGCACCACAGACCCGACATGAAGGGCACCCCGAGCGGTCTCAATCGGAGAACAGCGAGAAGTGTCGACTCGAGAACGTGGATACCCACCATTACGGGGAAAAGGAGTGGCTGGATATTGTAGACGAAGTGTGCAAAGTCGGGGACATACTTGTATCCCAGGTTCTCGTAGACAAAGGAGCCTGGCAGGAGGTTGCTGCGACGGAAACAGCTAACATAGGTGAAGAGACACAGGCCAAAGATGACTATCTGTATGCCTTGGGGCCCACGATACTCGGTGAGCGTGACATCGGAGCGACCTAGTCGCCGCAGACTCTCTTTGCGCAAAGCGACCAGGCGCCCGCGAGCCTCGGAGAAGTCTCCCATTGGTGGGTCAAGAGGGACCAAGTAGCGGGTGCCATGGGCACGCAGGATGAGGGTATCGAGACCGAGGTCCTCGAGTGAGGCACCATTGGCTTCACGGGCGGTGATACCGCAGAAAGCTTGCAAGTACAACTGGAGCGAGTCGCCGTGGTCGGCGTTCATGTGTTTGATAACAAAGTCCTTGTGGGACATTGTTGCAGTTGCACGGAGAGAGCAGATGAACAAGTGATGTAGTTGAGTTGGGTGTTGGAACTCAATTTCCAAGAATGTCCAGTCCAACCTTAAGGTTGACGGTGATCCGAAGTGTTAGGAAAGTAAACTCGTGGAGATCGGCGCCAAGAACCTCGGCCCTCGATCGGGACTCGTGGTTCCACCTGCACATGTGCATCTGCACTCGGTTGGTAATAGAATATACTACGGAATCTATATGATTGGAGTTTAAGGACCATTAATATTTATGGATCACTTGATTGCTCGCAGGATATACTTGTAGTAGTGGACACAATGTATTGATTCGATTCCTGTCACGCCGATAGGATTATCATCACGTGACCAAGACATCTATGAGACGAATGCTGACCGAAACATGTTTGACAACACCGATCTAATCAACCAAGCGAAACAATCGAACTAGAAACAACTGAAAGGAATCAATTGTGATCATTGTAGCCATTCGAGAGCATCGTCTCGTGTTTGACGCAGAGTCCCCGTGTTGAAAATGTCTTTCCGCAGTGACCACATATGAGACTTTTCGGATGAGCTTTCCTCACATGCATTCTGCGTGTACGTGCGGAAGTGCAGTATTTACCACACAGAGGGCACTTATGTTTGAAGTAGCCCCGTCTCGATGCGAGGGCAGTATTCCGGTTTCGAGTCTGCTGAGAGAGTTGCTGGTACGCACTAGCAAGGTCTCGCTTTATGGAGCCAATCAAGTAGAACTTTCGGACGAATGTCGCTGTTGAATCAACGAATTGCCCGTCGAAGGAATCGTCGTCTCTGTTAAAGGGGATTCGGCATTGGAATATATCACACGCCTGCTTGACATCGACTCCGAAGAATCTTCGGGGCTCTTCTGCAAATACTCGGATCGAGACCCGGTTGGCGTGTGCTCCGAATAAGAGCACGAAGGAGTATGGGTCGGTGGTCAACCGTCCCATCCATTGATAACGACCACGAGTTTGACATTGTCTCCGAAGACCTGGGCGAGACGTGCAGCCATAAATTGAGCTACGGACGTAGATGCGTCCAATGGCTGGTTCGAAGGTCGAACGAATGTGAAAAAATAAGGAACTGAGGGGATGATTCCGAACTCTTCTTCATACTTGTTTCTGGTGAGGATGAGGCTCTCCTCGAGCCTCCCGTGTAATGAGGAGAGGTGAGTGTAATGAGGAGAGGTGAGTGTAATGAGGAGAGGTGAGTGTAATAAAGAGAGGTACAGGGGAGGGGGAGAAAACTATTCGTATCGCTCTGATAAGACAGAGAAAGGTATTAACGAAGCCCAATCGAGCCGCTAGAATATCCAAAGCTGTTGTGCGGCCTACCAGGCGTTGGCAGCTAGGCTAAACACGACCAAGAGAAGGTTCTTTTTCTTTTACTTTCCTCTCACTTCTTCTTTCCTCTCACTTCCTTCTTACTTTATGATCAAAGCGAATATAGGATAATATACGCGTATTCGGTCTATAAACAAATATCTGTTTAGGCAGTGTATAGGTATCATTCTAGTATCACGGCCTTGACCACCCCTAGGATACAAGGACGCGCGAGCAACAAAAATAATCATAGCGTTTAGAGAGGCAGACATCTGTGACAAAAAAACGAAGTATAAGTGAAAATAGGATAGATGTAAACCGAGGCGTCCACACTAGCAGGCGAGTAACCAGGGTGTTGGAACATAGGCGGGAAAGAAGCGTCCATACTAGTAGGCGACTTTGACGCTACTTTAACTCCCATTCCGGCACAGTGAGGAAGAAAGGATGAAATCGATTGTGGGCTACTTTTATGACACATGCCTACGTAGTTGTCGACAACTACCACCAGGCATACCTATATTGTACTACAGCAATTACAATGAGTCAATCATATAAAATCAAACAAAATGTGACTAGTTGTCAAAGTCAGATCAGACTAGTGACTCTCGCTAATAGGAACAGCCTTAGGTTTCTTTGGCAATCGGTTGCACCATGGAAAGACATACACCTCCCTAGTGAAGGATAAATGGAGAATCAAAGTGAAAGACAGAAGGAAGATTAAAGTAAAGGACAGATAGAGGTTCGAAGTGAATACCAGACCAAACATCAAAGTAAGTGGTAGATAGAGCTTTTTATGTTACAGAAAGAACCCAGAAGCTCGAAATGAAGCATCCATTCATGATGATGATGATGATCCTTGGGACACAAAAGGAAGGAGAAGGATTCTCCTTCTCCGGACTAAGTAACTGCAATATTTCAGTTCCCCTTCGATCCCCAGATTCAACTCCAGCTCAGCTCCATCCATCTCTAACTCATCAAAGCCACTAAAAACACCATCACGCGACCAAGCGCTCTATAAGACGAATGCTGAACTAGGAACAAGCGGAACAATTCGAATAACTTAAGGGAATCAATCGTAATTATCGTAGCCGTTCGAGAGGGTGTAGGTCGAGTAACCGATGCGAAACGATGGATAGAAATCCCGGGGATCATGCCCTAAGGTCGATCAACTCCTGATTCCAGAATAAGCGGGTTTCTCATTAGGAAGAATACGGATTTACTCACATCAAAGCCACTAAAGATATCATTAGTCTATGGATTAACACACAAAATTCTTAGAAAATACTTACGAGTCAGATCTCCATGTATGTGGGCCTTGAGCTCTATCTCGATCTCCAGATTCAACTCCAGCCTCAGCTTCATGCCATCCTCGTCGAGCATGTTCGGCTGCTTCTGGTCGATCACGTTCATGCCGCCTGAGGGATCGTTGTTACTGGAACGTCGCTGGTTATAGGGCTGCATGGATTTGCCCTGGACAATTTCATCGTCGGAGTATTCGTCATCGTATTCATCAGAGTAGTCATCGTCGTCGGAGTATTCCTCAAGTTCATCTTGTTTCTGGGGCTGTTGTTGCCGGCGCCGGAGCTGCTGGTTGTTCTTCTTGTTGCCGTTCTGGTTCTTGGTCTGGACGGGCTGGGCATCTTCTTCGTCGCTATATTCATCGGTATAGTCATCGGCACTGTCGTAGTCTTCTTCATCGGAGTAATCCGGCACCTGGAACTGCTTCTGCTTGTCCTGGGTCTTCTCGGCGGTGGCCATGGTGAATGGGAGGATCCTAGTAGGCGAGGATTATAAGGGAATGAGGACTATGTATCAAAATTATAGAGGGAAAAAGAAAGGAAAGCGGTGATATGATATGATCGGATTTGCGAGAAGAAACTATGCAGTTACTATGAATGACAAGACGAATGACGTTGGGGGCGGTTGTAACGGTGTATCTCCACAAGTTGCCTGGTCCTATTGAATTGCTCAGGAGCACCACCGGCGTCATACGACCCATTTGTCATACCCTGACATCTCATTCTTCTATGGATCCCCTAGTGATATGACAGTTTTGACAGCCGAATCCTGGCTGTACCGTGGAAAAATAACACCTGACCCGAACCAGACAAACAAGTGGCTGAATCAAATCTACAACAATTTAAAATTCCCTGAAAAACACTACGCAGTGGCGTCATAAGCAATGCGTGCCGTGGGACAGCGAGGTCTTACGTCTGTTTAATATATAAAAGTGGAGCTGACATCTTGTCGAAATCCTCCGAATACATCTGATTGGACCGCGTTAGCCCCAGTTGGAATTTATAATTATCTTTTCATCTCAAAAAAGAAGTTTCCACAATTGTCCCTTCCACGAGATTATTCGTTTCTAGTCTAGATCGTCCCCGCGTTATCCCTCGCCCCATGCGCTGCACCATACGCACCATCCGGAAGTGTTCCAGATCCTGAATACCTGAACCCTTGAATCCCTGCTATCAACGTCATATCACCCACTATCAGCCACAGCAATTCCCACTTCAAGATCTTTTATCTTTTTACTGGGTCTCATAGGCACACTTCTATGGTGTACCGTTATATCTATTCCGAGCAACCGTACCTGACCTGAACCGCAGGATACGGAGCCATCTGACGTCGGAGGCGGGTTTCACGCTCATCAGTGGCGGTTTCTCGAGTTGGTCCCGGTGGTTCTATGATATAAACGGCGCAGACGTGGCAGTCATTATCTGCATACATCATATAATATACCAAACGGCGCAATTACGTACCCTCATAACCCCTCCACCCTCGCACAAGTGACGCTTTGTCCTTCATTGTCGTCTGATCACTTCATATTGCCCTTGTCCCCCTCTCCCAACTTCCTTTCTTTCCACCATGGCCGATCAGGAACCCTCCTCCCCCAGACCCGAATCCACCACCTCTACTCCCAACAAGCCGAAGCGTGCCCCTCCCAAGCTAGGCAAGAAAAAGCAAGAAGAGACCCCGCCACCTTCAGAGCAAGGCCCAACCCCAGAAGACAACGAACAGCCTGAGGGTGCTGCAGAGCAAGACCAAGAGCCACAGCCAGAGCAACAAGAAGAGGCAGAGGCTAAGAAGCCGGACGCCGACTCCGACATTGAAGAACCCGAACCCGAACCCGAGCCTCAGCCTCAACCAGAACGTCGTCGCAGACGCCCTCGCCGTCAACCAGAGTCTGACGTCGAGTCTATCCCCAGAATGGACGGTGAACGACAACAGCGCCAGCGCACCCGTCGCACGCGCCGGCCCCAGCAAGAGGAGCAAGACGGAGGCCCGCTCGGCGGCCTCGGCGGCGTAGACCAAGCCGGCCAGCTCGTGCAGAACACAGCCGGCAAGGCCCTTAACGGAGTGACTGGCTCTGCAGGCAAGGCTGTCGGCGGAGTCCTCGGCGGAGGCCAGAAAGAGGAGAAGGATGATGACGGCGGTCGTGACGAGCAGCTGCGACTGCGACTGGATTTGAATCTGGACATTGAGATACAACTCAAAGCCAAGATACATGGAGATCTAACACTTGGCCTCCTGTCAGTATTGCCCAATCTTGAAGTTGTTGTTACATTTCAAGACCCCGTTTCTGTTGCCTAATGTGCAGTTCCGCTGACTGACATCTTAGTAATTGATTTTGTCGGGCCTACAGTGGCTAGAAGGTGTTCTTCTGCCTTATATGTCCGCAATACTTTGTTATACTGCGTATTAGCCATGCGCGCTAGTTATTCCATATATCCAACTTACGGCTACGGCTACGGTTACGGTGATGCAAGATGCAGGAGCATGGTTTGTTTTGTTTCGATTGTACATAGTACATAGTTAGTATGGCTCCGAAAAACTTGATATCAAGAGACATTCATACAAAATGAGCAATGTAAAATGATCAATGTATCCATCATGCTCCGTAATCGCGATAGGTGATGTGCCATATAACAAGACTTCCCCATCTACCAGTCTATTCGTGCAACCAAAACGCCCACGCGAAGCAACAGGCTCACTAGACGACCTTAATCATACAAACCACTAAAAGACACGAAGCGTATATTGTCTTCTCTAATTATATCCACCAAAATAAATGCGAATCTCCCCACCAGGTACTTCGTTGATGAGGGCAGTATAATTACAAACCCGCGACATACATCAGCCCATATCCAAGGGTGACAATCACCACAAAGGCCATGAGACTAGATGGAATACCACGAGTGAGGAAGTGGCGGACTTGGAGGTAGCGCTGGCCAGTCGTAGGCACTTCGGTCATGATGGCGGCTAGTTTGAAATAGTTAGCAGAAAGATTTCAATAGTGAATGTTAAGAGAATAGCCTACTCATGTTGGGGAAGCCACTGGTGGGCAGTCCCATTGCAACGGAACACATCAGTGCACTCGCCATGACCAACAGATTCGGATGGGGGTCCTCCATGTTAACGCCAATTTGGCGAACCAGAGGCAAGATGATCAGGGCCGCAACAGTATGCGAGATGAAGGTCGCAATGACGAGGATCAAAGCAGAAAAGACGAGGAGCACACTGTACAGGCTGAGATGTTCAACACGCGCGGTAATCCCGTTGGCGATGGTGTGCAACAAGCCGGACGAAGTGACAGCTTTACCTAAACACAACCCACCAGCAGCGAGAATAATGATTGTCCAGAGGAAGTTGTTAAAGTCTTCCTTGTTGAGGATACCAGTGCCGAAGAACAGCACAAGAGGAATGATGGCGATGACACCCATGTCACCGAAGACATGCTCGAGCTGGTGACTGACACACCAGAGAGCAATGGTGACGAGAGTCACGGCGCTGATGAAGTACTGGATGCCTGTGAAGCGGTCCTTCACGGGGCGCATAGGAATGACAGTAGCGTTGCGACCAGGGTGGAATGTCACAAGCAAGAGTGCCCAGATCAAGAGGATCGAGATAATGCAGACGGGCAGCGAAATGAAGAACCAGGTGCCCCAGCTGATGCTCGGGCACATGTTCTGCAGCGCAATGATATTTTGCGGCGACGCAATCGGGGATGCCGCTCCACCAACGTTGGCCGCCAGCGCGATACCCAGCACGAGTGCCTTGGCGAAGTTGGAATCCGGAGACAGATTGCGCAGCAAAGGCTGGATGATCGAGTAGCACAGCACGGGAGACGCGACGTTACTGATCCACATGCTCAAGAACATGCTCACGAACATGTTCGTCAGCAGCACGGCACTGGGTTTTGACCCGGCTTTGCTGAGCACAAACATGGCCATCCGACGGGCGATATCATACTTCGACAAGGCTGCAGCAATTGTAAAGCCGCCGAGGAGAAGCATGATCACAGGAGTCCACATTGATGCAAACACCACACTCGTTGCCTCCTTAGGGCCCAGCCGCTTATGAGGTTTATC
This sequence comes from Penicillium sp. DT28, assembly GCA_036712075.1. Lineage (NCBI taxonomy): Eukaryota > Fungi > Ascomycota > Eurotiomycetes > Eurotiales > Aspergillaceae > Penicillium > Penicillium sp. DT28. Next base: position 144,628 of record JAZHLO010000002.1, read on the forward strand.
TTCAGACCGCATAATGCCTAAGACAACGACCAAAAAAGGAATCAAAAGAGAAGTCACAAACAGAGGAATAGCCTGTGAGTAAGGTAAGCAACCATTGAGGGAAAAAGGGACAGGAAAATTCTCACCTCGGTGGCCCAAAGAATACTAACCAGCACTAGCATCGCTAGACAGTTCTGTTGCTCAGGCGTCTCCATAATCTGCATGGAGAGGAGGGCACCAAACACAGAAATGCTAAAGACCAAGGTGCCAAAGCTCAAACTACAAAGCCACAAGGGGAACTGCATCCGACCAAGCGGAGTGGCGATCTCTTTCGTACGGATTTCTTGCGTGTCACCCTGGCGCCGCGCAGTAGCAGGGTCTTCGGCGCCTCCCAAGAGGGTCTGACGGATGCCGACATTGGCGGCCTGGGCACGACGCTCAATCTCGATCATTTCACGCCAAACCGTGTTTCGCTCCCAGACGACATGCTCACGCAGGTGCAGGCGTAATTCGCGGCTAGCCAAGGAGCGGTTGCCCTTGGTGATGATGTTTGCATAAGTGCCCTCCACTTCACTGATGTGATTATTCACAGCAGTCATAGTATCTTCGGTAAAAGGCATCGCCGGGTAAACGACCGAGTTCAAGTAGTCCCGACGCAAATTGCGGAAGAGGGTCTTGTCGTACTTCTTCAATGCCTTCGAAAAGCCAGTCTTGTTGAGTTCGATGAATGATCTCAGCTCACAGAGAGAGACGTAAGCCTCGATGAGACGCTTCTTCAGTGACACTCCGGCATTGTAGGCGTCAAGGAAATCCTGGTCATTCAAATCGGTATCCTGGGCCCCTCGACTACTTGCCGGGCCAAAGAAAGCCGAGTCTGCCATGTCGCCCGAGTGAGCGTCTCCTGCTACAGACTCTCCATCGGTTGACTGCAACATCCTCACGCGAGGATTGGACACTTCGGGGGCCAGTTCCTCGTCGCTATCGCCATCGTCTTCACTGCCACCACTGCCACCACTGCCACCACTGGATGGACGCTGTTGACTGATTCCATAATTTTGGAATCCGCTAGCAGTGCCCCGGCGAGCATCCGCACTCAAGGTCCTGGCTTTGATGGTAGTCTCGCTAACTGGATCCATGTTGAAACCGCGCGTTTCGGAGAGGTAGACCACAGCCTCCCGAACCAACTCATCTGTAAGATGAAATATTTCCTCCTGTTTTTGTTCATAGAAGGAATAGATCTTGTCCAGCTCCACATCAAGGGCGCGTTTGAAGATACCATCGGGGTTGGCCGCTTGATGCGCGCTCAGTAGTGGAGCAGACTCTACATCCGCGCCAGCTTGTCCCTCATGTCGATTGTTGTGCTTCTCAAGAGTGTAGATCCTAAACATCGAATTGCAGGATTAGCCAATTGAACGAAATTCGAGTTCCAAGTACCCAGCCCATGCATCTAACCACTCTGTGCAATGTGACACCCGTGCCAACGTGCATGTCAAGATGCCCACGAGTCCAAGACCGGTCCATCACCAGAAATGGCAACTAGTTACTCGGGTCCAAAATCAAACCAAGCAAGAGGCTTACTCACAGTTTCTTGAGGTTGCTGTATGCAATGTAGTTGGAACTCCAATCTGGCACCGCATTGAACTGGATGCTATGCGAAAACTTCATCTTGGCTGCGAGCTTGGGGTCACGGTCAGCCTGAGGATGGCCTGCGTTTTGAGCTCGGCGTCGAAGGGCCTCTGCCCAGAATCTGAGTCGAGTATAGCGAGGGGCCCGTGGGCGCTGTTCCCATGGGACAGCCTTCTCCTGCTCCGCCTCTTGTGCAGATCCAACACCGGCAGACGGTCGTGCTAGTGGTAGGGGCAGAGTCCCAGTCGGTATTTCCTTGTTGTCGCGCGCGAGCCGATGCGAGCTCGGGCGCTCTTGAGGCAGTCGGGTTGCGGGCAGTTTGGAGGTCGGCGAGCTCCAATGATTCGTGGGCGAATGGCGGCGCCACCGTCGAGTTGGGGCCGGAGAGATTTCGACCGGGCGATCAATAATCTAACAGGGAGGAGCGGTCCTGTAAGGAAATGAGGAAGCCGTGCGGGGTGCCCAGGAAGATCTAACGAGGGTGAACTGGGCCCAAGTTGCCTGGATTGCACTGATGGCAAAGCTGGAGATGATTATTGGTAGAGATGGTCGAATCCGCGGCCCGGTTCAGAAAAGCGTCTTATTTCCCGAGGAACGTGGGCAGTGAAAGTATATAAGGTAGCAATGACAAGCTCCTGGGCTTTCACGATGGTTTCAGCCCGATTAGGAATAACTCGGTGACGCTGAGGTAAGCAGCCTATCAGCCGCACGCGATAGAAAGGAGTAACGCATTTGGCCCTTTTCCCCCCGAATAATCCTTCTCATATCACTGGTGTGTATTGTGACATTGCAGAAAATGAGCCTCCCTATGGTCCCACAAATTACCAACTGGGACGATCTAAGTCTTGTATCAGAAGAGTCGGATCCAAAAACAGGCCAATTTCTGTACACTTCTTTTATGGTTATTGACGAGACCGACACATTTTACTACGGCCGCTTGAATGTCCCTAAAGCCAAGGCCACCTTTGACCAGGTCACTCACGCCTTGGGGCCCGTCTCAGACAATGAGATATACCCAAAGTGGCCAACATCCGGCATAGAGCTCACACAAGCCCCAGCCGCACTTACTGAGAATATCTACATCAAACGGCCCACGCTAGACCTATATGAAATGATGAAAGAATACAACCAGCTACACCAGCTCCAGGAAATGCTATTAGCGGAAGCCCAAGTAATGGAAATGGTCCGCCAGCACCCGCACCCGAATATTATCCGCTATTATGGTTGCCGGGTGGTGCGAGGACATGTTACCGGACTTGTCATGGACAATCATGCTCAGAACTTGGGAACTTATCTTAAGGACGGAGTGAGAACGCTTGACAAACTATCGTTTATGAGTGCTCTCGAGTCGTCTCTCCGCCATTTGCATGCGCTTGGTTGGGCCCACAATGACCTAACTCCAACCAACATTCTGGTGAATGGAAACCGCATGCCCATCTTGATTGATTTTGGTGGGTGCCAGCCTATTGGTAGCAGGTTGAAATATATCCGCGGGACAAAAGGGTGGATCGACGGTGAGATCGAGGACTACGTTACCTCGGATGAACAGCACGATCTCTCGGCTCTTGAGAAGATTAGTTTGTGGCTTGATGAATACGCAGGGCCGAAGGCTGACATATAAGTGTGAAAGGACTCCAATTCTCGGGGACACGAAGACTACGATCTGGGCATATCCCATGGACTTCCTGTGGTTGCATAGAGGCCGACAGTGGCATCTACCCTCGATAGAGCAGGTTTAACTGCATCTATAATTAGTTAATCTTCGGATCCTACTGACTATGTTCCAAATTACCGCTCAGCTATGGATATAGAAAATTACAGATAATGTGTAGAGATGGAATGTTTGAATGACGATGAAATGGACTTGATATACTACATGTACAAATGCGGAAAAGAGTGCTTAGAGACCATGAACAAGAACCCCTCAACCCAGAAACATAAAGAAACACCAAAATGGATCAGATTACCGGCGACGAGGCGCAACACCCACGTTCGCACGGCCAGTGATACCAATCTTGTGCTGCGTGTCTCGTCGGTCCCACACACCACTTCGGCCCTCTGCAACCGCAATCAACTCATTTGCGACCCGGTGGGCCAGCTGTGCATCCCGTCGCTTCTCAGAGGAATCGATGATCCACTTGATAGCCGCACGGCGGCGCTGGCGCAGGTTTAGCGGGTGAGGAACTTGCACAGCACTACCACCACCGATAATACCCTTCTGCTGGCGAATGCGGAAAAGTGGGGACACCGAGTCAACGATCAGGGTCAGGTAGAGGACGGGGTCGAGAGGCAGCTGAGGCGCGGGAGGTCCGCCAAGAAGGGGGCGGCGGGGGTTAATGTTAGGAGGCGACGAGGTACGAAGGACCTCCAGAATAACGGACATGGTCTAAAGAGAAATGCGTGAGCCTGGTACCAAGACAAAAGAAAGTTGCGGGGTAAAACGAGAGTGGCATACCTTCTGTGCCTTGGCCAGCTTTCCGTCTTTCATCAACATCTTAGTGAACTGCTCCTGCAGCGAGTCGTAGCGCTTCCGGAAGTTCATGGTCTTCATAGGAACCACTGGCGCATCAAACTTTAGGCCTGGGTTCCGCTCGATAGCCTGCCCGTTCACCTGTTCGATCACATCGGCGATCAACGCAGCGGAGGCATCTTGGTTAAGGGAGCTCTCCAGGCCAGACTGGCGACTGCGGGCGGAGGTTGAGAAAGACCGGGAGCCACCGGACTTCTTGAACTGCTCCTGCATGACCTTGGGCATGTGCTTCATCGCCTTCTCATCGCGCTTGAGAATCTGCGGAGGGCAATTTATCAATAAGAGTCCGGCATAGTCACAGCAAAAAGCCCTATAGCTCTACTCACCTCCGCAACCGGAGTTCCTTGGTCCAATTCTGGGCTTGATGGCTGGCCGTCGCAGCTCTTCTCCTTGTTCATGATTCGGTCGATCTCGGCAGCCTCTTCGCTGACATGGGGCAGTTGGTCCTGCGTCGGGAACACCTGCTCATCCGGATTGGGTTCCTTCTTAGACGAGTTCCATCTTTTTTGGGCCGGTGTCGACTGTTCGGCACGGAACCGAAGAGGGAGAGCGATATTCCGGGATGCAACAGCAGGAATTGTGGGCTGACGGAGGGCCAAGACAGCCTTATTTGCTGAGAAAAGGTTCAACCGTGGTGGCATTCTGAATGGTGACCCCTGCGACAACGATACTGGGGTACAATCGAGATTGGATGTTGGCGGAGACTCGCCGGGTTACGGTCTGCAGGTTTTCAATATGTGCTTAGTCATCATATCATCACCGCGCATCTAATTCAAACAAGAGAAAGACAATCGCCGTGAGTACCTCGATCTACAGCCTTTCGATCGGATTTTCTACCTTGGTTGGTATCATGGTATTTGATTCCAGTTCATTATAATAATTGTGAGCCATATAAGTCATTATCGACGAGCAAAAAGACGTCTCGGAACATCTCGAATTCTGACGTGCCGCCGCTGAAGTAAACCTGTGGCCATTAAATCCAAGTTGCCATGCCGATCTTCAACCATAACCTTGCAACTGGCTCCCATCATGCTGTCTGATCTTCCTTCGGAGATTATTCTTCATATTGCATTATATCTTCCGACTGCCAGCTCATTGACGCATCTGGCACAAACCTGTCGTCAAATATATAAAATTGCCACAGCCGACGAAGCAGCCCTTTTTCGCACATTTGTACAGCACAAGTTCCCATCGACCAGTATCCCACCTTTTTGGAAGGATGCAGCATGTGCCCTCACATCTCGCTCGCGGGCCATAGACAGACTGGGCATCATTGGCCGCTTCGTCCTGCCGCCGGAGAATATAAGCCGGATCGGCTATCATGAAGAGACACGACGCGACAACCCCACTTTGGGATTTCGACCTCCCATTGACTCCTACGAGAGCTGGAATGGCGAGTCCTGGGCAGATAAGAAAGAAGTCCTTGCCTGGGGCGCTGGTCATCAACTGTTAATACGCATCAGACAGTCTAAAGACCAACGTGAAGACTGGGTTGCCTTCAATGACCAGCACGATGTCAGCAGTTATGACGATATTTGCGGACTGCATCTTCTTGGATCAGAACCAAATGGCGACCGAGCTGATATTGAGCACTTGATCCTTGGCCGCATTCGCGGTGACATTGTTCGTCTCGCTCTATCCGTCGGTGACATGAGCTATGAGAAAAAGCAGAAATTTATTACCAAGGGGCTGAATCTCGACCGAACTGACCTAAGTGATGGTACACAGTCCATTCTCTCAGGTCATTTTGACAATGGCTCTATCGCATTGTACCATACACTCACTAAAAGAGAAGAGGTTGAGCCATTTGCGTGGATTGAATCAAACAGCTTGTCACGCAATCGATATTCAAAACTGCTGTCACAGTCACGAATTGCGGTGGCTAGTGGGACACCACAGGACGCTCTATCGATCTCATCCATCTCGCCAGATGGCATTTCCCCTGTTCGACAGATAGGGGTGGAGTCACTAGATATCGCCCAAATTGGCGATCCAGCGCATAGTACTGTCTCTGCTATTGCACCCTTGAATTCCCACCGACTCGCCGGGAACCCAGGCGATGTATTCCTTGCAGCTTGGGGTGATCGAAGCGTCAGGTATGTTGTCCACACTTTACCTGAAGCCAGACACATTATCTGACACACTGTTGCTATCAGACTTCATGATGTTCGGTCTCCGCATTCCTACGAAACAACCTATATAGATACCACAGATCCCAACCTCACATATAGTGTACACCCATTTGCCAATGACAGGTTTCTCGCCGGTTCTGGTGGCGATGCGCTCGTCAAAATATTCGACCTTCGCATGGACAAAATATACGACTATCTTGATGCCCGCATTCCAGACGGATCATCTCAAAGCCCTCATGGCCCTCGCAAAGACTTCTCCATTTTCCTTTCCTCGCCACCGCCTGCACTGTTCCCACAGCACAATCCGCGCAACCGCAGAAGAGGCGCATACCGTGGCCCGATTTACACCATGTCCACGCCCTCTGCATCTTCACAAACTGTGTACACTGGTATCGTGGATAGCGTCGTGCGTCTAGACTTTGCATCGATGGATGACGTTGTCGGGCCAGCAAAGGAGTGGTATGATCGCGATCTTGGTCTCAATCTTGACGATAAGACAGGGATGAATTCGTCCTCAACACCCGAACAGAGTGCAGTACTCAGGCTAGCCGGGTTTGAGCGGCCAGATCCAGATGATTTGACTACTACGTCCAAGTTGAGAATGCAGCGTGAGGACTTGAGCCTCCAGGCCGATCAACTAAGTAAAAAGAGTGATACGGGGTGGGATTGGCGATGGCAGCCGCTTAGTGAACCTGGTGCTTGGAGACGGAGAGATGGTCAAGCACCTGGTGGTTGATGCTGCACTTACCCTTTTATGCAATGCCATTATGCACATAGTTACCAGGAGGGAAAGATAGAGTCCTGACAGATTGTGTCAGACGAGAAAAGTCTAGATCGATAGAAGTGCAGATAGAAGCCTCATAACTTTTATATTCTAAAAAGTGAGCAACCTTGGAAATATTAACAAGCAAATCATGGGGTGAGCGAATTTATCCAGAGCTCCTTAAGCGCCATGCTGAGTAAAAAGGGTAAAGCGTTCACGGTTGGATCAGCAGCCATGGTAGTAAACGCGAGAGTAGCTTGCAAAGAGTGAGTTGAGTAGGAGCAAGATGAGGCACCGAAACTCGATTGCAAAAGCTCCGAGACCGATGGCTGACTCTGCATCATCCTTTAGTCGTCAAACTTGAAGGACTTGCCGCCAGTGATATCAATGGGACCACCGCGGTAAGAACCGCGCTTCTTCTTGTTCTTCTCCTTGGTAAAGCCCTTGCCACGGGTGACTGAGAGGTCTGCATAGGCACGATCGGCGTAGGCATAGGAAATGTAGTCGTTCCGGGGGCCATCGAAGGGCTGGGCGCTCAGAGCAGCCAGGGGAGTAGGGCGAGCACCGACGTGCTTCTTCTTGGCCGGACCGTTTCCAGGGGCCGGGCTGGCACTGGAGGAGGTTTGCGCATTTTGCACGGGCTTATTCACAGCCACAGGGGAAGCAGACATGGTAGCACTGGTGTCTGAGTCGTTGCGAGAAACGGATTTACCGCCGGTCTTCTTATCGTCAGGACTGTCAGATGACGAAGAGTCCGAGTCCGAGCTAGCAGAGGAGGAGGGAGGGAGGGGGGTCTTCTTCGCCTCCTTCAGAGCCTTCTTATCAGCCTTCTTCGCAGATTCCTTCTCGGACTCGGAAGACTCAGAGTCAGAGTCAGATGAGTCGCTGGAGTCACCGGAGTCGCTGGAATCGCTAGAATCGCTAGAGTCGCCGGAGCTGCTGGAGCTGGATGCATCGGAATCGGAAGAATCGGAACCAGACGAGGAGTCCGATGAAGAAGATTCAGACTTAGTATCGGAGATCTTGGCCTTCTTGGACTTGGGAGCCTCGTCTTCAGAAGAGTCAGAGCTCGAATCAGAGTCAGAGCTAGAGTCAGAGGATGACTCGCTGCTGGATTCAGCCTTGCGCTTCAAACCGGTCTGCTTCTTCACAGCGGGAGAGGGAATGGGAGCCGCCTCATCCTCGCTCTCATCGTCGGCATCACTGTCAGAGCTGGAGCTAGAGGATGAAGAGGAAGAGGGGGAGGATGCGCGCGTAGCCTTGGTGTCTTTCTTGGGGGCATCTTCCATCTCGACATCTGAATCGCTGGCATCGCTGTCGGAGCTAGAGCTGCTGTCGCTGTCGGAATCGCTACTGTCACTGTCTGAGCTGGAAGAGTCGCTGGAAGAGTTGCTGGAATCGGAGGACTCCTTTGCAGAAGACTTCTTCTCCCACAGCTGGAAAAGGTCCAGAAGTGACGGAACATTCTTGACTTCAGTCTGAGCCTGGCCGGCCTTCTTTAGGTCCTTTGCGAGGGAGGCGCTGGCACCGGCGAAACCATTGTCGAAGAGGAAGGAAGAAACGGCGGCAAGCAACTGGGGAGGAACGGTGCTAGGCTGGTCCTGAGAGTCAGGAAACCCGTCAATCACGTTTCTTGTTTATCATGCGGTGCAAGTTGAGGGATCTATAGATACCTTCTTCATCGAAGCCTTCTTCGCATCAGCTGAGTTCTTGGCCATGGTTGTAATTGACAATATTCCAGTATCTTGGAGTAAGAAGGACCGGAAACAAGGAGGCAAAAAGTGCAAGCAGTTGCAAATTCGTCTCTTTCAAAAGCGGCCCTTTCTCTTTTTTTTTTTTAGGAAAAGTATATAGTGGGCGGTGAGAAGGTCTCCGGACGGTGATTGGTGGATACAAATGTGGACTAGCTCTAACATAATCATGTGACTTTGAGCTACTGCGATCTCAGGCATTAAGGCAGCAAGGCATCTGGAAGGAAACTACAGAAGATTCCCAGACAGACATCGGATGATAATCAAAGCCGTAGTTGAAGGTTAGACCAATAGGAGTAACGTTCAATTGTACACATTGTTCTTCTATAGCTCGGAGAATAACTGTGGTATGTAGCCAGTAACAGCCGGATCAACTTGATAACCCGCTCCCACGAGCTCTCCGCCCGCTGCCCGCAACCCCAAACAGAGTGATGAGCTAATTCAACTCCCACCTGCCATTGCATCAGCATACTTCCTCACCAATCTCCGTATTTCCTGCGATCAATTGCCGTGCCTACCCTGTCATTCTACGTCAATTCGGACTTGGGCACGGTGCGCGCGGGTCTGCTCGCTGTATCCGAACCCCGACCTCCCGACCATGTCCCCCTTGATCTTGCGGATTTAAAGAACGATACCGGTGTTACCCTACTAGGACAGCGACGCGATAATGAGCAGCCGAGACCGCCCTCGTCCACCTCCGCCGAGTGATGCACGGCGCGGGGGCGACATGCGTAACGGCAGCGATGGCGCTATGACGAGAGCGGAGAAGTTTGAGGATGAGAAGAAACGCATTATCCAGAGCTGCTACTCGAAAAAAGATGCCGACGGAACATGTATGTAAAGACCTTCCTGTCTCTTGGTGCTTACAAGGGACCATGCTCTCTTCCCTTCCTAGGGGATGGCAGTGCACAATTCCTGTGGTTTCAGACTTGGACCGCATGGCTATTATGCCACCATAGCCCACTGTTTCGCGCCATGATTTTAAACCGCTTTCAGCGTACACACAATCGACTAATGCCTTCGCAGTGGTCGAATCATATATCACCCATGTCCGCATCGTGGAGGATGCAGCATATCCATCCGGCCCTGCCCCGCCAGACTCCCCACCCCAAAACAAGAAACCCCGAGTGATTATCGTTTCAGTTCGAAGATCTGGCCGGGTGCGAATGCACAAAGCCCGTGAAAACAATGACGGCTCGTTCTCCATCGGCAAAACTTGGATGCTCGACGATCTATCCGCAATCCAGTCTTATAACGCTTTCATACCGAAATCCCCGATTGAACAACAGCATAAGGAATGGGCAGGGAGCGTTGGGTTTATCGTCACGGTGGGGAAGCCGTATTATTGGCATGCCCGGACATCCAAGGAGAAGGACTTCTTCATCGGGAGTCTGGTAAAGATCTTCAAGAAATACACGGGAGGCAAGATCCCAGAACTGATTGGATTTGATGAGAGAGAACGGCAGTTGCTTGCCGCATCTGGATCCACGGGGCCTCTACCGCCGCCAGGACGAGGCGCTGGTGTTGGCCCTCCAGCGGAACCCTCAGCACCTGCGCAGTCGGCCTACAGCGGGCGTGGACCCAGTGGTGACGCACCACGTGAGGTTAGAGGCAGGCCATCAGGGGATCCAACGCTCCGAACCCAGAAGAGCCGTGAGCAGTTGTCTCGCCCGTCTACGGCATCCAAGCCTGCTCCGTCTCCATTCGGTGCGCCTCCTAATGTGAACCCCATTGTGCTTCCGCGGCCGGACTCAAGGAGCAAAGAGCCTCCTGCTACTTTTCTCAACGCCGCAGATGAAAGTGCAACACCTACAACCCAAGCTCCCGAACCAAGGGCATTGGGTCCGAAGGCGAGTACTGACGGACTGCGACCTACCACCTCCGGCTCATTCACTAGCGAATATCGTGGTGTTCCACCGAGCCCTGGAAGCAGCATCGGGCAAAAGTCACCTTATTTACCTTATCGTCAAGCTGTTGAGAAGGCAGCTTCATTAGATCAGCCACCTCGCCCTTCTCAGGATACGATTGCTTCGGACGCTCTGTCCCCGCTATCAACAACAAATGCTCACATGCCACGTTCCCCAACAGAAGCAGATATGCCTTCATCGCCCATCGCGATTGAACCTGAAGTGGCGGCAGCCGTTGTGGCAGCCGAAGAGCCGCCGAAACCAGCCGTGGAAGAACCGAAAGCACAACCACCAGTCATTCCTCCGGAGCCCACAGAGGACGATGATAATGAGGAGGATGATGATGATGCACACCGTCCTGGGCTAGGCCCAATGATTAAGAAAAAGGCGTCTGCCAAGGATGTTGCAGGTGCTTTTCGAAAGGCAGCCAATGCTTATGGTGCTTTCAAGCCGCGGCCCGGTGGAGCTGGAGAGAGACTTCTTGCAGCAGCGAAGAAACAACAGGCAGAAGAGGCTGGGTCGGATGGAATTACCGGCGTTTTTCCTGCACCGTCTCTCGCTAGACCTGGCAACGAGCCCCCGAAAAGTCCTGTGGATGAACCCCTCTCTAAAGAGCCTCTAACCCCTGCGCCGCTTCCTGCGGAACCTAGCACTCCGACCGTCGAAATTACTCAGGCTGCAGTCGAGGAGACCCCATCGTCGCCGGTTCTTCCCAAAGAAGAAGAATCCAAAGATTCTTTGAAAGACATAGTCAAGGCGAAGGATCGTTCAAGGACGCCATCTCCTTCAGCCAAGGCTCGTAACCGAAGACGCCGCGAAGATCATACTCTAAAATACTGCCAAGCCCTTGGAATCGATCCGGGTGTCCTCGATGGACGTGGCATTGAATTTGACGATATCCTCACTGACCTGGGATGGAATGGACGCTTAGGCGATGAGCAAAAGATTGAAGATCTAGAAGCCGATATTCGTCGTGAGATCGGCCGTGTTGAAGCGACTAGCTGGCTTGGCAATGTCGAACAACAGGAAGGGAAGGTGGAGCAACTCGCAGTGCTCATCGACAAAACGATCGAGGAGTGCGAAGAATTGGAGGGCCTGCTAACACTGTACTCCCACGAATTGAACGTAAGTGACGATGACCGAATTCGCAGGGTTCGCTACTCTAACCGCTATGCAGACCCTTAATGAAGATGTAGCATACATTGAAACGCAATCCCAAGGTTTGCAAGTTCAAACTGCAAACCAGAAGCTCCTCCAGACTGAGCTCCAGAATCTCCTCAAGACGTTGTCAATTTCCAACAATGAGATGCGTCCTCTCAAGGAGGCTCCCTTGGGCAACCCAATTGCTCTAAGAGATACCGAGACGGCCCTGTCGACGTTATATAAAGCCATGCTTATGATCGACGCCGACATGGGACAAAATAAGAAGCGCCAGGCCGATGCTAGCGTGGGAGTTTACGCCAACACCGATTTCGGCCAAATGCGTGCCATCAAGGAAAAGAAAGAGGAGTACCGCTCCGTTGCCCTCATGTTCTTGCAACGTGTTAAGCAACATATGGGGCTGGCTTTTAAGATGGCAGAACAAAAGCGCGCCGATGCGATGGCGTCTGCGCCCAGAGATCCAATGAAGCTGGACAGCACCGCACGACAACAATTCCGATGCGAGGTCTGGATGTACAATCCCCTAATGCTCTTTGCTCGAGAGGTCAGCATGTCTGAATGGCACGGTCTCGTGAATCTCTACGAACAGCAGTCGAAGCCATCCTATCAGAATGACTTCCGGGAAAATAGTGCGGCTTGGAAGAAGACCGCCAAAAAGCCTACCGGAGATGAGCAGGAGCTCCTCTTTACACACCAGGAGAAAGAGAAAGAGGCCGAGGGTATTACTATGGCGGCCCGCAAGCTCACCGTTCGACGAGGCAAGACTGTTCGCGCTGCAGCTGGCTTCCGGTTGGCTTCCATTGAGAAAGGACAGGGCAAGGTTGAGCCCTGCGAGGCATTCGCCGGCACGCTGCGTGAAACGTTAAACATGGTTAGTGAAGAGCAAAACTTCGTGGTAGAATTCTTCCACCTCAACTCTCTTGCCACTGCCGACTTCTCAGACTTGGTGGCCGCTGCCGCTCCTGATGGTCGCCAGTGCCCGACCTTTTCTGTACAACAGCCCCCTGACCCTGACCGGCACATGGCGAAGAGGGTTGAACAGATCATGGATGAAGTCTTTTCTTTCTGGCCAAATGATTTACAGAGCAATGTGGACTGGGCGCTGCAGGCCGATCCCTTGCAAGGAATCGGCATTCTGTTTGCTTTGGAGTCTGCCATGACCGACCTTGACGAGACCAACCAGGAGTTCATTATCCATTCCCTCCAGAAAGTTCACACTCGTCTTATGGGACTGTTCAATCGGTTTGTTGATGAACAAATTAGAGGCATTGAAGACACCAAAGTCAAAATCAACAAAAGGAAAGGTGTTATCTCCTTTATGCGTGTGTTCCCCCACTTCTCCACGGCCATCGAGAACATGCTGTCGCAACCCTCTGGCGAGTTCTGCGACATTCGCATTGCTGTGAATGAGGCGTATGACCGCATCAACCGGGCCATGTGGGAGTCGCTCAAGTTCATCGCCAAGGAAGCACCCGGGCAACCTCCGGGCGTGGCTGCCGGTGCAGGTGACCCCGAAGATAAGGAGGTGCTGAACTACCACATTCTACTCATCGAAAACATGAACCACTACACGGAGGAGGTTGATGCACATAATCTCCCGGTGCTCCAGCGGTGGATGGATCGAGCCCGTCAAGATTTCGACGAGCACATGAAACTCTATCTCGATGCGGTTATCCACCGACCCTTAGGCAAGCTGCTGGACTTTGTGCAGTCCATCGAAACACTGCAGGCCAACGGCAATGCAGCCGACATTGCAACCCGGGCCAGCCACTCCCGCATCGTCGCAAAGAAGGTTCTCTCTTCATATGATTCGAAGGAAATCAAGCGCGGCGTTGAGATGCTCAGGAAACGTGTTGAGAAGCACTTTGGTGACGCGGACGACCCTGGTCTCAGCCGAAGCCTGGTGGTCAAGGTCATCCGAGAATGCGAGATCCGCTATGAACAGGCCTATGACCGTACCCGGCACATCATCGACACCGTGTACGATGGACAATTGGAGCTGGAATGGCGTAAGGAAGATGCCCTGGCAATGTTCCGGAAATGAGGCGAATTGATTGTCTGTTTTTTTCCTTTGGTTTTCCTTTTTCTTTTCTATTTCTCATCTTGTTGTTCTACCACGTCTACTGTAGGATTACGGAGCATTGGGTCATCAGCTGGGCGTAACTGGGTTTAACCGAGTCAATTCATGTTCATGTCACATACAAATGTCGAATATAAGCAAGTTATGTATGTTCATTTTGATCTATCGCACGATCTTACGATCTGCCCCGTCTGAAGGGTGATGATTGGTATATGTGGGTACCGTAGGATCCACCTGTTCGAGGCCTCATTTCTCTAATCCATGGATGCTAATTTTACGCTCAGGGGCACGCTCCGGTCCGTGCTTTTTGGTTGTGATCACGATTCTGGTCGACTCGGTTATGTTTCTTATTATAAAGGGACGAGGCATTGAACATATAGCTGCACTTTTCGGAGTATAGTCCTCTGTAGCGATACTAACACGGGAAATGCTGAGCATCTACATAAGCTATGTACTGTACACGGTTATAACTACCACTATCTTAGATGCTTTTACCTTAACTACCCAATACAAAATGGAGGAAAAGCTCTGTAGCAACGTCTAGTCGAGATCCACCTCCTACATTAGCTGTCCTCATCAGCTGAAACCTGCATCACCGTTGAAGTGCCAATTGGCCTGCGTTGTACGGTTTGTACGGTGTGGGGAGAACCTTAAGATCGGTGATTTTCGTTCTTTGATCTTCTTCTCTTCTCTTCAATTCTCTTTCCGAATCGTTCGGTTGTTTCCTATTTTCCCTTTTCTCTTTTCTCTTTGTATTTCTACTCTTCTAATCTTTCTTTTCAACGGTGAGTCCTCTCCTCGTCCCCTCTCTGCTTCCCCACTGTTGTCACCAAGGGGGCCCAGGAACGAGTCTCCACAATGCGAAGGGTTCGTTCGCAAGGGGGCCACGGATACTCAATGCGACATACTGGCCCATTGAGGACACGACGATGTGCTGGAAGTGAACGGATACCCTGCGCTTTCGCTGCACGTTTTTCCCGGTCGACTTTTGGCCCCCGAGAGCCATTGTGAAACTTGCCCCGGTCGTCCAACGCTCCTAATCAATTATGCTTCTCTAGGTCCTTTCCTATCTGTCGCATATTGAATCTGCAATCGCATTCCTCTCCTTTGATCACCCTAGACTCGGCAACCGGAACATTGGCTGCATCTTTCCTTCGAGTTCACGAACATTCCTCGACGCGAATCTCTGCCTCCCTTGCATTGAATTCTTGCGATCCGATCGGAACGTCAACCACATTTTGCGGGGAAATTTGACGCACTCTTTGAGCTTATTGCCTTGAAATCCCTGTTTGCGCTCGGTGCACAGAGCTCGCCGCAGCTATGCCCTGGAGGCCTCTGCCTCGCATTGCCTTTGCGGTTGCCATCTACCCCTTCCATCCCTCGTCCCCGGCAGATCTTCCCCTCGAACTCGGCGATGAATTATACATTATCGAACAGGGCGGTTCCGATGGAGAATGGTGCCGTGGCTATCTCGTTGCGCCGCCGTCGCTGCTGGCGGGGTTGACAAGCACCAAGGGTCAAACCCTCGAGGCCCGCGTTTTCTCCGGCATTTTTCCGCGGAACTGCGTTGAGATTCGCGAAGTGCTTGGAGACGGCGATGGTCACAGAGCCATGATAAATGGCGACCAAGCGAGTTTAGACCGGTTGACCTTGCCCGGTATCGATGCAGACTATGTGTCCCGAAGCAGTGTGGCCTACTCCATGGGAGAGTCGACAACCGTCGGCGAGGTGTCAGACGTGGTCGTCGCAAAGAAGGGAAGGCCAGCTCAGATTGTGATCCATAAGACCGATGACCAGGACCTGGCGAGTCCACGATCTGTCCATACCTACCGGACGGCTTCGATCCCGCACACACCGATGTCATTCGCTCCCCGAGATCCCGATGGACCTAAACCCCGCGCCTGTGCCGATGTTGAAAATTGGAGACGAGACCCCGACCTCCCTTACAGAACCTCTAGTCGATGAAATTGCCTCGTGTCTCCGTGAATGGCACTCCACGAACTTACACGAGCTGCTTCTTGCTCGGAAATATGATGTGCTGGAGGAGATGTCTACACTGGTACAGGAATTGGACTTTTCGCGACGCCAATTGCTTCATAATGTTTTGACCGGAAAAGAGAAGGAATTACTGCGCGATGAGACGGTCTGGAAGCTTGTTCGGGCCAACAAAATGCTCAGTGGAGACATCATAGTGCGTGACCCTGAGCAAAGAGGTCGATTATTGACCGGTGAAGACTCGGCGGTTCAACTGGCCAAGCTGCAGTCGGAAATGAGCATGCTCGATGAACGCCCTACAACCACTTCCGACACCACTGCATTGCATCATCTTCTGCTAGAAATCAACGCTGTATCTGGGAACATCCCAGGTCCGGTGACTTTGGGGATGCAGCTGTACTCTCGATCCATTTCTGGTGTATTCAGCCCGCTGTCCGAGACATACAGCTTGGACATTCCATCTCCCGACAAGTTTGTCAGTTTAACTCACAGCAACAAGCTGAAAACGTTGTTCACCGAGCTTGCTGCAACTGATATCGGTGATGGGAGTGCAAATGGGCCACAACTTTATCTGGTTGCTTCTGTCCGGGTAGCGGAAAATCGGTCTGCAGCCGAACCAACCCCGTCGAGATCTTCAATTTCGAGAGAAGGCCCGATTACTACGAGGACGACCAACACAGGTGGTGTACAGCCATCAGCCAAGGGTAGCCTGAAGACGCGGCGCAGCATGATGTGGACTCCCAAGGCGCGTGGTAGTCCGACCCTCGACCAGCCAGTCAAGTCCCCACCCCAAGCGGCTCCTCGGTCGTCGAGTAGCTCATCCAACGCTCGTGAGACACCCGCCCCTCAACAGGTACCTACGAAAGAGTCCTCAGCCATCCGCACCGTTGGTGTTGGCATCTTGGAGTTGTCGCCGATTCTCCGACAAGATAAGGACGCTGAACAGGTGATTAACATCTGGTCGACTCCACCAGAGGGCGAAGAAGGCGAGGGTTATACCGAAGGCTTCGACAAGTTACTTCATGTCTTGCTTCCCAGCCCCAGCGGCCGGTATATACGATCTGACTCGGCCGGACGTCTGCATCTCCACCTGCATCCATTCACCAGCACTGACCCCGAAGATCTCATTCGCCAAAATCCAACCATTCTGCACGATGTCGTGCAAACAAGACGCATTGGCTTCTCAAAGGCACCAGTGAAACCGAGATCCGACATCTATGTTACACTTTCGCAGGCCGTGCTCCCTACAGATGCGCTGCTTTCTCATCCGTCCGCGGGCCAGATCCCTCTGCAGACCAATACTGGTCTCCGCAACCTTCAACTAACGCTGGAAGTTCGCGATGCGTCCGGGACACGCGTGGATAAGTGTGTCTTCCCGTCCTCTGCCCCGACCTCCGCCACAGCATGGCGGACGACCATTGCCGACCGTGGCTCTCCTTGGAACCAGACAATCCGCCTGAAGGTTCCTACAGACCGGATTCCCGGTTCGCATATTGTAATGAGTATTGCGGATGCGCCAGAGTTCCCCTTCGCTCTCGCCTGGATGCCTCTCTGGGACCAGGAAGCGTTCATCCGAGATGGCCAACACTCCTTACTGCTCTATGCATATGACAAGCAGACTTCTAGCATTGAGAACGGGAAAGGCGCTTACCTGAATCTTCCATGGAGTGCACTTGGCAAAAATGAATCTGCCAAGGACGAAGCAGTCACCGGCCCTCTAGCAACTTTGCGCCTTGAGACGCACCTGTGCAGCACTGAGTACTCCCAAGATCAGGTCATCTTGAGTCTGCTGAACTGGAAGGACCGCACGGTTGACGAGGTTCTCGATACCTTGAAGCGTCTGCCTTTCGTTCCAGAAATGGAGATTGTCAAACAACTCCGTGGCGTGTTCGACGCGCTATTTGGGATCCTCGTTGAGAACGCCGGGAATGAAGAATATGAAGATCTAATTTTCAACAACCTTGTTACCGTCCTCGGAATTGTGCATGACCGGCGATTTAACTTGGGCCCCCTAGTCGACCACTACGCTAATGAGCAATTCAACTTCCCATTTGTCACACCATGCCTTATTCGCAGCTACTTGCGCCTTTTGAATGCTGCTACCGAGCCCCAACAGTCCCGCAACCTTCGTGCCGCCTTCAAGGTCGGACGCCACTTGCTGAAATTCATTATCAAAGCCCGTGAGCAGCAAAAGGCGAAGGAGGAAGGCATTGGAATCACCACTGTGCAGTCGACCTTCAACCGAGATTTGCATACGATTTTCAAGTCTATGGAGACACTGATGAAGAACCCCTCCCCGTCGTTGGTGGGAAGCAAGACCTTGATCGTGCAGCATTTCCACTCATGGCTCCCTGAGCTCTCCAATGTCCTCGAGCGGGATGAAATGGTAATGATTGCTTTGAGTTTCATGGATTCATGCAAGGACGTGACAGGAATGTTGGTGCTTTACAAGCTTGTACTCGTCCAGAACTATACCCAGTTTGAGATCTTTGCTTCCGGCGAAGAGAGAAAAACTTTGATTTCTAGCTGTATCAGCTGGCTGGCGCCTTACTGGGGCTCGACCGGAAGTGTCTCAGATCAGTACCGGGACCAGGTCCGCCTAAACAGTGCAATTGTTGCTCGGTTGCTCACCCAGCTGGATCCTCAGCTATACGAGTTCATGCCGAGCGTCATCGCTTCTTACTGTGCTATCGCAACCGAGGGCGTGGACGAGACCGAGTATCTATCCTTGCTCTTCAGCAAATCCTTCCCCTTCCAGGTCAAGACATCCAAGGTCCCGCAGAAGTTTGATGAGTCGCTGGTGGAATTGTCTGCACTTATGGCGGCCCTGGCCAAGATTAGGACTCCAAAGATGCCCGCTTTGAAAGAACTGGAGCTTGCGACTTTCGTTGCTCAAGCTCTCGAGGCTCACAACTCCATCATGGACTGTGAGGCGTATCCTGAGAGCTGGTTCAGCATTCATGTTTATAATCATCGGGCGGCCATCAACAATCTCGAGCACCTTGGATTGCTCCTGATCGACAAATTCCTTCCGAACCCTGATGATGCTGATACCTTCGACACCAAACTTTGGGAATCTTTCTTTACAACACTACTGAAGGTCATCTCCAGCGATGCTCTGGCTCTTGAGACTTTCCCTGAGCAGAAGCGTCGGGCTGTCTGGAAGATCGCCGGCGACGTTCGTGAGCAAGGTGCGGATCTGCTTCACTCCATGTGGGAGGCGCTCGGCTGGGATACCACAGATGAAGAGCACCAACGGTATGGGCTGAAGAAACTTGGCGGTTATCAGGTGCAATATGTTCCGAACCTGGTTCCCTTGATTATTGGCCTTTGCCTCAGCGTTCACGAAGGCCTGCGCCACGTTGCGGTTCACATTCTCCGGACAATGATCCTAAGCGAGTGGGATCTCAATCAGGATATTTCGATCATCGAGACGGAGATTATCTCCAGTCTGGATTCTCTCTTCAAGTCTAAGCAGATGAGCGAGAGTGTCAGCCAGAAGATCTTTGTTGGGGAGCTGCTGGACCTGTTCGAGGGTGATGCAGAATCCGACGAAGACCTGTTCAGTGCTATGAAGGGTCTCATCGCTACTGTTGATGAACTTCTTGACCTACTGGTGGCCTCCCAGGGCAGTTCGTCCGTCCAGAGTCTCCACGCTCTGAGGCTTATGGAGTACATGAAAGATATGGGTCGGGAAGATATCTTCATCCGTTATGTTCACGAATTAGCCGATGCCCAAGCCGCTGCTGGCAACTTTACCGAGGCTGGTCTTGCCCTGCAGTTCCACGCCGACCTCTACGAATGGGATCCCAATAGGTCTCTCCCGGAGATTATGATGCCACCTTTCCCTGCGCAGAGCGCGTTCGAGCGGAAGGAGGCTCTGTACTTCTCCATCATTCAGCACTTTGAGAATGCGATGGCCTGGGCTCCTGCGCTGGCTTGCTACAAGGAGCTTGCGGCGCACTATGAATCTACGACTATGGATTTTGCCAAACTCTCCCGCGCTCAGGGTTCTATGGCTCGGATCTACGACTTCATCGCCAGGGGTGACAAGCAGTTCCCCCGATATTTCCGCGTTGTGTACAAGGGTCTCGGATTCCCTCCCACCCTGCGTGACAAGGAGTTCATCTTCGAGGGCTCACCGACAGAGCGCATGGCGTCGTTCGTTGATCGTATGCAACGGGAACACCCCACTGCGCAGATTATGTCGTCTGGCGAGATCTCCGATTACGAAGGGCAGTTCCTCCAGATCAGCGGAGTTGCTGCCCACCGCGACATTTCTCACCCCGTTTTCCAACGCTCCAAGGTGCCACACTCTGTTCGCGAACATTTGTTAGTCTCGGATCCTTGTCGTTTCTCGGCTACTTCTCGGAGACATACTAGTAGCTCGGACGTGCGTGAGCAGTATGTTGAGAAGCTTATCTTCACTGTTGCCGAGCCTTTCCCGAACATCCTTCGTCGCAGTGAGATTGTTTCTGTCCAGGAGGTTGCCCTCTCTCCCCTCCACACCGCCATTGAGCGGACATGGCGCAAGACACAGGAACTGCAGCTCCTGGAACGCCGGGCCGCATCGGGCGGGGACAACGGCTTGTCGAGCTTGACCGAGGCACTGGAACAATTGCTCGAAATGCGGGGATCGTCTTCCAACTGCGTTGCCTTGTATCGTGGGTTCCTGCGTGGTGCCCAAGGTACAAGGGATGAACTCGCGGAGGTAGAGAGCGAGGAGCTAGAAGAGCCGGAGACCATGGATCCAATGGAGAATGCACTTGCCGTTGCTCTTGTCGACCATGCGTTGGCGATCAAGCATGCGCTGTCCCTGTATCAGCGCCCTGCTCATCAAGCCACTCAGGCGGAGCTTCTGCGTCGCTTGGACAATGTCTTCGCACCTGAACTGGCATCTCTCACGACATCGTCGTCGGAGCACCTGAGTCTCCCACTGAGTCAACCCCGCCAATCTCCCACATACTCGGGGACTCGTCAAACCCAGGCTGTGCAACGCTCTCTCAGCCCCGAGCAAGAGCCTGTCCGCGCGGCCCGGGGTAATACTCACACGCGCAAGCGCTCAGAACGGCAGTCGGTCAGCCATCGCATTAGCGTCATCAATCCTTTCAAGCGATCCCATGGCCAATCGAACTCCATCTTCACCATCCAACAGTCGGACAGCAAAGAAAAGAAGATTGGGGAGCGCGAGGAAGATGACGACGCAGCCACTATCCACAGTCGAGCCACTAGCCGTTCCCGGGGTGGTCAGAGTGAGAAGCGGCGCAGTTGGTTCGGGCAAGCCAAGCATAGCTCCTCCCCATCCATTGCCGGTGCCGGCGACGAGGCCATGAAGAGACGACCCTCCCGCAGTGCGTCCCGCGACACGGCCGCTCACTCGTACGATGGCCGTAGTCGTGCAGGATCTCAGCATCGTGGCCCGGCTGGCAGCGGTGCGGTGGGCAGTCCCTCTGAGCGACCAGCGCCCGCTTCGAGCGGCGGCTGGTCAACTCTTCCTCCGACGCGCGACTATCCTCGTCCGGTGACGCGTGAAAGCACGAACAGGAGCTGGGATGTGAACCCCACAAACGGTACAACGACGATTACCAGCAACCCTAACAATAATAGTGGGGTGCGCGATTCGGTGTTCCGACGACTGAGTCTCCTCAAGGGTGTCGGGCGCAAGAGCAGCCGGATGGATTTTAAAGCGAACGGCGCGCTGCTGGAGGAGTAACATTCCTTTCTACTTTATCAAGCCTTCTTCTCCCTTCTCCCTTCTCCCTTTTACTTCCAATCCTTTTTACTCTATGTGACTTACTACTTCTCCTGTATCTTTTTTGTTTTGGGAATATTTGGAGTTATAAGATAGATACCATTGTGCTATACTTCTATACCTCCAGTACATTATTATCCTATATTACGCTAACCAAATCGAGTTAAGCTGATCTGATTGTGGCAGTGCAAGTCTTGGCAGTCTTGGCATTGAACCGAGCTTGAACATCAACGAATCATCACTTTGGAAGGGAAATCAGGGAATCAGGAAAATCATCCAAGCTCCTGCTCCTGCACGGTTCATCACTGTACACTGTACTTGTCAAGGCTGTGCTGAACCCCGGATCCTTTCGCTTCCTCATTTTCCTCGTTTTAGTTAGTCCGCCATTGCATCATCTTTTCCCCCATCCCTACCACGGTTCGTGTGGCTGAAATTCCCCACTCAATTTCCTTCCCTTGTCGTTCCCCTGGGACTTGGCTTTCTGCATTCAGAGATGTGTAAGTAAAAATGCTCTCCTCTCTCTTTCTCCACTCTTCCGTGTTTTAGCAACTAACCCTCTCTCAGCGTCCGTCAATTTTCGTTCACAGTTCCGAAGCCACAGCTTCGGCCCCGGCAGGAAAATGAGTAGTAATGGAACCTTCGGCCCTGGCGAGCGTACTGCTCTGCTCTCACCCCATGCACAGAATGAGCATGGAGACCATCATCACCATCCCAATGACAAACGTGTCTGGACCCAATGGCCTCAGTATGTCATCCGTCTCGCGTGGCTCACCTTGGTCCGCGACTACGTCAATGTACTTTTGATTTTTGCGCCGTTGGGAATCATTGCAGGTGCTCTTCATTGGGACTCGACTGCTGTCTTCGTCTTGAACTTCCTCGCCATTATCCCTCTCGCCTCCATGCTAAGCTTCGCTACCGAGGAGCTGGCTGCTACCATGGGCCAGGCCCTCGGCGGTCTGATGAACGCGACTTTTGGCAACGCGGTGGAGCTGATTGTAAGATCTTCGTGGATTGCATACAGACATTCCATCGCTAACAATTGGGATTCATAGGTCAGCATCATCGCGCTGAGGGAAAACCAGATCCGCGTGGTTCAGGCCAGTATGCTGGGCAGCATCCTCTCTAACATCCTCCTGGTCCTGGGCTGCTGCTTCTTCGTCGGTGGCCTCCGATACTCCGAGCAGTCCTTCAACACCACTGTAAGATCTTCATGGATTGGATACAACATTCCATCGCTAACAATTTCAGGTGGCCTCGACGATGTCTTCGTTAATGGCTGTCGCGTCAGCGTCTTTGATCATCCCAGCGACCCTCTACGCCGTCCTTTCCCAGTCCAACCAGAACGCCCAAGCCAACATCCTCGTCCTATCTCACGGAACGGCCATTATCCTGCTCGTGCTCTACGTGATGTACCTTTACTTCCAGCTGCGATCCCACGCACAGCTGTTCGAGGAGACCAACAGTGATATCGAGAACTCAGATGGCGCAGAGGGTGAAGAGGAAGAGCGCCTCCTCAGCCCGTGGGCAGCCACCGTGGTGCTGGTGATCGTCACTATCCTCGTGGCCATCTGCGCCGACTACCTGGTCGGCAGCATTGACAGCATCGTCCAAAAGACCGGCATGAGCAAGACCTTCATTGGTCTAGTGCTGATCCCGATCGTCGGCAACGCTGCGGAGCATGTCACGGCCGTCGTGGTCGCTTACAAGGATAAGATGGACCTTGCGATCGGTGTCGCGATTGGCAGCAGCTTGCAGATCGCCCTCTTCGTCACTCCCTTCTTGGTCGTTCTGGGCTGGATTATGAACATCGAGATGACCCTGCACTTCCAGATTTTTGAGACCGTTGCGTTTTTCATTTCGGGTTTGGTCGTCACCCTGCTGATCCAGGATGGCAAGTCGAACTATCTAGAGGGCGGCATGTGTCTTGGAATGTAAGTTCTACGCCTTCATCCACTTTCTCCAATCTTTGTCTGACTTTTTGCTTTTAGGTACCTGATTCTCGCTCTTGCCTTTTACATCTACCCCGACGATGTGGGCGAGGGTGTCGGCATTCTCAGCAAGCTCTTCAACTGATTCAGGTTTGCAAATAGCCTGTCATTTATGTAAATTGTCATTTCCAACTCCCAACGCCCTGACAGCGCGTGTCGCGTGAAGGGGGTTTCCATCAATGCTGATAGTGTTATTGTCCGAATGGACGCATATGTCTCTACTATTCTCAAACATGCGTGTATAGAAGGTTACTATGGTATTATCCCTATCCCACTCCACCGTAGCCTTCTCTCCCGACTACTCTTTGGGTCATTGAGCATCTCGTATATCTGCCAATCTTTGCCTTCCACAGCCGTACACTTCTACAAAGACCCAGACCACCGATTGGCCAAACTGTGGTCCTAAAAATGAGCCACAGCTACGCTGGTCTATGCTGCTTCCTGTTGCGGCTGCACATAGTGGAGCTGGGCTGCTGTATACATACTCTGTAAGCGCCAAGGCTGCCAAGCTATCGGGACTATTTACTTTGCCCTTACTTTACCTTTATTTTGCCCTTTACCTTACTTTTACCTTATAGTCTGCTCTTGTCTCTTCCCCATAACTTAGCTACAGAGGGGCCAACCCAAGGATAGCTCCGCTCATCTCTTCCGCTCATCTCTTACACTCACTCATCTCTTACACTCACTCATCTCTTACACTCACTCATCTCTTACACTCACTCATCTCTTACACTCACTCATCTCTTACACTCACTCATCTCTTACACTCACTCGTCTCTTATACCCACTTATCTCTTATACTTGTCTCTTATACCTACTTGTCTCTTATACCCGCTTATCTCTTATACCCCCTTATCTCTTATACTCACTTATCTCTTATACCCACTTGTCTCTTATACTTACTTATCTCTCCTACTCATCTCTCCTACTCATCTCTCCTACTCATCTCTCCTACTCATCTCTCCTACTCATCTCTCCTACTCATCTCTCCTACTCATCTCTCCTACTCATCTCTCCTACTCATCTCTCCTACTCATCTCTCCTACTCATCTCTCCTACTCATCTCTCCTACTCATCTCTCCTACTCATCTCTCCTACTCATCTCTCCTACTCATCTCTCCTACTCATCTCTCCTACTTATCTCTCCTACTTATCTCTCCTACTCATCTCTCCTACTCATCTCTCCTACTCATCTCTCCTACTCATCTCTCCTACTCATCTCTCCTACTCATCTCTCCTACTCATCTCTCCTACTCATCTCTCCTACTCATCTCTCCTACTCATCTCTCCTACTCATCTCTCCTACTCATCTCTCCTACTCATCTCTCCTACTCATCTCTCCTACTCATCTCTCCTACTCATCCCTCCTGCTTATCTCTTCCATTTATCTCTTCCTCTTCTTTACCATATGCGATTACCATATGCGAGGAAGTCTTTGACACTGATCAAGCCACCGAGCATATGAGGACCACTCATCCTATACTTCACCCAGTACGGGAGTTGATATGGGCATGTCCCGTCTGTTCAGAACAACTTGAAGTTTGGTCTACTTGCAACGACCATCTACAGACCCACCAACAAGCTCCTCTGGAGCAGCAACCCAGAGAGACCACACCGCAAGCCCCTCCAGAGCAGCAGCCCACTGCAGCGCAGCACCAAGCAGAGCAGTGACCGAGCAGGCTAGCAGCATTCCTCCCATTGTTCCCCAGCCCCCCAATGGACCTCAATCCAAGAACAGTCGTATCAGTGATGACCAAAACTCTCTGACTTCGGGTCGCGATGTGCTGGGAAACACTGAGGTTGTTAATGTGTCGGGTGCCAACCCACGGACCATTGACACCAATACTGGGGACGTCAGCTTGTCGGAGACATTGGCAAGCAATTCGCAAGCCCTTGTCGATGGCAACGTTGGCGAGATGGACGGAATCGTCGATGGTCGGTGTGGAACGCCAGAGGGTCCCACACGCGCTGACGATTCCGGCATCTACATGGACGACAGCGATGACGACGAGGATTACTTCGATAGTGTTTATCACTGTAATCCTGAGGATGAATATCTCGACTCCGAGATTCAAGCATTGGAGGAAGATGATGAATTCGTTGCTTCGGTCGTTATCCCCGACACCGAAGACGAAGACGATATTTGGCCCTTCGGGATGGCAAAGCCCGAGTGGAACAGGCGATGCGACTAAGCATCAAGATGCTCAAGGAGGCCGCGGAGAATATGGATCTTAATGATCTCTCCGGTAGGACTCCAATGACCCGATCACTCGCTTTCTTGCTACGCAAGAACGATATAGATCACTTTGTCGGCCTTTACCTCCCCGGATTCCCGCGAAAGGTTCTAGCACTTTTTTCAGAAGCTACCTAGTCGTTCGGCAACTTGCGCGGTCTGCCCCTTAGCGAGGTCGAGACTAAGACCGGTATTTATCTAATCGTTGCTCGCCATGAGAGGGTATCAGTAGGATATACCGGGTCGGCTTCCGGTAAATTCGGGATTGCTAGCCGATACAAGATTCACAAGAGGATAGCGAAGGGCGATAAACTACCCAACAGCCTCTTGTACTCTTTCCTCCGCCAGGATAAGGGTAACGTTAAGTGGAGCTCTCGCGTGATTGCTTGCTTTGCTCCGCCTCTGCCAGATGCCCGATACGTGCAGCTTCTCGAGGGCATTATGGCAATTTGGTTCTCGACTCTCTTTCCGCCAAAGAGTAGTAGTCAGTTCTTCTCGCTGGCTGGCTTGCAGTTGAGTCGAGAAATTAGGGATGCTATCGACATCCCCTCGGTTCCGCACTGGGAAGCCCTTAACAAGGCTTTTCAGCACAAAACCTCCGAAAGATACGTCTGTCCGTGCGGCTATGGCCGCCTACAAGATAGGTGACCAGGATGGCCAAGCTAAGGAGAAGGGGGCAAAGCGCCCCCGTGAGGAGGAGAGGGAGAAGAACGAGAGGAAGCCGCGCTGTGAGTCTATGTTATGAGGATGATCCAAGCATACGCTAATAGGTGACTAGACGAAGCCCCTCCCGCCAACCGCGCTAGGCCCATCAGCGAAATGACCGCCGCCGAGCGCCGTACTGAGGCTGAGATCGTCGGCCGCAAGGCCCCCAACGAGATGACCACCGAGGCAGAGTGCCTCGAGGCGGAGGAGTGCCTCGAGGCGGAGGAGTGCCTCGAGGCGGAGGAGCGCCTCACTAAGAGGGCGGATGAGGAGCAAAAGCGCGTGGACCGTTTGCGCGACCTCTCGAGCCAGTATGCCGCGCGCCGTGCTGAGCTCGCGGCGCAGAAGGAGGAGGCGATGATGGTGGATTCTACCACCCAGCAGCAGAGTAAGTTATTCTTCATCTCTGTGCCTATCCCGTTATTCAGCTCGTATCCGCTTTGTCGAAGGAATACTAAGAGTTTAGTAGACCAGGCGCAGACTCCAGCTATGCAGGCCCAGACTCAGCAGAACGAGGACGAGGACGAGATCGATTTGAATGTTTAGGCATTCTAGGCTGTATTTTCAATTCCTCCACTTTAGAGGCCTTTTCAGCTAAGTGGTTATCTTTCCTTCATTGTTTCTCACCTTCTACATATTATGCTAAGTATATAGACCGTACCGGATTAGGCTTGAACTCGACTGGCAATCTACCTAACCACACGTAGATGATGAAGATGACGCTCCGCAGCGTGTGCATGGAGATTGTATCGGAGGACGTACCTGGCCCTGAATGAGGAGATGATTCTGATCGATCCGGAGAAGGTCGACTACCTGTCGTAGATTATGCACTAGTTCATGCACGAGTTCAAAATCGATTTTTCTTGCAGCCGGCAGTTGTTACGGGTGTTCCAGCCTGACTAAGCAGTTCCCTAGTTTAGTTCCAGTTCTTAGGTAGTCTGAATGGATCATCTTTCCATCTCCCAGCTTCTTGCTACACAGAGGCTAGGGAAGTCCAACGTAGACGAAAAGGTATCGGTATATCCAAAGAAGAGCATGAGCGGGATCCAGCCACGAGCGTACTCGAGCGCAAAGCACGACGACTCCACCTTATACTGCTTGACCTAAAATTAGCTTACCGGAAAGAGCTTAAAAATTATACGATTATATACTAAGTCTAAAATCTACAGAGATACTATTACAGTTCGAACCAATCCTAATTAGGCTTAATCTATCATGTGACCCACTTATCTCTTATCTCTGCGGGGAGTACATATACATATGTAGCTCACTCTCCTTGACTTCAACTTATCGATTTGGCTCTTCTCCTCTTCTCCAACCTGTCTTCCCTGTCTGTCATCCAATGAACTAAACCGATGTACTATCACGGTAACCGGAAGAACATAAGTCTGGGATCCGCGAGTACTCTTAAGAACTTAACATGGCTCTCTCAGTCACGAGTCTAGCTGTCGCGGCCCTGGCCCTTATCCTCTACAAGGCTATCATTCACCCGGCGTTTATCTCGCCCTTGGCCAAGGTCCCCAATGCCCATTGGAGTGTTCCGTTCTCTCCGGCCTGGATGCTCTGGAAGCGTTTCCGCATGCAGAATAACCGTACTATTAACGCTGCACACGAGCGTCTCGGTCCGCTTGTTAGACTTGGGCCATCGGAACTCTCGATCAACTGTGTGGATGAGGGTATCAAAACGGTATACACGGGCGGATTTGAGAAACATGATTGGTATCCAAGGGTGTTTGGTTCACTTGGGTAAGTTCTATATTCTGTGTCATTTCCATGATCGTCTCCGACATTGATATGCTGATTGTTATAGAACTGTCAGTATGTTCACCATGGTCGGTAGCAAAGCTCATTCCATCAGAAAGAGAATGCTGTCCAATGTGTTTTCCAAGTCCACTCTGCAGACATCCCCACACCTGCGCTTGGTTTCTGACACTATCATCTTTGACCGTTTATTGCCCATTATTCAAGAATCTGTCGCCACGGACGATCCCGTCGACGTGCATGATCTGAATATGGGCCTGACAATGGACTTTGTCTCGTCCTACCTTTTCGGCCTGAAAAATGGCACTAACCATATCCAGCGCCATGACGTCCGAAAAAAGTGGCTCCTCATGTACCTGTGTCGCAAGCCATTCGAGTTCTACCATCAGGAGACCCCTAACTTGCAGAGCTGGCTCAGGTGTATCGGACTGCGAGTGATTCCCAAGTATTGCGATGATGCGAATGAAGTACTGGATGCGTGGGCTTTGGATCTCTGCGACAGGGCTGCGAATTGTCTAGAATCAACAGACCCGGCCGTTGAGCCTATTGTCTACAAGCAGTTGAAGCAGGGACTTGACAAACAGTTTATGAAAGAGACGGGCTCTAAACAAGACCCCAAGCAACAGCAGATAGACATCGCATGTGAGATGTATGATCAGCTTACCGCGGGCTTCGAGACAAGTGCTGTTGGTCTTACATACCTTTTCTGGGAACTATGCAGGCACAAAGAGTGGGAGGAAAAGCTTCGCGAGGAGCTAACAACCCTCGACCCTCCGATCAAGTTTCCCAAATCCGCAGATTTACCCCCAGCCAAGTCCATTGATAGCCTGCCTATCCTGGAAGCTATCGTCACGGAGACGCTGCGACTCCATGCGCCAATCCCGGGTATCCAGCCCCGAGTCACACCCCCATCCTGCTCATTAGCTGGATATGACAACATCCCCGCCAACACCCGAGTGAACGCGCAGGCGTATTCACTACACCGCAACCCAGACGTATATCCCGATCCAGAGAGCTGGCAACCGAACCGCTGGCTCAAGGAAGAGAACTCGCCGGCCGAGCTCGAAGAAAGACGACGCTGGTTCTGGGCTTTTGGGAGCGGAGGGCGGATGTGTGTGGGCAGTAATCTCGCACTGCAGGGTATGTTTTCTTTGGAGCTCTAGATATCATTACACTGCTAATGGAACCAGAGACCAAACTCGTTGCCGCTGCAGTGTATAGCAACTGGCGCACTGTAATCGTTAGCGATGACGGTATCGAAGCCATCGATGCGTACACGGTGCATCCGAAGGCACAGAAACTAACTCTGCGATTCGAGGCAGTAGATACCAAAGTGTAGAAAGATGCCAATGATAATGATACAATCAATTCTTTTCGGCCATTATGCCTAGGTGTATACTGTACAATGCGAAATCAAACTCCCATATCCACCAGTTCATCAGCAGACTCCGTGGAAGCCGGATTAGATGAACTGCAAGGTGTGGAATACCCAAAACTCCCATGAACTCGGATGTATAATGCGATTTAGCCCAACACGCCGTTCTTCTTGCGCGGACCCACGACCTTGGGGAACATTCTCATCAGGTGGTAGTTGATGGTGTTCTTCTTCTTTTCTTGCGATTTCTATTTGCTGGTGTTAGTTGGTTGTTGATGGGAAGGGGAGGGAGAATAAACGAACCGGTGCATCCATGCATTTCCGCAATTGTGCCTCCAGGCCGGCACAGCCTTCGACGCCGTATCCTTGCGATGCCCAGCAGTCTGGGAGATGTTAGCCTTCCATGGGTTCCAAACAAATCCGATGACCGCTCATGCCAGACGAGATAGCGGTCGAATAGGTATCAGGTGGAGAGAAGAGTAGACGTACTCAGCATCGAAGACATGATCATCACGCAGGTGTTCGGCTGATTGGCGTTGGGCCGGCGGATGCGAAGGTAATTGATGGTGTTCAATCGGACTGGATTGAGCCGGGTCGAGACGTTGCCCTTGGGAGCCATGGTGACAGAGTTGGGAGTCAAAATAGTGGACAGCGATGGATTTCGAGATGGAGATCGCAAAATCACGGGAAGTTTTGGCTCCGCGGAGGATGACTAAGCGGTGGTCTTGATGTTGAGATGAATTGCCACTTGCAAGCTTTTGTGCTTCACGGATTTAGGTGTTTTTGAGTCTTTTGTTATTTGGGTTATTTGGCTGCTTACTATCAAAAGAATCCGGGATGAATAGCACACCGTTTTGGCGCTCGCATTTTCTCCGTGTCCGTCCTTCCATACATACGGCAGCTCCTGCATCACCGGTCTCGGCGGGTCGTCAACGGCGACAAAATACGACTGCTACTGCTAAAAAGACAGAAGAAGATGGAGAGACTGTTACAAAGCAAGAAGAAAAGGAGGAGGGAGCCATGGCGCGCCGTCTGTCACAGATGACCGAGGATGCGATGCTGGAAGGCGGACGGTCGGCGCAACGCAACATGGAGGCTGCGGGCTTCTCCGAAGACTTAAAGAAACAACTCGAGGAGCGAGTCAAGGCGGCTTCCTTTAGGAGTGAATACGCTGCTGCACACTCTATCCTCGACATGCCGGTACGACTCGCCTCCATCTCGAGTTATCATACAGCTGCTGACCGTTCTGCAGGATAGTGTAGGCCAAGGAACTCGCGAGACAGCCGCAGCGCCTGCATGGTCAGGAAAGGAGAATATACATGACTCGGTTCTGCGCATGCTCGACGACGCTAGCAAACCCATCCGCACTCCATACAAGATCCCCCAGCCAGTGGACCTCAAACCGGCTCCAAAACCCAAACGCTCCACGGGTCAGCGACTAGCCGACGCCAAAGACCGCACATCCACCTACACATTAAGTCGAGCCCCGGGATTTTCCGACGATGAGCGGGAAGCAATGCGCCGCGAGATGAGGGAGCAGTTGACACCCGGAGCACGCGCGATGCCTATATCATTAAACGGACTCACATCTCTCGCGAACGAGAGGATAGAAGACGCGATTGCCCGTGGCGAGTTTCAAAAGATCAAGCGTGGCAAAGGCATCAACACGGAAAGGGACCATAATGCCAGTAGTGCATACATCGACACGACAGAATACTTCATGAACAAGATTATTCAGAAGCAGGAAATTGTTCCACCGTGGATTGAGAAACAGCAGGAACTGGCTTCGGAGATTAGTCGGTTCCGACAGCGTATTCGCGCTGAATGGAGAAGACATGCAGCCATGCTGATTGCTAGTCAGGGCGGGTCCCTGGAGGAGCAGATGAAGCGGGCGAGAGGACATGCTGCTGCTGAAGCTCGATTAGCAGAGAAGGCCAAGATGGAAGCATCCTTTCGAAAAGGCGATGAGACGCTAATCAGCGAGATCAATACCGACGGCCGCATAGTGACCAAGGTAGTGCCCTCCGGCGCTGCAGTCGAGTCTGAAGGGGAGAAAGATGCTCCAGGGGACATCCCTCACCTCCCTCCTCTGCGAGACCCGGCTTATCTTGACATCGAGCGGTCTTATCATGAACTTGCCGTGAAGCATATCAACAAGGTTGCTCGCTCATACAATCTCCAGGCTCCGCGTGCGGCTCAAAAACCATATCTGAACCTGGACCGCGAATTGAACTCCTGTTTTGCCGAGGTCGCACCGCAGCTGGCTGACGAGATTTGGCGCCGGGCGACTGAGCGAGCACGTCCTTCTGTGTCTGCTGGGGGGACATCGTCGAGTTTGTTTGGCTCGCTCGGCACGGCGAAGAACGTGCGCGTCTATGAGGAAGACAAGGGGAAGTCGTACGGATTCAAAGAAATGTGGCGAGACATGTTTTCCAAGGATGGACAGAAATAGACTACACTTGGAATTACTGTACATATACATGAGAACTGCAGGTGGTTGGATATAAACTGGCCCCATGGCCTTCAATGTAATAAAGTATAAAGTAACACTGCCCTCTGTCCTGTCTCGATAACAATAACACAGATAACATCGAAACCGATTCATCTCCCTTTCTCCTTTCCACCGAGTGATACTTTGCAGCGTCGTGATTAAAATCATCAAGGCCCGATTCTTACCGACAACCTCTCATTACACGATGGACAGGTCCCGATTTCCTGTGCAGGAACTTGTTCGAGTTCCGTTCCCTGCTCCCTTGGAGCGTAAGCTGGGGGACGGTAGCTGGGGGATCGTAAGCCGGTGAAACAGTAGCTGAGAGAACAGTAGCCGAGGGAACAGTAGCTGGAGGAACAGTAGCTGGGGAAACCGTGTCACTGGGCGTCATCCCTTCGTTCAGAAGCTGTTGCCGCGCCGCAATTTTCCGCTTCAGACGGTGCGAGTCCAGAATGATGATTATCGGAAACATCATTATGACCATCAAAACAAAATTCAAATGGACAAGAAAGAACAATTCGGCGCCGATTCCCTCGATGCCACGGGTCATGAGAGGCATGCCGATGTTCAGGATGATGCATGAAAGAAGGATCTTCCCAGAAGAAATGAGACACTGCTTCGAAATGGTTGTAAAATAGGGCTGCAGATTTCTCATGCACTGTCCGGATTTCTGTACGTGCCGCACGAGAAGTAGGTACTTCCAATTCCAGAATAAGTCTCCAAAAGCGTCATAGAAGAGCACAGCTGCAAAGTCGACCAACGCAACGCCCAGGAAGTATGCAATGATTTGGTTGAATCCCCTCATCAAGCTGAAGGGGCCGGTGGTAGGCCAAAATTCAGCCGGCGGGGGAGGACAGACGCAGACGCATGGCGTGCCGTCGGCCATGACTTTGTCGGTGACTGTGGTGACTTCTCGTTTAAATGGAATGACAAACTGGTGCCAGGGGATCTTGGGCCACTTCTCGGACCAGCTGGCTTGTTCCAGGTCCGAGTCGCCAAATGGAAGGCGGGAGATTATTTCCAGGTCGTCCACCCAGATTTCGTTAACGCCGTTGCCAGGTTCGTAAAAATCGGTAGACTTCACTCCGTGGACAACTGACACCTTGTTGCCCATGAGATATATTGGAGAAGAGAGGAAGACGTAGGATGTTGATGAAGGCGAGATGAAATGTAGAATGTTGATGAAGAAGATATGAAGATGTAGGATGTTGATGAAGGAGAGAGGAGGCATGACAGGAATACGAGTAGAAGGAAATGGGAAAGTGTAAGAGGAAGGTGAAGATGTAAGAGGAAGGTGCAAGAGTTCACCACAATAGTCAACCATGACGAACCATCCCTCGTGGCCCATTGACCAAGCATTTCTCCACTCTCGAGGCTCTTGTTGAGGCTCTGGTTAAGGTGCGCAATCATATTCTTCCATACTGCCATGGAATACGCGTCGTAATGAGGTCGTTGCGGCTTTCAATGCCAAATTGTGAGAGATGGAGGATGGCCATGCTATGGTCTATTTCAGGCACAACCATCTGAGCATTTTCAGGCCTGATATAAAGAGCCCCGAAACTGCCAGGCAATGTTTCTCTAAGTATCTTCTACAATTTTCACCATTTGACCATGTTTCCAATTTTAGCTGCTCCTTTGATCTTCTCCGTGCTGGTCCAGGCCTTGATGATCTCTCAATTCCAAACACACGCCCGAAGGTGCACAGGCCGACTTCTTTGGCTTTGGATTCGAGTCCGGCCTTGTGCCGCACTATAACAATGACTTAGCAGAGTAGTACTTCTCAATGTTGTGCCGAACCGAGTCCCAATTTGTAGTTGTAGCTCCTTCGGAACCTAGGCTTTTTCTCTTGTTGTATGAACACTAAATGCCTTATGGATAGGCATCATTATCGTGTTTGTTCCATTTAGAATCACCTCGTATCGATGACCTGCAACCGTCGGGAGGCTTTTGGGCCGAGTCTCGGCTTGTTTGCTATTGCTGTGTCTTAATAGAAAATGACTTGGATAAATATCCCCCTCAAGTCACCTAGAAGTATTATCTAATTCGATCCAGTTATTCTACACCTACTATTACCTAGGTATGTTCACTTCCTGCTTCAATCCTTGCGGATTTATCCTTTATCCTCAATTATTCCTTCCTTGGGCTGTCTACCTCAACAGATTACACCTTTTTTATCTCTTACTTTACCTTCACTTTGCTCTTACTTTACTTTATCTTCACTTTGCTCTTACTTTACTTTTATTTTACCCTTGCTTTGCTCTTCTTGCTCTTTGTCTTTGTGGAGATCCCTGGCTATTTGAGAATCGACCCGCTGAACAGGGATATATCTCGAGGGTCCATACAGATAATCCACTTGGTTTTCGAGACCAGCGATCATATCCTCGAAGCCACTTTGAAGTTTCGTAGACCGGACAAACATATAAAGGGCCTGATATGATCGCTGGTCTCGAGGATCAAGTGGTTCATCCGTATGGGCCTCACTTCGGTAAGCACAAAGTCATCACTCCAACTCGGTCAAATAAATCCCTGCCCCATACTCATCACTGTTGGTTAATGATAATAAGCTAATATCTTATAACAGAAATGCGAGACGTGTGGCAGAGATCACGCCACCCACCACTGCGTGCAGGGCATCTCCACTAAGGTGGCTACGCAGGCCGCCGTCGAAGCCTACAAAGCAGGCGTGGCTGACGCCGAGGCGAAGGGCACCAGGCGCCCCCGCTCGCCGGACGAAGACGACAAGAAGAATGAGACGTCGGCGAAGAACCCGCGTAGTGAGTCTATGTCATGAGCATGATCCAAGCATACGCTAATAGGTGACTAGATGAGCCCCCGTCCATAAGCCCGCTTCCGATATGGACACTGTCGCTGAATGCCTCGACAAGGCCAAGATCGTGCGTGAGTGCCAGAGAGATTGAGGCTGCTGAGAAGGACCACGACATGGCAGATGCCCAGCAGCTCGGTATAGACGACCTTGAAGATATTGAGATTGACGTCTTTGCCCGTCGAAGAGCTCGTTGAAGCCGCGTACCAGCTCGGAGAGCCCTGAGAAGCAACCCGCGCAAACCAAGCGTGACCAAGAGATGGTGGAATTGGTGCGGTGATCCGGGAATCCTAATAGCGAATGCTGCTAACTTCCCTTAGACTAAGCTCCGCGATGGCGATAAGTGTGTTGTTACGAAGCAAGGCCTATACCAACTCGGGGTCGCTCATATTATGCCCAGCAAAATGAATCGGTCTAAGCGATAGGGGTGCAGTATTCTGATTTATAAAGTATTATTATTCATGCGTCCCAACGCCGGGAGCATGGAATAAGGGATAAATACATCCTTAAAAAAAACCAAATATCTAGAGAGCATCCCATCCCAACCCGAGTCCAAGAGCAAAAGAGAAGAAATAGAAACACCAAAGAATATCAAAACGCCGGCGCCGCCAAGTGTAAATGCAGTGGTAAAGAGTGTAAGAATAGGAATGTCTAGATTGCAGACATGGCAGATATCAGATGATGAAAAAAGGGTGGCAACGTAAACGAAGGGTATTCTCACGAAAAATGCGTATCAACGGAAAAGAAATGCTTTTGCCAGGAAGCCGAAAAAAAAGGCAGTAAGGGGAATGGTAATATATAGGGTGGTAGGAGGAAGAAGGTCAAAGATGGAGAGGTCACGGAGTGTCGAGACCGGCTCGATTTAGACATGAGGACGACCGATGCGGCTACCCATGTAGGAGCCAGTGGTTGAGAGGAAACGTGCCACAAAACCACCGCTGTAAGAGTGGCCGGCCACTTTCATTTTTTTGGAAGGTTGGCGGATAGGCTCAAATGCTTGCTTGGAATCCATGTGCCCGAGGTTGACATAACTGTATGTCAGGGAGGAGACAGAGGGGCTGGAGCCGGGGTCTGTGAGCAGCACGTCATCGTTTCCATGAGATGAGCAGGTACTGATGCTGCCGGGGGTGCCACGGGAGCTAGGAGCAGTGCTTGATGATCGAGAACACAGCGAGTTGTATGTCTCTGCATGGGACAGACCAGGAACATCCCGAATGGACGGAGGCGAGATCGAGCGGCTAGGGCGGTTGGGGGATGAGCGAGTGCGAGGAGGTTATAGCGATCGTGATCGGCCATGAACTGGGGAGAATTTGTTGTGCTGTGAATACTTGGACAGGATATATGACTGGGCAGGCGACGGAGGGTGTTGTCGACGGCCCTCCGGTTATCACCACGAGCCTCAAGTTTCTGGCGCCGAAGGCGGCCGGCCAGCAGATCAGTAGAGTAGTGAAGACGTCGCCTGTTGTTCAGTTAGTATCACATAATACCAGTAAAAAATCAATGATAGAAAACATCGAATTGGTACGAACCATTCACGGTGTTGTTGCTTGCGCTGAAGTTCCTCCTCTTCGGCCTTGCGCTGGCGTTCAATTTCTTGCAAACGTTGACGAATAGGAGCCAGGAAAGGCTCCAAATAAGTAAAGAGATCCTCCTCGGTCACACGGGTCTCCCAGTCGAGCAGGAAGAGCAACTGACGCTCCATCAAGTTCACCTCTGGTAGCGAGAAGCCGAAGCCATCGAACCCCTTCACCACGGTATACCGAGCCCAGTGCTTGTTCTTGGGACTGGAGTCATTCAGGTTCTTAGCGGCGAGGATGAGGGAGGCGAGGAAGATCCGGTGAACAGTGCAACGCATGCCCTTGGCAACTGGGGGAAGACGGGCGCGTAGACGGCCGAGGTACACGAGGGAGCTCATCAAGGTGGGCACCTGGACCTGAGAACGGGCGACCAAGGAGGCAATAAAAGCTTCGAGAGAGGGCAGGGGTGGCATCTGATCTGCCGGGTCGAGGGGAGGAGTAGAGGGCGGCGTGGGTTGACCATGATGGTTAACGGCGTTGGTCACATGGGCCTCGCACCGGATGACCTGCGATGTCTGCTGCGCCAGGTATGTCACCATCTCCCGCGAGACTCGCTGGGTGACGAAGGAGTCGAGCGCTGCTCGGTTCAAGGCTTGGTGATTCATGTTGGTTGTGTTCAGGGTAAAAAGTGAGGTATGGGGTAGGTGGTGGAGGGGTTAAATAAGAGGAGCTTTTTGGAAGGTCCTAAGATGAGGACAAAGCAGATGCAAAGAAGCTATTGACAATGTTGAAGCTTCGTAGGACAATCGAACAAAGACAATGTGCTTTGAGTGTTTTGAGTCGGGGTATCGGCGATGAGTTCGAG
This sequence comes from Penicillium sp. DT28, assembly GCA_036712075.1. NCBI lineage: Eukaryota > Fungi > Ascomycota > Eurotiomycetes > Eurotiales > Aspergillaceae > Penicillium > Penicillium sp. DT28. The sequence continues at coordinate 182,063 of JAZHLO010000002.1, forward strand.
ACAAGGAACAAAGCACGCCGAATGAAAATGAAATAGCTCAAATTCCTGAACCAGCAGGACGAATGGACGAAGTCAAGTAGTTGGTGCAAAAAGAATGTTGCTGTAAGGATAGTTGAGGTTGTCGTGTCAACCCGTTATCGATGGATAGCCCTAACTGACTTTCTCCAGAAGAGTGAGACCTGCCGAAGCGGAGAATTTCAACCGAGAGACACGCCCACAGTAGGCAATAGATCAGGGACAATTATTGAATCTTGAATCGGAGTCTGAATCTGAATCTGAATCTCTTTGTCTTGAGGGAGCGACCGGGAGAAATGATATTAAAAGGAAAGGAAATGGGTGACGACGTTGGGCATGTGGATGAATCTCGTGAAGAATCCGCGGGAATACTTGGATAGATATAGCTCTGGTATGCGCCATTCAGAGGGCGGCTGGAGGGGTACCCAGGAGCTGCAAGGTATCCATGGTCCAGTCAGAGGCCCTGGACAGTCAGGATACGACTAGGGGTCGCGGAGGAGGTGCATATTTGGATCTGAGATACTCGACCTTTTCGCGCGGAGCCTGCGGGGAGTCTAAAGGAGGGCGTCTTGATTTGTCCAGGAGTGGAATGTAGTGGACCGATTCCACACAGAGAAAATTCAAAGCTACTGCATCGTCGGGTATGTACTATTGCTGTCTATCAAACTTGTCTGTGATTTCATCCCTAGATTCGCCCGCCTCTAGATAGCACTTATTATTTGAACATTGTACTGCGTATAGACACCAGAATGTTCTCTTGAATGGCATCTACATTCAAAGTCCTTCCAATAATAGAAAATATCTCTTTTGGAGATACTTTCTAGAGATATTTTTGACAAGCGCTGAGAATCAGGGCGATCATACATCTAGCCAGAATTGACACGACTCCACTGTTGCTGCGAGGAGGTTACCGCTAGGCCCACTCGGTGGAGTCCCTTGGCCCTGGGGCCTCTTACCCATCTTCTATGGATTGACCATGAAACTTGCGACCGTCTCAAGTCTCCTATACGAGGGTAGGACTGGGTTCCATCCCGTTAGAGATAGACCCTATCCAGGGCACGAAACCAAGGATTAAAGCATAAAGGCATGAAATATGGAAAGGGGCGATTTCCCTCAGCTGAAAGATCCTACGGCAAAAAGTGACCTATGGCCTACAGTGGACGAGGACAACGTACAAAATAATGTGGCAAACCGCGTTTCAATTTGGCGCCCACAAGCCCCCAATAATAATGATGAACAGGTCAAAACTGAGCGGGTGCATGCCAAATGCCCAATGAAGGGATCCCCTGTCAGACACGCGTGTTCGAACATGATGACTCCGCGATCCGACATGTCAGAAGGGGTGAATACATAGTTTGTCCACCTCACATGAGGAGTCGATACGGAGTTCCTTAGTTCCTTCAGGGTCAAACTCAGTTCCTCGGTTTGCCCCTCCTAGAGAAAGAGGGGAATCTGGTGGATGATCCCCAGTGGATGTATCGGATCGACTCCCGCCTTCTCCCGCCTCTCCAGTTCTCTTCAGATGCATGCACTGTCCACTGTGCGGTGTTCCGACATGCGCCGACCTGCATCTGATTCTAAAAAAAGCAACCGCCGGGCTATTTTCAGCTGCTATCTCTGCTACACCTATATAAGCGCCCTTCCCAGCGCCTACAGCCTCCATTCACCGAGCGCTTGCCGTTTCCGATCTCTTAGGGCGGGCGCTTCTACGAACGCCACGGCAAATCTATTGATAGAATTGGGTCGTTATTATTAGAACTTACGCGCTCGATTCTAGCGCCTTTTGAGGGTCCTATCCGCGCTACGAAGTACAATGCGACCATGTCCCACCCCGGGAGTCGCGACCACGAAATGAAATTGCAATGATCATACAGATCCCCTTTGAGGCGACCGGCGCCTCGCTGAGCTTTGGCTGGATCGGCTGGATCTCCACCACTCACCCCAGCCGTTGTGAGCATAGGCCAATGGTTTGCTGACGACGAACGTCAGCGCTCGTGAAACAAGGTCCCGTTTCAGGGTGACTTGGCTTTCAGTTTCATGTCAGGCTCAGCGCTTAATGAGCAATCAATGACCAGGCCGCTGTCGCGAAGCTGAAACAACCAGTGAAATGGATTCTGCATGATTAAACAAAGCCGGCAGCGACACTCTACGCCTCTACACATTGAATGTCGTGGTTGATACGACCGAGAAATCTATTCCGAGTCTTTCCTGATACAATGACTATGTACTCAAAACAGGTCCCTGTCCATCTCTCGATCTCGTGTTCCAGCCTCTTACACGACAGCGACGGAGCAGTTGAAGACACTCGGCTTGGCTGTTCAGTGAAAGGCTCAGAGCCCGCCTGCACATGAATCAGGTAAAGGCTAGAGCCAACAAGAATCGAGTGACAGTGGAAGAAGCCTGTATAACTGCATACACGGGAGGTGACTGGCATCCCGCTCTTGGACGGTGGGATCTCAAGCTTGGCAGCCGACACTCTGAGCGACTGTCTGCTTGCCCAGAGCCTTGTTTTGGATTGCGAGGGTGGTCGCCTCAGTTTCGATCTCGTTCACCCTCTTGGTGAGCATGATATAGCCTTCATCATCCAAGGCAAAGAGAGCCTCTTTGAGCCACACTCGGCAGGTGATGCTTTCATGGAACCGTGTTGAATAAGCGATTGGGATTTCCTTGAGACGACCAAGTAAAGACTGGTGAAGTGCAGGGTCCAAGTCTCCTATTTTGAGGGCCACGAGCAGTATTGGAGAACTCATAACATCCTGGCTAGGTTGTGGGTTGAAGCACCAGCTAGTCGAATTGGCCTTATTTACGAGATCGTACATGAAGCCTGAATTCACAGACTGGTGTAGGTAGAGGGCCCAGTGGAATGTGTAACTCTTGTCGCCACGATCAGATAGGAGGATATAAAGCCCGTTAATCTCAAGTGGCGTCGACATTTTGAAGACTTGGAGTGGGTTGAGTAGGTTTGAGAGGATAGTTTGAGTGCAGGGATCGGGCCTTATGTATATGTGCGCACATACGGTGACCTACCCCTGAATGTGACAACACTCCCTTTACATGGTCTAATCAAATCTTCAATGTCTCGTGTTGAAAATAAGGTCTCAGAGTGTTAGGACCAGAAGAGTACAGCCCACGACTGGAAAGATTTGCTATTCATAAAATAAATGTCATAATAATCACCCTGAAGTGGCTACTGCTATGGCCCGTCACGGGAGGTCACTCGGTGTCCTGAACAGGCACCGTCACCTTCCCGCCCTCTACACTTAGCCCGCACTAGAAAGGCACAAGTCACTATGGACAAAATTCCAGCGAATTGATCCTATAGGCCAGCTTAGGCGGCGGTGGTGTTAATGTACCCACGACTTATTCACAGCCTGACATAACAAAGGAGAATGATCTTGACTGATTCATGTTGCTGTCTGGTTTTGTGTTGTTTATTCTTAAGTGCTACTTTATGCCACGGACACTAAGTCAATCTGGTCAATCTTTATACCCTCGTTTCTCGCAGAGCCACGCCGGCCACTTCACCGAGCAAAGCCACACCAACGACTCTACACCTCGCTAACCGTGGCGTCTGTAGCAACTAGGGAAGTAGCAAGAGTCATATACTCTTATGCCTACTCGAGAATTCCCTCATCTCCCCTTCGCCTGTGGGAAGGCTAGAGTCTCCTCTGGCTAGTCTTGTCTTCTATTATGACGAGTTCTCCGCTTTCTTAAGTACCTAGGTAAATGCGAAGTAGCTTATCTGTCTTCGAACATTCCCGTATGTGTCTTGGTGTCTCCGACCAACTTTGAGGCCATAAAGAACATCTATACCAACTTACCCGGCCTAGGAAAAGCTACTCGTCTAACTATCGAGCCTCTATACTTTCTATAGAACTACCTCACAATTAGTATAATGAAGACGTTGATAGGAATCAACAACAGGAAAGACTAGCCTCTCTACATCGAGGTAAGTTAACGAATTATAAGCGTTCCTATTCTTCCTGGTCTATGTTTATGCTTACTTGTTTCTTAGGTAGTTATAAAGATCCTACGAGATATAGCTTTGGCCAACTAGGGGCGCCGACCTTCCGTCGCCGCCTAGACGAAGTGAACTTTATGAACGGATAGCAGATTCCTCTTAACATACGGGTAGATGTCCTAGAGTCTTTCTACGCCCCGAGTGTTCTGAATGGCCAGAAGAAACCCTAGGCGAAATTTCGGAACACCTAGAAATTCGACAAGGGTACACTAACCATCATCGACCTAAGCGGTCCGTCGGCACTTCTTGCCTCCACAATCTCATCCCTCTCATCAAAAATGTCTCCTCTCCCTCTCCTGGGATCCAGCACTGAATTTGCGAGCCATACCAAGCTTCTCAGCCTAGATAACAATGCTGCCTCCAAATCTCCCGAGAATGGTGACATACAGGTACCGGAGCCGGCGATCACAGCACCAATTTTATGGCGGCACCAGTTACACCCTCAAAGTCCTTGGTCGACCCTGACGAACTGTTTGAAGCCTTGATACAGACCGACCAAGTGGCCGTTGCCATCCGCGCCGACATCGATTGCATAACGCCAACTTTGAATGAGCTTCACGAAGCCGTCCAGTACGTCACCCAAGTCGACTCATCATACGCCGTAAGCAAGTAATAGCAGTATGATTCATGGTTATCTCTGTGGGATGTCAGGAGCTTGGACTTGCGGCCATTGACTCGATACACTCAGACGCATACCTTGTAGTAGCTCGGCAGTGTACTTGGATTTATCGTGAAGACCCTTAGTCATTTGATACAAATGCTCGGCGGCGTACTTGCTTCCACCGTTCTTGTTGATGCCTTGCTTGATTCCATCCGCCTTGTTCCATGTAAGCATCTGAAATAACCCAGCATGACTGGAGGAAATGTAACTCACAAATTGAATTTATTAGATGGTACTGATTGACTGGCAATTTCTCCCACCTGAAAGACGCGGGAAGCATCACCTGTCGGTCCAAATTGCTTGATCAACCGATTCTCGACATGAGTGTTTTTGACATATGACGCTACCGCATCCTTTGCCTGAGTATACCAGTTGGGTCCATTCCCAAGGGCGATAGCCGCCACACGATCAGGTCCGATGCGTTCCAGGCTTGCCGAACGTAGTCGATGGAGTTTTCCATGTCCATCTCTGCACCCATCGGGGCTCGGATGCTCATCGAGTCCTTCTGGAACCGCCCGAAGGTATCAAAGTAGCTGGGCCCGATATAAAAGGTGTCCTTGCTATTCTTCTTACATTCCAGACCCGACTTGCAGTAGGTGCCATTGGTCTGGTTCGCATTGAAGAAGATATGGTCGCCGCTAGTGCCACCGATGCGGATCACCAGCGGCTTGCTCATGCGAGAGGGAATGGCGTTACCACGTTTTCGGAGAAGTATAAGTACGAACAGCGTAAGAAGAATATAAGGAATTCATTCATAAGCCTTGCTCGGGGTGACCTTAGTCCCCGTCTTGTTGAGGGTGCCCTTCTTTGGGGTACCCTTCTTCGAGGTGTCGCTAGTAGGCGTCTTAGGAGCTATAGTGTTAGTGAACAAAAGTGAGTGTGGGAAGTAGCAAGATATGTAAGGGTAGAATAAAGATTAAGGAGGCCCAGTCTTCCATATCTAGAACGATAGCTTCGTGCGGTATAGAGTATGCTTTGAAGCTAGCACTTCCGGCTAATGCTTTTATAGTCGTTGACCTTGATGTAACGTATCCATCCTTCCCTAGTCTGGCAGCCATCGATGCTAGCACTGACACGCGCCTTAGGCAATGGCCTAGTGAAATCAGGGCTCAATACAAGGAGAAGATCAAGAACCTCAAAGATATGATGTCTGGGCATCGGAATCCCCGATTGCTAGCAAATGGGGGTTGGGAAAGAGGGTGGTAGATCATTAGTAGTAGGAGCCAAACCATGGAAGGTCCGGTCAATACGGCAGTCAGAAGGGTGGTCTAATGCTGGGTCGAAATAATTAAGGAACAATCATAGAAGTTCTTCATGTAAGTCTCAATAATTAAGGAACAATCATAGAAGTTCTTCATGTAAATCTCAACATATTGATAGGAAGCTTCAAGCAACACAAACCCCCAATAGTGAGCATACCACGCCAGGATCTCTCTCTTCGACCAAAATAGGAATCAACTCATTGGCGTACTGCTCCAGGAACGTGTCACATTTCGTTCTCTCCCTTTGTGGAAGTGTCGTGCAAATGGACTCTAGGGCGGCTGTTATAGAGTCCTCATCATTCTTGTCCCCGAGTTGCGCGATGGTCTTTGCTGTCACATATTTACATAGGTCACATTCAAGGTCTCGTCGTATATTCTTAGCGCCGACAGTAGCTGCAAAAGACCAAAGACTCATTAGCATATGTGGTTTGGAAGCATAGAAAACAGGGAACGCACAACTAGCCACTAGGGCAACAATGAGGGAGCTCAGGATTGAGGGGATGATGAGTTTCACCATTCTTGCGAGGGAGGTAGAGAAAGATGTCTGGCAATAGGAGAATTTACTGAGGAAAAAGCCCAGCGGAGTTGGTTAAATAGTCCAGAATCTGACTAGTCAAGCTTAGAAGTGATCTACATGAAGCTACATACAAGGTAAAAGGTATGTAGATCTGTTGATCTACTGCAATTAGCCATGACTAATCAGATCTCTTCAGCTGATCTATTTCTAGAAATGGCTTAGTTAAGATCGAGGGCTCAATCAAACCTCAGATGTGCATCAAAGTGGAGAACGGATCGCGATCCGAATTCTGATTCGCATAAGCTTCACTTTTGGCTTAGGTGGAGCCTATTGACCAAGAATCTGTAACTACTGCAGAATAGTTAGACCATACTAAACCATTGTGTGTTTTTCTCTCAGTTGAAAGATGAGTCACTAAGCGAGGAGCTATTCCTAGTTAAGTAGGTTCGACGGAGTGACCCGCTCCGTATCGAGAGCCTGTGCTGCCTAGCCATATCTTTATCTTTAAAACCCCTCTCTTCCTCTTCTCTTCACCACCATCCATCTTTTCATCATTTAACTTTCCATCAACATCTTCGTTTATTGACAAAATTCCATCAACCAGAGAATTTCCATCGACCACAGAACTTCCATCGACCACAGAACTTCCATCGACCACAGAACTTCCATCGACCACAGAACTTCCATCGACCACAGAACTTCCATCGACCACAGAACTTCCATCGACCACAGAACTTCCATCGACCACAGAACTTCCATCGACCACAGAACTTCCATCAACCACCATGTCAGCCATCTATGGTTGCTGCGTTTTCGAGGACTTAAAATGGAAGTGCCTTCCCCAGGTCTCCCTGAAGGCGCACGCGACGATCTTGTCCTCTGCTGCTCGAACGACTTTGACTCAGATATTCACAAATCCATCAGATCGAATCCTCCAGGAAGTTTCCTACAAATTTCCTCTTTATGATGGCGTCAGTATAGTAGCGTTTCAGTGCCGCGTCGGCCGCCGCCTTCTCCACAGCAAAGTGAAATCCAAGGAGCAGGCCAACGCTGACTACAATTACGCCGTGGAAAATGAGCAGACAGCAGCTATCATGGAACATACAAGCCAAGAGAACGATGTCTTCATCATTCGAATCGGTAATGTGCCATCATTCGAATCGGTCACCGTCGATATCACCTTCATCGGCGAGCTTAAGCAAGATGCTCAAACGGATGGCATTCGCTACACACTGCCAAATGCCATCGCCCCCCGTTATTCAAATACTGGTGATATCTTTGGCATCTTCGGTCAACAGCCAGCGTCTCACTTTAGCCCTAGCTTTTCCCCAAAGCTTCAAGGAATTTCTATTAAAGTCGATATTCAAATGGAGAAGAACTCTATCATCCGGGAATTGCAGTCCCCGAGTCACTCCATCAAAGCCTTCCTTGGCCGGACTTCATCCACTCCTCAGGGCAGCTCTTCGTTTGAACCATCTCAAGCATATGCTACGCTTGATCTTACCCAAAATAACCAGCCCTTGCTGGAACGCGACTTTGTGTTGGTTGCGAAAGCTGATGGACTCGATAACCCCCGTGCGCTGATAGAGACTCACCCAACTCTTCCTGGGCAACGCGCATTGATGGCTACGCTTGTGCCGAAATTTAATCTGCCTCCTGCTCAACCAGAAGTCGTCTTTGTGATTGACAGAAGTAGCAGCATGGCCGGCAACATCATCACTCTGAAATCAGCTCTGAACGTTTTCTTGAAATCCTTGCCGCTTGGAATTTGCTTCAATCTTTGCTCATTTGGAAGTATCCATTCCTTTCTATGGTCAACTAGCAAAGTCTACAACCAGTCAAGCTTTCAAGAGGCCGTGCGATACATTTATGATGTCCAGGCTAATATGGGGGGGACAGAAATACAGCCCGCAGTCGAGGCTGTTGTGAACAACCGCCTCAAGGACAAGGACCTGGAGGTTCTTCTGCTCACCGATGGGCAGATATACGACCAACAGTCTCTGTTCCAATTTATCCGTGGTACCGCCGCCGATAACACCGCACGGTTTTTCGCCCTCGGGCTCGGCGAAGCAGCTTCTCACTCCCTTGTCGAAGGAATTGCTAGATCCGGCAACGGGATCTCGCAGTCGGTACTAAACCACGAAGAACTCGATCGAAAGGTAGTGAGAATGCTAAAGGGGGCTTTGACACCTCACACCTACGATTACAAACTTAGGGTTGAGTATGATAGCGCAGTTGGTGATGACTTCGAAGTTGTGGAGGACGTTGATCATCCCATGCCAGACTCCGAGACAGAGGTCGAGGATGAACATCCCAAGAAACAAGCCTCCCAGAAACCTATTTCTCTTTTCGATAATGACTATAAGGAATCTGAGGCAGAGCTTGGAGCCACTCTGATCAAAGATGACAAGAGCCTCCCTAAGCTTGTGGCACCAAAAGTGCTCCAAGCTTCGTATCGAATCCCTACTCTATATTCCTTCATCCGGAGTGTAGTCTACCTTCTTCTCGACCCCCAGTCTGCTGATAGCGTCCCTAAATATCTCACATTCAGTGCTACCTCCAAACAGGGCCCACTACAGCTACGCATTCCCATCAGCGACTTTGGAAAGGGCCAGACGATCCATCAGCTTGCGTCACGCAAGGCTATGATCGAACTGGAGGAACTACACGGCTGGCTAGTGGAGGCCAAAGACGCCGATGGCAACCTATTTACTGACCTTCACGCTGATACAAAGCAGCGAGTTGCCGCCCGCGAATGCCAGGCCCTGGGAGTCAAATACCAGGTCACTGGTAAATATTGCTCTTTCGTTGCTTTGCAAGAAGACGGCTCTGAAATATCTGGCAATGATCACCCAGTGCATTTTATAGCCAAGTCATCTCCTCACAGAGAGGTACGCTTTATGCAGAACGTGCAGAGGATGCAGATGAGCCGTTCCGCGATGTTCGGGGGCCCGTCGGCGACATCTAGGGGAGGGCCTTTCGGCAACCAGGTAAAAACCGGCTCTGCACGATTTGGTGGCACTTGTCGTGGGCCTCCCTCTAGCATTCAGTGCCAGCCAGCTTCAGCATTTGGTCAACATCAGCAGATGATGCAGTCTTCAGCTTCAGCATTTGGTCAGCAGCAGCAGCAGATGATGCAGTCTTTTGCAAGATCAGCTCCTTTGTTTGGAGCTCCCATGGCCCGCTCGGCACAGACTACATCATATGCTCCTAGCAGCCCTTTCAGTCGAGGAAATAACCCGGCGCAGGGTCTGAGGCGTGCTAAAAGAGCCTCTGCGGCTCCCCTTTTTGGGGGCCCTGCTGGCGGAATAACTAGCAACCTCAACGATAGAAGAACCGCCGCGGCTGGCCTTTTTGGCGGAGGAAATCCCGCACCATCAACCTCCGCCGGTGGGACTAACCAATCTCCAGTCTACTCACTGATTGCTCTGCAATCATTTGCAGGAAACTGGGAGCTCAATGAAGCACTCTGCGCTCTTCTTGGTTGCGATCTAGGAAAGGTGAAGATGAGCTTTGGCAACCTCATCGGATCCGCCGACTTCGGCACTGATCTTGCGAATTCGCTCGCTACCCTTATGGCGATGGGGTTCTTGGAGAACAAGCATGCTGATTTGAGGAACCTCTGGGAGCTTGTCTATGGTAAGGCTGAGACTTGGCTGGACAACACTGTCCCTAGACTAGGTTTCGCTGGTGCCACGCTTGATGCATATCGGGCGCAGATCAAGACCCTCGACTTTCTCAATTCACCATTGTAGACGGTCCATGGGGTAAATTCTTGACATGTAAAGAAAGTGAAAAAAAAAAAAAAAAGGAAAAGGGAGCAAGGCGCGGCAACAAAAAAGAAAACCAGAGAGCGGGAAAAAGTTGGAGGACTTCGAACTTGCTTTTGAATCGCTAGCTATTATTATGAATTTAACATTTGACATCATTTCAACCTCAAGGTCCACAAAATAACATACGAATGTAGTTTAAATCTTAGATTAAACCTGCAAATGAATCGCTAAGAACGGGCAGAGTAAATACGAACAGACAGGCTGCCCAACTCTTGACTATCGTTACCACGCTGCAGCATAAACTATTCGTTATTGTCATACATTAGGATATTGTAGTTTAGCTACTCTCAAAAGCTGGAAAATATTCGAACGGGTTCCACGAGGATGCCGTGTCAGCTGGTTCAGGGAGGTGAGACTCGACTAGACGGGCGTAGATATCATCAGTGCTTAGGTGCTTGTCGAGGTGTTCGACTGAGATCACTAGATGAATGCGCCAGTTGGGCGGCAAAGCCAAGCGGCATGTGTTCGGGTATGTTTGGATAACCTTGGAGGGTCTAGTACGCTACGCTCCAAACTTGTGATGTAGCTTGGATACGACTTGATAGCCCTTGTGAAGACTACACGTACACCAAATCGCCAACGTTAGGCTTGGGTTTTTTCCGGTGTAGTCAAGGAGACCTTCACACGTATTCCATGGTGCGTATTGAATACAAGACTCTCGTCAGTCACATCCAAATCAATGCGCGATGATGTCCAGACCGAGAAGCAAGCTAGGGGGAAGATTTTCGCCGACGTGCATTTCGCATATACTACGTAGAAGGTTGGAAACAATAAAGAATTTCAGAAGAAAAAGAATTGGACATTTCTCCAAAATGGAGGATTGAGAAATACAGAAATAAAAAAAAAAGAAATTTGATACAGCCTGAATGCTCTATGAGCATTTACACAACGATATGGAAGTCACCGGCGAGGGGGTCGGACTTCTCTTTCTCCTGGGGCTGGGGGTCGGCCTTCTCTTTCTCCTCGGGCTGGGGCTCGGCTATTACACTAACTCTTAGTATTCCTTCGACAAAGCGGATACGAGCTGAATGGCGGGGCAGGCATAGAGATGAAGAATAACTTACCCGGCTGCTCGGTGGTAGTATCCACCATCATCCTATCCTCCTTCTGAGCGGCGAGCTCAGCACGCCGCGCGGCGTACTGCCGCGCGAGAGCACGGTATCGGTCCACGCGCTGCTGTTCGTCATCGGCCTTCTTATTGAGGCGCTCCTCCACCTCGAGGCACTCTGCCTCGGTAGTCACATCGGCCGGGGCCTTATGCTGGGCTAGTCACCTATTAGCGTATGCTTGGATCATCCTCATGACATAGACTCACGACGCGGCTTCTTGTCCTTCTTGTCCTTCTTCTCATCCTCCTCACGGGAGCGCTTGCTACCCTTCTCCTTCTTGGCCTTGGCCTTGGCCTCTTCGGCGTCCTCGTTGGCCATCTTGTACCCGACCACAGCCGCCCGCATGGGGCATTCGGAGGTACGGCTTCTTCTTATTGTCAGACATGTTGAAGATGATCAAAATTGATGAATTTGATTAAACAGAAAGGGGCAGGCGAAGAAGCGTGCGGGTGAAGAAGGGAAAAGTGGTGGGAGAGATTCCTCTTGAAATAAATAGAGAAAACCTAGTAACCCTCTAAAGATTAGAGCAATTCTCGAGTAGCTATTATGCGGTGATAGAAATAAGAATAATCATAGAAGTAAGAAGTGATAAGAGAAGTGATGATAGTAAGAAGTGATGATAGTAAGAAGTGATAATAGAAGTGAGAGAGAAGTGACAAGTATAACGTCTTATACTGTGGTGAGATTAGTCTTGCTCGTATACCCTACGTAGGATACCTTAGTATACCGTTTGGCTTAAGAACATTCCATGTCAAAGCCTACGCTAATAGGATAGGTGTAAGATATTAAGTAGTAAATACAATATCAGTGTCCTCTGCATTTGCATCACAATATGGGGAAAACTCTCAACCGTTGGCTGGCAAGATAATATTGCCAAACGCAGCTTCGCATTCCGATTTAGACTGAAAGTCTCCAGCTTTCGAGAGGGCTTTTGAGGTCGATCATGCGCCTTATTCCCCTCGGATTACCTTAGGGCCATGTTCTCGCCTCAGGAGCAATACCGCAGTCAGTATAAAGTATTCTGCAAAGGGACTGAAAACGGGTAGTGTTTATGTTTAAGGTCAGATGAATCTAACAACTTGTAGGAGCCTGGAGATGTGTTTCAGAGGGGCTAAGCATCTCAAATGGCTGCTGGGATGGACATAGGAAATTGTCTTGTCTCTGGTGGCCTGGTTTCCATACTCTGTCATATATACTGCCAACCGACACCTCTCAACCCACCCAAGTCCTGATTTGATTGAGGGTTTCACCTTACCAAAGTGATCCCTACCAACTCCACATCAGATCATCATTATCAACTCAATCCTCATTCCGATCATATTCATCCTTTGCTCTACCTCAACCAACCTCGCACGCTGTTCTTTGTCATCACATTCACTATGGCTTCGGAGGGAACCCAAGACCGACTACCACCACTAATCCGCGCCGTCCTCGATATCACGCTTGGAAACAATGAGATCACACGCAGGTCCATTGAATATAACTACGGGTCTTTCCAAAATCACGAAGTCGAAGCCATGAATACCCAAACCGTCGCGGAATGGGCAGATCTTATTCGGGGTATCCCAGTTCAGGACATTTATGCAGTGGTCGCCGCGAAGATGAATGCTCCTATCGTCGATCGTGCAGGCGCATGGCAACCTCTTCCTGAACTCTCCTACTCGGGTTTCGTCGCATTTTGCCGCGAGGCTGTGGCATCAATTAAGGACCCGTACCGCAGAACCCTACGCAATGTCGCTGTTGCAGCAGGCGCAATCAACGCCTACTGCGCCTCCCCACACTTCGATCGTGCCAGTACGACCTTCGCGAATCTGGTACAGGACTTCATGGAAGCAAGTCACGAATGCGACGCTATGTGCAACAGGATGGCTGTTCACTTATCACTCTGGCGGATCGCCGCCCTTATTAACTATATTCTAGTCGGGTTCCAATATCGTGATATCGCGGTAACCCCGACGCTGCGCAGACCAGCCATTGCCGACATCTCCGCTTTTCTGGCCCAGAATCCATGCAATGCGGTACCTACAGCCACGGAGGAAGAGAGTGAATCGGATTTGGAATCGGAATTTCTTTAATTCGTTTCATTCATACGTTTCTGCACTTGCAATGTGCATTGGGCGACGGACGTCGTCATGATCGACATATCTCATTCATGCGTTTTTGCTTTGCGAGTTGACGACAAGGGCGTCGTCATTTTTGAAGAGGGCAATTGTTGTGCCCCTACCTAGCTATAACTAGCTAGTTCAGTTTCATGAACTTACATAAATTCCATGAGCTTATGACCAGATTACGCAACATCTCTATAACCATTCATCAGAACGCTGTCCCGATTGGTTGCTATGGGTGCATGTAAAAAATCTCAATATCATTTTAGTCCTTGGCCATGTATCCTTTTACGTCCAGCCTGCCCTCCCGGACAATCTGTATAGCATAAACCAGCAAAGGCACGAAGTTACAAGGAAATAGATGAAGATCAGAAAATCACCCTCACATCGAGTATAAATTTAAGAGATCATAAGAATAAGCAAAGTAAAATAGAAAGATATCATGAAGCATCAAACCAGAATAGAAAAGGATCTCTTCGAAGCATAAACTTGTAGACACCAAGCCCAGCGCACAGCGCAACGGCCTTGCATTATTCACGATGCGATCCACTCCAGTCTATTAAGGTTAAACCAGTAACGAATGTGCGGGCGTGTGGACGGCCGGGGTATGGATTCTAACTTGGACAGAGAGTAGTACATGGGACAGAGCGCAGGAAGATAAGAAAAAGACGAGAAACAGATTTCGCAGGGCCCAGAACAGGAACATTCTTTCGCGGAAAAGAAGGTAAGATAGTAATCGAAAAATAGGAGACAGATCTAGAGGGTTATCCGGGTTATCTCTTTTGTCGCTGTGCGAAGCAGAAGGGGAGAAGTCAGAGGTATTCGATAGTACAGAGCGGGGAAGGGTTTAGGAATTGAGCGATAGGCCCTGGAACCGGCCGACCCACTCATTCTGAGTTGAGTGCAGGCGGGCGCCGCTGGAGCCGGCACCACCGGAGAAGTCGGAGAAGCCTGTCTCCAGAGGACCATAGCCGGTGGGCGAGTACGGGGCAAAAGGGTCAGCCTGTGCATCTTGGCGAGATGACTGAACGAATGGCTGATAGGAGTCGGCAAACGGGCCGCGAAGCATGCCGCCGGGATTTGACAATCCTTCGCCAGCATCAGAACCGTCTCGTCCGCTGTAGGAACGGGATTCTTGCTGGTGGCGACGCTCAGAGTGGGGAGCATCCTGGCTGTACAACGGGTTGCTCATTGCCCCCGTACCTTGCAGGCCAGTGGATGGCGTCACAAATGACGCGGGGTTAATCGCGGACATCCAGATTCTGGTCTTGTAGATCTTGAACAAGTCCGTGACCAAAGAGTTGAAGTTGATGTAAGAGTCCGCAAAATAGTAGAATGTAAGCTTCTTCCAGTCCCTGTTAAGCGGTTAGTACCCTCGCCGTTAATAGGGAAAATTCAAAAACGTACATCTGGAACTCGGCATCAAGAATCTCCATGTTCAGTCGATGCTCAACGACCTTTTGCTGACAAACTCTCTTCGCTTTGGCCTCATTCCCCTCCTTGTCGCGCAGAGTCAGGATTTCATGGTTCTGTGCAAGGCGCTTGATGAGCTTTGGCTTGATCTCAGTAGCAGGCTCCTGCACTCCATGGGCATGAGGACCCATGCCACCTGTAGCGCTGCGGCTGTTGAGACCTGCTGAAGCCACATTCGAACCTTCCATCTGTCCCTGATGGGAGAACATCATGAGCCATTTATAGTGCTCATCCGCATACTTCTGTTTAAGCTCTCTGGCTTTCTGAAGCGACACATTCGCATGCTCTACAGTACCCAGGTCCGTGCCTCGATCAGCCTCAACAATGACGAGATCACCTGCTTTCACCTGGAGACCGGTGTCCTCTTGAATGTAAAACACATCGGCGCGGTGGCACTTGAAAGTCACGATGTAAAGAAGCTGGTTGTGATGGGCATGGGACATGGATAGAGGTTGACGACCATAGGCTCCAGTCATCGCATACTGGCCGAGGGAAGCCGGGAGGCCAGATGACCCATCACTACGGAGTGTCTGCTCACGAGAGTAGTAGGGTGCTGGATGAGAAAGGTCAGCAACACGCAATGGCCATGGAAAAGAGCTAGACTCACGCTGCACTGATGGGTTAGAGTAGTCGTTGATGTTTCCATAGCCATCGTCCCGGTCTCCGAGCCCAGCGCGGGGAGTAGCCGTGGAATGCGAATCAATAGAACTGACAGATACATGGCGCATTGGGATATCGGCAAATGAATGGCGACGACTCTGTGGCATATCTGCGATGCCTCCAAAACCGAGCGAGGTCTGCCAGTGGCCCTTGCGAACATTCTCAAGCGCACGATTCTCCAACAGAGACGACTGGAAGGACTGGAACTGCTGTTCCAGGTTAGATGAATGCTCAGAGAATCGTCGTCTCGTGTTGCTACGTAGATTGCTGTAGCCAGGAATGTCGCGCAATTCGTCCATTTCCTCGACACCCAGATGCTCTTCCGGAACACTGCTCCGGATCCGATGAAGCGAGTGAGCCCCGGCGCCCGAGGCAGAAGAATTTGCTCGATCGCGATACTGATTGCCCATCTGGCCAGCTGCTGCAGCTTGGCGAAGAAGTGCGTTTTCGCGCGCCAGCTGCTCGATGGTCCAAGCCTGGTTGGCCGAGTAGTTGATATCACCGTCAGAGCCATTCAGACTTTCGTCGCCATCGTCATCCTCGCGAACGCGGCCGAGCATAGCAGGATCATATCCTAGCTCACCCAGCACACTCGGTCGTGATGCTCGTGGCTGGCCAGAAGACATGTGCCCCGGAACACGAGCTCGACCGCCGTACGTAGCGCCGGCAGCAGGCTTGTTTGCCACCATACCTAGGTACTCTGGGTCCATTTGGCCGACGGAGTAAGACTGGGAGCGATATGTCTTCGGAGTTGGGTGCAGTGGGATCTGGAATGGGATCGCTGAATCACCGGAGATGGTGCGGGTGATGGGACTCAGCATTTCTTCGCCGAAAGAGCCAGGCGCAGGCGGAGGGTTAGACATGGTGGGAGAGGGTACTATTTCAGACAATCGGGATGGCGGTTCTTTGCGAGAATCGGGGTTGTTCCAAATCCCCGTGCTCCAGGGAAAAGAACTGCCCCCGGTTTGATTCCAGTTGAAGGACCCGCTCAGCCCAGGATTGGAGCTTGTTGCCCAAGGTGGCTGATCACTTGACGGGCTTGCAGGATTCGATGGACCGCTAGTAAGAGGGCCTCCGGTAAGGGAGTGCTTTCGTTGGACCCCAAGCGGTACCTCGTTCAGCCATGATGTCCGACGGACTGGTTTGCTTGTAGGGGCTGTAATAGTATGGGACAGTTGCGCAGGCTCTCCGTCGTCGTCAGAAGAAGCGAGTGCTTCTGAGTCGGGTGTGGAGGCGCACTCCAGGATGGCTCTTCTCGAGTCTGGCGGTGGCATTCGTTGCAGACGCAGGCGTGTTTGCCGGCATCGCAGAGGTTTGTTTGCTAGATGGCGCAGCCATAGCTTCTCATATGAATACTGGTATAATCAGCGCATGCCCAGCAAAAGCAAGTGAATACAGCAAATCTGCTTGAAATGCGACAAGATGTGCGGGGAAGAAACCTACCTGTATTGTAGAGCAAGGTGTAGAAAAGGCTCTGTAAAAGCCTACCGGGTCACGTCGAACACACGCGACAAAGCACCAGTCTTTGTTCCACGCGCTTGAAGTTGGAGATTAATAGCCAATCTCGATCTTTCGAAGACACGAGGGACGGCTGGTTCAATGCTGGATGTGCAGCACTGGTTGGGAACGAAGTCAGCGGCCATGTAAAAGGAAGGAAATCAAATGTGGGAAAGGCTAAAAAAAGAAAAAAAAAGGAAGAAGATTGATGTCTGAAGAGGGGAGCACGGGCGGCATGACTGAGCTGAGCCTCATCGTAACAAAGCGGGGAGCTCGCACTGTCTCAACGCGCTGCACTAGCACATTACCCAACCACATCGTGTCCAGTATTCCGCATGTACTTGGGGGGTGCAGAGAGTGCGAATCTGAAAGAACCCGGCAGATGTCGCGCGACAACTGTTTAACCCCAGAGTGGAGCTCTCCTGCCCCAGATCCCGCAGAATGCGGGCCAAGAACTGAAGACAAAGACGAAATGGAGCTCGCGTCACCACGTACCTTGTAGAGAAAATGATCTAGCAGTCTATTGCGATCCGAGTTCCAGACGACGCCTTGTATCGGGGGGCAAAAATAGCAAAGGAGCAGGGAAAGGAGATCGTAATCGTAATCGTGTCTGCCAAGCGATTCCCCGGATATTAGCAGGTGTCGCAAGGAGAATCTTGAGGCGCAACTTACCACTCTAAGAGATCGCAAGAAGTCTATCCAGAAGCAAATGCGCGAAGATCGTGGGTCTCGTCAGAATGGCCGAGTGTGCTTTGCACGAGATCAGGCTAGTCGAAGCGACCGTTGTTTTCGATTCTTCGCTGAGGTATGTGCGAGTCTGGAGAGAATGAGAGATGATAAACTCGGATTCCCGTCTTTTTCTCTCTCTAACACACGCAGTCTCTCTTGGTGTCTTCGCTTTTTTTTCAAACTCTAGAAGGGAATGCGTTCGGAAGGTGGGAGCTTGGTAGCGTGACCAGAAGGATGTGGAGCAACCAAGACCCTTCAAGGGCGGCGCATGTTGGACAAATGAGTTAAGAAGAGGAAGTGAGAGAAAGATGAAGAAAAAGGCGGGGGAAGAAGAGGAGACGGATCTGGCAACGTCGCGAGTTGATGTTCAGGGGACACGGACCACGGAATCCAGTGGTACAACTCTCTCACAACTTTCAACCTGCTATACACTAAGGATGGTTCCAGTGGTCCCAGTGGTCCCACTCAGTTCTACGGACTATTCATGGCCTTCCCGAGCTCATCACTGGTCCCCGAGCTCATCCAGGATCCCTAGGAGGGTGCCACTACACCCCATACAGCGTTAGTCTAGGTTTGTGCGGGTCTCTGGAGGAGGTTGCCGACGATCATCTGGGGTTTTGACTGGTTTATGAAGCGAGGGACATAATATGCAACCCCTGTCAGCCTACTCCATACACACTAACCATGCATCGGGTCGCACACTCTTGCGGGGTAAACCAAAGTGTCATGAAGTCATTCAATCCGGGTCACCTGGACCGCGTACCCCGGATTGTCGCATTGTTGTCCTCGTGGGGATGCATCCAATAAGCGTGGACTCTACTTTCTGGATCCGCAAGTTCGATGTGTTCTGCATATTACTTTTTTTCTTTTACGTTTTGTGGGGAGAGCTCATGCATCGGGCCTCTCTCTTCCCCGCCCGTAGTCAAGGAATCAGGGTTGATCTACCCCTATGGAGTCTTTTTCCCCAAGACAAGAAGAGTGGGTTCCATCGGTCCAGAACCGATAATCGTTAGGGTGCCACAGAAAGCGTGATACACAAAAGTACCCTGGTATAGCAGAACCCCGGCACCAACCTAATTTCCTCGTCCACGTCCATTATTGCCACAGATTCGCGAATCATCTAGCCATCCGAGCCTCCGATCTGTCTGCATCATTCGATGACTAGCTATTAGATTCTTGCAGCTCTGAAAGTGGGCATTGTTGACGTAAGTGGTATAATGAGCAAACAACATCAGCCCCGCTACCCCACTATGGTCTCACATCACACTTAGGCCTCGGACGGAAAGGAACCCTGTATGTGGACCGTTGGAATAAAGAGGGGACTCGGCATAGGAATGGAAGCTCCCCGACCTGATTAAATCCCCGCAATGTGGGCTTCCCCTCCACGAGAGCACATCTACTGCGTAGGTCGTCCTTCTATAGAATACTGTAGAGACGGATGTCGGTCTAGAATGGATGGAAGAAATATATCCCTCGCAAACCCATACTTCAAAATTCTTTGGACAGTCTAGTTAATTAACGAGAGGTATCAGTGAATGTAAATGTTATACAGCCTTTGGGTTGAAATCGCAAGAAACCGAGCATGAGGCATCACGTGCGGTGCGTCGAGTAAAGAGAAAATCCTTTTACGGAGCGCTATCCAGCGGGGAACTGGCAGTAGCCGCAGCACCCTTTTGCTGGCGGAGCTTCTCCTCAAATCGGGCGAATTCATGCATCGAGACCACCTCTTCCTCATCCATGACCTGCTCTACACCCTTGACCTCTTCAATCTATTCAATCGATTAGCACCCTGCTACAGGGAACAAGCGGGAGGCAACTCACATAGTGCATCAACATCGACTCAATACCATTCTTGAGAGTCACCGTGCTGGAGTCACAGGTACGGCAAGCACCACGCAGCTTCAGCATGACGATACCATCCTCGAATCCCCTCAATTCGATATCGCCACCGTCCTCTTGAATAGCCGGGCGAATACGCGTCTCCAAGAGCTCCTTGATCATGCCGACCACCTCGTCATCATCTTCGTTGTAGACGAGCGAGTCTTCGCCACCACCCTCGGCACCCTCAGCGGAGGAACCCTCCACGACAGAGACAATGGTCTCACCCGAGGTCACGGCCTGCGTGATGAGGCTGAACACCTCGGGCTTGATGTGCGCCCAGTTCGTGTCAGCGGCCTTGGTCACGGTAATGAAGTCGGGTCCGTAGAAGACCGATGTGACACCCTCGCAGTCGAGCAGCTTGGCGGCGAGAGGAGAAGGGTGCGGCGGTGCGAGGGTGGCGCGGGGAGAGAGGTATTCGAGGAAAGTGGTCGGGAAGTCCTCAGGGAGGACGCGGTGGTTGGGGATGAATTTCAAAGCCTGGGAGACGATTAGAATCTCCATAGATACATTTGCAGAGTATAACCACTTACATCGGGGTTGGGAGTGTTCTCGGTCTGGATGAAGATCGTGCGCTTGCTAGACGGCGACCCGACGGCGCCGTTCCGGGCCATGGGTTGTTGGTAGGGTCGTGCTGTCGGTCGGCGGCGAGTCTCTGAGGCTGTGATCGTAGGGAGACGAGCGGCACTGGCCACAGTCCTAGAGGGTGTGAAAGTCGCAGGCCTCGCAGTTCGGCCGCAGGACTCGGAGACAAGCGGCAACCGGGTACCACGCAGCGCACGCCGGAGCATCATTGTGGATGTAGAGCTCACAGACATCTCTGAAAAAATCGAGGATCAGAGTATGAAAATGCGGAGTTCAATGTGTAAAGATATGTTTTGGAAAGTTTGGCGGCGACTCTGACGCAATTCGGTGGTCACGTGATAGAAAGTCATGGAGGTCTGACAAATGCACCGCTCTACAGCCAATGAGAGCAGAGGTGTTCCAGCTTTATGTGCCGAGACTCGGAAGCTGTTGAAAATGGCATAACTAGTTATGAAGGAGAAGTGATTTAAAAGTGAGAATCTATAGTGGTCTTCCATCTTGGATCCAGAACGTCAACACATAGCAAATGTAACAATTGTAGCCGTTGTACAACAGTCAAGATCCATCACGTGCACTCACGCGGAAGTACATGTTATTTCGAGTTAGGGGGTCGTGGAGTGATAGAGGACAAACTTTCCTCTATAACCTTAGTAGGAATTTAAGGTAATTATTAGTAATTACTACTATTTTATACTACTTTATAGAAATTATAACATACCAAATAGCTTATAGAGGATAAACTATCCTCTATCACTCTATTAGCTATAAAGATTTTATAAATTTCTATATATTTTTTTATCTATACAGAAATTACTAGATATCATAATATATACTAGAAATACAGATAAAATACGTCCTCTATAAGGTTAGTAGTAAAAAGAAGAAATACGAAAGATATAATATTGTGATATAAGGAGGGAAACGAGTCTGCCTTTGTTAAGATACTAGTTTGCAGGATAGTAAGCCTATCGATTAGGTAAGGTAACGACTGTCTAAAGGTCTAAGGTGACTCGTAGGAAGAGGTAGGAATAATATATTATAATAAGAACAGAAACTAATTCTTAAAGGAATTAGGAACTATGAAATAGGAGACCTCCTTTTATATAAGGTAGGCTAACAAATAAATATACGGTAGAGAAAAGGAAATATAAGCGAAAGGAGGGCGCGTCGGTAGCGAACCGCCGCCGACCGATAAAGACAAAGGGATTTAGGAATAGCTTTAAGAAGACTTATTCCGTAATAATTATACTTCCTCCCCCTAACGCCTAATCCTAGGCGTTGTAAGATTATATAATATAGGCAAATAAAGAAATTAGGAATTATATACTCGTAGAATCTATAAATATAAATATATCCCCTACTTCTTCTTCTTCTACCCTTTTGCTTATCTATAATATTCCTAATTTTTGCTATATATTACGGCTATTCCGAGATTCTATCTATTTAATATCGAAATATAATCTCCTACGTTTCGCCCGTATTAAAATAGCTAAGGAAAGTCCTATTTCGGAGGAGATACCGGTAGAGGTAGAAAACTAGGGTACTAAGGGTAAAGGTTCTAAGGTTAAGGGTTCGGAGGAGCCCTCCGGTAATAACGTATCGCTAGATAACGATAGAGATCTAGACCTCGTCGGTATAGTTTCGCTTAAGGGTCGCCGCCCTTATTACGTACGTCTCCTTGCCTACGAGTTCTTCTAGTATATAGCGTATTTACGCTATACCTTAACTAATTTTAAGCCTAAGGAAGGCCTTGCTTTTGAAGTATAGTATATCCTTAACGCTATATAATCGATCCTATATAAGTAGTATTTCGACCGTAGAGATAAATATTTTTAGGTATATTTCGCTATCCTTTTCCTAGGTAATTTTGCTAACAAGATTTAATATAGGCGCCTACTAGAATTCTAGGAGATCTATACGACTTAGGTATCTTACTACGTTAGACTTACGACGAGTTTTAGCGTAAGGATACTAAGAATACTTCTTTACGCTAGACCGAGTCGGTATAGGTTTAAATAGCTTTCGCCTAGGTTACGTTTGTTAGTATCTTCGACTCCCTTATAAAGGCTTATTCTAGCTTTTATAGACTTATAGAAACTAAGAAGGTAAAGAAGGCTATCGTAAGTAAATCCTTTCTAATTCGGTAGAGTTTCGCTAATTTTTTCTTATAGGACGCCGACTAGAAGTATAAAAAGTTTTACTCGTAGCGCTATCGCGAACTTACCTCCCTCGTATCGCCCCCTATCTAGGACCGTTCTAGTACCTAGGAGATATACTATAGTAGCCGCTTACTATACGCCCTACTAGGGGATATTAGCTAGTACTTATAGGCTAGTACTAAGTATATCTTTATAGCTTCTATTAAGAAGGTAATTAATAGTCGTACCGCTTATTACCGGAAGAAAGGGGGGTAATTGTCCCCGATTTAGAGGCAGAAGAGCCTAGTACGACTAAGACCTAGGATATAGATATTATCCTTAAGGAGATTTAGGATAGTTTTCCTATTAGCCTTATAGAGCGAGTCTAGTTATATAGTAATCTTTAGGTATATAGGCGGTATTTCGGTAGCGAATCGTATTCCTTCTCCTATTTTTTTAGGATAGTTTCTTCTATCTTACGGACTTCTAGAATCGATAAATTACGTCTTTTATATTAGTTATATCGTAGAAGGGGACTTATTAATTATATTCTAAAGACTATCTTTTCTATTTAACTAAGTAGTATCGTTCTCTATTAAAGGTCTTTTCGCTATATACTTTTTTAACCTTATACTTATCTTTATTATTAAGCTTAGGTATCGGTATAGAATCGGTATTATTTCTAGGGCGTTACTTCTAGGATTTAAGGAGAGAGATATAGAAGATATTATAGATATAGTCGTACTAACTAGGGAGAAGAAGGCAATATATCTATTTTCCGATAGTATTAAGGACTCGGAATAGCCTAATAAATCGGGGACTTAGTTTCTACGTTGTCTTAAGTTTTAGGTTCTTAGTTAATAGTCCGATAAGGTCTCTATATTTAAGGGTCTTTAGCCTATACTTAAGGTTATATTCCTTTGCCTAGGACTTAGTAAATAGAGTAAGTAGTTTATACTTAAGGTTGTAGTATTTAGCTTAGGCTTCGGTAACGTTACGCTAGTAGTTTATAAGTCTTTTACGGATCTCTTAAAGTTTTTTAATTCTTATTATTATAGCCGGGATACTTCTCTTCGAAGGATCGACCTCGATCTTATAGTAAAAGTCTAGCGAATAGCCGAAGAGGGCTTAGAAAGGTAAATAGCCTATTATAGTATTAATAGTATTATTATACGTAAACTCTACTATTCTTAGTAGTTATAGCTAGGTAAGCTACTCTATATTAATAAAATAGCGGAGATAGTATTCAAGAACCTAGTTTATCTATTCTATTTAACTATCGGTTTAGGAGTAGAACGCTATCGAAAGGCGTAACTTAATCTTAGAAAGATAATATAATTCTAACTAGAACTTACTAGTAAAGAGCGATCTACGATTACTAATAATACCTTCTAGCGGGCTATAATAGGTTTAATATTATTATAGAATAATTAGGCGAGGTCGATAGCTATTATCGTTGTAGATATAGGGAAGAAAAAGGACTATTTCGTAAATCTATCGACGATAACGAGAATTATATTAATAGGTTAATCTTAGTAGATCGATAGAGGAAGGCCTATAATAAAATCTATTAATAATTCTATAAATAGCTTTTTAGGGATAGGAAGTATATCTAGCTTCCCGTACGGCCTATACCGTAGAGCTATAGTACCTTAGTAAATTACGTATATCTAGATATATTCGTTAATATCTTAGTTAATATTTACCTAGTAGTATTTCCTTTTAAGAAGTTTAGCTATACGGATACGTCTAAAATAGCTAGAAAGAGGATTATTATAATAGATACTTAATAGTTTTATCCGTAGATTATTTCTAGTTAGGACGTAAAAGCGGCGCTTATATCGAATAAGCCCTCTTAAATTAATAGACTAGTCTTTATTCCCTAGTTACTCTTCTATAATAGCGTACTTTCGCCGCTAAGTCTCTAGGTCTTTGCTTTAAAGTCGCCTAATTAAGTTCTTTAATTTGTCTCTAGGTTCTTCCTAGTAGACGTTTTTAACAATATAGGCGTTATATAACTCTTTAGTAGGGATTAGCTATACCTAGCCTAGTTCTTCTTAGTCGCTTTTAGAAGCTAATTCGGTAGCGAAACTCTCTTATTCCGCGGCTAGGATATCTACGTCTATAGTAGAGGGCTTACTATTAAAATAGATCTTAGCCGAGATTAAATCTTTTATATTAAGTACTTCGACTCTTATAAACTATTAATTAGATAGCTACGTTTTACTTAATATTCGATCCCGTAACGGACCGAGTAGCTCGACTCTAGGAGCGTTCTTATAATCCGAGCCCTATCGCCGAGATAGGCCGTCTATAGGGTTTATTTTACTAGAATAGTATTTTATTTAGAAATTAAACGTAGATAGGAGAAGGTACTATCTAGCCTATCTCCTATTAAGTTTTAGTTTTATAAACGCCTAAAGATTAGAATAGTTAGATAATACTTCGATAGGAGATATACTATCTTTAAAATAATATCGCTAGTATTTAAAGGACTAAATAATAGCGAAAAGCTCCTAATCTAGTATACTATAGTTAACCTCTACGCTATTAAACTTCTTTAACTAAAAGGCGATAGGATACTAAACGCCTTCGTCGTTAGGTTAAGAGAGGATTCTAGCTATAACGTAGTTAGATATATTAGTCTTAAGTCTCTACGGTTTTTCTAGATTAAAGTAATAGAGGAAGAGCGCTATCTTAAATACGTCGAGGATATAGTAAAACGCTACTATTTCTATAGGTATAAGCTCTAGGGAACCTAGCTTCTTACTATTTATACTTCCTTTTATTAAGGATATTAATAGGAGTATAATCTTAGAGTAGTTTCGGATAAAATATCTATAGAAGTTATAGAAACCTAGGAATACCTAAATGTTACGGAAAGTATAGAGAATTAGCTACGAAAGTATATCGGCTATACGCTATAGATCTATAGAAACGCCTTTAGAGGAGATAATAAAGCCTAAGAATTCGACTTTATCCTCGTAGAAGACGTATTTACTTAGTTTAGCGTATAAACCTATAGATCTTATACGTTTAAGGACTTAGCGGATATAGTCGGTATACGAGTCGTAGTCTAACGAAAAGATAAGGATATTATCTAGATACGCTACCGTAAAGACGTCGAGAAGGCCGTAAAGTACTATATAGATATAGGATTAGAATATAGCTAGAGCGTTAGTAAGACTAAAGGATATAATAGTATATTTAAAATAACTATAGTAGGTATAGAAGGCCGTTTTCTATTTATCTCCCTCTTAGATATAGATCTAGTAGTATATATCTTTAATATCGATCTTACTAAACTACTTCGTACTAAAGAGATAGTTAAGAATCTCCGAAATAAGAGGGAGAGGGTAGTAATTCTTAACCGAAATACGATTAAGTCTATAGTAGTCAACGTATAACTAGAGTCTACTATCCTTCTTAGGGGCGAATAGAATTAGGGCTCTTATAGGGCTCTTAGATAGATAGATATATCTATTCTCGAGGTTCTTATTAATATATTAGCAGAGTTCCGAGAGTTCTTTCTCTAAGAGGGGGTAGATCGGTCCGAAAGAAGACGATTAGTTAGCGATAAGTTCGATAGCGTAATCGGTATCTTTAAATAGAGAAAGGGTTATTACCTTTTCGTAGGAGAAGACATCCCGATACGTTTATAGTTCGGTAGGGATTTTAGATAGATCTTAAGAGGGTTATTCGTTATTATCGTCTCTAGGAATCTAGATTTCTTTAGGTATCTAGACAACTATAAAGATATATATTAGTTTATAGGAGTATTTAGCGAAGGCGTAGGGTTTTTTAATTATAATAGAAGGCGTCTTAAACTACTAGAGGCGAGACGTAGGCGTAAGATAGATATTAAGGTCTTATAACGTTATAATCGAGAGTAGGATAGGGCTACCCTATAGGTCTAGATTACGGTCGATAGCAATATATAGACGCTTAAAGGTTCTAACTAACCTATAGGAGTTAGTAGCGGTAATTAGGACCTTCTAGACTCCGTATATAGGTATAGCGAATTAGTTAATAGCCTTAATAATAGGCTTAGTTTGTTTTACTTACTAGAGTTTATAGGTTTTAATAAATTAATAGCTAATAATATCGACTTTAGCGTAGCTATTAAGATCTATATATATTTCGATAGTATCTCGGACGTAGATCGGTATATAGAAATAGGAAGCTATCTCTACTTAAGAGTAAGGAGTCGAAAACGTAGAGTCTACTCCGACTTATTAGTATTTTCCTAGAGAATCTTACCTATATTAGTATAGCCTCGGTCGTAGGTAGGTTATAGATAACTATTACTACTATAGTTAAAGTATTTAAGAGGTCGTCTATCCTATCTAATTAGGTTCTTATTACGAGGGCGAAATAGATTATTATAGTTTCGTACTAGTTCCTTATTAGGGTCGTTAGCGTTATAGTTATATAGGCGTTAACCTTAGTTTAATCTATATAGGTAATTAGGATTAGCGTTATACCTAGAGTTTAAGTTAGAGTAAGACTTAGAGTTACGAAGAGATCCTTAGAAATAGCGCTTAGAGGGTCCTAGGTTTAGTTCCCTATCGTTAGCTTTACGCTTATATTTCTCCTATAATTAGAGGATTTCCTAGTAATAGTATATAATATTAATTATTTTATCCCGAGTCTATAGGAGGCTAAGGATATAGAGGTTAATTAAGTTTTATAGCGAGTACTAGAGTTTCGCGAAGAAGGAGAGGCTTTGTTCGGTCTCCGAGGGACGAGGGAAATATTATTTAAGGGTATCGAGATAGGCGTAGAACTCTCTCGGATCTTCGTCGGAATATTAGAAGGTCTTTTCGAGCTAGACCTAAACTTCGGCCTAGAGATTAGTAGTATTCCGGATAAGGGAAAAGGTAAATTCTTTAAAATAGGTCTATAATTCTTCGGCGTAGCGCTAGTCTTCCGGTATTAATTTACTAACGTATCGGTACTATCTTATACAGTAGGTTTTATCTATAAAAGAGATACCGAGAAGGATCTTTCTACTATCGTAGTAGTACTTATAAGGTACGCCTTAGAAGGCGGTTTTAAGGTCTAATAGCTAGTTTTATCGCTATTAAAGGTTAAATATAATCTTAAATCGAGAAATATCTTTAAACTTAATTTTAAATCGATCTTTATAGTTAGGGTCTAAATCGCGATAGTTCTAGGGACGATTCGCCTAGCTATCGAGTATAGCTTCCTTAGTATAGAGTTTAGCGATACGTTGCTTTAGGGTAACTTATTGTTTAAGTCTCTTAATAGTTTGCTAAGCTAGTCGGTAGTTTTTAGTAATTTACTCGATATCGGGAAGCCCTTCGTCGATAGGGGTTATATCGCGAGGAGTTTTAATAATTAGCTATAGTTCGGTAGTATTTCGGCTTTGTAATAAAGCCCTTTAGGTAGAGGATCGAGTATTAGGAGATATCGTAACCTTAGGTAATCGAAGTCGAAGAATTAGAATTATTAAGATACTAGTTTATAGGATAGTAAGCCTATCGATTAGGTAAGGTAACGACTATCTAAAGGTCTAAGGTAACTTATAGGAAGAGGTAGGAATAATATATTATAATAAGAATAGAAACTAATTCTTAAAGAAATTAGGAACTATAAAATAGGAGACCTCCTTTTATACAAGATAGGCTAACAAATAAATATACGGTAGAGAAAAGGAAACATAAGCGAAAGGAGGGCGTATCGGTAGCGAACCGCTACCGACCGACAAAGACAAAGGGATTTAGGAATAGCTTCAAGAAGACTTATTCTGTAACAGCCTTACATTATACGTACGGGAAAGGGTTATTATAGTATATATAAGGCGGTAAAAATAGGATAATATAGCAAAAAGGGGTAAGTTCGGGGGCTAGAGATTACGTAAGTAATCGATAGCTACCAAACGTACTCAAAATCAATATATAATAATAGTAAAAAAGGGTTTTGTTATCTTATCCTCCCCTACTATCTCTAAACTCGTCCCGAGTTTACGTAATATAGAATAGGAAGGGTTAGAATAAATATAAAACTTAGGGGAAACGTAATATTAGGAAAGGATAGATATCTAATAAGAATAAGGTTATATATACGTAGAGAAAATAAGAAAAATTAGATAGGAACTAGAAAAAGATCTCTCGAAGACTACGTTTAGCTAACCTTAGGGATTTTCGAAGGAATTTTTAGAAATCGGATAAAATCGTATAAAATCGGGGATATAACTATATTTAATAAAAATTTTTAGGGGAATTACTTTAATAATAAAAGAGATAAAGATAAATAGTATAAAGAAGGTATATATATATATAATAAAGAGGTATCGAGGGGGAAATTATATAGATACGTAGTACTAAGGTAGCCTATATAAATAAAGAAATCGTATAAATAAAAGAGACCTTATTTCGCTAGAAAACTTCCCCTCTTAAAATATTTTTTATATACGTTTTCGAGTATAACCTTAGTATTTTACTTTATTTTCGTATATTTCTTATCGATTTATATTATTCCTATAAGTAACTAAGGTAAGTCGATACCTTATATCGCTATCGCTATCGAATAACGCTAAGAACGTAGGAATTAGCTAAGTTATACGTATTAGAAGTATATATAAGTACGATATAGAGCTAATTAAAGGAATATATATAAGTATAGACTACGATAAGGCTTATAACGAGCCTAGAGATAGTATCTTATCGCCCTAGAAGTCGCTAAGTCCTATTTTTCGTCTACGCTATACTCGTAGCGGTAGTCGTAGTAGTACCCCTATTCCTCGCTCTCGTAAGCCCTACTATACGCCCCCTAGGGAGTCGGTTCGCCTTAGCTCCCTAGGGATAAGCGACGCTAAGATAGTAGAGAGTCGTACTCCCCTAGGTAAGTTATTAAATTCGATAGAGTTTAGGGGCTAATATAGTAGGAAGTAACTCTATCTAGTAAGGAAGATTATAAGAAGCTCCTCGACGAGTATTTAAACCCGCTACCGTACCTATTTAATAGTAAGCTCGACGAGGATATTATAGCGGCGCCTATATAGCGCGATATAGACTAGTATAACGCTAAAGGAGGATCTATTAACTCTACTAATAAGCGCCGAGGCGCCTATATCTAGTAGGTAGGGTTAATTACTCTTACTAGGTATACTTATAAGCGCTATAGTAAATAGCGAGGCCTTTTTAAGAGCTACTATATACTAGTTATCGGAGGGAAGTTAATTAGCGATAGAGTGTATAGTAATTATATTTATAGTAGTAATTCCTCTCGCTACTCTCTATATAAGTTCGGTCGACTTCGGTAGATTCTAAGGCTAATATTATACTTATAGGTAGATTAAAGATCCTACCTAAGTTAGTAGCTATAGTCTTATAAGTCTAGAACCTAAGTTATCTACGTCTAATAATCTAAGAGTCTAGCATAAGCGTAAGGATCCTAAGCCTTCTTAGGAGGAAGTAGAGGATACTATCTAGAATATTATCGGCCTCGCTAAACACTAGTAATTAGAATCTACTATAGCTAGCGCTATAAAAAAGGATAAAGGTAGTACGTAGAAGTCTCCTAGGGAGATCTTACTTAAGTTCGTAGACATAGTAAAGAACTCTTACTATTTTTATCGGTCCTTATTTTATACGCCTAAGTAGCTATAGGCCTATAGTAGCGGTAATATTAACTAGGCTAAGATTTACGTATAGTTTTAGGATTATACTAAGAATATATTTAAGATAATCCTTAATTATATTGCTATAAAGACTTTCTTAGAGAAGAAAGACTAGCTAGAGTCCGAAGATAAAGATAAAGAGATAGCTACTAGTTATACTAAGGATAATAACTAGGTTAACTAAGTTTATATACTATTAGGGGTTTCTTAAGGATTTTTTTTAAGGATTTCTATAGCGCCTAAAGATACTAGTTTATAAATTATATATCTTAGAGTTATTTTATACCGCCGATAGGTAAAGAGTAAGAGCTTAAGCTACCGATTAAATTATTTTCTTCTTTATTTTTATTCTTATTATCTTAAATTTATAGGATTCGTAGGCTTTCGTACCGAAATAACGACTATAAATAGTATATCTTATCCTTTTAGATCTTCTTAGGTAGCGTCTTAGCTAGGAGAACTAGAAGAATTATCGCTATAATATTTATCCTCGTTATTATCGGAGGAAGATATTAAGTTAATAGTAGATTTATAGTTATTTTCTTCGGAATTCTACTTATTAGAGGGCTATTAGTTACTCTTAGGTATTTTTAGCTACTTATTTTCGACTATAGTCGCTTTATTATCTTTCTTTTTATATATTTTATTATTTTACTTACGTATTTTATTAATAATATTTTTCGTAGCTACTTCCTCTCCTATCTACTTAGAGTATATACTATTATACTTTAATTATAGCTACTTCTTAAACTATTTCTATTCTTCCTAGGTAAATATCGATAAGTCTAAGTATATTAGTAGAGGATTATTACTATCGAGGATCTTTTATAACTTTTTAAGGTATTTAATAGTTATACCGGCTCTATATAGCGCTAAATAAGCTACCGAGGATATCTATAATAACTATAGGTTATCTATATTAGCTTTAAGTAACTAAGATCTATTAATTAAGTAGTAGAGAACGTAGCTATTAGGCTCCGCTAATATATATATCCTAAGTAGATAGGACTCTAGGACTTTATAGGGTCTAAACTATTTACTTTTAAACTTTTTCCCGCTCTTATTATATATAAGTACCTAGGTACTAGGCTTAAAACTAGACTTCTTTACTAATAAGTTATAGATCTTTTGCTATCGAATAGCGTAGATAAGAAGGAGCTTATTTACCTTTATACGTATATTACTAATAGCGTAGATACTTTCGAGATAATCTAGTTAATTTTAAATACTCTTATCTATATTATCGCTAGGAATATATAGATAGATACTATATACTAAGTAAAATAGACTATATCTTATAATAGTATACTTATAGATCCTTATTATAAAGAGTATTTACTATAAATAAAGGTCCTAAGCCTTCGTCGGCTTATTTATTAGATATTTCGTAAGTATTTTGCCTAGAGTTCTATTTAAATTCTCTATCTTCCTATTCGTATAGGGATAATAGAGAGTAGTAGTCTTATATTTAGCCTTAAGAAGCTAAATATAATACTCGACGGTACTAGCTATAAGGTTAGGGCTATTATCGGAGTAAATCTCTCTAAAGGCGCTATAGTACGTAAAGATATTATTATATAGAAATTAGCTAAGAACTTCTTCGGTCGCTTTAGGAATTACCTTTACTACTAGCTAGCCTATTATATAGTTAATAATAGTAATTATCTATTAATTTCTATTAGGCGTAATTAGAAGATAGCTAATAAGGTTAATTCCCTAGCGCTCGAAGGGCTAAATTCTAGCTATAACTATATATTAAGTAGCTTCTTATTTAAGTCCTTTCTATAATCTTTAAGAAACTTAATAATTTAGGCAACTTTAGGTAGTTTCTTTAATATCCTATCGTATTAAGGGCTACTATATACGAGGACGAATAACCCTACTTAATCCTAGGTAACCTAAATAACTAAACTCCTAGTATAAGCGTCTTACTAAGTCTCTATAGACGACTAGTCCTAAGTATAGTACGTAGACCCTATCGTCGTAGGCGAAGATTAGTTAATAGTTACTTATATCGCTACGTTTAGGCGAGATCGGCTAAAAACTTAACTATAAAGCGTATTTTAGGACTTACTTTACGAGTTTCTTATCGTCTAGTAGTACCTTATTATCGAGATACTACTTAGTCGCTACTAACTAGTCTTCTTTAGGTATACCTCTAACGCTTAGGATATTAATAGATATATCTTATACCGATTAGGATTATAATATATTCGTAGGGCTATCTTCGATAAAATCTAGCCGTCGGCTAATTACGTTAGGAATAATAGCTTCTAATCCCTTCTAATATTAAATATCTAGGTTATACTCCTAGAATTTATCGACCTAGCGAGTAAGTCGCTTACTATAGGTCGTTATAGTCTATAAATACTATAAACTTATATAATTAGTTACGATAGTCGTATAAGTTCTATTCTTAATATAACGATCCTATAGGTATAAGGCTTCTTTAATAGCTAATAGCTCTTTTTTATAGATAGGGTAGTTTAATTCGGCGCCCTAGAGCTTATATCTATCGAATATAATAGGGTAATAGATACTATTTTTATCTACTTATAGGAAAACTATACTAATTGCCTATTCCGACGTATTAGTTTTAATATAGAAGGGCTTTATTCTATCGGGCTACTATAATATAGGGGTAGTAATTAGTAGGTTCTTTAATTATTTAAAAATACTCTCGTACGCTATCGTCTAATTAATCGGCTAATACTTCTACTTTCGGACTATCTTATCGGCCTCCTTTAAGAGTTTATAGAGAGGAATATAGATCTTTATAAAGTCCTTAATAAAGCGTCGATAGTATATAGCTAATCTAAGGAACTAATAGACTTTATAGATATTCCGTAGTATTAGCTAGTCGTAAATAGTATCAATTTTAGCTTTTATCGGCCGTATATAACTATTTCTAATAATATAACTATAGAATTCTAAACTTTCGGTAGCGAATTTATATTTTTCCGGCTTTATATAGAGCTTTTGCTCTTCTAGCAACGTAAGTACTTAATCGAGGTATTTATAATACTCTTCTATAGAATCTAAAAAGATTAGGATATTATCTAGATATATAACGATGTATTTACCTAAAAGTAGGCGTAACGTATTATTTATAACTATCTAGAATATTATAGGAGTATTATAGAGGCCGAATAGTATAGCGAGCTACTCGTATTTACCCTATATCGTATTAAATACTATTTTTAGGATCGAACTTATGCCTATCTAGATCTACTAGTATCCGGCGGCTAAGTTAATCTTCGAAAGTACCTTCGCCTTGCCGATAGTATCTATTAATTCTTATATCCGAGGTAATAGTAAGATAATAAAACCCTTTTTTACTGTTATTATATGTTGATTTCGAGTACGTTCGGTAGCTATCGATTACTTACGTAATCTCTAGCCCCTAAACTTATCCCTTTTTGCTATATTATCCTATTTTTACTGCCTTATATATACTATAATAACCCTTTCCTATACGTATAATATAAGGTAGACTTATTTCCCTTCTTATATTATATCTAGTAGTATATCCTAGCGATTATCCTTCTATAGACGGTCGGGGGAGGCCGCTATCGCTCGATTATATTACCGAATTCGTTATTAAGTTCGTTAGATATATCTAATACGCCTCCCTAAGGACGATCCCCGATCTTAACTAGTTAAAGCCGATAGTTAAGAGATTCTCCTACCTTCTATCTCCTTCTATAGCCTAATATCTCTCTCCGAATATAATCTTTCGAGGAATTACGGTAAGTAATAGAGGTATCTAATATAATTATAAGGGAGTATATAGGCCTAATTAACCTACTACCTCCTTAATTATGCTAAAAAGGGATATAGAATATATAGATATAACGAGATTCCTTAATTTTCGGCCGAGATATAGGAGATAAGTATCCTTCTTAGACCGACTAGTTAGTCTCGGGCCTAGGAAGTATAAAGAAGGGAGCTATTATATTAAGGAGGTAATATATATATAAAGTTATCTTAATTATTTTAAAAATTATCTTCGAAGTTAACCGATTTTAACCGATTTCTCTTAAACTTATCCGATTTTAGTATAGCTAATATTAATATATCCGATTATACCCTATAGGAGGCTTATTAGTAAGCCTAATAGCTAGCTAAATAGTAGGCCTAGCCGTAGGAAGGTTAATCCTAAGCGACCTCGGACCCTAGCCCTACTACGCGAAATAGCTAGAGTATTCGCCTAACTATACTAGGTACTAATATAGTCTTATAGACGCTACCGCTTAATATAGCGCTATAATATCTATAAGCCTAGTATAAGGTATCGGATAAGGCTACCTAATCCTAGCTTATTAAGCTTACTGCCGAGCGTAAGTATATATTCGCTACTAGCGTCGTAAGTACCGTAGTCGGAGTCGCGAATTCCTACTCCGAATCTATATAATCGGCTATACGTAAAGCGATTATTAAGAGTATCCGCCCGATTAATAACTATATAGGTAAAATTAAGGATAATAGCGCCTATAACTTCCTCTATAACTACGAAAGATACTTCTATAAGATTATATAGTACGCTAGCGCCGAACCCTCTAATATAGATAAAGTTATATTAGTAAGTAGTTATCTAGTTAAGTATATAGCTAAAATCTAGATAGTATATAAGACTAAAGTCGCTAGTTATTACGTCCCTTATATTATTACCTAGGATAGTTTTAAGAATTAGATTAAGTAAGAGTTCTCGGAGTATCTCGGTAAGGAAAAGCGCTAAGAGAAATTTATTTATATACGATAGTAGGATAAATAGTCGTTCTAGTTATTCGCTATTAACCTCTAGTAAGCTATAGCCGAATACGATTATATTAAGATTCTAGAAGAGCTTCTTGTATAGTACCTTAAGATAGGCGTAAATACCTATTTACGCTATCGGTAGGCCGAAGAGACTAATCTACCTATAGCTCTCGTAGATATTATCTATTACTTTATTAAATTCGAGCGTAGAGATATAATTTCGGGATATATTAGCCGCTACGACCTAGATATAATAGATCTCGACGTAATAAATAGCTAATAGGAAAAGCCTAAATAAGAAATCCGAATATACTATTACTATAAGAAGCTTAGTTATCTTAAAAGAGACTACTAAAAGCTTGCTATAGCCTAAAAGAAAGCTAAGAAGAATAAGGGCGTATCCGATAATAAGAAGTCGATAAAAAACTAATATAGCCTAATAATTACGAAGCCTTAATCGGCTATATAAAGAAAGCTTCGCTATTATCTAATAACGCTATACTAGATAAACTCGATAAACTAGACCTACTCGTAGAAAAGGAAAAGAGTAAACCCCCGAATTTAAATAACGCCTTACTTAATATCCTCGAAGAATAACTATAAGATATAGAGGGAGAGTTAAATATTATTAACGCTAATTTAAATATTATAAACGACTTCTTTATATTCTATTCTACTAAGATTAGGTAAGTAGAAGACGCTTCTCTTATCTCTATACTCCTTAATAGCGGTACCTTATATATCTTTATCTCCTAGAGAATAATTTCTAGTATAAAATCGAATATTTCTATCTAGAAAGTTATTTATATAATTAAAGTTAATCTACCGAATAGAAGTTATCTTAAAACGAAGTCTATAACGTAGTTCCTTATATAATTAGGAGACTAGTATAGATATATCTCGGTATAGGTCCTTTACTTAGACTAGTATAAGCTTATTTTCGGGCGTAATTTCCTCCGAAAGTATAACCCTACTATCGATTAGCGTAACTCGACTATAAAGATTTATAATAAATATAGTTTATATATCGTTACTCCTTAGTCTACGCTAAAGATATTACTAGATAGTATAGAACGTCTTAATCTAATCTCCGCTAAGTAATATAGACGTATTTCTTATAAGAAGGGCTCCGAACTTATTCTTACGGTTATTCGCCCCTCCGAGAGTAATAAAAAGCCCCCGAATCTTAAGTATTCCGATCCTCGTATATAATTAATCCTCGAAAAGTATATAAGCGTCTTCCCTACAGAGCTACCTAATAAGCTCCCTCCTAAGCGATCTATTATATATAATATCGATAGTAGAGATATACCCCTAGTAAATATTAATATATATACCTTATCCGCCGAAAAGCTAAATAAGTAAGCGTAATAGATCGAAGACCTTATTAAGAAGGGCCTAATTCGACTATTAAGTAGTCCCTAGGGTTTTCCGGTTATCTTTGCCAAAAAGCCTAATAGAAAATAGCGTATATATATCGACTATTATATATTAAACTATATAACGGCGAAAAATAGCTACCTATTACCTTAGATATAAGAATTAATAGATACTATCGGTAAGGCGAAGGTACTTTCGAAGATTAACTTAGCCGCTAGATACTAGTAGATCTAGATAGGTATAAGTTCGATCCTAAAAATAGTATTTAATACGATATAAGGTAAGTACGAGTAGCTTACTATACTATTCGGCCTCTATAATACTCCTATAACGTTCTAGATAGTTATAAATAATATATTACGCCTATTTTTAGGTAAATACGTTGTTATATATCTAGATAATATCCTAATCTTTTTAGATTCTATAGAAAAGTATTATAAATACCTCGATTAAGTACTTATATTACTAGAAAAGTAAAAGCTCTATATAAAGCCAGAAAAATATAAATTTGCTACCGAAAGTTTAGAATTCTATAGTTATATTATTAGAAATTTACTATAGAATAAAAGCTAAAATTAATACTATTTAAAAGCTAACTATATAAAGCCAGAAAAATATAAATTTGCTACCGAAAGTTTAGAATTCTATAGTTATATTATTAGAAATAGTTACGTATAGCCGATAAAAGCTAAAATTAATACTATTTACGACTAGCTAACGCTATAGAATCCGTTAGTTCCTCGGATTAGCTATATACTATCGACGCTTTATTAAGGACTTTATAAAGATCTATATTCCTCTCTATAAACTCTTAAAAGAGGCCGATAAGATAGTCTAAAAGTAGAAATATCGGCCGATTAATTAGATAATAGCGTATAAGAGTACCTTTAAACGATTAAAGAACCTACTAATTACTACCCCTATATTATAGTAGTCTAATAGAATAAAGCCCTTCTATATTAAAACTAATACGTTAGAATAGGCAATCGGTATAGTTCTCCTATAGGCAGATAAAAATAGCGTCTATTACCCTATTATATTCGATAGATATAAGCTCTAGGGCGCTAAATTAAACTACCCTATCTATAAAAAAGAGCTATTAGCTATTAAAGAAGCCTTACGCCTATAGGATTATTATATTAAGAATAGAACTCGTATAACTATCGTAACTAATTACGTAAGTTTATAGTATTTATAGACTATAACGACCTATAGTAAGCGACTTACTCGCTAGGTCGATAAATTCTAGGAGTATAACTTAGATATTTAATATCGGAAGGGATTAGAAGCTATTATTCCTAACATAATTAGCCGGCGGCTAGATTTTATCGAAGATAGTCCCGTAAATATATTATAATCCCGACTGATATAGGATATATCTATTAATACCCTAAGCGTTAGAGGTATACCTAAAGAAGACTAGTTAGTAGCGACTAAGCGGTATCTCGATAATAAGGTACTACTAGACGATAAGAAACTCGTAAAGTAAGTCCTAAAATATACTTTATAGTTAAGTTTTTAGCCAATCTCGCCTAAACGTAGCAACGTAAATAACTATTAACTAATCTTTGCCTACGACGATAGGGTCTATATACTATACTTAGGACTAGTCGTCTATAGAGACTTAGTAAGACGCTTATACTAGGAGTTTAGTTATTTAGGTTACCTAGGATTAAGTAGGGTTATTCGTCCTCGTATATAGTAGCCTTTAATACGATAGGATATTAGAAACTACCTAAAGTTGCCTAAATTATTAAGTTTCTTAAGAATTATAGAAAGGACTTAAATAAGAAGCTACTTAATATATAGTTATAGCTAGAATTTAGCCCTTCGAGCGCTAGGGAATTAACCTTATTAGCTATCTTCTAATTACGCCTAATAGAAATTAATAGATAATTACTACTATTAACTATATAATAGGCTAGCTAGTAGTAAAGGTAATTCCTAAAGCGACCGAAGAAGTTCTTAGCTAATTTCTATATAATAATATCTTTATATACTATAGCGCTTTTAGAGAGATTTACTCCGATAATAGCCCTAACCTTATAGCCGATACTATCGAGTATTATATTTAGCTTTTTAAGGCTAAGTATAAGACTACTACTCCCTATTATCCCTATACGAATAGGAAGATAGAGAATTTAAATAGAACTCTAAGCAAAATACTTACGAAATATCTAATAAATAAGCTAATAAAGGCTTAGGACCTCTATTTATAGTAAGTACTCTTTATAATAAGGATCTATAAGTATACTATTATAGGGTATAGTCTATTTTACTTAGTATATAGTATCTATCTATATATTCCTAGCGATAATATAGATAAGAGTATTTAAAATTAACTAGATTATCTCGAAAGTATCTACGCTATTAGTAATACGTATATAAAGGTAAATAAGCTCCTTCTTATCTACGCTATTCGATAGCAAAAGATCTATAACTTATTAGTAAAGAAGTCTAGTTTTAAGCCTAGTACCTAGGTACTTATACGTAACGAGAGTAGGAAAAAGTTCGAAAATAAATAGTTTAGACCCTATAAAGTCCTAGAGTCCTATCCGCTTAGGATATATATATTAGTAGAGCCTAGTAGCTATATCCTCTACTACTTAATTAATAGATCTTAGTTACTTAAAGCTAATATAGATAACCTATAGTTATTATAGATATCCTCGGTAGCTTATTTAGCGCTATATAGAGTTAGTATAACTATTAAATACCCTAAAAAGTTACGAAAGATCCTCGATAGTAATAATCCTCTACTAATATACTTAGACTTATCGATATTTACCTAGGAAGAATAGAAATAGTTTAAGAAGTAGCTATAATTAAAGTATAATAGTATATACTCTAAGTAGATAGGAGAGGAAGTAGCTACGAAAAATATTATTAATAAAATATGTAAGTAAAATAATAAAATATATAAAAAGAAAGACGATAAAACGACTATAGTCGAAAATAAATAGCTAAAAATACCTAAGAGCGACCGATAGTCCTCTAATAAGTAGAATTCCGAAGAAAATAACTATAAATCTACTATTAACTTAATATCTTTCTTCGATAATAACGAGGATAAATACTATAGTAATAATTCTTCTAGTTCTCCTAGCTAGGACGCTACCTAAGAAGATCTAAAAGGATAAGATATACTATTTATAGTCGTTATTTCGGTATAAAAGCTTATAAATCTTATAAATTTAAGATAATAAGAATAAAAATAAAAAAGAAAATAATTTAATCGGCGGCTTAAGCTCTTACTCTTCGCCTATTAGTAGTATAGAATAACTCTAAGATATATAATTTATAAACTAGCGCCTTTAGGCGCTATAGAAACCCTTAAAAAAATCCTTAAGAAACCCCTAATAGTATATAAACTTAGTTAACCTAGTTATTATCCTTAGTATAACTAGTAGCTACCTCCTTATCTTTATCTTTAGACTCTAGCTAGTCTTTCTCTTCTAAGAAAGTCTTTATAGCGATATAATTAAGGATTACCTTAAATATATTCTTAGTATAATCCCGAAACTATATATAAATCTTAGCCTAGTTAATATTACTACTACTATAGGCCTATAGCTACTTAGGCGTATAAAGTAAGGACTAGTAAAAATAGCGAGAGTTCTTTGCTATATCTATAAACTTAAGTAAGATCTTCTTAGGAGATTTCTACGTACTATCCTTACTTTTCTTTATAGCGCTAGCTATAGTAGATTCTAATTACTAGTATTTAGCGGGGCTAATAATATCCTAGATAGTATCCTCTACTTCCTCCTAAGAAGGCTTAGAATCTTTACGCTTATAGCTAGACTTCTAGATCGTTAGATATAGGTAACTTAGGTTCTAGACCTATAAGACTATAGCTACCTACTTAGGTAGGACCTTTAATCTACCTATAAGTATAATATTAGCCTGTTACGGAATGAGTCTCTTTTGAAGCTATTCCTAAATCTCTTTGTCTCTTGCCTTTGTCGATCGGCGGCGGTTCGCTGCCGACGCGCCCTCCTTTCGCTTATGTTTCCTTTTCTCTACCGTATATTTATTTGTTAGCCTACCTTGTATAAAAGGAGGTCTCCTATTTTATAGTTCCTAATTCCTTTAAGAATTAGTCTCTATTCTTATTATAATATATTATTCCTACCTCTTTATATAAGTTACCTTAGACCTTTAGATAGTCGTTACCTTACCTAATCGATAGGCTTACTACCCTACTAACTAGTATCTTTAATAATTCTAATTCTTCGACTTCGATTACTTAAGGTTACGATATCTCTAAATACCCGATCCTCTACGTAAAGGGCTTTTGTCTTAAAGCCGAAATACTACCGAACTATAGCCGATTATTAAAACTCCTTGTAGTATAACTCCTATCGACGAAGGACTCCCTAATACCGAGTAAATTGCTAAAAACTATCGACTTACTTAGCAAACTATTAAAAGACTTAAGCAATAAGTTGCCCTAAAGCGACGTATCGCTAAACTCCGTACTAAGGAAGCTATACTCGATAGCTAAGCGAATCGCCCCTAAAACTATCGCGATTTAGATCCTAACCGTAAAGATCGATTTAAGATTAAGTTTAAAGATATCTCTTAATTTAAGGTTATATTTAACCTTTAGTAGCGGCAAAATTAGCTATTAGACCTTAAAACCGCCTTCTAAGGCGTACCTCGTAAGTACTACTACGATAGTAGGAAGATCCTCCTCGGTATCTTCTTTATAGATAAAACCTACTATATAAGATAGTACGTTAGTAAATTAATACTAGAAGACTAGCGCTACGCCGAAGGATTATAGACCTACTTTAAAGAATTTACTCTCTCTCTTATCCGGAATACTACTAATCTCTAGGCCGAAGTTTAGGTCTAGCTCGAAAAGACCTTCTAATATTCCGACGAAGATCCGAGAGAGTTCTACGCCTATCTCGATACCCTCGAATAATATTTCCCTTGTCTCTTAGAGACCGAACGAAGCCTCTCCTTCTTCGCGAAACTCTAGTACTTACTATAAAACTTAATTAACCTCTATATCCTTAGCCTCCTATAGACTCGGGACGAAATAATTAATATTATATACTACTACTAAGAAATCCTCTAATTATAGGAGAGATATAAGCGTAAAGCCGACGATAGGGAACCGAACTAAGGACCCTCTAAGCGCTATTTCTAAGGATCTCTTTGTAACTCTAAGCCTTACTCTAACTTAAACTCTAGGTATAACGTTAATCCTAATTACCTACGTAGATTAAACTAAGGTTAACGCCTATATAACTATAATACTAATAACCCTAATAAGGAACTAGTACGAAACCGTAACGATCTATCTCGCCCTCGTAATAAGAACCTAATCGGATAGAATAGATAACCTCTTAAGTACTTTAACTATAGTAGTAATAGTTACCTATAACCTACCTACAACCGAGGCCGTACTAATATAGGTAAGATTCTCTAGGAAAACGCTAATAAGTCGGAGTAGACTCTATACCTTCGACTCCTTACTCTTAAGTAGAGATAGCTTCCTATTTCTATATACCGATCTATATACGAGATACTATCGAAATATATATAGATCTCGATAGCTACGCTAAAGTTAATATTATTAGCTATTAATTTATTAAAACCTATAAACTCTAATAAGCAAAATAAACTAAGCCTATTATTAAGGCTATTAACTAATTCGCTATACCTATATACGGAGTCTAGAAGGTCCTAATTACTGCTACTAACTCCTATAGGTTAGTTAGAACCTTTAAGCGTCTATATATTGCTATCGACCGTAATCTAGACCTATAGGGTAGCCCTATCCTACTCTCGATTATAACGTTATAAGACCTTAATATCTATCTTACGCCTACGTCTCGTCTCTAGTAGTTTAAGACGCCCTCTATTATAATTAAAAAACCCTACGCCTTCGCTAAATACTCCTATAAACTAGTATATATCTTTATAGTTGTCTAGATACCTAAAGAAATCTAGATTCTTAGAGATAACGACAATAAATAACCCTCTTAAGATCTATCTAAGATCCCTACCGAACTATAGGCGTATTAGGATATCTTCTCTTATAAAAAGGCTACGACTCTTCCTTTATTCAAAGATACCGATTACGCTATCGAACTTATCGCTAATTAATTACCTCCTTTCGGACCGATCTACCCCCTCTTAGAGAAAGAACTCTTAGAACTCCGCCGATATATCGATAAGAACCTCGAGAATAGATATATCTATCTATCTAAGAGCCCTATAGGTACCCTAATTCTATTTGCCCCTAAGAAAGATAGTAGACTCCGATTATACGTTAACTACTATAGACTTAATCGTATTTCGGTTAAGAATTACTACCCTCTCTCTCTTATTTCGGAGATTCTTAACTGTCTCTTCGGTACGAAGTAGTTTAGTAAGATCGATATTAAGGATATATACTATCGGATCCGTATCCGAGAGGGTAACGAATAGAAAATAGCCTTTCGTACCTACTACGGTTATTTCGAATATACTATTATACCCTTTAGTCTTACTAACGCCCTAGTAATATTCTAATCCTATATCTATATAGTACTTTACGGCCTTCTCGATGTCTTTATAGTAGCGTATCTAGATAATATCCTTATCTTCTTATTAGATCGTAACTTATATACCGACTATATCCGCTAAGTCCTTAAATATATAAGATCTATAGGTTTATACGCTAAACTAAGTAAATACGTCTTCTACGAGGATAAAGTCGAATTCTTAGGCTTTATTATCTCCTCTAAAGGCGTTTCTATAGATCTATAGTATATA
Organism: Penicillium sp. DT28; assembly: GCA_036712075.1. Classification (NCBI taxonomy): domain Eukaryota; kingdom Fungi; phylum Ascomycota; class Eurotiomycetes; order Eurotiales; family Aspergillaceae; genus Penicillium; species Penicillium sp. DT28. The sequence continues at coordinate 225,103 of JAZHLO010000002.1, forward strand.
GCCGATATACTTTCGTAGCCGATTCCTCGTACTTTCCGTAATATTTAGGTATTCTTAGGATTCTATAACTTCTATCGACGTTTTATCCGAAACTATTCTAAGATTATACTCCTATTAATATCCTTAATAAAAGGAAGTATAAATAGTAAAAAGCTAGGTTCCCTAGAGCTTATACTAATAGAAATAGTAGCGTTTTACTATATCCTCGACGTATTTAAGATAGCGCTCTTCTTCTATTATTTTAATCCGGAGAGACTATAGAGACTTAAGACTAATATATCTAACTACGCTATAGCTAGAATCCTCTCCTAACCTAACGATAAAGGCGTCTAGTACCCTATCGCCTTTTAGTTAAAGAAGTTTAATAGTATAGAAGTTAACTACGGTATACCGGATTAGGAGCTATTCGCTATTATTTAGTCTTTTAAATACTAGCGATACTATTTCGAAGGTAGTACGTCCCCTATCGAAGTATTATCTAACTATTCTAATCTTTAGGTATTTATAAAGTAACTAAAACTTAATAGGAGGTAGGCTAGATAGTACCTTCTCCTATCTACGTTTAATTTCTAAATAAAGTACTATTCTAGCAAAATAAACCCTATAGATAGCCTATCTCGGCGATAAGGCTCGGACTATAAGGACGCTCCTAGAGTCGAGCTACTCAGTCTATTACGGGATCGAATATTAAGTAAAATATAGCCGTCTAATTAGTAGTTTATAAGAGTCGAAGTACTTAATATAAAAGATTTAATCTTAGCTAAGACCTACTTTAATAGTAAGCCCCCTACTATAGACGTAGATATCCTAGCCGCGGAATAGGAGAGTTTCGCCGCCGAATTAGCTTCTAAAAGCGACTAGGAGGAGCTAGGCTAGGTACGGCTAATCCCTACTAAAGAGTTATATAACGCCTATATCGTTAAAAATATCTATTAGGAAGAACCTAGAGAAATTAAAGAACTTAATTAGGCGACTTTAGAGCAAAGACCTAGAGACTTAGTAGCGAAAGTATACTATTATAGAAAAGTAACTAGGGAATAAAGACTAGTTTATTAATTTAAAAGGGCTTATTCGATATAAGCGCTATTTTTACGTCCTAACTAGAAATAATCTACGGATAAAGCTATTAAGTATCTATTATAATAATCCTCTTTCTAGCTATTTTAGGCGTACTTATATAGCTAAACTTCTTAAGAGAAAATACTACTAGGTAAATATTAACCGAGACGTCGACGAATATATCTAGATATATACTATCTACTAAGGTACTATAGCTCTACGGTATAGGCCTTATAGGAAGCTAGATATACTTCTTATCCTAAAAAAGCTATTTACGGAATTATTAATAGATTTTATTATAGGCCTTTCTCTATCGATCTACTAAGATTAACCTATTAATATAATCCTTATTATCGTCGATAGATTTACGAAATAGTCCTTTTTCTTCCCATATCTATAACGATAATAGCTATTAACCTCGCCTAATTATTCTATAATAATATTAAACTCTATTATAGCCTATTAGAAGATATTATTAGTAATCGTAGATCGCTCTTTACTAGTAAGTTCTAGTTAGAATTATATTATCTTTCTAAGGTTAAGTTACGCCTTTCGACGGCGTTCTACCTCTAAACCGACGGTTAAATAGAATAGATAAACTAGGTTCTCGAATACTACCTTCGCTATTTTATTAATATAGAGTAGCTTACCTAGCTATAACTACTAAGAATAGTAGAGTTTACGTATAATAATACTATTAATACTACGATAGGCTATTTATCTTTCTAAGCCCTCTTCGGCTATTTACTAGACTTTTACTATAAGATCGAGGTCGATCCTTCGGAGAGAAGTATCCTAGCTATAATAGTAAGAATTAAAAAACTTTAAGAGATCTATAAAAGACTTACGAACTACTAGCGTAATATTACCGAAGCCTAAGCTAAATACTATAACCTTAAGTATAAACTACTTACTCTATTTACCGAGTCCTAGGTAAAGAAATATAACCTCGAGTATAGGCTAAAGACCCTTAAATATAGAGACTTTATCGGACTATTAACTAAGAACCTAAAACTTAAGACGACGTAGAAACTAAGTCCCCGATTTATTAGGCCGTTCTAAGTCCTTAATACTATCAGAAAATAGGCGTATTACCTCCTTCTCCTTAGTTAGTACGACTATATCTATAATATCTTCTATATCTCCCTCCTCGAACCTTAGAAGTAACGCCCTAGAAATAATACCGATTCTATACTAATACCTAAGCTTAACGATAAAGATAAGTATAAGGTTAAAGAAGTACGTAGCGAAAAGATCTTTAATAGAGAACGATACTACTTAGTTAAATAGAAAGAGTAGCCTTTAGAATATAATTAATAGGTCTCTTCCTACGATATAACTAATATAAAAGATATAATTTATCGATTCTAGAAGTCCGTAAGATAGAAGAAACTATCCTAAAGAATAGGAGAAGAAATACGATTCGCTACCGAACTACCGCCTATATACCTAAAGATTACTATATAACTAGACCTACTCTATAAGGCTAATAAGAAAACTATCCTAAATCTCCTTAAGGATAATATCTATATCCTAGGTCTTAGTAGTACTAGGCTCTTCTGCCTCTAAATTAGGGACGATTATCTCCTCTTTCTTCCGGTAATAAGTAGTATAACTATTAACTACCTTCTTAATAGAAGCTATAAAGATATACTTAGTACTAGCCTATAAGTACTAGCTAATATCCCCTAGTAAGATACGTAGTAAATAGCTACTATAGTATACCTCCTAGGCGCCGGAATAGTCTCGGATAGGAGGCGATATAAGAGAGGTAAGTTCGCGATAGCGCTATAAGTAAAACTCTTCGTACTTCTAGTTAGCGTCCTACGAGAAAAAATTAGCAAAACTCTACCGAATTAGAAGAGATTTACTTACGATAGCCTTCTTTGCCCTTCTTAGTTTCTATAAGTCTATAAAGGCTAGAATAAGCCTTTATAAAAGAGTCGAAGGTACTAACAAACGTAACCTAGGCAAAAGCTATTTAAACCTATACCGACTCGGTCTAGCGTAAAGAAATATTCTTAGTATCCTTACGCTAAAACTTATTATAAGTCTAACGTAGTAGAATACCTAAGTCGTATAGATCTTCTAGAATTCTAGTAGACGCCTATATTAGATCTTATTAGCAAAATTGCCTAGGAAAAGGATAGCGAAATATACCTAAAAGTATTTATCTCTACAGTCGAAATACTACTTATATAGGATCGATCGTACGGCGTTAAGGATATACTATACTTTAAAAATAAGGCCTTCCTTAGGCTTAAAATTAGTTAGGGTATAACGTAAATACGCTATATACTAGAAGAACTCGTAGGCAAAGGGACGTATATAATAAGGGCGGCGACCCTTAAGCGAAACTATACTAACGAGATCTAGATCCCTATCGTTATCTATCGATACGTCGTTACTAGAGGGCTCCTCTAAACCTTTAACCTTAGAACCTTTACCCTAGTTTTCTACCTCTACTAGTATCTCCTCCGAAATAGGATTTTCCTCGGCTATTTTAAGGCGGCCGAAACGTAGGAGATTATATTTCGATATTAAATAGATAGAATCTCGAAATAGCCGTAATATACGGCAAAAATTAGGAATATTATAGATAAGTAAAAGGGTAGAAGAAGAAAAAGTAGGGGAATATATTTATATTTATAATTTCTACGAGTATATAATTTCTAATTTCTTTATTTGCCTATATTATATAACCTTATAACGCCTAGGGTTAGGCGTTAAGGGGAGGAAGCATAATTATTACGGAATAAGTCTCTTTTGAAGCTATTCCTAAATCTCTTTGTCTCTTGCCTTTATCGATCGGCGGCGGTTCGCTACCGACGCGCCCTCCTTTCGCTTACGTTTCCTTTTCTCTACCGTATATTTATTTATTAGCCTACCTTACATAAAAGAAGGTCTCCTATTTTATAGTTCCTAATTCCTTTAAGAATCAGTCTCTGTTCTTATTATAATATATTATTCCTACCTCTTCACATAAGTTACCTTAGACCTTTAGATAGTCGTCACCTTACCTAATCGATAGGCTTACTACCCTGCCAACTAGTATCCTTAACATAGCCTTAGAATCTACCGAAGTCGACCGAACTTACGTAGAGAGTAGCGAGAGGAATTACTACTATAAATATAATTACTATATACTCTATTACTAATTAACTTCCCTCTAATAACTAGTATATAGTAGCTCTTAAAGAGGCCTCGCTATTTACTATAGCGCTTATAAGTATACCTAGTAGGGGCGATTAACCCTACCTACTAGATATAGACGCCTTAGCGCTTATTAGTAGAGTTAATAGATCCTTCTTCGGCGTTATACTAGTCTATATTACGCTATATAGGCGCTACTATAATATCCTCGTCGAGCTTACTATTAAATAGGTACGGTAGTAGTTAAATACTCGTCGAGGAGCTTCTTATAATCTCCCTTACTAGATAGAGTTACTTCCTACTATATTAGCCCCTAAACTCTATTAAATTTAATAACTTACCTAGGGGAGTATAACTCTCTACTATCTTAGCGTTGCTTATTCCTAGGGAGCTAGGGCGAACCGACTCCCTAGGGGGCGTATAGTAGGGCTTATAAGAGCGAGGAATAGGGGTACTACTATAACTACTACTACGAGTATAATATAGGCGAAAAATAAGACTTAGTAACTCCTAGGGCGATAAGGCGCTATCTCTAGGCTTATTATAAGCCTTATCGTAGTCTATACTTATATATATTCCTTTAATTAGCTCTATATTATACTTATATATACTTCTAATATACGTAACTCGGCTAATTCTTACGTTCTCGGTATCGTTCGATAGCGATAGTAATATAAGGTATCGATTTATCTTAGTTACTTATAGGAATAATATAAATCGATAAGAAATATACGAAAATAAAGTAAAATACTAAGATTATACTCGAAAACATATACAAAAAATATTTTAAGAAGGGAAGTTTTCTAGCAAAGTAAGATCTCTTTTATTTATATAATTTCTTTATTTATATAGGCTACCTTAGTACTATATATCTATATAATTTCCTCCTCGATACCTTTTTATTATATATATATATACCTTCTTTATACTATTTATCTTTATCTCTTTTATTATTAAAGTAATTCCCCTAAAAATTTTTATTAAGTATAGTTATATCCCCGATTTTATACGATTTTATCCGATTTCTAAAAATTCCTTCGAAAATCCCTAAGGTTAGCCGAATATAGTCTTCGAGAGATCTTTTTCTAGTTCCTATCTAATTTTCCTTGTTTTCTCTACGTATATACAACCTTATTCTTATTAGATATCTATCCTTTCCTAATATTATATTTCCCCTAAGTTTTATATTTATCTAACCTTTCCTATTCTATATTACGTAAACTTAGGATAAGTTTAGAGATAGTAGGGGAGGATAAGATAATAAAACCTTTTTTTACTATTATTATATATTAATTTCGAGTACGTTTAGTAGCTATCGATTACTTATATAATCTCTAGCCCCTAAACTTACCCCTTTTTGCTATATTATCCTATTTTTACCGCCTTATATATACTATAATAACCCTTTCCTATACGTATAATATAAGGCAGACTTGTTTCCCTCCTTATATCATAATAGGTAGCTATTTTTCGCCGTTACGTAGTTCAATACACGATAGTCGATATATATACGCTATTTTCTATTAGGCTTTTTAGCAAAGATAACCGGAAAACCCTAGGGACTACTTAATAGTCGAATTAGGCCTTTCTTAATAAGGTCTTCGATCTATTACGCTTACTTATTTAGCTTTTCGGCGGATAAGGTATATATATTAATATTTACTAGGGGTATATCTCTATTATCGATATTATATATAATAGGTCGCTTAGGAGGGAGCTTATTAGGTAGCTCTATAGGGAAGACGCTTATATACTTTTCGAGGATTAATTATATATAAGGATCGGAATACTTAAGATTTAGGGGCTTTTTATTACTCTCGGAGGAGCGAATAACCGTAAGAATAAGTTCGGAGCCCTTCTTACGAGAAATACGTCTATATTACTTAGCGGAGATTAGATTAAGGCGTTCTATACTATCTAGTAATATCCTTAGCGTAGACTAAGGAGTAATAATATATAAACTACGTTTATCGTAAATCTTTATAGTCGAGTTATACTAATCGATAGTAGGGTTATATTTTCGGAGGAAATCGCGCCCGAAAATAAGCTTATACTAGTCTAAGTAGAGGACCTATACCGAGATATATCTATACTAGTCTCCTAATTATATAAGGAACTATACTATAGACTTTGTTTTAAGATAACTTCTATTCGGTAGATTAACTTTAATTATATAAGTAACTTTCCGGATAGAAATATTTGATTTTATACTAGAAATTATTCTCTAGGAGATAAAGATATAAGGTACTACTATCGAGGAGTATAGAGATAAAAGAAGTATCTTCTATTCGCCTAATCTTAGTAGAATAGAATATAAAGGAGTTATTTATAATATTTAAATTAGCATCGATAATATTTAACTCTCCCTCTATATCTTACGATTATTCTTCGAGGATATTAAGTAAGGCGTTATTTAAATTTAGGGGTTTACTCTCCTCCTCTTCTACGAGTAGGTCTAGTTTATCGAGTTCGTCTAGTATAGCGTTATTAGACAATAGCGAAGCCTTCTTTATACGGCTAATTAAGGCTTTATAATTATTAGGCTATATTAGTTTTTTATCGACTTCTTATTATCGGATACGCCCTTATTCTCCTTAGCTTTCTTTTAGGCCGTAGTAAGCTTTCGGTAGTCTTTTTTAAGATAATCGGGCTTCTTATAGTAATAGTATATTTAGGTTTCTTATTTAGGCTTTTCCTATTAGCTATTTATTACGTCGAGATCTATTATATCTAGGTCAGCTAATATATCCCGAAATTATACCTCTACGCTCGAATTTAATAAAGCGGTAGATAATATCTACGAGAGCTATAGGCGGATTAGTCTCTTCGGCCTACCGACGGCGTAAATAGGTATTTACGCCTATCTTAAAGTACTATATAAGAAGCTCTTCTAGAATTTTAATATAATTATATTCGGCTATAGCTTACTAGAGGTTAATAGCGAACGACTAGAACGACTACTTATCCTACTATCGTATATAAATAAATTTCTCCTAGCGCTTTTCCTTGCCGAGATACTCCGAGAACTCTTACTTAATCTAATTCTTAAAACTATCCTAGGTAATAATATAAGGGACGTAATAACTAGCGACTTTAGTCTTATACGCTATCTAGATTTTAGCTATATACTTAACTAGACAACTACTTACCGATATAACTTTATCTATATCGGAGGGTTCGGCGCTAGCGTACTACGCGATCTTATAGAAGTATCTTTTATAGTCGTAGAGGAAGTTTAGGCGCTATTATCCTTAATTTTACCTATATAGTTATTAATCGGGCGGATACTCTTAATAATCGCTTTATATATAGCCGATTACGTAGATTTAGAGTAGGAATTTACGACTCTAACTATAGTATTTATAACGCTAGTAGCGAATATATACTCGCGCTCGGCGGTAAGCTTAATAAACTAGGATTAGGTAGCCTTATCCGATACCTCGTACTAGGCTTATAGATATTATAGCGCTATATTAAGCGGTAGCGTCTATAGGGCTACGTTAGTACCTAGTATAGTTAGGCGAATACTCTAGCTATTTCGCGTAGTAGGGCTAGGGTCCGAGGTCGTTTAGGATTAACCTTCCTACGGCTAGGCCTACTATTTAGCTAGCTATTAGGCTTACTAATAAGCCTCCTATAGGGTATAGTCGGATATATTAACGTCGGCTATACTAAAATTAGATAAGTTCGAGAGAAATCGGTTGAAATCGGTTAACTTCGAAGATAATTTTTAAAATAATTAAGATAACTTTATATATATATTACCTCCTTAATATAATAGCTCCCTTCTTTATACTTCCTAGGCCCGAGACTAACCGATTAGTCTAAGAAGGATACTTATCTCCTATATCTCGGCCGAAAATTAAGGAATCTCGTTATATCTATATATTCTATATCCCTTTTTAGCATAATTAAGGAGGTAGCGGGTTAATTAGGCCTATATACTCCCTTATAATTACGTTAGATACCTCTATTACTTACCGTAATTCCTTAAAAGGTTGTATTCGGAGAGAGATATTAGGCTACGGAAGGAGATAGAAGATAGGAGAATCTCTTAACTATCGGCTTTAACCGGTTAAGATCGGGGATCGTCCTTAGGGAGGCGTATTAGATATATCTAACGAACTTAATAACGAATTCGGTAATATAATCGAGCGGTAGCGGCCTCCCCCGACCGTCTATAGAAGGACGATCGCTAGGATATACTACTAGATATAATATAAGAAGGGAAACAAGTCTGCCTTATATTATACGTACGGGAAAGGGTTATTATAGTATATATAAGGCGGTAAAAATAGGATAATATAGCAAAAAGGGGTAAGTTCGGGGGCTAGAGATTACGTAAGTAATCGATAGCTACCGAACGTACTCGAAATCAACATATAATGATAGTAAAAAAGGGTTTTGTTATCTTAATATAAGTTGCTAGGTATTAGCGGTAGTTTATAGAAAGCGTAACCTTAACCTTACTTTATTCTATTTCTACTTATTACTAGTAATTTATATAAATTATAAATAACCTTACTTCCCCGGTTATATAATTAATATTAATAATATCTCTTACTTCTATTATTTTCTCTTCTTTCCTCTTTTCTCTTTTTTAACCCTCCTCCCTTCTACCCTCCCCTAGGTATATCTATTATTATTACGTATTCTATATACTATTTTATTATTCCCTATTATTATAAGAGATACTTCGGTAAGAGAGAAGTAAGAGATCCTACGGAAATCGCGTAGGAGAGATCCTATAGCTAGAAATCGCGTAGAAATAACCCTACTTATATCTTTTGCTAGAAGGTTCCGGCGTTTAATATAGGTATTTAATATCGATAATATCGGTACTAACGCTAAAAATTACTTTTATAGAGATATACTATAATCTCTATTAATCCCTATAAATCTTTATAAATCTCTATAAATCCCTATAAATTTCTAGAAAACGAAGGCTTATACTAATATACTAATAGATTAAGAATTTTTTTTTTTTTTTTTAAAAAAATTTTTTATCGATTTATAGCGTTTACTAGAAATAGCTCCGAAACGTACTACCCGCTCGAATCCTAACCCTAACCTTAGTCCTCCGTAAACTACCTAGAAAGCCCTAGTAATTACTAGTACCTCTAAGAAAAAGCCGGTTACTACTACTAGCCCCTAGAAGAAGGTAGTTCCCGCTATAGATAAATAGGGTTTTGCGGTAATTCCTAGTTATCCGGATCTTCCTAGTCTATCCCCTATATATATAGAAGGTCGAAAGGAGACTACCTAGAAAGAATAGGTTAAGAAGGAAATTACCGATTATACTAATAAGTTCGTAGTATCTAATAGTAATATCTAGTAAGTTATAAAGATTAATATAAACTTCTATAGTTTACTAACGATTTCTATAAGTTCCTACGCTATATATAGCTATAAGGATTACTAAAAAGATCGCTGTTATAATATATTTTTAATAAATAGCCTAAATATAAGTATTTCTATAGATTCCTATAAATTTCTATTAACTAATATAGGCGATCCCTATCTACGCTAAGTACTACCTCTACTATAGCTATTCTACGTAAGTTTATATTAACTTTTATATTTACGTATTAACTAATATAAATTTCTAGAAATACCTAGTCTAAGGATACGAAGGCTAAGTCTAAGTACGGTACGATAATTCGTAAGTATATTACTAGTAAGTATACCGTAAGTATACCTAGAAATCTCTCCTTTTCTATAGTTACTAATAGTAATTTAGGTAAGACTAACTACTAGGGCCTATATATACTAGAAGCTAAGCGTAGTAAGGAATACTTATAAGTATAAATTCCTAGAAAGTTTTATAGTTTACTAATAATTACTAGCGAGTATATACCCCCTATCGATAAGTATAAGGCTTAGTCCGAGTCTAAGGACGAGGAGGATAAGTCTAACTCCGAGATTAAGTCCGAAGCTAAGGCCGAGGAGGAGTACGATAAGGATACTAAGGGTCCTACCGAGGAGTAAGCTCTTATAGTTTAGTAGTCTTTCCTATTATCTTATAGTTAAAACTACTATTTACTAGTTGTTTTTCCCTATTTCTTCGGGTTATCTAAATCTATAATCTTATTTAAATATAACCTTATAGTTAATTACTAGAGATTTCTTAATAGTCTTTAAAGAGATATTATTACTAGTATCCTATTTATTATTTATTTCTCTCTAAGGTATATATTAATTCGCTAGTAACTAGTAATAGCTAGATACTAATAGAGAATAGTAGTTAGTACCGGTATTTTATATAAGAATATAGAAAATAGTATAAATAACTTACTACTAGAACTCTAGGATCTATCCTACTTAGTAACGTATAGCTTACGTAGTTTGCTAGCGCTCCTATTAGGTAGGATATCGCCCTAGGTACTATCGTTATTATTGTTACTCTTACTACTCGACTCGTCGGTCTCCTAATAGAGAATAGTAGTTAGTACTAGTATTTTGTATAAGAATATAGAAAATAGTATAAATAACTTACTACTTATAAGCTAAGCTTCTCCGCTAGCGCGTCTATATACGCATATTGTAAGAGATCCCCGGCCTATAATATACGGTAGTCCTAGGTATACTAGAACTCTAGGAACTATCTAATAGCTTCGATATTCTCCTATAAGAGACTAGTAATAGCTATATCCTAATAGAGAATAATAGTTAATACCGGTGTTTTGTATAAGAATATAGAAAATAGTATAAATAACTTACTACTAGAACTCTAGGATCTATCCTACTTAGCAACGTATAGCTTACGTAGTTTACTAGCGCTCCTATTAGGTAGGATATCGCCCTAGGTACTATCGCTATTATCGTTACTCTTACTACTCGACTCGTCGGTCTCGGAGTTATTAGAAGGTAGGACCTAGGGGTATATAGGATATAGGGTATAGGAAGAAGAAAGAAATAAAGAACCCTAAAAAATATAAGGCCTATTTATAGGGCTCTAAATAGTAATCGATAAAGGAATAAGGGTATACTAAAACAAAAGTAAGAGTAAAGTAAAAGTAAGGTAAAACTAAAGTAAGAGAAAGACTAAGGAATTAGGATTAAGTTTATATTATAATACTCTATTATAAATTCTAGAATATAACTAAATAGAAGTAGATATAACTAGTAATTCGTATATATAACTAGCAATAAGTAGAACAAACTAGGAACCCGTATAAATAACTAGATACTCCTACCTATCTCTTACTACGACGTCTTTGCCTTCTACCTAGGATCTATAGGCGAGGCGTACTAATATATATTAGTTAGTTATAGATACTTCTCTATAAACTCTAATCTTACTTACGGTTTACCTTTGCTAAATATACCTTTTGTAATAGTAAGACCTTTAAAGTTATCCTTATAGTCTTTATAATACTAATAACTATTAGTAAAGCCTAGGTATATTTAGTAGTATATAGTTATTACTTATAATATAAGCCTAGTAAATATACTTACGTAGTATAGCCCTTTTGCCCTTATTAGCCTACTACTTATAGTATAGGTATTTAAAAGCATAGTTTAGAAGGCGCTATAGTATTATAAATTAGTTTCTTCTAAGGATTATTAGAAAAGTAGAAGACTTACTATTTTAGAGTACTCTAGTAGCTAAGGCTTTATATACTAATACTAGGGGTAGTCGTAAATAGCGAAGTTACTAATTATTATTAGTAGGAGCTAGTAATCTCGAGTAATTACTAGGCCTTACTAAAAGTATCTAGAAATAACCTTATATTTGCTAGTATACTATATAGTATTTAGCGGTTAGTTATTTACTTCCTTAGTCTATTATAAGGAAGTTACCGATTCTTTAGTTAATAATCCTATTATTTTTTACTAATAGATAGTAGAAACGACTACAAGTATCCGATAATTTATAGATATTAGTAGGTAGAGGACTAAGTATTTAAGCTCTTAATTACAACTTTTTATAGACAAAGATAGTAATTAGTATATATTTTTAGCAAAGAAGATTCTTTATTAGTTCTTTATATAAATAAATCTAATATAAAGGGTAATAATAGTACTATCGACTAGTTCTTTTAATAAGGATAATATTAATTCTTTAAAGGGATAATTATAGTAATATAAAGCTAGTTCTTTCGAAATAGATAAATTTAGTTCTTCTAAAGGGAATATAAATATAGTTCTTTTAGCGGGATAATTATAGTAGTAGAAGTAATACTTATAATTTTATAAATACTTAAATTAATATATATTCTTATAAAAAAATAGTTATTTATACTTTTTAGATATTAAGATCCTACCTCTTAGGATCTTATAGTAGGGGCCTATAATACTAACGCTATCGCTTCTAGCTTATTATAGGATCCTAAGCTTACTCTAATTTCCTTATTATATCTATAATACGTTTAAAAGCCTACCTAGTTTATTGCTAAGCCTATTCGGATTGCTAATAAATCTACTTAGAATCTTTAAAAGCCTCCTTAAAATTAGTATAAGTAGCTCGTATCTCCTCTATTATACTAGTAGTTGCTAGTAGTATCTAATAGGAACTAGCTATACTCGGTAATTCCTAGGGAAGTATAGCTAATCGTAGTACTACCTAGTAGTTAGAAGTAGCCTACCTAGTTTATTACTAAGCTTAGTCGGATTGCTAATAAATCCGCTTAGAATCTTTAAAAGTCTTCTTAAAATTAGTATAAGTAGCTCGTATCTCCTCTATTATACTAGTAGTTGCTAGTAGTATCTAATAGGAGCTAGTAGCTCTCGGTAATTTAGGGAGGTATAGCTAGTCGTAGTACTACCTAGTAATTAGAACCCTACCTAGTTATACTAAGATAGACTAAACTCGTAGTATTTGCTAGTCTTCGAGAGCGTAGATAAGTTATTTCTATAAATAGCTAAGGTAAAGGGGTAAAGATATCGACTAGTTATACCCTATTAACCTATAGAGTATACGCTTAAGCTAGTTCTAAGCTTAACTACGAAGAACTAGTAGTCGCTAGAAGTCCTTACGGCGAATTATATATTAAGTCGATAGCTAGATACTTCTCTTTCTACGGTAAAGCTAGTAAAGGAGTAGGAGTAGAAGCTACCGGTCGCTATGCCGATCTAGTAGGGGTATCTAGAAATAGTTAGTAAATAAGTATAATACCTAGAATAATATAGAAATTAGTAGTTATACTATTATTGCTACGTCGCGATCGCTACGAACTAGGGATTTAAACTCTTTAATATAAGGTAATACCTATCTAGAGGAAATATATAAGGTCTCTAAGAGGTCGTAGGTCTTACTAATAGGATCTAGAGATAATTAGTAATAGCTAAAGATATCTAGGTATAATTAGTACTTACTCCTAAATCGCGGTAAAGAGCGAAATTCTAATACTACTACTACGATTAGTAGTAGCGTAAATACCCTTAATAAGGTTTATATTCTTAAGGGCGCCCTTAAATAATTTAGGAGCTATCTTAGAAAAAGCTATATAAAGACCTAATAAAATCTAGTCGGTTTATTTATATTTAGCCTAGGCCGTAACTATAGAATTCTACGAATTAGTAAGCTCGTCTAGAGCTACCTATACTCTACTAGCCGTAGGGATATCTAGTAGCTATAGTATTAGTTAATACTTAGGAAGCTACCTAAATAGCTATATACTACGCTAGTAATATACCTAGTAGTAGACGAAGAGATACTTTATATACTCCTACTAACTTTTAGAAGGATCTAAACTTAATAGGAAATAGCCGAAACCTAATAGAGATTAGTAGTAAGTCCTAGTAAAGCGTAGATATATATAGGGGATAATAGAAATTACTTACTATTAGCTTACTTTTTATATATATTAATAATTACTAACTTAATCCCTTTACCGTAAAGATATTACTAACGGATTAGTATAGAAGTAACTACTTCTATCCTCGAAAAGAGAGACCTTATAAGGTACTCGTATATCTCCTATATATCTTTGTTAACAAAAGTCTATATAAGAATAAGAGCTAGAAGATAATAGTTAGCGTTAGGAAATAATAGAAAAGTATAGTAATTACCCTAATTTAATATTAGCTCCTTAGTTATAAAGACTACCTTAGAAATTTTGCTATAGATACGTTTAAATATTATATCTATCTAAAATAACTTAACTTACGTCTAAAATAGCGCTTATTACTTAGTAAAGTATAGGATAATAAATTTGTTGCTATCCTATTAGATATCTTAGATAAAGATATTATCGTCGGGACCTATACGCTACTTAATATACTTAAGAGTAATACCTAGTAGTAGTTAGTATATAGTAGTAGTATATAGTAAGGTATAGAAAATAAGATTATTTACTAAGAATATACTATCTAAGTAGGTTTTTAAGGATCCGCTCTTTGCTTATCTACGCCTAAATACGGTCTCGATTGCTAAGAGACGTATATAGGGAGGATAATAACGAAAGGTTATTTCCTATAAGGAACTAGTTTAAAAGAGGACTCCGGATAAATTTCCCTAAAAACTTAGTATAAAATAGTAATTTCTAAAGGAATATAGGGATTACTATAAGTAAGATTCTATATATTAGTCGCTATAATAAGGCTTCGGATACTCTACTCGATCTTATAGGGTATTTTTGTTATTAGTAGCAGCGGATAATTATAATAGCCCTAGGACGTAAAAATAGCGAATAGGGTTATTAAGAGATCCTTTAGGATAATCTATAGAAAATTAATAGGATAGGGTTGCTTAATAATTATATCTAGTCTATAGGAGCCTATAAATTTTTAGTAGTTACTAAATTATAGTAGATAGGGCTAGTACTTACTATATCTATTTACTTATAATAGTATCGGTAGGACTATTATATACGTAGTTATAGTATAGGCTAGTTCTACTATATTGCCTTAGAATAGCTAGTTAAGATATTATAGATCGAATCCTTATTATATAGGGAGAGAGTTAGTATAATATTTTTTACTATCTCTACGGTAGTACTACGAATAACCTAGGAAGAAATATCTATTCTATAAAATATTAGTAAAGTATAGAAATTACTAAGAGTTATTATAATACCCTATTAGACTATATCTTCTATAGGGTCGATCCTAGGCACTATATACTATACTATCGCCGGTAGGCGTCTTTTTAGTATAGGAAAAATAACTAGGTATTTAATCGGATAAGATTATAATCCTCTACTATTTGCTAGGTAGAAATAACTTATTCCTAAGTTTACTTAATTTTAGCGAGTAAATTACTAGTTACCTCTATATAGTTGTAGTTATTAATAAGAGTAGATAAGGTTTACTAGTAATACTTAATACTAGAGTAGTCGAACTTCCTAAATATATATTTAATATTCCTAAATTATAGGTATTTTTTTGTATATATCTATCTACGGCTATCTAAAGCCCCTTTCCCGTACTAGATATCTTTATATAAATTGCTAGTACTTTCTAGATTTTTATAGATATAACTAATAATATATATAAATCTATTCTTATAGGACTTAGGATATTTAGGAATTATATACGTATATATAAGCTTTCGGACTTTATTAAGGCTATTTATAATAGGTCTATCGTAAAGTATAAACCTATTAGGATTGTCGTAGATAAGAGGAGGTAGATTAGGGTCGTCTAGGAGTATATAATCTATTAAAGGTATTAGTAGATATATCTACCGCGAGATAATTAAGGGTAGGACTATCTAGAATATTATAGTAAGAGGTAGGACTCTCTATATAATAAGGTAGGGAAGTAGAACTATCTAAGAGGTAAGATTTACTTCCTTTATTAAACGAGGAAGTAATATTAGATCGTATCGATACTATCGTCGATAATAGTATCGACAAGGGTATTAAGAATAGTATTAATAATAGAAGAAAGGGTAGTTATATAATAGAACAATAGAGGAGAGAAAGGGGAAGGGTAGTAATAGCTAAAAGGCTTTAGCTAAAAGTAAGAGATAATATTAATATTAGTTATTAGTTATATAACCGCGGAAGTAAAGCTATTCTAATTTTAGTTATATAACCGTAGAAGTAAAGCTATTCCTATTTTCTATAAATTACTAGTAATATCTAGAAGTATAGTATTAATATTAATTATATAACTAGGGAAGTAAAGTTACTTATAAATAATAGTATATAATAGAGATTATTAGTAATATTCGGAGCGTATAATTAAGATTCTTATAGATTTAGTATAGATATATCTAAATAGCTTAATTATATAAAAAGAAGACTATTTTAGTTAGATTAAAACCTATAACCTATAGTTTTACTATATAAATTAGAAATCTCTTACTCGAAGGTTATATTTAAATAAGACTATAGATTTAGATAACCCGAAGAAATAGGTAAAACTAACTAGCAAAACGTAGTAAAAACCCTAAGATAATAGCAACCTCTACTAAACTATAAGATCTCCTAGAGACTTACTAGTTATCGGACTAGGCCTCGGGCTTACTATTAGTATCGGCTTCTCCTATAGTATAAGAGCTAATAAAGATTAGTAGAAATCTTTATATAATATAAAAAAATAATACTTATAAATAGGCCTTACTACGCTTAGCCTTAAGTACGTATAGGCCCTAGAAGCTATTACCCTAAATTACGATTAGTAACTATAAAAAATAAGGAATTTATAGTAACTTATAGTATACTAAACTATAATATACTTATAAATAGTAGTACTAAACTTAGACTTAGTAATTATATTATTAGTTCGTAAATTACTAGAAATTTGTATTAGTTAATAGATAAATATAATAGTTAACGAGAACTTACGTAATATAGCTATAGTAAGGGTACTTCTTAGCGTAAATAAGAACTACCTATACTAGTTAGTAGAAATCTAGAGTAATTTATAAGAATACTTACTACCGGACTAGTTATTAGGAACTTAGTATAACAATAATTATTATTATACTCCTTATAATTATAGACCTTACTATACCTATAGAAACTTTTAGTAAATACTCTAAATTAAGAGTCTTATCTATAACTTACTTAAATTTTCTATAAAGAGCTATAACTTTAGAGGTATATTTAGAAAGTTCCTAGTCGATACGCTCTTTCTAAGTAGGACTAGTCTTACGGCTTTCTATATACTCTATAGAAAGGCCGGGGAGTATAGGAAGTCTAGGAATTTTCGGAAATTTATCCTCTTTACTAGAAGTAGCTATAGCTACTAGGTCGGTATTAATAGAATCGTACTAGTTATAAACCGCCGAAGATCCCTAGGTAGCGGGAGAAGAACGTAAGGATTCCTAGATATTAGGAGAAGAATATAAGGATTCCTAGGAGTTAGGAGAAGGAACTAGGGACTCCTAAGCGTAGGAAGAGGATTCCTTAGCGGTACTAGTATCGGCTACCTTTCTACGGAGATTATAACGAAGAGAAGGGGGATTATCCTATATAGGACGCTTATAAGTAGTTTTCGGAGCTATAGTAATTTAGAGAGATTAATAGAAATAGATAAAAATTTTAAGAAAAGCAAAGTAATCTAATAGGAGGTTAGTATCGATTATAATATAAATTGCTAGAAATATCCGGTAATTTTTTTATAAAGTAAGTTTATAGGATCTTTAATATAAAATACTATCGATACTAAATACCCTTACTCTATCGATCTAAAATATTATTAATACTAGAACTATCGATACCGTAAGTAACGTAAGTAGGGTTATTTCTATACGATTTCTATATAATCTCTTACTTCTCTCTTATCTATATATCTCTTATACTAATAGAAATATATAGGGGATAATAGGATAGTATATAGAAGGCAAAAAATTAATATATATACCTAGGAAAGGGGAGGTAGTTAGAGAAGAAGATAGTAAAGAAGGAAGAAAGAAAAGTAAAGAGAGAAATAGAAGTAAGAGATATTGTTTATAGATATTAATTATATAACCGAAGAAATAAAGCTATTTATAATTACTATAAATCGCTAGAAATTAATAGTAAAATTCTAGTAAGAGAAGTACGAAGTAAGAGATACTTTTAGTAATTACGTAACTAAAAAGAAGTAAAGTTTACTTTTATTATAATATAACTTACTAGTTATCCCTATTAATTCCTAGAAAAAACTTAAATATAATATATAATATTATTATATCCTTAACCTAGTACTTTTAGTAGTAGTTTAACTTAGGGGTTAAACTAAGTTAAACCTATATACTAACTTATTATAAAATATTAGCTATTACTAGAGATTCCTAATAAATCTATCGATTTTCTACTTAGATTATAGATATAAATTTCTCCTCTATTACTATATAATCTATTCAACTAATTTTAGTATATATATATATATATATATATATATATATATATAAAGAATTCTTTATATTCTCTTTTTATAATACTTATTAGAATTTATATAGGCTACTAGTATCTATTATAAAATATAGAAAATTACCTAAAATATAGTATATATATTCCTAATACCGGATAAAGCGGATATTACTAAAATTTTCTAGACTTATCTCGATATTATTATAAATATATATAATAACTACTAAATTTCTAGAAATATCTATTTATAAAAACTTATAAAATATTATAATATCTTATAGAAGTACTACAGAAGTACCTTTTTTTCAAATATACTTACTCCTTTCTATTTCTTCCTAATACTATAAATACTTAGATATTCCTAGTAACTTTTATAATATACTTCGGATTTCTTCCTTTTACTACTAACCTTATAGAGGATATATTTTATATATATTTCTAATATAGAATGTAATATATTCTAATTTCTCTATAGTCAAAAAAATTTAGAGAAATATATAGAAATTTATAAAATCTTTATAGCTAATAGAGTGATAGAGGATAGTTTATCCTCTATAAGCTATTTGGTATGTTATAATTTCTATAAAGTAGTATAAAATAGTAGTAATTACTAATAATTACCTCAAATTCCTACTAAGGTCATAGAGGAAAGTTTGTCCTCTATCACTCCACGAGCCGCGCGCCTTGTTATTTCTGATGCCTGAGGCTTCGACATCCGGGCCTTCTATTTTTTGCTCAATAACCACAAAGGCCCTGTCTATCTAGAAGAAATGGCTGTCTCCTGTGAGATCTGCTCTTTACCATCGAAATATCGCTGTCCAACATGCGCAGTCATGAGGTACGCTCTCCGTCTTTGCACCATGATCACCCAGCTAGGATGCTGATAATTTTCCACATAGCTGCTCGCTCGCATGCACGCAGTTACATAAAGTCTACTGCGCCCCCAAGGCAGCTCCGGCGAACGGAACTCCCGCCGAAACACCTGCGAACACCGATGCCTCCCAGTCACTGCAGAATGGAGAAAACACCCAAGGAGCGGTAGGACACCCGGAGAGCAAGTGCGATCAGAACTCTCCTGCGTCTATAGCCGCAACCCCGGAGCTTAAGGAGCTGCTCCTTCGCCACCCTCAGCTCCGCAGTCAGTTGTACGAGATATACCGTGGGACACAGGAAGACCAGTGGGTAGAATGGTACACGCCGCCAACACGGGGGCGCGGTCATGGTCGAGGAGGTAGGACTCCCACTCGCCGCAGTCGAGGCCCATGGACAGCCGAGAAAGGATTCAATCGTGGCGTGGGCAGGATACGGAAGTTTAGACAGGGTTGCGAAGAGGGAACTGAAACGGGCACTAACGCAGAGGCGTTTATGCGATTTTTGTCCCTGGTCAACGACCAGCAGGACCAACCAGAACGGCCAGATCACTAGCGGTACGCGCCATAGTTGGGCCTTCAAAGTACGGATTGGCGCAAGGGTTTGATATTCGGACGGTGTCATTGCAGGACGATGAGACCAAATATGATTACACGTTACATTACGGCTTAGTGCAATGTCTTCACCGGCCTCAATTATGAGAACGACTCAATGAATACGCAAGTATGGGATCATCCATAGGCGTGTAGTCTGACATCTTGCACCACAATTGGGCTGTACGCAACGGAGACCCCGGTCTAATTTAGCGTACCCATTATCCAGTCAGCCCAAGCTCCTTGCAGCGGAGAACCAGTGCGCCCAGACCTCGAAAGACCAACGAGCGACATGCAAGATCCGAAAAAATTGGACATTTCGGAAGCAGCGGTGGCCTCGCACGGGCTCGAGACCAGACGAGCAGAAAAGAAATTGTCATGTCGAGTCGAAGCACTACCCGGTGGAGATGATCCTCTGCCTTTCCTAGAATAGGAGAATGGAGAAGGGTACGAGCTTGGTGATCGGTGATCTGCCTGCAGCGAAGAGGCAACCAGTGGAAAGGAATTCTGCAGTAGCTGTCAAATTGGTCACGCGGTTTTAGCTGCATCATTGGAACTTACGAGAGGGAATCACAGTATCCAGGGCTTGCGGTGGCCAAGTGGCCAAGTTGAGCAGGGTATGTAGATCATGCAGCTAAATGGCCATGTGTCGAGTTTTCAGGTTCAGCTCAGCTCCAGAATCAGCGAATGAGTACATCGGAATAGGTGAGTCGATAGGTCGACGGGTAAAAGATCTGGAGAACGGAGCACCGCCGACTCCAATAAGAGTGCGGCACTCAGCTCTGCAAAAAAAGGAAGAAAAAAAGAAAAGAAAAGAAAACAATATCAATTGAAGACCCCACAAATATCATGAACCTTTTTAAATAGAGTACATCCTTCGTATGGATTTGGACTTGGAATTGAATTCAGATTCGACTTGGTTGAGTTCACTGTTTTCCCGTTCCCACTCTCCGTACCACGGTTTGAGATCCGCTGGAGCTGCTCCTCCCTCTCCAACCGTTCAAGCTTGGAACCTCCAATCTTTGGATGCTTCAGTCTTCACATTCGATGACTATCCCCTTTCAACCCTGATCTGTCCCGAGGCAACAATGGATGCGCTACAGTGCGGGCTCAGACAGTCGCTTTAACTACGATCTGCACGCCCCTCGTCCTCGTCAGCTCGATACATTTGCCCTAGAGGCGTTCCTTGTCACCTCCCGCCATGACTTCGCAACCTCGCCGCGAGCGGGCCTTTAGCGACAGAGCTAAGGCTATGCCTGCAGGGGCGCCGTCACGCCCCGGGATGGGTGACCGCACTTCTTCCGCTCCCGCGGGGGACCTATACAAACTAGACAACGAGCGCAAACCGATCGGGAGGACCAATGTTAGTCATACGCTGATCGAAGAAGACGAGAGTATATTCGGAATGTCGGCGAGCACTGGTGCTTTGGGACGGTTCGGTTCCAGACAAAGTGACGAGGTACGCCCAGGAGATTCCGATTCTTATGCAGAGCCCTGGGGAAAGTGCACAAATGGACCATCTGATGACTAAGTATGTGACTCTGCAGGAACCGTCCAAAACCAACTACTCTGAAGTAATTTCTAGTCGAGGTATGTATTTTTCTTTTCTTTTATGACTCTTGATCTGTCTTTTTTTTCGATCATCCCCTCTTCATACGACGATGCAGCTGGTGGGTTGTGTGAGCCTTTGAGTAAGTGGGTCGCGCGGTCTTCGCTACCCTTTGACTCTGTCGGAGCCCACCGATCGACAGCCCCAGGAGAACAAGAGGAGACTCACAGCATCTCAATGACGTCCGGAGCTAATGTCTTTTGATTTGTGTAGACATCTCCTCTGATACTCTTCCTTCCCATCCCCCTCCCCGCGGACGACCACAACCACAAAGTCTTTCCAACCTCTCCCCGCCCACGACTGGCACCACGCCCGTAACAATTCGGAAACCCCCTCCTTGACCGGAGCCGCAGGCGGCTCAAAGACTTCAGGTCAAGATCGAGGTGTTGATCTGAACGGCGGTCACGGGCAGACGGTGACTACCGACCGGGGCTATCCCTCCACTCTGGCGCAACAGCATGCTTCAAGCTCTTCTCGAAATGCCAGAGGCAATACCCAACCGGTACGACCGCAAACTCCTTCATCTGGGGCACGCTTGAACGCCCATCGATCTGCCAACTCCCCGATTCAGGAACACGCACACCAACAGAGACTGCAACGGACCTGGCGAAATAGTGGGGGCTCGGACGCCTTCAACAGCTTTCTACATATGGACGAAGAAATGGAGGACGGACAAACGATGAATCCGGACGCCGTCGTGCGTGCCAAGCCGAGCAGCGAAAGCACTTCCAGTGCCGAGACGGGCATGAGCTTCGATGAACTCGTGGATCGCCTCGTCGCTTTGCCTATGTCGAAGCAGGACTCGAAATTCTCCGCCATCTTCCTCTGTCTCTACCGCAAATTTGCGGCCCCATCGACCCTTCTCAATGCCTTGATCGCTCGCTTCGACAAAAACGAATCCAGCAATGCAGATCAATTGGCCCGCATGGCAGATCAGCTGCGACTGCTGAACGTAATTGCCTTATGGGCCTCTGACTATCCAGGCGACTTCGCATACCCCAAAACTCGCAAACGGATCAACGATTTCGTGACCACTCTCGAAAAGAGCCATTTTTACATGTTTGCTGCCAAGGAGATTGGATCATATCTTGACTCCAATGCGGAAGACGATGATGCCGGCTGGGCATTCCAGGACGGTGATGTCGACGACGCTAGTCTCACGGAGACTTTCTTCGACAACTCTGGACGGAGCTCCCCGGCGCCTTTCCTGACTGGAGTATACGACGATGATGACGAAGAGGAAGAGGATCCCATCTACAGCATGAATGCCTTGGACCTCAGTGACGGCCCGCACGAGTCGACATCCCGCCTCTCGGGGACGTTGTCTATTTCATCTAATACCGATAAACCCTCTAGCACCCTCAACCAATCCTTTACCATACTGAGCGTGGAGGCTGCACAGAAAGAGGCCTTGCGCCTTGAACTTTCTGGCAAGACCTCTTTGACTAAGATCCAATGGCGACATTTTATGGAAACCCCGGAAGAGGAGTTTGCCCGAGAGCTCACACGTATTGACTGGATCATGTACAACTCGTTCCGGCCCCGTGATCTCGTTCGCCATGTGAGCATCTCCGGTGTGGACAAAGACAAGGTCCCAAGTCTGCAAAATGTCAACCGGATGATCAAACAGTTTAACCACCTGGCCTTCTTTGTGGCAAGCATGATTCTGCTCCGGGATAAACCTAAGCACCGAGCAAGATGCTTGGAGAAATTCATGGGCATCGCAGTGGTAAGTCTCGTTCACCTTTTTCCACGAAGGCCAATAAGTTAACGTATTTTCCAGAAACTTCGACGCCAGAACAACTATAACGGGTTGGGTGCCGTGATTGCCGCCATCAATGGAACTCCTATCCACCGATTGACACAGACTCGAGAATTGATCCCCGTGCAGACCCAAAAGGAGTTCATGCGGCTCGTCATCTTGATGAGCACCCAGCGGAGTCATTTTGCCTACCGCCTTGCTTGGGAGAACTCATTCTCCGAACGCATCCCATTCCTTCCCTTGCATCGCCGAGATCTAGTGTCAGCAGAAGAGGGCAACAGGACCTTCGTCGGGGAAAACAAGTCACGGATTAACTGGAAGAAGTTTGAGGTTATGGGTGAAGTGGTTCTTGGTATCCAACGGAGCCAGAGATCACCGCATCCTCAAGCCCAGAAATACGACGATGTGGAACGCCTGATCTTGGACTGCAAGCTTTCCGGCGATGAAGAGGTAAGCTGATCCTCTTAGCATATTTTGAGACCGGATAACTGACATTGTGCAGGACTTATACGCCCGCAGCTTACAAGTCGAGCCGTCCACTGGCGGCGAAACAGGTCGGAAGAAGTTCGGTTGGCTGCGTGCATAGGCTTCTCACCTTATCTCCTGACAGGAAAAGCACAGTATCATCCTTCCAATCTCAATAAATCATCTACGCACCATTCCTGTCTTCCTTTCGCTCCCCATCTCACGTCGCTACGTCTTCTATGATTGATACATATTGCCTGGATTTTCTTCAAGTTGGACGAGCTCCACATGAAAGACACGATGCTTGTTCGAGCCGCGATACGGCCAGGGCTCATCTACGATATCTCTGTACATAGGAGTGCGCCGTTGTGGTAGTAATGATCGCCGCAGTGCGGATGACAATCTCTACCTTGGGTACATATTACATGCATTTTCATACTGCAGTATACTGCAATATATTGTAAAGTAAGGTTATCCATACCCGTACCTATGAAATAAGCAACGACTCTGCTGTCAACCTATCACGTGATTTCGAGTCTTATCCTCCCGCCAAGCCCAACGAAATTCAGGACCAACAATCCCATCCCATCCTAAACATCCCAAGCAAAATGGCAAACCACCTCGCCAACCAAGCGCGCTCCACCTACAGGGCTCTTCTGCGTGAAATCCCCAACCGCCGCCTCTCCGCGCCAACCCCACTCCACCAACGCCTCCGCGCCATCTTCCGCTCCGAACAAGAACCAACAGCAGACTCCACAGCACTGCCATTCTCCGCGCCCAAAACCAACGAGGAACTTGTCCTCCGCATCCAGGAAGCTGAGCAGTTGGCGCAGTATGCCCGTGCCCAGCGCACCTATGCGGCTTTGCTGGAGCGGTATAACCCCGGCATGAGCCTTGACGAGGAGGAGAAGATCAGATTGACGGCTCGACGGGTTGGTATGGAGTTGCCGGAGCTTCATACTCCGGATGGGAAGACTGGGAAGAAGTAATGGAATCGGGTCGCCATTGCGGTGCATTCTGTTGACCTGGTTCGGGTGTCGTGTCTGACACTGGACTCTTGAGATCGGGCCTTGAGGTCGCGCATTGGAGGAGGCGTTTTTCTGATTTGGGCTGTACATTACTTCTTTTGTTCCTGTATAAAATATCATAGATGCATTGAACGTGTTTGGTTCTCTATTCTAAATGTCTGATGTGATTGATATGTAGCACTGGTGTATTTGTCGTTCAAGATGTGCTCGGGTATCATGGGTGGCATTCGTGGTGGTTTCCAATGTACCAACTGCGAAGCTCTTAATGGCAGGGCTTGATATAGAGCTGCTGAGCAGCGTGACGTGTATTGTAGGACCGAGATTGGTTCCATACCTCTGGATGGAAAATGGCCATCGGCAGCTGGGGAAGATCTCGATGATCCCGCGGTCGAAAGAGTAGAATGTGGCGAGTATGTTAAGCAAATAGCCATGGAATCAACATTCAGCTGTTGGTCAACTGAGTATGCTCCATTTGTCTCATCAGAGTCGAGCTTATCTCCTCATCTTCCATGCCAACACTAACTTCGATAGCAGTCTTGGGTCGATTGCGGTTCAGACCGTCTAGAAGAGTACAGGCCTTGCAGACACGCTGACTGGAAATATAGCCGCAGCGTTCACAGTGACCCATAGTCTGTTTTTTGATCGGCTTGGGAGTTCTCGAGTTGCCAAGTTTGGGTTGCTGCACTGGGAGTCGAATCTCAGTCTCGCGCGATTCCGCAACCTCGTTCTCAGCTAGCTGTGTCTCCATCGCGGCCATTTCACCTCCACTGGTTCGACCATTTTGGCTGCCACAGCCACCAGCCGACTCTTCCTCCGCCGCATTTGAACGACCTGTCTTGCCGTTCGTGTCGTCTCCCTGTGGCACAAGGACAGCCATATCCTCGCCGCTCTTGACAATATCCAGAATCGAGCTAGGGCGGATCTTCTCCAGGTCTTTGATCAGGGTACGAGCGCTACCGCGGAATGCCTCGGGCGAGTAGATACACTCGGTGCTGAAATAGTCGAGTTGGCGGTGATGCGCATAGAGCACAATCTCCTTTTCGTAAGCGTACTTGAGCGGCTTACTGCGCTTGATGTCGGAAGCACCGGACGCAGTCACGATACTAGTTCCACGCGACAGCCGAGGCAAGTCACCGCGCAGCAGGTTCATCATAACGGTCTCAGCGACATCATCAGCATTATGCCCAGTGACGACGTGCTTGATGTTCAAGCGCGCCGCACCCCGATCAAGCGCCTGTCGCCGGAACACACCGCAGTAGGTACAGTTGCCCTTCTTGCCTATCTGCTCAACGACCTGATCCATCGTCCAGCCATAAAGCTCACCATATCCCACAATCATCAGCGGCATCTCGTATTGCTCTGCGTTGCGCTTGACGGTCTCCAGACTATCATCGCGGTATCCGCGAATACCCTCGTCGATCGAAAGTAGACACAGATCCAGCCCGTATCCATATCGTTCGTTCAGAGTTTTCAGGACGGCCGCGAGAACTGTGCTGTCTTTGCCGCCGCTGGCGCCGATGGCTACGCGCTCGCCGGGGTAGAAGAGGTTAGAAGTCGTGATGGTTTCGTGGACTTCGGTTTCGAAGATTTCGAGAAAGCATGCACGGCACAGCTTGTGGCGGTTTTTCGGTCGAATAATGACCGCTCGGGCTTCCTTGCAGTTGAAACACGCTGTTGGGGCCATGGTGAATACTGTGGTTGAGGTTCAATGCGGAGGGGCAAAAAAAAAGAATTTGGTCTTGGGACTTTTTCCCCGCGCCAAGACCAACTGGTGAGTCCAGTGGGTCTTTTCTACTTTCCCTAGTTAGTTCAATGACAATGTTATCCGGAGACTAAGCAGTCCTAGCCATTCAACCGAATCTCTTTCACAGACTTCTTATCTCCTTCATTAGCTTCGGTGGGTACTTCAAACCTTCTTAGAAACAACAAGCAGCCATGACTAGGGGACGACGGCTGGAAACAAGGTAAAGCTTTTAAGTAGCCAGCTGTAATAGAGTTGGTCTCCTGCTTTTGTTTACATTCTACCTTCATTACTCAAGATTTAGGGTGAGTGCTATTGTTTATCCGTAGTTACCTTGTACCAATTTGACGGTCCCGGTTCTTGAGAAATACAATGCGAGCAATATTCCAATCTATCAGAGTCTAATGCTGATGTTGAGTGCTTGCGGTGTATTGCATAGGAGGCCTAGGATGCATGTTAGACGGTTGGTGACTGGGTAAGAGATAAGATGATGAAGGCTGAATAGGTTAGAGCATCAGAGATCGGATGTAAACTGAACCCCCTTTTAATGAGGCTTGTGAACCACATGCCTCCACAACTGAGGGTACTCCGGAATATTATGTGGGTCCGAATAACCTCATGTCGCATAGTCGTGATCGGCATTGTTGGCTCGTAGAAACAATGCCAGCCCGTATCCAAGTCATTATCGCTGCTTAGTGGGGTCCTACTTTATGGTAGGTAGTTAGCATATGTCTCTGTTGAGAGAGGAGTAACTGAGATAATAGCTAGGAGAATAGCTAGGGGAGAAGCAGTGTAGACATACCGGTCTTGTGGCGCCCTGCAATCGCTAGTCAAGTCTTTATGCACCCTCAATAGTGGTCAATATTCACTCCAATTTTCAATTTTTCCAGTGACTTAAGAGTCGGTCCAGCTCGGAGTGGGTCGATGGGAATGTGTCGATGATCGACAAGAAAGATCCCAGACCGGCGATAACCTTGGAAACTCCGCAGGGCACCAATAGCGCGGCGTATTATGTCTTGATCTTATCCACCTCTGCATCGTAGATTGTTGTACTATTGGTTATATGGATCATATCCGCGTGAAGAATGAGCTATATCGAACTCAAAAATCAATTAAGCTAAGACACCACACCGAGTAATTTTGCAGATCACGAAATATTGTTTACTGTTGAGGACCGACGGTGGCCTATTTAAACTTCTGCCCTCACCAAGCTCCAGTCTTGCATTCGTCCAATATTTCACTCATTATATACTGCTCATAATCATGAGACTCACCCTTTCCATTGCCCTGTTATCCATTGCAGGATCAGCCATTGCCGAGGAAGCCATTATCGGTGGATCCGAGGCCGCAAATGGAGAATTCCCTTATCAAGTTTCCGTTCAAACCTCCCTCCACAAATGCGGTGGATCTATCATCGATAAAGATCATATCCTCACTGCCGCTCACTGCGTGGATGGGCTATCCGCAAATCGCCTGAGGATTCGGGCAGGTTCGAACCAGCACAACAGGTGAGTTTTCAATTGTTCCATTGCCTATCGCATCTGACTGACAAAATTTAGCGGGGGAAAGTTAGTGAAGGTCGCGAATATTACGCAACACTCAGAGTACGATCCGAAAACAATCAAGAATGATATCGCTGTCCTTAGGTTGGCCTCAAGCCTAGAGTTTGGGTCGACAATCTCGGCTGTGGAACTACCATCTTCAGTGGATGATGTGCCACCGGTGGGGACCAGATGCTCTGTCACTGGCTGGGGAGCTACGTCCCATGGAGGAGGCTCTATCCCTTCAAACCTCAGAGTCGCCTACGTCAACATTGTTGACCACGAGAAATGCGTGAAGGAATATGCGAATCGCCATGAAGTTAACGAGTCCATGATCTGTGCAGGTGTCCAAGGTGGAGGAAAAGACGCGTGCCAGGGTGATAGCGGTGGTCCACTTGTTGATGTCAGCTCTAAGAAGCAGGTTGGAATTGTTTCATGGGGTTTTGGCTGTGGAAAATATAGCCACGATGGTGTTTATGCTAGCACTGCAGCTTATCTTGATTGGATTCAGGAAGCGATTCTAGCAGTCTAGATCCAGTAGAAAAGACAAAATACCACCATCCATTCAGTTATCTTCTTGCCATCTAAAAGTATCGGGTCAGAGAACGGCATTGCAGTGGATTGAATCATACTTACTTATGCCCACACTGCATACAGCGGTAGAAGATCGTGCTTCCTTCGTCAGCGCTCCGAAGCTGGACTGAAGACCACGTAGCCTTGACATGGTTCGAGCATTTAGGGCATTCTACTTCCACAACAGGGCCGTCGCCAATATCCTTCCGAGAGACGGTTTGGGTTTGTGAGCGAAGTTTGTTTCGGAGACTAGAAGGAAAATTCGAAGACGAAGAAACTTGTACTGAGTTGAGCAATGTATCTAGATAGGTCATCGATCAGCCCAGAAACTGGCTGAAAATCAATGCAAGACACACTTTTCGCAACTGTGCCACATAAAGGGCAAGGAATCTCATCTGCCGAAGTAACTGGTAGTAGATGACCGCATTCGCAAAATTGCACTCCCATAATGGGAATCTATGTAGCTGTTTAAGGAGTTGCGAGGGTGTCACAATGAGAAGGAAGTCTGTAACAGAAATTCATAAACTAAACTATATGTAAGAACCCGAATAAAATAGGCAAGATTTCCGTATTTCCCAACCCCTGAAGGTGCACAGTTCATGAGGGGTTTTAGCGGAGCCGGCGACTTCTCAACATGCAATGCCCTGATTATGGAAATGTGCAAACCAGACAAACAATATTGAAAATTATTGCGACCAAACCTCAATATCCGAGTCGGAGCCAGTGAGCCTACATAATTTCCGAGGCACTATATCTTTTTCTTGAGAACAGTTTTCTCCGAAGAAACAATTGCCTTCACCGCTACTTGATGGTCCGTGAGAGAAACGTGATGCGACGGTCAAACTGCATTAGCTTTGGACCCCAGAGACTAATGCAATGCACGTGATGGCACATCTCGAGACAAGGGCGTTGTTAATGGCACTATTAAAGAGATCGTACATCGGCTTATCTCTTTTAAAGGCGCTAATCGACCCACTGGTGGAACGTGACGGCGGGGCAGAATCTTGAAAAGGACAAGCTTCATCGAACCCCGACGGAGCTGCGCGGTTGAGCCTAAGCGAACAAGGCCATCATCATCTCCGGCTCAATCCTAATGGTGAACTATTGCCGGAAATTGGCGGTGGGGATAAGGATGGGAGTGATGGGAGTATTGCTGCCGAGCAGCTTCGCCTCCTTGTTGGTGTTGACTCTCCCATCACACACCCACGATGCATCAAGGCAATACTGACGCTTCGACCCACTGATAACAACCTCCGCAAAAGGATGTAACTTTGCTTGGGGCAGATGGCGTTCACAGCAGGATGAGACATTATTATGCAATGTTCAATTGCACGGGCAACACACATAAATAGACCACTGATCCCTCCACAATATTCAGTGTTTTCATTTCGATAACCAGTCAAGATGCACGTCTACACTGGGTTGTTCTGCGCCCTAGCCGCCCCTGCGCTAGGCATCGTCTGGGAGAGTCTGCCAGAGGTTCCTAGCACCTGGTCACTTGCTGCTGAGGCCTCTCCCGACTCGACAATGGCTCTTTCAATTGCCTTGAGCCGGCAGAATATTGATCAGCTACAGAGCAAAGTGGTCAAGCTTTCAACTCCCGGGCAGACCGAGTACGCCCACTGGCTGGAGAAGGATGACATCAACACAGAGTTCCCCGTCGTTGATGATGCCCCTGTCGTGGAATGGCTGAAGAGTGCCGGTATCTCCGACATTGCTCGTGACGGTGCCCTGTTGAAGTTCACTGGCAGCGTGGAGACAGTCAACAAGCTGCTTGACACGAATTTCGCCTATTATCAGAACGAGGGTTCGACGAAATTACGGGCCACCGAGTACTCCATTCCAGACAGCCTGACCGACTACATCGATGTGATTTCGCCCACTGTCTACTTTGGTAAAACCCGCAGCGCTGCTCCTGCGCCCTCGCGCACTCAGCGAGAAGCTCGCAAGGCTTCCTCTGTCGATGTCTCGTCTTCATGCTCGACATCTATTACCCCATCGTGTCTGAAGGAAATGTACAACGTCGGTGACTATACTCCGACTCCCGAGTCCGGCAGCCGTGTCGGCTTTGGGAGCTTCCTCAACCAATCTGCTAGCTACTCGGACCTGACGGAATATGAAGCGCTTTTCAATATTCCTAGCCAGAGTTTCACTGTCGAGCTCCTCAACGGCGGTGTCAACAACCAGTCGGCTAGTCTGCTTAATCGCGGTGAGGCAAACCTGGATGTCCAGTTGATCATTGGTGTTGCTCATCCCTTGCCCGTCCATGAATTTATCACCGGTGGTGTTGCGTATGAGCCGACTTCTTTTCATTGTGATCACCTGTTAATGATCTCTAGTCCCTTCATCCCCGATGCTGATGAGCCAACTGCATCTGACAACGAGAACGAGCCGTATCTAATCTACTACGAGTACCTGCTCTCGAAGAACAATTCCGAGCTGCCTCAAGTCATTTCCAACTCTTATGGCGACGATGAACAGGTAAGATATTCTGGATGTTGGGTGTTTCTGATTGATAACTCACACTATATCAGACGGTCCCTGAGAAGTACGCCAAGCATGTCTGCGACCTTATCGGCCTAAATACACTCCGTGGCATCACCATCATCCACTCCTCCGGCGACGAAGGTAAGACATCAAGATTAACCCACCAGGATATACCATCTAATGTAAAACAGGAGTTGGTTCTGCCTGCCAGGCTAGCGATGGCGTGACTCCCCAATTTAACCCTATTTTCCCGGCCACCTGCCCCTACGTCACCGCCGTTGGGGGAACTTCAGCCGTGAGCCCCGAAGTTGCCTGGAATGCCTCGTCCGGTGGTTTCTCTTATTACTTCCCTCGCCCATGGTACCAAGACTCTGCTATCGAGACATACATGGGCCACGTCAGTTCGGAGACCAAGACGTACTACTCGCAATATGCCGACTTCCAGGGCCGTGGGTTCCCCGACACCTCCGCGCACAGCTTATACCCGAAGTAAGCATCTCGGTGCCTGAGCCATTTAAAGTGTGCAATGCTAATTACTCTGCAGTCACGAGGTGATCTACGCTGGAGGGCAATACGGGTCCGGAGGCACGTCCGCAGCAGCGCCAACCTTTGCCGGTATTGTTGGACTATTGAATGATGCCCGTCTGCGTGCCGGCAAGCCTACCCTGGGATTTCTGAACCCCTTCCTGTACTCGAGTGGTTATCAGGCGCTGAATGATATCACCGGTGGCAGCTCCTACGGCTGCGGTGGAATTAATCCTCAGACCAATGCGGAGGTCCCTGGGCTGATCATTTCTGGTGCCCACTGGAATGCTACTGAGGGTTGGGATCCGATCACTGGCCTCGGAACACCCGATTTCCAAAAGTTGAAGGACTTGGTCTTGTCTTTTTAGATTGGGAGAATTCTTATATGTGATCATCCCCGTATATCGAATAAGTCATTCCTAGCTTTCTATGTCTTACGATTACCCTCATCATATTCAGCTTTATTTCTCAACAGCCCTCCCTTATACAGACGTGAAAAATTAAAAATGGTTAGCTCAAAGCCTAACACTTTGATTGCTGGTTGCCAGCGGACATACCCAGAAGAGATGCAATTGCAAGAGCCGAGCTTACGAACTATTCAACAAAGCGCTCCTAAGCAGTGGTTCCCACAGACACTCCGTCAACCTTCGCTAAGGGAGACGAAGAGGGGGAGGGAATCTGAAGTCGCCATTGCGACAGAAATTGACCTTAGGTAGAGTAGTAGGCCTTAACTTAAACCGAAAGCTATACTTAGATATGTCTCTTAGTTATACTACTAAGATGCTATTCGTAGACTAACCTCACTATAGTATAAGACCTCGTACTTCTACTCTCACTTCTATTCTCTTACTTCTATTCTCTTACTTCTATTCTCTCACTTCTATTCTCTCACTTCTATTCTCTCACTTCTATTCTCTCACTTCTATTCTCTCACTTCTATTCTCTCACTTCTATTCTCTCACTTCTATTCTCTCACTTCTATTCTCTCACTTCTATTCTCTCACTTCTATTCTCTCACTTCTATTCTTACTTCTACTTCTATTCTTACTTCTACTTCTATTCTTACTTCTACTTCTATTCTTACTTCTACTTCTATTCTTACTTCTATTCTTACTTCTATTCTTACTTCTATTCTTACTTCTATTCTTACTTCTATTCTTACTTCTATTCTTACTTCTCTTACCTTTCAACCCCACGACCTTTCCTACTTTCTAACTTGACGACTTCTCCCACATTATAACTCCAAGAATCACTGTGATCATAACCCGGAGAAAGAAGAACCGCTGTAAGTAATTCTCATCTGCCCATTCCATGATGGCTGCTCCAGCATTACGCTGCCCCATACTTATGTTGATCAATGACAATACGCTAATATCTTATAGCCGAAGTGCGGTCGCTACAAGGGTCCACACCGCACGTCCGACTGCCCCCATAATGCCTCGGCGCGTGCCGGTATCCTCGGGTACAAGATGGCCAACGAGGACCACGAGGAGAAGGCCGAGAAGCAGTAGGGGGCAAGCGCCCCCGCGAGGATGACAAGAAGGAGGAGAAGCCCAAGAAGCCCCGCCGTGAGTCTATGTCATGAGGATGATCCAAGCATACGCTAATAGGTGACTAGTCGAGCCAAAGCCTATCAAGCCCGTCGCTAAGTTCATGACCGGGGCTAAGTGCCGGGCCGAGCGCGCTATCGTCGACCGCCTCGCTGATGAGGCCGAGAAGAAGGCTTAGTTTTTCCTGGAGAAGGCTAAGCGCATACGAGCTCGCTCGCGGCATTTGACTGCCCGCGA
The DNA here is from genome assembly GCA_036712075.1 of Penicillium sp. DT28. Taxonomy (NCBI): domain Eukaryota; kingdom Fungi; phylum Ascomycota; class Eurotiomycetes; order Eurotiales; family Aspergillaceae; genus Penicillium; species Penicillium sp. DT28. The sequence goes on from JAZHLO010000002.1 coordinate 258,545, forward strand.
GCTAGAGCTTAGGAACCGGCCCATGACCCGGGTAACGACATGATAGTGGATCAATCCACCCAGGAGCAGTGTAAGTTATTCTTCATCTCTATGCCTGTCCCGCCATTTAGCTTGTATCCGCTTTGTCGAAGGAATACTAAGAGTTAGTTTAATAGCCGAGCCCCAGCCCCAGGAGAAAGAGAAGGCCGACCCCCTCGCCGGTAACTTCCCTATCCTTGTGTAAATGCTCATACAGCATTCAGGCTGTATCAAATTTCTTTTTTTATTTCTGTATTTCTCAATCCTCCATTTTGGAGAAGTGTCCACCAGCGGCCATCACACATCAGCACATCGCTGAGATTGACCAGGTTGAGCTCCGCCCCCTGGCACTGAGCAGGTTTGAGGAGCTCGCTCCTAAGCATGCAAAGCAGCCCACTGCTGGACTCCAACAGCCTGAGACGCACGCTCAGCCTAAGACGCCCGCTCAAGACGAGAACCGCCTGACTGCTGCACTCCGGAAGCCGGCTCAGGAAGAGAACCGCGACACTGCGCCTTCTCAAGAAGTCCAGCCCGCTAAGCCCGCTGATTATGGACAGAGCGCACATAGGGAAGCCCTGTACGACCCGGAAACTGCAGTATGGGTAACAAAGCCGACCAAGTTTGCCGCAAAGGCGACCGAAGGCACCGCACCAAGCCGTCACGATTCCGACTCCGACGAGTCATGGGATTCGTTGTATGACGCAGGCGATGGTCCCGCGAAGCAGCGAGAAATCCCCGATTCCGAGGAAGGCTTCATCGAGCTATGAACATGACTTTTACTTCAAGTTTTCCTACTTTCTTTCCATTGCGACTCTTACCATCCATGAGACTCGAACTCTCGCCAAGCGTTTGAGATCGTACACGGATTGGTCGAGTTTTCCTTCTTTTTGCTTTGCTTTTCACTGGTTTTGCTTCTTTTACTTGGTGCTTTCTTCTTTGTATGTGATGCGGACATCACATTTTTCGCCGCCGGGCAGATGTCATGACTCAGCTGAGTCAGCCGTTTCCTTCTTAGCTAGTTGGCACACATAGTGAATAGATGACCTTTTCATGATCGCACCTAGCGCGCTCCTTACATAGATGTACAATATAGGTAGTTTGGGGACGGCTAAATCCCGCACACCATGCCTTATTATTATTACACTGCCTATTACTATTTACTATTCCACTACATATTTTTCAATCTCTGTGCCAAGATATTGACATTGATATTGATGTGGATGCGGGTACTGATAAGTGAGGTTGGATAACATCCAGCACATGAAAAGTGTCCTCGAGAAAACACTTCATGCAAATTTATCGTGCTTCGAAGATATTTTAACATCCAAGACAGCCTCGTGAAAACTGCCATCTCGTCTCGCCCGTCTTAACCTGCTAACTTCTTCATCATTCAACGCCCGTCCAACAATCCCTTCCAATTCCTTCTTGCTAATCTTCTCATAAGCCTTGGACTCCTTATCCGCCTTCAACTTGGGCTTAAACCGTGCCTGCATGCGAACCCGCAAGGTCGTCTCAAACGAAATTGCAGTCGCATCACCTCGAATCTCCACACCCCCGGACGCTTTCGCGCTCTCTTTAACACACAAAAAGGTCTCGGCGTCACCGCCGCGCGTCTGTAGCGAGAATGTACCGGGGATATCAGGCGACGGGATCACGAGGAAGGATTCATAATGGCCGACAGCGGCGGAAGTGGCGCTGAGAAGACCGTGGTTATCGGAGCTCAAGTACCTAGTTTTGATTAGTTCAATTGGTTTGGTCCATAATGGAGTATAAAGTATGAAGTACGTACTTCCCATGATGTCCCTTGAAACTAAACGACTCCGTCCCCGCTACCTTGGTCGCAATCCACACCTGTCGCACATCGTGTGGTTCCGCTGTGCTGGGGTCTCCGTCGACTAGATTCTCAATGATACTGGCAAAGACCGTTCCATTCGCGTCACTTGCAATGCATGTCGGTTTGTCGGATGGCAGGACTAGCACGATCGGGCCGGCAATGTCGCTTGGGCTGTCGGCTGAGACCCAGCTCTGGTCGTCTGGGTTGTTGTCCGTTTCGGGCGCTTCTGTTTTCCGGGCTTTGGGTGGCTTATCGCTGTCTGGGTCGCGCTTGCGCTTTTGCTTTTTGGGCTTGTCGCCTTTGAATGTGAGGGGCTTGACCATGGTGAATGCAAGGCAAAAGTTGAGCGTCGCGGAGGGTAGTTACAGCTCAGTCTGACTAAGCTGACGTTGACTATACCCGATTTGGATTAAGGTTTGGAGCTTATCTTATCTTTTAATCAGCTGAGAAATCTACATAGATGACTCTCTTAGATTCTCAGGCGTTGACCATTACAAAGTTTACAGGGAAAAGCCCAGAATAGCAAGCCACATTGGGATGTTGTATCTTCAAGACACCAAGCTAGCGAAGCAGTGTGTACGCTTAGAGCAAAACGAAAGGTCCATATACACCTCCGGAAACAAGATACAGTCCTTGAATGCGCAATGGCAGAAGCCAACGGCCAGCGTCCAAGCAAACAGTCATAGCACAAAAAAAAGAGAAAAGCGAATCATTTGAGGCCGAAGCCTTCGCTATTTACAACTGCATCCCATAACAGCTGTTGGAACTTCGCCTGCGAGCTATACCGGTACAGGCCCAGTGTGTTGAAACAGGTTCGTGCGATCGGGTATCGCGAGCAATCATCTCCGAGACAGGCCAGTCGAATCGAGAGGCTTGTAGCTCCCATTGCGGGAATACGGTCACTGCCGGTGACGAATGAAAGGATTTTGCGCTGGGCCTGGGACGAGGACATCTCGAAGAAATCCCAGAACCACTGTACCACGGGGAGTGATTCCGGCCGAGGAGTCGACCAATTATCGTAGGTCGCCACAGCCCGCAGGGATGTCACATCCAATGCTTCATCCGAGCCGCGAATAAGTAATTCAATTTCCTCGGGTCGGAAGAGTGAAAGCGCATTGCCCCCACAGACCGTGAAAAAGCCCCGTTTGAACGGTTCAAACTGCCGAGCAACTGACGATTCGAGGAAATAGTGAACGTACAGATCCACAAATTCGCGCCGATTGGAATTGGTCACTGGGCGCTTCTCACCGTCCGCACAAAGAGGGACGCTGATAACTTCTCCGTAGCGGTCGACTTGGGCAACAAAGTCGTAGCAAAACGTCTCGGCAACATCGCCGTCGTAATCCAGTAGCATTCGAAGTCCTTTGGCGAGAGCCGGTCGATACTCGGCGAGATCCTCGAGGGTACACTTGAACCGAGGACGGCTGGAGTTCGTCGAGGCCGGTCCGGTGGTCTGCGGTGCTGCTGCCAGCAGCTTCTTGAAAGCAAAAGGTGGCAGGTCAATATCCAGAATCGTAGAATTGTAAATGGCAAGACCTAGCAAAACTCCGACCAGGAAGAACTGCTCGGAGGACTCAAAGCAATAAGGATTGAAGTAGCAGTACCGCGAGTCATCGTCATAGATAAAAAGCCCTGTGAGTATAAGTTAGACACCAAACATCAAGACGGGTCCAGTTGGACTCTTACCATGGTGCGGATCGAAAACCTCCCGGACGAGCAAGAGGAACCACTCCTTACGCAATCCGCCAGCATCAATCCCTTCTTCGCCGATGAACTCGATGCGAAGGCCCTTTTTGATCTCCTCTTGACCAGCGCCGACGACCTCACTCACACTTCGCAGACTATCTTCAACCAAGCATTCGCGTCGCACTTTCAGCACGAGATACTGGCTGACGGCACGATGGTTCAGAATGCTGCTGAAGAATGCCTCGCGGGCTCTGACCTCCATCTGACGACGAGCATCATGCTCGAGAATATGAATCTTTGCCCAGATGCTCAGCAAAAACGGATACTGGCAGAACGAAAACTTCGAGGATTTTGACTCCCACGTCTCAAAGTCAGCTAGTAGATCGGAATAGTCCAGCAAAGTGTTATAGAATGAACTGATAGGGACCATGTACCCCTGACGGCGTGCCGATTGGGTGACAGCGGAATCAGCATGCCGCAGCCCTCGCGGTTCAAACGTAGTGTCCTCCGGCTTGCGTGAGACATGAGTGTTGTTTGCCGCAAAGAGGAGAGACATCACCCTTGCTGCTGCTCGAATCTGCCAGTCTTCTGTATACACTATAGCGTCTTCTTTCTTCTTAGGAGGTGCGTTTTGCCCTCGTCGATTAATAGCCGCATGTAACTCAGCAGGAGTGTTACCAGAGGCACTGGCAAAACTTGGAATAAGGTCATCCCCATCTGTGATGGGCTGGCTGCGTTTGCGGCCGTGCTGACGAGTCAACCGGTAGGTAATGAATCCACCGATCAGGTCCACCAGTCGTTCAAATTGACCGTGCGAGAACCGGGAGAACCAGGACACAAAGTAGTGATGGCATCCATTGGGTAGGTTAGACATCAGACCCAGGATACGTTTGGTGATCCCATGGTGATAATTTGAGCTGCTATAACGAGGAACCGAGGGAAGAGGATCTTTGCGAGGAGACTTGCCGTCCCTAGTTATTGGGCGTATGCTTTCTTTCGGGTGAGATGGACGTCGTTCATCACGGTAAGCCGTTTGACTTGATGAGGGTTGAGCATAGGCATTGGGTGATGTTAAAAGAGGGTTTGCCAACAATATGAACAGGAACCTGGTGTCTTCTGGCTTCTTCAAAACACGCCTTGGACGTTTCAAGAGATTTTCGATGGCTTTCATTAAAGTGCGCTGGAGATGTATACGGGACTCGTGAATCTCCCTTTCCACCACTGACAGATCAATTGATTCCCATCTGCGGCTGCGAATCAGGTCGGCCTCCGAGCGTTCAGGGTCGGGTTTCTTGGCAGCCCATTTCTGAACCCAAGAGCCACCCGCAGTCAGAACCAGCTGGTACCACTGGGCAACTTCAGCCCAGTTGATTCGAGGGCTTCTAGATGACACCAAGTGAGACCGATGTGGGGGCTTGTCCTTGCCAGAAGGAAGCCGTCCCTCTCTCTGGGCCCACTCAGTCATCCACCATGATGAGTTCTCAGCCAAGTCTCCTAGGAGCAAGGTTTTCGCATCTGGCTCAAACACGGGCAACTCTGTTGCTTGGTCTGGCATCAAGGCCGGATCCATGTTCATCCTTGGAGGATTACCACTGCTGGCAGACCGAATCGGTGGCTGATATGTAGAGAAAGATGCATTGAGCACACTGATGCCTTTGAAAGCAGCGATGATGTAATTTTCGAGCCGCTTGAATATCATCGGCCGGTGCTCGCCATTCTTAGTTTCCGAGTCCGTGGGTCGTGCAGGCTCCTGAGGACGGTGATATGTCTTTGGATCCGCCTGCAGATCCGAATTGGCACGAATTCGGACAGGTGTATTTTTAGCCTCCCATTGAATCACCTGTGGATTCAACATTGCAGGATTCCCTTTTGTGCCCATGGTGCGTTCCCGCTCACTCGATGCAGACATGCTGCGATTGTGAGGGGCCCGTGGAACTGAGAGGTAGCCATGGCCAGGGTTGTGTGCAGGATGGGATGAGGGACTTTCCATCCTTAGGTCACGGTATCGACCAGCATGGTTGCCGTCCGGCGACAACTGCGAGTGCGGCCCTTCCAGGAGGCTATCGAAATACATGGAGAGACATCCATCAATCATCCGTCTGGTATTGCTGGCCGACAAGATAATATCTGGAAAGAAGTTAGTAAAGATTTCATTCGGATGAAAATATTAAGAGCGCAGTCAGTAACATACCTGACTTCGGCTCATTGGGCGACAGCACTGATGAATCATGCTCAGCGGGATTCCAAGTCCGAGCCCCTCGTGCTCGATCTTCATGTCCATGGCCGTTTGGACTCTTCACTTCTTTGGATGATTCGGCTTCTAAATCGGTGACCATCAAGCAAGATGTGCAGCGAAACACCTTGGAGTCCCGTGGCCACCGCACGGTTGAGTTGCAGGTCTGGCATTTCCCCTCTATCATTTCGTTGCTGTGTCCACCCTTTGGTTCTTTGAGAGGGCTCGACGAGGTGGGCTGCGCGGAAAACGTGACCTCGTCGGAATCCGAGTCAGAATCCCACATATTGTCCTTTTGTCCTGTCTTGTCACGCTTCTTCCCTATTCCGGTGAATGGGGAGGTGAATGGGTGACTGATCGAGCGATGGTGTCCGCGTTGGTGCGAACCCATGGGCATGCTGGTATTCAGCGGGGCCCGGTTCGGAGCATCATGAGGTTGCGACGGGTGTCTTCGAGAGTGATCCGAGGCAGGAACCGAGGGAGGGTTCGAGGGACGGGCAGCGAAGGCAGGGCTCGAGATCGGAGGGATCGGTGGATTACGTCCAGACCAGGACGGCATATGGGCGCATAAGATCGACTAGAGGTGAGATCTGGAGCTTTGAACCCTCGGGGAAGGAAGCAAGTCTGTGGAGCTTGGTCCTCGCGCTAGTGGCATGCGAGTCGTGGGGAAGTTGATGATAACGGAGGAACCGAGGAGAAGTCTCTTTGTTCAAGATTCACTGGAAAGGGCGGATGGTGCTTGCAGGGTTGTAAGACATGAGTAAAGGAACAGTGGGAGAGTGACATAGGTAGCAGCAAGAAGTTCCAAGGTTGTAGCACCTCATAGTCACTTGAACGGATGGGGAAAGCGGCTGACAGGAACAGGAGCGGGGCCCGATGCTATTGACACCTGAGGCAGGCACACATCTATTTTTGGCCCGGATATGAATATGAATTTGATGGCCAGAACCTAGAAGGATTCAAGAATCTACAGCTACATATTCATGTCCATCTGTAATAATAAGAAAGAGCTATGATATAGCAGCTGAAAAAACACAATACCCCAGTGACACAGGTGAAACTACAATCATTACACGCTGCCAATGGCGATCTTACGGTCCGCAGTGCCGGTATGGAGTTGAACCAGTCATACTTCGTTAATAAGGGGGAATTCAACATTAAACAAGATGGCTTTTTGGCTAAGAACAGATCCTGCCGGTCTGCATTAAACTCGGGTCCAGCGTAAATGACACGATCTGGGCGAGCACTGATCGAAGAGATAACCACATGCAGCCAATATCCAACCCGATCCACCGACCAAGTGCATTAGTGCACTTAACGGTAACGCCAGTAGCTCTGGGTGTTGTGGATCTTCCAGGTGTGGCGACGACCGGCCTTGGTGTTGTTGTAGCGGTGGCCCTTGTTGATACCACGGGACTTCTTGCCAGTGGCAGTGAGACCACGGCTCTCACGGTGCTGTTCAGAATCTTCGTCAGTATGGCTCTTCCGCTAGTAGTAAAGAGTTTTCTTCGCGATCGAAACTCACCTTGTGGACGGGGTTGCAGATCCAGTTGATGCGGGCATCACGGCGGATGGCCTTGTGCTGGGGGTCGACGAGGATGACCTCGAAGTACTTGTAGGTGGAGTCCTGGTTGATCCAGTAGGAGTTCAGGACACGCAAGTTGGCGCAGCGGCGGCCAACACGCTCCTCAGCGGTGGCGCTCAGAGCACGCTGGTACTTGAGCTGGTTGATACCCTGGTTGGTGGGCTTGCCGTAGGTGGCACCCTTGGGGGCCGGGCGCTTGCGGCCACCGCGGCGGACACGGATACGGTAGACGACGTAGCCCTGCTTGGCCTTGTAGCCAAGACGGCGAGCCTTGTCGGGGCGGGAGGGGCGCGAAGCACGGTGGATGGCGTTCAGCTGGCGGAGCTATATTGATGCACTCTCAGCAAAGTTCAACGAGTGTATAGCAAGACACACGAGGCCCAGAAAGAGTCTCTTGCAGTGCCACATCCATTTCCGCCGAATCAAAATTCGTTCGAGCCATCCAGTCACACCAGAAGTTTCAGGCGTTTCATTTGACTACACTCACGAGCGCTCGGCGGAGATGTTAGGCTATCGAGGGTCGGGGGATTTATCTCACCTCCCAGCAGCGAACGCGGAGCAAGAACCGAATGACATCGGACTGCTTCTTCTTCTGAATCTCTTCAACGTACTTGAGGGCACCCATCTGGATCAATTGAGAGTCAGCGAATCTGTCAGGCTGAAAGCTAGTGTTAGCAATGGCGGATAGGCGTACCTTGTCGGCTTCACAGGGTCGTCGGTGGTCGTTGTCGCAACTGGCAAAAGTTCGAGGGAGAAAGATTAGAGGCAGAGGTTGTGTGTGGGACGCTAGCGATTAACCGAGTGTGCAACGAGCCAATCACAGTGGTGATCCACCTTGGCGGTATTTTAGCCTTGGGAGTCCATCACGTAATACTCACGTGATGCCTTTCATCCACGTGATTTGGTATGCCCTTAGTTGCTCTTTAACACCATACAAACTATACATCTACCTTTCAACAATTACCCTTTTACTATTCTCACATACATGCTATAAAGCATAAATGATCTCCTCTTACTTTGAACTAATTTGGTTTTAAGAAAAACATCGAAGAGAAATTCCGAGGTTATCACTTCACGTTCACTTGGCTATCGTGCTGATCAGTGACGGCTATGTACATATTTCGCATCAACGTCAGAATGCTCTTATTTGCCTCTTGGTTCCGAGCCCCATTGCCGTATGCTCTTGCCAGGCCAGGTACTGCTCAATAGTGGCTAGAATATCCAGCCAGCAAGACACTCTTCTTACACAGCGGGCACTGGCTGTTCTGCTCGAGCAGATATTGATCGATGCAGTCTCGGTCAAAAACATGACCGCATGGCAGCTCACGGAGCAGTGATGAGCCGGGCACAAACTCATCCAGGCAAATTGCACAGCAGGTCTGCATGTCCCAGGGTCGATTGGCTGAGGGTGCAGCCTCCGTTGCTGGATTGATCACTGCCGGCTCTGGACGCCGGATACCGGTAACCTCACGTGCATCATCCATAGATGGAGGTGGTGTGCTGGCATCCAGCTCGGCCACACTATTTTGCACCTCCTCTTTGGCATCCTCTTTCGGGGTGATTGGCACCACAGTGGGTGCTTCGCCCATGTAGGTGTAGGTGCGTAACCTATCAACAATTTCGGGAGTGGCTCGAGTAGTGGTAACACGGCGACCGCCAGGTTCGAGTATGTTCTGGAGCTCAACATCTGGGTTCTGGTGGCGCCGGCGGTGTCGCTCAAAGTAGCGGAAGAAAAGAATACAAGTAAGAGTCACAAAAACAGTCAACCCAAGAACTATGAGCAGCATTCTCCACAAGGGCTCATGGTCCTGAACAGACGAGGTATCTACCTTTGATTAGCAACTGCTCAATGGCTCGCAGATAAACACATATGTCTGTTTCACGTACCGGTATCGGTATCTAGCATTGTGAACAGCCGTTGACTTGCTTCCTTACTAGAAGGGTCTGTCGAATGGTTGGAGTGTCCGTCTGAAAACGAAGCAAGGTCATGTATCAAAGTCACGCCTGCTGGACCGGGAATTGCGTAGATTGGATAGTTGTTTTGTTTTCTCCACTGGCCGACGTCGTGTAGGTCCCAGCGCTGATCGTTATGGGGTGGTGGTCTGCCGGTCTCGTTGCTGGATGGCTGGAAGAAAACGAGCGCTTCTGCGTTTACCTCGCGTGAAGCAGCGAGAAATGATTGCGTACAGTCAGGAGTCACCCACGGAGCGAGACCAATGACCGGATAGCCGTAATCTGAAACGTCTTTATGGCGAGTCACGTTGGATGGTATGTATTGAGAGACGATTGAGTCGCATGGATCTTGTGGTGAAAGACTAGGGACGAACAAAAGACCAGAGATGCTTCCGGAATCAGGAAGACCATTGCTTGAGAGGGTTTGGACGCTCCTATCTAGAACAAAACGGAAACCGACATTCTCCTAAATAGTTATACATGTGATCGATTAGCAAGCGACCTTATACCCATCTTCATCATGTGCTCAACAAGTAGACCTTCACCCATCCTATCCTAGGCATCTGCTATACTTACGCTGACTGATGATGGAGAATTTGAGACGCTGCCTGGACCCGCAAATAGCGTGGCAACCGTAGTCTGCGAATCAGGTTCTTCGGTGCGAGACATAATGTGATCGAATTAGATATGCCAGAGCAAACGATGCATAAAGCCGGTGTATAGTAGACCTCAAAAGGTATATACACATGTTTAGACTGGTGGGAAAAGAAAGGCAGAGACATAGGAGTAAATACCCTTATTTTGGAGATAATGTATATCATCACACTTGTTCGATCCCGGCGAGTAAAACAACCAAAGACGGTAATTATGGCTAACTCTGCCTTAGCAGCAGCCAATGGAATGGAAGGGCAAATCGTCTGCGACAGAAGAATGTAGGCAAGGCTCCGGCCACGCGGCAAAAGGGCCGCAAGCCTTGATTCCCATATGGAGGAAAGAGAAACATAGTAGCCGCAATCAATCAAAGGGGGTATTATTGCATATAGATGCGTATAATGTGTATAATGCGTATAGAATTCGAGCGTGGCGGCAGCCGGATTGGGAATGCCCGTTTGCGGATGCCGCTTCCAGGGATGATTATCTCCCTAGGAAGGAGATGTCTTCTGGTTTTTCGAACTTTTGAAGTTCAGATAATGCCATTATCAGTACTGGCCTCTCAATACTCTCAATATATTCAGGTTGAAAAGCATATCGCAAAGGCCTTCTATCATTTTTCCTGTTGAGGGAAATCCATCTCTCATGGTTCAGGGTATCTGTATTAGGACTAATCCTCTGTGAACTACCAGCACCCAAGAACATCATTTATAAGCTTGGATAAGCTGTGAAAATACTCCTAGATCCCCATGATTAGATCAATTCGTAAAATAGTGAGTGGTTTTTATAGCATGTGCCGAGTAGTGTGTGGCCGGGGCTTCAAGGGCCACTTTAACTCGGGCTCCTTACCGCTCTTGATACCGCCTCACGTGCGGGCAGAACAAAAGGAACTGTCACGTGCATCGATAACCCCCAGGTACATCGGCTCCGCGCAACTTCTTGATCTAATCAACCCATCGCCGTATTCAGGAGCACTCTGACTGTCATTGCTTCACTTATGGTGAGGTGATTTAGGAGTATTCTGCTCTCGTTGAATCGTTCTTTGACTTGGCGATCCGTTTCAGCATGCGGCCCTCGACTTCGATTGGCGCCTCTTAGAAACCCCTCGACTTCCCAATTAACAGTCTCGTGCACCGCTCGGTTCTCTCGATTCGCTATTTGCCTCGTTCTTCCTATTGAGTATTGAGCGATTGTCTCAATGCCTTCCGCATACAAGAGCAAGGGTAAAGGGCGCGATGCGCGCCAGTCGCGCAGCCGCAATACCACTCCATCAAACACAGGCAGTGTTCCTGCGGTCGGGCTTCCTGTCACCAGCTATCTTGTGAATGATGTTTCGAAACTCATCGACCAGGCCAAAGGTCAGTACACGGACATGCTCGACCTAGTAGCTGGGCCGAACATCCCCGATTCCAGGACTCTCGAAACAATTGTGGAGCATCTGAAGAGCCTCAGTGACATGGCTGATGCTCGAGGGGATACTTGCAACGCGGGTATGCGAGAGATGTCATTGAAGCGTAAGGACGTGGCAGAGGATGCTGAACTTAGCCGCGAGGTTGGAGAACGTGCGAAGCTCAAGCGTGAGACGGAGGAAGATGATGACCAAATACACAAAGGAAAGCTAAAAAAGCGCAAGGGCCATGTGAGTTCCAAAGAGGAGCGACCATTGACTCATGGAGCACACGATGTTGCTCGTCAAGATGGGGCCGAGACAAAGGTCGAAGGAGGTAAGTGCAGCTCCAAAGTCGCGTCACACTCCACACCCGCCCACAACTCCACCCTCAATTCCCACTTTCACAAAAAATGACTGACCATACCCAGCGGCTTCTCCGGTCTCCAAGCATTCGAAGAACGCCGGCTCTGATGACAGTTCCTCCCTTTCACCTCCGTCCATGTTATCCCCCAACGGTGCCGCTGCCGGGGCCGATGGCGCGGCCGTTCCTGGGTCTCCTGGCTCGGATTCCAGCGATGACTCTCACCAGCCCGAACCTCAGCCTGCCGTACCTCAATTCCAAGTGTTCGGAGATAATCCGTTCAAGTTCAATGACCCTACCATCTATCACATCCGAGAAGTCACCCCGGACATGCCCGACGAGGAGAAGAAGAAAATCTACAGTGTGGCCCATTTCCCGAAGAGCGACCTCGTCCACATGATGGCCGGTGTGCCCCCGGACAAGGACTTTAGCAATGCCAAGCCGTCCAACCAGGTCAGCGCCAACACCTTCCACGCTTACATTGAACCGTACGTTCGCCCTCTTACGGAAGAAGACATTGCTTGGCTACGGGAGAGAGGAGACCGTGTTACACCTTTCATCACTCCTCGTCGTGGAAAGAAGTTCTACCGTCAAATCTGGGCAGAAGAGGATGGAATCTCTTATGACTCAAGTTTAGATGACAAGGACCAGCTTCCCTTGAACCAAGGTCGTGGCAGCATTGAGACGTTGACCGACGACAAGGCTGAAACCAGCGAAGTTTCCATCGGTCCACTACTCAGTCGCCTATGCTCCCTACTCCGGTATGAACACCGCACTCTCCCAGAGGACAAGGACTCGACGAACGGCGACACGGGATTGGGAGACGCAATGGACTTGGACCAACCCAACGGCGACTTAGAGACCAAGTCTGAGGGCAAGCCCCTTCCACCCGCGACCGTTTTCCGTGATGCCGATCCAAACGGCTTCAAGACCTCCGTGGCCAAACTCGACCACGCGCAACTCGATGAACGTGCCAAGGCCGAGCTGCGATACATTGGCTTCCTCGGGCCGGACGACAACCCGGACTACGACGCACACTACGACGATGAAGTCGCCGAGCGTCTTCGCCTGCTCCAAAACGAACTCAAGAAGCAAATCGTCACCAATAACGCGCGCAAGGCCCGCATTCTCAAGATCGCCCAGGAGCACATGGCCCTCCTCGAATTCACCACCATCCAAGATGACCTCGACTCCCAGGTCCAGCAGGCTTATCTCAAGCGCACCCGTACCATGGGCAAGAGCAAGAAGGGCTCGCAGGCCAAACACCGCCCCGGCGGTGCTGGTGGTGGTAGCCATGTTGCTGGTGCGGGGATCTCTCGTCCTGCCGTCGGTGATGCGGCTAAGATCGTCATGGACCGACGTAAGCGCTGGAACGATGCCTTCTTGCCCATCTTTGACGATATCAAAACCACTATCCCGTCAGGTGGTGAAACTATCTTCGACCCCGCGGTGATGGCTGAATACGAGAAGGCCGAGCTGGAGGCTTGGGACGAGGAGTGATCTTCTGTGTACTTTCTTGCATATGAATACGATACGACTGGAATGACAGGATGGCACGGCGTTACGGGATTTTCTTTTATATCTCTCCGACATAAAGTCGAACACCTTGTGTCAACAGCTGATCCCACTGATGAACTGATCTGACTTGCGGGAGATATTTTGTTGTTTCAATCTTCGCATCTTTGGCAAGATGGGATGGTTGCTGTTTCTCTTGCATTTCCCGGCTGTTTAGTAGATACCGATGATAACAATGGAACGGAGACTGTATTCTATCTTCGCTCATAGCATTATTGTAATTGATCAAGTCGAATAAATCAGGGTATCTTATTAACTAGACACAAATCACCTCACCTATGCACAATCAACACCTCCCCAGGATACCGCTTCAATCTAGCCGTCAACTCGCGCTCACTAATCTCCAGCTCTGTACAGATCTGATCAAAACAATGCGTCCCATCAAGATACTTCGATAGCGTCCGATCATCAATCTCATCCTCATCATCCTCGAACAAACCCGACGGTACACTCCCACCAACACCACTCCGACTCCCACTCTGAAACGAGGGCGCACGCTCATGGCTCGTATCGCGACGAGCCACTGAAACCGGCTCTTCGGCAATCTCAGTATGTGGCGTATTAGTCCCCGTGTTCACACGAGAAGACGGACCAGTCGATGCATGAGGAAGTACAGATGAAGAGCGTGGCGCGGGAGCAGGCTGGCCCGTTGCACAGGCGTATTTGTGCACGCGGTAAAGAAAGCCCTTGATCACGCCAAAGGTAATGAAACGACGGATATCGATGTTGGCGAGCTTGCGGCTGTTCTGCGAGTACCATTGTTTTACGCTCTGGCCTTGCTTCAGACTTGCGTAGAGCTCGACGATGCCCACGCCATCGACCACGCGGGGGATTCTTCCGTGCGGTATGTCGTTCTCTGGTGTTTGAGCGGGTGGGGGCTGCGTGCCGTTGGTTGCGTCTTCATCGCCTAGTAGAGGCCAGATTTCTTCTGCATCGAAGCGGGAATCATCGCGGTATACGCTCGTTGCGGGGTCTGTGAGCGAGCCTATTAATGGTCCGGCACCGCTGCTACTGCCGCTTGTTGCTGCTGGGACTGGAGGTAGTGGTGAGCGAGGGCCAGTGGCGGCATGTGGTGCAAAGCGAGTGTTGACGTAGCGTGCGCACTCGAGTTGCATGGCCTCGTCTGCGGCTATGGTGGTGCTGAACTGCGCCGTTGGCGCATAGATTGCGGAGAAGGAAAAAATGTCCAAGATGTATAGACAGCCGTAGTATAGTAAGTGTCGGATGGCGCGGCAGGTGAGGTAGAAGTCTGTGTCGGCCAAAATGGAGATAATGCGAACGCTATTGATGCCGTTGATATGAGGTACTACCTGTCGGATATTGTCAGTCAAGAAGTCTGAGTCACTGGCAATGTCAAATCATACTCGTTGCAAGGTCAGGTCCCAATTCTCGTCCATGAAGGCCTGGTATCGCACCGTGAACAGAGGAACCTGCCAGGCCTTGACGGGCGGCGGAGAATCATATATCGGGAAGAGCTTGATGTTCAATGTATTGAGCTCATCTGTTATTGAACTGTCAGTAACAGCGTAGCTCCTGTCCTATCCAGCCACATACCAATGGGTATCATGCACTCGCAATAGTTGTTCAAATCCTCCATGAGCATCTCGCAAAGGCTATACACTTTCCCCTCTCCGCTCTTGGAGAAATCGCGCGATAAGAATCCATTCTGTTCTTCCAGGGCATGCATCATGTGGGCCAGTTTCTGCACCACGCTCTTGTACGTGCTGGAGTCCTCCTCCTCGGCCAGCACCACGCAAAAGTTGAAGATGAACTCATTGCGGTCATAGCGGGGGGATTTCATGCAGATGGGGTATCCCAGAATACGATATCCATTGGTGCACACCTGGAGGAGGTTGCCGCAGAGCTCCTGGCGTGGGATCACGAAGAACGAAATGTCGGAAAAGGTTAAGAAGAGGGGTTGCGCAGGTGCGGTGGATGAGGGAACGATAGCTCCATCGGGTACCTGATGGACAACCTTCGGGCCTAGAGAAGGTACATTAGCGAGCTATTCATCAGTCTGGGTCTAGCAGCCTACCCTCCTGGGTGTCGAATTTGCTGTAGAAGATGGCTTTGATCATGGTGGAGCTGTGCGCATTGGAGCGGGATGGAAAAGATATCGGAAGAGTAAATATCGGGTAGATCTAGCGATCAAAGTTTAGCACTATCAAGTGACAATCCAAGAAATCCAAGACATGGTGTCGGCTGGTGGTCAGCGCAAGTCGGGGAGATGTGGGAGATCTTATCGGTGGATCCAGATTTCATCCCCACTGGTTCAGTTATCAAAACCACCATCGAGATGGACATTGTGCAAACCGCTTTACGAGCGCAATAATACATAATTGGACTGCTAACGAAGAAAATCACGGGGCAATGTAGTTTCCATTTTATATTCGGCTTTGGAGAGGCTAATCGTAGATAATATATCTACTATGGATCCCTCTGCTCCTAGAATGCTAAACTAGGTAAGCTCGGCTCCAAAAACTACCATTGCGAAGGTGTGGAATGTAGGCTCGGACATGAACAGGTGAACAGCAGCAGTGACCGACATTTGTTGACATCGAGATGACCGAGACACTGATCGAGTCAACCATGGTACGTCATCGTGCCTTCTTGGGTTCGCGGCTACAACACTATATAACTACCTAAGTAGTACAGTAGATAGTATAATGCTACTCTTTTCGTACTTAGCAAAAACAGCAATCGAGCGATTCAAAACTAATTCACAGGTCCTCACAGACACCCTACAAATAGGACAATAAAAGTCTGGAAAAAATATCGGCTATCATTCAATAAGCGATGGAATGCGAAATGCAGCAAGAGCCGAGGGTATTAAGTGAAATCAGAAGATCGTAAGTCATCGCCAGGAGACGTTTTCGAAAGACCTATACGTGGAAGGCTCCGTATCCAGCCTCCCGCGATAGATGCTAACACATGGTATGGATGATTGCGAGTAATATGGGGTAATAGTGAGCTGAGAAACACCCGAAAAGGAGCCAGTCCCTGCTGAGGGTAAAAAATGCAAGATAAAATGCGCCAAGTAAATGCAGGCATGGTCATAGGCGCGTATCAAGTCCACTTTTGCGTCAGTGCGAGAAGCACTGCTCATCACGCCGTGCTGAACACATGCGGTCATAGGGTCATGGGAGGATGGGCCGGGAGGTTAAGCGAGGGCCTGGGTTTGCGAGAAGCCACGCTTCTGCAGGTAATGTCGTAGCAGATAAGCCTCGGTCGTCGTGTCGCAAGTTGGCACTTGGAGGATTGGGGAAGATGTTCAGAGGTTGGTTTGAGCGAATGGCATTCATCACTTCACTGTATCCTCGACGCTCACCGGCCTCCTTCAACCACTGCTCCCAGTCCTCATCGAGGGGAACATCATCTCCCTGGTCGCGTGCGGCCATTGCGGCGCGCAAGCGGTTGTTCAGTTCCAGACCGCAGCTCTCCACTTCTTCGTCACTGTATTCATCCTCCAACATGCGCTGGCGATAGTCGGAAGCCACGCTGGAGCTGCGAGACTCGGTCGCCCGAACGGTGTCGTCACTCCGGGCGTCCATGTTCAAATCCTGATCATCGTCGAGCTGGTAAAGTTCATCAACGTGTATCACGACGCTGGGGGGAAGGGTTGGTGTCGCAGGCTGAACGGAATCGCCTGTGGTGTCTCGCACCGTTACTCCCTCCTCCTCCTCGTAGCGCTGTCGGGCTGACTTGGTACCCTCCAGCAAGATCCGAGATCTCATCTTCGGTCAACTTGAGCGCGTCGAACACCCGGAACAGCCTGCGGTGCCAAGGGAAGCGACTGAGTCTTAGGCGATGAGGGGGATGGGAGTAGTCCAGTCCTGGGTACTGGGCTTCGATGCAGTCAAGAGGACCATAGAAGACGCTGGTCTCAATGCGTACCTCGGGAACGAGATGGCGGGTGATGTGAGCGGCAAAGGTTCCCGGGTCGCTAGGGCGCCCATGGGGGAAGGTCGCGTGGTACACGGCTTGTGCAAGTGAGGGTTTGCGCATGGTGAATGAGAACGGAGGGACGGAGTGAGAGAACAAAAGGGGAAAGGAGCTCAGGGAGAGGTCAAGAGAGGCCCTTCACGGCCCTCAGCCGCAGAGTGAAACAAAGGCACCGGAGATCGGGTTCTAAACGGCGGAGACAGGACTCATGAGAGAAGCATGGAGTCACCCAGTGAGATGAAGGAGGATGAAATAGGATGAAGAGTGAGAGGCAAAGGAAGGGAGGTGAAATACAGTAATAAAAGGTCGCGCAACCCCAACCCCAACGTAGCGGCGGCCGACGTGGACTGCGGACTGCGTTGTCAACTGCACGGCCAACTCAAGTTTTAAGGTGGATTCTCTTCCTTTTGAACCACCAACAATCCTCTCCATGTCCACCTTTGACGGAGTTGTCTCCGGTAGGTTCCAACTTAATTCCAATCGATTCCCACTGACTCTGATTATTGTAGAATTCCCCGACATCCAAAGTAAGTATGAGACCAAAAGTGAAAAATCTCCCATCTGACACTGCGCAGTTGATTACTTTCGCAAGAGCCCTGAAAGACCTCAACCACTGGCCTGCTTCCTTAGCCATGTACATAGTGACCATTTACAGGGCCTGGAGTCCTTCCGGGCTCCCTTCATCTACTGTTCTCCAGCCACACGTGAAGTATGGTCCTATGAGATGACCTCAATGACCTCAACTAATGCAAATTCGGATATCCGCAGCTGCTGTGCGCATTGAAAAATATCCCCATCGGATGAATTTCCACAAGGGAATCCTCGAATCTCGTCGCTTACACTATAAGCATCTGGCCAAGTTACTGGTGGGTGCTCCTATGGCTTATGCTTATGCTTACGGCTTACAATCTCTATCAGCGCCCAATACCCTTGAATACTCCAACAGAGATTGAACTCACTCCCCGAAGCCGTATTCGGGTGACTCTCTTCGATGCTAACCACTGCTCTGGGGCGGTTATGTTTTTGATTGAGGGAAACGACAAAGCCATCATCTACACGGGAGACATACGAGGTCAGCTACTCAACTACCTCAAGTACTTCAACTACTCTATGTGATCCATTTGCTAACACATCATAGCTGAAAAATGGTGGGTCGACGCCTTGATACGGAATCCTATTCTGATACCGTATACGCTGGGCCGGAAAAGGCTGGATAAGCTGTATCTCGACACCACGTTTGCGCAAAAGTCCAATCCTTTTCGCGAATTTCCATCCAAAGCTGAGGGACTCGCAGAGCTTCTTCGCAAAGTCGAGGCTTACTCGGATGACACCGTCTTCTATTTCCGAGCATGGACTTTTGGCTACGAGGATGTATGGCTGGCCCTCTCCGCGGCACTGAGGACAAAGGTTGGTGGAGCGGCCGAGTACTCAAATTGACGCTAATGACTCTTGTATTTCTAGGTTCACGTAGATCGCTATCAGATGGGACTCTATCGGTCCCTCACAAATATTTCTGGAAGCAGAGGTGTCAGTGAAGGACCGGCTCTCTGTGGCTTTGACCTGGGTAACAGGCTTGTTTCAGGATGTCTAAGTGACAGCGAATCCAGCAGAATTCACAGTTGTGAGCCCGGTGTCTCATGCCCAGCGGCCCGCGGCCCAAACGCAGTCTACATCACGCCCATTGTCAATCGGACCAAGGATGGTGCTGAAGTCGCCGAAGTCGGGGCAGGCGGTGGTATCGGCGATCTCTATCAGATTCACGAGCTTGAGTTGCCGGACGAATCTACTCTGGCTCGATTAGAGAAGTTATGTCTCGATCACATTCATGACAAACAACGGTCATCACAGATGCGAAAAGCACTTTCGGAGGCATTCCAGTCGAGGAAGAAAGCCCTCTCACTGGACAGATACGGTGTCAAAGAGGAAGGCGAGATTTCTCTCGAGAAACTCGTCTGCATGCTCAGTCAAGGAGTATCCGAGCAAAGCTCCAAACCCGATCTCCCAAACACGATTGTAAGTCGCAGCCATGATTGCAGTCAAACCCATTCTTATCATGACCAGCAATTTCCGTATTCAAGACACTCCTCATATTCCGAGCTATGCGAGCTCGTAGCTGCCTTCCGCCCAAAGGACATCCACCCTTGTACAGTGGATCCATCTACTTGGAACGAGAATGTCTCCATCCGTCGTCTTTTCGGGCACTTGTGCTCAGGAACCGATTTCTCACACGACGACTATATGCGCCGAACCCTCGAGCAGACAGATGAAGAAGATAATCACCCTAAAAAGCGAGCCCGATATGACGGGGATATTTCCACACAGTCCACGCAATCCAGTGATCTGGGAGAAGGACACGCAGATATATGCGACACAAAACGCGAAGCCCACCGTACCCTGGATGGTACCATGGAGCAGACATTTGATACTCACCACTCCCACCACATGTCTATAAGATCTCTTTCTCCCCCAATCCAAACAGCAACATCAAACCTCGAGCAATCACCAGAAATAGACCCAGAAAGAGCAAAGCGCGACGAAATTCGAAAAGCACATCGCTATCTCGAAACCCACGCCGATCCTGCGCTTCTCCACATCGATCCCCTCCCATCCTCTTGGCCATCTGACGAAGTCAACGCCAGCCAGGCCCCGAAAACACCCTCACAGAGAACTTCCGAACCCACTCTCACCACAACTCGAGACGGCGCCTCATCCCGTCCACATACCCAACCATCACAAGCGCCAGATAGCCAATCCACAGATCTCGGCCTCTCGATATCCGAATCAGACCTTGACGCCTCGCCTTCCCCCGAGCCAGGACCTGGTCCGGATACTGAGGAAACAGAGAGAACTCAAGTCCGCATTAGGCGCAAACGCGCTCGTGTCGCAGCATACCTTGCTGCGCGTGGTGACAACTGGGCTGACGTCTCGCTGATATCGACGGGAGATAATCATGCCGAGGAAGAGATGGAGTTATAAGATGTGGTTCTCATTTGGGTTTGAGAACCGATAACGAAGATCATGAGCTACGAAATTTAAGCTTCTATGTAATTATGTTGCACAATCCACTACCTATTTCTTATTCGCAGCTTGATGGCTGCATTATAGCTTATAACAGGATGCATGTCTACTACAGTTCTCTACCCTGGATAACAATCATTAAAGAAAGGTAAGAATCAAGTCATGACTTTCGTAGCTAGCTACATAATGCATTAACACGAACTCCTGAAATAGCAGACGTTCGTGAGGGATATTGAGCCGGTAGAGGCAATGCCAGGCGAAATGGCGAGAAAGAGTATATAGAAGATGCGAAAAATGAAGATGAACATTGGAAGTCTCCAGAAAGGGGGAAAGGCAGAGAATCAGGGGCGGAGAATCTAAGTGTGGGACAGGTGTCACATCACAGGCCATTTAGAAGACGTAGTAGGCCTGCGTCAGTGGTAACTCGGCCGCGGGCTCGGCGTCACACAGCATGCCGTCTGCTTCGACGGTCTGTCACACGGTGTTAGCGTGGGTCTGAGATTGAATCGAGCATTCACTTACATAACTCTCGGGGTCGACTTTCATCTTCGGCATCGCGTCGTTAAACTTCATGTCCTTTTTGCCTACGGTGCGACAGCCCTTGACGGCTTCGATCCTCTTGCGTAGACCGTAGGTTTGCACGATGCCTTCGTCGATGGAGGCTTGCGAGACGAACATGATGGATGTGCTTGGGACGCGGGGCTAATTTGATCAGTTATTTTGATTTGATTCAGAGTGGAAACTTGGAACATACCGCAAACATTGGCCGTAGGATCATCGGTTCGATGGTCGGGATGGAAGCATTAGCGTCACCCTGTTCAGAATGTTAGAAGAGTGGCTGCTATAACATCATAGAGAGGAACGTACCATCTCTGCAACGGCAATCATACCGCTCTTCAGAACCTGCACTGGCTTCGTGCCAAAAGTGCTGGGATTCCAAAGAACGAGATCGGCGAGCTTACCAACCTCTACACTGCCAATGAGATGTCCCATACCCTGTGCCAGGGCCGGGTTGATGGTGTACTTGCTGATGTAGCGCTTCACGCGGAAGTTGTCGTTGTTGGTGCCTTGATCCTCGGGCAGCTGGCCACGCTGTTCCTTGTTCTTGTGTGCAGTATGCCAGGTGCGCAGGATGACTTCTCCGCAACGTCCCATAGCCTGTGAGTCGGAGGACATCATACTGATAGCACCCAGGTCATGGAGCACGTCTTCGGCAGCGATCGTCTCTGCACGGATACGGCTCTCGGCGAAGGCAACGTCCTCGGGAATGTTCTTGGACAAGTGATGGCATACCATCAGCATGTCCAGGTGCTCATCGAGGGTGTTGAGGGTGAAAGGCCGGGTTGGGTTCGTGCTACTAGGGAGGACGTAGGGGTGCTCAACGACTGAGATAATGTCTGGTGCGTGGCCACCGCCAGCACCTTCCGTGTGATAGGTGTGGATCGTGCGGCCCTTGAAAGCTTCGATAGTCTGCTCCACAAAGCCGGACTCGTTCAGCGTGTCGGTGTGAATCATGCACTGGACATCGTACTGGTCACAGACTTCCAAACAGTTGTCGATAGCCGCCGGTGTAGAGCCCCAGTCCTCGTGCAGCTTCAGACCAGCTGCACCCGCCTTGATCTGCTCTACAATGCTAGCCGGTCCACAGTCGTTACCCTTGCCCGTGATACCAATATTGATGGGCAGACTGTCGCAAGCCTGCATCATCTGGCGCAGATGGGTTGGACCAGGTGTGCAGGTTGTAGCGTTCGATCCAGTGCTAGGACCTGTGCCACCGCCGAGGAAAGTAGTAATACCCGAAGCCAGAGCTTCATCCACTTGTTGCGGGCAAATCAAATGAATGTGCGTATCGAAGCCACCAGCCGTGACAATCTTGTTCTCACCAGCAATCACGTCCGTAGACGCACCCACCACCATCTCGGGGTGCACGCCTTCCATGGTGTCCGGGTTTCCAGCTTTGCCAATTCCAGAAATGAGGCCATCCTTAATACCAATGTCGGCCTTGTAGATACCCGACCAATCGATGATCAGCGCATTCGTGATAACCGTATCCAGACACTCAGCCGCAGAGCGACCGGATGCCTGCGCCATGCCATCGCGGAGCGTCTTGCCTCCGCCGAAAGTACACTCGTCTCCGTAATGCGTCATGTCCCTCTCTACCTCGATCCATAAGTTGGTCAAGCCCAAACGCACCAAATCGCCGGTCGTCGGTCCAAACATGCGAGCATATGCTTCACGCTCCATGGAGAATCCAGTAGTCAAAACAGCATCGGCGGTCGGCTCAGGCACATGCGCAAATCCTGCGGTCTGCAGCTTCGTCACGATTTCATCTACGCGACTCAGATCCACGGGGCCATTGGCCAACCAATTGCCTCCACGGATTACTTTGTTGCCGCCGATCTCAACCAGAGTCACAGTTTTGGTATCGCCCGGCTCAAAACGAATGGATGTACCGGCTGCAATATCCAGTCTATATCCGTATGCCTTGACGCGGTCAAAGTGCAATTGCGGGTTCGTCTCAATAAAATGATAGTGTGATCCAACCTATGTCTCTCCGTCAACCCCTAGGCTTTTGTGCATTGGATATTCAAGACATACCTGGATCGGCCGGTCACCCTTACTCATCACCCTGAGACGAATACGTTTGCGGCCATCATTCAGCGCAATACGAGCATTCTTAACCGGGATCACGGCGCCGGGCATTTTTTCAGGCAGGAAGTCGTCGGGATCGGGGTCGGGGAACGCCTGATTCGAAGGAACAGGCAGGAAACTACCGTACAGTGCACGCTCGAGATCACCATCGTTGCTACTGATGGGGTGATGCACTGTAACTAGGTAGGTACCAGTCGTGAATGTACCTTCGACCTGCAACTCAACGAGGGTAGAAACAACCGACGGCAAGACATGGCGACGACCCAGCATGGTCTTTCCGATAGACATCAAGTCGGCGACGGAGTAATGGCCATCACGAATAAGCTTATAGATCGAAACCAGCATTAGCAGGAGTGTTGGTCAATGGCATTTGCGAAAAGCTAAAAGAAGGCGGGAGTCGAACCTCGTGCAGAACGGATGAGATCAAAGCCTAGTGAGAATTAGCGAAACGACTTTAACTAGATATAAATCAAACGTACAACTGCCTCGGCATGATTCAATCGGACACCCCGGGCCAGACGACGCTGTGCCAAAAACCCGAGGTGTGCAATGGTGAGCTTGTCGAGCTACAAAACGATCAGTGACATTTGCGACAAGCTTGGCTGGCATTAGGCCTACCTCCTTCGGAACAAGCTGCATGATGCAGGGTGAACCGGGGTGTTAGCTTGGCGTGCAGGAGATCAGGGTCGTGTGTCGCGAAGTCTTCTATAGAAGAACTTAGAAGATCTCAATACGCGATTTAGTACCCCAGGGTTTAAAAAAAGAGAGAGAATGCGGGGAAGAAGGAAGAACAGACGAGTATTATTCGAAGTGCGGGCGACTTTGATAACGAAAAGATAAGGCGATGATTGGCTCGACCGTGTTAGTCATTCGGATTGATTGATTGATTAATTTACTGCATAAGATTGGTCGAAGTACAATGCAAAGACACGAGAAGAAGCAAGAATTATCCTCCCATTGAATACACTTTTCGGACACGCTGGGTTTCTCTCCTACAACTTTAATCTTTTCAGAACTTCATTTCGAGAAACATTCAAGCCTCGCTCTTGCGCTTCTTGGATCTGTTGCGCTTCTCTGGGACCTTCTCCTTGCTGGGGGTGGGCTCTGCGGCCTTGCTCGGGGTGGGTTCTGCGGCTTTACCCTTGCCCTTCTTCGCAGGTGTGGCGGCCCCCTTCACAGGCTTGCTCTCGCTCTTTGAGCGTTTGCTGGAGCTGCGGGGTGGAGTCTTCTCCTTAGGCGGTTCCGACTCGTCCGATGAAGACTCGTCTTCATCGTCCGACGAATCTTCTGCTTGGGTCTCGGCGCCAGCAAAGTCCTGTAGCAGCTGCGAGGCGGACGGGTCGTGGTCCTCATCAGCGGCCTTGGGTTTGGGTTTTCCGGTCAAGTATGAGGCCCGATCAAGCTTGTACTGCTCGTAGTTCTCCCCGTACAGCGACTTCCATACCTGATGGCGCGCGTTAATACGGATCATGTGGATTTCACTTGAGGGTGGTGCAGTGGAATTGACATACCTCCTTCTCCTTCAGGTCCATATTCTGCCAGCGGCGGGTGCCCTCGTCGGCGATATCCTTGGGCTTCGCGTCAGAGCCCAGCTCTTCAGCAATCTTGGATCGGTTGTACTGCATGTACAGGAAGTACGGGGTGAGCGGACGCTTGGGCGCATTGGGGTCCACGGGGGCACGCTTGCGCTTCTTGCGACCAGCATCGGCGCCGGGGCTACCGGCGCGCGAAACGACGTCAAAGTGGGGCACGCCAGTGGGCATGGCCGGGAGATCAATGGCGGCAGAGGTTCCATTGATCACATTGTTCACATGCTCGATATAAGCTTTGCTGAACTCTGCAATTTGACTCTGGAGGGACATGCTCCACATGATAATCTATGGCGACGTTAGCCTCTGCAATGTGCTCATATTACCGAGGCAACAGTTAATCGACACGCTAATGGTAGGATTGGTGATGTTGGAGATCACTCGAAGCTTTCCGCAGCGCGAAGCTTTCCGCAGCGCGAAGCTTTCCGCAGCGCGAAGCACGCGCCGGGCGCGACAATGGCATCGAGACACGCGCAACACAATATGACAAACAGAAAACATTGCAGTGAATCATCAAAGCATTGTGCACTTGAGGCTTCCAGTCTCAATGCATGCCAGTGGGGTAACAAAAGCTCTGTTGATATGTGACGCGTAGCGCGTGCACGATCCCGGTAAAAATCACGCCGTGGACAAGCAAACCACAAGAAAGAGATGAAGGAAATAATCAAGAGGGAGAAATCTTACCGAATCCTTGGTGGCTCTCAACTCTTCAATATTGACGGCCACAGTGGCCTCGTCATCATGCTTAGGAGCCATTGTTGGTTGTGTTTTGGGTGGAGTGAAGAAATTTGTTAGGGGCAGCTGGGCGAAAAATGGGAACTCGAGAAGGGGGAACCCCACTAAATACCAGTGCGAGGCCCCGAGTGCTCCGGCATGCCTGGCGGTCGCTGCTTTAGGCTTAGGCCCTGGGGTGCTCCCCTAATGGTGTCCTCACACCAACGCTCAGCTGCTCCTAACTAGGTGCGACATAATGACTTCTTTACCCATCTAGTCCTAACTCTACCACGCCCTTGTTTATTTTTCATTTTTAGTTAACTTTTGTTTTATTTCTGTCTTTCTCATCATTAGGGTCTTTGAGATGATACCCTTTTTTTTTTAATTTGAATACTGACCACTATAAGCCGAGTCAGTCGATCGGGTAGGATATGTATTCCAGTTCCCTGCGCTGCCAACCTACCTATATCATTGGAACTACGAAAATCAACAAGGTTGTCACCCGCTCCAGTAAAATGTACCTAGGTGATCCAAGAAGACAGCAAAAATAACCCACATGGTACATAACGTACCTGCTTACAGAAATCCACGGGATATGCCTAGGTGTGTAACCTTGGAACTGCAATAGACAAGTACATACCTCCATAATGCTCCCCGATGTCGTACCGAAGCCTGATGTTCCAAATTAAAGCTTAGGTTACTTATGTTCCCTCTTATGTATCTACAATGCGATAGCTAGGTATCTAGGACAATACAAGCCTTGGAACGACTGTCTAATGGGACACATATATTTGGATCATGTATTATGGCATACAAGTTGCCGGCGAGAACGCAGTCAGAACAAATGCATTAATATACACAGCGGTCGCGCATCCCCACCGGCTCTATATTCTACAGTGCTCTAGAACTTGAACACCTGGTCCTTAGAGTAGCCCAACTCCTTCAAGATACCGGACAGCTCACCCTGGTCCTTGGGGCTGACCTTGACGCCAGAGATGGCCTTGTACAGGCCAGGCGGGCCGCAAATGAAGAGCTTGATGTTGCCCTCCTTGGGCTCGGGCAGAACGGTCTTCAGCAGCTCCTTGGTGATGTAGCCCTTGCCGCCGGTCCAGTCCTTGGGCGGGTTGTCCAGGACGTAGAAGGCGCGGAAGCGCTGAGGGTAGGTGTTCTCCAGATCTTGAAGCTCCTTCTTCAGCAGGATGTCGTCCTCGTTCACGTTACCGAACACCAAGGTAACCTTGGTGCGGTCCTCGGGGTTCTTGAAGATCTGGCGAACCAGCTGGTACATCGGGGTGATCCCAGTGCCACCGGCGATCAGGGCAATGTGGTCGTGCTTGTTAGCCTCCCAGGGGTATTTGGGGAGGGGGCCCTTGAAGGACAGGCTTTCATTGGGCTTCAAGGAGTGAATGTGCTGGGACATGGGGCCGTCGGGGTAGGCCTTGACCACGAGCTCGAGGTAGCCAGGTTCATCTGTTGTTTCCCCCAATTAGCGCTGGACAGGCGGCGAAGCGTTCATGAATACTCACCCTCGTCACTGGTGGGAGTGTAGGGGCGGAGGATGTTCTTCTCAGCACCCTCGGGCTTGAAACGGGTCAGCAGAGCAGCTGTATTGAGATGTTAGTGGAGAGAGAAGAAACAATTTCCAGAAGTCGACTGACAGGCAACCTGGAGACCAGAGACAGCCTCCTTGTCCTCAAACTCGAAACGGATCCTCTTGGCGTTGTGGCTCAGGTCCTCGACGCTCGCGACCTTGAGATCCACCCAGTCCTCGCCGTTGAAGACCTTGGGGCGGTCCTTGGGGTCGATAGAGCTAGCGCTAGCGTTGGTACCGTAGTAACGGTACAGACCAGCACCAAAACCGGCAAGACCGACACCAACGTAGATGGGGGTCAAGTTGGCCTTCTTGGAGGCAACAGCCTCAGCGGCTTTGGGGGCCTCTGTAGAGTACTTGCGGAAGCTCTATTACAAATGAATTTCCGGTTACTTCCCTCTAGTTTTTTTTCGTGCCTGGGCTTGGTGCTTACCTGTTTCAGAGGCTGCGCACAGCGGAAAGCCTGACGAGCGAACATGATTACAACTGAATTGAATGGATGAAGGAGAGGGAGAAAATGGGGGATGTTGGAGGAAAGGGAAGAAATCGGATGCGTAAGCGGAAAGGGTGCTCGGCACGCACATGACGCAATAGCCAGGAACGGATATACAGTTCACTCGGTTATAGCTCGGGCCAATTATTATATTCTCTGATTATACGCAATGGAGGTTCCCTTTGTTTTTATCTTCTGGAATATGTGATACATTGCCACTGAGTCTCCTACTTTACTAATACAGCCCATAGCCCGTAGACAGTTTTCCCGGGGCTCGGGCTCGGACATAGTCAACCCCGAGATATTGACATTTACTGTCAGCAATAGGTCGTTTGTGACTGGCATGCTTAAAACCATAGAACTATGCCTAGCTACAGTAGGCAATTGGCTGGCGACCTTACAATAACCTGCCACGGCTACATCGCCCGAGCGCGCATTGCTTATGATCATATGGACAAATTGAACCCGATGATTTTTTGATTTAAACCTCAAGACGCCCCTACACGGGATTAGAGACACCTAAACCATCTCCCATAACTGGGTACAAAACAGGCCGAATCCTTGCGGCCAGTCTTTTCATGCATGCTATGGCCGTAACACAGTTATTCATCCACACACTCCAATCCCAGAACCCCAAAACGTCACATTTAAGCAAAGGTGGAGGGACGAGAGTAGGCGAACAGCTTCTTGCCGGGGTTGGCAGCGCGGTGGGGCAGAGGGAACTTGAGGTCCTTCTGGAGGAGCTGCTTGATGTAGGGGCGGCGGATGCTGTTAGCATCGGTAACCTCAACAACCTTCAGGATCTATAATATTCAGTTAGAATTGAGTCTTGAGCCATGGTCAACAGGCCACATACGTGGATGGAGCCGAAACGGGCACGGTGGCGGGCAGCCATGTCCTGGTACAGAGCCTCAACAGCCTCGGTACGGCTCATCTCACGGAACTCCTTGTACATGTTGTGGGTACCGGAGCGCGAGTCGTAGCGGAGCCAGATACCGAAGTTCTTGACCTTAAGGGGACGCTTCTCGTTGATCTGGGGCGGAATCAGCAGTCATTCCAAAGGCCCTCGAATCGAGTCCACACATACCACGTTCAGGCTGACGATCTCACCGTTGGCCTTCTTCAGCTTACGGAGCTGAGCCATGAAGTACCAGAACCGCGACTTGGCGACGACGGTGTTGGGCGCAAAGATGCGCATGCGGTACAGCTTGGGCGTGGGGTTCGCCTCGGAGGGCAGGTGACGCCCGATAACCTGGTACTCAGTAAGACGCCCTATGATGAATCCGTCAGTCATGGGCTCAAATGGCCGTCAAATTGATCCGTCTCTGCTCGATGGACGGAAAACGGTGTGCGATCGCGGATTGGTGAAAGTCCTAACAGGCGAAGGGGCGTAACGTTCGAAGTTGAAAAAGTTTCGGGGATTCGACATTCTCGACCGACAGCCTTGTGCGAAACCATCCTTCAACCCAAAAGCAATTCTGAGAATTCGTCTCTCCTCCGCGTTCTTGAAGCAATGCCGTCATGTTGTCGTGGGTTTATCCTTCACAAGAGACTTCGTCCAACCGTTCGCACACACCGTGACCGTATCGAGAAGAGCGCTGGATTTCGAAAAAAAGGCAAGACATACCCATCTGAACACAAGTTAGTTAGCGATCAATCCGCAGGCGATGCATAGGGGGGTCACGTACTGTGATTGTCGCTGTGGTGGTTGAGTCGTTAGTGTGCCGTCGGGGAGGGAAATCAAAGATTGTGTTGCAATGTGCTTAGGGCTGCCGCCCTTCGGTTAAGCGAGTGGGGCTTAATTATGTAACATGTACACCTGAGGCAGAAATGGACTGGGACTCGGGCTCCGTGGCTCTACCGCCTCTATTTTTGCCAGTCATAGGCCACACCGCCCTGCCCCACTGCTGTTGCTCCAAAAGTCCATAGTGTAGTTACCTACTGCGTATAGCTAGCTACAACTCCCGGTTTGTACCCATATCAAGTACTTCCGTGACCAACGACTCTTAGAGTATCTATACCTCGGTTGAAGTGGGGAAGCCACCCTGCGGGGACATCCCACAATGAGCACTCTTGCAGCTGAGTTCAAGAGCGCCTACTCTGCTGGCTCCGGCGACAGCCTTGCAGCAGTATTCACACCAATCGCAACCGAAAACAAGCCCTACCGGTTACAGTCATTCTACGGCTTTACAAATTCTGCATCCTTACAGAAAGATCTGTCATTCGCACTCTTTCACGGCAAGAGCCTGAAACTACCTAGGGCCGAACAAACTGCGTGGGTCGACATCTTCGCTGCATACTGGGAAGCCGTCGGGGAGGTGCTGAAGGCTGAGCAAGGTCGGCCTGATGCGAGTCTTGTTGCGATATTCACCGCATGGAAGAAGGTCGCCAATGCGCTCATTCGGGGCTATTCCGGATCGTCAGGTATCCCTGCCTGGACTCTGCCTTGCCTGTACACGGTAGGCAAGTACTTGCGCACTTTTGCGATCAAAGCCGATATCGAAGCAGCCTCTCAGGGAACGTCAAACTTTGGATTCCAGGATGATGTATCTGCCGACGTTGAGAAGAATGCGAACTTGGAGGAGGCTGCTCGCATAATCAATCGGATGTTCACTTTATGTCTAAGTGATCGGTACGTGACTTATTCATCCTTTGGGGGGAAGTCTCACTAACAATACCAGTGCGCCAATTGAGGAATCCCGCAAGTGGGGAATCTACAACACGACGAATCTTATCTTCAAGACCTACTTTAAGGTACTGACCAGAATATGGAAGCATCTAGTAGTTACTAACTCTTATAGCTCAACTCGGTCGGCCTCACCAAGAACCTTCTTCGCGCGATTCAAGCCCAGTCAGACGATCTGCCTCCGTTGGAAGCATTTCCCAAGTCCCACATTGTCACGTTCGAGTACTATGTTGGTGTTATCCACTTTTTAGAAGAGAATTATGCAGAGGTTCGTGATGTGATGCATTTTCGTTATAAATTGCCATCCTAACCCTCATGATTCAGGCTGAGCAGCATTTGGCAACCGCTTGGAGCATGTGCCACCGAGGAGCTTTCAAGAACCGAGAGTCAGTATATCTCCTGAGCTTTTGCGAATGTTGACTGACTGAAACAGGCTGATCCTAACATATTTGATACCCTGCCATCTGGTAACGAAACATACCCTTCCCAGTGGCCAACTTCTCGCCCCGTTCCCACGACTGGAGAAGCTCTTCCGCCCTCTGTCCAACTGCATTCGGAAAGGTGACCTGGTCGGGTTTGACAAAGCTATGTCTGCCGGTGAAGAAGAGTTCGTCAAGAGACGCATCTACTTGCCGCTGGAGCGCGGCCGCGACATTGCCTTGCGTAACCTGTTCCGTAAAGTGTTTATTGCAGGAGGCTTCGAAGAACCCAAGGAAGGGCAGCCTCCCGTCCGGCGAACCCGTGTCCCCGTGGTGGAATTTGCAGCTGCTTTGAGAATTGGCACCCATGCTACAGGCCGGACACGAGTTGATATTGACGAGGTGGAGTGCCTCTTATCCAACCTCATCTATAAGGTCAGTCTCTGAGCACAGCTGATCATACCGACTCCTGACTGAAGGTTTCAATCGATAGGGACTCATGAAAGGTTACATTGCACGGGAGCGAGGCATGGTCGTTTTGAGCAAGAACAACACTGCTTTCCCAGGCACTGGCGTCTGAATCCCCCGAGCATCCAGCGGGTCCGCACCTCAAGATATAGGCTTACCTTTCATAACGATCAGCAAGCTACAATTTGATACCCCATCCAAAGTCCCTGAACACTCAACACTCGGAACCCATCTGGCATACTTCAGGATCTACCGTCGGCCTAGGCTAAAGTGGTCTTGATCCGTCACGGCTCAGATGAACTGTATTAGAGGCAATAAACATCCAATTAGAATAAGCATTACGCAATTCACCATTCAGTCTACGTAGTCGAGGCCTCGCGGTTGGTATATGAGATCATGACATTAGCACAGGAAATGAACTCCATTCCTACAAGTATACTCACTCATCTACTGTAACTCTTCAGAGGGCCGGGAAGGGGAAGGGGAAGATGAGGGGAAAGGTGCTCTCAGTTCCTCAGTTCAAGTCATTGGCCAACAGCTGTAAAGCCATCAAGCCTCATGACAGTTTTCAGAATCATCATTCGAGCGCCCACAGTGTAGATTCAAAGCCCAAGCCCCCAGTGCCCACAGTGTCTCGTATATATAGTGGATGTTTGTATATATAGTCGGTGTCGTGTCGTCGATGTCGTGTCGTCGATGTCGTGTCGTCGATGTCGTGTCGTCGATGCTGTGTAGTCGATGTCGTATAGTCGCGTTGGGAAGTGCCGGTCATCCGACCTGATATCTACGCGGTCCCTGGAGTCGACGGGTCGGGAGCTGATGAAAAGCTAAAGAGAAGAGAAGAAGAAGAGAAGGAAGAAAATGGAGAAGTGAGAGATATTTATAGTAGGGCCGGGGGTGCAGCCTCAGGCTGATAATCAAAGTCAAGAAAGACCCATTCTACAGCAATCCCAGATTGCACCTAGTAGTACAAGGGTATAGAAACCAAACACAAACCACAACTCTAGAATTTCCACCCTAACGCGCCTCAGCCGTAGAAGTACACACCGACATTTCCATCGGCAAGACATCATCCTACCAACCTGTTAGCATTCAACCAAAGTTCCAAGCTGACTACCTTATACATACCATATGATTACACATAGCAACAAACAAATCGAAAAACAACTTCCCACCCCGCTCCATCTCCATCTGCATCGTCCCACTCCGCTTAAAAGTGCCCCGACACCGAATAATAAGCGCCAGGTAATGCGCCCGCAGCTTGGAGTCCGTATCCGGCGTATGATCGTATGCGAACCGCGCACTCGACAGGATCGTATTGCATTGAATACCTGTATGCAGGCCCTGTTTGCGGAGCGCGAGACGCTGAAGGGAAGGAAGGTTGTATTTCTCAGCGGCGCAGCTTGGGCGGGTTAGCAAGGGTGTTAAGAGGGATGAGGGGTGATGTACTAGACGGCTGTATCGCGGAGGATCACTGCTCTCGCGGCGTGGTGGTATACTGTTGCGCCGACGCTCTGGCCTTCTGCGTCAATGGCGCCGTCTTCGAGTTCCCATGTCTGGGTATGCGGGTTGTGTTGGAGGCGTGGGTAGTAGTCGCCTTTGTAGAGGTATTCCAGTACGCAGGAGAGGACTTCGGGTTGTTCATCTGGAAGTTCGATGTGTTTGCCCGAGTGGGTAGGGTGGGTTCTGCGCGGATTAGGCGTTTGTAGCTGGCATTGAGTTGCGAAGAACCTTGAAGCGCTGAGAACGGCTTCGTGTGCAGCAAATAGGCGCTTTTCAGGGCCGACGCGGAAGGTGACAATGGGAGAGGTGGATGGTGCTGGTGTGCTTTTTCATAGTTAGCCATCGACCTCGGAGGCGTTATCAAGCATTGAGCTACTTACGATACGTCAGGAGGATTCGCAAGCCTTCGGCGACGCTCCAATCGCCGAGAGGAGCCGGGGCTGGAGCTGGAGTTGTCTCGGAACCTGCGAGGCCTGGCCACTGCTTTTGTGGCGCGGTACCTGGTAAAGTTATTAGAGGGAACTTGGGAAGGTCTTTTAGACAGCATTGTGATTTCTATCTGATGGAAAAAGAAAGATAATGTACAGAGTCTGGCAGATGAAATTCAGGGGCTGGCGATGGGGTATTTATAAGACGGAGGGTATATGACCTGGATGAAACGGCAACATCCGGTACATATAGTGACAGTGACGGACCTCTAATCTTGCCATTTCAGGCAAGATTAAAGGTCGGACGCGTCACAAGCAGTTTGAAACGCGTAAAGTGGGCGTCGACCGTCGCCAAATGAACGCGTGGTCACGAGACCGTGGGTCCAATAGGAAAAGTTGGTCAAGACGCTATTTCTACTTAAGTGGAGACTAGGAAATGAAAGAAAAAGAAAAAGAACAGCTGAGCATTTACACGTATCTTTGAGTACGTACAGTATCCCGAAACGCCTATGCCTAGCGCCAATCCACGAGTCCCAGAAATCCGAAATCCCCCATATGTCGTGAAAGAAAATGAGAAAGAAAGAAGAAAAAAGGTCGTCACAGGAACACCTTACGGGCATCCTTGGGGTGGCTCTCGTTGGGACAGTACGGGCACTTGAATCGATTGCCCTTGCTGAGCCGACGCAGCGATTCCTCGGCAATGACGTGCCCACATGGCATCATCATTGGAGGATTCTCGTCGGTCGCCTGCTCCTTCGAAACAGGACACACGAAAATTGAATGGAAAAGGTAGGATGGCGGCAGCGGGATTTCCACCTGCGAAAGGGTCAGTTTGTATCTCGGGTAATCTGTTGACGGTCAAACTTACCGGAAGCTCGTTCTCACTGGTCCACTCGGTACGCTTGGCCTTCATGATCGTCTGCAACTTCAGCAGAGTGGGCAGAGCAATAGCACCGGCGGTGGCAGCAATGTAGAGAGGCGAATCTGCAGACAGGCCCAGAAGTGAGCAGAACTCGCGGGTGAAGAACTGGGCGACGTCATCCCAGGCCGATGGGTTGTTGAAGATCCCCGCATAGGGCGAGTCTCGCAAGTTAGGACAGAAGGCCATGGCGCCCATCAGTTGCTGGACTTCTCGCAGATAGCGTGGGGCAAATCCCTGGAATTCGCTTCGTGCGTACTGCATCGCAGCTCTGACGTTACCTGGCCTATTGCCGTGCTCGTGCGATTCGCCGTGGTAAAGCCAGACAAACTGCAAGCGGCACAGATCGAACTCTAGGTTGCTGCCTCGCGCCTCCAGCGCTGCACGATTCTCGCGCGACCATTCAATAGCCGGCAGCAGGTTCTTTTCCTCCTTCAGCTGGTGCAAAATGTAGTACATCTGCCCGAACTGCTTGCGGATTTCGTCGGAGGGGACTTCGTCGATGTCAAACATGGTCGCGGGTCGGGGGCTTGAATCGGAGTTTTGCTCCTTGGCTTTCTTGTCTAGGATCTCGGACAGGAAGGTGGCTGCCACAGAGAACTGTCCCTCGCGGAGAAGGTGCATGGCGATTGCACGGTCGATCAGGTGTTCCTGTTCGGAGAGAACGTCGTGCTCCGTACTAGGGAGGGGTCGGTCTTTGAAGAGCTGAGAGGGTCAATATGTGAGCTAGGCGACTGCAATAACTAGAATAGCCCAGATACCTTATCGAGAGACTTGGTGTACTTGTTGAGACCGCTATGTGTTTCTTTCAGGCTATCGTTGATCGAGTCGAATGATGATTTAACGGGATTCTGGAGTTTAGCAAGAGTGACGGCAGCTTGGTTCGGGTCTGAGAAATAAGAGAAAGTGTGAGTGAATGGTGAGGCACGGGTGATTCCATACTGACCTTGGGCAATGGCATCCCGGGCCTGCTGTAATAGATCTATGGTAGATTGGACATTATTGATGCCTTGAGAGGCCTTGAGCCTCTTCTGGAGCCTGTCATGCTCCTTCTGGACCAAATCCATGGTGGCTCAGACAGCGGGTACTCAATGCGGAGTCGATGAGGTTACCGCGCGACTAGTCGCGAGCGTCCATATGGAGAGGAGGCCGAAGATGGGCTTTCTAAACTTAGTGCAAAAGCCCCAGCAAATCCAAATTGCTCTGCATGAGTGTATCGAGTGTTGCTAAAGAAGTGGTGCTGACCAGGACGTACAATGGCCGTGGTCAACCGGATGCTGAGCTATTCCGGCGGGTGATCGCCATTTCTGACGCCACGGGCACGTGACTATATAGATTGCCCCTCTACAATTTGTAACTTTGTAAATGTGGATAGGCTATATGGTTATAAGGACATACTAGTCATTTAGAGATTCGGCATAGTCACTGTATCATGTCTAGCCAGCATGTAGTCCCGCTTGCAAAAAGGGAGACATTACTCATTTTCAGCTCACCTGACCACTCACCTGATGAGTCACATGCCAAAGTGGGCCTCGCTTACGCTAGCGTGGGTCCCGGCTATAAATACGCCCCTTCCCCCTTCTCATTTCCTCTTCTTTTTTCTTTCTTTTCCCATCCTAGTGCACGGGTTTTACACGTATCAGTGAGGAATTATCCGAGATCGTGTTTTTGCTAGTTGAAAACTACCAAACTGACCACTTCAGTTGGTCCTTCGGGATCGGCTGGGAATTTTTGAACAAACAAGTTGCCCTGACTCCTTTGCTTCGGCCATCGAGTCAGACTGGAGGTCGCTGTGCCCACAGGCCCGACCACCGTCACGGTCTTCTTTTCACTGCTGTTGTCACCCAGGTTGGTGGCCTGTAGAGAAGAGATCTGATCTGCTTCTCTTGTTTTGTATTCATGTCTGTAGAACTCTGCTGCGTAAGACCTGGTGGTGTCCGTGTGACGGTGACACGAAGATTCTGTATTGGTCCATCGAGGAGTGCTATCCCGGAGTAGAGTGCAGTACTAGAGCGTGTCCTCCCTGGATGCTTATGCTTACACCCTGAGCTGAGTGTCCCTGTCGTAGTCGTGGCCCCTTGACTAGTTTTATCGTCGGTGCCTGATGTGATCGGCGTAATGTATCCAGCTTCCACACCGCCCGCTTCCCTGTGACGTCGGCCTCTCTGTAGGTTCAAGAGGATCAGATTCAACAAGCTTGCATCCCTTCACATCCCGAGGTCCTGGCTGCAGAGATCTGCTCACTGATATTCCGTGACTGGAATATGCCTCGACAGTCTGTTTTAGGATATGCTCCCATTGTCCCTACCTGACTGGCAGTGCAGGAGGATCGAAGCTTGGTGGTCTGATTTGAAGCTGAACGTGTGGCAGCGGGCTCAAGTGGCTCAAATGCTTCTCTTTGAATGAGACTGATTTGTTGGGGCTATATTACACCTGTTGCAAAGCTACACAGCTGCCATGCAGACCAACACTCCGGCTGCGGCTGCGTCTGCGCCCGATGGTCGCGAACCCGTGATGACCTCTGACGACAGGGGAAACTCCACCTCCCACACGATCGGCCCTGACCGACAAATTCCACATGGCCATCAGAGGCTCGTCTTCACCGACCCGGTCGCCCTCCGATACCTCGAAGAAGACCCCTCCACTGACGTCCTCCACCGCCACTCGACTCTGCAGGGCTACGAGATCTACATCGTTGAGCAATGGGCATGTTCGCGCGTTCACCCTACCTTCGTGATTTCGACCTACACGGGCGATCCGTCACACCAGGTGAGCGTCGGTGTACTCAGCGTCCCGACGGACGAGACAACATGGTCCCCTCGATTGCGAATGTACTTCGATGCAGTGAAGCAATACCATGCGCGGAAAAAGGAGACTGCACTGGGAACGGTGATGGTCACGGACTTGAACTCGTTCCCATCTGCTCTGACGGTGATTCCGGTTCCAGACGGCAACATCAAGAAACACCGGGAGGACTTCATTGTGAATGAAAACCTGAAACGGCTCGGCTGTGCTGGTCGTGCAGGTTTAAAGCTGCAACCGCCTACAGCAGCGACGGAAGCCAAGTTCCACCAGCTGTATCGGACGAGCGAGAGAGTACCTCTCTACAATGCAGTCCTTGAGCTGGTCAAGCAGTGCCAGATTGCCTTGATGATATTTGACAAATTGGCCCCCGAGTTCGTGGATGGGCTGCTGTGTGATGTGACCGAGGCAGCCGTCAATGACTGGTGGACCGACATCGGCACCGATTTGTACAATATCGAACCCAGCGACGGTGTTTTGGGGCCCACAAGCGTAGCCGCCATCCTGGGAACGCTTCTGGGCGCTCGGAATCGACTAAATGCCTACGGTGCTCCCGTCGGAAAGGATGCCTTTGACATTGACAACCTGAAAAGAGGGATCGGCGGGTTTCAGAAATCCCAGAAGATGAACAAGTCACGAAGACTGGACCGGCGGACCCTGGATCGTTTACACCGTGCTACAGCCAAAGCTGCCAATGCCGAGGGCTGGACCGACGCTGTCAAGGCAACCATGGCGGAGCTTAGTGGACAAGGAGGTGAGATGGTCATGGGGATGGTGCGTGGACGCGAGAAGGGTGGCATTGCCGACGTCGAGACCCTCGATCTCGATAATTTTGTACAGTGCTGCTATGGATCGAGAGCGAAGTGGCTATGGCTTGGAAAACCGCGCAAGAGCGGTCCTCAGACCGGCTTCAGAGGAACCGAGGCAGATATGATGTTTACGACCGACGACCAAGGTGGCTATGTCTGGACGAGTAAAAAGAAACCTTCGACAGAGGACTTGCATGCCGAGCGCGTTGCCACCGGCCTTGACAAACAATGGAAGGCCCCCGAATCCTTGGTTGCAGAGGAGAGGGACCATCGCAGAAAGGGCGTCAGCGGAAGAGTCTCTGATGCTCGAGCCCGTTTCAAGGACGCAGTCGGGCTACCGGGCCTGCGTTCCCATCACCACAAGAACTCTCGAGACGGTCCAGAATTGACACACGATGCCGCCTATAACCCACATCTCGACAGCGATACGGAGATACTGGTTCCCAAGAGAAAAATCAGCTCTGGCATTGAAGTGGATGCGGAGACCAAAAAGCGACCTGAGGATGATCAGGAGGCTCAACCCTCTGCTCCAACTCACGAGGAGGCCGATCTCAAGCCCCCTGAGATTCATATCGAGTCTGCTCCGGCAGAGACGGAGGCGGAATCACACCCAGAAGAGGCCGACCAGCTTGCGGAGCTGCATCCCGTCCACACCGTGGATGAGGAGTCGTCAGACATAGAGCGCATACTGTCTCGGTCCACGGCGGCTTCGAGTGAACGGGGCCAGGACCGAGATGAGTCGGTTTCGGGCCTAGTTTTGGTGAGTCTGCGGCGACCACAAAGCTCCGAAGATGTCCGAAATCTGGACAGGGATAACGAGCGTCGAGATGATCGGTGTCCGCGTCACCTTTCCTTCAGTAATGTTGAAGAGGTGGTTTTCACCTGGAAGCCACTGGGAGGCCAGCCGATGGTGAAAGACACCACAAGTCTCGAAGAGGCAATTGGGCAAGAAGACATGCTTGCATCTGACGCCCGCATCTTCAGCTCTCGTATTCTGGACTTGAGCAAACACACTCTTCCTTGGGTCGAGCGACAGGTGGATGCGGTGGACGGGCTTAATCAAAAACTTTACGAACGCCACGAGGAGCTCAATTCCGTATATCTGGAACGCTTCGGTGATTACCAGCGACTGCGCGAAAGATCCAGCGATCTTTTGACCGACGAGCAATCTCACCTCAGTGATGGTGTGAAACGCGTGGAGCTGCTCGGGGCCAAGCTTGACTATGAACTGCATGTCCTCGAATCCAAGGTTGAGGACATGGAAGAAGGCCTTGCTGACTTTGAGCGGCACATTGTCAACGTGGAAAGCAGGATCAAGGGTCTCCTGAAAGGCGAGGAAGAGCACAGCATTTCCTGGATGACATGGTTGCGGCGATCTATGGGATTCGGGTGATGTGAAATGAACATGGTTCCATGGGTGTATGATATATCCTTTTTTCTTTGATTTCCCCTGTTCCTATTGTACATACGATAGACGGCGTTTCCTCGCCGCCCCAACTTGTGATGGTATTATTAAACATTGATCCATCACCAAAATAAAACAAGAAATGTCAGGAGCAGCCTGAACGTCCGAAACGTAGGACGATGCATTTCAATTATAAGGTCTTCAACCAATCCAGCGCTTCATGTCTTACATGAAGCCCATACCGCCCTGCTTCTGGGCGGCATCACCCTGCATCTTCTCGCTGACCTTGATGTTGACGTCGAAGAACTTGGACACGCAGCGGTCGAGGCAGACGGACTCGCCCTTGTTGAGATCGCCTTCGCGGTAGTCGTTCGGGATGCACTTTTTGGCGCAGGACTCGTTCAAACTTGGAGAGATTAGCATTGTTTCGCAGGGTAAAGATCCGAAAGATGAAGGCACTTACCGGTTGAACATGTCTGCGATCATTTCAACTTCGGTCTCGGCAGCAGCGAGCTTCTGCTCCGAGGACATCTTGGGCTGGCCGCCGAAAAGGAAAGACATTGTGAATGAGATGGAGTTCTGACTATTACAGTTAATTTCTCAATTCAATTGATAAATCAGGGGAAACCAGGGGAGTAATTACCGAAGGTGATGGATCAAAGTGCAGACGATGACGGACGGAAGTTCTGAGGTTCCAAGCTTGGGCGGAGAAGACCTTCTCCGCCCTGAGTTTTTCCTTTTCTTTTCTTCCCGCAGTTTTCTTTTCTTCTTTTCTTCTTCTTCATCCACGCAATGTGAGAGTGTCTTTCACTCTTCATGCATTCAATTCGATCCAGGGCCCTACGAGGCCTTGGTTTCACTAGGTAAGCTATTTCTATCTTCATCTTCCTTCCTTTCCCTTCCCTTCTATGATGATTTCTCCCATCTGCTTCAGAACCGCTGCAGTTGATGCTCTCGGGCATATGAACGCACCTGGAATAATCTCTGACCTTGTCAATTCTTCTTAATTGTGATCATAAACTATCCTGGCCAATTGCTAACGTGCAATATTCAGTACAGGACTGCGTGTTACTCGAACACAGAGCCCCTTCAGCTCCCAACTAACTCGGGCAACACGAGCTGCTAGCTCAGCCTCACCAAGCAAGGCATTCCAGGAACGGGTGCAGGAAATCAAAAATACCTGTGCAGAACCCTATCCTCGTCTGTCGGTGGACCAACGCACACTGAGCTGTGCCGAGTTCCGTGAACGATACAATGGACTCGCCGACAATGAATCAGTAGAAGATACAGTCGTTGTCTCTGGTAGGTAATGCCTGCCCTTGTGCAAGAGCTCTGTACTTAGAATAGTTTTAGGTAGGATTCGTACCTATAGACTTGCCGGAAGCAAATTGATCTTCTTCGATCTCGTCCAAGATGGCCATAAGCTCCAGGTGATGTGCAACAAGCGCCAGCTGGAGGGCATTGAACCCGCCCAATTCAAGAGGCTGTATCGTCTGCTTCGTCGTGGTGATGCCTTTTGTATGTCTTATGTCTTTTGTCTTTCTGGTCTCTGGCATGAGCCAATGCTAACCGGCTTAGCTGTAACTGGTAAACCGCACCGCACAGGTCGAGGCGAGCTCACGGTCGACGCAACGGAGCTGCCGAAGCTGCTGGCGCCATGTCTGCATGATGTCCCGGTTCACGATGCCTCACACGAAACCTCGCCATATCCTCGCCATGTCCAGTTCTTGGCTAACCCGATGACCAAGGATATCATCCGGGCGAGGTCAGCTGTGGTGCAATATCTGCGCCAGTTCTTTTTGGATCGGTCGTTTATGGAAGTTAACACTCCTATCATTGAATCTGTTGCCGGCGGTGCAATTGCCCGTCCCTTTCATACTGCGGCCGCCGGGTTCTCCGAGCGCCAACTGTCTCTGCGAATTGCACCGGAGCTGTGGCTCAAGCGGCTAGTGGTCGGTGGATTCGACAAGGTCTTTGAGATAGGACCGTCTTTCCGAAATGAAGGTATGAATATAGACGTTGATCGGACGAGAATAGAAGCTTATAAGTGGTAGGACTGGACAAGACGCACAATCCCGAATTCACTACTTGCGAGTTCTACCAAGCCTATGCCAATCTCGAGGACCTCATGACCACCACCGAGAATCTTCTGTCCGGAA
This sequence comes from Penicillium sp. DT28, assembly GCA_036712075.1. NCBI lineage: Eukaryota > Fungi > Ascomycota > Eurotiomycetes > Eurotiales > Aspergillaceae > Penicillium > Penicillium sp. DT28. The sequence goes on from JAZHLO010000002.1 coordinate 299,428, forward strand.
TGGCTTCACACATCCGGGACTTCAATAAAGAAGGAACACTCAACCCCACCGCCGTCAACTTCTCTACTCCTTTCCGCCGTATCGACTTTATCACCGGCATCGAAGAACGAATCAACCGCAAACTCCCCGATCTCACATCCCCGGACGCCCTTTCTCAGGTCCGCGAACTCTTCCACGAACTCTCCCATCCGCTCCCTGAAAACGCAACTCTTCCGCGCCTCCTCGACCAACTATGCAGCATCTACGTCGAACCGCAATGCATAGACCCAACTTTCATCATCAACCCACCCGAGTGTCTTTCCCCACTCTCCAAATCCTTCGTCCACCCCACAACCAACCAAATCGTCGCAGCGCGCGGCGAGCTCTTCATTGAGGGTAAGGAGGTTATCAACACCTACGAAGAAGAGAACTCGCCTTTCGAGCAGCGGCGTAAGTTCGAGGACCAGCTGCGCTTCTCCAAGGCAGCCGATGAGCCTGGTGAGATCGATCAACGCTACCTCGAGGCTTTGGAGTGGGGTCTCCCTGCTACCGGAGGCTGGGGATGCGGCATTGATCGCCTGGTGATGCTGTTTACGGGAGCGAAGCGCATTGGCGATGTCTTGCCATTTGGGAATTTGAGGGCTGTTACTAGAGCGAGCGAGTAGCTTGCATCCTAGTGTGTACGATAGTAATTGAACATTGAAACAATTGAAACACTTAATAACTATAGGAAACCACCTTATCTATGCAATTCACGTAATTGATTCAATTCCTAGCCGTCGCTAACCGTAATAACCGTGGCTTATCGTCCTATTTAAGGTGAAGCGGGGAAGAAAAAACATCTTCAACCTCCACCATGACTGTTCCCAAGGTATCCGTGGCCCAAGCAGTCACTGTGAGTCTGAAAGAGCTTGAAAACGGTACGAATATATCTCTACCTAGGTATAGACTGCTAATCAATCAGGCACCGTCTCCTTCGACACCCTAACCGACGCCTTCGGTCCCTCCTCACTGGGCATTATCATCGTAAAAGACCTCCCCGAGAACTTTGTCCATCTACGCAAACAAGTCCTATCCAATGCATCCTATCTCGCCTCCCTGCACGAGTCCGAACTCAGTACATCTCCCTCCAAACCAAAATACTAAAAAATACTACGTTCTAACGCACACAGAATCCCTCGAAAGCCCAGAGTCAAACTACCTAGTAGGCTGGTCCTGCGGCAAAGAAACCCTCAAATCCGGAACCTTCGACACCCTAAAGGGCTCCTACTACGTCAACTGCGCCTTCTACCAGGATCCCTCCCTGCAAAGCGCCCCAGCTGAGGGTTTCCCCGATCTACCACAGTACACAGCGCCCAACATCTGGCCATCTCCGACTTCCCTGCCTACGTTCCGATCCAGCCTTGAGAATCTATGCAGTTTAATCATCGATACCGCAGGACTGGTCGCGCAGGCTTGTGATCGCTACGCAGAGGCCAATATCCCGGACTACAAGCCCGGGTATTTGCACCGCGTTGTGAAGACCAGTCTTACCACCAAGGCACGACTACTTCATTACTTCCCTTCTACCTCCGGGGAGGAGGAGGAGGAGGAGGAGGAGGAAGAGGAGAAGGAGGATGACGATTGGTGCGCAACGCACGTCGACCATGGCTGTCTGACGGGTCTTACGTCTGCCATGTTCCTCGATGAAGCGGAAACACCCCTCCAAGATCCGAGTGGTGTTCTTGCTGAATTGCCTCAGTCTCCGGATCCAGAGGCGGGGTTGTATATTAGCTCGCGCACTGGTGAGGTCGTCAAGGTCAATATTCCGAAGGATTGTCTTGCTTTTCAGACGGGTGAGGCGTTGCAGCTTATTACCCGTGGCAAGTTTAGGGCTGTGCCGCATTTTGTGAAGGGGGCTAAATGTCCTCCTGGGAAGAAAATTGCGAGGAATACCCTGGCTGTGTTTACGCAGCCGAATCTTGGGGAGGAGGTGGAGGATGGGTTGACTTTTGCTGAGTTTGCGAGGGGTGTTGTGTCGAAGCATTATTAGTTTTAGTGAGGATTGTCATGAAAAGTGAGGTGATAGTCTTGACTTTACTAGGTGGTTATGTTCCAGTCAATACGTGAAAAACGGAAAGAATATTGTAGATTTCAAATCAGTACCAATATCCAAATATCATACATGTAGCTGATACATGGTATCATTATTCGTCAATATCAGCTTGGCCTTTGCTGCAGGTCTCTCCAGCATCCGAATTCAATCGTTTATCCATCCGTGTCATCGATCTCATCCTCGGTTGTTTCACGGTACGGAATAGACTCAGCCAATTGACCCGCGGAAAGATCATTCTCCGACACATTCCCAGAGACATTCCCACTCATCACAGCGAGGTCGTCCGTCTCTTCATCAAGACTCTCATCTTTCTGACCAAGTCCTGTGCTGACGAGCTTACCTGCCGGGAACTGCTTCTTCGGCGGACGGCCAGGGCCTCGACTCCCATCTTCCTTGGGGTCCTTAAACGCAAGCCTTGTATCGCCGCCGCGCGCACAGTTGTTCAAGATACGCAGAACCGCCTGCCATCTCGCCATATTCTCGCGCTGATCAGCCGCAGGACCAACCTCGACCCCGTTCATCGTAGCCAATCCCAGCGTCTGGGCGCGGTAGTCGCCCCAGAACCAGTTTATTCCCTCCGGAATGCGCGCGTCGGCCAAGGATGAGAATCTCCGGCCATTTAGAATGCTATGCAGGTCGTATCCGAGGTCTTTGAACGTGCCGAAGTGAAGGTATGTCGCTTCGGGCTCGTAGCATCGCCCCAGAATCATGTTCTTCGTTATCACGCAGGGCCGTCCGCCTGCCACGCGGTACCATGGACCATAGCCCTGCATGCCGACGGTTTGGAATGCCAAGTCGACGTCGTCGTCACTTAACTGCTCCAGCTCGTCCCGGTCGAAGCCCATCGGGCGGTCCAGTCGCTTAGGATCTACTGTGTACACTTTGCCGGAAATATAGGGCTGATAGGATCTTGCATACTGGGGATCATTCGGGTCATCGATGCATCCCTCCATTGAGAGCCAGATATGATCGATGACCATGACGTCCGTGACCTTGTCGTCTTTGGTGAGGTCGTTTTTGTTCTCCATTCTTTCCGCTGTCAGCCCGAGGGGCTTTAGGCGCACCGCATCCTTGACGGCTAGTAGCTCGTGGCCGATCCAGATCCCTTTGCAGTAGAGCTTTGCATCGGGCCAGGTACCCGTGAACTTGGTGAAATGCAATAGGCTCCATGAGGACATTGTCGTCAAGGCGAACTCAATGGATGGATGGAATTGCTCCCGGGCCAAGGGCCACAGGTACTGCTCGTAAGAATTGAACGGCTTGATGTTCTTCAGCGGGACATACTTATACTGGTATGAGTGGTCCTTTTCCTCGCCGAGTGGATCAACCAGGGTCTCGACGCGGAACCCAGAGTATGATACCATGTCGTTCTTCTTTTTGGTGACCTGGATGATATCCATGAAGTTACAGTCTTCTTCCGGGATCTGCGTGATAACTCCAGCACGCCAAATAGGACTTCCATGCCATGAACCATCTTCATGCTTGATTTGCATGCTCTGCGTTTGCACATTGAATTCCAAGGTGCCATCCAGCTCGTGAGTCCACAAAACAACCTCGCCTCGACGGGGAATGAAAGAGGCCTGGAGAGTCAGGCGGACAAAGTGATCCGTGAGTTGTTCATGTGTCAATGCCCAGTCCATATTGAGAGGGTGCTTTATCTCTTCATCGATTGTTCCCTTCCGCTTCATGTCCATAATGTGCATGCGCCAGTAATCGGGGCCTTCTTCATCAGAAGGGTAAGTGATCTTGACTTTAGATCGGTCGGGTATGCCCCTGGACAACTGCATTTCGGCCTTGGTACGACCTGCATGATGGTTAGACAGGTTTAACGAGTCTTCTATGGCAAATTTGTTTGGGGCCTTTACGCTTTCGAGGCTCGGCGGATTTGGCCATTCTCTCACAGTTTCGACATTCGCATGTGCCCTCACGGTTAGTCATGAGCCAGTAGAAGTGTGGAAAGAAAGCGATGCGAGACTGAAAGTAGAAGCCGCTAGGATGCCCAAAGAGAAAAGGATCTCGCTATGGTACTATGTGAGTAACGGAGCTTGGAAGCAGAGGTCCAAGAAGCTCACCTCGGTGGGATTAGATCCACGAGGCCGATCAAAGACACAATAGCCTTCAGGAAGCTTTTCCAGGATATAGCTAACGCCTGTATCAATGTTAACGGGCTGTAGCTGACAACAAGACGAATTGAAATGAAGAGGCCATTCTACCAACCATAACATAAGTAGTTGATAGAATGCCATCCTATGGCAACAAAGAAACAACAAGCCAAAAGAGTCAGAACAAGAGAATCAATGACTTACCCTTCTCCATGGCACCGGTTTTCTCGACCCACATCTCGGCGAGGTGCAGTCGCCATCTGGTATCGTCAATCATGCGGTACTTGAACTGAGAGTCATCTAGTCTCCATTTGGACTCATCTCCGTCACTCAAATAGTCTGCAACAGGGATGACGACGACGTTATCATCGTCACTGCTGGACATTTTGGCGATATCGCGACGCAGTCTCGACTAAAAGCGCGTCGTATAGGGGCACCGCGGCCCCCGAAAGAGTATGACGCAGCCAGGTCAAAAATGCAAATCAAAAATTCAAGAGTGGAAAAATTGAAAGGTGTTTTTAATGATGACCAAAGTTGTTCAAGACGAGGGTTACAAGATAGAATATCATTAGAACGTGGATGGGGTCACGGGTATGAGATAGTTTGAGCAGGCGGTGACGCTAGAATTTACAGTGGATGCACGTGCTAATTTCACCGCCTGATTTCATTGAGTGCTAATAGGAGTAGTTTACGGCTGAGATTCTACTTGGAAGACGGAGATGGTTCGAACTTCGACTCGGCAAAATGGTATCCAATGGGAAAAGAAAAACAATAATCCACGCTCATATACACACGTTAGAAGAAATGCAGATCATAGAAACCATGCCTAGGTATCACCTCAGTGTGCTGTTCCTTCCAGCGACTTATCTTCCACTTCCTGGTAAGGCGGAGGCGCAATCTCGCCCTCCGTGGCCCAGACCTTGCACAGCTCCTGCTCAATCTCCTCCCGGCGCTGCTTCCATTCGTCGACCTTGTCGAGACGCTTGCGCAGCTCCTGCAGCTCCTTCTCAACACCGAGCTTCTCCTTCTCGGTACCGATTCTTTCAAACTCCCACTGTTCGCCTTGGTCTCCCATGCCCAAAGTGAGATTAAAGGTGTGATATTTCTTCAGGGATGCACGAGTGGAGATGGTGATCAGAGTAATGCCGCGCTCCTTGGCATGCTCATATAGCAAACCTTCCACGTCGGAAGAGACGGCCGACGTGCCTTCATCAATGAACGCGTACCGGGGCTCGTGATAGAACAATCGGGCCATTGCCATGCGCTGCTTCTCGCCGCCGCTGAGAACATCCTTCCATTCTTTGCGAGCATCCCATCCACCTTCACGCGAGGGCAAGTAGCCCAGGTGCGCATCGTCCAGGATCTTCTGCAAGCTAGCATCGGATTCCCCGGCTTCGTGCATGTCCATTTCGGTGTGAGGGTAGATCACCTGGTCCCGTAGAGTGCCCACGCTCAGGTAGGGTCGCTGGGGAAGAAACATGATGCCATCGAGACCGAAGCCTCGGGGTCGACTGACCAGTCCGCGATAGACGGGCCACAGTCCGGCTACGATGCGAGGAATGGCAGACTTACCGACTCCGTTGGGTCCCGAGATGAGAAGATGGTCACCCGAATGGACGATGAACGACAGCTGCTCGATGAGCTCGTCACCGCCCATTGGGTAGAGTGAAGGTGCCACTATCGGGACCTGCTCCAGGCGGACCCCATCAAATCCATTGTGGATGGTACCCTGGGAATCGGCCAGAGAGTATAGTTCAGGGTGTGCACCCCGTGGTGGATAGTAGGCGTGGGCATGAACGCGGTGGAGGGTGGAGATGAGAGTGTAGACACGAGAGGTGTAGCCTGCGAGCTCCGAGATATCTTTGATGCTGTACATCATCCGGCCACCTGCGTCGGCCAGCGAAAGCATGAGGCGCTTGTTGGTGATGAAATCTTTCATACGGCCGCGCTCACGACCCATTCCTTCCTCGGGTACATTTGCCAGCTCCGCGACACCTCCTGTACCGCCCCAGGCGGGAAGGAAGACGGGCAAGGAGGTCATCAGGTAGCCAAAGGCGGACCACGAGTACTTCAAGATCATGTCCTCGATCATGTTGTAGCGGATCTTCAGGCTGTAAATACCTTCCATCCAGCGCTGCAAGTCCTTGAAACTCCGGACCAGGAACAGTCGTTCAATATCGGCACCGCCATAGAACGAGATCTCCTCGGCATTAGCCAACAGCCTAGAATGCAGGCCTCGGAAGTCCCCTTCTTTCTTGCCCTCGACCGCCTTCAATTTTCCAAACGGGGGTGACAACTTCCGGAGCACCACAGCCGTACTGAAATAACCAGCGAGGATTCCACTCAGAGCAAGAGGGCCAAGCGAGCGGTAAAGCTGGTAATTGAATACGAACAAATCCACCATAGGTTTGCCCATTGAGGAATACAACGCTGCAGCTGCCGAGCAGAAAGGGTCAGGTCTTGCGTAATGAACTGGTCCGGGCCTTGACCAATACCACCATCCAGATTCATGAGCTTGTAGTAGTTGTTATTATCGGTTAGATAGAGGTCATGAATGTATCTCGTCAATCGAGTTCGGAAGGCGATTGACACCTTGGACTGAAGGAACTTGATCATCGCGTTTGTGTAGGAGGCGAGCGTGCCAATACCACACCACTTAACGATGCCCCAGGTGAAGGCCTTTCCTTTACCCGCAACCAGATCTCTCACAATCTCACCATCCAGTCGTGCAATCAGAAGCGAGAGATACGTTCTCAGCAGGAGAAACAAACCGTGGCTCATAAGCAGACCCGTTTCCTTGCTTCCCCATCGCGGAACCATGATACTGCCCAAGCTGAGGAACTGGTGCAAGAATGCCAGATTCAACCCAGGCTTGGTAGTCGCTGGAGGTATTTGGCTCGCCGCGCCGTCTTCTCTGCTACGAGCGGAGATGGGTGGATTCAGGAAAAGTCGGCGGTGGGCGTCAAAGGTGGTCGGCTTCGTCGGATGAATCAACACCTTCGAGGTGCGAGACCCCTTGTAGGGCACATAGATAGTGCGAGACCCATCTTTCCCGCGAATGCCCGAGTTACGACGCAGCAAGCGGCGACCTTGTGCTCGTTCCTTTGCGCGCTCTCGGAACCAGCTGTATCCGCCATATCCTGAGCCAACGATCGATAGAAGTAATAGAATCGTCGCAACGAGACGGGTGAGTTTTGAGGTCTGTCGAACCCGGGAACGTATCAAATCTGTATAGTGCAGATAAAGCGCTAGAAGAGGGTCATCTGGGCGACGGAGTGTTGACTGGGCGGCCATGATGCCCGATTTGGGTTCGTCTCATGAGTTGCCCAGATGGCAGTTGGTTAATGATGGATGTAGGCCATGAGCGGTGCAATAGACCAGCTCGTAAAGAGTATTGAGAAGGAGGGAAAGAAGAGCCCTGGTCAAGGGAGTGTTGCATCATTGCATGTGAACCTCGGGATTGCGGAGAAGGGCACGTGCCTGGGGTAAGCTTACTCACCAACTTGCCAGCAACTATTTTCTTTTCTCTGTCTGCTAAATATGTCGAGATATTCCTTGATCGTACTCACTGGTGTATAACTCGATTATTTGGAGTTTACTTCAGGTACTAAGATTGTTTACACCAAAAAATCGTTACGGGAGCTAGAGGCTCTATACCGGAGCGGAATAAGTTCCAGCATCACGGGGGGTTAGAGTTGCGACGAAAGTAAGGGTTGCAACAAACCACAGAACACATGCACTCAGACCTATAAACAAAGAAACTGGAAAAGAAATTGTGTAAGAACATCCAGGACTGTAAACATATAGGAACTATCTATGTTTCCCAACGATAAGGCTAGACAAAGCCATCAATGCCTAGGCACAGGACTTGTGGCGCCCTGGATCAGCCAAAGTGCCTGTAGGCTCAAGGAACTTGGTAAAAGAGAAGCTGGAAGGGTTTAGAAATAAGCTTAGATACCCAGCCTGTCAGGAACAGGGAACACCGGGATGGGAAAGAGAGGTTTGGGAAGATCCCGAGGACCAAGCGCATGCATAACCGCGTTAAACTACCGGACCCACCTCAGCTGTTCACTTCCAGACTGCAGCGTTGGAGAGTACAAATTATAGGATTCATTGCTAGTTAGTTGATAGGTTACAGCACAGCACAGGTTCATCATGAGTATTCTTTCATTCCCAACTCATTAGGCCTGCTAACTACAGCTGTAGTTTGGCGCATTTCCGTCTACTCCAATCACGTTTCACCTAGGATTAGCCGGATTGGCCTTCATTTTAGCCCGCCAATAGTATACTAGGGCCATAGCTCCCACGCAAAAAAGGGGCACACCTGCTGGATCGTCAAGTGGGGGAAGCTGATACCCTGATCTGATCTTGCGGTGATCACGAGTAGGAATCTCCTCGGTGTTTGGTCCAGGCCCTAGTCCGTGACCATATTACCCGCCTTAAATCATGGCCCCGAGAATAGAAACTAAAATAAGATAGAAAACGAGGCTAGGGATTAATGACAAGGGCGTAGCACAACCTGGACAATCAAGTAAGATGCTCTAGTGAAAAACTAGCGGAACCATGCACAGTAAAAGCGTAGCCTAGCCGCCGAGGCTTACGGAGGGGTGTGAAGGTACGCAGTAATCACAGAAAAAAAGAGTGAAATGAAATCCGGTCACATTAGCCCCACGTGACTTCCCCGACTCCTCTCGCTCTCGTCCCAACCACATTCTCCTACTCTAACATCGTCTTATCGCTTTCTGCTTCTCTTCTTGGGCTGGATCCGACTGCCTTGGCGTGCGGTGATTCTTGCTGGTTCCTTTGGGGCCAAAGGTGGTACGTGCGACGTTTATCCAGGGTGCTTGCCGACCCAGGAGGCATATGTTGACATCGCTATTAGCCGCACTCTTTGCTTTTGGAGGTTCCTTTGCCTTCTAAGCCCTTTGCATTCACTTGTATCCACTGCTCTTTGTCGTTGTATGCGCATATTGCTAGCTGCGAGCTGCCGTCAACGCAAGTACCCTCAATGAGTGGAGAGAGCACGGGGCGAGACATCTCACCCTCGTCTTCTCCCGAGTCCACGGGCAAAGCCCCCATGTCGTTCACAGAACATGCTGATTCAACCGGTAAGTCCTTGCGCATACTCATTGCTGCATTTGATATTCAGAAAATTCAGTCGCTAACCTTTCCTGGTTCGGTTAATGCAGGCCCTGAGGCACCTCCCGACCAGCATGCCATAGATGCGGCTGAGATACAGGAAGCAAATGCCGGCGCATCCCTTCCGCAAGCTTCCTCGTCCGCTGCTCCAGCTTCGCATTCACCAGAAGCCACTGGGGGCTCTGGTGTAACCAAAAAGCACCTTCTTTCCGTCCCAATTCCATCGCGGAGGTCCTCGAAGGCGGATAAACAATCGACCATGGAGAAAACCGAAGATACGACGCAGGATACATCTTCTCGGAGAGGATCCAAAGTGAGCATGTTGAGAGTTCGGAGGGAGCGTAGTCGTGCGAGTAGTCGGCGATCACGACGAACGCAGGACGTGACAAATGCCGAAAAAGCACAGGAGACTAACACCCCAAGCACAACTGAGATGAATGGTTCCTCAAAGCCTCAACAGAAGAAGAGCTCCAAGCTTTTCTCTTTCCTAAGTTGCTGCTCTTCGTCCGATGTCAACGCCGATGATTCGTCCCAACCCGCCAAGAAGACTACCATGCGATCCCCCGTATCAAACCGACTGTCGACTCCCGACAAAGCAGAGACTCACGCCGGTGACTCCAGCACAGCGGAATCCAGGGACCCAACTTATTTGGATGAGAAAGCAAATATGTCTGTGACTGCCGATCACTCTCATCTCCAGGAAGAGGAGCGTACTGCTGCTGCCGAGGCACAGGGGGAGGGCACATCTACAGCAATTGGTTCCTCTGATGCGGGACCGGTAAGCTCCGAGCATGAAGGAGCAGGTGTGACGGGGAATGGTGTAATAGCTGAATCAAAGTCTGAGGAGGCCCGACAAAGTGATGAGAAAGCTTCGGTGACGGAAGAACCTGCGGCAACCGAATTGACTTCGGAGACTGCCAAGTCTGCGGAGAGTCAAGAGACCTCACACCAAGAGGATGTTGTGCAGGCTACCAATGTGTTGCCTCCTCCCCCGCCACCGCCAGCTCCTGAAGTCTCTAGCGATGCCGGAGAACAGCAATGGCTACTTCCACGACCTTTGCCTCACCTACAGAACCGGAAATGCCTGGTCCTGGATCTCGATGAAACACTGGTACACAGTAGCTTCAAGGTAAGTAAAACTCGATCCAAAAAAAGAGTATGGATGTGTTGACTCACTATCGTGCCAGGTTCTTGAGCGTGCCGATTTCACCATTCCAGTTGAGATTGAAGGACAGTATCACAACATCTATGTGATCAAGCGGCCTGGTGTGGATCAGTTCATGAAGAGAGTTGGCGAGCTGTATGAGGGGTGGTGTTTACCGCGTCAGTTTCCAAGGTGAGATTGTTCTCCATTAGGATGAGCCCCAACATCAGAATCATTGACTCATTGATCTCGTGACTTGCAGTACGGTGATCCTTTGCTCGATCAACTGGATATTCACAATGTAGTCCACCACCGTTTGTTCCGAGAGAGCTGTTACAACCATCAGGGGAACTATGTCAAGGTTAGTAGTATCCCCGCACTTCTCACGCCCACGTCTTAACACTTTCTGTAGGACCTTTCGCAAGTTGGCCGTGATCTTCGGGAAACCATCATCATTGACAATTCCCCGACTTCCTACATCTTCCACCCTCAACATGCGATACCCATCAGCAGCTGGTTCTCTGACGCACACGACAATGAACTCTTGGACCTTATTCCTGTTCTCGAGGACCTTGCCGGATCACAAGTCCAAGATGTCAGCATGGTTCTGGACATCACCCTGTGAATGTCTCGTCCGGATCTTCCTTATGCCTGAGATTCCCCAGATTCCCCGATTCTCCGATTCCCCCTTAAGCGAGTCCTTTCTTTTGTGTTTTTGGTGCAAGAAAAGCTTCTTCTTTCCTAGCATTTCCATTTCCCCCTTCGATGGGTGTCAGCCTACCTTATTCTCATTTTCCTCATCAACTCGCCTTTTCCCACGCTCCCTTGACCCAGAATGGAACTGGTTCCCTCCCGGGTCATGGCCATCTGTTGCATCTATCGTTTTTTGGTCCATGGGATAGTCCCCATTCACCTTGGCATCTGTTTTTTCTCTCTGCTTCTTCGAGCCATTGGCATTGTGATCTTACTTATCTGAACACGCTCCGAGCGAGCCTTACCTGCACCGTTTCCTTATCTCGATTCCCTGTTATGCCCTGGTTTCCCAATCCGCATTCTCCAATGCATTATGCAGGCGTCTGTTGGCTATCATCTTCCCGCTGTATCCCCCTCGTCTTTTGCTTCCCACTGTTCTTTGCCTTGCTACCTTGCCAGGTCCGATCCCAGTTGGCCGGTGAAGGATCGTGCGTTCTTGTTCGCGCTGAATCTCCGTTCCATTGGAAGTCGACCTGCGTGCAGTATCCTTAATAAGACCTTCGATGCTGCCGTAGGGACGAAGACCATATCGCTGGATTGATTCCCACATGCAATATGTACATGACCTTTTTGATCGGCCACGGCGCTTTTCTGCTGTATATAGTCTTTGAGAAAACCTCTCATCAGAAATACAACAGTAGCTTGGCGCGAATTGGTACTATTCCCGATTTGATTTCGTAGATGGTCGCACCTTGGTTGAGGTTGAGCGGAAAGCCGCATTGAGCTTCTAGCCCGCATTGGGATGAGGTCAAACCTCGCTTTTCTACTTTTCTACCCCTCCCTGGATGATATTGCTTTTCATTTATCCTGAAGTGAAGAAATCAATTGAAACTGAGCAACTCACAACTTTACTGAATATTCAGGCATCGCGGGACCTCCGACACGTTCAAAGCTCCCCGCATTCACATTCCACCGCCCGCCACTTTCCAAATCACCCATCACTTCCTCATCATGAAGAACAAGGAGGGCTGGGATGGCAAGCTACGGGTAGAACCCAAGGCTGTCATCACGAATCCCGAGGCCCTAGAGGACTCGGACTATTCCGACCCGGATGCGCCGCCCGTGGAAGAGATCGACGCGGACGAGGGTAAGGATTCAGATTCGGGCTCGTGACAGCAGGATACAGGTTACTGATGGCTTGATAGACCTTTTGGCAGATGAGGATCCAGATGTCGAGGTTTGTCAGGGCGATGCAATTTGCTTTACTCGGTGGCTAACATGTGCTCTTTTCTCATGCAGGAGATCGACCTGGTTCACATGCGCATCAAGTCCCTTGCCGCGCTGCACTTGGAACGTTTTTCGAAGCTTCAGGTACTTTTATACGTCCCTCTCTGTGTGTCCAGCGCTAACTGCCGGTGAATAGAGGCTATGTTTCCGCCAAAATGAAATATCTCGCATCGAGTTCCCTTCCAATGTTGCCGCATCGCTGAAAGAACTCGATCTCTACGATAACCTCATCTCACACATCAAGAACCTGGATGAATTCGACTTGACGACGCTGGACCTCAGCTTCAACAAGATCAAGCACATTAAGAATGTGTCGCATCTGGTCAAGTTGACGGATCTGTACTTTGTGCAGAACAAAATCACCCGGATCGAAGGGTTGGACGGGTTGAGCAGACTGCGGAATCTGGAGCTCGGGGCCAATCGCATTAGGGTATGTATCTGCAAGGTGAATCGGACGGCTTATTGACATGTATATAGGAAATCGAGAACCTGGATAGCCTCAGCTCTTTGGAGGAACTCTGGCTCGGCAAGAACAAGATCGCCGAGATCAAGGTATGCCCATGGACAGGCCAGGATCCAAAACTCAAAGAGCGAAGATAATCTAACAAGCGGCAGAACCTCGACTCTCTAACCAATCTCCGCATCCTCTCCATCCAATCCAACCGTCTCACCAACCTAAACGGCCTCTCCAACCTCCCCAATCTGGAAGAGCTGTATTTTTCCCATAACGCCGTGACTGACCTGTCCGGGCTGGAAAAGAATACCACTCTGCGCATACTCGACTTCTCCAACAACCAGATCTCGCATCTCGAGCATCTCTCGACTCTCAAGAACCTGGAAGAAGTGTGGGCTTCGAACAACCAGCTTGCCAGCTTCGAGGAAGTTGAGCGCGAGCTGAAAGATAAAGAGAAACTGGAAACCGTCTACTTTGAAGGGAACCCACTGCAGACGAATGGACCTGCGGTATACCGGAATAAGGTGCGGCTGGCCTTGCCGCAGATTGCTCAAATTGACGCGAGTATGTTTGATCCTTGATTCCCTCATATCTTTTCTCAAGTCCATTACTGACTACCTTGCAGCCTACGTGCGTGTTTAAAGTTATCGTTGGTTTTTATAATATTAGGAAGATAGCCCTAGTGAAGTGAATGCTCCATGAGAAATGAAATCGGTCATGTCTGCACCAATTTGTCGTTCAGTATACTTTTTTCACAAGATATCATATCCTTAGTACAAGATAAAGGACTATAACAGACCTTAATGTGTTCGATATGATTCGTATAGGGTATATAGCATGGAATCAGAAGTAATCACAGGTTCAGACTAGAGAAGAAAATCATACTTCTCATCATCCTTTTCCCTCTGCATCTTCTTCGAAACCCTCCTCAATCCAGTCCTTCCTTTATCCTCCAACTCCTTCTCCTTCTCCCTCTCCGTCTCCCTCTCCCTCTCCATCCCCTCCTTCCAAAGCCCAGTCAAACTCCTCATATCACGCATCAACTTCACCTGCTCCTCTGGCCTATCCGAATCCCTAATATAACTCTTCCGAGACCACGGCAACACATTCGCCAACCCCCGAAGCGGCACCCTCGACTCTTTACTCATCATATCCTGCCAGATCTCCCCCTCGAAGACATATATGTCGGGTAGAACGGGTTCTTCTTCAACTCCCGAGCGTGTTCATGGCTCGTTTGAATCGTGCATGTGATTTCTTTCGAGCCCGGTTCAAGCGCGATGGTTAACGGGGACGCGGCCCGCGCGCGATCGGCCGCGTCGCCGGACTCGAAGATCGCGAGGATGGGCCGGACGTTGGGACTATTTGTGTTGGAGTGGTGGTACTAATCTGTTAGTTGGGTTTGGGACCTAGGTAGGGGAGAGAGATGTTCTCACTTTCATGCTGATGAAGGTGGTCACTTCGCCGAATTTTTGTAGGGCTGCGAGGATTTGTCGCCTGTCGTTTAGGTTTCGGGGGCCCGGTGAGGTTTTTATGTATACTTGTGAGGCGAATTGTGAGAGGAGCTCGGTTGATGTTCTGAAATTAGCCATTTTGGTGGTTGGTGGTTGAGCTTGGTTTGAAGCGGAGAAAGTGTTCAAGTCTACGATAGTCGATAGTTGCCGTTCTTGGCATTCCAGGAGTATACTTCAATCTCATTTACGGTCTACGGCTTACATCTACGGTTTACGGTTTACGCACGTGAAGAGATAATTGATTGGATATGTGTTTTATTGTTTCTATCCATTTTTCGCAACTCGTTTGACGTCGTCAAGTCTACTCTGAGCAGACCAAGATCTAATGCAACACTAGAAGATGGGGATAGGAAGGCCGTACTATCGAAAGGTCAGTATTGGATCCATTATCACCAAACAAGCACCAACTTACAGCAATGGGATCATTAAAGCGCAGACCCTTGTCCAGAGCACTAATGGCCTCGAGCTCACTGCCCTCGAGATCAAAGTCGGTAACCTGCAAGTTCTGCGCCAAGCGAGTCGGGTTGTTACTCTTGGGAATAACAGCAATCTTCCGCTGAGTAGCCCAGCGAAGGAGCACCTGCGCCGGAGTACGGCCGTACTTCTGCGCAAGACCTTTGATAACCTCATGCTCAAAGAGCGGCGGGGTGTTTTGCGCATCCTTCAAGTTCAACTCCATGAAGCTCAAAGGACCAAACGACGAGTACGCAGTCACGGCAATACCCTCCTTCTGGGCAAAGTCCACCAGACGAGTCTGGGTAAGGTAGGGGTGGTGCTCGATCTGGAGGGTCGAAGGACGCACGCGCGCGTACCGCAGGAGATCCATCAGGAGCTGTGCGCTGAAGTTGCTAACGCCAATGCTGCGCGCCAGCTTCAAGTCTACCAGAGACTCCATCGCCGTCCAGGTCTCCTGGATGCTGGCGGTGCCGAGCTCTAGTTTGCCCTCCTCGTTGGTCCAGCTAGGCGGGTACCGCACACTGGGGTCGACGTACTTCAGGGAGATGGGGAAGTGCACAATGTACAGGTCGAAGTAGTCCACGCCCCAGTCAGCCAGCTGCTTGCGGCAGATTGGTTCCACGCGGTCTCCGTCGTGGAAGCTGTTCCACAGCTTCGAGACGATGAATAGCTCTTCGCGCTTCACGAGACCGTCCTTGATGGCGCGGGCGACACCCTGACCGGCTTCGACTTCGTTGCCGTAGTCTGGTTTTGTGTTAGCATTGAAGGAATAGGAGAGTGGAAGGTTGAGACATACCGCAGGCACCGTCGAACAAGCGGTAGCCGGCCTTGATGGCCTCGTAGACCTGGTCGGCACAGGTGTCGTTGTTGACCTTCCACAGACCGAAGCCCACGAGGGGCATTTCATAGCCGGAGCTAAGCTTAACAGTAGGAGTAGTCATCTTGTATAAGGAGGAGCTGGAGAATTGTCAGTACGGAGTACTCCAATGGCAATGTCAGACTCACCAGGAGGATGTGAGAAAAGAACGTAACAGCGGGGCATCCCAATTCTTTAAAAGACAACTATTAATTCCAGCCAGTTCTAGCCTAAAGTGCGCGTGACTTAACCCGGATGTTGGAGCCCCCACTATGTTATTCTGTTCCCCCACTATGTTATCCTGTTATCCGGCTAAATTGGGTAAAAAGAGGATTTTATCCGTAAAGTAGAAGTAGATTCGATAGATTCGATATGATATAATCTCAGTTGAATTGAATGGAGCCCAAGCTCTGAAATACCTTGAACTCCCACATACTCCATGCCAAAATAAGTAAAAGGTAAAATAGTAGAAGGAAAAGAAAGTCACAGTCATAGGTATAAGGGTACAGGTACAGTTCAGAAATATGATTATCATTACCAATAATTTGCTTTTCTTTTTCTTTTTTCCTTGGTTAAACCGTGTCCGTCGGTCCATTGTCCGCGTAACCTGTGTTCGCATGCTCGGGGCCCGCCCCATGCATATTCGATCCGTTGGACATGCGTCCGACGAGCTTGTCCATCAGATCCTCCGGCGGCATGAGCCCGTCGAAGTTATGCGACTGCTGCGACTCACGCGAAACGGGCACCTGATGATCGGTCTGGAAGGGCATGTGGTGGTAGCCGCCGCTGCCAACGTCGCCGGAGATGGAGGTGGAATGAGCGCCCCATGATGACTGGGTGTGGCCCAGGTCGTCGAGGGAATGTGTACCCGGGAAGAAACCATTCAGCACACTGTTGCTGTCGTGGATGTTGACGCTGTGCTGCTGCGATGGCATGTACTGGCTGGTGTCGTGGCCAATCGGGTATCCCAAGCTGGGGTGGGAGAGGGGTAGGTCGTGCATGTTCATCATCATGGGTGCACTGCTGGAGACGTTGATACTGGTAGGTTGCGGTGTTTCGTTGGGCAGGCCAGAGGACAAGGAATCTAGCACGGAGGTGACGGCTGTTTTGTCGCCGAGACTGTCCTCGGGTTTGGTGATGGAGGTCATGAAGTCGAGGTGGCCCGACGAATTAAAGATATTAGCCACGTTGTCGTGGGGGGATTGGTACATGGGCCATTGGGATTGAGGCTGACCCTGGTGTATTAGATCTTGGGGTTGCGGTGCCTCGTAGACGTTGTGAGGGGGCTTGTTGAGGAGAATAGAGTCCAGGGAGAGCGGCGGGAGGTCGACTCCAGAGCTTTGTCGAGGGCTGTTGGTAATAGTGCGGTCCGGAGGTGGAATCAGACGGCGCCAGGTCGTTGTGCCAACCTCACCAGGCCGGGTCTGACGGAACTTCCAGACCAAAATGGCCATACGCTCGCTCTCATCGCCGTGGTGGCCCTGGAATTGGTTCGACAGGTGCCGTGAGCTGGGAGGTATAGCCCGAATCTCCTGTACTGCAGACAGGGAGCGGAAGAAACGGCGAGTGCGCTCCTCAGTGGCATGCACCGATTCGGATTGTCCCGAGTCTTCGGCAATGCGCTTATCCTGAGTCAACTCAGTGAAGAGCCGTGCCCACCAGGAAGATTCAAAGAGCGGCTTGACTTTGGTTGATTGGGGTTTAGGCAGGTCGTGGTAAGTCTCCCACAATTCCCGTCCATCTTCGTAGAGGCGAGTGCTACAGGTCCAGTTCTCCATCTGGTTCACCATAAGCACATCGCCCGCAGTGGGATGACCAAAGTCAAGATCGAGTTGAATGCCGAGTCGCGAGCCCGACGGAGGGAAGTCAGTCATCAATTGCAAGTTAACTTCGAGCATGATAATGTCACAATCAAGAGGACTATGGAGGTCATCAAGAAGAGAGGAAAGATGAGGGAACGAGGAGCGCCATCCACTGACATTCTCCAGCGGCATCGGAGGCGCAATGGGGTGATGTAGATCACCCTGTAGCCGCGTGTATGCATGGAGAGCCTTGTCAATTCGATTGGCTTGCTGAGGTGCGCTCACCCACATATCGAAACTGAAGCCATGGATGCTCTTCGTTCCGACATCCTGCATGTTGGAACCCAAGGTATAGTGAGGTGGAGGAAGATCTCCTCCATAGGACTGCATCGACGACCTCACGGGATCGTGATATGATGGATGCGCGTGAGCTCCATAGTGGCCGGAGGCAGTGTGGTGGTCCATCGACGTTCTCCATTTCGGTCCGGACGATGAAGAGTGGCTGTTTGAACGCTCTGGGGTTTGTTCTCGGACCAGTCGCTCCCCTGTACATCCGTATTAATTATCAAGATTGATACCGCCGCTTCCCTAATCGACACTTACAGTCGGGGTCTCCCTTGAGGAACGAGTCAAGGACCTGAAGATGACTCGACACCTGCTTCCGGGTCCTTCGCTTGCCGGTCAACTTGAAGATGTACTCGGCAATCAGCTCGTTCCGTCCATACGACTTTCCTCGCTCAGACCACTTTCGTCGACCCATAGGAGGGTTGGCTTCGAGAGCTGCAACATGTGGTTAATCTCTGCCATAAATTAACATTTAGAAGTAAACTCTCCCACTTACCTTGTTGGAAGGCATCCTCCAACTCATCAGACCAAACAGGCTCCCCATCCTTACCGGTATCACGTCGAGGACGTGCCCGATATTCCAAGTACTTCTGGGACTTGAGGTAGCTTCGACCCCGTCTGGGAGCTGCATTAGGCCCGACAGAGTGAAGGCGTCTCAGCTTGCGTGCATGAAGTCGAGCAGCCACGGCTTGCTGGTGCATGCTCGCCGCGGGGACATGGTGAGGAACAGGCTGAGGGTACTTGTAAGCCAAGTGCTGGAGGTGTTCTGGACGGCTGGGGTCATGGCTCAAGGCATCAGAATATGACTGGACATTGCCAGAGGTATTCTGCAAAGCCCGATCAGAATGGGCTCCGACAGTGTCCAGGGACGGTTGGTTCTGAGGCACGAGGCACTCGGATTGCCAGTCAGCAGCCATGGAGCGGACCAAGGACGGGCTTCTCAAAAAGAATGACAGATTCCAACGATTCAACGAGGAGGGGAGTAGAGAAGCACCGCCGAATGCTTACTGCCCAAGAACGCAGCACCCAAGAACGCAGAGTACGGAAGAGAATGTCAGAGCCTTGGGAAGAGAATGTGAGAGCGAGCCGGATGGTGTTTATAGGGAATCCATGTTCTCCCTTTGGAGAGGAGTAGCATTGCCCAGGTTTGCTTTGCCTGGCACCACAACCCTCGAACGCCATACTCCTACGCAGGTACCAACTCGCGCCGCGTCCAGGCGTGTGGAGAGCACAAGGACATCTGCCGTCCTTGCCTGCAGCAAATCAGGAGTCCAGAAAGGGCACGATAATGAAGGAAAGGTTGCCGGATGCAAGGGATATTGGGCTGCACGATCCAGTGACGAGGGCTTCGGAGATTTTATGCTGCACGAAATCACCTTAAAGGGCATCCGCTCGGACCAGCAGTGAGCCGTGTTGACATCCATCTGCCAGTGATCAGTGGCGATGGTAGGCTAGTAGGAATGTTGGATGTTCAACGACGTCGGTGATTGACCGGTTGATCAGGGACCGGAATGCTCATCATCTTGGGAAAACAGAGCCAACAGAGCTAGCGCTGGAATGTAACGGATGATGGGGAAATGAAAAATAACTCACGACCCTACAATCCAAGGTCCCAAGGTCCCAAAGTAAGCTCTAAAGCTCCCAAGGTCATGGAGTATAGGGTGTAGAGAAGGAGTGTAGAAGTGGATTAGGGCTAAACGGGAAGGGCGCAGGTACGCTGCACCTCGGATCTTGAACTGCAGACTTGACAGCCGCAGACGTGTTGGGGTATCTTTATTGCTCTCGAGGGCTAAAATAATCAGAAAAAGTACATTTGTGTCCACCTTTTTGCACACTCTCATATGCAAGGGATATCGCGGTCCAATCAATTCGGTCCATCGGTCGCCCTTCTCATAGGGAGAAAGGAGACGTACCTTCATGCTTCCTCCTCCTGGGCCCCTACAGTGAATTTCTTTCGCCCCGTGCCCGTAAGCTGTTGGAGCTTGACCCTGTCCACCTGCTCCCCTACCTTCTTTTCTAACCTCGCGATCTCCTCCTCCGGATCGACAGCCTCCTCGTTCGCGAATTCCAGAACCAGTCGTCGGCCCAAAAGATGCGTGTTTTTCAACGCGTCCATGGCATTTTCCGCCTCCCGAGCACTGATAAAGTCTGCAAAACCGAAACCACGAGCCGATCGATCGAACTTTTGCGGTACACGGACAGACCGCAGCTGACCGTAGGCCCCGAACAGTGACCGGATGTCCTTCTTGGTAACCTGGAAAGGCAAGTTCTTGATGATGATCTTGGTTCTTCTCGCTGCAATTCTCTTGGCGGTATCTTCCCGTCTCCGCTCTTCGGCGGCATCCATGCCCTTGTGAGAGGCGCGGATCACCAGCTCGTGCCCATCCAACTTATACCCATTCATAGCGGCGAGAGCCGACTGAGCTTGGGCCTTGGTCTTGAACTCCGCAAAGCCAAAGCCCATGCTAAGCGTCTGACCGGGCTTCTTGGGGTCAGGCTTAGTCTTGATGCGACCAGTGACGAAGCCGTCCAGCGGCCGGAACACCTCCAAGAACTTCTCGTTGGTGGTCGAGAAGGCCAGGTTCTTTACGAAGAGGGTGGTTGTGAATGCGCCTTCGGTCTCGTCTGCCGCAAAGGTGTCAGATGTGGAGAAGCCCTGGTCCTTGGCCTTTGTCTCAAATGCAACGTTCTTGGGTGCCACATTCGGATCGAACAAGTCCTTGGGTGCCTTTTCCAAGAAGAGAATGGAGTCGCCCATTTTGCGATAGGCTAGACCCCTGAATGCCTTTTGCGCTTCATCCGGCTTTGCGAACTCGACAATGGCAATTGTGCCACTGGGCGGCATCAACAATCGGATGATCTGACCGTAGGGCTCGAATAGCTTTCGGAGTTCCTCGCTCTTTACACCGTAGGAAAAGTTCTTCACCAGAATGGCCGTGTTTCCACGTTCCCGGTTCTTGAAAGCATCAATGTTCACTCCGTTGGCAGCGAAGTATGCCTTCGTCTCCTGGATCACATGTGTCTCAGCATGTGCCTGCTTGACGGCGGCATCAGCCGATGTAGGATCCAGCAGATCTGATTTGGAAACACCCAGTCTTTGAGCTACTGATGACATGACGGCATCGGACTAGACACATATTAGCATTTAAGTCTACCCTGGTTCCAGACCAAGTCAACTTACATTCATGTAGAGGGAGTTCCAGCTGAAAGTAGAAGATGTAGCATTCATCTTCCGCTTGATTTGATTTTGCTTTTTTAAAGGAAGTTTTGACAGCTCATATTCGTCGATCTTGTATGTCTTCTTCTCGGAAGCCGGAAGAATGTGCAGCAGTCGACCCTGGAAGTGCTTGCCATCGAGATCGCGATAGGCATCGACAGCCGCATCCGCATCCGCATACTGTACGTAGGCGAAACCTTTGCTGGTCTCAGTGCGAGTATCGAAAGCCACATGAATCTGCATTCCACTTGCATTAGCACCTGGTCAAAAAAAGATATGACGAGTCAATGTGTAAATAAATGTGGAGTTGCTCTTCAGATAAACAAGAAGCATCTACTAAAATCTCTTGACCTGTTCACATCATATGCGTTTTGCATCGGATGTCCCTATCAGGAAATTCATCATGCGAGCACTCTGCCGGAAAACCGACAAGTTTGTTTGGTTGGGGGCAGTGATGGGGCAGAAGGAGATGAAAGGTACTAACCTCTTCGAGCTTTCCATACGGAGCAAATAGTGGTTGAAGATCTGCCTCCTTGATGTCGTAGGCTAAGTTTCTGAGGAACAAGCGGGCCGAGGCACGAATTAAATCGATGTTTTGATCATCGATTGGTTCCTGCTCTTTCCGTTCAGTGATTTCTTGAGCTGCATCGTCATCATTAGTTGCAGGTTCAGACACGACATTCTCGGACCCGATGTTCTCAATTGCCGCAGTGCGGGATTCAATATTATTCCGACGCGGCGGCTCCGCCGGTTCCTCAACTTTATGTTGTTCGAACTCGACCTGTTCATCCTCGTCCAGTAGACCCAGAAGACGACTCGTTTTGGACCGGAGCCAGTCGGCATCCGATACGGGACCAGCCTCCTCCTGTGCCTCTGTCTCTTCCTGCACAGGTGTGTCTTCACCCTCACCTACTCCAGTGTTCACGACCATGTTCTCAGGCTGCTCTTTGCTATCACTGGCAGAAGGTTCTTGCGTCCGAGCCTTCTTGGGATGTGAAGGGAGCTCTTCAGTTACACTGTTATCCTCAGTGGGTTGATTAACGACCGGCGCAGGCTGCTCGGATGGCTGGATCATATCATCGTTTGCCCAGGTTCGGGTCTTGGAGTTGTTCATCAGTGACATATACTCCTGTAGCTTGGGGTCCTGTGTCTTCTTGTCGGCGTCCCTCTTGCGCTTCAGCGCATTCTCCGCGGTTTCAACTGCATCAAGTCTCCGCGTGGGATGAGCCCTGTCGGACTTGGAATCAATCTACAATGATACTGGTCAGTCTCAAGACCATCTGAACGGGTCAGCGGACACGCAAAAAGAAAGACAAAGAACATTTGCACGACACAACTTTCACATACCGGTCGAGCAAGATCTACTGAGATCTTAGACATCTTCATGTATGTCTTGTTGAAGTAGCTTGCAGCTTCCTTGGCTACTTCATTGCTTTTGAAGCCGACGAAGCCCATGCGCCGCTTTGGCAAGACATGGGCATCCGTGACTTGAAAGCGGCCTGCGAAATGACTGCGAAGCTGGTCATTGGAGCAAGATGGTGGAAGACCACTAACAAACACCCGAGTTGTCTCCATTTTGGTGTTTGGTGTGTGGTGGCTGACAAGCCAAGTTCAAGTAGTAGAAAAAAACTTTTTTTTCTGCGTCTTAGGCGGTGAAATGTGCGGTATTCTAATTGCCGACAGTACAGAGGCGGTGAAGCCTGGGCCTCGACGCGCTCGATTGCGCAGCTCAAGCGGACACCCCTCTCACGCTGAAAAGATCGCTACTCTCAAACTCACCGGATACCTGTGATACCTTGTCTCACTACAATAATGGCCACCGAAAAGAAGGACAAGATGGAGGGTAAGATGGACCCTGCTTGTGACTCGCGACTGGTGGCTGGTGGCTAACCTTTTGTGTACAGCGCAAATTAAGTCCGTGGACATGGTACGAGACGATGGCATTCGCATTTCCTGGGCAGGTTCTTACACAGTGATATAGACGGAGGATATGCAACAGGAGGCCATTGCCCTTGGTAGGGATCCAAGATAGCCCCGCGGGTGTTAACTGCGACTAATTTCTTAGCGATCGAGGCGATGGAGAAGTACCACGTTGAAAAGGTATGTGAACGTTCAGTTCTCCACGGAGATCTGGGGATCCAGAATGCAGAATGCCCACTGACGATCCACAGGACATTGCGCAGTATATCAAGAAAGAGGTCCGCCCTGACCCTCCACATCCTCGTCTCGCTCATAGCTCATAACCGTCTAGTTCGACTCCCGTAAGGGTGCTACCTGGCACTGCGTTGTCGGCCGGAACTTCGGCAGCTTCGTTACTCATGGTCAGTGCTGAATAGTCTCATCTAGATCGAGATCCACTGCTGACCATCCCCGCAGAGACAAAGCACTTCATCTACTTCTACCTCGGCCACTGCGCCATCCTCCTCTTCAAGACCCAGTAAACGGGACAATTGGTGTGGCAAGGATGAATTTTTGGACTTTCAGGAAGAAGCCGGCAAAATGCCATTCATAGCGTTTTGTTTTGTGTCATGACTTATTTAGCTATTCGGCTATTTTAGCAGAGCGCTTTCCATGCGAAAGGATTGCTGCATTCTGTACACAAAATGCAAATACTGACGATACAATATCAAACATGGGACCAAAATATAAAAACATTGTATATATGTTTCGTAACGGTGTCACATGGCCTCACGTGCCATGCCGCCAAGCAGCCAAGCCACAGCGACCGCTGCCTTGATGTTCAATGTGCATCCTTTCTTCCTTTTACACCTTACACCTCTTGACATTATGGCAATCTGTATCACTTTTGGCACTCATGGTATGTTGTTGATGTCAGCATTATTGACCCCTGGGCCCTGGTGTGGACCCGATACCTCATCCGGTCTCGCCTGTTTACCTTGTGGCTCCATCCGCCCCATCTATATCACGGATACTGACATGGTCCACAGAGTTCTCGAGCATGCTCGAGGGCTATGAGAATGTCCGCGCCTATTGCTATAACTGTGAGTTCTGCCCTCGATGATAATTATCTCTCCACGAGATTCCGCTCCTGGACGCCCGCTGATGTTCCTAGGCCAACACTGGAACGGCCACTGTGTCACTCGATGGTGTGTATTTTCGATTTGATTCCTCTGAATTTGGCTAACGATATCAAAAGGCCATTCTTCACTGTCTGCTTTATTGTAAGCATTTTGTCTCTAGTCCTGGTATTGGATCAATATGATTGACATGATATTCCAGCCTCTGATCCCGCTTTCGACGCACAAGTACAAGGTAAGCACTTCTCAATAACATAAATCCCGAATATTCGATTTCCTACCCCTATGGCGAGCGCCTATTTGACATTCACTAATAATACGACAGGAGGTTACATGCTACACCTGCCGCTTTACTCAAGACTTGCGGTAAGTCGATATCTATAGCGGTCATGGACCCGGAAGCTAACAGCCCCCAGCGACCGGCCTGATATCACACCGGACACTCGACCTCCGCCGCATATGCAATGGGGGCCACAGCCACCCCCTCAGGCATACGGAGGTTGGCAGCATCAGCAGGACCCTGGCAAGCAGCAACCTCCCCTGCAGCAATCACAGCAGCAGGAGCATATTGCGTACAAGTAAATCCTTGCAGTGTTTTGAATTGTGCAGCCTTGACTTCTTTCTTTGTCGGGGAGTGGAGCGGGTGGTCACGAGCAGGCGTGTTTCAGCCGTATTTTCGGCAAATTGTTGCGAGGCGTTGGGATCTTTTTTCCGTTACCAGCAGAAGACCAGTTACAGTGCTTGCGCAAATGGAAACTGGATAATATCCATGAATCTGATATTATAGTAGAACCTAAGAAACTCATAGCAAGGGTATAAAAAGCCATATAATCCATCCCAAACCCCAATCCTATCAATCATCAAATCTTAGGCCAGTGCCTCCTTCCCCTTCTCCTCAATTTGCTCTGCAGGCGTTGCAACACCCGAAGGCTGGAAATCATCGGTCTTCCTCCCCTCATGAAGCGTAGGCTTCCTCCCCATAAGATCAAGACCCATCATGCGCACCACGCGAGCAATACTCTCACGGCCTTCATAGAGCGGGAAGATAACAACACCGAAAAGCGTACAGAACAGCCAGAGGATGCCAACAACAACCCAGCCGGTGAAGAACTTCTTGCTGAACACGTACGATGTCCCGTACATGGGAATCGGCCATAGAATCAGCAATGCAAGAGCCATGAATATCGTCAAGGTGCGAGCGTAGAACGCAGCTTTGTTCAGCTTGCGCATCTCTTCGTCGGTTTCTTGCTGCGACGGATCTGTTTCGCCGGGGATCTGCTCGAGGTCGACATGTGCGTCGACGGCGACATCGGTGTCGTCGACTTTGCGAATTGCGCGCATAGATTCATAGTCGTAGTTCTGGCGGCCGAAGACAAAGGTGAAGAAGGGGACGAAGACCATCGGGCTGAGGAGGGCGGCGACGTTTCCGGCGAGCATGGGGTAGTTGGCTCCAGTGGTGTCCACGTTGAAGACTCCGTATTGCGTCTTGGTAGTCACCAACCAGGCGATTAGGGAAACAGCCAGGCCTAGTGGTGGGGATGCACCTGCTGCGATCCAGTTCTGGTCCTTCCAGAGCAGAGTCATGGCGCCTGGGAAGACGGCGGAGGAGATGATCACGCCCATCAGGAGGTATAGGTAGCCCATTCCGACACCGGCGTAGTAAAGACCAGTGGCGAAGCCGGCCATGATGATGGAGTAGACAATACAGGAGATGTGCGAGATCCAAACAAGCTTCTTGCCCTTGGCGGATGGCTCGATGTAGGCTTGGTAAATGTCGTATGTCCAGATCGAGGAGACGGCGATCAGCTGGGCTGAGAAGGCGGAGGTAACGGCCATGAAGATCATGATTGTCGTTGCGACTGCGCCGCTGTAACCCAGAAGCCTGACTGCTCCAAAGGGAAGGACGAGGCCGGCCGACACATCGGGCTCGCTGAGGCGCTGCGGGCCTTCCAGGGCCAGGGCTGAGATGCCCAGTGTGCTGGCGCAGAGCCAGGGAATGGCGAACCAGCACAGTCCGCCAATGACGTAGCCGGGGAAAGCATGGACTGGGCTTGCGGCGATGGCTATTTCTGTTAGCGTATGGGTCAGATTGTTATGGTTGTGGCTGATTTACCTTTGTTGTAGTAACCATTGTCAAGGAAGACGGTTCCAAAGTTGCCTGTCAGGATAGTTAGATAATTACCACCTGGGCAGAGAATGGCCTCAAAACTTACCAATCAGGTTAATAATCCAGAAAATACCACCTTCCTTAGACCGCATAGTCAAATAACTGCCCTCGGCATTACCATCGACGGGATGAGCCTTCGCGGCCAGAACCAGAGCATCGTACACCTTGCCTGGCGAGCCCAGCTGCGCATTGGTAGCGTATGCGGAGAAGGCAAAAAGGAAGATTACGACCAGAATAACCACGGTATGCAAATAATCCGTAATGAAGGTCGCCTTGATACCTCCAAAGATGGTGTACAGCACCACGCCAATGGGAAGAAGGAAACAGGCCGCCGGAGTGGAAACGCCAGTCAGGGCAGTCATCACCGCCGAGCCACCGGTAAGCAGCATGGCTGTAACCAGGATGTTGGTCATGAGGCAAAAGACAATGAAGACAACATGCACCGTGGTGCCGTAGCGGGCGTGGATGACTTCGAGGAAGGTGTGGGCATTTGGTGCACGGCGCTTCAGTTCAATGGCGAGAGTTGCGAAAAGGAGAATCTGGACCGTTGCGCCTGTTGATTGTTAGTTATATCTTCCGCGTTTTGTATATACTGGTGTATATAAGGCTCACCCGATGCATAGAAGAAGGGACCCGAGATGCCGTATTTGTATGCAACCGATGAAGACTGGAGCAGAGTTGCTGCCCATGTCCAACTACTAACGACTGCGGCAGCGACAAGACCAGATTTGACGGATCGTCCGGCGGTTGAGAACATTTCAGAAGTCTGAACTTCATTCTGGTATCTGGAATTTGATGATAGTTAGTTGATATGTCTGATGTAGGGTGGTACAGTAGGTAGGTAGCATATAGAGTTTACCTTTTCAGGGCCCAGGTGATGAAGATCATTAACAGGGCAAAGGCAAATCCCAATCCCAGGATAATGCCATAGCCAAATCCTTGAGACAGGGGAGCCGTAAAGGTGACCGTCCCAGACATGGCTGGATCGAGAGCACGGATGTGCTTGAGCAACGGCCAATGAAGGCGATATGCTATATAAGAAAGGACAAAAGAGATAAAGGAGTAATGCAAGTCAAAAATAAGGTGAGGACCCCACAATAGCTTCAATTAAAGTGGAATGTGTAGATTGTAACGGGTGGAAAGATCCCAATCCTTTAAATCCTTTGAATATCACACAAGATCATCTCGGAAACATGCACCGATCTTATACGAAACCCAGTCGTCCTGCTCTCACCATGACATAGATCCCACGCTCCGACCTCGCACGAGATGATCCGGAAGGAAATCGCGTGTTAGTCCTCGGAGCTTAGATAGTCATCAAGGTACAAGATAAGGGCCAACAACTCTCGTAATGGCTAGGTAACCGAGGACCACAGACTCATAGTGACGGCCAAATGGGAAAAGCCATTCTCGACCGAGATCAAATAGGATAAATTGGCCATTGACCTATCAATGGAGTAAAAACCTGTCGAAGTTGAAAGCGTTATCAAGGTCGAAGTACAATCGTGCAAGTCTGATTGGTTGTTTGTTCGGGAGAGATAAGACCATTCCGAGTGTGGATTCGGGGTGCTGCGTGCCATGAGGTTCGTCGATCCAGTGGAGTTTGAGTCTGGGGTCTGAATAATAGGACTTTTCTTTTCACTGATAAAGATTTGTAATATACTGCTTACTCCATGCTTGTTGTCATTTCATGATTCATGATTAGGTCCCCTTGAGCCCTATGCTCCACTACTTTAAGGTATCGGGTCTGATTAAACTTGGACCTTGGTATGACTATTGGGATTATCTCTGGATTTGAATTCCGATCGGGATTCGATTGGTTCGCTATTAGTCGCACAGGAACTTTGAAAACTTAAAGGCTACCTTGGTTATGCTCAAGTACGGATATACGGAGCCTCATACTGAAGAGTCCGATCTACACGGGTGTTCCACATCTGAAGATCACTTTGAAAACACTATCGGGATATGATCCGACGAGCAAGACCCGGAATACAGGGCCTTATTAATCATTCAATGCAATTGACTCTGATATGATACAGACGCTGGCCTATCGCCCGCCTTGGTAAACGCCGCCTCCAAAGGGTACCCTCTCACTGCACGCATGAACAGCAAGTCAAGGCTTGAACCCAGGCCATGGAACCAGAACGGTAACAGGACACCGACCCATACAGCAGATAGGTCCTCGGTGCTCATGCCAGCACCGCAAAAGAACAACAAAACAAAAACACCACACATGTGCAGAATATGGGACCATCGCAGAGGCTAAAATTGGAGATCCCGGCGTCACCTCACAACGGAAAGGACAAATGTCACGGGGTATAGGAAAGGTTTGGTTGAGAAAAGCTGAAGATAGTGTTTTGCAATTCGTGTCGACAGCACATGGCCGCGCCATCAATTGCGAGAGAGGCGTGTAATCGGGGGAAGCACTTATGCGGAGAACTTGCGGGTGATCTTGGCGATGACTATTTCAACAATCAGCATCTCAGCCATTCCACAACACTTTTATAATAAAAATGTAGAACATACCGTGCAGGCCAACAACCGAGAAGATGAATCCCAGACTCAGGACCAGCACAACGACGGGATCCACGCGGAGACCGGGGCTCTCATCTGTGTAGAGCTTGAGCATGGTTCCGGAGGAACCGCCGGCACCAGCAGAGCGAGTCGAGCTAGGACGGGCATTGCGCAGAGACTCTTTGTGGTCGGCAGCAGCACGGCGGCGCATGGCAGCGCGAGGGCCACCGGGAGGAGTGGGCGAGGAGGGACGGCTGACAGAGGAGCCGGAGGCGGCAGCGGCTCCAGCACCGGCAGACTTGGAGTCCGGGCCGGACTCAGCACCCGAGGTGAGAGGAGAGGCGGGACGGGGGAGGCCTAGATGGACATGATTAGATGGATGTTGAATTTCGTGAAAGGAGGTGACGGGAATTGAGGGATCCATGGAGTCCTGGGTTATCAGGAAAGGTCAATGGGGTTGAGGTAGATCTTACCATTGTGATTGAAAGGGGATAAAAGAATGGAAGAAAAAGGGAGAAGAGAAGGATGGCAAAAGTTCGGGGAAGGAGAGTTTGCGGAGGTAATTGCAGTTGAGGCCACGATCGCGGTTTCCCGTTTGGTTACAGAGTACAGTACTGGTATTGTATATGGCCACTGTGCACGCATTATTGTGTAATTTTATGAATCAGTGTTACAGTGGCCGACCAATGAGAGACGGTAGCTTCTATAGAAAGTCATACAACGCCATCGATCTTCAACTGAATCATGTTATATTATATTATGTATTATGCTGCTCTTGAGATACTTGTAGTTACTAGGATAACTCAGAAGCATTAATATTCTAACTCTATATGACCTGCAAAGAGTGAATGGATTTGCTCTAATTAGGGTTCAATTAAGCCTTCTTGACAAGCACACTCTGAATCGAATAGGGACAGAATCTGTGAGAAAACAGAAATTGAATGCCGGTGTCATAGGGCCACCTTGCTTAAGTACATATCAATCCATACTACCTAGGCAGTTAGTTTAGCTTTAGCCTAAGTCGAGTACAAAGTCCATGTCACTTACGGGGCTCATGTAGCATACGGGGGATTGGTCGAAAGCATTCACAGTGAGCGTCAAATAGATCGAAGTGACATGGGGCTCGTTTGCACTTCAACGATCTGCTAACGGGGGCTTATGGAGTAACCTCGCCTATTACGGAGTCCAATCCAACACCACGTATACCAACAGTATTCGCCGCGCTATGCCTTGGTCTCGCTATCAGTTCGCTCATAAGTTCGTCTCTGGCAAAGACCTATGGGCGCCGCATTGTGCTGATTGCCCGGCCTTCAAGGGATGAGAGCTAGATATATGGTGAGTTGTATTCCGATCTAATGATCGCTTCTCAATGGTGTGGGCCTCTTCTTCATCGGTCTCCTCGTGGGGCTCGAGTTCACCGAGGTGTTCTGCGTTGGAAGATTGAGTAACCGACTCATTGCTCGATTAGCCCACAAATCCCGGGATAAGACTGTGGCTCAGTAGGTGGTTGTCGGTGGGACTTGTTCTAGGCGCGGTCGGTAACCCGTTTTTCAACCCGTGGTTCATCAGTGTTTGGGTGAATCAGGTACTGACTCCGACCCTTCCCCGCTGAATAAACACCGAAGAAAGGGAAAAGAAAAGAAAGCCCAGGATAGACCTGGATGTTTTCCGGGCGGTAATATGCAGTTGGGGCTGATCCCTGCATATACACCGGTACAGTTCTTACATGTGGAAGCGCTGCAGTTGATAGGTCCTATAGTTGATAGGTCCTATAGCTGTATCCTATTGTATCCCACTTCAAAGTAAGAGATCAGGATCGAAGGTCCAGATCATTAGAGCACAGTACCTAGGCAAGGGACGTACAGGGCCGAGGCCTAAGCAGCCTCAGCCACGGTAACATTCCAGTGGGGTATGGAGTACGAATACAAATCCAGCCACCACCAGTCTTGGGGAGATCCTACTAGAGTAGATACTAGAGTAGAGTTCAATATGCTTGATCAATTAATGGTACGGAGTATAAACAGTCAACGGATATTTAGGGTATTCTAGGGCATAACTAAAAAGTGTACCTGTTTCAAATTGATGGTTCTAGCCCCACACGAGCCACATCTCAGGGGCTGGAGATGAAGGGGAAATATTATGTGTTTAGAATAGAATCTAGAGAACATGTCACTGGTTTGTAGAAAATACTTAGTTACCATACTTACAGTGTTAACGAAGAGGGATTGTGTGACCCGCTGTTGGTATGTTCTTGGTATGTTCCTATGTTCCGAGTGTTGAACCCCGGACCCCTTAACCCGTGGAGTTTACTTTGACTTCTCTTCTTCCTTTACTCTCTTTTTCGTCCAACTCACTCGCTTTCTTTCGAGACCTTTCTGGTATCGCTGTCTCCTTCATCACTCGACGCATCCCGTAATCCAGTCGACTCTTGCAGATCACCGGACTGTCTCCCTTCCCCTCGTTCACGAACTCGACTCAACTCGACTCAATTCGCTCGACTGGCTCGAGCTGCGCTCTGCAGTCTGATGTTACCAAGACTCGCTCGACTCTGATTCTACGACTTCGCCCTTATCTTCACGAAACCCGGTCATAATCCAACGAACTTGCCAAGCCCACAAGGCACACGAGCCTCCCCGGTGTTTCCACTCGCCCACGTATCAGAGACGAGCAGCCTTGTCATCCCCGACCCCTAATTTTTCCCTCCATAAAATAAGAAAGATCTATTGCCAGGTTGGCAAACACCGCCAGTGTGTCTTTCCCTAAACACTCCGCGGACCCGAGCTCTGCCTCGGAGCACTTTAGCAAAATTCATTCGCACGGGTCGCGCGCCTCCCTCCTGGGAGGAGGATCTTTCGATCCCTCTTTTCGTCGAGATCCTCGGGGTTTTCGCGCTCGTGAAGGGTACACGAATGTTGCGCCGCCCGTGTCTCCGAGCAGGATGTACATCCCTAATACCACATGGACGTGGTCCTTCGCCATCGTCACGCTCATCCAAACGGTGGTGACGCTCGGTTTAGAGTGGTATGTTTCACGCCTGCATTAGTGAGTATCCTGGAAGCTAACAGTCCTACTAGTTATATCTTCGCGAACTTCCAGATCCAAGAAAAGTCGAACGAGAGTCCCTCCTCAAAGACCATCCCCACCTTCCTCGCCCTTTACAGTTTCGGTTTCGTCTACGAGCTGGTACTGGTCTATGATGCCCTTCGCATGAAAAACACCATTCAGATTATTGGTCTCTGTCTGTGCAATATCGGACTTCTGATCTACGGTGCTGTCCAAGTACAGCAGATCCAAAACGCCGTCTCGATTCTCGTCGACATGAAGCAAATCAGCCCATTGGTATGGGCCGAATCGCAGCCGTTTCTGATCATTATTCCGTGCATCGTGGGGCTCGGCACCTTGCTGATGACCTTTGTTGCGTGGAAATTGTACGACGAGTTCGCCTGGACAATCTACAAGCATATCAGTGCCGATCTGCGTATGAAGCGCCGCTATCTGACTTATCAGGTAAGTCTTGTTCCCGCACTCCATTCGGTTCGCCTTCTGACTCGGTTTCTCTAGATCTACATTGCTCTGTTGAAGTTTGATTTCTTTTTCTTCCTCGGTTTCACCGTCCAGTTCCTGGTCGTTGTTTCTTTGCACAATCATAATGCTGAATTCTACCTGACCATCATTGCCGTCCCCGTGACAATCCTTATCCTGGCCTGTGCTGCCTGGTTCGTCCGACGGGAATCCACCTTCGGCATGATCGTCATTATCCTGCTCTTCTTCGCTGCCATGGCCTACTTCTGCTTCAAGCTGTACCGAATGTACGCACCGGCCACGTTCCCTCAATATCTGCCTGCCCGGCCCTCGATGACCTTCTTTGCCATCGTCACCATCGTCCTTATTGTGATCACCATCATCAACGCCTGCATGTGCGTGCACAACTTCAACCGGGGCTTGAAGCCACACATCAACAAGAAAAAGCTGCGTGTCGAGGAGAAGACCACCGAGCTCTCCTCCAATCTCGCCGGCCAAGTTCCGTCGCGGATGATGATCGATTGATCTCTAGGGATCAAGGGTTCCGTGTATTGCATAAAACGATCTCTTCTTGGCGTTGGACTTGGAGCGGTTTCACTTTCCCTTTGTGATTTTTGTCCTCGGACACTGATTATTTAAGCCTATCATCTTGTTATTTTATGGGCGTTCGACATGATACCTCACCCGCGTCGAAGCTGCAACCTTTCCCCTTGACCCCCTCGTCGCGGGTCCAAAACTTCTGTGATTTTACTTTTCCTTTTGACCTTTACATATCCTTACGAGAGCACTGGTGGCGTTTTATCTGGATATGATTCCCATGGGTTATCCCATCCCCGTGTCATTTATGACTGCAGTGCCAGACGGCATTTGCCAATGATCTTGACTTGTCTAGATTAAGAATTTAAGATTTAAGAATTCAAACGTGCAGATAGACATTATGTGTTATTATGAGCGTTCCAAGGTTGTAGAAGGATTTCAAAATATGTATGCTGATAGCTGCGAGTCGATATGCGGGGCCATGAGGGGAACCCAAAACCGATAAGAGCCGCGATCATCCCATTGACACTTGATACCTAGACTACATCATTCTCCTCTACTCAATTCGTCTCCATCACAAGCTTTACTATTGCTACACGTTTCTCCCCTCTTATACCCCGAGTCTACAGTTCTCTGGTCTGTCCGCATTCACCCAGTATACTGCATCGGCAGTCCACCCAACACCCTCTCATCAATTACATCCCCAAGAAATATACTCACCATCTCAACTATGGCCAACCCAGACCTATCCGTCCCCACAACCAGCAACCTCTCCACGCGCCTCTCGCTACAATGGCCCCCAGAACCCGTCGGCGAAGAGCCAACCGATACAATAGTCATGTCCGTAAACGGCTGGTACCTAGACCTGCGCATGAAAAAATCGGGTGGCATGGACTGGGCAATTGCAGGCCAACGCATTGTGGAGAGCCAAGACCCAGGTATGTTTTGGAAAAAGGTTCCCCTTTCAGGCACTGATAGGGCTATAGTCAAAGTGCTTTTTACGCATGAACTCGACTCCCACAATGCCTTTGAAACTGCTGATTGTGGGACCTTCGAGGCTCTTTCGCCCGGGGTAGATAAAGAGACCGGGTCTATGCCTAATTATGATCGTCCTGGGGCTCCTATAATGGATTATGTGGAGATCTGGAAGGAACTTTCTTTCCGGGAGGGTCCTGAGGGGAAGTTGAAAGGTATGTCATGGGTTCTGGAGTCGGATGATGGGGTTAGCGAAGAGGAAGAGGTCGTGGTGACTAAGACATTCTTGGGCCGGGTTTGGGGGACGTATTTGGCTCTGCGGCAAATTCAGCTTCACAGGCGCCGCAAAGACGAGTCCGGCAATTGGACTGTGAGTAAGACTGGATACGATGTTGATGCTAGGAGAGAAGAATGGGATTCGGGGTGGAGAGAGAAGGTTGTTTTTGGAGACGGGAAGTCCTTGCCCTCGATGACTGGGTTGCAAGATGAAGGGAAAGGATCCTGGAGAGTTCCGGGAGAGAAAGTGACCATCCATGGAGAGTCGTATATTGTTCGAGCATTTGAGGGGATTCAGTGAAGCCTTTTACTAACTACCTAGATACTTGAATTGAGTTCGGCAATGCTCAGTCAGTATTGACTGGATGACATATCGGGTGGCATAGTCTTCCGGGTAGAGAGTTTTGAGACCGTTCCTCTTATTGCAGGAGCTCCAGAATAGTCAGGTATATTAATCCCTAGTGTAGGTCGTAGTACAACCATCTCGGCAGAATAAACATACTAACACCAATTAGGAAAGCGGTAAACCCCACCCGTATTTCTTTCTGACTCGCCATCTTTTCTTCTCTTTCTTCTTTAAGCGCCATCCCCATCAATGCTGCGTTTCTTTGCTACACACGACAGAGGCTCGCCTCTGTCCTCGCCTGGGTCCAACCCAGCGAGACTCGCAAATGAGAAATTCGGAGGAATCTTCAACTACCAACCCGCTCCCTCTTCTCTCGAGAAGTGCGGAGCCGGTGCTGCCCGTGAGGGCCTGGTGTGAACACACCTGCACTTGGCATCAGAAACATCGGGGGACTCGGCTTGCTGATACCCCATGGGAGAGTCGGTGCGGAGATTGTGTGTGAGAACACTTTAGTGCAATACGCAGCATACTTGTGCCTCTCTTTACCTTCGGGTTTGGAGAGCGCGGTATCATTCAATTCCGATCATTCTGATGGGGATGGCGCTTCACTTCTTTTTTTAGGTCAGTTTTGTCCCTCCCCTCTGACGGCTGCTTTGTGCGGCGGGTGGGTCTGGAAAGGATTGTTTTTAAGCGACCTTGCTAATTTGTGGGGTGCGACCATGTCCCTGAGGTCCTTTTTAGGCTTTCTGGATATGGGGTGGATGTGTCTGCTTGTGGGATGGGATGTGAGTGAAGAGGGTGTCTTCGGCCAGATGTTGTATGTCGCATATTAGGGATTACCATAGGATGCAAATCGAGTGCTACTTGCAATTTCTTCCTACTCTTCTACTCGTAACGCAACATTGATTCATGTAGCGGACCACTGGGGATATAAGATGTAACAGAAACATGATATTGTCCCTTCTATTCTAGGGACATGTAGTAAAATAATAAAAAATTCATTGCCTCCGGTTCACGCCATTATCATAGGGGCTTCATTTTGCATGACCCGTCAATTTACTCCTCGTCGCCGATCTACAGACATTCATTAGCACGGTGCCCAAAAAGAAAATTTAACAGTGTGGCATACCTTGGGCGCGAGGTAGAAGCGCAAGTGGCCGCTTCCAAGACCGTACTCAACAAGAAGAGGCACCTCCTGAGACAGGTGCAGCTTTACAGAGGTGGACAAGTTGGAAGCCTTGCAGAAGTTGACAAGATACTTGAGGGAGAAAGTCAGGGCGACGGGTTCGGAGAGGGCAATGGTGACGTTCTGGTCGGGCTTGTCGACATTGGTGTGCTGGCGGATGGTTACGGAGCCGTTACCAATATCACCACTGCAGGAGAACTTGACACCCTCCTTGCTGGCCTCGATTACGACTGAAAATATCCAATCAGTGTCATGATTCCAAAGCTTGCGTTCTCTGCAGATAAACTTACCGGACTCGGACAAGGCGTTCAAATCTCTGCAGATACGCTGGAACTCCATCGAGGGCATCTCGACCGTAGCAGCGTATTCAGTCTCGGGGATGGCGAGGTGCTCCTGGTCAATATCCATGAGCTTGAGATCGTACTCGCTGAGACGATCGGTCTCGGCGCTCTCAAACATCAGATTGACCACATCGGGCGAGTCCTCGGCCTTCAGCGTCAGGATGTCTTCATTCTGGGCCGCACGCAGGACCTTGGTCAGGGAGGTCAGGTTGATGCCGAGAGCGATGTTGCGGTCGCAGCGGTACGGCGAGAAGCCCTCTGCGCGGAGCAGCATGGAGACCAGAGCAACGTGTGAGTTGTCCATGGCCTGCAGCGCGATACCCGAATCATTGCAGTCGAAGTTGCAGTCCTGCACCAGATCCTTGATGGCGTCGACGACCTAGGGATTCTAACATCAGTTTATGGACTGCGGGGTTGTCATTGTGTTCCACGTACGCGCTTCAAAAGGCTTGCCTGCTCGAGCCGTGCCTCCAACACTGTCATTGGGTTAGTTGAAGGGCTCGCACCACGGTCGGGTTGGGCTTGTTCAGGACTTACTGTTGATGAGGGGTGTGTTTTGTGGGTTATTAAAATAAAAAAGAGGGGTATGAGTGAGCAGGCGTCAAATTGACGTGGAATTGAGAAGAGGTACGGGGAGGGCGTGGGTATTCAGTGGTATTGATGAAGGTAGAAAGGCCAGCGGTCTGATTATAAGGCGAAATCGCGTCTGCGGTTAGTGGGGAAACGCGCGAGCGCGTTTTTGGTTTGGCGATATGTCCTAATTGGGCTAGTTAGGTGCCTGAGCAGTAAGGTATCTGCAACATGCGACCTAAGACCAGACTTGGATGTAGATACATCATTGAAGTTCAATTCAAGCTATAAAAAAGCTATACTCTATAAAATACTGCGGAAGACCAAGGAAGGCTCAAATTCTAGCCAAAAAGAGCCACATAAAGAGGATCAACCCCTCTGATAGATAATGATACAAACGAAAGAGAAGTGTGTAAAAGAACAGTAAAAAAACCCCAGTAAACACCGTATTCGCCAGATCCTTCTATAGGCATCAGGGTATCGTAGCAAGATTGTGCTGTCAATTCACACCCGTTGAAGTATGGGTTGTGTTGTGCAGAAAAAAAGAAAGGGAAATGAGTGATGAGCGGACCGTTAGATACTGGTCACTCGTTTAGACTGAGCATTATGAGGCCGTTGCTTGATGACCATCTCCAGTTCTTTGAGCATGTTCGTATTGGCATCCACTCTCTCGCGGGCAATGGCCTGTCGGGCCCTTTCTTCCCGCACACGGGCCAAACGTTCATCTCTGGTTAGTGATACTCTTTTATTCCTGGACGCGGGAAGCACGACCGCCTCGAAAATCTCCTCGTCATCGAAGCTATGCGTCAAGTCGGGGCGAGAGTCGCCGTTCAGGGCTTTGAGGGCATCAGTGGGACTTCCCTCGACAGCTGTAGTACCCCCAGACTAGGGGTTGGCGACAAGGGCATGACTGTACTTGTGGGCCGTGAGCGGTCCAAAGCACTGAGGCGGTTCTGGCTATTCACAAGAGCAGCCTTTCCTGCCTCCCATTCCTGAAGAAGAGAGCGAATGTCACTGCCAATGGAGTCATACTGTGCAAGAAGAGTTGCCTCGAAATCACTGGTATCCGATACGTCCATATTGGAAATGGTCTCCTCACTGACGACATGCATTTTTGCATGCAAGGAACGCACACCCTGGAAGAGGGAGTTGAGTCGTCGAAATTGTGCACGCATATTCTCCTTGCTTGGAGAAGCGGTGGGCAGCGGAGAAGGAGGAATGGCATCCCCTGCGAAAATCGAAATTAGCCAGTGCTTTCTCGCAGTGAAAGCAGCGCAAACACTCACGGTCTTCCTCATCCAGGATTTTAGTCATTTTTGTCATGCTCAGTCCAGTGACTTCGGCAAGCTCACGCATCTCCTCCACAGCAGAGCCCCATCGTGCAATATCCGAAGCGCTTCCATCGGCACTTAGGGCCAACAGACAGCACAGCACGCTTTTCCTGGCAGTGTACAGTTTCCCAAACAAGTCGCGCAGTGACCGGAGCGAGTATTGGTCTTCCAGATACCGGTTCGCCATTGTCAATTCGATCGCTTCGATATCACCAAGTCCGATGTCGTATATATCGTAATACTTAGCCAGATTTCCCTCATCGGTAAGAGGGCGTAGGGTATTTTGCGATTGAAGATAGCGTTCGAGCATTGACCAAAAACATTCCGACACTGTCCGGCGGAGTCTCAAACACCGTCTGGTCTGAGCCTGATCCTCCAGCCGACTGATAGGCGGTAAAGGTGTGCTTCTGTGAAGCAAAGTTAGCTCATATAGCTTCTTCCAATTGTGAATATCCTACATCCGGTATCCTCGGGAAACCAATTCCACCTCCTGGATGAAGACCACCGAAGCAGATGCAGCCGAGTCAAATCCTCGAGCGTTTCCAATGAAGGTACCAGCGGCTTCCACAGCCTGATGCCGCAAGTATTTCAGCCATTGTCTTTTCGCGAAAGCATAGAAAAGAGCGCCCAGCACCGGGACAAGAACCAAGAGCACTCCGACTCTTCGTGGGTTGAGCCCGGATCCCGTTTTAGGCCGACCCCAGTGTAACAAGAAGGCGATGGAGAAAGATGTAGCGGCAGTAACGATGGCACCCTGGAGACCGAATGTTGTAGAGAGAGAGGGAAGGTCTGCGGGTTGGGAAGCGGACCCAACGTCTGTGGCGGAGGTGTAGGAGGGGGCGCTGTGCTCGTTCAATAATTGCGAGGCGACGATGACGTATCCGAACTGTTCTAAAAACCTCTCGTTATCACCTCGTCCGATGCGCGCATTCAGGGCAGACTAAAATGATCCCGTCGGTCAGACTATGGCTTCCACAATGGCGAGGGGGACAAGTACCGAGCAAGCATTATATAGCTTCCCAACCACCTTGCCGTGGCGCGAGTTTGTCAGGTCCAAGGGCTTCGGCAATTTGTTTCGTACACGCTCCTGAAATTTGGAAGCTCCGCGGGGGCAAAGTTCGTGGATGGGGCATCTGCTTCATCCTCGCTATGCGTCTCCTGGACAAGCCAGCTCTCCTCATTCTCGCCTTCCCCTGACACCGATACACGTGAGTATATAGACTGACTATGTTTCGGCAAATGCGACGAACCTTGGAGGTAGTCAGCCAGTGGCGAGTTCTCATACACGAGTGACTCCATGGCCGAAAATCATTCCGGGGGAGATCCGAGGAATGGAGCGGATATGGGGGTGACGGCGAGAAAATAACAGGGAAGATGACGGGGTTAGAAAGGGCTCACACCCATGAACATATTGCGGGAGATCCAAGCAGTCTTCAGGTCTTTGTTGTATTGTTATTTGAGTCTTGGTGAGACCATGCAACTCAGCCACGTCGAGTGTCCGGGGAAAGGAGAGTCACGGGAGTTTAATTTAGGGCAGTTGACCCACTCGCCTCCTTTTCACAATGACCTACATAAGTACTCAGGAACCCGCCTAACTAATCAGATATCAGTTTAAAATCATTCAATTTCAACTATGATTGGTGTGTACTATCGGCAATACCCTAGATCTGCTAGGAGCAGATTATGATCAACTAGGCTAACAGTGCATAACAGTGCAGGGTGAGGGGCAAGGAGCATCTACAGAAGCAGGGGTGATAGGAGTCTGGTACCTGGTACCTGCACCAGTGCAGCCAGTTTAAACACGCTATGGAAAAGGCGGATGAAGGTGGATAAAGTACCTTTGTCGAGGTGAATAGATAAGCAGTCTATTTCAGGAAGGTCACGTGCACAACTAGCTCCATAAAGTCTTAGATAAGCGTAGTTGCCCTGGACAATGCAAGTGTCAACAGGCTATAGTTCTCATTGACACGCGGGAGATGCGCGTGGTCCGCTGATCGAGGACGTGTCTTGTACATTTAACTCTTCTTTCTCATTCTCAGTTCTCACCCCGCGTGTTTGAGCCATCCTACCACCCAACGGCCTCACCGCTTCTTTGAGGTCAACAACCTGCAAGGGTCAATCAACTCTATCCACAATACAACCTCGAACCTCCATTTCGACTTATCGATTCGACTTATCCATGTCTCCATAAAGTACCAACCTACAGCTTAGATGACTCGGCAACATGTCTGGAATACTGAATGAAGCTGTCACCCCTTGTCCGTCGAGGTCGAGATCCTCGGGCGTCGGCGAACACAGCAGCAGCGAGTGGGATAGCCTGCTGGATGGAGACTCGAGCTATGAACCAACCGGACAGGTCGAATTTACCACTGAAGTACAAGCACCGACACTCACTGGAGTACGGCCTCGACGAGCCAATCGAACTGGCTCTGCCTTTCAGATCCTCGAGGATGTGATGGAGAAGCCGACTGGCCCAGTAGAGAAACGAAAAAAACCAAATGCAGTGACCAGTCTCCCTTCAGACTGCAAATCATCCTTACTCGCGCAACCGGCCCAGCGATTTCGCCCGAAAGTCAACTTTGCCCCGAGCCCGCCATCCCGACTTGTGAAACAAGAAACCGAGACTCGACCGAAGCCTCGAGGACTCAGAAAAAAGGCTGCTGAGGCAACAGTACCTGAGATACACCAAAGTGATAGAGAAACACGCCGAGCTGGAAACGAAGATGGGCTGAAGAAGCACGTGCGACGCAATACGGTGTATATCCCGCCGGATGATACTACCGTGGCTAGTGTTTTCATGGGACTGTTCAGTCCACTGAAAAAGTCACATGGAGGGGCCCTACCGCAGTTTGCGGAGGATACACAGGTCAACACTCTTGAGGCCCGAATCGCAAAGCGCCACGCGAAAAGATCATTGGCAGTATCCGCTCGCAAGACCCCTCTGCAGCCAAGCGCGAAGATAGCACAGGAAGCCACCTCAAGAGTGGATGTCGCCGGTAAAAATGGTGGAAAGGAAAACATTCCTCCTGGTGCACTCGTCGATTTTGAAAAGAGAAGCACCCTGAAATCCATTCCACCATCAAAACCGAAGCGTGTCAGCATATCGACAGTGAAGCCCGTTCGCCGCAACATTTCAAACCAGGCATCGAAGCCAGAGACGGCAGAGCCTGCTATTCCAGCACTCAAAAACGAACGAACGAGGCGAGGCGTGCTGGGAGAAAAGCAAAACAATGCGAGATACCAGCCCTCTCGTGTCAAGCGAGAACCAAGCGTCGCTGGGGAATCGAAACCTCCATTCATAGCTTCAGCATCGCTCAATGCCAGGGCATCTGCTTTGTCCGACCGCCCTGGACATTCAACATCAAATCATTCTTCGAGAATTGGAAGCATGTCAAAGTTGAAAGAGCTGAACCACCAATATCCCATGCTCACGGACAATATCTCGAGGCCTGCGCTCTATGAAGAGGATTGGCTCTCTCATCAGGAAACCGTGATCACGCATCTTGTAAATGCATTGTTCGAGTGCACAAATGGTGATTTGGATACCTATGACCCGAATGCCCTTCGCTTGGAGTTGCTTGGACTCTACCACACCGATTATTTCACCCAGCTCCATACACGGCTGCAAGCGTCCTTATCATGCGGCACCTTGAGCATTCCCAAGGATGCCCCTGTCCATAGCAGTCGCCTCAGGCACGACCTTGGTCTTCGACGGAGGTACCTTGATATTTGGGTTCAATCATATGATCTACGTGCTCTGACAGCAGCCTTGGAGACGGTCGTTGGCCGAGAGGTCTCAATCGATGCAGGCTTCTTCGAGGCTAGTCCTGAACCTTTTTGCGAAAGTACTGCAAAGCGCCATAAAGCCATAGTCCGTAAACTGGAAGGCTTCCTTGAAGCATTTTTGCTGCACAACGACGACATTGATCTGTCTGTACCTGGAATTAAGGGTATTCCGGCAGAGGTGCAGGCGAAGGCTTATCGTCGGACAGTGCTTCGGAGTATCATGTTGGTTGTTCTCTTGGACCAGGGACGACATTGCCTTGGAACTGGTCTCCCACGTCGCCTGTTTGTGGCATCTTCCCCTTTCAAGTCTTCTGTTGAAGTACTTCAGGCCTTGGCACGTTTGCTTCTTCCTTCTTGCGGTGATATTAGGAAGCCGCTGAGCCATCTTGGCTGCCACGTATCCTACAAGCAACACCAGCTCCAGGAGTACAGCTACCGGATGGACAACATTGCGGTAGACCTGAGAGATGGCGTACGGCTGACCCGCATGGTTGAAGTGCTCTTTTTCACGTCAGGTCATGTACGGTCTGATGTTCAAGACCAGACAGAGGTTACCTTGTCTACTGGGGAGGCTCTTTCGTTGCTCGGTGACGAAACAGATCTTCCCTTGTCCAAACACTTGAAGTATCCATGCGTCAGTCGTGCCGCCAAAATTTTCAATGTACAAATTGCTCTCTCTGCATTGGGCTCGGTGCCAGAATCTGGTACGATCGTCCAAGACCTGCGAGCTGAAGACATCGTGGTCGGTTATCGCGAGAAGACCATCGCACTTCTTTGGGCTCTCGTGAGTAAATGGGGCTTGGCTGGTCTGGTTGACTGGAACGATGTTAGAAGGGAGATTGTGCGACTGAAGCAAAAGGCCATTTCCCGGTTTGGCCGCGAGGGTGTCGAGTATGAGTATTGGCACACGAACAGCAACCTCAGTGGAGGCGATGAACATACCCATCTGCTTCAACAGTGGGCTACAATCTTAGCGACTTTGAAAGGCCTTTCCATCAACAACATGACGACTGGTTTCTCGGATGGAAAGGTCTACGAGAGTATTGTTGATGAATACGAGCCATATATCATTGGCAACCTCGAGCAAGGAGGTCTAAAGACAACCACGCAGCACAGTCTGTCACTGGAAACACGCCTGCGCCGGTTAGGATGCAGCGCCCAGTTTGGTAAGTATCCCGCTACCCTTCAAAATCAGACATATGTTAACAATATATGAACAGCACATCTCGTCTCCCCTGGTACATTATCTTCGCACATCCTCGACCGCGATTTCACCCTCGGTGCTCTCGCTTTCCTCTGTTCTCGACTGCTCTCGGCGTCGAAACGTGCCCGAGCAGCCACAGTGCTGCAGCGCGCTTGGCGAGCTCGCCTCGCCATTCAAAACGACTTTCGTCGCGTCGTTGCCAAGAATCTCGCGACCCACTGCGCAGCTGTTGTTCAAACACGGGATCAGATCCTGTGGGCTAAGAGCGTGATTACTCGCCATTGGAGACAGCACAAGGCTCGCCAGCAGCGCAAGGCACGAGACTTGCGCAGTTATGGCAATTCCCGTGTTAAGACCGCTGGTCGTCGTCTTTGAAACACACACTGCTCTACCAACGGACTTTGTCCTTTGGGTAAATGCCATCGCCGGTAGACCGGCATCCTAATGATTACGAAAGCGCTCATTCATTTATTCTTATGTTTCCTATTCTTACAGTGTTGGCAGTGTCATTGGCATTGCGATATGGAAGTCTGTCTGATTCATACCAATATCCCATAGGGATCAATTCCTTATCATTTGTAGACTTTGCCACAGTAGAACTGGAGTAGTAAATCTCGGACTTGCGGAGTATTCTGTAGAACGGGACGATCACTGGTTCTGGGGTAAAACCAAATACGGGAATGATCCCCAAAAGTCGACATCAGCTCTTTTTCCTATCTGCAATTCTTAAGTGCTCAGACTGCAGGTGATACAGCAAACATGCCCGGGGCTCCTTGGAGATCCCGCGGGTGTAATACCTGCAGGAGACGCAAGGTCAAGGTATTTGCATGCAGAACCCCGCCATCGGCAATATTTAACCGCCCCCCAGTGTGACGGAGAACAACCCCACTGCGCTCGATGTCTACGAGGTGGCTATACCTGTGGAGGATACGATCGATCTCGGAAATTTGTCCATGCCTTTTCTAAACCTGACACCACCAAGGATCTTCCTGTGATAAAGCAACACCCTCGGAAACAAGATGCAAGCTTCTCCACAATCAACGTCAATACGCAGATCCGATCCCAGCTCTTTTCCTTATTCATCGACTCCTATATTCCATCTCGTCCGCAAGGTCATATAAACTTCCGATGTCAGCAAGCTTCGAATTTGGTCGAGGTATTCCCGACTGTCATGAATGGCAAGAATAGCCAATTGCTGGATCGCGCCATATCCGCGCTTGCCGCTGTCTTCGTCGGCAACAAAATCGACGATGAGCAGTTGATTCATCATGGGGTCGAACTATACAATAATGCTATTCGAGTCTTTGCACGCCTCATCCTGCGACGGGGACTACCCGTTCAAGAGGTTCTCTGTGCCA
Source organism: Penicillium sp. DT28 (assembly GCA_036712075.1). NCBI lineage: Eukaryota > Fungi > Ascomycota > Eurotiomycetes > Eurotiales > Aspergillaceae > Penicillium > Penicillium sp. DT28. The sequence continues at coordinate 343,659 of JAZHLO010000002.1, forward strand.
ATATTGTATTCCAATTATACGAGGTACGTCGATCTCTAGGCAGGTCTCATGGGTATGTCTAATCCATTCAGCTCATAAACTGTACCTCCGGATTCGCCGGATGGAGAGCGCACATGGAAGGTGCCAATGCTGTGCTCGCTCGACACCAACAATTCCTGGAAAGGGACCATTTATCCACTATGTTACTTCGCCAACTGAGACTATCAAATGTGGGGTAGCTACTATCTTGAGCTGTTGGGATCAAAGCTAATTCGCACAGATCTTTCATGCCATAGGGAAATCTAAATCAGCCCTCGCTTTCTTCCCTATGTGGCGATTCCTGTCACCCAAGGACTCGGATGACCCCGTCGATGAAATCATCGATATTCTCATGGCCTGCACCGGTCTCCTTGAACAAATGGACAGCGTGCAGTCTACATATGGTGCTGATGAACTGATCAAACGGTGTTGGGATCTCAACATGCAAACCACGGTATGGTACAATAAGCTCGAGTCGATTCACGGGAAACCGCTCTACACCAAGGTTCCCGACGAAACCAACATCCCTCGATGCGAATCCAGCAGAAACATCTTGCCGGAGAGATATGAGTTTCCAGCCCTGGAAATCGCAGAGTCACATATGCTCTGTTGGGCCGCAATGCTCATATTGTACTCTCTTTTGCATAGACTGGAGACGCAGAAAGAGACTCTTCCTCCGGGCTACAATGCCGACAAAGAGGAAGCAGAAATCTTTCTGAAAGGAGCGCAGTACTACGCCACCCAGATCTGCCTCGGCGTGGGCTACTTTCTTCAACCACACATGCATATTCTGGGCGGTCATAACTTGCTCTTCCCGGTGAGTATGGCCTCTCAGTTGTTCCACCTCAACGGACTGCATGACCAGTATCAGTGGTGTCAAGAAGTCTTCGCCGCACTCCAAACTACTGGCCTTGGGCTGGCCAGTGTCCTGCAGGGAACACCGTGGTCCAAATATAAGGAGACCGACAGCTCACCGGCGGTTGCTGTTGAAGCTGAAGATTAGACCCTGGGGTATACCTAGGTAGTACGCGACGGGCTGTATCTTTTGTTTCGATTATGTGTCTATGTCTATATGTACATTCAGTGTAAATTTTAATGAGGAAATGTATCTAATCTTATGCTATGCTGCGCTATTCACTAATGCAGAGCTTCACTCGATGGCAGTTGGGGGATATCGCAGAGCGTATACATAGGCCATAAACACAGATCACAGTCTATAGAGCTTCTCTTCAGATCACCGAGATAAGATGAGCTTCTGCTACCAAAGCGACCTCGGCTCTTGGCAGTACACAGTCTCGCTTCAAGCCTGTATCAAGGGACACTGCCATGGAAGCGAAATACATTTACTGCGTACATACTGTATGTACATAGATGTGTACACTGTAGAGGTACTGCTAGATATGACATCACTGATGATGAAGCCCGGGATCCCTGCATATTACTAAATTACTAAACGGCCACCTGCGACCACCTCAGACCGCTTAAACGTCCGAGCACGGCAACATAAAATAGCTCACCACCTTAATAGTATTCGTCATCCTCGCCCAAATCAACTGCGGTCTGTGTACAGGGAAGCGAATGAGGAAGAGAAGCACGAAGGGGAGCGTGACAGGGTTCTTGAAGTCACCGCCACAATTCTTTACCACATGTACCTTTGTGTACCTTTATGTATGTACTCGTCCATGGACTATACAATGGGAGTCATAGAGTGTCAGTGGCGAGCGTTTCAGCGTCTTATGATGATATCATAGCATCCACATTTTCTATTTTCGTTGAAGCCCAAGCCACTTAGTGAATAACCGTGGAATGACCTCGTAGAGCGACATGACATGCCCGGCCTAAGTTGATTATGATAGCATAGAATACGGATTAAGAGCTAATACCCAAAATACGCTCTTAGTGGGTAATATGACACCGAGATCAATTAGGAAAACTATAGTAGGCACATAATTATTCTTCGCTCTAGTCAATTAGAGAAGGTAGTCAATCTCACATATGCCTAAGGTTTCGCATACCCTATCAGTACGCCATGATCACCAGACTCAACTGACAATATCTTTCAAGATCTTTCATATAGTAAAGGTGTAGTCAAATAGACGCAATCTAAGAAATATCTATGTCTCGGTGGGATGCATTACGAGTTCGAAAGGTTCAACGCTATGTACTAGCAAACGTCGGCATCACTTCTGAACGACTACAACCATAGAGAAGTGACTAGTGATGTCCTTGACTAGATCGAATAAGAAGAATTAATGTTCTACTTCCTACTCATTTCTAGTACTTTTAAAGGCAGAGCGTAATTGAATGTCTACTTCTCTATCTCTTACTTTGCCCTTACTTTATCTTTACTTTGCTCTCACTTAGCGGTATATTTGAGACGTGCGGTCTTCTGCCTCTGCCCGACTTGCCTATTTAGTACTACTCGAGGCCATCTTCACTATCTGGTTCTCGACTCTTTTCCAACCAACCTGTGACAGGCGCTACAGTAACTGGCTGAAAGTTAAGTTAATAGATCAGATATGCCATCGATTTACTCCCTATTATTACAGATAGGCATTGTCGACATCAAGAACGTAGGCAGCATCAAGGCAAGCGAACCCTAGGAATTATTGAAAGGTCCTTCCCTCGCTCTCCTTTTCTCTGACCTCTCTCTCCTAGTCTTCTTCTTCTTCTCTTACTTCTTCTTCTCTTACTTCTTCTTCTCTTACTTCTTCTTCTCTTACTTCTTCTTCTCTTACTTCTTCTTCTCTTACTTCTTCTTCTCTTACTTCTTACTTCTTCTTCTCTTCTCTGACCTCGCTCTCCTAGTACAATTTCCCCTCTGTCCTCTCTAAGTTGAAGGTAAGTAAGCCCTATAAATTTATTTTAAGCCCTTCCCTCACTCTTCTTCTTCTTCTCCTCCTAACTCCGTCTCCTAGTCTACCTTCCCCTTCTCTCGCTAAAGGTAAGTAAACCCTAGAAATTATTTAAAACCCTTCCATCACTCTTCTTCTTCTTCTTCTCTGACCTCTTTCTCTCAGTCCAACTTCTCCATCATCTCTCGCAGAAGGTAAGCGAACCCCAGATATCATTTCAAGTCCTTCCCTTACTCTTCTTCTTCTTCTTCTTCTTCTCTGACCTTTCCTCTAGTACAACTTTCCATCCGACATCCTCTCTCGCTGAAGGCAAGTAAGCCCCGGATATCATTTCAAGGCCCTTCCCTACCTACATCCAGCGTGCGGGCACGATTGCGCCCGATGGCTGCGCCTGTGATAGGTGCAGCCTAAAGAAGGGGCCTTTCAAGACCTGCTGTGAGGAGAAGCCCGCAAAGAACCCTCGCTGTAAGTCTATGTTATAAGTATGATCCAAGCATACGCTAATTGGTAAGTAGCCGAGCCGAAGCCCATCAAGCCCATCGCGGAATTCATGACCGTCGATGAGTGCCTTGCTGAGATGAAGGTCGTCGACCGTATTGGGGACGAGTCTGAGAAGAAGGCCCAGTATTTCCTGGAGAAGGCTGAGCGTATACGCGCTCGCTCGCAGGGTTTGGCCGCCCGCGCAGAGGAGCTGAAGGAACCGGCCCATGACCCGGCTAACGCCATGATGGTTGATCAATCCACCCAGCAGCAGTGTAAGTTATTCTTCATCTCTGTGCCTATCCCGTCATTCAGCTCGTATCCGCTTTGTCGAAGGAATGCTAAGAGTTTAGTAGGACAGGAGATCCAGTGCATGGACGGCATGGAAGATATCGAAATCGACGTTTTGCTCCGTATATTTCGTGAATCTGGGCATGTATTCTAGGAATTTCGGCGAGCAACCAAGGAGGTCGAAGCCAAGGACAAGAATGTTGTCACCGAGGACGACGCTTGAGGTGTTGGGGAGATGCGGAGTGAGGAGGAGAGTCAGGTGACCTCGGACATCCTTAGCAAGAGCCAGTTTAGTTAGTTTCTAGTCTTTACCATCAATGATATCAGATTCTGGCTTCCACGATAACATACTGGTAGCATGTTCCAGGCATACGCTAATAGGTGACTAGATAACGCCCCTCCGAAGCAGCACAAGCCTGCCGCTGATATAACGATCGCGGCCGAGCGCCGCGCCAAGCGCTAGATTGTGGATAGGAAGGCTGAGGCAATGGAAAAGAAACTGGAGCGTTGCGTGCCCGATCGTGGGAGCTGGAGGCGCGAGAAAAGGACCTCGAGGCCCGGCCCAAGCAGCCCCAGGTGCTTGCGACTTTCGCGAAAAAGGCCACGGCCCGTTTAAGTCGTGCCGGGTCTTTATTGACCGTAAGGATATCTTATCTGGTGGTAGCTGCTTGAATCATAAGTTCAATACTGATAGCTATTCTCAACGCCAGCATATGCATTGTACCAGCTTTGCATTGTAGGAAGATTCATGTTTTCCATATTAGCCTTGGGGCGATGGAGTTAAGGTCGGGATCAGGCGTTAATAGTTGGGTTGGGCTGTAAGGGGTCGCAGCATAGTGGCTCAGATGTACTCCGAGAAAGCAATCTCAGATTAGACCAAAAACCCCAAGACTGTAGCGCGTCAATCCGGAAAGCGTGTCTAGCACCGCCACCGGACAAGGGTCATGGACTGGACTATATTGGTTGCAGGACGACTTGGCACGAAACAATAGCCTGATTCCTGATTCTCTGCAGATGCTCGCCAAGACTCCTCCTTCATGCACTGTGGGCGGCATGATCGCCATGATCGCCCTTGGCGCAGTTCATTTGCAAATGCACCGCTGATCTCGTCCACTGTGCGACTATTGAGACTTGGCGCCTAGACTACGGAGTATCAGCCCCTAGGTACATATGTATTGGAACTTGCCGAGCCGAGATCTTGGAGATAGGGGGATCTGGAGTTCTGGTCCACTCCGGGGATAGTGGAGTCCCCCTGGTCATGGATAGCTTCAGTTCATGCTTCTTAGGTCAAGAGTGACACCGGTCGCATTCTGAAGATACGCCCAGGCTCTTGGCAGTCTGAACTATCGGGCGTTGTCGCCAAGCACCGCAGCGGAATGGACTGGACTCGTGTCGCCGGCAGACTGGCCTTCTCCCTATGTGCTCGACCTGGGGAAGGCTGTGTGCAGGGATAGGGGGTAAGTTGCAGAGGAAATTCTTGGCGAGGGTATTGGATCTGAGTTCGTTAGTGACCTCTTGTCATCGACCCAATCGAAGCAAGTGGTATGGTAGCATTTGCTGCATGAGACAGGAGCGATGTCTTCTGATCTAGATTCGGCCCGGTTCTTGTCGGCTCGGGTCATATAAGCCGAGCAATGTCCTCGAGACCATCAGCACGGAGCATTGTAGAATTGCAAATAGGACTTGGCCTTTGCACCAAACGGGACACTCGAGCTGTGAAACACTCTCTGCTGTCGCAGCATTGGAGAAGGGTGGCTTGGATGTCCCAAGGGTCGTGAGTCTCACTGCAACATGGACGGTGGACACGGCATGCATTGTGCGTGGACTACAATTAGAATACAATGCCGGGCGCATCCGATGTATGAAAAGATTTCAGGAGTACCTATCATATAGGAACTTTGTAATAGGGTAGATTCTAGTTGATGACTACGTAGCGGATAAATTGCCAAGTGTCAAATGGTCAAGCGAGACGATGAAAATGCCTCATACAATCGACTCCAAAACCCAATTCTTCCCGCGTTTCACCCAATCTGCATCTCTTGATACTCCACTTCCCCGGTTGATGTTCCGGTCAACTCTTTGCATCTCTGCCCTAAGTAAGACTCCACCTGCCTGCACAGGTCACACCTTATACTCCATACTTTTACCGTGTTGGAGCCCACGGGACAAGGCTCTTTGGTGCCAGCGCAGCGCTTAGCCTAGTGATTTTCCTCGAACTTCAGATTGGAGAAGTTCTCGGGAGCTAGGGTTTTTAGTTCTTTTTTAGTTCATTCCACGATCCCAGATGGTATCGCTAGATTGGATGAGCGCTTTGTGTGGAGCCCCTTGCAAAGTTTCTATTTCTGTTTTCTCTCCGACCATCTGCAATCTCGTATTTGTATACCTAGAAGGTACATAAACAATGTACAGTACTAGGGTCGACTCGGTTAGTACTAGGTGGTTCAACCAAACAGTGTTCAGGCACAGGAACAGGCCGCTTTGGGATCCCGTTACCTGCCATTACCTGCCATTACGCTGATTCAGCTTACTGATCAGCGCGGTAGAGAGGGTATGACAGTACCCTTACCGTACCCGGCCTCGTGGCTGCAATCGTCGATTTTGTCCTTTTGTCCTTTTGTCACTGGAATGCGGAAAAAGATCCAGAGAATTCTACGATCAAGTATGTTAGATATGATAGTATCTAAACCTAGCTAGATACTTACTAAATAGATCATGAACTGGCAAGAAATGAGCATTGTATAACTAGGTACACCGTACCTATTACCGGGTTGGCCTGAAACGGTTAGCCCGCACAAAATGCCTCATAGTATAACCGCCAACTCGACATCGCCTCCACCCGGATTCAGCATGATCTCTTTGTACCTATAGGTCGAGTGATTTATTATCTGTTAATATTATCTGTTAATACAAGTCATGAGACAAAGGAGAATAATTATAGAGAATAAGAATAAAAGAAATAATAAAAATACAAAGTACTAGTCCATAGGAACCATTAAAACCTCCGACTGTAGTGGGTCCTTGGAACGTGGAAGAAGTGACTTGTGGTTTGTGTGGTTTGGTTGTGGTTGTGGCGGGAAAATTAAAAATTAAAAATTTCAAGGAAAAAAAGGAAAAAGGAAAAAAAAAAAAAACGCCCACACTACACACTAAACCTAAAACAAGTGTGCCGTGCTCCCGCGTATCGTCACTCACGCCGTTCCCTCTTTCCCCCTCGTGAAGCGGGCTTATACCGTGATCTTCTCTCTTTTCCCTCTTCACTCTTCATATCTCAACCATGATTTGAAACATTCCTCTTCTATACTCTTTTACTCTTTACTCCCTACTCTCCACTCCACTCTACTCTCCACTCTACAGCACAGACTCCTTGGCGCTAAGCCTAGAGGTATTCTACACACCTTCAGCCATTTGCAACTATCTCTCTTGGCGACTCCCTCTCATCATTCTTCTATTTTGGTCCCTTTTCCCCAGTCATGCGCTTTATATCATGACAAGCTCCCTTCGCGGGACTATGTTGTGCCCTCTGGGTCGCTCGTGATCGATATTCGAGAGACCAGCGAAGTATAACCACATCGTGACCTTCGTCACTTTTTGATCTCTCCCACCCTTTCACTTTGAAATCATGGCGCAATCCCATGGAGATCGACCATTCTCCTTTCATAAGCTCTTGAAAATGATCCTTTCGCCCAACTCGTCCACCCAGCCGGCTCACGATGACGCTGAGCTCGCGGAGGACTTGGACGAGCCTCCCGATAACCACATATTCCACGCCTCCCCAATGCATTCCGCCAATGCATTCACCTTCTCCCGACCCTCCTTCGATCGCAAAGAATCCCTGCTCACCCGCGCCCTCAAGAGCAGTCCCGAAATGTCCCCTATCGATCATCATTCCGCCCTTCATGACTCTACCTACAGCTACCGCTCCTACCCTTACAGCAATATCAGTGGCATTTCTACCGCTGAACTGACTAGTGATGGCGGCATGACCAGTCCGTCCATTGCCAACTCTCCGAGCCCGCCACTTCCCCCTCAAATCATGGGCAAAGCGCCCACTTCTATGACCGGAAAGAAGGATACTACACCAAAGGTCAAGGTCGTGGACTCGAATGAAACCTCTGTCGAAGCCAACCTTGGCCGTAAGCGCTGTATCAGCTTCGCCTGTCGCCCCAAGGCCGACTCGAACGAACAAAATCCCGCTGCGCCACCGGCTCGTCAACCAAGTCCCCAGACAGTCAACACCGCTCCTGAACCTCCGAAACGCAAATCCACTCTTACTTTCGTCTGCCCTGGACGCCAGACCGCCACTCCAAGAGGAAACTCTCCGGCTCGCAAGGTTGCTTTCCGGTCAAAGTGCCGTGGCTCTCCTGCCCCCGTTGCTCGCAAGTTATCCCCCGATCACGCCGAAAGCTCCACGCAAAATGAGCAAAAGGAGGCGTCTACGAATACTGCCCCCAAAGGTATCCCTACCAGTGGCTTGGGCAAGTTCGAGGAATCGGAGGCAACTCGGTTCCACGAGTTTGCCAGTTCCGTTGGTGAGGATGATGAGTGGGTGACCAAGTCAACCGAGTACCCTGAAAAGATTACCTTGGACGACTGCATGAAGAAGGAGAACGCCATTCGAAAACTCGCTGAAGAGGCCGAGGAGGAAGCCCTGGAGGAGGAAGATGAGGACGACGACGTCGAATACCTGGCTGACGACGGCTCGACCGTTCACGATTTCTCCTCGGATGATGGCAACGAGTCTGATAATGAAGCTGGCTTCGCGGATTCGGACGAAAGTGACGACGACGGGTCAGACTACGAGTTCTGGGCCCCCTCGATCACCGTGGCAGAAACGAGTGCTCCATCTATCGATCCATTTCCTCGACCAATGGAACGTCGTGCCTCCAACACCTCCTTCGACTCTATGACTGATGACCACCAAAACTGGCTGCCCGCGCCCGTTCAACGGATGTCTGGCCGTCGGCCTTCCAAGGGCATGCGTATGCGTCCGGGAACCCCCAACCTACCGGATAGTACCGACTTTGTCTGTGGAACCCTAGATGAGGACCGCCCTCTCGAGGCTGCGTACAAGTCCTGTATGGAGCAACGACGTCTCGAGAAGCACGTCCTCATTCCGCAAGACATCGATCCTAGCTTCCCGACAAGCGACCCGGAGGACGAAGGCGACCTGGAAGACGTTTCCGATGCGGTGGGCTCTGTTGTGCTCGAACCGAGTCGCGGCCGGACCGAAGGACAGACCGGCAAGGCTTCTCCAAAGCACTCGCCCAGGCGCATGATGTCTCCGGCGCCGCCTCGCCGAGCTGGTCGTGCCTCTCCGAAGCGGCTCAAGTCTCCGCCTCCTCGAGTCCGGGCCAAGTCCCCTTCTCCAGTCAAATGGACACTGACGGAGGACATGCCTGTTATCGAGTCGCCCCAGGGCCTCAACATAAGCCATCTGGTTCAACGGCCGGCACTCAGCCGTACCAGGTCGCTCCCTCGAAAGCCGAACCCGTTTTTCAGTGGCATGCAAAAGTCTAGTCGATGGCAGGACATCCCAACCCTCACTGAATCACCAGAACGTGAACGCTCGCGTACACGTGAACCACTCCATACAAGAGGACCCGTCGATATTGTGGAGGGCCTCGAAAAGAAGCGCCAGAAACGAAAAGAAAAGTTCTGGCGTCAACATTGCCGCAAAGCTGCCAAAGAGCAAGCCGTGCGGCGGCCGATTCCCGGCAAGGGAGCCGAACGGATGAAGGAGCTTGGCCTCGAAGTTGCTGAGAGGTGCAGAGCTTACGGTGTCGGTCAAGATGCCCAGCTCGTCCTATCTGTTTAGGTTTACCCATGGACCATTTGATGTCCGATAATTCCCCGTGGGACTTACATTCTGTACATATTTTCTTCTTTCCCTTCTTTGACCCGCAAGGATCCCGGGTTACCATTCGCTTTACATACTTAGCCAACTTTGTGACATCCACTTGGTTTTTCATATCTCTACCTCTTATTAATCCCCGGGGGAAATCTGTCTTTTTCTATGTTTCCTCTATGAGGAAGCTATCGCTCCTTGAGTTCTGAGTTTGCATGGTTGCGGTGCATAGCATATACCCCTTATCTGAATTGCTGAATTGCTGCATATTGTCGATAGCATGGATCAGTCACGACCAACTGAATCAGAAACAAATATTAGCTATCATATCAGCTTAATGTTGTAGAACACACATAGTACATACTGGATATACTGATATCCTGCGACTATAAATCGAAGGATTCGATGAAATTCGTCACCGCTGATCCATTGCTGCCTGAGGCCCCACACTCCCGAAAACAACATCAACCTGTCTTCTTGCCCTCTCTCCCCTCCATCCACCTCTGTCGCCTTCTCTCGTCCGCGATCTCCGGCACTCGATTTCCTTTGTTCGGGACTCCTATCTGCCCTCTTAGCTCCTCGATTCCGTCATGTGGCTCATCAACTGGTGTAAGTGCCCGATCAGGCCTTCTACCCAGCCGTCACCCGCATCCCCAAACAAGCGAAATAAGGCGCTGGACTTCAGTGATAACTACTACAAGCTTTATGGGCATGCGGGGTGACTTTGGTAGCTGCAGGCACACCCTAATACCCCCGGCGCCAACGCCGCTGCCTGCGGCTTCCCACTGGGATCCTTGAAAATCTGGGTTTACTGATGATCTCTTCATCACAGTCTACGATATTCTGGCCTCGCTCGGCCTGCTAAACAAGCACGCCAAGCTGCTTTTCCTCGGTCTGGATAATGCCGGCAAGACTACGCTGCTGCACATGTTGAAGGTTAGTGGAACAGTCATACCAACGTGATCAGGGTCTGGACCGAGGTTCGACTCGGCGCTGGGCGAAATGCACCCGCTAGCAGCATCGATCGCAGTATGCTCTTGAGTCTTGTATAGTGCGCTAACGGATGCTATCTAGAACGACCGCGTTGCTGTCCTTTCTCCCACCGCCCACCCGACCTCCGAGGAGCTGGCTATCGGCAACAACCGTTTCACGACCTTCGATCTGGGTGGTCACCAGCAGGGTGAGTTCGCAGTCTAGGACTTAGCACGTTAAAAGGAACAAAATAGCTGAAATGAAACCGCAGCCCGTCGTCTTTGGAAAGACTACTTCCCCGAAGTCAGCGGTATCGTCTTCCTCGTCGATGCCAAGGACTACGAGCGCTTCCCCGAGTCCAAAGCTGAGCTGGACGCCCTTCTCGCCATGGAGGACCTCGCCAAGGTCCCCTTCCTCGTCCTCGGAAACAAGATCGACCACCCCGACGCCGTCAGTGAGGAGGAACTGCGCCAGCAGCTGGGTCTGTACCAGACTACTGGTAAGGGCAAGGTCCCGCTCGAGGGTATCCGGCCTATTGAGCTGTTCATGTGCAGTGTTGTCATGAGACAGGGTGAGTGCATCTCCCAAATGGCCATGGCCCCTTCGCTAATATATTCCCAGGCTACGGCGAGGGTATCCGCTGGTTGTCCCAGTACGTCTAAGCTACGGTTTAGTTCGTTACGACCATACCAGTCCTCAATTTGGTATTCCATATCTTGGCCCCTCGAGTTTGGAAAATACTCTTGCCCTTCTACGCCTTATCCTAGAGTTGCTGTTTTATATCCTACTTTCACCTTCACCCCTTCACGTCTCGATGTCTCTCTACCCTCTCATGCTGTCCTCAACCTTTCATCTTCCCCTTGAATTCTCGTTTTACATGCAGCCTGTTAGCCGGTGATTTTTCTGAATCCTATAGTTCTAAAATTTGGCTCTTATTCTTATCCGATGTTTCTGGGAGAACATACATACCTAGGTGTAGATGTAAATCAATTTTATGTGCAACAAGCTAAGACATGATCCGGTGTTCAGCTCTCCAGTGGCGTTGATGTTCCAAATCCAGGATAGAGCGCATACAATGATCGTTAAAGACATTGTACGCGCATTGTACGTGAAACTGAGTATACCCTTTCAAGGTAAATGATATCCATCGTGCTGCTCTTGCCTATATACGGAACAACAGATACTACACCTACGAAGTCCAAGTCGAGTGGACAACACATGCGTTTCAATTCAAGACACAACCGATAAGCAGAAACAAGATAAAGATAAGATAAAACCAGTTTCCCCTTTCCTTTCCAGGATGCCCCGAGAGTAAACATTCCGTCCAGATGGTAAGAAACAAAACAGGAATGATCAGGCGCGAAAAGGGAAACAAAAAAAGAAGTTGTAAAAAAGAATCAGTCGAAAAAAGGGAATTCCGCTCCGGATGTTAACAGATGTCGCGTGTCGGCCAAGAAATGATGGCGGGAGTCGCATGTCGCACGGGGAGCCCGGATAGAGAAAGATGGGATTAGCGGAGGTGGTGAGAGATATTCAAGAAGAGGATATGGTGGGCTGCCCCGGCTGGAGGAATTCCTCGGTCGTTCATCGCTTCGTCGGTCTGATTGGGGTTGGAACTCGTGGAGATTGGAGGAAAAGAGTTGGATGTCATAGCGGGGATTTGTTTGGCGTGACGACTTCGGGATTGTTGGGGGGAAAGATGGCTTATCTCCGCCCGAACCTGCTGATGGGAAAGCTCGTATTTATTCCTTTATTTCTTCTTTTGCTTGCGCGGAGGAGTTGCGGCGGGCCCGCCGGAGCTCATGCTCCCGTAAACGTACTTTTGTTTCTTTTCCGCTGGTTTCAGTATCTAAAAGAGAAGAAAGGTTAGAGACTCGAGATCGAAGTATGCGAAAATCACAATATCCACTCACCTGGAAGGAGCAGAGCAGGCTCTCGTCGACGCTCATCATCGCACCCGCATTGTCGAATTCACCGCAGTAGTTGGGTGCGCTGAATAGCGTCACCAGCTGGCGCTTGGAGAAGAATTCATAACCATCCTCGACAACCTGGTGCGCACGGCATATCAAGTCCATATCGTGTTTCTGCAGGAAGCGTGAGACCACGTCGGGGCCGAATGTGAAGGAGACACCGCGGTCGTTTTCGCTCCAGCCAGTGATATCCTTGTCCGGATCGGACCACAGCAGATCGCAGAGAAGACCGCAGTCGGGAATCTAGTGGAGTCAGCGATCATCGCCTTCGGCTGAAGGAAAACCTGGCACCAATTCTTTCTCTGCCATTTCTCTTTTTCTTCGAAACCAAGACAGCCACTTGTGCCAGGGGTCATAATCGAACAAGAAAAAGGTACTTACATCAGTAGGACGCATGACTCGGCGGATCTGCTCCATCGAGTTCAGATCGGGGCTCAGACCACCGTGCATGGTGAAGATCTTCTCATCAATGATGGCCGCAATGGGAAGGCAGTTGAAGCAGTCGGTGAAGGTCTTCCACAGCTTGATGTTGTATCGTCGCTTGCACTCGTCGTAGAAGCCATAGATACGGTTGATGGAGGCGCACTCGTGGTTTCCACGCAGAATGAAGAAGTTCTCAGGGTACTTGATCTTGTAGGCAAGAAGCAGGCAAATTGTCTCAAGGGACTGCTTGCCACGGTCGACATAATCACCGAGGAAAAGATAGTTGGCCTCCGGAGGGAATCCGCCGTATTCGAAAAGACGCAGGAGATCGTAGTATTGACCGTGGATATCACCGCAGATCTGCAAAGTGCACGACTCGTTAGAACGCGCGTCCCGAGCGGAATGCCGGGGATGAAAGAAAAATTCACGAACCTTGATGGGAGCCTCAAGCTCGAGGAGGATAGGCTGCGAGATGAAGATCTCGCGGGCCTTGTGGCAGAGGTATCGGATCTCTGACTCCAGCAGCTGCACCTGCTTACCAGGGCGGCTACCCCTCACCTCCAGGAGCCGGTCGATGATCGAGTCCAAATCAACCTCTAGGTCGCCCATGACGTGCGGTTTTTAAGTTAAAAAAGGGGCAACGGAGAAAAGAAAAAGAACGAGACGAAAAGCACACGCGCGGGGAAGAGGGATGACGACTTCCGGGGCGGCGAAGAATTGATCACGCGTTGGTTATGTCCTATAAGCGTTGGCAATCATTAATAAAGAGTTGGACATTGACAATGGTTCCAGTCCGACTTTCGAATCTTGAGACCGGGGTGAGAGGCGAAGGAAAGACAGGCGCGTCCTGTGTGGAATTTTTCGCCGCCTGGGATTTCCCTCGGCCTCCCGCGACCCTCGGGATGGACAAGAACAACTGATGTAGCGATCAAGATGAAGGCTTACCAAAGATGATGATCTTCAATGAGGTCAAAGATTAAGATGCGAGGGCCTTGCGCCCGCGGCTTTTTTTGTGAGGTCCTGGCAGAGATGCCAGACGGGGTTGGATGTGAAAACACTCCGAGAGTGAAATTTCAAAGACAACAAGAGGTCAAGACTGAAATGACAGCTCCTGAACAAGTCAGGAAGACAAATACCGAGGGGAGAATGGTTCGGCTTCGGCTTCGGGCTTCGAGGGGACGAAGGGAGGGGTGAGCGAAGTTTTCCGGGGGGTCGGAGAAGCAGGAGAGAAAAAGGGAGATAGACCAATCAAGGGGAGAAAATCCTTTTCACACGGACGAATGTTACGGAGATCCAAAGCAATAGGGGAAGGCGATGAAGCTGGCCTTTGAAGGATGAAGAGAGGAGAGAATCTTGCACAGGGAGAGAAAGCGGGAAGTCCAGAGTTTGTGTTTGCGATGTTTGGCTTCCCGTTATAGATCAGCCTATTTTTGTCACGCCATGACCTTTGTTCTCTATTTAAACATAATTTACGTCTATTATATCTATCTATATCTCTTTGGATCTGTTCTACGAGAGTTCTACAAGAGGCCATTGCTATTCTTCTCTTCATAAGTTCCGTGGTGTGATAAGAGGGGCTGCAGAATGCACCTTTTGGAGCCGGTCGAGACCACGCTTTGTGCCTCACTAAGACCGAGCGCTAGCAAAAACACTGTCTAGTTGCAGTAGTGTCCATAGTATCAGTGTCCACACTGCATCCTTGCGTTTACAAGTAATGCACTCGGGTCTTATGCTTACTTGATCCATCTTAGACTTACTCAGTCCCACTACCATGGACGTAAGGCTAGTATCAAACAATGCTGGTAGTATTTTCCGAGCTCATCGTGCTATGCACATTCATAGATACCTATGGCTCAAACCACAGCGGCTCATAATTGCAAGACAAGAGGGGAATAGAACTGTCAAACCGCCAACTCCAACACCAACACCAACCAAAATCATACAATACACGCGCTCTAGGGAATTTTCTTTCACAGTGCCTCCCAAAAAATGACGAAAAAAGCGCAGATACATGCGTTTTGATGAAGGAACAGCAAAACAGAGAACGCAAAAGACCATAAATGTTCATACATCCAACCCATATCTCGTAAGTCATTCAAACGCCGTAAGAAATGCAAGAGAGCAGCTCAGGTGGCTTACTCAAAAAGAAAAGGCATTATGCCACGAGGTGCTTCCTATATGAGAAAGGGAAGAGCACAAGAAGATAAAAGGAAGAGTGACTGAGGCGAGTGTCGACACATGCCGAATACGGTCTTTAGCCGCCCAGCGTATGGCCTCCACTTAGAATGGCGTGAGTGTTGGCCCGCGCAAGAGGTGCAGTGGGAAGGGCGGAGTAATCCAGACCCGTTGCGGTCAGATGTGTAGTCAGGTTCTGGGAATTGTCCCAAGGATGGTCACCCAGGAGATTAAGCCAGCTGTGGTCCACCTTTTGCTGAAGAACCTCAAGCTGCTGACGACAAAGCTGCTCATCCAACCCCCAATCTCTGCCTGGGGCCGATGGCACCATGGTGGGCTGCAGTGGAGGCGGACTAGGGGAAGTTGGCTGCTTCACTGGGCTCTGGATACTGGAAGAACCAGAATGGGTGCTGCTGTCGAGCTTCCATTGGTGCTCACACGGAGTCACACCGGTTGGATCAACCGGGGTGTGAAGCTGCTGAGTCGGAAGGACTGCAGTCATTATAGGCTCCGGATTACCGAGGCCGTCCGGGTTGAAAGGATTATCGATCGAGAGATCGACAATTCTGCGTCGCTGGCTCTTCTTGCGACCTTTGGTGCCCCCTTCAACATCGTTGAGCTGTGCATTCTTGGGCGACTCACGCTCCACAACCGGTGCCTTCGGAAGTGGTTTGTCCAAGTGGTTCGCTTGGGCAACAGTGGGTTTCTGCACCATCACCGACTGATCAGCCGCACTCGAGCGCACCACGGGTGTAGCCTCAGGCTCGGCGACACGCTCCGCCAGTTGCTTTCTCTCCGTATAACCAGGGCCACGACCATCAATGATGATATCCTCAGCATACCCGGGGGTCCGGCGGAAGAGGTTCATGATAACAACGCGGTAGCCGGAATGGGTCTTCACAAAAGGGTTTCCGGAGACCCAGATCTCTCGTATCTCAGGGAGACTGGTCAACCGTGCCATTTCCGTCGGGTCCATGATGTTGTTGTCGCGAAGGTCCAATCGTTCTAGCGAGAGTAGTCGCTCGATGCCGGCCAGGGAACCAAGTCGGTTGCCCCGAAGATTGAGCGCCGTGATGGCGGGAAGAGGGTTGCGCGAGATTGAGCGCAGAGACTCAATCATGCAGTATGATAGATTCAGCGCACGGAGGGCCATCAAAGTTGCCAGACTGTCCGGAACCTCGGTGAGGAGGTTCGATGACAGATCCAACGAGTTCAAGGTGTTCGCCACAGGAGCAAGGCTTGTGGCCGAGATGGACGTAAGAGAGTTCTCCGGAAGACCTAGGTGTCGCAGAAACCGCCACTTGGAAGGTGGTAGGACACCTGAAAGAAGGTTCGACGAGCTGCCAGTGCGATAGCCACCTGAAGTCTCGCTCGAGTTCGAACTGCCCGAGCCAGTACGTCGAATCCGTGCAGACCGACTGTGACGGTGGCCGTGCCTGGTGGCCGGCCGCGTGGGCGAGATGCTTTCAGCTCTTGCACGAATCTTCGCACCTTCTGAGGCACCTCGGATCATGGCCGCCGACTTGGGACTGCTGCTGCTTCCAAGTTCTGTTTCTGCGACGGGAGAGCCAGGAGCAGAGCGAGAAGAATGGTGATGGCCCTGGACAGACTGGGAACCCGCAGTGCCGGGCCATCCAAGCGGCGGAGACTGCTGAGACTTGGTCGGTCGTCGTCGTCGCTTATCGGTATCATCCAGGACAATGCGCGTCAACAGATCAGCTGGGTCATCCAGGTGAGCCCGCTTGATGGACAAGGTGCGCAGCTGTTCAGATAGTCGGTCCCACCCATAGAAAGAACGGTAGTCTAGGTCAATGATCTCTAGAGCACTCAAATTTTTGAATGCATGTAGCGGCACAGCCGTGTCGAATGGAAATTCTTCGTATCCGTGGATCAGACGAGCTCGGTGGTCAGGGGCAAGGCGCAGACACGGGATCTTGGTGAACGCAGAGTAGAGATACTTTAGGTCGGCTTCCAGGGCCAGCCTGGCCTTCTCGGACTTGGTGGCCGAATCCTTGGATCCTATACCGAAGGTGGACCAGAGACCGCTCATGCCGGACATGACACTACGAACACTGGATACGGAGTGGATCGATGCGCCATCACCCTTGGACCGCTGGGGCTTATTCAAGAAAGAAACGTAGGACTGCGATACCTCGGTGTGGATGTTCTCCAGCCGGACGTTCATAGGACCCACGGCAATGGACAGATCCTCGAAGCGCGAAAGCAGATAGAAGAGATGGTGAGGGGTGAGGGTGAGTTTGGCGGGTTTGATATTCTGCGAGGTGAACTTCAATGCCCCCAAGGACAGAGCGGAGGCCAACGTCAGGGAGGAGGAGAAAGAAGCCGAAGGGGAGAGGGAGGGCGATTGTGGGGTCGTGGCATTCTTGCGAAGTTGGAGGGCATTCGCAAGCGCTTTCTCATGTGTACGGACGAAGCTGGCCAAGTTCTAGTGAGGCAAGAGTTAGTATTTGGGCTGTGATTCGGGGATACTCGACATTTGCGTCGGGCCATGAAAAATCGAGAAAATCCTGGACTCACCTTGATGAAGAGTTGTCCATCTTCAGTGTTGAGTTTCTCCATGACGAGAGCAAAAGATTCTAGCTAAGCAGGATCCCAGTCCGAAGAACTCAGATGGAACACTCAGTAGATTGTGTCAGAGAGGATCGACATTGTGCCGCGACCTTGAGATCGAAAAAGTCCTGATGTGAGGAGTCAGCGCGATTGAGTGCAAGGTAAAGGGTAAAAGGGTAAGGGGGCAACAAACCTCGTGGGAAAGGAGTGTACGGAGTTGACAGGTCCAACTCACAGAGTTTCCAACGAAAACTCCAAACAGTAGATGAGGAATGAGGGGTGAAGGGGTTTAAAAAAAAGTAAAAAAAAAAAGGAAGAGAGATTAGGTGGCACGGGGTAACCGCTAAATAAGAATTGCGTCTGATGATCGAAGAGATAACAATACGGAATAAAATACATACTTCACAGCAGTACGCATATCTCAGGTCGGATTTTCCCATTAAATTCGAGTCATAACTTTAACGATCTGATCGCTATCTCATTTCCTTTATGCTTGGGCCCCTCCTCACATCGATCATAACAATACCCCTTCTATGTATGTACTACGTACTCTTTTTCTTGTTATCGTTTTCTTCAATTGACGGAAATGGGGATACCACAAGGTTCCAAAGAAAAGGATTGCTAATGTTCTCCTGCAGCTAACTATTCCTACTAACCTCTAACCGGGTGGGGTGGCGAAGGCGCCATGGAGGGGTCATTCATTTAGCTTCACAGCGTCTATCAGACCCTTCGGTTGGATAGACCGATACACTTAGGGGGGAATGTTTCCTCATGGCCCCTCCTATGAGGGCTTGATCTACCTGCACGGCTGGAAACCGTGGTAGATGGGGCATTCTGAGTCGATCCTCGCGAGCAAGGATGCTAGGTTTATCCCGTTGCTGTGGGTCCTCCTAAACACTGTCTCCCGATCGACAGTCGTGGAAAGAAGGATAAAGGATTCAATATTCAATATTCAATACTCCATACGTACTCAGTATGCAGTACCTACAGACACTGCACTTCAAACCCCACCTGCGAAGCTCAGGGTTGCTGATCTTGAAGTTATCAGTCTACGGAAAATATCTGTTGCCCTGTGCTTTCTACATGCTCCGCTCTTCTTCCTTTAGCGCAAAGCCCGGCTGCCGTGTTCCCGAAATATCCCTCCGTGGTCATCTGCAGCAGATCGCTTCAGCCGCGTAATTGGCGCAGAGAGAGGCACATGCACCGTGATCGGAATGATCACTCGTGAGAATTGAAATATTGAGATGAAATGAGAAGGCTCAATACGGAGTAGAGAGGAAAAAGAGGAGATCAAGGGACCTATCAGAGAGAGAGAAGCAGCTGCATGGACATTACGCTATCTGGGTCCGAATCAGCCCGCACTGACATTTGACATTCCACCATCAGCTCCCTAACCTTTTAGGATGTAAGAGGAGGGATTTATACGACTTTCAACATCGAATGACATCAAAATGTCCCAATATGCTCAGATGCTCCCCAGATAGGTAGTATACAAAGCATTCCATCAACTGATTCCCCCGCCGTCAGCCACACCGCTCCCACATTCCCGGTCTGAATGGAGACTATAGCACATTGAGCCATGGTTCACTCATCCCTTTCCGTTCTTCATCTATGTCTTCTGTTGTATAGTTGGGACACCTCGATTACGCGATTATGTTTCAGAATCATCCTACTGTACCACATTTTCCATCTGATTCTGATTTACCTGACTGACCTCGACATTCCCTTTTTGGTTTGGGGAAATCCCTTGTGTGCCAGGCGGGGTACGATGATGGCTGTAGCATTCCTCTCGTTCAAGCTCAGATCCCAGCTGCAGTAGACCTGCAGTTGCAAGGAGTTCGCAGCTACCTTGCTCCACAGAACTTGACTTTCCCCCGGTTTATCAGCTCGCCATAGACACCGATGTCAATTGGACAAGTCCCTGACACCACTGGAATGTCGAGCACATGGTCATTACGACGATAATCACAGGCGTACTCCGTACTCACGGAGTACAGAGTACGTACTGTACACATGATGTGCATCCCTATCTAGAAATTGGCCCCGCTCCCTTCTCCAAGACTAGTACATACAGGGGTCCCAAGATAGTTTTTAAAAATCTCCACCTCGCCACCTATAACCGCCTACTACACCGCTTACCTATTATTACCTCCATGATATCATATCAAAACACCCCTATTATAGCTGCCAGCTGCTACGATATATATCCAGCTTTCACAGCATATCCAGCTTATATAGCATCGATTTTACCATCCAGCTACACCAATTTCCATCCATCTGACTTAATCTCTATCGAAACCAACCTCCAATATGCCTACTACGTTCCCTCAGGACGGCTAGTCTTAGTCTCTTGTGCCTCCCTTACTTCCGCGTACGCCTACAAAACACCGGGGTTATTTAACCCGAGACTAACGGCTATTGGTTATGCAGTATCGTCTCGACGGCATGACCTACGGAGCTATCGCCTACAAGCTAGGTCTGTCGCTTGGGCAGGTCTATTATACCTATACGGCATCGAAACAAGCGACGCCGAAACGTCGAAAAGGCCGCCCAACAAAGCTATCGGACGAGTAGGTTAATAAGGTTATTGAGTATATACGCTCTGACTTCTATATACGCACAAAATCCTTCGAGGAAATCGTCGTCGATCTTGACCTACCCGTATACGGTAAGACCCTACGGGTTACACTCGCAAAACGCGGCTTTACGAAGCATAAAGCCTAAAATAAGCCGCCGCTTAACGAAAACCCGGAAGCTCGCCAAAAACGGCTCGAATAGGTATATATATATCTTAACTGGACAAAGGAGGATTGGAAAAGGGTTATTTAGACGGATAAGTGCCGTATCTAGTCTAGATTCTATAAGGCCCCTTTCGTTATACGCGGCCTATATAAGAAGTATCATCCTACTGCGGTTATTCCGTAGTCCAAACAACGCAACGGATATATGATTTAGGGTGCTTTTACGGGTAATTCTTTCCCCTTTTTGGAAGACATACGTAACTAACAATCTCGTTATATAGGCGGAGAGAAATCGGATATAGTTATCTGGGAGAAAAGCTAGTCGACGATGAATTCTACGCGTTTTATCCAACGAATCCTACCTATTCTTAGGCTCTTTGCCTTCCTCCTTTATACCTAGTTATATTATCTTGGATATCGACCGATATTAATACAAGATAGTTTAAGAATTTATACGTCAAGAGAGACTCGTCGCGCATTAGAAGACCGCCTTGATTTCGTTAATGTTATGCGTTAGCCGCCTTATTCCCCCGATCTTAATCTAATTAAGAACGTCTAGAATTGGATGAAGACCTGGATTATGGCTAATACGCCCCCTAGAGACATAGATTTAGATAAACTACATGATGTTATCGAGGAGGCATAGGATTAGGTGCCCGACTGGCTCTTAGAATCCCTGTGTGAGTCTATGCATTACCGGTGTGTTGAGGTTATCTAGCGAGATGGTTATGCGACATATTATTAGGCATGTCATATAGCTAAATTGGCTAAATTGATGCGTTCTAAGGGCATTAAAACCTATCAAAATAGGCCTATTTTTACTATGTAAACCAGAATGTATATAAATCGTTATGATATCATATAGCCGGCAGAAATATAGGGGGGTGGCGAAGTGGAGATTTTTAAAAACTATCTTGGGACCCCTGTACGTAGTAGGAGCAGCACGATGGGATACGAGTAACCGTTCTCGGGCGTTGCCCGGGACCCACTAACTGCAGCACGAGCATACAGGAAGTGATATCGTGGGCGGCCTGGCTATTGGGTGGAACCCGGCATGGTCATTTGCAGCTGCGCCAAGTCTGCCTGTTGCCTTTTGTTTTTTTATGTACTCGGGAAGTTTCGCCTTCTCGGCTGCGGGTCCTTTCACAGGCGACGCCACAGTCTTAGTCCAGTGCGATTCGGACTTAGCGATCTGCATAGCACTGTATCGGGAAGCCTAACTTTCTAAAGAAGTATATCCCAGTGCCATATAGGCAAAGATCCTTAGCTTCTAAGAGTGGTTGGTTTCATTAAACGGAATTGTAAAAATCAACCAAGGCAACTCTAAAAAGGAAGAGGCGGCTATCGCGCAAGGCAAACAACTGGCATGTTTCAGCCGATCAAACACCAGCGACATCTGACCGGTCTATAGATAACATGTAGAATCAAGGATAGAAGCTCGAAGAGAAATAGAAAGTGACGCGGTGGCAGTGGCAGTAGCAATGTTTGCTTTTTTCGTGAATATTTGCAGGAGGGGGACTGATCAGCATGATCAGCGTCCAGGGCCGCAAGTGATGGACATGGGACTCTGGGATTCGTCGGAACAGCCTAAATGAGCCACCACTAACAGACCTCATGCACATCACCGTCCGTTTCAGTCATGTGACTCTAGGTATCTCCCATTTAAACAAGCTCATCCATTTCATCCATCCATCTGCATCGTCTGATGTCGAGCCGACTGGTCCTGAGTACGCAGTACATGCGGCTAGCGAAACGACCGTCATGCGTCATCTGCACATAGGCCTCCGCTTTACCTGCCGCAAAGCTAACAAACTCTCCGTACACACCAATCACCTCGCAAAAAACGAGGTTGGCCTCGATATCCAAACCAGTTCACATCTAGCGGTGAACCCATGCCGTGCTCACATCCGGAGATTTGAGGGCATTCGCTACCAGGATGTCCGGCGATGACCTCCCCGGTAGAGTTCTCTAGCGCCTTGGAGTACACTTCGGACAATTGGGAGTTCCGATGGATCAAAGGATTGCATAATCGGCGCTACGAATGTTACATGAAGTTTATCGGATAGCAAATTCTGCGTAACATGAGTTCGTCATTCGTCGGAGTGTCGAACCCCGCGATAATGAATAGATTCCCATAGTTGGGGTTTACCAAAGGGATTGATAACGGAGATAGATCTTCACAGCCCCAATTTTCAAGGACAATGTAGATACCCACAACCATGGATCCTCCCTGTTCGCTTTATCTCTTTATCTCTGCGGGGCTCACGGACCGAGCCACGTTGCACCAGCCACAGCCCCATAGTGTGGCTGCTGCTGGTGGGGAGCACGTGACGCTGACGTCGTGTGCTTCCCCAACCGGATTCAAGATGTTCCTGTCTTCGTACACCATGCATTGAAACATGGCCGTCGAAGAAAAGGCCACACAGTACGACCCTTTTGACCCGGCTGGTCTGCCGGACTACGACAGTGACTTTATTGACCAGGACGACCTGGACCGTTTCGAGAAGGCGTTGAACGCCCCGGAAGCTTCTCCATTGGTGGCCATCAACGACTGGCGCCCCATCAACCAGCGCGTCCGTAAGACCCGAGGTCGTCGCAAGAAGCCGAAGCGGAGCAATGATGAAACGAGAGAAGGCGTGCTATATACCGTTCTGAAGTGGCCACTCTTGTTGACCGTGTTCGCCTGGATTACCGTGCTGAGCTGCGGTTACGCCCTGGTGCGCGTCTACATCTTTGTATATGAGCAGTGGATCACTTGGCGGGGCAAGCGACAGCGACTCCGTCTGAATCTGTCAGCTCAAACGAACTATGCGGACTGGTTGAAGGCGGCACAGGAACTGGACACACATCTCGGGAACGACAAGTGGAAGCAGATCGACGAGTACGCTTATTACGATCATCTCACGATAACCAAAGTAGTGGCACAGCTGAAGAGCACGAGGAAAGATGCCCAGAGGGAGCTACAGGATAGCAGGGCTAGTGCTAATGAACCGCCTGCCGTGGAAGAGCTTCGTTCTCTGCTGGAAGCCTGTGTCAGAAACAATTTTGGTGGCGTGGAGAACCCCCGGATGTACAGCGAAGCCTATTCAGGAACCAAGGATTTGGTTCAGGAGTATATCGATGAGGTGCATGCCTGCATCCAGTTGATTTCGGACAGCAAGCAAATCGATCGGGAGACCAAGTATCAGCACTTCAAACACCTCGATACCAACCTCGGGCGCACGGCGCTTTGTCTGTCGGGTGGAGCGACCTTTGCTTACTACCATTTCGGGGTGGTCAGGGCATTGCTGGATAACGGCGTCTTACCTGAGATTATCACGGGCACGTCAGGCGGTGCCCTCGTGGCCGGCCTAGTGGCAACCCGAACCGACGAGGAGCTGAAGCAGCTACTTGTTCCGGCTTTAGCCCACCGGATACGTGCCTGTCATGAAGGGTTTACAACCTGGGTGCGCCGGTGGTGGAGAACGGGCGCTCGGTTCGATACACTAGATTGGGCTAAACAGTGCAGCTGGTTCTGTCGGGGTTCTACGACATTTCGAGAAGCCTATGAACGGACCGGTCGTATCTTGAATGTGTCTTGCGTGCCCTCAGACCCTCATTCACCCTCCATCCTGGCCAACTACTTGACATCTCCAGATTGCGTCATCTGGAGTGCCGTGCTTGCTTCCGCAGCCGTCCCTGGCATTTTGAACCCGGTCGTATTGATGACCAAGCAGCGTGATGGTACGCTCAAGCCTTACTCTTTCGGCCACAAGTGGAAAGATGGTAGTCTGCGGACCGATATTCCCATCAAGGCCCTGAACCTTCATTTTAACGTGAATTTTACCATTGTGTCTCAGGTATGAAGTGTTCGATTGTGAGGGCTTTGACTTTACACTAACCACACATTTAGGTCAACCCCCATATCAATCTGTTCTTTTTCAGCTCTAGGGGAACCGTTGGGCGACCGGTCACTCACCGCAAGGGTCGTGGCTGGCGCGGCGGTTTCCTGGGCTCTGCTCTCGAGCAGTATATTAAACTCGATCTGAACAAATGGCTCCGTGTTCTTCGGCATCTGGAACTTCTCCCTCGGCCACTGGGTCAAGATTGGAGTGAGGTTTGGCTACAACAATTCAGTGGTACTATTACAATTTGGCCGAAAAGCATCCCATCCGATTTCTATCACATCCTCTCAGACCCGACCCCAGAGCGGCTTGCCCGCATGATCCACGTGGGCCAGCAAAGCGCGTTTCCCAAAATTCAATTTATCAAGAATCGGCTGAACCTTGAATATGCCATCATGAGAGGCCTCCAGCAATGCTCCGCCACCGGAGGACGCTCTCTATCCCCGATCCTATCTCGTCGACTTCATATATCAGAGAACGAGGACGTGATGGAGCGACGATTGGATGAAAACTTACCCGAACGTGACAGCCCCAGCTCGAAGCATCGGTCGCCATATGTCGACTTCTCTGATAGCATGTCGCAATCAACTGTCTCCGCATCCTCACGCCCTCAGACCCCTAGCTCTCGGAGGGGTAGCCTGATGGAGGAGATACAACGCCAGTCTTCCGTCTTCTTTGACGATCCAGATCTCTATGGTGACGAGGACGCCATAGTCACCTGAGGCCTGTTGCGGTGGCTTAAGCACCTCGGCGAGGGACATGATCGAGCCTAGTCTTGCTTTTTCGGGTTACTTGCAGCTCCATTTTCCGTCATGCCTCCGATGTGACTGACGGGCGGCTCCTGCTGATCCTTTTACCTGAGCGGATACCCTCGGATGCCGCTCGCCTTGACGACATCAAGCATAGCCGCTTTTTGACTTTTTTGGTCTTTCGCCCCGCATCCTTCGAGTTTGTACAATTGCATGCCAAGGAGTTGTTTTTCTAGGCTAGATACATAGTTTTCGCTTTCGGTTTTTGCGTTTTCCAGATTCCCATACAACGCTGCTTTATTGGCTAATCCATGATTGCGTCGGAAAGTGTTTTGTATTACACATTAGCTTCACGACTGTACGACTACAATATATTTATCTTCTTGGCAAATCCTTTCGTCACATTTCAAATCAATCTTTGGATTATATGCAAGCCTCCCCGTCATAGCACATCATCCACCGGGCTTAGGATTAGGCTATTCCCAAGTCAACGCGGTGACCTCGGAACCTTAGCTTCAGGTCATTTAGGTCGACATCGGATTAGGCTGAAGCCACTGACGCAATCCATTAATATAGAATACTGTCATTCATAATAGAGGGCGATCTTAAGTGGCGTGCTATTGCAGGTTAAGTGTTCTTAATCTGTACATGTTCCTGTACGTTGTCTAGCTACTTATCCGATCTGCACCCTCTTGAAGCTAATTGGGAAAATTAGAATATCAGCAGCCAATAAGCAATCAAGTTAGCAGCGATCACCAGCATCATTGGTCTAGTGGTAGAATTCGTCGTTGCCATCGACGAGGCCCGTGTTCGATTCACGGATGATGCATTCTTTTTGATCTTGTTTTTTAATTCCATCGTGTACGAACCAACTATTTTCACAGTATTCAAAGCACGAATGAAAAGTTGGGTGGATTGACAAGTAGGTGTCAATCTGGATGACAATCCTACCACTCGAGGAAAATATACTCGTCGCATATGGAAAGGAGATGGGTCAATCACAATCAAGGGGTCGGAGGCTGGGATTTGGCCTGAAACTGCCCAGGGTCGAGTATGAGGGGCAATGCCAGCGGGGAGGACTACATTAACGAAGACGAAAGATTTTGGGTGCAAGTCACCGATTGGGATGGTCACAGTGAGGATACATCACAGTCAGTTAGTTGCGAGAAGCTGTACCTTCGAAAGTTTGCAGGCCGATGAAGTTGAGCAGAGCCCTAAGCCTGAGACATTTTGCCTTGGTTTTCATTCTTCAAGATAGAGTAAGCATTACAATCTAAATTTCTATGCGGCAGAAGTTTCTTTCAATCCTAGGTTCGAGGTGGAAGGCATGTCTGCCATATTGTGCAGAACCTCTTAGGCAATTCACAATAGTGGTGGTGATTCACTAGACAGACAAAGAGGAAACTAGTAAAAGTCGTAGAGCGACCTTTTGCTACGAGCTCCACGACCAATATAATCTGTAGTCCTTACTAGGTTGATATCGTACAATTCATGCAGCGTCCGCCAGCCCGCGACCCCGCGAGCTGTCACCCCCTTGGGGATGGTCAGATAACAAGCCACTTATCAGTAACAGCTTTCGCAAGCTTCGCATCACCGGCGAGCACATGAAGAGTCTGAAGAGCATAAGCAGCTTCGTGTGAAAAGTCCTCAACTAACCTCGTGGATGTCGAGGTCGAAGTCCCTGGAGACTGGCTTGCTTCGCCCATCATCACATCAATACCATCTGTGTCTTTCTGGCAATTCTCCTGAATTTCATCCCCCAGCTTAAGGACCTTATTGTACCCGTCGACTGCCAGATGAGTCAATCCAAGGCCATGGTAAACGCGTGCAAAGTTGAATTCCATTTCCTGGCGCTCCTGCAGGAGCGTCCCGGGTTTCTCTCGGACACGGCGATATTCATCCATGAAAGAGAGACCCTGCATGATAAGGTAATGCCGGTTCTCAGATTGTCGCTTGAAGGAGTGGTTGATGTAGGAAAGAGCAATGGAGAGAAGAACGGCGGGATTCTGATCGTCCAGGGCATACGCACGGAGGAAGTAATTCAAGGCAGGGTAGAAGCTGCCTCCAGAGAACAGCATATGGCCGTAAAGAACAAGCAGAGCGACATCGAGATCTTCCGCTGGGATGGGCTCACCGGCTTCATCGCGGGTTGAGAGAGTTGCACGCTCCTTCCAGACAGACTGCCGGGTACGGTTGGGCCCCTCGTCTTGCGGTAAAGTATAATCCATCGCCTTGATCTGGCGAAGCATGAACTTCATGCTGGCTGAACCATTGAAGAGCGATCTCCGTGGATTATTAGAAAAGTTGCTCAGCATCGCAAAGATCCGATATGTGTCGGTAGCGAATTGATACTCCTTGACGAACCACCGAGCCTGGTCTACGAGAGCTTCCTCATCTCGAGCTCGCAGTGCACAAGCTATAGAGGGGTTAGCTAATGTCAGCCCAGATGACCGGGAAGATATACTCACTGAACCAGCAAACATGAATGATCTGCTTTTTGGACACGACATTGTGCCAAATGTTGGCATTTCCAGCGGCATCAAGGGCTTCATATGCTTCTCCTTGCTCACCCTGTTCCGTCGCTAGGAGAGCAAACTGAAGAAAGATATCAAGCCATTCGTCAAAGGGGATGCCATGATAGTCGGTCGGTACAACGTCTTGTAAAGGTTCCTCTGCCGGTTCACCTGCATGATGTTGTGTCAGCTCAAAGCCGAGTCGGTAGCTATATTAAGGATGACCCACCACCAATGGATTTTTGCAAGCGCCCTGCCATCTCTTGCATTTCATTAATCATTGTAATATTCTTGCCTTTGCCAGACTTTCGTTGAGCCTCGCTCAAATACCCTTGGAATTCCATTGTGCGCGCCATAGGATAGAAAATGCGATTAGATCGAAAGTCACGCAACAGCGCATCGGCAATGTCGAGCCAGTCCTCAATGGCTTCTGTGTCTCCTTCCTTGACCAGTGGCTCCAACTGCTGCATTTTGCTGTACAGAAACTGGATATTCTCCGTTCGACTGCCTTCCCCGGTCAGTGACCGCCTCCGGCCGCTTGTCGTCACTGTCCATGTTGCGAGTCCATCGGTAGGCTTGGGCGCAATCGGCCTCGGAGCTACAGTGGCAGTTCTGAATTCATCAGCCAACTGCTCAAGCCTGTTGTCCTTTCTTCGTCGCCGACTCCTAGTTTCCTGGCGCCCGATTAGAACGGCCTCGTTAACGAATTTGAGGGCCTGTTCGCTCATTCCGAGGCTCTCATAGAGCTTTGCAAGCTCCACTCGCGATTCCATGTTTTTTGAGTCATGCTCGGTAACTGTAAGGTAGTAAGTCTCCGCATCCTCCACTTTGCCCAGCTGTGTGCAACAATCAGCGATAGCCATGAAAAAGCCGATGTCTGCATATTCGGCGGTTTCTTGGATTGGAGTGTAGAAACGAAGCGCTTCGTCCAGCAATCCAATATCCTTTAGAGCATCTGCAACCTCGCGGAAGAGGTCGCCATAATCAAAGATCCGAGCACCTTCTGAAGTATCGTCTGGGTTCAGCCATTCAAAATGATGCTACAAAAGGGTCAGTACAAACGCTATCTGACACCGTTGACACGTTCAAACCTACCAACGCTTCACTGTGATTCTTTTCACCCATCCTCAAGCGGAACAGCCCCATCTTGATTCGAAGTTCGAGCGGAAGCCCAAGGCCATAAGTATCCCGGGGCCATTGGCCAGGGACGAACCCCTCAGTCTTGATACGGCGCGGGGAGTCTTCCGGATCCCATTCCCGGTCATCGTCCTCGAAATCATCCCACATTTCATCATCTTTGCGGCCGAGAAGCCACCTTGCTAGTGCTTTGAGAGCATGGAGTCCTTCGTCGGGCTGGCCCACGTAACCGAACAACTCGGCATAGATGTTGACATCGGACCAGGAAAAATCCCGTACTGTTTCTGGGTCACGCGACAGATAATGGTCAACACTTTCTGTCCAATACTCAATTGCCTTCGGTACATCATTGAGATCGATGTAGATCTCTGCCAAGTGTCGAAGAGCCCTGGGGCTATATGGTTGATCCTTTAGAATGCGCTCGTACTCAGTGGCAGCGCGGCCGTTGTACCCAAGTTCGCGATAGATTGCTGCCCTCTGATATCGAACATTATAGCTCTTGGGGCTGATTTCGATAACGCGACTGTAGCAATAAAGCACGTCGTTCAAAGCACCTTGTCGATCCTCGCCTGCACGTTCCAAGAGAAGCCGGGCGACCTTCATCCACACAGAAGGAACCTTTGGTCGGGTATGAGCACCGTTCCAAAGGGCCGCCAAGGCTTTGTCCTTTTGGCCTTGGGCAAGAAAAATCTCCGACAGCAAAGAGTGAGCGGTAAACATCTCGGGGTTGACCTGGATAGCTTGCATCACCAGCTCGGTAGCACGCTCATAGTCGCCATCAATGAAGGCTTCAGTGGCTCCGGAATGATACATTTTGAATTCCGGGCCGGGTTCCAGCGGTTTACGGGGCCCTCTTTTGATTCCCCTGCCACCGCGTGCACCGTAGCGACCTGAAAAGCGCCCTCCGCCTCGGCGGCGACGCCGCCGCGCGCCGGCTGAATCTTCATCCTCTTCATCTTCCAGAGGTTCGTCATCCTCCTCCTCACTAGCCTCGCTATCAGTGTCAAACATGACATTCGTGTGGGCAGGAATTCCTACCTGTCACTCTCATCCTCTGTATACACAAATTCGGAATCTTCATCCTCCCCACTGACGTCCAGAGGGACTTGGCCATCTTGAGATAGCTCATCGGCCGAGTAATCTTGCTGGCTTTCCGGTTCTTCGTTCTGAGCAAACGAATCTTGCCATAAACGAGGGTCAATCACCGATGCGGGAAGATCATTGACGGCTGATTGCTGGCCGTCCTGCCACGGATAGTGCAGAGTCTCATCGATATCCGGGTACGCAGATCCCTCCTCTGGTGGAGGGGACGTGTCCATCGGATAATCATAGTCTGTCATGGTGACAACCCGACAGGGAGGTCGGCAAGACCATCCAAATCAAAAAAAGAGAAAAAGGTCAAAAGACTAAACACAGATGATGGTTGCAATATCAATCACGGATGTGCGTGGTGATCCAGACTGCCGGAACCATGGCCCAGACCGTTTGCTAGGGCGATTCTCGAGGCGCGTTTCAGATGCAGTAGCCCCGATTATTCATAGTAGCAACTCCACTAGAACGTATCCAGGACAAGAATTGATGGATCGAATCTGAATTTTGTGATCACGAAGAGAATGACAGAAAGAGAGAAGTTGCGGAATGTTTCCCGGAACCCGTGACCCTGAAACAAGAAAAGCCTTCACTCACTTTCTCTTTTCCCCTCCAACTTCAACTTCTTACCTTCACCTCATCCTCTCCTCCTCCTTCCCTTCCTTCTAGGGGTCCCTCTTGGCTTGTTGTGTTTGACACACTATTGCCTTCAGGTCCTGACTTTCCTTCGTTCGGGTCTTATACGCCGCCTTCCTCGTCGCTCGAGTTTTCGTGTCAATCCAAAATTCGAGGTGCAGCCACTGGACTGGTTTGTGCCATCGTTGTCACCTAAACTCGAGATTTCTAGGCTTTGCTGTGTTTTCTACCACCGTCGAATCTTGCCTGGATCCTTTGGTCAGGACTTTTTACCCTTTTTTGCTTCTATTTTTGTTACGCAAACTCAGCAGGTGCTGCAGGTGTTTTGCAGTAATTTTCCTCCACTGTATTTACTTTTCACCTTTCGCTTATCTCACAACTTATCTCGCCAGTGAGCCATGGCGAGTCATATCATTGGCAATCGCAACAGCACTCCGGAAGCTGCATCGAATTCCACGCTGCGTCCGCCTTCATCCGCCCGCAATCTCGGTTCGCACCAGCTGCGAGCATCGGCAGACATGTCCGGGTTCCCCTCCCCACTGTCCTCCCGCAGTATGCGTCCATCATCAGAGGTTTTCTTCAACCAACAATCCCAAGGCCAGAACAACACGGAGGATGCGTTGGACCGGGCGGCTCAGCAGTGGCTGGCAGATATCGACCAGTATGAGACAACGCTAGAGGAGATGGCAGCAGCTACGCTCGATCAGGATTTCAAGGATGAACTCAGTGCCATCGAGCAATGGTTCCGTGTCCTCAGTGAGGCGGAGCGGACCGCGGCTCTATACGCCCTGTTGCAGCAGACAACCCAAGTGCAGATTCGGTTCTTCATCCAGGTGCTGCAGCAGATGTCCCAGGGCCACCCGATGTCCGGACTTCTTTCTCCAGCCAACTTTGGTGAAAAGGGTATGCCATCCTTCCCTTTCGGGGGAAACAAGACGATTGTAACTAACGTGACCCTGTTCAGATGCTATGTCTAGCCGTTTGAGCGATGCCATGTCGAAGCTCAATATGGACAGCTCACGGAGCTCTTTGGGCCGGCCCCCGCCATCCCCGGGCGCTAAGCGCAACTCGGGACTCGATTCCTCCACAATTAATGCAATGTTTCCTGATGCAGCCGCCGCCATCGCGAAAAAGAAGGCGGAATTCACTCAACAAACTGGCAATGCTCCTCCGTCGAACCGCAACAGTGCGGTTTTTGACCGCACCTCGTTCGTTGCCCCCACCATCTCGGGTCCCGATAACAACGACAACCTAGGCCAGCCTCCGGCATCTCCATGGGCTCAGCGCGGTGGTCTTTCAGACACTCAGCCTCCCATTGCCCGGCCGAAGTCTTCCTCTGGTCATCAAGCCATGGGCCAATTCAGCCAGACACCATCTGGCATGCGGTCTCCCCTCCCTCAAACTGCTGCGATTCCGGGTCCCGATATTGAACCTCCGCTGCTCTCGCCGTACAATGTTGGAAATCACAGCTGGGCCTCGATGACAAACACCCCCATGACCGCTACCTTCGGCCAGCAGCAACAAAACAACCAGAACACCCAGGCGGACATGGTTGCCAATGCGACCGCGATGAAGCTGGCAGCTTTGTCCACGGTGAATAACCGCATTGCGCTGGACGATGCTCGAAAGTACCGCCGTGCCCGCTCCAACGACGGCCAAGGGAAGAACTTGGCCGGTAACCCCACCATCTCCCAGGGTCTGGCGAGCCCCGGCCTATCGGGTTCCATGGCTGGTCAGCTATTGAATGCTCAGCAACTTGCCGCTCTGCAGGCTCAGCAGCAGGCAGCCATGGCGGGTCGGCGATCTCGTCCGACGTCCCCCGGCATTGCCATGCATGGTGGCGGCGGACTCGGTGCCATGGGCTTCACTTCTCCGCAGAACAACGGCTTCCTTGCGGCGTACGATCCAAATAACGGGCTGATGGGCAACGGACTGGGTTCGCTGGGCATCAGCCAGTTTGGTCTTGGTGGCGAGGGTTACCTGTCCGACCATTCGGAGGTCACTCGTGGACGCTCGCCGCGTGGTCGACGTGGAAGCTCGAAGCCCCCGGAAGACCCCACCGACCCAGCTCTTCTGAAGGACATCCCCAGCTGGCTGCGATCCCTTCGGCTGCACAAGTATACCGATCACTTGAAGGACCTCCAGTGGACGGAACTGATTGAGCTGGACGACAAGGCCCTGGAGGACCGCGGAGTCAACGCACTGGGTGCCCGGAACAAGATGCTGAAGGTGAGTCCCTCCAATCATTGAAATGAATCATTCAAATACTAACATATATCACTAGGTCTTCGAACAGGTCAAAGAAGCACGAGCTGAGGGCAAGCTCGAGAACTTCTCGTGAGCTTGATGTGCTGTGCATAGAGCATGGCATGGCGAACTGGTTCTGTATAGAGCCAGCTGGTCCGCTGCCCAAGCGATTTCACGGAATTTAATTGGCTTTAAAATTCCAGCATGTGTGATTTTCATGTTTCTTCTTCTTTTTCTCATTTTCATTCTTCCTCATTCGGACTGTGATCTTTGTTCACCTTAATACGATGGATGTGGGATTCGACATGTATCAAACGCAGTGATGTCAAGAAACGGATTCATGAGGAGGCAACTTCGGGCTTACTGAACATTGAAAACGGCTGGTTAATTCGTAGATATGGACATTACACATTATTTGTTCAATGCCAATGCCATACTGTTTCATCTAATCTACTGCAATTCGAGTCAAATGAAAATGGAACGTGATGTGGCCCGTGCCCTTCTAGAAACCCGCGCCCGAACCTCCGACGTCCCTCTTGGCTTTGCCCCGACACTTTGCACTCGTCCTTGACCATCAATTGCAGTTTGCATAGAGTCACCCGAAATACGATAATCTACCCGTCCCAGTCTCTGCATAACGCCTGAAAGCGCAACACCTCGACCCTGAGAACGGCGACGACACGAACATAACAGGTCTTACCTGAAATCGTTCAAAATGGCACCAACAAAGCAGGAACTATCCCTGCTCATAAACCCGCTCGTTCCTGAAGCCGTCCAGCACAACAACCGCGTACGTCTCAACCTCAAATACCTTCCTCTCCTGACTCAACTGCATCGAATCATCCACCTAACAATGCACAGGTCCTCTCCTCCCTCCACAGCTTAACAGCCTTCCTCCTCGGTCTCTCCGCCGGCATCCTCGCCCTGCAATCAACAGCCGGCTTTGCCTTCTACTTCGGCGGCACGGTCCTCGTCTCCGGCCTCTTCCATCTCTTTCTAATCCAGCGCTCTGGCACCGGTGCGGGCGCTTTCTTCCCCGGTAACGGCGGCGAGGTTGAAGGGTCGATTGTGATGGATGATATGGGCGGGGTTGTGAGAATGCAGTTGGAGAAGAAGGGCGGGTATATTCTGAGGAAGGGCGCTTGGAAGGATGTCTGGTTTGGTGGTGGTGTTCTGAGTGAGGCGCTTAGTGGGTTTGTGCTTGGGTGGGCTGGTGTTGGTGGTGTTTTGCGCTGATTTGGTATGTTTCGAGCTGTGGTATCTATTTTGTAACTTGTGGGTTAGGTGGATTCATGTCATCAAAATACTAGAGCTATATGAGAGTATGGAAGGCTATCTGCGTACGTAGGGATGTGGCAACTATATTAGGCTTTCTATGACTCGAGGCAAGTGGTTATGAAGAGAATCAATGCGATCTATATAGGTTGAGGGTATCCCTAGTAAGAAATTCAAACAGGCACATAGCCTGGAAAGCACATTGCGCCAACGAATATATGTGATGAGACTTCGCCAAACCAAATGGGAAGATGTACAGAATATTAACAGGTCATATCAGTCATAGTGGTCTCCAAACCAGGGACGTCCACAATGGATGCAAACATATGCTAGAAGAAAATGCTTCACATGTGCGGGATCTCGTCGGACGAGTTGGCCACGGCACTTTGCAGCGCGCTTGTCAGATCAATATGGAAGAACGGCCGGTTCATGCCCTGCACGAGTGCCACCTTGCGTCGGCTGCGGTAGGCCTTGCTGTCTGTCAAGTCGCGCGACAACTTGTCCTCGCGGATAGAGTCATCGGAGGAGGAAGTCTCGATGCCGTGAGTCTCCTGTGCCGTGGCTGTCGAGTCGTCCTTCATGCCGGTCTCCAGATCTTCCTGGTGCATGCTATGCTCGCGCTGGTTGTTGACCATTTCCGCGAGGGCGGCGGCAGAGGAGCTGCCTTCGATCTCGGCCACGCTGAAGATCGGCTTCCAGCGGTGGAAGCCATCGTCGGACGTCGGTGTTGGGTATCCGAACCCGGCGGCGGCGAGACCACGTTTTGTCCAGCGGTTGTTGATGTGGGCAAAGTGCCACTGCACCGTTCGAGGCGAGGCGTACATGTCCAGCTGATTCCGCACGTCGATCAGGTTCTGGATTGATGTCACATCCACGTTATTGACTGAGGAGAAATCAAGAATGACGGCTTGCAGCAGCGGGCGAGTATCCTGAGCCTCATCTTCACCCTTCTTACCAGCATCATTCCAAGGGCGATCGCCGGGTCTTTTGAAGGCGTGGGGGTTGGTACGGCGAGTGGACTTGAAGATGGTCTGTACCAAATAGTCGGTGTAGTGGTTGGCATTGGGATAGTTGAAACCCTCGGAAAAGCGGTAGATGAAGATACCGGGTAGGGGCTGCTCAACTTCAATGTCGGGGTTGGAACCATCGGTGTGGTTGATGGGCAGGAAGATAGAGCGTTCAGCGTGTTCCTCTTGCTCAGGGGAGTCCCTGTTGTTTCCAAGAGACCCGTACTTCCCATCGCCGTCCAGCAGGTGATCTCCGACCACCGAGTGGATGGTTACACGACCGAGGAACTGGCCGCGGGCCTTGGCCACACGGAAGAGCAGAACTGCCACCGACACGCAGATCGTGCAGTAGATACCGTCCTCGATCGAAGAAAAGACGGTAACGATAACACCGATGAAGAAGATGATGGCATCGAAGGGGGAGACTCGCCAAAACTGGTACACGGTATTCGGAGGGGTAATCAAATCACCCACGGCGTGGATGATGACACCGGCGAGAGAGGCTTGGGGAATGTAGAAGAAAAGGGCAGGCAAGGCGTAGATGGCCAACAGCACTACAACAGCGGTGATTAAACCAGCCAGAGGAGTCCGCACACCGGCCTTGGATTTGATGGCCGTACGAGAGAAAGAACCAGTCGCCGGGTAACCACCGAGGAAGGGACCGAGTAGGTTGGCGACACCGATCCCGACGAATTCCTGCGAGGGATCAATGGTGTAGTTGTTCACACGACCGAACGACTTGGAAATGGCAATGTGCTCAATCAGAAGAACGATAACGCCAGCCGGCAGCTGGCCGACGAAGGCCTGGATGACCTTGGTATCCATGGTGGGCACGGCGGCGTGCTGGAAACCCCGAGGCACGGTTCCCAGCAGTTTGAACAACGGATCATGCCGGCGGTGCAGGTTCACGGCCGCACCGATCATGGTGTAGAACAGAATGACAAACACTGTGCGTAGGGTCGAGGCAAAGAACCAGATTTTGGCGTAACGCGGTTGCTTCTTCGCGCCATAGGTGCAGGCGAAACGGATAATATACAACATCGCACAGGCCGTGACACCCACTGCCGCGTCGATAGTGGAGGTGGGCAGGTATTTCAACGTATTGATAATGACCTTGTAAGTCGCACCACGGGTAGAGAAATCGGCTGTTTCACCCAGCATAGTAGAAACCTGACCGGAACAGATGTTGATAGCAGAGCCGGTCATAAAGGCAGAGATAGCGGGGAGTGGGATGAAATCGACGATGAAACCCAGTCGGAGGAAACCCATCGCAGTGACGATACCACCCAAGATAACCGCGAAACAGGATGCAACGACATGTTTGGGGACATCGGGATGTTGCGCATTAACCTGGCTTACGACCTCGCCAGTCAAAGTCGACATCACGGCCACGGGCTGCGTAAAAGAGTTAGCACATCATGCCAAACTGGATCGTCGGCACAACTCACCCCGATCGTAATATCCTTGGAGGTAGCAAAGAACCAATAAATCAAGACACCCATGAAGGATGAGTAAAGACCGTACTCCACAGGCAGCTCAGCCAGCTTGGCGTAGGCCATACCCTGCGGCACGACAACGGCACCGACGGTGATACCCGCAACCAGATCACCATAGAGCCATTGCAAGTTGTATCGACCAATCCAATTTAGGAAAGGGAACAAACTGATTAAGTAGTTGAGGCATTGACGGCCAGACGGAAAGACCTCACGAAGCCATTCGAGGCTGGTCGGCTCGGGCTCGTTGTAGGAATAGGTGTCGACAGTGCCAACGGAGAAAGCCGATTCGCCTCGAGTGACGGGGTCAGTGGCGCCGAGGGGATCTCTGTATGCGAGCTTGATACCAAGGCCCTTGGCGAGGGTATGGCCGACCTTGGTGGCCTTTTCACCAGCCATGATCAACACAGGTTGATTAAGGTGGAAAGGTCAAGGTTGAAAAGACGTTTGAGAGTTGACAGGTATCAAAAACGTGGCGAATGAGCAAGGATGGAGAATATAAGAATATAACAGTCGCAAAAAGCTCAGTACGCAGTGCCCATCGCGCCAACAGAAAATAGAAACCAGGGGAAGTGGATGCGTGCGTGATCCGGGAGAATATGGCGTAATATCAAGCTAGAAGCTCGATTTGGCTATAATTTGATATTGCGAACGCACAGGACGCTGATGGCACGGAGGTTTTGAAGAAAAGCAAAACTAGAGGGCGAAGCAAAAACAT
Organism: Penicillium sp. DT28; assembly: GCA_036712075.1. NCBI lineage: Eukaryota > Fungi > Ascomycota > Eurotiomycetes > Eurotiales > Aspergillaceae > Penicillium > Penicillium sp. DT28. Next base: position 380,748 of record JAZHLO010000002.1, read on the forward strand.
AAAGAATAAGAACGGGTGCCATGGATGTGTCCCACCGATGATCGCACTTCCAAGGTGGAAGTGCCTGGGTCCACCCTGTCCATGGCTCCAGGCCTGGAAGCGTAGATGACGAACGTGGAGGAGGATAATTCCGGAGAACATTGTGTGATGACTTATCAAACCCTAATAGTTCTACTATCACACCACCTCTACTTCCATATATATTATAAATATCTATTTCGATGAACATAGGATCATTAAACTGAATCATAATTCATCTAAATGATGTTTATACATAGCTACGTAGATATTCAATTGATCTCATGCCAAGAACATTCATGACGAATCAACGCATCCACGCGAGCAGAGACGATCGATTGTGGGTCAATTTATCTCATTCCCACCAATCACATCGCTCCCTGATGGTGAAATCAACTGCATCGATGGTGACAGAAACTGTTCCACGACCTCCGCTGACCAACTCCACTACACATTTTTGCCTTCCTAACTCGTAGTTCTGTCCCTCTGCTATAGGTGGGACCTGCCATGCATCTCCTTCGGCAACCTGTACGTTGTTCATTCCCGAGCATCGTCCTCCGCCTAGATCCACTCGTCAGTCCGGACTCCAAAGAACCTTCTCCAGCCCCAGTCCGCGCTTGGCAGAGCTTTGATGTTTCCTACTTTGTAAGGTCGTTAGGGTTGCCCCTAATCAACATCTATCGCGGAACCTAATCGACCTATTGCTTTCCCTTCTTGGAACCCGATCGGCGCGTCTGCTACACGTTCTCCTTTCACAGAGATATGCTCCGTGTCCAATTGGTTCTATGTGACAGGCGTTCCATATAAATAGGCGTTTCGTCCCCAGTCCACGCCATCCCGATCCGAGTCACGTCATGGGGCTCCAGCTTTCACGGCCCATAACTTTAAAATCTAACTCACAGTGACATATCAACTTAGCTGCAACTCGGTCCACCGTTGTTTCGAGAAGACCACTCTCTTTGTACAGACATAGGCACAGCCGTCTTACGTACATGACATTCACGTGGCCTAGCTGATCACGCAATGCATGTCTTTTCTTCCAGCTGGCTTTGGCGCTGTCATACTGCTGATGTGGGCTCATCACCAACAATTGCGTTCTCAAGTGTTGCAGCTACATACACCCGTCGCTTGTATCATAGCTTGATGCTCCTAGATCAGAATACAGGGGAAGAGAACTGTTTGCCATCGGCGCTGAGCTCATGATGTACTCCGTACTGGGCTCGGATGGAGATGCATATGCAGGGCATATACAACGTGTTCTGCAGAAAACCCAATCACTATATGTCTTTCATAAGCGCTTACATCGTTACGCAACTCCGTTGTTCCAGAAGCTCTAGTTATATGCAGGAATTCACTGCATAGGATACATTTAGCTGCACTAGATGCTATGTACCAGTCCAGCTACTACTATCCAGGTACGGCGACTTCAACCACATTTAGCATACATACAATGCGGGGGCTGACGCCAAGCGGCTACCGTCACGAAAGGAGAATATGAAAATGCGGTTAAAATGGACAGATTGTGGATGGAGGATTATATATGTCCGACTCTTGCTGCGTGAGAGTTTGGCCATGGCAGTAGATGGAATTCAGAAACGCGCACCAGCTCACGTTCTTGACGGCCCTATTGATTGCTGTCCCCGTATGCATACAAAGGAATAGCATTCTTGGTTGTATCTAGCCGCCACCACTCTGCGTATTTCTTTGCCCCGCCGACTGCACCTGGGATGCCACTGATCCGGTTGCTGGGAGCATATCGAAAGCTCGGCTCTGTGCGTACTATGAGATTGACATCCGCGCAATGGGTTATGATCCTACCTCTTCTGACATCATCTCGCTTCCCTCCTGCTCGCTGATCTCGTTGACAGGCTTACTCAAGACCTTGTGCGCCTTGTTCGACCAGCGAACTTGGTCTGGATGAACGCGGTCCTCATCTACAGCCCAAGCAGGCCACTGCGAGTCAGATGACCATTCAGCTGCTCAGTGTCCTTCATGACTTACCAGCAGGGGCCTCTGCCAGCGCGGCGCTTTGGTTCGTAATGAACTCAATTTCTTCGTCTGACAGCCGCTCGCCTCGGCGCGCCCGTTCATTCATGCGATTTCTAAACTGCAAGGTGTCGTCCATATTTCCAGGATCAAAAGGGAAGGAGTCATAGATCGACGCTGATGCAGGATGGCATCAGGACTTTTCTTTTATACATTGGCATTTGCCTGATATGATGCGGGATTTGGTAAGTGGCCGGGCGTCGGATGCGATTTCCAGGACATGCCGCCTCATTGCCACTAGCCAGCCAGGGATTGTACTTTGGCGCTGCTTACACTCGGTGCTACTAGGCATGCCGGCTAGCGTTCATCGCCAGCGTCGTAGGAACCACATCTCATCTCGACTTCAGCTGGGGGTTACCGCTTTAGGATGATTAGTGGGGCCTCTATTCAAGGAGGTGGCAATGAGTGCAAGATATAGGAGATTCAGAGAGGAAGGAAGGAGTAAAGACGTCGAACGGGCGAGGTCAAATCTTTAATATTCGGGGGAGAGATGAGAGTCTACAGAACAGCGTAAAAGGGCGCTAAGCCTGGAACGGTAAAACTAACCGCATCTAGTAATTGGAGTGCCTTTAGATGGACACCCCCGCGATATCATGCCAAATTCCTCACTTATCCTACAGCCTACCAATACGGTCCCAGAATATCAGTCATGAAGAATGCATTCAATCGGAAAACCACGCAATGTCTATCCAGAGTCGTCATCAGTGCAGGCTAGAAACAAAAAAAGCAGAAAAAGGAAACCCATGATCCCTGTCATCCAATGGAGAGAAAGGAATGGTCCTTTCTGACTCCCTCGCAGGCTGCATCGTGGTCTCATTGTTTCATCACAGCTTCTCTTCGTCATCGCAACTCCTGCCGGCACCCACCAGATTCCCATAGGGAAAATCAGATATAAATTGAAACGCATGAGAAAGGCAAGATGAAGGGCCATGCGGGAAAAAAGGAGTTACAGGGCAATATGAAAACGGAGCAAAGAACCGAGGAGATGTGAATCTTCCCCATAACTTCGAGCGAACGCCATCGCAAAACAGGAGGTGTTTCACATGAGCGGAAAAGAAAAAGAACTTCAGTCCCGGCTTGAATGCCGGTCGGCCCCTTCACATGGTATCATAAGCGAGGTATCATCAGTGGCTCGGGCCAATCAGGGCGTTGGGCTGGGATTGTGCTCTCGCGCTTACTGCGAGGCGCACTGCACCCGCTCAGCACCAGGAGGAACGTCGTCCTCATCCTCGTCCATGGCAGAGCCCTGGGCGTGGGCGCGGGCCTGCCCTCCCTCGCTGGCCTCTGGGTTCTCCAGCTCGAAGTCCTCGACCATGGCATCGGCCGGGGGCTGGTGCTGCTGCATGCGGGGCGGGAGCACCTTCTCGAGGAGCTCGAGGTTCTGCAGCTGATCCTTCTCGGGGAACTTGACGTCGAACTTGATATAAAGGTTGCCGAAGTCGTGGTGGCGGAACGAGGGCATACCCTGGCCCTGGATAACCTTGATGGCATCGGGAACGATAACCTCGCCAGCAGCGATGTTCACGGTCATCCACCTATCATCGAGGTGCTCAATGTGGATAGTACCACCGGCCAGCGCGGTCAGCAGGTCGATCTCAGCGTGGTAGAACAGGTCGTCGCCCTTGCGCTGGAAGCGGGGTGAGGCTTCTGCTGAATCTCGAAGACAACATCACCGGGCATAACACCGGGCATCTGGTCACCCTCGCCGCGGAACTCGATCTTGTGGCCGTCGCGCACACCCTTGTCGACGTGAACGTGCAGCACCTTGCGCTCCACGATGGTCTTCTTGCCGCTGCACTTCTTGCAGCGGTCCTTGTCGCGGATGATCTCGCCCTCACCGTTACAGTCGGGGCAGACAGTCTGGAAGCGCTGGATCATGGGACCCATCTGGCGCATCATAGTCTTCATACCGCTACCGCCACAGCCTGTGCACTCCTTGACAGCGCCCTCCTTACCGCCGCGGCCATCACAGCCGGGGCAAATGACAGACTTCTGGAGCGCCAATTTGGACACCTTGCCACGGTAAATGTCCTCCAGGTTGACCTTGTGTACGTGGTGGATGGTACGAGCCTTCTTTGGGCCAGTGTCGCGCATACCACCACCGAACATGCCGCCGAAGCCACCACCGCCGCCGCCGAAGAACTGCGAGAAGAGGTCCTCGGCGTTCATACCACCAGCGCCGCCGCCGCCCTCCAGGCCCTCCTCACCATATTGGTCGTAGATGCTACGCTTCTGTTCATCGGACAGGACCTCGTAGGCGTGCGACAGCTCCTTGAACTTTTCAGCGGCCTCCGGATTGTCCTTGTTCTTATCTGTATAAGGCGAGTTCCGAGTCAGCGAAAATCCGGCTAGTCGAAGAGGGGTTCGGGGATCAGGCACATACCAGGGTGATACCGAAGGGCACCCTTTTTGTAGGCAGTTTTCAGCTGAGCCTCAGTAGCCGTAGGGGCGACCTGTATATCGCGAAAAAGCGAGATGTTAGTTGATGTTCCCATGCTCTCTGGAAATCTCCGGAGGATTGCCCAAACATACCCCCAAGATGTCGTAGTATGCGGTCTCCTTGACCATTGCGACGAGGCAAAAGAGCGTGAGAGATTAAGACGAACAAGAGGCGACAAACAGGGCGAAGTCAAAGGAGATGCCCAAAGTGGTGGGGGGTTTGGATGAATGTGAAAGGTTGAAGTTGAATATCTTAGGATGGTTAAGAGAGAAAGCCGAGAAATGCCTTGGTAATCTTTTTTCCAGGTACTGTACGGGTGTCACAATATAAATTACCAAGACACTATTTCGCCCCTTTGAGCTTTCTGCTCTTTTTTATTTTTTTTTCTACCAAAAGAAACTGTCAAAGATGCCTTTTACCCTGTTGCCCTCATCTTCTGGTGCTTTCTTTCTCTGCCTCCATTCTGGTGAATCGGGCCCGAGCGTCGATTCCATGGGATTCTGCGGCTTTCGGTGACTTTCGCTAGTTTTCTACGCGCTTCCATGTACGACGGGTGTATTGCATGTATTGTATTGATGAGTAAGAGAGTGAAGATCGATCATTGATTGACGCGGCTTATTCAGATGCAGGACTTTGTTCTTACATCCAAGGTTCAACCTTAAAAGTATGATTGGATTTGACCGAGTCGCCTCCCAATATGTACCAGATCAGAAGAAATGAGTTTTCTTCTCCACGCCACTTGATAATAGATTCTACATTTCTTATCGATAAGCGGAAAAGTTCTGCAATCGTCGGAATTCACCGAGGTCGATAAGCATTGATAGGGTAAATTGATAAATTGATAATGATCTAAATCCCCCTCATTTGGACCTTGTAGACCCCATCTTTCAACGTTTACTCACCCAATTGATCTCCATTTCACCATGGACCAGGAACCCGGATTCATCGCGGCCGTGGAGGAGGCAAAGCAGGGCTACGCCGAGGGCGGCGTTCCAATTGGCGCCTGTCTGGTCTCCAAGGACGGCAAGATCCTGGGCCGAGGCCATAACATGCGCGTGCAGAAAGGCAGCCCTGTTTTGCATGTCAGTGTCCAAATTGGATACCGTAATCTGCCATGCGACTAACCAGATATCAGGCTGAGATGTCCGCTCTCGAAAACTCCGGCCGGCTCCCCGCCTCGGCCTACGAGGGCGCCATTATGTACACCACCCTGTCGCCCTGCGACATGTGCACCGGCGCATGCATTCTCTACAAAGTGAAGCGTGTGGTAATTGGCGAGAACCAGAACTTTGTGGGCGGAGAGGAGCTCCTCAAGACCCGCGGCAAGGAGGTTGTCGTGGTGGATAACCAAGAGTGCAAGGACCTGATGGCCAAGTTTATTAAGGAGAAGCCGGAGCTTTGGTAAGTCATGCTGGTGTTTTCTTGTTTCTTCGCGGGGTATCCCATGAGCCATGCTGATTATGACGCCGTGTAGGAACGAGGATATCTCCGTCTAAGTCCATGGAAAATTTGCATATAATAGCCCAAACAATGCCGAAGGGCGCTTCATATCCCACCCTATTCATGCTCATATCCCCAATCGCTGAATATCTCATGTATCATCATAACTTTTGGGCTCTTAGCGAGGGTTACTGATCATACCGTGAGACGGTGAACCTCCTCGAAGAAGAATTTAAGATCCTCCGGGTTCACGAAGGGAGTGATGCCTGATTTAAGATTAGCATGGATAAGGTAGAGAGGTGGTAGTATACACATACCGTGTCCCAAGTTGCAAATCCAACCCTGCTTGCCTTTTGGAAGCCCTCGACCATCTTCTCCACGGTAGCAGTGATAGCAGCACGGCCTCCATAGAGCATGCCGGGATCGGCATTGCCCTGAATCGTTACCCGGCCGTTGGCAATACGCATCGCCTCAGCGGGGTCATGCAGCCAATCCAGGCCGACAACGTTATAGCCCGACTCGCAAAGGTCATCCAGAGCGTACCAGGCGCCCTTGGCAAAGACAGTCATGGGGACGGGCTCCAGACCCATCTCCTTCAATCGCTTGGGCAGGTTGGTGGAGATGTGTCGCAGGTACGGGAGCGAGTGCGAGGCGAACGTAGCAGGCGACAGCTCGCCGGCCCATGAGTCAAAGACCTGCACCAGCTGGGCGCCAGCGCCAACCTGGAGCGCCAGGTATTCTACACAAATTTCGGCGATCTTCTGCAGCAGCGCTTGGGACTCCTTCGCGTACTTGTAAACCCAGGTCTTGGACTGGACGAAGAGCTTGCTGCCACCGCCCTCGACCATGTAGCATAGCAGCGTCCACGGCGCACCACAGAAACCAATGAGCGGAACACGGCCCTTGAGCTTAAGGCGTGTGAGCGAAATAGCTTTGTACACGTAATCGAGCTCTGCCTTCACGTCCACTTCCTTCGCCATCACTTTTTCGTACTGTCCGTCCGTCGGCGACTGCAGCGGCTCGGGGAAGTGCGGGCCCTTCTTATCCACCATTTCCACTTTCATGCCCATGGCCTGCGGAATAACCAGGATATCGGAGAAGATGATCGCGGCATCGATGAGGCCAGCGTACCGGTCAATGGGCTGGAGGGTCAAGGTCGACGCGACCTCCGGTGAGCGGCAGCATTCGAAGAAGTCCCGGCCGCCTTTGGCTTCATGGTACTCGGGGAGGTAGCGACCGGCTAATTCAAAGCGGTTAGACGGATCTAATATGGAATTGCAAGGCGAGGAATGTAGAGTCAAAGTTACCCTGTCGCATAACCCAAATAGGCGGACGCTCCACCTTCTCACCTGTGATTGTCAGCGGCAATTACCCACGATTGGATTGAAGCACTTACCCCGTGCAGTCCTCAGCAACAGGTCATTCTTCAAAGGCTCGAATTGTTCTTGCATTGTGGCTGGTCGATATGCTGGAGGAGGGGAAGTGGTAGGATTTCTCGGGAACGATTGGGTTGGTCCCCACCAAAGAATCTGACCGAGGAACTAGAATACGCGATACGAGAGACCTGGAGCAAAAATAGAATCATCCCAGGCATCAACATATCATATATCTTTAGACATTGCTCATCAGAGATATAGCGAGAGCCGCTTACACTTCTACGATCATAATCATGCCAGATCCATATCACCTCATATCTCAGAGCCGCTTCCACCGGCGCATCAATCTCGATACCGCATATGGCTCGCTCAACATCACTTTTGCCGACATTGGGTGCGAAACGGGCCCCGCACTCCTTTTTATGCCGGGGATGTTTTCTTCGCGCTATCTTGGCATCCCATTGCATGTAATTGCAGAACGAGCTGGTGTGCGCCTACTGGTTGTTGATCGGCCGGGCATGGGCGCATCAACCGACGTTCCACTCGCTCAACGCGTTGCCGTATGGACCGACATGCTGCCGCGTTTCCTGGCATATCTCAATATTCCACGCGTGAGCCTTGTCGCACATAGTGCTGGCACTATCTATCTGCTCAATACATGGGCCCAGTGTCGTGACTATATCAACCCGGTCATGGCAGTAATAGGTATCGTTTCTGACCCTCCACCCTTTTTACCTTTTGCCCATTCTTACTTTCAATATATTCTAGCTCCTTGGGTTGACCCAGCATACTCGCATATGACAATCATGCAAATGGCACAGTATGTGCCCACAAAGGCATTCGCATTCTGGAATAAAATCCCACGCTTTTTTGTGACTCAAGCTAGTCCCGTGTTATCAGCCAGTGGAGCTCTCGTTCGTCATATGTCGCCTTCTGGGAGTAGTGACTCCAATGAAACAGCGGAGGATATTTCATTTCTAAATGATAACTGGCGACGAGTCGAACGTGAACATGGCGTACCCCTCCCAGAGCAGAAGAAACTCGTCCAACTTGCTATCCGTTATATGCACGCCGAGGACACAGTCGGTGCCAATAGCGAGGCTATGCAAGTTCTACGCAAAGATGGTGGTAGTAGCTGGGGAGTTTGCTCAGACTACGCAGAATGCGCGAAAGCTCTAGCCACCGACAGATTTACTCTCCGTGCCTATTTTGCCGCAACGGATGCTCTGGTAGGCAAGTCTGGACAAAAGTATTTCGAAGAGTGTTGGCAGGCACCTGGTGTTGAGGCGATTGATTTCTTCTCCACAACAATCGAGGGATCAGATCATGATACTGTAGCGCAGTCGGTAGAAGCCTGGGAGGATATATTCTCCTCTCTAAAAGTTCCATTGGCCACATGAACTTTCGCAGATGGAAAATCATGCATAACCACTGAACTTACATCCCTGTTTTGCTCTTCGTCTTATATATTTCCTTACATCAATAAGGGATTTTGTTATAGAATTCTACGATAGTCAACTCCTGTTCCAGAACAGCCATCCTTCCCGGTCAACTAGTTCCTCTATAGACCGAGCATCGACAGCGTTCTCGAACGCGCCAAATTTGATCTCCTCAATCTCCCCATGACAGCCGTCTCTGAACAAGGCAGGCAAAAGCACGCCAACCCCAGCGGCACCCAAGACAATCTCATGGCTCTCGAATCCCTCCATCATCAAAGCCTGATTGAGTGCTTGTTTATCATCCTCCTTAAGGTCCGGGCGAGGTAGTATGATGGCACATCCACCGCCACCGGCGCCAGTAAGCTTTGCCCAGCCGACATGTGTATTCGCTGCGAGCTCGCAGACACGCTCGAGGAGGGGGTGCGAGACACCGAGCCTAGCAAGGAGCTTCTGGCTGTCACAGAACAGGCGCCCCAGATTCTCCACAGTAGCCTGGCTATTATGACGGTAGCCAGAGTAGACTGGGGAAGAGCTGGAGAATATCTGCAATGCCTTCTCGGTGAGCTGGCCAATCTGATCCAAGGCCTGCTCAAACAACTCAGGCTGTTCGTGTTTTAGCCTACGAACTTTCTCGACCTGGTCGGCCGTCGTACGCGGCTGTTTGGTATCGACGAGAAGAAGGCGCAGACTCGGGAAGTCATCGATCGGGGTGACGAATGATGGCTTATCCTCAATTCTACCGTCCACCACGTTCTTGCGGAAGAGCACAGCTTTGCCCTGACATGAGACAGTGTTGTCAACCCCGCTCGGGTCTCCATGGATGCAGAGCTCTCCAGCGTACGCCCAGTTGTTGATGTGCTCTAATTGCTGTTTGGCTTCTTCGACTGGTTGGTCTGGATGTGGGGATGAAATGGCCCGTGTTTGAATAAGTAGCGCCGTACTCAAGCAGACACTAACACTCGCACTGCTGCCCAGGCCAGCGCCAACTGGAATAGTCGATCGAAGCGTGTACATGAATCCGTGGCATTCTGGGGAGCCGAGGGAGAGGAAGAGGTAGAGAAAGGCAGTGGCAGAACCTATATGGATCTTGCGCTCCGTTTCGGGAAGATTTGGGGAGACGAGGTCAACATGCGGCTTAATGGCGGCCAGTAGGGTCTTGTCCAGGGAGTCGACGTGTGAATTATAGAGCTTTCTGTCGGGCGCCTGCTGGAACGCCTCCCAGGGCAAGCTGGCGATGTCCCATGTGTGGTGCATTTTGATGTCGCTGAAGTTGAGACTGACGGTTCGCTCGGACTTGGACAGGGTCTTGACACTGAGATAGGATCGGAGCGAGATGGCGGCGGCGATGACTGGCCTGCCATACACAGCAGCATGTTCACCCAGTACGATAACTTTGCCAGGTGCGGAAACCATGAATGAGGACGACATCGACGATGAGTCTGTTTTCTAGGAAAGGGGGATGGCGTTGGGGTGAATGGGATGAACGGGGTGACGAGTGAAAACTCAGGTATAAAAGATCACCCAGGACCCGTAGTGGTTTGATTTCAATGTGCGATGGCGACCCTTGTATACCTCGATCGCCCCCTTTTATGTACCTGTCCGAGTGGATCAACCTTTCAAAGTTGGGGTATACACTTGAAAATTGCGAGTATAAGAGAATAGCATAGCGCTTACAGACCACGAATAATAATATCAGAGGGTCAAAAAAGAAGGCCACCTTTCCATCATGGCCACACTAATCTACTAACATGTGCGGAGAAGGGTGACAATAGTGAAGTTACCTCGGGAAGCAATCAACTCGCTGAGTCCACGGTTACAACCTAAGTATCCAGAACCCTTTGTTTTTTCTCTAGGATTTGTTGGGGTCGGAGTTGAGGGGCATTATTTCTGAAGCTATAGAGCGTCAAGGTGTTGCCTATGAAGCTACAGACGGCGAGGGGAAGAGCAGGAGAAATGAAAGTAAAATGAATTGAATTGCTTGAATTGAAGAATTGACAAGTGATATAAGTAAGGTCCGTAAGAGGGCAAAGGCCTTGAAAGATGGCTATATGAAGGTCAATCAAATGTTGAAAATACAAGGACGTAATAGACTCACCTTTCCATTGTTCGGAACCTTGAAATATCTCTATGGTTGTTTGAACATTTTGTTGTTGTTCAGGGTGGTTGAGGTATTATGCACGTTTGAGAGGTCGTGCTAGTCTTGAGTATGGAGCGTCAAGTCCAAGTATCTATCCCTTGTTGCATTGATTGTCCTGAGGTTGGAAACCCGCCACAATACAGCAAGCAGTAGCAGAGGCAGTCGAGTAAGGAAAGATTCGAAGAGGCGGAAGAATTAGAAGGAGTTGAACGAGCCGAAGAAGTCACAGAATTCAAAAGGTAGACCAAGTAACTGTCACTTGTCGCATCGATTGTCCTGAGGTTGAAAACCCGCCACGACACAACAAGAGACATTACAAGGCAAGAAGGTAGGAATCTCAGGGAGATGTTGTAAGCCGCGCTGTCAGGTATCACGGTGGGGTATTGACAAGTGATATAAGAAGGACGGTTGGAGGATGGGAGCCTTGAAAGATGGCTATACGAACGTTAGTTGAAGGTTAAGATATAAGTTGTACGAGATAGAGTAAACTCACCTTTCCACGGACCTGGCGGCTGAGAGGTCATGCAAGTCTTGAGAAGTTGCAAGACTCGAGAAGCTATGAAGGTCTTGAGATGTCATGAAGGTTTGAGAAAGTCTTGAGAGGCAAAAGAGAGACATGATCATGTCATGCTAAGAAGTGATCACAGACATGATCGAGGATGACTGAGAGCCATGATTATGGATGATGGCTGAGAACCATGATGATGGACAATGACTGATGACCGATGACCAGGATGATAGATGATGATAGATGATGACTTGGTTGGATGATTGGAGTGGGGGTGGAGAAGATGTGGAGAAGGGAAGCTTGGCAAGGAGTGGGGAAGGCCTTATTTATAGTGCGTAGATGCCTTGTAAACTAGGCACCAGTAATAAGCGAGATCACGTGATATCGAGGGACCTACGCTGTACATAATTTTGGTAGCTACGTAGGTAGATTAATTCGACCCTCTTGTCACTTATAATTGCAGGACCACCTGGGAACCCATGACATAAATCATGCGTCCATGTATCTTAGCCCGTGAACGCTGAGACTCTACCTGCTGAGACAGGTCCCTAGTATTTCTAAGAACAGAATCTATATTTCGGAATGTTGTCTGCTTCCCCTCATTAGCTACGATTAGGGATGCTCACAATATGTAGTCATTGTATTCATTCGCGCTCAAGCGTGCGGGTTCAGCCTTGAAAACTCATTGGGATATATTCGTACATTCAAAGGGCGTTTTGGCTCAGTCATCAAACTTCATCTTTCGGAGATTTACCAAATTGTACAAGGAATCATCGAATGCCTTCTTCTGCTTCGGCTCGAGACTCGCCGAAAGGTCAACTGTGCCCGCCGAATTCATTTCAGCCGCCATTGAATCGTCTGCCGGGCTCCAGATAAGACTGCCCTGGGAGGAGCTGACTTGGAAAGATTCGACAAGAGTCTGGGGTGATCCGGGGCTCGATTTCCATGTGTTTGTCGAGCTAGGCTCCCGAACCGTATCCACAGAGACGACAACGGTTTCCTTTGAAGGAATTCCAGTCACATCGAGGACATTTCCGGAAAGCTGAATGGTACCCTGGGGCTTGAGGGTGTTGTCATCCTCGAGAGTGAAGGAGAGAAGCTGTGCGCACCTGATTTAGAAGTTAGCATGCGTTTTCAACCTTTATGGAGTGGTGCATACCCTTCCAAACCAACCAGGATTGCCCTTACAGGACCGGCCTGTTTTTGGATATAAATTTCCCAAATTCCGCGAACAATGACGTCCTGCGCTTGCACGGCCTCATTCAGTGAGATCTTTTGGATAATCTGCCCTTCTATCCAGTTCCACACAATCAAGTAGCCATCGCCACCACCAGAGACAAGGACCTTGGGTGCCCATGAGGGAATGAAGAGCTTGCTAATAAAAGAGGTATGCCCCAAGCAATACTGTTCAATGACATGTACTTGGGGGATTCCACGCGAGACACGGATATGCTCATCGCGGTCTGCAGTGAGAATGTAGCTTCGTGCACGACTGTCAGGCGAGTCTTGAGGCACAGATGCGGAAACCAAATCCAGAAGAACCGAGACATGGCCGAGAATGACCTGATGCTCGAAGTTAAGGGCCTCCTTCTCCTCCGCGGCAGCCTTTTTCTCACGTTCCAAACGCTCCAGGGTGCGCTTTTGCTGTTCCAAGGTTTCCAAGTTGCGCTTCGTATGCACCGTAAGCGGTGTCGCGGATGGCTCTAGGGGCTTGTATTGTTTTGGCTCAGTACGCTTCACGTAATCTCCGGGAAGCAATGGCATAGCATATGCATCTCCAAACTTGTCACCGCACAAGAGAGTTTGACCATCAGGTGTCAGTGTCAATGCACTGGGACGCTTTGGCATTGTTCTGCGATCAGATTAGCATTTGTAGGGCACTGAAGATATGTCTCTTACCGAGAACTGAGCTCTTGCAGATTGCCACCTTCGCTCAAGCTAAACGTTCGAATACATTTGTCCTCGGCGGTGACGACTGCTACATATTTGGCGTCGAGAGAAACAACCATGAGGGGAATATTGGACCAAGCGGGGCCCTTGTCCTTTGACTCCTTCTTTGGTGCCCTCTGCTCGATCTGTTCCTCTGTAGAAGCTACACCAGCAGACTCCGAGGCGTCTACGTTCTGGGGCCATACATCCAAGCGTTGGCCAGTTGCTGCGGCATAGGTGTAGAGGTTCCGACCCGCCGAAGCGATCAGCACATCCTGCTGGCCAGCTGCCTGTCGATTGACATACTGCAGACACTGAATAGGGTGTTGGAAGCTGGCCATGGCGAACTCGGCCTTGAATCGACTCGGTAAAAATTTCAACACCACGGAAGATTGATGATAGGTGCACTAACAGCAACGAGAGATAGATTAGATCCAACTGGATAAGGCAAAATCAATCAAGAGAATCAATTGCCCCGGAATTTAATCCAGTAATCATTAATTCAAAAGAAAAAGAGCTCAAGCTCAATCGCTTACTCACCAAGGAATAATCACGTGACCCACTAGCGAACCGAAAATGAATTTCCCACAATTCCGCACTGGACTTTCTTTCTCTAACAACCACCAAAAACCCTTAAACAACCTATCTTCATTACAACAAGAAGAAATGGGGGGCAAGTCCGCTACCAAGGCCGCTTACTTCGATAAGCTCAAGGCCCTTCTCGATGAGTACCGCACCGTCTTCATTGTCGGTGTCGACAATGTGTCTTCCCAGCAGATGCACGAGATCCGTATCTCCCTCCGTGGAGAGGGTGTCGTCCTGATGGGAAAGAACACCATGGTCCGCCGTGCTCTCAAGGGTTTCATCACTGAGAACCCTGAGTTCGAGCGCCTGATGCCCCACGTCCGCGGTACGTTTCCCACCGTTCAAGTCGATTTTTTTCGAACTTTCCAGGGAATCAATTGAGCTAACATGATGCTTCCTTCACAGGTAACGTTGGTTTCATCTTCACCAACGGTGACCTGAGCGCTGTCAAGGAGAAGATCCTTGCCAACCGTGTCGCTGCCCCCGCCCGTGCTGGTGCCTTCGCTCCCGGTGACGTCTGGGTTCCCGCCGGTAACACTGGTATGGAGCCCGGTAAGACCTCTTTCTTCCAGGCCCTTGGTGTCCCCACCAAGATTGCTCGTGGTACCATCGAAATTGTTTCCGACCTCAAGCTCATTGAGGCCGGCAGCAAGGTCGGTGCCTCTGAGGCCTCTCTGCTCAACCTGCTGAATATCTCTCCCTTCACCTACGGTATGACCATTCAGCAGGTGTACGATGCCGGCCAGTGCTTCAGCGCCGATGTCCTTGACATCACCCCCGAGCAGCTGCTCAAGACCTTCTCCTCGGCCATCCAGACCATCACCGCCATCTCTCTGGCTGCCAACTACCCCACCATCCCCTCCGTCATGCACTCCGTCATCAACGGCTACAAGAAGGTTCTTGCCGTCGCTGTCGAGACCGACTACTCTTGGCCCGAGATCGAGGAGCTCAAGGACCGCATCGCCAACCCCGATGCCTACGCCGCTGCTGCTCCCGCTGCTGGCGCCGCCGCCGCCCCCGCTGCTGCTGAGGCCGCTGCCGCTGCCCCCGCTGAGGAGGCTGAGGAGTCTGATGACGACATGGGCTTCGGTCTGTTCGACTAAGCGCCTCATCATATGATGGGCTACGAATGCCATGTACTAGATTTATTTGACCCAACCCCGAGAAGGGTTGGTGAATGAAAACGACTACGAATGGCTATGGAATTTCTCCAGACTTGTTAATGGACGTAGAAAGTACGCTCCATTATCTGTCGTGACTGAAAATGGTGAGTTTACTTTTTTTTTGCTTCTTCACATCCCCCTACACCACACCTTGTGCTCTACACCCGGCGAATGATTATACATTTTTAACCCCAAGCTACGGCTTTGACGATTAAAACGCAACAACAACACTCTAATTTTTTAATGACGCCTTGCCTTGTTTTGCATCTGCTCTCCACATCATTATGCCTTGATTCTTGAAGCAATTGCTAACTATCTTGAAGTCGACAGGTTTCTTTCTGCCATCAGCTCGTAGTATTGAGGTTTTCGTAGCCGATTGTAGGGGAGTACGGACTGGAGTTGGACTATGCGGCATGGGCTTGGACATGTGGACTGAGTGGTCTTGTTTTGTACTACGCAGTCTTCGAATGAGGATATTTTTTCCGCATGAGATATGTATTCTTGTCACGTGTTCCAATCTTTACCTACTTTCGTGTCGTCAAAGGCTCAATTAAGCAGTGTAATTCTCAAAGTCAGGTATAATAACCCACAAGATCTATTCGTGGTATTTGTAAAATCAAGGCATAATTAATTACAGTTCATCCAGACTTCGGAATGCGATAAACAAGAAACATTATACAAGCTAGGCATCACTGCCTCACCCAAACCGACCGCCAAAGCCACCGAGATCCCGACGGAAGAACTTGCCGATATTCTTCAGATTCTCATTCAAGTTTACTCCAGCGGTGGACTCGGATGGAGTATGCGAGTGGCTTACTGGCTGCACGGAAGTACCAGGGCCAGGCGACGAGGCCCCGGAATCTCGAGCAAGGTTGGTGTTTGAGGCGCTGCCTGTGATGCCCGCGACACCCAAGCTAGGGTTTCCGAAGCGGTCGACGCCGTCCTTGGCGGCGGAAATGATGGCCGATCCGAGCATGGAGGCGTCGAAGCGGGAGGGCATAGATGGGCCGCTGCTTAGGCCTAGACCTTGTGAGACGGAGCCGGTACTTGTAGCCATAGGACCTTGGAGAGCTGCGAGGATGGGGTTGCTTTGTTGCAGGCTGGAGGCATAGCGATCTGATGTCTTGTGCAATTGGAACAGCTCGACGAGGTGGTTTTGTTCTTGGCGACTGCGGATGCCTTTGATGTCGAGGATCTTGCGGAAGTTGTTGTTGTGCGGTCCGCGATATGAATAAGGTATGCTTGGACGAGAGCCTCGGGCGGCGATGGCCGGACCTGCAGGGTTTTGAGGAGAGTCTCTATTCTGAAGAAGCTGGTGTTTACACGTTTGGCAAAGCCTGCCGGGGCTGGAGAGGGATGGAGAGATGAGAGGCCGCTCTTGAGCGTGTAGGAGTCGAGGAGCATCTAGGATAGGGTTAGTTTGGGAAGCGAATAGTAGGTATTAGAATGAAGGCATACCTGCTCGGCGCCTGTTTCCGAGACAGATTTGCATTGGAAGATGTTGCTGATGAACAGACTCGACATCAACTCGACCAGATGATCAGAGAAGGCTCGGGCATACTGCTGCTTGTGCAGCAGTTGAAGAATTTCTGATGCCTTCTCTTTGGTACGAGAAAGCAGCTCGGCAACGTAGGGGCTCTGGTCGCTGACAGCTTCAATCTTATTCCACGGCGTGTTGCGCATCTCTCGCCAGCAAGGCTCCAGATCGACTTCCACCTGCCGGACAAGGCCTCGCACGGCCGCAGATGCAATTCCCATGAAGGAGTCCGCTTGACTCTGCAGGTCGACGCTTTGCTTGAGAGTCTCATCCAGTCGGCCTTTGATCTTCTCTTCCAACTGGTTGCACGTCGTGTAGCAGTAGTCGGCTGTATTAAGAACAGACACCAGGTCCTCTATTGATGGAACCTTTGATGGCGTATGGGCTGAAGGACGCTCGCTAATATAGTTGAGAAGAACCTGCTGTGCATATTGATCCAGGTATTTCGCAAACACCTTGGCCAACTCTGCTAGACTTCCGCCCGTCGACAACTTGGCACATTGCTGCAAAGAGTGTCGGTAGAAGGTAAAGAGCTCGGTCGATGATGATATCACAGTATGTGAGTTGAATTCCTCGTCCGGAGGCTTCAGGGGCTGTTGGCGGTACTTTGGTAAGAGCGCAGCTAGCTGTTTGTCCTGTGCTTCGACCCAAATGCCGAGATATGGCTCGAACGCTTCGGATATGGATTGACCGAACGTAGGGGTCTCGGTCGAGGTGAAGGTGTCTGTGGAAATGCGAGAAGAAGGTGCGAAGCGTCGTTCAAGAGAATGTTCAAATTCCAGTGTCTCTTGCAAACATGAGAGCAACAGGTTGACATCAATTGCCTGACCGCTGCGCACCGACCGGGCCAAGATGCCCTTGTAATCGTCTCGCGTGATTTCACAAAAGACATTGGCCAAGATTTCATTCACCTTCCAAGAGGCCGGGAAAATAGCCGCATTCTCTTCGTCGTAGATCTTCAATATTCGCCGGAACCACGAGTACCTGCGAGAGATGTTGTCCAAGGAGCCAGCTTCCTCATTGTTGCGAAAGACCTGACGGTACTCGCGCAGCTGGGTATTGCAGTACCAAGTCACGATCCGGGATCGAGCATGCTCGCCCAGTGCATCCGCGACTAAACATGCCTCCGAAAGCACACCCCGCTTCTGAGCTACCTCGCCCTTAGCAAAGGCTATCTCAAAGTCCTCGCACACTTGTTCCAAAAGGTCCCGCTGGATGTCCGCTACATTCCGACTCAGAATGGCAATTTGGTCGATTGATCGATACGATTTGAAATGGGCCATGAGCTGGATCACCGCCTGGAGGAGCTGCGCGCATTCGCCATACTGCCGAGTGCGACTGAGCGCTTGCAGCTGATCATACGCCGTGGTCAACATCTGTAGTCGCTTGAGCGCCGTCATCGACAAAGTCAGATTCTTCTTCGCGTTGTCCAATTGCTTGATATCGGCGGTCATGTCCGTAATCGCCTGCTCTGTCGTCAACGCGCGCTCCCGCACATCGTCGATCTTCTTGAACAGCTCTGACAGATCGGCTTTGGCTGTCTGGATCCGTTCCACGCTCTCGGCATTGGATGTGACCTGCTCCTCCACCAGTTTATCGATGTCGTAGTCCAATTCATCTTCGTAGGCATGGAGCGAGTCGGAAATCTGAGAGACGGAGGTCAGAGTGGAGGGGTGCGAGAAGATGGCATTCAAATGATCGACCGGGTCATAGTCCACTGTAAATCTATAAGTCAGTACCGTCTCGCGCACACCATTGGAGTTGGCGCGCACCTGCATCCAAGGCGTCGAGGGTTGACTCCTCGCTGGGGGGCATGGAGCCGGTAGTTGGGACAGTAATCGCAGTCATTCCATTAGTTTTCCAGAGTCATCCTGCAATTGGCCAGAAATAATGCGATGCCGGGCCAATGTTGGGGTGCGAGGAGAAGGTTGGAATCGGACGGTGAAGTCAGACGAGTCGCGCGGGCCTTCAATGGGCCACTTAGGCCGCTTGGCATTGTAGCAACCTCAGCTTTCCAGACACTACTAGACTATAACTACAACTACAACTACAGGGGAACATAGAAAAAAGAACGTGGAATATATGTCCGAGCTCGTTGTTTTTGTTATTAGCCATTTTTGATTCATTCGTTAAGTACAGAGCTGAAAGATACAAAGCCACGAAACCGTTGCCATTCGCCCAAGCCATGCAAAATAGAAAAAAGCAACTTCAGATAAATCATATCTTCGGCATACAGTTCACTCAGCACTCAGTGAGGTAGAACTGGACCGATGATCAGGTCAGAGAGACCGTTCATGCCGTAGGGAGAAAAGCGTCGGCGGGAAGAGTACCCTGTGCCTATTTGAACTATGTTAGCACCTATCTCTTATCGAATAAGGTTATCATGAAGATTTACCTTCAACTCCTCGAAGTTCTTCCACGCGGCATCAGGGTTCCAGCCATTGCCCGAGAGGGCCATTTCCGAAAACTGTAGGGTCATGCCTGACTTGGCGCTCATCTGGGCAACCAACTGCTCTTGCTGGACTTGAGTATCGGTTTTGCCAGGGGCAGGTGCACCGTAACCCGCAGGAAGGCCGAGTTGGGCCACTGTAGCAGAGACTGGAGCAGGAGCCGCAGGGGCGGGTGGAGCAGCTGCTTGAGGAATAGCCTGAGGAATAGCCTGACTCTCCGGGCTCCACGCTTCATTACCACCATATGCTCGGAGACACAGAATATCGTTGACAACTCGGATACCACCGAGACCACTTCCGGGACCGATAATGAAGGTTCTGTCAAAACTGCGCGTTTCCACTTTGCCTCCAACACTTTCCTCAAATTGTCCATGCACCATGATGATGAGCCCGCCAACGCCAGTGGGACTCTGTCCAGTGGGGTCAGGAAGTCCAGGCATTTGGTGGCATTCGATGAGATAGTCGTCTGCATGGGTGGTCATGTCGGGATGGCGGGTCTGAGGGAGATCGTTCCATAACTCAAGGATTTTGTCGGCACCAGTGTAGACACGCGACATGCGTGCAGGAAGATGGGTGATTTTGAGAAGG
Organism: Penicillium sp. DT28; assembly: GCA_036712075.1. Classification (NCBI taxonomy): domain Eukaryota; kingdom Fungi; phylum Ascomycota; class Eurotiomycetes; order Eurotiales; family Aspergillaceae; genus Penicillium; species Penicillium sp. DT28. The sequence goes on from JAZHLO010000002.1 coordinate 400,404, forward strand.
TTCCGGCTCCTCTTGAGGTAGGCATCCCAGCCTGCAGTTTCGATTTGCTGGGCCTTGGGAGCCCCAGTGTTGATATTCATGGTGAAGGTGGATGCGTTGTCGTAGACACCTTTGACGAGTTCGGCGCGGTTGTTGTCGTAGCTGACGAAGAAGGCCCGAATGAAATTCTCGGCGATTTGAGACTCATCCTGGAAGTAAGGTGCTTGGACGGGGATGGGGGTCTTTTTCTGAGCCGCAATCTCCTCTGCAGTTCGAACCTCAACGTTGTTCAAAATTCGCAGCTTAGGATACCACTTGAGCATGGTGTCCTTGAAAGTCGGGACGGCACTGATGGGGTTTCCGGTCAGGTCCAGGAACTCCAAATCCCGGAACTTCCATCGCCACCCACTCATCGAGGAGGCATCTTTGAAATTGTTGTTTGTAAGGTCCAGGTTTTTCAGATCGGGGATGGTCTGAGCGAGCGTTGTAACGACGGTAATATTGGCGAGTTGGTTGTCGGCCAGGCTAACACTCTGAACCGCCTCACGTCGCTGGGTAGAGCTAGTGAACTGCATCTCCCAGACTTTCATCAGGGCCGGGAAAAACTTGGACTCGGTAGAGGTGCTGTTGAAAATCCTCATGGCCTGCAGGCCTTCATCGGTTTTGAGCTTCGAAAGGTCGAGAAGTTTGGTATCCGGGTAGTATCGTCTGCTCAGAATGGCCGTCATCTTGGATTTCGTATCCGCAGTGTCGGCAGAAGTGCCGTTGCTGGCAGCTAGGTCGCGGTCAAGTGCCAGAGTCGAAGATCCATCGTATGGTTCGACGGTGACGTGAACGCCTGCAAACAGGTTGCCATTAACTCGAATCATCCGATCCGCTAATTCTTTCTTGACGAAGACCACAAGAGTGTCGCCTTCGACTCGCGACTAATCGAACGTTAGCAAGGTGCAAAAGACCTTGAAACCGCCCGTCACCCAAAGAAGGAATCGCTAGGAAGCCCAGGAAGTATCGACCGTCGTCGTGCGAAAAGGCAAACACCGGTGCGGGTGACGTTGGCGTAGATATATATAGACCGCTTCTTCGAATGTTGAACATACCTTGGTAATTCTAGCGCGGGGTCCGGATTTGGTGATTGCGTTCATTCGTCTCTCGAGGAAAGCGATAAGGCTTTCGACGCCACCGTCGCGGTTGGATGCCGCCTTGCTATCCTTCCAGTTGCGGACACTGAACTGCTCCAGGCTGCTTCCTCCGGAAATTTTGCCTTGTCGAACAATGTTGGCCTGAGAATCCTTGCCGGCGGAGACTGCTTTCTGAAGCAAATCCAGGTTCCTCTCGCGCGCCAGCGGGCGGCCAGATGCACTTGAGCGTCCAGTATCACCGCGACCCCGTTTACCTCCACGTGCGCCAGGTCGATCCATGTCCATATCACCATCTCGGTCGGTGCGCGTCGGACCCCGCTTGCGGATGCCCCCGCTACTTGCGCCGCCGGAGCGACGAGACTTCATGGTCTTCATATTCTGGCTTTTTGGATGGAAATGAAGATGAGGGAGGGTATGCAAAGCACGATCGACAAGCGAAAAACGGAGGGCGATGGTTGGCCTTGGGGGCCCTCGTAAAGCCGACTGCGCGCTGCGCGCCTCAAATTAGGCAGGAAGGTGTTCGCATACAAATGTGGGATCTCGGAAGAATGTAGGAAATGAGAGAGAATGAAGAAAGATGTAAAGAAGAGAAGAGGTGACGGGGAATAGATAAAGCAGGAGACCTGCCTAGACGCAAAGAATAGGCAACGGCAAGCACAATGCGATCTGAGAATAATCAAATGCGAAAAAAGTGACGTGCAGGTCACGTGGGCGGTGACTCACGGTATCAGCTCACCTGCTTAGTCATAGCTACTCCCACCAATCAAGGGCTGTGATCTGTCCTCACTATCGGCGGGTCCATCTATACACGTTCTCAAGCCCTCGTACACTTCTGGCCAGCTTGCACCAGGCCTTGTTTTGTGGTAGCTCAGCTGGGAAAGTCAGGCCCGACAAAGTCAATCGCGTTGACTTAACTCTCTGTGGGTGAGTGAGTCTTTTATTGTCCATTTCCATTTCTACTACGCCTGTGTTCCCTCAGAGGGCGCTTAACCACCGCGGCTTGCCCTTTCAAAATGAGAGCTCTGCTAATGTCCCGATCTTTCCCTTTTAGACAATTGCGCTGCCGTCGCTGTCCTTGATTGCATAATCAGGTTCACGGGTCGCCCTATGACCGTCTGCCTGGTGAGATGCCCGCAAAGTCGCGATTCACAAGGCTAGACGCCTTCGCCAAGACCGTCGAAGATGCCCGCATTCGCACCAATTCCGGCGGTATCATCACAATTGTCTCGCTGATAGTGGTCCTGTGGCTTGTGTGGGGAGAATGGGCTGACTACCGGCGCGTGGTGGTGAAGCCGGAGCTCATTGTTGACAAGTCGAGAGGTACGCATTCGAGTTCGATCAACACAATTTATGCCCAGTGAATTCCGTTCTCACGCCTTTGGAATGGTTTATACAGGCGAAAGGATGGAAATCCATTTGAACATGACTTTCCCACGGCTACCGTGCGAGCTTCTGACGTTGGATGTCATGGATGTTTCGGGCGAGCAGCAAGTGGGTGTTGCGCATGGCATGAACAAGGTTCGCCTGTCCCCTGCCGCAGAGGGAAGTCGAGTCATCGATGTCCAGTCCCTGGACCTGTGAGTCCCCTTTACACATTAAAAGGAATCTACCGAAACCTGATCATCAGCTTATCCCCACACCCCTTCCAGGCACTCCCCCTCAGACGCCGCCACACACCTCGACCCGGAATACTGTGGTGAGTGCTATGGAGCACAAGCGCCAGAGAATGCTATCAAGCCCGGATGCTGCAGCACCTGCGACGAAGTCCGGGAAGCATATGCTGCGAAACAATGGGCCTTTGGCATCGGAACCAATGTTGAGCAGTGTGAACGGGAAGGATACGGAGAGAAACTTCAGGCCCAGCGCCGCGAAGGCTGCCGAATTGAAGGTGTGCTTCGAGTGAACAAGGTAGTGGGCAACTTCCACATCGCCCCAGGCCGCAGTTTCACCAACATGAACATGCATGCCCACGATCTTGAGAACTATCTCATGCCCAGTGCGGCCCCCGAGGAGCAGCATACCATGACACATGAGATCCATGAGCTCCGCTTCGGCCCCCAGCTTCCTGCTGAGCTCGCTGACCGGTGGCAGTGGACCGATCACCACCACACCAACCCCCTAGACGATACCAAGCAGGCTACCGACGAACCCGCGTACAACTTTATGTACTTCGTCAAGGTAGTCTCAACATCATACCTCCCCCTGGGCTGGGACCCAACCTTCTCGTCTGCGATCCACAGCGCTTATGACAAAGCTCCTCTTGGATCTCACGGTCTAGCATATGGCGCCCATGGAAGCATTGAGGCCCATCAGTACTCCGTGACCTCGCACAGGCGCTCCCTTATGGGTGGCAACGATGCTGCCGAGGGTCACAAGGAGCGCATGCACGCCGCTGGCGGTATTCCCGGTGTATTCTTCAACTACGATATCTCACCCATGAAGGTTATCAACAAAGAGACTCGCCCCAAGACCTTCACCAACTTCCTGACTGGTGTTTGCGCCATTGTTGGTGGTACTCTGACCGTCGCCGCGGCTTTGGACCGTGGTCTGTATGAGGGAAGCATACGTATCAAGAAGTTGCATTCTAACTAGATATACTCTACCTCGCTGCTCCATATTTGGGCAGTGGCTTCTACATTGGCGGGGAGCATGTGGAGGGTCGGGGATGGAAACAAGTGGGCACTCGTGGCGTTTTTAGGATACCTCTATACATTGAGTAGTTTCATCTTTATGTTCTAGCGACGTTATGTACGTATCTTTGGTCAATATATTGGGGACTTGCAAACTAGGCATCTTCAGGGCTCCTTCATCGAGTTGAACTTTCAAACAACTCGTACACAGCAAAGACATTAGGATGTGATGGTGAAATGGTAGAGTCTGGACCTTAACACATTGTAGGTTCGAAAAGTTAATGAACACTGATACTACAATACTACATCTCACGAAATCTCACTGAATCAAAAGTCATTCGATTCAAGACGAAAAGGCTTCGGCCTTCATTCAAGCAAACCGCTATACAAAAATGCAAGGAAACTTGATCAATATCAAGGACAGAAACAAAAGGACAGTGGAGACCCAAGAACAAGGATGGAATACACATGGCATGCAAAAGAGATGAAGAAGGACCCGTTCGCGCCAGACCAATCTGCAAACTCCATATCGATGTGTAATGCAAGCAAGCGATGGAAAACAAGGAATGTGTGTAGATAAGGAAAAGTGAGAAACAGGATCAGCCTGTGCTGTGGAATCTAGGTCTATGTTGGTAGAGATGTAGACGTGGTGGTTTGGACAAGAAGGAAATGATCTGGCAAGGATTGCTCATGGAAGGTTTGAAAGGAGAAGGCAGTGAAAAGGTAGGTGAACAGAGAGGTATTGGTGGCTTAATAATGCATGGTGTTATAGTTGCCGGGGTAATCTCCAGGATGAGCATATGATTGAGCATATGGTTGGCTTTGTTGGTAGCTCGACGGGACTTGTGCGGCAGCCTGGGGAATCTGTCCATACCAAGAGCGCCGGCGCGGCTCATCAGGGCGGCTCATTTGGTTCAGGGCATCCCAGGTGTGGCTGGCTCCCGGGAGGTTATACATGGATTGCTGGGGAGCTTGTTGGGGCAGGTACATTGTGCCAGCATGGTGGGGAGCATATGGTTGCTGGTTCATGACCTGCTGCCGATGGGCAATGGCATGCTGAACCATTTGATTCGACACCCCTTCCCTTATACCCCGCTTTTCACGTTCACGGGCATCGATTGCCGAGACTAGACCCGTACCCGGAAGCTCAGGTTGAGGGTTTCGGTTGCCTTTATTCATGTTGAAAAATGAAGAGCCAGTCATGCGGGCAACATGCTCCTGCTCGCGAGCGGAAAGATGGCTGGAAACGTCGTTATAGCTGTTAAGCATCGCTCCTGTGCCACTCGACGAGGGACGATAGTTAACATCTTGATGAGCGGTCAGGCGAGGACTGGACCGGACTTGGTTGGCCCAGTCACCAGATACCGGTCGGGGTTGTGGCGGCAAAGTGTTGTTAGATAGAGACCGGTGATGCATATGCACCGGGGGACTAGGCGCTGCTCGCTGCTGGACATACTGTTCCGGGGTAAGGCCTCCGCCAGGGGTAACGGGGCGATTGGTAGCCATTCCAGGCTGCCACAAGACGCTCCGTCGGTATTCTTCCTGGCTAGGAGTCCGTTGATGTCCCCGGTCCAACCGATATCGCTCTGCAGCATCCAAGTCATTCCGCTGGTTCGAGACTTTGCGCAAAGTATCTCCCGTACTTGGGCGTCTGGTGGTGGGCATGTATGTCAATGTCGGACCGAAGTCGACTGTAGGAATATCTGAGTTGATAACTTCTGCGGGCGTTTCCGTGGAATAGTGAGCGTCGCCGATTACGAGATCCTGCCTGCTCGGCATCCCTACTGTCTTCATGACACCCATCCTGGGCCTGGTCACGGACTTCTCGGACTTCTTGCTGTGGATAGACTCCCGTGTACTCGCATAATCGGGGGAAACAGTCGAAGCGTCGTCGTAGACGCTCTCTTCCTCATTGTGGTGGGGAGAGACTGGCGATGGGAGACGAGGAGCGATTCGGTTCAGCGCATCTTCATCCAAAGTGTGCCGAAGATCGTCAAAACTTGGCTCTCCATCGGGTGAAAGGGGTTCCTGCCCGAAGAGTGATTTTTGAGGAAGAGGCTTGCGCTTCACGGCCTTGACAGTATTGACATTGAGACGTCGTTGGGGCGATGGAGTGCCGCCGGTACTGGGCGTCGCAGGCGGTTGCCCCAAGGTCTGCGGGGCTCGCGCGGGGATTGCAATGTCAATCCCTTCATCAATAGACGAGTGTCCGAGGGTCGGGTTCATGTACGCAGCCTGCACTGGAGCAAAGCCGTGGTCAGCAGGATGACCTTGTGACCGTTGATCGATGCTAGCAGCGGACGGTTGGTCATGGAACCCGATACCAGAACCGGCCATGCCCATTGCACCAACGGATGTAAGCTGTGACAGAGTAGCATGAGATATTCTGTTGCTGGCCAACCTTTGCTCCGAAGTCGCTTCGGGTCGGTTGGCGGGTGTCGATCGAGGTCCATGTACAAAGGACGGCGGGTTTGCAACTGGAGATGGTGGCGTACGAGGCGGAAATTGTCCTCCATTCAGGCCATGTTGGGCAAATCCGGTAAGGGGTCGATCGCCCTCCTCGGCAATAGGCGCTACGATGCCCGGTGCCCTGTCACGTTGCACCAGATCCTGCGCGGACGAATGAGGTGAGCCTTGGTCGATCGAAGCATGGCCAGGCCGGGGCCCGGTCTGGATGCCTGCGATGTCTGATAGTCCACGAGAATGGTAGACCGGGGGCTCGTTGTTTGGAATCTCGTGAATGACAGCTTCCGCAGACTGGGCGAACTCGGGCTTGCTCTCAGGAGGAGGGAAAGGTTGGCGAATAGGATTGATCAGGGAATCCCTGTTGCGGATGGAGACACTGGAGCGGTAGCGCGGTCTACTACTATTAACACTGTTTGTTCGACTCCGGCCGGTGGATATCCGCTTCTGCGTCGCCTCCTTCAGCTGTCTCCTCCATTCTGCCTCGCTCCATTCTTGACTTCCGGGAATTTGGAGAAGATTGATGATATCCAACACATCCAGGTAACCGTAACGGCGCTGCTTGGGGAAAGCAAACATGATGCTTTTGATGTGGTTTGTGTCAGCCACAAGACGGGTTGGACGGCCATAAAGATTGAATGTATCGAACGTCGGGAATAAGAATCGAAGCATGGTCTCAAGCCCAGGGACCGCAGCATGCGGCTCAGGCATGACAAACACCAAGCCTTCCGAGGAAGACTCAGGTTGCCTGTGCATATGGATCCGGCCCTCCAGCTTCACCAAGGTCGACTGATCGATGAGCGCCTTGGACTGCGGATAAATTGCGTAGGCCGAGTACACATTGGTGACGGTGGCGATCGGCTGCACCTTCTTGGTCTTCTTGGTCTCGAAGAACTGAATATTTCCAAAGACCGGTACGGACAAACGGTCGTAGGCGGACTTCTTCATCGCCTTCCGGGCCTTCTGAATTTCCTTCTCGTTTGGCGGATTGATCACGAACCAGCATCGCCTCCAAGGAGTCCCCGCGCCGAATCGCACACGCGCCCAGTCCTCATGCTTGAACTTCGTAGGTATCAAGATGGATTGGATTCCGGGGAGATTCTTGCCCCTGGCGGCGATGAGAGAGCCCGTGTAAGCTTCATATAAAGAGGCGTGTTCGTACATGGAGAGGCGAATTGCCGCCGTCCACTGGGTCATTGAATGAAATGAGCTGAAATGTAGCAAGTATCGATTCTTCCCGGCAGAAGAAAGACTGAGGACATTCTTCAGAGGTGCCACGGCCCCGTTGCGAATCGGCAACGTCTCAATCTTCACGCGTGCCGATTAGTTTGAATCACCGTTTGCTCGAGGATAGACGAAAGGAAAAAACGTACCATTTTAATTGATGCATCAGCCAGGTTGATAAAGGTCGCAGGGGGCTCTTGTCCATCTGCTGCGTCCAGCGCAGCAGCCTCCCAGAGAGAGAGGACCGTTCCGACCAGTTGAGCGTAGCATTCCGTCCACTGGCGATCGGCAGTCGGCCGCCCGTCTGCGCACTGCATTAGTCTACAAGGTTCCCCGCATCCGAGAAGATAGCCAGTCCGTGAGACACAGAAGAGAGAGAACACTCACATGTATCTTGATCGTTCAGCTTCAAGAAATAACCTTCTTGATAGACTTTGTTGGTGTGGATATTGAGAAAGGAGAAGATCGGCGACAGCTCCGGAGGGGTATCCTCGGCCTGTTCCATCAGAGGCGGGTTGCGCGAGAAGATCATCGAGGCAGGTCTTGAGCCCATTGCGTCATTTCGCGGGGATGCACCATTAACGAGTGACAGTTCGGGTGAGGGGGTCTCGGGCGACGGTGTATGCCAACGTGGCGGTGTTTGCGACGGGGTCACGTTGGTCGACGACCTCTTGCTTTCTTTCCCAGAGTCATTGTGCCTGGGGCCGCCAAATGTTGATATAAACGAGAGAACTAGGAAAGAGCAAGGGCAAGTCAATAATGGAGTTCCTGCCACGCTTCCGGGAGTTCCTGTCATGCTTCCGGCCCGATGAACTTACCACTGGAACGACCCATGATGAACGACGGGGTCAACAGACCAAAAACCTCGCTTCGACCAGCGCTGGGCAAGTTGTGAAACGTCGAGAAACGAAGGTGGACACAGGGAAAGGAGGCAAAAGGACACGGCAACGCACGGTCTCGTGGTAGGTGGAGCTAGGATAAGGGTGGTCGTTGGGACCGAAGTTATTGCCGGGAAAGGCTAATGCATCGAGTCCCCTGGTGAAGAAGTAGGGGTCTCCTGGTAGATATGGAAGACAGAACGATCGGACAGGGGAATTTCGCAAGACGCCAAGCTAGAGGATGACGTTGCGGGTTCCCAAGTCTCTAGTCACCGGGACTAGTACAATTTGGATCAGGGGAGCGGAAGAGAAAGTAAAACCAAAAAGAGAAAGAAGCTTGTGAAAGTTAAAAGAGTGACAGGTTGAGGTTGTGGAAAAGGCAGCAGGCTGAACCGTGGTTCACTTTTGTCTGGAGAGGAAAAAATAAGTTGGGAGACAGCAGGACGATTAGGGCAGGTGGGACAAGATGAGAGAAGGTGAAGGTTCAGACCTAAGAATACTAGACTAGGGATACACTAATACAATGATAAATCTTACAATACATCAATCACTTATGCCTAAAGTCCATATCTTCTATAAATTTGTACCAATTTAAAAAGCAGACATGAGTGGCGTCATGCAGCGAGATCGGCGTATCCAAATTTAGCACGTTTAACTATGCATGTCTCGGCCAAGTCAAACCATACAGTAACTTGTTTTTTATTCTTTATTCTTTATTCTCAATTCTAGGACCTGTTTCTTTGTTAAAATTATCGTCAGCAAATCTTTTGCTCTTCCTACACCGCTATAACCTTTTTACGTCCTTTCTATACCTTCTAGTTGGCCACATTTCATATAAGATGCATGATAGCCCGATGAACTGTCCACCGGTTGCATCGTTAACCCAGGAACATGCAGGGACATATAGGGCCTTACAGGGCACCCCAGCCACAAACCTAGCACCAGACGCCTTAAGGTATTTGCTTGTGGTCCGCTATCTCCTAGTGACCGGCCTTGAACCCTAATATCAGATCCATCGTCGCCTTTCCTAGAGATCCCTGGTGCAACTGTGCCTGATAGGAGATTTAAGTTCAGGTTAGGTTTGCTTAGGGTCATACCTCATGTTGCACCTATAACTGATCCCTTGGCGGCCCGTAACACTATAACGACTATTGGTTAGGCATCCAAAAATAATTGTCTTTGTTGATTGTTCCCGGCTAAGACATCGTAGCCTTGGTGCCCGTGGGTCACGACCTATTGTTAGGGCTCGGACCTAGACACATAGTGCCATGTCTCTGCTTTGTGGTGATTAGCCACAAGGTCACTTGATGTAGAGAGAAGTACACAATATTTCGAGTGATTACTGCTCCGTACCTTAAAACTTAGTTAACTATATAGCACGACCCTACACACGTGTGTGGGGGCCTAGAGTCCAGCACATGAGACTAGGATAGGGGCAGATCTACGTACCAAGGAAACCCATACACCTCCTAACCCCTTATCAAAGGGACTATCACGGGCCATGATACTATGGTCCATGGGTGCCATGTTGCTAATTAACACTAACACCTAGTCACTATGGATGTCTACACCTAAGGCATAAACATATACCTACACCCTTAGACATGAATGGATCAATGCATACATCTCTCTAGGTTAATTATCTCGCTCTGCTACTACAATCATTTATCAAACGTTCCTACATCTCTGTTCTAATTTTATGACTAGGCCAGTAAGACTAGGGAAAAGTTGGAAAAAAATATTGAGCAAGAGATTTTGAAGGAGGAATCCAAGGTATTTTGGCCTATTACAATATCTTCTTCTATGTTGGTTGTTGGGGGATAAAGAACTAGCGTGCGGAGACTTATGCCAAGTTCATTTCCAAGGTTCCCTCCAACCTGAGAAACATGCAGATGCTGTTGTTTTGACAAGTCATGATAGCTTAACGGCTCAATAGTATTCAGGTCATATAGACCCCATGGCTATTTTGATGCATGCCTTGTTACACTTACCAATCTATCAAAATGCTAGACGCAACAATCTACTCATGGTATTTTAGGGACATTATTTTATCCTACTTTAAGAAGGGAGACCAATTTTTCAGCAACAGTTTCCATAGGATATAGGGTCCAAACTGATACCCTGGAGAACCTTTGAAATCCTCGAGGCATTCACAAATAATATCAATAGAGACTTTTATATGGTTAACCATGGATGCATATTGTTAAGGGATTCATACGGAAAAGTTACTTAGAGACATCTTTAGGGTCCTATTGCTAAGAGAACATTCTTAAATAGACCTTTGTCCTAGCATCGATAACTTTTGTAAGTGAATCCAAGGACACTCTTCACATGGGGTTGATATTTGCTTCACATGACCCGCCGACTCATCCATCGCATCGTTGTTACTGGTCACTTTCACGTACATATAGTGTACGTGAAGCTTTGTTTATACCGTCCCATCTTCCAAACTTCTACATTCTTCGTATTTCGCTCAGTGCCTCGTCCTCAATCTACGCCATTCAATCACTCTGTATGTGCCCCTCCGGTGCACATCAGAGTGAACTGCAGATTCAACTCTAGTGAGCTCGACTCACTCCGACTTCTCTTTATCCTACCCTCTACTTTCGTCCAACATCATCCTCGGACGTGTCTTTCAGTCGCATACCCATCAACATCACCTCACATCCACATCCCATCACTGAAATGGAGTATCCCACGGAATCAGTCGACTCTTGCGAGACAGATGACGTGAAACAGCAAATCAACGAGGCAATGAATGAGCGCTTTGGTCCGCCGAAGGCAATGTGGTCGCTTCCTGATTCTGACAGCACCGAAACTGACACGGACGAAATCCCTCCCGAGTACCAGCAGTATCATACGCAGGATATTTCCACTGTTCATGACACTGAAAGTGAGGACAATGAGAGTGACCGCAACGAGAGTGATGACATCGCGGCTGAAAGTGTCCGTACCAATCCAGTCCCTATCCCAGGAGCTATTTATCGGAACAGAAGCCTCGAGGAGATGAAGAAAGCCAGTCTCGAATGCCTGAAAGAAACTGTCGAGGAATACACTATCGGCTTCGACCTCACTGCTTTCCCGCAAGCAATCGCAAAATGGATCCCTCGTCTGAGAGCCACGGCCCTACCAGGCTCATACGAGCACATGCTGCTGCTCATGTTCGATGATGTCAAGGAATTCAACAAGTTCCAGGCTAGCCTGAGAGAGTCGGGAGTTCCAAACTCCGTCCAGCCCCGTCGAGATGGTACCTTAGCCACCAATCCCCGGCGCGGTGGCCGTGGGGCAATTGCCAAAGGCAAAGGCAGAACCCAAAGTAAGACCATCTTGGTTCCCAAGGGCCGGACCGCCCCGAATATCCAGACCACCGACGAGGTGTACTTTGCGAGAGAACTGCACATACTGAGACTGATGGTTGCACCTCTTCGAGATGAGAATAAGGAAATCATCTGGATTACCAGTCGTGAATCGCAGCCAGATGACATGATCCAGCAGTTCGATGCGGCGAAGACCATGATCGATAGCTTCAAGAAGCGCCTGATAAAGGCACTGCATGAAGGCCCTGAGAACAGTAAGTAACTTGCAAATTCCGTCTAACCCCTTCAGGGCTGCTAACAAACTCTCTAGAGGCCATCAATCTTCCTGCCTGCAAGGGTCTCGAGTCACCTTCGTACCGTGAGAAACGTCTCCGACACTCCAGTCTCCACCAGTTCCGCATGGACGCTTGCAAATCAAGCACTGAATGGGTGCAGTGGCCACCCAGCGAGACCGAGCTACGAAGACGCCACGGTCACTTCGGCACCTGGCATGGCCCTCACAAGGAAGCCCCCAAGTCACCAATCAAGAACAACCCGCCTCCAGTCCAACTATCCTACAACCTGGGCTGTGAATTTGACAACGTAGACGACGTCCATCCTATCCTGCGTCCCGAGGGAAATATCCTCATCTTGCTCGTCCAAATCGCCCAATGGCTTGCCCTGGCCCGCGGCTTCTGCGCTGTCCACTTGTTTTGCGACATCACACGCCTCTTCAGCATTCACGGGGTCGATCTCAGCAACAAGGCACAGGTGGAAATCTGCAAGCAGCTCACCAAGTTTACGCTGATGTGTGATGCCCTAGCCAGCCCAGCAGTGAGTTTTCCAGTCAGCTCCAGTGTCGCCAAGCAGTTCTCGCCCACGTTCGCTCAGGGCGTGATTCAGGCGAACCGGAAAATGGAGGATGCACTTATCGAGTTTGACTCACTGTACCACAATGTTAAGGATGTCGCGAAGCAGCCGGCTCGCCAAGTGCTAGAATGGGTGACTTGGAAGGGCGAGAGAGTCCTGGCGCTTAAACAGCCCCGTCTGTTTCTTTCACGCACCAAGATCGAAGTGCCTTTCGCCCCTGCCGGGATCTTCTCGGAGGAGGAGCTGGCTACCCATCTGAATGAGATGGAAGTTTAGACATGCACATTCAAAAGTGGTTTACTTCTGAGCCCTCTCTTGCGGCTCGGGTCATTTTACTGCTTATTTTGTTAGTGCCTGGGAAGGGGAGTGATTTCGAGAATCTAAGCGATGGAGACCGATGTAAGAGTACAGAATCAAATGTGTCTAACGAAAGTTCATGATTTCGTAAGGTTGCCTAAAAGTCCTAGAAAGTGCATGAACGTGAATACATGCTTCAAATAGTTCTATCATTCCATGCATATGGTAGTATCTTCATCCCTCCATCAGGTGGTAAGCCAGATCAGGGTCCACCAGCGCCATCTCATCATGGCTGGGTATCATAAAATCAACATTGCGCTCAGCATCCGCGGAAAAGGTATCTTGCATAAAAAAATCAGAGTCCAGGTCATGTTGGCCAGTAAAATTGGATGAGCCATTTGATTGCGAGAAGACAGCATGCATATCCGAATATATGCCATTGGTAGGTGTAGGCTCATGAGAGTAAGATGGCTCAGAGTGGTCAAATTCGAGACCATAAATACCAAGTGCATTGCCACCGGGGCCAGTCCGGTCAGACAACAAGGCACGTTGCATGAAGAGACCTTGGACTTCATCCTCAGAACAGCCATGCTTGGCAGTCATGTGCACCCACAAATCATAATCGCGGTGGAAGCGGTGCTCACAGGAGTCGTAGAAACAGCGAATGTGGCGGCCTGTTTCCTCGGCGTAACCTTGGCCAGTCAAGGCTGCTAGTGTAGAGATATGGCTTCCACTGGATGGGGTATGGATGCCAAGTCGCTGGCGCCGCTCGGCCTTGGCGTTCTGATACCCCAGATGGGCGGTGCGGATGTGCTCTTCGAGTGCAAGCTTGCTGCCGTACCGCTTTCCACAGCCAATGCCGTCCCATCCTTCGACCTTTTTGGATGCGGAGAGGTCGGTGTCACCGCATCCAAACCGTTTCTCTCCTTGGTGCACGGTGCGGATGTGGACAGTCAGGTTTCCTTTTTTGGTAAAACTGCGGTCACAGCCGTCGATGGTGCAGGGAAAAACCTTCCTCTCTTCCAGGCTGACGTCACCGTGAGTTACCTCAAGATGGCGGCGCAGTTCTCGAGATGTCGCGCAGACGATGGGGCAGTTGGGGCATTTGGGAGGGTGGACTGTCCGAATGTGTTCTTGAAGAATGGTGTACGTGGGAAACGTGACAGAATAATCGTTGGTGGGATCAAAAGTGCCCATGTCGGATGCTTGTTGTTGCAGGCGTTGTGAGCACTCCTCACAGCTAAATCGCTTCTCGGTATGGACTCGGCTCTCATGCGCTCGGAGATGGCCTGCTGTATCAAACGCCATTTGGCATTTCTTCCCAGTATCTGGGTAAACAAAAGCACATGGGAAAGGCTTTTTGTTCAGATGCACAGTCGTAATGTGCTTCTGGAGGGTCGAATGTTTTCGGAAGGTCTCGTCGCATGGCGGATACTCAGTACAGCGGTATTTGTCTCTTCCATCGTGTGCGGCAAGATGACGACGAAGCCTAGATCCTGTCACAAAGCTCTTATCGCAGCCTGGCCGGTCACAGACGTAGTCCCGAACTCCTGTGTGGGCACTCTTCACATGGTGGGTGAGATGCGAAGCCCGTAAGAACGTCTTGTCACAGTCCTCGAATGTGCACTGAAAAATGCGCTCATCATTGTGCGATCGAATATGTTCTTGAAGACGAGCAGGACGATTGAAGGCCTTGTCGCAGCCCTCGAATGGGCAACGATGGGTTTTGAGTTCTGATGGGTATCGAGAGGAGGTCGTCGAGAATGGTGTTGCAGGTGTATCAAGCATATCATCATCCCCTGCACTGGGCGTCCCTTGTGCCGAATACCCAGCATCTGAATGGGCCTCCTCATAGATCCGGTCTTTAGGGCTGGTCGTTAGCAGCCGGTTCATTCCTTATCGTGATTCCATATCGCCCGCTTACCATCGTTGTCCAATGCTGTGTGGTGTAGCCTCTTAGCCTGCGAAACCCAGTCGGAGGAAGCTTTGCGCTTTGAGGCCATATTTGAAAGTGCCCCAGCACAGGGAGGAGTCCACAATGAAGAAAAAAAGGGAGGATCGAGGTGCAGTGTTGGACGAAAACTAAAATTATTTTGCCAGCTGAAAAGGCGGTGACGCCAAAGACGGCTAGCGCACTGGAAGATTTTCCGCCTTTTTTCGCGAATCCTCACTTCGGTCCCGCGCTCAGGGTTTCTCTCTCTTTGATCCCCTTGACTCCGTTCATTGAAGTCCAACATGTCTGACTACGGCGACGACGCTGGTGGTGAGAAGTAAGAGCTTCCCATGGAGGCTAGAGCGGCGCGATTCTTGCAGATTGGTGTCGCTCTGGAGCTTCGACTACAACGAAAGATCGAACCCCCATGCTAACTACGTCTGCCGTGCAGCTACGACTACGAGCCTCATGAGGAGGTTTTTGAGGAGAACGAGCCCGAGGACTTTCTCGATCAGGAGGGTCTTGAGGATCACGATGTTGCCGAGGGCGATGATTCCTACCAGCCGGCCGTCAACGGAGAAAACGTCGTTGTCTCGGGAGATCCCAACGCTGGATATTCGGGAAAATTGATGGAGCAAGCGCGCGAGAAGAAGGTTCCCAACGACCAGCGCTCAACTACCCCATACTTGACCAAGTACGAGCGCGCGCGTGTGCTCGGCACCCGAGCTCTGCAGATTAGGTGCGTTGCGATATCATCAAAGCCACTGTTCGGCTTAAGGTTGAGATCACTCTGACTGATATGTGTCTTGTATAGCATGAACGCCCCCGTACTCGTCGATCTCGAGGGTGAGACCGACCCTTTGCAGATTGCTTTGAAGGAATTGAACCAGAAGAAGATCCCTCTGATTGTGCGGCGGTATCTGCCTGATGGATGGTAAGCAGGAGTAGGTTTGCTATGAGGGTGCACGAATGGCTGACAGTGTATAGGTACGAGGACTGGACTTGCGAGGAGTTGCTGTAATGTGAGCACCTACCGTCTCGCTCGGACATGGGGATTCTTTGATAATTTTTGGGTGGGTTCAGCATAGCGTTCGGAGTTTGGGAGTCTCGAAACCGTGGCTCAAAAAGAAAAAGGCACCGTCCTTGGAACTGGGCAATCTCTGTACATGAACTAGAAAGAACAAAAAAATAATGACGGTTTCTTAGTACCTAGGTACCTAGGTAGATCTAGGTTCATCCAAAGTATAGAGTACATATGCTAAGGCGAACTAAATCAACAGAGGCAGGTATATCTTTATACTGCAGAAGTATACATAGATGTACTGCTGTAGATGTATCTGCAGTAGGGCAGGTCTACCACGTGAGGTGTCCCACTTTTCCACTTTTCCTCCCCCTGCAAGTTATCCATCTTATACCCCAGTTCCACAAATCATCATTCCTTCTTACCAGGCACAGCATGCATAAAATCGTGCTCAAACCTCTCGCTTGGATAAGTCGGCACGCCTTCCGTTGATGATTGGCCACACCCTATACTACACTTACTGCTTACTAGTAGTAGAGCATGGATTCATTATGAGGTCGAGACAAGTGGAGGCCAGTGGAGGCTAGTGGGCCACTACCCCAAAACCACTTCTTTTTCGGGCCCTTCCGCCTCCCCAGGGTTGCTTGAGTGGATTTTTTCTAAATCTCAAATACTGTGACTCAATCTTGCAGTCACCTGCACATCGTTGCTTCCCTTTTCGAGAGACACTTTTCTCCAGAGCATCCTTGCCGTGTCTGTTCACCACGAGCGCATCGCTGAAATGAGTTCGACTGACCTGGAAGTAGAGCCAAAGGTCCTAGCAGGGCCGAGCTCCGATGCTCCGAGCGTCCAAGATGAAGAAAAGGCAGACGCCTCAGTCTCAAACACCAACGAGGACGAGCCGACCTTCGACACGGGCTTTTTTGCCTGGCTACAGGTTCTGGGCTCGTTCTTTCTCTTCTTCAACTCATGGTATGAAGTCTCGTATTGATGGTCTGCCGATGTGACAAGAATGCGCTAACATTGTTCATCATGAACTTACAGGGGTGTGATCAATACATGGGGTGCATATCAAACATACTATGAACAGAACTTACTATCTGATATTTCGTCGTCATCAATCGCCTGGATCGGCTCTCTACAGTCCTTCCTTTTGATGCTCATAGGTGTGATCACGGGCCCGCTCTTCGATGCGGGCTATTTCCGTAGCCTCGTCGGCTTCGCAGGTTGCATGTTGCCATTCGGCTTGATGATGACCAGTCTCTCGACGAAGTACTGGCAACTGATCCTCTCGCAGGGTATCTGTGTTGGTTTGGCAGCCGGTTGTCTCTTCGTGCCTTCGGTTGCTATCCTGCCGCAGTACTTCCAACGCAAGAAGGCTTTTGCCAACGGACTCGCCGCCAGCGGTAGCAGCATAGGCGGCGTTGTCTATCCCATCATGTTCAACCAGTTACAAAAGAGGGTTGGCTTCCCCTGGGCGACTCGGGCCATTGGCTTCCTCTGCTTTGGCACCGTCTGCATCTCCTTCAGTATCATGCGCATTCGGTTCCCGCCGAAGGACAAGCGAAAGCTCTATCAGTTCTCTGCTTTCAAGGATCTAGGCTATTGTCTGTTCTGCGCGGCCATGCTCTTTGGGTTCATGGGCTTCTATAATTTCCTCTTCTACGTGCAGTCATATGCAATCGACACTGGAATTGTGGACGGCAACCTCGGATTCTACTTATTGTCTATGCTCAACGCCGCCTCGACCTTTGGCCGTATCCTGCCCAACTTCCTCGCCGACCACACCGGCCCGCTCAACATGCTCACCCCTGCCGTGACTATTACCTCGATTCTGGCGTTCGTGTGGATTGGAGTACATACCGTGCCGGGCATTATCATCTTGGCCGTTTTCTACGGTTTCTTTTCGGGTGGGTTTGTGTCCCTGCCGCCGGTGGTCATGGCTAGCATGACACCTGACGTGCGCAATCTGGGTACTCGTCTAGGTATGGTTTTCGCCATTACTTCGATTGGTCTGCTGGTCGGTACACCCATTGGTGGTGCTATTCTGAGCGACACCAACAAGTATCTCGGTGTCCAGTTGTTCACTGCATGCTGCCTCATCACTTCCGCGGTTCTCATGGGCACACTCCGATTTGTTCGCTCGGGCCCTGTCCTGATGACTAAAACTTGAGAGCGACCTGAAGCGGTCATGGATAATTTGGTATTGTTCGAGGTGCAGCACATCATTGCTTATTCTTAATTTGGGTGTCCAATACCCAGATCCTGGGTTGTTGCTATGTACACCAGAATTTGCTGCTTTTGTGGGACTATATGCGAAAGCATGCAGAATTACCACGCTTTTCTCCATACGGAACACCGCCCTCATCGTGGGCCTGCTAACTGGTCCTTGAATGTGGTACTATTTCCGTCCTCAGCTTTGAGTCTTTTTGTACCACCTGGTACCTTGCGTCCCTCAAAATCATGCATTGGCGAGCGTTATGAAATAGGTTGGGCAGGGTTACCATGCATAGGATCCGATATCCGTTCACTTAGAAATAAAATCATTATATTGTCTTCCGGTGATTGAAAGTATACACAAAAAGTCCGAAACTCCACCTTCTATGCAAAACATACCAGAAACTCCAGTTAGAAACAAGCATTGTCCATACCCTTTGCACTTAGGAAACATCCTCAGGGCCCACGAGGAAATCTTCGCCGTTATCTCGGATATGTTCAAGCTTCTTATCGCGGCTGCACGGTTTACGCATGTCGAATGCATCCTCCCCACTATCTGACATACCCGTTGGATCGTCACTGTAGTAATTGACCACTCGCCTAAACACCGAATAACTGTCATTATGTTAGTAGGAAGTATATGATACGATGCCGTGCAGGAAAACTTACCCCATGCCCTTGTACATATCCACGGCAACCTTATTTCCAGACCGGACATACAGGTCCACAAACCACGCATTGTTGATATCAGATCCATGCTCCAGCTCCTCTGTCAGCTGGGTGGCATAGCCGAGTCGTCGCCAGGCGGGAGCAACGGTCAACACAGTGATGTGTCCATGCCACGGGGTGTAGTGCTCGGACTGACGCATCGAGGGATGCTGCTCTTCGACCTTGCCCATGACTACAATAATCAGCCTGTGTTTCGTACCCTTCGATCCAATCAAGACCCTTACTGTAGCCCACTACACCTGCATCGCGGTCCTTTACCGTGCTGAACAGCGACGGCCACTTGGTGAGGTAATTGAGGTAGAAGCCGAGGTCGTAGTTCTCAGTCAACGGATCAAGGTTGGTTGCATTGAGCTTGAGCAGGTCCAACGGGGACATGCGAGTGATCGAACTCATTTTGTCGAAAGAGTTGAAGATCAACTGAAGAGTAAAGGACGAAGGAATGTGGGGTTTGATCGTTATTCTGCCAGGCGGTGTCCACTTCGGTGCATTTGTGCCTTGTCAACATTTACATTTGGCAAAGACTTCAATTTCTTTTCTTTCCTCGGGGTATTTATTTCCTTGGCTGTTTTGATCTTGTTCTCTGCTCGGATGATGCAGCATTAAAGTCAGGAGAATCGAGAATCCCTGCTTGGGTATCCCACAATTGCCCGTTATCAGTATCATTTACTGTCTCGGAAGTCTAACAACACTGCGTGTTGATGGTCTTGTCACCTCATATTGGACCTTTATTCACCATCTATTGGATCTATTGGCTTGTTTTTGACCTCGAGCTACTTTTCCACGGAGACCGAGTGCTCCCCTCTATCCGATGCCGCCCCTCCCTCCGTCTCCCCTGAAAGTTGCTCACCGCCACCCCTCAATCATGGACGACTCACCTATCTCGCCTGGAACAGAAGGAATCAATGGATTCCCTCCTCAGAGCCCCGGTTCACCGCGAACTCCCCGCTTGTCCGCGCCGCCATCACCAGTCATGGCCCGCCAGAACCTACAAACTATGAACGGGTCACAGCGAGAGTCTGTAGACTTCTCCGCCGACACAGGAGGCGGGGGTGGCCTGGGAAACCTTGCCGATGAATTAGCAGACGCATGGGAGCAGGATGAAGATGGTTATGGATATGCCTCGGGGCAGGAGACTAGATCCCAGCAAATGGATCACAGCGATGTGGAGGATACATACATGCAGTCTGTCCACGATATGCATCCCGGGTCACCGGGCCCAGACTCGCCCTCCAGGAGCCGTCTACGGGCTCCTCATCTACGACAGCACCGACGAGCAGAATCACACTATGATGGTTCAGACTATGGAAACGACTCCGATCTCGAGGAGACGGCGGATATCTCACCCGCTTTGGAGAGCCAGATGGCAGATATCGAAAGCCTCGCGAGGCGGGGCATTGAAAACAATGGGAGTGAAAACGATCATGTTATTCAGCGCACGGTCGAAGCACTCCGAGATCTTGGTGGACAGAGTGGGATCGAGAACAGTGCCATGCGGTAAGCGCCAGACAAGCCGTGCCTTTTGGCCGATAACTAATGATTACAGACTCATCACTGCCCACTCCTCTATCACATCGCATCTCACCCACCAAACTCGCACCCTCCAGTCACTTATTCACCCACTCCTCTTTTCGCCATTCCCCCTTCTCTCCGAAGACGCCATTGACTCCCTAATGCCCCTGATTGACCAAGGCCTCCTGCCAAACCTCCCATATCCATTCCTAGAGCAGTCCCGACGCGGCTCCAGACCATCCACACCCTCCCAACCTTCGACCAACCCACTTACCTCCCTGCAGGCTCTCATCTCTGAGACCTCCGACATCATACTCTCTCTCCGCGGCCTGAGCGACACACTCTATGAGTCCCGCCAGCTAACCTCCACGGCATCACGACGTCTCAGATCTGCCCGCGAACTTGTTGCCGATCTACGGCGCGAGGAAGAAAGCCGTGAAGAGGGCTCACGATGGCTCGAGCGCGGCGACTGGGACCGCCGGTTGAAGGACCGTGAAGCAGGCAAGGAGTGCGCAGATGTTGTCGGTGGCTTTGAGGCCGTATGTGGTGAGTGGCGTGAGAAGCTGTTCGGGGCTGGCGCCGAAGTAGCTGCTGCATAAATTTGCTTGATTGGTTTCTCTGTTGAGTCTCTGGAAGGCCAGCGCGCTTCTGAAAGAGCAGTAGACTGTTTTGAGCTTTGGGTTCTCACTTCCTGATATCCATTTTCTTTTCCTTGGTGTCTTTCCCTTCTAGTGGCCCCAGCTGGTCTGTTTATATTTCAATTCCGCGATGCTGGAATTTAGATCGTGCATATAGCTATACACCATTGGATACTATTCATTTGACTTGGATGTCTTTTCATCTGATCATTGGTTTTTCATGAGTCCTTTTGTTGATACTTATAGCTCCTGCATAGTCTGAAATTCTCGGCGATTTGAGACTCATCCTGGAAGTAAGGTGCTTGGACGGTAGCCGCAATCTCCTCTGCAGTTTGAATCTCGACAGCCAAAGGCGAGTCAGGCACTTTGACCCGAAGACGATTTCGGGGGTTAGCAACCTGCTCTGCCCGCTTTTCCTTGTCAATCTTCCACGGGAGATCGGCGCAGCGTCACTCGATGCTGCGCAGGCGGCTGGTTCGGTGTATCATCTTGGGTGTTGACAGGTTGGTTCGGTGTACTGTAGGTATATAGAAAGAGCAAAGTAGAGAGCGGAAAATTATCAACTTCTGGAGCGGCGAGGGTGCCTCCTCGACGTTGTTCAAAATTCGCAGCTTAGGATACCACTTGAGCATGGTGATACCTAGGTAACCTCTGCTACATAGAAAGAACATGCAAGACGAGAATAGTTAAATCAACCAGATTTGGAATTCTTAACGGTACTATTCACTCAACAGAACACTAGATGTTGGCATCACGGACGACGACAGCCTATCCGGAAACAAGGAAATAAAAGAAGAGAAAAACGTACAAAACCATAAACCATGAGGCTCGCTCGAGCCTACGATACAGATTGCAGATGTCATAAAAATACGCGTTAGATAGGAAAAATGGGTAACTTTTCGGTTGTCCCTAATATAATACGCAAAGAAAAATAAAGAAAACAACGGAATCCACCTACGCAGCCGCTCAGCTCTGCTGCTGCTGCTTCCATCGCGGCACCCACTTGCCGCCGGCGGCACCCTTGGGCTCCTCAGGCTTGGAAGCAGCGGGCTCGCGAGCAGGACGGGGCACGTTGCGCTCGCTGGTGAAGGGAGCCTCACGAGGAGCCTCGCGGGGAGCAGGACGCGGTGGGGCGGAACCAGAGCCGGCAGACGCGCCAGCACGCAGGTGGGGAGGAACGTAACCACCGCCAGATTTGCGGATAGGGAGCTCCTCCCGAGCAGGAGCAGGGGCATCTCCCCCAGAGGCCTCCTTTGCGGCCAACCGTTCACGCCAGCCACCACCACCAACAGTGCGCGGCGCGACATTGAGTCGAGGCGCTGTGCGTTCGGCCGACTCGAAATCACCACCACCGGCTTTGCGCATAGCGCGACGGGCTTCCGCCTCTTCCTCGCGCTGCTTCTGTCGAGCAGCAATCTCGTCGAGTTTGCTGTGAAAAAAAAGTTAGCTTTCTATATTTCTCTTGTTGTAGAGGGAAAAAGACATACCCTCGCTCCTCCTCCCGCCTAGCCTTCTCCTCGGCCAAGACGCGACGGCGCTCCTCCTCCCGGGCAACGCGTTCCTCTTCTTCACGACGAGCACGCTCTTCCTCCTCCTTGCGGCGGAGCTCCTCTTCCTCGCGCTCCTGCTTCTCACGGCGGCGGCGCTCCTGGACCTCCTTGACACGCTGCTTCTTCTTGGCCTCGAGCTCGCGCTCGGCAGCCTTGCGGCGCTTCTCGAACTCCTCGTGACGCTTCTCCGAGATCTCCTTACGGAAGCTGGAGAAGTGAGGGACCAGGCGGCCCAAACGGTGCTTGAGGGCAACGGCCTCGGCGTGCTTCTGCTTGGCCTCCTTGAGAGTCTCGGCCTTCTGTTTCTCGTAGAGCTCCAAGTCGTGCTTCTTCTGGTTCTCGTAATCGGCAGTGATGTGCTTCAGCTCCTCGCGACGGAAAGCACGCTCCAAGTGGTCAATACGCTTGGCAGTGGTGCGCACCCGGTCATTGAGCTCATTCTTCTCCTTCTCCAGCTGAGCCAGCTTGATCGCACGCAGGCGGTTGGCATCCAACTCATCAATGTCGAACTCGCTGATGTCGATGCCCTTAACACCGGTCTTGAGCTCCTCGAGCTGCTTCTTGAGCTCCTCCTGGCGGATGCGGTCCTGCTCATCCTTGATGCGCTTGAGCTCACGGTCACGCTGCTCATCAGCGAGACGTTGCTTCTCGGCCTCCTGGAGCTGCTGGGTACGGATACGCTTGCGGTTCTCCTCCTCGCGCTGCTTGCGCTGGAGGGCATCGGTGGCGGCCTCCTTCTTCTTGTCGATGATGACACGACGCGCCAGGGTCTCCTCGTGCTCCTGAGCAGCGCCCTCCAAAGCGCGGGCCTGAGCAGACTGTTTGGCCTGGAGGCGGAGCTCATTGTAAGAGGGATCCACGTACATGGAGGTGATGTGGAGGGTCTTGGCCAGACGCGCCAGCTGGAAGCGGGCAATCTCGGCAGGGGTGTGCTGGAGGCGCTGGACAGAGCCAAACTCACTCTCGGCAGATCCAGCACCACTGCCGGCATGAACGGCCTTGGACGAAGAGAAAACGTCAGAGTCGAAGGAAAGGGTACCGGAGATGTGATCCACACGGATAGCAAGGTCGCCCTTCTTGCAACCGTTCATGATGAACTTCTCAATCATGGCGGGAGTGATCTGGAAGGGATCGGGGAACTGGGCGAGCTCGTAGACGAACTGGAGCTTAACGGAGTCGTAGACCTGGGACAGCTGCTGGAACAGGCGGGTGAGAATGACCTGCTGCAGAGGCACGACGTACTTCTCCATCTCAGGATCGGCGCCGATCTTTTTCAAAATGGGGGTGATCTTCTTGCAGATCGAGAGCGGGTGGAAATCGACCTCGAGGATGTTGTACAGTTCGCGGATTTCGGGACGGACGCGCTTCAGAAGACCCTTGTTGAGGGCATCGCGGAAAAGGACCGAGCGGGAGGGGGGCGAGGCCATACCAAGCAGGTTAGTGAGGCGGGTGTTCTTGTTCTTGCGAGCCTCATCCACGTCGACCAGGGCGCCGCGCGAGCGGTCAGTGCTAATGACCGGGATGGACAGAGCAGAGAGAAGAACGAAAGAGGCGGCCTTGGTCATCTCGGCATCGGTCACGGAGGGGTTATCCTTCTTGGTGCTCTGGCCAGAAGCCAGAGCCACGGTGGAGAGACGGAGCAGGTTGTAGTACCGGTTCCAGGCGGCGGCGTGGAAGAGGTAGTTCTCGCTGACAAGGAAGATACGAGCGAGCTTTTCGTAGTAGTTTGCCATCATGACGTTCTTGGCAGGGCGCTTGCTCAGGTTGAGAAGGGTGTGGATATCCTCAATACTGCGGAAGGCCTCTTGCCACAGCTCCAGCTCAACGGCAACGTTCAGCTGCTGGAAGCGGGTGTCCAGGTGGCGCTGTTGGGTATCGACATCGCTCAGGTTAATGGCGTGCATCTGAGAAGAATATTTGGCGGCATTTTGAACGTGGTTGCGAAGGAGCTCGCAGAGACGGCGGAATTCGGTCTTGCGGGTGTACTTGAGGCAGAACTGGAAGGCCTGCAGGGCGGTCGACTGGTACATGATTTCGAGACGGGCATTGTTCTTCAGGATCTCGAGAACGGTACGGTAGGTCTCCCACAGGAACTTGAGCCAAGGCGTAACGACGGCGCGGTCGGTGCGGTCACGAGACTGCTCACCGGAGACGGTGGCCAGCAGGATGGTCTCGGGGGTTTCGATAGCCTCCAGATCGTCGACATTAGAGGAGGGAGCGGCGGACTCGAGAGAGGACTGGATTTCGTCGGCTTTGGTCTGGGCCTCGGTGACCTTCTGCTCAGCGAGCTCGATGAATCTCTTCAGGACGATCTCGATGGTGCCGACGTTGGTGTTCTGGGCGATGTTCTTGTACTGGTACAGGCCATCCTTGGCGGCCTTTCCCTTGCGCAGGTCGACACAGAGCTCGACAAAGAGGAGCATGACGGGTTCGAGGGAAGCGATGGGACTACTGCGGGTCCGCTTGGAGGTAACATGTTCGTGGAGGACGGTCAGGGCAGCGGGGGCCTGACCGACGGCGATGAGTTCCTGAGCCCTCTACACATATCTTGTTAGCAGACGTTGAGGTCGATAAAAGGGTAGAGACCGGAGAGATGAACGCACCTTGAGGACATTCTCAGGTTTGATATGCGGTGGAGGAGGCATGGTTATCACAACCCCCTTCAAAAGGATTTTTTTAAGATCGATAAAAGTTCGGGTATTATGAGCAGGCAGGTGTTGAGAAATGTAAGTTGTTGAGAAGTCAAGCAGGCGTCTTGCACACAGGCAGTGGTCGTAGACCGGGTTAAAGTTGCTGCCACGGAACGTACTAAGCCTGTTTGTGTGAACCTGAAAAATTGCCCGCTTCCCACTTTGGCTTCGGATAAGCGATGGTTAGCACGTGATGTTTTCATGCCTCAGGCTGGCAATTCATACCGTATCGTGATTACCTGATTACTGGGGCACTGTCTATGTATGTATGTACCTATTATTAGTAGAAATAATATATAGAAGAGATGTCAAGATCAATTGAGCTTAGTCCTTAGTAAACTAAACATTTCCATTTCAACCATTCAACTGCGTCAGCAACGAGCCCAATATTATGGCAATGACTCCAGTACAGTACATTCTACTCCGTATGTATCAGTATCAGAGTAATCAGCACACGGGCCTCCCCGTACGACAAGGGTAAATGGGGAAAATCCCTCTTTCAACTTGCCATCGCATTCCCTTCCTTTGAACCCCCTTCACTCTCTTTTTTTCTTTAATTCGATACCCCGAATTCGCTGGGAAATCCCTTTCCCTGGCGAGTCGTCCCCGTCACCTGCCCCCCCATTTGATCCGGTCTTCCGCTTTACCCCCTCTCCTGAATAAACCCCCCTTTCTCGCGATCGCGCCGAATCCAATTCACCAGCCACAATGCCTGCCTACGAACTGCGCTCCGGTGGTGATGTTAAGAACAAGAAGCAGAGTGTCGCAGACCTCAAGTATCGCCGTCTGACTGAGCTCAATGCTCGCCTGAAGGAGGATCTCGACCGCCCGCGGGTCAAGGTGTCCGAGGCTGCGCTCTCGTATGGCTCACCCCCTTTTATGATGAGGCCGGCAACTAACCAGGTCTTTGTCTCTCCAGTCTCATCAGCTACTGCAACAACACTCGCGATTTCATGGTTCCCTCGGTTTGGGGGCAGGTACGTAGCTATCGTTTCATGGGTGGCGCGCGTAAGACTAATACTAATATCCTTAGCAGGTCGACAAGAGGGAGGATCCCTATGCCCCCCAGCAGCAGGGCGGTTGCTGCACCGTCATGTAATGCAACCCATGACGATAATAATCCTCGATCGCCCATGACACGATTTGATTTACTGGTTTCTCTTCTTGGTTTCACTTCCTAATTCCGGATCCTTTTCTCGTCCCCTGGACCCGAACACAAACCACCGCTCGCCTGCCGGGCGCGGCGCGAGACGTGGACTCTGAAGAATCGTCTTGCTGGCCCTGCACGACCCTTCCACGTCTTGATGGGACCATGCGCCTTTTTTGATCCGTGGTTATTCTTTCAAACCCGGCAGTTATGTCCTGGACGCGTGCTGTCGAGTTTGCTCTCTCTTTCTTACTTGTTGGATTTTCTTCTACTACCACTATTTCTTCTTTCCTATTGCAACATTCCCCTTTTGTCGTCCTGTGTTTTGATGGAAGCCATATTTCCTTTGTTCTCTGGGTTCTCCAAAAGCCTCTCTGTATCGAGAGAGTCGGGTTGCCATTCGTGTATCATAGATTCGATTTGCATCCAATGACCAATACAATACCGATAATATACCATTGAACCGTAGACCCCATATTTTGCATATCCGGTCATATCATATACGCACTAAGTCGATCCCCGGGTAAATGCAGCGGACGACCCGACGAATCAGGAAATCACCCCGCTGACATCATCTCATTTTCGCCTTAGCTTTCCGGTGTCAAACTTCTTACCTCTAATCTCGAGCACCAGACCCATACTACAACTACAACTACACCATGACAGAACCCACTCCCCCAATTGAGAAGAGCATGGCACAAGAAACAACAGCTCCTACAGAAAACACAGCCCTAGAGCGCGTCCACCTCCCACGTATCGCAATCAAGTACTGTACACAGTGCAGATGGATGCTACGCGCTGCATATGTACGTCAATCTATATCCTGCCTTACATCTTCCATTTACTTCCTTGCAATATGGTCCCCATAAGATAAAAGATACTTGTACAATGCTGACATATCTCAGTTCGCCCAGGAGCTCCTCTCGACATTTAGCACCGACCTCGGCGAAGTAGCCCTGGTGCCGGTGACCGGGGGTGTTTTCACAGTGACTATTTGGCATACACCGGCTTCTGAAGTTACTACCCAAGAAACGCTTCTCTGGGATCGGAAGCGAGATGGTGGATTCCCTGGTATGTTGGATTATTGTTACTCTTTCTATATTCCTTGGTGTTGGTTTGATATGCCTCGGTCAAGGATTGATACTTACGTCTTTGCAGAGGTCAAGGCGCTCAAGTCGCTGGTGAGGAATGTTATTGCGCCAGAGAGGGATTTGGGACATACGGATCGGGCGTTGAAGAAGGCGGAGGATAAGAAGAGGCAAGAAACAACCGAGGGGAAGGAGTGTGAGGATTGTCGGTGATTGCTAGTAGATCGGACGATAGCCAGGGCCTTGGAGAGGGTATAGATATAGGTATTCGGTATGAGCAGATATCCACGTTAGGTACGTATAAGTGCCCAATAATTAAATGTCGCATCCTGGTTTCGAACCGTAGATCTGTAAATTTGTCAGTAATATGCTCGACTCAAGTGTGACTTGTCTTTGGATCTTGATTTCTCACAACATGAAGTCGCGATAGCCCTATTCGTGGTAGCCTCACTACCCCTACAATAGCCTAGGATAATTCAAAAATTATCTAACAATAGTAATAGCTTCTAGTATAATAGATAGAAAAAGGAAAAAGAAAAAAAAAGAAAGGAAGGAAACTTACTTCTATGACCCGCCCGTAGGCGATCCCACCCACCCGCCACTTTTCAACTTAATCCCTGCTGTACAGTTGACTATGTCACTGCAGAGCAACGCCCGTGGCGAGGCGTCCAGCAGCCCTGGGCTTAACCTTTAGGCCACTGGGGGATTTGTTGACACAAAAGAAAAAGATGTTAATGTTAAACGAACCCTGCATTATTTTCTAATCCTTTTGATCACCGGCCCTATTTTCTCCGTAGACACTTGATGACTGAATCCCAGATAGCGATTTACCTAGTTGTATAATATCCAGCTGACCCAGTTGGGTACTCATGCTACATTCATTGAAAGTCATGACAAAAAGAAAATCTGATATGTATTGGTATAGGTATCGGAGAGAACCTGAAAGGTAGAAAGCAACTGAATCTCACCAAATCTTGAGTCCCAGGCTATAAAACGAGTCGACGCCACCAAAAACCGAATCTAGATGACCGTCCCAAGGCCAAATGCAGCCTGCAAACGAAAGAGGAAAGAAAGGAAATGAAAAGGCAAAGAACGTCGAACATATCCATGATCATCAGAAAGAAGGGCCACAGGCCAATGCAGTAGTACTCTGATCCGAGAAGCGAAGACACGGCCCCCGAAGTATGAACTCATCCAGGGACCGTGGTATACACATACAACTCAACTTTTCCACAGAGCTGTATTCGCTTCGTGTCCGAGACAGAGTCAGGCTTCGTTCAAGGTCGTTTGGATATAGAATCAAAAACCAGAGACATTATAAGTTTCGGGAAGCACGCCCAAGCCAAAGTCGTGAAATCGTGCTGCCCCCAATCGCCACCTCAACGCTCATCAAAAATGCACCGTTAACCATGATCGCATAATATACAGCTGGCAAAAAGTACCAGACCACCAGGGAGGCAGGGAAAGTAGCAGAAGTCTTAGCTTTCGCCGTGGACCTCGTGTTGGTGGTGGTTGCGACGCTTCCAAAAAGCAAGTCGCAAACGACTCCGCCGCTTTGTGAGCCTGTGTAGACCACCACGCTCCTCGTTTTGGTGATTTTCCTGCGGGGCGTCGTTCTTGGTGCTCTCGCCGGTATTGGTAGACCGACTCGGGCTCCGAGTGCCATTGATGCCAGAAAAGTCTTTGTGGTGTCCATTCTCGGGCTGTGATTGAGCTGCATCTGCGCCGGAGCTACGGCCACGGCTATAACTGCTCTCGTGATCGGCATATGATGTGCTGGGGCGCGTGCTGTTGTCATCTGGACCACCAAGCGCACTATCATCTGACGCGCGCTTCTCATCCCCGCTATCCACGGCCAAATAGCTTGTGGCATTAGTCGAGGGTGAGATCGGTGTCATGTTGTTGTTGCTATATGTGCTCATACTTTGCGTTCGCGTGCAGCTGTTGCGGTTTGATCCCGAAGGGCCAGAGGTGCGAACGGAGGAACTGTGATGTGTGTGGTGACGTGCAGGCCCTTGACGGGAGCTGCTTGGTCTAGAGCCAGCGATAGAGTCATGCCCGGTAGCCGAGTTGGCATATAAAGCAGCGGCCAAGGCAGCCGGATCTCCCGGAGAGTAGTCCGGATCAGCCAGACCGGCATGATATTGTGTTGCAACCGATCCGCGGCCTGACGGGGCACCGGGGATGGAAAAGTAGGAAAGATCCGGCATAGAGTCTGGCACGGCGCTTGACGGCTGTCTTGACACAAGAGGCGTGCCGGTAATCTCGATTTGAGGACCTGGGGTATCAGGTGACACGACTGGCTCGATGGTGTTCTCGTTGTATGCACCATCGGGCGGCGAGGCCGTGCTCGCATCGGACCCCGGTGATGAAACGTCTTCTGGCTTGTCATCAATCGCTTGCAGAGCGGCCTTTGGTGTGCTCCCTTCATCATCTGTGCGGACATTAGGGCTTCGCGAACGAGGGGACACCGTGCTCTCTGCCCGATCTTCAACCGGCAGTCCCTGTTTCCGCAGCTCGTCGTTGGCATGCTCCTGCCACTGCGCTTGGTTACGACGAATGTGGTCGGCAGTAAATTGCAACTGAGGAAGGAGGTCGGAAACACCCTCGAATAGCGGAAGGGCGAAGATGGACATGAATCCAATTTGGCCGGTAGCCAGCTTGTAGATGTTGCCCAATTCCGGCGGTCCGCCAAAAAGCGCAGTCTCCATTCCGACCTCTGTCTCCATCTCACCCTGGTTGGCGAACTCTTCCTGCAGGATTTGAGTCCACCTCTCTGCAATCTTCCAGGGCCGAGCCACATTGCTGATGTCGGCGCACTTGATCAACAGACCGCAGAGAAGGGTTTTGTACATTTCGATATCCTGAGGCTTCCAGCCATCCACAGATTCTTGGTTATCGTGATACTTCTCCTGCAGAGATCCCATCCGCTGCATGAATTTCTGGTGGACGCCCATGTCAGTAGCCAAGATAGAGCTGATAAGCAGCTTGCGAAGCTGATTGTCCTTGAACGCTGCAGGCCAATGACGGCGAAGGATCTGGGAAAAGGCGGCACAATGAAAGGCCTCGAGAACGGAGTTATCGTTGTATAGTTGCGCCAAGGGGGCGTTGAGCTTGACGAGGAAGAAGTTGTTGACTCCTGGGTGGCCGACATCATGACCAATTGCCGAAATAAGGAGAGTGAGGGCGTCGAAGGGGGAAAGAAGAGAGGCAATGGGAGCCTTTGACGGAGGGATTTGCCCAATCGGCTCGTAAGGAGGTAGAGCGCCGATGTGAAGCAGGAAGCAAAACACTGACTGCAGGACATCGATTGCATGGCGGAAATTGTGATAAAGGACAAAGTTATTATAGGCGGCGCGACAAGCGAGCAAGAATGTCTGCAATTCCCCGGGCGTCAATCGCCACTGTTCTAATCCGGGCAAGTTGAAAGCATGCTGGATCATCTCGCAGGCTGCCAAAACCAACTCATCATCAGAAAATTCATGAGCAGAAAACCCCCAGCTCCCAGCCTGCTCTTTAATGAATGCCATACGGTCCGGTCCAACTTGGATATCCCTAAAGAAAATGAATGAGTACTCAGATCCCAGTTCTGGGTGGGACAATGACATACCGTTCTGGAATCTCATCAATGATCTCCTCTGGATTGCAAATTCCCTTCATGAGTTTTGATACCATTGCCTCTCTTAAATACGCATAGGGCTGTTCATCGTGAACACCAACCCAGGAGAGTTTGCGGTTCTTTTTGTGTGCCAAAAATCTTGACATCTCTCTCTGGGCTGACCGATGATACCGGTACGCATGAACCACCAGACCTTGGATTCTAGGCCGGTTGAGGGGAGTCGTCAACACATCGATAGCACCTGCATCGAGACAGCGCGCGATCTGCTTGTGCTCTAGAGTGACGGGGCTCTTGCCCTGCGGCTCGCTCGTCGGCTCGGGCGCATCAGAGCCAGTGGCGCGTACAATGGCGATGGGAATGACGAGTTTGGGGCCATCCTGGACTTGGATATCGGTTGAAACGCCCGATAGGAGGCCCAGGCCGGGGGCTTCATCGGCATGTGAGGAAAAGGTAAAGGTGCGCTGAATGGAACCGGGTGATGGGGGACCGTTGTCCATCCACGAAGCTCGACTAGCTTTGCGCCGAGCGATATTCGCTTCGTCGCCGGTGAAATCGATACCAAAGAAGGCGAATATCGGGGTACAGTCGCTGCCAGAATGATCGCTTAGCTCGGCGAGCTTTGTAGCAAAGGAGGCTCCACTGTGGCATAGGTAGATCTTTTTACACACATCCAGCAGCTGATCCACGTCGGTCTGCAGGGCCTCGGGCTCCTCGGGTAGGGCGAAGGAACCGGCGGATGACACTGTGGAGGCGTCAATGGAGGTTCTGCGTACCCATCTCTCCGACCGGACCCGATCGTCAATGTAGACAGCCGAGCATTCCACGCGGTCCACCATCGTGACACAGGGCAGGGGGTTTCACAGGCCGATCCACGCCGCCGTAATCACAGGGTCACCGAGAGATTCAGAAGGGAGGAGGGAAGCGAAGAGTTCCGAGGCTAGTGTGCATATGGCCCAAGTGAGACGGAAGGAGAGCGCGAAAAGGTAAAGGTGAGGGGGTTTGAGGCGGTTCAAGGCGGAGGCGTGAGAATGCAAGAAGGGTAGTCGGGGAGACAGGTAGAGAAACGAGCGGCGAGTCGGTACAAGCGATGATGAAGAAGTCGGCGAGGGAGGATTAAAGTCGAACAGGGAACAATGCGGTTGTCCTGCAGCAATCCAGGCGTCGCGTTGTAGACTGGGAGATCCGAGACAAACCCAACGGGCGAGAATGCGCGCAAGTTTTCCGTGTTGGAGGTTGACGCCACAGATGACGGCACGTGAACGGAGACGGGAGGTCTTTCTTTTCCTTTGGTATTGACAGTAGTAGGGGTGGTAGGGGTGTGTATGATAAAATTGAAAGAACAAAGGAAAAGTCAGGAAGTGGACGACATAGTGGATCGAGGTTATCTCAGATCTGAAAGGGAAGAGAAAACAAGTGGAGGGGGAAGACACGGGGAAGGGGCTTCTTTCCTCCTTCCAGAAGCCTTTGGCGGGACGGGATGATCCTCGATTCTTGTTTTGTCTCTCGTACTATACATTCTTTGTATTCTATATCTACCTATATCTATATCTATATTATAATTATAATTATAATTATAATTATTTATTCTATTCTTCTATTAGATAGATCATCTCTTTATACTTCACTATAATTATAACTTATAATCTTTACCTCGATCGGTGGACCCAGACGCCTCGTCTCATTTGCGCACGCACAATTTTTCTAGAAGGTCCACCTCGAGTGCATTTTCGCTTATTGGCCACCGACTGCAGGATCCCGTCGAGGCTCCGAGGCTCCGTAATGACGAGGATCCCAATCCCGGTGATCTCATCACTTTGACTTTCTTTAGCATAAAATGTTAGAATATTATTTATAGCAAGTAACTAAATAGGGAATTAAATAAGGAATTAATATGTCTAGCCCTAGCAGCCCTAGCCCTAAATTCCCCCGCTTTCGCGGTTCCTGGTTTCTGTGGCGATCATGGACCAGCCAATCATTAGGTCATTATTCTACTCCCTGCATTATATGTGAGGAATCATCTTTATTCCAAGGAATTCATGCTTGTACTGTACTATACATAGAACCATAGATCCATATCGATCATCATTTCACTCTCTATCAAACAGTGCAGATGATCTTCCCCTTCGTCTTGTTGCTCTCTAGCAGCTGATGCGCCTCCACAATCTTCTCAAAGGGAAATACCTTCTCCACAAACACCTGGAACGTACCATCGCAGAACTTCGGCAGCGCATGCGAAACCAGCGTATCTCTCAGCTTCCGCTGATACTCTTCATCCCGACTACGCAGCGTACTACCTTCCAATCGAATCCGCTTCATCAACAGAGGTGCAATGTTCACCCCCTCCGGCAGCTTGACACCACCCATCAGACCCAACAGCACCACACGCCCGTCTCGGGCTGCCACATCTAGGTTCCCCTGGAAGTAGGTCGCCCCGATAAAGTCCACGGTCAGGTTCACACCGGCGCCACCCGTCGCCTTCTGGACCTCGGCCGCCCAGTCCTGGGTCTTGTAGTTGAAGGCCGCCGTCACGCCGAGCTCCTTCTCGAGGAAGTCAATCTTCTCCTGCGATCCTGCAGTTGCATAGATGGCCTTGGCGCCTGCTGCTTTGGCGAGCTGGATGCCGGACAGCGAGACGGATGAGGCGCCTGCGTGGAACAGAACGGTCTGTCCCGCCTGGAAGTCGCCGATGAGGAAAAGAGCCTGCGAGGCCGTGATCCAGGTCTAATTATCTTGAGTATAAGTAACGGGAACCCTTCCGGAGAAGATGGATGGAACTCACCTCCGGCACACCGGCAGCCTGTTCCCACGAGAGTTGCTTGGGCTTGTGGACGAGCATCTTGGACGAAACCGCAATGTACTCCGCGTAGGCACCTATTGCATTATTAGTTTGATTGGACCTCTCAGATTCGGACAGACCAAAAAGGGAAAGGAAAGAAAAGAACATACCGCCATAAGCAAGGCCAAAGACCTCGTCGCCGACCTTGAAATCATCAATCCCGGCGCCCAGGCTCTCCACTACGCCCGAGAATTCAACTCCCATGGTCTCGGGTGCCTGTGGCGGGACCGGGTACTGACCCTCACGCTGAAGCAAGTCCATGCGATTCAGACCAAATGCGCGGATCTTGACGAGAGCTTGGCCAGCGGTGATACTGGGCTTGGGGATCTGATCGACGAACAGGGATGTCGCGGGGCCTTTGCCTCCCTTGATAGCTGCATTGAATTGTAAGAATCGAAGCTACATTGGAGTTCTGACTGAATGGCTTTGAGATGTATCTCTTTTAGAGCCGTGGTTGTTTTTGGTGCTCTGCATGCAATATCGATGGTGGGGTTGGCCGGGCCGAGATCAACTTACCGATGGCGCGCATCGTGGAACTCATTTTGATCGGGTTGTCTTTCCAAAGTGAGTCTCAAAGCTGGAGTGGTTGCAGCAGTAGCAGTAGCAGGATCTGGATCTGGATCTTGTTTTTATATGCTGCGGGGAATGAAAGTCGAGTGGACAAGGCTGACAAATAATGCAGGTGGAAGACCCACGCCAGAGCAACGGTCGGCAGTTGATGATCTACGGACTCAGAAAGTTCTAGTTCCATGTATCGATCAGTTCCATATAGCGAATGCATTCAATTCTTCTAAACCGTGCTCACGAGGGAATATGCTAAATCATCACAAGTCGCCCGTACTCCATGCAATCCTCAAATCCCGTTTCCATGACCACCCCAACCCTCCTCGAGACTCCGCGTGGATTTTGGTTTGCCGTAATCGAAGACGCCGAGAAATGACATATAAAAGGAAAGATGAAACAACCAAGTACGGGAACCAGGCAGACGCCAGTAAAAAAAAAGTCCCCGGCACTTTTCCCTTTCAAAATACCACGCATATGCAATAGAAAGAATCAGAAACACCTTATCATACAATCCGAACAGGGCTCAGGACATAGCTTGTCTGAGAGAAAAGTGAAAGATAACTAAGAGAGAAGGTTCTTGAGAGATGGGCTCGCGCTCGCCCCGGAGTTTGCGCTGCCGTTCACCCCTGAGTGTCGATTGGCGCTGGACGCTCCTCCCATGAGGGAAGGGGTGTGTCTTCTGGTCGAATTGGAGGCGTAGGTCCACGAGGGTCAAGGCGCGCCTGCGTCGCTGGCGGCGAGTGTGAAGGCGCTCCTAATCCACGCTCAACAGAGTACATCCGCGGGGGCGGCCCGCCGTTCAGCGCACTGAGAGAGGTTTGAGGGGACCGGTTGACTGTGGCGGACACAATGGGCGGAGATGCGGAAGCTGCATACGGTCGGGGCGGAGGTTGAGAAAGATGCGGTGACCGCGCAGTCATTGGGCCGTAAGGGCTCTGGTGGGTTTGAAATCCTTGTGATGGGGGCGGAGGGCCCGCACTCGGGTAGGGAGACGGCGACATCCCCGGATGTGACGGCGGATAATTGCTCAGGCGATGGGGAGGCGGAGGTGCCGCGGTGTAGACAGGCGGTGACATGCCATTACGCAGGCTAGCATCAGTTGCAGGCCGCTGCTCATAGCCGCCAGGATATCCGGGAGGAAGACCACCGTGCGAGTGAGGATGAGTCGGCGGCATAGGTCGTCCGAGCCCCACGGTAACAGGAGCAGGATGTGGAGTGGGATGTCCGTGCGCCACGAAGGTATGGCCAGGCATGTGCGGTAGTGGGTTCGCCGGCATCGGGCGTTGAGCAGCATAGGGTGAGGGTCGGGGGTCAGGCACAGGATCGGCAGGCGGTTCTTGATGTGGCACTTGTGGCATTCATACTCCCAAACGTCCCCATTGAGATGCCCGAATGAGTTTTGCGACGGATTGCGCGAGTGGAAGGACGGGTGAGCAGAGTCGAGTCCAACCCCATTAGTCAAAGGCGTCCGACGTCCGCTGGGCCACCATCTAGGGCTGAAATCGGTCGCACACCGTACGCATTTCCGGGGCGTCACAGAGGGAATGGGTCGCGTTTCTGCTGGACGCTCCTCCGTGTCAATGTCCATCTCATCTGGTACATCTTCAGTAGAGATTGACTGGGGCTTGTGAGTATCTTTGCCAGCCAGGCCGCTGCTTGTTGAAGGGCGTCGGGGCCCATGGGCTTGCGGGTTGACGACGGATTGTTGCACATAGGCCGCCTTGCGCGAGGTCCCCGTAAGCGTCAAGTCGGCCTGCTTGTAAGTGCGAGCGAACAGCTGCAGGACATTGAGGCCATTCTGGCCAACCTCTTCACCGACGTCATGAAGATTCGACACGCTGTGGCTAGGGCAGTAGATCACAGGTGCAGCAGTGCCAACGTCATCACCAAGGCGAATGGTATGTACGCTGTCTCTCCGGGAGTTCTTCACCGGTGTGACCTCAATTCCAAAATGGTAATTTGCTTGGAAAGCACAGCCGATGTGGAAGTGGGCATTGCATCCCGGTGAATGGCACGCAACACATGCGCCCTTGTTCGATTTGCAGATCTTGCACATCTCGCGCCACCGTTCCTTAGGGATGGATCCGAACCCCTCGGCAGGCTCCAGCTGTTTTGCATCCCCGTACTTGATCTCGGGTGTCCATAACGAGCACATCACGTGGGCCCAGTTGTTGCCAGCAGTACACTTCAAGGGCTCTCGAGGACCAACGGGCTTGCCGACAGCTTCTTGGCGTTGACGATAGAGCTTGATGGCTTCGGAGACCATCTCCTTCTCCAATCTTTCCTTCTCCTTGTCTCGCTCTGACTTCTTGCGGTTGTTATTCTTGGTCGTTTCCATGAGATCGTGCTCAGTCCACGCCACAGGGCATAGAACACATTCGTAAGTAGTAGAGATCGAAGGGCTGCGGTCATTTGAGCACATATCGCAGAGCCACTTGTTGGTGGGCCGCGATCCCTGCACTCCATAGCAATTTCGATGAACGGTCAGGCGACAATCTCTGCAGGACAGGTGTTCGTCGCCAGTAGGATCAACCTTGCTGCAAATCGCACATGGAAGAGTCTTTGCTCTGGGCGGATCGGGGATGATCGGAGGTCCGTCACCCTTCTCAATACCCAGCTTCTTCTTCGGCAGAGGCTCCACTGATGTCGCAGTGGAGGTTGCAGTGCTAGGGAGCTTTTTCTTGTCCATCTTGCTTTCGTGCAGGAGTTGAGGATTGCTGTCGACCGGGATCCCCATTGCGGTCGCAGTGGCAGCGGTGGTGCTATTGATCGTGAAGGGTGTTTCGGTAGCCATGATCAACTGTGCCAGCATTTCCTCGTCGATGCGCCGCCTCCAAGATTTGTTGCCGGTAGTCGCGATTCGCTTCCCAACTTCATCCACGTCCTCCCACAAGATGGCATACTTGCGCCACAGCAAGCCACAGCGAAGACAAAGAGCGACAGTGAGCAAAGGGCCCTTATCCTTCTTCGCGGAAGGGTCAGAGGGAACTGTGGTGCCGGGCGGCACAAGAGGAGCCCGTCGCCATTGTCTTGAGTGACGGGTTCCACAGAATTTGCACTGAAAGCCACGCTTCTGGATGGCCGCCTTCTCGTTGTCGAAGGCAGAATCATCATGATCGTCAGCGACGTCGTCAAGCAGCTTCGACGAAATGACGCTCTGTCGTCGAATCTCCTTCTTGCCTCGCCTCCCTTCGTAGCTGCCCCAGACTTGTCGGCCACGAGGCGTTTTCTTCCACATGTAGTAGAACCGTACAATCTGGTAAATCGGAACGGTTTTGACATGCTTCATTATAAGGCGCCACTCTGAACCATGCTTGGCGACTCCCTGTTCGAACAGTTTGATTTCCTCCGGTCGAAGATGGGGCTCCTTGAGGTCCTTGTACTTGTGGACCTTTTTCAGTTTGGCAAGAGCCGCCTGAACATTGAAGCTCTCGGAAAACAGTAATTGGAGGGCCTTATCCAGGAAGTTTGTACAATACTTCTCAACTCCAACATCGGGTGCAAGTTCCCTTGCCTGACGCATGTACTCGTCAATGAACTTCACCGGGTCCGCGTCGCTCATGTGAGATTCGGGCGCATCACTCTCACTTCGTGGAATCTGATCTGGTGTTGGCATCTTGAACAACAGTTCGGCGGTGCGTGCTTGTTTTCCATTAGGCATCGTAACCGGCTCGTCCTCGCCGCGCTGGATGTAGCCCGGAGGCTCATCCTGGACCCATTTAGGCCGGTTAGCCTTTTCGAGCTTTGCGGCTTCGAGTGCAGCTGCAGAGGCCTTTGTAGCCGACTTTGCAACTTTCTTTTTAGCATCGAGAGGCTTCACATATTCCACCGGACGGCCTGGCCAGGGAGGTACGACCGCTTGATGCCGCGGTCCGAGTCGAGAACTCGCACGAGGGTAAATCCGGTCATCGTAATCGAGAGCATCCTCCACTCTGCAGTGCATGCCCAGGTAGCGATAAGGCCACATCTTGACCTGTGCCATTTGTTCTGGCGTTTCGGGGAGCGGCATCGACTCTTCCGCTCCTGCTGGGGTGCTAGCAGAAGTCCCATTGGCAGCTCCATTGAGGGGATCTTCCTCCTCCTCTTCCATGATCTCATCCTCGCCTTCCGCCCGGGTCTCGCCGATTAGAGGCGTGTTGCGGGCCTCAAGTTTGCGTTCTTGCGCACGACTGCAGGCGGCACAGGCCCAGGCGAATCCTCGAGCGGGTTTCTTTGTCAAGACGGGTCGGACACAGTGCATGTGATAGGTAGAGTGGCAAACGGCGCAATCCACAGACTCGGCATTGGCAGCGAATAAATGACAACGCTTGCATGTTTTGACGGCACCCGTCAGCTCTTTCCCTTTGCCGATTTCAACCAGGATGAACTTCCAGCGGTCATCGAGAACTCGCTTGACGTTGGGAGGAACGTTGATGACATCCTTAGTCGGAATGACGTCGTATAGGCGATGAATATAGCGATCAAACATCTTGTCGTACCAGAAACTGTCGCGAGTCTTCTTATAGGCACTCAGGTCGGTGATCTCAGAGACATGGCGGATCTGGCATTTCCCTCGTAATGAAGACAGCGGGCATGTATCAGAATGCATCGATGCATATAGATAGCGCGTGTCTGGGCTATGGCGCTGAATGTCGCGCGGTCTGTAATACCAATTGACACGTAATGCTTCAATGACACCAGACTCTTTCGTCTTGGATGGCAAAAGCTCCATAATTCGAGCCAAGTAATACGGCTCGCCAGGAGGCTCGCAAATTAAATAGACATGATCTGGAAAATCCATGTTAGCCACTGTCGGTCATTATCATGGAAATTAGAAAAAAAGCTCACCATTCACAGCGAACGTGGTGCCATCATCAGCTGTAATTTGGCCATCTTTGAGAAATGGTTCCGAGACTTCGAAGCTGACCATATTAGTAAAATAACCCCCTCGGAATCTCCCGGTGCGGAAGTGAAGATCTTCTTTGCAGCACTGCCGGCAGCGGGGCCAGAAGCCGGAGTGCTGGTAGTAGCCTTCCGTTTCCTGAGTGGGCCAGATCCATTCACCTCATCTGGCCGCGAAGAAAATGACGAGGTACCGGGAATGGGATCTTTGGGCACTGGATTTGGGCCGGCACCGTTCGTCAGACTCTTCCGTGATTGCGTGGGTGATGACTTCTCACTGTCAGGGTTGGAACCGTTGACGATGGAATTGGGGCCTACGCCGCTGTTGCGCTTGGCAACCTTTGCGGGGACGGTATCCAAGTCCATGTCGATATCACGGTCCTCAGCGTAGTTGGGCCGAGGGGCATTGCGGCCTCTAGAGCGTGTCCCATAAGGGGTGGCGGAGGAGCCGGCCGGATCGGCCAGAGGCTCCGGCGAGTTGCTCGCGGTCATCGAGTGTGACTCTTATTCATGCAATCTTATTCATACACGGGCAGACATGAACTCAAACTGTTTTGAACAGACGAGCAAGAGCAAAGAACCCGCGAGAATGCTGTGGGTGGGTTGGTCAGTCAAGGCCAAGCAAACTCAGATGCGTGGCGCGATACATGTACGTGGACAGTGCGGACGTTGGTATGTGGAAACACTAAAGAGGGGGGCAAAAATCTCAAAAGGTGGGTAGATGGAAAAGGATATCAAGGGATGTGGGTTTTTGGGGATACGAACATCAAAGATGGAAGATGAGAAGAAGAGGGAAAAAAGGAAGGAGAGATGTGGGAAGAAGAAATGGCTTGGAGTGGACCAGACACACCCGTGTCAGATCTAACTGCAGGGGTGAAGGGTGGACGGGGCAGATATCAAGGTGGACACGGTCCCAACTTCAATGATTTAGGGGAGGCGCCAACGGCTGCCTTAAGAGGAAATACAATGACTTACCCGTAGATAGGACTTAGATTGGAGGGGAGTGGGTGGGAATATGCTATAGCGAGGGGGAAGAGATAGAGAGATGGGGAGATGGGGAGATGGAAAGATGAGGGAAAGGGAAAGGGAAAGGGAAGGGAAAGATGGAGATCAAAGATGGAACAGAGTGTAGGGAATTAGGAATTAGGGTAGCAGGTGGGAAACAAAACAAGCGCGCAGCCACCCGGCGAGAGGAGAAGGGAACAGAGATGACCGAGAGAGAAGAAAACGGACCGTGAACCTTGGATGTAGAGAAAGACGTTATACGCAGTACACAAGAACTGATGGGAGAGAAAAGAGAAAGGAAAAAAAGCATCGAAGATGCCGAGCGTGCCCCTAGTCCCGATATGTTAATATGACGGATCCTCAGGACGTTTGAACCAAGGGAAAAAGGCGCGAATGGCCCGAAATGGTTGTCCAGATCCGATGGCTCTATTATTGGGCCTAAATCTGAAGTGTATCCCCTTGCTCGTTGATCTACCGGCAAGATCGGGCCTACGTAGTACATATTCGAATCTTGCGAAAGTTGCTGGGCTATTTGAAGCTAAGTCAATAAGGTCAAGAGACCTACTAGTTAAGTTACTGTACGAGTCAAAGAGCATGGGTTTGTCAGGCTCGTAAATGACGACGAGGAATGCTGTCACGTAGGAGGCTGCGCGTTGGATGTGGCTCCAGGGAGAGGGGCGATCCGCGCATCTTCATGACCTCCTCTGTTAAAGTTTAGGAAATGGTGTGTGTACTTCCATCTATCTAGGTACGGAGAGACCTTAATCGAAAGTGCTTCGGTGCTTCGGGGTGTCTCTGGAATCGTGCAATTTCTACCGGAATGCCAGATCATGATGACTGATATCGGGGTCAGGTTGTGGTAAAGGTAGCGTGGAAGGGCACTAAGCGGTCTCCACAACTCCATCCACGATCCCTGCGAAAAGGAAAATACGGGACGGTACACGGCATACGATACCGAGTATCACTTCCTCTTCTCTAACCCGCAGTGGGCTCTAGGGTCTAGGGCCCTTTTGATTTGTCTTGTACTACCCTTCCACACTTGGGCAAGCGAGACCGGTCTGGGATCGATTATTTTACATAGGCATGATGCTATAAATACTCATTATCACTCATTA
The DNA here is from genome assembly GCA_036712075.1 of Penicillium sp. DT28. Lineage (NCBI taxonomy): Eukaryota > Fungi > Ascomycota > Eurotiomycetes > Eurotiales > Aspergillaceae > Penicillium > Penicillium sp. DT28. The sequence goes on from JAZHLO010000002.1 coordinate 441,722, forward strand.
TATCCAGATCCCTATGCACTGGGTAGTGATCCATGACAATATTCGGGAATAAAGCCAGAGAAAGTAAAGGCTAAAGCAAGGGAAAGAGTGGCTCGTGCTAGTCATTATCGAAAGCCGAAAGGACAGCAGTGACCTCCAACTCCAGAGCTCCCTACTCCGTACTCCGTAGGTAATTTAAACTTCTACCGCCTACTCGGGCCAATGACCATCGAAGCCGCCGAGAACTGCCCGTTGTTGGCCGAGCATGATTTGCTCCCGGCGGCTGTTGCGTGTCGCCACCATGCATCTCGCCAAAGCCCCAGAACGTGTGGACTCGCGCACATATCAAAATAGGTGGCACTCGCAGCATGACTGTTGATCTAACTTCGGTTTATATCCCGAGTGTTCTCATTTCGTATTCGGTGACTGGGGAAATGGCGGAAGACGCCGTCTTGTGATAGGGCGATCAGACCCCGGGATTACCTCTGAATCTGCGAAGCCGGATAATTATGTGTGCGCAACAACTGTAGAGGCTATAATATGGTTCGTCCATATTGCCCGGGTGCTCGGATGCCCAGGCTGGTGTATAAGTGTCGCAGGGATCGAGGGGAGATGGATCTGGATATACAGTGGCACCGCAAAAGTCTCCGATCCCCTCTACAAAGCTTAGCTTTCTGTAAAAACCTCTTGACATTATGCCAATCCTAGCTATTTGACTCTAGTATAGCCTGTAGCGGTACCGTGTAGCCTCAGATAAATGAGGATACATACGCAGTAGGTTAAGCTGTCATGCGTCAGCAATAAAAGTGGCAGAAAGCTAAGCGGTGTGTAGACTTGGACATTTCACCCGTGGGCGGGGATTGTTTCTACTGCGTACAAAGATGCAGGTTCGTGTTAATAATTGCTGTCCTCCATTCATGGACATTTCATGGTGTCCACCGACGCGACCGGGTCTAAATCTCAGCTTACAGCGCAATCCCGAATTGACAGCCTTGCTGGAGATAGGGCCGCATTGGATCTCCATGTGCAGGTAAATTAAGCTTGTTCGGGCAAAGCTCCTTAGTTATACGGAGTCGAGTACATATACGTAGATAGATCGTCCGCGAGATGGCTTGGGGAGCGCAGAAAAGGACTACCGTGCACTATATGATGCTTTTGTGCAAGGCATGCGAATCCTGCAGATTGAGCCCAGGCAAGGCACTCTTAACCAATGACTAAGACGGGATCGCTGCCTGAGGCGCTCAACCCGAGATCAAACGCGTTGTTTGGAATCAACAAAGATCCAAGCAAAATGAGAACGACAAACTCTTAGGAAAATGGCCAGGAACCCGGGCACTTCAGAATCGGGCCAACCTTTTCAGTCTCGCGGGTTCGAGACTTCCATTGATATCGCCCGGCGCCAGGCTTATCAAGTAGCCCCGGTGGCCGGGTACAAAAGACCATCGACCGAGCAGCCGGCCGAATCCTTCAAAGCTCTTGCCCTGCATGGGCGGAATAAGCATGAAGAGATACTGGAGTCTCCTCCGTTGGAGTTTGCTCGAGCTTCGTTGGCATCTCCCGCCAATCAATTTGCTGCCAGTAGGATCCATCCTGGTCCGGGGGCGACAGCCCCGGACGATGGGCAACAAAAAGGCATGCCAGCCACTCAAGGGTCCAGCCAGAATCCCCTGCTCTCGCTCAAAAATCCCAAATATGGTCTGCCGGATACGTTGACGGCCAACTTTGCTGCCTTGGGTGTCAACACGATATATGCCTGGCAGGCATCCTGTCTGTTGGCTCGCGGCTTACTGTCGGGTGAGCGGCATCTGGTTTATACAGCCCCGACCGGTGGAGGAAAGTCTCTGGTAGCCGATGTTTTGCTGCTCAAACGGATCATTGAGAATCCTACCCGCAAGGCCATTCTGGTCTTGCCCTATGTTGCTTTGGTTCAAGAGAAGCTGAAATGGATGCGTCGCATTGTTCAAGACGTGGAGAAGAAGGTCCCGGATGACGAAAATCATGATAATACATCTCAATTCCCACGCAATCGATGGAGAAGACCACAGAAAAATATTCGCGTCACTGGCTTCTTCGGAGGAAGCCGGACGACCGCCACCTGGGCTGATACCGATATCGCCATTTGTACCATAGAGAAGGTGTGCTATCGAAATCTCGATATTGTATGCACTTCTCTGATTCATGATTCTTAGGCCAACTCCTTAATAAACAGTGCAATCGAAGAGTGTAGCATTGGGGATCTGGGAGTCGTGGTGCTCGACGAGTTGCATATGCTTGACGATGAGCACCGAGGATATCTCTTGGAGCTGATGGTAACCAAGCTGCTTTTGCTGCAGCAGGATATTCAGATTGTCGGCATGAGTGCCACACTTTCGGTAAGTCTTCTTTGGCTAATTGCACATGGAAATACACCTCTAAAAGGGCACTAGAATACCGAGATGCTGGCAGAATGGATGAATGCGAAGTTTTACATCTCCACCTACCGGCCAATTCCTATTGATGAGTATCTGGTCTATGAGAACTCAATTTATCCAGCTGCCACATCGAGACAACTATTTCAAACTGCTTCCAAGTTGACTGCATCATCTTCCTTGCACGATACGATACCCCCGGATAGGATCATTGAGCCTTCATCTTTCAAACAGCTCAGCAATTCTGCTACCAATTCGATGGTAGCATTGGCAGTCGAGACAGCTGCAGCAGGCTTTGGGGCATTGGTATTTTGTGGCAGTCGAGGAGCTTGCCAAATTCATGCGGCCACCATAAGTGAAGCTATGCCTCTACCGTCAGCAGAAACGGACGAAATGAGCAAGCGACTGGATATCCTTGCTGAGCTGCGGAGTCTTGCGTGTGGATTGGACCCGGTGCTCCAGAATACTATCATCAAAGGCGTAGGGTTCCACCGTGAGTAATGGATGTCCATTCGTTGCTGGCTAGGTTACTGACAGTCATTTTCAGATGCCGGTATGACGACGGAAGAGCGAGAGTTGATTGCGCAAGCTTATGACCAGGGTGTACTGAGAGTGCTTGTGGCCACTTGTAGCCTTGCTGCAGGAGTGAATCTCCCGGCTCGGCGAGTCATTATCAATGGTGCCCGAATGGGCCGAGAACTGGTCGGTCCAGCGATGCTGTAAGACAACTTCATCTAAAATGTCCATGTACATCCATGCTAATTGAAGCAGACGTCAGATGTGCGGGCGCGCAGGACGTAAAGGCAAGGACGAGGCTGGGGAGACGTATTTGATATGCGTCAAAGCTGACTTGGAAGCCGTGTGCGACCTATTGGATGCGGATATGCCCGCGATTGAGAGCTGCTTGGCTCCCGAGAAGAGGGGCCTGAAAAGGTATGTAAGATTGGATATGGTGTGTTTATTAGCTCACCCTCCAAAGGGCACTGCTCGAAGCCATAGCCACAGGCCTCGTATCAGGATGTGAGGCAGTCAAAGAGTATGTCCGGTGCACACTTTTGTACCGTACGCTCGACAAGAAGATTGCCTACAGTATCATGAAGTCGGCCCTACAGGAGCTCGTTGACGAAGAACTCTTGCTCTACAATGATGATGAGTCTTACACAGCAACGTTAATAGGCCAAGCGGTCGTGGCTTCGGCCTTCTCTCCCGAAGATGGTCTCTTCGTGTACGAGGAGCTCAAGCGAGCGCTACAGGCTTTTGTGATGGACGGTGATATGCACATCTTCTACATGTTCACCCCTTTGCAAGTGGCTATGAGCACGCCGATTGATTGGCAGATTTTCCGCGACCAGCTGGACCATATGGATGACAGCGGCCTCCGAGCGCTACAATTTGTCGGCGTTCAGCCAGGTTTCGTCAACACGATGTCAGTTTCCGGTCTCTAAAATAATATCCAAGTCAAGCTAACCAACTAACTGACAGGGTCCAATCTGGAGCGTCATTGAAGGAGACAACACCGGCTCAGCTCAAGCAAGCCCGCATCTACCGACGCGCATATACAGCATTCCAGCTGCGCGATCTAAGTAATGAAGTCCCCCTTTCGACAATTGCTCAGCGGTATAAAATCCCCCGGGGCACAGTCCAGACACTGGCACAGCAATGCCACGGGTTCGCGGCAGGCATCGTCAAGTTCTGTCAACGCATGAACTGGGGCATGCTAGCGGCTGTGCTAGACCACATGCGCGATCGCCTCGAAGCCGGTGCCCGTGCAGATCTTCTCGAAATGGCACAGGTTACTTTTGTCAAGAGCTGGACAGCTCGATTGCTTCGTGATAACGGCTTCAAGAACCTGCGCGCCCTGGCTGAGGCTGATCCCAAAGATTTGGTTCCCGTGCTCATGATGGTATGGTATTATCCAGCGCGATATGAACGACGGTCCTAATATGAACTCGCTATCTAGGTTAACCCTCGCAAAGCTCAAAAAAGCCAGCTCTATCCCGGGGAAGCAGAGCGATATGCTGCGAAATTATTCACCAAGGCGGAAACTATCATTGCCTCTGCAAATAAGATATGGGGTACAATCCGAGTCTTGCCCCTCTTTTTGGAAACTTGCTAACTGCAATGATATCTAGAACGAGAACTGCAGGTTGAATTGGAGGAATAAAGCCGTACAAGCTTTGGCATTGGTACTGACGCGGCGAATCCTTAGGTATGATATGCATTAGAGAGCGTTGGAATTGCATAGATACCTCCAGGCATCAGAAGCATATACATTTGGCAAACATTGCTATCATTGACACCGTTCATTATATGTACTCGTAGCCAACCCCAGGGCCCCTGCACATGACCTAGAATCCATTCAATGCATTCTGCGCCGCAATAACATCACCTTTGTCCACAAAGTCTGCCAGCATTACATTTGGAGCGTGGTGATATAACGCCTTGCATTCATCTGCCTGTGCCCCAAGGCTGCCATCACCAGTCGCTGCGTTGGTCGTGGAGGCATGGTCGCGATCAGGGATCTTGACGCCCAGGATATCTACATCCAGGAAATGGTTGACAATGTACATACGGCCTGATGCAGAGGCACCAGCAGGACGATCAATGCTACAGTTCGAGAAAGAGGAGTCGGTTACATCGTAGGGCGTCTCAAAGTAGTAGGCAAATTCGTCGAGGATGTAGTCAACCTTGGTAGCGTCGGCGCCATAGTCTGCGCAAGGTATAATGAGCATGATATCTTTGTTTACAGCAGTGGAAAAGCTCACCCAGAAAGACTACAAGTCTCTTTCCGCTCGAGATCAAATCACCAATAGTGGGCCAGCTATCGATGGAAAGTGTATTCGGGCTCGAGGACGGAACAAATGCATAGGAGTCAATGCCACTGCTTGAGAATGTATCTCCGAACTCGGAGATAGCAACCGAGTCGCCGTTTGTTAGAAGCAGGGTAACCACTTCATTTACGTTCTCATCCAACCAACCCTTGACAGTTCCTAAGAATGACTTGAGGGTCCCTGCATCCTCGAGCCAGCAGGACGTATGGCATAGCTCCAGGACGTTGTCGTCCGTGATAGAATGGTGCGTTTGTGCTTGCAGGAACCTGATTCCCATGTCCAGTTGCGCCTTGATATCAATGTTCTGATTCTGTTGGGGCAACTTCCCGACAAATGCCGAGTCATGCGAGCCAATGAAAGTGATATTTGAGTAGGAGCGTGTACAATACTCCGGATGGCCGTTGCAGGTAGTCGCGGCGGCGACGGCTGCTCTGGCCGTCGACGCGGACGAAGTAGAGAATTCAGATTCTCGCGGGAATAGCTTTGCGCCACCTGGGACGCTAAGGGCAGGCTGGCAAAGCAGAAGCGCGCCGAGCAGAGCTCGCGTCAGTCCGGTCCGGATAAAGCTCATCGTGTCTGATTCCCACACTGGGCGATGCAGAACGCAGTCTTGAAGTAGAGGGAAAATGCTAATAGCTGTCTTTCATGCCCCCTTTCTCAAGTATCATTCACAGAATCATCGTGACCACCGACCTACCACAAAGGAGGGCAAGGTGACTGACTATATGGTGTCGCCGGTGGTCATGCAGCCCGCGGGAGGTGACCAGGTCCCCAGCATTCCACATACCGGGGATCCCTAGCCAGAAGTGGAAAATGAAAAACACACATCGTGATCCGGCTGACGGAGATCATGGCCTCATGCTTGCTTCGGCCGTAATGAAAATCGGGTGCCGCTTAGCGTGATCACCATTTGACTCGATGTAACGGCAGCCCCGCACTAGATCAGGAGCAGCAAGAAGACTCTGTCAAAGGCTGAGGTGGCTGGAATTTTGATTTTAGCCACGGAGTAAGCTATCGCATTCGGCCAAGGAGGTCCCAGGATTCAGGGCCGAGGTACCCAGGTACGGAGAATGAGATACATATCGGGAGATACCCTCGAGTCCCGCAAGCCTGCATATAATAAACTCGCATCTAAAGCTTTATACATTGGCATACTTATGGTCTATCTTGGCAATTTCCTCCTATTAAGTAGCAAACTGGATCTATAACCTGAACTTGAATATATCTCGGAGATATTTCTTCGACTATACTCCGTACATTCAGTCTTTTCTCTGACCCAAAAGAGAGAACACCAGCAAAGCCTCATAGAATCACCGAATAAATAAGTCAGTCAATTCAACACAAATAGATTCTTTGCGGAGAAAAGACTAAAAGTACTGTAGTCTTCTTATACTATCCTACTGCGTATCTACCTAAGGCGGTGAATCCCCGCCCCAAGACGAGGCTCCGTTCCAGACAACGCGCAGTTTACGTACATAGTTCAGGTCGACCTCCTCATCCCGCATTACTTCTCAGAGAGAAGACCCCGCGAGCTACACAATTTCTTTTGTCTGCCCGGTTCGGACCCTTCACCTCCCTAATCCGGCCCCAGCAATGATCATTCCGAGACGCTCATGAGCTCGATGGCTGAGGGCAATGAGGGCAGGGAACGAGAGGATGAGCTTGATCTGGGCCAGGAGGACGACCTCCATCAACAGCCCGAGCATGGCGCTCTCACCCTAGACCGCCAGCTCTCCTCGCAGGAGCGAGTCGACCAGGGATTTACAGTAGACAATGCGGAGGTGCACGACCAGGCTTCCGAGAAGACCCTCGAACTCGCAGGCTCCGAACTCCCCCAGACTCCCCCGTCGCAACATGCCCAGTTCAACGCCACTTCAGGAAGTGTAGACGAGACGGCATCGACCCCCGATGACACCCCGTCTTTACATGTCAGTGGTGTTCGGAGCGCGCAGTTGGTGTAGCTTTCTAATTGTTGATAGGGATCCATTCTGTCCTCCCAAAGCAGCAGTGCGCTAGCATTGCGAAGCTCTTCCCGAGCCAGCCCCAGCCCAGCCCACCGGCCCTTTGACCTCCGCTTCCAATCTCGGCTATCGTCGTCACCACTGAGTGCCTCAAGGCAGGGTTCGCCATTCCTTGCCCATCTCCACTCTCGGCAATCATCAATTACAAGTCAACTCTCGCCGGCGCCCGAATCAGACAATGAAGCGTCCCAGAGTCCGTGGGATGTCGTGCGATGGACAAAGCTGCGGAAAATAACCGGACAGGCTTTTTCGGAGATTGGGAAACGCAATTTTGGCCGCCCAACATGTCTGGCAGTTTCTACTTCTATCGTGATTGGTACCTCCAAAGGAATCATTCTTGTGTTCGATTATCAACAAAGCTTGAAGACTATCATCGGGACAGGCACAAAAGGTTTGTACATAGTTCCTCGGTGACTGAGATGATACTGACAATGTAGCAGCTGTTGAATGCGGACCCGTCACTTCGTTAGCCTTGTCCGCCGATCACTCCACCGTGGCTGGAGGCTATGGAACGGGTGATATCTATACATGGGAAATCTCTCGATCAGCGCGACCATTCCTTCATATACCACCAATCCCAGCAAGTCAGGTTGATACTCGAACATCTGATGGTCACATCTCCGGATCCGCAGTTATTCATATCGGCTTCCTCGGCACACGACGCACTGCAATTGTATCAGCCGATACGAAAGGAATGGCATTCTCGCATTTGGCAACAAGAGGTACGGGGGCACTAGGGCGAACGGTCAAGACCACTCGAATCCTGGGCCGATATCCGCAAACCGCGCCAGAGGAGCGTCGGCGAAAGCCCAGCTCTGTCCTAGCTTTTTCTCCTTTGCCTCTCGGCAACGTGGAGCAGCCGTACGACTCACTAGGACTCGTTGCTATGTTGACGCCATATCTTCTGGTGATAGTGTCCACAACTCCAGTCGCGCAAACCCAACATAAAGCACCGCGGCCCAAGGAAGTGCCGGCGCACAGTGCCATGACCGGGGCTCTGGCCTGGTTCCCCGCAATCCGGCTGAAAGGCAAAGATAGCCAGACGTCGAACACTAAGCTCGTTTATTGCTGGTCAAACGTGTTGACCGTGCTGGAAGTGACCGAAGCAGAGACGGACGAGCCCTTGGACCGCGACAGACCACCGAGTCTTACTTTTAGGGCGCGCAGTAGATGGAAGGCCGACGAGGCTATTGTGGCCGTTCAGTGGCTCAGTCGATCTGTGCTGGCAGTGTTCACAATCACACAGCGATTGCTGATTCTCGAGGATTACACCATGCATGTCACAGATTCCATCGATCTTGTCCACCGTCATATCTACCATACCGATCTTTTCTCTTCACAACTCCATAATCTTGTCGAGCAGCTTGACGAAGAGGACACGTCGATGCATGGAGTGGTGGCTGATGCCTTTTATATGAGTTTCCGGGCCTACAAAGGTCGGCTATTTTTGCTTGGCTATAATGAAGTTCAGGTCGGCAATCTTTCAAATTGGGCTGACCGGCTCCTTGCTCTCATGGAAGCGGGTGATTTCCTTGGAGCTATCCGTCTGGCGACCTCATACTACACGGGAGCTGCAGAGAAGCTCACGGTTGGTCTCCCCGAGGAAGACGCTTTGAGGCAACCGATTGTCCAAGAAAAGCTTCTTGAGATGATCTCAGCGTCGCTGAAGTACGCCTTTGGCCGCAACGATGAGGCGAATAATGGGCGCGTGGAGAACCAGCAGCTCACGGAACTCGCAGAAGTTTCCATTGCCGCATGTATCTATATGGACGATGTGGAGTTCCTGTGGGAGGAAGTCTTCACCTGGTATGAGGAGCAGGAATCCGCAGGCATCTTCCTCGACGTTCTCGAGCCGCGCATAGTCGATGGGACTGTTCGCTCGCTGCCCCCAACTGCCGTCAAAGCTCTTATCAACCATTTCATCAAAACCCACTCGACTGGCCGTTTGGAGGAGATCATATGTCTGCTGGACAGCACGACAATGGACATTGATCAGGTTACAACGTTGTGCAAACAACATAACCTGTACGATGCGTATATATATGTGTGGAACCGCTGTTTATCGGACTACATTGGCCCGCTGGAGGAGCTCCTGCATCTGATCCCCACCCAAACCGAGCCTCTGGTCAACGGAGATTATGCTGTCGAAACGAATAGGTACACGAACGCGATGAAAATGTTTCCTTATTTGTCCTTCATCTTCACCAGCCGGATCTATCCCACTGGGGATGAGATGGACGAGGTCGAGGCATCACGGGCCAAACTCGCTCTGTACCAATATCTTTTTTCGGGCCACCTGTCTGGGGCAGCACCCGTGAACGGTTCTAACGAGACCGACTCGTTCTCGCAGCTACGTGCAATGCTAAAGTTTGATGCATCCAGTTTCATGAGCATGCTCAATGAAGCTTTCGAAGACAGCTTTCTCAACGAACCGGACTCGGACGAGGGCCCTTCTTCGGGCGTGTCGATCAATCGGCAGTACCTGATCAGCATTTTGCTTCAAGTCATGGACGCATCGTCCTTTTCTTCTTTCGATACCATTTACTTGGACATGTTTGTTGCGCGCAATCTTCCCAAATACCCCCAGTACATTCTTCTTTCTGGCACGACCCTGCATCAGGTTCTCACCCGTCTATGTCAATACCCGGATGAGAGCATGGCCGACGACTGCGAGTTAAGTGCCGAATACTTGCTATCTTTCTACCATCCACCAGACATCCAAAGCATGGTACCCCTTTTCAAGAAAGCTCGCTTTTTCCGGATTTTGAAGTCGACCTATCGTTCCGAGAAGCAATACTCGCAATGGATCATGACGTATCTCGAGGACCCGAACGAGAAGGAAGCCATCTTCACCTCCCTGCATGACTGTCTGCGCTTGGGATCGGGACTCGGCAAAAAGCAGAGGCGGAACGTGGTAGATGTGGTGAAGGAACATGCCAAAGAAATTGCTGATATTGACGTGATGCGGGCTGCTCAGACAATGCAGGATCTGGCCCCTGAAGCCCACTCCACATTCCTACAGGTGCTGGAAAAAGAAACCTACAAGCAATACCAGTATCTTCTGGTCTTGGTCGAGCCCCACGGCAGCAGCGGCGAAAAGTATCCTCCGTCTGTTGAGAACTGGATGATTGAACGTTACGTACAGCTTCTCTGCAAATACAACCCATCTCATGTGGCAGACTTTGTCGAAGGTTTACGAGTTGGTGAGATTCACCTGGAAGAATTGCTTCCTTCCATCGAGGAGAGTGGAGCCATAGATGCTGCTGTGATTCTCCTCGCCCGGCAGGGCCAAGTGCGAGCAGCCTTGGATCGTCTCATTGCCCACTTGGGAACGCTGGAGTCGGGTCTCGTGGGCATTCTTCAGAGCGCGGGACAGACTCCAGACACGGCCACTACAGCAGAGGCGATTGATGATCTCCTTGAATCCCTGCACAAATATGCCGGAGTCGGCACTTGGCTCTGTCAGGGCCAGTCCAAGACAGCCAAGCAGAGTCGACCGAGCATGAATGGGCCACGCGGGGCATCACCAGCTGAGCAGCCCCTCGCATTTGACGAATCTCTCTGGCTTGACCTCATCGAGGCAGTGGTGCGCATTGCGAGCAACGTGTTTGCACTCCTAGATCACGAGTTCAAAGACTCGGAGACGTTGAACGGGCAGACCGGACGGCTGACTACATCTTTCCGCACACTGGTTCAACAGGTATTCACTGCCTTGCTTGCCAGCACCGTGAAAGGGGGTAGTTCATCAAGCGGCGAACGCACCGATATTTCCTTTCTCCGGATTCTCCGCGCATTTCTTACGCGGGCTGCAAGCTGGTCGTCGTCTCTACTCGAGCTGCGCGCCGTACTGGCATCCATCTTCTCGGCATACTCCTACGAGAAATCCCTCCTGACTCTCGCCAATGGCATGCTGGACCGCGACCTATTCGTGCACGTCGACGAGGTCACGCGACTACGGCAGCAGGGATGGCGCCCACGAGGCCAGGTGTGTGAGATTTGCCGGCGGCGAATCTGGGGGCCGGGCGTGGGTTCATCACACTGGACGAGGTGGGAGGAGCGACAACGCGATGAACACCAGCGTCGCATGGCCAAGCGGCTCGAAGAGGGCCATGATCCGACCGAGCGGGGCAAAGGCAAGGCAGCTGCAAACCAGCTACCCTGGATAGACCATGGGCATCAGGTTGCCCTCGAGGAGCCGGAGGTCCAGACCGTACCCGTCGAGGCTTCCCCGGAGCCGGTGGTGGTTTTCTCGTGCCGACATATGTACCATCGGGGGTGTGTTCTAGATGCCGTCCACGGTCGACCCATGGATGGACATTCAGAGGTTGAATGGCCAGGGGCCGGACTGTTCTGTCCGGCATGTACATAGCCGCTTTTATTTTTTCCCTATACTTTTCTTATTTCCTCTTATTTGCTTTTTTTCCCCTTATACGTAGTAGGTGGTATTTTGAATGGAGCATACTTTTAGCCACCATAGCCTTTCCAACGGTCTCTCAAAATTCCAAGTATATGGAATTTTTAATAGGAAAAATTTGATGATCTTGAGCGAGTGTGGCCGAGTTGGTTAAGGCGGTGGTGCGTTACGTAATCAAGCAGCAGTTCGAATCCCCGTACTAACAATTTTATAGGATTTAAGAAAATTAAATATAAACCCCACTATCGCAAGATATCTAGGGTTCGAATCCCTACGCTCGCATCTCTTTTTTCTTTTTCCTTTTCACTCTCTATATTGATAGTCATAATCGAAGAAGATATCCAAGTGGTTCAGCCAGAGTAAATAAATACAGAGCAGAAAGATGCCTAGACTCGGAACAGCAGACAGCATCCCAGGGTTACGTGTATTCAACCCTAAAAAGGAGACGAGACAGAAGGAAAAGCTTAATTGAGACAACTTCTCACAATGATTGGACTCGACTTTTCCATTTGCCACAGTCAGCCGTGATCTGCCTATGATCAACCGATCAACCTGTGATTCTGAAACAACCAGCCAATTCCAGCGTCTACTCCAGTGTACTCGACCTGCTGAAACAGGGGCCAAAGTCTGCCCTTAAAACACATTCGTGGGTCAAGAGTATTCTATCTGATGCATAAGTCGGATGATCCCTACCACCTCATTGTTTAGACGTGACTCTGCTACTCTACTACTCGGTCTATCCTGGTCTAGATGTTGGTTCGGCAACACGGCTAGTGTTTGGTACCGGTCAATTTCCCGCTTATCATAGTGTGTATGTTGGATCAAAGACCCGCCGTTCGGTCTAATAGACCCGCTCGACCATCTCCTTGTGGGAATATAACTCCGCGTTTCGTATCTCTCACATGGTCCAGGCCTATCACACATACACTTATGCATGTCCCGGAGTCTTCAGGTGGAGGCTTTATTGCCCCTTTGTAGTGCGTATAAAAGAACGGCTGGCATCCCCTCTCTTTCACTTTTTCTCCTTTCTTCTAGTTCTAGATTCGTTCCTTCCTTTGTGTGTTTTTCACATTCATTTCTTAAAGGGTATATACCCCTGGCGGTTGTATATTTCTCTTCATTCTTTTTTTCTGCGCTTTATAGTCTTTGACAGACTATACCCATACCCATACCTATACCCTTTTGCTCAAATATACAGCAAAGAAAAAATATGCACTTCACTCTCCTTTCAGGCCTGGGCCTGTTTGCCCACCTGACCACTGCCATCTACACGTTGCAGGACGACTATGGCACCAATGCGAGCTTCTTTGACGAGTTCAACTTCTTTACAGTAAGTCTATACAGCTGACCTCGGGAATGACCTGAATCATCTCTAACCTACTACAGGGCCAAGACCCTACCAATGGCTACGTAAGCTATGTCAATCGATCGACCGCCACTAGCACCGGCCTCGTCAGCACAACCAATGGCTCCGTGTACATTGGCGTTGACCACTCCCACACCACTACCTCGGGCCGTCAAAGCGTGCGTTTAGAAAGTACCAAGACCTACACCCATGGACTGGTCATCTTGGATCTGGAGCACATGCCCGGTAGTGTCTGTGGCACCTGGCCTGCCTTGTAAGCTCCCTACTCCAGTGTTTCGATATACCTGAAACTAACCTCCCCTAGCTGGATGCTCGGCAGCAACTGGCCCAACAACGGCGAGATCGACATCATCGAGGGTGTCAACACCCAATCCGCCAACCAGATGACCCTACACACCAGCGACGGCTGCTCTATCAACAACTTCGGCTTCAGTGGCTCCCTCGACACCAGCAACTGCTACGTCGAGGCCGACGGCCAATCGCCTAACTCGGGCTGTGCCATCTCAAGCAGCAGCACCCAGTCCTACGGTGACGGCTTCAACCAAGCCGGCGGCGGTGTCTACGCCACAGAATGGACCAGCGACGCCATCAATGTTTGGTTCTTCCCCAACTCCAGCGTTCCCTACGACATCATCAGCGGCGTCCCGAACCCTCTGCTCTGGGGTATTCCAGCCGCCAGATTCAGCGGCAACTGTGACATCGACTCGCACTTCAAGGAGCTGCAAATCGTCTTCGACATCACCTTCTGCGGCGACTGGGCTGGCGACACATGGTCCTCCAGTTCCTGCGCCTCCAAGGCCAGCACCTGCAACGACTACGTGTCCAACAACCCCTCCGACTTCCAACAGACCTACTGGGAAATAAACTCCCTCAAAGTCTACCAGGAAAGCAGTCTACTCAATCTTGATGTCGACGCTAATCTCGACGTCGACGACATTCTCCATCCCCACGTCAGTGCACACGTCCGCGTCGGTGCTAAGGAGCCTGTTCAAAAGCCTAAGATGCAGCGCTCGCCACCGTACATCCGCCCTGGACCTCGTCCTACTCGGAAGCACCGCCGTGATGCTGTAAAGCATGCCCATGGCCACGGCCATGACCAATAGACGGGAATGGATATATGGATTACGACATAGATATACTTGAAGTCGGGCACTTTGGGAAGGGATCCGTGATCTCTATTTGATGATTGGATGTATACTCTTTTTTTCTTTTGCATGTAGCATGTTCATGTTTACATGGACCTGCACTTTCTACTGGTTTGGGCTGGCGGATTTTCTTGGTCTTGTTTGAATACCCGTTTCCCTTCGTTCGAAGCACATAGCATTGTACGTTGCATATATTGGCACTTGCCTGCATAGATCAATGCATCCAAAAAGTCCTGTTTATATCAAGTAGCCGAGTATATGATCGACCACCAGCTCGCGTTCGGGTTTCACACTACTTATGAGGAGACGATTTTCTTGCGGCGGGTATTGGTCAATGGGACATGGACTCTAGAATGGTTACCAGTGATCCGCGATGACTCGACTGGGTTTTCAGTGAAGAAATGCTTCTGGTATTCAGCGCAAGAAGCAATCGTGGCATCCCTGACCCAGGATACTACGCCCAAGCGATTGTTGGTTCCTATTTCTTCCCTAGAGGAGATTGCGAGTGCTATATAGCTTTGGCAAGGCCTTTAAGTTTGTCTTCTATATTGAGTTTCTCTTCTGTTTTGTGCCTGTTATCTCTGAGATTTGGGATGATTTGATGATTTTCCCCCTCCTTCAACACCTGGTACTGGCCCTCGAACTCGAGGGGAACTATGTATCTTTAATCAACGGTGTCCTTCTGTTGTCATTGTTCGGCCTGACGGAAGGATGAAGCTTCTCATTGGCATCCTCACAGAGTTGACTGACGACAATGCCCACTTGGGCTTCAGTCTAACAATTTACTTGACCATTGAAATGTCCTGCGGTAATTCATGCTCAAGGGAACACAGAAACCTACAATTGAAGGGAGCTAAAATTTAAAGGCCAATAACAATGCCCTTCATATATTTACTAACTTGCTGCCCTTGGAGCCAAATCTCACTCCTCTCAGAATATACAGAAAAAGCCAGAACACCGTGAGAAAATGCAAAGCAACGCCAGGAGTATCAAAACAACTCTATTTTTTGCGGCCCTCGGTGCCCTTCTTGATCATCTTCTGCCTCTTGGAGTCGACCTCCTTGTCAAAGATCTCACGCGCAGTCTCACCCTTCTTGCGCTTCGATGACTTCGTCTTCACGCTGACCGTGTTAGCTCCACCGCTGCGGATCTGCTTCTCAGCCTCCTCCCAGGATGCGGAACCATTGTCAATTGCGTATCTGAAGGCTAGAAATCAGTTATTGTTCATTCGAATGCCTTGGAAATGTGATAGAGTTCACTCACTTGTCCAGGGGAAGAGCATCGATCAAGGCGCGCTGCTTCTCGCGCAACTCGTCGTTGATCTGTTCGCCCCCCTCACGGAGTTCGTCTTCCAAACCAGTATCAAGAGGCTTGAAGCGGTCCTCAATCACTTCATCATGAGCACCACCAGAAGGGCCAGAGGGAACCTGCTCTGCGGGCATGGTTTCCGCAACGGCACCCTCGACAAGACCACGGAAGTGAGTGGAGATCTTGCGCATGATCTTGAGGAACATGGCGAGAAGCTGGGAAGACGGCAAGCTTAGCTCTTTCTCCAGGGCGTCCAGGCTCTTGCGTTGTGAGCCGATGGCGAGGAGAATAGACTGCTGGACACCAGAAAGGCTCACCTTGCCAGCGAGACGGTTGGCAAAGTAGTACTCGGCGATGGTGAACCATATCCAGGATAACGTGGTAGTCCAGGAGGTTGTTAGCGTAGCTGTCTAGACGCTTCAAGTCGAAGGGCGAGAAGGTAGCGTCAAGATCGGCCTTCTTGAGGAGGCGCGGTGCAACGGATGAATCCAGCTTGGCTCCGGCGTTGGCGGACTCGCAAATGCTCAAGGAAAGCACCGAGGGGAACTCGCGGAACTGGTAGGACAGTAGAGAGAGGAATCGGCGGTGGAAGTCTCGTGCGAAAGCGCCCAGCCAGGCGGCATCGTTAGAACTAGCAGACAAGGTACGAAGCATCACGCAGGAGTGCTCGCCGGTCAATTCATTGGGAGTCTGACGGAGGTAGACCGGGACGAAGGAAGAGCGCTTCCAGAATTTGTGGAGGGTCGGGGTCAGGCCGTAGCTAACACCGACGTAGTCAAGGGCATCGGGACGACGCTCGGTCAATTTGCCGAAGAGGGGAGGCATGGTGCGAATGTCGCGGACGTGGACGTTATCATCCAAAAGGTTCGAGTTGGTGAGCTCCTCGTCTGTCACACGAACCATCTCCTCCTGGGGCGCAGTCATATCCTCGTCCAGGCTGGTGAACTTGCCGTCGAAGAAGTCGACCAAAAGCTCCAAAGCTCGCGAACCATAGCCCATACCCACGTACTCGGGATTCGTCGCGATACGGACGATTCGAGCACCTGAGAGACCGGCAAAGTCCTCGTCCTGGAACTGCTGGCTCACCAGCCAAGGAATCAGATCACCACCGGCTCGCTGACCACGGCTCAAGCTGTTGAGAACACTTTGCCTGCTGATGCGACCTTCCAGAGAAACCTGAATCACACAGAGGGGCTCCGGCAGCTTGGTGGCTTCTTCGTCAATCGGCGGAACAAGTACGTAGAGTTGGTGCGCAGGGGCATCGCTCATGAGCTGAAGGTCGTTGGGTGTGTTCTTGTAGTGACTAGCAACATAAAGAGCCATCATCTGCTGCAAGAACTTCTCCGAAACTGGGTGGAAAGAGAAAAGAGTGTCGCGATTGACCTGGAGTAGCTGGCACTTGGATGGGTGCGGGCAACCCTGGGTGTTCATGCGAGACTTTGGCAGTGTGGCATCGAGACAGAGGACCTTGTTCAGCCACTTCTCAACGGAGTCGCCGGGGGCATAACGAATGGGCTCTGAGAGAGTGATCTCGCGGAGAGATCGACCGCCCAAGTTCTTGTCAGTGCCCTTGGCGGCCTTACCAGTGCTACGGTCTGCAACATCGGTGTCGTCCATCTTCACACCACCTCGAGACTGTTCCCGAAGCTGCTGGATGAGCTTCAAAGACAACGACCGACCCGTTCCTTCATAACCGTTGATGGTAGATGCCATGAACACCAGGTAGGGACCCATAAGCTTCCGCACCAGCGGAAGAGGGATAGCAGCCGCCTCATCAATGACCAAAAGCTCTGCCTGTCCCAAGACGTGCGCATCCTGAGGCTGGATGTACTGAATGGTTTGACGGTGTTGGCGGTGAATGTTGACTCTCACAATAGCCTTGTTGAAGTCGGGGTTGGTCGACTGCAGAATAGTGTAGTCGACGTGGTCAAGGTAGCCGAGCGCATCGAAACCCTTGAACACGAACTCGAAGAGTGTCTTCAAGTTCTCAGGACTCGGGGAGGTGATGAAGATGTTGCTGTAGCCATGGGCAATAGCTGCGGCAATAGCAACACCCAGTGCGGCTGACTTTCCTCGTCCACGGCCAGCGGTCAGAGTAACCGTGCTCTTCAGAGTCTTCTCCGCAATTGCATCGGCAAAGGTCAAGAGAGCCTTAGCCTGGTCCACAGTGCGAGCCAGGTTCACCAGCGGTCCGATAGGCTGCGTGTCCACCAAGCTCTCCTTGATTTCCTTCAACTCCTTCTTAAGACCGGACTGCGACTCGTCGGTGGATTCGGGAGGAGGCAGCGGCTTAACATTCTTGCCGCCGGAGATGGGCAGCACGTTCAACTCATCGTCGACCACCAAGCAAGAATCACAGCTTCCCAAAGACAAGATGAAGCGCTCGTTGAAACGGGCCACCACATCTTCATGAGCCTCCGTCCGGTATCGCGAGTGAATATCCATGGACATGGTGTACAGTTGCTTCAAGCTGTTCATGCTCTTCAGCAGCAAAATCACCATACCACCTCCCTCGACTGTCTCGATAGTACGTGCCAGCAGGTTCGGAGTCATGGCCTCAAAATCCTGCAAGATACACATGCCATAAGTGTTACCCAGAATCTTCTCCGTCTCCTTGTAGTACACATAGCGGATCTGGTTGAGGGTGATGAATAGCTCGAAGGGATCCTCCTGGTTCGGTTCGCGGATACCACGCTTGACTTCCTTCTTAATCTTTGCTTCGCGCTTCTTCCGGTGACTCGTGAAGCCCAATAGATCCTTCTTGTATGCCCACAACACCGACTTGTTCTGCTTCACATCGACACTGGACATGATATAATGAAGATGCACGATGACATCCTTGGCGCGATCACCCACCACAACAAAGAAACTGCGCTTCTTCTCTTGCACTCCATTTCGAATGAGGGCGGGGATACGCGAGTCAATCGCTTTGCGCGGCATGATGAGAATGCGGAGCTGGCCGCGCGAGTAACGGGCCTTTACGCTCGCTGCCGAATTATCGAGGGGAGGATTTCGAGGTTGCTGGGTGCAGAGCAAGTCCTAGCAAATTCCGGTCCTTAAGTAAATGGCCGCAAATTGAAGGTCGCTGATTAAAGAGAAACCCGCCAAATCTCAAGCGTCCCAAAATGGACCAACGAAAAAAAAATCATATTGCTGGTTGACACCGCCTGCCAATTCTGCTACAACTCGATTCACCGCCTTCAATGCATCACGTGACCCCATTATTCCCTAATTGGGTTATGGACCCACTATTTCCGTTTCTGTACATATATGCAGAACGTTGCTCCACATCCCTTGAATGTGATACGTGCTCAGACGTTACACAGCGTCTCTAGATGCTTCTTCTTTCCAGCCTCCTGGGAAGCGCTGAGACAAACAACCCGTTACAGTTGTTCCTGCGCCGATCTCGTGCGCTCTGACACTCAGGCTGCGCCAAGTGGAGCGCGCGGGAGCCAAGTGTTGGCTCTGGACGCTGATCGTCTCGGCATATCTTGCTGGGTGACGCGCATTCCAGGGAGTAACCAAAGACCAAGGAAGAAGCCGCAGTGGAAATTATCTGGATTTCCCCACGTCCTATTGGGCAGGAACCATAGCATGCAGGAAAAAGGTCCATGGTTGCGTGCTCCAGCGTTTTCACAGCGTCCACTACTGACGCAAGTTGATCGCCAGTACCAAGTTATACTCGTCTCTGATTAGCTGCGTCCTTCGTCTCAGTGGCCGGAACCATCCATGCCCAATGTCAGTCCCCTGAGGTCTCCACCTGTCCTAAAAGGGTCCTGGTCCCTTTTGCCATGTCCATGTCCTGGTTATCTCCAAGTCTTGCGATCTCGCCCACGCGCACGATACGGTCTTCTATCGGACAATTGATCCTCTCGTGAGGAAGCGCAATGGACTGCGATACTGTCCATCTCGATCGATAAAGCTCGGGCGCACGATGGTGTTAATCTCCACCGACACTGGGCTCAAGGTCTGTGTGGGGTAAGTCAACAGTGAACGAGGTCATCATTCCAGAGAGAAAAAAATAGGTTGCTAATGATCGCATTCTTCAGAATCTTCTTTTTGAGCTCTTTCTTCCTCGCCGCATCCTATAATGCCACATTCGCTTTTGGTGAGTCGCAATTGAACCTAGTGGAAGCGCATGAACTGACACGTCGCTCTCGCAAGACCGCCCGGCTCATACAGCCGTCTTGGTCTGCTTTCTCACAGGCGCAGTCTTCTTGATTTTGGGCCGGTTTGTACCAGCAGCATCTCGACCATCCTCGCCGAGAGCTAAATGGACTGCCGTGCCTCCCTCCGACCAATTTGAATTATCATCGGCTCGAACCTCGACTGCATCCTCCCCAATTTTGGGTTTCAATGAGCCTATTTTACCCCGATCTCGGTTCTGGCTGTCTAGGTATTGGTGGAAGGTCGGTTTCCTGTTGACGCTCTGTGGTTTGCGAGTCGAGTTGTTTCGCCGAGTTACTCTCCACTCCGAGTGCGTGCCTGATGGATATGCTGTAAGGATTGAATGCTCTTCCGTGAATTGATAGCAAGTTTCCTGACCGTGTCTTTTGTGAAACAGTATGCGATTCCCTTCATTGTTTCGCTCTACGACTATTGGCGCAACCGACGATCCCAGCCGACGGAGGAGTATGTTCATTTGCAACGGTTTCAAGGGCGGCCTCTCCAATTGGCCTATTCGACATGTCGACGAACCTTTCACTTCCTGACTAAGAGCCGTGTTCGAGGGATAATTGCTGCCGCCTTTCTCTCGGTAGCTGGCTACATGGCCGCGTCGTTCACAGCGGGTAGCCGGTCCACGTACGTCTGTCCGATCGTTATCAACGCAGCAACACGTCTGCAAATAATCAGGGTCGTCAACACGTTCGTGGACTCGGTCCTTTTGATTGGGGTTGCCGATTTATGCCATTCCGGGGCTGATCATGAGGGAAAGCGGAGAAAACGAGCATTGGTGTCGCTGGGAGCTGGTCTTCTGGTAAGTGACGGTATTGAGGACTTTTTAGCACGTCTATCTGACAACTATTCTAGGGCATCGCTCTAATCTGGAGCATTATTTCGATTTTCATTACGAATAGTCGTCCTGAACACAGCGGCCAGCCCTTCCTGGATGTGAAATTCTCACGCAGTTCTCTCGGCGAGGCGCTGCTAATCGTGTTCATGGTCACCTCGGCGTGGCAGATGGTGAGGATATCTCGTTTTCATACTATGCTATCCATTATGGATACTAATCCTTTTTTAGTTGCCCCATTATGGCGTTCTGGGGCTGTCCATTTTTGGCGGTTTCATGTTTATCTGCTTCTCCTCGACGTCGACGCTGCTCTTTCAACAAATGCCGTTTCCCTTCATCTCTACGACGCAGGCCGTTCTCACTCTTGTTGCATCCTCTACCGGAGCCGTTCTCTTCCTTCTTGCGCGCATCGTTTCCGAGGAAGAATCGAAGCCACTCTACCGTGCGAATATTGCGCTCCAGATAGTGTTCACCCTCCTATGCGGAATTGGCCTCGCCTGGGCCATGGGCAAGCACCAGTTTTCTCATACGCACCCAATTGACATCCTCATTCACAAAGCAACCAGCCATTTCGATGAATACGTATCCCAGGCCGGCACCAGCAAGACTCTCGGAGACGCTATTTTGGAATATCAAAGACGATATGAACAGCTCCCGCCACCCGGGTTTGACAAATGGTGGGAATATGCAATGAACCGATCCTCATTGGTCATCGACGAGTTCGATCAGATCTACAAGAACCTGCTTCCTTTCTGGGCCATTCCTCCTGCGCAGATCCGGGATATGACACAAAAATTGGCGACGAATCCTTTCAACGACCTTGGAGCAATCAGCATTCGAGATGGCAAACCTCGGGTCCAAGAAGGTATTAAACCAACGCATGCATGGATGGTCAAAGGAGCTGCAGAGATGATCGAAAATTTCTCCGAGTACCTTCCTGATATGGATCTCGTGTTCAATTTGAATGACGAGCCTCGGGTCGCAGTGCCTTGGGAGAAGACTACCCAGCTAAAGCGAGAAGCAAAATCACATGGACCTATCCCACCAGGAGACGTGGTGGGGACTTGGTCTGTGAATAGACAGCAAGGCTGGGGCCCCATCGAGCCTGCCGACCAGACGAACGAGACTATCTTCACTGACGGTGCATGGCGGGGTGTGTGGGATCCCTATGTGAGCGCAGTCTGCCCGCCTTCGTCCAGGGCACGCACTCGGCGAATTTGGAACCGTCGTGACATCTGCCTAGGATGTGCGGAGCCTCATACTATGGGGCAATTCCCCTTGGATTTCAACCTTGCCTCTGAAATCTGCCACCAGCCCGATCTGGCCTTCCTGCACGGTCTCCTGATTTCTCCCTCCTCGTTCAAGGTGTCGCAGGAGTTAATACCCGTCTTCAGTCAAAGCGCTCTTACTGGGTTTAATGACATCTTGTATCCTAGTCCGTGGAACTACATGGACAAGGTGAAGTACAACCCATCTAAAGAGTACCCTGATCCCACATATGAGGAAAAGGGCAATTCGCTCTACTGGGTTGGGAGTACCTCGGAAGGATACAGCCGCTTCAATGAATGGAAAGGCATGCCACGCCAACGATTCGTCCACCTCATGAACAATAACACCCACAACCAAGTCTCGGTGCTGTTACCAGCTGGCCCAAGCCTGTACAAGTACGAGATCATGGACGGCACGGCGCCCTCAGAGAAACTCCAACTGCGAACGAACGTCCATCTCGCAGACCCAATCACGCGCTGCGGAGACTGCGACGTGCAGCACGACGAAATGGGAACAACCTCGCACGTCGACTTCCAAACCCACTGGTCGCATCGATTCCTCTTTGACCTCGACGGTGCCGGTTTCAGTGGCCGATTCCTCCCCTTCCTGCAGAGTCATAGTTTACCCCTGAAGACGGGTCTCTTCCGACAATGGTTCGACTCGCGTGTCGTGTCATGGTTCCACTTCGTCCCCATCGACATCCGACTACACGGTCTATGGAGCACACTGGCTTATTTTGCCGGCGTCCCGAACCCTACCAGTGCCGATGGGAACCCGATGCGCATGGATGCACATATTAGTCAGGGTTCCTGGATTGCCGAGCAAGGGCGGAAGTGGACGGAAGTTGCGCTTCGCAAGGAGGATATGGAGATTTATTTCTTCCGGCTTCTTCTTGAATGGGGTCGTCTGACAGATGACAATAGGGATGTTCTCGCGTACGCCCCTGCGCCATTGTGATCTAGGTTCCACATACTGTATTTTAGCCTAGATTATCTAGAGGTGAACATAATGTAGTTGATTGATTAATGTTTTAGGGTTTGTTTGGTGTAAAGGCAAAGTAAGAGTAAACTGAAGGTAAATTAAGGGCAAAGTAAAGTAAGAGATAGAGAAGTAGATACTAAGTTATACTCTCTCACCTTAAGAGTTATAGGAATTAAGTATAAAGCGGACCCTCGAAATATCTCCCCTCTACCTCTTTTCTCTCTATTATCCTCTCCTCTCTCTAGCATTATTGTCTTTCTCTAGCATTATTGTCTCTCTCTATCATCGTTGTCTCTCTCTATCTCTATTATCTCTCTCTCTCTCTCTCTCCCTAGTAAGTCCCCTTTTGCTACGGCAAAGTCTCTTCTTCCTCGCTATGTTCCTTTCCCTTGTCTTTCTCCCTCTCCTCTACCTCTTCCCTTACTATCATTATCCTTTATCACTATCATCATCTTCTCTTACTATTATCATCTTCTATTACTATCATCATCTTCTATTACTATCATCATCTTCTATCACTATCATCATCTTCTATCACTATCATCATCTTCTATCACTATCATCATCTTCTATCACTATCATCATCTTCTATCACTATCATCATCTTCTATCACTATCATCATCGTCTATCACTATCATCATCTTCTATCACTATCATCATCTTCTATCACTATCATCATCTTCTATCACTATCATCATCTTCTATTACTATTATCATCTTCCCTCTCTATCATCCTCTCTACCTCTTCTCTTACCCTATTATCCTCTCATAGTATTCTCATTCTGTGACAGTCCTCGCAAACTCCGCTTATCATCTCGTTGAATCAAACTATTACTGAGGTAAGAATGACTCGTTGACGAAATCACCTTGACTATTCTATGAGACTAATCAGGACTAGCGTCATGGCACTGACTAGTGCAGCTTTTGACCTCCCTTCGGAATCTTCAATCATCGGCTCTTCAATCATCGACGAGATCATGGAGACAACAGATGCCGATTGTTTCGAGATTTAAGGGGCTGCTGAAGGGGCTGTTGAAGCGATCGGGTCAACGGCCCGGGGGATGCGCGCCTCTCCCGACGGAAGATCCCAACCGATATGTTCCTGGAGCCGCGTGGAAAGGTTCCAGATTTCACAACTTCCGAGAAATTCGAAGTTTGGCGATCTTCCAAGCACGATGCACAAGCTGAGGTCAAGCTTCATAGACCGTTGTGGACACCCCAAGCCACTGGACATCTTATCTTACTTGAAGACAAGAACATCATGTTAAGTGACGAGCTTGTTTACGTGGCTATGAAAGAGATGGTCCAAGACAAGTTGAAGCTATGGATCGGTGTCTATGATGGAAACGGCCAGATCAAAGCCGGGCGCGTTCCATAGGACCCGGCTCCACGCATCGACTTCCATGGAAGGGCTATTACCAAGCCTTGGTTTTACCACTCAGACAGTGCAGCAGAGTCTTAATCATAGGGACCTATGCACTAGTTGTCGGAGAGAGATATATCGTCGACTACACTGAACGACCAAGCCATTCCATTCTCTACATTACAGCGATATGTTGGAGATCATACGCAGATGCAATGGAACGAGCGGGCTGCAAACAAACATAAGATTCATCCCAGAGAGCAGCGCTTCAGCTCTGAATCGCCGGTAGATATGGTTAAGGCCGCGGTCACACAGGGGGAAATTGACAAGTGGCAAGAGGACAACCCTCTCGCGCAGAGATCACGCAAGGCTATGATCTATCTGGCTCGTCTCCGAAAACCCGCATATCTGGTGACACAATATGCAACATTCACCTACGTGCCACCGGAGGTAGCAAAGCAGAATTGACCCCAGCCTTCGAAAATCTTGGGCTCACCGCCGCTGGCGGAGACCCATCCGAGAAGCCCCCTGGTGACCCAGATACCCGGTATATGATCGTCACCATACCGGGTCAACCACACGATTCCGTGGTCGGCCTCCCTCCAGAATCTCTTCCGTGGAGATGTTCCTCCCCTATGCAAGGAAGTTTTCACAGCTTCGGAAGCACATTACCATATGGATACAGTAGCTCACCCTCCAGAATATCTTCCAGCCCTCCCTCCGGATTTGGAATCTCTTCCGTGAACTCACTACACGGTTCATCGCTGGATGAAGTGCTTCTCCCACGCTGATGAGGACTTTCCTTCTCTCTTTTTGAAGAGCGTCGCTATCGATTTCTTCCGATTCGCGGCCGCTTTTGAACAAGTTGAGAAGATGCACCGCAGTGCGTGGTCTGTCAGCGGCAAGAAGAAGCATGTTGCTGTGAGACATGCGAATTGGATCGATTCGCAGTCAATTCACTGCGACGTGAGGCTATTTGCCAACATGAGAGATACCTTCTGGTCGCTGACCACTACGCGGATACAATTACGCTGGAATTCGCGAGCTTCTGCAAAAGAGCCCCGTTGACCTCGACTCTATCCCTTCTGCGTCTACCATGGACGACAAGACATACATAGCCCCGAGAGTGTTGCGGCCGGGCTGAAAACTAGCCCATGACTTTCCCCGATTCACGGAGGGGCTCTATCAGTGGCCGCGCGAACACTTGGCAGCGGATGACCAGTTTCAGCATTACCTGCCTGCATCACATCCGAAATTAAGATCGTGAGATTATGGGACAGAGAAATCTGGGTTTGTTTCAGCTTGTGCGGGACAGCCAACTCGAGACTACGACAATCCTACAAGACATCCTCGACCTACTAGGAGCTGATGATACTTCGGCTGCTCCACGAGCTGTGACTAGGTCAATGGGGAGTGACCCTCCTGAGGACCGAACACGAGCAAACCGCACTCGGTACCAATCGGTTCTTCAATCTCACTCAACGTGCCAACGTTCATCAGTTCAACCACACCGTGAAGAGCATGGCACCCTGCTGGGAAAGTACATAATGTGGTAGTCGATGCCTACCATATTGATGGTGTCCCGATTTGTGACTAACAAAACGGAGGGTATCTCTTCCCTGCAGATCGCAAAGGAAGTAGCTAGCGTGCTGCCAAAGATGCGCGAATCAGCGTCGATGAGATGAAAGTTGGGATGTGTTTCCTGCATCGGGAATTCCTGATCGCCGCATAACTGACAAGACGGTTGCTCTTGCCTATCGTATGTTACAGATGGCTGGAGTCATTGAAGATGGCTCGTGGAAGGCGAATAAAGACAATGAAGAACGGTTCGCAAAGTTCAGAACGAATCTCAAGTGTTACGTTACGGGAGAGCTCCTCCCCGAGAGCAAGAAGGCCTTCCGGGAGCAACTCAAGGAATTGCAGAAAATAACACTGGAAGCTGCTGATGTTGTCGTCGGCACGCCATACTGCGTATCACAGCATGCAGTGTACTCGGCCTTCAAGCCTGTGGTCGTGATGATCGATGAGCGGTATACTCGGACGCGCCTATACGCATGCCCTAAACCTGAGTGCAGCTCGCGATATCGCATATTTCCCTCTCTCAACGGAAGGTCTCGGTTTCACTACTGAGAGAGTACGCCAAAGCCTTAACCATACGGAGCTCTCTACGTCAAAGCGATACGTCGGAGATCGTACCCAGATGGAATGATAGCACCGATTTGCTATTGAAGAGTCTCACGATGAATATCGACAATATGAGGGCAATAAAATGCCTGATAGCCTCTTGTACTCTTTCCTTCGTCGGGGTAAGGTTGAGTGGAGCTCACGCGTTATTACTTGCTTTGCTCCGCCTCTGCCGGACACTCGATATCTGCTTCTTCTCGAGGGTATCATGGCAATTTGGTTCTCGACTCTTGGATGTGACCGTGAGTTCTTGAAGAAGAAGTATGGCATTTCCGATTGGACTGTGGGTTCAATCGTACTCGGCTCGACCTTTGCACGCATGCCTCGAGCAATTACCCGCCAAGCACACGATCATAACGGTGTACTTATCGACCTCGACGCTCTTAGCATGTACGGATCAAACAACACTAGAGACGCAGTTGCCACAGACCATACCCACCACTGCCTTCTCATTACCGATGATGGACCTAAGTGGCCACAGCTATGCCATCTTGTTGGCTGGCTAGCAGTTGAGTCGAGAGATTAGGGATGCCATCGACATCCCCTCGGTTCCGCAATGGGAAGCCCTCAACAAGGCTCCGCCTACCTTTTTAGCTCAAGAACCAGTGTACCAAGAGTATCTGGCCCAGGCCAAAGCTGGGCAGCTGGTTTATCCAGCGTACAGCGTGGTAAGTGAGCCTGGTTTTGGTGTCAACTCGGGTGTGCACAAACGCCAATTGCAATGCCTTGGAAAAGGATGCATCGGCAGCTTTTTATAGGTGGAAAGATGCGAAACGCCAGAGGCCACCGATGGCCAGGAGACTTTGACGCCCACGGGAACCTACGAGCCAACAGAGCCCCTTTTGGCCCCCCTCCACTGATCATGGTAAATGGATTCCAATGTCTGCCAGGTTACAGAGGATACTCGTTCTTTGCGGCGACATGAGGCCCTGCGCGGTCAACTCGTCTGCACGCCGGCGACTTTCACATCGAGGTGTAAATGCTCAGTGAGCATTCAGGCTGTATTTCGATTCTTTTTCTTCTCTGTATTTCAAATTTTGGAGGCCTTTTCAACTGAGTGGATCCGCTTATGAGCATCAGGCAAGGTCCGCGTTCCGCGAGCCGCCTTTGTTCCGGTTGAGGATCGTGTTTGCGCTGACTGCTAGAGCACATCGCCAAGAGGAAAATGCTGGTATATCGGCCACAGAACTGGAATGAGCGGATCCGCGATGAGTATCTCTGTGGAGCCTGCTGGAAACATGGATATACACTGGACCCATCGCAGGTGGAGGTCGTGAAGGACGCCCTCGCAAAATGCCAACCACAGACCCAACTCCCAAGTGTCCCCATCAGGGACTTATCACAACAAGATGTGGAAAACGTCTTCCACCTAAAGAAGGCGACCACAAACTACTACATCCCAAATGAATATGAGTTCCACAGTCGGAGAGAACTTGAAAACTTTGAGGCTCCGCGTCCCTGAACCGCCGCAACCCAGCGAAGGGCGATAAAATGCCTGGTAGCCTCTTGTACTCTTTCCTCTGCCAGGATAAGGGTAACGTTGAGTGGAGCTCACGTGTGAATGCTTGCTTTGCTCCGCCTCTGCCGACACCCGATACGTCCTTCTTCTGGAGGGTATTATGGCAATTTGGTTCTCGACTCTCGATCCGTCAAAGAGTGACTGTGAGTTCTTCTCGCTAGCGGGCTCGCAGTTAAGTCGAGAGAGCCCGGCCTGCGGGAATACGTCCCCGGCTACCTTGAAGCTGCCCAGTCAATGGAACGTGCGCAGATCCTACGCCGCAAGACCTATGGCTTGGAAAAGAGAATTCAAAAGATGCGTCACTTGGAAAAGGACCTAAGTGACATCAAGAGTGAGCTTGGAGAGCTACAGAACAGGGCACTCATTGCGGTTACTACCGGCAATTTCTCTGAGAAGGTCGCCATACGTCTCCAACTTCGGTTCACCGACGTCTTCCCGGACGCAGACCCTGCCTGGCTGCCAAAGCCTGAAGCTGATCCCACTGCCACCGTGCATGAGACCGCATCTGCTGCCCTGGGCGCTTCTAAATCTGCGCCTGCGGCCAATGCAACTGACCTCCAGGAGACTGGCGTGGAATCTGACACTGAAGCCCAGGAGGAATTCGATGATTTTCCTGCCCAAGACGAAATGGAGTCCCGATTCTTCAACGACGCTATGCAGGAGGAGGATCCCAACGCCGACCAGTGATTCCAAGCACATACCTTATCCATTATTGTTTTTCAATTCTTCTGTTCATTTCAAGCGCCTTCATTCGGACAACGGCTACTCGCTGCTGGGTCTGGTCGTTCACAGCTTTCAGGATGCTCCTGCGGCATATGGGATGCCATCGATATCCCCTCGGTTCCACACTGGGAAGCCCTTAACAAGGCTTTTCAGCTCAACCAGGGAGCTCCTCACCCCGTACCGGGAACTTGGGTGTGTCCCTCTCGAGCTCAGCCGCCTCAAGACCTACACCGGTCCGCTCTGGAACGAGGATGAGGGGACAGGCGATTTCACCAGCTTCCGTATGCCTCTAACCGAGTGATGCTTACCGACGAGGCTGTCTACTGAGTTGCGAAGCGGGTTGGCAACAATGATAGAGGCCGACGATGGCCCGGCGATTTCGACCAAAAGGGAAGATCCGACCCCTACGAGCCCCGCTAGGACCGCCTCCAGTTGTCATGGTGAATAGATTCCAGTGTCTGCCTATCTATAAGGGACATCAGGTTCTATATAGCGACGAGATCGCGGAGTTCACGGGAAGTCATAGACTCCGCGTAAAACCGGAGGAAGACGTACGAGAGTGGACGGTTGGCGCAGTGATCCTCCACCCTGATATTGCCCAGACTATCATTACTGATACTCGGCGCTACCTCAACGACGATATGGGGAAGCTGACCGAGACCGAGGCCTCAGCGGAAGGGGAGAAAGGCTTGACAGATATGGAGAAAGAGAACTCCGTACTACGCGATCGCCCGTCCCGTGAACATCAGGACCTGGCAATGCTCGTCGACGAGGAAGGCCCCCACTTCGTTATCCTCCACCATCATTACTGTTCCTCTGGGATGAGCGTCTCCGCGGTCAAGTCGTCTGTGGACCCTGCTGGCACTATGCATATAATCATCAGGGCGAGCTCCGCGTTCCGAAAGCAGCCTTCGTTGGGGATCGTGTTTGCGCGAACCCAATTGTGGAATTGCGGATGAGTCACCGCAACCTATTCACCTCCGTTAAGCTAGGTCCCCGAAGACAGTAGCAAGAAGCTGACTGCTCTGACGGACGGATACCTCGAAGGCATGCCAGAGCCGAAAGTATTTGCGCTTGTTGAGGCGAAAGCAAGTATTCGACACAGACTTTACCGCCCACGGGTTCTTTGGCAGGAGGCGGCGTAGATCGTCGCTTGGATCATGACGGAGCCTTGGGGGAGGTGTCTTAATGACATGCTCCCAAACCCAGGGAGAGGCTGTTGGTACATGAGAGATTCAACTTCGAAGACCGCGAGATCGGATGCTGACGAGTTCTCATAGCCGTATGCTTATCTCTCAGAACCGGCATGAGATATTCATTTCTACCGCCTCGTATTCCGGGACACATACGAACTACTTGAAGGGAAGGCACCGCTTGCTCGAAGGAGCCTGATGGACAATGGGCACCTGATCGCAATAAGTTTGCGACCAAGAAGGAGTTGAAGACCGTAGTCGAACTGTTTAACACGAAGCTGGAATCGACGGAGCTCAAATTGAAGCTGGAATTTATGCAGGGGGAGCTGGAAGTGAAGAAGCTGGAATTGAAGGAAGCTTCAACTGATGCGGGGGAGCTGATTGCACCCCGCGATTAGGGAAGTTGTGCTGTACATGAGTGGGTGGACGGGCATGCTCGGTTTGAATCAATTGTATGTTCCTTTTCAGTGCCTCCTTTCAGGTTGGTTCACCTGTACCATAGAGGTTCATAACATCTCTTACAATATAAGAGGCATATTCTAATTTCAACTCGTTGCTTTGATGAGACATAGAAGTATATAGTAGGCGACAGAGAGCAACGGAACATAATTATCTTCTATAGGAGAGAGTAGGACAAAATGAACATACTACCTAGGTACTACTGGTACCTACCTTCTTTCCACCTGGATAAACCTATTAATCTATTAGGTAACTTCCTACCAAGTAACTACGTAGAGATGAAGGGCTTGATAAGTGAATAAGTAGTTATGATAATGCAAATACAATGGCTTTCAAAAACATATGAGCCGAGCTATAGATCTCCGGACGCATCTCTCACAGTTCATCGTGATCTGCCTCCTTCGCCTTCTCAGCCTCACCAACAAGACCCTCGGGCAATTTATCCTTCTCGCCCTCGCCGAGTCGGATAGCATCCACCCAACGCTCAATAGCGACGGCAGAGTAATCATCGGCCCCGTAACGACGCCACCATCCACGACGCGCATTGACAGCAATGACCTCAACCTTCTGCTTATCCTCCAAGCCCAGTGCATTGCGCAGGGTCTGAGAGCCAGAGTTGATCTCTGGGACGGCATACACTGGGAAGAGGTGTGTCCCGCGCTGCGCATGCTTGTGTGCAATCTCTGCCAGAGTGGCGAGTACGTCGGTGGCAGGTGCTGGGAGTGTCTCGCCTTGCTCTGGGAGGAGGGCAAGTACACAGGTTCCCGTCTTTGGTGCCAGGCAAGACGACTCCAGGGATTCTGGCGTTGCAAGAGTAGGGAGCGGTGGCACAGAGACGGGAACCTGAGCTGGTTTGGCCTCGGATTTGCCTTTTACGTCCGCGTCTGTGTCGTCGGGGACAAATGTGGGCTTGGAGGCGGGCTTGGAGGATTTGGACTTGGATTTGGTTTTGGGCTTGGAGTTCGTCGCTGCCTTCCCGGTGGCGTCTGGGTTTGGTGTCGCGAATTGGCTGAGGAATTCGACGATGGGCTGTTTCTTCATGTCACCCTCGTACAGCTGATGCTCCCCACCACCACCGGGGATAACGACAAGTGTCGGGAACTCAGAGACACCAAATTTCTCCGCGGACGCGACCTCCTTATTGCGCACCTGGGCCATCAATTCCGCCGAGGAAGTCGATCGCCAACGCGCGGATCATCGCACTCGTCGTTCCCTTCTCCGTGAAGAGGATAGCCTTGGGTCGCTCCTCGTTCTGGCTCAGCCAGTTGTTCAAGTCCTTGTCGGTTGCGCGCTTCACATGATTTGGGATGCGGTCCACTACCGCGTCGACGATGGCTTTGGCGGTGCGCGCACCTTGGTAGTCCTCCACGCGCGGCTTTCCGGGTTTCTTCGAGGGTGTCACGATCTTCAAGGTCGGGAAGCCTTGCACGCCCATCTGGCCGCAGAAGGGCTTGTTGTCATCGTCATCGCAGTTGATCGCGGCGACTTTCGCGAGGCCATTCAGATTCTGTGCAGCTTTCTCATATGCGGGCTTCAGGTTTTGGCAGTGGCCACACCATGGTGCGTAGAATCTAGGGGAGCGCAAGTGTCAGCAGGAAGAATATCGGGGGAAACCGTGCGGGGAGAGCTCACTCCACGATCTAAACCAGCTACAGATTAGTCCTCTAGTTCACTCTAGAATAGCAAAGCCATAGAGCTTACCGAAGTATAGTTTGAGTTTGCAATCAGCGAATTGTAGGTTTTCCCAGTGACTTGAAGAACTGGGGACTTCTTCGTGTAGATGCCATCGGCGTTGACTGGCAAAGCCGCCAGCAGCGAAGCAACAAGCAGGAACGACTTTGGAGGTAGCATTATGATAGATAATTATTTAAACAGTTATGAGCTCAGAAGAGCATCACCTTTAAAGTATAAGAAAGAAGGGCCAGAGGGAAGATTATGCAAGGTGTCCTGAAGCTCTTGGCGGAGAAAAAACAGTCTGGCACATTCCAGTGTCGACGGTGATGATACCCTTGTACACATACATGCTCACCATTCATACTATACGCGAAGAGCCATGACCATTCTCATCAATGTCCATCTTCATATCTGGCTTTGGAAATACTTCTACCGATAGTCTCAAAGGATCTCTATGCAGCTCTACAGCCAAGGAAATCAGATTCAAACAGAAACCACTTTTGATTTGATTAAGTGATAAAAAAACACAAACTTTTCTGTTAAAGATACACAGATAACTCTCATAACTCTCCTCAGATAACTCTCCTGGGCGGAGAGGAGCAAAACTGTAGATGAAATCACTTTTCGACTGACCAGTCGATCCTCACAGGCACACTTTACCAGATGTCAAAAGGAGGGGGAAATCATCAACCACACCCATGGCCTCCATTTCCTGTGTGCGTCCCTGCACCTCGGGTTCGGTCCATTCATTTGCCCACCGGTTGATGTCGCCAGGCAGCACTGGGATTTCAGCCTCGGGCTGGTTCACATGGTGGTTCACATTCACATTGACATTCGGCTTCACATCCGGCTTGACATCGGGGAGATCCCAAACATCTGGTGGAAGGCTGCGTGGATGGATGTTCTGCGGCTGATTTTTATCCGGCACCCAGACATACGGCACCCAGTGATTCGGCAGGTTACTATACACATCCCAAGCTGGCACGGTGCGATTTGGATCCCGGTATGGAGGCGCGGTCTCTTGCTGGGGGGTTGGCACCGACTCCTCAGCACGGTACCCATGAAAACTCGAAGGGTCATACGTCCGACCAGGGCCCCGATAGCCGTTGATATAGGCTTCCCAGGGATCATGTGCTCGCTGGGGCTCCTGAGGAGGTTCCTGAGCCATCTTAGCCTCAAACCGGGCCCTCTCCTTGCGACGGTACTCCCAGTAATACGCCTCCGTGGCCTTGGGATCACCACCTCCGAATTTGCCGGTAAAGAAGTCATGAACGAGACGCTCCTCGAGAGTCATGACTGATGCATCCAGCATATCATCATGAACACGGCGACGAGATGGGTCACGGAGTACCTCAACTGCCTCCGAGACCTATATACATGTGATCAGTTCATGTTCTTTCTCAATTGAGCCAACAAAGAAGCATTGTCACAGCCACTACTCACCACAAGGAAATGCGCAATGGCTTCCGGATCGTTTCCACATTTGTCAGGGTGCAGTTTCAGGGCAAGCTTCTTGAAAGCAGAATTGATTGCGTCGAGAGACGCATGACGAGGAACCCCCAGCACATCATAATAGTTGACAGGCTGTTCAGCAGACATCTTGACTGTTCAACAATGCAGGTACTAGATCACGATCTATACCGTGAATACCGCAGATATGGTCAGTAGCGTGCAGCAAAAAGAATAACGAACAGGCTCGCCGTGCAACAGGGGAATTACCTTGCAAGAAAAGCTCCCTGACTGAGCTCAGGATGCCCAGTATGGAGTCAATTGTGCACAATCAGCTCTTGGAGTAGAGCCTCGTGCAATTGATGGAACTAACGACGTTGAAGAGAGGAATGCAATTGATAGAATCAACGACGTTGGGGAGAGGAATGCGAGAGTGAGGAAGTAAACGAGGGAAATATCTACGTGATCCAACGAGGGGAATATCTACGCGGGTCCAACGTGGGCCACCAACGCTACGT
The DNA here is from genome assembly GCA_036712075.1 of Penicillium sp. DT28. Classification (NCBI taxonomy): domain Eukaryota; kingdom Fungi; phylum Ascomycota; class Eurotiomycetes; order Eurotiales; family Aspergillaceae; genus Penicillium; species Penicillium sp. DT28. The sequence goes on from JAZHLO010000002.1 coordinate 475,538, forward strand.
GGATCACGACCAAACGTGGAAAACGACGACGTGAGACATAGCTCGATCGCCGCGGCGACGACCATAACAACCGGCTCTATCAAAAGCACAAATGAAATCGGAATGGATTGACACTGATTTTACACAAACGGAGAGTCGATCTAGATATCAAAAACTCTACACTGAAGGTGACTTCATCATATAGATGTAAAGCCTCAAGGATTTTACATGTCCTCGGAGGCGGTGGCACCGGTGATAATCTCGACCAGCTCACCGGTAATGGCGGCTTGACGCTGACGGTTGTAGAGAATCTGGAACCTGTTGGGATATTAGAATCACTCTGTCTCTGGCATATTGGGGTAAATTGGGTTTGACATACTTGTTGATCATCTCACCAGCGTTCTTGGAGGCGTTCTCCATGGCGTTACGACGAGCAGAGATCTCGCAAGCGTGGCCCTCGGCCATGGCCCAGTAGATGTTGTTGGCAAGGGAGTACTCGCGGAGACCGGCCAGAGCCTCGTCGTCAATCTCGAAAGCGGAGATGTTGGCTAGTAACCACAATCAGTATCAATGAATGGAAGCCGTCATAGACAAAAAAAAACTCCAAGAACCTACCGGACTTGGTGATAGCCTCCTCGGAGAAAGCCTCAATGGTAGTAGCCTCGTAGCTCTGAGCGTTGATGAACGAGTTGTAGACGACCTTGACGCTGCTGTAGTCGGTGGGCAGCAGGGAAATCTGGTCGGCAACGGCCTGAGCATCGGCAAAGGTGGGGACGTCCTTGATGTTGTTGAAGCTCAGGAGGATCTTCTCGGCGGCGAAACGGGAGAGCTGGGACTTGACCTTGTCGCCCAGAACGACGATGTCGGCATTGGGGTCCTCGTTCAGGAGACGACGAGTGGCCTTGGTCAGACCGGAGTGGATACCACCGCAAAGACCCTTGTCGGAGCTAGCAACGACGTAAAGAGTCTTCGCGTCCTCCAGAGGCTTGGTCTCGGCCTTCTCGAAGACGGTGTTGGAAGTCTGACCGTAGACGCGAGAGTCGTCCATGGCCTTCTGAGCGCGGGTCAGACGGGTCGAGGCGACGATCTTCATGGTGTTGGTGATCTTCTCAATGTTCTTGATGGACTTGAGGCGGCCCTCAATCTCACGCAGAGTCGCGAAGTTGGCGGCATTGGGAGGAGCAGTGCTTGATTTCGAGTTAGTGATGGATCAAATATTGTTCAATCTCGCTTTGTTTTTCGATTCATCCGGGAAAAGCGTAGGTGGGTGTGGTGGTCGGACAGTCGGGGTGAGAAACCGGCCACGAGCGGGCATCGGAAGGAGACTTACCGAGCGGCGGCAGCACTGCCGGCTCTGACAGCTGGGCGAACGGCACGGGAGAACATTGCGATAGATATGACGAGAGGTAGACGGCAGATTAGGACTGCAGAGGGGAAGGAGGGGAGAGCAGGGATGCAGAAGCCTCTCTTTGCTGGTTGCTGGACGTTCGGGAAGTGCGAAGTTCAACCTCTCCTGGGCTCCCGTGCACAAAGCGCTAAACCCGAAATGGTAGGCATCTACGGTGCGCGATTCCGGCTTCCGGCGCATTTCGATGAGAAGACAGGAACATCTAAACATCCAACTAGTTGAGTAAAGTAACTAGGGAGTATCTTGAGTAATATTGGAGCTAGGGCTTTACTGCTATTCTGGAATATGCATCCATAGACTCATCTGTGTAGTTTGACTTGACAAGTGGGAAAAGAACTTTGCCAATCCTGCTTATGTCACTACATATTGGCTGCCTGAGTTTCCGGGCAACCGAGATGTCCTGCACTAACCAAATCTGGCTAGTTATGTAATTACATGCCTCAGGCCATCAATAAGTTCAAGGCCTCTTCCATTCCATTCGTTCCTCTTTCCCCCCAAATAGTCAACCTCTTTGCCTCTCAGCTCTCGGGTCTCTCATCCTCTCCTTTTCTCCCGAGTCCTTCATCCTCCAACGTATATTCCTCGCTGGCATCATTGATGTCTCATCTTCTCTGTTGACCTCTTCTCTGTCTTCATTGGTCAGGATTTCCTTGACTTCATCATTCTATCAGGCGGCTCGTCTCGCCCGAACCCGCGCACGAGGGCCCTTCCATTCGATCACCACTCGGTTCTTTCATCCTCGCGCAGCTCGCCTGCTTCCAGGGCTTCGAATCACTACGATGAGCTCTTCCGAGGATGATGTTCCTCTCATGCGCGCCAATGGCCGCGCCAATCGTAAGTCTCCCCCAGGTGACTCGACTGGCATATGTACCCCCTCGGCTTTTATTCTCTCACTTCGGTCACTTCTTTTCTCATACATAGCATACGTTCTTCTTTACCTTACACATGTTCCCTTGTGACCCATTTGCATCTCTTTCTCGGGCTCGCTAACATGCGACCGTCTGCGCTTCTAGCTACACCACCATCGGTAAATTCGAATGCAAAGTCTCCGACCAACGGTGACATTGGCCCCGGTGTGTCCGTGAGGTTTGGTGCCGTGGAGGATGACGTGAAAATGCATGATGCGGATGGGGCTGCGCATGGCATGAGCAAGCGCAAGTCCCGGGCCAGTATTGACCAGAAGAAGTCGTACGCGGAGCCGGAAAGCAGCGATGAAGATGATCAACCCTTGGTACGCCCCGTTTAGCCCCGATATGGCCATACGTTCCACGGCCACACTTCCCCTTGCGACAGTAGTCGCGATTGGTTTCAGCGACTGATCATTCGACAGAGTAAACGCCGACGAACTTCGGTGAAGCACGAGGACCCCGAAACAGACGATGACGTTCCCTTGGCCCTCAACGGACGGAAGCTCCCAAAGGCCTCGGAAACAGCCATTGGTGAGGAGTCTGACTCCGACGTTCCGATTGAGAGAAAGCTCTCCGCGCAGAAGAGAAAGATCGAGGCCAAAGCGGAGGCGGAGGCTCCCGCCGCGCGCAAAGCAGCCGCGAAGAAGGCAGCCAAGCCTGTCGCAAAAAGACAAACCAATGGTGTCAAGGAGGAGCAGGCTGACAACAAATCTGCTCTGAAGAATGCGAAGGCCGAGCCTCCGAAAAGGGGCAAGGGCAAGGTCAAATCTGAAAGTGCGGAGGCCGATGAGAAAGAGGAGGAAGAGGAAGAATATCGGTGGTGGGAGGACCCAACCAAGGGCGATGGGACCAAGAAGTGGACAACTCTGGAGCACAACGGTGTTGTTTTCCCTCCTCCATACGAACCACTTCCAAACAACGTCAAAATGAGGTATGACGGGGTTCCCGTTACTCTGCACCCGGACGCTGAAGAGGTTGCTGGGTTCTTCGGCGGCATGCTCAACTCCACTCACAACGTGGAGAACCCTGTTTTCCAGAAGAACTTTTTCACCGACTTCAAGGATATCATTAAAAAGACCGGCGGCGCCAAGGACTCGCAGGGCAACACAATCGACATCAAGGAGTTTACCAAGTGCGATTTCAAGCCGATCTTTGAATACTACGAAGCGCAGCGGCAGGAGAAAAGGAATATGCCTCCGGCCGAAAAGAAGGCTCTCAAGGCCAAGAAGGATGAGGAAGAAGCTCCATACCAGTTCTGCATATGGGACGGTCGCAAGCAGAAGGTGGGCAACTTCCGCGTTGAGCCTCCGTCGCTTTTCCGAGGCCGTGGTGAACACCCCAAGACTGGTCACGTCAAAACTCGGGTGCAGCCAGAGCAGATCACCATCAATATCGGCAAAGAGGCTACAGTGCCGCCCCCTCCCCCAGGCCATAGCTGGAAGGAGGTCAAGCATGACCAGGAGGGAACTTGGCTCGCAATGTGGCAAGAAAACATCAACGGCAACTACAAATACGTCATGCTTGCTGCGAACTCCGATGTCAAGGGACAGAGTGACTACAAGAAATTCGAGAAGGCCCGTGAGCTGAAGAAGTACATTGACCAGATTCGGAAGGACTACCAGAAAAACCTCAAGAATGAGCTCATGCTGGAGCGTCAAAAGGCGACAGCCGTGTATCTCATTGATCAATTCGCTCTGCGTGCAGGTAATGAGAAAGGCGAGGACGAGGCCGAGACCGTCGGCTGCTGCTCATTGAAGTATGAAAACATCTCTCTCAAACCGCCCAACACGGTCGTATTCGACTTCCTGGGTAAGGATTCAATCCGGTTCTACGATGAGGTTCAGGTGGACCCCCAAGTCTTCAAGAATTTGAAGATCTTTAAGAAGGCCCCCAAGAAGAACGGTGATGAGATTTTCGATCGGCTGACGGTAAGTGGTATGTTCTTAGTCATTTGACGTTTTCACTGACACCGATAGACCTCTGCCCTCAACAAGCATTTGCAAAACTACATGCCGGGTCTGACAGCCAAGGTTTTCCGTACTTACAATGCCTCGTTCACCATGAGCAACCTGCTTCAGGAGATGAAGGCGACGGGCACGATTCCGGAAAAGGTCAAGGCCTACAATGATGCGAACCGCAAGGTTGCTATCTTGTGTAACCATAAGCGGACAGTCACGGCGGGTCATGCCCATGCGATGGAGAAGATGGGTGAACGGGTAAGTTCGGCTGAGCTGGTCTCGGGGTCTTACAAATATTAACAGGATTTGCTCCCAACAGATCAAGGGTCTTCGGTACCAAAAGTGGCGGTTGAAGATGCAGATGCTTGATCTGGACCCCAGCCTCAAGAAGAAGAAGGGCGCTGCATTCTTCGAACGGGATGAGGATCTTGACATGGAATGGATCAAGGAACATCAAGCGTTCTTGCTGGAGGAGCAGACCCAGAGGATCAAGAAGAAGTTCGAGAAAGACAATGAGAAGCGGGTTGCCGAGGGCGAGAAGGAAATGAAGGTTTCCGAGCTGGAGGAGCGCCTGGAAGTCGTCAAGGAGATGGAGAAGAAGTTCAATCAGGAGAACAAAACCGGCAAGGTGGAGGCCGAGGGCCGAGGCCCTACCGTCGAGAAGCTTGAGGCCAGCATCACCAAGCTAGACCAGCGCGTTGACACGATGTCTGTCCAGGCCCAAGATAAGGAGGACAACAAGGAGGTCGCCCTGGGCACGTCAAAGATCGTGAGTGGTTTCCCCCGTATACAATCCCGACTCTACGAACTAACTCGTTCCAGAACTACATTGATCCTCGCCTGACGGTCGTCTTCAGCAAGAAGTTCAACGTGCCTATCGAGAGGTTTTTCTCCAAGGCACTACGCGAGAAGTTCGAGTGGGCCATCAAGTCCGTGGACGAGGACTGGGAGTTTTAAACCCGATTCTTTGCTACTTTCAATGCTCATCTGAACAGTGGAGGTGGCGTGCTGCATTTCTCCGTTTTTCTTTCTACAAGCGTATGATTGGAATCCACCCAATCCTCGATTTACTTTTCAATCGATGTGTTCAATTGGACCCGCATCGAATGCTATATGAAAAGTGGCACGGTATATGCCTCGGAGGAACGGATCAACAAAAAACACAAAAATCTACAAAAAAAGACCAGAAAAGACGAATACGCATCGCAATGCATTGCAGCTTGGCGACATTCGACATGCATCGCGACTTATTCGCCTTTCCTGCATCGGTACTGGCTTGGGTTTGCTGGTCACTACATAGATTTCTATAAAAGGAAGATCTAGGATCGCAATGTACTTCTACCTCTGTTTCGATTTCGCCTAAAGCATCTGTAGACCTCGGGATTTAAGAATATCACTAGTTCCTATGTACCTCCTTCAACCGGATAAGCGGATCGCCTGTGGGACTCGAGAGACGGGAGACGGGAGACGGGAGACGGCAGACGGGAGTGTACATCGTCATTATGCATACTGTAGCCAGTGGGGCCGTCTCGAACCAAGGAAATACATACCTAGCTTATGTCCTTATATCCACTTCTACAAGGGCCATGATTGAGCCAATTTGCAGGTCAAATGATTCTAGATAAGCTCCGACAAGTGGTCAAAAGTGGTATCCAAAATGTAGAAATATATTGGAATGGAATGGCTCATGCAAATGCCGGGTTGAACACATGGTTAAGCCGCGAAGAAAAAGAAGAAAAAAAAGACAATGCCAAGATACATATATGCACGAATCAAAAGTTCCCGACCTGTGAAGAGGTATTACAGTACAATCGTCCAGGGAGCTGGACTGCCTGGCCCAGAGCCTTGACGAATGGGGAGAGGTATCTGGAATGAGAAGGTGAACAGTATATAAGACGGGAAATCATCAAGGGATCATGAAGGGCGAGACAATGCTTTCTTTGTGGACAATGTGATGCGATGCGATGCGAGTTCGAAAGCGACCCAAGGAGACCGTTAACAATCATAGAAGGAAAGAAAAGGGGTATTTTGTCGGGTTAGGCGTCTGGCCACCAGCCCATACGCTTGTAACTGTCGACCATCTCCCGGATGCTATCAGCGGTGAGGTGCTCGTACTTGGGTTTCCATCCCGTCGTCTTCTCGAAGAGCGAGCCGTCGATCGACATGTCCTGGTCCTTGAGCACGTCGAGCTCCACGAACGGACTAATCGGACCGGGCCGTTGGATGTTGCTCTTCTCGATCAATTCCGCCCATGTCTGCAGGCTGACTTCGTTCAAATCGTCGACAATTTCGTCCAGGTTCAACTTAGCCAGTTGGGAGACAAGGGTGCCAGTAAAGGTACATTTGAGGCCGAATACTTCGGATAGGACTTTGGCGACGTGTTCTTGCCTCGTGTCGTTGTGATCAACGACGTTGAAAGCGTACGGAGTGTCCGGGGTATCCGGCACGCCAGACTTACCCAGCTTGCCCCTGCTGGCGCGCCATTCTGCCGCAGCCCATAGTGCACTAGCAGCGTCCTTGACGTGCAGGGTATTCACCTTGACGTCCTTGGTGTAGAGCATCTCCAGATCCTGCTTCAATTCAATATGCACGCGCGCCAGACAGATACCCATGGCGAAGTAGCCAGGGTTATATGCTCCGTACACGTGGGGTAGGCGCATCGCACAGTACTGCAGGCCGGGAATGGAAAGCAGCTGCTCCGCAGCCTTCAGCTTCCACTTGGCCAACTTGTGCCACGGCTGGAGCTTATCATTCTCTTTGCGCGGTGTAGAGCCGCTCTTGTAGACGTGTGCGGTGGAGCATTCGATATAGGCGGGGATGCCGCGCTTGGCAATCTCTTTACCGAGGGTGATGCTGAGTCCGCAACTGCGCGCTTCGTAGACGTCATCGGGCTGGGAGTGCCGTGATTCGCCGCCGCAGTTGATCACGTAGTCGAATTGCTCGCCATTAGCTCGGTCGAAAATGCGCGGGAGATGCTCTACAGAAATGAAAATGAGTGTCCGTCAAACGTCTAAGGGAAATGGAAAATGGGCGCGACTTACGTTCACGGCTGGCATCGGCTTGGACAAATTTCTCCTTGGAGCAGGCTTCTTCGAACTCGGGAGCCAGCCAAGCCAGTTGTGGCAAGACCTTGTCGACCAGACGGACCTCCGAGGCAAGGTTGTTCTCGTGGATGTAGAGAGCCAGATGGCGGCCGATGAAGCCTTGAGGGAGTTTTAGCGGGGGGAAAGACGGAATTAAAAGGGGGTAGACGCACCGAGACCACCAATAATCAGGACGGCGGGCTTTTTGTCCATGATGAAAGAGCTGGACACGAAGACAAGGAGCACGAGGGAGGGGAAATATTAAAAAGGAGGTGAAGAGGGGGAAGAGCGGGCGAACATCTCTCCGCAAGTAGAAGGACACTAGAATAGAATTAGAAAGGAAAATAGGAATTAAGGAATTAAGGAAATAGAAAATTCGGGAACTCTTGCTCTAGTCCATTTCCACTCTATTTCCTTTTTTCCTTTTCTTTCTCTTCTTAGTGACTCCATGGCCCCCCTGCCCCTTAACCCTTTTGACGCCGTTGATCTATAGTCCAGACAGACTAAGTGGGCTAACAGCGGACTACGGCGGATTACAGTGGACACAGTGGATCATCCAGCAAAACAACTCATTACTCATTGCCCATGTTGTGTCCATGGTTCTGGGATTCCATTCAAATCTGGGGTTCACTCATGTACTGTACATTTCAAATTTCCGGCTTCAGAGTTACACTGATCTCAAACTCCATCATGGCCAATTCACCATTGTCCTTTGCATTCCATGCACAAAACACTCGATAGTCAAGCGCCTGCAGATCCTGCGTGCCTCGGCGAATCACAAAGCTGACTCCCGACCAGTTCAGACGGACCACGGCGTACTGCCGTGACAGGCTGGGCATCTCATTGCGAATCTGCCGAGACGTTTCGTCGCCGCCGAACTTGTCTTCCATCTTATCGAGGAAATCGTCCGCGTCACTGTAAAACTCGAAAGGGATGCACACGGGCTCTCGCGGGTTCCCACTTTCCGACGATGTCACCAGGAAGTAGGTCGCCAGCATATTTGATCCAGGAAGTTGCTGGCGCGGAGCGATTTCTGCGCTCGGAGGTGCTAGTTAGCAGTGAGCCGCAGTCATGTTGTTTTCAGACCCTTGTTCTTACCATTGTTCTGCTCAAGGGCTGACGGATGACCGTGCTTCAACGGCCGATTTCGAACTTCATTCAGAGTGCGGCTAATCCTGGCAATCTGATTACGCTGACCTTCAGTCAAAGCGAGCTGAGGAGTTTCCAGCCTTCCCATGCTTCGTTCCCGGGTAAACGACGACGCTTTGGTCGCCTCGGGGCTCGCAGTCAGAGAAACGCGCTGACTGGCATTCAGGGTTTGTTCCGTGGTTTGACTGCGAGTGACAGGACCGGCCGCATCCAATTCATCAGAGCGAGAGCCAGATACCTGGAAATGATCAGAAAAAAAGTAAACCACAGAGGTAAATATGCAGTGAAACCATTAAGTTAGGGAAGCTCACTTCCTGTGCAAGCGAAGTCCGACGAGCCTTGGATGATTTCTCCAAGAGCAACATCAGAGCATCGGTCATTCTGTGTCCAGTAACCGGCAATTGATTAGTGCATAGTTCTTGAAAGCAGACAAATAACTCACGGCTTCTTGTCCTGAGGATATCTACAAGCATCATTCCTGGCGAGACGTGCTTCAAGCAGGTTCTTCTCGCGATTCTCTTCGCCCCAATACTTCATACCGACTTCGTCGAGGAACTCCATTGCGCACACGCGGCGCCGAGCCTCGTCGTCCCGAAGCTCAGCCCAGGAGTAGAGGTACTGAACATGCGTATTCAGTCGCGCACGGAGACTCTCCCATGGTCCTGATTTCATGTCAAAAAACAGCCGAAATTCATCGAGTTTGCTCCTGATGGACAGTTGGGGCAGATATTCTGCCAATGCTGAGGGAATCTGCTGAGATGCCATTGCTCAATGATATGGAGATAACAATGTTGGAATATGGATTAGGGGAACAGTTGGATCAACAGATGTTGATGGTGGTAAGAATTGGAAATGACTAGGATAAACTGGAATGGGAAAAGGTAAACAAAAGATCAAGGGAAAGGTAGGATGGAGGGTAGAGAAGTGGTGAGAAGTGAGAGATGGACATCACAACAACAACAAACACGCTCGTGTCTACACTGGGAGAACAAGGTACCTCCGAATGGCCAGAATTACCCTACAACTCGATTCGACAACGGACTTGGAGAAATTGAGCAAGATAATGCTTGCAAGGCCAAGATATGGTATATGCTGATTCAGAGCTAATAATATGCGAAACCGTAACTAAAAATCACTCCGCACCGAGATATCTCAGAGAATTCTTCAGCTCCTTAATAGCTGTATCGACATCGTCAAACGTTAGCGCCGACACCGCCCACCGAGCGTGTTTTTGTGCCAGGCTTATAGAGTTATCATCCACCCCATGTGAGGGCTTGCTGGGAGCAGCAGGCGGAGGGGCTACGGGAGCACGGGGAATGGAAGGCCCAGAAACTGAAGCTGCGGGGGCCGGAATGTGAGCACTGGCACTAGAAGGATCGTAGAATGAAGCTGGGTCCGGCGCGGGCACTGACGGACTGGCGGCCGGCGGTGGGAAAGACTGGAAGGTATTGGAAGGGTTTGAAGTATGGCTTGCATGGGATCCAGGTGTATCTGGTAGATTGGGGACTCCACTCGGCTTTCCAAGGGTCGCCGGTGTAGAGGGCAGCTCCAGGCCCGAGTGCTGGTCATCAATGTCCATTCGTCCTGGAGAACCAGGCGCATTCTGCGGAACAGAGGGAATCTCCGGGGTCGAGGAAACAGGCGGTCTTGGAAGTGATGATGCGCGTGATGGGTCGATGGACTGGTCAAGAGAAGAATGCATCTGTCGCCCCAGGCGGTCGTCGTCTTGAATTTCCTCGACAAACGCCTGGCGTGGCTTGGATGCTTGTTCTGCCACTGATTCATCAAACGCCTGCACATCTGGATCGGTAACAGGAGCCTCCTCCTCCTTTGGTGCGGGGTTTGTCGCATTGGGATCTTCCCCGGCTTTGATTGCCTTCACGATTCGAACAGCGTGGTATTTGGCGAATTTGATCCTTCCAGCGATCTCGGGATCGATATCTCCCCAGATCTGACATAGCTCAAGAAATGTAGCTGCTGCTTGGAAGGTGTCTGCTGTTTGCCTGCAGAAGTATAAGTCTTGATGGCTTGGTCAACAAACCAACATAATTAAATGCTCACTTGGTAACTTTGTTAGCTGTCATAGCCGCCTCGGCGCGGCCGAAGACTTCCAGCCCAAATTGCTCAACGTATGCACTCGCTGCAACATTATCCGTGATCGTCTCATTGTCGGAGTTCTCTGTTTTGAACTGATTCCGTCGATGTCAGTTAAGCCGTCAAGGCCACTAGGGGAGCAGGGAGTTGCAACGGACCTGCTCCAGCTTGTCTATCAGCTGAGTCGTATAGAGCTCAATCTCCTTGTCCGAGGTGTGAAGGCCTCTCCCGATAATCTGGTTGACAATATGGAAATTGCCTGTCGCATCGGGTTGATTAGCTGCCATGTACGTCCCATCGCGGGGCAGTGCACACTCACACCAGTAGGCCACCACCGGTTTCGCCTTTTCAATTTGTGTTGCGCGTAGGGCGAAGCGCCCAATGTCGGCCGTTCGTAACCCTGCGGGAACGCTGCTTGCCATGGTTGAGGAGTTGAAGATGTGGGGAGAGCACTTTGGAAGGTGACAGGAGCTCCGAGTCCACCGCCCGGATAATGATAAGAAGCCGCCTTATCTACAACTACCCCAACTGGAGGTTTAACCTCCATCACATTTCATGATTTATATGTCGATTCGCTAGATGATGCAAGATACGCAGTATATCCCTCTTATTCGTTGTCAATAATCCAATCGCCAATATCGACCCGTTCCTCTGCCAGGGCCTCGACCTCAAAATGGTCTTCTACTTGTCCTCCAGGACCCCCGATACGTTCAATGACAATCCAGATTTGGCCCTGCGAGGCTAGACTCGGCGATATGTCGAAGTCATCCACTCGGACTCCCGAAGGAGAGTCACAATGAGACCCGTCCTCTGAGACGGCGAGAGTCTTTTTATATGGTCCCCGTCCCAGCTCGACGGTCATCAGCACGGGCGACGAAGCTACTGACCGAGAGCCGATCATAGATGATTTGTTCCGAGCGATGAGTTTCATGCGGGTCAAGCGAAATATATTCAAAGGAGCCAACATCCGGTCTTTGCCCGGTGGTAGAACACCCACTCCAGACAGGGTGACTAGACGGCCTGCAGACTCGGAAGCCAATGGTTGCACCACGCACGGAATCGTGGATGAGATCCAGAGAGTGAAGCGGCCGAGTTGGTCCGGCGCAAATGTCGAGCAGACGATGGTGTACAGCCCCCTGTCGAGAGAGCGCGTCTCTGCCAAAGCGCATCCACGACGATAGTCGCCACTGTCTGCGATGATATCCCTGCTTCGCACTCTGGCAATGCGCTCGCCGTTAGACCAGAAGAGCTTTACATGGGTGGCAAGCTCCGCTTCGGTGGATTCAAGCAAAATGGAGATGTCGGTCTTTTCTGAAACTTGAAGGCTGAACTGTGGGTTGGAGGGATACCGGGCTGACTCGGCATTGCCGCCGGCTGTTAAAGCCGTCCAGGAGCCACTTGCTTTGTTCAAACACAGGTATTTGTCGAGCGAAGGGGCCAGTGACACGGGCGAAGTGGAGAAGGCAGAGAGCGTGAAGTTTTGACTAGAGGATGGAAGAGATTGCTCCGAGATCACGGCTGTGTAGGTTGTCCTTGGGGGCATCTCGAGTCTCATGAGAGTATTGGGAGAATCCACGTAAGGTCCTCGATGGAGAGCGCCATCGCTCAGGGAGACTCGTTTACCGTTCGCTTGGAATATGTAAATGCTGATAAATCCGAGCTCCCCGCCTTCTACGCCATGATTTTTCAAGTAGTGGCGGTGATCTGTCTTGAAGTGCTTGCCCAGCAACAGCCATACCGTCCCTCCCGACTCACTGTAGACTGAGAACTGCGGATTCTTGACAAAGCATCCAGCAATGACGCGTCCATGAGACAAGTCCCACGTAAAATGGATATCCTCGCGGTACTTGAACAGACCGGGGTTCCAATTGAGGTAGAGGTGTTCGAAGTTCTGCAAGACCTGCTCGTAATCCATCCAAAAGACTCCCGGCGAAAGAGATGGCGTGTCCGTTTCCTGCTCATTCCCTCTGCTCTGTATGATCTTAGGTTCTGCGCCAGCCCAGGGGTTCTTTAGCAGACACCGGCGACGCCCATCGACTTCCTTCATATCTAGAATCGCATAATCGTGCTCACTGACCAATCCCAAACCCTGTTGTTCGAGCTCGGTTAGCTTCCCGGTTCCAATCGTCAAAACCACATCGCCATATAGAAAGGCTCTGAATAGCCGCGCCCAAATCTCATCAGAGGTGGCATCCTCATTATGTAGGAACACTTGCTCGGGGATCCAGCCAGTGAGCACCCACAAGTCAGTCCCCGAGTTGCTTCCCGGGAAGTCGTAGCCGCCGCGAACCTTCAGGTAGGCCTTCTCAACTAGAGCGGGCCATAAAAAGCTGGGATTGTTGCGGTCAATCACATGAAGTGACCGTGTCGTCTTGGAAGACGGTAACCGGTCATCTATAACCACTTTGCGAAAACACCCATTGAAGTAGAATGAGAAAATGTATTTCCCTGAAGGTGACAAAGTTGGTTCCTCTGGACTGCCCTCGCATGGGTACATCGCTGGCGAGGCATGCTGCTCGAGTTAGTCTCCAATCGCTTCTGATACTCCAACATCCCGGCCGTACCTTTCCTAAGCCACGCTCTGCTCTTGAAGTAGTCGCGCAAAGACTAGCCACCACCGAGCAATCGGTCAACACATCTTGCACGAGATCGGTTGACCCGGTCACCGAGACAAACGCCTCACCGTCGGGTTTCTGGTCCAAGTTTCTTGCCCGCAGCAAGTCAGCAGGGCGTCTCCATCCCGCAAATATATCGCCCTGATATTCGGGTATACGCAGATCTGGCGCATCACTAGATCCAGTCAGAATGGTTGCACGGGGTTGACCATCGCCACCGCGAATATACTACGTACGTGAAAGGCTGGCCGTCACTAGTAACGAACTCCGATGGAAGCGGTTCGCGATCCCATGGCGGAAAAATGAAGCCGTTTAACTTGGCTCCCTCGAGAATGATGATCTCTTCACGGGTGGTGAGCTTCCGTTTGGATGTGGGGGTTTGCAAGCTGGGAACTGTTTGCCGAGCCACCGATTGCCAGTTGGCAGCAGCCTTGATCTTCTCAGCTCGAGTCAGAAGCTCCTTGCATTTGGAATCGAGTTCTTTGTTGTCATCTGCAGGTGCCAGGCGCAAAGCCTTCATGTAGTGTTCCGCGGCATCGATGGCGGCATCCAGAGCCGCTTTCTGAGAGGTCGCGGTAGCTATGGCCCCCTCGGCTTGCTAACTGCCAGTCAGTTCATTGGTAATAGGAAGATAGAGAAGATAGATCTATTATAGGGCATACCAGTGCTTGAGAAACGTGCAACTGCAACTGTGGCCTATGGGGTCTAGACATGGCGTTGATTCCCAGTGAAGTTGAACTACGGGAATGTGGTTGGAGCCGACGCGCCTCCGCAGAAAGCTCTGCGTCCATCTACTTCAGAGGCTAACATGCCGAATTACACTCGGATCAGCTATAGTTTCTCAGGATATACATAAACAGTTATTTCTAGCATGTCCAACAGTTATTTCCTTTTTCTCTATATGTCGTGATCAGTTTCGATTAGATGCAGCGGAAGCGGTGGACGATGGACCTCGGCTCGTTTTGTCACCGAGGCCGTTTTCTCATGCCGTTTATCAGCTCCTTCTTCTCGGGTGACATCGGTGACTATGACTTGAATTGCCGTGCTTGGACTCCTCTACCTTGATTTTCTTCCCCTCATCTATAGCTCCTCGGCTCGGTCTTCGGAGCAGTCATTCAGAGGCCCCCGCTCCCCGCTCCGATCTCCCCTTTCCCACGCCCCTTTTGTTTGACGGGAAACTGGTGTTCGGTCAATAGACACTATGACCGGTCAATCGAAACCTGTTCGCTTGTCCCCATGGGGCAGCGCTGTCGCAGGTGCGACGGGCGCAGTCCTCGCCAACGCAATTGTATACCCGCTGGACCTGTGAGAGCTTGATCTGATAAACTCCGCGTTTGGGAATCAGACCCCCGCTGACCGCTTCTCGCTTCTCTCACACCAGGGTCAAGACGAAATTGCAAGTCCAAGTCAAGCAGGTCAAGGGAGACGCCGGACACGAAGAAGTCGAGCACTATGAATCGACTATGGACGCCATCAAGAAAATCGTGGAGAGGGAGGGTCCCACTGGATTGTACTCTGGAATTGCCGGGGGTCTATTGGGTGTTGCTTCTACCAATTTTGCCTACTTCTACTGGTACAGCATCGTCCGAACCCTCTACATGGCCTCGAACAAGAGCCCCAAGCCCCCGGGTACCGCGATCGAGCTGACCCTCGGTGCGGTGGCCGGTGCGGTGGCCCAGCTCTTCACCATCCCGGTTTCAGTCATCACAACCCGCCAGCAGACACAACCGAAGGGAGAAAAGAAGGGCCTGATTGAAACGGGTCGCGAGGTGGTCGAGAGTGAGGACGGCTGGACCGGCCTGTGGCGCGGCCTCAAGGCCAGTTTGATCCTCGTCGTTAACCCGGCCATTACCTATGGCGCGTATCAACGTCTGAAGGATATCTTTTTCCCTGGAAAGAATAGCCTCAAGCCCTGGGAGGCATTCTGTGAGTAAATCGGCTTATATCTTCGATTGCATATCCACTAACCCCCGATCCAGTTCTGGGTGCCATGTCCAAGGCTTTGGCAACGATCGTGACACAGCCTTTGATCGTTTCCAAGGTCGGCCTGCAGTCCCGTCCGCCACCGAGCCGGCAAGGTAAGCCGTTCAAGACCTTTGGCGAGGTCATGAAGTATATTATCGAAAATGAGGGACCGCTCTCTCTGTTCAAGGGCATCGGCCCGCAAATCACCAAGGGTCTTTTGGTGCAAGGTCTCCTGATGATGACCAAAGAGAGGTATGTTCTGCGGTCATGCTCTTGGTCTAGTATCCGTGCTCTAACAGCTTCTTAGGATGGAACTCCTTTTCATTGTCCTATTTGCCTATCTCCGGAATATCAAGAAGGAGAAGCTTCAGAAGGCAGTCGGCACTGTTGCGTCAACAGCCAAGAGCAGTATGCCAGCCACTCTGAAATAAGCTATATGTCTATGTCCCTGCTTCTTCTATACATGGATCTCTCTTTTCGGCATCCTTTGTCATTTTACGGCGTATTGGGTACTCTCCTTGCGACATTACTGAACAGTCTAGTCTTGCCATGTTCGGAAATAGATTCCATTTTATTCTCTCGTGTTGTCCACATGTGTTTCCTGGATCGTATGTTGAAATACACTACCTAATTTACATGGATGTGGTTACTCTCAGGAGTCGCCCTCGTAAAAGCGGCGGCCGTAAAGCTAGGGGAAAAACAGATATATCACACGACTTGTACATTGACATCCAATTTTGTAGTTTCGACCTATTATAGGATTTTAATAGTTAAAAAGTAGATCGTGGCAAGATATACCTTGAAAGTGCAGAGAAAGCTGACTGCCAAAAAAGCCTCAACAGTCGCGTATCCTCGGCGACAATCGATAGGCCGCCTCCGACGTCCCACGCGGTCACTCCCCAACAACTCAACTCCCGGGCAGAATCTCAGGCTCACCCCACAAAACCTACCATAGTAAGGACATGTGGCAGCATGAGATGGCCACCATGGAGTCCCGAGTCAAACGATGACCAGAAGAAACAGCAGGAGTCCAACTCCGCAAGCTGGTCCTCACACCCCACATCAACAAACAACCCCAGCTCTCTCCTCGACTGGAGCGCTTTCATCGAACCTAGAACTATATTCCCAACCCTTGTCTTGACGAGCGGTATTCTACTCGCAGTACGCTTCCACCGCCGCTACCTGCGCCGCTTCCCCGATGCTCTCAGCATCTCGCCTTCGTTTCTCCGCCGCCGAACGATCTTCGGTAAAGTGACCAGCGTTGGCGATGGCGACAACTTTAGGATATTCCACACCCCCGGTGGCCGACTTGCCGGATGGGGCTGGCTACCATGGAAGAAGATACCTACCACAAAGAAGGAGCTAAAAGATAACACCGTTCGTCTCTCTCAATCAACCGTTCTTGACACCCGGGCTCCTGGCCATCTCATCTTTTCCATGCCTTCCATCGCTCACGCACATATTAGATTCACATCCGTCTGGCTGGCGTAGACGCCCCAGAACTCGCACACTTCGGCAGGCCCGAGCAACCCTTTGCCCGCGACGCCCACGCCTGGCTCACATCCTACCTACTCCACCGCTCCATACGAGCATTCATCTGGCGACAGGACCAGTACCAGCGCATTGTAGGGAGTGTATACGTCCGGCGCGCATTTGATTTCCCGCCTTTTCGGCGGCGCGATGTCTCCTACGAGATGTTGAAGCGCGGTCTGGCAACGGTGTATGAAGGGAAAGTGGGCGCGGAGTTTGGAGGCGAGGCCATGGAGCAGAAGTATCGTCGTGCGGAGTGGTGGGCTAAGACGCGGTCCAAGGGGCTTTGGAAAGATTATCGTCGTATTGGGTCGGACTGGGAAAGTCCAAGGGTTATAAGATCCGCATGGGAATGGGTGATATCTCGGAGAATGGAGGGAAATCGACGAAACCATGATCATGATTGTAACTATATTCTATGATTATGAAGCGAAGTCGATTGAATCAATATCCAAGCATTTGATACCCTGCTTTGACATCTTCGGCTGTCTCTATCTCCAGTCTCGGGATGTTTCCGCTTACATTTTCTATGCTCAACGTACCCGACTATCAGTCGTGTGATATGGCTTGGCGGTTTCGATCACGTGATACCGCCATTTTACTAGGGAGGTTTGATTTGCACATTCTCTTCGGGTCCTTCCTATGGTCCAGTACATGATTATTCTGTCATTTCTACCCATTCTTCTGAACATCCTCACCCCGATCGACGGGCTGAGCCATCGATTTACACCCACCAATCATCCCTCATAGAAATTGGCCCCTCAGGACGCCCCAATGACGTCCCCAGCGGCCCTCTCCTTCGGCAAGGGCGTTAAACTTGTCGATAAGGAGCAATGGCTGCAATGGTACTTCCATATCCGCCTTTATGGAGAAACTAGGGAGGTTTGGGCATACTGCAACCCAGAGACGCCGGAATCAGACCTGCCTAAGCCCCAGGACAAGCCTGAGGAGCCAGGGAAGCCGCCTTATGGCGAGCCAAAGGAGGCCAGGGAGTACTGGTTCCGCTGTGTCGACTTATATGAAATCGAATATAGCAAGTGGATGCACCAGCGCAACATGCTGTACGAGGTAGATAACTACATCCTCGACACAGTCGACACGCCCTACCTTGAGACTCTATATATGCTCAAGACTCCATACAAGAAGCTGCAGTTTCTCTATGGGTGTTTCCCTCACAGGGCCTGTATAGAAGACCTCCGTATGCGGTGGAAGGCATTCTCGACCGAACCGCCTACTGGTGACGTGGGACTGTGGCTAAATGAATGGCTAGCTCTTCGGACTCTAGCCTACGATGTTGGCGACTTTGAATCTACGCATTTGGCCGAAAAGGATTTTTCAGGCCGTCAAGTGGGTTCTGCCTAATTGGTGGCTTAAGAACTACGAAGCTATTGTCCTGAACGAGGAGAAATGCTCCATCGGGCAGCTCACCCGATCATTCGCGGCCGCTTTTACCGCCCATAAATGGATGATGAAGATGAGGAAGAGCTAGTTATGAAATTGACGCCAGAAATGACTGCTTCTAGAGCACTAGATATGAATGCCTATAATTTATTCTGTGTGGGTAATAGGCATGGTGAAATAAACCATGGTAAACAGACGAGCGGTGTGGGTTCTTATTGGCCTAATAATGATTCAAGCTTGGCCCGTCAAGTTTTTAAAGAGTGGGAAATCATGCAAGCAATCCCATATGGGGTAACGGCTAGCCTCACCGTCTTTCACACGGTAGACCCGGGTTCGACTCCCGGTGTGGGAAAACTCACACATTGCCTTCTTTTTTCCCCTTCCAATATACACTTGGTTTTTACATTATTACTCAAGGCTCATGGTGTATTGGGGTGATATTCACATGGATCTATTGGCGATCTTGTTTAAACCTGATTTTCGTAAATTAAACGGGGGCGATGTAAAACCTATGTTTCCCATTGTGATATATTCATGGAGGAATAGGCCAATAATAAGTAGGTCTTAACGTTGCACTCCCTAGCGACTCAATTTGAATCAATATGCAAAGATTATGGAAAGCGCAAGTCCGGAGGTGTTTCATCGGATCACCTCTGTGGGGAAAGGCGATATATACAAAGTTTCAAGAGTCCCGACTCGGCAAGGGAGTTATCAAGATGGGACCATCTTGTACCTAGATAAACCCCAGAAAATCCTCTAGGGGCTTATCCTAGGCCCTGATCTCCATGCAGTCGGATACTCTAATTGCCCTTGATCTATAAGGCAGACAAACAATCTCAGTGCTAGTGTCTTATCATCGGCAATTCTATTGCCATTGGCAATTTTTAGGGAAAACCAAGCTGACTAGGTCTGTTAGAATACGGTTCATTCCTTGAAGAGCCGTATCTTTTCTGTGAGTGGGGATCCGACAGCTTTTCTCTGTGGGGAAATCAAGTTCTAAGAAGTCTTATGTCTCTCATAGCTCTGGTCAAGCACAATTTCTGAAGCAAATCGGATCTGGTTTCTAAAAGTGTCTCTGAATATTGACGCCACCACACCAAGATTAGAGCATGGATATTTATAGTGCAAGTTCCTCCAGGCCCAGGTAACAGAAAGGGCCTCTGTTTGGGGCTCCTTCTTTTCTGTGTGAGTCAACATACGAGACCTGGTAGATGTTCTAAAACTTGATCTTGGGGTCCAAAGGCATCGAACACTTACATATATCTTCATGTATTCTAGTCTCCGGTTCCTGTCTCTTTATTCTTCTCCCATGTTTGGTATCTCGCTCTAGAATAAAATGAGGTGGTGCTGGTTCAACTGGTTCATAAGGAGCCGCCCCGGGGTATGTAAACTGGTCCTTGCCACACATGCACTTCGACATAATGGAAGAAATACAAGGGAAAGGGACATAATTCATCCACTAGAATCACACACGGTCCTATACATTTAGGTCGCATAAGTTAAGGAATCAAGGGCTAAGTAGTTCTAGCATGAGGTCAATGGCTACTTTTGCAAAAACGAAAACATTCGGAGGTCAAGCAATTCTCGATCACAAAAAAGTCAGCATTGTATGAGTTTTCCCACACCGGGAGTCGAACCCGGGTCTACCGTGTGAAAGACGGTGAGGCTAGCCGTTACCCCATATGGGATGCTATGACATAAAAAGTCTGAATCAGCCTATATGAATAAGCAACACACAATCATAATTCGAACAAAGCAAAGGACCTCGAAAATGACTGCTTCTGGCACATGAAATGCCTTCCACCCTGCAATTTCCAGTGGCAACCATAGGAACATACATAGTTGAGAACTGACCTCTCCTCGCTACATAGTATACAGTCTTCCAAGCATTATCCGCTCTTGCATCCCATCACTACCATGGTCCAGACAAACCAAGGAAGCCTCAAACTCCACTCGACCAGCTACCTATTGAAAGGAGACTCACCATCGCCAAGTACGATGCAGATGATTGCAAAAATGCAATTCCGGTCAACGAGTTCCTAAAACCTTTGGCGAGCCGGTCCTTCGACTGTGTGTCATTCGCGGCATCCGACACCACTATGGCTTTGCCCAGGAACTCAGCGGGACGAATCGGAGTTCATTCGTGCCTTGAATGCCCGGGATAACACGAGCGGGTTATCCCAAATATCTCCAAAACCGACGAGACCCTTACTGTATTTGGCATCTCGGGGTCCCCAGCGAGGATACTCTCCTGGTTCAGCGATACCCAGACATGATCTATCATGCGGCCCGGGTCTGTGCCATCGCTAGATACATTGATCTTTACAAGGGACTTGGTTCTCTTCCCGAGGCGCATGTCGCAGAAGAAGCCGGTTACGCAAGCATCCAACGGAGCAGCAAAGACAGCCAGGAAATCTACTAGCATATTCTCTCTCAGCCAGTGAAGTTCGCCATTATGGACGACTATAAGCGGACGGTTGATATTGCTGGGCGTCGAATTTGCATATCTGAATGGCGATACTGCTGTTTATTCTAGTCTTGCTGCTCGGTCAGAGTAATGTGGTCCCAAAGATATCGCGAACCCCTAACATGGGGCAGAAAGTTACGTTAATTCAACATTACAGAAGATTGGCGCATGGATAACCATGACTACGAGGCGCCCAGTGCACCAGAAGGTGCCTTTACGCTAGTATATAGCCCGCTCCTTGCCGATCTCCCGCTCATAAACAAAGACAATCTATCTGTGTTGCTGTGTATATGGGCGACATCGACCGCTATGCACCTCTTCGAAGACCCCAAATGCTCAAAAATAACCTGGCATTGTGATATGCGGTGTCTACCATAGTGCATTCTTTGCCAAACGGCGGACTGACAATCAATACCCGGCGTATTATGTCTAGTTATATCGGTAAACTGATATAGCTCATAGCCCTCGCGGGAACAGTACGGCTGTTGACAAGGAAAAGGAAAAGCCAAAACTGTCACTTCCTGGTTTCGAACCGTAGATCTCTGAATCTAACCCCGTATACGCAGTAACATGGTGTACTCGTTCGTGACTTCTCTTTGGATCTTGAACCTCAATATCAAGTCGCGACAGCCCTACTCGCGATGGCCTCACCACCCTTACAAATAGGTCTAGAATAATTTTTTTTATTATAACTAGATCGTAATAACTTCTGCTATGACAGACAGAAAAAAAAATAGAAAATAAAAAAGAAAGCCCGCCCGGAGGCGATCCCACCCACCCGCCACTTATCAACCATCCTACTGCACAGGCTCCAGAAAGAGTCACTGCCCAGTAACGCCCGTGGCCAAGCATCCGGAAGCCTGCAGGTATTACCATTAGGCCACCGGGGAGGTTGTTGACACAAGAAAGGAAAAAATTGATTATAACCCAACCCTGCCTTATTTTCTGGTCACCTCAATTATTTGGGTCACGTCGAGTATCCCGAGGCTATTATCTGAGAATGTCTGATATCCCGCCCTCGCTTCTCCAATGCTATGCTTGCCCACATTCAATCGCAGATATTACGGACATGTCTTCGGGCTTGCATTGCTGTGGACTATGATACGATGTGGGATGACTTGCTACGTACTCCACCCGACAACGTCTCTTTCTTTCAGTCCCTCCGGGGACCTCATGAGCCCGAAGATCCAAAGCCGTGGCGAATTTCAAAAAACGTCTGTCCCGATCTTTGGGAAGAGGCGGAGTTCGAAGGCTCAAGTCTCCCCCACGCCAAATTCCGCGCGCTATACTGTCAAAAATTTCCAGATGGAGACTGCATGGCGCGGTGACAAAGCAAGTAAGTACCCTTCCCATGCTAGAGCTGCAGCACAATTTGTGCAGGCTCAGACTCAGAACTTCACTATCGCATTGGGCTGCTTCGATAGAGTCACCTCGGAAGCATTCCTTGGCTCTAAGATGGATAGAACCAAGGAGAACAGGGTCTTTAATACCCGAGAGAGATGAGTACTGGTGGGATTTCAAGGACGAGGATCAGTTCGAGACATACATCCTAGCGGTGTCAGGGATATGGGCTGACAGGCTTGTAGCGAAAAATACAAATGGACAGCACGGCGGATATCGCGTGTAAGAATATATGTAGTCCACCACGATGAGTATAGCTGTACAAAGGTGCCGAGGCGGCATTCCGATATCCCCCGGCCTTGAACCATAACACGGGGATGATAAATCCCAGACAATAACCGTTAAGCATCTGGGCATGTGCCAAGTTAATCAGAGCCCAATTAAGAATATGTATACATGGAGTCATTAACCCTAGCAGAACCTTCGTTCAATTTCTGCGAACAACTTGGGAGTTATCTCGTCGCTCGAGTTGCCCTCGACCCGCCAGAGGCACCCGCGTCGGTCGTAATGATCGAGAAGGGCTCTGCTGGTTTCATCGAATTTCTGCAGCCGCTGCTTCCATGTGTCGATAGAGTCATCTTCTCTCTGTGTCAATGGTTCGCCCGTGATGTCGTCCTTACCGGCAACCTTCGGCGCATGGAAGTCCGTGTTGTACACCCGCCCTGAAGGCTCATGAACCCAGCGTGAGGCAATGCGCGCCAGGATCACGGATGGTGGGGTGTGGAGGTGTACCACGAAGTTCACGGGGACTAAAGTGTCAAGGCTCTTTGCTTGGGCGGCCGTGCGGGGAAAGCCGTCGAGAATGAACGAGGCTGTGGGGGAGAGTTGCGGAGACGAAGCGGTGGGCTGCGGGGATGTTGTTGTTGAGGAGGATGCGGGGGAGATAGACGAGTCAGACGGCGGAGATTGCTGGAGCCAGCCCTTGGATGTCAATTCGGAGGAGATGAGGCCGAGTATCATCGAATCCGGGACCAGGTTGCCGGACTGCATTGCGGCCTCGGCTTGGACGCCTGTTGTTGGAATTAGCCAACACATCCTTCATCGTGCATTGACTTGAATTTAAAGGCCAGTGCCACTCACCAAGCGGCGTCCTGCGGCGCACATTCTCTCGCAAAAGATCACCCGAGCTGATAGAGGCCAACTGCGGGAAGCGCGAAAGCAGTCGCTGAGACTGTGTTCCTTTTCCTACCCCAGGAGCACCGACGAGGATGATTCGCGCCGCTTTCTTCAGCTGCTTGGTTGTGTGAGACATGCTGAGCGATGCTCTGCGGTGTTGCGGAGTGTCTGTGCAGATTCTCGGATATAAGGTCACCCACGGGGTAAGCCGTTCCTGGAATTGTGGGGCAGTAGGCAGGTATCGGAAGTGTAAAGCAGAAGTAACACGCGAATGCTCTATCGCTGATGCAGGACAGGAGAAGATTTCGAGATAGCAGACGTAAGCAATATAAGCACCGATGTCTAGCGCATATTACCAACTCGTGATTTTGTGGAGTTGCATGCGATTGCTTGCTTGGGCCTCCGGTGAGGAGCTCGAGGGAATGTTGAATATCCGAAGAAAAGGAAACTGAACAAAAGGCCCAACAATGTCAGATACGGGACCGGGCAGCAAATGCAAGTATATAATTCCTGAATAGCACGGAGAACTGATCAGGGGAATCCGGGATTCGGTAATGGAGAAAGCACGAGCAGCTCTTCACATGCGTCTCAACAATGCGGAGTAGACTTGTGGCCTGATTCCCAAGGCTGTTAACGGTTAAGGTCACATGACCCGGGCGCGCGGCGCGTGTCGCGTCGCGGATCTTGAGTCTTGAATCTAAGGTTGCCCAGCACTCGACATCGGATTCTGCACATCCCTCAGACTCAACACCATGATTCGACAGGATGTCCACCGTATCGACCCCAAACGCAGGGCAACCATCGATCCCAAGAAAAGACAATTCGCCGTACCCATTTACAAGCAGCAGGACTATCCGCACCGTCTGAACCTGTACGACACGCCGCCGACGGCTGAGATTACACTCGAGCAGTTTGAGCAGTGGGCCATTGATCGGTTGAAGAGTATGCAGTGTGCAGACATATCTTTGTAGGGCTAGTTGCTAACAGACGCAGTCCTGGCGGAGATCGAAGCATGCTCCTATCGCAATAAGTCCCCCGCAGAAACTGAAGCGCACATCACGCCCCTTCTCCAAAAATACTTGCCTCTCTCCTCCAATACATCCTCTTCCAACGGTGCAGCCGACCCGCGTTTGAAAAATGAACGCCAAAAGGACCACTACTCGCACTTTATCCTCCGTTTGGCCTTCTCTGCCACGGAGGACCTCCGCCGACGATTCGCACGCGCCGAGACCATGCTCTTCCGCTTCCGCTTCCAAAAGGACGACTCGCGAGAACGGCGTGCTTTCATTGACAGCTTGAATCTCGACTGGGAACCTGTGAGCGAAGAGGAGCGAAACGAAATCGCCGAGCACCTGGCTAGCTCAACACCCGGTTTGCATCGGGTGAATGATGAGACATGGTACAAAGTTGACTGGGAAAAGGTTCCCGAGCTCGTTGAAAGACGGTCGGTTTATATGAAGAGGGGCAAGGCCTATGTGCCTGGAAGGGAACAATTGAGTATGATCATGGCGGAGTTCACTGCTCGCCTGGAACGCGCATTGGAGGTATGCATTGATCTGATTATCTGATGCACGAGAGCCCATTATCTAACAAAGTACAGCTCACTAGCCGGGCGCTTCCCCGTCTAGATGAGGATGACCGTCTCACTCCCATCCTCGACCACCTCTCCAAGAACTTTGGCAGCGCCGAATCTGTATACACCGAAAGCGAAGGACACGTCGATGGAGCGGAGATCAGAGCAAGCTCTATCGACTCGCTTTCTCAACATTTCCCATTGTGCATGCGCAGTCTACAAATAAATCTGCGCAAGAACCACCATCTGAAGCACTTTGGACGCCTGCAGTACACCCTATTCTTGAAAGGCATCGGTCTCTCCTTGGAGGAGTGTATCCTCTTCTGGCGCCAGTCCTTCAAGGGCAAAACCGACGACGAATTCAACTCTCAGTACAAATATAACATCCGCCATGCCTACGGTGACGTGGGTGGTGATGTGAACCGTCGTGGCCGTGGATACGCTCCCTACTCATGCCAGAAGATCCTGGGCGATAGTAATCCCGGCATTGGTCAAACCCACGGGTGCCCGTACCGCCACTACTCCGTTGACAACCTTGTCGGGCTGCTGCAGGCAACGGGCGTCAACGACAAGGAAGTTCTGCGAGGAGTGCGTGAAGATGTGGGCAAACAACGGTATCACATTGCGTGCAACCGAGTTTTCGAGTCGACGCACAAGAACGAAATCAAGAAAGTCAAGGAGGACGGAACGTGGAGCCAGGCAGACCTGGACACGATCGTCCACCCGAACACCTACTTCAAGCGCAGCTACTTACTGAAGCAGTTAGCCAAAGCTCCGGGCCGAGACGCTTGAACATGTGAATTGGTTTCTTTTTCATGAAGTTTATGTCGGGCCACCACATATGATGGCTGTTTTATTGGCGTTGGTAAGGGATTGTACTCAGAGAAGCATTTAGGAAGTTTCGATTGCAATAGTATATTCATCAATAGTATATTCATTTCAGCGATAGTGATGATCCATAAGGTTACAGAGGTCTGTGACCACAGCTGATTCCCAATTTATCCGAAAGGATCGGAACGACCTTTCAAAACCAGGTGCCCAGCAACGGGTCAAGTCGATCTTCGCTCGGCTCGAAAACAACTTCATCATGGAGAGGAGTGAAGATAAATGTAAATGTTTGAGCCGGCGTGGAAGAAATTGAAGAAAGAAGAGAAAAATGAAGAGCGCCGAGATTTTAACGATGTTTGGCTACGGCGGACAGTAGCGACCAGAAGCGCTGCAACCTGGCCTTAATGGGGGCATCTCCTCACACAACTGCCTCCATTCCACCTTGTGTTCGATCCCTCCCCCTTTAATCATTCGGGGCTTTCTTCCTGGGAACTGGGTTATGCTCCGTGTTTCTTTTGTCTGTGCCTTGGAGTAGTCCGATTCCCTCCTTGCGACTCGACTCGCTCCGTCTAACGAAACCCCCTCCTCCCCTTGTCAACACCGGACCCATACCTCCACCGCCAACCCGCTACCATGGATTTCGAGGCGCTGAAGGATCAATGGAGTGATGTGGAGGACCGCGATGGCATCCGGCTGAGCTGGAATACTTTCCCGAGCTCTCGCATGGTTCGATAACCCTATAGGGCTTCTTGTCCACGGTCAAGTGTCTAACATTGTATCTATAGGAAGCTTCTCGCCTGGTCGTACCCATTGCTGCCGTGTACACCCCTCTGAAGGAAAAGCCGGATTCCCCATTGCTTCAATATGAGCCGGTGACTTGCAAGCAGCCCTGCCGGGCGGTTCTCAACCCATATGCGTATGTGCCGTTGTTATCCCCATTTCAGTCTTGCGGTGAGCTGACAACCCCCTAGCACCGTCGACATCCGCGCCCGAATCTGGATCTGTCCTTTCTGTTTGATGCGCAACCCTCTTCCGCCTCATTATAAGGATATCACGGAGAACACGATACCTCCCGAGCTCCACCCCTCCAGCACCACGATCGAGTACCAATTGGCACGCCCCGCTCCCGCTCCCCCGATCTTCCTGTATGTGGTCGATACTTGCCAGGAGGATGACAGTTTGCAGGCGCTCAAAGACTCGCTTGTTATGAGCTTGTCTTTACTGCCGCCGAATGCGCTGGTTGGTCTGATTACCTACGGCACAATGGTGGGAGCAGCAACCTCTAGCCCGTATATCATTTGACATGCTAACTCTGGTCAACAGGCTCAAGTTCACGAACTCGGCTATACCGAATGCGCCAAGTCCTATGTGTTCCGAGGCAACAAGGACTACACCGCCAAGCAGGTTCAGGAGATGCTAGGCCTTGTCCAGGGCGTCCGCCCCGGCATGCCCCTTCAGCCCCAACCGCAGCGTCCCCCTCTCCCTCCGTCTGCGCGCTTCCTTCTCCCTGTTCAGCAGGCCGAGTTCCAGATCACCAACGTTCTCGAGCAATTGCAGCGTGACCCCTGGCCCGTGGCCAATGATAAGCGCCCTCTTCGCTGCACCGGTGTTGCCTTGAGCGTAGCGGTTGGCTTGTTGGAAACATCTTTCCAAAATGCCGGAGGCCGCATTATGAACTTTACCAGTGGTGCCGCAACCGAGGGGCCTGGTAATGTCGTTTCTCCCGAATTGAAGGAGCCGATTCGATCGCACCACGACATCGATCGCGACAACATCAAGTACTACAAGAAGGCTGTTAAGGTAAGAGCTCTCGGAATACCAGTTCGGTGCGTTCCCACTGACCAGGATTAGTTCTATGACAACCTGGCCAAGCGCGCCGCAAATAACGGTCACATTGTCGACATCTTCGCCGGATGTCTGGACCAGGTCGGTCTTCTGGAAATGAAGAACCTGTCCAACTATACTGGAGGTCATATGCTTCTTACGGACAGCTTCACTTCGTCTCAGTTCAAGCAATCCTTTGTCCGTGTGTTCGACAAGGATGCCAACGACAACCTTCTTATGGGCTTCAACGCATCTCTTGAGGTCCTTACAACCAAGGAGCTCAAGGTCACAGGTCTTATTGGTCATGCTATCTCACTGAACAAGAAGTCAAGCTCTGTCGGTGAGACGGAATGCGGTATTGGTAACACCTGCGCCTGGAAGATGTGCGGTATCGACCCGTCTTCCAGCTATGCTGTATACTTCGAGATCGCCAACCAGGGTGGCCCCGCCGCCGTGCAGCCCGGTCCTCAAAGAGGCATGATGCAGTTCTTGACATACTACCAGCACTCCTCCGGGCATTACCATCTCCGAGTGACCACAACAGCACGTCCTCTCAGTGGACCTGCAGGTGACCCAACGCTGGCACAGTCCTTCGACCAAGAGGCCGCTGCCGTGCTCATGGCCCGTATCGCTGTCTTCAAGGCCGAGGTGGATGATGGCCCAGATGTTCTGCGTTGGGTGGACCGCATGCTGATCAGACTGTGCTCTCGGTTTGCCGACTACCGAAAGGATGACCCGACATCATTCCGTCTGGAGAAGAACTTTACTCTCTATCCACAGTTCATGTTCCACTTGCGACGAAGCCAGTTCTTGCAGGTGTTTAACAACTCTCCCGACGAAACTGCTTTCTATCGCCATGTTCTGAACCATGAGGATGTTGGCGATTCCCTTATCATGATCCAGCCTACGCTGGACTCCTACTCTCTGGAGGTGGAGGGGAGTCATCCCGTGCTGCTGGACTCTGCTTCCATCCAGCCTGCGCACATTCTCCTCCTCGACACCTTCTTCCACATTCTCATTTTCCACGGTGAGACCATTGCTGAATGGCGGAAAGCTGGTTACCAGGATCAGGAGGGCTACGAGAACCTTAAGGCGCTTTTGGAGCAGCCTAAGGAGGATGCTAGGGTTCGTGTCAACATCTTTTTTTCTCTTTTCTTTTTTCGGCTTTCTTACTAATTGCTCTATAGGAACTCATTGCCGACCGTTTCCCTCTGCCCCGTTTCATCGTCTGTGACGCCGGTGGCTCCCAGGCCCGTTTCCTTCTGTCTAAGCTAAACCCGTCGACCACCCACACCACCGGTGGATATGGCGGCGGTGTGTCGGCACAGACAATCTTCACTGATGATGTGTCGCTTCAGACATTTATGGATCACCTGATGAAGTGAGTTTTGTCATTTCCGATCAAGCAATGTCCCCCTTAACTAACTTCTTCTACTTCTAGACTTGCGGTATCCGGTACCAGCTAGTTTTGTAATGAAATGATAGCCATGAGATCAAAGGGCGGTCCTACATCAATCTCTTGGGTCTTGTGTATCTTTAGCGGTGATTAAGCTCTTTCTTTTTTTGCGATATAGTAGATTGAATGAACGGATACCAAGGCAATCTATAAAACTCACCTTACCCGATCTAGTCATTAGATATCATGTGACTAGGGCTCTGCCCTAATAGCCTGTGAAAAGGGGCCAACATTCGCTTAGAGAGCACCGCTGCAAGTGGGTCCGCGAACATCTCCCCATTAATTCCGTCGCCAGTTTTCTTTCCTTCTCTTTCATCCATCCCCTTCGACACTCCAAGGCAGATCGACTACCTCTCGCACTCGCCATGCGTGAGTATCATCCCCTTGGTTAGCCTTCAATGGCGGCGGCTAATTGTTTTCTGTAATCAGCTCCCAAGTTCGACCCCAATGAGGTGAAGATCATTCACCTGCGTGTGACTGGTGGTGAGGTCGGTGCCCAGTCTGCGCTGGCTCCTAAGATCGGTCCCCTTGGTCTGTCTCCCAAGAAGATCGGTGAAGACATTGCCAAGAACACTGGTGACTGGAAGGGTCTCCGTGTGACTGTCCGTCTCACCATCCAGAACCGTCAGGCCGCCGTCTCGGTTGTGCCCTCCGCCTCCTCCCTTGTTATCAAGGCCCTCAAGGAGCCCCCGCGTGACCGCAAGAAGGAGAAGAACATCAAGCACAACAAGTCCATCCCCTTCGATGACATTGTTGAGATTGCCCGTACCATGCGCGCTCGCTCCATGGCCAAGACTCTCCAGGGTACCGTCCTCGAGATCCTCGGTACTGCCTTCTCCGTCGGCTGCCAGGTCGATGGCCGCAGCCCCAAGGATGTCTCCGACGACATTCACGCCGGCGAGATTGACGGTAAGTTTTCAGTCATTATTCTTCATATCCGACCCGTGTTCTAACAGCGGTCACAGTTCCTGAGGAGTAAATTACCCCTTTGAACGGAAAAAGAGGTGGTTATCTGCTTTATAATGACATTGTCTCCATGATGCGGAGCTAGTTGCAGAATACGAAAGTTGCCTCAAACACAAAAGCAAAACATGTTCATGAGTCATGACCTGATACCTTTTTCCTTCGCGTTTCCTGCGAATGTTCGAATGAACCAATTGATCATTCGCATTTCCTTTCCGGTTGTATGCTCCCTTCTTCCATTCCTGATCCTTCCATTCTCCCCTCTCGCTCTAGCCTCCACGGCGACGAGGATGCTGGAAGCAGTACTGCCCCGATGCAGCCAACTCTCATCTCCCTCGAGGAACCTTCACAACACTCTGGCCCTTACCGTTCTCTCCTTGCGAGGTTTGGACATTTTTTATACGTGGTATAGGCTTATTTTAAGTGAAGGAGAGCAACCCCGACCCATTACTCACCGCGGTATCCTCGAGTCCGGCCTTCTGGTTGGGCTCTGTGGCTACAGTGGTCCATATACGGGTCTACATCTCGAGTCTCGGATTCTCTCTGGTCTCTTGTAGATTGTAAGCACGTTTGATAGTTACTCAGTGAAGCGACTTCTGAAAATTTAATCCTTTATGAATATACCCGGATATCTTGCACAAAGGTCCTTCGATACTGTACTTTCTTTCAAACATCGGAAGTTGTATATCTCAACTCTATCAAGACATTGATACGCTTGAGGTTCATTTCTATATTGGCGAGTTTTGTGGCTGCGGTCGTCCGCATCTCGCATTGTACTCCCACGCGGCTATCCGATATCTACATATCTATGCTTAGGTACCTACCCGTGGACAGTGATAGATGACCCCGGAACTCGAATGCATATAAAATCTGGACATAGATCTGGCTTCCCGCACCGGCAATTCAATAGTGATTGCGCCCAGGGCCACACAGTAGGCGCTGATGTATCTGATATGTAAAACTGCCCTGTGACGGTGTGCTTGTTTGCAGGGTATTGGGATAAGCCAGTGATGCCAGGATTATCTGAACTGAAACCACCAAACAACCATTAGAAACTTAGGCACAAATCAACGAAACCACGCCAAACAGGCCTCGAGCAACCGATCGCAGAACAAAGCGCAATAGAGATTGGACCATTATGTCGGACGGCTGTGTCTGCAGTACAGAGAACCTGGTCTTACGAAGGACGAAAAAGAAAGAATGAAAAGATTTAAAGTGGAGCGTCAGCACCACGCAGACATCGATGCAGCTAAGACTTGCCCTAGGAGAAAGGACTCCACCGGACGATCATTGCTCGGATCCCCCGAGGCCGTTCGTGAGCCATTCATCCATTCACTCCATTCACCGGGTGTGGAGACGATGGAGTTGCATATTCGGCCCATGATGTGCACGGTGACTCCCACCGTATTTAGTTCTGCGTCAGTTTTGGGTCAGTGGTCACTGGTCAATGATTACTGGTTACTGGTCAACTAGGAGGGTCGGCGAATATCGAGGTTGGACAAATGAGTGGCTAGCTCTTTCCCTTTTCATTCGCTTTTGCTTTGCTTTCTTTTTTTTCCTGGTACCTTTTCTTCCCCTGTATCACCCGACTGGCACATGCAGACGTTGTGGCCCAGGATGCCTCAGCGGGGCTGAGTGGTGATCTCTTGGAGAAAAGTGCGGAAGTTTCTATTATTCCATGCGACCATATAGAAGGCTATGCCATAACATAGCTGCCTAGCCACATTCTGCAGGTGTACAGAAGTGGCGCGTGAAAAGATACTAGATAATAGAGAACAGGAATCCTTGCGACCCCAGAAACACCCGGATAGGAAAGGATAAGCTACAGCGGAGAGCAAACAGGGGGGCTACCTGCAGCTGCACCTGTCACCGAAATGGAATTGGCGGTGGCTGCAGGGCGCCTGGACTGAGATAGCAGGGAGGAGTATCTACAGTACTCCATGGTATAGTACTCCATGGGGAGACGAGGTGAGTATGTCTGCGTATCGAATGCGCATCATTTGTATGAAAACGGAAGTTGAGGTAAAGAGAACAGGCTCGACTCGATCATCGCAGCGGGGCGTCACCGATCCATGACTAGTCGTCTGGGCGGAACCGGTGGTCCACTGACGTTGTCCATAGGATGGAGACTTGTAGGGTTCAGCCGTTGGATCGGGTGGGTCAGTGGAGCTGGGAATGAGTGAGAAAGGAATAGAACTGGAAATGAAAGAGAAAACCTTAGGGGATTGATGAGTAGGGAGAAAGAGAAGAGAAGATAGGATGGTAGGGAGTACTGCATAGATAAAGGGAAGAGAGAAAGAGAGAGAGAAAGAAAAGTATATGTGTATAGTATCGGAGGAACAAGTAATGTCTACTTTGTCTACTTTCTCTCCGGCTTCAAGGCCCGCTTCAACCAACAGGTCTTTCTACTCTATTCTATACTCTCTCCTCTTTATATCCCTGCCTTTTACCCTTTACTCCTTATCCCTCGTTGTACTCCGTAACTCTCCTTCTCCTCCTGCAACGTCCAATTCCTGCCAAGATCGCCTGCATACCCTTGATCCCCCTCCGTTTCGGCCGCTGGCAGATCACCGCGCTCCGCTTCTCCCTTGCGTCCGAATTTGCTCGACTTGACTTCTCTCTTTATCCTTCGCTCGATCAGACCAACCCTCGATGACAATACTGTGAGCCGCCTTTCTCACATCTCCCAGCTGTGTGGCCGTGGTCATACACATAATGAGGTGTCGGAAACGCTTCAAGGAGGATGCTTGTTGATTACCCACCACTCTTGACCGATCTCTTGTTTAATTTTCTCGACTGTCGCCTCTCCTACCTCGGCCTTTCGCCAAGGAGACGGAGACCCTGGCGGTCGAGGAGGTGATTGAGAGAAAGAAGAAAAAAAGATGTTTCCGACCGTCGCGCCTTTCCCTCCGGCACAGGCGCACCACCACCTTCACCACTATCCCGCCCATGATGCGATGCATCAGCCTTCATACGACGTGCACGACCCCGCTTACTACCCTCATAATGACACATCCGTATACTCCCTTAATCAAACATCCCGCTCGCGCCTTCAACTGCCGCATCCTGTCCAACGCCTTGATCCCCGCGATACTACGGGCTCGAGTTCGAACGCAAATGCCGCCGGGGAACATGCGCTTAGAAGGAAGACTCCAAATGGCACCCTAGCGGTCGGTTACGATGGAACCCTTGGTGACACCACGATTCAGCCCGCGACAAAGCATATCCTGGTCTCGCCGCTAGAACACGGGCAGTATTTTCCTGCGCAGGCGGGCCTGCCGCCGGAAAACTGGCAACCATCTCCCTTTGATCAAGCTGCATCTACACACGTGAACTTCCCGCCCGTCTTCAAAAACGAGGCGGGCAACGCAGTTGCCGCAGGTGAGGTGATCCAGGATGCAAACGGCACAAGCTGGGTTCGTCCTGTCAACTACCCCCCAGGAATCGACTCGGTGCTTAATCAAAGCGTGCCCCTCCAGGCGACCCAGCGCTTCCTTATGCATAATGGGGCCTATGTTCCGACCGTTCTTCCTGCAACTTTGCAGCAGTGTGTTGGACCAACGGCGTCTGCTGGCACCGGCCCATTTGGTCCATATTGGCCAGATGGTGCGTATATTCCCTACCGCCCTGTAGCATTTCGTGATTCACGTTTCGGCTCTCCCAATCCCAGCGGACAGCCTCAGTCCCTGTTCGATACCAATCAGCAGGGCTTCAACCAGCCACACATTCCGCTGAACAGTCGCGCCGACTCGGGATTTTCATGGGGGCCATCTGCACCTGGACTCGCTCTCCAGGATCCTCTCATGAAAGCACATTTCCCTCCACGCCACTCGGATCATTTGCCATTCCATGCCCGTGTCAACCGATCTGTTTCGTCCCATGCTAACCCCATCAACAATGACCCTATGCCCTGGACTGGCCGCCTGCCGACCCATGGCTTCCAAACGCCCGGGCCAGCGGTGGCTGCAAACGCGGAGTTCAAAGAAAAGATCATGGCCTGGGCGCATGGCGTCTACGTCGATCTTCTTGCAACAATCCATCAGGCTCGGCGCAACAGCATTTCCAACGCTGGCGCGGATGGTGAGAACCCTCGTTTCCTGAAGCCGAGCATCTATCCCAAACCTCCCCGCCAACCAGGCCTCGATTTCTCGCGAAGTAGTGCCCCCGAAATTCAACGTCATAATAGCTATCCATCTAGTCAATATGATGTACAAAGACAGAAATTGGGTCTTACCGCAAACTCGCGAATGCCCGATTCTCAAGTGACCATTCAAGGCCGACGTCCATCGTTGAACCAGTTTTCCCAAATCCACCGCGGCTCAGACCCGCAAATGCGTGATGCTGTGCGATTTCCGGGTGCATCGGCTCAGCGATTATCTGGCACTATGTTCAACGACGGCTCTCCGATCAGCAATGCAGCATCTGCCTTGGAAATGCTGTCTCATCTTTGTATGGAAAGCCGTTGGGAGTGGACTGATGGGATACTTCTTGGTGGCTGTTTGGCTTATGGCTTAGGTGACTACCACAAAGCCATGCGCTGGTATTCTCGGATTATCGCACGCGATTCAACGTGAGTATATCTCTGTTCTCGAGCTCTTCTAATTCGATACTAATTTTGGCAATACAGACATGTGGAGGCCATCTCTAACCTTGCTGCCACTTTGTTGGCCCTTGATCGGCGAGAGGAGGCCTTGCAGCATTGGCTTCGTGCCGTGAAGTTGCGTCCGAGTTTCTTCGAAGCCGTTGAGCATTTGATCGGTCTCTTGTGTAGTAGCCATCGGGGCAAACAGGCTGTCAACATCATTGATTTCGTCCAAACTTCTCTCCGTCACCCAAAGGATGGTGATTGCTTCAAAACGGATGAGCACGCCAGCGAACCCGAGAGCGATGCCGAAAGCAACGGATCTGATGCGTGTATGTATGACAGGGCATCCTTTGATTATAATGACGATATGGGACGTGACCCGACCTTGGGTTCGCCCGGTAGCACACCAGTCGGCTTCGCCACGAGTGGGTATGCCATTTCGGGCTCGGATAATGGGAGAATGCTCGCTCTGGTTCATGCCAAGGGTAACATGCTCTATGCACTTGGAGACAATGCTGGCGCTGCGGCCGCATTTGAAGACGCTGTTTTGATTGCTGCCGGAAGGAGACGACACGGTATTCAGGGACTTATCAAACAAATTTTCGCTGCCTTCGCCTCCGGGTCGAGTAATGGCTACCACCAACCGTCGCCAGATGCAGGTGAGAGCGTCCTTTTGTATCCGGATAGAGCTCTGCAAACTGCGAAGCTCGTATTCCGGGCTAGCAGTGGCACACCGACGGGACTCCAGTACGTGGCCGAGGGGATCTCCAGAAATGCCGCCATCTCAACTACCAGCAACTCTCTGCTTTCCCTAGCGAAGATCTACCAGGATGGCATAGCGACTGTCTCGTCCAGTGCACCGAGATCTGCACCAGGCGTGCGGGATATCCTGGCCCTCTACTACCTTTCGCTTTCACTACAGCCGAGTCCCTCTACAGCGAACAATGTTGGTATCTTGCTCGCTGGAATCCAGAACAATTTGCCTGTTCAAGGGCTGGTCCGTCCCAATGGCGAAAGTCAGCATCCCGAGATCCCTGGCGTGGTGCCTGGAAGTGGAATTTCCCTCGCATTGGCGTACTACAACTATGGATTGCATCTCGACTCCCGTCATGCCCACCTCTACACTAACCTGGGCAGCCTGCTTAAGGACATTGGACAGCTTCAGGCTGCCATCAAGATGTATGAGCAAGCTGTCCAGTGCGATGGCAATTTTGACATCGCTCTGGCCAATCTGGCCAATGCTGTTAAGGACGCCGGCCGGGTTAACGAGGCCATCTCTTACTACAGGCGCGCTGTCAAGATCAACCCGGAATTTGCCGAAGCTGTTTGTGGACTGGCCAATGCGCTGAACTCGGTTTGCAACTGGGTCGGTCGCGGCGGTATTGTCAACGGGCGTGGATTCCATGATCGATGGCATGTAGATGACAAGGGAATGTTGCGAGATGCTCAGAGTAATGACACCGGCGCTGGCTGGATCAAGCGAGTTGTGGACATTGTCGACCGGCAACTCCGCGAAGGTGAATACTGGGGTTGTGGACTCTTGACGACGAACACAGCTGAACAACTGTGTGCTCAGCTTGCTACGGCATTGGACTCGGGCCGCTTTGCCTCCAGTCGGCGATCGTCCCTGGTCAAGGTTCTCCAGTCATGGGCCGGGCAGAAATGGGAAGGATCGCGCATTGTCCGACTCATCGAGCGTGCTATCCGGTCCATTACATGGCAGTGGTACCAGGACCGCTATGTCTATGGCAAAGACTACCCTGCCTCTAAATATCGTCGGCCACAACTTCCAGCAGCACTCACGCCATTGAATGCACCGACGGTCTTGCCGTTCCACACTTTTACTTGTCCATTATCTGCAAAGCAGATTCGTCAGATCTCCCAGCGCAACGGTCTCAGGATCTCATCGTCGACTCTACGACTACCCTGGCTCCCGAGCACGGTGTATCGACCGCCACCACCACCGAATCCTTTCCTCAAAGTTGGTTATGTTTCATCGGACTTCAACAATCATCCTTTGGCACATTTGATGCAATCGGTGTTTGGATTGCATAATCCTGACAGAGTGAGAGCATATTGCTATGCCACTACCGCCAGTGACAAATCCGTCCATCGCCAGCAGATCGAGAAAGAGGCACCTGTCTTCCACGATGCGAGTGGATGGCCCGTTGATCGGCTAGTGCGGCAGATTGTGGACGACGGGATTCACATCCTCATTAATTTGAACGGCTACACCCGAGGAGCCCGCAACGAGGTCTTTGCGGCCCGACCGGCGCCCATCCACATGTCTTTTATGGGATTTGCCGGCACGCTTGGTGCTGAGTGGTGCGATTATATTCTCGCGGATGAAATTTCCATTCCGCCCGAGACTCTGAGCCCCAGTCGGCGAACCACGCGCATTGAAGACCGTATCCTTGAGGAGGACAATGGCGAAGACCTCGATGACTGGGTATATGGCGAGAAGATTGTATATACTCGCGATACCTTTTTCTGCTGCGATCACCGACAGAGTGCACCCGACGCAGGAGAACGACTGCTTTCATGGGATGAGGAGCAGACTCGGCGCTGGAGAATGCGAAAAGAGCTGTTCCCCAAACTCAGCGATGATACCATCATCCTGGGCAACTTCAATCAACTGTATAAGGTGAGCTTCTCTTCGGTTGGTCTTTCATTTTCAGTTGCTGACAGAATGACAGATTGAGCCGACAACATTTAGGACGTGGTTACGCATTCTGGCGCGAATTCCCAATGCGGTGCTTTGGCTGCTGCGGTTCCCGGAGACTGGCGAGCAGAATCTTCGGGACATTGCCAAAGCCTGGGCCGGCGATGAGACGGCTTCAAGGATCATCTTCACGGACGTCGCGCCGAAGAACACGCATATTGCGCGAGCGAAAGTGCTAGATCTGTTCCTCGATACACCGGAGTGTAACGCGCACACGACGGCCACCGACGTCCTATGGAGTGGAACGCCGCTGCTGACATTGCCGCGATACAAGTACAAGATGTGCTCGCGCATGGCGAGTAGCATTTTGAGCAGTGCGCTCCCCAACACGGAAGCTGGGCAGCAAGCGCGCAAGGAGCTGATCGCGTCGTCGGACGAGGATTACGAGAATAAGGCGATCCGGCTCTGCCTCGACCTGCAGTACATAGCTGGCGGCGAGGGTCGATCGCGCGGGCGTCTGGCGGATATGCGAGAGATGCTATTCATGCAGCGACATAAGAACAAGCTCTTTGACACGGCGCGCTGGGTGCGTGACTTGGAAGACGCGTACGAAGCAGTGTGGGCGCAATGGGTGAATGGCGAAGAAGGCGATATCTGGTTATGATGTGCACAGCGAAATATACCCCTTGAGCGATTTTGTTTGTGGTTTCTGGGTTTCTCAATGCTGGGCTTTGGGATTTGGATATGTATACTTAAGGCATCTGGATTTGTTGGGAAGGGCAGTTGTCATTCTGTCTTGGTTGAGACTATATACAAGAGTCTTCCAGTTCGTTGGACATTCGTTTACGTGCATCGAGCTTGTACTGCGTAGTCTCCACAAAATAGGGCACACACTGGCCCGAGTGTCCACGCGAGCGCACCAGCCAGCTTGTGGTCTATTCTATTCATGGCACGTTACTATATAACAGTATGGAAAATGCTAGATTTCCCATCGAGTCTGAAATTTGGGCTGAAAAGGGTCTTAGGATCCGATGGACTGGACGCAACGGGTTGGCATTTATTGTATACGAGAACGAGACGAAAACACAGAAAGATCGGATTCCCCCCTGATCCAGTTGTGGACGACCCATGGATCCAGGCTAAACGACCCATAGATCCAGGCTAAACGGCCCGTGTGTGTACATATGTAATAGATCGTGGCGTGGTCGTAAACTTGGAACTTCCCCAGCCTCTTAGCAATGGACTCGGATTTGGGAACAAAGAGATGATCGGGTCCACCTTTTGTTTTTCACGTTGTAATAGATTACCGGACAATTACATTATTCTTGTCCCACATATTAGTGCACTTTATCACTGACTATACTGGTAGGTACAGCTAAGTGAAAGTATAACTATATAATAGTACATACCGAGTGTAAAACAGAAAGTGAGAATGTGACAAGAAAGTAACAAAGTGGGAACAGACTAAACAAGTCCTGCATGAACTCTCGATCGCGGACAAGCGGAGATCTCACCATAACCGAGAAACCAGCAACGGCCACACCGGGGCAATCGGAGGGAAAATGGCATGCACCAGCCCCGCCGTTCATTCAGAGGTGACCTATCCGATCCGATGCATCCACCACCCGCGCTTTTAGGGCAAGAAATGGGGATCGTCCTCACAGCTGACTCGCTCAGCTCTTTGCCTCTCGCAGCGATCGCGCACGCCTGGTTGGTACCGTTGAGATGCAACTGCGGACGAACCTCTTTAAACTTTTTGTCGTCACTGTGCAGCCGCCTCTTATCGCAATGGGCCTTGTGCAGGTGGGGACTGTCTTTCCTCGTGTCCAGGTTCTGTGTCCATGGGTACTGTGTACTCAGTACACTATACGTATCTATGTCAGAATTAAAGAAGGTCAAGCAAACAGTTGATTCTGGGTATTATGCTAGCAATCCAAAACACCATAACCTCGAGATCGCTCTCGGCCTTGGAAATCCCACAATATGCGCCGAATTATAAATCCCGACCGAAACTGGAAAAAAGACCCATATTTTGAACTTCCGAATCATGATAATACACATTAAGAGTACAAAGGAGAGTGACCAAAGGGAAATGAGCGAGCGTGGGGTTTTTGGCACATGTACAACAGGGCTCGATCGTGTCGGCCCTTGGGGAATTGAATATGTAACAGTGAACAAAAAGGAAAAAAGAAAAAGAAATTCGTAGAATCATCACAATCAACCCTTAGTTGAGCAGATTGTTCACTCCCATCCGCGTATCGCGGGCAGGCTCCCGCTCTGACCACGGCCTGGCCTGATCTGTCGGCTGGTGCCATGAGGCCAATGTGGGCTGATGCTCCATCCATCGCCGCTTCGAGGCAATATCGGAAAGAGACTCGAGCGAGCGAGCCGGGTAGATGGGGGAGTCCTCCACCACATGTACGGATGTACTGGGCCGCCGCGAGTCGTACTGTGAGAGCACGGGCAAAGGAAGCAGCTGTGGTGACGGAAGTGTGCGGGGAGAAGAAGAGCAGACGGAGTTATGGTCGGAGACCATAGAGGGCAGGTCGATTGAGTTGGCATTGGAGACCTCTGAAAAGGCCGGGGAAGTCAAGGGCGTTTCGATGGGTCGGTTAATAGATGGCAGAGTATAGATGGGCGAGAGTTGGCGAGTGGTGGAGATTGACTCGCGGCGCGAGTCCGAGGTCCAAGGACGGGTGCTGAAGCGTGGACGAGAGGGGCTCACGACCGAAGTGCGGGCATAGGGTGCCTCGATACGGCCGCCAAAGGTGCGAGAGGCCGTTGGAGTTGAAAGACCGCGGCGTTTGCGGTTCATGCTGCCGTTCCACCAATTCTTGACGGCATTGTCACTGCGGTTGCCCAGACGGCGGGCAATTTCAGCCCAGCGCTTGCCCATTTCGTTCACCATGCGTTCGATCATCAACCCCTCGTCGGATGAGATAGGCTCCCGATTGAGGGAGGGTTTAAGGTTCTGGTGGAAACGTTCCCGACATTGCTTAGGCGAACGGTAGTGCATATGCTGAGAGATGCGAACCCAGTTGTTAGGGCCTTGTTCACGGACGAGCTGAAGAAGGAGCTCGTCTTCTTCGGGAACCCAAGGTCCACGACGGTGGGAGGGAGCCATGTGGGAGAAGAGTGGGAGGACTGGGGTAAAAAGAGTCGATACCTAGGTAGGTGACGAAGGTCAGGTTGAGAGTACAAGTCAAGCCACAAGAGCAGCAGGCGATAATTATATCTGCAACCCAGGGGGCCGGGTCCAAGGAAAAAGAGGTGCAGCTCCACCCTTTACACGCTATAGGAAGTAGATCACGATCCAAGATCTCGGAGCTGACAGTTCGGAACTGTTTGTGACATTGTATTTACTCGTGGTACGGGAGTCAGCTCCACATTTGCATCATGGTCATAGTAATAAACAGTCTATTATCTCATTATTTATTAATTATAGTATTAATTATATTCTATTGTCAATTGACTTTCCTATACCTAGGTAACTATTAAAGAAGAAATAAAAAAGAAAAGAGAATATTCCCGATCGTCAGTACGACCCGGGAATCCGGGCTGAGGAATACCGTAAAAGATCGGAGGGATCGACCCTGAGCCCCGTTGATGGAATTCCAAATCACTCGCGCTAGGAATTTATTATTTAATTTTCGATTTTTCGCGGATAAATCGAAATAACCCTAAAAGGGACGGTTACCAGCACATACCCAGACCCAAAGTGCCGGTACGGAGTGTCTAAGAGTGTTACACAGTGACCTGGTCATGTTCTATATTATCTATTATCTATTGTGTATGTAGTATGTAGTATGTATGTATAGATATTAGTAGGTATATACTAAGTAGAAGTAGTATATACAGTAGTAGAGTATAACCTATACTACAGTACCCCTGACAAGCAGATCTACAGTTAGAGACAGAGACAGTAGAGACAGACAGTTCCAGGGCTCAGGCTCAGCCAGCCATGCACGACACTTTGTCTGATCGTGTCGATGCATCTCCTCTCGGCCCGTCATTGGCTCAATCGGCGGCTCCTGGAGTTCTCACGGTGGATCATCGTGGATCCCAAGCTCGGATCATGTTGACAAATTCTTTAACTTGGGTCTGAAGACATAATTGGAATATGGGGAAATTATGCCTCAACGGCGACTCCGTCAGGAGCTAACAATGACATGCACCGAACAAGTCCGAGGAATGTGGAGCGTTGCCACTCCTTTTCCATTCTACTATGATGTGCCTTGCAGCTGTGTCTGTCCAATCATCCTAATATTGTTGCAATGTTCCCCTCCTTCCCGAGCTGCAGGAACTCGAGCCTATACTCATGTATACATAGAGAGAGATATGTGCATGGGCCACCTGCCACCTGTCACGACAGGTACATAGTGTCTACAGTGACTGCAAGGCGATCTGATCGTTTTGCAGCGAGCAATGGTATAATGGTATAATCTATTTCCCCACTATTCCTGTTATCCCTATAATTACTATCTTCATTGCTATATATATTCCAACATCCTTCCTATTGTGTCCTATTCCAAATCTTCTACTAGCCTACTATTCCATACTACATTCTCGATCGGGCTAAGAGATCGCCGTTCTGTGAGATTACCCTTTCGGGATACTCGCGTCAGAGCCCTCGCACTCCACTCCTCCACTCTGGTGGAAACCGTTGAGAAATAGCCACACTTTTTATTTGCTTTTTCTGGGTGTGTTTTACATCTCCGTACTCCGTTCCCCACTGTGACGAACATCGTCCTCCACCCGTTATTGGTTTGGGTAACATATTTGTCACTCTGGATCCGCGCTGGTTCGGGAAGGGATGCACGGGTAGAGACAGTTTGTTGAAGGATTCCAGACAATATCCCACTGATTAAGGAGAAGTTGGATCGATATTGATGGGCATGAGTGTACATAGTACGGAGTATAGGTATAGGTATAGAGAATAGAGTATGAGTATGAGCACAAGACCTAGAGCTGATCTATGCTTCGAATTCATCATGCAAATCAATTCAAGTCCAGACTGTTCCAGGTCAGGGCTAAGTGCCGAAACCCATGTGGACGAGATCAAACAACGTGTGGACCAATTCCCGTACCCCTGGGAGAAAGACGTTGACGTTGACGTTGGCAACTGGAGGAACCCGACCTCCTGGGATGCAACATCGACTAGGGTGCTCCCGAGATGTGACAGGTCACCCCTGCTCGACCAATCAACAGGCCAGAAACTATTTGAGATACATCCCTGTCCCAATCCCAATACGGGAATCGCCGCTGATCATGCCCGTGCACGTTGAGACTGGAATGTGGTCCCGTCTCAACCCCGGACCTCAACGGGTTGTCTAGGTCTCGTGTACCTTTGTATATGTATGTAATGGATAGGGTATAGCTA
Organism: Penicillium sp. DT28; assembly: GCA_036712075.1. Lineage (NCBI taxonomy): Eukaryota > Fungi > Ascomycota > Eurotiomycetes > Eurotiales > Aspergillaceae > Penicillium > Penicillium sp. DT28. Next base: position 517,883 of record JAZHLO010000002.1, read on the forward strand.
TAGACGTTTCAGGCCATCTCAAACAATATGGCAAGCAGAAACGGCGATAAAAATAAAAATAAGTCTGTTAATTGGGGAAAACAGTGGAGTAGCCGTTTCCCGATTGTCGGGTTCTCCCACGCTGCCGTGTCTCGTGGTTCTAGACATATGGTCGACCAGGGTGAGACTGGGATAGATCTTCGATATGAGAACTAGAATACAATAATCTAGTTAGCGACCACAGATATCGTCTACAAACAAACGAATGTTTGCAATTTGCCATGCTAGGGCAAGTGGGGATTATTGGTTGATCGTCGGGGTTTAAATCTCGGGGACCATGGACACACGTGGTTCTGGTTCCCGAGCGGTGGGAAAACCGTTTCACCACTTTTGCTTTGCATATGTAGTATGCATGTACACTACTCATACTGTCGAGGAGGACACACAAGGTCCTTCGGTTAACATACCTAGAATGGTCACAACGCCGAACATCCGTTGTTACCGCGTTGTTAACATGTCCGTCCCTTCTGGAACTCGACTGTCAATCTATGGGGTTCAACTGCTCCTCTGACCAACCACGTCAACTTCCCACTCCCAGCCCAACCCTATCTACCCGGTCCAAACTCAATCGGATTTCTCCCAGACGAACTTTCCAGCACAAAGGTACCCATGACATCTGCGGCTTGGCGTTGTTCCCCGGCAAAGTCGAATGCTCCAGGCTCATGCTCCAAGCGCCATGCTTCAGGGCTGTTTCAAAGTATCTCAGACTTCGACCGTTAAGCACTAAGCACAAAGTAAACCTCCCCGTTAGAAAACCGTTAGATAGCTCGAGAGCCGTTTTCTTTCGTTTCTCTCCCCTTTCTTCCCGTCTTTCTCGACCCTTGGTACCGCCACGGTGGAAGTGGAGTTGGTGCGGAGGGGACGGCACATGCCATGACGATTCCAGCCGGATTATTTGAAGATATTCCAAATAATCACTGATCCATGCGGTCCTCCCCGTCCTGTACGGACGCCGGGATGGGCCTCGTTTGAGCCGCAGTCAGGGGCCGTCAGCTAAGCGAGCATCTCCTGGGTCTCGGCCTTTTACCACTTTGGGTATTTCAAAGCTCCCTGGTCTGACTCGTGAACGGTTTTCTGCAGGTTAGCCGCAGCCTCGTGAGATGCCTCGTGAAGCGCTGCCCAGGTGGCTTTGGCTCTGGTGGTACCTTGTTCCGGTGCCCTAAAAGTCCAGGTTCATGTTTATTGTTTACACGTGACTTGCCCTGTAATGTGGGGCTGAGATGAGTTCAAGTTTGATTGAAGCTTGGGTGGCAACAACAGCGTAGTCGCAATAATCCATACATTGTAGAATGTTACTAGGTAGTATAACTTTGACTTTCTGTCATGCCCTCGACCCTGTTCTATTATGTGGCCCGCCTCGTGTTCACCCGTCTTCGTGGAACAACGGATATATATCTCACCCAGAACCAGGTCCACGGTATCGAAATCTAAGCACATCAGCCTGGGCACCGGGAAACGGCCCAAAGAAGCCCAAGACAGCATATGAACCTGCACCTCTACCGGGTTCTCGATCGATCCAACGTCAAACCATGCCAGTGGCGTCCACCGCTGCAAGCCACATTAGTGAGACTGCAGCATAGCCGAATGCTGTATACCCGGCCCCGTAGTGGAAAAGTATGAAATAACACTGCACATGGAAAGGAAAGGGACTCGTGGTGACCAGCTGGGCCTGCAAAGGGTGTTGGATGCAAGGGATAAAAGCTAAAAAGGTTGAAAAGTTGGAAGCTTGGAAGATCAGGCCATCAGAAGATCGGCGGATACTGCATGCAAGGTTAGGCCTTTAGCTTTCATGGCTTGACGTTATTGCTTTTTCTTGCGTTGCGGTTGTGCTCCCTTGATTTTCCGTCTTTTCTTTTTCTGTTTCTGGTCTCTGAACCAGGATATGGGAACTACATATACAATGGATTTATTGAAAGTTAGCTCCCGTCCCAAGCCCGTGGGTAGCACCATGTGGCCCGCGACTGGGAACCCGCAGAGTGAAGGCGGGACATCGCATGTCTCAGTCACTTTACCACGTACAGTGATAGCGTGTTGTTGTTTGCTAATCCTCCCTGGCCTCGACTCTGGTCAATGACGGACTTGGAACGTGCCAGGTTGTCTTAGCTCGGCTATCTGCTCTGATTTCATCATTTGGTACACTGTCTCGGTTAGACGGCTGGATGGGATCTGAATGGTCTATATGGCGTTGTTCCTGTGTGTCTCCATGCCCATGCGGTGCTTGACGCATGGATTCAAACTTTGATATGGACTAGTTGTATGGGACTGGTACTTGTATGTATGGGCTTGAACCTGTACGATGTATGACAAGAACTTGAATTATAGATCCTGTATGTAGAGTTGAATTACAGTCAACAGTGAGATAGCACAACGGCCATCGGGTGATGAGTACTTACACAGTAGAACAGTGGGTATGTCTCATCACACAGCTTACAGCTACCCTTATGAATTCTAGTGATACCTGCCTAGGGCACGCTCACCTTGCTTAAGAGTGTTCAAGATTCTCTAGCAGGAAGATAGACAGTGTTATAGCCCTAGGGTTGAACCGAAACGATGTGATCATCGAAGCGAAAAACAAGCTGTAAGGATTGTAGGTGGGCCTATAGCACCTTAACTCTTATTCTTTTTGATCCTTCCTGTGCATTCTTGAGATGTCTGCCATTACCCTTTGAAATCATTTTTTCAATATTGCTAAAGGTCTCCCCAAAAATACTTAACTAATAATATGCCTATTTTATACTATCTTTAACAGATAACCTGGTGTTAGTAGGAGGCAGTGGTAAGAGGGGATCACTTACCGATAAAAACATAAACATAGAAAATATAAGGTAAACATATGTGAAGACATTAAAGGGAAAAGTTGAAGGACCTACTTCCATTGTTCTTTTACTTTGTACCGGGAGTCCTCTATAAAGCACGTCAGAGTCAAGCTATCATTAGCTGGTAAAGCATCCAAAAAAGAGCATATTTAGTATACAGATGCTCAACAGCCAAGGCATTATAGCCAATCTCTGTTACAAAGCCACTTCTACATTGATGAATCCTGGCACTGATGCTCGTCCCCACACGCTAAACCCAAATGGGCATAGCGCGGGAAGCTCGCGGTTTTCGACCTTCAACTTCTCTCACTTTGCTCTTATATAATCTTCTCTGCATCCCCTCGCACTTCGAACTCACAATGGCGACTGTCACTGCACCTACAGGTGATCAGTACCCTGTTGCTGACGCTTCAATGGATATCGATATGGATCTTGACTTAGGCCCGGAGCCCGAGCCGGAGCCGGAGGCTGAACCCATTCAGACCGTGAGTGTCTCTGTTTGATGCAACTCTCTTTCCATTGGGCAAAGCTAATATGTACCGGCATTCCAATTTGATAGGATGCGATCATTCAAGAAACTACCATCGACCCACTCGCCGAAGAAGCGTTGTACGAAAAGGTTCACGTTCGCGGCGTGGACGAAATGACCACCGACAACATCAAGCAATTCGCCAACAGTCACTTCCCGGAAGAGGCACCCTCGCGCATTGAATGGATTGATGATACTTCCGCCAATCTCATCTATTCCTCTCCCGAAGTCGGCCTCCGGGCGCTGGCAGCCCTTACGCAGGTCACCGAGGAGGAAGATGCCTCTGCGCTACCACCACTACGTCTACGATCGGCAAAGATACTCACGACCCATCCCGACTCTGTCCTCCTAGTACGAACTGCCGTCAAGACCGACCGAAAACAGGCGCGTGCGCATGAAAAGAGTCGCTTCTACCTTATGCACCCGGAGCACGATCCCCGAGAGCGCCTGCGCGATGAACTTTCACACCGAAGACGAGGCGATGATGATGGCTACCGGCGGCGCCGATTTGATGATCGCGAATTGCGCCGACGCAAAGACCGCGACCACGATGACAACTTCGATGCCAACATGTATGATGATCAACCCGCAAGCTACTCCGACTCGGAGCGTGGCCGTGGTGGTCGGAGGGGACGTGGCCACAGGGAACTATTCCCTGACGACGACCGTGCTTCTGGACGACTTCGAAACCGCAGTGCATCCCCGGGCCGGGACACTCTCGAGGAGGCAACCCGTGTCGATCGATCCCAGGAAACTCGCAGGCGATTCCGTGAGCGATCTCCACAGCGCAGTCGCCAAAACCAAGGCAAGGAACTCTTCCCTGGCTCCGAAGGCGGCGATTCAAGTGCACGCGAATTATTCCCCAACAAGCCTACCTCCAGCTACATTAAAAAGGAGCTTTTCCCCAGCAAAGCTAGCAACCACCGTCGATCGGACGCCTTTGATGCTTCAGATGAAGCAACAGACCTGGGACGCAGGATCACTGTTCCCGGAAATCGCGGGGTGGAACTCTTCCCGGACCCTAGCTCTGGTCGTGCAGGGGACCAAGGCTTTGCGATTCGAGGCGCATCTTCCGGCATGTCTATCAAAGGCCAGGGCACGTCCGTCCGTGAACTGTTTCCAGACAAGTATAACCGGAAGAGCAATGCAGGAAAGGAATTGTTCGATGAAACACTGGAGGGCCGGGGTGGTCGTCGGCGGAGAGCAGAGGATATGTTCAGCTGAGAATGATCTACGATAAGTGGACTGGAAGGGCGTCATTAAATTGGTTCATAGAGAAGGTTCCTTGGCAGCATGGTTCGACCTGGCGTTATGCAAATGGGGGATTCGGATAAAGAATCGCATATCGATAAATACCCTGGTCCACAGAGAGCAATCAAAATAATGTAATATACTCGTGCACTCTGATGTATCTCGCAGTAGTGCTAAACAGCTTGGAAACTAGGGCTTGAACACCGGCTTCGATTTCCTATGTATTCGAACTGGAAATGTAAAAAGAAAGAACCCGTGGAATAGGCAGTATAACTCTCTGTAATACCATAGAGAAGGTCATGAATAGCAACGAGATCTGTACTCTGTACTACTCGAGGCACCTTATCAAAGCGGCGAATCGGAAAGTCGCGACACGCCAAACTCCCACAACTTCCTATATCGCTTCGTGAGCATGGCGTCCTCTACAACAATAGACGCACTAACGAGCGCCTTGGTTGCTCGTTTCCTGCGGTCGAACAACTACTCGGAGTCTCTTCAAGCTTTTATTCGCGAGGCGGATTTGCCTGTTGACGCGGGGCAGAGTTCGGGTGACGACACCAACAACTGGACCATCCAGGGCTTGCTGGAGGAGAAGAGGAGGTTTGACCATAGTGCAAATTTTGAAAGATATGCCAAGGGCAATAAGGAGACAGAGTCTTGGACTGTACCAGGTGAGTTGTCCGTGTCGCTGAGGATCAACATATTCTCTGCTTCGAAGAAACCATGCATGATTCGAGGCTTATAAATTCTCAGCACCATCAAAGGCAACCATTGTGAATACGGAGACATCAGCGAATATTCTTGCCGCATCAGTCGAGTCGTGGCAGTTTCCTGAGAATGATGCAGACCCGTCCTCCACAGCGCCGGTCATCGTTTCTACAGGCTCCGATAAGCAGGTACATGTGTCTAAGACTTCAGAGTACCATCACCCTATTTGCTTTTGTTCGATATCAGACTCGCCCGTGCTCTCGTACGTCTCTCTTCTCAAGGGACGATACATCCTGATGACCAACATGACTGGACGCTTGCTTCTTCTGCGCGGGGGACGTATTCTGGACCACAGAAAGGATCACTCAAAATATGCCATAAAGGTGGTCGCATACGAAGGAGAACGCGAGACCGACTCCTCACCGTATTTCTGGGTTGCTACCGCCGGGTGGGATGCGACTGTGTACGTATATCGTATCGACATCCCGAACGGAGAAGAGGCACCAGTGATCGGAGAGCCGATTGCAAGCATCAAGTTGGCAACGAACCCAGAGTCACTGGTGTTTGTGCGCCATCCTGATACCAACGAGCTGATCCTTCTGGTTTCGCGCCGCGACTCTACTTCCATCTATTACTATCAAGTGGCACCATCGCCCAGGGAGACCAACAACCCGGACCAAAGCCGAACAGATCCCAACCAAAGCCCATCTACTCCTATGTGTCCCCTTCTTGGACAGCAGAACCTCGCGCCTCATTCAAATGCCTGGGTTGCTTTCTCCCCAGCCCACATGGCACTCAGCCCTCACGATCCCGGCCTTCTGGCCGTAGCTACTCGCTTCCACATATGAAGGTGATCATTGTGCGTCTCCTGTTTCCATCAGCGAGCTCCTTAATTGGACCCAATGCATCCCGGGATGCACCTGTGACGCAAGCTTCTCAAGCGCTGGAGGCACTGGCGCTGCAGAACCGCGAGGACGCAGCAATCTTGGTACAGGCCAATACCTTTGCACCTCAAACGGCATACTCGACGCCCCAGGTTGCTTGGCGACCGGATGGATCGGGTGTGTGGGTGAATGGAGACGACGGTGTGATTCGTGGCATTGAGACCAAGACAGGGAAGGTGGTTGCTACTCTCAAAAATGGCCATGAGCCTGGCTACAAGGTGCGCACTATCTGGGCGGGATACGTGGATGTGCCGAGTGAAGGCGAGGATATAGCACAAGAGGAATGGGTCATCAGTGGTGGGTTTGATAAACGTTTGATTGTTTGGAAAGTATGACGTTGAGTGTGTAAAAGAGTTGATTGTAGTTCGATTCCTAACTGATATCATATGGGCTTGGAGTCCAAGTACGGAATGCTACTTTTACGGAGATGTAGCCGTTCATAGATCAACCCTTTCGCCACGAGGCGCGAGCGGGCAGTAGATAGACACGGTAGACATCGTTCTTGGCACGTAATAGAAAATCCTTCAGCGGGCGCGCATGGAAAAAGCACGTTGCTGTACACACATATGCCGGGGAGATAGGAAAATGGATCGAGACCGCACTCCATAGAGCGCCGCGGACGACCATGCAAAAGAAATGAAGAAACGTGAAGATGGGCTCCCGGAATGGGAATGGACTCGCTGCGTGGATATCGAATTTAAGCCTGTTTATTTCTGTATCTCAGACAACACCAGACACGCCGCGCAAGGACACTAGCAAAAACCAGGCCTATTCGAAACAGCGGACCGTCCTTTGATCATCGCACGTTATGTTCCCGGTCCTTGCGCGGTTCCCCCTAATTTTTCCTTTCCCAAGGCGTCCACATTTATGCGTTCTCACGCTTGCCCTGGTTGCGCTCCTTCTGTGGGGTTGTTAGTACCATTCATTGCTGATGACTAGCCGACCCAAGTGAATGGCCGGGGCAGCTCAACGTACCAGAGCCTTCATGGTGCCGTGAAGAGCGTGACGGTGGTTGCGGCGGAACTTGGGGTCAACACCCTTGAGGGAGGGGTAACGGTTGGTCTTGGGCTTCTTGATACTGTGCGGAGAAATCGCGTCAGCGTTTTGTTTCGGTCATGTAACCAATTGGTGCAGTGGACCGAAGTAAGAGAAAAGTTGAAAGCCTCGGGTTGTCTCGAATAAGTGTCCCCAATATGTTCCAACTTTTGAGATACAAATTCAATCCAGCCGTTCGACTTCGCCTTTTCTCTCGTTCACCGGAAAATTGTCGTCTCGGAATAGCATTTCGGACGTTGCAGGAAGCTTCGTTTCAAGAAAAGGGGGTACACACCCGTTACGGTGAGCCTTCTGGCTGCTGTGGTGCTGGGAGGCGTTCTTGGACTCTGTAAAGCGCAGGCGAGGTCAGTGACCGGGAATTCTCTCGAAAGCAGATTCGGTTGAGGCAAGGCAGTATAGGGTGACACGTACTGGCCATCTTGACGGGTGTGGTTTGACGTTGACGGGATGGTGAGAGAAGAGGTGCTTTCCGCACTCGACCCAAATGGAGGCTCGGCTAGGGCTCGTTTTGTGTGGGATCTCGCTTACCGCCGTGGTGCACGGACTCTATCAATTCCACCTAGCCAACTATACTCTGCTTGTTTTGGATAGACTAGCCTAATGAATGCATTTTCGACATCTATCTGTTTACCGAAATACCTGATATACTTTGCCAAGTGTTGCCAATTCTCTTTTTGTTGCGCTTGAAGAAAACTCATTTCATCACATGATTCTACTACGACTCAATGTCACGTGATGGATCAAGTATAGGGAGAATGCCCAGGTGGTTTGCAACGTGCTATGACTTTTCATATCGGAATCAATATAGGATATGGATGGAATATCATGAGTCCTCTGGCAACCCTATTGGAGCAGAATTGCCTCGGAATAGCCATTCAATCTAGCACCCGAGCAAATTCAAGTCGTCCAATTGCAGTATTATGGACAACGGGAAGAGAATAGTACAGAAGAAACATGATAACTAGAATCATATACATCAAACTCAATCACAAATTCATGGCAGTGTTGTCCTAACTTAGTTCCAAATGGAATCGAGTCTGTTAACACAGCAGTGCCGGGTGGTCTCACCACGTGACCCGAGCCACTAGGGAACAACCGGCTCCGACTTCGACCTTTGCAACGCAACTTTCAAGAGGGATCTTCCAGCCTTTGCATCCCAATCCATTGCACAATGAGCTCCTTCCGCTTCGCTCGCTCTGCCCTGAGGGCCCGCCCCTCCCTCTTCAGCGCTCCTATCCAGCGCCGTGGATACGCCGAGGCTGTTGCCGACAAGATCAAGCTGTCCCTGACCCTTCCTCACCAGGTACGTTGAACCCATCCGACGTGACCTATCCGTCTTTAAGGCTCCTGGACTAACATTGCTTTTCTTCATAGACCATCTACCACTCTACCGGCGTGTTCGTTTTCCCTCTTTTCGTGATCTTTCCCGACAATTCCTGAGTACTGACGGACCTTTGCGATTGCAGGACCCAGGTCAACATCCCCGCTGCCTCCGGTGAGATGGGTGTTCTTGCCAACCATGTTCCCTCCATTGAGCAGCTCAAGCCCGGTCTTGTTGAGATTGTCGAGGAGGGTGGCTCCACCAAGCAGTACTTCCGTACGTTCGATCTTTGCGCCCGACTCGTTCCGTGACGGTCAATACCCCGGTCGAGCAAATAGCTAACAGGTTCACAACATCAGTCTCTGGTGGCTTCGCCGTCGTTCAGCCCGACTCCCAGCTGAGCATCAACGCCGTCGAGGGTTACCCCCTTGAGGACTTCAGCGCCGACGTAGGTTCCACTGGTCTCTCGGCAGCACAATTGATATTGATAGGAGTTATAGGCTATCCGCAACCAGATCGCTGAGGCCCAGAAGATCGCCAGTGGCAGCGGCAGTGAGCAAGATATTGCCGAGGCCAAGATTGAGCTGGAGGTACGAGAATATCTCATTTTCCCTTGAAATCGCAATTATTGACTGACTTCTCGAATAGGTTCTGGAGACCCTGCAGGCCCATGTCAAATAGATGTACATAACCACGCGCGCACCCCTCTATTTGACCGTGTAGAATTATAGCAATTCTCTTTGTTGATCCTGTTCTCGTGTTTTCCTCTTTTCGCTGTAGAACGGGGCTGCACCTTCCCTTGGTGCACGCCTCTCTTTTCTCTGCGCATTTCCTCTTCTTTCACTTTCTCACTTCCCCCCCTACAACTTCACCTTTGCCCCAACAATGCGATCGATGAAAAAGCCCCTGGGCAGTATCGATACTCGTGTGACAATGACTGACTCTCCCCCGGATGGGCTTCTCTCCCCTTCCTTTGCATCTGTCATTGCATTTGATGACCTGCCCCAACATGAAACTCCCACGCTCGATGGACGGGACCCCGGTGCCCGGGAGCTGAATCGAAAGGAGCGAATCATGACTGACGAACTCGGAGAAGCGCTTGACGGACGGGATGAAGACCGATATCCTCGACTGGAGTTGGATCCCGCCATGGACAAGTATCATACCCTGGACGGCCTCACAGAGCCGAAGAATCCGCAGAACACTCCAGCCTCTAACAGCCGTTGCGATAGCCCGGCTGATGTCTCTCGGCGCGGTAACGGCGAGGGCCTTCGCACCAGCTCTGCCCCTGCCACCCCGGCCTTGACTATCAACTGGTTTGACGATCCGCCGGATGAGGATCTATTTTATCTACCTGAAGAGGTAGATGATGCTACCAAGAATCCCAAGCGTCGCTTCTCTGCAGATGACCGGCCGCACTCGATCACTCCCATCGTCGCGCCGAAGGAAGTCCACCTCAAAGCGCCTGCAGGTGCCAATATCATGACAGAAGACGTTGAGGCGGCCGTCGCAACTCTAAGATGTGTTCGATTCCATCCACCCCCGGACTCATCTCCAGAGCGCTCTCCAGAGCGTTCTCCACGACGCTCCCCTCGTCCAATCAATCGCCCACTTTCCTCCGTTGAACGACAGCAGGACCACATCTCCAGCCACCGGCAGCAAAAGCAGCATGAGAAGTGGAAAGCTCCAAATCGTCAGCGAGTATCTCCAAACCGCAGCCCTGCAAGAGCTTCTCGGCCTCCGTTGAACTCTCTGAACGGGCAGCCAGCGATCCGCTTTTCGTCCCCTTTGCGATCTCCCTTCAAGCATGATACCTCAAGCTCGACGGGCCTGTTCCGAAGCAGCTCGGATCAAGAAGTCCCAGAAATGTCGGGTGCTCTGACCGACGAATCGGCAGTTACCGATGGGTTCGCGCCATCAGGACAGGCGTATGATCTTGCTGTGATCTCATTCTCTCTGTACCGCTCCCGATACCCCGGGTCATGGCGCGCAGGGGTGTTGCAGGTGCGGATGAACTCTACAATCATCCCGGTGAAGCCTTCGCTGCAAACGGGGAAGACGGACAAGACGGTAGTGACTCGCATGGCGGTTGATGATTTGCTCTGGCATACCCATGTCATTGTGCCGGCTTTCATTGTACGCCTCCCTCTTCTCGGCGTCTCAGTGGCCAAGCGATTCAAGCAATCACGAATTGGTCATGCTATGATCCAGCTGTTGAAGACGATCTGTCTCCTGGTGCTGGGAACTGTCTACTTCGTGCTGCTCAGGCTCGGCCACGATGTTCATTATCAGCCGGAGCCGAGTCCCCGCCAGAAGAGAAAGCGCTCTGGTAAATAACGGGTTTCGTCAGAGTCTATGGGATGGGTGTACGCACTGAAAGGGATGTCGACTACAATATCATATTCGAATAGTCCAAGTGCATGTTCTGTATGTTTTAAAGCCCCCAATGCCTGTCCCCGGAGAAATGTTCTATTCAGGAGATGATGAGTTTCGTTCTGGACGCCTGTCATGTTTTAACATCCTTTTTTCCCCTGCCATGACTGGGACCAGGTGTCCTATTGCAGTTATTACCTGGCATATTATGTTACTTTTACTGCGTACGATTCATGAGTCTTATGATATTCAAATCAATCCATCTACGCCTTAATGCACCTGCATGACTTACATATTGCCTTCGCCGACTTCATTTTAGCAGTGGAGAAATCATATATGGAGTTTGGCTACTCCGCAGCATCCACCGGATTGTCAGTTGTACGCACATGGGGGCATAGAACGACCGTAGTTACATTGTTGTATCATTACATTGTCAATGATCTTCAGACCCACAAACACCGTTGCGAGGCATTCAAGAATGTTCGAGTGGATGACATCACGGAAAGTCAGATGACACTAAGATTATCGTATATCCGAGGGCACGCAATGAATTCCGTGCTGACTGTAGAATTGAAAGTCCATTTGTCAGACATCGGTAAGACACGACTAAACCAGGTGGATCCACGAGAGCCAATGGGCAGCTCCACCTGCTCGGTCATCGATGACTGATTTGCCTACGAGAATTTGGTGAAGGCTTTGCTATGCTTTGAAATTCTTAGGCAAAACGGAGTACATGGGGCTGGAATAGTCCAAGGGTCCGGGGTGGGGTTCGACTATTTAACCTTTTGCCTTTCCTTCTTTCCTCCCTTGCTACACTCTACGCTTCATCTAATCCATACTCCTAATACTTCCATTCCTCATACATCCTTCACCATGGCTCCCAAGGTTGCTATTGTCTTCGTATGTATCCCGCCAATTATCTCATTATCTCCCCTTTATATTCTGACTAATTCCATTGCAGTACTCGATGTACGGCCACATCCAGAAGCTGGCCGAGGCTGAGAAGAAGGGCATTGAGTCCGCCGGTGGCCAGGCCGACATCTTCCAGATCGCCGAGACTCTTCCCGAGGAGGTCCTGGCCAAGATGCACGCCCCCGCCAAGTCCTCTTACCCCGTTGCCCAGCCCGACGACCTTCTGCAGTACGATGCCGTTCTCTTCGGTATCCCCACTCGCTACGGTAACTTCCCTGCTCAGTGGAAGGCCTTCTGGGATGCCAGCGGCTCCATCTGGGCCACGGGTGGCTACTACGGCAAGTACGCCGGTCTCTTCATCTCCACCGCTTCCCCCGGTGGTGGTCAGGAGTCCACTGCTCTGTCCTCCATGAGCACCCTCGTCCACCACGGCTTCATCTACGTCCCTCTCGGCTACAAGACCGCCTTCCCTCTCCTGACCAACCTGGACGAGGTTCACGGTGGTAGTCCCTGGGGCGCTGGTACCTTCGCCGGTGCCGATGGCTCTCGCCAGCCCTCTGCTCTCGAGCTCCAGCTCGCTGAGACCCAGGGCAAGTCCTTCTACGAGACTGTCTCCAAGACCCAATGACTGCATGGCAGTGCCGAATCGAAGCCTGCAGATTCGGCTGCTGGCGCCGGACAGACTGCAAAGACGACTGAGCAGCCTGCCCAGCAACAGCAGGGTTCCCAGGAGGCAGCGAAGGACAAGAAGAGCAGTGAGGGACCGTGTGGTCTTCCCAAGAAGTGTACTGTCATGTAATTGGGACTACGCGCCGTTCTAACTGTATCTTTTCTTTCCTGCCCCTGAGGCGTTTCCGGGCGTTTCGATTTTTTTGATGATGACATGGATACCTAAAGAACTATAAATAGATAATTAAACCAGAGACTTTGGAATTCTCGTCACTAGTGATTTACTGTGTCTCCGTGATGATATTTGTAGTTCTGTAGTATCTGTACAGCATACACGTTCTGGATGAAGCCACGTGTATTCTGGAATAGGCTCCTACTAGCAATCTCGCCTTCCACGCTGTTTACCAACGAAGCAACGAAGCAATCCGCATCTACAGGTAACGGATTACCAATATTACCCAGTTCTTTCAGTGTGGCCGTCATTGCATGACCATACCGCCCGCGCCGCCGAGTCACGTCACCGCAGGAACTCCGACAGCTCGCTGACTTGACCAACTCCGCGACATGTGTCTTCTGCCTTATATTTGAAATCCCTATCCTTTTTTCCTTCTGCCCCCTCTCGCTACATCCTCTACACATACCAACTTGCCATGGCGTCCCGGCCGATTCTCCTGCGATTTGAGAGTCGGAACGGTCAGTTTCGTTTAACAGTGAATCCGAAAGACCTCTTTCCTTCCCTTCAGCAAAAGGTATAGTTACTAGCCCGGCTCTGATAAGCCTAGCGGAGCCCGACAGATGACTTACAATTTTCCGATTGTAGATCCTAGAACATCTACCGTCAGATGTCGAGCCGTCGTCCATCACCTTGTCGAATCGCCCGATAGGCACCGGTGGTGAAGAGAGGGAGCTAGAGGCTCTGGACGGAGTCGTGATTCAGCAAGTTGGACTTAAGTAAGGTCCAAGGCAATGCATCTGGAGAAACTTTATCGCTAATTGGCATGGCTTGCAAGGCATGGAGATAAGCTCTTCCTTGGGTACCAAGAACGCACCGCACAGCAAAATGGCACGTCCAACGGCCTCGCAACCACCACTACTGAGCGTCGACTGAATGGAACCTCAGTACCACAAGAGCAGACCGTCCCGATTCGCGCGCAACCGACATCCCCCTCAGTCAACATCAAAAATCCATGGGACGTGGTGCAGCAGTCTCCGCTGGACAATCTGCTGGACAAGAAGGATGGCAAGATTAAACGGAAACAGGACCCGAGGATGTGCAAGCATGGCCCACGGGGTATGTGCGACTATTGTATGCCGCTGGAGCCATATGACGCAAACTATCTTGCCGAGAAGAAGATCAAACATCTTTCCTTCCATTCTTACCTGCGGAAAATCAACGCCGCTACGAATAAACCGGAGGCGGGGAGCTCATATCTGCCACCACTGCAAGAACCATTCTACCGAGTGCGGCGTGACTGCCCATCCGGGCACCCACAGTGGCCAGAGGGCATTTGCACCAAATGTCAGCCCAGTGCCATCAGCCTACAACCACAGGAATTCCGCATGGTGGATCATGTGGAGTTTTCCTCTCCCGATCTCATCAACTCACTCCTGGATTTCTGGCGTAAGTCGGGTGCCCAGCGACTGGGATTTCTTTACGGAACATACGAAGAATACAAGGAGGTGCCGCTGGGTGTCAAGGCAGTTGTCCAGGCAATATATGAACCTCCGCAGGTGGACGAGGTAGATGGCGTCACGCTCCATGACTGGCATAACGAGGAGGAAGTAGACGAGGTAGCGCGTCTTTGCGGATTGCAAAAGGTCGGAGTCATTTTCACAGATCTTCTCGATGCAGGCCGTGGGGACGGCTCGGTGATATGCAAACGCCACATCGACTCCTACTACCTGTCATCCCTCGAGATCGCTTTTGCATCGCGTCTCCAAGCCCAGAACCCCAAGGCAACCAAGTGGAGCCGCACAGGGCGCTTCGGCTCCGACTTTGTAACCTGCGTGCTCAGCGGAGATGAGACTGGGGCCATTTCCGTGAGCTCGTACCAGGCCAGCGTTTCCGCAGTGGAGATGATTCGAGCCGACATTATTGAACCCTCGGCAGATCCCACTGTGATGCTGGTCCAATCCGAAGATGACGATGATCCGGGCAGCAAGACTCGCTACATCCCCGAGGTTTTCTTCCGCCGGATCAATGAGCATGGTGCCAGTGTCCAGGAGAACGCCAGTCCAAGTTTCCCCGTTGAATTCCTGTTGGTGACCCTCACGCACGGATTTCCCACAGAATCGACGCCCCTTTTCACCAACAGCCGCTTCCCCATCGAGAACCGCGAAGTCATCGGCGAGAGTCAGGAGCTGCGACACGTAGCGCAACAGCTCATGTGCCATGGAGATCCCGACAAAGCCATTCAGGGTGTTTCTGATTTCCATCTCTTGAATTTCCTGCATGGTCTCTCCACGTTCAGCAAGGTCAGCTTCACTTTTATGATGAAATATATGGAAGTCGCTCGCTTCAGTACTAACATCGACTCACCGACAGGATGAAGAAGCCCTCCTCTGCCGAGTCGCTACGACCCACGCCCCCGCCGATGGAATGCAGCTGTTGAATACCCCTGGATGGGCAACCTTGATGACAATTCTTCAGGAGAGTGGTGAGCGCCCCCTAAGCGCCCCTGGTCCTCCGCGGATGAGCCGTCTCGTCCCAAATCCCGATCCGGGAAACGGCGACTCGATTCATCCGCTGCCCATCTTCCCCGCTCCATCTCTCCCAAGTCCGACGGTGAACAGCTAGCTAAGAGGTTCAAGGGAACTAGTCTAGAGTGACCGTGCCCTCTCCACCGTTCGCTCCTATTTGAATCGCCGCCTGATTCGGTGTCGCTCGTGCCATGCTCCATCATCCAAGTCCTGGCGGTCATGCCAGATTGACATGCATCGCTTTCTCGAACTCTCTTTTTTCGCAGACATTTAGATTCGAACCCGTATATTCCTATACTCCGGATTTTTCTCAATGGTGTTGGGTGGCTTGATAGTCAACGGTGGTCTCTGGTGAGGTGATGTGACTGGGCGAGGATCTCTCTGACAGCTACATGGCTATTCTTTTATGGCTTCATGATTTCGAATGCCCTTTGCATCCAGTCGCTGTGGCAATGCTGAGCCGCGACATAGCAGTTATCTTTTCGGACCATCTAGGTAGCCTTTAGATCCATTCAACAACTTAGTCACTAACTTGGAAGCCTCTATACCTAGGTATGTAGTATATTTCAACGTGGGTATAGAACTGTAGATATCAACTTATATCAACTTATCTCAACTTATGTAGGTAGTATAGAACTATGTAAGTCTCATAGTTTGTGCAACGGCAATCAATGACGTCAGATCGATCTTATCAAACAGGGCATCTCCAAATCGTGAAAGTTACCGTGAACAACTGCGCCGTGAACATTTCATCTTTTCATACTTCGCCTCAAATCTATTTTGCAGAAAATATGGTCAATCTTTGGAGTCGAAAGAGAAACCCCCTGACAGACCGGAGTCCCAGGGCCAGGATGAGAACGACAATGCACCTACACACCAGGAACCCACGGAGCGCACGAGGCTTCTTCGTGACAATAATCAGGCATATTTAAGTCCAGATGATCCGGCCGTAAGTGAGCCTCTGATGTAGGAATGCAAATGTTGGTTTCAGGCGAAATAACATCAATATCAACTCTCAGGTTTCGCCTTACAATTTATGGAGCGTACGTGCCCTTCGCACTCTCTCCCTCTTTGCGCTGGCCGTGAGCTTCGTGTGGTGGACTTTCCTCTTGGTGTCAATCTTTGTCAGTCCACCAGGGATGCACTCTCGGGGCTCGGGCTTCTTCGAGTTTGCATACACGACACTGGCGACCGGGTATCTCGCGCTTGGGCTTCTATTTTTCGCCATCCCGTCCAAGCCAATGACTATCTGGGCTATCCTTACCTCCATTCTGCTACTGGTGGACATGATTATCATAGTGGCAGTTCCGCGCATCCGTTACGAGGAAGGATGGGTCGGCATTGCTTCAGTGGTTTGGGCAGCTATCATATCTATCTACCAGATTGTCCAGAACCGGGCAGTGACATGGGGTAAGCGCGAGGAAGAAGAACGGCTCACGGGTCGAGAGGAGACTCGTCGCTCGCTACGAGAATGGATAGTTGTTCTGTTCGAGACCATCATCTTGGCTATTATGACCATCGCTGTTCTTTTGTTCACGGCAACTCTGATCCTCCGTGCTCGGGATGCGTCCCTTGAAGCCCCCGGTCACCGGTACCAGGTCCACGGTAATACATACCAGGTTCATCTTGCCTGTGTGGGAAATCGCACAGAGAGTTCGACCGAACCTACCATTCTTCTCGAGGGTGATTGGGGGCCTGTTGAGCATAACCTGCAGCCTTTCATTGATGATGCATACCGTCACGGTGCTATCACTCGGTACTGTTACTGGGACAGACCGGGACTGGGATGGTCGGACAATGCACCCTCTCCTCATTCCGCAGGAATGTCTGCCGATGCGCTATCGGAGGCCCTTGCCCTGGCAGAAGAATCAGGACCCTGGATTGTTGTCTCTGCTGGGGTCGGCAGTCTTTACTCGCGGCTCTTTGCCAGCCGCCACCTTCTCGAAGTCAGTGGCATATTCCTTATTGACCCGCTGCACGAGTCATATCTCAAGGATGTCGGTAACCCAGGACGTGGGTTTATGTTGTGGCTTCGCGGTGTCATTTCACCATTGGGGTTGGACCGCTTGGCTGGTGCCCTTGTGCGTGGACGCACCCGGGAAGATCGAGTTGTCGGTCGCTCCGCCTATCAGTCCGGAAAGTTTATCAAGGCCGAGTTGCAGGAGAATCTCGTTGCCGTTACCATGACGGCGGCGGAGGTCCAGTCTGCTCGACATATCCAGATGGGGCAGACTCCCCTGGTTGTTGTCAGCTCTGGGCAGGAGATGCGAAAGGACGCCGAGTGGGCTAAGCGACAGGAGGATCTTTCAACCATCACAGATAAGCTTGTCTCTTGGGACGTTGTTCACGATGCACCACATGAAGTCTGGACTGATGGAGAGGGCCGGCAGGTTCTGGAGGAACGATTGCGAGATATTGTGCGGGAGAGCCAAGCCGGCCTTGATAAGGCTGATTCCAAGCCCATTGGTCTTGATAAGGCTGGTTGATCAAGTTCTTTGAAATTGATTTCATTTGAGGACAGGGAGTTAAGCGTATGTAAATTGCGGGATTAGTATAATGATCCTTTACAGTATGTTATCAGTAGCAAAACAGCAATGTGAAAATAGTCTTCGTACAAATTAGAACTTTCTCCTATTATCATTCCGGTCATTGTAAACAATTACTTGCAAGGTTGATAACTAGTTAACCATTTCATTCCACATCGGATCTTAGTCAGCGAGTCAAGAGTGAAGTTCATTTATATCGATTTACCAAAACACAGCGGTTGTCTCTCCTATTGTTTCAGCCGTTGTCTATTCCAACAGTGTTGACCCCTTTCAATCAACGGGTATTCTAAGCCCTTCACATCTCATCTCACCTCTCCATCTCATGAGCGAACTCCAGAAGTCCTTCGCCAAGTCCAAATTGGCCAAGCTGCCCCCGGACATCTCCATGTTTGACAATATCGATGAACCCGGATCCCGGGAAGACGAGAGCTCTTCGGCATCTTCGGCATCGTCTACAGGAACTCTGGTTCCGTCGCCGACACGGCATCTATTTGCTCGAAGGAGCCAGGGGTTAGTTCCTTCTTTTCATCCCATTCTCGTGTATCATATCGTGTTGTATACAACATGCTCCGAGTTAATTCCTCAAGCTGATAATATCTCAGGTCCTCGCAATCACTGACATGGACGGATTTCTTTGCGCAAGAATTATTCCTGTCCGAAGAAGTGCACGACTTCCACCTCGTCCATCATGTCTACGTGACTCCACCAACTGATTCAGGTCCGATGTTTGTTATGCATCACGGTGCCGGTTCATCCGGTCTGTCTTTTGCAACATGCGCCGATGAGATCCGGAAGATCCTGCCGAAAGCGGGGTTCTTGTCTCTCGATGCCAGAGGTCACGGCCAAACAGTTATGGTATCAAAAGCCGAAATGCTAGATAATTCTTCTCCTTCTACTGCTACGGCCCAGGCTGAAGCTACAGGCCAGCTTGAGCTCGACTTGAGTCTCGAAACCCTCAGTCGGGATCTGGTCTATGTGATTCGGCAAACGCAGGCCAAATTGGGCTGGGAGAAGTTGCCAGATATTGTGCTTGTTGGACACAGTCTGGGAGGTGCAGTTATTACGGATGTAGCGAAGAAAGGCGAGCTTGGGTCGACGGTATTGGCATATGCGGTGTTGGATGTCGTTGAAGGTAAGGATCACCCTTTTCTCATTCGGGGCGTTTTCAATTTGAACATCTTTAGGTTCTGCCATGGATGCTCTTCAGAGTATGGAAAAGTACCTCTCTACACGACCAGCGCGCTTTGCCTCGCTGGCATCGGGAATAGAATGGCAGTAGGTATTTCATGTTCATCTCATATATTTCAAACACTAATCCATTGCAGTACTCGCTCCCGCACAATCCGAAATACAACGTCGGCTCGGGTATCCGTGCCTTCTTTACTATATGAGGAAAGTCAGCCCTCCGACGCATCGCGTCCTTGGGTATGGCGTACCAATCTTTCAGCCACCAAGCCATTTTGGGAGAATTGGTTCATCGGGCTCAGTCGAAAGTTCCTCGATGCACGAGGCGGCAAGCTGTTGCTTTTGGCTGGGACAGATCGATTGGATAAAGAGCTAATGATTGGGCAGATGCAAGGTATGACTTGATAACTTAAACCCCTCGATGCAAGCTCATATCTTTTTTCACAGGCAAATATCAACTTCAAGTCTTCCCCGAAGCAGGTCACTTCGTCCAGGAAGATCAACCCACCAAAACAGCGCAAGTGCTGGTCGACTTTTACAGGCGCAACGATCGCAGCGCATTGGTGCTGCCGCCCAAGGTAGCTGATATGCAGGCTGCAGCTGCTATGAAGAAAGGGACAGGAGCGCACGCAGACAAGAATACTCAGAAATAAATTCAAATAAAGTAGGCTATAACCAGTTTATAGCCCGGGTATCTAGTTATTAATCTGCAGCACCTTCTGCTCCGGGTCAAGAATGCGTGCCAAAGTAGGAATCGAACTGTGGTCGCGCGTGTTGGTCATGCGATGGCACCAGGTAACTGTAACCTGCTTCTCATCTCCCTCGAAGAGGAATTCTCCGCCATTCTGACTAGAATCGCCTCCCTTGGTCATCAGTCCACTAGAGATATGCTTCAACGGTTGCAGTATGGATCCCGCGACGAGGCGCACCATGCTCTTACGGAAGTATTCCGGACGCTCCCCTAGCGCGTACGATGTGACCATGTTTAAATCGGCGTATAGTTTGCGCGAAGGGTCGGCGTAGATGGGGAACGAGCAGCCTGTTTCCTTGCGGTAGTGATCGATGAGGCCTGGGTCGCCGCAGCCTACTATAACGATGGATGTTTTGACTGGCAAATGAAGTAATTGTCCGGTTTGATCGATTCTGCGAGGGCGCGAATGAACTCTTGGCAGCTCTGTTATAACAGTCAAGACTGACTCGAGTAGGAAAGTAAGAAAGTAGAAAGTAAACTCACTCCACAGAAAAAGTGACGGATGAAGATCACCAG
This sequence comes from Penicillium sp. DT28, assembly GCA_036712075.1. Lineage (NCBI taxonomy): Eukaryota > Fungi > Ascomycota > Eurotiomycetes > Eurotiales > Aspergillaceae > Penicillium > Penicillium sp. DT28. The sequence goes on from JAZHLO010000002.1 coordinate 538,199, forward strand.
GACGCGACTTGTTGTTGTACCGGCATAGAGACTCTTAAAGGTGTGCTTATTACCCTCTTGATCCAGTACAACGTAGTCTTCGACCTTGCGAAGGGTCTCTGTAGAGGGCGGTTCTGATACCAGCTCGTGAGTCTTCTGTTCGATCACGGTAGAATGCGATACATCTGGTACGGATGGAGGAATTTCAGCCATGTTCGATGAGTGGAGAGTGGAGATGAGGTAGATGTGGAGAGTAAATAGATGTGCGGGGTGAAATACAAATCTAAGCGGAACCGGATTATCTACATAACATCAGCTCTAGATATAATGTCACAGTGTACGGGAATCAAAACGAGATCTTCAAAATATGTGATATTTCATCAAGATTTGGAATTCAGTCCACTGACTTGCATTATAACCCGCAAGTCGAAACTCGCAGAGGCATCAAGCCATAAGAGAAACATAGCTTTCCTTTGGTGTAAAAACCCGTGCGCCACCCCCAAACACCTGTCATGAAAATTCAGACTTCAGCTCTGAAAAACGTCTAAAATTCTGAAATCGCGCAAAGCAAAACCCGGGGTATCTAGAAAAGAAGCGCCTAGGGAAGATAGGCACCACCTGCAGCGACCAGGTTCATGTTGGTGAACTTGACTTTATAAACAGGGCTCTTCTTGGTGGGGAAAGCACTGATCTGGTCGGGCGAGAACACAACGTCCTTGCTCTTCTTCTTCTTATTCTGGCCGCCCACGGAAGCGTTGGCAGCATCCAGTTTGGCACCAGCACCTCCTTCGCTGACCACGCGGCCCTGCGTCGCATCCTGAGGTGCGGAAACATCCCAGACACGGACGGTGCCGTCGGCACCTCCAGAGACCAGCACCGTGGACTCGACGCTCCAGCTGACAGACCAAATGCCACCCTTGCCGTGGCCACGCATGCGCTTCAAGAGTCGACCGGGAGCCAAGTCCCATAGTAAAATGGATCCCTGGTCATCCGCCGAGGCCAAAAGCTTGCCATCCCGGCTGCACTCCATGGCAGTGACATTACCGGTGTGGCCGGTGAACATACGGACGGCGTTGCCGGTAGTCACGGCCCACATACGGACAGTGTGGTCGCTGCTGGCGGTGAAAACATAGGCGGAGTTAGGGTGGAAGCACACGCAATCGACATCCTGATCATGGCCGACAAAAATACGCTGCTGACGAGGATGATCAGTAACCCAGAGGCGTGCAGTCTTGTCCCCACCCGCCGAGGCGAAGTAATGACCAAAGGGTCCCCAGGCCAAATCCCAGACCGGGCGATCATGCCCCCTGTAGACAACCATGCACTGCCACATATCGAGAGACCACAGCCGGATAGTCTTATCCGCAGACGAAGAGAGCAACCAACGAGCGTTGGTAGGCACACGGTCCTGCTCGGGGACATCTTCTGCCTTGCTAGCAGCAGAAGGTGCGAACTTCACCGCGTAAACAGGACCAGAATGCCCAATGAGACGGCGAGAGTTAGATGGCGGCAGGCCATGCAGCTTCGCCATGTCTGCGTGGGCTTCTTCAAAGTTCGTACCGTCGAGGGTCCAGACACGAATATACGACTGCGAGAATCCGGCAGCCACGAGCATATTGTCATCTGCAAAGTCAATGCAGTTGATACTGTCAATTGGTTAGCGGGGGGATATTTGCCAAGATGATCCCAGAAAAATAGGAACCTACCTGTCATAGGTGTTGTGGAAAGTAAACATGCACACGCTGACACCGGGGCCTACACCACCGGTGCGGCCTTCGAGCCGGTACCGATCCCGATTCTCCTTAACCTTCATGACTTCGACCGCCACATCGCGAGCAGTAGACGGTGGGAAAGGAATGTCGTTACGGCTAGGCGCTTCGTCATCCTCCTCCTTTTTGATCATTTGGTCAAACTCCTGCACCAGAGTGTTGCGACCCTGAAGGGGTGGCTCCTTCTCGTCCTTCTCGGCGAGTTCAGCGCGAACATCACGCTCTAGCCTTTCTTCCATCGGCATCTTTCCAAGGCGAAGTCGTGGCAAGGTTCCGGCCATTGCCGGGTTGTCCCCAGTGTAAGCCGAGCCAGGGTGATGACCGGGGATACCTTCATCCTCCGCAGGGAACGTCTGGCCGGCGCCGATCTGACCCAGCATTGCAGCGAAGCTGAAACGGTCGTCGGCAGCTCGGTCCATGGTCTTGACGGTGCAGTAACTGCTCAGGATGGCGGTCATGACGGAACCTCCCTCCTTCTCCTTGCTTTCAAGGAATTGAAGGAGATTGGTATAGGCGGGATTACTCAGGACGACACGATACTTGTTGCTGCGGTATAGCTTAGCTGTGGAGTTGTGCTGGACATGCTCCGGCAGGCTGATGGGCTCAAGGATACGGATGTCATCCGTGTGCTCTGGGAGGAACATGTTCTTGTTGGCCTCGAAAAATTGCTTGGCTTCATTGGTGTACAACGAAGTGATCATGTTCAAGAATGAATAGACGAAAAGCGGCCAAAGAACGCGGCGCAGTTCAGGCTGTGGGTTGATTAGCACGGATCCATTTGGACAATTGAGTATGGCTGTCCTCTTACCTTGTATAGGTCAAGATTCTCTTCGACCCAAGTTTTCATTAGATCTAAAGCCGCTGTTAGAATGTTTGTCTCGATGCGGAACCAATTGCATGAACTGCTCACCGAAGCCTGGCTTAAACTTGGGACGAGCATCTTCTCCCAGAGGAGGCAGAGGGCGTCCGTCAATTTCTTGATTGGCAGACTCCATGCGAAGCATTGCCTCGGTGCGGCTGTAGCCCTTCTTGGCCAGATAATCGATAACCTGATTAATAGAGACTAGTCAGCCATGGCCCGCTGATCATCGATGCATTTGAACGGACGGCTTGTTGAACATCGAAAGAGCCTGCTGGTCTCTCAGGAGGTCCAGACGTACCGCCGGGCGATACACCAGTCCCTGCTGCTGACGGAGTTGGCTCCGGCGGCGGCTGAGAAGATGAATCAGCCCGGGCCAGTGGCCGGGGAGCGCGCTTCTTTCTGGGAGCCTTTGTCTTTGGCATGATGCAAGATGGGTAAAAGGAAAGAAAATAAGAAAGGAAATGGGAAATTGCGGGAAAATTTGAGATGTCGCAGAAAATACAAAGAGTAAAGATGCAATAGTCACACGCGCCGGAGCAGTGAGAAGTGAGGATATCGTTAAATAGCAAGTAGCAAAACATCTCACTCCCCACGCCTCGCCTCGCTTTACTTTGCTTCTTCCCAGGCCATTAATTGCTCCTTTGAGTGACCTTAGGTTTATCATCACATGGGTCTCCACAGATCATCTCATCTCTTTTCAAGATGCTAGGAACTCGCTGTGGTCATTTGAAGCCCAGTTTGACGGGAGCCATTGAAGCTACACCCAGCAAGGAGAACGGAAACCTCCAAACGAAAACACAGAACGCAAAGCAATAAATGGTTGTGCTACAGCACGCAGCCAATACGTGCAAATGCCAGTTCTCACAGGATCCAACTCACAATCTGGTTCAAGTTCTGTTGCGACATAGGGCCACTTTGCCCCGGTGTAGGTGGCTGATGCACCGGAGTGCCCGAGAGAGGTGGTTGCGATGACATTGGCATTCCGCTGCCATTTGCGCCAGGTCCCATGCTGCCGCTACGAGGCGCTGGGCTTGGAGCGCCGCCAGGCGCAGACATATTAATCGACCGGTGTCAGTGGGTGTCCGTAGGTATTGGGCGGAGGGTTGGGCGGTTGTGAGAGCGAGGGAGATAAGAGAACCGAGAGGTGAACGACCTGAACGGCGACGAAGGAGTGAGGTGTGACCTAGTTGTCGAGGGATTTGATATTTGATATTGGGAGGTTCTCAAGGTCGGAGCTTATTCAGCTCCCCGGATTTAAAGACACGTGATGAGCTTCCTCTCTCCACTTGAGTATACACAATCCTCTTTCTTTACGTACACTTTTGCCCTACAAGTTACTGCGCCCTTTCAATCCTTGCACCATGAGTGAGGAACCCGCTCAAACGGTGAGCTTCACCTCCGCGGAGCGCATTCACCAACTCAATGAGATCGACAAGGTAGGGCAACCAAGAGCGACCCGGGAATTAATCAGATCGCAGACTAACTCATGGCGTGTGCAGGACATAGCAAAACTCATCCACTCTGCTGGCCTAGCTATCCAGGCCCTGACCAACGCAAAGCCGAGCTCCCCTTCCTCCAAAGTCCCAGATGGCTCCCTTGAATCCCACAAGACGCAGTTCAAAGACGCAACACAGCAATACTTCGCTCTCCTATCGTCAATTGACGTCCGACTACGACGCCAGGTCTATGCTTTAGAGGAAGCTTCTGTTTTACCGCCAGAGCGAACAGGCGATGCGGCAGGCGCAGCAGCAGCAGGTGGGACGGGCGCCGCGGCCGCCTCGAATCCTCTGGATGTTAGCTGGCTCAACAGCCGAAAAGATACAGTCGGAAAGGACAAGGAAGCCGAATTATGGTCTGCCGCTCGGGCTTTTGTGGAGCAGCTGGATCAGTCGAGTGGGCAAAAGGATTCCACCAAGTCGAATGACGATTCCGACATGCACGTCGACTGATGGGAATTTGCTTGGCTGGGTGGCCCCTTGGTTTACAGCAAGGATATGAATTTGCACCTTTGATACCCCGAATAGACTGGCAGTAGCTGGTTTCGATAGCAATGGACTTTGATTGCTTTCATCGAGTATTTCTCTAACCCACAATAGTGTCAACATTGACTGGGTCTTGATTGTATGTGGACGAACAGTTGCATGTTCACAGAACTAAAGCTATGCAAGAAAGAACGCGACGATGTCTATATTGGACTCCCTGAGCCAATCGACCTTGGAAATGACAGTGCTGTAACAAGATACTACTTCTGCATGGACTTGATCATCTCCAGCTGCGTCGCGCGGTCCCGATTTGCCTCGGACAACGGTGCCAGACCTAAAGACGGAATTAGCAATTGGAACAGACGACCGATAGACAATGACTTACTGCGAAGCTCGCCCACAACATCCTTGGCTTTACCAAAGTAAACCTCCTCTGTAAAATGGTCAGTGAATCCATTGCACCACTACATCCGTCAAATGACATACGTAGCAAGTTCCGCATCTTCAATTCCATATCCTCGACCAGTCTGCCCACATTGGCGATGTGGCTCGCATCCGACTCAACGGGCAAGTCGGCCTCAACCTGACGGGTCATGTTGCCGCTCAGGTCCATCTCACCGAGCGCTTGGTTTTCGTTGGCCAGATGCAGAATCACAGTGCTGGTAAGCTTGTAATGGGACATGCGTGCCCGGTCGGTGGCCTCGAAGACGTGAATGCTGTCCCATTCTCCAGAACTCTGGGAGCCGGGGGTCACCCCTGAAGAGCATGGTCAGCCATCAACCGATCTCGAGAACAATTGTTCCTATAGACCAAAGAAAGACGTACCCTTCTTCAACAGAATCACACCGGCAAATCCGTCGTCCAAATCCCAAAAGTACACGCTACCCACACCACCCTCGTAGTAGAGTTCGCGGTATACGTCGAAGGACTCGTTGGCCGCAACTTCGAGCTTGCGCACCCGCTCGCTGGGAACAGTCCCGTCCTCCAGTGGGGGGTCAAACTCGTTGCTCCATGGTGACCGATAGCTATCACCGTCGCGGTTGTAGTCGCAGAGCAGGTAGTCGCGACTGGTCTGTGGGCATCGGCGAATCTCCAGGGGTTGATCAACGGAGGAAAGGAGATCTTCGGTGAGGTCGGGGACAATAGAGGTAATGGATTGGAGGTTCTTCTTGGTGTTGCGGGGATTCAGGCGCCGAAGAAGATCGCTAGTCGTGAGGTGGTCAGCTTGGGTCTTCTCTATGCAGCTGAGGCGGGGTTGCGACAGGGTCTCGCATTGTAGGCTGTCCTGGTCGTCGGGCAGACGAAGTCGCAGAAACCATAATGTAATGGCAAAAGCAAACTACTTACAGCGCGCTGTCGAACTGTGCATCAGCCATAGTGGGGGTGGAGAGTTGGGTTAGTATACTATTCAGATCTCCGGACAGCGGTGTTGACGAAGGTGCGTGTGTGTTCCGGGCGGCGGGTGGCAGTAGCAGTCACACATCTATAAGACACCATTATGAGACCAGTCTACACTCTATGACATGTTAAGGATCTACAATAATCTTTCTATTCCCTTGGTCATGGATTTCTATCTATATACAATGAAACAAAATCCAAACATCCCCAAAAGTCAAAAGTCAAGGCCCGTTCTGATCAATAAGTCCGGGCGTGGTTGTACTTCAAAATGTCCATGAATCGTCATCGTCATCGTCCACAACTCTCCTCCTTGCATTGCGAGCCTTTGCTTTTGATTCATTACTCAGGAGCAAACTGGGATCCGGCAGGTCAGAATCAGATCCATCATCGTCGAAATCGCTGACAAAGAGGGAAGAGGACTGTCTCCCTTTATCTGAAGGTGTTGGGGATAGCAAGGAAATCTCAGTATCAGGATCAAGGCCTGGCCGGGCTGAAACCCGGCGAGAAGAAGAGTCTTTCGAAGGTTTTGTTGATTTATCGCTGCGTCGACGCTTTACGCTTGAGCTGGATTCGGGTTCGACGGGGTAGCGTGCCAAAATCTGTTTGTAATGATCCTCGCAGCCAGGACCGGCCTGGTTCATCTTTTGCAGGGTTCCGATCATGCGGCGAGTAAGTGAACCATGTTGAACAGACTTGGTCGGCCTCGAAACAAGTTGTAGGCGAGGAAATGCATCGTTACGCGGAACACGAATGAACTGCGGCGAAGTGTCTCCGATGATTTGATAGTGATTCTCAAGCTCTCGCTGCTCTTTGGCATTGAGAACCACTTCATCCAAAGACGGGACATCGACCAGTTCTGGTGTTGGAGTGCGGTCACGCTTTTTGGGGGTGACCTTCTTCGGCTTAGCCTTGCTGAAACTGGCTTCGAGGGTTGATGCTCGAGTAAATCCAGTCTGCACATCGTCAGGCATGTGAAACTTTTTCGGGGGCCGCTTGGGCGCGCGTCCTTTGCGCTTCGGCTCCGGGAGCTCTCGCTGAGAGTTCTCCGGAGGAATGTCGATGATCCGCTTGTCGGCGGCTGGACGTACTCCTGCAGGTAATATACGAGCAGATCGATCGTCGTGGAACGTAAAGCGAGATCCATTGGCGATCATCTGCTGCATCTTTTCGTAGTTGTCCTTGGCCTTAATGTAGGAGTCCTCCTCCTTACCCTTCATAAGCAGCAAGGTGATGTTTCCGGCTCTCTTACGGCCGGTTCGACCCATTCGTTGCAGCATGCGAATTGGCGATGCAGAAGAGTCGTAGCACACGATGAGATCGACTTCACCAATATCCAAACCTTCTTCACCGATGGAGGTGGCGACAATGGTGTTGTATGTCCCCTTCTTAAAGTCTTGAATGATCTTGAGTTGGGTCTTTTGATCCATTCCCTCGGAACCCTTTGCACTGCTTTGGCCCACGAAAACATGCGGTCGAATCATGGGCTCGTACCTCTTCAGAACTCTAGTCACTTCTTCGGCACTGTCGCGGAAATGCACAAAGATCATGACTCGTGTGGCTGGCTGGCCGTTACCATCGACATGTTCTTTCCCTTCGCCTGCATCCATGAAATGGTTTAGGATCACAGACTTGAGATATTCCAATTTAGGATGGCCGATAAATTCCGGGTTCTTGGACCAGGGTTCGAGATGGCTAATGAGCTTCTTGAAACTCTCATCTTGGACAACCTGTTTTTGCCACTTTCCGCCCTTCTGCCCGTCGGTATTCGACTTGAAATGTTGAATGTGGCGATAGAAAGGAACGATTCCATGAAATTTCAACAAGTCTATGGCATGAGCCAAGCTTGCAAGCACGGTGAAGATAGCATTCACTTTGCCCTTGAGTCCAAAGTTGGCATTTCGGCCCGTATCAGACATCATCCATTGCTGTCTCGCCTTCGTAAGACCGTATGCTGTCAGACCCATTGGGTCCCTGCCCCAGTACGCATTCATCGTTCGAAGCTCTTCCACCAGAGGTCGCAAAGTCGTCGATAAAAGGTCCATGCAGAAGATCATCTCATCCGAGTTTTCGAACGTCTCGATTTCGATATTCCGGGAATGCACGTAGTCCCGAATGTCAAGGGAGTTCTCAGTGCGGATTTCCACCCGTGAAATGTCGAGACCATCGATGACCGCTTGCACTGATTCCACGGTAGAGCCAGGCGTAGCAGTCAGCGCGAGGACACGGAAGCTCTTGTTAAACCGTCGCAGAAACTTGACCACTTCGACGTAGGCGTAACCTCCAGTAGCACGATGCGCTTCGTCCACAACCAGCAGGACAATGCGCTTGGGATCTGCGATTCCGGTCTTCAAATCATTTATCAATGTCTGGGGTGTCATGAAAAACACTCGCTTAGATTTCCACTCTTCTGCGCGGAGTCCAGGTGATGCACCTCCGGTGAGCATGGTAGTCTGGGATCGTGGAATTCCAGCAATGTCCAAACATGCCGATACCTGCTGTGAGACCAGTGGTTTGGTGGGAGCCACAAAAATGATCTGGGCATCTTTGGTCCATCGAAACCAGTTGAGCATAATCGTCGCCGCAATGAATGTCTTTCCCAGACCAGTGGGCAAGGCTACCAGTAGATTGTGATAGAGACCTTTTTGGGTGATATTGAATTGGTAGTCTCGGATGCTACCCAGATTTGTCGGGTACCACCATGTGCCGAGCGCATCATGTATCAATTTATGATGCGTTGGAGGTTCAGCTTTCTGGGGTGGGGCGAAGTCTTCTTCTTGCCGCATGGGCGGTTCGTTTTGGGCAGTCATGCCGAAAAGAGTGGTTTGTCGGAGACTCTGCGGTCGATTCGGTGCTCTTGCGCTGGATTGAAAAGTGGCTGGCTGAACTGGGCGTGATACCGGCGACAAAGCTGGCGACGAGTCGAACGCGTCCTCGGGTATGTCCTCCAATTCAAACGAAACGTCCATTGAATTGTTCTTCTGCTCATGCGAAGACACGGGTTGAGACGGGCCAGTACTTTTTGATATACTGGAGTTCATCGCGGTTCTAAATGACTTTTCTTCCTCGAATGCGTCTAGCGATGCTGCCAACGCTGCCCTCAGCTCTTCCTCGTCGTCGTAGTAGTTATTGGACTGGCGTCTCGTCCTATTCGCCTGGGGAGGAGGAGCCACGGCTACGGGAGGTGGCGGATCAGGATCTGGCTTTTTCCATCGAGGGCCACGAATACGTTCAGGGCTGGAGGCGGGTTGTGTGAGTTGCGTAACAAACATATTCTCTCGGAAGTTGCTTTGTTTGGCCACAAAGCTCCGAGACTTTGATCGTGCTCGCCCGTCCTCATCGACTTCAGAAACTCCGCGGTAGCGTGGTAGATCCTCATCAAAATCCTCATCAAAATCCGAAAATGAATCTGTGTCGGAAACATGCTCGTCATGATCACGGTCTTCCCCGCGTGAGGGCGATTGCACGCGACGCCGTTTCGCTGGGGGAGTGGGCGCATCGCCGTCTGGGGTGCTAGGCACTATGAAGTCATCATCGAAATAGTCGGACCCGGAATTTGAGGAAGGCATTGCGCCAGAAGCGGCGAAATGCTGATCCTGCGTTTCCTCACGAAGTCATCTCTTTCCATATCGAAGGCGCGTCGCGACAGTCGCGCGGTCAGGTGACTCAAATGGCCTGTTTGTGATGTTTGCATTGCGTACTACACAGTATGTATTTATTCTACTTCTAGTATGGACAGTGTTTGCTCTAAGTTGCAGTTGAAGATTAACTGCAATGTTGGAAAACGAACAGAACACTAATTGTCATTATACTATACTTGATTGCCCCTAACCCGAGATAATCCCCGACTGTTTTCGATACAGACCAGCTATAGTTCTACTATTGATATGCGTCCCTTGCGTCTCGGGAGGCGCTCTAGCGCGTCCGGGGTCAATTTTTGTAGACCACTAGTAACTATAAGTCCGAAAAGTTGTCCCTTATGGGAAGCAAGGTATCGGGTTGTACCCACTTCTCCTTGTCAATAAGGTAAACAGCGAATGCAAGAGAAACGACTCGAGTGAGAGGTCAATCTGAGACACGGCGAATGAGAAGCCAACGCCATTTTCTTGTTTTTTTCTTCTTTTTTCTTCTTTTGTCTCCTGATTTGAGGCAAATGGGGGCAAATAGCAGCCTTTGATTGGGTCAAAGTGTTCAGGTTTGACACAAGGACGCAGAGCTAATTTGCAGAGTGCAGCTTTCCATACACTGCTGTAGTAACTATTTAAAAGATGTCCCCTCTCCCTCCTTCACTCCATCACTTGTCCTCTTCTCTTCCTCCATCCTAATAATTTGTTACTCTTTCGATAACTGCCTTCTGTATCTTTCTAACACCTACACACTTGCATCATGAAGTTCAACATCCTCGCCATCTCTACCCTGCTGGCTCTCGCCGCAGCGGAGACTACTACTGCTGAGACTGCCACTGTGACTCTCACTCCTGAGCAGTCATGTGCTGCCAACTGTAAGTACTGCCTTCCTCGCAGTCTCTGCCGTCAGATCTAACCCATTCTCGCCATAGGTAACACCAATGAGCGCTGCTGCATTGCTGCCTGCTACAAAGTTCCTTGCCCTAGCGACAGCCAGGCCAATGACACCAACCGCTGTGTTGCCGCCTGTCCCCAGGGTACCGGCACCCTTGAGGACACCAAGAAGTACACCGACTGCCAGCAGAAATGCTTCGATTCCTACTTCCTCACGACTGGCGCCACAGCTACCGAGACCGGCTCATATGGCACCGCTACTAGCATTACCACCGGCACCTGGACCACGGCGACCTCGACTTCCGGCTCTGAGTGTAGGTTCCAATCCACATCATCCACCCTTTCTCCAGACTAACATATTTATAGCCTCCAACAACGATGCCACCAGCACATTCGGCTACACTACTGGCACCAGCACTGGTGTTAGCTCTACCAACGCTGCCGCCAATATCAAGCTGGGTGCTTCGAGTGCCGGTCTTTTCGGCTTGGTTGTTGCTGCTTTTGCTCTCTGAGTTGCTAAATAATGGGCGCCCCGTCTCTCGCGCCTCATTGCGTGGAGTGAATACGTTTAATTTTCTTTCTACATGTTCAATAATCCTGATACCTGTGAATGATATGATATGGAAATAATTTTTCTCGGCCTACATCAGAATGTTTATAGAGACTGTATTCCAAAGCCAGATTCTCACGTAGATCCCTTCGCCATGTGTAGACCCTGCCCTACCATGGTTACTCCCCGTGGAGATGTGATGTGTATAGTGCTGTCTGGCTTCTGGCTTGGATAGGACATTATACGTGACATTGAACCTGCAACCCGGGTCTTCACCTTGGGTTGGACTGCAGTTACCTGCAGGGAGCTGGATACGGGGAAGGCTTAAGTGGACTCACCGCCAAGTTGTTTACGAGTTTTTAAATACTCTGCTCTCCACCAAACTAGTACTCATAGCACATCCAGTGAAGCGAACCTTGGATTTTAATTCCTCTACATCTTAGATTACCGGATTCGACACCAAAGGATTGTCTTCAGACCACCCCTTATATAGAAGGTCGCAAACATGGCACCGGCAATGGAAACAAGCAGCGAGCAATTCCAAACTCTATACAGCTCCATGTCCGCCTTTGTCGACTCCTGCATGTCTGGCCACGACCCCTCACACAATCCAGCCCACGTCCACCGTGTGGTCAATGTGGCCCTCGCCATTCTCCAAGCCGAGCAAGCCCTGCATCCGACAAAGAAGCTCGACGCAGCTGTTGTCAAGCTGGCGGCCCTCCTACACGATATCGGAGACAGGAAATATCTCTCGAGCCTGTCGTCCGCCACTGCATCAGATGCCGCGTCACTCGACCCCAAGACAATGGTCGAAGTCGCGCTTCTTAAACACGGGGCCCCGGCAGATCTTGCCTCAAAAGTACAGACGATCGTCTCGCATGTATCGTATACGACGGAATGCAAAGATCCCAGTGTGATTCGGCGTCTGATTGACGAAGGGTATCCGGAGCTGGCCGTCGTTCAGGATGCAGACCGGCTGGATGCAATCGGGGCTATTGGTATCGGACGGACGTTTACGTTCCTCGGGGCACAGGGACGGAAGTTCGTTGGAGATGATGGGAAGTGGGAGATGACCAATTCAATTGAGCACTTTGGAGATAAGCTGGAGAAATTAGAAGGGATGATGAAGACGGAGACGGGGAAGAAGATGGCTGGTGTGCGGACGGAGAGATTGAGAATGTTTAGGGGTTGGTGGGAGGAGGAGATGGCCGTATCGGATTCTACTGTCAAAAGCGACTAAAAAAAAAACACATTGAACATTGGAAAGTGATCTAGTGATCTATGTTGAATATCGTGGAGTCGTGGAGCCTGAGCTTCCTGTATTTGATGTTCACGGCCCGTTCTGGACCCGAGTGGCAATGTTCAACCTATCAAAGCAGTGGGGAGAACGAATATCTCCATAAATTCAGACGCCGTGTACACGGTAGAGACTGTCCGAGGATATGTCTATCCTCACAGTAAAGAAAGAAAACGCAGAGAAATCGTCAAAAAGCCTCCATCTATCAAAATGCAGTAAATCAAAAGTACAAGTTTGGGTATTTAGGTTTCTGTGAGCAATGGCGAATTAGGGCAAAGAGACAAGGCGCGCAAACCAGCAGATAATTCGGAGGTCAGGATCAGGATATCTGATGCAATTTCGGAAATCTGATCCAGCGAAAAAACGCGCAAAACAAACGCCACTTAACGCCGTGCGGGCCTTGTATCTAGATCGAAAGGAAAAAAGTGTGGAAAGCTCAAACTCGGTCTCGTGCAAAGTCCAGGACCTCGCAGTCGTCCTCGAAGAAACCGTCGTCCGCTTTGAGGGGAGTGCCATGCTTCTTCTTGCGTCGAGTGGTGATGACCACTTCCTCGACGTTGCCGGTGCTGTTGCCGAGAGTAATAAGATTCTCCATGTCGCCGCCCGCACCAAAGGAGTGACCGTGAATGGCGCCCATTTCGTCCTCATCGTCTGCCTGATCATCAGCACTGTTGCTGTATGATCTCACGTGCACCTTGGTGGTCGGGATATCGTTGCCAAAGACCCACTGCCCAGTGGGCGGCAGCACGGTTGGGTCAGTTGCCTCAGAGGTAAAAACATGGAGACCAACCCGCTGGTCCGTATGGAAAGGCTGGTATGGCGTATTGGTCTCGATCTCTGCCTGTGAGAGTGGCTGGCAAAAGGTCCTGCCAGCATTGGATTGCGAGCTGGCGGAAGGCAGAAGCAGAGATGCCTGGACGACCTGCTCCGGGTCATATGCCAGAAGAGGTGCAGGCCCGCATACGCTTTGAAGACTGGCAGGAAGCTTGAACTGACTCTCTTTGCCCAATTACGGAGTGTAACTGGCGACCCTTGTGAGTATTTGCACTTTGCTTCAGACGGTACAACTTGAAGAATCCGTCATCCACCATGCCCAAGAAAATGAGGCCTTTGCTGCAAATCCAAATGACACGAGAAGGAGCTGGATCACGGGCGAGACCGGACAGATGAAGTCGATTTTCCCCGACATGCCGAAGTGTATGCACAGTACCTGTCGCTGCTGCACTCATTGACTTGCTGAGGCCTGCCGCAACGACCTTGCCACCCTTGATACTTGCTGCGGTTGGGAGTGCGAATCTACTTATATTAGGCAATGCAGTACCGGTTGAGGGCACACGACCCCTGACGGCGGAGAAAAACGGTTGTGTCTTGCCCCCAACATAATTCATGGCTGCCGACAGCGGGTTTCCAGGGGCCCCTTGCCCCGCAATATCATCCCCCATTGGGTCGATATCCGGTGTCTTCTTCCCAGCGGGCCTAGCTCTTCGGAAAGGAGGCCACTGGGCGCTTCGAGGCAGGTCAAACACATGGATGGTGCCTTTGCGAGTGATGATGGCTAGTCGATCACCGACAGGAGCAGTCCAGATGACATCAACGATACTGGACGTGGTTAACCGGGCATATCGTGCAATCTGTCGCACATTAGGGCTTTGGCCAGCCTGGTTGTCAGTCATGAAAGCCATAGCTCGGCAATGCCTGAGTTGCATTAGGTCCCAAACGTATTGAACGTCACCTTTCTTACTGGCGGTGAATAGCATCAGGCCATTGGGGGAGAGCGAAAGGAAACTGCAACCATTTGGAACCTGAAAAGTCGCCACGGGGTGGAAGGGAGCAGCCTTCGAATCCATTCCGTCATCAAATCTCTTTAAATCGAGAATGGAGATTGCATCGGGCTCAGGCGACGAAGTTGTCTGGGTATCCTGTGCATGGGTTGGCGGAAAGAGACCATAACCCTGAGCTTGGGTGTCCGCGGATCGTACTGGTCGTGGAGGAGGCGTGCCAGTACCTTGCGGATGATTGTTCCAGTAATGGTTCCACGCTTGAAGTCCTTGGTCACCCATCCAACGGGCACCTTTGACCAGCTCCTGTGTAACACCTCTGGCAACTTTGTCAAAGATACTCTCCCCGTCGCCCACGTCCGTGGCACAGTTTACCGACGGCACCGTTGGTGGGCTGCGAGTCTCCATTCCGTGAACTTTGCCATGCAGCAGACTCGGAGGAACGATTCCCTGAATTGATGCACGACAAGAGGACGGGGGCACTATCGCCAGCCATCTTCCCTGTATATCCAGAATCGGTCTCTCAGAGATGGATGTACGGGGATGGTCATGGTGAGATCCATCCGGGTCAGTAGAGCTCGAGGAGGTAGAGTACCGCCGAGCTTCTCCGGTCTGAACATTGGTCCAAGTCTTGCCCAAGCACACATATGCGCCAGAAGAAGAATGCTTAAAGATGTAGACCTCACCACTGATTCCCGAGGCCACAATTACGTGGTTTCCACTACTGAAAAGTTTCAGGCTTCCCACTGGCGTTGGTGCCAAAGATGGGAGACCAGGAAGGTTCTCCAATGAAGGCACCGGCTTGCCTGCAAATAAGGTTGCAAGATGATTCCCAGTTCGCAGAGAGTAAACCTCAACTCTGGTTTGATAAAACGACTTATCGTCTCTGGCTGAGCGTCTATCGTTGGAGCGGCCGCGTGCCATCGAGGGCGGAACATCGTTGGTCTCGGACGCAGCAGAAGACGTGCGACCTTCCTCTTCGTTCGGTGGGAGTGGACCATGAATGATCACAGCCACATGGGGTTGAGGCGAGGCAAGCGAATCATTGGATGGGCGACCCGCTACGATCTTCGCCTCGAGAATTCGGCCGTTGAGGCCGGTTATCTGCCCTACAAGACGAGTGCGGCGGTCTTCAATGGCGTGTACTTCTATACCACCATCGGTTCCCACCAGAAGCACATTCATGCCCCCACGTGGTGCCTTGGACGACACACTTGGGAGAGTATCGAAGGCGCAGAATGAGTAGGCCCCCTCTGTGACAGGGTGGTTCTGGCTTGGAAGATCGATGTCCGGTGCTCTGTAGAAATGTGCCTGTGGCATATGAGGTGGGGGAGGCAGATTGCTCATAGGACTTCCATAAGAATAGCTCTTGCGTCTGTCTACCGACTGCTGTCTGGAATGTATGCTGCTTCGATAACCGCTTCCGTAACTGAAAGGTCTGATTCGAGTAGGCGGAGATGAGGAGGAGGGTTGACTAAAGCCGCCCCTTTCCTGAATTGTGGGAAAGCTGAGTGGTGATCCGTTGGGAAGGTCACCGTCCATCAAATCAGTGGGAGGGGTCTTCCCATATGGTATGGACTGAGCCCAGGTGTCAGTGCGGCTGTTGAGATCGCTGTCCATGGTTTTCTCAATTGAATCCAGAGCATCGAGTACAGGCAAGGTTACATGAAGATGAGCTTGACGTTCGCTGGGGTAATCATGGTGTTCAGGCGGGGAACCATCAAGATCCAGCACCTGGTCAGGGAATGAGGATGGCTCTTCTGGAGTAGACACTGACACAGGTACCGATGCATGGGTTCTAGACATCAAGTCAGCAGCTGATAATGCACCCGATTAACCCGGCCACAAATGAATTGTGAACACATACACATCATCTGGAGGTGATGGCGTTGCTGCTTTGGCAGCTTTAGCCTTTTTAGCCTTCTTCTTTTTATTCTTTCCACTTGGTTCATGCTCCTGAATGGTGGTGTTCTGATCCGGTATGAAAGCGGGATCGTCTTCTATGGACCGGCTATGCTGGCGGATGAGATCGTCAGGTGCGGCCGGGGGCATTCAAGTGAAGGATGCCTCAGAGAGGCAAATATCAAAACACTGGGAACCGCTCTCGCGACCTTTGGTGAGGTCTGAGAACGGGGGCGAACTGGTCTGTTCGCGTTGACAAGTCCGAGCCAGAGCTGAAGTACAAAGATAGGAACCTGACGTGATCGATTCAAATTAGTCATTGATGAAAGGGAAATATGAATCCCTATATAGAGAAGAGCCCATCAAAACCTACCTATTGCAGTGCGAACCCTTGTCGCAGTGCTCACGTAGTTGGGGGACGTCGTACCTAGAGCGGAGTTACTCTTGGATACGCGGGGAAGCTTTGATAAGAGCGATAGGCGTCACACAGCACTATACTGGACAGAATAATCCAGCAAGAGTGCCGAGAAGCCAAACAGATTATATGTATAACCTCAGAGGAAGAGGTAGAGAGAGAGAGATAGTAGAGAGTAGATGATGAGGGGAAGAAGACGATCTCCGATAAGAAGGGGGGAAATGCGGTACCTGAGTCAGAGAGTCAGAGAGAGAGAAACGAGGGGCTGACCCCGTCATTCCCCGGTTGAAACTCATGAACACACGCCCAGGTCACTTCTACCTACATCATAGCTAACCTTGCTTTCTACCGTTCCATGTCTCTTTTTGGTTCCCTTTCCCTTTCTTTCTGTCTCTCCTTAATCACCTGCATCATTATTAAGCACAGTCACTTTACATCCATGGCCCACTTCCCCTAAATAGGAGTCCGAAAGTAGCCGCCTGCTTCATTAAAGAGTCCGAGACCGTGGAAGATCACGGGGCATTCGTGAACCATAACCATGACGCGAATAAGCTCCCGATGGATGATGAACGATGAACGATGACCGATCATTTGCCGAGGGATCGTCTTAGCGCATAATTGGAGAAGCAGAATAAGGCCTGTTCGCAGAACTGGAACTGAACTGGAACCGGAACTGGGACTCGTACTTGATTCAACTTTATCATTTTGTTTATTATGTGAGATGTATGAGATGATCGTCGATGGTTGCTCTCTCTGGGTATTACACAAGTGGTGATACAGGGCCTGAGGGCCAGTAGTCGCGTTGAATCTTCTCTCTCCCTTCAAGTCTTCTTCTTTGCCGCAGCCTTGGCCTTGGCAGCCTTCTTCTTGTTGCTGTTGATCATCACAATGCCTATGAAGGTGCCCACCACTGCGGAGCCTAGAAGGGCCAGAATGACGGGGATGCGAATGGCCCAAACACGTGGAGGGAAGATGTCGTGGAGAGGGTGGCCCGGGTCAACGAAAGGCTATCGTACCGGTTAGAAGTGATGGAAATGTAAAAGTCTAGGAATGCATACCATCAACAGCGTCCAGGCTGTATAGTAAAGGAAGATCGCGGTTGCGGCCAAGAGCATGGCGGAACCGACAAGTTGGCCCAGCTGGACAATAATCAGTATACGAGACACCAAACATTCGGAATAAGCATGCAATTACCATTATCGATGGAATTCTAGTAAAGGAAAAGCACGAATTCCTGGAGAAGACGACGTGAACAGAACAGTCAGGAGCTTTCCGTCCCGTCTATTGTTCCTACCTGGCCTTCCGTCACGTGACCCGCACTAGAGCTTTCACGGATCTGCGTGAGACTCGCATCCACCGCGCCCCCGGTGTTTCCTCTCTTCCTTCTCCCCTCCATCTGTACTACCGGAGACTTTGAGTCTGCATCATGTCGGACCCGGTCGTTCTGCAGTCGGCGGTTCGAGTACCCACTCCTCCCCCAGGTGCCGCATTTTCGCCAAGCGCAGGCTCTCGAAAACGTTCGCCTCCATCGCGGTCCCCATCTCCACACCGACGTCGCTCACCTCCTGGTGATTCTCGCCGAGAAAATGACGAGGCTCCCCCTATGGATGATGAGCGCGCAATCGAGCGAGAGCGACAGCTAGCGGAGCGTGTCCGCGAGCATGAAAGAAAGGAAGCTGCTCGAAAGCCGTTGACCGAGGAAGAGAAACAGGCTTCTGCAAAGGCCGAATACGAGAAGCTTCTGAACATGCGCTCAGGTGGTACATACATTCCCCCGGCACGACTCCGCGCGCTACAGGCGCAGATTACGGATAAGACGAGCAAGGAGTACCAGCGCATGGCATGGGAGGCCTTGAAAAAGTCGATCAACGGTTTGATCAACAAGGTCAATGTCTCCAACATCAAGTTCATCGTTCCCGAATTGTTCGGTGAAAATTTGGTTCGAGGACGGGGCTTGTTCTGCCGTTCTATCATGAAGGCGCAGGCGGCCAGTTTGCCCTTTACACCTATCTATGCTGCGATGGCAGCGATTGTCAACACCAAACTTCCGCAAGTGGGAGAGTTGTTGCTGTCCCGGCTAATCATTCAATTCCGCAAGGCGTTCAAGCGAAACGACAAGGCCGTCTGCATTTCATCCACGACTTTCATTGCTCACCTGTGCAACCAGCAGGTTGCCCATGAGATGTTAGCCGCCCAGATTCTGTTACTTCTCCTTCACAAGCCCACGGATGACAGCGTGGAAATCGCAGTCGGGCTCACCCGAGAAGTTGGCCAGCATTTGGAGGAAATGAACCCTCCGATTGCACTCGCGGTATTCGATCAGTTCCGAAACATCCTTCACGAGGCCGACATCGACAAGCGTGTGCAATACATGATTGAGGTGCTCTTCCAAGTGCGCAAGGATCGGTACAAGGACAACCTGGCAGTCAAGGAAGAGCTCGATCTGGTGGAGGAAGAAGACCAGATCACTCATCGCATCGGCCTTGACGATGAAATTGAGACACAGGACACGCTTAACATCTTCAAGTTCGATCCGGAGTGGGAACAACACGAGGAGGCCTACAAGAAGCTCAAGGCCGAAATCCTGGGCGAGGAGAGTGACGAGGACGATGAGGATAGTGAGGCTGAGAGCTCAGAGGAAGAATCAGACGAGGAGCAGCAGCAGATGGACATCAAGGATCAAAGCAACACTGACTTGGTGAACCTACGTCGGACGATCTACCTGACGATCATGTCTAGCATCGACTTTGAAGAATGCTGTCACAAACTGATGAAGATCAATTTGCCGGCCGGTATGGAGCCAGAATTGCCGTCGATGATCATTGAGTGTTGCTCCCAGGAACGCACATACTCCAAGTTCTACGGTCTGATCGGAGAGCGATTCGCAAAGATCAACCGGCTCTGGTCCGACTTGTTCGAGGCTGCGTTTGCCAAATACTACGACACCATTCACCGCTACGAAACCAACCGTCTGCGGAATATCGCGCGCTTCTTCGGACATATGATAAGCAACGATGCTATTGGCTGGCATGTCCTCTCGATAATTCATCTCAACGAAGAGGAAACGACCTCCAGCAGCCGAATCTTCATCAAGATATTGTTCCAAGATCTTGCAGAGCATATGGGCCTAGCGAGCCTGCAGTCTCGCTTCCGAGACGAGATTCTGCGACCAAGTTTCGGGGGTCTTTTCCCTACGGAGAATCCGCGACACACCCGCTTCTCCATCAACTACTTTACCAGCATTGGCATGGGTGTACTGACCGAAGATATGCGCGAGCATCTCAAGAACCTCCCCCGCCCGACCGTGCCCGCATTGCCAGCAGCCGCATCACGCTCCCCATCCCGCTCCTCATACTCCTCATATTCCTCTCGATCCCGGTCTCGCTCCCGCTCCTATTCCTACTCCCGGTCTCCGTCGAGGGACCGCGGCCGCTCTTATTCTCGCTCCATCACACCGTCCTCGCGGAGCCGGAGCTACACGCCATCGCGCTCGCGGTCCCCTCGCCGCAGTCGACGCGACGCATCTTATAGTCGATCTCGGTCCCGAACACCAGCGAGTCGGTCCGTATCCAGGTCGCGCACACCCCCAAGGCGTGGCCGAGCACGCTCCTACGACTCCCGCAGCCGCAGTCGCAGCCGTGCCTCTAGCCGGTCTCCTAGCCGCAGTCCTTATAGATCCCGCCGCTCAGTCTCGCGGTCCGTCACTCCGCCGCGCCGTAGAGCTCCCGCCAGCCGGCGCACCCGCGGCAGCTCAAGATCGATCTCTCGATCTGTCACGCCTCCTCGTGAGCCTGTGAGGAGTGCCAGGCGGTATTCCTCACAGTCGATATCCCCTCCGCCTCGTCGAGGCCGGGATCAATCTGTCTCCCGCTCCCGCAGCCCACCGCGCAGAGATGTTTCACGGGGACGAAGCTACTCGCGGACACCTCCTCGGCGGCGGTAAACGTCCTGTCATCTGCAGTCTAAATGGGGCTTTGGCATGTAAGAATGATTACGTTGACTACCGTCTGGTCACGTTAAGATTGTGCTTTTCATTTTTCCTGGGGTTTTATAGGGTGCTAGGAACAAGGGATGAACTCATACGGTGTATTTCAGTCAATTTTCTCGCCTTTTTTGAGGCAATCCCCAGATACCATGAATACGCCAATTGATAGTTTTAACCAAAATCAAATCAAATTCTAATGGGTATCTTCCGTACCAACACGTCTATATAATGCACTACCATTCCAAGAACCAGCTCAGTCAGTCTCACCGGCTTCCCAAGTACACCGGTCACAACGACACATTCCACCCAAAGCACCAGAAGCCCACTCTCTGCGCTTCTTGACCGGCAGTCCAATATCACAATAATGGTTCAGAATCTCCCGATCCTTGGCAATGCCACCAGCCTTGAGAGGCTTCATCTCGATGGTCCCATCACTATTCGTCCTCGACCAGACCGCCATTTCATCGTCCCGCCGAACTCGGAAGGTAATTTCTCCACCCCATTCCCAGCAGACGTTAGGATCACACGAGTGATTTGCCAGACACCAGAGCGGATGCACTGCACACAGTTCCGGGCCGCCATCCCACGTTGACAGACGACCAGAGGCAGTACCACGGAACTTGGCATAGAGAGTATTCAACACCCAGGTATCGTAGCGTGCGAGCGAGGCATAGGGATCAATTTCCATTTCCTCGAGGAAACGGGTCGGTTGAAGAATATTGAGCTGGAACGAGAATGGCAAAGTAGCGTCCGCGTTGGCATTCGCGGTATCAATATCGAATTCGTGGAAATCGCCCCAAATATACTTTACTTCCGGCAGGTCTAGCGCATTCACGTCCTGCGTGGCGGACATGGCCAGGGCACGACCCAGCAGGAGCAGGTACAGATAATCTGCCTTATCCTTGGGATCGGAAATATCTTTCCCAATAGACTCCAGACCGTCTTCCAGACCGCAGATCGCACCGTGGTAGATTGTCTGGGCTTTGTCGTGGCACGCCTGGCTGCAAAAGATCGTATCCGCGCAGCCCTCACAGGCCACAGGTGGCTCAGCGGCAGACAGTTCAGGAAGGGGCGCATTGCAAGCGTCGCACAGATCATCGTGAAGACGATTGGTAGCTGTGAGAAGTGAGGATTCGCGCAGAATGATCTCGTCTGCGGCAATATCTTCTTTCGCGAAGAGACCGAGCTGCACAGAGACCTCTTCCTCGTCGGTTGAGTCGTGTAATGCCGGTAGAGCGACAGCACGCACTTCGCACTTGGGCGCAATCTCTGCAAGTCTTTCGTTCAAAAAACGCAATTCCTCTGGAGCGCGACGGTCCGGCTCGTGTTCGTTCCAAGGATAGAGGACACGGCGAGCTCTGCCCTGTGCTGGAAGGGCGGCAGAATCAATTGATTCCAGGTCAATGTCGCCCTGTGTATCTGTGTGGAACTTGTAGATCGTCTTGATCTGATCCATCTGCTGGTTTAAGACTGTTGTTGCGGACGAGGGAGTGGTTTCTAGATCGCGCAATAACCCAAGGCCGCGCATGCCAAACTCGTAGGCATCACGATAGCATCCACAGCGCACGAGACTGCGCACTAGCACAGCATAAACGTCGCCGATGAGCGCATTGTATTCCTCCTGCGTAACAGGAACCGTGCCATCATCCTCATCCTCGTCCTCACCCTCATCGCCATTAGCCTTCTGGCTACATTCAACGACTTTCTTAGCGTGGAATTCGAATCCGTCTGGATCTACCACAGATTCGAGCAGGGAGAGTGCGCGGTAGGCATCGGCGGCGGCGAGATCGGGAAAGCCGAGCTTTTCATAGAGGCGGGCTCTGTCGAGGTAGAGGTGTGGATTGTGCGGGTCTGCACAAAGCAGAGCAGTTGTATGTGCGCGAGCCTGAAGCAATTCGGAGGCCATGATCACTTCCAAGCTTGCGCGCACTATACAGATAGTCGATGGTTGACATTTTGATAAAGTTGATGAAAAGTCCCCGCTTTGGATTTTTCGATGTGGGGCTTTTTCCCTTTTAGGAAGCGAGTTGAACTATAACATTTGCAGTTTAAGAGATTTAGAGATCTAATGACTGATCATTTAAAAGTAATGCCATTCTCAATGTTTTTCACCAGAAAACGCCCTTATGCCCAGCCCCTAGAAACAGTCTGACTATGAATAATGAAATATGTAAAGCATGGTACATGGGCTGTGTTCCAAGGCTATCACATCACCTATACTTCTGTCAGATACGCTTCCAAAACAGGTAGGGACGATAGAACAAACCAGGCAGTTCTCGTCGAGGACAACACCAGCACCCTCGCCAGGGCCAGCAGCGAGGCCGCCGACACCGCCGGCTTCACCTTGCCGACCCCGGAGAGTGGCAGCAAGACGAGCAAGCATACTTCTCTTTTCGCAAGTCAGTAACTGGATACGGAGATGTCCGAGACATCTGATGGGGGAGCGGGTGACTCTACCGTAATGTAGGCCTCGTTCATACCGCCGCGGCGATCGACGTCATTCTGGCTCATGATACGATAGCTGTCCGAAAGACGCTTTCGGCTTTGGAGACCACCGAATCCGACAACATTTGCCTGGTGATTGGGGTCGAGAATATGGCAACCGCGACGAGCCTGTTCTTGGGCGTGTCGATCTGGAGAGAAGATCTTGATCGTATCATCGATGCCCGACACTGCAATGGTCGGCTCATAAGGGTGGCCTATGTGAAACACACGTTAGAAGCCCGTAGTCATTGAGATATGAATATAGGCTTACCTTGAACGACGTTGACGACCTCGCTATCGCCCTCCAAGATATTGACCAGTTCGGTAGTTTCACGGTTCCAAATGAACAAATGGCCCGAGTCACTGCCACTCACCACATATTCGTCATTCAACCCGAAGAAATTGACGTCCTTGACGGTCTTGATGTTGCAATGACCGGTAGACCCGTGTATGAGAGGAGCATGGCGTGTCAATTTCAACGTCTCCTCTTCGTGACTTGCGAGTTGCTCCCCGTAGATAAAGATGCTCGTCGGGCTCTGAAGACTCCTCATCAGAGTCGACCAAGTCCATATGCCAGCCATCGCCCTCAGGACCATCACTCTCGGCGTCGCTGAGGTCTGAGCCATCTTCGTCTTCTTCATCTTCTTCGCCATCATCGCTGTCGCTTTCATGGTTCACAGGTAGGCGTTCAAACACGTCATCATCGGTAGATTCGCGACCATCGCTGACCGAAGAGGTCGAGGTTCCGTCAGTCACTGTCGGTGCAGAGCCAAGAGCCCTCACGAGTTCGATGGTCCGAATTGTTTCATCCTCCTCGTTGGTTTCAGCATCATCCTGGGATCTTTCCACGGGAACGTCACTGTCGGATTCCACAGCTGATGTATGAAGGCCGCCGAAAGCACGGTTGACGAATGAGTAGTTGACACCATTGCCAGCCTGCATCAATACCCCTCGACCTACGCGCAGGATCCAAAATCTAGTTGCAGAGGCTCGGTCAAGAGATCGAACCTGCGAAGAGGGATTAGACACACGGCGTCTGTCCACGCGAGCAGCCGTGGTCCCGATGTTCTCCAGAGGCAATTTCACGGCGTTTCCGAAAGCAATCACGGCAGCTTTCTGAGTTTGAAATACGATTCGTGTGGAGTCATGTTCGAACCGCGAGGCATCCACGTTCACGATAGGGGTATCTCCCGCCAATTCCTGAAGATAAGGAATAAGTACGTCGTCGATCGCATCCTCGTCGGCATCCGCGTCTAGTGGAAATCTTCCAGATACTCTTGGACCAGAACCAGAAGAGCCACGCTTGAAACCCTGTAGAAGTTCTTGTCGGCCCCCCTGAAGCCATAGAAGAATCGCCTTGAGGAAGTCGTATCCAAACTGCGCCTCTGGGGCAATATTACCATCCTCGTTTGGCGCAGGACAAACCTGCCAAAAGTGGGCAGCTGAATCAGGGGCAACTGAAGGGTCCGTAGAGTGTAGAAACACACGCGCGAGAGTTCCAGCGGCTTGCACGAATCTCCACGAGGCCTGGCGGTTCTCGCGAAGAGATCGCTCAAAAGCAACGGTGCTCTGAGATGGATTCATCGGATAAGTCCATTCCCGCATGATTGTGTCCATCTGCGGCAGGTAAGTGCTTGCCAGGTCCACGACAGACTCAAACGAATCCTGATACGGCATTATGCCCGACTGATCAGGCTCTGTAGCCTCTCTGGAGGTCTCCCTTAGTGAGAACAATGCCTGTCGAAGCTTCACGAGTCCTTTCGCAATATCCATGCTCAGCCGCTGAGCATCACTCAGCACCGAGTACCTAGCACGCTCGAGCATGTCCTCCGGCGTCTCAGCTCCCTCTGAAATGTCCGGGAATGGAATATCTGAAGATTCTCCATTTCCGTATTGAACGCGTAATGTATCCGAACCTGTTGACCGACGTCGTGAATGATGACGGTTGCCGCTCTCCTGTGACGACATTGATGCGGGCTTCGGGCGTTTACGCTTTCGGCTTCGCGAACCATTCTTGCGACGTGTGCCTGTTGTCTTTGACTTCGGACCCTCTTCAGATGAGGCATCACGAGCATCTGGACTGCGGACCAGGTCGAAGCTATATATGTGATCTCCAGACCAGCTGACTACCATTTCATCTGGATTCGCATCGCTGATCTTACATGCGGTGATGTGCCCGTCGTCAAGGTGCCGCGCACGGCGTTTCCCTTTAGGTGCAAATCGTCGCACGCATCGCGTTGCTTTACCCATCAACTCATCATCAACACTGCCGGCGATAGGGGTAGAGACGTCGGGGCTGCCTCTTTCGGCCGACATATCTCGCCCAAGCATGCGCCGGTCATGCAAAAAGCAGTGCAGATGGGCACCACCCAGGGCGATGTAGTGCGGTTGAGTAGGGGAACATGAAATCGTGTTGAGATCAAGGCTGAACTTTTTGTAGGAGATGAGTGGCGGAGGGACATTAGAATCATCATGGTCCAAGCCCGGTCGGTAGGCCATGAAGCCCTGGCCACCCCGGGGCGGAGGGTACGCAGACGACGGCTGGCGCAAGTCCCACTGTCGAACCTCGCCATCTTCAGAACAGGTCAGGAAGAGGTATGGAGACGACTCGGTGACAATCCGCTTTACGCGGTCAGCATGGCTCCGGTAAACCCTCGCATTGGTGTTGGCTTCACTCAGATAACGCGTCCCTGCAAAGAAGTCGTTGAAGCGTCGGCTCCGAGCCGAAGCCGCGAATGCCGAGGTGGCATTGGCATCGCTGTTGCTGTTACTGTTGCTGCTGGAGTGTTCGATGTCGAAGACACGCACCTGAGAGTCACCGGCGCAGGTGATCAGAGTGCGATCATTGGAATGTGGCATGAACTTGACTGAGAATATGTTGGCCTTGTGACCCGTGGCTACGGTAGTATTGAGCGAGAAGGGAGCATTTGAGGATTCGGGTTGGTATGAGTATATGTTTAAATGCTGGTCATCCGAGCCTGAAGCTAAGAGACGCCCTGAACGGGACCAACTGCGGCGGCATTAGCAACCCATCTCTACAGCGAGATACCCGGCTGGTTGGGAGCGCAAAGACATAGCGTGGGGGCATTCCACGTACCTAAGAGCGTTCACACACCCTGTGTGTCCGCCAAGCTCATTCACGATGTCCAGATCGTTAATCCATTCCTTCGCCCCATAGATCCCTCGGAGGGCAGTTGACGATAACTCCCCGCATTCTCGGCGCCAGAGACGGTCGTACAGCGAGTCCTTCATTATAGCGTTTCTCCGTGTAGCTGCCGGCAGTAAAGAGTCGACTACATGCGAGTGGCGATCATAGTGGGCTGCGACTGCTGCTTTTAGGAAGTTATTGCTCTTTATTTTTTGGTTCTTTTGGTCTTGGCGATGCCGGTCAAATGAAGGTGTGGATGACGTCAGGAACGGAACGGTCAAGCGGGCAGTCGTAGAAGGATTGACTATATGGTCGGATAGAAGATAGAAGTCAGATAGAAGAGAGTGATACAATGAAGATAATCCAGTTCAGTTAAGAAGCTTGGGAGATCGTAAGCCCGAGGAACCGGTTTGACAGTTGAAATGGCTGACTCAGCCGACCTGCCCCGTGGAGACCTTGTATAGATTCGGTTGATGTTAGGGTTGCATTGAGAAATTAGCAGACTGGTAGCAGATTAAATTATGGATATTGGTAATTGAGATGGTACCTAGCTAGGTGTATACTTATCCAGGTACTTCTCTTCGAACTTTATCTCCTTTACTCCGTAGTTGATTCTCAGGTACAGGTTACTTGACCCAAAGATAATGTCCTCATTACTAATGAAAGTATCATAAAATACAGAGTGTGGCTATCATGTCCATATAATCATATTCTATTCCATATCCCAACACGCGGTGCGCTCATATCCCGCGGAATAGTCAGGCCCTCTACGAGTTGACTGACCGACTCCTTTCCGATCGAACCAACTCAGCTTCGAGAGTACGCATTGCGTTGATCTCCTGAATCATGAGCTGAATTGATTCGGCAAGGCCCCGAGTGACTCGGGTGAGTGCTGATTCCTCCAAGCGCTCCACTTCTCCAAAGCCTAAAATGTCAAGACTCTGAAGCTGTCGCTGGCATAGCTCCAACTTTGCATGTAGGGCGTGCAACTTCTCCTTCCAGGCTTGGTCGAGCGGATCAACAAACGAAATGCCGTCTCCTGAGTATTCGCGGTCGTGCTGGACCAACCTCGCTTGTTCAAACCATAACTCAAAGGTCTTGACGGCCTGGCTATACTGCCCGCTCATTCCACTGGTCACAAGGTCTGAGATTTCTTGTAATATCTGGGAGAGTACCTGAATCTGCGCAGAAAAGTCATGAGAGCCACGATGGTTATGACAATTTTGGAGCCAGCCATTCAAAGCCTGCGCATTCAGCTGGGATTGGCGCATCTTCTCGTCTCCCAGTATGGAGCGATATTGCTCAGCAAGACTGTCATACTTGCTGCGCAAGTGAGCCTCCGATTCAGCTTTCCAGTCGTTATGCCGTTGAAGTGAATCCGTATGGAACAGACTGAGCTGGAGGAGCTCTGTTTGCATGGCTGAGATATCCGGCCAGGATGTTGGGATAAGTAGACTACCGGGCTCAGGGCCAGCCCCGGGGGTGGGGGTGGGCGGTTTTGTTGGTTTCTTAGGTGAATAGTGTTGTTGATAAGATGAGAATTGCGGTCGGGATTTCTGTGCTGTTGGTGTCGAGTCTGGTTGGATAGGTTTCGCACTGGACGGAACCAACTGACTGCGATGTCGCGTGTGGCCTCGGACAGCTGGTGGTGGCTTGGACCCGGTTCCCGGCGCCTGCCGCAGTGAAGCTGACCGCATCGGACGCTGTGGTGGCGCCATATCGGTCTTTTTAGGAGAGGGAGGTCTCGGAGTAGAAGTAGATTGCGCCGGCGCTCGCAACGGAGCTTTGCGCGGCGACGGCGGCCCAACTGTAGGCGCAGGGCCTTTTGCAGAAGACGATACATTGGGTTTGGTGGTTGAAACCGCTCTCAATGTGCTAGGTCGTATCAGACTTTGGCGACGAGTAGGCGCGGAAGGCTTCGTGGTGACGGCCGGGTTCTGTTTATCTTCCTCGGTGGCCGTCTGACTCTCTCTCCTTGTCTCTCCGCGCTGCGGCAGCTTGCTCTCCGGTGGCGGGAACGGCACCCGTCCCGAGCCATTGCCATTATCTCGTGAGACATTACTGCGTTGAGGGAGTAGGGTTCGGCCCTGGTTGAAAGCCCCGTTGTCTTTCGCCAAGCCCTCGACCGGCGAGAGTTTAGAGGGAGAACGAGTACTATTATTTGTTCGTGAAAATGGGGGATTTCTGATGGATGTCGTAGTATTCGTCGAGGGGCGTGTTATGTTGGAGGTCTGGAGCTGTCATGTTAGGGGGTCTGAAAGGCTGGGAGAGAGAGCGGGGATGTTCTGAAGGAGACTGACAGGTATACGAGGCTCGCGCAGTGAATTGGAGCGCGTGGGAATGGCCATGATCGCGAGTCGTCAAGTGTCAAGCATGAAGGAGCGGCATCGCACCCGGTCTCGAGGTCGACCGTGTGTTTAGGGAGTCGATCACGAACGGTTCTTCGGGTCGACGATCCCGCTAAAGCAAAGGTGGAGCTTCGGAGCTTCCTATGTTTACATTCGCTTCACTTGAACATTACAATGCCTACACTTTACTAAAACATCTACATCTCTCTTGATGGACAATTGATCTAAGAAATAGCTCGTTGTCATGGAAACTCTATGCGGTGTATGGCGTAGCATTGGACATTGGCCTCTGTTCAAGGAGGCCAAGGCGCAAAGAAAAGGAATCACACTTTTGAATATCGAGATCTATCTCTATCCCGAATCAGACTCCCAGAGACAGCGACCGACTCATTTGTGCAGGGGACTTGGACAGTCGACCGGAATTATTAGGCTTAGTCCCCGATGCGGTTTCAAAGCTCCTTTTTGGGATCAAGCTTCTCCAGGTAGATATCAAAAGACCGACAAAACTTCACAGGTTGCCGCGACTAGGGAATGAGACGCCCTCCACGGCCGGTTCGTCGGCGAACCAGACAACCTTCTCGCCAGCACCCTGGTTCACCAGAGCGGAGGGAAGGCTGCGTCCTTCCTCGGTGTCGAAGATCTTCTTCAAGATATCCTTCTTAGAGGCGCTGGTGGTGACGAAAGCAATGTTGAGGGCGGAGGTGACAACTGGGAGAGTAAGAGTGATACGCTTGGGCGGGGGCTTGGGAGAGTTGCTCTCGGCAGCAACCCAGGCGTCCTTCTCGCGCAGCTGGGGGTGGCCGGGGAATAAACTGCAGGTGTGGCCGTCGGGGCCGCAGCCCAGGAGAATGAGGTCGAAAATGGGCAGCTTGACGCTGTCCTTGGCAGCAAAGGATCGCATCAGCTCCTCCTGGTAGAGGTCGGCCAGCTCCTGAGGGTCGTCATCACGGACGTGCTTCTCATCGATATGGTGAACCGTGGGAGCCCCGAGTTCCGCAGGGATCTTGCTCAGCAGCTCATTTTTGAGTAGGAGATAGTTGCTATTCTCGTCGTCGAGAGGCACGGCACGCTCATCAGCGAAGAAGATGTGCCATTTGTCAAACTGTGCGGTATCTTCGGGGGAGCCATTGCCGGGAGTCAACAGAGCCTCTGCCAGCACGGCGGGCAGGGAGCCACCGGAGACGGCAACGCGGAAGGTGTTGTGGCGGGTCAAAGCAGCAGCCTGGCAGCGGAGGACATAGGTCCGCAATTGCTTAGCCAGAGCGTCGGTATTGGGGAAGCTAAGGAGATTGGGTTGAGAAGTAGCCATGGTCTCTATCTCTGGATGTTTTGCCTGGATGAAATAGATGGTTCAAGAAAAAAGGGAAGGGTAGCGGGGGTGGGCGGGGCAATACCGCAGTGAGGAACCGGCACCTATGGTTGATGACGTCGTAGAATTCTTATCACTTTCCATTTCCACCTATAGCGGTCAATGATGACTTATATAGCGACTTATACTAACCTGTAGGGCTTCGGGGATATCTCCATCTGCTACTATAGTCATTGCGTTGCTTGTTTAGGCCTCGTGCAGGATTAGAAGAAAGACCTGATTTTTCCCCAGGGAGTTTATCTAGAAGTCTCTCTTTAGGCCTAACTAACGCCCAAGACACCGGGGAAAGTCTAACGTGGTGACTTGATGTCATGACGCCAATACCAGAAAGGACTAGAAATTGAGGCATGTGGTTTACGTTTACATACTAAATAAACGAATAATCTAATAAACTACTGGGGCCAATGCCCGAATGCCCAAAGGGATAGTCGCGCTAGTTGATTTATTCAGCATTCTTGTCCCTTCTTTCTTTCTTTCTTTTCTTTTTCTTTTTTTCCAGCTGTTCAACTCCCCATCTCTTCCACTTCCACTTCATCATGCCTTCTCCCGCGGTTCAGATTACGCCGCAACCGCAACCCCCGTCTGTTCCCCCCGTTTCACAATCATCCCCGACCTTCGATGTCGTTCGCTGTTCGCGCTGCCAGCAATCTCTCAGCCTGGCAGACCATACTACTTCTGGGGCTGTTAAGTTCGGCCTGAACTCCTACTACTGTCATCGCTGCGCCGTCAAGGTCGGATTCGTACGATGAGGACCTTGCTGAGAGCTATCGAACCTGAAAACACCAACACCAAACTACAGGCAGAGCCTAACTCTTCTTCCTAAGCGGATTCCTGGCCATTTGTTTCGACATTTCCCTTTCTTTGTCTCACTTTCCCTTTCTGGGGTGGGAGGCGGGGGCTGTGTGGGCACAGCCGGACTCTCCAGAACGATCGCTCGGCACAAATTGTTCCCCTCTGGCTGCTTGATAAGAATCTCGACATACTACATCGGATCCCGGGCAAATATCAAGCTCTATTCACGATCGCCACAAGGAAAATGGGCGTGTGCTTGCTCCAAGGCATCGAAGTTGAGAGAAGCTGGGGAGATATGGAAATAGCGAGGTCGACCGATGATGCGACTTTATAACGGGTGCTTCTTCCTGTGTCCAGCCTGCAGGTCACTCCTAGGCAGTCATTATTCACTGCAGCAGCATGTACACGATGTCTGAAGGGCTGAGTAATGTTTCTAGCATATCATTGAGCATGGTATTGTCTCTTGAGCCATACATTTCCATATTCCATATTGTCATGGCTTTCTAAATCGCATCTAGAAAGCTGAAATGAATCTTTGAACCATTCAAAGGCTAGATTATCAGCCGAGGCTATGATTCCAAATAGATAACCCAGGTGGAGCGAGAGAGGCAAGTACCAACTATATTTGTTTTCAGCCCATACTCAATAGTCAACTTTCCATCTCGTCATTTGACGATGTCATGCCCCATCCAGGGAACGAGGATCATTGGGGTCCGGGCTTTTCTTATGCGAGTTGGAGTTACTCAGTTTCCCAGACTCGGAGAGAGTTCACGATATTGAGGGGAAGGGGAATGCCGTGTAACCACGTTACCGAGTCCGTGCGGGTTCGCGACACACCATCGAATACAGTGCAGAAGCAGAAGCACAACTGGTGGAGACACCAGTTCCTACCGCACTCGCAGTCAGCAGCCAGCCACGACCATGTCGAGCTGCCGCTGCAGGTACCTGTTCGCATCTCCACGAAACCAATAATCGAATCGCAGATCGGTCAACGTCCAATCATCCAAGCTATTGAATGCCTCTTTGTCTGATGGATCATGTTAGTGCTCTAGGCCGATCGCCGATCTCTGTCTGAGCGGATCAGATCTGGTTCAATAAGAGCGAGAGCTCCACGGTATCTGCAGGATAAAGCCAATGTGATCGATATCGGCGCTCCACTTTCCAACATAGCTCTTCCCCCTTGACGCCTCACAGCACGTCCGATCTGGATCTGGCGGTGTAACTCCGAGCATGCTAAGCGCTACGGAGACATGTTGTGAAGATCTGCGTCTTGTCTTCCGTGCACCACCCCACTTGTGCCAATGTATATCCGGGATCCAGACGATCCGGTCATTGGGAGGCCTGGCTTGGCGATGAGGAGAAAAGAAAAAGCAAATATGCAAAAAGGGAAATACCCTATGAAAAGAAAGAAAGGAAGGAAATATGTAAAGAGAGAAAGGAATAAAGAGAAGAAAAAAAGAGTGGATCACACCATAGAGAGCTGAGCTTCGGCTTGACAGAAAATGACATATCGCAGACCGACGATTGATCTCCGACATGACAATGACACATGACTGCGCTGGCTCCGACTTGAACTTGTGTCTGCTCATCTTATTAACTATAGCGACCTTGTTTAAGATGTGAACATATCTGAAATATTACATTATATTCTCTAGATTATCTCCAACTCTCCAAGTCTCCTGTTTCCCCTTCCCTATAATAGCAGCTTGCGAAGTATTCGTTTCTTCGTGCATGTGTCGGTCAGACCAATTCGTTGACCTGCATTGATTTAGCAGAAGGCGGGTAAGTCCGATTTCCTTAGTCTTTTCTGTTTCTCGAAGGTGCTTCCTTCATGCTTGATGTCGTGTGTCACTCGTCTCAGACAATAAGACCGACTCCCCCCACGTTGATGTCTTGGACGAGCTGAGCTAACAGCAAACCTGGTCGGACAAGTTTACTCTGACTGTTTTGCAACCCAGTAAATACTGGCATCAGGGCATCATTAGACAGGAGTTTTAAATATTTGCCTGCAGCAATGCCGTTCCTTGGCCGGGAAAAGGGACGTCCAAGATCCCGCAGGTCAGATGATGAATTCGTTGTTTTCCTCCAGGGGGTGAGCACGTCCACTTTTGTCCGGGATATTCTCCATCGTGGTCTGACTGGAAGCGTAGGTTCCTGCCCACTGCCGCTGGCAAGAACTGAAGGACCTCGTGCGTCAGACGGCTCTGCATATTCGGCAAGCCGTAGTATACGACGACAGTCATGGGTTCCCTACTGGCCTAGGGCAGATCATTGTGAAGAACGAAGACGAAGCCTGGTGCACCTATCGTATGTGCGCCCTGTCCAACTTGTCTATGTCTTGATTTTAACGAGATGCATAGACCGACTGTCAACCAACGGATGGGATGGCCACAGCTTGGTCGTGACGTTGGCACGCACCAGCGCGCCGACAAGGCCTATTGCCGGGCCCACTAGAAGTCCACCAGCAGCAGCAGTGATGCAGAATTATACCCATGTGTCCGGTCATTCCTCGCCTTCATCCCAGTCCAACATGGTCATGCCTCCAAGACCCATTTCACCAGAGTAAGATCCCATAGCCCAGCTCTATGGATGTTGAACCCTCTAACCACAAAAAGATCCACTCAATCGACTAGCCCTACCTACCCGTATCCAGATTACTCCATGATCCGACCAATGGCGATACCACCCCAGCATTGCATGCCCATGATGCCCGATCCGATGATACAGCCGATGCAGTGCTTCCCGCCATCCCCACTGATGCATTCCCCCTTATACGATGTACAAGGCTGGAACATGATGCCAATGTACCCGGTGTCGCCAATCCAGCCACTCCATGACACGGGTGATGCCTTTTCTCGCCAACATCCACGCGAGCCATGGGCCAACCGCACCGACCCCAGCAGCCCGTCAAGTGACTCAGCTCAACAGGCAGTCTACATCCAGACTCTGAATCCTGCCACTACGACAGCAGACCTGAAAGGTCTTCTAAATATGGATCAACGACCCGGCATGGCGCGCAGCGGAAGCTGGGACGAGGCAATAGCTGCCCCGGAAGATATGAATGCCCCTGATCTAGAGTCCAGCTACAGAGACCGGAATGGTTGGAAGAGTGGCCAGGGCATTCCCAGCAAGAAGACAGTTGATCC
This sequence comes from Penicillium sp. DT28, assembly GCA_036712075.1. Lineage (NCBI taxonomy): Eukaryota > Fungi > Ascomycota > Eurotiomycetes > Eurotiales > Aspergillaceae > Penicillium > Penicillium sp. DT28. The sequence continues at coordinate 571,920 of JAZHLO010000002.1, forward strand.
CCATAAACCGCTAGTTGTGGATGGATCAGGAATGCAGAAGCGGTCATTAGAACTACTGTCGACATAAACGCCGACTTGAGAATAAAATGCAGAGCATTATGGTGTTTAGTCTTTCCTGGATAGCAAGGTATTTGGTATGTCAATTGAAGTGATCCTTCTAAATCGTTCCATCAAATCCAAGAATCGCCTTATTCAGTTCCGTGTGCCTCCCAAGAACCAATTAATTCCAAAGTATCATAGGCGTCACGCGCCATATCCAACCTGGAATTTGCCAAACGCACCACCGTCCCTGTGTCCATGAGTGTCCAATTGATCTCTGGGTTGTCATCCAATGCCGTGAGTAGAATGCCTACCAGAAGTCCAATCATCCAAGGCCCAAATCGAGGTTTAGCTGGACATTCGAATGGCGTAGCCCCAAAAGGCATAAACGCCTTCGGTTCTTGCGATAGATGCTGCCAGCGTTTTGGGTCAAAGGTTGTCGCATTGCCCCAGATGTCGTTGTTTAAATGACATGCCTCAATATCAGCCGCGATGATTTTGTATGACTCGGGGTCTTTTTGGTCCCCCCACCGGTATGCACGAAATACTTTGCGAGTGGGAGGGTACAGACGAAGAACCTCCCTCACAATATCCTTTGCCGACGCTCCTGTCGAGAGATCTTTTCCTTCGGGACGCAGTTCAAACTGTTCTTTTGAGGGGGACCCGGCAAACGTCTTTAACACTGTGCACAATTCGGGGTCGGCAGTAATGAACCGCACCTGCAAGAAACCACGAAGCACCACACGCCACATGGTTTCAAACGATGGAAGGACAAAGTTGAGAGCATTATGTATTCCTTCTCCATGACGAGGGAACACTTCTCGGAGAACAGTTTGCAGCTCGTCGTTTTCTTCATACCTGACGATATGACCTATGCCCTGTTTTGAATTCATCCACCCACGATTGATGCACTGAGCAAGCTCAGCGAGTTTTGAGCGAGGAAGATCATGATTCACTTCAGAGTTGTTGCAAATACAGGATAAAATTGCGTGAAGGGTGAGTACCTGCACCAAGGTTGTGACATTTACCCGAAAACCAGGGCGATCTTCGCGAGAGGCCGGAGACTTCCAAGCTCCATCATCGATATCGAATCCACCTTCAATCCAACTCCGAACTTGGTGGGGAAGTCGACAATGTATCTTGAATGGCTCGAGCTGGGTGGGAATACGCTGCTTCATTTCTCTAACGAATTCCTTAGCTCGACCGATGTCCGTGGTCGTAAAAGCATTGTTGATCCCAAAAACAGTGCGTAGCCTCTTACTTGGAAGCGCTTTCGATTCCTGGGGAGTGAATCGATTCACTTTACCCCCAGGAGGCATGGTCCCAGTCATGAGTGTGCGGCATAGGTCTGGATCCGTGATCCGCTCAACCTGTGGCTTCAACTTGGGTTGCAGGGCATGAATCCGAAGGATGGCTATGAGAAGGGTCAAAAGAAACAAGAGGAGCATAACTCTGTTATGAGAGTCCGAGGTTCTGGGAATCGGAGACTCCCAGAACTTGTTGAGTAAGGATCTCAATAGGTCGTGTGGCCACATGACAACTGTAGTAGAGCCGTAAGAGTGTGTCATTCCAAGGTTTGTAGTAGAAAGTAGTATGAGGAAAGAAAATAGAGGGTGTGAGAGTGAGAGAACCAGAGAGGTAGAGATATATGCTCTTATTTATGCATCGGTGCCTCAGGTGCAGGCATCCAGTGTAGGTATCTAAAGTGAATATTGTTTGATCACACTCAATATATTAAGGATGCCAAGGGGCATTTCCCCATTTGAATTAAAGAATAAGATCATCAGTTCATTTCAGACTATCGTTGCCTAAGTTCGTGCGAATGTAATTTTCATGACCCGTCAAACATCAAACCTGCAAACAACCAAGTATATGCCCAAACGCCCCTTTCATCAAACCAGGATAAAAGAACAGCATGTCAGAATACAATCTGCATAATCATTTCGCATGGTTGACCATCTCTGCATAAACATCATCAGGAATCTTCCGCACTAACAGCACCGTCAAAGCAATGATGTCTTTGGCTTGCAGAGGAGGGAAAGATCGAAGGAGTTTGTTGGGACTAATGAATCCGTTAGATATCTCAAAATCATAGACAGGAGCTGAACTTACCTCGGACTCTCAAGGATCTCATCCCGCATACGAATGAGCTGGGCAACAATACACAGGATATTCAAGTGTGGTCCATATGCAAAGAGGAAATCCCACAGATGTAGCACCTCTGGTAATGGGGGCGTGCAAGCACAAAGTGTCAGTACAGAAGGGAAAGCATACAGCTCGGCATGCATGCCCTTGGAGAAGAGATATGCAGCCAATTTAGGCTCGACAATCTCCAAGCATCGGTCAACCAGCCGAAGGCCCCTATGGACTCCATCCATGGTGCTCCGGACATACCCAGGGCATTCCATAGTAACAAATTGGTGAAAAAGAGCAAATGCCTCCACCTCACTGCGCGCCGCATACAAGAATGGCGCACATAGGACATTCATGCCCTGGACATAAATTGCGGTATCCCCCACAGCACCATCCACACAGCCTGGCTCGGGCTCTTCTGCAATACTGGGAGGTGTGTTTACCAGAAGCTCCATCTCCCGTCGTCGGGACGAGGAAGGGCGGGAGCGAGGCTTCACCTTGGAGTCGTGTAGTTTCCACGCCACTGCATTCAGCAACCGGATCAAACTTGCCTCTGTTACACGGCGCTTAAAAAGAGGGTCGGTAGCAAGGGTGCGAAAGGTATCATTGCGTATTTTGGTGTAGGCAGGGGAGCCACCACGGTGGACAAGAGCGAGGTAATCATCAGTTGGGAATGGAGGGACATGAAGAAGTATGAGCCAAAGGTAGATGCGATAGGGAGACTAGAAGTAAGTAAAGATTAATATTGCCATAGATACCTCAATCAGATAGTCAAAGCGCATACCATGCCATCACCATCCGCATCCACCCTGGTCGATAGAACGAGATACTTCAGCTCTTGTAATGCCTGCTGAGTTTTCCCGTTCTGTGGGCCATCACGAAGTAGGTTTTCAAGAAGAGACCTTTTTAGCCCTATGCTCGAGCCTGTTTTTCGTGCTGGGCGCCTCTGGGTGGGAGCTGGCGCGAGAACCGCTTCACGAGTTGCCGCGTCACTGTTGGAACGCGCCCGTCGATGTACCGGTGCCCGGACCGTGTTATTTGAAGTTGTTGACGACGATCCAGAATCAGCAATGCGAGTACCTTGAGGAGGAGATTGGGTTTGAGCAATAAGGGCGTTGGAGGTGGTCAAGACCTGATGAGACTGGATCTTGCGTAGTGTTCGCATTGTCCGTGGTGAGGCCGGGACCTCGAGGTCAGGGAGGTCCCAGGAAGGCTGAGATTTGGCCATTTCTGGACTAGTAGTGCATTGGTATTTGAAAAAGCATTTTCTGCTAAGTTTGGAATATCGAGAGTAAAGTTGATGTCTTGGGGCTTCGGTGGAGCTGGTTTTCTGCCGTTGGAGAAATGCGGAGCACGCGCCTTCGTCCACTTCTCAATAGGCCACTAGTTATTGTTTACTACTTGGGATAATCATCTCCGATATATTGCATTGTCGTGACTGCTACGCCTATCGCCTGAAATAAGATATTCAATAAGCAGAGTATCAAACCCCCAAACACCCCCAACGCCAAGACCATCATTCATACTATTCAAGCTTGCGCACTTCCAGCCTCGTGTCGACCACCATTCCCGTTCTCCCCACCCATGATGCTGCGGACGAACTCGTGGTACTGAAACACTTCGCCTCTCTTGGCTGCACCTCCGGACTTGGCAGGCCGACCACCAAATGCCCGCCGCCCCGTAAACCCGCTGAAGACTTCGTCAATCTGTTGTTCTGTCAATGGCCTTCCCCCATCCTCGGGCACGGTGTGTAACAGGGCATCGCGTAGTTCAGCCACATCGATCTGACCATTATCGTCGTCATCAAATGCAGCCAGGGCATTAAGAAGGTCTTGACAAGAGGACATGGGAGCCATCAGCTGGGACAATGTATCCAGAAACGTCGGAAAGTTGATGGTCTGGCTGGAACTTGACGGAAAGAAGCGCGACAATGTAGACGGCGAGGAATCTTGGCCTGCGGGACCATTAATGATCATCACTTGTTTGGAATCAAAAGGGAAACGGATTCACCTACCCAAGTTCCTAAGCACATCGGCCACATCATCCTTGTTGACTAGCCCGTCGTTGTCGCGATCGAGAACCTGGAATGCCTCTCTGATCTCTCGGGCCACAGTGGGAGGAAGTTTTGCGGCAGCTTCCGTACTGGCACCTCCCATTCCACTCGAGCGGATCCCCATAACGGGTGATGAAGGTCCAGGGGAACGCGCGCCTTTGGTGGGAGAGGGAGGCAGCTCTCTGGTGAACTTGGGCTGCGGAATGGGATCGGTCCTAGGGGATACATCATCACCATCGGCGGCCGTATATGACTGGTTGAGCTTGCTGGGTGATACAATCGGTGTATAGCCACTTCTGCTTGGAGAGCTACCGGGTGTGCCAGGACGAGCTGAGGGCGGGGAATTCGGTGTCGAGGGCCGCCTGAAGGGCGATGCCCGCGGTGACCCAAAGGAAAGCGGCGATGGCTTGAATGTAGGATTGCTTGACTGTATCATACTTAGCGACCAGGCCTGACAAGTGTCAAGTATCAATTTGATATCGTACCATTGTGTGTGGGGAAGTTGAGAACCAAGTCACCCATTACATAGATTGGAAGCAAGTAAACAATGCCCCGGCAACAAGTCGGCCCGATCGCACGTGCGATAATCAGATTTCCGCTTTGCGGTGGATTCTTTGTTATGTATCGAATTGGAGCTGTCGCATTAGTCTCGAAGTTTTGACAAGTAACGTATTAAAATTCCACTCTGTACTCTGTACCTACTCCTCGGACTAAAGAGCAGACTCCCATAAAGTACTGAAAGTACGGAGTAAAACTGTAGCTGTTATCGTCTATCGTTCACCCCCCGCGGTGGAGATCCGCCTTTTTTTGACCCCTGAACCACTAACCATCGTTTTGGCTGGATTCACGGTGATTGGCACGATTTGGACACCTTAGCCGACCTTCGTGGATATGCCATCCGATCTTTCTCCTTCCTGACTTCCCCTCGACCCTCAACCATGGCGTCGACGTTGCCGTATCGACCGTCGAACGAAACACTGTCTACGAATCTCAAGACGAATGGCCTCCCTCGACTGTCCCCCGCACCCTCCTTCGTAGGTCGCTCGCCCAGTGGCTCGCATTCCTCAACCAGACGCACATCCACCGACAATGCGGTCGGCTCCAAGCCTCGGCGGTGTAAATCGCAATACCCGCTGGATTCGCCAGAGCGCCATGTGGAATACATCTTGGTGGCCTCGTTCCACATCGACCGTGGTCCAATCATGGAGCACCAGTACCCGGCTGCGATCAGTGGTGATGAAAGCATGCTAGCGGAGCTGATGCTTCCAGACCAGACCCATGTGCGGAGCCAAGATTGGACCATTTTCTTTCTGCACAAGGACACTAGCGGCGACGATGACGAGGAAACGGAGGGTGGAAAGAAGAAGAAGAACAAGCGCAAATCAAAATATCATGGAAATGAGGAAGGCGCCGACATTCAGCATGAGAATCCAGACGAGGCCTCCGACGGCGACAGTGACGACGACGACGATGACGAGGGTGGGGAAGGCCCTCCCTTGATGTATGTGCTGAACTTGGTGAACACAAAGCAGGATAACACGGTCCGACGGTATGTTCATGTCTACCCTTCATGGCGATTGATCTAGGGACTGACAGACAGACAGTGGTGCCGTTGTCAAGGCCATGGCCATCTGTACAAGACATTCATTCCTTCACATCTACAAGGTAAAACATTCACCCTATTCCTCGTACAGACGGCAGGCAACTGACAATCATAAGCCACTCCTTCTGCTCGCGCTAGAAGACTACTTCAAGTCGCCCTATCCCGAAACCCTCGCATCACTCTACGACGCTGTTAACAACATGGACCTCTCGTTGATGCCCAAGATGTCGATACTGGAACGCCATATTTTACAGTCCAGCAACACCAAGGAGATGTTCATCGAGAAATTTGAGCAGATGATCCGGCAGCGGGAGGAAGAAGAGATGGAGGATGGCGAATGCCCGCCATCACCCAAGAAAATCAGTCGATATGTCTTGCCGAGGGACACACACGAGTTCGAATCGAAGGTGGTCTACAACGATATTCCCATCCCGGTCAAGATTCCCACCGTGATCTGGCCGGAGACTGTGGGTGACTTTTCCCTAGTCAAGCTTATCCAGACGTTCGCTGGGCCTCATGCCACCTCCCCTCAACCTTTCCCACTCCACCCCCATTTGACCACCAGTGGCCCATTCACGCACCCTATAATCGTTCTTGTCAACTCCATTCTCACACAGAAGCGTGTCGTTTTTCTTGGACACAATCGACCATCTGGAGAGGTGGCCGAGGCAGTCCTCGCGGCCTGCGCATTAGCATCCGGTGGGATCTTGCGCGGATTCACCCGCCATGCTTTCCCCTACACCGATTTGACCAAGATCGATGATCTCCTCAAAGTCCCTGGTTTCATTGCGGGTGTGACCAACCCTACCTTTGATAATCACCCCGAATGGTGGGATGTCTTGTGTGATCTGCCGACGGGTCGTATCAAGATCTCGAGCCACGTTGAGTCTGCTCCCGTAACGGAAGGGCTGCTATTCTTCCAGCAGCAGAATGCGCTTTTGCCAAATCATACTTCGCACGCAAACTCGGATCCGACAGGAGACAATCTATTCATGCAGGATATCCTGCGCAGCATTGCCAATCGACATGGCGAGAATGCAATCCGTGCAAAATGGCGGGCCTACATCACCAAGTTTACCCGAGTTGCTGCGGCCTTTGAGGAGACCGTCTATGGCGCTTCAAACCTCTACATCATTGGCCCTGGGGAGGAGCTTTCACCCGATAGCCCTACTGGCCAACAGACCGATGCATCAGACCCTTCATCGCTTCGGGGGCATGGCTACGTGTGGCCCGATGAAATTGCTAAGCAGCGTGAACTATCTGCGTCGGTTTCAAGAATTGAGGGCTGGCGGAACACTCGGTCATATTACTCCTATATTCAAGATATCGCCGCTATGTACTTCCCTGCCCGGCCCATTCAACGACCCGACTTGCACCATCACCACGACAGGCTGCGAACTTTGAAGCTTTCTCATACCGAGTCTGCCGCTATCTACATGGCGCTCTCTCATGCCGTCAAAGACTATGCCGGTATCTGCCAATTATTGACAGTGGCACCTGAAAACCAGGCGGGTCTGTTCTACCTCAGCATGGGACTCTTCCACCCCGATCAAGTCGTACGTGAAGCGACGGCCGAATTACTTGACCGTATCGCTTCACATCCGGCTGGTCGTCATTTCTGGGCTCACCTCAGTCGTTTCGTGAAGCTTGCTTACTTCCGGGTGAAGCGCGATCGTGATGCAGCCCAAAGCCCGATCTTGGGTCCCAGTTCTCCTACGGCAACCAACGCAGGTACTAGTTTCGGCGGTGAGCCGCAGAGCCTAGTTGGCGTTGCGCTCGGGGACAGTATGTCTCGGAGAAGCTGAATGCCTGTTGATTCCATCTTTGCTTTTGAGCGCTTCCTTTTTATACCCGTGGACACCCTTTTTCACGTACATACCTTTTGTTTACTGTTCAATTTTCACGAAATGACAAGGATTTATACCGGTTTTGGTTTCAATGCTCATCGTTGATCGTATCTGCTTGTTCATATTTGTTCTGCATCTATTGATGCGTGTCTTCCTGCCGTGGAGACTTATGGATATACTCTTCGCTATCGGCGTTCAGGAAAACAAGCCTGGTCGTTGACCGCATTCCAGTATGTAGGTAATTTGGTCTTCCATATGCTGCTACGTGGATTGCACAGCATGCTAGCTGAGAAGTATAGCTCTGGAGCCTTCCTATTATAGAGCTCCGAGTTCAATACTGACACTGATATCCCTCTCAGTAATATTGATAAACAGCAGACGTCTTCACATCCCCAACCCTGGCAGGTCTAGGATGACCACACGTAGCATGAGTAGCAGCACCGTTGCCATATTCAAATCCATGCTGATAGAAGATGCTGACAATCTCGTCTCTGCCAAGAGCGATGGCGCGCGAGAGGGGTGACTCTTCATGAACATCCTGCCGATCCGCATTTGCGCCACACAATAAAAGCAACTCCACCATCTCGATGTTGCCTCTCTCCACAGCCTTAAAAAGAGGCGTCTGGCGAGTATAACCGCACTTGTCTACCAAAGCTCCACGGTCAAGCAGAAGCCGGGCAGTAGCTATGCGGTTGTTATCAGCCGCACAAAACAGTGCCGTGGAACCATTCGAATTCACTGCATTCGGATCGGCACCCCATTCCAGCAGTAACTTGGCAATACTCAGGCTTCCACTGATAGCAGCTTGAGAGAGCGCAGTCCGGGCTATGCTCTTCCTGCTGTCGGGATCAGTACCGTGCACCAGCAGTAGCTGGACAATGTCGTCGAGTCCTCGGAGTGCAGCAGTTCCCAAAGCAGTCTCGCCACGATTGCCTATCTTGTTCGTTTTGGCACCGTATTCTAACAGGAGCGAGACGACATCATCGTGACCATAAGAGACAGCAACCATCAGCGCAGTGTGGCCCTCCGAGTTCGTTGTGTTCATGTCGGCACCACTATCCAGCGCGAACTTGATCGAGTAGATCCCGCCCATTTGCACCAATGCGATGAATTCCTCTTTGGATCTCGTCAATTTGAACTTCATTCGGCTTATCAGGCTGGGCTTTTTGCCCGGTGCAATTGCAGGCACGGCTGGCTGTGGGCTGGATGCTGTGGAGCTGGATATACTTGTCCTGCTTCCAATCCTGGGGTGTCTCCTGCTTTCTGTTTCCACGGGAATTGGACGCGTGTCAGGCTGCCGCGCCTGCGATACTACCTGCTTGTCCGTCCCTTGGTGCATCAAGCCTGGTTCTGATAGCACGGGAATCGGAAAATCATCAATCGGCGAGGTTATAGTGGCCCACGGGTGTTTGGAGGAGTCATCCCTGTCCTGAAGCTCCAATGCGATGGGAATTGGGAAGTCCTTGTGTATTGCTTCCTTGTCGGAAAGGCCCTTTTCTAAGTACTGGACTTGAGGCTCAGTCGGGTGATCTGAAAGTCGTGGTATCGGCTCCAATGAGTCAACAGCTTGTGATGTGATATTCTTCAGGAGATCCTCCTTATATGCCTTTCGCAGAGTCGACAGCATGATAATATCACGATCTTGGGAAGACAACTGAGTGGTGATACCGGCATCTCGCAACTCTTCTTGCAGCTTTTCCCATGCGGTCTCTTGATCTATACTTGGAGAAGTCTCATCCAGAGCACTCGAAACAATCTTGACCTCCCGCTTGCCGGACTTTACATCCTCGATGAAACCCTGCAATAGGCGATTCACATTATTTTGCGATGATCTAAAAACTCAGTCAACATAGTCACTGATCTCGGCAGCGAGTCAACGCACATCATCATATTAGCATTCACGACACTCAATTCGAAGATTAAATCCGAGAATCGCGCGCGAATGTCCGAAATATGGCTGCGGCTCCACTCCCGCTTCGGGGTATTTTTGAAGCTTTTGCAAATCCAATAGCGCGTGGTGACAGCTTTTCAATATCTTCTCTAGTTCCGGATTGGCGCCATGCAGGAATGAGGACTGCACCTCAGCGGTGCTCAGCACCGTCAAAAGCAAACCAAGTTCGTTATGCGCCTGAGTGATCAGGTCTGTCGATTGGCGAGTGGAGTTATAGAGTGATTCGGCCAATGGTTGGAGGACGGCGATTTGGTGGCAGTACGCTGGCACCTTGGATAGGGCCATCATAGGTGGAAATAATAATATCCAAGTTTGCCAAGGGCCAAGGCTACTGGGGTTATTGAAAGGAAACAAAAATGCGGAATCGTTGGGAATTGGAGCTAAGTGATATAGTCACAGTGATCGTCAAGGCTGTGCGTTTTCCGCCCCCAAAACTAATTGACCCCCTCACACTTGCATGATCAACGTGATGAGCATGATGGTATGAATATCGCACGTTCTAGCGGATTGTACTTGGTATAGATTGAAGTAATTGACAAGAAGTGGATATAAACAGATGGGCTATTCGCTGACATCAACATCACACATGACCCTATCTCCAGGAAAAAAACAAAGCACCCTTGGGTACCAAAACACAGAGTATAAACAAGCATTAAAAGATTAAAATATTTCCGTTAATATGGCCCCTAGCGCAAGTCCGAGTCCCAGTACCGAGACAACGAGCCGGATATCGGGCAACGGTGCTGTCAACCTGGCACCAGACATGACAGTATAGTTGCCGACGGTGACATTGGCGTTGACAAAGCCCGCACCGCAGACGTTGTTGATTATTTTGGCCGAGGGCAGATATGTGGTGTCGAGAGACTGGCCGTCGACCGTGGCCCAGAGGGCGAAGATGTTCATTGTATCCTGCAAGCACCGGCCACAGGTCAAAGGGCCCGAGCTGACGACGCTGCCCAGGGGCATAAAATAGACAGAGTAGTCATTTGGTGTGGTAGTGTTCTGCACCGTTTCGATAAAGCAGTAGTTCAGAGTCGTGGGGTTGGTGAGACAAGTCGCATGATACATTGGCTTGTACGCCACCAAATCTTGATACGTGCCCTGCACAACAGAATTATTCCATTTATAGTCCTGGCCACAGTTGTCCTGGTGGAGCATTTGTTTGGCCAGGTCGGTCATGATGGAGGCGCATCTGGACACGGGCTGCGAGCACGCCATGTTGAGAACGCGCGTGGTGGCAGTGGCAGAGGCCAGCGTATGGAAAAAGGAGTTGGAGTTCTCCAGCAGTAGGGACACGGCGTGGCAGTCTGTCACAGTTGTGTTGGACAGAAACTTCTTGAAAAATGATACACAGGAGGCATTGGCAAAGTTGATGGACATGGTGTCAAACGCGGTAGGCATATCCGAAGTCGAGGTTCGGGCTAGTAGAAGACTGCCGTTTGCTTCTGTCGCGGCCAATCTGGTCTCCGCATGGAATGCGTTCCCGAGCTGGAATGAAGACTCCTCGTGGTGATCGTGATCGTCGATATCTCCACTCGGAGCCGCAGCCGATCGCGGAATGTTGACATGGCCTGATATAGTTGTAGACTGAGCCACTGTGGATGCGGGTATAAGGCATATAATAAGAATTAGAATTAGCAGGCTCTGATAAAAAGAGCCGGTAGCTTTGAACAAGCGAGGCCGCCCGGATGAAGGAGTGTGGGTTGGGATCGAAGAGAGCGACGTGCTTCGACTGGAAGCGAAATTGGGATCCATGATAAGATCGAAGTAATGAACGACGCGGGGGCTGAAAGCAAACAGATAGAGCTAGGGCTATGAACTATGCGACATGACAGTGGCAGTCATAAGCCCCGTGGAAGGTCAGCTCGACATGAAGGGAAGGTAATGCAAAAGGGTAGAAAAGCAGACAAAGACGGGGGGATGAGGTTTTAGACTTTGAGTGCTGAACATGGACTTGGCCGAGAAGGCGCTAGTGAATTATAGCTGGAGTCGACGGGGGACTAGATCGTTCGGTGGAACTCGTGGGACTGAGGTCCGTGGGGAAGGCGAAGGGTTGGATATTGGGCTATGTTGAGACGAACATGTCTAAGATATGTCTAGATCATGTCATGTCTATCATATCTTAAGATAGAACTACAACTATAACTATAAACATCAACTACCTAGGTATGAATACAGACCATCTTCAATCTCAATGATAAGACTGATAAGGACCCAATTAGGTAAGGCTTCGTCATTTCCCCCACGTCGACATTTCTATTCTACTATTTTCCTCAATCATGTCCGAATCCCTCGTGCCCGAAACCAGGGTACTGGCAGTGGCCAGCCATGTAAATGTCCCCTCCCTATCTGCGCGCTCGATCTAACGTATCTCTAGGTGGTCTACGGGTACGTGATCTAGTCTTAGTCTGTAGTCATAGCTAACGGCCACCAGCCATGTGGGAAATTCCATGGCCACCTTTGTCATGCAGTCCATGGGATGTGATGTCGCCTCATTGAACACGGTGCATTTCAGTGTGTCTCGCCTCGGATGATTCCAGTCAATGATAGTCAAATAACCCTGATACAGGCAACCACACCGGATACCGGCAGTTCAAGGGCACTCGCGCAACCGCCTCGGAAATTACAGACCTCTACCAGGGTCTTTGTCAGAGTAACCTGACGGACTTCGATGTGATGTTGTCCGGCTATGCCCCGAGTGCCGCCGCCGTAGAAGCTGTGGGCGACATTGCCATTGACCTGAAGCGGAAGGCCGAAAAGAAGCCGGGCTCATTCTTCTGGGGTGAGTCAATCCACAAACCTTTCGGTGATATCGCTCTTTAACCATTGACCTAGTGTTGGACCCGGTCATGGGTGACCAGGGCCGGTTGTACGTTAACGACGATGTCGTTCCGGCTTACAAGGAGATCATCCACCACGCAGACCTTATTCTACCAAATCAATTTGAAGCCGAGTGTGTTACACCTTTGCCTATGATCGAATATCGCACGTCTAACCCCAACCCCGCAGGGTCCTTTCTGGAATCAAGATCACCTCTCTCGCCACTCTGGCCGAAGCCATCACCGCCATCCATCGCATCTACTCCGTTCCCCATGTCATTATCACCTCCGTTCAGCTTTTCAAGCTGTCCCAGTCGGGTAACACCCCCAGTCCGCCGGAGAACTTCCTAACTGTCATCGGCTCCACCACACACTCCGATGGCTCACCGCGCCTTTTCCGGATCGACGTACCAGCCCTCGACTGTTTCTTTAGCGGCACGGGTGACATGTTCGCCGCCCTCATGGTGGCCCGACTTCGTGAAGCGGTCGTGGCTGCGGGTGAGAACCTTCGAACCACCCGGTCGTGGGTCTCCCCCGACAATGTCCAGGCCAGTGATCTGCCGCTGGCACAAGCAACTTTGAAGGTGCTCTCTAGCATGCACAGCATTCTCGAGCGGACCATAGAGGCCCGCAATGCGGAGCTGGCGGCTCTCGTATCTGAACAGAATGGAGATGGAAACGCTGAAGAGCAGCAGAAGCGCGACCATCTGCGCCGAACAAAAGCTGCCGAGGTGCGGCTGGTCCGGAATGCGCATTTATTGCGGGATCCTGTGGTGCAATTCGAGGTGCAGCCGTGGTCCAAGGAAGATCTCCCAGCACAATTGAAATAGAGGTACAGTGTGAGACCAATATTTGTATATAGATTCATCATTAGATCCAACAAAGTACATTCATAACTTTTGCGATGGAGTCATTCTCGACACGTAAATTCATTAAATCTTGGGCTGGTTCCAAATATATGCCGTTGTGTTTTACTCAAACGCCGGTGCTGCCGAATCCACCCGCACCACGGACACTCTCCTCCAGCTCCTCGACGACGGTGACTTCGGGGGTGTAGATCTGTAGGCTGTCAGAACAATGATCCATGGATGGCCTATAGGGCAATCAACGTACCCTCTCCAGAACCAGCTGGGCAATGCGATCACCCTCCTTGACTGCATTCCCACGCCATGGCATTAGCAAATAAACCGGCTCCCACGGATCATGACCACATACCGGGAAAGTCGACGTCAGAGTGGTTGAACAGAAGCACCTTCACCTCACCACGGTAGTCAGCGTCGATGACACCGGCACCGGTGTCAATGAAGTGCTTAGAAGCGAGACCGCTACGGGGAGCCACGCGGCCATCTAGATCCAGAATCGAACGGTTAGCCACCGTTCAGTCCAATTGCCATTGGCCATGCAGAAGGACCGGCAACTTCGAACAAGCATCAGGTCGACGTACAAGTTCCCTCGGGCACTGCAATCGCAATGCCGGTGTCAACCATAGCCTTGCCCTTGGCGGGGATGACCGTCTCCTTCGCACTGTACAAATCGTACCCCGCAGCGAAAGCAGAACCCCGAGTGGGGGCCTTAGCAGAGCCCACCAGCTTCTTGACAAGCAGCGGCGGCAGACGCTGCTGGATAGAGGTCACGGCAGGGGTAGGGACAGTCATGGCGTCGGTCTTGGTGCGTTTAGGTAGGGGGAGGCGGGGAGGGAGGGGGGTTCGCGAGTAGTGGTAGTAGTAGAGATGGAGTCGGCGGGAGGGGTGGTCTCTTTGGTCATGGCCAGAAAGAGGATGAGAAGGAGAGTTCAATTGGGTAAAAAGAAAGGGAAAAAAGCTATGTAAAAGGTCGAAGACAGGGCCCCACCGAATTACGGTGTGGTTCGCGGTGAAGTCCCTTGCGCGTGCGGGACGCGTTCCGGCGGTGAAGGTGAACTAAAGAGGTTTGTGCAGTTTGCATGCTGCTCTCCCCGCTCATAGACCGAGGGTTGGCGGGGGCCGAGGTTGGGGTTGACTTGATCTCCACTTCAGTATATATCCAATGAACTCTTGATTCTTTGCTCTGTTTCCCTCTTTGCACTCTTGCGTCTTGCGTGTGGCGTCTTATCTTGCATCTTCATCATGGCGGGAGAAGTCCGCCAACCCATTGATCTCCCATCGTTGGAGCGGTATATTGACCAGCATGTGCCCTCTCTCAAGTCTCCTCTGGGACTGAAGCAGGTGAGACCAGACCGCCGAATATAGGTAGCATGGACCGATAACTCATGATATATAGTTCGGCTTCGGTCAATCCAACCCTACTTACCAGCTTACGAGCGCCGATGGTAAACAGTACGTCCTTCGCAAAAAGCCCCCGGGAAAGCTGCTCTCAAAGACGGCACACCGGGTGGAACGAGAATTTCAGATCATTCAGGCACTGGGCCAGACCGATGTACCGGTGCCCGAGGCTTTATGCCTATGCGAGGATAGCAGCGTGATTGGCACACCCTTTTACATCATGGAGTTCCTGGATGGGCGACACTTTACAGACCCGGCGATGCCTGGAGTGAGCGCCGAGGAGAGGAATGCACTGTATGTGAAGATATCCTTTAATGGCCCAGAAAAGGACAAAACTCACCATTTATAGATGGAAATCCGCAGTGGAAACGCTGGCCAAGTTCCACCGGGTCGTTCCCAAGAGCGTGGGTCTGGAGAAGTTCGGCAAGCCGACGGGATTCTACGACCGACAAATTGCAACGTTCACAACGGTGTCCAAGGCGCAGGCACAGGTGGTCGACGTCGACACCAAGGAACCGGTGGGCGAGCTGCCGCACTTCGACGACATGGTAGGATTCTTCGCACACAAGGCGACGCAGCCGCGCGATCGAGGCACGCTGGTTCACGGAGACTACAAGATCGACAACATCATCTTCCACCGGACGGAGCCGCGAGTGATCGGAATTCTAGACTGGGAAATGGCGACCGTGGGCCATCCACTATCAGACTTTTGCAATTTGACGAGCCCTTACATGATGGACGGGGCGGACAGTCAGAAGGAAATGTTCCAGCCTGGGCGAGTGCCGGGGTTGCCGTCACGCGAGGACTGTGTGCGCTGGTATAGGGCGGTGGCGGGATACGATCCGGCAGAGGACCTGCTCTGGGGTGATGCGTTCTTCGCCTTCCGAGGCTCCGTAATTATGCAGGGTATTGCGGCCCGTTTTGCAGGCCGCCAGGCAAGCAGTGCACGGGCAGTCGATTACGGGAAGCGGGCCAAGCCATTTGCTCTGTATGCGTGGGAGCAGGTAAAGCAGGTACAACGGCAGTCTCAGCAGAAGGGGAAGTTGTAGAGATGTACATGAATAGAGAAGAATTATTTACTAGGGGACCGTAGAAAGCGCAATACATTACATACATTACACCTGTCAGCGGCACCATTCGGTCCACGTTGGGGTCGAGAACCCGTCCATTTGTCTATTTTCGTGTTCGTGCGTTGCGCCCGCTTTTTCAAGTTTTATCATTATTACTCCTATTATTATTGCTATTATGATTATGATTATTATTATTTTCTTCATATTCTCGCTCTCGGTCTCGCTCTCGGGGAATTCAGGTTACGTGTCCCGGGCAGATTACCATTGGTCAGAAAAGAAGGAATGAGGCTACGTTTGGGCCCTAAGGCTGAGGCTCCGGTAAAGTGAGGCTGAGACGTGAAGAAGAGAACGTAAACCCCATTAACCCGCAAGACCGCAAGACCGCAAGAGGAGTAGGCAGCGAGGAGAGTGCATAGTGAAATAAAATCCAATCTCGGCGCGGGCCGCGTATTACCTGGAAGTTGAAAGAGGGGGCTGACGGGCTTCTCCTGAAACGCAACGTGGATCTTGTTGCGTTGTCAATCCGGGTTATGTACTTGGTCATAGATGGTAGTCGATAGTAGATGGTAAATGTAGAATGAAGGAAGCTTATAATATCACAATCCTGATCATAGAAGTGCCGAGAAAAGGGAAAGTGCCAGTTAATACCCCGGTTGATGGCCGAAGTGCGAATAGTGGAGCCTGGCGAAGGTGAAGAGAATCCTGGGATGTGCGACCGGGCCTCAAATCCTCCGATTGTCATCTGTCGAGTCTGGTGACGGTACCCTGGTGATATAGACAACCTTGGAATAGGATGACAATAAGTAGAGAGGAACGAAAAAGGATAAATGTTAATAACATAAAGGAAAAAGAAAAGAGCCTCGCATGGCCCACTCAACCACTCAACTTCCAAGAGCCTCAATCCCGCGTCTCCGTCTCCGTCTTCTCTCCAATTTCCCCTCTTTTCTTCATGTCCATTTTTCTTCTCTTATTCTTTTTTGGGTTCTAGTGCTTTTTTTCTATTTTTCCTTTTTTGCTTTCTGCTGATATCCATTTTATCCTCGTTTTGAGCCTCAACTAGAATTCATTCCCCTCCCTCAGCCTACCCTACTGTAAGTCTCTAGCTCCTGACCTTTTGTACCTTTTGTACCTATCTTGCACCTTTTCGACTCCTCTGCTTTTTCACCTCTTCACCTTCCCCTCATTTTACCCTGCTTTCGTGGCCGTGGCTCCGTTGTCGGGGCTATGAGGCTCCCCACGGATATAACACTCCGGGCCGTCCGCTAAAGGGTACAGGCACCGCTCTTCACATGGTGTTCGATCAATCTTCCTCCGAATAAACAGCAACGACCCTACCAGCGAGACAGACGGGCAGCTCTATGCTCCCGGTCTTGTCTTGATGACGTCCGACACCTATGACTCGGACGATGCCATGAACCGCTCCCCGCCCCCGGCGTCGCAGACCGTCGAGTACCGAGTAGAGGAACCCCTCCCGCCATTCGTGTCCAGCGACGACGTCGCAAGTGCCAAGGGAACGCCGGATCGTTCCCGTAAGCCGCACCTGCCGGAATCCCAGACTCAAACGTGTCATGGCGACTCCGTGCTGATCCACTATCTAGCGCCAAACCGTCCGGATATCACGGCCCATGCCCGCAACTTCCCGCTGGCACCTTCACCCCCAAGCACAAAGACAATTGAAAATGGTTATCCCGCGGAGAATGTGCAGGCGCCCTTGCCGCAGGTGCCGGTGCCGGTGCCGGTGTCGCACGATCTGAAACGTGAAGGTGGAAGTGGAAGTGGAAGTGGAGATGAAAGCGAACGCGATAATAGCAAAGCGCCGCGCAACGAATCTCTCCCCGCACCGGTAGTACCTATGAGCATCAAAAATGTCTCCGTGTCACCGAAGGAGTATCCCATACTGCCTTCGATTCAAGCTCCAGACCGAAGACCCTCCGAAGACCGCCTGGGGACTCTCAACAACTCGACCAGACGGTCCCCCGACAATATAATATCACTTCCCTCTCTTCACTCCCTACGCTCACCTCCGTCGTCATGTGTGCCAGCTTCTCCAGACAACGGCAACGGCAATAGTCGAGTCCTTCCACCTATCCGATCTGCCCTCGACGGACTCTCACCCACCGCGTTTCCTCCTCACCCCCGACTCAGCGGGTTACCACCTCTATGCTCTTATCCCGGGTCGGCATCATCACGCAACGACTCGCCTCATGACCGCCAACTACCTCAACTCCTACCCCAGCAAGTCCCACCCAGTCCATTCTCACACTTATCACCCGTCAGCATCAAGGATGCATCCAACAACCCATCTCCTGCCTCCACTGCACCTTTCTGGCGAGGGCCACCGCCTCCGCCGGCTCCATCCGAGCCAATGTATGCGGCATCTCCCTACGACATGTCGCCCATGACCGCGAAGAGCCCCGCAACAGGCTATCCCACTCCCACAGAGCAAATTGGCCCCGCCCAGGGGCCCGTGGAACGGTCTTCGTTCGACTCCCAAGCATCCACCAATGGGATGCCCGCTACGGGCAGTTACAAATGCAGACATCCCGGGTGCACGGCGGCGCCCTTTCAAACACAATACCTCCTCAAGTAAGTGTAACGCCGTATAGGCAAAGGCTTTTTACCCTAATGTGCGAACACCAGCTCCCATGCAAACGTGCATTCTCAAGATCGACCTCATTTCTGTCCCGTAGAAGGCTGCCCACGTGGCGTAGGCGGGAAAGGATTCAAGCGCAAGAATGAGATGATGCGCCATGGCCTGGTGCATAATTCCCCAGGCTATGTCTGTCCTTTCTGTCCCGACCAGCAGCATAGATACCCGCGGCCAGATAATCTTCAACGGTGTGTAACTCTTGATAAGAGGGCTGTCGAGATTTATTGACTGACCCGATGCTCTTGGATAGGCATGTCCGAGTCCACCACGTCGACAAGAACAAAGACGATCCTGTCCTCCGACAGGTCCTCGCACAGCGGCCCATTGGCAGTTCGCGAGGCCGACGGCGGAGGATGAACTCATAAGCCGTCCGCAAGCTTTTGCCTTCTGCCTTTATTTATTTACAACTTACGCGTGACGAATTTCCCATCTGTGATACCTTTCCTGTCCAGCTCTGTTCCCACTCCCGTGTCTGTTCGTTTTCCTGTTTTTCAATGATACCATATGTCAATATGCTAGAAACATGATGATACACGGGCCATTCGTTATTTAACAGCGTGTCTTTGGAAACGGTCACTCTTTTTCTTCTCGATGCGAGATATTTGTCATTTTCTCCTGTTTGATTTTGGGTCATGGTCTGCAAAGGGCCGATAGCGGAAAACGAGGAGTTTGGTCTGTTCTTTCGTATTCTCAAATTCTTTGAAATTATCTCTCTCGGAGATTCTCTTCCAAGGTTACTGACCAGTGATCTGGAGAATACCCACGGTTCCTTGATGGTGCAGGGTACTCTTGTCGTTAGTCTTCGTATTCTAGGGACTAAACTCGATAAACGGGAGAATATAGTTCCGGTAGTAGCAACGGCGAATCCAGAGAGCAAAGTGAAGGCGAGGTAAAAGTAAAGTGAAGGCAAAGTGAAAGTAACTTAAGGGCAAAGTAAAGGTCAAGTTCCAAGGTTCCTTTGCTCTCTATTGCCTACTATATAGTAACGTATTTTATCAACGTAACTAGTTGACATTACTACGACTGTGATCCTTGACAGTGAGTTACCTCTTATTCCTCTCAGTGCACACACACCTACCATAAGGTCTTTCAGGCACAGCTCTTTGCCTAGGTCAGATCTCTGATAAAACTTGCCTTTCTTAGTCTTCCGCTTCATCTATACTCCTTCAACTGCCACCAGTGTTCCACAACTCTCACTTCTCAGTCTCTCCAGAATTCTCTGCAACTCGCATACTCTTACTTTCCCGACATGGAATCTTCTGCCCTGAAATACTCTCACTTCTTAATTTCTTTTGACCTTTCTGCATCCTTACTTCCCAGTTTCTTCTAACTTTTCCATCTCTTGCTTGTTCTCGATGTCACAGCAAGTATTTCTTCAGTCTCACTCCCTCTCAAACTCTTCACCTCGACCCAACCTCATCTCTCTACCCCCAGTATCAACAACCTGGGTTCCGTTTCTCTCACTTCCGAAACACCCGCCTACGACATTTTTCTTCAATTCACCTGTGATTCCGGCAAATTTCCTCTGCTTTCTGTACTGCACGAAGTCCAGAAGTGACGCGATATTGCATCCTACAACCTTCACATCTGACAGCAACAAGGACTTCGCCTCCAACCCTGATCTTCTGTTTCTCCACGCTCAAGCTTCTGCAGACGTGTCACTTCTCCCTGTTGCTAACTTTGCCGATACAATCCGTGTCGTCGAATCGGCTGTCAAGCCAACCCATATTCCGGGCTACGGCGACGCAGCGCGTGCGAGAACTCAGACACAGAGGCTCACTTGCCCTCTCACATTCATCTTACGATCGGCCGCTTTCACTCACACCTTCCCTACTACCCGACCTACATCCTTCCTCTGGAGACATAGATCCATCTGAGTCGAGCGATTCGGATTTCGAACTGATGCCTTCTGTCTACTCTAGAGATATGGCACCCCTCTACTCCCGAGAATAACTCAAGGATGACCATCATGACCCGCCAGCGGACACGTCCAGCGGCCCTGCATCAAAGGGGGTTTTCTCTTACCGACCAAGGTAGAGAAGCTCAAATCCTATGTGGCGAGCCCGAAATATCTGGTGCTCCGGGTACTTATCCCGGCAGAGAACGGGCCACACCTGAACTCCGAAGACTCAAAAGGCCCTCTTACATCTTCCAAGATGAAGATCACATATATACTATGCGCGCGTTCAAGGAACCGATCTTGACTCTTCCGCCAGAGTTTAGCGTCGAGCTTGTCGATGCTTACAAAACCACAGAGTCGGTGCTGATCTTAGCCCGAATGCCGTGGTCGACGTGGGTGACATTGGCAAGGGTTATTGACGTCAAGCCAATCGGGGACATTGTGGATCTTAAGACAGGTTCGGGCGGCTGAAGTCCTCGAAGGCCCTCTTCCAAAGCTCATTACCGGTCCTCATCACACGCCATCTAGTGCTCTTCATAGGCTTTGGTACCCAGAACATTTATCACAATGGACCACATCCCAAGATGTGGCGCGATTTTACGACGAGCTAGCTCGAATCACTCGTCCAATATATTATGTTGGATGATGGGAAGCCTAAACAAGGCTTTTCAGCTCAACCAAGGAGCTCGACAACCCCTACCACGATCTCGTGTGTGTGGAACTGCGGAATACGGCACGAACCCGTGGGCTTTCTAATAACAAGGAGCCAGACCTCTGGTTTGGACCATACAATGTCAATGTGGATGATGGGGGGGGGGGGGTCGGGGAATATCTCCCAAGGTGTCAGAGCCACGATCTTTCACAACCGCCGGCAAGTACTATACAAAGTTATGCCAGACGAACAGCATAAGCAGATACCAGCACTTTTCCACTAGGGGCTGGCCGACAAGCTGAGGCCCATGGGCCTAACGTCATTCGCTGGACATTTCATATTCCGCCACGCGCCACGAACCCGTGGCCTCACGAATAGCAAAGAACCTGACCTTTGGTTCGGGCCATACAATGTCCACGTCGATGGGGGTGGAAGAGGCAGACACCCCACACTTGATGTGGAGGTAGGGTACTCGAAAACCAGCCAGGAGCTCTGGAACGACGCGCAGTGGTGGTTTGCTAACACGGGTCAGCCTGGCAGCGGCCATCAGGCTTTGTCCACCGTTGGACGAGCCACTCATAACCCCCACTTTGTACGAAACCTATCCTATATGAACCTACATCACTTACTAACCACATTAGTTTTTACCCGGGTCCTAGTACTCGGTAGGAGCATAGACCGAGAATCGAACTCCCACCGGCTCCTCTGGCAGCTCCGGCTTCTGAGGGCTCCTAGAACGACGACCCTGGCCCGTGGGTAGCGCTGATTATGGATATAAACTTTACTACCGCCAGAATCGGTAGGGCGCTAAAGACACCTATTCTCAGACTGCTCTATGGCAGTCCGCAACAGCGAGAGCCCCTCCTTCGACCAAATAGGTATAACTGGAGCTCATTCCGGATGTACCAGCAGATTGGGCAGAATGCTGCCCATATTGAGGCAGCTGCGATGCAGGTAGTGGGTCACTGGGACCCCACCCGCGAGAGGCGATAGAGTTCAGACAACTCTAGGCATCGGAATCAACTTCCGTAGCCACCCTAACTCCAAATGCTGGGTTATCCTTAACCGTGGCGAGGCCGCCAGCATCGCTTGAGCTTTGGACGGAGGTACCAAATCCTAGCGATCACCAAACCCGCCACCGCTATCCACGAAGATAGGGCTTGAAGCTCCTTACCCAGGAGCTGCTGGATGATGCCATCCAAGAAAGCGAAGACGGACACAGCGCCCTAGAAGATATCCGTGTCGGAAAGATACCAGGAAACAAGCACTGAATTGACAAGTCTTCCGATTTCTTATAGCCTTACCCCCGATGAGGTGAACACCCTTAGTATAGTCTACAAATTTAAACTCTTTTTCGATGATGTATTGCCTCCAACTTTAGCGTCATTTATCGGTCTTCGACCATAGAACAAAGAAAAGTGGCTCCTCTCGAGGCGGTATAGAAGTTGCAAAAGATGAATTAGTTTACCTACTGCTCTCAAAATCTATCTCTTGTGTGCAAGCATAGTTCCTTCGTTACTCGCTTGACTTCTGACATAACCGTATAGATTTAAACGAACCGGTCTTTAGACCCAACAACAGTGTGTTGCACGTACTTTTTCGAACGACTACGATCTCTACGTGGAACAAGCGGAATCCAGTGGACAAGTCGTGAATCTATAAATGATGATTTTGATCCGAAGCTGATTATTACTAGGTACAATGTTTAGCCTTATATTTGAACCGTATTCTAGATAAGTTTTACTCAAAGTCTGCTATAGCTACCGGTGCTGTGGGATGGATGGAAAAACATGACTTCTATCAAGCATTTGCAGATAGCGCCACAGATTTACTCTTCACCTCCCACTCATGATGTGTATACGGGCGATTGCCAAGGCAGCGATAACGGTGCGGGACACCCGTATGCACCTTACTGCACGAGACACCGCTTCTCGCGTTTGCCGAGGACTGACCCACAAATCTCGAGATATCACTCGTGAGTGGCCCATTGCTGGGCTAAGCACTAAAAAGAAACGAGCGGGCCAACCACAGCCCGAGTGATGTCGGACAGGGATCCATGGCTCGGCCCTAATTGTCGGTGTCCGTGTCGTCGCGGGATTCTTTATGGGGTTTGAGCTGAACAAACATCCTGGTCTATTTTCTACTCTTCCCTGTCTTGTTTTAGGATCGACGTAGCATGAATGTCTCGAACGTGACCTCAGAGGCTCATACTACTTCGGGTACAGCCACGTTTCCGATGCTACCTTTATGTCGCCGTTACAAATGCAGTGTTTCTGTACCTGGAAGCTGAGAGCTGAGGCTGAGAATTGCGGGGATTCTCCAATTCCCACAGATTATTTGCCATGACTAGGGAGTCCGCAATAGGGCATGAGGCTAGATCTACATTAACGTGAAGCACACTCGATATGTGAACTTTCCTCGTAACTGACCTTGTTTTCAGCCCTACATGCACTAACGCTCACTCATCTGCGTCATGTTATCCCCAACCCCGGATCTGAATCACTATGATTCGCAATCCTTCGGTTCTATGGGGCCCACCGATACCCTTTTGACGAACGGTTGATTCTTTACCATCTGAGTCAAGTGTGCAGATCTATTCTGATTTCTCGATTTGGACGGAACGCTTAGACTTCCAAGAAGCACTGCCTCATTGATATTGTATGTACAGATCGGCCTTGCCGTGACTGAGACTGATGGACCCCCTGGGCTCTGGATGTCGCTCACATTCGACTCGACTCGACTCAAGCTTATAATTCCGGCTCTTGCTCATCATCTCGGCCCCATTCTTCCTTCTACACAACTTCATCTCCTCCAATCCGATATAAAGCATATGGGTTAAGACATATAGGCATTCCGTGTATTGTTGACATGCAAATTCACTATTCTACAACAAAGACGTCATTCAACTTGGACAAGGATACTAGCTACGCTCTTTGGAAAGGCTCTCTCGAGTGGGATCGCCAATATGCCCAGAATGAAAAGGACCGATTGGGAAGCCAGAATGAATGGCTCGGTTCCTGGCAGCGCTGTACGTGGTCCACCGGAGAACTCCGCGCTGGAAGGCCTGATCGACGTCCCTGTCGGCTCCTCGTCTGGCCCACATCCGTCCATTATCCAACAACCTCTGGGATTTGCGCCAGCCCAGCCTGAACACACATTGTCTTTCTTGAATCCGAATAGTTATCCGCCAGATCAGAGAGCCTCGCCCGTTAGCAATGCTGTGGGCTCTCTCTATGCCTGGTCTAGCACATCTAATACGGAAATGCTGAGACCGGTTGCGTCGCCTATTGGGCCCGTCGTCCCGACCTCATCGTCACCTTTCGTACAGCCGTATTACAGCTATGAAGCTCCACAGCCCGCGATCAGCTCACAGTTCCAGGGGATCTCTGGATACACCTCGCAGGAAATCGACAGATGGTGCATGGAGAGTGATCGAGCCTCGAGCCTGTACCAATTGAATACACCTTACCCTGCCATAAACTCGCTGCCCTTCTCCTCTCCAGATATTTCATCAAACTTGTATCCGGCACCTCTGGATAATCATATGAGCACCGCCACCGAACAATGGTTTCATACGCCCTCATTTGCTAGTCCTTCCATTGCAGGCCCAGCCTCAGATGCATTCCTGTCTCCGGCCTCTGCACCAGCAGTCTCTATCAGCTCCTCTTCCGCAATGAGCACATCTCCAGCCCCTACATTATCTGACTTTGAGTCCCCACCTTCGAGCCACCCACTGGCTTCGCCTCCTTCCAATCCCGCCGACCTCACGAGATACGGGATTCCGGCCGGAGAGGGTGTTTGGCGCTGTGCGTATCCTGGCTGTACATCGCAGGCCCTTTTCCGCCGAGGGTGTGATTTGCGCAAGCATTTTAAGCGACACCGAAAACACCTCTTTTGTCGGCACGAAGGCTGCCCGCAATCGAGTCAGGGCGGATTCTCGAGCAAAAAGGACCGTGCCCGCCATGAGGCAAAGCATAACCCCGGCGTCGTCTGCGAGTGGGACGGGTGTGGGCGAGTGTTTAGTCGGGTCGATAATATGAAGGATCATGTGCGACGGATTCACCGAGGTGGCAGTCGCTGATGCCCTCAATTTGGGACATGATTACTTTATTGTCTTACGATAAACGGACCCAGGTATACTTTTTCGATACATTTCTTTGGTTGTATCATTACAGGTGGGCAAGGACACGGTGGGAAAGGCAAATACGGCATGAATTGACTCCTGGCGAGCAATGTATAGACATTTGGCGAAAGTGAAACCGTTGTGAGATCGGGTTTCTTGTCACTGATAACAGTTCTATATATAGGTACACAGGTAGCGACTGGCTTTTACTAGATGAATTGAGTTAACTATTTACTTTGACTATTACTCCTTTTCGTACTCTGAAAATGTATTCCAGCCCCCAATTATACCCCTCTTACCCCTCTTCGAATAAAGTGATAGATCGACAGTTTAAAAATAGCCCTCGACAGCCCTATCTTTGTAGATCCACCACCATGCAAATCCAATTTGAGACAAGCAATGCCTATTTTTACTGCTGACAGTAACCGAAAAATAGCCTTGGCCTTGATCTGAACTAACGACATAAATGCTACGTCACATTCTATCCGAGCCGAGCTGAGTCTAGTGCACTGGGGCGCATTTATGCAATGCTTGCCCGAATTGAAACGCTTGACGCGACTATGAGACTACTTGTTTCTCTCATTGAAGGCTTTGCAACGTCTATTCCTAAACCTTTTGTCTCTTCTCCTCCCACAATGCCTGACACTTACTCAACTTTGGAATGTAACTAGCTCTATCCAACCTGGACTTATAACGGTTCAGATGGGCTGGGGTTAGCCTGGTTCATGTCGTATGGTGAACAACGGACTTAGGTCATTTGTTCTAGTATATCTCAAGCTAGCTCGTCTCAGTTCGCTCTTCCACCTGGGCAGTTTGCACTTGCACACACTGCGTACACAAACCGTCTATTGTGACCGGGATTATTTGCATCCTGATTGACTTCGTCTCCCACTGGCTCAAATCTATTGAGATTCCAACCAAGATTTCTGCGAAAATAGCAACTTCCCCCAAATCATGCCTCTTATTTGGCCCCTGTGTTCTATGTTCTATTGTTCATTGGCATCGACGCCATCATACATGATGTGGATCATCTGAGTTGGCCAGCAAAGGCCTGGTCTCTCCGTCGTGAGACCTCTTCGTATCCGATGCCCCCGCGTATAAAATGTAGTGCTGGACGATGAAGATGAGATCAAAAACGATGGTAACATTACCCAAAAGAAGCTTCACGGGGTTTCCCGTGATGCCACTCCAGTCGCTCTGGAGGCTTGAGTCAAGCACCAACTGCACGAGAGATAGAACACCGCCATTCAAATCCAAAAGCATCGGAACAATACTCCAGCCATGGGTCGACTTGCGCTTATAATTCAAACACGCCTGCGGCACGTACTTGAAGACGGTGATGGCAAGCTTGATATACGAAATAGCATAAATCTAAAGGCGATATCGACTGTATCAGAATATTCAGTTCTCATAAGCGACCATGATCACTCACCACGTCAATCCACGCCCATGTCGAAGGATCATACCCTCTGTCCGGGCTTCGCATCAGCACTAGCAAGATAACCCCTATGGGCGCAAAGATAGAGCCCAAAACAGGCCGAGCATGGTCTTGCTGAGCCGTTGAAAGCGAGACACATGGAAACCCCATATTGAAGGCCAAAATTGCGTGTAGACGATGAGGCACAGAACCACGGCATGAACAGCGAATGCGAAATCATTGAAACGAACGGTAGGTTCCTTCGACGTAGGGTGCCGGGCCGCATACTGCTCGCGGATCACGGGCGAATACAAGAAGACACTCGTGTATACCGTGTAACATGCGAATCCCAGTATATTGATCGTTGGAAAATCAATCGAGAGTCCCGAGGTTGATTTACGTCTGTAATTGATTATAATCTGGGGGTAGAAGGATGCCGACCAGCTCAGCATACTACCAAGTCGGTCAGTATGTCTTTCTCTTTTCTTTCATGGAGAGTAAGTCGGTTTGCATTCAACATACTATATCCATCCTAACAGGCTGTTATAGCTTATCAGTATCGTTGACGGAAACTATCGGATACAATCGGCAAAGGGGCACTTACCGGGACAGAGCCCGAATGAGAATTTCCGACTGGGACTGTATCATGGGTGCTCGAAGCTCTGCACAGAGCCAGGCCTCACTCTTTTGTATCTTTGAAACCAGGCGAAAGCGTCTAAAGGAATGAGAATGGGAATGACGAGCTGTGATGATGTGACTTGTCTCGTGATGATAAGGTCACATGACGTTATCTGATCGAAAGGCGGTCAGCCCGTTGCTCTGGTTATGCGTTGGCGTACTAGACCCAACGCGGTAAACAGTTGACAAGGGACTCGCTCAGCCTGTTGTTGATTCTGTACTACTCTTACGTTCTCATTCCGTGGCTTCTGGTCAATTTTTTAATCACGTCCCGATCCCTCCTCAGCCTAGTCGTTTCGGACTTTCTTGGACTTGCGACACTCCCTCCCTTCCTCGTCCACTCTACAGTTCTCTTGCTCACGCTCACCGCCAGGTGAAGACGGATACAGACTTTCTTCCACGAAGAGCCAACTTTCGGTAGCTTTGATACAACGAGTCGCACGTCAGGTTGTCTGTCATCCAAAGTCCTTATCCAGTCGCCGATCACGTCGCATGGTGCATTCTTCGGGTCGGGGGATCTCGATAGATCTCCGGTAAATCCGACATTCCAGGGATTCGATATCACGCAGAGCTTGAACTGACCACCACCAAAATGTCCGACTCGCTCAGTCCTGCTGGGGGCAGTACGTACTCGTCGAACACACTTCATGTTGGCGATGGGACATGGGATTTGGGGCGCGACACGTTCCTGCTGCCCAATTTGATGGGACTAAACTTTGAAACAATGCGATACAATGGTTGGTATTTGCGGCCCAGTTTATAGATTAAGTTTCAGCTGACACACTTTAGGCATGGGAAACCGATTCAAGGAGATGACAGGGTACCATTCCATGATTATTGCCCATGGAGTGATTGGGACCATTGTCTTCTTGGGACTCGTCCCGATTTCAACATTTATCATCCGATACTATTCCCGATGGAATCCATATTGGGCCTTTAAGCTCCACGCTTGGTTTCAAGTACTGACATTACTGTTGTCAACGGTGGTGTTTGTGCTAGGCTGGTTTGCCGTTGGCCCGAAGAGGAGCTTGACCAACCCGCACCATGGGATTGGCTTGGCAATCTATGTCATGGTCATCTTCCAGACGCTGTGGGGCTGGTTTCTACACAAGAAGGAGAGTAAGAGGATGCGGCACCATGTTCCCTTGAAGTTGGTGGTAAGTTGGTTCTTTCTAAACAACGTCGGTTCCGATTAACTCTTTGCTATAGATTCACCGCTGGCTCGGTCGTGCTCTCGCTCTCTTGGGGATAATTCAGATCCCTTTAGGACTGACGCTCTATGGCTCTCCCAAAGTTCTTTTCATCCTCTTTGCGCTTGCGGCTTTTGCGTATTTGATGGCCTACTTCGTGCTGTCTTACCTCTACGATGACGAGGGTTATTATTTGGCAAGTGAACACGGCAGTCGATATACCGGGCCGTCAGTTATCGAAGAGTCACACCATGGCGGTGGTGGTGGTTTAGGACAAGCCTTGGCTGGGGGTGCTCTTGGAGCAGGATTGGCTTCAATGTTCCAACGGCGCCAACGAAGCCGCCACCCAAGCCAGACTTACGAGGAGTCACGCACATCTCTCTCCGATGAGAAGTATTCCGATGAATCCTCTCGTCGCCATGATGGTGGCTGGGGCAAAAAGATCCTTGAGCTTGGTGCACTGGTAGGCGCGGGTATATTCGCGAAAAAGTGGTGGGATCGTCGACGGGACCGCGAAGAGGACACTGAATCAGGACGATACAGACCCGCCCACACACGCACCGACAGTTATTCTGAAGGGTCTTTTAGTCGACTGGAAGATGGACGACCGGAGCCTAGTCACCCAGCACCACTCAATCGACCTCCAACCCGTCCACCCAGCAGGCCCCAGAGCCCCGGTTCGTCATACTACTATAATAGTACATATTTCACCGAACCTCCACAGAGGCATACCTCGCATGGGGCTCGTGATGCAATTCTCGGCGCTGGCGCATTTGCTGCAGTGAAAAGGATGTTCAGCCGCAAAGGCAAGGAGGACGATGAAAAGCGCCGACTCGACGACATCCGCCGGCGGGAGGAAGAAGACGAGCAACTGCAGAGAGCGAATAGTAAGAGACGACAGCAAAGTGGAGGGGCCTATCCACAGCGACGGCGGCCAAGCTCCTACACTGAAAGTGATCTCACACCAACCGATCTCACTGCTCAACCACCTAGACCACCTCGACAGCCATCAGGCAGCTCTCTTCTTTCGCCGGAGCCAGTCGCAACAGGTGCTGCCTACCCTACACACTCCGACATCCCTCCCCTTCCTCCAGTGCACCATGAGCTTTCTGGTGACCTAGGACCACCACCTTCCCGCTACTCTCGTTCTCACCATGCGGAGGAGCTAGCAGCTGGAGCCGCTGCTGGAGCTGCAATGGGCGCAGCATCCAGCCATCGTCGCAGCGACGTCAGTCGACGAGACGGCCACGTCGAGTCACCGCCAGTCTCCGTCAAGGTGAAGATGCACAATGACGGCCGGCATGTCACACTGCGTCGACTGACAGAAGAAGAAGCTGCTGCCCAGCGCGAAGCACGCCGCAGAGAGCGTCGAAACTCCCGTCGTCGTGGCAGCAGTACAGGCTCCCTATCCGGTGGAGAACGTGAAGCGGATCGCTGGCGCCGTGTTGAAGAAACGGAGCGGCGACAAGCCGAGCAGATTCGACGAGAACAGCAGGCGGCAATGGCAGCATCTGCCGCTCCCTCGGGCAGCATGGCTCCCTCCGCTTTCCCCCAGTCTCAGTCCCAAATCAGCGCAATGCCACCGCCACCTCCTGTCCCGCATCCTGCGCCTTCGAGTATGCCTTACGGCCCTGGAAGTATCACCTCTCCTGGTACATGGACGGGCACCGAAGCCAGTGGGTCCTACGCCAACAACCGACGGCGCCGACGAGCAGAGAGAGCTAGGGCACGACAGGACAGGCAACAACGGCCCGGTGTGGAATTTGAGTAGTGACTCAACACTCAGCACCTTTTGCTTTTCCTTTTTGTCAACTTTTTGTTGCTGTTCGAGATGGACCCTGTTATGACCTGTATAAATGAGTGGTATTTCTTCAGCTTCTTGTCGATACGAATGCTCTGATGTGTGATTGAATTTTCTTGGATGATGGACATGTTTACGGAAATTATTCGAAATGGGATGGCAATTCTGTGAAAATGACTCTTTATTATGTATACGTAATCTGGTACATAGGTATGATTTGCTTGTATTTTGTCATAAAGAAAGAAGTTGGGTATCGTGAGGCTAAGTCACCTAGGACCGCCAATATAAAGGAAACCAGTATGCTCTGTCATGCTAGTAAAAGGACAAATACCCCTTGGCGCCGTGAAAATGCAAAACCACATCCATCGGGCTCATTCGTTGACACAGATCATCCCCTTCCTCGGCCGCGATAGCGCCCGCGCATGAAGCCACCTCCACGTCCTCGCTCACTCCGCCATTCGCGCTCTCGTTCTTTCTCTCGCTCTTGCTCCTCTCGAATGAGCGCTCGCTCATGCTCCAGCTCCTCCTCGGTCTTCTCAGTCCGCATCGTCGGTGGTGGCAGGTTCTCCGTCCACCGTGGATGTGCATCGGGGCATGCTTTGCCCTCGGGACAGAACCCAGCCAGGTAAAATTTGCATAGTCGACGACGCACATGTCGCTTAGCACAAAGGGGACCCAATTCGCAGAACCCACGATCGTAGTGTTCGCACGGCGGGAGGCGAGCCTCCTCGCGGACGTGCTGGTACAGGCAGTCGTCGCCGTTGGGGCAGTATCCCGACCGAGAGAAGGATTGACATTCTGGCATGCGACGCAAGTTGTACTCGTGCAGGTACTCGCATTTCAGCCCCTTCTTGCACAATCCCTTCAAGAAATGTTTGCAGACTAGCGAGCCATGTGTGGTGGAGGGCGCCAATCCGGAGGCAGTGGTGGTGGATGTAGTGACGCGCGAAGGAGTTGGGTGTCGGTCCGGGCAGGCAGGTCCCAGCGGGCAGTGGCCTTCGCTGTAGGCTTTGCAAACGGGGACATCGGTGGCGAGGCCGAAGCCAAAACTTTTGCGGAGGAAAGGACCGAAGGAAAAGTCGTTGTAGCTAGGGTCTCGGGTCGGTTCAGCATCTAAGATGCGCGTGGCCGCGCTTTGCACGGCGGCAGACATGGCGAGTTGGAATGGAACAGCTTAGCCGTCTGATATTCGGGCAGGGAGAAATCGTTGTAGAGAGAATTCAAGGCAAGATCCACCGGTGAAATGAGGAGTGGAAGCAGAAGGCCTGGATCGCGAAATAGAAGCTTGGAGGAGGTTCTTCGCCGCCTTATAAATCAGGCCTCGTTTGTCATGTTTGCATCGACAATGTGTTTGTCACGTTTGCATCCGTAGCACTATGTATTCTTTCTACTGGATAGTTAACTACTCGACTACTCGATATCCTATCCGGATTAATTTTAATTGACTGTTACACATTTTTAACCAAATTACACTATTAACTACATTACATACTTATTGTAGCTCCCGCTGAGGTCATCTCCATGAGCTTGACCCAGTATGCGCTGCCACAATAAGCCGCGATCTCCACACTTGGCAATGTACTCCCCGCATGGCCGTTGAACCCAAATCGAGCTGACTGCAGGCCTTGAAGTGGTCCCTAGCCTCACAGCGGACCAGATCGCAAGCGAGTCGTGTCCAGGTTTGTATGGCGCAGGCCGCACATTCCTCGCGATGCAGAGATCAATGCCTCGTCGGCACCAAATCATCAGCCCCGCACTGTCAAGGCGAGTGATAGTGATATAGCCTTGGAATCATTCACGAGAGAAGGAGCACACATGTCATCTCATAGCTGAAAAGTACCGCGTTGCATCCAATCGCGTCGAGTGCGAAAACAATCTACAACACGTGACAGGTTCCCGAAAAGGAAAGATACATTTGTGGGCATTTGTTTCCTCTTCAATATCAGTTTTTATAACGACAACTACTCTTTCTTGGATGACATATTGACATTGGTTTTCTATATTTGCTTTTCCTATCTCCAATTTCTCTGTTTCCTTCTCCGATACCTCCATGTTCTCTGCTGCCAGGGGAATCTTTCGCCGGCGGCCCGCAGCTGACCCCGCCAATGCCGGCGGATACGAGGTACCTCTGTACACAAACGCGGCGTACTATCCAAACTGGAGGATCTATCGAAAACAGCCACCTTCGTCCCTACGGTTGGGTTTTATATCCCACGTGTTCTACGCATTTGCTTGGTACAGTAG
The DNA here is from genome assembly GCA_036712075.1 of Penicillium sp. DT28. NCBI lineage: Eukaryota > Fungi > Ascomycota > Eurotiomycetes > Eurotiales > Aspergillaceae > Penicillium > Penicillium sp. DT28. The sequence goes on from JAZHLO010000002.1 coordinate 604,351, forward strand.
CCAATCATCGCCCTTCAGATCGACAAGGGTCTTGTAGATAAGGTGGAGCTAACCTCGATCTGGAATCCCTGCAGGGTAAAGGAAGATGGAACGGTCTATGTGAGTCCGGATGTGTCGCAAGACGATTGAACAAGGATCTGGGCTAATGGAAGTGGTAGTTGAGTGACGAGTGGGCTGATACCCAAATGCCGGTCGACGGCACCGAGGGCTGCCTACGGGCATTTGTCCAACTGAAGCAGCAGTATTCCAAAATGAGGGTCATTCTGTCTGTCGGTGGCGGTGGTAAAGGTAGTGAGAATTTTGCCGCCGTAGCCCACAGTCGCTCTTGTTTGGAGACTTTTGCTCGCACTGCACGAGCGTTGGTCGATCAATACGGTCTGGATGGAATTGATGGTGAGGTTGTTTTGATGGAACTTGAATCTTGACTAATTAGGCATTTAGTCGACTGGGAACACCCGGCGGATTCGAAGCAGGGCAAGGACTACGTCCGTCTCCTCGCCAAGCTGCGAGAAGTGCTGCCGACTCCTCGATACGTTTTGGCAACCTGTCTTCCCGCTGGTGAATGGGCGCTGCGCAACATTGACCTGTCTGCGGCGCAGAAGTACCTAGATATGATTAATCTCATGGCATACGACTTCGCGGGCCCTTGGGGGCCAGAAACTGGCCACCATGCCCAGCTCTACGGCACGCCCATCTCCGGCTACTCGGCAGTGGACTATGTGTTGATGCAGGGGGTGCCTCCACGAAAACTCATTCTGGGCATCCCGGTATATGGGCGTTCGTTCCTTGGCAGCACCGGACCTGGTCAGCGATACACTGGCACTGGAGGCGAGGATGGAGTCTTTGATTATAGCGATCTACCGCGTCCGGGAGCCCAGGAAATGCATGATCCACAGGCTTGTGCTGCTGCTTGCGTGGGTGCGGACGGTGGGTTTGTTACTTACGATATTCCGGCCACGGTGAAGCAGAAGGCAGAATTTGTGACCTCGTCGAAGCTGGGAGGCTTGTTTTACTGGCACATCTGCTCTGATGCTCGGGGCCCGCGCAGCTTGATTGAAACTGGTTACAACACATTACATGAGATGTAACTAGGGTGTTGTGATGGATTCAAAAACGATAATACCAAAGGTTTAACTCCGAGCATTGGAACTCTGCCTAGGTATGTAGAAAATATAGGTACGAGCTGCGATATGTGCCATGATATTTTATTCTGCTTGGTGTCGAGTGAAAGCGACCGTGCATAACGTTGCTAATCATATCTAAGACTCTGCGTAGATATCATCCTTGGTGAAAAATTAACGGGGCCCAGTGCAGATCGTTCAAGTCGATATCTCAATATCGTATTCATACTCGAAGCATGGACCCCCGCATCGCACATGGGCAAACCGAACGCCGAGGTCCAAGTACATGTACCAATGAAATTTCACCCTCCCTATGCTTTAAATGTTAAAAGGTACCCCACATCCTCTGGATTGTATTTCTCCACATTTCGCACCCCAGAATGCCTTCGACACCACAGCCTGCGACTGCGGACACCGGGTATATCACTGAACCAGGCCCCTTGGAGAACACTTACACATCAGACACAAGTCTGCAGCGGGTCTTGCAATGTTAGTTCATTTTCTAAAAGCGTTTTCAGTTCCTCGATTTTGACAGTATAAAGGGTATCTCCCATCTGCAACACTCCAGTCTATAGAGCCACACCTGACTCAGTTCGGTGCCGAAGCGATCTCCGAACAGGTCCGGGAATGGAGCGCAGATGCTGAACGAAATCAACCTTATGTCAAGAGCCATAACGTCTGGGGAAAGCGATACGACTACGATCGACTGGTAACCGCCGAGGGCTGGAAGCAGCTGGGGCACTGGGGAGCTCGCAATAAGATTGTTTCGGCAGGATACGACCCTGCTCTGGGGTTGGAGCGAAGGACGGTTCAATATGCACTGTAGGACACTTTGAATCCTTGACGGTGTTTCCGAGATTATAAACTGACCATGGCTCTAGAAATTACCTCTATTCCCCTTCTTCGGGCCTGTACTCTTGTCCGATTAGCATGACAGATGGAGCTGCTTTTATTCTTGCATCAAGGATCAACAAGTTGCCATCTGCACATCCGTTCCATGCGGTTTTCAAGCAGCTGACTTCTGAAGGAGACGATCATTGGACTTCGGGCCAGTGGATGACGGAAAGAGCGGGGGAAGCGATGTTCAAAACACCGAGACTTGGGCGACATACAGTCCACTGTCAAACTCATCCAATATCGATCCTCTAGGCGAGGGAGACTATCTGATCAATGGTTTCAAGTTCTTCTCGTCCGCCACGGATGCCAATGTGGCTCTGTTGCTAGCCAAAACTCCATCTGGAAAGCTCAGCACTTTCCTAGCGCCCCTACGAAGGACTGTGATTGGGAGTGATGGTATACCTCGACAGATTTCGAACGGTGTCAGAATCCATCGGCTGAAGAATAAGCTTGGAACAAAGGAACTGCCGACCGCTGAGCTGGAGCTCAAGGACATGCGCGCTCACCTGGTGGGTGAAATTGACCAAGGAATCGTCACCATTGCACCTCTCCTTAACGTTACCCGCATACATGCCTTCATCGCCTGCCTTTCCAGTTGGCGTCGTGCCCTGAGTATTACCAAGGGGTTTGCAAAGGCCAGAACGACTGTTGGGGAGCCTCTTTGGCTGATTCCTATGCATTTGCGGCTACTTGCAGACCTGGAGGTCAGACACCGCGGCGGTATGAACCTTGGTTTTTTCACCACCGCCGTGATGGGACTCGTTGAGAACAAGGTCTCCCAGCCTTCAAAACTGGGACACCTGCCTCATCCTGGGAAGGAGGCCAATGTCGTGTTCCGGACTTTGACAGCGACTGCCAAGGCCGTGATCAGCAAGATGTCCATTGCGGGCATTCAAGAATGCCAGGAAGCAATGGGTGGCGTGGGTTATATGGATGAAGCGGATGAGCCCGAGTTCAACATATCCCGGATCCTGCGCAATACCTTGGTCAACTCGATCTGGGAAGGAACTACGAACGTTTTGGCCAGCGAGACGATTCGTTTCCTCCTAAAATCGGACAACATGAACACTTTCGCAGCATGGCTCGACCGTACTCTGGCTTCGATCCGCACTCCAAGCTTGCTCGATGCTTTGACCGCAGCTTGGTCTGCCTTGCGGGCTCGTTTCCTCGCAAAGAACAAGGCCCCGACTGCAATTCTTGCTGATGCCCGCCGTTATATGTTTACACTCGCTTGGATAATTTGCGGTGCACTACTGGCCCTCGACGCTGAAAGAGATCAGGATCGCGTGAGTACGGAAATTGCCCGCCGCTGGGTTCTTGCCGCCGAGGGAGGTCTCGGGGACTCAGTTTTCCATGACATTGTCACAGTTAGAGACAGCGGAGCGGTCGATGTTGACGGTGAGGATCATCTTCAATGGGACTGCCTGATTGCTTGGGGCATTGAATTACCCGCCAATCGGGCATTCGGCCACCGGTCTCTGCAAAGCAACAGCTCGAAGCTGTAGGCATGACTATGTGTCCATCGCTCGGATAATCTATGACTGTTATTACAGTTTCAAGGTTGTTTATGTTGAGTTATGCAGGACCTCGGGAAGAGGATGTAAAGAAGCGTAGAATGTCCTGGTCTTGTCTATTGATCTTTCCTACGTTCTCAGGGGGTGCAGTAGTTAGCGATGATTTGGATAATACCCCTGGATTCCAGAGATAGGGCATAGGCCCTATGACATCATATTCCAACAGTTGAGATCCAAGTTATAGGCTGTCAAGTAAATAACGAAGACATACTTTTACTTTCAAGTTTTCCCCGTTGAGGCGGTGGCGGAGATTGGCAGTGGAATTACAGGAGGGGAACAGAACTTCATTCCAGATTCTATTCTCATTTGTATTCCGGGCTGAACTTGGTCCCAGCGATTCCGAAGGTCATCTCAGGTAGAACTTCAGGACTGTCTACACTGAAGGAACCAATGGATATGTTCAAACTTCAAAATGGCGAGGAATCTCAGCTGGCGTATCGATCTTTCCCGATCCTGGTCAGCTACCTCGTCCTCGCTACAGCCCTGGCCTTCAATGCCTGTCGAACTATCTACGGGCGATACCAGGCACGACAGAAGAGAAACGACTGGGTGTCCCCCGAACGTCGCACCCACTTTTTCATTTTCGCGGTTCTGGCGACTCTGAGCCTCGGCACGACGTGGTACTACATGTTTGCCTTCTTTGCACAATCATACCGCAATTGGGAAGAAAGTCGCGACATCGATCTGCGGGGAGCAGATATATCGATATCCTTTTTTTCCAAATTAGAACTGTGGCTGCGAAATACGAAGCTATTTCGAGAAGCCTGGGAAACCGTGAGCGAGACCCCCGCGCGATTCTGGTGGAGCGGGCAGATCTTCCTGTGGACGACCGGATGGAGTCTTTTCCTGGGAATAATGGGTACGTCAATTGAACGGCCGGGATTGGAATTGCAGTTAATGCTAACCGTCCGATATAGCTCGAAGATATCGCATCCCACATGCGTGGACTTATATGCTTCTGGGCCAGATTGTCGCCATCTCATTCGCCCAGAATCTGTTTTTCGCCACGGTCCTTGTCTCCAGACAGCCGAATTCCGAGGGTGAGAATGAGGATGATGAATATAGCAAGGAGTTCTCGTGGTCACCGCTTCTATACTGGGAGGTCATTCCCGTTGCCAGCTCGGTGGTGAGCACAGTCGCGGTCCCAACAGTCGCGCATACCCAGTATTTCATGGCCACTTTGCTCATCCCACATCTCCTACTGTTCATCCCTGCGATCCTACGTCCGGGTCGTATTGATCGCGACAAAGTCGCTGCCAAGACTCGCAAAAACGCCCACGACACAGATAATACTACTCGGCGATACGTTGTCTTCTTTCAGTTGTTCATTGCGGTTTGTGTTCTTGTTCAGGCCCACTCCACATTCCTACTGCTAGAGTACTCTGAAACCAGTGATTACAGCATACTGGCCCGAAAGTTGCTCAGCGCGGTATATGAACACCCGGCTGTGAGTAGCGTCAGTTGGGATGTGATCTATTGTACAGTGACAGCAGTGGCTTGGTTATATGTGAATGGATTTGACTCGAACCGAATGCTGGGTGCATAATTATTGGGACAAGGAAATGGCACAAGTGGAAGTTGACTAGGTAGAGCACTATACACACCATTTTCTTCTGCCATCTCGGGATATTCTTTCCGAGTGGCCGCCATTTTAGGAGGGCGCTCAGTCTCTCGCAATACCTCCCAGTATCTCCCTGATAGAATCACGCGGAGGTGTCACTCACTGCGCACCAGGGCGCCACATCAGGGGATCGCACCCATGCAGACCACTGCCCCGGAAGAAAGGTCACGGGCTAGGACGGGAACCAGGGCCGGTCCCTTGGGCGATACACCACTGGGAACCCCTCGCCCCTCATTTAATCAGGTTCTCACACCTTTGAGCATTCGTTGAGTCGTCGCTTCTGATCGCCGGGTATGGCAAGTAGTCCGCCCCGTTATTCCCCTTCGAAGATCGGGTAGATCGGGTCATCTGTAAACTTTGTTAGGGTAGAACAGCCCTGGCGAGTAAGCACGAGGGGCCATGGCCTTTCCCTGATATAAATCGATAGTAATGCCAGCGCAACAGTACTGAGGTTGACGTGGTCGATTTCGGTTCGACGCAATCTGCTGCGCTCAAATTACAGGAAACCCTTCGATGCTCCATAAGCGCAAGTCCCTAGGCTCCGCAAGCTGCTGACCTCGCATATTTATTTGGAGCATAATCCTTCAATTTGCAAAGTGGTATCGCCAAATCCTGAGCCTTTTTTGATACCTCTTTCTTACATTGCGCAATTCACACAAGGGAGTTATCGTCTTGTATGTTCTCTTTTGGAGAAGTATGCCGATATTTGAAACTAATGAAATTTTACAGGCACGAAAGGCATAGCATCATATTTCCCTGCGCAAGTTATCAGACTGGCCCGCTACAAAGTATAGAAGGCCCTTGCTGGTTTACGAAAAGTCCCAGGTTATTATTTCCCTTTACGTACCCTTACTCTAATAGAGACTGACATAGGAACTAGGCTCCTGCAATGTCTGATAACTATCCAAAGGTCTGCACACGCTACCTGGTGCGTTACACGTGTTATCATGAGAAAGATGGTGTATTCGTTAAGTGTGCTAAACATGCGGACACGGAGGAGAAATGTTCAAAAATCGCTTATATAGTAAAGGATCGGTCAGGACACAATTGCAGTACTTGTGCAAGAAGTGACCAGGGGTTGAGATTGACACCTATGCCGAAGAAAGATACAAACAAATAGCAAGGCGACATATTTCAGATGTATTTTCCGATCCCTGTATCGTCCTTGAACTTCTCCTCCATGCTTCGAAGATATGTACTCCCGATCCCTGTATTGTCCTTGAACTTCTCCTCCATGCTTAGAAGCTCCTCGTTTGATTCTTCAACTCCCACGGATTCCTTAACAACGGCGCTTTCAAAGTCAAAAACAACCACACCGTGATCCGTCATGAGAAAATTGTACTTGTTGAGGTCGCCATGGAGGATACCGTAGTGATGGAGAAGTCGGACGGTCTTTTGACATTCTTTAAGATCCTCTTGGTCTGGCGTCTTTCCCGAGATGTCTTCTATCAAGAAACCTATCGTTCGATCCATCGTTTCTTCATAGGCGTATCCAAGCACCTTAGGAGCAAGGGGAAAGCCACGGGACGCCAATGCAGCGTACGTTGATACCTCCTGCTGTATGTCGCGAACCTCATAGTGAAACGTAGCAATTTTCAAAATCGCCGTTTTGTCACCCAGTCTCACTCTGGACACTTGTGGGTTAATGCGATCGACACGCACGAGATCGAGGATATTAAAATACGTCGCATCTTTGCCACAAATAGCGGTATTTAGCGAGTGTGGTGGGAATTCGTCAGCGGTGGCTTCAATATCACCCTCTGGGGTTTTCCGCACAGTGAGAGTTGTCCAATCTCCATTCCAATTTGGAACGAGTCTCCTCAGTCTTGGGAAAACTCGGGTACCATCTCCGCGGTCGTCTCGGGGGATTATGTCCTCGTGCAACACTTGCACATACACAATTCGAGACCCCCTTTGAATTCGGTAGAGAAAGTCATCCCATTCTAGATAGGAGAGAAGTTTCTCTTTTTCCATTGTGAGAGTCTGAAGCGCTGTAGATTTTGAAGTTTAGCCAGGTCAAATTAATGTAGGGTTGAATGAGGGGAAATCAGCCTGATATATAACCACAAAGTTGACTAACTGACTGACTTGAAACCGGAAAATTGGTTATTGCGTTCGCTTTAGTTAACTATGTAACTAGCTAGTTATTTTTGGAGCATTGATACTGACACGATAGCTTTTACCATCCGATAGGGCATGACAGCCTTCTAAACAGGCCTAAGTCCATCCAGTTTTGCCGACGCTATTTATGTACCACCTACATCTCGTCATATTATGCCCTAATTTGCCGCATTTAGAGCATATCCCAGGGGTCTTTTTCTTCCTCTGCACTACTATCACCCTGTCCCTAGCCCTCGGCGGCGGCACGAGCAGCCGAGGTTCTAGTAATAGCCGGTATAGCTTATTAGGCTGCAGAGATGGATTAATAATGATACTGATTATACACTAACCAGAAATGATGACAGTTTTGGCTGACACGGCTTACTATGTTCAAAGAGAAATAACTAGGGAGATATAGGAAGGAAGATACAATAGATGTACCTAGGTAGTAGAAGATGTTTACATATGGAGGTCAGAAGAATATCATAACCCGTCGGAACTAAAACTACACTAAGATTGTCTACCTAAGTAGGCATGCGCCTTTTTAGCTCAAGGACTATTTCTTGTGTGTTATAACCTATCGTGCCCTGTCGTGCCGGTATCAATGCCCGTTATTTTGATTATTTTGGTTGTCATCAAAGATCGATCAGGTCAGAGACGTCATGTAGATATAAATAAAGGGCTGGAATGTATACCTAAGTATTGTATCGTTGTAGTAGTTACTCAACTAGTTAGCTAACTATATAGTCAACTATCAGTTAACCAACTTGAAGTTACTTTGGTCATAATTCTGCTGAGTCAACCGCCCACTAATTCTCAACCGTCGACTTCTTTCTCAATCCGATGTTTACATCGAATTACTCCTCACTCTTGATGTTGGGGAGATGGGCTTTGCCACGCGTCCAGCGTGGTCCTAGATCCATCAGGGCCGCCATCCGTCAAGGTCCGCGGAACCCGCATTACCTCCGCTCAATCCATGGACTTGCCGTGAAGCGATCTACGATCACTCAACATGCGCGATCAAATCTGTATATTCCTTCACGATGCTTATCGACTGCTGCTATCCCCAATGTGCTTGTCCCGCCGCTCATCTTCGTCGGACTGTTGCTCTCCCTCTGGATCTGGAAATGTTTCTGGATTGTCGTCATGCAGGACAAGCTCTTATACCTTACTTGGCTTCCGCCTTTTACACGCTCTGAGAAGATTGCCGACTACGAGGCAGAGTGCAGGCCTGTTCGATGGGAGGAAAAACAGATCCGTAGTTTGGACGGCACCAAGTTAGCTGTTTGCGATGGTCGCATCGTAAACGCCAATGACGGTTCAGATTCTCGACGAAAGTCTCATGATCCACCAATTCCAAAGTCTGCAAGAAAGCGATCTGTGGTGATTTGCTATTTTCAGGGAAATGGCGGATCAATGCCCATGCGACTACCGCTCCTTTCTCAGGTTCTGCGCACAATTACAGAGATGTCAACCAAGGCACAGTATTCCAAAACCGAATACACAATCGCTGCTCTATCCTATCGCGGCTACTGGACATCTTCCGGTCGTGCTACTCAGTCTGGAATTGAAAATGATGCCCAGGCTTTCTTAACATGGGTATCAAAGACCTATGCAGCACCGGAAACTGATCTTGAGATCGTTCTTTGGGGCCACAGTCTGGGCTGTGCTATTGCAAGTAATGCAGCTGCAGCGTATCTTCCCCGTCGTGATGCTGAGCAAATATCCGCTGATGGAAGCACTGGCTCACTGGCACCCCTTGTCGGGCTGATCTTGGAAGCACCCACATCGAGCATCAAAGACATGTTGATCAGCCTGTATCCCCAAAAATGGCTGCCATATCGTTATCTGTGGCCTCTTTCCTGGAATACCTGGGATATCACCAAATCTTTGAACCAAATGGCTCTCTGGAGAGATGAGTCGGGCAACCGTGTGCCTCCTATTTTCCTCCTCTTCGGCGAGAAAGACGAAATAATTCCCTCTTATGTCCCCGGTCAATTGGAGCGATGTGCTCGGTCACTCGACTTAAGTATTGAGGCCAAGGAGGTGGCAGGCGCGATGCATACAGAGGCGCCTCTCAAGCTCGATGGCAGAAAAGCCATGGTGCAATTCATCCTGAACAATACATCCCGATAGTAATAGTAATACGGGTGCTTCTACTTGCCATTCATAAATGGTCTCCGATAACTTTTCATTCTTTTTGAAGAGGTCAAAGCAAGGTGAAAAAAAACACGGACGTAGTGTGGTATATTTGTCGTAGATTCAAACGTTGAGCAGCCAGGAACCGCTCCAGTCAAAGCCCGAGCCTTCCCAATTATTGCCAAATGGCTCCATATCGGTATCAAGAGGGGGAAGCCGAGAGCATCGACCGGCTCATCCGGCCGAGTATCAAAGACTGGGAGTGCATCATTGGGGTCTTGAACATCGGCCAATGTGCACGTAGCCCCAGTGCCTAGGTTAGAGCTCGCCGACTGGGTAGATTGTCCAATCAAGCGCCACTGCTTGCACTGCTTGACGTCGAAACCTTCAAAAAACGAGGCGGTATCGAGATCGAGAGCCGGCACTGGGCCGTCAAAGGGCCCTTGGTCTCGGACTTTATCGGTCAACTTGTTGAGAGCCCGGAGAGGCCCAACTGCCGAAAGCCACCGCTCAGACAGTTTCTGGAGAGAGAGTTTAATCACTGTCAGCTCATGCTCGGCTGTGCTCCGCAGCTGTGGATAACGACAGCTGGAAAGCAAAGATAATCCGGCACATAGAGGATAGAAGGCATAGACAGGTCCCAAGTAGCGAAGCTCATCACGGAGAAGGAATTCTTCGTAGATTCCCGCAATAAAGGAGGATGCCACTAGAGCTCCTGCGGGTGGAACACTGCCCGGTGTGGGTGAGCGATGGAGCATAGTCAGTACGACAAAGTACATGACCAGGAGTTGCTGGAGCTCCAGGGTGGAGGTACCGATATCTTCCTGAACTGCAGCAGATGAGCGCAGCTTTGGGAAAACCTGTTTCGCCCATCGGTACACGGCATTCTCCAGATCGACACGCCGTTGTCGGGATACTTCCCGCCGTAGGTAGTACTCGACGGTGTCTCCCAGGTGACAAGAGATCGTGCAATACGCCAAAAAGACCTGCGCTTGGAAGTCTTTCACCGGAAAATCATCCATTGAGGGCGGGAGCACATCGCTATCGCGGAGATTGATTGTCCTCGGTCGCCCGACTCCCACCGATATGACATTATCCCGAACCTTACATATGTTAGATAGAGCATGGGAGGAAATATGACCGGATACGCACCACTAAAGACCACCATAATCGCCGACGAAGACCACGATATTTGGCATTTGGCGGAGGCTCTTTGTGGAGGCCTATTTGGAAGGCCATTGCCCCTGCAGTCCGAATCCAAAAGCCGCTCGTGTCTGTTGATACATCCTCGGGCCCTACCGGGTTGTACCAGTGCAAAAGGCAGGCAGCCACGATCGAGATCAATGAATTATTGCCGCCACCGAAAAAGAATAGGAGCTTTGCACGTCGATAGAAGAGCTCGCTAGACCCATAGTCCAGATGAGCTTTGGATACCCTGCTGCCAGCCAGGAATATGGACTGTAGTAGGAGCATAGATGGCGGTTCGTCTTCATCTAGCCACTTGGGGTCGATAACGGGCGTCCAAGGAAGGCAATACTTGTTGAAGCTGTTCATCAGTTGTCTTTGGACGGCGACTGGGGGTAGTTCAAACGCGCCCTGCTCCCTCAACATTTGAAGGTCTGCAGCCGATGCCTGAGGGCTGGTGTAAATCGTCTCATGGCCGGGTTTCACCATATTTTCGTCAAACGGAACGCTGCCGCCCAAATATTCGCTACGCCCGCGGTAGCTCTCCTCCTTAATAAAACGCTCACCATCATTCACGGGTACTGGTACAGGCATTGGCCCAGACTGATTAGACTCATTGGGAAGGGCATTCTCCCCGTAGGAGCAACTTGAAGACAAGCGCGGCGCTGCAACTCCACCCTCGACGGGAGGACCAGGCAGTTGTGAGCTGCACCGGCTAACGGATCTGGCTGTTGCGCTTTGTCTTGGAGACAGACTGTTGGTAACTCTTTTGCGCTTTCGTATATACGGCCTACATAGATCAGCCATGTACCCGTCACAGAGGGGGATCATTTACATGCAATCCACATCGGACTTGGTGCAATTGGTGCAAGGGTTGTGGGTTGCCAGATCGCACCGCACCTGGGGGCCGTCAGAAACGGGTCAATACGATATGACAAGGAGAGGATACCTTTCTCTTGTGGCATATGATGCACGCGCTGGACATGGCGGAGGTGGTTGGAGAAGTCAAGTCGGGCCATGAACCTGAGGCATTCCATTCTCGGGTTTCCCCCAAATGCTTCTCTTTCTTACTGCGTACTTAACTCTCTCAATATCAACACAGCACATATCCAATATGGCAGATTCAGATGTGTTAGTTGATACTGCGCAACCGGGAATCATGATTCTCACCATTAATCGTCCACGGAGAAAAAATGCAGTGGACCCCTTGACCGCGAAACGGCTCTACGAAGCCATTCTCGCCTTTGAGGCAGACACAACACAGAAAGTGTGTATTCTCACAGGCACCGGGACATTCTGCGCAGGCGCAGATCTCCATCAAGTTGCACAGGCAAAGTATGAGGCTTCAGAGAATCTGCAACCAGTTTACGGCCGCAATCTGGGTCCCATGGGCCCCTCCAGACTGGTCATTCAGAAACCGGTCATTGCTGCTGTTGCTGGATACGCCGTTGCAGGTGGGCTGGAATTGAGTCTATTGGCTGATCTACGAGTTGTCGAGGAGGATGCTGTCTTTGGCGTCTTCTGTCGGCGATGGGGTGTGCCTCTCATTGACGGAGGAACCGTTCGGCTACAGGCGGTTGTTGGACTGGGCCGGGCTCTTGATATGATCTTAACTGGCCGACCGGTTGGAGCGCAAGAGGCTCTTGCCATGGGACTTGCCAATCGCGTGGTGCCCAAGGGCGAGTCGTTGAAGCAGGCTCTTGACCTGGCACGGCAGCTCATTGCATTCCCCGAGCTTTGTCTCAATACCGACCGTCGATCCTGCTACTATAGCGCTTACGATGCCTCTTCGTTTCAGGATGCCATGTCTCAGGAATTCCAGGCCGGGAACAAGGTCATCTCAGCAGAGGCAATTGCAGGTGCTGCTAAGTTCAGCCAAGGGTTTGGTCGACACGGCAGTTTCAAAGAATTCAGCAAGCTGTAGATAATCTTCATTGAGATCACTCATTCCCGGATGCCTTGCCGGATCAGTACCTAGGTATGATAATCGGATGGAGACGAACTATGAATAATATACATTAAATCGACGAACTCGTGGATATCGACTACATTCAATGACAAAATCTTCAAGGTGGTGACATCTTGCCAACTACACAACGAAAAGGTACCGGGAATTCCCGTTGCTTTGGCCATGTTTCTAATTTGTCTTCTTCTCCACCTCTTCGCTCTCGGGCGCAAATTGGATTCGCTTGCCATACAGCAAAGGTGTGCGTGAAACCAAAGATCCCAGGGCATGACCGATGTACGCTCCAGTCAGGACGGTGATGGGGAAAGCTTGCCATGGTCGGTCCCTAAATCGTGTAAGCCAAATACGTGTACATTCGTACTTGCAATGCTGTCAGGAACTCACCAGTCCAGTGGGACAGGAATAGCGCCGAACCAAGCGCCCAAGCCTGTGCCGAGGGCGCTGCCCCAGACTGCATCAACAGGGCGGGCAATTCCCCACACCTCCTTCCACACATATCCATCCACGCCATGGACGTAAACCAACGCAGTCGCGGACAGCAGGGCCATGTGGGCGGCGCAAAGCACAGTCTCGAGATTGTGTGTCGTCAGCGGAGCACCGAACAAGACGAGCAGGACGGCCAGAATCGGGGTTGCAAGAAGGAAGGTAAGAGTGAGAGAGAGGAAAGCGGGCTGAGTAACAGTATTAGCAATAGCTAGAATTCGACCGTAATATTCATACCATGAGTTTGGCCCCGACCCCAGCCCAACCGTGCTTTCCGGTCTGCTGCTTTCGCCGATATCCAGGCTTACCCGGCCGCAAGGTCTTTGCAGGACTGGAAGGTGAGCGCGATGCCGCCTTCTTCTTCTCTTCGCCGTCAGAGCCGGCCTCGATGGCATGTGTTGATCCAGCTGGTGGGAGACAAAGCATCACATAGGAAATTTGAAGCAAAGCTAGCCATGGTAGGCTCCTAAAAAGCTCATGGACTGGATCTGCGACCAATGATTGGAACCGCAGAGCACATAGTGCAAGGAGAAGCACTGGGTGCACGTATGAATAAACCTGGGCAAGAGGCGAGGGAAGGATCTTGATGGGAGGTGCGGATGGTTTCTCGATAGGGGCCTGAGTCGCCGAGCCCGGTGCATTCATAGCTGAAGGGAGGGTTGCCGAGGCCATAATGAGCACATTGAAGCTGCACTTCCGAGGATTTCCTTCTTTTTCCCCCTGTGCCTACCGAGCGCCGGTTCGATCGGGACGCAAAAGAACGTCGATCTTTAGAATGTTTGGCATGTTTGAAATGTACGGGCGCCTTGAATTTCGGGCACAAAGTGAAGCCTCCAATATCAGGCCAACAAGGCCACGACCGCTCTGGTCTAGCTATGTATCCATGGATGAGCCAAATTTTTAGATAATACGCCTAAATATGCTACAAGACTTCCTTCTACAGTGTGAGAAAACCACTGTGAGCAAAATATGCGCCATTCTTCCAGTTCCGTTTTTAGAACAACACCCAACCATTTGCCCGGGGCAAGGAAGAGAAAAAGGCTGTTAACAGACCGGCTGCAATCACAAGAGACATACATTCGTAGCACATAGCAACGTGACCAACATGGAACGAGAGGGTTACCACGTGGAAGTAAACAAGGAGGAGGCGAGGAGGGGCTGAAGGGTTGACAAGAACGCAAGGCACAAGAAATGTAGGTAGAGGCAGAGGAGAGGCACGAGGATTCCAAATGGCTCGGGAATACCAGAAATAATGAATACAAGAGAGGTTCGGGGGCTGAAAGGACTGCTATCAAGGAGAAAGAGATCACCGATTCACTTCAACGCCATAACCAAGACGAAACCAATGAAGAAATCCTGAAAGATCCCTAGACATCTTTCTCGTCATCTTTAGTGATATCGGCCCTATAGATAGGAAGTGAGTAGTTATCCCTGAGGAAATAGGATGAATCCCATGTTCATCAACTGCGAAAAGCAAATAGACAAGTCTCCGACTAGACACTTTGAACAGATGACAAACAGGAGAACATAATGCGCCAGTCTAAGCGGACGCTTGTTTCTCTGCTGCCTCGGAGACGGGGGCTTCAGGAACACCTGTTCTCTCCGAGGTGGACGTGGCCTCATCATTGGTAGCCTCCTTCGATTCGGCAGTAGGGATATGGCTGGGTGCCTCTGGGCTGTGTGGCTCCTCGGGTATTGATGGAGGCATACCCACACCAGGGAAAGGCGAGATAGGCGAGCGAACATGTTCCTCCTTTGTAGGCTCAGTTGGGATTTCGACTGGGGGGTTACCATTGGTCTCACTCGGCACGGTGGGAGAAAGCGGCTGGTTGGGAGATAGATCGGTGTCTAGCGGATTGGGACTTTTGGCCCGCTCACGGTCATCCTTGCTACCTTCCCGGACCTGGGCCACCTTGGCTTTGAATTTGCCAAACAAACTCTTCTTCTCCGGTTCGGCACTCGGGGCAGAGCTGCTTTGAACTCCGGCGTCTAGGCTGAGAGGCTGACTGGAAGGATCGGTGCTGTGTTGTCCGCTACCGATTGAGCTGCTGCTCTGTTCTGCTCCGGGATTCGTTGCCGCCAAAGGCGGAGATGCAAGGCCGAGCCCGACTTGTTCACTGCTTCGTTTCGCTGCACGGTTGAACCGCCAGCTACGCCGATTATCTCGAGGCTCAGGCCGTGCGATATCGTCCGCCTGGTCATAATCCGACTGGTCGGTAAACGACGATCGAGAATTCATGGAGGGTGTACGAGATTGACGCGGCTTGAGGGAGGCGTCATGAAAAGGGTGAGATGTACCATCTCCGACAGCGTGTGAATCCGAGGGAGCATCAAGGTTGCCCATGTTCGTTGTGGTTGGAGGTTTCGGGGTAGTGTCCCCCATGGCAACATCCATTGACCGTCGTCCGCGCTCCTGATCCAAGGATGCCTCCGCAATATTCAATTCGGAGGGTGTTCCATGCAGAGAGTAGGATGAGCTCTGGGCGCTCATGCTTGCACTGCCATATATCCGTTTCTTCCTCAGACGGTTCGGCTGGCGTGGTTCCTTCTGCTGGCCTTCTGGCGGCGGAGACTTGCTAAAGAGCATGGAGAGCTTGCGCTCCCGGGTCGGAGTCACAACTTGAGGGGCTGACGATGCGGGGGTTTGGAGGTTCTCCTGGGGGCCAGGAGTATCCCTGGTACTAAGCCGTCCTGCCGACCCGACTGGTACCGGGCCGTGAGTGGACGTGTGCACATAGTTAATCCCCGCGCCGGGTGTGGACGGAGCTAGGATTTGGTTGCGTTGCTCAGGCTCCTCACGCACTGGAGGTGTTCGGCTGGCCGATCGAGAGCTTTGGTGAGAGACGGAAAGACCGGAGGGATTAGTGGCAGCCTCGCCAGACCTTGTAAAACGAGCCGATGTCACGACGGGGCCCATCTTAGAGGGAAGGGTGTTACTCCGGTGGACACCACCACCAGAGGAGGCAGGAGTTCCCGGGCTGGGGGCATTGTTTGAAACCCGCGAGTTGCGAGATGAGACGGAAACGTTGCGACGAATATTGTCAAGCTTGCGCTGGCTTTCCGTACTGGCACTGGCACTCGACACGGACCGTCGCACATTGGATTGAGTGGTGGTGGGCGCGAAGGAATACCGGCCTCGACCTCTTTCACTTGTTGTTCATCAGCGCAGGTGCCGCTCATGCCAACCAAAAAGTGATCCTGGTTTTCAATGAGGAAGATCAACACGTCCTGGCTTAGCTTGTACTCCGCTGGTGCCATGTCGTGTTGGGGGTGAGACAGCATGCCGGGCTGAAAAATGGCTGACAGATTGGCCGACGTCATGCGATTCTGATCGGACTTGGATGCGAATACGGCGAGAAGGTCGAGGATATACAGAAGCAACTGCTTGTTCAACGGGGGAAGCTCAATAATCAAGCGCTGATAGGTCTCGACAGCCTTGGCGTGGTCGAACTTGTCTGCATCCGCTGCCTGATTGTCATCAAGCACTTGCTCCTGATAAATGCGCAGCGGCTGACGGAAGCGCTCGTAAAACTCCAACGGAACGATGGGTTCGGGCAACTGGTTCAAGTATCGGCGAAGAACATTGGCGGCGTCATGCACCGTGTATCCAGACCAGTCCAAGCCCTTTCCGTATCGTTCGGGGGAATCAAAGATCTCCTGGAGATCCTTGATACGCTTGGCTGACCCATTGAGTCGGAAGATACCCTCAACATCCGTTGCTAGTTGGAATTAGTGATGATCGTCCGAGCTGGTGATCGATGGGGGTCGGCGCACCTTTCTCCTTCAAAAATACGCCACACTTGGCGACAACGATGGGAACGTATCCGTAAATGAAGCTTTCGCCGTGCTCGTTGGAGAGAGAGATCGCTACATTCGCATATTTGATGCTGACATTGAGCGGCACACCGAAAATACCTCGAGGGGCTTCTGCTACGACGACTCGTCAGCATACTTGTTCCACGCTGGACTGTGACCGAGGCGGGATGTCGATGCGCAACCACAATTAGAGGTAGCGGGAGCAGTGCCCGAGAATGCCGGGATGGCCGCCAGCACCACGAGCGTACTGGCCGGGCGCCCAGGAAGCACTTTCGCGTCGACAATAAAGTCGGTGCTGGTGTCACGATCGCGAAACCATGTCGGGACGTACCTTTCGGATCATCCTTTCTCGTATTCCGCTTGAACTGTCTCCACCACGAGGCGAGATCTCGTCTGGACGGTGGGGAGTTTGATGGGATAGGGTCGGATGAGGCAACGGGGAAGTGGACCGGCTCGATACCAGGCTGCGATTTACCGGACACCATGGTGAAACCGGGCGCGACGACGAGGGCTGCACTGAGAGTCGGAAGTCGAAGAGAGAGGGGATCGCGGGAACCACCTGCGTCACCGCCCTCGTGGAAATCCTGGGGCTGGGGCCCAAAAACTCGCGGTGGCGAACAAGGGAACCTTTGAAATTTTGATCGGTTGGAAGGAGGAGAAAGGACAGGGATAAGAGGGGAGAGAGGGGAGAAGGGAGGAGAAGGGATGGTTGGCGTCAAGGGTCGGGGGGGACGTGGTAGTTGGTCAACTGGGGAGGGGGATGGATCTTTGGCACAAGCCAACCACGGAGGTCAAGCTTCCCTCGGTTGCGATATTCGAGTAAAGGAAAAGATAGGGAGAGCGCAGAGCTAAGGAGCATGAGAAAAAGGTACAAAAAGTGTGCTATGAATAGACGGTAATTTCACAGAGCCAAGGTTCCCAGGGATAAGAACGAGTCACTCAGGTCTGTCACTGTACAAAGTCTGGATGTAATGGACTTGTAGCCTACGTCCGTACCCGGCTATGTGTATCTACAAGTTATGTATCCAGTTACCTAGTTACATAGGTATGCTCCGCTGGGACTACATGCCTAGGTATCCTCGTTCCTCAATTTCCAATATTCATTGATGCAAGGCATTCGGATTCTGGACCGTGTCTGGACCCGGTTTAGGGGTCTTCGAGGCTGCATCCGGACTCAGGTACCAGATTGAGTGGAGCCCGTCTAGAACCAATGGATGTTGAGGGCAAGGATATGCGTAATAGGTAGTCTTCATTTGTATAAACGAAACCCTCAACTCGGATACAAGTCACAAGTCATGAGTTGTAGCTCAAAGGCCAAGGTTCTGCGTATGAAACACATTGATTTGTACAATCAGCCCCGAATCATGTGACTCTGTACTCGATATACATCACGTGACGTGGCCGGACGGCGGGAGAACGTAGTTGCGGATGCAGAGAAACAGCTCTTCGAAGCTCACCGTGTCCAACCACCATTATCCCCATTGCCAATTTTCATCGAAATCTTCAATTTTCTCTCAATTTCCACACAGCACACAATGGACGGGTATGGTGTTCTCTCATCAATTCCTCTGCGGTCTCTGTCGCGAGGTGTTTTTTTCGGGAGCCAGCACTGATTGCAAGTTCGCAGCCTTACCCCATCAGAGCAGCGCGAGTTCGCCTCCCGTATGGAGCGCAAGCAAATGAAGGAGTTTATGACTGTACGTGTCATCCTGCTGCCCTATCTAGCATTGATCGCGTCGACTCTCTACAATCCTGCCGGTGATCCCGTCTGACGCCCTTCTTATTCCATTACAGATGTATTCCAAGATGGTCCAGCGCTGTTTCGACGACTGTGTCAATGACTTCACCACCAAGTCCCTCATCAACCGCGAGGAGCAGTGCATCATGCGCTGTGTGGACAAGCACCTGAAGGGCTCCGCCCGATTGCAGGAGCGCTTCCAGGAGCAGAACGCTGCCATGATGCAGGGAGGCCAGCCTGGTCAATAAATTCGATCCATAGATGCTCGGGATACCGAGGGTGCATTGGCGTTTGGGGGGATGAAGAATTGCGCCACCGACATGGCCGGGGCTCTACGCCCGACTGTTCGGGGAAAACCCCTATGGAAGCCGGCCCCGGTCTTAGGGATGGATAATTACCATCTGGCCTGACTGGACATACCGAAGAACTAGAGGGCTGCACATCTAGGCAGGGTTCGGCTTCTATTCATGTACCATAGTGATTGATCCGGGAACAGGAAGCTTCTCTCGTTTCCCGATTCCCAAATATAAAAGTGGCATCTATTTGATGTTGAACGGAGCTTTCATTCTGTAGTTCAGCGAAGAACTTTAGCAAGACTTTTACAACTACATAGAGTTCGGAGAATTATCCAGCCACGAATCCGATTTGGGGGGAGTTAGCAAGAGACGTGACCCACCGAAGGCGCGGAAAAAGCTTCCTTTTTTGGGATGTAGGGCAGAGTCAATCGAGATAACCTTCATAGACCGGCTTAGCTCCCGATGACTCCGTCATTAGGCGGAGTACGGAGTGTAGTGTAGAGAGTAGAGAGACGATAAGGCTCCAGAGACCAAAGACTAAAGACTGGAACAATACGGGAGTCGGACCAGAAAGCCGTTGTCAGAGAGCACCCCTCATCCTCCTCATCCTCCTCATCTCCTCTTCTCTTTTTCCCCTCCCACCCCTCATTGCGACTTTCGGCTCCACTGTTCCCTTCAAAAGCCCGCCAACTGCCGTCTTCCTCTTTTTCCCGTCGCTGTATCAACTCGTGAGTTCCCCTCCCCCTCCCCGCGGATTCTCATAATTTACCTATTAGCGCTAATAACCTTCCAGCTGTGTGGGATCATAATACACGGTTTCGTATACATCATGGCTAGCACAGTAGGAAAGGTAAAACTCACATCACCCCTTCAATTTCATGATCGAAAACTGACGCAGTATTCGCAGACCATCACTTGCAAGGTAAGCGCTTATCCGACGCTGCCGCGGTTATGACGTCGTGTATCTTAGGTACATCCGTCGCGCCGAGCTTGGTACTAACAACATACACAGGCTGCAATTGCCTGGGCTGCCGGTGAGCCTCTGTCTTTTGAGGACATCGAGGTCGCTCCTCCCAAGGCCCACGAGGTTCGCATTCAGATTCACCACACTGGTGTCTGTCACACCGGTAAGCCCCACCATGAACCCCGCCATGCAGCTCTTGAAATTGACACCAATCAGATGCCTATACACTCTCTGGTAAGGATCCCGAGGGTGCTTTCCCCATCGTCCTCGGTCACGAGGGTGCCGGTATCGTTGAGTCCGTCGGCGAGGGTGTGACTTCTGTCAAGCCCGGCGACTATGTCATTGCTCTGTAGTATGTTCATTCGGCTGCTTTGACAATGAAGAATCATTGGCTGACCTCCCTAAGCACTCCTGAGTGCGGTGAGTGCAAGTTCTGCAAGTCTGGCAAGACCAACCTCTGCGGCAAGATCCGCGCTACCCAGGGTAAGGGCGTGATGCCCGACGGCACCTCGCGCTTCAAGGCCCGCGGCAAGGACATCCTGCACTTCATGGGTACCTCCACCTTCTCCCAGTACACCGTCGTCGCCGACGTCTCCGTCGTCGCCGTCACCGACAAGATCCCCACCGACCGGTCCTGCCTGCTCGGCTGCGGTATCACCACCGGCTACGGTGCTGCCGTGGTGACCGCGAAGGTGGAGCAGGGCTCCAACGTGGCCGTCTTTGGTGCCGGCTGTGTTGGTCTGTCCGTCATGCAGGGTGCCGTCAAGAACAAGGCCGGCATGATCATCGCCGTCGATGTCAACGACGGCAAGGAGGCCTGGGCTCGCAAGTTCGGCGCCACTCACTTCGTCAACCCCACCAAGCTCTCCGGCAAGACCATCCAGGAGCATCTGATCGAGATGACCGACGGTGGTTGCGATTACACCTTCGACTGCACTGGTAATGTCGGTGTTATGCGCGCCGCGCTGGAGGCCTGTCACAAGGGCTGGGGTGAGAGCATCGTCATCGGTGTGGCCGCTGCGGGCCAGGAGATCTCCACTCGGCGTAAGTTGTCCCCGTCTTGCTATCTTTTCTTGATGCCCGTACTAACTCTGCTATACAGCATTCCAATTGGTCACCGGCCGTGTGTGGAGGGGATGTGCTTTCGGAGGTATCAAGGGCCGCTCGCAGCTGCCGGGTCTCGTGGATGACTACTTGAACGGCCAGCTGAAGGTGGATGAGTTCATCACCCACCGCGAGCCCCTGTCGGCCATCAACACTGCCTTTGAGCAGATGAAGCAGGGCGACTGCGTCCGTTGCGTTGTGGACATGAAATAGATGTGATGTAGTTTTATGATGATCCCCAAAATGCTCGATGTGAAATACGACTTCCTTTTCTGTGTCGTGCCCGATACGAGGTTTCAAGTACTGCGTAGCACGGGGGAGATACAGACGGGCTTTGTAGGGCTGCAGGGGCAGACCAAGGTCCTCACCCCGCAGTACCTTGCGAGTTGTCCTCTATTCAGGATTGCAGTAGTTATATCACAAGTGCGATGATCCAGTTTCATTCATCACGATAAGTCGAGAATCTTTTACTATGTACGAAGTACCAGGATCGTTAGATAGAGCCATCCAGATGAGGTTATCTGGCACAAAAAGGGTGCAGGGAACCTTCGGACATGATAGGAAGGGACATCAGGTATAAAGAAGCCTATGCGGTTCTTCGATTTGTTTGGTTTCTACATATATGGATAGAACCTATTCCATCTCTTTCACAACGGCCAATATTACCCTGCCGAAGTCCTCCGGTCTCTCACACTTCCTCCATCTTGGCCCCTCACCGATCCACGCTTTTCCCCGCATCAGCGCCGATCTCATTCGCAACAGTCGTCTTGTCAGCGTCTACGCCAGGCGCACTGACTTGAACTCTGCCTACATACAGCGGCAACAAGTCTCGTAAGCTCAAATATCTCCTCGCCGATGCCGCGGCCACGGTGGATGCGGGCTTCTATAAATGATCCGGTGTACGAGGGGAAGAGCTTTGGCGGATATGATCAAGTGCGTTGAAATCGAGGGGCAATATCTTGCACGCGCACCTGAGTGGACAGAGGGACAACTAGCCTTGAGTGAAAGGGATGAATGGTGATGGCAACCCGTGAAGATAAACCACTTGCGAACTACAGTTTCACTACACTAGGTGAAAGGAGCCTTAGGTATGATGGGACTATTAAGTTCGCATGGATATAATGAGTGACTCTAGTTGGAATAATGCTTTAGCCTTAAGAAGTCTGCATAGAGTAAAGAGACGACTCCTCTAGAACAACTTGTGCTCGAGGGTCATCTCCGACTCAGGCTGGAGACCAACACAGGCACGGAAGATGTTGATCAGGGCCGAACGCTGCTTGCCGAGGGCGTTGACGACGGGAGTACCGGGCGGGGTCAAGGGAGCCTTGAGCATGTAGCTAAGAACGCTCAGCACGCTGTGGAAGCCCTTGTAATCGGCACCGTCATTGTCAGCCTTCCAGGTGACGCGGGTCATCATCTCTGCGAGCACGACCAGATCGATGATCAGGGGCGACGCCAGGAGCGAATCCTCGCAGATGTTGAACAAACTGATGGTCTGGTGGCCACCCATGAAGATCTCCGCATAGTACTCGTCCAGAGCGCGCTTGTTGTCACCGACGGCGGGCATGTACTTGATGACGACAGTGTGGTCGGGGTGCTCGTCCTTCTCGTACAGAAGGTGGTTGGCAGCAACCATGTCATCCACAACATTGGACTTGGAGATCTCTTTGGAGCGGAACTGCTTCTGGGAGCTCAGGTTCTTGCCGTCGTTGTTACCCAAATGGTTGTAACTGGCGATGGAGGTGAGCTTGATACCGGCATTGATCAGGAAGTCCACCAGAGCCGACTTCATCTTGGTCTGGCCCGACTTGAAGTCGTCACCACCGATAAAGGCACCGCGCTGCTCCGCGAACTGAAGGGCGCCGGGCACAAATGTGTTCTGGGGCGAGCCGTTGATGAAGGGTGTGTTCTCCAGAATCGAGGCCACGGCAAAGATGGTGGACGGGGCGACCTCGGCATGGCCGGTCTTGATCGAGTTGATCAGGTTGTCGGCGGTGTCGTTGACGCCCGGAATGATGTCGGCATACCGTTCAGTGTTGGCGGTCCACATGACGATCACCTTGTCCAGGTCGTTCTTGGCCTTGAAGTCACGGATATCCTTCTGAATCCGCTCCACGTGCGCCCAGCAGGCCTTGTCTCCCTCGATGACGTTGTCTGCGCGATCCTCCTGGTTGGAGGCGATGAAATCGGGGTAGTAGATACTGGGCAGCGGGGTCATCTCCGCCATCTCCTTGCGGACCTGATTCTTGAGGGTAGGCTCCAGCACCTGTGCACGGTCCATGGCAGCCGCCAGATTCATGGCGCTGATGTCCCAACCTCCAATGACCAGGTCGTTGGGGTGAGCCATGGGAAGCAGGTCACGGAAAGGGATGTTGATCTCCTCACCAGTCTGGGCATCAGTACCCAGCTTGACGGTAGAGCTCATGACGATGGAGCCGTAGTAGTTGGCCTTCTGCGAACCCTCGCGGGTCTCCCAGGACAAACCACGGCGGTTGGCAAGAATACCGGCAGTGACGGTGGAACCGTTGTTCCCACCCCAACCGACCAGCATCATACCGACCTTGCCCACCTTACGATCGACCTTGAAGTGATAGTTGGTGGCCTTGGGGATAGCCACCAGTTTGTTGTCCGCAGTGCGGGTCACCTCGGTAGTCTGGTAGGCATACCGACTCTTGATTTCATCAGGAGTGTAGACAACATTGGGCGACTGAACAGTAAACAGAGGCGAAGATTCTTGGCGAACCGACCCGTTCGCAGTGCCATTGGCAACATCCGAAGAAGCGTGAGGAGCCATTGTTCACGGCGGGATTGAAAAGTGAGCTAAACTGGACTCTTGAAATGCTTTACTGGAAGTATAATGCGTGTTCCGGTGCTCCGCCGCGGTTGGATGAGCGCCGGCCGTTGAACGGGTGGTGCCGCCTGGAAGACATGTTAGACGTGTACTCGGTATAGAGAAGAAATCCGGGGAAGGACTCACGAGTTAAGCTGTGTGGCGAAAATTGTGACGGCTGTATGTGACCACGTCTCGAGGAGATGTGATCGAACCTGCTGACAAGGCTTATACGAACCTAAGAGGAATTGGAATGGGAAGTGGGTGTGGGAAGGAAAAGGAAAGTGCGGAGGGGGAGGAGTTAAATAGTGGTTCACCCCCTCCGTATATCTCCGGTCAGTTTCCCCCCTTTTTTCCCCTTTACTGATAATTTACTCTTACAGATTAGCTTTCGTTTATTTGAAAGCTCCACACCAATCATTTTACGAATTGACTGATCTTCGGCTGGCATCCAGGATCAGGATTGGGCACTAGCTTCTCCTTCCCAAGAATACGAAGGTTACTCTGGTGCCTGCGTCTGCGCTCCGCATCGGACACTCAAAGTGGGCATACCTGGTA
Organism: Penicillium sp. DT28; assembly: GCA_036712075.1. Taxonomy (NCBI): domain Eukaryota; kingdom Fungi; phylum Ascomycota; class Eurotiomycetes; order Eurotiales; family Aspergillaceae; genus Penicillium; species Penicillium sp. DT28. Next base: position 628,743 of record JAZHLO010000002.1, read on the forward strand.
CAACTCCGTACTCCGTATTCCGGAAGCTGTTTGCGCCATTTCGCGCCAATTCCTTCCTCCTTCCGTGGCCGAAGAGCTGCCGGCACCATCCGCATCCGGACCACTTCGGGTTCCCCTTTATAGTCGTCCACATGTACGGGCTACCCTTTCTGTAGTGCTACTAGTGCTACTTCTCTGCAATTGACATAGCTCCTTTACAGAGTACATACCATTGATACCCCAGAGGGCCTGGGGTTGGGCTCCATAATCCCCCTCCCCCGGTGTTCCGTGCGGATCCCCCAAAAAGCAGAATAAACGAGGGGCATAAATCCGGCACAAATCCGGCGGGGTTCTCAACTGGCGGTCTGCACTTATGAGCCATGATTGGTGGTGTCTCTACACCTCCTTATCGTCCTATGTCCACCGGCCAACTAGCTACCTAGGTATGTGTGATGCTTTTAGTCTAGGCCTTTGATGATTGACTAATAGTCGTAGATCTCGAAGGTAACTACACTACCCTAACTATGCAAAAAGCCGAATATGTATTCACTTCCCCCGATGTTCTAACCACTAACCTGTATTGCCTAGCTTGGTAACATGTATATCATTTGCACAAAACCTCGTTATCGACCTATTTTTATGCTTGAAAGATGTAATACAAGGATAAATTGATTGACAGGTGTCGTTCACAGTTCAAATGCCCATGGTCCATGAGTGTACGCATGTGAGTAGCGGCCGCCGGGCAAGGATGTATCTCGACATCTTCTAAGGTTGTCAATAATCGGTATAGCTATAGAGTTTCCTCGCATCGCATAACCTTGGAAAGAGAGGCTATACCCAAAAGAGGGATATGCTTTATATCTTTTCAGGATATACCCCTACGGCAAAAGGTCTACATGTAGGTGCCGAGGATCGTCTCGGACATATCTTCAACATATTTATCGCCTTGAAGGTATCCATTGATTACAGTCTAGAATATGAGCATGTGTATATTAATCTCTGCTTATTCTACACGCAGCGTCATGTTGTCCAGCAACCATTTCTATTCATTCCCATCTTGGTTGATGCCACCTGGGCAGCCACCACGGGTCAACCATGTGTTTCGTTCGGCCTGTGATCAATCTTTATACTGGCTGTTCAGTAGGATTCTCCTTTATGTGTCGCGACTGATCACCGAGGCAATGAGGCAACCGCTTAGCCGCCTTTACAGTGTCCCAAATACTGTCAGAGGTCATGAAGATCCGATCGATTTCTTCCAAGCTGCGCCCGGCAGTCTCTGGGAAGAAAAGGTAGACGACTCCCATCATGACGGCATTCAATCCGGCGAAGATGATGAAGAACCGCCACTCAAGGGCCTGAAAGGCAACCGGGGTGATCTCGGTGATCAATATACAGAAAATCCAGTAGGTTCCCATGCTGATGCCATTGATCGTGCCCCGCATTTTCAAAGGGCTTAATTCCGCCGCATAGAGGAACGGGATACCGCCATAGCCGATGACGTAGCTAAAATGGAAGAGGAATATAAAAACGACGGCTCCGTCCATGGCTCTCTTGTTGTTGGGTTGAGATCCCAATGCGGCCACCAGTCCCAAGCATATCGCATTGGCAGCAGCGCTGGCGAGCATCAAACCACGTCGACCGAAACCTTCAATGGTATAGACACATACCGCGCCTGCAATCAGGGTGATCAGCTGGTATATCGCGGCCAGAATTCTGGACTTGACTGAATCCAGTGAAAGATAGGTCTCGAAGATTGTATTGGCTGGAGGGATTGCGAATCAGAATTTGGATGCCGATCAAGAGAAGGAGAAAGGAGCTTACTATAGAATGTCACCGTATTCACACCAGTTAATTGTAGAAACATCATCACGGTGGCAGCCAGCATGGCTCGGTGGAAAATGCGCTGAGATCCCATGCTGAAAACCTGCTTGAAAGATGCCTCTCCAGCCAGCTTCAGGGAAGATTCCACCTCTAAGATCTCAGCTTCTACTTTGAGATCATTGGCATCAACGTCTTCCAAAGCAGCTAATACCTCGCGAGCTTCGACGATACGACCTTGCCGGACTAGCCACCGAGGAGATTCCGGCAAGACGGTGATGCATCCGATCACCGTGAGCGAAAGCAACATCTGCAATGCGAACGGTACCCGCCATCCCTCACTTTCTGGCGCGAAGGACATTCCAAAATCGATAAAGAGAACGAGACAGGCGCCTAGACCGGCAAAGGGGCCAATCGTAGCCACATGGGCTCCGCGCTTGGAGGTCCTTGATAGTTCGGACTGCCAGATGGGAACGGTTGCTAAAACACCCCCCGTTCCAAGACCAATGACTAGGCGAGAAACGACGAGCTGTGCAAATTCAAAGGCAGTCGTCATGAGAATCGCGCCTACAATCTGTATAGCGGATGCCAGCATGATGACTTTCTTGCGACCGAGGATGTCGCCCAACCCAATACATGAAAGCGCACCGAAAAGGCCTCCGACTGCGTATAGCGCGACCACTGTGCCTTGAATGGTGGACTTATACGGCTTCTCTTCGGGCGCCGCATCGGTCAAGTCGATTTCGCGGAATTGTCTCTCGAAACTATCCAATGTCAAGACTCCACCTAGCATCGACTGGTTGTATCCGAATGACATGATTGCCGGCATCGTCACGCCGATGAGAGCCATCATATTGAGGCTATTGCCTCGTAGGCCTAGATATCGCTGCATCGTAGACCCAAAGTAAAAACGGGGTTAGAACTGTACAGACCGGCGGCAGTCAAATTGAAAGGATATTAGTTAGGCATTTCTAGTATTAATCATCTCTTGACCTTTCAAGAGGTTGATCTCCAAGGGGCCGAGGGGTGTTGTTATTCCAGCATTCCATCCCGACGTGTCTCGCGTACATGCTCTTGAACCAGATTCGACGTCAATAAATCACCGATAAAAAGCCTCGCTTAATGTTATTGGTAGTGCTCCCCATAAGACATTTTATAGCATAAGCCTTGCAGCGCCAGAGGCCCGAGGCGAGGGCGAAAGGGGAAAAAGGGTGAAAGAAGGGCGTTCTTCGCAGATCGTTGCCACACCCCAAACAATGGAATTCTTTTTGGGTTCGACTGCAACCACCGCGCCCCCAATAATAATGGACTCGATTAATCCACTCCCCCCCCTGCCTTACTTTTCAGGTTTCCATACTTTCTGCCAGTAATATGCGGAACTTTTATTAATCCGGATTCCTGTCACTGCGTAATTCTGATTTCCATAGTAAAATCTTCAGTTTTACACCTCATTAAATCGCCCCCTTTTTCTTCGATTATAATCTCATTTTAACAGCCAACCTAACGCGGTAATCCAATTAATTGTGTACAAAACAATGCTGACTATTACACAGGATCGGTTTGGGGGCTTAACACTACTACAGTTAGTATTGTGAGCTATTCTGGCATAGAAACTAACCTGATTCGGTGCCATTGGTGCTCTCTGGCTCGGCAAAGAGATAGGAGAGGGGCAATGAGGCCATATTGACGGCTGTCATATGTAGCAGGATAGTAAATGGTAATAGGCAGTGTAATAGTATATGTGTTCTGTTGGGAACTACAAAAGGATTAATCGAGTCCTTTATCAATTACACGCCACGGGATCTTATTAGGTATCTCCGTCCCGTTCCTATTATGTCCTCTTATAGGGGCGTGCTTTCATACAAACTAGGTATGAAAAAAAAATCTCTAGCGGGAAATACTCCGCGATAGCCTGGTACGGATGAAGGTGGTCCCCCGAATCGTATCTGGCCTGTGGCTGTGACGGCGCCTATGGGTTACGCACTACGCGATCCAAATGGGTCCGGCCAACTATGTGGTCTATTATAGTAAACCGGGTAAACTAGATAAATGTTTTGTCTGATGATCATTCATTGATAAACATAAAGGTAGCTAGACTCAGGACATACTCAAGTTGCCTCTTCTTGTATTGGGGCTCGACAAAAACTTGTAAGATAGGTACAGCTCTACGTTTCCCACAGTTGACCTAGAGTCTCTTCTGCAATAGACAGGTCCCGCAGCTTTGTTGGTAATAGCGATCGAGCTCGCGAGGTTTAGTAAGCTGCTCCTTGCGTATGCCTGATGTAACGGCGGTATCATCTGCGTCGGAGGCTATGTCACTATCCTCGTCTTCGGCGGCCCCCTGCATGGCGGCGATGCGATGCAGGATCCATTGGAGCTGCAGCAATGGGAAGGATGGCAATGGTCTCTTTACCGGATCATCGGTTGTAACGGTGAATATTGACCCAGAGGGGATAACACGCTATGTGTTCATATCGAAAACATAGTTGTTGTTTCCAGGGGTCTTGTCATACCCCGTGCATTAGGGCCATATAGATTTTGTTGATGGGTACCACATCTTTTGCGTGGATATTGTCTTCGGCGTTTCTGCGTGTCCTATTGGCACACCTCTTTGGATCACTTTTATCTAGATGTTAGACAACAGTAATATCAATAGGAAGCGAGGTACTCTTTGACTCACATTACTATCACCGTCGACCTTGTAGAAAAACCAGTTCTCTCTATTAGTTGCGATGCCGTACATAGTGGTATCTGCTTTGTTCCGCTCTTTGCGGCCGGTATAGACGACACCTAGGAATTATCTTAGCCATGCTTTTAATATGATGTGAATGACTTACCTATATAGGCAAGAACCTAGGAGAGGCCCTTGCCTATTTCAGCGGAGGTCTTGGCCTCAACGATGACTAGGTTGGTGTCCATGTCGCGTTGAGTACCATACCATAGGGCATAGTCGGCGCGACCCCCCAGTATCTTGAGCTTGGAATCGATCTCTATCTCTTTCCGAAAAGAGGTTCATATCCCTAGGAAATTTCATTTCCTCGGATGATAGACTCGTCCTTCGCCCAACCAAGCAGGAAAACAAGCACGACATCCAGGCGAGTGCGTAGCAACGCCTCGGTCTCCTTGGAACCGGAGTTTGCGATATCCACGTAACGTATTGATTCACCTAGTTTCGTGAATAGACGCCGGTTTTGGAGGACAGTTCTGTACCCACATAAGAAATTGAAGAACTCTTCAAAGTCATCCAGTTGTGCCTTGGTCTGGAACTGGTATTCAACAGGGACCCAGATGTTGACGGTCTTCTTCTTTAGGTAGAAGACATTTTGCACATCCGTACCCACATAGAAGATGGAAGAACTTCTTGAAATATTCGATTTCTGCGCATGCCCGCGGCTCTCTTGTTGCCTTTCGGAGTTGAAGGCTTTCTGAACGCGCGTAAGGTGGAATCAAGGTAAGATGAAGATCAGCGGAGTGAAGTGAAGTGAAGTGAGGTATGCGGGGGTGTGATGATGGTTCAAATGCGGTTTACCCGGTTCTCACTTGTGTATCACCGAGATGCCAGATCCCAGGTGGTCAGGTTCGTAAATGAAGCTGATCAAGTGGTTGGAGGGGTTGAGAGCTAGGGAGGTGCGTGGGGCGGAAGTGAGAATGTACTGGAGTAAAAGAGAGTGACGGTTTGACCAGTCGTGAGATATCCTTAGGGCTGGAGTAAGGTGAAGGTACGAAGAGTGAAAGTGAGGGTTGAAAGATGCACTGGAGTAAAAGAGAGTGACGGTTCGACCAGTCGTGAGACATCCTTAGGGCTGGAGTGAGGTGAAGGTTGGAAGAATGAAAGTGAGCGTTGAAAATGAAAGTGAGGGTTGAAAGAAGAAGAGGAATTTAAGAATCGGCCAAATCAACCAAGTGCTGATTCAGTCTCGTGGGATAGAGATGAAAGTGAGGGTTGAAAGAAGAAGAGGAATTTGAGAATGGCTAAATCAACTACCTAGGTAAGTGCTGATTCAGTCTCGTGGGATAGAGATGAAAAGATCAACATTGCGCTTGAGAGAGCCTCGAGTTTTCGAGAGAGCAACTTCTAGGGCGACACCTATGAAGGAATGTATAAAGTGAGAGAAGAATAAGCGAAAGCAGTAATAATATTAAGAGCAAAGTAAGAGCAAAGTGAGAGCAGAGTAAGAGCGAGCGAAGTAAGAGCAAGCAAAGTAAGAGAAGAATAACAGAAGATGAATGTCCACCGCTGTTGGAAATGATTCAGGGCTGGGCTGTGTTTGGTTATATATGGATACCTATTTACTTTCTTCCAGATTCACCGGTGTATACAATTCCTCCATGGAGTCGCCGAGTGATGTTTATTCCATTTCATATCATAACAGCTATGTACTCTAGTAAGATTACACCTTGACCGATCGGCCGCGCACATACACTTTAGAAATGTTGCGATCATCACCAGTCATAAGGAACTTCTCGAAGATAACCGAGATTGAGTCTTCCTCTTCAACGGGCGTCATCACTCCCGGTATTCCAGATCGATAGTATGAATCTCGAGCGCATCGAATTCCTTGCCCACAACGAAATTTCCGATCCTATCTTCAAGTCCACAGACTTGGGCGCCACCTAATGTAGCCAAGAAAAACCCCTCGGACAGGGACAACGCAGGATCTTGGCCCTGAGTGATCATCTGCCGGGCATTTGAGACCACAAATGCCTGTTTCATGATTTCCAACATCGAAGATGAATGTCCGCCGCCGCTGTCAGTGCCCAGTCCAACCTTGATACCACGTCTCAAGTACTCGCGTATCGGTGCAACCATAAACTCCTGCATGGTGGTATTCGAGATCGGGCAGTGGGAGACACCACAGTTGAGATCCTTGATGGCAGCTATCTCCTCCTCCTCCAAGAAGATGCAATGAGCAAGAATAGACCGGTCATTCAATAATCCGAATTTCCTGTACAGATCGGCTTCCGTACGGAATTCTGGAAACAACTGACGAGTGAAGTTTATTTCCTGCTTCGCTTCATTAAAATGAGTTTGAATGGGTAAATGCGGATGCTCCCGGGCAATATCCCCGAGACCCGATAGAAGATCGGGATCGCATGAGATGGCGAATCGCGGGGTCAGGACTGGCTTCACCAGTCGACTCTCGGGGTCGAGTTCTTTGATATGCTGGATTAAACCACGCGTTTCATGGAGCGAGTCGGCAATCGACGAGTCTCGATACCAATCGGGGGCATTTCGATTCATATTGCACTTGCCGACAAGGGCACGCTGGCCTTTTTCAAAGCAAATGTCGGCCAAGATACGAGTCGCCTCGTCATGGTGAGATCCGTAATAGGATGCCGTGGTAATTCCTTGCTGGAGGAAGCCTGCCACACAAGAAGAGTAGATACGCCTCGCATATTCCGGGTCTGCGAACTTGGACTCGTGTGTGAAAGTGACGTTGTTCAACCAGTCCAACAAAGTCTGTCCGCGCCCAACCCCGCGTTGAGTCCACTGTGGTGCATGATTATGGGTATCAACAAATCCGGGACACAGGAATTCACCACGCTGAAGATGTTTGATAGGAAACACATCTGGAGCATATCCGTGGTCGGAGACGATATTATTGATCTGGTTCGATTCCACGTCCGGCTGCATTGCCTGGATCTTGCCTGTCTTATCGACGAGAAGGAAGCAGTTCTCCAGGATTTCGAGCTCATTCAGACCACGGGAGTGAATCACCGTGCCATGAAAGGCCAAGGGCAGTCCCGAGGCCGGAGAGGAGTTTTTGTCTAGGTCGTCCATTGGAAAATGAGGTTAATGAAATGAAATGGGAGGACGATTCTGCGGTGTGGTGATGTATTGCAGGTTATCTTATCTGTGAGGGGTTTGTCGTACAGCCAATAATGACCAGATACATCTGTGAGGGATGTAATTGCCACTGGTCAACCTTGGAAATGCATCTATTATACCTAGGTAGGCTGTATACCCCAATTGGGAGAGGGTGATGGACGACAATCCATAGTTAACTCGGTTCGAAGCTCGTGAGTACCGTAGAGGCATCTAGCGTTTCAAATACATGAGACACCTCATCAGACCTTGGAAGCGCAGATTAACTGCCCAAGTATGATCGACTGCGAGATATTCTTAGATTTGCAATAGCCTCTTTGCTAGATCGGGCCAATGGTAACAGGCTCTCGTGTCTATATCGAACCCTGCTGACTAGTCAACTAGTTGCAGAAACCCCCGTTTCATGCAAATCAGTCGCATCGGAGTTATATAGTTCTTTATTGATGCAACATGTTAAAGGTTGAGGTTCCATTTCTCCAAACCACCGGATCAAGTTGATCTCCCGCTAAGCGAATCCCACCTTTCCACTTCCCCGATTTCTTCCCCTCTCTCCCTCTCCACAACTGTGGCTGAGATGGACTGCGGTTCTAGCCGCCGTCATGAGCAGTTTGGATAACAAGGATTTTCGCGATCAGCTAGGCAAGTTCCGCCTTGACTCCATTGGTGGACCTTCCGCTCCTGTCTGCTCGCAACCTGCATCTCAGTCCACAGTCCCTCCCGACGGCGCATCGACCCCGTCTTCTCGCAGCAAACGGGTATCGACCGCCTGCGACTTCTGTCGTAAGCGCAAGAAGAAATGTGATTTCCGCTATCCCAATTGCAGCGCCTGCACCCGCGCCGGGGTTCGCTGTACCATCCCGCCGCCCGGTCCTCAAGTCGCCAACGCTTCCGTGCCTCGAGACCAGTTGGAAAACCTACAAAAACGAGTACTATGGCTGGAGGAGGTTGTGCGCCGGAAGTCAGGTATCACAGTGGCGGAGCTGGCCACGGGGACTCCGGTGGACGGCGAAGGAGACCCGGACTGGTGGTATCAGGTCCCAGCGATGCTCGCGACGGGTGGTAATCGTTCGTCTATAGCCTCAATGCCGAGCCCGGCAAGTGGTGGCTCGTCCGTGACGGCCGGCCCTGCAGGATCGGAGACGTCGACCGGGGTAGGCACCGAGCTACCAAATGTGGGCGAGATTTTCCGCGATCACTTGGAGCATCGTCGGCCATCCGTGGCGCGCCCGATGTCGGCTCCGCGAGTACTACACTTGTCGTCGCTAGAGGAAGCGGAGCGGGTGGCGGGGCAGTACTTTGATAGCATGGGCTACCAGTATCCATTCATTTCCCGCCCAGAATTCATAGGCCATCTCCGGCATATCTATACGGGCGGCGTGCCGTCGCCCGAGGTGCATAATACCTACCATATCATCCTCGCGACCTCCCTGTTGATCGGATCAGCAAACGCGTCGCGGGCTGCAGAGTTCTACCATGCAAGTCAGGAGACGCTGCCCTTGGCACTGCAGAACGAAGACTTGACCGCCGTGCGAGCCCTGTTGGGCTTGGCGCTATACACCATGTTCGCGACGGCAGGCCCGAGCATTTGGCATGTGTTGGGTGCCACCATGCGATTGGCGATCAGCATGGGATTGCACAAGGCTCGATCATACGCGACCGTGGGCGAAGAGGAAATGGCCAAGCGTGTGTTCTGGAGCCTTTACAACTTGGATCGTCTCATTGCGAGCACACTAGGTCGACCTCTCGGCATTGCCGACGAAGACATCAGTGTTGGGCTGCCGCGTGAATTGAATGATGACGGAACGGAGGCCCGGGGTGCCAGTATCATGACCATTCCACTCCAAGTTATGCGTCTTCGGCAGATCTTTTCGCGCATTTATCGATACCGTAAGTTCCACGATCGTCTTTCCTCTCTTCCATATGCCGCGCAGCTTAACATTCTGACTTGGATCCAGTGTACAGCAGCTTACCGTGTCCGTCGCCGCAGGAAGTTGCTGCCACACTGGGTCGGTTTCGGCGCGAGGTGGACGACTGGCGCATGGCAGCCCCGGTGTATCCGTCGGCTCTCCTCTATTCCACCTCATACTATGATTACTTGTACTATACCACCCTTTTGCTTATGTATCGTCCCAGTCCGCGCAACCCCACACCCGACGTGACGAGTATCGTCAGCTGTGGAGATTCTAGCATTCAAGTAATCCGATCATACTGGGACAGCTATTCGGTGGGCAAGCTCAAGTGGATTTGGTTGACTCTAAGCCAAGTCTATTTTGCGGGTATTACCATTTTGTGGTGCCTAGAGCAGAATGCGCGTTCATTACGCGAATCCCGCCCTGCGCCATGGCATCCAGAAGAGCAGATGATGCGCCGTGGGATCCAGGCGGTTGTTGTGCTGCTGGAAGAGTTTGGCAAGCGGCGTCCTGGGGTTGATCGGCTGGCCGAGACATTCCGACATCAGAGCACGGTGATTTTCAGCCAGATGGCGTACCAGCAGCAGCAACTGGACCGACAACAGCAGCGACAGCACCAACAACATCCTCAGCCTCTCGTTCCACCTCAACCCTCGGTCACCTTGGCCCCGCCACCTCCACCTCCTGTTCCCTTGGCTCCGGTTCTTGATGATGTGCTCCTAGTCGATGGCAGCGGGGCCATGCCGATGATTGATCCGCAAATGGCGGAGCAACTTTTCTACTCGTACAACTGGTTCCAAGAGGAAATGGCGAGTTACTATACCCTTTAAGCAATATTCTCATGATAGACGAGAGGTGAGGAGGGTTGCGGCCTAAACCTCCCAGTGTATTTATCGTCGTATGCGAGATCTGAATAATAGCTCTGAAAGCGCAGGTATTAAGACTGCTTTTCAAAAGCAGTTGGAATATAAATGATCACGTGGCTATATTGTTTGCCCCTCCGCATTTTATCAGATAAACCAACCCTATAGCAACTCTTCCTGTTTACTGAGTGATGGCCGGTTCTGAAGAAGACCCCGACTTTTATCGGCCTGGTGGGTTCCATCCTGTTCATCTCGGGGATGTCTTTGATTCTCGGTATGAGGTTCTCAGAAAGCTTGGTTACGGCCGTTACTCGACAGTATGGCTGGTCAGGGATCAAAGGTAAGACGACCATCACTGTTCTATGGGAAATTCTCTGATTATCTGCATATTTTAGGACTGGCTGCTATAATGCCTTGAAAGTCCTTAGCGCAGAATGTTACGATGGCTCTCACGATTTATTCGAACTAGAAGTCCTCGAACGGTTACGCGACTCAGATCCGAATCATAAGGGATATCGATATATCCCTAGACTTATTGAATCCTTTAAACACCTTGGTCCAAACGGTTACCATCTATGCCTTGTTTTAGAGCCTATGGGAGAGAGCCTAAGGACTTTTGGCACGTTGTTTGCGAATGATCAGGTCCCGAATTCGATTATGCAGCGCTTTGGTCGGCAACTTCTTCTTGCCTTAGATTATGCACACCAATCGGGCGTCATACATACAGGTATCCATCAATGCCAACTAAAACTACAAGCGATCTTAACGGCTAAAAAGAATATAGACATCCAACCTCGGAATATTATGGTCCAAATTCCAGATCTTTCAATTATTGTTGACTACCTAAAGAACACAACTCCGGACCCTACAGCTTATGACCCTAGCTCTGACCCGTGGGCGATTGTCTCTCAACCTTTGAAGGAGTTCTACATCCGAGAAGGAGTAGGATTTACGGCCCTTGATATTGCTCTTTGCGATTGGGGTTCCGCTAGCTGGATTGACAATCACCTTACAGAGGTGATACAACCTATATTGCTTCGAGCACCGGAAGTCATTATTGGTGCCCCATGGGGACCACCGGCCGATATCTGGAGTCTAGGTACTTCTTATATTTCCCCTGGTCTGACTGTTTAGACAAATCAAAAACTAACTTTCTGCTATAGGTGCTGTCTTGCTCGAGGTTCTAGATGCGGTACGAATGTTCGATGGTCGAGCGATGCAAACTGGAGGTATCTTCCAAACCAAACATCATCTCGAAGAAATCGTGGCTCTATTTGGGCCATTCCCTCCTCATCTACTAGCGCGGGGGGACCCAAAGCTCGTAGCCGAATACTTCGATGACCAAGGAAACATTCGCGATCCTATCCCTCGGCCAAAAGCCCTTCTAGAGAACTGGATTGAGAGTCTGACTGGGAAGGACAAGGAGGAGTTCGTGATGTTTTTGAGAAGCATGATGAAGGTCGACCCTGATGATCGTCCAACAGCAAAAGAACTACTCGGTGAAGCGTGGCTTCAACATTAGGTAGTCTTGGCATCTAGGAAATGATTAGTCCATATTTCAGAGCCAACAGAATTTCTAGCTTGAGGTTATCGTCGGCAATATCGTGACTCGGGAGCAAGTCGTGAAGTAGTCTCGAAAGCTGCTGATAAGAGTTAACGTGCCAGGACCACGTGATCTTGCTTGCACTGCGTTTCCAATTTTTTGTCCAATTTCAATCCAACGTCTTTGTCGATAAAATTGCGCAAGCAATTCCACTACGCTGTGCAGGGACTACTGAGTGTTGGCAGCGTACATATTTACACGCTAAACAGATTGGTCATGGAACAAGCTCTCGAAAGCCAACCTGATGCCTTATCTGAAGGCAGGCGTATCTATCTAGGTTGCGACCATCTTGACCGGGGACTGCTCTTCGCTAGGCTAACTAAATATAGGCAATCTACCTTACGAGACCAAACCATACGAAATTGAGAAATTGCTTGCCAGCAATGGCTTCGACCACTTTGAAAATATTCACATCTCTGTCGACCCCGTCAGCGCACGGAACCCAGGCTACTGCTTCGTCGACTTCACTGACCGATCGACTGCTGAGCGTGCCATTGATTCCTTGAGCGCATCGATCAGGGGGAGGCCTGTGAAAGTAGGTCCATGCGAGCCCAAAAAGCAGCGCAGTCGCCAGTACAACCGCCAGGATAACCCTACTTCCCGGCGATGGGGCGATTGGAGCGCCAGTAGCGAGATTAACACTAGCCGAGTCGATGGCAGCGGGATCCAACAGGGTCCCTACTGGGCCCTGGATCACTTTGATGATATAGTGGAGAACTACGAAGGGCGGAGACTCTTTGTGGGTGGGTTGAGCAAGATGATTAACCAAGCCCAACACAACCGAGACATCACCGATCTTTTCGCTGGCTTCAGCCCGTACGGAACCTTGCCCTTACTACGCCGTAGAATACATTTGCTGATCGGTATATATCATAGGACCGCGATTGGCAAACGGATCACGCCACACGAGAGCACGAGAAATAAACCGGGCAACCATCACTACTGCTTCGTTGACTTCGAAACCAGAAAGGAGGCGAACGCAGCGATGAAGGCACTAAATGGCCGGTCTATTGCGGGTGGCCAGCTAAAGGTAGCGCTGGCGTTGGGCATGCCTGAAAAGCTAGTTAATCGCCATGCGGATGTCAGATACGGTCGCCGCATGTACGATGGGGGTTACTTGGGTCCAAATAACCCTCGTTCTGAAAACATGGTGGAATCGAACAAGGCGTTAGCATCAAGTAACTGGCGCAGGAGGGATAAGGAGTAAATTAACCAAAAGTGTTGCTTATCTTAAGACATGGTAGTCTGGACTCAGGACTAAAGTCTCCCCTGCATCCCGACCCCCACGTTCCGCGTTCCCAAATCTAAACAAATACATTGCCGCTATGTAACGCTGCCATCCACATCCCTTGAACATATAAGGGAAGGGGGACGATCTTCCTTTCACCGGGACGTATCGCAATGAAGTGGCATGTCTTGCTCCTAGCTACTGCTGCTTCAGCCCTGCAGACCTTGCCCCCGGTCCAGTCCAGTCAACATTCGGACTCGGGAGGATTCTCTCTTGCGTCCAAGAATCGTGTGATCTATATCGAAGAAAACTTTTCAAAATGGAAAGACCAAGATGGCCTGACTCTGATTCCGCCCACGGCAGCTGAATTCGCTGGAACATTTCGTGACGATCTTCAGGAACTTACCAACAGTACCTGGAACATTCGAATCGTAAAGGAATTTCCAAAGCATGCCTCGGGGATATTCCTTGGTCTCTCAAAAACCCAGGGGCTCTTCACCTATGAGGATGGCACGGCAACGGAAGAAGGATATGAACTCATGGTCGAGAACGACCGTGTCTCCATCCTTGGCTCAGGAGCACGGGGAATGTGGTGGGGAACTCGAACACTTCTGCAGCAACTCATCCTGAACCCTTCAGTCCCGACCGGTCGTGTAGAAGATGCGCCGGCGTACGCAACGCGAGGCTTCATGTTGGATGCCGGTCGCAAATGGTATACCCTGGACTATCTCAAAGACCTTTGTACCTACGCCTCCTTCTTCAAACTCTCCGAATTCCACTACCACGCGACGGACAACTACCCTCTCTCTCGAGGACCCAATGTGACCTCAAAACAAGTCTATTCGCAATTTGCTCTGCGGCCTGAGAATTCGGCCCTGATGCCGCTTGTCCAGCGATTGAACGAGACACTGTCCCGCTCCGAGTTTGATGACTTCCAGAACCACTGTGCCCAGAGAGGAGTCACGGTGATACCGGAACTTGAAGCACCGGGACATTGCCTATCGGTCACTAAATGGAAGCCGGAACTGGCGCTGGACCAACAGGATCTACTTAACCTGTCCCACCCGGAAACTATCCCTCTGTCAAGTCTATCTGGAACGAATTCCTTCCATGGTTCCACACCAAGGAGGTTCACATTGGCGCCGACGAATACGACTCCAGTTTGGCCGATGACTACATCAGCTTCGTGAATGAGATGTCTCAATCCATCTACCAGACCCACAACAAGACCACGCGCATCTGGGGCACCTACGAGCCATCCGACACGCAGTCAATCAACAAGAACATCACTATTCAGCATTGGCAGTACGGACAATCAGACCCCGTCACGTTGGCTGAAAATGGGTATCAGATCATCAACTCCGAGGACTGGTGGGCTTATCTTTCGTTAAAAAATGACCATGTACCCATCACCCCGGCACCCTATCCACAGTTCTTCAACAATGCTCGTATTTTGAATTTTGCCGATGTTGAGGGATGGCAATGGACTCCACAGCTCTTCAACCCAGTCAATAAGACGCAACAGCCCGATCCAAATGCTATTCGAGGTGCCATTATGGCAGCCTGGAATGATAATGGAGATGCGACCACGCAGCTAGAGGCATACTATGCCATTCGAAATGGAATCCCAGTTGTTGGATCTCGCGCATGGTCGGGAAATCGGGGACCCAGGTTATTTGAGCCAACCTTGGACGAGTCGATTGAGCGACTAACAAACCATGCGATTGGTCAAAACCTGGACCGAAAGCTCTCATATACTTCCCAGCATTTGTCAGGCCCGATCTTCTCATGGAGTAGACCTCGTTCAAACTCTACGAGCTATCTGATTGGGCTTGGCAGCAAGGGCATGAACTATACGATGCGATTGGATACGACCGGCCCCTTTACTATCGAGTCAAATGATGCGATGCTTCAATTGTCAGAAGATGGCCGGTTGACCTTTGTCGCCGATGGATGGCCATACCCTCTTCGCTCAGTGGCGGAAACCGATGGATTCGAACGTGCTAAGCCGGGAAGAATCTGGGCAAATGCAACGAGCTCGACTCATGATATTGTGAACGTCCCTCGCAAAGCCCAAATTACTATTACCACAGATGAAGTCTTCGGCAGTCGCGTGTGGGTGGATGATGATTTCGTTGGTCGCTTCGAGGTCTTTGTATATGGTGGACACAACGAGATCTTTTCATGGAGCCAGATGGCTTTTGTTGCCCCGCTGGAAGTGGTCCATGGCACTGGACTGCAGAAGATTGTAGTGTACTGATCTGCATTGCTTGATTTTTAGTTCGTATCATCGATGCAGAATTGCCTTTACAAGAGGGAAAAATTCTTGAGATAAGTCTTCCGCCTGGCATATCCGCCACCCCTTCCGACAGCATATCATAAGGAGACTTTAGTGTTACTTCAGAGTCTGCTTGGAATATTTGGAATACAGTTCTGGATACCACCGCTGTCCGACGTCGGGATGGCTCAAAATACGGTTTCTTAGGTGCGCTTCGCCAAACTAGTATTTTGTTAGAACCGACCATGGCACATGGACTGTATACTTACGCAGGAGTAGAGGGGTGACAGGAATTCACTTGGAACATCGACTGCGCGCTTCTTCTCGTCGTCCGAGGTAGGAATGCAGGACACGATGTGAGCGGCCGACTCCTTCAACTTCTCCAGAGTGAGGTCCAACCTGACTCCGAGGAAATAGGGAATACTGTATCGAGTCCTAGAAGTTGGAGCCTACAAAGCTTGAGTCAGTGATAGTGCAAGACTCCGAGTCGTATGAACTCTACTTACGATGACACGATGCGTGGTGGCTGCACAGATGCCTCCTGTGATGGCTTCGAATCCCTGTTGGATATTGACCACCAGGCTACCCTCAACTGGAGGGACATCGATCCATTCGCCATTCTTGTTCAGCACCTGCAGCCCACCCGTGTCATCCTGTGAGAGGAAGGTGAACAGGCCCGCGGAATCCTTGTGCGGACCAACGCCTTGGGATTTGGGCGCTGATTGCGGATACTTGACAAATTTCAGTCGACTCATTTTACCTTTGAACTGGTCAAAGGTGTCTGCAGGAAGGGACAGGCACTCTGCGACCAGATGCACAAAGCTCTGTGCTAGTTCGTCCAGGTTATGGATGTATTCCTCCACGAGAGATTGTGCCCCTGGGTGCTTCGGGTACTATAATCCGTGGTCAGAAACACAGTGGAGTTGTAGCGGAACTGAAGGCGTACCTGGTTAGGTCCCTCGAGTCTTTGCCAGAATGGATCCTCGCTCGTCCATGGTTTCATGCCGGGAGTGCCAAAGTCGAATTGCTTTTGACCGTATGCTTTAATTCACTGCAGATCACTTGAGAATGGCGGGGCAATTACCTCACGGAGATCAGTCTTGGCTGCCGTGGTTTCGGCACCGAGCCGAGTATATCCAAGGAAGGATGGAGAATTTATCATGTTGCAGTCCTCTTTCACCTCCGTAGGCAGAGCAAACAGACTTGGCAGTGCCTCGTGAGTTCGGCGAATAAGATCCTATAACCCAGTCAGCTCATCTCCTCGGAAGCTACACAGCAGTTGATTATTGCACCTCTAAACCAGTGTTGGTCAGATAAAGAAATCCAACCTTAAAGACCGCCTCCCGCAGGTTCGATAGTTCGGCATTTTTAGTAGCTGGGTCTCGAAGTCGTGCATAGTCGACCTTGGGCACCGACGAAAAGGTCTCGACCATCTTGAATCGGAAAGTCCACTATGCAATGTTTTATCTAGAGTGCAAGACCAGAATCAATGTCATTGAATAGGCTGCAAATAGGCAGTGACTAGTAGGATTCCTTTTCCCCGCGCCGCGGCCGAGGCTAATTTTGACCCCTCTAGATTAGTCAGCTACTTAACCCTCGAATTCTATACTATACAACAAAGCAACTTTAGAGGAGCTGTGCTAGTTAAAGCATCTAGCTGTGTTTATATTGGATACCAAATTTGAATGTGCCGAGTTTTGCAAAGATGACATTAATAGCTTCATCGATTCATAACGCATGACCACCATGACCCGCTCACCCTTATACCATGCTCCAGCTGTGAATTTGTATAAGAGAGTCATCCATAGTCACTCCAACTACAACAGTGTCTCCTGATGACAAACAATCCGCCACTCGCCATCTGACGCTTGGCTCCATGTGGTAGATGCCGTTGCATGATACTCATTCTTGTCGCGAATCGCACGGATTTTGTATGTGACAGAGCCAGCCATGAGATCGATGACGATCGTTCGGACATCGTCCAGCTGGTATCCATCGAACCGGTGGAATGGTGGTTTCAAGGCGGCCTTCAACTTGGATGGGTCCTCGAGCGTCAAGACTTCCATCTGGGGGAAGATCATGTTTGCTTCCGGGTTGCAAAGCTTCAGCACGGCAGGCGCCGGGTCGGCAGATGTTAGGGCTGTCCACAGAGCACGCTCTTTATTGAGGAGATCCTCGCGGATACGTTCGTGCATTGACGGCATGGCGAAGAAACGGGGTATAAATATGCTATGTTCAGTCAGCCCGGGAGCTCAACGTCAGCAGAGAAGGCCATACCTGGTCGTTCAAAATGAGCATAAACCAGCGAATGTGATTTCCCCCACGCGGGGACAGGTGGTTTTATTTGCTTTTCTTGTGCAATGTGTTCGATATATTAAAAATGACGTCAGTGGGAAATGACGTTGAAAATCAACCACGTTTAATTTGCGATCAGCACCAGATCTTGTCAATTCTGTCACTGGATTTCTATTTTAAGGCGGTTTGACATGGATTTGACATGCGTCATGCTCCACCTGGCACATGATGTTCCGATGTTCCACGGTGGCTTGAATCCCACGCGTCATACAGACTTTTGGAGGTATCTTATTCTGGTTATACTACAGTTGCTTGTGGACTTTGACTGAGATAGACGCTAGACAATATCACCACATAGATGATTTCCGTACTGGTCCCTCGAGTGCTCTTCATGATTCGGTCCGATCAATGGAAAGGCTGACACAATCTCTTCACTTTATGGAACCAGGCACAAGTCAGGCACGGGCCAGGCATTTCCTTGGGTCCAACGTTTGCCAACCTTGGAACTTACTTAGGACCAATGTTCACGTGATATAATGTATATAACTAACTACTTGAGTATGTAACTAGTTGACTAGCCACTTCCTTACTTCCTAACTATTACAAATGTGGTTACTAGGACGGGAGAATAATTAACTGACTAGAGCACCGAGCAGAAGCATAAATGATTCGTTCTTCAGCGTCCACATAAACCTTTACAGACGCTATCACTTTCCGTGTCTAAAATCTAAAACAAAAGACTTCTGTCTACTATGAAAATTCCCGGCGGATCCACCGGCAAACTCCGACGGGCGAATATGCAAAGCATCCGCGATAAGGCTACTGCAAGGGCGACGGCATTGATAATAGGATAAGGGAATAGCCCACCGAGATTAGTATAAGCCAATTAGAAGACAAGATCTTTATCAAAGCTGGTCAAGTTCTGTGGAGCTTGACTGTCGGACGCCAATCAGAAAACCACCTGCCAAATCCGAACCAAAACTCGTTAACAGATTCCTCGCTGATCGTTTCCATATCTAGTATAGCGTTATGATCCACTCCGGACAATCTCAACAGTCTTACGGAACGCGCGAAGGATTCAACATTTGCATCCTGAGCTCTGCTAGGCTTTAAAAGCCAGTGCTCCCCCTTGGTCTATCAGAGCAGCTAACATCTTCATACCATGGTGTCCCTGCGATCCCTAGCCCCGCTCCTGCTGGGTGGAAGCGCTCTATGTGCCGCTTCCGCACACGCGCCTCATGAGAAGATTGCTCCGA
Source organism: Penicillium sp. DT28 (assembly GCA_036712075.1). NCBI lineage: Eukaryota > Fungi > Ascomycota > Eurotiomycetes > Eurotiales > Aspergillaceae > Penicillium > Penicillium sp. DT28. Next base: position 647,800 of record JAZHLO010000002.1, read on the forward strand.
AGGTGTTCATCGTGTCAATGGTATGAGTATGCCCGTGACTGATATCTGTCCCGTACTCATAATTTGGCAGTTTGAACCCGAAGCTAAGGCGTGGTGGAATATCCCTGAATTCAACCTCCTGGCTCACAACATCAGCATCCCCGGCCTCTCACCCATTTATCCCGAGGTACACTGTACCGAGAACTACGAGATTTGCCAGCTGATCACCGGCGAATCTGAGATTAATGCCGCCACGACCGTCACCTCCGTTGCTTTCTCGCCCCTATTCGACCTCACGCAGACCTACTTCTTTATTGCAGGCATTGCAGGTGTCAACCCCAAGCGAGCTACTCTCGGCTCGGCGACCTTTGCACGATATGCCGTTCAGGTAGCCCTTCAGTACGAGATTGACATCCGGGAACTTTCTTCCAACTACTCGACTGGGTATATTCCCCTAGGCTCCGATTACCCCGACCAGTATCCCAACAATATCTACGGCACGGAGGTCTTTGAAGTCAATGCAGACCTTCGTAGCATTGCGGCGGGCTTTGCTCGCGAAGCCCAATTTGCCGACTCTTCGGCTGCCAAGGCCTATCGCGCCCACTACGCAACCGAGAGTGGAGAGTACAAGGCGGCTACGTTGGCTCCGGGAGTCATCGAGTGCGACGTGGCTACTTCGGATGTCTACTACAGCGGTGACATTCTGGGCAATGCTTTCGACAATACCACCAAGTTGTTCACCAACGGCACGGGCGACTACTGCTCTAGTGCCCAGGAAGATAATGCTACGCTTGAGGCCCTCCTTCGATCATCGGCTCAAAACCTGACTGACTTCTCCCGCATTATTGTGATGCGCACTGCGTCTGACTTTGACCGCCCCTACCCCGGGGAGGCTGCAACCGAAAATTTACTATATGCTGACCAGGGTGGATTCGAGCCGGCTATAGAGAACATCTACCGTGCCGGAATCCGTGTCGTTGAGGGTATCTTGAAGGGATGGCATTCTACCTTTGCCTCTGGTGTGAAGCCCCGCAACTATGTGGGTGATATCTTTGGTACTTTGGGTGGAGAGCCCGACTTTGGCCCGGGGCGGAGTCAGTCACTGGCCAACAGTGGGGCGTTTAAGAAGAGGAGCCTTGGAGCCTCTATGAGACGCCGCCGCTAATTGTTGTCTGTATATCCAAAAATTATGGAGCATTTAAGAAGAGGAGCGTCGGAGCCGCCATGAGAAGGCGGCGCTAATTGTTGTCTGTATACAAAAATTACTATATTCAAGTGGGTTCAACCGCTGCATGTACATGCCTACCATCCACTTCGATCCTATTACCTCCTCCCCTGTCCCGTTCCTGGTATGCCCTCTCATAGGGGCGTGCTTTCATACGAACTATGAGAAAATGTCCAGCGGGAAATACTCCGCGATAGCCTGGTACCCGGCTTCATTCGGATGGAGATGGTCCCCAGAATCATATCTGGCCTGTAGCTGAGACGGCGCCTGTGGATCACGCACTACGCGATCAAAATCAAGAACCGCGTCAAAGATACCGCTTTCTCGGATGAAAGCGTTGACCCGCTGACGCGTTTTCTCTCTCTCCTCATCCGAGTAAGGCTGAGTATAATTGGAAGTTTGAGGCGTCCCAAACGGAGTGATTGTGGCACCAAAGAAGGGTAGACCTGCAGCATGTATTCTCGTTGCGATCTGCTGATAGGCGACAATCAGCCGGTTCCCGATTTGAGTCTGCGATAGCACATCGGTAGCTGCGACTCCAATGTCATTCACGCCTTCGAATATCATAGCATATTTGATACCGGACTGTGCTATCACATCTCGATCAATGCGGCTCACGACATTTGGACCGAGACCGTCATTCAGAATGCGATTTCCGCCTGCAGCTTGGTTGAGGATGGCAATAGTATCCGTTTTAGGATAATTTTGCATCTTCGCTAGAACTAGGTCCGGCCAACTGTGTGGGCTATTAGCCACCCGTTACTGGGAGTTGCGTCTGCTCTTACCGATTGTTCGCATTTGTGGTACTGCCTCGGCCGTCTGTAATGCTGTCGCCGATGACGGCAAAGGAGCTAGTTCGAGATGAAAGCTGACCCTCCACGGCACTGATAAAGTACCTGTATACTAGTTCAGCTTGTCCTTATAGCCAGGAGATAATTGAGTCGTCTCTCACCAATGTTCGACGCTCTGGACGGACGGGTCTGTCAGGTTCTGTGCATCGATTCGATTGCCAAGCGACATGAATGTGGTCGTTCTGCTTCCAGGGTGACCTGTAATTGCAAACCCCGGTTGACCTTGCTCCAGATAGATGTCTATCATTAAAATGGATTGGCCTTCGACAGGGAAATGGATGGGATCTGAAACGGCCAATCCACCGTTCGGGATCGCGATACTCGAGCTTCCACCGAATGAGAGTGTTTTTGCAGACCCAGGTACTTGAGCAGCGACACCGGCCTTTTGTCCGACTGGTAGGCTTACGGTCACACTGGTGATGTTAAGATCATTCACGCCGAAAGCGTTGGATAAGCGGAGACGAATGTTCTTGGCTGCCAGGGAGACCTGGATGGTTTGCCGGATAGTGCTATTGACGAATACTGAGTTGGTTCCGTTCTAAATTTGTATTAGATGCACTATTTTGCAAAGTTTTTATGGTGTGAGCATACGAAGGGGGCGAGGGGAAGGTTATATGGTTCAACCAGCTGAGGCATAGTAGTCCAGATCCCGACCCAAGATGAATCGCCTTCTTGGGCTTCTCCTGGTCGTACCCCGTCCAGTGATAGCGATATTACACAGTGAGTGTAATAAACCAGAGCGAGTATAATATACCTAAATTGAGGATAATTCATCGTTGGCCGATGCATCGTCATATCTGCGGAATTATAGCATGAGACGTTTGAACCTCTACCTGCCACTAAAACAGCAGGCTCGTTCTGTAGCCTCTTATAGAAAATGTTCCTCGGGGATTATGGCAGACCGGGTAAACTGGGTAAATGTTGTCTGTTCATTTCTGCCCTGTTCGGATGTATGTAACCCCCTCTTTACCTATGTCTCCGCACGGCAGCATGGGGGTCGGGTAAATTAAAAGAACATAGTGGGAAAGGCTGGAATATGATGCCTGTCACCTGGACAGGGAGTGAATACTGAGTGTACTAAGTAGGACACTATATGAGCCTAGTGGTGGATTTATACATACAGACTTTGATTCTATTTGTACTATCCTTCTCAACCGCATTAAAACTTCAAACTGCAGAACAATTACTTTATCCTGTTAAATGGGAGCAAAACGAAAAGGGAAATCAGCGCGAACAAACAGTAGGACAAGATTGTTCGACAACCACCTAAGAGAGTGATCCATCATTCATCTTCGCCACACTTTCCATGTATTCTAGGGTGTACTCATCCGGGTCCCATGCAAGAATTTTGTCCTTTTCCATCTCTTTCAGCTTCAAATCCACCTGTTTCTCTATAAACTCCTGCTCTTCAGGCTCCAAGAGATGAAGTCTCTCCTTCCAAACGTCGCAAACATCGTTGTTGGATGTAGTCGGTCCGAAGAATCGCTGATCGATCTTTTGCCAATATATCGCATCGAAGGCGAAGTTATTCCTTGCAGCGTACATAATCCAAAAATCTCCGCTCTCCCAACTCTTTCGCATTGGACCAGACAGCCTCTGGCTTTCTGTTATCCGCTTGTTTCGGATTCCCTCCTCTTCGCAATCTATCATGGCCTCAAGAAAGGTCTGAAGCCGTCTCTCATACTCTGTGCACCAATCATCAAGGCCTGTAGGCCAATATTCTGGCTTTTCGAGAAGCAGCCACCATGGTGGCGCATATGTGAATTCGGCCGGGGCGGTATATGTAAACTCCCAGTCCACAACCCCGACGATTCTGTGGTCAACATCTATTAGGACATTCCCTGGCCGAAAGTCGTCACACCAAATTGGAAACGGGCCATTCTCAAATGATATCCATTGCTCTCTGAGCTTTTGCTCTCGAACAATCCTCCGAAAGAGAAATCTAGCAACGAATTTGCGTCGGCAGTCATCGGCTGAGTTCACGGCATCGTTTCTTTGGTAACTAAGGTGTGAGAGATGTAGCTCCGCCAAAGCTTCAAAGTACGAAGATGCTGTATCGAATACATTGGCCGGTAATTTTGACTGGGGCAGCGTTCCTAGTCGAACAAGTTCGTTCATGTGTAAAGACAGAGGCCGGCTTGCCACTTCCCAGGTAAAATCATCAATTTGACAGAGAGACCCTATCCTATCTCGGGACAGTTTGGACAACGAAAGGAGAACGCTTGCTAGCTCTCTATAAAGAGCTAGTAGCTCAGTCTCGTTGATATCCGGATTCAGTCTTGCGCGCTCTTCTTTCGGGCGTCCCGGTGTCCTGAGGATTTCCCACATATTTGTATAGTGGTCGATATGCTCCATGATGATAAAAGGGCCCAATCCTAAGGGACTCTCTTTTTCCCTCCCCAGTGAATAACGAAAGGCACTGGAATCGTGGATTGATCTCCAATAAATCGCATGATAGCGACCTCATTGCAGACTTTTTCTTCGGGGAACATGGTAGCACCGGGAAGTCCGAAGCGTATGATAGTAGAGCGAGTTCTTTCGAAACTCATCACTAGGGCAGTGTTGAAACCGCCTGTCTGCAAGATTGTAAATTTGACGGGGTCACTTTGACGGTCGTATCGAAGAAGGAAGTGTCCAATTTGCTCGAAGATCTTCAGATCGAGTATATGGGATGCCCAGGCATCGGCGACCCAGTCGCTTGTTTCCCAGGCAGCATCATCGTAGCGCATCCGTACTTCCATTTTGACATCGAGCAGTAGAATAAACCAAATAGCAATATAAAATGCAGAGTAGCTTCGACGCTTGTTGGCTTTCTGGATGAGATGTATTGTTAGCGGTGATTGAATAGGGGGAACCCTGGTATCACATGACAACCAACACAAGTGCACTCTCGGAATAAATATAGGGCCGTACTTGCGTTGCCTACTAATTCGACCGTGGCTCTATAGGATTTAATCATAATACATAATCTCTTTACTTAGTTATAAGTTATCTGACAGAATGAGAAGGACCTAAAGAAAAAATATGCTGAATCTTCTAAGCCCCTGAAAGTGCGCTATTTAACCATGTAAACAATGGAGAAAAGCTGTCTGTGTTTCTATTATCACCCGGCCCAGAAAAATAATTGTGCAATATACGCCTTGAGTCTGTCAGTGTACCATTTGCGGCAACCATTTATATCTATTATAACTTGTGACAAAGAAGGAGGTTGTATGTAAGGAGTGGCTATTCTTGACGCCCAATCATGAGACAACTGCAAAGTGATTGTTCCGCTGTATGGGCACTTCCAAGGTTTACCGATCTATCCTAGACGCCCGTGACCTCCACCATCACCTTATCACATTTTCCCGTCGCATTCGGCGCTAAGCTCACGTCGATATTATTTTCTATTTGGCTTAGTCTGCGGAGACGTGGAACTATCTTACTTGCTTACTTGATTTTATCCTTGTCGAACTAGGTGGTCAGCCTTGCCCCTCTGCTTCCGGGGCCTGAGAGCCCCGTGTGTTTGTCCTATAAATACTGAAACTCCAATACCCCCCGAGCTTATTGAAATAATAGAAAGTAAAGAGTTTCCTCTCTCTGTTCTTGCAACGCTTCTTTGGGACATGATTTACAAGGAATCTGGTTGGGCTTTCTGTTGAATCTTAAGCTTCGCAAGGCCTTCGAATCAACTTATCTAACTGGTTGACCTGCCATCCAATATCGTGAGTTCCCACTTGTCATCAGTCTTCCTTCTTGTTTTTTGACTAACTAGAAGTTTTTGAGATTCCCATTCTCGTTACCACTATGTCCGATCCAGAAAGAGCAAAGACGGAATTTATAATGGGAATAGCGAAAGAGCAGGCAGACACTATGGCAAATGCAGCCAGAGGCTCGAGGGAGAAGCGCGGCATACCCGAACCAAAACCACCATTCATTATGCCTGTACCACGACGGACGATGGAAGAAGCCGGCAATGTATCCAAGGAGCTCCGGGAACATGCAACAAGCCGTGTCGCCAACGAATATTTGGACAAGAAAGCTAAATAGCACTCTTTCAGGTTGCACTTTTATTTGCATGTATTAAGTCTTGCGCGCTCTCTCCATTCAAGGGATTGACTGGCTCCGTTGCTCTGATCCGGATGAAATGTGCTTGTTGTATGTCGATGTTAGGAAGTTTGATTATTGTTTCTATTGTCAATGAACTACTTTACGTGCTTATATTAAATTATGGACTTTATCGTATCTATCTACCTCCGTAGATGGACGCAGCAACGCAACATGGAGGACACAGAAGTGCGCTTTAGTGCTTCCCATATGAATTAATTATGAGTTAGTGCTCGCTGGCACAAATAGGGTTGGAAACACGTTATACATTATCTAATGTTACGGGGGATAATTTCGAGATAGTGGAGTCCATCTCGAGTTTTCTAGGTATGATCTTTGTGTTGATAACATATTCAATGCAAAGTAGACCATTCTCATCCATCTAGATAGCCCGTTAGCTGTCTAGTCTATCGGTGTGATGAACGATCACCTGGGCATAGGAGAGCAAACATGTCATTCGTTACTAAAGCTACTTGGTCCCTCGAGTGGTCTTCGTGATTTGACCCAATCGATGGAACACAATCTCTTCATCTTATGGAGCCAGGCACAAGTCCGGTACTTTCCCCGGGTATAACGTACAACGTACTCAGAGCCCTTTCCAGCGCCAAGCTTGTGACGCGATTCTCACGAGAGCAGCAATCGGGAGCACTGGGTCGCGCTCCGGTGCGACAGAAGGACGGCAGACTATCTCCTGGAATCCGATGACAAGATGTGTGTTTGGCGTTACGGTCACTGGCTGACCGGGGCCACCGGGTGGCCGGGAGACGACAATAGACTGGCGAATTTACGGTCGATAATGACTTGGTGGCTGTTGCAGGACGATAGTCTCAAAGCTAACCTCAGCCCTATTGCGATTCAACGAGATGATGATGATCAGATTGACATCTCCGGCGGAATTTGCAAGCCACCAAGCAGCGTCTGCATGGAGTTTCCTTTTCGACTCTGAGTCTCCTACCTCGAGCACAAGTGAAGGCCACGTATCGGTCCGGTTTGGGGGCAGGGTCTCAGGTCCCACGATGCATCTGGCTGCTTGAACACACCGTTCCTTGTTCTGAACTAGCCCACCCTGAAACGTGCCACTCATATTGGCGAGCTGGGTTATCTTAATGAACTGCGATGTAAGTTCATAGATTGTGATCTTGTGGGGGTTTCCAGGTATGGTGATGGTCATGCATCGAGTCTCTGGGTTGTATAGCTTTCGACACCCCTTGGCAAGATTCGATTTTGCTACCTCTGGAGGTACATTGGTAAACTTCGCATATTGCGTCACTAGATTTTGGGGTTGGCGGAGACGAGAAATAACGGATCGAGTACCTCGTGCGGTCGACCCAATCGTTTCAACAACGACTTCAACGTCGAAAGACTCGGTGTCTGTCGTTTCCATGCGCTAGCGGTACTAGAGATACCGGGGCAGTTTATATCTTTTGCCTACATTCAACAAAACCAGGGAAAAACCTAAGCAATTTGGCGGGTGATTTCTCTCAGATGGGTATATCGTGGACATCAAGGACGTAGGCAGCATCAAGGCAAGCGAGTCCTAGAAATCAAGGCCCTTCCCTTACTCTCACTTCTTCTCTCACTTCTTCTCTCACTTCTTCTTTTCTCACTTCTTCTTTTCTCACTTCTTCTTCCCTCACTTCTTCTCTCACTTCGTCTTCTCTTACCTCTCTTTCGTAGTCAAGCTATTATAGTATCAAGGCAAGTAAACCTTATAAATTATTTCAAGGCCCTTCCTCTACTCTTCTTCTCTAACCTCTCTCTCCTACTCCAACTTCTTCTTCTCTTACCTCTTACTTCTTCTTCTCTTACCTCTCTTTCCTACTCATCCCTCAAATGAGCGAACCTGGCCCAAGTGGCCAAGGTCCACCGACGCCAAACCCAACTCAGCCTGGCAGCAACACTCAGGCTTTGTCCACCGTTGGTCGAGCCACCAACAACCCCCTACTTTGTACGAAACCTATCCCATATGAACCTACATCACTTACTAACAACATCAGTTTCTACCCGGGTCCTAGTACTCAGGAAGAACATGGGCCGGCCCTTCAACTCCCACCCGCACCTCTGGCAGCTCCGGGTTCTGAAGGTTCACGGAATGACGAACCTGGCCCGTGGGCGGCCCTAATCATGGACATGAATTTTTCTACCGCCAGAAGCGGTAGGGCACTGAAGACACCTATTCTCAGACTGCTCCATGGCAGTCCGCAACAGCGAGAGCCCCTCCTTCGACCAAATAGGTATAACTGGAGCTCATTCCGGATGTACCAGCAGATTGGGCAGAATGCTGCCCATATTGAGGCAGCTGCGATGCAGGTAGTGGGTCACTGGGACCCTACCAGAGAATGTACACACTGCCAGCAGGACCAGGGTCCATTCCTTAAATGCGTCACCGTCCCCGGCATTGCGGGCTGCGCAAATTGCCATTGGCCCGAAGAAGGGCCTAGTTGCAGCCACAGTCCCTTCCCAATTCCTCGTTCTTCGAGCCGTTCCTCACGACGCCACTCCGGAGGACAGATCACCAACGCTCCGACCAACGCTCCGCAGACCGGCGGCAATATGATAACCCTGGATGCCAACAATGTCCTCTGGAGTTTCACTGCCCCTGCCCGTAGTGTCACTAGGGCCGGCGAAGTTGCAGAAAATGCAAATACATCACGGCAGGACATCATCCGAGCGCTACAGGATATTGCTGTCAATATGCAAAGCCTGCGTGGCGCTCTTGGCCTTTGATCTTTGCAAGCCTTTTCTATAGTCTATTTTGATTTTCCACCCCGTGAACATGGCAAAAGGCAAAGGTCCTAGCAGAGTTGTCTCCGCGCTCACCCACATGACAAAACATGCACAACGAGTCTACATAGCCGGACTTACGAAGGTCGCTGTGAAGATCCTTGAAAAATCCACCGAGTTAGACCCGTCACAAGTACAGGTCGTGGAAGACGCGCTCAGACAATTTAACGTACAAGCCTCTGAACAAAACAAACTCCCAAGTGTTGCCATTAGGGACTTATCACTCGAAGATGTGCAAAATGTCTTCCACCTAAAGAAGGAGACCGTGAACCCCTGGATCCCCGACGAATATCAGTTCCACAGTCAGACAGAACTGGAAGACTTTGAAGAGCTTTTTTCAACATGTTATCAAGGGGGAATTCACATGCCGTCGAGACATTGTTTTCCGCCCAAATGGACTAATGTCCACTGGCTACTTCCATGGCCAACTGACCAAAAAGCTCCACCGGGTCGAGGGCGCGGTCATGTATATTGTTGGGACCGTGCAGGAGAGCCCTGCAGGCATTGCCTCCAGGGCCACGGCCCATACAATCTGTGTGTCGTGATTCCGGGGTATCCTGCGTGCGCCAATTGCCACTATGTTGATGGCACTCGGTGCAGTTCTAATCCTCCGAGCACACCGACAACTCGGTCTAACCATCGCCGAAATCAACCCTCCTTTGGGTCCGGCTCCTCCCAGAGTGGAGGCGAGCCATCAGCTACGACCGGTGAAGAAGCTACGACCGGTGGATTGATCGTGAACACTGCTGGTGCTGGAAATAGTCAGAATCCGGATCTCGCCTGGACCTTCACTGCCCTCACACGCAGTATGGACAGAATGGTGGAGTTGGTAGAGGGTACTGATCTTGGCGCATCCCGCCAGAACTTCACACGAGCTGTCGAGGATCTCAAGTTCCACCTCGAAGTACACCGTCGGGCCTTCAACCTTTGATTTCTTTTTGAGACTGGTTCTATGCACTTTGATTTCTCCAGGAAATTATTCTTTCTTCGATACGCTTTGCTCTCCCCCTGTTTTCGCAGTTGTGATATGAAATGGAATAAGAGTCACTCCGGGCGACTCCATAGAGTAACTGTATACACCTGGCCAAATATGGAAGAAAATAAATAGATATCCATACATAACAATCATCAATGAATTCGTGCGTTGTGCCTCCTTGTCCTACTCCATGCGAGCGGCAGTCGGAGGCCCGAAACAGCCCCGGGCGGGCAAACTCTTGTATGGAGTGCCCTTTCCATCCGCCGTCTGGGTATACACGGTATTACCCCACCAGTTTAATGAACCAGCGGGCAAAGTAATGCAGAAAAATATGATCACGGTCGAAACGGCGACACCACAGTCAAGTGCAGCGGACAAAACATAGTCTGGATCAAATCAATTGGACCGCACTTAATGGGATAACGTCGTCGGAGAACGACATAGGGAGACATACTGTACTTGGACCACCACGCAGGCTTCCGGCGACGTAGTAGGCCATTGAATATGGCATTGATCACCCACCACGAGGAGAAGTTCACGCCCGTAGCGGGAGGAACCAGGCTCATTGCTCCAAAAGCCACCGGCCATGACAAATAGTTTACAGCTTTCCATCGCCGACCGAGTATGTAAGTGATTACCACTACCACTGGACCCACGAGGAAGAACCATAACAAGTTGCCATACGTCTGACCGGGAGAGAAGAGACGGTTGGGACCAACGGCACCTGCTTTCTGGTGAGCGAGGATCATGACAAAATATCACACGGCATGAAAAGGATAGGGGTACAACATACCCCAGATGAGAGATGAAGAGTAGGTGACTCGTCCATGGGGACAGGTAAAGTTGCCCTCGGCATTGGAGGTACAGGCCCCGTCAAATCGTGTGATCATGAAGACCGTCACTCCGCATTGCACAATTGCACCGACCAGGGTGGCTAGACCTTGGGCAGCAAACAAAGTCCGTGGAGCAATATGGAGGTAATGCGCCAGCTTCATATCGGCGACGAACCTAAAAGGTATTAAAAGAAGCTGACCCGGGGAATAAATGAACGACTTACTCCAGTCCTTGCTGAACGGCAACGTAGCCGTAGAATTTGAACACCATATTGGCCAAGGGCCGCCCGAGAAAGGCATAGCCACCGATGAACTCCGTCAGCAAATTCAACTGATTGCTGCTGATATTAGTGAGGGCTTTGATGATGCCCACCGGAATGAAGTAGATCATGGGCAACAAGAAGGCTACTAGCACTGCCCAAGCCGGTAGGCCGGTATGCCAAACCTCATTTGTGGCAATGCTGAGCAAGAATGTCAATAGCGTCACACCGACAAACCACCACCAGGGCACGTTTCGATAGACAGACATGAGTCGAGCATGGACGTCTTGCTTGCTCGTTCCTTTCCACTGCCTCCATACATCCCGGCCGTGGTAAAGTCCAATGTGGATAAAGATACCCGTGAGATTGGCAAAGGCGACTCCAAACGTTATCGCATAACCCGCGGGTAAGAACATAGGCGAATACTCCCTGTAAGCTGTCTGATTTACGGTGCCATCAGCGTTCATGATGCGAGCCGTGTCGTATGGGCTAGCAGTGTTGTCGAAAGTGTTCGAGTTGAGAAGCGGTAAATAGGCCGAGTACCACGTATTTGTGTAGTAGATGATGGGGCAGATCAGCCAGAAGAACAGAGCAAACGACCCCATTACATTGAGCCCGGCCCAAAATGGTACCAGTAGGGGGCTTTGATTGGCGTAAACGACTTGGGCCCAGTCAAAGGTCAAGACCGACATTCCCAGTCCCGTAACCTGGCCAAATAACTGATTCACGACCACGTTGGATGGGACTATCCAGCAAATGAAACTGAAGGTGCTGAGACCCGTGAAGAGATATCCGGGGACGAAATACCAGATAGCACCCCCGACAAACACAATCTGAAAGAAACGCAGGCGCGTGATCTGCCAGCCGTCGGCAATGACATTCTCACGAGAATGTAGAGTGGTCAGGAGTGCTGCATTGGATAGCACTTGCGGCCAGAGCATTGACGCCGGACTGACGAGCCAGCGAGAAGCCAAGCCGGCGAGTCCAAACCCAAAGAGCTGGGTAGTAATGCATAGCAGCACCTCAAATCCGCCGTGAGACGGCATGTCATAGAACTTGACGACCGCCTCGATGATCTGCGTGGCCTGGGCCGAGCCGATTGAGACATTGGCCATGATTGTGATTAACCCATGCTCCTTGATATTAAAGTGCCGATCTGGATTCAGGACGCCGATGGGCATCCATTTTGCCCAGGCGCAGCCGAGCGGGAAAGCTAGCAGTTGTGCTACCAGAGCACTGATCGTGACGCTAGGTTGTCGCAAGCTGAAGAACTGGTTTAAACCACTGCCAATCTAAATACATCAAGAACAAGTTAGAGTCATTGCACATTATCACGGTCGTCATTGGATCGGAACCTACAATTGCAAAAACCAGGCCAATGGTCCACATGCGGATCGTATTCACCGGCAGAGACAGATCATCGACTGGCTGGATGACCGCACGCACTTCGGGGAAGGGCGAGTTGTCTGCATCGTAGGGCAGGATGTCTACAGCGTCCCGGTCGCGGAGGATAGAGGCTTCATAATCGCCGTGATCCAAAGGAATCTCCTGTTAAACAGATAGTCAATAAGCATGCCACGATCCTGCTACCTAGGTAGTTCTATAACTTGGCATCAAGGTGGGTCAGTGTAGGGCCAATTTTAAAGTCGTGGAGCTTGCGACCAAATATAAAGTGGGGAAAGGCGTCGGGGATGGGATCAGCTATAAAATAGGGGGAAGAGATGCGAAATAGGGCAGAGGGACTTTAAACCTACCTGAGGCTGATGCTTTTCGTTGTCCATCATGGTGTCCTAGGATCACCCGAGGGGATCCCAGAGTGAAAGCACGAGCTCTACGGAGTAGATCTGATCTTCTATTCCAATAGAGTTGTTTTAGAGGCAAAAAAAAGCGGATCGGGACGCTACAACCCGCGGTGGACGAGGGTCAGGATTCTGATGAAAAATTCTACCCCCTCCAATGCTGGAAAAGCGGCCGCACTCTGCGGCCACGGAACACTTGAAACGGGATATTCCGAAATATATCTATCCTGCAAAGCCATCCAAAGAGAGTCCAGGAAGATAAGATACATATGTATTCAGTGCCGGGATACGTTCTGAAAAACGGACGTGATCGAGTTGCAGTGCGGGAAGTCGGCTTGTCCCGACACACGCTCCACTTGACGGATCAAAGCGACGCTTGTGGGGATATAACTGCGTAACTATGCCTAGCATACCTAAGTAATGGCTGGATCTTTGAGGCTTTGGTTATCTTTTCGTCCCCTCACACATGCTCCTGTGATTTATAATATACTTATAATATTTCCCTTGTGGCTGGTTTCTCCCTTCAACGCTCAATCTACGAAAAAACTCACCTTCCCACAATGGGTGAAAGTAATCGTCTTCCGGATAACTTTCAGCTGCCCTTTGCACAAAGACCCATCGTCATCCTCGGAGCTGGAATTATCGGGTGCGCGACAGCCCGTCAACTACTCCAACATGGCTTCTCGGTTGTACTCGTTGCCGAGTTCCTTCCAGGAGATCAGGACATCTACTATGCATCGGCCTGGGCAGGTGCTGCGTGGCATGCCGCAGGTGGCATCACGGCAGACCAGCGTTATTACCAGGCCGTGACTCACCGCGTGATGCTCAAGATGGCCCAGGATCCGGAATCGGGAGTCTGCGTGGTCAACGCCCGTGAATATCTGGAACAGGAACCAACCCCAGACTCTGCCATCTGGGGAAAGACGGTAGTATCCAAAGTAGGCTCCGAGTCTTCTTTCACACTGATCTCCCACTGATCATGTATCAGTTCCGTGAATTAGACCCCGGGAACTATCCCTCGATATTCAACTGTGGCTGGGCCTATGAGACCCTCGTCACCGACCCTACACGGCATATGCCGTATTTGAAAAAGCAGATCACAGCCCTTGGAGGCAAGTTCATCCGTCAGCGGGTTAACTCTCTACAGGAGCTGTACCAGATGTTCCCAGACTCTCGCGTGTTTATCAACGCCAGCGGCCTAGGTAGCAAGACATTGACAGATGTACAAGACGACCGCTGCTTTCCTGAACGAGGACAAAATGTTTTCCTTCGAACAGACAAATGCAATACACTCTACTTTCGGAATGGCAAGGAGTACACCTACGTGATCCCTCGTCCACTCTCTCAAGGCGTTGTTCTCGGAGGCGTCAAGGAACAGGATAACCTGTCTGTCTACCCGGCCACTCTACCGTGACATTGATGCTTACCGTTTCCTGTTAGTTCCCTGGAGGTTGATCTGGACATCGCGCGATGAGATTGCGCGGGCCCATCGACTTGCCCCCGACATCGTTCCTGAACATCCCGCGGACAACGCTGTGAGCTATATTATTGGGATCCGTCCATCCCGACGAGGAGGGTTCCGGCTAGATTCGGAACAGAAGGATGACCGCACCGTCCTGTCGGCTTATGGGTTTGGCGGAGGAGGATATGCGTTTTCCTATGGTATTGCAGACGCACTGACGAAGATGGTGGAGCAAGCAGAGCGCAAGAACGTGATTGTTTAGTTGGCTACCTTGATGGAGTTTTATGTGTTATGCTCGATGCCCAATGTCTTTTGTCAGTCCAGGTGCTTTCTCCGACGCCCACTTGCATAATGAGTGATGGATTATATTTCGAGTAGAACTGAGACTCCGAAACTCTGAGAGCTTGAACAGTGCCAGAAATATGTTCTGCGACCACCTAGGAGGTCTATTTCCCTACCTACTACAAAGTAGGTACCTAGTACTGACTTTTTTTCGCCACCTTGTGTTATGTACCAAGATCAAGTTCTATATTTAATATTGAGCGGTTGTGGCTCTAGATTCGGCCGGATAGCGGCTCTGCTCACCCGTCGGTCCATTTTGCCGTCCACTAAAGAAGCGCAGAACTTCGCCTGATTTCGCCCACGTTCTTACTCGGTCTTTTCAGGTTTTTCGCATTCTGTTTTTTCTCTTGTTGTTTCTTTCTTCTTTCTTTTACTCTAGTCACTGGTTTCTGCCCGGGCGCTTAACCTGCGTAGTGCAGGTCATCCGACTGGTCTAGAATTTTCTTCTTTTTCTCTGTCTTAACTCTCACTCATCTCTCACCCTTCGCTTACTTTTCCTTCACCTCACACATTCAGTATTAACGTCGTGAATGATCCAACTACGCCTTCTATCTCCCAAGTGTGCGGTACCTCCGAAGTGGGAGGACGGTTGAGCCCATCATGGTTCTGGACCAGCAAATGCTCCACCTCAGCCTTGAGGATCGTCAGCCTGTTGATTTCGCCACGATCTTGACGCCGCCTGAAGAGAATGAATTAAGATCACAGGACAAAACTGCTGCTGCCAATGTGACTGTACCGACGCTTAAAACTGCGCATGCGACCGATGATGATCATCCTCTCTCCCGAATCTATCGTTGTACACCCACCCCGACAATTCTTCTCGATGACACACTTCGGGTGGCGCAGGCATCAGATAGCCATCTGGCACTCTTCCAACGTGATCGGAATGAAATACTGGGCAGAAGCGTATATGAACTGAACCCCGCCATTGTTCCTGTGCCAGACATCGTTTCGTTGAGTGGCGCACTCGGCACAGCCATCACCACCCGGGAGGTTCAAGTAATCAAAGATATTCATGTCGCGGGCCACGAGTGGGACTTCACTCTACGTGTGACACCAATTTTTGACGGCGAGACTTTGATCTACATGGTCCTGGAGACACACACGATGAAACGGTCGAAGCCTGCGACAAAAACCCACGAACATACCTACCTCAACGAGACCTACTGGACTCTCGTCAATACTGTGAAGGATTACGCAATTTTCATGTTGGATACCCGGGGCCACATTGCCACCTGGAATTCAGGCGCCGCCATTCTCAAGGGCTACACAGCGAATGAGATCATTGGCCAACACTTTTCGGTCCTTTACTGTCTCAATGATCGCCAGGCCAACAAACCAGTTCGCGAACTCGAGATTTGCCTGCGAGACGGAAAGGTAGAGGATGAGGGATGGCGCTTGAAGAAAGACGGAAGTCAGTTTTGGGCCAACGTTATGATTACCGCCATCTATCAGTCTGGACGCCATGTGGGATTTGTTAAGGTTACTCGAGACCTGACGGAGCGGAAAGCCGCAGAGGCGCGACTGATCGAAGCGTTCGAGGAGGCTGCCAAGCTCAAAACCGACTTTCTCGCCAACATGTCGCACGAGCTACGTACCCCTATGAACGGGATGTTCTTGGCCCTGACGATGCTGATGGGAACGGCCCTCACCCCCGATCAGCGAGAATACGCATCAATTCTAGAAGACTCGACTTCTATCCTCCTACAGGTTATCAACGACGTGCTAGACTATTCGAGATTGTCATCCGGCTCATTTTCCCTGACCGCCGATGTCCTAGATGTCCCAGCGGTAGTGAGTGCCGTTACCAAAAACTGTGAACCAACGCTAAAGGCTGGAGTCGTCCTCCAGACCTCTGTGGCTCCGAATTTCCCTCGTGGCCTTAAAGGTGATTCCCTGCGTTTTCGTCAGGTTCTGCAAAATCTAGTCGGTAACGCCGTGAAATTCACCGAGAGTGGCTACATCCGCGTCAATGTATCTTATGAATTAGACACGAGTGACCCCCGATTCTACACCATCTCCGTCGAGGTGGTAGACTCCGGGATCGGCGTTCCAGAGGATGCAGTCAGCACGCTATTTACCCCCTTTACTCGGTTCGCGGACACGACCACGAAGCGTTATCAGGGGACCGGACTTGGACTGTCCATTTGCAAGAGTCTGGCCGAACTCATGAGCGGAACAGTTGGATTTCATGCGAACCCCGATGGGCCAGGTAGTGTATTTTGGATGTCGGCCAAGGTGAGCCATATCGACCAGCCTGTTCCCTCGACCCGGCCCGTCATTTCGCAGGCCCGGGAATCCACTCTCGATACATCGTCTCTCCTTCAAAAGGTGGCAACGCACAAATCAGTACTTCTTGTTGAAGACAACAAAGTCAATCAAACCATCATGATCAAGCTTTTAGCCACGCTGGGATTTGAACACGTGGATGCGGCCTGGGACGGCGCCGAGGCCGTGCGTATGGTCAAACAGAAACCCCTGGCCTACAGCGTGATTCTGATGGATATCAACATGCCCGTGATGGATGGCTTGACAGCGACGGAAGAAATTCGACAGCTCAAGGTCGACGTTCCCATCATCGCACTGACCGGAAATGCCCTGAAAGGAGATGCGGAAATGTATCTGGCGAAAGGCATGAATGACTACATAGCCAAGCCTGTTCATAGGCAGCAGTTGGTGGATCTCCTGTGGAAATGGTGCGGATCATGATGCCTATCAGTGGCCAGAATCCACTCCTCTTGGCATTGTCGGGAATCATTCTCCTATCCTGGCTCCACCCCCCGTGATAGCACCACTAGCCGTACGGAGTGACAGGGCATTGAACCCGGCTGTGTATGTACACAAAGGCACATCTCCGTACCAAGCTGCAGGATAACGGCAGGGTCGAATATATTTCTTGCAAAGCTCGTCGAACGTGAGGTGTCTATCGAGACCGATGATGGACACCGGGGTTTGCCCGGACAACCCGCGGATCTTCATTCACCGTTTGAGACCCAGCGTGACCCCGGACACTGAATACCGGCTTGAAGACTCCGTAGGCCCTTCTGCTACCCTTTCGTTCTACGCGCATGGAACGTCTGGATTGGGCCAGATACCCCGCTCGGATTTGGGATTTGGGCTCTTTGGGATTTGGGCTCTGCGTCCTCATGCCGCAACTCATGCCTATTTTCTATATCCCCCAGATCAGTAATACCAAGATTATGAGCAAGTCTCGTCCTCTCAGATCTACGGATCATTATAGCGACCGTAACTGTAGCTAATTTCCAGCTGCGGCGGTTACATAGTCTTGAAAAGAAAATAGTCCAATGTACGTAAGAATCATTTGGTTTCGGTGTTTACGCTATTTAATGCTTTAGTGACACCCGTGGACAGAGAACAACCGCATGTTTGTCGGAGTACGCAGCACATGCTTCCTAGGCACGCAATTGACATATCTAGGCATATTGCGCCGATCGTATGGTAGCTATGTGCGAAAGTTGGGGTCAAACTCAACTGGACCTCGTGCAAAGCTTCAAAAATAGGGTTGCTTTGTTCAAGTCAAGTCTCAACCCCGCTTTTTCAGTGCTTCTCGGGTGCTTTGATCCCTAAGGGAGAGGCAGAGTCAGGGGCACATCAGGATCGTCGGCTCGTGCTCGGGAAATGGACGGAGCCAGAGTAATGGTTCGAACCTATGATAACGGGTAGACATGACTTTCCTGATGGAGACAAAGTCGTCCCCACTTGGTGTCGGAAGTCGGGAAACTTTGGGCCAAAATGACGTGGTTTCTTTTCGCTCCGAAGTACAGTATTTATGCTTTTGCTGGCAGAAGCCTCGAATATACAGAAAGTCCAGAACATCGCACTAACCATATCTCGTGTCTAGCAATTTTCACGTGGCATATGTGACCTGCCGCACTTCGAGACTTGATAATGGGAATATCAAATAGTCGAGATGCTATGAACAGTTTCCCTTCTCATACTGCTCATTTCGTGATTGCTTGAGTCCACTCAACCATCGACCTAACAGTGATGCAAATCCTCTATATTCACCGAAGGAGGTACCGGAAAGACAATCAGAGACTTCACTTGGCGTCCGCTATGGCCGTGATTCATTGAAATCCAAATCCGAGCTGGTGAGGGCCGATCCGGAGTAAGCCTTTTTCACGAATGTGACATTCGCGGGAAATCCCAAAACATGCATCTCTAGCGAAAGCAAAAGACATTGACCTATCCAAGCTCGTCTGTCGTTCGTAAGGTCCAAGCATTCCATGGTCGATTCGCTTTTCTTCGTAGGAAAGTCGCTAGTCACCTAACCACGCCATGAGCAGAGTCCATTTCACCACGCTCTCCCCCTCTCCGCGCCGATCGTAGCTCCACCACAAAGCGGAGCCCAGATCACGACTCTGCTTCCCTCTTAAGGTCTTAGTTCGCGGGCAGTGCGCGTGTTCCCATTGGGTGCCCGCCAGAATTGAGCCCACGCAGGATCCAGGAGAGCGATGGAGCAACACGGAGTAGCGGGCTGCTACAAAGATGATATAAATCTTGTTCTGCCCCAGCGCCGGGGTCCCATTCAATATTGCGTATGGAGTGAACTGGAGTCCCCTCGCACATCATGAAATCTTCAATTCTGCTCCTAGGAGCCGCGGCTGTCGGTGCCATCGCCGTGCCAGCTCCTCACACCTATGAACTGCATGAGAAACGGGAATTCATGCCATCTTCCTGGATCGAGGGAAAGAGACTGGACGGCTCAACTTCGCTGCCCGTGCGAATTGGTCTGGCACAGTCTAATCTAGACTTGGGTCATGATCTTCTCCTGGAAATGTATGATATGGCACCACATGGCGCCATTTTTCCCCGTGGTGGATGACTAACGGACCAATCCTTTAAGGTCGGATCCCTCCTCGAGCCGCTACGGTCAGCATATGTCCGAATCCGATGTGCATGACCTGTTTGCGCCCAGCCAAGAAAGCGTGGATAGTGTGCGTGGATGGCTGGAGTCCTCGGGTATCGCTGCGGACCGTATCTCGCAGTCGGTGAACAAGCAGTGGATGCAATTTGATGCCGATGCGAAGGAGCTGGAGAAGCTACTCCGTGCGGAATACTATATATACTCTCATTCCGAGACTGGTCGTTCTCACGTTGCATGCCGGGAGTAAGTTTGCTTCTGGGCCGAGCACATATGGTCCTCTCGGTTAACCTCCGACTAGGTACTCTGTCCCGACGTCTTTGCGCGAGCATATTGACTATATCACTCCGGGCATCACTTTGCGCGAGGTGACCGGTGTCGGAAAGCGTAGTGGTGAAAGCATCCAAAAGCGCTTCGCGAATGGGCTACCGCCCATTCTGGAGCCGATCGCGGTGCCAATTGAGCAATTGCTCAGCCAGCTGCTTGATCTCTGTGACATTGCCGTCACTCCCCAGTGTATTAGAGGTAAGCGACCAAATGGCTTGTGGGAGTCTCAACACAAGCTGATTTCCATCAGACATGTACAACATCACGGAGGGCACCTCGGCTACCAAGGGCAACGAACTGGGTATCTTCGAAGGCATTGCCGATATTTACGCCCAGGAGGATCTCGATTCCTTCTTCAAGACCTTTGCCAGGTAATGAATTGCAACTCCGCCCTCTAATGACGAGATCGTTTTCGCTCATTCCTCCTCTAGCGAGATCCCTACTGGGACTCACCCAACCCTGAAGGCCATTGATGGCGCCGAAGCACCTGCTCCGTTGCAAAGCGCGGGCCCCGAGTCCGACCTGGACTTCCAGATTTCCTACCCAATTATCTGGCCCCAGAATTCGATTCTCTTCCAGACGGACGACATGGTCTACGAGCAGAACTACACCTTCAGTGGCTTCCTAAACACCTTCCTGGATGCCATTGATGGTTCGTACTGTGACGAAATCTCGCCTCTGGATCCTCCTTACCCAGACCCTCAATCCGGCGGCTACAAGGGCAAGTTGCAGTGCGGTGTTTATGAGCCGACTAACGTAATTTCGATCTCGTACGGAGGTAACGAAGCCGATCTACCCATCGCCTACCAGCGACGTCAGTGCAACGAATTCATGAAGCTGGGCATGCAGGGCGTGTCTGTGGTTGTCGCATCGGGAGACTCTGGTGTTGCGGGTCCCAGCAACTGCCTGGGTAAAGATGGCAAGGTCTTTAACCCCGACTTCCCAGCCACGTGCCCGTATCTGACGTCGGTGGGAGCGACCGTGATTCCCCTCGGTGCCGGTTCCAAGGACCACAAGGAGACTGCCGTGTCCCGTTTCCCATCTGGTGGTGGTTTCAGCAACATCTACAAGCAACCCGACTATCAGTCTCAGGCCGTGGCCGACTACTTCTCCAAGGCCAAGCCCACCTACCCGTACTACGAGAGCGTCAACAACGACAGCTTCGCAGCCAACGGCGGTATCTACAACCGTATCGGTCGTGGTTATCCCGATGTTTCCGCCATCGGTGACAAGATCGTCATCTACAACAAGGGTCTGCCCACTTCAATTGGCGGCACATCGGCTTCGGCCCCGGTCTTCGCCTCTATCTTGACGCGTATCAACGAGGAGCGACTTGCTGCAGGCAAGTCCACTGTCGGATTTGTCAACCCTGTTCTGTACGCTCACCCGGAGGCTTTCTTCGATATCACCCAGGGTGATAACCCCGGCTGTGGCAGTAATGGGTTCTCGGCTGCCGCGGGCTGGGATCCAGTCACTGGCTTGGGTAGTCCGAATTACCCAGCCTTACTGAAGGTCTTTATGGACCAGTAAGCCTTTAGTATCGGCTGTATTGGAGATGGATCAACCGGACATTGTATACGAGAGTTCAGATTCTGGAATCTGTAAATAGTATAACCTAATCAGTTTCAGTCACTCACTATATCAATACGAAACGTTTCAATAGTACATATTACCGAGAGGGTCAAGTTGCATTCGTAGATGTATGGAAGTTACTAGATGCGAGAAGCCGGGTGAATTCCCCGCGGATCGGTGAATTGCCGGTTAAAAAATTAAATTAATAATCAATATGACATCACCAATCATGTTAGCGTATGTTCCCCGCAGCCGACTTTCCGATTCCAGGCAGAGAGCTCAGTATAGAAAGTGGATTTGGACAATAACAAGGTTGAAATGCCTAGAGTAAATGATAAGGGCCAGTATGATTTGGTCTTATACAAACAGTTGCTATACAAGTCTCAATAACTATGACCTATATAGTTAACTAATTCCGTTGCTAACTACAGTATGCATACTGCCGATCTGCGGTGGGGTCTGCTCCGATAGAGGGGCAAGCACCCATTACAGTATTCAACCCCCACTCGGACACACGTCGGTTTATTAAACACGGCATCTCACCAGTTTTGCTCTTCAACCATCCTCTTCTGTTTACACTCAAATTTATCTATCCAAATCCACAAGATGTCTCTCGGCAAGAAGGTCACTCTCAACACCGGCTATGAGATCCCGTATGTACTTGCACTCAAATAGTGAATGTCAACAAGGTTAACACGCGCATAGCCTATTGGGATTCGGCACCTGGCAGGCTGCCCCCGGCCAGGTCGGCGAGGCTGTCTACGAGGCTCTGAAGGCCGGTTACCGCCATCTGGTATGTATTGACTTCCTTTGCGCGCCTAAATGAAGCCAATATTAACGCGTTCTAGGATCTCGCTACCATGTATGCGCCTCTCGCTTCTACTTAGTCGCCCAATTGCCGTCGCAAATCCTTGTACTGACGTATCTCTCCGCTTATAGCTACCAGAACCAGAAGGAAGTTGCCGCTGGTATCAAGCGCGCCTACAAGGAAGTTCCCGGTCTCAAGCGTGAGGATCTCTTCATCGTAAGTTCTGCAAACACAATCTTCAGACACATGGAGTATATTCTAACCTTTCTTCTCACATAGACTTCCAAGCTATGGAACAGGTAAATTTTCCGAGCCCGACATCTCTTTTGCTTAATCAGGACATGGTTCTAACAGCGCACAGCCAGCACCGTCCCGAGATCGTCGAGGCCTCTTTGGATGCCTGTCTCGCTGAGCTTGAATTGGAGTACCTTGATGTAGGTGGTATTGCTATTCATGATCTGAGCGGATGACCACTAACAGAGTTAGCTCTACCTTATCCACTGGCCCGTCGCTTTCCAGAAGGGTGATGACTACTTCCCCCTTGTTGCCAACAGCTCCGTCGACGGCGGTGATGTGATTATTGATGACGGTGTTTCCATCGTCGACACCTGGAAGGGTAAGTAGGCCCGTGGGATGTATACCGTGGCAGTTGTATGGACTAACACTTTCTCCGCCGATAGCCATGACCAAGCTCCCCAAGAGCAAGGTCCGTTCAGTGGGAGTCTCCAACTTCACAATTGAGCATGTTCGTTTAATCCTTGCCGAAATTGGATATTGTGAAGTCGTACTGATGTCCCGAATAGCTCGAGGCCATCATCAACGCTACCGGTGTCGTCCCCGCTGCCAACCAGATCGAGCGCCACCCCGTGCTGCAGAGCAATGACCTGATCGAATACTGCGCGAAGAAGAACATCCACATCACTGCTTACTCCGTGCGTACCCTCCAATTTGATCACCGAAGGGATCTGGGGTGCTAATGTTATTAGGCCTTTGGCAACAACATGCTCAACATCCCTCTTCTTATTACCCGCCCCGAGGTCAAGGAGGTTGCTGAGGCTGTCGCCAAGCGTACCGGTACTGAGGTCAATCCTGCTCAGGTCATGTATGTCGACTCCTTGCACGCCATCCGTAACATCATCTGACAAATGTTATAGCCTTGCCTGGTCCCAGGTTGGTGGCCACAGCGTGATCCCCAAGTCGGTCACCCCATCGCGTATCCGTGACAACTTCAAGGAGATTGAGCTCCTCCCCGAGGAGGTGGAGAAGGTTAGCGCTCTGGGCAAGGACCGGAAACGGTACAACACCCCCTACTCTGCCAACAAGCCTCGCTGGAACATCAACATTTTCGGCGAGCCCGACGAGGCGGCTGCCGAGCACAAGGTCATTCTCTAAAATGGGTTGCAATGTCGAAATGATTGATGAGATATACATATTTATGTGCTAGGATGTTGATAGTCAATCGACGAACATACAGCACAATCTCTTGAAGTCAATATTTACAAGGACCGTTACAAATGTTCCACGGGTCGAACGCCCGGTTGTTCCACGGGTTGTAGCTTTGTCATTTGGTTGCGATCTGACCTAGATCCAACCATCCATTTAAGAGAGAAAATCTCGATTAAGTAACATTCCCAGCGGTGCTGCTGGCGTTTCCACTACTGCCACTTCCATCCCTAGGCGACTATAAATTGCAAGAGTACCGCCACAGTGGTACATAGTGTCTTTAAGAACCTTGACATATCCTCGGACAAGCATCAAGGTCGTCCAATCAGTTGTATCACTTCGAAAACCAATTCCCTGAATCGATTGGCTGTTGGTTTCCTTGTGCGCATACCATCCTGCTTCCAGCTGCGGGGAGTGCAGAGATATACAAATCGGTTCTCGGTCTTATCCTATCTCCGAGCAAGTACCAGTGGAGACCAGCGATCTTGCACCAAACTCCATGTGCCGTTTCGACACGGTGTAGCTTTTGTTAGCAAATGAGAACTTTTATCAGAAAAACACACTGTGGCTTCTGATCTATCACCCCTCTTGATGACATCATCAGTCCTTATTTAAGGCCCCCCCATTGCCCGCTCTCCTCAACATTTTCAATTTCCTCTTTGCAACAATCACCATAGTTCGTCATGTCTTTGCCCACCTCGTACAAAGCAGCCTTGTTCAAGGAGGCCGGGGGACCCCTGGTCGTAGAAGATGTGCAGCTGACCAAGCCCGCGGCTGGTGAAGTGCTGGTCAAGGTCGAGGCGTGCGGTGTTTGCCATTCCGATGTCATTTCTCAGTCATGGGGTTTGAAGGGCCAATTGTATGTGGTGCAACCCCAGACGGCGATGATCCGCTAACCCGTGTAGCCCGATCATTCCCGGTCATGAGATTATCGGAAAAGTCGTCGCACTCGGTGAATCCGTTTCTCAGTGGAAGGTCGGCGATAGAATTGGCGGCCCATGGCATGGAGGCCATGACGGTACGATATACTTCGATTCCGAAAAAGGACTCAATTACTGACTCGATTGGATTCAGGCACCTGTGGCGCATGTCGCAAGGGCCACTTCCAGATGTGTGATCTGGGTATTATCAATGGCGTCACTAAGAACGGCGGATGTAAGTTCTCAGCCCCCGGGCCGAGTCGATCGGGAGCTGACTTGAAAAGATGCCGAATATTGCCTTCTCCGCGCCGAGGCGGGTGTTCGTATTCCCACCCACGTTTCGGCGGCAGAATATGCCCCCATTCTATGCGCTGGTGTGACCGTTTTCAACTCGATGCGCCATATGAACATCCAGCCGGGCTCCATAGTCGCTATTCAGGGCCTGGGTGGTCTGGGACATCTGGCTATTCAGTACGCAAATCGGTTTGGGTTCCGCGTCGTCGCTATCTCTCGGGACGCTCAGAAGGAGAAGTTTGTGCGGGAGCTGGGCGCCCATGAATACATCGACACCAGCAAGGAGGATGCTGCCACAGCACTTCAGAAGTTGGGTGGTGCCTCGCTGATCGTGGCTACTGCACCAAACCCGCAGGTGATCTCGCCGCTCCTGAAGGGCCTGGGCCCTCTTGGGAAGATTCTGATTCTTGCCGGTAAGCCACCCATCGGACTTGGAAGAGGTGATAGCATGATTGACAAATTTTAGTGGCGGGTGAGATACCTTTCGATTCGTTGACTATGGTGGGTCTCTCTACTGTTAACTATGTTGATTCCATCAAGGTCCTTCTAACTCTACCTGTAGGTTTCCAAGGGCCTGTCCGTCCACGGATGGCCCAGTGGACATGCGATAGACTCGGAAGAGGCTATTCAGTTTACAGAGCTGGAAAATGTCAAGTGCATGGTGCAGGAGTATCCATTGGCGAAGGCCAACGAAGCATTCGGTAACTCACCCTGGTTAAAACACTTGAAAAACTGACCGCTGACAACATTTATAGACGCCATGATGAATGGATCAGTCCGATTCCGCGCGGTGATTACCATGGATTAAGATAGTGAGGGGTCAAAGGAAAGTGGGTGAATAGTTAGCAGTAGGACAAAATGAATTTAGTCCACCTTCCAGTCTTGGAAGCTTTTCGGATAGCTGACACTATTCCCGATGGAGCACAAGAAGCAATTGGACTTGCTAATCCAAGGTTAATAGCCAAAGGACACGTCTTTTCAAGTTCCACACTAGTGAACCCGTGCAACCGGGGCATAATATCTTCCCCTCCTCCTCCCCGGCCGGATAATTCCATTTGAATCCTTCATCCTTCTTTCATCTCCCGAGGTCCACCCTTGATCTTTCTCCTTTCACCAGGTCTACCTTGCTCATCCATTCACAACATGACAACCGATTCTTGGGAAACACTGGTACAGGCCAAGCAGGCAGAGGCTGCTGCCAAGATCCCTGAGCCATGGCGTCTTCCCCCTGTGTACACAAACATCTCCGAGACCGCCAACACCAACGTATTTGATGTTCCGCGTCGTTGTGGTATTCTTACTCCCAAGCAATTGGAGATTACCGAAAACCATGATGCCACGTCCCTGCTAGAGAGAATTCATCGCCAGGAGCTGTCTGCCTATGAAGTTACCGAGGCATTTTGTATCCGTGCAGCGATTGCCCAGCAGCTGGTATAACTTCTCCGTAGGCACATCAGAGATGGCGCATGTGGTTGACAATGCATTTAGACCCGGTGTCTCACAGAGACATTCTTTGATCTCGCTCTGCAGCGAGCCAAAGATTTAGACGAACATATGCAGAAGACAGGTAAACCAGTTGGACCGCTACATGGCCTGCCCATCAGCTTCAAGGTATGCTTGAACGCACCGAGATCAACGGTTTCCACTCACGCTTCTTCAAGGACTGTTTCAACATCGAGGGTGTTCCCAGCACCATTGGCTTCACCTCATTCATCAAGAATGGGCCTATGAAGTCCAATTCAGCACTCGTGGAAATCATTATCTCCCTTGGCGGAATCCCTTATGTCAAGACGAATGTGCCACAGACCATCATGGTACTCAACTCTTCCGCTGAGGCTTGAAGATCAACGAACACTAACTCTTAGGGTTTCAAGGCAGCCGATTCACACAACTATGTATTTGGAAGGACTCAATCCGCATCGGTCCAACCTTGGGGCCGGGGGCTCCTCTGGCGGCGAAGGGGCTTTGATCGCCTTGCGAGGATCGCTTTTGGGCATAGGAACCGATATTGCTGGAAGTATACGTATCCCTGCTATCTGCGATGGAACCTTTGCACTGCGTCCGTCGGCGGATCGGATTCCTTTCGGTGGTCAAACCAACTCCGGCCGAGATGGCATGGCAGGCATCATACCGTGTGCTGGGCCCTTGGCGACCTCTGTTCGGGACTTGAAAATGTTCATGAAGGTGGTAACCGATGTTGATCCATGGCAATTCGATTCGTCTGTAATCTTCTCACCGTGGCGCGCCGTCCCCTCGAAGTCGACTCTACGACTGGGCCTTATTCAGGAAGACGCTCATTTCCCACTGCATCCACCAGTGCTTCGTACCTTGAAGCAAGCTACGGAAAAACTCCAGGCGGCAGGCCATGAGATTGTTCCACTAGTTACACCGTCGATCAAGGAGGCCTGCCTTCTATCATTCCGCATGTTTTATATGGACCCGGCTGGCACTCCATTTCGGCATATTGCTGCAGGTGGAGAACCTACCATAGCGGCACTGGCTTCCACAGCTCTTCCACATGAATACATGCCATATGACCCCGCCCCACTCACACTCGACGGACTCTACGATTTGAACGTGCAGCGGAAGAAATTCAAAGAAGAATTCCGCTCAATGATCGTGCAAGCGGAGATTGACGCTATCATCATGCCTGGATACCAGGGGACTGCCCAGCCACATGATGTTTTTGGGTTCGTGCCATACACTGTCCTCTGGAATCTGCTGGATGTAAGTCGACGCGAAAAGATTTCTGAAGATTGTTATACTCATCGAGACACAGTACCCAGCCTCCATCGTTCCATTTGGCCAAGCAGACAAGACTGCTGACGCATCATTCCTTCGCAATGTGGACTACAAGCCTCCTTGTATGTATTAAATGCCCCAGAACCTGGGCACAATATCCAAAAGGTAGATAGAGGCTAACAGCATATTCTCACTTGGCAGACATTGCGGATGCAGTGGAAGGTGCACCTTGCTGTGTGCAATTGGTGGGCAGGAATATGCGCGACGAGGAGTTGGTCGAAGTGACCCAAGTCGTAGCGGATGTTCTTGTAACCTGAGATTAGGCTCCACGAGTGTGGACAATATAGGCGAGGAGCACATTCTATATCATTAACCCGCTGTGTATCTTGGTCCCTTAAATATAGGCCTCTCAATGAGAATATCTGTTCTGAGATGCGTTGTTTATCTCCTCGGTCCGAGCAGCGATCATATGCTAGCGTGGGTACCGACCGTTGCTTATGTAGAACATGGATTAAGAAGAGTTCAATGTACTATGAAAAGGAAGTGAGATCTCTATCTCCACTCCGAGATAGACGTACTACGAGTACATATTACGCAATCATAGGCGGTATCGAGGTACTCGAAGACAGAGAGAGTCCAAAACAGACAATGATATACAGTAAACTCATGACTCTCCTATGCATCCTTACATTTTGGAGAACTTGACACCGGCTTTCTGCGCGGTAAAAGTGGCGATCAGGTCCATCAATGGCGGCGACAGAGCGTCATATGATTCCAGACCGACAGACTTGAATTTCGATCGGATCTCATCCATTCCCTGTCAAAAATCAGCATAATGATGAAATGTCGGCGGCCATGTATAAGCTGCGCGGCGTGATGCTTCTAATGCAAAACGACTTAGAACATACCTTGGGATCAAATCCTTGCTCAATGATGGAACTGACAAACCCAGCGAATTGCGGCTCCTGCCATCCCTTCTGGTCCGACAGCTCCACGTGAACGAAATCCAGGCCGTGGAAAGCATGAGGCTGTTCAATTCGACCGTACATGTGGACTTTACATTCCCGACACGCATGCCGCTGAATGACAGCAGTAGGATCGACGATTGCAAGCTTCGACTCGTTTGCCTGGACGGTCAAATTGTCACGGGGAACGACACCGACGACGGAGAAGAGCGCTCCGGCGGGTTTCCAGCACTTGGAGCAGCCGCAGGCATGATTGTGGGCGACGTTGCTCTTGAGACCGACCACAACTTGGTTTGAGGGACAGCGGCAGTGCAGAGTACCGCCGGGGAAATTGGGGTCTCCCTTGGTTAGACCATTGTCGATAAGAGGGTGGATGGAGGGCATGCTTGATTTCTGTGAGTTGGACGGCTGGATGGAGATATAGTAGATTGATAGAAGACCTCATAGAATTTCTTCTTTTCCCACGCGGTATATATATCCCGACTTTCCCCTCATGAGGGGGGCTTTTCGCTCATGCGCCGGGTCGACAGCCGGTCGTAGCGCAGGGATCGCAGTAATTGCAGGCATCAGGGCCAGGCATATCACGACCTGTTGTGGGGCGCATCTAAAAGAGGTAATGAAATCCACCGCGAGATCCAACGCGCGGGGTGCTTCTCCAACTTGTCGGACCTGCAATAATAGTCCAGGCAGATACCGCCCTGGCGGAAATTATAGGGTCATATTAAGCAGCTCGATTCGTGGAGAACAAATTGAAGGGAAGTTGTTAGTTGTCGACTACTCATGTCGTTTACTCCCGGGGTAGCCCTGGAGGTATCACTGGAAATTCATGGCAAAGATGAGGATAATGGAGGATGAGACAAAGGCTAGGAAACAATATATACGACGCACCCACAAGGTACTCTAACTAACTAATTACATAGTTGAACTAACGAACTAACTAACTAATAACCAAGTATAATTGTTGTTATCTTGATTTCTGCGAGGCTCACAAATAAGGCAGGAATGACACCTGAGGCCGCATATCGGAACTGGTATCCGCATCTCGATTCAACAGACTCCAACCAAACACAAACATGGACCACTCGACCCCTTCTCCTGACATACATGGCGTATATTCTCTTGCAACATGAGCTGGACCGTCCAGTCCTACGACCGAGACCGGCCAACCGGTGAAATGGCTGTACACGATCCAAGTGACGTCACCTTTTGTTCGGATCCAGAACGCGCTGCTCGTACAATTCAGGTACGATCCTGGGAGAGAAAGTGTTCCTTCTATCATACTCTCCGACTGACGCTATATATAGAGAATTTATCGTGGATATCGCACCCGAAGGGAGCTTCGTGGGCTCGGTCTGCGACGACTCGAGGTAAAAGACCCCGCGCGATACTCTCCCACGGCTAGACCTAATTGTTGGCCTTTCTATAGCACACTGCACAGCCCCAGGAATGCCCTGAACATGCCTCCAAGGGAGGCACCTCGCTCTCTGTCGACGCAAGCTTTAGCCCAGCTCGCCAAAACTGGCACCGGGCTGTCAATGTCGCTATGCAAGCAAGCGTCGACGATGACCGCACCACAGACACCATCCATGCAGACCAGAAGAAAGCAGGTTCTCACTCTGAGATCTTGCATGATACGGCGCCCAAAATGATGGATTTGGAATATTTCTTGGAAATGGTGGATGCGAAACACCGGCACGGCAGCAATCTGCGCGCCTATCATACTATCTGGAAAAACTCTCCCACCAGCGAGAACTTCTTCTACTGGTTGGACCAAGGAGAAGGGAAACATGTCGATCTCCCACAGCGCCCACGCGAACGTCTGGAGAGAGAACAAGTGCGATATCTCTCGCCCGAAGAGAGGTACAACTATTTGGTCAAGATAGACAGCGCTGGGCGGTTCCGGTGGGCAAATAACGACGAATTGGTCGATACAGATGACAATCGGTACAGAGACAGCCTTCACGGCGTAGTTCCTGTCGAAGATGATACCCCTCGTTTTAGAGGAAACTTGGTCCTTGAAAGTACACCATCTGAACCCGAGTCGACTTCCTCACGGTCATCGCCTTCGCCTGGGCATACCGTCGAGGAAAACAACGAAAAACAAGGTACTTTGACAAAAGGAGACCACGAATTGAGACAGTCCGTTAGGGAGCCTGCACATGCCAAACCCGCGGCAATTTATGACCGGTTTGCGAGCAGCCTATCCTTCAAGAAGGGCATGTGGATATTTGTCAGACCAGAAACCTCTTATTCCCCTCACAGGCACCTGTCTAACCCTCTTTTAGGTCGCTGATACGTCTTTTCGTATTTACATTGGCATCAAAGAGCCTGGTACTTTCCAACATTCTTCATTTCTGCGCGGAGGTCGTATCTCTGCAGCCGGAATGCTCAAAATTCGCAACGGTCAACTACGCAGTCTGGCCCCTTTAAGGTATAATCTGTCTTCCTTCTCCTTGTGAGTTTTTGCTCGATACAGCTGAAAGTTAACATCCCCAGCGGGCATTACCGTCCTCACGTTGCCAACTTCCGTGCTTTCCACCATTCCCTTCGACAACGGGGCGTGGACTTGTCCCGTGTTTCTATTAGCAAGTCATATGCAGTTCTCGCTGGGATCGAAGGATATGCAGTGACCAAACGGAAGTTGCATGCCATGCATGAAAAGTTGGACACGACCAAGGACAAGATTCATATGAGACATCCACATGCAGCCGATGCAGGCGGCTAGGAGTAGCTTTTTGCCCGAAGCATGCTATCAATATTCTCGACTATGCGGTATGAAAAGAACAGGTCAATAAACCCCATACGAAAGCCAACTACCTCTGTGCCCAGTCACATTGACCCTGATCCAGGGGACGCACAGTTGGTTTGTTTCGTTTTGCGTCCCAACCCCAGAGCGCCGAACTCAATGCCGTGAGCTGAAAGAACTCCAATGGGGCTTGTCTGTTCCTACCCGCTCGGACTCGAACAAGCACATTACTATGAAAGGGTGGTCGATTCGGCTCGGATGGGATAGCCACCGACACGCGAATTCATCCGCCCTGCAGGTCCAAGACATGGAAGCTCAAATAGTTTATAGAAGATATTCCCATGTCAAGCCGCTATTATCCATGGCAAAAGCAAGTATTCTGAACCAGCATCTATGTCATACGGTGTGGCTTCTTATAGTAATCAGCAAGTATCAGATCCGAGAGTTTCTGCACAACTCCGTAGAGTAACGCAGATGTGTGAGCAGAGACCTGAGTCGGTACAATGGATGCATCGATCACACGAAGGCCTCTCACCCCATATACACGACCAGCGGGGTCCACGACTCCTCCTAGATCCTTTGCCATCATTGCGCATGTTCCAATAGGATGGAAGTTTGGCTGAAAATTCTGGGCGACATAGGAAATCCAGTCGTCTGTTGTAGCGTTATTGGGGACCACCAATCCTGGGAGGGTCTCTTTTAAAACGAATTGATGCATGGTATGATCTTGGAGAAGGTCTCGCGCCAGTCGAGACGCGGCGGCTTGAGCAAGTCGATCGAGGTCATTTTCCAGGTATCGCGGATTTAGTGTAATTCTTTCCAGATACGGATCTGAATTCAGAATATGCACATAACCTCGAGTGAATGGAAGTAGTACCCAGACACTGAAGGTCACAGTGGAAGGATGCACATCCATGAATAGCTCAGCATATGCGACATTTTCATCCAGAATCCAGCGGCGATAAATCTCCAATTGCTTTCTCAATGTGGTTTGATTTTCGAAGCCTGCCTTGGCCACGGAATCATCCGCCCATTGATTCAGTTGAGAATGCAATAGTCCACGGGCGGTCTCATTATCTTGTGCGTTGAATAGCTCGTTGACGGTTGCGAAGTATGCGGCTTGTCCTTGAACTGCACCGTCAGTGTGAATATCTGCCATAACAGTCGTGGTGGTTTGATCTTGGAGGTTGAGGCCCACTGGTAAATCCACGATCTGTTCACGGATACCGGCAGCATCAAGGACTTTCTTAAGTCCAATACCAGAGTACTCTAGGATGAGAGGACTAGCGAGGGCACCGGCAGCCAGGAGGACTTCATGCTTGGCATATACCACGAATTCCTGGCCCTCACTGCCAAATTCAACTCCGTGTGCGGTTGGAGGCGAGACGTCTTTATCGATCAAGACTCTTCTAACTTTCTGGCCAACGAGAGCCATCATATTTGGTCTACTCCAATGAGGAAGTAGATATTCCCTAGCTGCATCCGAGCGAGTCCCATTTTCATGTAGCGTACTGGAAAACATGGAGACGCCTCGAGGGTCGCCACAACTGAGATCTTTTCCTGTCGGGGCACCATGTCTCTTGGCTATATCCATCAGCTTTCGGATAAGAGGTGAGTATTTGCTGCCTTCATCTCGTGGACCAACATGTAATCCTCCGTCCTTGCCGTGGCAATCAGGGTCGAAGAAATGACCAGCTTCGATTTGCCTGCGTGTCGGCGGGCGAGCCAGTTCATTCCGCCGAATATAGGTTGAAAGATTATTCCAATTCCATCCGCTATTCCCTAGATGTGACTCCCAAGAATCGATCTGCACCTTGGAGGGACTTGTATACGTTGCTCCGTTTATAAGCGTCGAACCACCGAGGCCGTTTCCTGAGTGAATGGTCAAAGGACGCCCGTTGATATCTAGGGGAACAGTCTGAAAGGCGCGGTCCAGTGAGGTCCCAAAGGCTTGACCAAATGAATTTAGGTCTTCCACGATTGGGCCTCGGGTTGACTGGAAGAAGCCACTTTCAATCACCAGGGCAGTGATCTTCTCATCTTCTGTCAATCGTGCAGCCGTCGTGAGGCCTGCGAGCCCTCCACCGGCAATGATGTAGTCATATGTTTTACCAGAAACTTCGTGAGGATCGTTTATTAAGATTGCTTTTGTAATCAGAATAGTGTAGGCCAGCAGCGTAAACAGGAATGGGATCCTCATCTTTACGTTTTATGCTTGAAGGTGAATAGACACGAATAACCTTGGAAGGGGCCAGAGGGCTTTTTTTAGTGTCGAAGTAGATCACAGTGACTTGACCAGCAATATCCCTACGTTCCTTGTCTCTGATAATTTGGCACTGAGTAACAATCATCCTGGGATAGCCCTGTGTGCTCGTTCAATTTCTGAACTAGTTCCATCCAGAGTATGGACTTTGAATAGTCACACCTGCTCCTCCATAGCCCTGAATCATGTCAAAGGGATGTCTGCACCTTTGACCAAAGGGTAGCTTGCCCAGGAACAATTGCCATGCGAGATCAGCGAAGGTCGTTCATTCCTGTTACACCAAGTCGAACTCGCGAGAAATTAGCAATTGGGCCACGTCCAGCACAGACTGTGCCATTGCGCCAGCCTCGCGGAGACCTCGCAGGTGCGATTCCTGGTTGATGAGACTCGAGATGTCTATCAGTAGCAGCGTTTTGGTCGAGAAAGTCAAATGGTTTATAGACGGTGAATCCCTCGCGTGTTTGATTGGTGGGCAGAAAACAACTGATTGGACTCCGGTTCGCTCAGTCAGCTTTGTGTAAATAGCTGCAGTCTTCTTCAAGACTTTACTATTTAAGTTTATAACTGATCGCAGTTCCTCCTCGTTGGGTAAAACAGGAATAAGCATGTAAATCTCTTGTCAAAAATGTATGATAAACATGCGACGATCCTTAAATGGTTCAGTATAAGGACTGTCAAGACCCTATCCATTTCCAGATGACTTGCAACAACTCGTCGCGGTGAACTGGTTTCCCGAGATAATCACTCATCCCCTTAGCGAGATACGTCTCCTTATCTCCCTTGAGCGCATTTGCCGTGAGAGCAATGATAGGCACGTCGACCCCCATGCCTCTGATCTGCGACGTCGCTTCCAAACCATCTAGTACCGGCATGTTGATGTCCATGAGTACCGCATGGTATGACAAAGGCGTTTGCTTGACCTGTCGAACAGCCTCCTCCCCGTTCCAGGCTACATCAATGCGCTCGAAACCGAGGCCTTGGAGGAGCTTGAGCATTACCAGGTGATTGACGAGATTGTCCTCGACAAGTAAAATATGCTTGTGCGGCGCGATCTTCCGCACTTTGTTCAAAAGGGCCTTTGGATCATCGGTCGGAGGCAGAGCATGCTTCTTGCTTGAATATGCTGTTTCTGTGCGGCCCATCCTGACTGTGAACCAAAACACACTGCCTTTGCCCTCTGGACCAGGCTTATAACCGTGCCGTCCATAAGCTCCACTAAACTCTTGCAAATGGAAAGGCCAAGGCCAGTGCCTTGGTACTTATGGGCTGCGGAATCGGCAAATCTCGTAAAAGGGGTGAAGAGACTATTGATAGCACAGTCTTCAATTCCAACTCCAGAGTCCGCAAACTCCGTCGTGATGATGTAACTTTGGGGATTTGACTCGTCGAGAGAGAAGGTAGTAGATAGTCGAATATAGCCCGATTCCGTGAATTTCACTGCGTTTCCGAGCATGTTTTGAACCACTTGGCGATATCGTAGGGGATCGCCACGCACAAGTTGAGGTAAGTCCGAGGGGATCGAACAGGTCAGCTCAACACCAGGTGTCAAGAGAGACTTGCAATTGCGGATGACAGCATCAACAACGCTCCTAATATCCACGACGTCGGAGTTTAGAGAAAAAGACCCGGAGGACAGCTTCGAGTAGTCGAGGACGTCGTTGATAATCTGGAGCAAAACCGACACTGAATCCTCAATAATCGAAGCGTATTCGAGTTGCTCACTAGTAAGATGGGTGTCCTTCATCATCGCAAGCGCAAGCTGCATGCCATTCATAGGTGTCCGGATCTCATGGCTCATGTTTGCCAAGAAATCCGTCTTCATCTTCGATGATTCCTCAAAGGATGCGATAATGCGTGCCTCGGCCGCCTTCCGCTCCGTGAGATCACGCGTGACCTTGACAAAGCCGACGTGACGACCAAACTGGTAAACAGGCGTAATCGTCACGTTGGCCCAGAACCGGGATCCATCCTTTCGATACCGCCAGCCTTCATCTTCCATCCTCCCTTTTTGTAAAGCTATGCTCAAACCTCTACTCGGCTTATCTATATCCCGGTCCTCGGGACTATAGAAAAGGGAGAAGTGCTTGCCGATGATTTCAGAGGCAGAATATCCTTTTGTGATCGCGGCGCCAGGGTTCCACGTGGCGATATTGCCTTGAGTATCAAGCATAAAGATCGCATAATCTTTCACAGTATCAACCAGAATCTTGTAAGTTTCGTTCACATAGGCGTGCTGTCCATCAGTGGCTATCCAGTGATCTTTCGATGTGTTTTGAGCCTCCAATATGACGTAAATCAACGATGAATTTTCGAAAATGGGCGTTATGCGAAGCTGATAGGTCGAACTTTTGACATGTATTCCTTCCATGACTTGAATTTCCTTGGAGCTGATAGCTGCCCGTAATGCGCCGTAAAGTGTAGGGATGTCCGGTGCAGGGATTGTGTGGGCCGGAACATCGCAGACACAAGCGCCCACCAGTACTTCTCTGGGTTGACTCGAGAAGGTACAATGGCTGTCTGACACCTCCACGACGCACAGATCCTCGTCAAGGATGAGGGTAGGAACCGGTGTATACCGATAGATCCGGCTCAAGGAGGCATCGAAGCCTGTGCAGTTTTGCTTGTGTGATGTCTCCGTCTTCTCCTGCTGTTCATGATTCGAGCTCTCAGTGGGTTTCTCAGTGGGTTTCGCCAGTGTCACTCCTTCTTGTGTCGGAGGCGTCGTGACATGAGGTGTGTAAACAGGGGTGGCCGTATCGTCGATAGTAAGATCCGAAAGACGGTTAGTGAGATTCATCTCGGCTGTCCGTCTTTTGAATTGCGGGTTGCTATTCTGAGCAGAGGGAGGTCATGAAACACCTAGTGCCGAGGGCGAGATCAATGATACAGTCAGTGTGGTCGAGTAACAGCGTTTACAGTGATTGGGGAAAGGATTAAGGAATTCGACTTCGAGACCTGCAGATGCAGCATGATTGGGGTTCGCATGATTGGGGGTTGGTGGGGCAATCGTTTTTTTTAGCAGGTTTTGTCCGTTAGATTTTCAACCAATCAAGGTCACTCCGTTTTAACTAGTTAGCTACGTACATAGTTAACTGTGCAACTCACTTAGTACTCAAGTCAGTTAGTTACTTGGCAAAGGCATTAACTGACTATTCTCTACCAAGATATGCGCTAGTAGATATCCTAATCTTGCCTACACCTTTCTATGTACTATATACTATATCCGGTATCGGACTCTCGTGCACGTGCAGGCACGTGATTCTCTACCTTATTCGTGCTAGTGTGGTCCACATGTAGGACTCAATCTTGTGATCCCATTTTTGCCCATTTTTGTTCTCTAATAAATCCTACACTATCTTTCTTAGATCCTGGTTTCTTACTATAGCACCGTGCTCTGAGTCTACCCTTGTGCTATTTGTTGTAGATCATTTCTGGATCATATAATCATACGGTTGGGTCAAAATACCCCTACATGTATATATCTAGGCCTCTACCGAGGTAATGCCGGGACCAAGCCTGACATTAGTAACAAGCTGTGATATAACAACAATTCAATTGCATTGTGATGGACAGAGAATGGGTTTACCAAAAGGCTACTGGGAGAATCGCGATGGATGGTTTGTGTAGATGAGCTCAGCGTGGTTTGATCACTTGTGGGGAAAAGGCATGGGGGCCCTAAACTATTCAGAGACTCCGCTCCGTGAGTCAACTCCACACTTTTACTCTGTACTTGACTCTTCCCTCTTGACAACTCCTAACTATATGATGGCTTACGAGTTGGACTACGCCACCGAGGCAGATGCCCCTGCCCTCGCAAGGATCAATGTCGAGAGCTTCCAGGGCAGAGGACTACTCAACAATATCTTCCCGGGGGCAAGTGAGGCTAGGCTGCAGGAGTACAAAGCGATCTATGCAATGAAACACCTGGCCAACCCACAGATGCATGTCGTTAAGGTTACTGATCGTGCCAGCGGAGAAATTGTGGGCTACGGTCGCTGGTTGATTCCAGAATCGGTAGACTCCGCCAGTCAGCCAGCTCTAAGTGAACAAGCACAGGTGTTCGCTCAAGACCCTGTCCGTTTTTGTCCGCAGCCAATGAATGACGCCCTCTATGCCGAGTTCCGTAGGCTACTGGAGGAATCTCGCAAGAAACATGCCACGGATCAGGATATGAGTTAGTGGCCATCTTCATTTCGCAGTTTAAACCGCTGACAGGATTAGTGCTGGACTTGCTAGCCACTTTACCGGCCCATCAACGGCGCGGAGTCGGCTCTCTTATGCTTAAATGGGGCACTTCCAAGGCTGATGCATCCGGTCGCCGCTTGTACCTGGAAGCCACGGGCGAAGGACTTCCCGTATATGTCAAGTATGGATGGAGGCCCGTAGAGGAGATCATTCTGGATCGTGCTCGATTTGGAGGGCAGGGGCAGGAAACATTTATGATTATGATTAGAGATCCTTTACCTCAATAGTCGGCCCTTTCGAGGCCTACTTGAAGTTCAGTAGGAGCAGGTTATACATATGCAGTGCCTCGTTCACTCCATGTAGCTTGTGCCTTCTCGAGAGATCTCCTCTCTTTGTCTCCGTGGTCATCACTTCAAGTTATGTCCTGCCTTCATTTTTGCCTTTCCAGACGGGGTTTGAAGAATGCTAAACACTTATCAAATCACCCGCCAAATCCAGGCACTCGGATTCACCTGCAATCCTGAAAGATAGTGTTTGAACCAATAATATGCTCCCTTTTAGGTGCAATAGCTCCAAGTTCCAGCCATCCGGATGCGCCTTACAGCCAGAAAGTATCCTGTAGCTAAAGGCGTCTGCTGATAATCAGTTGCCAGGTAAGCTGACACAGACCTCGGGAGCTTCGGATGTAGCGTGCATTTTCAGCCATGTTTTCGCAGCTGTATGGACACACTTTGCGCGATTTTTAAGATTTCTCGGTCTGTTGATTCCCAAGGATACGTGGCGCTGCATGTCGACGTGGTTACCTAGGTAACTTATACAGCCAAAATCACAGTGAGGCCGATTCGGAAAAGATATAAAGTATGGAGAGGGACCGGTTCCACTTTTTATTTCCTAGTCAACGTTCACTTCCTTCCAGTCCCGTCTCTTTCTTCCCAAGGTTATTCCTCTTTATCTTCTACCCTTCACTTTTCGGGTCCTGGTCTACCTCCGATCCACAATCATGCCCCAATCCCGACAGCGGAACGCGTCCGCGCCGTGGAGGCCATCATCAACTATAATTTTTACGATAAAAGTCTTCTTGTGAAAGCTCTGGAAGCGGCTGGGGCCACCATGGCCAGCGAAGGCAATAAGCGGCTTGCGCTTATTGGGGACGCTGCCTTGAGGCTCGTCCTGTATGAGTTTGGTTATGAAGACCAAGCCTCGATTTGTAAGACCCTCAATATTTATTCCTCATTCCTTCATTCCTTGTTTGGGTAATAATGAGATAAAAGGTGAAATGACCAAGTCTCAGAATACTCGGGCCACCAATCAAAATCTGGCCCAAATAGGCTTTTCTTTGAGCCTGGATATTTATATCCATTTGAACCCTTCGGCCCAGGGCTTTGTCCCTGAGCGACTAATGGCGACCACGATCGAAGCCATCATTGGAGCTGTCTATCTGGACTCTAATAAGGATATTATGGCTATCCGTCTGTTGGTTATTCATCTACGTGTCATGCCGACGCTCTGATGAGTATCCTCGGGTAGGTGCTCGAAATGCTACGCCCCGTTCCTAGGTTGTATTTATCTGCTAAAGGCTGATCGATACTTTAGGTCGCATTTCCCCGGGGGTGTTCGGATACCCTTGCGGCGATAGTTGCTGGCATATGCCCTGGTAAAGAGGCTTCTCAGACCCTGACGAGGGGGACGC
Source organism: Penicillium sp. DT28 (assembly GCA_036712075.1). Taxonomy (NCBI): domain Eukaryota; kingdom Fungi; phylum Ascomycota; class Eurotiomycetes; order Eurotiales; family Aspergillaceae; genus Penicillium; species Penicillium sp. DT28. The sequence continues at coordinate 687,237 of JAZHLO010000002.1, forward strand.
CTTTGGTACCGTGCGTCCCTCTCGAGAGGGGCTGGGAAGCCACTTTATGATGGCATCTGGTGGTTAGTATAGTTGGAATCGTATTCGAATACCTCTTCTGTGGGTGCCAGACATTGGCATATGGCTAGCACGGGGATCTCTCCAGACCTTTTACGGCAGGAAGCCCCTTGGTACTCAGGCTTCCTGTCGCAAAAGAGCCGGCCGGATCCCCGTACTAGCCAAATATCAATGACTGGTATATGCAGTTGTTTTGTGGCTTCTATGTTGATTTGTTTGTTTTTTCTTGCAATATTTCAACATGTCGTCTGCTGATTTATTGGCTTATTGAATTTTGTTGTTTTCATAGTTTTAGGTCTGACGATTGCCCAAAGATTCAACATCCTTGGACATTCCCAGTCATCAAATTTAATCTAGTCACTCGTTTTGAATCTTCCTCAAACTTCCTACCATGCTATATCATACTGGTCCTCTAACACAAAGCTCTCCTCGAATTTGAGGACCTTTAACCACCACACTTTGGCTCCCACAGGAACGTGTAAATCTTTCTCCCCAAGACGAGCGAAAATCCGCCTGGGCATACCTTGGCCTTTATAGCAATATCCCAGCCTGAGATTATTCGTCCATGCTTCTTCTTTCAAAGCGTACAAAGGATTCGGAAAGGCAACTATGTATATACTAAGGACTAAGATACTCCACAACCCCACTCGAAGGACCCCGCGGCAAAAGATATAGCCGAACGCAAGTGAAGACCTCATAGCTCCCCGGGGCCCTCTATACCCCTCACACCATAATGTCGAGGCCCAGATTCGCCATCCTGGATGACTACCAGGACATTGCGCCCTCGTATTTCGCCCACCTGGAGTCGCGCATCGACATCTCCAGCTTCCCCGAAACCCTCGATCCCCGCGACCCCGCACAGCACGATGCCCTCATCGAACGACTTCTTCCCTTCGACGTGGTGCTCGCCATGCGCGAGCGTACTCCCTTCTCTGCCCAAACCGTGGCCGCCCTCCCGAACCTGAAATTGCTCTTGACCACCGGTACACGAAATCTCTCGCTGGACCTGCCGGCATTTTCGGAACGAGGGATTCCCGTAGCTGGAACTGAGGGCCGTCCGCCCGGTGTAAACAGTACCGTCCAGCATACCTGGGCGCTGATCCTAGGGTTGGCACGACACGTCGCAAGGGATGACGCCGCGGTGAAACGGGGTGGCTGGCAGGGCTCGCTGGGGGTCAATCTGTCCGGCAAGAATCTAGCGTTGCTAGGACTGGGCAAACTGGGTTCGCAGGTGGGCAAGATTGCCATCCAGGCGTTTGATATGAAAGTCATCGCCTGGTCGGCTAATCTGACGCAGGACAAGGCCGACGAGCAGGCTCAGGCCCAGGGCTTACCTGCCGGCAGCTTCGTGGTGTCCCCATCCAAGTCAGACTTCTTCGCCAAAGCGGACGTTGTGAGTGTGCACAATGTTCTTTCCGAGCGTAGCCGCGGTCTTGTCTCTGCACCCGAGCTAGGAATTATGAAGCCCACTGCCATGATCGTCAATACCTCGCGTGGGCCGCTAATTGACGAGTCATCCTTATTGGAAACTCTGAATGCGGGGCGCATACGAGGCGCTGCATTGGACGTGTTTGATCCAGAGCCTTTACCATTGGATAGCCCGTGGCGTACCACTGCTTGGGGCGAGGATGGACGATCGGAGGTGCTCTTGTCACCGCATATGGGTTATGGAGAGGAAGATCTACTTCGTGGATGGTACCGGGAGGTTGCCGAAAATCTGGAGAGGTGGTTAAACGGGCAAGAGCTGTTATGCAAGATGAACTAGCACAGTTGATCATATGCATTTACGTACTAACATACCAGCCATACCAGCAACTCTATAAGATCCAGCTATTTAATAAGGACCATTTCTGTACTCCATACACGAAGAAGACGAATATGTATTCTTCCCTTGTGGGCTGAAAGTGCATTCACCGAGACACGTTTTCATGGGATCTCCATGATGGAATGCGTTAGTTAGGGTTAGTCTTTAGGTTCGTCCATCCGCGACCTTGGCGTCATTTCGGCCCTTTTGGCCTCGGCCTACCACGATCCGGGAAGAAGGCCATTGTTCTCTTCCACCTTTTCCTCGGTTGAAAGGAGCATTCGTAAATTTATCTATAAAGGAGCCAATTGACTCTCTTCTAGCACCTGTTGACCAATTCACCATTCCACCCTCACTATGGCGCCCTCCGTCGACCCGATACCCATCTCTACACTCAATAGCGTCCCCGCTCCGACTCATTCCGATCGCCTCCACGTCAATCGCAGCGCCGAAGCCTTTGGCAGTGCCGCCGAATCCCTTGTCGATTTGCCCGCGGGTGCACTCTTTGCCAAGATCACGGGTACCACACCCGGCAAGAAGGCTTACACCAGTGTGCAGACGGGACGCGACTCGCACATCGAGCTGAACTCTGACTGTAAAGCACTTTCGAGAGACCAATATTGGAATTTATTGACTGATGTGGTCTACAGTGGTGTACTGCAACCATTCATGCGCGCCTAGTCTGGTCTTCGACATGGCCCGCATGGAAGTGCGCGTGGTCGACGAGAAGCCATTGAAGAAGGGTGACGCCCTCACATTCTTCTATCCCAGCACCGAGTGGGACATGGATCAGCCATTCACATGTACTTGTGGGGCCGATGAGTGTAGGGGCTGGATCTCCGGCGCGAAGACGATGCCTTCTGAGACACTGGAGGGATATTGGCTGAATGAACACATCGTCGAGTTGTTGAACGAGCGCAAATGAGAGAGAAAGGACGAATTGGTAATGTTGATCAAGGTTGGTGGAATTCAAGACCTGTATATAATAGAAGAAGCTACATCAGCGTAAAGTATATAATTGAGCACCCAATACCTAGGTATATCTATGATACCTTTTCAAGGTCTAGACAATCCGTCTATCGTCTTCTATAAACCGAGTATAGCTAGCCATATCCATGGATATCGTCTCTAGCAGTACCTTGCAAACACACATCGCAATCAATGCAACCTGTCTATCTACCTAGGTATGAAGCAAAATGTAATGCAGACAAGAAATCAAGGAGAAACTAGTAGACAGGGGCATGCTAACCGATTTTCGTTCTTGAATAAGCTTTGAGTTTATTCTCTCGTGTTGCTATTCGTATGGCATCCCATCGGACTGTGTCGAACTCAGTTACATCGCCATGTTATCGCTATGATATTCACTCCCTCAGAACCTTTCCGGTAAACATGTCGATGATGGGAACAATCGGAGGTTCGCGCCGTAGATCATGACCACTCTGGGCATCGAATCGTGCTCGATGAGTTTCAACATAGGACCTCAACGTATCCTCCGCCTTGGTGAAGAGAGTCGCCTTAACAATACCCGCCCATCTCAACTCTTTCATTGCTTCCTTTGCCCACATGGTACTGTCGAACTCGGCTGCCATGTCCTGATCGGCATCATCGGGTTGATAGACGGGTACGAGGTCCATGAGTCTCTCGGCTTCGTCGACGTCGTGGACTTTGGCAATCACAGCACACGCCAGCAGGTGGAGCTCATTGTCGATGTTGGTAATGATCTCTCTTTCACGGCGCCAGGAACTTGTGGAGATGTTGTTGACGAGCTGGATGGTGTTATTTGCGTGCCACTTCCTAGCCGGAATCGAGCCTCTCTTGGCTCCGCGTTTAATCTTGCCCGTGAGAAGGAGGGCAGTGTGGATTGTGTGGCTTTTGGGACAGGAGTAGAGTGCGAGCAGGATGCGAGGCTTGTTGCGAGACATTGCAGTTGCTCAGCAGAGGTGCAGTATCGGGAGTGGTAGAGTACAAACTGAGAGGTGGGAGCGTGTCATGGATTGTTTGCATGTAAACAATAAAATGTACATTAGAAATCAAATTAGTCTGATTTTGGTTTCAATGGTATCAGCCTAGATAGGTGAAGAGGTGCCTGAACTACTACGCGGACTGACAACACGATACGGCTGCATATTTTCATAGATCAAGATCACCTAGTGGAAATGGCAGGCTCTACATATCTCGGTCAACATGTCAGTAATTATTTTCTCTGATACAAAGCCTTGAACCGAGCAAGAAGTGAGAGTCGCAGTTCACGAGAGCTGTTTTGTATACATGTTCCATATATTTTTCCTATTATAGCATAAAATGTGGGTAGGTAAACATGCACTGGGCTTGTGGTTTAGTGGTATAATACCCCCTTAGCATGGGGGTGGTCCGGGGTTCGATTCCCCGCGAGTCCATTTTTTGTCTTTTTGTCCTACACTCTAGACTAGAGTCACCGGAGCCAATCTGTAGAGACTCAATTCGATTTTTTGCCCCATTATCATTCATGGAGCAATGAAAATACTTGAAATGCATAACTAGAAGTTCTATTGTTCACGGCTTTCGACTGATATTTTGACATTACTGCGTTGATTCTAGTCTATGTCTATTCTATATCCTCCCGAGGGACCTATGCATTTCTTTCTTTCATCCAGTTCAACGTTCATACCCTAGACCAGATACCCTGACCCGTGAGTAGCGTGCTTAGCACCATAGTCACGCCCAAAACCAGGTCTCCCGTGGGATACCAACCCAAGAGCTCCGCGGGAATCAGCAGGTCACAACTGTCCACCACAATCTGCCTGATCAGACTCGAGGTATTGACTGTAGCCGGACTCGCCCTTTGGGTCTTTCCGCCCTTCTTTTTCTTTTCATCCTGCGACTTGGATGTATCGGCAGGAGAGAAAAGTGCGTAAATAGCACCAAGAAGAGAAAGAGACAAGGCATAGAACCAAAATTGATTCGCCTCGCGCATGACTCGTTCTTCCCAGGGCACCGTATAGACGCCCATTGCATGCAGCTACTTCCATATTAGCACCGTTATGATGCAAAGGACTAACTCGAACCTACCATGGTCAAATCCTCCAGCACAAAGTACAAACCGAAGCAGGTCCACTTGGCCAGATCAATCCAAGCGGACACAGATCCCATTCCATCCTTGTTTAGCAACGCAGACACACGCTGGAATGAATCGATGAAACCAAAGAAACGGAAATACCTCCGCGCTAGAGCAGTATATTAGCACCAATTGATACCCGGACCCATTCATCACCGTTCTAGGGTCAATGGACACTTACTCAGGGCCAATTGCAACTTGGCGGTCGTCAATCGCACGGCGGTGCTGCCGACACTAAACACGGCGGCGATCTGCGCCACGGACTGAATCAGACGGAGGAACTTCTCCAGACCGGCGCCATTGTTGATGAAGCGATTGAAGTGTGCAATCATCGCGGGACTCCTGGGGTGGATTGTCTCTTAGGAGATAATTTTGTGTTGATAGCGGGTTGACCCGCTGTTTATAACTGGAGTTGATCAGATTCGTTGCTTATTAAGCCTCTTTTGTTGTGCTGCTCATCGATAATGTTAGTCGCAGAATAAGCTACTTGGATGCGAAGGGACCGAGAATAAGGTGCCCAAAGGAAAAGAAGATGACTCTGAAATGACTGCAAATGATAAGTAGAAGTTGCAGTGTAGGGTATGAATCCAACGCTTATAATTCCTGATATGGCTTCGGCTCTACTGTTCTGCTTTATTTCCCCTGGATATTCTGGCCCAGACGGTATCCTCCAATCTTCTCCCACTCCACCTTCTGTCGCGTAATGGGAAGCTGTCTTCGGAGTCCCTTGAATGCACCCTCCGCCATTTGGACGAATGCCTTGTTCAGCTCCTCCTGATAGTCGCGCTCGACCATAGCGATGCGGGAGATAATCGACTCGGCAGACACCGAAGGGACGGAGATGCTGACGGGCTTGTTGGTGTTGAGAGCCACGTTTCCGTCTTCATAGTAGTGCACGTCAACGTGGATCTTGCCAGTCACGGTTGTGGATGAGGAGGAAACGGGGACTTGGTAGATGCATCGGAACCGACCGTTCCTGCAAGAACAGAGGTTAGCCTACCAGAAAACAAAAGCCTGGAATAGCCGGATGTACGTACCAGAAATTGCTGGGAGAGTAGCGGTTTGCGACCAAAAGAATAGCAACGGCCGAGTCATTCTCGATAGGGTAGACACCGTAGGAACAGTTGGGGTAATGTTCGCGAGCGTGGGTGGCCAGCGACTTGAGAAGCGATTTACTATCAAAGTCAGCAATACCGGGAATGATACTGAGGGGCTCAGTTATCTTACATCAGATCGGCATTTTGGGATTCCAACGGCGCGGATTGTGCCCCAGAGGCAGTCTTTGATCCCAAATTGTCAGCTTCCAATACGGTAGTCCGAATCCGCTTCCTGTCGCCCTACCTGTGTGGTATGATCAATCTCGAACGAGGTCTGGCTTTCCGTGTCGAAGTAGCGGTTGCCCTCCAGCTTGTTAAATTCACTGACAATAACCTTGCAGCAACCCGATGTCAGCGTCCGCAGGCAAGGGCATTGGATCGTAGAACCCACCTCCTGACTTGATCCGGGCAGCTTCACAGTTGCGAGCTGGCTTTCATTGTAACGCTCGAATGCGGGGGTGAGCGAAGAGAGAATGTCGTCGTCCTCGGTCAGGGCCTGTACATCTGTAGTCGGAGACTCAGCATCAACGTGGATTTCGGGAATGGTTGTGATCCTGTGCGACCAGAAGGCGTAAATCTAGGTAGAAAAGGGGGTGTATTACCGGCAACGACATTGGCGAGCTATTGCAATCGGGTCCAAGGTCAGCGTATCTGTCCAGGGTAGCGGAGGGGCAATGGGCAATGGGCATCCGGGGGAAGATCCCCAAAACAATCGGTCATGGCATACCTCGCCCGGTGGAGCTCCCTCGATAAAGGTAGATGCAAGCTCAATTGTGGAAGACATGCTGACAATAGTAAAATGAGCAGCACGGAGGGCGGGGAAGTTGAGCTGTTGGTTGGTGTAGGAGAAGGAGAGCTCCGGGTGGAAACCAATTCAGATCCACACGTGGTTGGAAGCGGCACACTACTCTTCTCCGTGATACATACTCCACAACTATGTCAAATAACCAGTTTGAAAATTATATTAGGTATATAATCGCTTAAAAAAGAGTGTATATCATATATGAAAGATACCCTCCCAACGCCATGCCAAGTGAAGAAAGATAGAGGTATAATCAATCCCCGATAACGCCAATTCGAGAAGTAAACAGAATCCCCAAAATGCATCGTCTCGATTGTTTTCAATCGATGCTCATATTCATGAAGCCATCGCTGGCTTCGGTCATGCCTTGCAGACCCACACGCTTGGTACTTCCTGTATGAGGCGTGGTCCGATTGATATTACTCCCTCCGTTCCCATGATCCGAGCTCGTGCTAGGACGCTCGGAGAAGGGTGGGCCGAGCTTGGATGGCGGGCCCCAGATGCTTGGCCCGTTGTCGACAACGGAGGAATGTGCCAGAACCGGGCTGCCGTGGGCACTCACACTGGGGGACACGGCCCGGCGCTTGAAGAGGTTGGGATCGAAGTCGTCATCCCGACGCCGCTTGCGCCGGATCTCACCAATGGCCATTCCGGGAGGATGGGGCGTTGAAGAGCGAGACCGCGCCTTCGAGTCAGCCGTCGACCCGATGGTTGTTGATGGAGTCATGTCCATAAAAATATCATCGTCCGCAGATGAGGTGCCTGTTTGGCGCAATGGTGGTGGAGTGCGGTAGCATTCGTCAAACGAGTTCCAAAACTCGACTCCGCCAGAATTGCGACTAGCCTGTTTGCTGAAGCTGCTGGAAGCTTCACCGGCCTTTGCATGCGTGGGATCGACATCCGGTGCCGCATCATCCGGAGGCGGATGGAGAGAAGGGAATGCGCCGAGCTTGGATGAGGTGTGGGCTCAGTGTCGCGAACCTGCTGAATGACTTCCGCCTCCCGTTTCATATCACTGTCGACAGGTGTAGTCTCTTCCATTAGAGCTGCTCGAATACGAGCAAACGTCTTGGTTTTGGGCTGTTTCAACAGTGAGACAGCAAACTCCAATAAGGCTTACAAGGACGACTTACTAGTAGACTTCCTCGTCGAGTGACAGCACGACGAATCACCCCCAGTGGCCCGCCATCTGAACGGGATGCCGCTGTTGGACTGCCTGCTCGAACGGCACGGCTCTCGCTGTCGTCACTCAGATCTGACAATCGAAGATCGCGCGTGCCTAGACTCAGGCTCTCTCGCCGCGGGCCAAAGTAGCCTCCGGCAGAGGTTTCCACACTCTTCAAGACCGGAGGAGAATGTAGGGGACCGGGACCGGGACCGGGGCTGGGCTTGGAGCTGTTCCCGCTGGCACTACTCGAGCTATATCGACTGCGTCCTTTACGGAAGCGAGCTCGCTGAAAGCCATGAGATTAGTCGCTGCCTGTGAGTAGCCACCCATCCACTCATTTCCGGGACTCCGAATATTGCCTGTCGCAAAAGGACTTGGTCCACTGCCCATCCGAGCCGCCTGCGGCGTAGTGAGCATGGGATCATCGCGGTCGGCCATCATGACTTCGTCGTCATCGTCACTGCTGCTGGTATCCGATTCCATCATGTTCACGCTTGACACGGAACTGGAAATGGCCGTGCGGTCGCCGGGACCGGAGGTCGAAAATGGAGGAACGGAGGTTGAGCCCTGAGAGCCACGTCTTTGAGGAATGGTCATGCCGCGCCCTCCAACGGTGGGCGATGAGTCCGGCGAGGACTCTGCGAGCGTCGAGTGGTGGAGGTTGGTACAGGCGCGCGAAAAGTCAAGGCCCCGGGATCTTCGAGGCAGCACCGACCCTGGTGACCCATATATATGAGAGGAATCGAGCTTGGGTGACAAAGGTCCGCGGTTGGCGATCGAGAGAGAAGGTGCGTTGGAGGGCATGTTTAACGACAAGTTCGGATGATTCGCGGTCGATCGATTGGGTGTTGCCGGCAACGAAGGAAGCGCATTATCGTCTTTGCTAGGCGGACGACTCAAATCCCCCGAGGCCGGCTGGGGTATTGATGTTGGTTTTGAGGCATCAGACAGAGAGCGCGACTTGGGCGACCGGGTAGACTCCTGCGTGACGGGTTCTGGTTGCGATAATTGTTGACTGAGCTTGCTTTCAAATATATGGGCAGAGGAGCTTCGCCCAGGCCCTGAAGGCCGGACTTGCGCCATTGTTCAAGACCACCAAGAATGGATGAAAGAAACAGAATAGGACAGAGAGATCGGGATCTCCATCGCGGCAATGAACGAACATGCGCTAAACCCAAAAAAGGAGTTCCCCGCAGTCATACAACACGAGTTATTCAATGCTGTGAATTATACACAACCCGAGTTCAGGGAGGCTTCTAAAATTGCTAATTATACATACTACGCCAGGCTCATGGCATCACTCACAGGTACAACGTACTTTTCCCAGTCGTTGAACTCGCCTTGTACTGGTCCCTTCACTAGATCCTGGTCGCGCGCCTGCCACACCTGAGCAATGACGGCCCGTGTCCGATCAATATTGGCGATGGTAGATTCGGACATCGCAGCCAGGGCTCGCAGCACGGTTGCCCGTCCAGATGCCGGTTCGGCGTCAGGATCTGACCGGAGCTCGTCCCGCGATGGGTCCAGCTCTACGGCTGCCACGAAGATGGGCCATGTCATACTAGGCAAGGGTCCACGGTTCAGCAGATCAGAGACAAGGCAAAGAATCCGGTGCACGTAATCCACCACCAATGGAGTGGTAGGAGACGCCCCATATAGCCCGCAGTGCAGGTAGAGTACGGCTGCCAGCCGCTTGGCCTCTGCTGCGGAAGCGAGGATCTCATCGTCACCGTCTCCGACTTCCTGGACCAAATGTTCGAGCTGATTTTCAAGAGATGCGGCACGCATAGAAAATGTAGCTCTAGCCTCGTTCGAATCAAGATGTCGCCTCGCCCGGCTCATATCGGTGATGGTGGACAGAATATTGACCAACTCGGGACTGCATCCCATCCACAGGTCGATGTTTTTATCATCGGCCTTCCAGTAGTCACTGCCGAATAATACCTCTTTGGCACAGGCTGTCCGGCCCATAACATCCTGGAAAGCAAAGAAGTGCTCTGCAAATGCGGTGGCAGGATCTGGTGCATTGGAGGATTCGGGAAGGGCCGCAGCTTGTTGCCGTCGGAGACGAATCAGATCTTTGGCACCTTTGAGATGAATCGTCCAGTGCTGGTCACATTTATCTACAATCTCGTAAAGGCAGAGCATCATCATGATGACCAAAATTTCAGGATCACCGGCGCAATTCACAGATCCCTCGTTGGAAAGACGACGACGGAGGTCTCGTAGTGTCTCGGACTTCAAGCGAAGGCCAAGGGCACCGTAGAATGGATCGGCTCGGGATCGATGACATGCACTCAATGCTTGAATGGCTTTGAAGAGTGTGGGGGAGGCGAATGTGCTGAAGGGCAGGATCACCGATGCAAAGGGAGATGATAACACGCAACTCGCCGTGGTACGAGGACAAACCTGCTGGAGATAGTAATCGAATAATTCTCCATTACCAAGGTGGGAAAGCTCGGGGAAAAGTGAAAGAGACGGTCCGAGACTCGGATTGAGAATTGAGGCAAAAGCGCCAGTCGACCAATTGCTGGTGTTGTGCCCGACAACAGGGACGAGCGTATGGGACTCATTCAATACGACGTGCGCCTGTTCGGGATGCTCAAACGTGGCGACTCCGCTATTGATGAAGCCCCATGGCTCAATTGTCGGGAGCGACACCCAACTACGCATATCATCAGAAGCCGATTCCGAAGCCGATGAGTTTGCGCGGGTTTTGCTCCAGACACCAGCACGGCCAAAGGCCATGCCCCGACTGACAAACTCCGACTCCCATTTCAGGACCAGATTTGTGGAGCACGATAACCCTTTCTTCCAGCATCTTGTGCAGACAGGCTTCTTGGTATCACATCGCACTCGACTCGCTCGACATTCTCGACATCCACTGCGAGATCGGGTTTTTACCGGACCCGTGCGGTCGGCGGCTTTTCTGCGCGGCATGCAAAAGGACGATGTTTACATGGCCTGATCGTGGGATTCATTAAGTGATGAGAACAATGTCGGGGTCGATGAGGAGACCGATGTGATGTTGTAGGGTGGAGATGGAGATGGACAAAAGAGAGAAAATTCCCCGCAACGATAAGAAAACCTTACAAACTCAATCGCCCCGCAGATGCCTCTCTATTGGATGTCCATTGAATTCCTATTCTTAGAATGATCTTAGAATGATCTTAGAATGATATATATATGTACGAGATTGCGACGACGTTACAACGTGGTTTACAGGCTGAATGCGCGCGTATTATCCCATCTTCGCTTAGATCGTGAAGGTGATGTAGAAAGTCAGCATAAAGTAAGAGGAAAGTAAGAAGAAAGCAAGGGAAAAAGAACCTTCTCTAGGTCATGACTAGCAGGCCGTACAACGGCTTTGAATATTTTAATAAGACCCATGTCTGGGCAGATATTTGACCGGTCCACCATGTAGGCTGAATACCGTATATTATCCTATCTTCGCTTAGATTCATCTCACAACCTCATTTGCACTCCTACTATTTCTATCACTGCTTACTACTCCCAAGTTCACTTCTGTCACTGCCACCACTTCAGCGCCGCGTCCACAACTTACCAGCTCATCATTTTCTTCCTTCCATTTTATCCTCACTTGTTACGACCCTCCCATATGCGGTGGCTCGAACCGAGGGGTTCATCAAAGGCGATATCCTTCCGATAATTATTGACTTGACCACACGAGCTCCTAGCTTTCGCCTTCTACAAGTGACTCAAATCCCTCAACTCCACACCATGGACTGAGAAGAAAGTGAGAGAAAAATGAGGGGAAAAGAACCTTCTCTAGGTCACTGGCAGGCCGTACAGCGGCTTTGAATATTCTAATGATACCCATGTCTGACCGGTCCACCCTAGAGCCATACTACCATTACTAACATTTCTATAGGGCAGCTTGTGGCACAAATGAGAAAATTTGGCTTACGCTACGGCTTTCTGTCTACCTACGAGGGAACTATGTTTGTCAAACGGACTGCCGATTTTGCCTTTGACATCTCACGACCCATTCGTGCCCTAGACACCGATTTGTCTATCCGACAGTGCTTCGCAGGGTTCTGCATCCTTGAGGAACAGAGCCACGACTACACCGAGGCTCTATGTTTCAAGGCGGAGCGAGTAAGTGGCATTCAAACTATGTCTGTATATATCCGCTAACCTAAACTACCAGCTCCGCGGCCAGAGTGGTCTTCAAGCGTCTTTCCGCCAGACCGCGCAACATAACTATGTTGCGTGGCCTGACCGAGAACATCAACCCGAATTCGATTATCCTCCGCGATCAAGGAGGGGCGCTCGCAATCTTAAAGTCTCGCGGATGATTTCAGACCCTCGTCAGAAAGACAAGGCTATCTTTGAGATAGACCAGCGAGGCACTCGTTATATTGCAAAGTGCTAGGGTCCTGACCATGAGAGGGCGTACGTATACAACTGATTGCTATTGTCCTCGTTCTGAACTAACTATGTGTATCCGTCTAGGGCAAATGCGTAGTGTGCTGTGTACGAGCGTCTGTTGCAATCACAGCCCGCTGGCTACGATATGTTCGCAAACCCGGTACTCGCGGGGAACATCGTATACTCCAGTTTATTCCCTGAGGGAATAGTACTTGTCCTTCCTTTCAAAAATGGTGAAGTCCTCGCCCACATTTGGGATGATCTGACTATCCGCGAACGTATTCACATCCGCGAGGAACAACACCTTTCTCTATCTTATCAGAGCGATACGAATAGGAAGCCCGCGACAAAGCTACTATCTAGGCCACATTGAATCGTTGCTTCCCTGCTCTTCGAGGGAGATTGGATTTACCCACGGGTCAATTAATGACCACCGAAATGCACTTACAATGTGGGCACCTCTACACGACAACTTCGGGAATTTTGACTTTGTCTTGTGCAAGAGACTCCCTGTAGGCATTGCCTACAGGGGAACGGCCCGTTCAATCTGTGCGTCGTGATTCCAGAGTATGCTGCCTGCGCGAATTGCCACTACCTCGAAGGCCCTCGGTGCAGTTTCAATCCTTCGGACGCATCGGCAACAGGATCCCATCGCCGGACCCGAGTGAGAGCTATCGATCCACAGGAGCATGCGAACAACAATCAGTCTCTGCCACAGGACGATTCAAACTATCTGCGGAACTCCTCCCTCACACCTGGCTGCAGATTAGAGTGTGGCCTCGGCCCTCCAGGATCCGCGAACGAGTCTATCAGTTGCGCTACAACTTCGGGGGTGAAAATTGGCAATTATCGCGGGGAAGATGCGTTGACAGTTGCCTACCGTGGCTTCCTGCAGTCCACCGAGGTGTACCACTTGCGCGCGAACGCAGACAAAATCGGGGTAGTCTTCGATGCACGCCCTAAACTAGACGTTGGGCTTGTTGGCCTTACACACTGGGAGGCGACAGACATGATCTGTACCGTCAGAGATCTCGACGTGGGAAGATCACCGGTCGACCTTGTGTAAACAGGCCGCGGACACGCCACGGTCGCCCGTATCCTGCATAGCAGAAGATATCGACAAGGTCCTTCGCGATCAGGATGAGATCGCCGTCCTTGCTTCAAACGATACCACATATATTACTTCTATCCTTGCTGCTACGTCCCTGAGTCGACTGGAGAAATCGCAGAACATTCTTCCTGGTGTATCCCAAGATGACAAAGCGAAGCGAAACGTATCAACAGATCGATCCCGCGGGGAAACTGAAGGAGAATCAAGAAGGAGAATCAAGAAGGAGAATCAAGAAGGAGAATCAAGAAGGAGAATCAAGAAGGAGAATGTCATGGGTTGAGCCGACCTTGTTGGTTTCTCAAAGGCGAAACACAAACCTTGGAATAAACATCATCGGTATCGTTGTATTGTTCTAGCAAACCCTTCCGATTAGCTTTAGGACATCAGAAAATGCGTTTTAACTGCATCAGCAAGGAACATATTCAACACGACGTGCGCCTGCTCTGGATGCTCAAATATGGCGACACCGCTATTGATGAAGCCCTATAGCTAAATCCTCGGGACCGACACCCAACTATGTATATCAAGCCGATTCCGAAGCAGATGAGTTTGTGTCGTCGGCTTTACTCCGCAAGAAGTACCATTAACACATATAGCTTGTGAATGATCTACATTTATACAATAGAGTCAAAGAATTATACTCGCGGCGATGGCTGAGTTTCCTCCAGGTGGTAAGTTTCCTCCGACCCGGGCCCCTGGCGAGGAGGAATAAACGGCTGCGACAGAGCCTGTTCCTCATCATCCATCCTGGCAAACCCTTCCACATTGGCCGATTCAGCCTTGTTCCAGGGATAATCACAGAGAGCCGATCGCAGAGGTGGGTAGTAGCGGCGGTAGGAGAACCATGCCACAAGCATACCCAGAAGCCCACCGCAAGTCACGTCCCATACATCGTGCCTGTAGTCATCCAGGCGGGAAATGGCAATCATAAGAGCACAAAGCAGGGGAAACAGTGCCAGAAGACATCGGCCGAGATCAGTTCGAGGGTGGAAAACATGCATCTGCCCGCAGATGAAGCTATGGGTATAACGTTAGCGGACGATCTTGGTATATAGCAACGTGATACCTACAGCGAAAAGTATCCCAAACCAGCAAAGGAAAAGCTACTGTGTCCACTGGGAAAACTGCGCCAGCCTTCTTGTAGTATGTGCTGATTGGACTGAGTGCAGACAGTCCATGAAACCAGCACGTTGGCGGATGTACCTCGAGCAGGTTTGCAACGAGAGAGTAGATCCGGACGAGGTCTTCCCACTGCATTTTTGACCAAGTCCGTTAGGAGAGATGTCAGCGTCAGAGCTACCAGTAGCCCGAGCACCGTGACTTGGGTCTTTTGTACTCCAGGACGCAACATAGCAGACCAAGCCAGGATAATGCCGAAAGGTATCACACCGGCGATTATAATCGACCATACTAGAGACGGAATAAGTATACAATGAGCAGGGTGGGCTGGAGGAGTCGTACAAACAGGAACTCGCTCATGGACGGCGAATGGGTACGTAATGGCCTTGTTGTCGAGGGAAAACATGCGATGGAAGGGATTCATGAATTGGATCTGCTCCAGGTAAAGATTGGGACATTAGTGAAGCTCATAGTAATAATCCAACGACATTAACTGACCATCAACCAACCCAATGCCAGAAACGCCAATGCGATGTAGTCGGCCGCATAGGACCGCTGGCTAAAACGAGCCAGGGACCCCGCAAGCCCGACGCGGTTCAGAACGGGGACTAAACCATTGCCCGAACTGGGAGACATTTGCGCTCGTAGAGCAAGCGAATATTCCGGAGCCTTTACTGGCACATAACAAGGACAAAGTGATAGAAGTGAAGAAGCGGAGAGTCGCAAGTTCAAGTTGCGGAAGCACAGACCCACCTTCTTCCCTGCCGCAACTTGCACTTCCTCACTTTGTCATTCTCAGCTGAGTGACTTTCTCTTCTGCCACTTGTTTAGGTTAGAGATTGGGATTGGGATCATGGCAGATACGAGCCAGCAGCCAGCAGTTCCCACGGCCTTTGCGCCTCCGCCGCCTTTGTGGAAGCACTTTACGCGCGAGAACCTCGACCGGCTGGAGAAGATCAAGAACGAAGCCTCCAAAGACGAGAATGGACGCGTCAACCACAAGAAGCACTGGTCACCGTCAGAATTGCGCGCCCTAGATGTGCCCCAGGAGCTACGCTTCCTGGTGCCACCGGATATACCTACGGGCCAGTACTCTGTCTTTGGCGAGCTACAAAGTGTAAGTTGGAGCTAAGTATGCTGCTACAAAGAGCTTGACTGACTTGATTTGGTATAGCTCTCAACAACCCTGCCATCCTTGAAAGAACAGGGCATTGAACAACTCTATCCGGAGCCAGAGGTCGACACTTCAGGCGACCCTTCGAAGCCTTCCCCGCTCAACCACGCCTACTACCTGCTAAAGATCAGCAAGTCCCTGCTTCTCAACTTCCTGGAATTTGTTGGAATTCTTTCGGTGTCACCCGAGCAATTCGAGTCCAAAGTAGAAGACCTGCGTAACTTGTTCATCAACGCCCACCATCTTCTAAATCTCTACCGACCACATCAGGCCCGTGAATCGCTCATTATGATGATGGAGGAACAACTCAGGCGCACCAAGGACGAGATCAAGCAAATGGACAAAATCAAGGTGGAAATCGAGGGTGTCTTAGATCAGCTCGAGGCTGAGGGTCGCCAAATGGACTCGGCAGAGCAGCCAGATGGTGCCAGTCTCTCGAAGGAAGCTGATCGACGCGCCGTTGAAGATTCACGACTGGTCTGGGACCTATTGGACCAATAAAACCGAAGAGGACTTGATATGATCTTTTCTCACCCATTTCACCCACCATGACACAAGCGTCAATCTGAAGTATGAGATACTTCATTGCCCTGGGGCCGGGCCAATGTTGAACGACTGAAAAGTCACGACCAGATAACTACCATTATCGATCCTCCCGGGCAGGTCTTCGTATCCACGCAGTGCTCAGCAACGATCTTCCAGCAGCACTCTATTGCCTTGCGCAATCGAATCAAGCGCCATCTCTAAAGCTGGCAATGTGTTCGGGCTCCTAGAAAAACCGACATCCCATACAGACAATCTCCGAATTCCCAAAGACCCTGCTTCTGAAGGAAGATCTCGGGCCAGTGAATTTGCTGATTCCCACATAGGATATCGTGGGAGACTGGTCGGCTACATCTGTATGCCTACAGCACCTGTGAGTCGTTTTCTGTTGAGTGCCAGATGCTGTCCGTTGAAGGCTTCTAGGAGACAATGTCAAAAGACTCGAGCCTGAAACAATTGGTTGAATATTATTTCCTGTTCTACAGAATTTTGAAACTTGATGAGCCCCGGAGGCCTACTCATCTCCCCACCCTAGAGAGTGCCTTGTACGAAGCTAGATACCTCTACCATGTCGTCGTAGTGAAGGTTGTCATTAGATCGTCCAAGTCTAAAATACCTATATGTCTATCCTAACACCATATGTGTCGCTGCACCAGGGCAGTCTCGGTATGTAACCCCCGCCAATACCCAAATCCTTTTCTTTAAACCCCTGATGATGCAAGGCAAGCCACAATGCAAACCCTGTAAAGTAAGAAAACGTCGTCTAGAAGCTAAGTGCAACTATGCGTATGCTCAAGCCACGCCTTATCTATAGCAGCCTCCGCTAACCTTTTCAGCTCCACCACAAAGTCGGCCACCAATTTGAAGTGAACCACTTCGTTCTCGGGCAGCTTCCGCGAGAAGATGCGCTGCATCATCAAAGTTGCCACCCTCAGGCGACCCAGATCGTCGCGTGAGCGCGGGTCCAGTGGGTTTTGAAGGATGCTGCAAAAGATGGAGAGTAGCGCAGACATGGGGTAGTATATCAGGGTCCTGGATGGATATTAGTCTTGAAACACAAATCAATCAAGACTAGGGGCTGGGGGCAATAAAACACACCAGAAGACGCCATCGACCAGCACATGCTCTGCTGCTTCCAGGTAGCAAAGGGTCGAGCGACTAGCTTCCACAGAGAGCGCTAGACTTGAGCTGACGCCTTCCATCATACCACTTCCTCCCTGCCATGCCTTGCACCGACTGCTCGCTTGGTGAATGATGCTCATGCACAGATAGTAGTTGAGTCGTAACATGACGGAATGCATGCTGATGTTTGGATCATATGCATCAGGTGAGAAGGACATTGTGGGACGCCAATGAGGCGGGAGTGATAGCCGCCACTTCTCCAACTCGTCATCCAGCTCGCGGATCGACTTGAGAAGATCGGCGTCGGACTTTTTCATGGAGCTGACCGAATATAAGGCACTGTGTGCCCGTGACTTGATGATGCTCAGACGCAAGTCGAAAGGAAATACCGGCTGGCTGAAGTGCACATCTTCACTTTCGACATCGTAATGGGCTTGCTCCGCATAGCCTGGTGGGAGGGTCAAGTCGCAATTTTCATCGGCAATGGTAGGTGGCTGCCCGGTGCGAAGGGCCACATCCTTGTCTAATGAGTAGCACACCCAGAAGAGATTCCGCAGCAACTGCTGCCTTTGCTTGCCGTGCTCACCAGAGCTCGTTGGAACGGTTGTCAGATTGGCGCCTAACGTGAAGAGCAGACGTGCCGCAATCGCACTAAAGTAGTTGGTTGCCCGCATATTCCCAGATGATAATTCATAGAGAGTCTAAAATATAGCCGAGTTAGAATTCTTCAACGATGTCTTTGTAAGTATGTCTTGAGGAAAGACGCACCAGCATAATCACTGCCTGTGCCCCCTCCAGAGATGCCGGTTCTTGTAAGACCTGGGCCAGTAGAAACTGGGCTCTGGCAGCCATGGCATCGTGGTCTATTAGACATGCAGTCGAGGCACCGACCTGGGTTTTGACTGGCGGAAGACGAGCAGCAAAGGCAAGAAATGCGATAATACACGCCCGCGTGCTGGCTTGCCCAAACTGGAAGCTACTTTGTGGTTGCTGGTAAGCCGAGATCAATGTATCCTCGAACATATCAGGATCAACGACGGGAAACAGCCTCATCATCACCGGGCAGTTCTTGTAAGCATCCAAGTAGATACGAATAACTCGCAAGTCGGGCAGCTCAAAAGGATTTTGATTCTGCAGGTTCATAAGGAGAGTGTTAGAGGCCTGACCTCGTTCCTTCTCCCATGGTACTCGAGTCGGGCTGAGCCTGTCACTGGAAATGGTCTGCCCGGTGCGAGCCTGGATCCATTCTCGGCCTTCTGGGAGCAAAAATGGAATGCCCGTGAGTACACTGATGCCACCCAGCTCTCGACCAGCAAAGTGCACGCCCACAGAAGACGTAATCAGAGACTGGTTGCTACTGCTGTTGCTGGGCGAGTGGCTGGCACTGGCAGTTGTACTACCATCAGTGATCTGCGAGGAATCTGTCGTTACTGACCAAGGTGAAGTCAGTTATTTAGGTCAATTGCCATAGAGATGAGAGATGATGCATACCAGATGCAGGATCTCGCATCAAATTCTCAGCCAGAAGCTGCTCGATACGGCTAATCCGGTCCGAGAGCTTCGAGGCTTTGGTTCGACTACTCCGGATGTCAGTGGAACGAGCACAATGAGAGCATCTTGGAATCTCTGAAGCTTACCCATCATCGTCTCCGTTCTTTCGTTTGCGCTGTACGACACGATCGAAGGTACAGGGGAGATTATGGTGGCTACACCAGTTACATTTTGGGAGAGCAGCATCGCATTTGATCTGGAGGATTAGCGAGCATATCCCTGAGAAGGATATAAAAACGGACGACTGGATACCTTGCGTCGGTAACACGAATCGCAAGCACGCACTGTGCGCTTGCGTGGTTCGTCGCCTGAATGCATGGCGAAGAGAGATTCGGCGATGATCTTCTCGGCTTCTCGTGGATGCGCTGAGTCAGCGGGTCCTTGTTACTTAAAGGTTCCTCTATTTCCGTTGACTCTGGATTACCTAGGTACAGGCTTCTTTATATAAAAGGAAGATTGTAGTTGAATCAAGTTGTAAGTTGCAATGCAGGCTATTGGCTTAGGACATGTTGGGATATATGGTAAAGTCAAGTACACCGAGTGAGATACGCATAGAAGCAGAAGCAGAAGCAGAAGTAGAAAATAAGAAAAAGAGAAAAGGAAAAAGCAATGCTTCCTCGAATCATCCGTCACAGCCGCCACGTTTCACATCACCGTGCAGATGCAGCAGTCGCACTCTTCGTCGCCGCAGTCGCAGCCGAAGCAAGGCTTGGATACCGTTTGGATGGGCTTTTTGATCGAGCTGCCCGAGCTACTGGATGGGAGAGTCCAGTTGACTGGACTGGAGACGGATGAGGCCATCTTTGTGAGAGTCAGTGATGATATTCAAGATATCGGAGATCTGGATCTCACCTCAGACAAACAGCTGGAGCAGGTACGGACCCTGATGAGCCGAGAGAGGGGAGAGGAAGTTGTTTACAGTGAGAGCATTTCCCAGCCATTTATCTCTTTTTATTTCAGTCATAGTACAAATCCCGTACTGCATCGTGCATGTTCCCCGCCACCCACGTCAGAGCCCTCCATTTCTGCGTATACAGCGTACAAGGACCTACAACCACGTGTCTACTAGGGACATTGATAAGATCTATGTAATCAATACAAGCAAATCTTTTAACTATGTACAACATCAACTTTATTTTTGTTCATCACTCATTGCGGGAATCGCCGCTTGAGATGGGGTATCTTCTAGCATCTCGTCGGGTTCCAAAAAATCATCCGTCTATACCATTAACGCGTAGTCCAGCCAGGGGTCATCAAAATTCCATCATGAGCATGTTTACAGCTGCTCGACCCAGGGGGCAGCGCCCGCCTGCATCTGGTTCAGCCACTTGACCAGCTCGATCAGCTCCGCACGGCGCTCGTCCTCAAGCTGGTCCTCGTCGCCGGTCAGCACAGCCTGGAAGACCGGAAGAAGCTGCGGGGTGAGACCCCGGATGGTCTCGTCCTCCCACTTGTACATCTGGCAGATCATGCGGTACAAGGGCTCGTTCTCCTCGAAGTCGTTCTTGAGGGGCAGAATGCCCACAAGCACGGGGAGAACATCCTTGGTGGGGACACTCTCGCGGCTGCGGAGGATCATGCGACTGACACAGCCAGTGGCGTTGTCCTGCAGACGAGAGACGCTCATCGAGAGGCAAGACTCCAAACGGCTAAGGATGGTCGGGTACTCTTTGACAACCTCGTCCGAAGTGGAGTGCTCCACCAAGCGGCCGACAGCATAGGCAGCGTTCGACCGGGTCTGGGGGTCCTCGTCACCCAGGCGGTGCAGGAGCAGCTTGAAAGTGGAGGTGTAAGGGGTGACGGCGGCACCCATGCCGTTGATGCACTCGGCCAGGACACCCACCGCGGTGGCGCGCTCCAAGGACTCGGTGCTGCTGGCATAGCGGAGAATGGTCTTCTCAAACACCTTCCACAGTTCAGCGAAGCTCTGGCCGAGAGCGGCGGCCATGCCCGAGACAACATCCAAACCGGTGTCAACCACGACCCAGTCAAACTCAGAGGTCTCCTCGCCGGCTTCGAGAGTCTCCTCCTCGGGGCCGAACTCAATCTGGCAAGGGTGCTGCTTGGTGATGATGTCGGTGATCATCTGAATCACGTTGTGAAGCACAGTCTCGTCAGCAATGAGCGAGGGACCGCAGAATCGGAGGTTCTCCGCCATATTGCGGTTGATATCCGCGACGGTAGCACTAGTATCCATCAGTCAGTATGCGAATCGACAGAGACGGATCATAAGATATTGCAGAGAATAACAATGGGTATCAGGAGTAGACTTCGCCGTTTACATCAAGCACGCTTTGCGTGTCAAAGTGAGCTGGGTTAAGCGGAAAAGTTCATCATGTAAAAGCCGAAAGGCAGAAAGAGGAAAGCATAACAAGCGGAAAACAGAAAAAACTTACCGGTCATCTTCCTCAGTCCACATCTTAATAGTGGCAGTCATGAGGATCTCGCCGAACTTCTTGACCTCCTTGGCCGGCTGGACCTGCAGAGGCAGACCAGGCTGCCACTTGGGCATCTGGCCGCTCTCTTCAGCAATGGTAAAGAGCATGGCGTAGGAGCGGTGCAGAGTGCTGATGGTGCTCTTGCGCACTCCCTCGTAAGGGTGCTCAGCGAGAGGCATGATCATCTCGATGGTCTTCTCAAAGTAAGGCAGGAAGGCGGTGCGAGTGTGAGTGACCAAGTCACCGATAACCTCAACAGCAATCTCCTTCTCCAGGGACAGTGGGGTGGTGGCAGTAATGTCATCCCAAGCATCCTCATCATCCTCGACGTCAATGTCCTCGATCTCACCCTCATCATCATCGTCAGCGCTGGCAACCTTAACCTTGCGGCCGGCAACGGTCACCTCCTGGCCAACAAGATCCTTGGCGGCCTCGCCAAGCTCGACCTCGAGGTCGGTCTCATCCTGCTCAATGCACTCAAACAGACCCTTGGTGACACCGTCAAGGAATGGTGAGAAGTGCTCCGAGTAAACCTTGGCCATGGCACCCCAGAAGATGTAGGTGCTCTCCTTGAGGCGAGAGTGGCCGAGGTGGAGAGCCTCTTCGGTGGCGCGCATGAGGGGCTCGACGTATGGCTGGTAGCGCTCGGGACCGGCAGCGGCGGCCATCTCGCCCATAGCGTCGGTGACACTGGCGCGGGTATCCAGCTCCTCCTCGGAGTCCTTGACGGTGGCAAACTCCTGAAGCAGGTGCATAGTCTCATCGAAGAATGAAAGGAACGAGTCACCAGCAGAAGAGGCGAGCGAGCCAAGAGCACCAGCAGCAAGAGACTTGATCTTGTAATCGGGGTGCTTGAAAAGCTTGTGCAGAATGGGGACAAGCTCAGCCTGGTAGGGAGCAACATCCTTCTCATCCAGACCATCAACTACAGCGTCAATGGCACTGATACCTGCCTTCATGATGTCCATGATAGGACCATCCTCCTCACCCTTGTACTCCTGCATGGCGCTGGCGAGGTTCTTGAACAGCAGAGGCATCAGGCGCTCGTGCTCGCTGCTAAGGTCCTCGGCCAAGTCGTCGGCCAGACGGGCAACAGCATGCAGCGATG
The DNA here is from genome assembly GCA_036712075.1 of Penicillium sp. DT28. Lineage (NCBI taxonomy): Eukaryota > Fungi > Ascomycota > Eurotiomycetes > Eurotiales > Aspergillaceae > Penicillium > Penicillium sp. DT28. Next base: position 709,817 of record JAZHLO010000002.1, read on the forward strand.
CCTGGCGAACCTTGGGCTCGGGATCGGCGAGGAGCTGAAGAACCATAGGGAAAATCTCCTGCATCTGGGTGCTGATGAAGTCGGGGGCACCCTCGACGCACATGCCGAGAGCCATGATACCGGCGCGGCGATAGTTGGGGTCGTTGCTGTTGAAGTACTGGCCCAGAGTCTGGAGCAGAGGAACGACAACCTGGCTGGGAGGCAGGCTCTGGGAGAGCATGTCAAGAAGACCCAGAGCAGAGCGGGGAGGAGTGATGTCGTCGTCGACGGGGGAGTCATCCAGCTCGGTAACAATGTGCAGGGCGGTGCGGGTGAGCTGCTCACCCAGGCGCATACCCTGGATCTTCAACTTGCGGTACTGAACGCACTGCATGAGGAAGCTGATGGCCTGAGTACGGGTGTCATCGTCGGCATCCGTGTTGGCGGCCAGCTCGTTCATGAAGATCACGAGGTCCTTCAGGTGAACAGTGAGGAGGGCAGGGTCGCAGCCGAGCAGGGTCTGGAAGACCTCGAAAGCCTGCATCACACGGTCCTCTTCGCTCTGGTCAATGGCGTCCTTGAGAACGGCAACCATGGAGGGCACGAGTTCCTGGAAGGCCTTGACGGGCGCCTCGTTCTCCTCAGAGTCAAGGACCATGGCGAGCTTGCTCAGAGCCAGGAGGGTGTTGATGCGAACCTCGGCACTCTCGGGGTCCCGGATGGTCTTGCTGAACAGGTTGAAGAGGTCCTGGAATTTCTCCTCGAAGCCCTCGCCCAGAGTCTCCAGGATGGTGAATAAGATGTAGAGGGCCACAGCCCGCTCCTCATGGTTGGAGCTCTCACCCGCGCGCAGCAGGAGGTTGGGCAGGTCAGGCCACTCACCGTCGTTCAAATCAATCTTGGCCACAGCCGAGATTATCCGAGCGACGGAGTGACGGACAAGAGACGAGCTCTCCCCCATGGTGGACCGAAGCAGCTGCTCCCGGACCTGCGGCTTCTGGTCGGCGGCCACCTTCAGCCAGTGCTTCTGAACGAGCCCGCGGGCCTCGACGGCCGCCAGCTGGCGGAGGTTGGGATCCTCATGGCCGGTGGCAATTTGGATGAGGAGGACGAGGGATTCGGGCTTGTTGTAGTACTCCTTTTGCAGGATGCCGGTCGCTTCCTTCACATTGCCCTGAGTGGCTATAGGACGCAAGGGTTAGCGAGTGGATCATGGACAGGATGCAATGGGGATACATACGGTTCAAGACAATGCTCAACTGCTGCAAGAATCTTTGCTGATCCATGATTGATAGATAGGTATAGTGTCACAAGATTTTTTTTTTGTTCCCGAGGGTGTCCCAAGGCCCTCAAAACCGAATATTTAGGACAAAAATGAGCAGCTTGTCCGAATCAGACAAGAAGCTCAATGGGGTATCAAACGAACACAACAAAAAGAAAGTGAGGAAAAAGGAGAGGATGGTGGGGGAAGAGAAATTTTAAAGAAAAAAAAAACAAGTGGACGGCAGAACCTTTGGAGAGAAAAAAAAAGGTCCCCTCTCTCTGCCCTAAACCCAATCCAGCCCACCACCCCACTATGCTCGACGCGTTTTGGAAATTTACGGGCAATGACCGTGAATTTGGGTCGTGTTGACTAGTTAATCCAATGAGGGATCTTGCTTGAAGGTGTGGTCTTCTTTATGGGGACAATTGACTTTTCATCCTTATGCCACGATGGTGGGATAGTAGTATGTATTGGCGTGAAGTCGTGCTATACATAACTCCTACCCTCGGCCGGTCTGCAAGCGGGTAACTAGGTATATTACGACTAGAAGGATGTCAAGACGTTGTAGATGATGTGTATTGTTCTAAAGATCCGTTTCTTAACTCCAGAACTCCAACTCCTCGCCGAGCGTGTATTCGGGACTGGAATGGGACTGGAATGACGGAAAAGGGAGAAAAGAAAGGAGAAAATGCATACACGTCCTCGTCGATCAATTGAATAATAGCAACAAGCCGAGTATGAACACGCATTCAACCAAAGAGCTTAGAATTCGTCGGAGTCGTAATCGTTATCAACCAGCAATGAGCGGTAGCCTCGCGATGCAAGATTGGCTTCCAGGCCACCATCAGAGGAAGAGTCAAAGTATCCTAGAATTGGTCAGTTTAGATATAATGGTGCTGGTTCAAAGTGATACATACCTCCACCGCCGAAGTAACTGAGAGCCACCGGCAGGAAGATGAGGGCGTGGGCGGCTGCAAACACAACCAGTGCGAGCCACACTCGGAAGTAGTAGATCTCGAAGATCTTGCTGCGAGTAAAGGCCAGAACGCAAACCCCCAGCAGCTTGGTGACGGTAATACCGCTAAAGACACTTCCACCGACGTTGACTAGTGCCGTCCAGGCACGAGCGTCCTTGCCACGGAACTTGACAGGGGCCTTCTCCATCAAGGTGCGTGACGGGAACATGAATGCACGCGCGATATGAGCACAGAATTCCACGGCAATGCCAACGCAGATGACCAAGTTGACGAGAGACACGGCATTCAGGGAAACACCAGCAAGAGCCATCGTCCCAATGATATCGACGACTGTCATCACGACCGTCGTGGTGATCACTGCGCCGGTAGCGACCGACCCCAAAATGGCAGAGGTCAGGACGAAGATGATGGCGACGGCCGACCCCAGTAGAGTTCCGGTAAGCCGCACAATGGAGACATACTGGTCGAAAAAGATATAGAACTTTGAATACGGGAACACATCGATCTGGTGCTCGCGGGAGAGGTCATCGGCAATCCGGCGTGCCGCGATGTACGCCTGGATGAAGTCCTCCTGGGTTCGCAGCGGGGTATGACTAGTTCGGAAATGGCTGGCATTGATCATTGTGTGTTGCTCATCGATTACAAGGGCATTGCTGTAGGGTGCTTTGCCACCAAGGGGACAAGAGGCATCGGTGGGCGCATCAATCCATTTCTCAGCGTAATGGATGAACTCGGGCCCCGTAGGCATGCCGTAAAGAGTGAGGTTCCACGGGGGAACACGGTCCTCGAAGCACAGCTTGCCATTCTCTTTACAGCAGTCCTGCTGAGGATTTAACCAGTAGAAGAAGTCATCGATCCAACTGGCAGCGGATCCAGACAGGTAGGAAACGCTTGGGCGCTTGGATTCCTGCTCCAAAACGAACGGTAGTGAATATTCCTCGCAGGTAGTGAATCGTCCACAAAGCTGTTGCTGATGCTTTCTTTCCGTCACATTAACGTTGCGAGTCACAAAATAGACGGGAGGCCCAGTGCGGAAGTAATCACTGAGGTCATTAAAATAGGGGATCAGGTACGAGTCACTAGGAAGGGCAATTCGTTGGTCCAGACCGAGAGCAACCTTTGGGACGAAGGCCAAGCCGGCAGTCAGAAGGCCCAGAAAGAAAATCACGACCGCGGCCTTTACTCGGCGATCCAAAATGAAGGGGGCATACAACCGACGAATGAAGGTTTGCAAGGAGCTCTCGGCCTCGTGGTCATCATAAATCTGTTCGTCGGGCAGGCCGAACGAGTTCGCCTTTCGAACGCTGAGACACGGGAAACAGTCTGCGCGAAGACTCTGCACTCTTCTCTGATTGAGAGCAAGCACGGAAATAAACATAGTAACTTGCAGAATGGCATTGATGAATACGGCCCCAGCTGCGTATGCCGCGAAGTTTTTGACAGCCGGCATGCCAACAAAGGCACCCAAGGCAAATGCCACGGTCTCTGTCAGGGCAGACAGGAACACACTAGGGCCGATTCTGCCGACAGCACGGGCGACTCGCTCATCAATCTCTTCATTGGGGTGGCTGAAATTGACCCGCTCGAATTCATGAACGATGAGGAAAATGTTGTCAACTCCCACTGCCAGGACCAAGAAGGGGATTACCTCTGCGATAATCAGGGTCACCTTGATACCCGCAGCCGAGAACAGTCCTACCGAAGCAGAGACAGACATCAGGACGATCAAAATACCTGCGATGCCCAACGAGAATTTAGATTGTACGAGGGCATTGGCGGGGTTGGTCAGAAGAGACTTCCAGGTAACGGTGACTGATCCAAGGGCGAGAGAAGCATAGATAAACATGATCAGATAGCTAATGACCACAATCTTTGCATCGGTGTTGGTCGACTTGTTCAGCTCCTGTTCTAAGCTGACTTCGGTATTGAAGGAGACGCGGAGACCACGCTCAGCAGCTTCTTTTTGGACGTCCTCAAAGACTTGACGGAAACTGTTCTCCCAATCGATGGCCTTCTTTTCGCCTTCAGTCCCCTGGGCGAAATTATTCACCACCCAGGTTACAACCAATGCCTTAGCATCCAGAACGTCCCCGGTGTCATCGTATCCGCCTAGGATCATTTCTGGCTTCAGCGGCTGCTGGAAATCGGGGAGACAGCTAACATCACCGGGGGATTCGGTGCAGTGGCGCAGGCGATCCTGCCACGTATCTGGGTCGAGGTTGAAGACAGAGCCACCGAAGTAGCCCGTTAATGACTGCACTACACAGGCATCCCCGGTTGGCTTGAAGCAAACGTCCTCCAGGTTGAGACTCTGATCAAGCGAAATCCTTCGACGTACTTGCGATTCCACGCCAAACCACCATGTGAGGGTTGGGTAATCCAGGACCGGACCACTTTCGTTCACCAAAAAGGCTTGCTCGGCTCGAAAGAATGGTCCAAAATTCTCGTCAAAGAAGGTTTTCTCTTGCGCAGCCGCGGAGGAGGGGCTCACCCAAAGACGGACCGGATCTGTTTCGACAGTAAATCGTAGCCAACCTAAGCTTAGCAATACCACCGCAATGAAGCTGGAGATGATGGTGATGACAGGAAAGCGTGCGCAGGTACCGCCAATGCGGTGGAAGATCGCAGAGAGCAAGGCGTTAGGTTTGTATACTCCATGCAGCTGCTCCATGTAGCCCCCACGATGCACAACGTCTCTTTCATCATCGTCGTCACTCGGTGTCGGGTCCTGGAGCAGGCGCACTCGCTCGGGTTTGCGAAATCGTCGTTCCTTGAATGTGACATAGCTAGCGAGCCCCATAACCAATAGCAGGAATGCAGAATATATAATGATGACTGCGAAAGAGAGACAAGGCAAAAGTCCCACATGGCATGCTTGTTGCGAGGGCACAGCAGGTAGCTCAGGACACACGTCAGGACAGTCGACGCAGGAGCAACGGAACGACTTGTCAGGGTCATTGCAGGCTTTGGGCTTGATTGCCAAAGCTCTCATTCCATCGGGATCGGGCCCACTGGGTTCGGTACGGTAGTTAATCTGGAACGGACTGCCCAGGAACTTCTTGTCACCCAGGAACTTCAGGAACTGTGTGTAGTTCTTCGCACCCCCACCAATGAAATCAATTGCCTTGCCACCAGAAGCGCCATTCTTGACATTCTTGCAACTGTCATAGAAGGCGCTCTGGTATTCGGCTGACCATATGTTCTCCAGCTCTGTGACGAGTTTCTTGCCGGCTTTTTCTTCTGTGTCGGTGACGTTGATGAAGAGCGACTGATCAGGGGAGCAAGTAAAGGTACAGAAGATGTTGAAAAAGTTCTCTCGGCATGCTGGGCAAGAGGCAATTATGCCTTCTGCGAGCTTCAGGTTCCTGGCGAGTACGTCGATCTACGATACAAGGCGAATCAGCACTGCTTCCACAAGGATGATCACAGCGTAGAAGCAAGATGAGGGACACTTCTCACCTGTTCCTCCCGGCAACAGACCGGTCCTTCCTCCCATTTGGAGCCACAGAGATTGACCAGCTTCTGTCGCGACGAGTCTTCCGGTTGATGTGCCAGACCATTGTCGGGACAGGGCAGTTCGCCGCCAAAGATGGACTGCTTTCCACAATGTCCACGAATCGCACAGCGACCCTCTTCATGTATCTTGGTTTCACCTTGCGCGCCGACCAAGGTAGGTTGCAGGGCAAGGGAGCCCAAGCTGATGAGCGCAGAAACCCAACCCAGCTGCCGCATGTTGTTGGGAGCAGTAGGGTCTCAAAGCTCTATCCTGTGGAGGTATCGAGATAAGTTACTCCTCACGGTCGGTTTGAGGATGGCCATGTACCGAATGGAGACGGTCGCGAGCCGCGGTAGTTGTGATCGCAAGGAAACAGGGCAGACAGAAAGGAGGTCAGGAATGCAATTCGAACATCAACTACAGGAGACCAAAGTGTAGAAGATACGATTGAGTACAGTAGTAAATAGGAAGGAACCAGCAACAACTGGCTAATAGTTAGCTAACAAGGAAGAAGCTGAGCTGAGTAGCATGACGTGCACTGAAGGCGGAGACCGAACTGGGCGGGTACTTCCGGCCCCGCACTGTACGTCGACGATAGTCTTAATACGCTGCGTAGTATAACCTTATATCTTTTTGTGGTCTCTTGCTATTACGACGACACGGGCATTCTACGTATACGCTGTAGACTTATAGTACAACGACTTCCTACCTTCCAACGTGAGGAATATAAAACCCCAACGCCAACTCCAGATAGGAGAGCTACATAAATGCAAAGGCCAGCTGCGTCTAGAGACCAAGTCGAAACTCGAGGAGAAAAAAGATGGTATAATCAATAACTCCGAGAGTGAAATACACATAATGGCTGTATCTGCAGTGCCGATCCAGTTAGCGATGGGCACACGAGATGATCCAGGGTTATAAAAAAAAAGACACAAGGAAACAGATAGATATCAGAGTAGAACGTGACATAGCCATGGCGCCGAGGCCACTGCTTTCAAACCGGTCCTTTAATAGCCCTCATCATCCGCCTGCTGGTAGATGTGGCGTGTCCGAGTCGGATCCTTGCGCATCTGCTGGCCAGACCCTGTGAAGCCCACTGCGAACAGATGGTTAGCGCTCTGAAGAAGTGGGATACATAATCAGACAAAACATACCCCGTGCATTGACACTGTCACCGGTACGAAACATGCTCTCTTTCTTTCCGAACTTGTTCTTGCTCTTGCTTTTGGCCGCAAAATCCTTCCACTTATTCTTCCCCTCCTCGAGCTCTTTGTTGGCCTTCACTTTGCGAGGCACCTTGGCTGGCCGCGCTAGTCCATCTCCAATCTTGCTGGGCTCCTGCCGGGCCTGGGTGGCCAGAGCGGGATTGATGTCGGCGGCCGCCGAAATCACGTTGGGTGGTGGCTGTGCGGGAGAAGGTGACGCCGAACTGCCTGGAGTCCCATCAGCCTTGCGTTTCCGATCAGAGCCCGCGATGGGGCGAATGTCCTTGGAGGTCAAATTCTCCTTTGTGGAGTATGATTTGAACGTCACCAAATACATGGGGTTGCTAGAAGAGCCGGTGATGGAGGTGATGCGTGCTGGATAGAATGATCCGTCACCCGACACCCAGCGGGCCAGGACGTTGTCATTGACGCGGAAAGAAGCGGGATGTGGGTGTGCCTCCTCAGTGTTCTCATCTCTAGGCTTGCGAGGCCCTTGCTCTTTCCATGTCTCCTTGGGTGGCGGCGGGGGCGGGTTGGACGCGGTCGCGGGTGGTTTGAGCTCGGCGATGGAAGTTTCGGTAAGGGTTATAAGTTCTTCAAGTTCAGTCTTGAGGCTTTGGAGTTCCGAGTTATCGGGATCTACCTGCAAGCTGGAATCGACCGTTTCGAGCTTGGAAATATGTATGTCAATATTGGATAGAGACTAATGATATCAAGAGGCGAGAACATACCTGGAGCTTGAACTCCTTCACCTCTGCCTCCAGGGCGGCCACGTCGGACATGTCGCTCGATGAGGAAGGGTATGTGACCTGCGATCGAAGAAAAGCTTAAAGGGGAAATAAGGAGAGGCTCAGCTCTGGCGCTAGTAATTGGAGTGGATATGCGGAGAGTGGTGAATCTCCGATCACTGCAGGTTGAAGAACAGTCACGTGGACGATGGAGAAGTTTGCAGTGTATGCATCTACGACGATCGAGTACAAAGACGAAGTCTGGATCAAGTGACCAACCAGGTCGTAACCAAGTCCAGGTTATAGGATAAGATACATGATATCTAAATAACTATGTAGCCCCCTAGATGACCATGACTCTTGGGTACACAAGCCTCAGGTAAGCAGGTTTGTACGAGCTCATGCTGATAAGCTCTGATAAGCCCATGGATCGACGAGTGCGAGAACGGAGAGGCTAAATGAAAGATCCCCCTCCTTTACCGGAGAGGAACCTTAGAACCTTAGAGTTAAGGCAAAGGCAAAGTGGAAACGTCATCTAGACCCGACGACTCCGTCTTTGCCACTGTACAGTAGGTGTCAGCCTTCTGCCTGACTGTACGCAGTATATATCTGCAGTGGGATGAAAGTCGTACGCAGTAGAAAGACAAGTGAGTCACACAGTGCAATGAGGCTCGCAGGATACCCCCCGTAGAATAGCGAATAGACGAGCGAAGAAGAGAGAGGAAAAGTGATTTCTAAGCAGCAATGAAGCCCCGGCCCCGCCGTGATTGGCCTCCGATTACCTGATCCGGATTTCGGGCCAATGATGAAGCCGGTTCACCCACTGAAACGCTGCATCTTCCATCATCCTCTTTTTTTGCTATCATTATCATCATTTCTACCCTGCTCTTTGCCTGAGGCTTTCAATCTTCAGCTTGAACTGGACTCTTGAATCTTGGATACTTGACGGAATCTGTCCATCTACTCTTCCTCCCCATTATCCCCCCATCCATTGCCTGGGGATCCATAGCGGGGGATTGTTCTCATCAGGGATCCTCAGATCTCCTTGCCTGGGCCTAACGCTCTCACTCTTACCTTTGCGGGCGAGAGGCCCAGTTGTCAGTCTTCAGCCTCCACTTTACTCTTTTCCCCTCTCCTCTTCTCTCCTCTTCTCTGGACATCTCTCCACATCTCTCGTCACTCCCACCTCACATCCTTATCCAATTCCTTTATCATGGGTGATCACGAGCAGCTCTACAACCAGGGGCTGTACCTCTCCCCCGATCAGCAGGACCTTTTGATGGCGGCTCTCCACTCCAACAACCCCGCCAACAAGCAACCCAATCACACCCCACAAACCAAACTTGAACACAGCCCCGACCACTCCTCTAACGGCCTCAGTGGCCCTCCATCCGGTGCACTGGATTCCAACTCACATCTCAATCCATTCGGTAACTTTGGAGAGGATGGAAGCCCGTTTCTCGACTTCGACACGGGTGTCGACTTTGACTACGCTGGAGCCGGGGATTTGATTGGGGATCTCCCGGGTGGCTCAGGACAGGACTACGAATTGGGCGAGAAGCGAAAGTCTATCGATGGGAAGTCGATTGTCGGCGAAGACACCGGCAAAAAGCGGCGGGAGAGCGAGGCCAAGAAGCCTGGCCGGAAGCCGCTAACTTCAGAGCCCACTACAGTATGCATTCCCACCTTCTGCCCAACTTGAGAGTGGTGGGTAATATTTTCTAACCCACGAAATAGAAGCGTAAAGCCCAGAATAGGGCTGCTCAGAGGGCATTCCGGGAGCGCAAAGAAAAGCATCTCAAGGATCTGGAGACCAAGGTGGATGACTTGCAGAAGTCCTCCGACATGGCCACCCGGGAGAACGGGTTGCTGCGGGCACAAGTCGAGCGGCTTCAGGTCGAACTCCGTGAGTACCGCAAGCGCCTATCGTGGATGAGCAGTGGCGGTAGCGGCCTCTCCGCTGTGAGCAACTATCCCAACGCCAAGTCTCGGGGCTCGTACGGTCTGCAGAACAACGAGTTCCTGTTTGATTTCCCCAAGTTTGGTGATATGCCGGGTGCCCATCTCTTCAATGGGCAGAACAAGGAGCAGTCAAAGGAGAAGGGCGGTGCTCATGCTCCCGGTGTGCTGAGCCGCGATAATCTGAGTGCCGGCTCACATGGGCCAGTGACCAAGTCTAACTCCAGCACCCCCAACGCAAACACTGCCGCTTCTTACGGAACCCAAGGCAGTAATGGGTCCGTCAAGACACCATACTCTGGTATCAAGGCTTCTACCGCTCCTGCTCAAGACACATCAACGTCGGACTCTCCATCGTCCTCATCCGACTCGCACCACAGCCAGATGCTCTCATCGGGTGGAACCTCACCGGAGCCTTGCTCGAACTCTCCGCCCGATGTCAAGCACAACCCCGGCGCAGAAAATATGTGCGTCCACGGCTCCATTGATGGTGAGGAATCCTTCTGCGCGCGGCTCGGCATGGCCTGCGGCAACATCAGGAACCCCATTCCTGCTGCGCGGGATCACAGGGCCAAGTCCACTGTCTCGAGCGCCCAACCGGCCCCTACCTCCATTGAAGACTGGCTTCGATTGGCTGGCTCAGCAAAACGGCGGTCAATTCGACCCCGTACTCTTTGGGGACTGGCGCGAGCCGCAGGATGCGGTGCTGTCCCAGGACTTTGGGACCTTCTTCAACGACGCCTTCCCACTCCCAGATTTAGGCAGCCCATCTCACAACTTGACCGAGATGGCCACCCCACAGGCCCCTAAGAAGGACCTGATGGCCCAAATTGACAGCAAGCTGGACGACGACGAGGTTGTGCCAGGTGAGGACAAGGCACAGATGCTGTCGTGTACAAAGATCTGGTATGTTTCCCATCCGCCTTTTTTCAGTTCCTTTCGCAGACCGCTAACTCTCCGTTACAGGGATCGTCTGCAATCGATGGAGAAATTCCGCAACGGTGAAATCGATGTCGACAACCTCTGCTCTGAGCTACGGACCAAGGCTCGATGTTCCGAGGGTGGTGTGGTTGTGAATCAAAGTGATGTCGACGATATCATGGGCCGTGCCAAGTAGCCAATTCCTGTCCATGACGGCCAGCTCTGACCCATTTCAACCCTTTTCACGACTCACGCAACCGTTCACGTCCATTGAACTTGTATTACATTATTTTATCATACCCACGAATTATCATTTCAAACACATACGGCGTCACGAATACCAACAAAAAGGAGGTACTGGCGCGTCTTCGAAATTGAATCCTATGTCCACGTATTGGTGGTTGCCTTCAGTCTGGCGAATCTACTTTATCTCGTTTTTGGTTCTCCTTTTCTTTTGACATCTGGTTGATGCTTACAGTAGTTGTGCCATTGCTGTCTATGCTTGTTACATCAAGTTGGCGAATGGACATACGGGGGTACACCACGTCGGTGGTCCATTGTCTCACAGATGGTTTATTAGCCTTCTGGGGAACAAAACCTATTGCATAGGGAGGAAATTTGGACTTTGTCGAACAGGAATCATGGGAAGGCTTACGCTCCTTGTGGCTCTGACATTGTACCCTTGTAAACAATCTCAGTTTTTGGTGATATTGAAGGTTTCAGTCCACTCGTGGATATAGACATCCTAGGTTGTAGAGATGAGAGTATGGTCAGCCCTAGGCCAATTGCGAATTCGCTCGTGGTACCATGTCTATGCTAGTTGTCTACGATGAGGGAGCATTAACCGAAGCTGTAAGGGTATCGATGTCTGGTCTCTTCCAGGGGGAAAGGGAAAAAGAACTAAAGTACAAAGAAATTGGTGGGAGAAACACGGGGCCAATGGTAAACTTTTTTTTTCTTTTTTTGCATTCTTTGCTTTTTGTTTTTTCTGCGTCTTCCACTCTTTGTGTGGCACAACAAACGCGCGGTCCAGATTTCCATCTGGTCGATTCCAACGTGCTTCATGGTTGATTCGAGATGTCCAGATAGGTGAATGTTCTGGGAGGAACAGACAAGATCTAGAACTATCGTGATGAAACACCATCTCGCTAAAGGGAAAAGGAGTAAAGAAAAAGACTGGGTAGTTTGAAATGTTTCACGGAGAAAAAGACACAAAAGAATTAGAATATGGCGCAAAGAAATGGGGCATAGGATCAACATGAGGCGTAGGAAACCAGGTGGTTGATGGTGTATCAACAACCCAAATGTGGGGGGAAGAGAGAAAAAGAGATGAAGGGGAAACAAGTCTAGGCAATTAAGCATCGCCAGACGGAGCGGGTTTATCACCTGAAGGAGTTGAAGAGGCAGGAGAGTCGCCAGCACCCTTGAAGCCACCGCGGCCACCACGTCCGCCACGGCCACGGCCACGGTCACCCCGACCTCGACCACCGAATCCCCCCGACGGGCACTCTCGCTGTCACTGGCGCTCTGGTAGCCTCGGCCACCGGCACTAGCTCCACCACGGCTGCTACCTTGCCAGGTTCCGGCATTGCCTTGGCGAGGGGTGCGTTCCTCGAAGAACTTGAAATTGGGCTTGCGAGGTTGACCGGCGGGAGAGGGCTTCTTGTGCTCGAGGGGCTGGCGGTCGAGAGCAGCCTTGGCATCCTCCACAGTCGGGAACGTCACGACGTGGTTGAACTTGCCATACTTTTCGATCTTGACCACCTTGGCCTGGTCTTCCTCCGGTAGCAAGTCACGTATCGCCTGCTCATTCTCGACGTTGGATACAAAGAGCCCGTTGCTAGGCTTCTTTTCACCACGAGGAGCAGGTGACTCCGCCTTCTCAGGCTGAACGGTGCCATTGGCGTCAGCAGCAACCTTCTCCTCCCCAGCGGACTGAGCAGAAGTGGAAGCAGGAGGCTGAGGGGTCGCGGCCTTGGGGATGACGGGGGCAGGCGAGCTACGAATGGGTTGAGTCTTCTGGGCTTGCTGACCAACAGGAGTAGCGCGGGCCGGGGGAGCTTGGCCAAACTGCGTGGCGGCGGCAGTGGGCCGGCCACCAGCAGCACCGGTGGGTGCAGGGGATGCGGTAGTGGCGGGCGGACCGCCGGCAACAGCCTGGGGTCCTCCAGCAGGAGGCTTGCCACTGCGGTGGGCGAAGTTGAAGCCCTGAGCCCGCATCTCCGTCGCGATTCGTCCTCCCTCAATCTCCAGAACCAGGTACCCAAAAGCGGCGTCAGCCAGGTTAAAGTTCCACATGTTTTTGAAGGCGCTCTCATCTACTTGACCAGCAGCATCACCAGCAGCGACAGGGCCGCCAAAGGGGTTGCCACCATTGGCGATTGAAGGCATCTTTTGCACCACACCCAATGCGTTGTCCAGCAGGGTCTTCTGGGCCTCATTTGAGGAGATTGCCGACTCCACCTCTCCCCGCACAGTCTCCCAAACGTCGGTGAACGATGCCTTGGAGGCAGCGAGCTTGCCGCGGTAGTGATCCAGAGAAGGGTTCACCGAGAATTCGTTGTAGGAAGAGCCGTAACGGAAGTGGAGACCGGCTGAAACAGAGAAGTCTGCCTTGAGGGTGACGGAAAGCTGGTTCAGCATGCCTTCACGAGCAGGAGAGGCATGGGTGACGAAGACACGGGTCTCGGAGGGGTCATAGACGCGATTGGCTGTGTCGATCAGCTCGCCCATCTGCAGAAGTGTTGTCCACATGGTGCCCTGGCCACCAGCGATAGTCGTCTTGCCCTCGCCGTTGTCAAACAGCTTGTGCATCACCACCGCACCACCCAGTCCAAGCAGACGCAGCTTAACACCTCCGATATCCAGCAGCCGCGAGTTGGCCTCATCGATAATGTGCAATTTGTCGACTTTGTACTCGCCTGATCGGAACTTCTCCAACACGCGGACATCCTCGCAGGCACCCCAAACTGTGTAGACCGGAACATCCAGCGTAATTCGCTTGTCCAGGAGCATGGGCAGTTCGGAGAGGGGTAGCTGATCGGGCGTGAATTTCTGCTTAATCGACTGCGCAGGAGGGACCTGTGAAATCGCCCGCTTCACGTTCTCGGGCAGGAGAGGGGAATATTGAGCCACGTGCTTAAGCGTCCTATGCGTAGATGACAAAAAGAAGCGATTAGCTGGGCCTGTCTGCTGAAATTCGGTGCCAGACTGACGTGAGCGTGTTGCCACTTATCAGGCAGCAAGGGCGTAACCGAAAAGCTTGAGATCGGGTTACACTCACTTATCCGCAATGCGCTCCAGCGAAGTATCATCGTAGAAACCAAAGTCACCAGTGTGGATGATGTGGTCTGCGCGAGCCTGTCTCGCCAGTTCGTTCAGAGACTTCAAATTTCCTGCATCGCGAACCCAATTAGCCTAGCTTTATATGGGATCGTCAGCTGATGGTCCATACCTCGAACGTCCGCAATGCACAGAATTCGGGTAGGCCCGTTCTGGATTACTCTGCCATTGTTGGGAAGCAGCGGCGTGGCTCCGGGCGCCGGGCCTGCGGGTGTCGCACCGTTCGAGAGAGGATAGCCTTGAGGACCGAAGTTGTGAGGGCGGGGCTGGAGAGAAGTAATGATATATTAGCACGCCAGATGCCAGACTGAGTACATCAGAAGGTCCTCCGCGGAGAGAAGCTGGGGGGACAACACCGCAAGAGGGGAGGAGCTGAAGCAGACACCTACAGAAGCCATGGATGGAGGGAGATAATTAACAGGTCTGAGGGGTCAAGTAGGGCAGGGGATGATAGGAAGGAAAGAAGGAATGAAAAGGAGGGGGAGGTTGGATTTAGTCGAAGGGCAAAAAGAAGATTCACTGCGCATCGATGAAGCAACAGCTGGGCGTGACAGCATATTAGGTAAGCAGGTAAGCACCCCTGGCAAAACAACGCGCTTCAATAGCTTCGTCGATGATGAGGATTACTATGGTGCTTTATTTTAATGTAGAATGAGATACATAGCTTATTCTTATAGGTTTAGTCTGAAGTTAGTTGCTACTGGGCAAGCTCTGCTTTTTATCATGGCTATAGCTTTCTCAACACACTATGAATAACCCGTGGGCTACGAGATAAATCAATAACTTTGACTTGAGCGCATAAGTACTGCCTTTAATCTATTCGAGTGTATACTGCAAACAAAGAGGGCTAGATTCAAGACCAGCAACTAAGGACGGTGGAGGGAGCGGAATGTCACACAGGACAGTCAGAGCTCACTGACATGATTCTCCCGCATCCTATCAGCCTTCCGGGCCGGCATACCGTTGGCAGACCCATTGGACAGAGATTGCATTGACGCAGGTCCTTTCAAAGCCAACAAGGCAAAGTGGCCACCGACGGTTGGACGGGCACGACACAGAATAGGAGTACCTGGCTCATTGCCGTGCTTGGAGGTTGAGACATAGCGATCAGAAAACGGCCAGTTATGCTTGCCATTGGTCATAAACGCCCACAAATCGTCAACAAACTCGTCCCGCGTGCTTGTGTCAAATGTACCTGCGAGCCACATGTTCCAATCCGACTTGGCCCAGTCCTGCCGATTGTCCAAGGCTACACCGTACTCGCCGCGAACGGATGAGAAGAAGTCGCTTCCCATTTGATACGCCTCGTCAGAGAATGTCCTAAGACCAAGCAGGACATCTGGAAAGAGGTTGTATGGGATCTTCCAGGACTCCGGGAAGTCAGGGTACTGCAACATGAAATGGGTCTGTTCCTCATCAGTGCCCAGGCCCTCGGAGAATAAGAGGTGGGCACGTTCTTCGCCAATCCGTGAATACAGTTCGTATCCACTTAATTCGCCGAATGCCTTGATGCCGACTGCTGCCTTGATGGCCAGGTTAGTCTCATTGGGAAGAGGTCCGGCGGCGTCATTGGAAGAAAGTTGGTTGGCGATGTCAATGCCGTTATCGATCAAGTAGTCGGCGTACTGCTGGAAGATGCCCATATATTGATCGGTCCAATCGGTGTCTTCGGTAGCCTGCGCATAGGCGAGTGCGAGAATGAGTAAATTACCACACTCTTCGATCGGCATAGGCTCAGCCTGCTGGTCATCGTGGCCGATGGCATTCGGATAGTGCGACCCAATGTCATGGATTGTATAGGGCAATTTCCAGCGACCAGCAGCCGTATATCTCATGACAGGTTCGAGCAGCAGCCGTATCCAGTTTGGCATGACCCAGTAGATGGGGAAAGCCGGCATGATGACATCGATGGTGTTGACATTACCATCGCTGGAGAGCTCTTTGATGAAGGCCAGCACATCATCGGTATCCAGCGATTCGTTGGAGATCGTCAAATCCATGCCTCCGTATGCCTGCCGCGTTGACAGTGCCACGATATCTGCATACTTGGGACCGGCAGCAGCGGTCGCAAAAGTTGCTATCTCGTCATCCAATCTCAGAGACTCCACCAAAGCATCCCCGTAGTCATCCAGAAAGAAGGCGAGGGCTTCGTGCGTGGTCGGGTAGTATGCTCGATAGTAGCCAGTGTAAGCCTCTCCCAGGTAATTGATGGCCTCCTTCCTTTCGTACCCGACAGCGAAGTTTACAGAGGCACCACCAGTGACACTCCCCAGGTCGTGGGCGACAGCCACGACATTCTGGTGGGACCAAGTGGATTCCTGGCCTGAAAGACCGCCATCCTGGGCAAAATGGCTGCGTACTGTTTTCGGGTCACCTGCGAGTGCGGAGAGGGTACTCGTATTCGACTGGCGAGAGGCCAGAATCACATCACCCCAGAGGGCCATATCGTCCGCTTCGGAATACCGTTCTGCGTCTGCCACCGAGAGGGAGTGCACGACAAGCCCATCACGCTCTTCGAAGTCATATACCGAGTCATCTTCGCGACCCGTCCATCTTCCGTCAATATCAGAATAGACCTGGATATCAACTCCATGAGCGCCTTTGATCTCCACGGTCAAGTAACCTACAGGAAGTCGCATTAGATCGGATTAAATATTTCCATCTACGGCACAGACTTACTGAAAGGGAGAGATTGCCGGAGGTAGTTTGAGGGCGAAACAGGCGAAAAGAAGTCCAAGGTGAAAGCAATTCCACCCGCCGTGAGATCAAAGAGCGAATGAGTTGTCGTGAACTCGGCCCGGTGCACTGTGGCAGCAAGGATGTTGTTGGCTTCCAAATCTGGCACGCCCATCAGACTATACGCCTGGCCATCGACACGAACGATAACAGCCCAGCCAAGTTCCTGACCAGCCCAGAATTGCGAGTTGGAATAGGGGAGTTGCTGCACACGGTCGCTGGGCATCCATGCTGACAAGTATGGATTGCGTAAGGCGAGTGGGTAAGAGGGCGGCTGTACTGGGTGATGGGTGATATGTCCCTGGTCGTGACACAGAAACGATAATAGTGAAGTACAAAAGGAACCGAGTCCCAGTGGCGATTGCATATTGAGTCGCATTTTCAGTTAGTTGAAGGTTGGATCTTGATCACTTGGAATCTTCATCGCGCGCGCCGGGCGCATCGACCAGTGAGATCTGTGAAGGGTATATAACCAGTATACGGATCAAAGGTTAAGGTTAAATTAAAGATAAGGCAAAAGAGCAAAGCAGCTTCAAAGTGCCCCTTGACAGTCGATCACTGTCGTCATCGGAGTCGGGGAAATTTCCCCACAACGTCAGTTTAATCACGATGCTGCCGATCCATTACGTCGCGGCTTTACGGGTTTATGTTCCTTCTCATCGTGAGGAAAAGATGTATATATAGTAGCTGTCCTGGCTGGGTATGATACAAGTGAAAGTGCAATCGAAATCAGCCACGGAACAGACGGAGACCGCCTTCCTCTCGGTCAATGTCACTCTCTGCATCACTACCACTCTCGTCTTCACCCAACAGCCCACTGGCTGTTTTGCCCAGCAGAGAAGCAAAGAACTCATCTCTGGCCCGAACCGTCCAGGTTCCACGATCCTCTGGCGCCATGAAGTTCTGCAGCTTCTCATGCACGTTGAAACGCATCTTGCGGCCCTTCGAGGCACGGGTGTCAACGTCCCGCTTTACTTTGTCATTTCGCATCCCTGTGATGGGATGGATGGGAAGGCGAGATGGCAATTGCTGCAATGAATCAAGGCCGCCGGAAATGGCTTCAGCAGACATGCGTTGTTCGACAAGCTCGCGGAGTAGGGATTGATAGAAAGCGGTGTCATCGTAGATCGGTTGATTCTGAGCCGTTGAATCAGAGGCGTTGGCAGTCGCATCCCGGCGAGCACGTTTGGATGAGCGGTCGCCGAGCTCCGATGCCACTTGAGCATCAAGAACAGTCGTAATACTCTGGAGACCAGAAGAAGACCCAAGAAGCTTGCCCCCAGCATTGGGGCGAGAGGTTGAAGTACCGCGTACTTTAGAGGACCACTTGTCGAGAACGGAACGGCGATGAGGCAGAGAGTCGGATTCGAGGTCGTTCATGCGTTCCCAGAGAGAAGAGGTGGTGGTGGCAGGAGTAACCGAAGAAGTGCGCTTGCGCTTTTTAGTGCCCTCTTTAGAGTGTGCTTCAGACAAGGCAGTGCGTAGCTCTTCGAGTGTAGACCAAAGTGCCAATGCCGCGGATTCAGCAGATTTGATCGTTTCGGAATCCTCTTCAGCCTCGCTTGCATCTGTCGCGTGATTATCGGCTTCCGCAATCACATTTGACATCTCATTGATCGAACTCAGTCCCTTCTGCAACTTGATCCGAGTGTTGAGAAGCGCGTCGAAAGTGCTACGTTGCTCCTTGACAGCCTTTCCCTTTGCAGCATCCGCCTTAGCCGCCTGCGAGATCGTTGCCGCAATGGTTTTCTGATCGGACGCCATTAAACTGCGCAATTCCTCGCGATCGTCCTGCTTGTGTGCGCGGTTGGCGGGTCGACTGCCTTTCGCATTGGTGTCATTATCCTGGTCGTCATCGTCCTCCTCCTCGTCCTCCTCATCATCCTCGTCATCTTCATCGTCGCTGCCCTCATTATCTTCTCCATCGAAGTCGTCTTCATCCCCTGCGGATATTTCCCCCATTCCTGAGTCCGACTCATCGACCGACTCATCGTCGAGGCCTGACTCATTAGAGTCATCGTCTCCGGAGCCTTCGCTGGAGGGTTGATCCTCAGCCTCATCATCATCGCTAGGCGCCGCAAAAGGATCATCGTCGCTATCGGCTTCGAGGGCATCTCTGCTGACACGAGAACCAGCATATTGTTTGCCCAACGCGACGGGCTCTTGCTTTCTGAGTTTTGCTTTGCTGTTTCGAGCCATCAGCAATTGTATTCATTTTGTACGTCAAGCTCCACTTACCCAACAGATTCATAGTGCTCTCTGCCAGCATTTAGATCTGACGGCTTGCCAGTCTCTTCTTCGCTGGAGTTACCATCACGATCGATATCCTCGGGATCAAAATCTAGTACCAATTTAGTTATCGGAAGTTTCTGACAGGGAGCGCATATAAGCGGAGCAGTCCAGCATACCCTTGGGAGTGGGATCCTCCAGATCTGCCAGCTGTTCAGCCAGCGAGCGCCCAGGACGCGTCTTTCCAGGAGCCATGGTGGATGATGAAGCTTTGGAAGAAGCTGAGCGATGTCCGCAACTTTTTTTGTTTTTCCGGATAACGGAATAACGGAATAACTTTCCCTTCTATCACTAGCGTCTTTTTACGGAGTGGGCTATCAAAGCGGTCAGCTAGAGCGGTCTGTGTTTGCTCAGCAGAATCGACTCCCCAATTCCCAGCTTTCTTCAAGTCACTTAGCTTTCTATCCTAACTTTTTCTACTTCACATTTACTAACATGTGGGCTGTACCGGGTCCCTCAAGTGCCTTGTATAGGAGGGCTTTCTCGACCTTCCGAGCGCTGCACCATGAAAATCCTCTGGTGAGTCCAATTGTTCCTATGATGGCCAAACAAGCCACTTGCATTTGTCCATTTCATCATATGGGCTACAAGCTAACCCTCTAACTAGGGTCTCCCACGTTCTGGCACACCACCATCTTTTCCTCGCCGTCGTGGACTCCCGGAGAAGCGCAAGATCCGAGACGTCAAGAAAGTGATTGCTGTCTCATCGGCGAAAGGTGGTGTTGGGAAGTCAACGGTTGCTGGTGCGTTGATAGCTCTTTGAAGTCTTTATCTGCATTTTATCCGTACTTTTCAGTATGACCTCAATTGCATCTCAGGTATTGGTATACTGCAAAAGCTAAAGAGTCATCCAATTTGCAGTAAACCTCGCCCTCTCCTTTGCTCGACGGGGTATCAAGGCCGGTATTCTTGATACCGATATATTTGGCCCATCTATTCCAACATTACTGAATCTTACCGGCGAGCCACGACTTGATGAAAGTAAGATCCAATATCACGATTCGACATGGGCACATGGAACATGCTCACAAAATTACTACATTAGACAACTGCCTTGTCCCTCTCACAAACTACGGCCTTAAGTCTATGTCAATGGGTTATCTACTGCCCCAGACTCAGGAAGACAGCACCACAGGCGAAGCCCCCATGGACACAACTCCCATTTCGTGGCGCGGTCTCATGGTGACCAAAGCCATGCATCAGCTCCTTCACTCTGTGTCATGGGGGCCTTTGGATGTACTCGTCTTGGATCTTCCACCGGGTACTGGAGATGTGCAATTGACCATCAACCAAGAAATTATCATCGACGGCTCGGTGATTGTGACAACGCCTCAGGATATTGCCCTTCGAGATGCTGTGCGCGGCATTGGCATGTTCCAGCGAATGGACGTTCCTGTCCTCGGCATGGTCCGCAACATGGCCTACTTCGCCTGTCCTAACTGCGGACATCAGACGCGGATCTTCTCCCATGGCGATAGCGATCACTCATGTGGCGAGAAGCGTGGTGTCCTGGCTCAGTGCGAGCGCTTGGGTGTCGACTTCCTGGGGGATATTCCTCTTGACGCGCAGGTATGCGAAGACGCTGACCGCGGTACGCCGACTGTCGTTGCGGAGGAGACTGCAGAGCGTAGTGTCAGACGTGAAGCTTTCCTCAGTGTTGCGGAGCAAGTCGCCAAGAAGATTGGTCTGGACTGGCGCTGAGACATTTCCTTCGGCTGTATCAACATTACGACTTGTACACTACCCATGAAGCTTTGCATCCGTCACGGTCTGGTGTTGTTTTCACCGGCGCTCAAAATTCTACTTGTACTATAATCCTTAGAGCTGTGCAATGCCTTCAAGAATCTTATTTCCAAAACCGAGTTCATTTCACAAATTGATACACTAGGTATTACACCAAACGGCCCCGCCGTATATCATACTCACTGACTCGTCAAGAGAAAATGGCATAATATGGCGGTGCCAACAACACCACCAGGGTATATCCAACACAGAGCAATGGCGTCTTGCGACCATTTCAGAAATTTGCAACATAGGAAGACAAACACATGCGAGTAAGGCCCTGTCCAAAGACAGTGAATAGACAAAGGAAAATATGAGTATCGAGATCAAAAAATATGGGCAAAATGGCAAAGAAAGGAAAAGAAAAGTAGATCAGACGTCTATTGCGTCTCCTGCGCTGTCTTGAAGACTTCTCTTTCGGGCATTTCCGGGCGAAGAGACGTAGAGCCCCGACCAGAGAGTACGGACAGTGTATCGGTGGATACGCGACCCTTGTCGCTAGCCCCAAGCACACCGATCACGCCCTTGGCACCCAACACAGCACGGGTACTGGCGCCGTCCGGGGCAACACCGGACGCTGTAACCGATTCCCTGTCGCCACCAACGGTGCTAGCAGCGTCGGACATGAAATCACTCCGACCGGTCACTGACGAAGGCCGGCCTCTGAGATACGGTAGAGACGCATCGGAAGCCATGGCGGCACGGAAAATTGCCCTGGTGCTAACAGCTTCATCATTCAGGTTGTGGTTGTCCTCGGGCAGCACAAGAGCCGGGCCGGTACTTTTCTCGGAACCAGGGCGGCCAGTGGCCGACTCAGAGGTCCGTCCAGGTGAGGCATTCCCAGTCGGCTCTTTCTTTTCGGCACCGTCTGGCTGGTGATTCTTTGAGGGCACACTTGAGTATCTTCCAGCCTGTCCAGCATCCACACTCGTACGAGTTGAAGTTGAAGGGCGGCCGGCCTTTTCAGCCTCAGTCTCTCGTTCCACGTGGCGTTCGTCGTGCTTGCTACCAAAGCAAGCCCACATCGCCATACCATAATTCTTCTTTGCATGTCGCTTTGGCAGCACACCAGGGGCGGCACGACGGGCAGCTAACGAGCTCGGAGGTGGCTGCTCACCCTCAAAGTCCTGGAAACCATGTGCCATTTCCTTGAGGCGACGACTCTGGACATGGAGCTTCTCCTTGGAAAATTTGTCGTCCCATTCCTTCTTGGCTGCGAGCCATTTTCTAATAAGTTCAGGGTTGATTGCACCGACCTTTGGGGGTGGAATGTCAAGGACAGGATAGGATGATGGCGGATCAAGCGGAAAGACGTGGCCATGGACATCAACACGCTGCCGGATCATGTGCTGATCGAACGATGGTAGAGGATCGCCGGCTTTTCCGACAGGAATACCGGGTTCAAATGTTGGCTTCCTGCCACCCGGTCCTGTGGCAGGACCTTCAGCTTCTAAATCAGCAGATGAGACGGATGAGGCAATGGCCTCGTCCACGATATCGACTTCGGACTTTTGCGCACGAGCCAATGCCCAGGAACCAAACTGCGAAATCGCTCGGAACATATACTTGGCGGGCTTGGTAAAGCTAAGTGTAGGGGCGACGTGGCACAGGTCGTCCCAAACTTGAAGCTGCACGTACGTCGGCTCGTATTTGTTCAAGATTTCTCGCTCGGGGTCAAACTCGTCCAGGTAGACGTCGGCGGGCGGGTAGGCTGCCGGGTTGGCCGCCTTATGCGCCACATAAAACTGCTCATCGCGTAGCATTTCGCCGCCGCCGCTTAGGATCTGTAGTGGAGGAAGGCCGCCTAGCGAAGGTTGGAGGACGGGCGAAACAAGCGGGTGGGAGAGGAGTTGATTGGTCGTATACATTTGAATTTGATCCTTGAGCTCAACCGTCTTCCCATCCAAAACAACATGGACATTATCGGGCTCTGCGTGCACTGTGTCAGGGCCTGGAGTCTGCTGCATGCCAGGATAGGCATTTTTATCTGTTGCAGGCTTCTCCTCGTGGAGAGTGTAGCCTCGAACAGCCGTCTCTGCAGAGGTGCTGTTGTTTCCAGGGACGACTTGCTCGACGTCCTTTGCAGTGACAGATCCTTTGTGGGACAACTTTTTGATCTTCGCCATCTCGTCGGCGTTGGGCGGAGGCCATGCCGAAGAGGGTTTATAGCGGAATCCGTAAGGAGGGATGTAGTCGCCAGGGTTATCCTCCATGATACTCGGGAATGAGTGGGTGAGATCGACCCAAGGCGAGATCAAAATTGCACCTGCAGGGAGAGGTATACCCTGGTCGCGCATGATGACCAGCAGCGACAACGCCATACCGCCACCCGCTGAATCTCCTGCAATGACAATCTCAGTCGGGTCGTATGTCTTCAACAGGAAGAGATAGGCCGCCAAGCAGTCCTGCAGGCCACAGGGGAAGGGGTACTGGGGCGAAAGGCGGTAGTCCGGCGCAAATACACGACCCTTTAACTTGCGCGCATGGCGCTGCAGCATATAGCGATGGGTATCGACACTGCCGAAGAAATATGCACCGCCGTGGATGTACAGCATAATCCGGTTGCAGCGCTGCTGGGATTTCTGCCTTTCATTGTAGTGATTGCGCATCTCGATCCATTCCCCCTTGAGATCCTCGCTCGGCCCACGCCATTGCCACCATTTCTCTCCGCCGACCCGCACGAGGCCCTTGGGACCGAGCTGCTTTGAAATTGTGGCAGCTGCGGTCGCCAGCAATTCATTCGAGATGTTGACAGTCTCAGTTCTCACCCAGTGCGGGCTGGGGACCCCTTGACGTGTGAAGGCCTGGATGTCTTCGACGTGGTGTTTGGATGCATAGTACAGGAACTGACGTATGATCTGGATGCCTTCATCATAGGTGATGTGAACGGTCGGTTTAGAATGATTGGCCTTGCGATTCAGGAACTGGAGAGGCACCGTTTGTCAGCTTGACCTTTGTTACGTAGTTCAAGGTATCGCAAAGTAGACCCACATGAGTGACAAGAGTATGGAGGACAGTAGGAGTCAAGGCCGCACCCAGTGCGAGCGTATGTAATGGCATGATGGTGCCATTCACGATGAAAGAAAGAAGGACACAGGGGGAGTAAACAGTTACTCATGATTGGAGTCGGCAAAGCTAAGAAGCCGAGAAAGGAGAAATCCAAGATGATGTCATTGATTCCTCGTACGCGACGCTTTTTCCCTCTTCTCTCCTCTCCTCTCCTCTCCTCTCTCTCTCTCTCTCTCTCTAACTATAAACACAATTGGAACTAATCAGCAGCCATACGTCTTCTCCTTATCATGCCCAGGGCTATCACCATGATGTATACCACTCCAATGACCCCGGCGACTACCCCATACGCAATGACCGCGGATCGAGGAGCACCAGATGTGCCGATCCCTGTGAATCGAAATCCGAGGCCAACATTGACGACCCCCAGGACAATCATTATCCGCCCGAACCATCGGTGAGAATAAGCAAATGGTCCCTTGCTTCCCGTTTTACGGAAGTGCCGGTGTTGTAACAACCCCATCGCTGGCTGGAACAGCACTAGACCAACTACCACCACCATCCCGATCACCGGATGATAGTGGCTGAGTTGCCGAATGTCTTTGGCCATGGAAATTCCTAGACCCATTCCTGCAATGGTCACTATAAGTGTGAAAAGTTGCAAGCTTCCGTGTATGGGCACAATACCCGATGGGAAGAGATGCAACGCCAACGCAAAGAATGGGAAGAAAATAACGAAAGCGATCGTCATCAGCACAGCATGGGCTTTTCTCTTCCTTTCGAATGCTGCAAAGTCAACTTGTGGGCCCGTATCTATCGCACTGCCTTCTGGAGAGCTGGATAAGTCCGCGAAGGGGTTTCCAGTACTTGTCCCTGTCGCTTGCTTCAGGTTCATCGTCTCTTGACCCATGCTGTCATGCTGATAAAGCTTTGCGGACAAACTATCGGAATTCACTGGCTTCCCGTATTTGACAGCCCAGATCCACTTGCTCTGGGGGTCGCTTGGGTCTAGGTGACCTCCCTGCCATGAGATACAGCTGTCACATCGGAAATTGGCAGTAATGACTCCGTCATGGACTCCAGTGCCGTCCATAGTGGTGATGTTTCCATCCTTGTTATAAAGAGGTTCTATCTCGCCTTTCCCCAGTCTGGGCGAGATCGTCACGTTATTTCCCGAGGTATATACCACGAACATATTCGACCCAAACATTGAGGTTCCCTGGCCCAGTGCGAACCATGTCAATTGCCGGGTGGAATTGAGCTGGATATAGATGGGCCCCGACCCCGTGGTCGCCGTTTCTTGTGGAACATGGATACTGTAGGTGAGGTCTTCGTTTCCAGGGGGGCTAAAGCTCGCAAATTGCGTCGCAGCGACTGCAAATTGCCCTGCAAGAAAGAGAAGTCCACGGAGTACCGTCATCGTAACTGAAGGGAATATACTCTTGTGTTTGACATCTTCCAGCATAATGGAGGGGCTACATTCATAAATAGTCGGCTGCTGACCTGAGACCTTGGGGATCGTTACACGGCATCGCTAATCGCCATGTTTTCAATACCAACTGGGAACACGCGTTCCTCCTAGTCACTTTTCGCAGTGAGGTTGGTGTGACTGATTCAGCCAAGTGTCTACCACAAACATACCATATCAAGTATCCTTCGGGAATACGTGCAAGGGAGGCCCCGACACCCGTCCTGAGCTCTACATGAAGGCCCATGCTGCGCCTCCACTGCCGCGCTTCTAATCCATAGATCCTGAATCATACCGTGATCTAAACATACTTTGAGCTTCCTGATACGGTAAAGGGATGGGTCGATAGGAAAGAGAGTTATCTTCAGGACTCCTAGCGCCTGGGCCCCGCAAACTGCAAAGCGGGTTTGGGGAGTATGGGGATACGGCAGCCCTTCCGTGACTCTGTTTGAAGCTTATTTGCAGCACGCCAAAACGACATTCCGACATCGTCTGATTGGTTGGCAATAGCTCCAGCTAGGCAGCCACTATTATGTTTAAGGGTCAGATCACGTCATTCAAAAGGGATCCGGACCAGAGATAGCTGAGCCTCCCGGGCCCTTCAGCAATCGATCGGACTTCTTAATGTGGCGCCATATGCATGAGCAGCAGAGGTACCGACAACGCAAAAACAGGGTTTATCCCCGAGCAGATTGGACGCAGCCTAGCACCTAGGCTAGGTATGTATCATTACACCCGCAAGAAGGGAGCGTAAAATGATATTGGCAGAGAGTGCGCTAGCGGCATGGATTTGGTTAACAACTAGGAAGTCATGGCATTGTTGGACAACATATTAAAGTTCAAAGTTCTAGAACTGCAAGTTATACCCCGATCAATATCCTTTAAGGAAGCCCTGGAGGTTAGAAACACTCCCAGGGTCATCCATATCAGACTATAGCTAAATGCATAGATGGCAAGGCATGTGAAGGGGTTAGCTTGTTCATGTATTCTGTGTATAGCTAGATCAGTATCATAAGTCTCATCAAGACTCACCGTAAGTACTCAGAGCATCCTATCATCCTTTGCCCGTTGGTACATAAGATACCACAAGGTTTTCTCGTAAGATACCATATCCTGGAGATGTTGGTTTAAGGCAACTGGAGTGCCGATGCCAGAGAGATGCTAAGAGCGGAGGATACAGAGGAATGTAGTGAGGTTTGCGGGACTTACGAGGGCATTGAGGTTTTATACATTTGTCTGTACTGATTAATCAGAGGTCGGATTGCCTTCGTACGGACATCCATACATCATCTTCCAAGGTTGTTTATCTGCGCATTTATCATCCAGAACACCGAGTTCTGCTTTGGGTTGGAAGAAGCATTTGCATAGCCTACGCGATTAGTGAGCCCCATTGAATATTGATTGATTGGTTGATATAGTCTCCCCGTTGGAGTCATATACAACTCTCCAACTCTTAGTGCGATCCATGAGCTCGATAACTCCGAGATAAGAAAATATTCTACTTTGTGACTAACTACACTAGCAACCTAGACTAGCAATCGTGCCTAGCAAGATTAATAGCAAATCCCAGTTGCTAAAGCTCCAGGGCCGTTGAGCGGCATTCTCTGCTGCGCTCGCAACTCCTGCGCTGCCGATCGTGAGCATTGATCCAGAAAACGAAACGGAAGCCAGCGAATTTCCTACGGATTACAGTTGAGTCAATCAGCAAGACCACGGATGCTCAGACGTCTTCGCCCCCACTGCATATCTCTTATCTATCATGGTGCTGTTGCCGGCGGCTTCCGTACATATCTCCGACCATCTCGTGTGGAGTGCTGCCAAGAGCTAAGCTAGGTGTAATCAATCTCATGTTCTCCAAATGCAGGTCAAATCTGGACCGAGGGGGGACTCTAAATAGACCCATAAGCCTCCCTTGTGCAAGCAGATTATCTCTCATTCACGCGGCAAGAAGCAGCATCAGAGCTATAGCAGCTCGAACAACTTCGCCATGTTGTTCAATGGCTGCTTAGATATACAGTCAATCCTTTTTGCGTCGCTTTTGTTGAATCCAATTGCCTTATCGCAAGCTAAGATCGTCAACAATGGCAAATTGGCTATCGTAGATGGCATCAATTACTACGTGGGAAGCACTGCCGTGTCGAAGCTTGCTCCCTTGCCATCTCTTAACTTGGCATGGACCAATACAGACCTGATTCCACTTACTGTGGTGAAGTCGAACTCACGAAACTTTACGTACAATGACATGAAGGATGTTATCTCAAACTTTACGCAATCAGATGATGTGTTCCAGCCGGGATTTATGGAAGGTGAATGATCCTACAGCTATTCGATCGAAGGCAGCACTGCTGACAATTATACAGCCATCCTTTTGAACTACGAGGGAGATGGCCAAGGAAACATTGGTCTCTCACACAACTGGACTAGCCATGGTTCCCATAACAGAATCATGATTGCTTCATCGAGCTACCAACCCCGAGGATCCGGTATTAAGGCGAACCTTAAAAGTCCTATCCCGCAAGGGCCATACTTTATGTCCTCAAGCACAGGACAAATCTACGAGGCCTTTCGTCTTTATTCCGACCACCAATTAACATTCACGGAGGCAGTCATCAGCGATGGCCATGGCGGCTTCATGCCATTGCCCGCAGTAACGGAGGTAAGAGCTTCATTTTGTAAAGCTTCCTTGTAAGTTGCTAATTGCTAAATCATAGGGTGCTATGACCAAAAGTGTTGCCGTACCTTCTCGATTGTACTATACGCCCACCTCCGACAAGCCTCTGGCCGGAGTAAGTTTCGTTTTGTCTGGGTGTTGACACAAATCTCGCTAATCTTCAAAAGCTACGTCTTGGAATTAAGGACATCTTTCATGTGAAGGGCATACGAACCAGTGGTGGCAATCGCGCGTTCCATGATCTGTATCCCCCACAGAATGCGACAGGCTCGGCTGTTCAGCGCTTGATCGACGCCGGCGCAGTAGTGGTGGGCAAAATGGGCACTGTCCAGTTCGCCAATGGCGACAATCCAACGGCAGATTGGGTCGACTTCCACTGCCCGTTCAACCCAAGAGCAAGTAGAGCCTCTTTTTACTTCAGCTTTTTATACTGACTCGCCCATAGGGAGATGGCTATCAGGCTCCAGGGGGCTCCTCATCGGGTCCAGGAGCTGGTATTGCCTCTTACGACTGGCTTGATATTGCCGTGGGCAGCGATACTGGTGGCTCTATGCGTAATCCTGGAGGAATGCAAGGACTATATGCCAACAGGCCATCGACAGGGGCAGTGGATCTCGATCACGTTCTGCCACTGTGCGATGCCCTGGATACAGCAGGAGTATTTGCACGCGATGCGGCAACCTGGTCCACTGTAATTCATGCTTGGTATCAGAATTCTACTGATTACAGGAAATACCCGAAGCGAATCTTTTATCCACAGGCATCTTTTCCAAATGTGAGTACCGATGCTGGAGCACTTCTCGAAAACTTCATTGTCAAGGTGGAGAAGTTCCTGGATACAAAGAGAGAGCACGTTGATGTCTCCGAGCACTGGGAGAAAACGCACCCAGATGAGGCGCCGAGCAATATACAAGATCTCTTGAACACGGTAAGCATTTTATAGTACATGTCAAGTGTGATACGTATTCTGACACTGCTTAGACATATGCTTTCCTCACCTCTGTGTACCAATACGACTCTCTCGCCCGGCCATTTTTCGCGGACTATGCTAAGAAGAATGACGGCCGTCGTCCCTTTATAAACCCAGGGCCTCTGGCCCGATGGACATGGGGCCAAGAAAATGGAGGAGACGCGGCCTATGATATGGCACTGAAGAATAAGACGACCTTCAAAGACTGGTGGGAATCAGATGGGTTTGGAATGGCTCATAAAGAGACCTGCTCTGAGGGTATCTACCTTTACCCTCAGACCAGCGGTGAAACACAGTACCGCAATGTTTACTTCGGGCAAGTGATGGAAAAAACCCCAACGAGAAGCTCCTTCAGCTGACTTTGTGTACAGTGCTCCCACCGCACCACCCATGGGTTTCTCTGACGGGCGCATTGGTGTCATGGCAGGTGCACCTGATTTTGTTGTACCTGTTGGGGAGATCCCTTATAACTCCACCATCTCTCTCAAGACCGAGTATATGCCCGTCACTATGAGTTTTGTCGCATCTCGTGGGTGTGATTTGATGCTGGTGAATCTCATCCGCGAGTTGGAGGATGCTGGAATTTTGAAGCCGGTGAAAACAGGATCACGAATGTATGCTGATTGAGCATCATGAGAACTGCTAAGAGCTTTATTTTGGGACCTTTTGTTCTCACGTCCTGCCTCATTATATGCTCTTCGTTAATTTTGTCGCAAGATAGAGCATCTATAGTCTGATTGACGTTCAGGGATTTGCATCGAACCCTTTTATCACTCAAGTAATAAGTCTACCGCTACCTATATTTTCCAGCAAGGATAAGTGGAGCAAACTGCTCTTAGGAGAAAGAGCTAGAAATATTTCGTGGTCCTTCGGGGCCCTCTTCCAAGCCGTTCTTCCTAGGTGCTTCGGGTCGCCATCTCCAGAAAGGACGCATGTATGACGAGCTGCGATCTCCGTTATCGAGGATATCCGCGGCATGCTGGGTTTGATATTAGCTTAAGTCAACCCTCAAGGTCAGTTTAGAAGTTGACTTACTTGTCCAAGCACAGGCAAAAACTTAGCACCATGTCCACTGCCTCCTGTGCAAACAAAGACAGAGCCTTCTGCATAATCCGGAACATAATCGATGACGAAACTGTTGTCTAGCGAATCCGTATACCAACAAAGCTTCGTATAGCTGAACGGACAGTCCTTGAACTCCGAGAGGAAAATCGAGACAAAATATCTGATAGCTTCGACAGCCAGCTGCGGTATTGACTTGCTCTCTTCTGAAGACAGAGGCACCGACCATTGTCCGTTCTGGGTGAATGGCGTTCCTTCAGGGGCTGGTTGGAAATTGGTAAACTGAGCGAAGAGATGTCAGTGACAGTGGATATCAGTTTTATGTCTATTAAATTACCTTGATGCCTCGAAATCCAACCTTCACGTAGCCTTCCGGGGACGAGGCAAAACGTAAATGCTGCCGGTATCTTTGCCAGCCTCATCTCGGGGAGCACTCTTCCATATAATCACAGGGAAGTTTTCTGGGGAATATTTTTCCCAGAGCTTCGTATCGCTCGGATCGATCTTGAAGGTTGCCAAACTGCCAGACGATGATTCGAGGTGGCTGTTCAAGATAGGAAGAACTTGTGTGGAAAAGGATCCAGCTATCACGAGTTAGTCAATGCACGAACCCTGTTGATGTATATACTTTACCAGCAACTACCACAATGTCGGCGTTATGAGTGAGACCGTCTTTAGTTTTCAGTCCTGTTACTTTTTCCTTGCCAGTCTCGATGGTACTGTGAGTCTTCACAAGTGATTCCACCGCACCCTGCTGTCCGAAGTAAAACTCGACTCCCTTGGCAGCCGCAACTTGCTGATAGTGCGCACATGCATTGTTGCATCGCACAAAGCCAGCTAATGAGTCCAATACTGCTTCATAGGTCTCCTCTGGTGATGTTTGTGGGATCTCGAAATGGAGTAGCTTATCCTTCCATCCCAGACTATGGGCACGTTGCTGATCCTTGGGATCACTCAGGACAAACTGAGTGTCTCGGAGTCCGTCGCGCTCCATATTGTCCAGTGTTTCTTTCTCGAGGGCCTCGATTTCATGTGTCGGCTGGACGCGCAGCATGCCGCTGTTCACAAATAGTTTCCTCTCATTCTGGTCATCCGTCTGGCTCGACATGCGCTTCTCATCCTCTGCTAACCAAGCCTTTCGACTCTCCATAGCGAGACGCTGATAATGAAGCTCCGTGCCGTACGATGCGCGGAACTACTCACACTTGCCGTCAGCTCCGCTTGATATATCGCTTTGAAGGCTGCTTGCTCACAATCTTGTTCAGGTCCACTGATGCGGCCTGCGCATCGGTCTCTGGACTGTACCCATTTTTGTCATATTCGTTTCGCTCGAAGACGCTGACTTTGTAGTCTGTGTACAAACAGTCAACTATCGCTCCCTTCTGAACCGTTGATACTCAATTCTTACTCCGATCACGGAGGGCAAGAGCCAAGGAAATACCAAAGATTCCGGCTGTAATTTGTTAGCCAAGTTTGTGCATAAATCGGGGTGGTTATATACCTCCAATGATGGCAACGGACTGCTTCTCTGCCATGTTGATTCCGTTCGATCGGACGGAAGTCGATATCCTTTGAGGTTGCCCCGCCTTTACGCCTTAAGTAAAAGTCCCCACGGTTAGATCATATCTCCAAAAAGTTGCCTAAGCAGGTACTCAGCGGGCATATTTTCTCCAAATTCTCCAAATTGCATCAGCCTACCTCACCTTCTCCCATACCTTGGTGTCCAAGTCAAGGACTCGGCACAACAGATGGTTAGTGATAATACAGGAGCACGTCGAGTATTTTTGATGTGGCTAGATAAGCAGAAATAGATTGAATCCTGACTTAGGAGAGACAAGGGATTTTCTGACTTGAGCAGCGATGATCGGAAGGCCTACACTACAGTTGAATGCGATTCTTAGCCTGTGGAAAGCTTAGTATATTCGCTCTAACAATAACAGGCGTATTAAAATTCCTATTTTCAACAAGTCGTCTCCGTGGCGCAATTGGTTAGCGCGTCTGACTGTTAATCAGGAGGTTGGAAGTTCGAGCCTTCCCGGGGACGTCTCTTTTTCTTTTTTCACTTTCTTCCCCCATTATTCCTCGGGATGTATGCGAACATCTACCGAGTCTAATTACATCTTTTTCTAAAGAATTAATCGGTTATTCTGACCATGTTATCTGAGTCAGTACCACTTCGATGTACAGTTGGTTCCTCCCCGCGTCAAAATGCTACCTTGAAGATCCACAAATATGTACCCGAAGTATATATACCGTGGACCAACTCGGTTGTGTGAGCCACCTACACTCTGTCGCAAACAGTGATGTGAACTCCAAACCCTAGAATAGAAGATAGTGGAACGAGTACCCATGTGTATATGAGATATATACGATACAAACTAGATCATGTGCCCAGATGGGGAAGAGATGAGGGTTGGGCTAGAGTAAATGGCCTCCAAAATACTATATTTTACACATGCAGGCGTCAATCAATAACCTCCAGCATTTCTTCCACACGTCCCAATTTATCTCGGATCTTGCCCTTTTGCTGACCGCGCTCCCGCTCAAAGGCGTCAATACGCTGCCAGTCTTTCCAGGAAGTTGGCCGGAGACCGCGACGCTCTGCCTCGGCCTTGACTCCGTTCCAACCGAGACCAGTACTATGATCAGGAGCATGTAGCAATGAGCGGGAGCCGGGGTGGTTAGCGAGATCCTGCATGATGGAATCGGCCGTGGTGAAGGCATCCGTCATGGTCGAGGCGATGACCCCCGTTGGACCGCGTTTGACCCATCCGGCGCAGTACAAGCCGGGCAGATGGGTAATCAAAGAACCATCTGGCAGCTTCTGGTGCTCACCCGCAGTCGAGGGGCTCTTTATTCGACCAAATCCATCGTTTGGAATCACACCGCGCTGATCATCAAAGCGAATACCAAGTTCTTCTAGACCGGGCAAGGGTAGCGACTTGTAGCCGACACTGCGGAAGAAGACGCTGGCGGGAAGGTCTACCGTGGCAAGTTCTCCACTGGCGAGATGCTTGGATGTGACCCTGGAGCTAGGGCTGTATGGATCTGTAGGGTCAAGTTGGTTGCGGGAGAATTTGACATGGGAAAGATGGTACGGGTGGTCCGGTGACCAATGGAGAGAGTCGGGGGAGAGAAGAAAGTCTAGTGACCAGGATTTGGTCGAGGTCTGAGGATCGTTTGCTGATCCTTTACCAAGAAGCTGCATCAGGCGCTTCTGCGCCCGCGGCAATGCGTTCACGACATTGTCAGGAGGAAGGATGTCTTCCGGGACCTGGTCGAAGGAGACGGAGGGTAACTGCAGTAATTCACGAAGTTCTTTGATAGTAAATGCAGCCTAGTTGATTGAAAACATTAGTATTTAAAAGTCCATGTTAACTTAGTTATACTCACCTGCAGTGGCCCTCGGCGGCCAACCACTCGCACCCGCTTAATGCGGCTCTTGGACAAAGTCTCAATGGCGTAGTCAGCGATATCGGTACTGCGAAGCGTATCCACGTCTGATAGCAATATTCTCGCTACGTCAAGTGCCACATTACCCTGACCGACAATTACAGCATCCTCGCCGCTTGTCAGGTCAGGTTCTAAATCGCGGTGCTCCGGCAGACCGTTGTACCATCCGACAAAGGCACGAGCCGAATATACACCCCGAACTGCGTCCTCCCCGGGAATCCCGAGTTGTTTATCTTGGGAGGCTCCATATGCAAACAGAATGGCATCGTAATGTGGTTTAAGCGCAGTAAGAGGCAAGTCGTTACCGAGGTCGATATTGCCGACAAAGTTGAAGCGTGGGGACGTGGCGACTTCTGTGAACTTCTCCTCGCAATTCTGAATCGGAATATTAGCCAATGAAACTATATAAGGGAACTGCACAGGGCGTTCTGAGGCACAATGGAATGCGCAAGCTGGTTTACCGAGTACACACCTTCACCTCTGGATGATCTGGGGCTACACCATAGCGAGCCAACCCAAATGGCACAGGGAGTTTCTCGTACATATCAACCACCGCATCCTCTTGCTTACTCAACAAGCGCGAAGCCGCGTAAAAACCCGCGGGTCCTGAGCCCACAATGGCAACGCGGACTGGCCGGCCGGAAGTCGCATTGCTGCTCAGACGGCGGAATGCCGAGTAGAACGGCGTCTTAGTCTGATAGATAGAGCGGCGACTAAGTCGCGCTGTGCATTGAGCACAGACTAATGCGCGGTCCAGCATGGTCTGTATCTCGAAAAGAGTCAAGCACGAGTCGTCATCGTTATCAGAATCACAGTGCACGTGACCTTATCGCGTTGCCGGGTCGACTATCGTATTTATCCCTTGCTCCGCACTCGCCCATGGTTCGACTGTCAGCTTGATGATCGCATTCCATTCCTCATCCACATTCCCTTTTCGCGTGGTCCCCCACGGTCTTCAGTCGCTACTATGGGGAGATCGGAGCCTCCATTCCTTTATGACCGCCCCTCCACCTACAGCTTCCATGGCCCGACCGACCCCGGCTGGAATCCCAAAGCCGTGACGCAGGCGAGCCGAGTTCGCGAGCAGCGCAAACCAAAAGAGGAGGGTCCGCTGCTGAATTTCAACCGACATCCAGATTCGGTATGGGCAGTCAATCTATGCGCATCTATAGCGCGTGACTAACATTGAATGCAGTGGGCCAGCAGCCTGGACAAATCAACATGGACTCCGATGAACCCCAACACCAAGAACAGGGTCAAGTATACCCGTCGCACTCAGCTTGGGTTGCGAGTTCTTACACTTCTGGCTGCTCTCGGCTCCTTATTTTGCTCCATCGTCATTAAAAATGCCTCAACCGCCATTATTTGGGTCATTCGCGCCGGTGTAAGTCACTGTGTTCATCAAGTGCGCTCGAGAAAGAAGTGACTGAACCATAAACTAGCCCATTGTTGCAGTTCTGCACACTATTTACGGCATATGTAATCTTTCTCGCTCTCCAGTCAACCGGCCTCCCGCCTCGCAAGCCAGCTATGGATTGTTCGCTTCCACGCTCGATGCGGGACTAATCCCATTCTATGTTTTTACCGCATTCATTGCTCACTCAGAATACACAAAAGATACCTACCACTGGGATACCTTCTTTGAGAGTGCTAGCTCGACAGTTGACATCTCTGAAGCCATGTTCATTTGCGCCGTGGCTAACGCCGGGTTGCACCTTGTGTCGCTTTCCTTATCAATCTTTCTCGCCGTAATATTCCGCAAGATTTCTCATTTGCCACCTGATGTGAACCCGCTGGAAGACAACCTGACTGCACGCCCTATTAGAAGCCAGAAAGGAATCGACATACGCGAGAAGCATATAAGCTCCTCCACGTTGAACTCGACCATGGAAGATCCTCTCATTGGCCTTCCCCGTTCTGTGCCGTTCGTACACACGCGCAACCAGTCTTTGGGTGGTGGTTCCAATCAGGGTTCGGTGGATATGATGAATGAGAAGCGCCAGTCGCAAATACCTTTTCAGCCACACCTTCTATCTCACATGGACCCGTCGAGTCCGGAGATGCTTTTCCATCATCCCGCCAGTCATCCCTATGATCTTACATCCCAAAACCCGGCGCCGGAGTACAGAAATGTGCCCAAGCAACTGCCGGAAATCGTTGATCCCACTACTCACATGCGCCATTTGTCGTCTCGCACTGCGGACAGATCGGACACGGTAAGCCCCTTGTCCGACAACTGGATTGCATATTCCGATCGTAGTCCGTCGCCAGTGGATGATTCGCACAATGAGAATGGCAATACCCTCCGTCAATCTTCCTCGATTTACAGTCGAAAGACGGATGCGACGGGTATCTCGGCTGGTAGTGGCATTCGAGACTGGTTCGCATACGGTCAAAAGCCTACGAGCATTGGAAGTGTGATCCCTGAGGATACTCGGGGAGAGTATGCGTCGCTGTCAGCACAGGAGTACTATGGCCATGAAGACGAGAACAACTACGAGCGGGATTTGGGCGATACTCAATTCAATATCTTCCCCGACCCCGACGAGCATGACCATGACCTTCACGAAGAGACATCTCATGGTCTTCCCTTCAACCCTCTTATGCTGAACCCTCCTACCCCACAGCCTGCTCTGACCGAGACTTTGGAGGACACCGATCCCGTTCGGCGCAATGCACTGGTTGATAACCCGAATGTGTCGAACCAGAAGGCTCAGGTATTTGTGCCACATGACGATAACGACTCTCCTCCAGCCAAGAGCCGCTTCTACGATGAAGTGGAGGAAGAAAAAGGACTTGGTAGCGTCCGTTCTCGTGATTCGACCAAACTCTCCAAGAAGCGCAGCAAGAAGATGGCTACCTACCAATCCCTCCAAAAGGATGACAGTGATGAGGAGGGCTATCTGAGTCCATCAGTTCCGCCAACACCGGCCTTCAACGAGGGAGATCGCAAAGGTCGTGTGGTCAGCAATTCCGGCGCAGACATCAGTGGGCAAAGCCTTGTCGGCGGTGTGGGTGCATCCTTATCGTCTTATGGTTCTTATTTGGCCGGTCTAGGCGTTCCTAAGGTTGGATCACCGCGTCGCCGAGATGTAAGCGGGAAAGTTGCCGAGGAAGGCCGTGGTGGAAACTCGAACCCATCGCCAATTCGGGCCGCAGGATGGGCTCGGTTTGCCGGTTTGTGATTATTTTTACGACTTATTTCGGACATGGGAATTTCTGGGTACGGAGTTTTGACTACCATTTTGCGTGCTTATGGATATGTAGCGATGATATTTCTCTATTCTGGGGTACATAGCCCCGAATTCTACTGTTTGAATTGCAGACTTGTTACACATGGATCGAAATAAAAGTGTAGACAGCCTCAGGAGAGAGAATAAAGCAATGAATTGGCGGGGTATCATAATATCTTAAAAGGACACAACAGTAGATCGTAAAGCACGAGGAATGGGCTATGAGGGAACACCCTCGTATTCCCAGCCCTCAATAACACGATTCCGGCGCCGAGAATTGCGGCGATTGGCATTGCACTTGATGAACAGAGTCAAGGCGGTGATAATACAAATCACAATTCCAGCAACAGCAGAAACGAGTACCGTCTTGCGTTCCAATTGCTGTGGGTTAGATGTGTAGGGACAGGTAGCCCCAGGACCACCAGTGACCCAGCACGAGGTGACTTGAAGGGAGTTAAAGTCCATGTAGATCTCGCGCTGCGAAAGGTCGAGAGATTGCGGATCGATGATGGATCGAGGTTGAGTCAGGAGGTATTCATAGAGGTAAGTGTTCTCAAGGCCGGTCCTAGGCACGGCAAAACTCGAGCCTGGAGGACACATGTCCGAGACATGATAAAAGTCAACAGTCGAGTTCGTTAGAGCCCATGAAAAGGGTGAATTGCCCACTCGGCATGCACCACGTCGCTGCTCGGTACAGTTAGTGGCCCGCCACCGGCCACCCAGTGAGAGG
This sequence comes from Penicillium sp. DT28, assembly GCA_036712075.1. Lineage (NCBI taxonomy): Eukaryota > Fungi > Ascomycota > Eurotiomycetes > Eurotiales > Aspergillaceae > Penicillium > Penicillium sp. DT28. The sequence continues at coordinate 747,091 of JAZHLO010000002.1, forward strand.
TCCATGATGGCGCATCGACCAAACTTGGGAATGCCCTGTGTGCCGCCGCCAGACTTTGCACCCTGTGGCTCACCAATTGCCCATGCCCACCCTGCCGCAAGCGACACGTTGCGGTAATGGTCCACGTTGACATCGGCGGTTTGTCCAAAGAGAGTACTGTTGAGCATCGGTGACATGCCACATCCTGTAATACCGGCGATTGTGTCGTCTAGCGACTGCATGGTACTATCATCGGATGCACCGTATGCCACAGGGATACCATTGGACACTGCCCATGACGAGTTAGCCTGAGAGACCTCGGTGGCCCCAGCCTTGTACAAACAACCCGATGTCACAGAGCCGTTGGTGGCCCCTGACACCTGCCTCGCAGAGGTAAGATACCCGGGAGGAAACACTGCGTCTTGATCTTGCGACAAGTCGTAAGTGGCCAGCTGTGGGTCAACCGAACCGTATTCCATTATGACACGGTCAGACTTGGCAAGCTGGAGGTACTTGGACGATGGCCAGCCATCCGGTGTGCTTTGAATACCGTCTTTGTCTTCATGAATAGTGTAATACTCCACAATCGGCATATAACTCTCCTCGACCTCATACCAGGATTCGTTGAGGTTGCTTCGATCCTTGGCAAGTTGAGAAGGTCTGTACACGTAACCTTCCAAGTGCGAATCAAGAAACGAGCCAACTCGCTCTGTTTGAGACGAGGGCAGGTCGCCACCGGTTACGGTGGATGCAGGCTTCGTCGGCGCAGAATCGCTGCCAGCCACATGCAGATTCAACACCAAATAACTTGTGTATGTAATCAACTGCGACGCTGTATCGTGAAAATATCCGACCAGTACATCTGCGAGGGTAGATAAATCGAGATCATCCGTGCAGCGATACGGTCCTAGCTCGTAAACCGTATCTCCGTGGGAATCCGAGTAAGCTGTTACGGAGGCTGCTGCTGCGTCAGATGTCGTCGAGGATGAATCAGTCGCAGTCGTCATTGTAACCGTCTCCGAAGCTTCACTCGCAGGGACCGTCACATCAGCCCTTGCTGGGATGGTGACGGGGCAGAATGTCCACCTTCTGCGCTCAACCGACCAATACAAGTCCAGCACTAGTCGCCGATATCCAACGGCCAAAAGGTTGGAAATGCATTTGATAGCATCTTTTCGATTGTATAAGCCTGCGCCGAAGCAGGCCGAGGAAAGCGACACGGCAGGGTTGGTGACGAAGTTAATCGGGATCTGGCCGGCTACGTCGCGTTCACTCTGTAAAGGAGTTAGCTTTTCAATCGAAGAGTAGAAGAACAAAGACGAACTAAGAGGACAGCCACCCAAGTAGCATCGTCCAAAGTGTTCTTAGAGTAAAACAAGTTGGACATGGAGTCGCATTATTCTGTGACGATCAACGGGGAAGGAAAGTTAGGAAAGCTGTAGGGCGGAGATCGCCTGAGTCGATCTGGCCACTTTTCTACTTCTTTCAACTCTCACGTCAACCACCCCAACTTAGTTTCTTTGTTCTCGACTTTGGTGTTTGTCGTTTGTCAAGTTTCGGTCTCATCTCTTTCACAATGGCCACGCCCAACCCAGAACAGATCGCTGCCATGCAACGACAGTTCGCTGCTGAAGCTGCCAAGAGAGGGTTGTCACCTGCAGAATTCGCACAGAAACAGCGCGAACAACTCGCTGCTGACGCCGAGAAGCTCGGATTGACACCAGAGGAGTACGTGTCGCAACTACGGATGCGGGCATTGCAACAGCACGCACAACAACAACAGCAGCAGCAACAGCAGCAGGGCCAAACACCTCCATCGCAAGGACAACCAGGACAATCACCCCCAACACAGCAGATGCAGCAGGTCCCCGTACAGCCGGGCCAGGCCCCGGATCCAAAGGCCATTGCCGTGGCCAACTTCCTACGGTCGCAGAACTTGAAGCCGCGTACTTGCATCTTGGATGGACAACGGAAGGACATGTTCAAAGGTTCGTTGCAGCCTCGGTCTGTCATCCATCAATTGCTAACATTGCGGTGACTGCTAGTCAAACGAGCCATTCGAGCAATTGAATCCCCCGCATACGCCAAAGCCGCCGCAAAGAAGAATTCCAAGCTCCCTCCTGTGACGGACCGCGCATCCGCCGAGAACGTATTTAAGCTACTCCCGCTCTCACTGTTGGCGCTGCGAGTCTCCAAAGCCGATCCCCACGCCGGACATAACCACGCTAAGCCGAAGAACCGGGTCAAGGGTCTGTGGACCGTGAAGATCGAGCAGCACCAGGAGACAGATCCTATGATGCACTACGTCTGGTTGTACGAAGGACCGCAGTGGAAGCAGAAAGCTATGGCTGCCGCGGTGGTGGCGGCTATCTTTGCCGTCGTTCTCTTCCCTCTGTGGCCGATCATGCTGCGCCAGGGTGTTTGGTACCTGAGTGTGGGTATGATGGGGTTGCTTGGTCTCTTCTTCGCCATGTCCATATTCCGCCTGATTCTATTCTGCATCACTGTCTTCGCCGTGCCACCGGGTCTCTGGCTTTTCCCTAATCTATTCGAGGATGTTGGGTTCTTTGACAGTTTCAAGCCCCTGTGGGGCTGGCAGGAGGTAAGGCCCTTGATTCCATGATGATGAACGCAGCGATCTAACACATCTCGTCCAGAACAAGAAGAAGAAGAAGAGCAAGAAGTCCAAGTCGGAGCCCGCCGCCGGCTCTGGCTCTACCGGCGACGCCGCTCCGTCGGCAACGACCACCTCTGCGGAGCCCGCATCTACCCCGAGCTCAACAGCCGTGAAACGGGATTTGACCGCAAGGGTCGAGGAAGTGGAAGAGTAAATGCAGCTTGGCAGGTAATTGGGCATTGAGCTTATCGAATGTGGCTTGATATGATAAGCGGGGTCTCGTTTTCATTCATCATTGCAACTGTGCACTCTGTATTTTCTCAGGATGTTTATTCCGGCGCTATAATGATTCGATCGTGGCCGTCATTCGATTCTTGGTAAATTGGAGTCTTATATTGATAACAGTTAACATTTCCATTGAAATCATTCCTTCTCTCGATCACTCGACCCTAAGCCCCGTATTCATTGTGACCCTCGAGAAATGAAATAAGATTCCAGCAACTTTTGGCAGTAGGCACTATAACTATACATGAGTGTATTGGGAAGAAGTTCAATGTCTACCTGCGTACAGGACATTTACCCCAGACGGAGACGCCGGTGTCGAACCCGCGAATGTTATCGAGCCAATAAACAGCAGTGCTAGGATAACTGCAATACCCGAGAACAATCGGACGTGATAGGCCGTGCTGGACCACGCCGAGTCGCTAAGCTTAGGCAGTGGAGCTAAAATCTCCATTGTTATCGTGCGATCGACTGGCTCTTGCTGTGTTTAGCATAACTTTCCGGTATTTAGCACGGACAGAGGCGAGTTTAAATAGTAGTGGCATTCCTGAAACTTGGGGCCTTTTCCTTTTCCTTAGTGCTCGACTTTTTTTGGTCGACGTATGATTTATTATTAAGATCATAATAATCATGGATACCCCCAGCGATACAACAAAGGCAGATCCCCAGATCGAGGTCCTCGATAAATCCGAGCATCCTATTTCGCCAGACCAGTTCGATGAAAAGTACCGCACGACCCAGACAGAGATCTGGGCCTATTACGCGTGCGTCTAGCATGGAATTTCAAGTGTCAAAAACTAAACACAGAGACTAGCTACTATGTCGGAAATAACGGATTGTCACTATTCAGTAGGTTTATCGAGTCTTTCTTCTACCTAGAACGGATAAATGCTAACGAGACAGACTTCGCGCCCACTGCATTTCAGAACCTGCTATACCAAGCTGCGCCCGCTGATGGCTACCTACAATTTGCTGGCCGCGCACGCAGCGCCAATAGTATCGTTCTTCTATGCAACGGCATCTCGTTCGCCATCCAAATAGTCGTCTTCCTAGTGATCGGCAGCTTTGCCGACTTTGGCAATTGGCGGCCCAATATTCTCATCGCCCTGTCCATCATCGCCTATGCCATTGGATTCGGATGGCTGGGTGTTCATACTTCGGATAAATGGCAAGTCGGCGTGGGATTATACATTGTCGGCTTGATTGCCTATCAGACAACCTTGACCTTTTGGACAGCCGCGTTCCCGAGCCTGGCTCGTAATACGTCCGAGTTGAAAGACAAGGCAGACGCCTATCAAAACGGCACCATCACCCGCGATGAATACGACTACGCTGACATGATGATGCGTAGCCGTCTGGCCAACATTGCCTTCTATGTCCAGTCTGTAGCCGAACTGTTCATCCTGGCGATCATTGTCGGCATCATGTTTGGCCTGCACGTCAATGCTAGTGAGGCTAACAATAACTGGGGATTGAGCGTGCTGATTGCTTTTGTGTCCGGTGTCTGGTTGCTGGTTTCCCTGCCATGGTTCTTCCTCGAGAAGCGTCGTCCGGGTCAAGATCCGGGCCGACGAGGTATTCTCATCGCCGGCATGTGGCAGCTTTGGCATGCCCTGAAACAGGTTTGGAAACTGAAGCAGAGCCTCATCTATCTCATCGGTAAGATAACGGCAGGACTAAGCTGTGGTATTTGTCCGACTGACACCTTCTCAAGGCTACTTCTTACTGGGAGACTCTTTAAACACGACCGTGACCGTCATCTCCACTCTGCAGAACAGTGTTGTGGTCTACAATACTCTAGAAATAACGTATCTTTTGATCGTCGGCATTGCAGCGCAGGTGAGCTTGATTATCAAAGCCTTTCTAAGACGGAACTAATCACAGTAAATACCAGGCGGTCGGCATATACGGATTCTGGTGGATCCAACAGCGTTACCGACTGGGGACTAAGACAATGTTCAATGCCATTGCATTCTGCATCGTGCTGCTCGATGGCTGGGGCATGATCGGTATCTGGACCAACAACTTTGGTTTCCACCACACCTGGGAATTCTGGGTATAGCATTTCTCTACACGTCGGCTACAACAGTACTAATCCTGCGTATAGGTCTATCAAGCATTCTACGGTCTCTTCGTCTGCCCTTGGTATAGCTACTCGCAAATCATGATCTCAGAAGTCACCCCGCGTGGCCACGAGTTCCTATTCTTCAGTCTCTTCAGCATCATTGGAAAGACATCATCCTTCATCGGCCCCCTCGTCTCTAGTGCTATTATCGACGCAAGTCCGACTGGAAATGTCTCGACTCCGTTTTACTTCTTGTTTGCGCTGAGCGTGGTCAGCTTTGTGGTCCTCTTCTTCTGTGTCGATTTGAAAAAGAGCCAGTTTGAGCAGGAGCAGTTTTTGCTGGATAAGCTGCGACGTTTGGAGGGTAGTTCATCTGAATCGACTGGGGGGTATGATTGGGCTCGGAGTTTTTATGTTTTGCATCTGTACAGCTTGCATACTGCATACAATTAAGATAGTTGATCGAGTACTTCCTGCATGTGTTTACCTGTTACTCTACGTAGTACAATCCTGCTATTTAACTTTAGCAAACCTTACTCGAAATTGACTTCCAAAATTGTTCTTTTCTCCACTTCTAGAACGTATTAAAGGTATACTCTAGTCTAGTGGAACCATATCCTTGTCAGTCAGATGGCTTGTACGCCGTCGGGTTCCATCTCACACCTGGTACAACGTGCTTTCGACAGGTGGGATTTCTGCAGTTGGCCGGTGTGATACTCGACTTTCCAATGGTTGTCAGGGATCAAAGCCATTAGGGCTTTCCCATTTCGTCGCTCTAGGTGGCTTGCAAGGCATTGTGCTTTATTGCGTTATATCTCGTTTCGCGTTCTTTGGATGGGAACTGAAGCAATAATCTTGTCAAGGCCCGGTCTTGAAGAGTTGCGTTGGGCGATTTCCAAGATATATAGCAGTACTTCATGAGGCAATCTGAATATCACCAACGTGGACAGCTCTGGATCAGGTCATTACCAGTTACTCTTATGCAGCTCCTCATACTTATACTTGACTTCTATCATTCACAAGGTCTCACGGCAATCAAACCAGGAGTGTGTCACCGTTGCTTCGTCACCGGCACCTTCCACTTTGAGTCTGCAGCTTACTTATTTGACGGCCAATTCCTTCTTACGTGTGTTTTCTCTCTTTTTCTCTCTCTTCCACGATCCTCGCTCATCTTCCCTATACTATCTGGCACCCTCCTGAATGCGCTTCATTAATGACGATGGCCAATACTCAGCATCTCGTCGGCACCGCCGACCTGAGCCTCATTGAGGCCCCCGTCACTTGGCGTGCCTACATGATCTGTGGCTTTGCAAGCTTTGGAGGTTTGTGTTTGCCCTCTCATGACCTCGTGAAGTCTATTTATTGACAGTATACACAGGTATTCTCTTCGGTTACGATTCTGGCTACATATCTGGTGTCCTCGGTATGCCCTATGTCAAGGAACACTTCGGCAAGGCCGTCCCCAAATCCGAGGATGCGACTGGTTTCGTGATCTCAGCCTCGCGCAAGTCACTCATCACTTCCATCCTCTCCGCTGGTACCTTCTTTGGAGCCCTGATTGGTGGTGGCATCGCTGAGCGGATTGGTCGACGAATGACCATTATGCTCTCGTGTCTGATGTTTTCTATCGGCGTGGCTGTTCAGGTGGCATCGACGACTGTTGGCGCACTTGTGGCTGGTCGTCTCATTGCTGGCCTTGGTGTCGGTGGTGTCTCCGCTACAGTCATTCTCTACGTCTCCGAGATCAGCCCTCGTCGGGTTAGAGGCCTACTTGTCTCAGTTTATCAATGGGCTATCACCATCGGTTTGCTGGTCGCCTCGGGCGTTGACCAAGGCTGCAAGGATATGGATAATAGATCCTCATACCGTATCCCCATTGCTTTGCAGTTTATCTGGGCTGCTATTCTGGCAGCTGGTCTTTTCTTGCTCCCCGAGTCCCCTCGATACTATGTGCGCTGCGGTCGAATCGATGACGCCCTTCGTTCTCTGGAGAGAGTTCGTGGCCAGCCTGGTTCGAATCCTGCCATCCAAGCCGAGCTCGCTGAGATCCAGGCCAACTTTGAATATGAGAAGCAAATTGCAAGCACATCCTGGGCTGATTGCTTCAAGGGAGGCATGAGTCCACGTGGAAACCTTCGCCGCGTGATTGCCGGGACTGCCTTGCAGATGTTCCAGCAGTGGACTGGCATTAACTTCATCTGTAGGTGAGCCCTTTTGACCTTTTAATTACAAAATTGGAGCTAACCCTCTCAGTTTACTATGGCACCACGTTCTTCCAGCAGGTCGGCCTCGAACACCCATTCCTGATCTCGACAATAATGAACATCGTCAATGTGGTGGCCACTCCAGCTTCATTCTACATAATTGAGAAGTTTGGACGGCGTAGCCTGCTGCTCTATGGGGCCGCTTGTATGTGTGTATGCGAGTTCCTCGTCGCCATTGTCGGCACCGCTACTCCTGCGGGAAGCAAAGCCTCGTAAGTTACAATGCCTTCACCGCGAAGTAGAAAAAATTGACCTTTTCTTCTTCTCTTCAGGGGAGATTGTCTTATCGTCTTTACCTGCCTGTACATCGCATCGTTCGCTATCACCTGGGGCCCTGCTGCTTGGGTAGTTATCGGCGAGATTTACCCTCTCCCCATTCGAGCAAAGGGTGTTGCTCTTGCTACGGCCTCGAACTGGCTTTGGAACTGCATCATTGCAGTGATCACTCCGTACATGGTGGACCCGGCTTACGGCAATCTGAAGACCAAGGTGTTCTTCATCTGGGGCTCCGCCCTTTTCCTGTGCCTGCTGTTTGCCTTCTTCGTCATTCCCGAGACAAAGGGTCTCTCCCTGGAACAGGTAGACAAGATGCTCGAGGAGTCTACACCCATGACCAGTGCTAAATGGAAGCCTCACGACACGTTTGCTCATGAGATGGGTATGATTACTGAGAAGGACGAGACCATTACGACTCATGCAGAGGAGCGAAAGGCCATCGTTGACCGCGCTGATAGTGCTTAATTCTGAGTCTTGACAGACCCGTGGGCGAATCTTCTATTTCGTCCATTCTCTATTTCTGTCTCTTCTACTTCGTTCATATCTATTCCTGTCTCGGTTTGACAGGTGGACACCCTATTGTCAGTAACTGAAAGGAATGCTTGTGCTTTTCACCTTATCTGTAGTTTATAAATTTAGTAATTTATAAAGTTACTTCTTGATATTGCACCAAAACAAATAACTATAGGTATTGTTAATGGATCATGGTCGAGAAACAACATGGTATTGGACATTTTACAGCAGGCCATTTTCAAGACACTGCAAAGAGAAAGAGAAAAGAGTTAACGCCAGACCCATGCACTGCCACAAGCGCCAAAGTTCAAAGAAACCCAAGACAAGGATATTACTCTTCGTCGGACGCATCCTTGGACTTGCTCTTCTTCTTTTTCTTCTTCTCCTTGCGCTCGGCAGCATCGTCCCCATCGGCCTCGGTCTCGGCCTCGCGCTTGCGCTTGCTCTTTTCCTTCTTCTCCCTTCTTCTCCTTCTTTTTCTCGACAGGTCCATCCTCCTCGGGGGCAATGAAATCCTTCTCTCGCTCGCGCATCTTCTCTTCGCGCTTGATGCGCTGGCGCTCCATGACATCCTCCTTCTGAGCGCGGTCCTTGGCCTCCTTGGATAGGAAGTACTCGCCAGACTCGATCTGCAGATCCACCTTGCTCTTCTCGGGCGCAGGGGGAACGGCGTGTAGACCTTCTTCGTCTTGTCGGTGACCTTGAAGGGCGTGCGGCGCTTAGACAGCGTACGTTTCTTGAAGTTGGGCAGGAAACGGTCCCACGATTCATTGGCCAGTGTTGGATCCTTGGCCAGCTCGCGCTTGATCATCAACTCCTTGATGTGGTAGATGGGGTGGATATTGGCCATGCAGTCGTCGATGATTCGTCGCACTTCCTTCAGCCCCTTGAATGGGCCCATCACTGCCACCGTATTACCCTGCACCAGGATGTATGTATTCGTCAGGAGTTCCAGAGCCTTCAGAGTGGATCCGTTGGGGCCGAGGATGCGCTGGCGACGCTTCACGAAGCGCTCTTTGTTCCGGACTTGGTTGCGGATCTTGATCACGTCGCATGCCATGTTGTCGTCGAGGATCTTCAGTGCCTGGGTGACGGGGACGCTTCGGGAAAGGAGCTTGATCAGATCGCGCGCCTTTAGGATCGCGGCTGGGTCGTAGGTCTTGCGGGTTGTCTTGACGGTCATGCTACCTTCCACCAAATCCAGAGTACAGGCGATGCCTTGCTTCTCCAGGGACTTGGTGACGACGGGCCATGCTTCCTTTAAGTATTGTTCGCGGTATTTGGGGAACAGGGTCATGAAGGAGGACTCCTCTGCGAAGTTTCCGGCGGCATTGTCTTCAGGTTTGAATTCTTCGATCTGGATTTTGTTAGTATTTCTCCAAAAGAGGTATGAATATTCTTACCTTCCACTTATCTATATCATCCGTATCCCACGGCTTGTCTCTCTTGTAGGTGGAGGGCATGGTTGCGGTGTGTACAATGTTAGTGAATGGTCGGCAGCTCTGAAAATCCGCCAACTTTTTTCTCCCCGCCGCTTTACCCGATTGGGATATTATTGATGCCTTACCTTCAAGGCAGAAAGGGATCTAGATCAGGGATGTCATTATGTCTACTTTCTATGCTTTTAAAACTAAGATATTAATCCACAAATATATTAATTCTGGATCTATGGCAACCTTCACAATAGCTCTTGAGGGTCACTGACCCTTAGAAGCAGCCCCTGGAGTAAGATTCATCATATCGGGATGGTCATGATAGAGGTATGTGCTGTGAATGAACAAGCAAGATGAACAGGCATCTTATGTGGCTCTCAAGTCTTGTTTCCGAGAGATAAACGCATATTTTAAGGCCCTAGGGGCCCAGAGTTCTGGTGTGATCTTAGGAAGGATCCCGGCGCAACAGAGTCATCCTGAACTGGACATGCCGACAAGCTCGAATTCATCTATAGGCAGTGGGCTGTAGCCCCAGCACATGAAGTGTCTTTGTTGTATCCTGGAGTGTCCTCGATTCCAGTCATGTTTGTTCCCTGGGCAGATATCCGTGGTTGTGGTGGTCGAACCAGTTTAGTCATGAGAGGCAGTTGGTATGGGATCCGTGGTAGAGTAGAGTAGACAGGGACCAACATCACTATCAACCAGGGTCGCGCTTTCAAGACCCCGGGAATCTTCCGTGTATCTTATGATCAGGGACCAACAAGATAATACGACGATGTGATCTCAACTTCTTTAGATTCGGCCAACGCCTTGTCTCCCTGTCTTCCCGCCAGATCGGGCCCGACCCCCTCCTGCCCTTCCTGTCCTTCCTGAACTTGCCGTCGGTTCCAACTCGTGTGCTTCACAAGTCTCTCCTTATCAGTCATCGGGATATTGAGGCTGGCCATTGGTATCGTGACGACGCTTAGCGCAGCCCTCCAATCTCAGATCTCGATCTCAGATCTCAGATCTGCTCGACCTCCCGATCCGCAGGGAACCACAGAACCACAACCCGCGACGATCTGATGGACCCCCTCCATTGCACCCCCGAGCCAAACACTGGCGTCGTTGAGAATAAGGAGACTACAACGCGTCTCTCGGTCCATCGGTCCCTTGCCGCGTTGTGCGACCATGCCCACGCTGTCAGTTCTCCCCTCCGAAGATCTGAGCAGACCGACACTGTCTCATTGGAGATTACCCAGTACAAATAGCCCACGAGGTATAGATGTGATGAAGAAAACTTGTTTGACTAACCATTTTGTCTAGCTCGAAATGTATATGCAGGCGGAAATGCGAAACTACTGAAACACGACTTGAGATGCCGTGGCTGACAGGTCCAGATAATCCGAGAACCTGACAGATGATGACTGCCGATGTCTGGAGAGGATGCAGATGCTAGGAAGGTCTAACCTGCCTTTCGGCCGATGCAGACGTATCTATGTCGTCAGACTTTCCGCCGCCGATGCTTGTGGGACTATACTCACAATGGGAAATATGCTTTGAGGGAACGATCTCTTGCCTCTTGTTGTGCTTGTTCCACCAGCGAGTTGAAGTCTTGTACCGGCATGTGCAATCGTTGCGTGAGAGGGTATAGCGCTAAGGACCGAAGGAGTTTATGGATGTTGTCACTGTTGGACTGCCCGATGGCTCGCATTCTTGGATCTGAATGCCGTCAGATTTGAATTTCCTGTCAATGGCAACAACGACTGACCGGTTGACCACGCCGACAAAGGGAGCGGAATCATCTTGCTGTCAACCTCCACCAAGCCCGAACTCTCGAAAAGGCTCCGCAGTCTCGACGCGACTCGCAGGTCCTTTCTGTCTTCCAAAGACCGCATGTACTGGGTGCTCCATTTCCGGAGGGCATGCTGATCGGTGAGCGAGCCGTTGTCAGACTGTACGTTGAAGTATATTTCGACCATTTGGACCCATCCTCCTGGTTTCAACACCCTTGAAGATTTCGATCATTAGTATTGGAAGGGAGTTCAAGGGAACGGTCTCTGGGACTGGCTGCAGCTTTTGAGCTCGTTCGGGAGTGTTCGCACCTGAGAATGTCGTTGATGTAGCTTGTCCATCGGCTGCGGTGGATGCCGGTCGCAAGGAGTCGAGAGTGGACAAGGTCGAAGTACTGCGAAGGGAAGGTGAATGGTTGATTCAAATCATCAACCTATGCAGTGTCATGTTAGCGACCGTCACCCCAGGCTACACTTCAAATCAAAGCGGCACTCAAATTGATGAGTCGAGATGGGATGATTCTTGAGAGTCCACTTTCTCTACCTGTTTATCTCGTCCAGAGCTGGGGAAGATTGAGAAAAGAAGCATCCCACTCACCTGAAGCCACAGATTTTCGGGCACATCGTCTGGGCTCATGTGCGGGGCAATGTCTACGCCAATGACCTATGACAAACAAGCGTGTCAGTGATTCGTGTGATTGAGCCCAGATCAGGAATCTCACTTGACAATCCGGATGCTGCTCGGCAACTTCCACGGCCCAGGATGCAGACCCGTGGCCACAGTCCAGCACTCTTCGCAGGTTCGGGATGGGCGGAAAGATCAACCGGTGATCGAAGATCCGTTGGAAGATTTGTTGCTGCTCATCAAGGCGCTGGGCTTCCTCCTACTCGGAATGTCAGTGATAAAAAGAGAAAAGACGGGAAAGAGATACTCTTTCTTACATCGTCGACTGGCCCGAAATATATGCGGTGGTCGATTGAATACTTCTGATACTCGCGGCCCTCGACCGTGACTGTTTCGAGAAATTGACTGTCCAGTTCTTCTGTTTGGGAATCTGGGCTCCTTCAAGACCAGATGGTTAGCATCTTCAACTGATAGTGGAAGAAAACATGCTGCAGTACGTCATTATATCCCAAGATCACGCTCAACTCTCAATATTTTTTTGGGTATATTGAAAGCGGTTGGTTAGATGGTCGAATGGTGGGGCTGAAGTCTCCGGATCAAAGGGAAGTATTCTGCTTATATAGTATAGGAGGGGAAGAAAAGATCCAAGACGAATTTGACGCGAGAGAAAGAAGACGGCGGCAATGGGCTCGGGTGGAGGACCATTCACGTCGTGGGCGTCAAGGACTCGAGGGACCCTGGTCATACAACGCTATCAGTACGAATGGGCAACAATTGCTTCGTTTCCGAGGAAGAGCTTGACAGGCAGATTCGATCTTTTCAATGACAAGCCTTCTGTTTCGAAGGAAAAGGCGATAGAAGCTGAAGATGCTCAATTTGGCCCTTGTGGTTCCTGGAGATGCTCTGAAACCTCCTCATATCCCTGACCGGCGTGAACTACTACTCGATTGGGAAATGAAGAAACTCATTACTTCCCAAGGGGGATTTGTACATGGAGTCCAGAAATACCGGGAAAAAAGAGCGGGTCGGTTGAGTAACCGAATGGTTCACCTCCATTCTGCTAGCAGGACAAATCCGCATATGACCTTCGGCGAATATCCAAAGAGCCCGACGGTGTGGATCAGCGCGGAATCCAGTCGCATTTGTTACCTGCACGTCTTCTAGTCCCGGTCATTATGCACTGTGACTACGTGGCTGATCAGTGGAAATCAAATGGATTGAACTGCTTCGCTGCTTCGTCTACTATACAGATTTGCGACAGGGATGTCAATGACACCGAGGTTCCAATGAGAACTCACGCAATCTAGTTGCGAGCTGAAAGAGGGGAGAGTGGAGAAGTCTGCCATGTTTCTGAACACGTCGTGGAGTCCACCCAGTTCCTCGGGATTCCTAGACTCGCGGGAAATTTACAAGTAAGCTAAAGTGATCAATTTTCTCCGACTAATCATTCTAGGGAATTGGGTCCACTGCATAGCCCTGGAGCCCTGTGCTTTACCCTGTGTTTCTTAGGGAAGATTATCTTCGCCATGTGGTTAGATCTCCCATCATCATGTGGTTCATCAGAACCCAGAGTGTCGGGTCTAGCAGGGATGGTACCCGTTATGAACCCAGCGCCATGGTTCAGTCTCGGGAAGCCTCTAACTAGGGCTTCCAGAAATGCGGATAAAGGGGGAAATTAAAAACGAAGTTATCCACAATATATCCGGGAAATAAAAAAAGAAAAATAGAAAAAAAACCCCAAAGGTCCTTCCTAATACAAAGCCGACGGATCCTCCAATTCGGGGTCAAAGTCTAAGGATCGGACCTAATCACCGAAGTTTCGGAACCCTCGAACCCGACACCGACACCACTTCTTACCGCACATCCTCACGGCCAGTCATAAACTTCACGCTGGCCGCAATGATATCCATCACCGTCTGCACCTCGGCCTCTGTGCGTGGTGCATATATCAGAATATACTCCAAGGGTAAATCCGGAATCGTCCCCAGACTCAGGAATGTCAAGGCCGACGTGCCCGAGAACCCATGACGCTGGCCCCAGCCTGCATCGAGGATTTTCTTGCCTATGATAACGTGTTAGAACACATTCTCAATGACCCAGGTAACTAAGGAACTCACAATCGGCCGGGGAACAGACAAGATGCACGGAATGGTCATTACCCGAATGAACATGCGCAACCTCCCCTGCATCGTCAATGCCAAATCCGTCGCCGGCAAATGATCCGCCAAGAAAAGCGCATCGACATGTCTCTCCAAGTTCGACTGCTGGAACTTTACAAGGTGATGATTCCGAAACCCGAAAGAAGTGAATACCGAGCGGAATTTCTACGAAACCTCTAATTAGACTTCCCAATACAAATCCGAGATACTAAACTCACCTCCATAACATCCTCGTCTGGAATCTGCGTCAACTGTCGCTGCGGTACAACATGTGGTCCTACGACGGGCCGATCCGTCACACTGCGTGAGCCGAGCTGCTCCGCCGAAAGACTCAAGAATCCTTCATCGCCCTTGCCATGTCCCTCTGCTGCTTCCATCCGCTTCACGTACTCCTCCGTCGTGAACATTTCGCTTTTGAATGGCTGGAATAGCGCACGCACGGTCAGCCAGCCGATGACATTGTTCGGGATCCCGCCTTGTCCGTAGTTCCGGAAGGTGCGGTAGTCGCGGTAGATGCTTGGTAGTACGAGAGCGCTGCCGAGTACGGCAGCGGTGCTGAGAATAAGTGGTAGCCGTTCAGATAGGCGTATTTTACTTAGTGCGTTTGCGATATCGGTCATTTTCGTGATGTTGAAGGTTGGAGGTTTTGGGGTGGCATTTTTTAAATCTGAAGTTCGGGGGCCTTGAAGAGAGGGGCGGAGCTGACGCGATCACTGTTAATTTTGATCAACCTCGCACTCCCCGCTTTGAGAATGCAGCTTTACTTATTCTGGAGTTCTTGGAGGTCGTAATTCAAAATGCATATGCTATCTATGCTATGCTATTTAACATGAAGTTCTCCTCATTTCTCCAGGTCGCAGCTATCCGATAATCTTATCGCTGTTGCTCCGAGATCCACCGGCCCACACCGTCAGCCTTATACATACGCAGTACTATGAATATGATTGTGAAGGCCGGGTTCGGTTCGGATTCGCGGTCCTGGGAAGCCGTGCAGGATATCTCATCTCTCGGTGCAAGACTGGGTGATCTATCTGCTCGTGTCGAATGAAAGTCCGAGTCCAAGAGGAAACAATGCGAATGGGTAAAGTGATCTTTGTCGTCACTCCTCAATCTTCGTTGCTGATCGAGCTCAGAGAGTGTGCCAATTTCAACAAGACCACACTCTCGGTTGCGGCAAAATAGTTCAGACTATTTCCCTGTTAGCATAAACACACAGACGCAGAAGTCACCGGTTGACTAACCTATCCATGAGAATCCGCAGATGGCGGTTGAAGTGATCTTCATACCGCTTGAGAGTATCTTCAAGCTTGCCCATACGCGCCGGGTCATAGGGGTAGGCTCTCGGATCCCCCCGATCGTCTTGTCCCCTGCCAGGTCCGGGTCCGCTGAAGTCAGGGCCCGTGAAAGAGTGTGGGATGTCCATTGCGCGAACATGGTGCAGCATGTCATTAGCTTGGAATGAATCTGCCATAGATGAAGTCGTTAGTGCCATTTCTGTAACCAGCCTCATCTCATCACGTACCTTGAGTAGCTTGGCCTGGGTCAGCATGCATTCCTTGAGACACGTATCCAAGAAATCCACATGGTCTTGCATGAGCTCATCCACCGTGCGGTTGGCCTGTTTCGTCCCATTCACAGTCACTTCAGATGCATTCGCACTCGCTCCATTGACTCGATCCATCAGGGCCACCCAGTTCGGCTCCACGACTTCGGCTGTGCAAAAGTATAGAAGCTGCTGCACAAATACAAGCATTTTCGCTCGCAGATTCCATGCTCGCCGCTTCCACGTCTCCAGCCTGCGGTCCGATGATTTATGCCGCCAGCTGATCACCTTATTATGGTCGGCCCAGGACCCGACCAGCAGCGTCTCCAGATGCCGCAGTGACAGCAGGTGTCGAAAAATAAGTTGATATCTCAAGACCGTCTTGCGGCTGATGACGAGAGACAATGGGAACGGTACTGAGTAGTCCAGCTCCAGTGCGTCGAATCCCAAAATATTATTCTCATCGTCGGCCGCCTGAGATGCAGAGGCCTGTTGTTTTTCAACCGACGCCTGCGGGTTCTCCTGGTCCATTCCCGAGACGCTCACCACCTCCATCAGCCACTTTGTGAGACCGATCTTATTCATGCGTACTTTGACATCTTCTTTGAATGGGTCTTGCGCAGCGATACTGCCCGGCTGCCGGAGCACGATATCAAGCAGTGACTGGAGCTTGCCCTCATTTACATGCCGGGCATACTTGCGCAACTCTGATGCGCCAAGCTCGAGGAAATAGGAAAAGAAGTCGGAGCGGTCAAGGAAGAAGTAATGTTTGAGGGAGCGGAATCGAGTTGTGAGAGAGTTTTTAGTTAATAGGAGGTTGAGTAGCGAGGCATTGGCATAAGTGTATGCCGCATTGACGTTTTCCAGGAAGCGTGGATCGTCGAGGGTCTTGGGAACATCTTGAACGGCTTTGCTGATATCGACGCCGCCGCACTCTCGTACCACGTTAAGATATTTACCTGCCAGAAGTACTTTATCTCGAACGCTATCGAGCTGCGGTGGGACTTCTTTGTCGCGGATCGTATACCGCTTCTCCCAGTATTCGTCGGTGTAGTCTTCTTCCAGCTTTTCTCGTTTAATCCACTTTTGTTCCTTCACCAGGAACTCCGCATGAGGATCCTTGATGCCACCGTGGTGCAGCCATTCATTCAGCATGTTCATATATGGTCGACTGGCGTCGCGTAGCAATGACTGAATCAGAGTCTTTGTCGTCGGGTCACCAGAGAACGTAGCTAAGCGCTCCGTCAGCAGCCTCAGTATATTGCCGCCCTTGCAAATCTTCTTGCTCGCCATGGCCCCCGGCACCAGATCGCCTCCGTCCTTGAGTTGCTCGAGAATGTTGTCAACGTCACCAAAATCATCCATAGATTCGTCGAGGTCTTGATCGAGGAGACCATTGCGACGCAGAAGCTCCTGTCCTAGAGAGTACAGCTGAGCAAGACATTGACTTGTTGGCATCGTATGAAGATGAAGTTGGTGGAGAGTAAACGTGGGGTTGTTCAGTAGTTGGCCTTCCAGTTGAGCGATAAGAATCAGGTAATCCTTGAGGAGTTTCCGAATAGCTGCGCAGAGTGCATGGCTGACAGCTCCGTACTCGGCGCGACTCTGGATCTCAACAAAAGCTTCCATGGCGCTGTAATGAGTCGCCATCTTCAACATGGACTGTGTGAGATCCCGCAGAGTAGGATCCAAGCCCGGTGCGAACTGGAATATGGGGCCAGTCAAGCGATCTTTCTCGGCAGATGGGTCGTATGAGCTGTGGTAGTGGATATACTGGCCTTCGAAGCCCATGAAGACGAAAAGCAGATCCTCCAAGATCGCCGCTTCTTGTGCATCAGGCGATAGGTATCGAAGTGGTTGGGGTTGGAGCGACGGCGGCACCGCCGAGGCGGACGGAGCAACAGATACTCGACAGGCAAGCGGAGCGGTCGAGTGAGGGATCAGAGACGCATGTGGATTCCACGGTGCTTGAGAAAACATTGTCAATATCATGGGTCCGAAACACGAACAGAATGCGACGCGGGGTGTATGTGACGACTGACCATTTTCCGCGGCATGTTCCTTCTTCTTGCCACCAGAACTCGCGCCATTGACCTGGCTAGTCTTCTTGGGCTTTTGCTTCTCCCATTCTGAGAAGTTGATAGCGACGTTCAGCTCCTTGCCGGGGTTCCTCCGCACTGCCTTTTCCTTTGTTGTGGTCACTGTACGCTCCGTACGTTTCTCAGACATGCTTCTTTGGTCTCGCGACAGTCTATGTTTCTGGCTTGAGGCACTGGTGCGCATCGGGTCCATGTTGTCGTGGATCGGCGATGCGGCGCCGCGATTGGCCTCGACGCGATTGGAGACAACGCGGGGTCGAGGAGCGCTCATGTTGCTGGCGCCGCGGTCATTGGAGGACATAAGGGTAACGCGAAGGAGTCATGAAGCATGGACCAAGAGACTGGGGTGTCCATAGATCTGAAATAGCGAACCAAACAAACCATTTAAGGAAACTCGAAACTTGGGCAGCGCTGCTTCACCGCCTGAGGCCCCAGGCAGCTAACTCACTTGCGTAGAGCTTCCGCCTCGAGAGCTCCGTGTCTCTGCTCCGCTTCCTTCACCCGATTCCCTTCTTCTCTATCCTCTAATCTATATCCTCTTCTCACTCTCGGGACTCACTTTCATAACTCACGATGTTCATTGCACGATCCGAATATGGTAAGCTTCGTCACCTTTCTTGTGTAGAGGCATCGCTAACAGCTACGAACAGACCGTGGAATCAAGTACGCATCCGTTTCCTGACGTCGTCTCCCATATCCCAAGGTCCCAATCTGACAATGAACACCCTTATAGCACCTTCTCCCCAGAAGGTCGTCTGTTCCAGGTAGAATACTCTCTCGAAGCTATCAAGCTTGGTTCCACAGCGATTGGTGTACGTCCAACTCCAGCCTCCCTGCCGTTTTCTCATTTATCTCCATCGTGATTGCATACCGGGCTATGAGATCTCTTCGTTGGAGGGGCCCCAGTCAACCATAAGGTGGAATCCGTCCCATGCTGACAAAGGCCTAGGTCGCAACATCGGAAGGAGTCATCCTCGGCGTCGAGAAGCGCGTGACATCCACCCTGCTGGAGGCATCGTCCGTAGAGAAAATTGTCGAAATTGACCAGCACATCGGGTGTGCAATGTCCGGTCTGCAGGCCGATGCCCGTAACCTGGTGGAGCACGCCCGTGTCGAGTGCCAGAACCACGCCTTCCACTACGCCGAGCCCCTGCGCGTTGAGAGTACCACACAGGCCATTTGCGACCTGGCCCTCCGCTTTGGAGAGAGCGGCGATGACGAGGAGAGTGTCATGAGCAGACCTTTTGGTGTGGCTTTGTTAATTGCCGGTTATGATGAGGACGGGCCGCAGCTGTACGTGGAATTGGAATTGACGCGCTGTGAACAATGCTAATGTAACCTATAGATATCACGCCGAGCCGTCGGGTACATTCTACCGGTATGATGCTAAGGCTATCGGCTCTGGAAGCGAGGGTGCGCAGGCGGAGCTGCAGAACGAATACCACCGCTCTTTGACGCTCGCCGAGGCCGAGACGCTGGTTTTGAAGACTTTGAAGCAGGTCATGGAAGAGAAGCTGGATTCTAAGAACGTCCAGTTGGCGAGCGTGACCAAGGAGAAGGGCTTCCGCATCTACGGTGATGAGGAGATGGGCCGGGCTGTTGCGCAGCTCGAAAATCAATAAATGACTAGCGAGTTTGGCGGTTATGCCTAGATGAAGCAGCTCGATGTCTCTTCTTTATTGTTGAATGGATGAAAAATGTAATCATCTCGGCCAACACGTAGACTGTCATCCTCTTGAGAGATCGATCTAACAAGCCCTATAGGGCTGACACATAAGTACGGGCATGACTAGGGATATTGCCATGGGAATCGAATGATTTTGATGGGTATAAATCGGAATGATACACCGTCATCGACTGGACTACCGGATCTTGTATACACAAGGCTTTAGCACCTGAGCCTCTTGCTCAGGCGTCATACCAATATCAGCGTCAGTCTTCTTCTCGACAAACCGCTTCTTATCCCCCTTTGCACCCGGGGCCGGTGCAGCAGAAGCATGCTTGCCCTTCGTCGGAGTCCAACCAGCCTTTACAAACTCCATCTTCACAAACATCTTGTTGGACTTGTCCAAAGTCTCCTGCTTCAGCACAAAGCCACGGGTCTTGAAGACCTCCACAAGCGCCGAGATATCCGTCTCATCGTTGTCGGCCGGGCGGGCATCTTCAGCGAAGATATCCGCCTCATCCAAATCGGAATCAGCATCGCCGCCCTTGTCGCCCTTTTTCTTCTGCTTCTTCTGCTGGGTCTTGCTAAGCGGCTTCTGCGCTCCGATCTGCGACTTCTTGCGCGTCACTTTGCCGAATCGACTCTTGACCTCGCTCACCCAGACTCGCCTTTGCCATCGCCACGCAGGACACGCCACGCTTCCTCGACGAAGGAAACCCAGTTCGTTCCCATCAGACTCAGACAGAAGATGGCCACGTCCACGGACCCGTCTTCCAGAGGAAGCTTAGAGATATCAGCTTTGGTGATAAGAGGGTCTGGGGCCTGGAGATCGTAGCTGTTGAGCTTCAGCTTCAGCTTTTTAGCCGACGGAGTTAACGCGCGCGCAAGTCCGGCGTCACCACAGCCTAAATCGGCAATGGTGCATAGCCCACTAGGTCGGCGGGGGAGAGGCAAAGGCTTGTTCGGGTCAGGCTTTTGGCCTTTTCTGGGCATAGGAATGGCACCACGGCGCCGAACGGCCTCGATGTAGCCATCGACCGGGTTAGAGGGCCAGGATTCCTTCACCTGGCGGGAGAAACCGGCGTGGTATTCGTCGAAGAGCTCGGGGTTTGCGTTGAACAGCTCCACCGCTTTGGAAGAATCGGTGGTATACAGGGTTTCATTCAGGTGGCGGAACCGAGACGAGATCAACTTCTGGCGCATCGCCTGCTGGAGGGGTGTAAGGGTTGCGGACGCTGCTGGTATGGGCGGGGCGAGTGATTGAGCAGGAGCGGAAGTCCCAGAAGACGCAGGAGCTGCATCCTTCTCCTGGACCTTGTCTTCCTGGCTGCTCGTGTCCTTGTTCTTCCTGTTCCTCTTTTGCTTCTTCGATGGCTTTCCGTCTTCTTGACCCAGCTCGGCGTTGGCGGTCTCTGGAGCATCGTTCGTCACATTCGTAGGTTCTGGCGCAGATGCCTGCTTTTCCTTTTGCAGCTTCTTCTTCTCCCATGGCTTCAACGAGGCGTCTGCAGCTCCGGCACTGGCACGCTTTCCAGGCTTGGGTCCGGAGTGGCCCTCGATGTGTCTCCGATACATCTCGTCGACATTGCCAGAGGTCACACGGTCGTTACCGCGCTTGCGCTTGTTGTTGTTCTTCGTATTGGGCGTCGGGGCATCTTTGCCTTGGGGCTGATCTTTGGACTGCGACGCCTCGGTCTGCTGTGTGAGCGCAGAGGTCGGGACGGACCATCCTGGGACGGCAAACATGTTTGCTGTATGAAGCTTTAAAAGCTTCTTTCGTCGGCCGTAATTAACCGTGGACAGCAAAGTTTGGGTCTTGGGAAGCAATTGATCTCCGCAGAAAAAAAAAAGTTGGGAAAATTTCCATCTCCGCAACTGGTAATACATAATGTGACAAAACTTACAATACATACTTCAACCTTCGAATCCTCAGGCATCACCAGTTCCATACATTTTGATCATCAACTTTGAGCCTTGCTGCCTTGTATAACTATGTATAGATCGGAGTAGTTAACTAATTAGTTAGTTATGAAATTATAACTAGTTGCATTTTGCTAATCAAGTGGATGTGTGCCAGGTCATGTTCGTGTTGGCCAGTCCAGATTGATAGAAGCTCAGGGGCGGGATCCTACCTTAACTGACCCAGTAAACATGAAAATAAGTTGGGTTGTACAAGAGAACCGGTTCGGATGATCTGCACAGCTTTGTTTGTGGTGTGGGGTTCAATGCTTCCCCAATTACCCATTTTATCTCTATCTTCCTCCTTGCCCCCACAACTTCAATGACCTCAGATGTACTTTCCACGCCATGACTGACAATTCCCAGATGGGCCTCCCAGGCCTCTCTGTTGAGAGCTCCGATGTACCTCTGAAGGCTTCAGGTTCTCGAAGGATGCCGAAGAAGCGGACTAAAACTGGATGTTTGAGTACGCTGTGTTGAATTGACCCCTAAAGCTACTTTATTGACCTATGATAGCTTGTCGTAAACGCCGCATCAAATGCGGCGAGGAGAAGCCGATATGCAGCAACTGCGTCAAATCCAAGCGCAACTGCGAGGGCTATGCTCAGCGGGTGATCTTCAAGAATCCTCTAGGTATCTTCGGATCCTATGGTCCACCTCAATTCCAGGACCCGCAGATGCTGCAACACCAGATGCGAGTCCCCTTAATCAATGATCACGGACATCTCCCGGTTCAGCAGGCCGCTGCCGCTGCTGCTGCTGCTCAACATCCGATGTTAGCTCCGCGACCCATTGATGCCGCGACAATGGGACATCGTAACTTCCTGGCGCCTAACTCCGACCTATCGGATCCAGCCCAAGCTATCAATGCGCCTCAGTTCTACTATCCGACCCCACCGGTACAGGATCCTCGCGCTTGGCTAGCACAGCCAACGGAGCAGGATGGGCAGGAGTCCATACCCTCGACCGCCGTCGATTACTCGCGGTTCCAGACTTTCCAGACTCCTCCTGCTTCTAATGAAGCTGGTTCCCAGTATAATCGGGTGAGCTTGAAGCACGAGGCCGACGCTCAATACCCGCAACCAATTACCAACGAGGTGGGCTTTGCCCGTCGAGACTTTACTTCAGCGTCCATACCCCCAGATGCTGACGGCTCGACATGGTACAAGAATGACGAAACCAACTTAGACCCTCCGGTATGTAATTATTCCAAATTGTTTATTCAAAGTCTCGGTGCTAATTTTAAACGTAGACGAAACTGCCTTCTGGCCTCATATACCATCATTATCAGCAGCAACATGAACAGCCCTCTCGGCAGTTTGATCCAACCGCACAATTCATCCCCCAGTCGCGGACACAAATTATATACTTGGAAGACGAAGCGGAAGATTATTACGATGTAGAATCCGACGACGGTATGATGGATCAGACCGAGGTGGAGGGCTTCAACCAGTTAAGCTTGGTCATGGCCTCTGCAAACCACGACGACGGTCGGCTTCGCTCCTTCACTACTCACTTGAACGAGCCCAATGTTCTCGCCTCTTATTACCCATCTTTCGGCTCGTCCCCTCTCAACAATCCCAAGACAGCCCGTATTTTCGCCCATTTCATCCATTCTACCGGCCCCTCTTTGTCAATATTCGAACGACACCCGGTAGACTCGTCGATTGTTCTGGGAGACCAAGTGTTACCCGCACAGCAAGGCCTCTGGACATACACGCTTCCACTCAAAGCCATGGAGCACCCGGCACTCATGCAGGCCATTCTAGCAGTCAGTAGCTTACATATTGCATACCTGCAAGGTGTTCCCACTACAGTCTCTCTCAAGCACTATCATTATGCCTTGAAACGCATTGGTCGTGCCGTTGGCCTCCCGCTCCGGCGCAAGCAAATTGGAACCTTGGCGGCTACAATGCTTCTCGGCTACTACGAGGTCATCTCTGCCGATCACTCCAAATGGAATAGCCATGTTGCCGGTGCTGCTCAGCTGATTAAAGAGATTGACTTTGCTCGCACTACTCGAGATCTTCGGGCTCACCGACGACGAGCCATTGAGCAGCGACGCCAGATGGGTTGGAGTAACATGTCTATGTACTATCCCGCCTTTGGCAGTGACATTACTGAAGATGATCCCTTTGCCGAAAAGGAAGGCAGCATTGATGAGGTTTTCATCGGGTCCCTTCTAGGCAGAACAGTCAACTACGACCGGTTTGGACTCGTCGAAGATGGACAGGCACGTACTCCCAAAAGACACTTCTCGCGCAAGGACATTGAGAATTTCCGAATTCAATGTGACTTGTACTGGTGGTACACCAAGCAGGATGCCTTTCACAGTCTTATTAGTGGGGACAAACTTTTGTAAGTTCAATTCTCTTCGTCGTCGAGTGCATTACTGATATAAATTAAGCATGCCCTACTACTTGCAGGGACAGTGTCCGCCACGAGCAGGGATGGGCCGGATCGATGCCATTTACGGTTCAGCTGATCATCTCTGGCTCCTACTAGCTCGGGTGACTGACTTTGGATATCGGGACCGGAAACGGAAGCTGAAAGCTCTTCGTGCCGCTGGCACTGACTGGAGGCCTGGGCCTGGGATGTTCAAATTCATGGCTCGCTTTAGTAAAAGCGATCCCAACAAAAGATCACGGCCACCAGATGGACCCCCGACTGGCTTTTCTAATCCTCCAGCTGGACATGGTCCAATATCTGGACCTCCTCCGGGACCTTCGCGGGGAGGTTCTTTACCTCAAGGTGCCGGGCCTCTCCCTCAAGATGGTTCTCCCATGTACGGGATGATTCCACCCCAAGGACCAACTCGTCTCCCGTCAGGATTTGTAGATGATCGTCGCACAAAGCAAGAGCCACCTGAAGAAGGGGGTTCAGAGGACTTTACATATACCGAAGCGGAGGGGGAATGGGAGGAAATCCTGCTCGCCATGGACACATATGTCCAGCGGTTAGGCCGAGATTTCCAGCCTCTCCCAGCAGATGTCACGACTGTCATTTCAACTCCATTTGGACCAGCACTCCAGTATCGGACGCACACGATTGCCGTTATCTGGGGATATTACTACACTGCTCGAATTCTACTCACCCGTCTTCACCCCTCCATGCCCCCGGCCATGATGATGGCCGCCGGGGTGGCCGCCTCAATCACAGCGGAATATGCGCAGACCATTGGGAGGATCGCCGCAGGCATTTACTACCCGCAGCGCTACAATCTCAAGGCTGGGAGCCTAAGCCCAACACTCGGTTCGTCTTTAATGGAGATGACAATTCCACTATTCTTCGCCGGAGTGCAATATGTGGATCCCACACAGCGAGTCTGGACGATCGCAAAGCTGCGAGATATCTGTCGCTTGACAGGTTGGAAGACCTCCGAGGCTATTGCCGGTGGCTGTGAAAAAGCGTGGATCGTCGCAGCCAAGAATGGTCGTGGGCCACCTTACGAGCGAAGCTTCGAGCCTGAACGTGAACGTCATGTAAGTCTAACCTTGGTCCATTAGTCATTAGTTCATGCTGATTGTGTAACCATACAGGCACAGGATGTCCTTACTCGACTGGATGTAGAACAGTCCAGCGACCGGCGCTTTGTCACTGTAACGGGGCCGGATCGAGCTTATTTGGCAATGGGGCTATTAAGTTTGGAGGGTGATATGCAAAATTTGGAGTTGTAGGATTGGGCGAGATTCCCATGTACCTACATTAGGCACGCAATGATATACAGTAGCGTGACGGCACAGGTACTTTAGTATATAAACACTGTTCTGTTCAAAGTAGTTGTGTACTACTAAATGAACTAAGTGGCTGAGCCTCGATTTTCCCCACTTGCTCGTCATCATCGGCTTCTGCCTGACACTTTCTACCTTTGCTGAGCTGAAGCTGAATCTTTCTGCTTTTCTCCTCTACGCCCATATTCTTCTCGTGCCCTCTCATCCTCTTATCTGGTCAACCCCCATCACTCCCGTGGTTCCTCGCTTTTGCCCCCCACCTTGAACGGGCCGCGAGTCAGCCGCCCTCGTCATCCACGGTTCTACCCTCCTCTGTGTACAAGGTGATCGACCGCAGTAATGTCTCGCTATGACGATTACCGTTCGTCGACAGGGACACTGGACTCCCACGATCGTTACGACCGTTATCGTGGCCCACCCGTGGCTGAAAGACCCCGCCATGCCGAGGACGAGCGATTCGAGTTCCGCCTGCGCGAAGAAGACCGATATGGCCCTCCTGCGCGAGCCCCTGGTCGCCGATACGACGATGAGCACCTGGTTCCTACGTCCGGTCCTCTTGTGGCGCATGATCGCCGCCGCCGCGATGCAAGTCCCCCATTTACTCGGCCCCGTTTACTTAGGCGCCAGTCCTCTTTGGACACCTTTGACCGCGTCCCTCGTCGCAGGAGGGAGGAGGCTCGCGATCGTGCCCCACGCATGAGGCCTATACCTACTGCTCCGCGGCCGCCTCGGGCGTCGCCAGGCCGCTATCGTGAGCGTGAAATTTATGAAGATATTCGCATCGCTGAGCCTGAATACTACGGCGACGAGGAATATAGAGATTTGGGTGATCGAGAGCGTATGGATCGTCGTCATCGCTCAAGCAGCGATGCGAGGCGCCGGCATCATGAGGAGAAGCCCTATCCGCGCAAAGGCAAGACTCGCATCCCACGCAAATGGGTGCATATTCACGCCATTCTGGATCTTGGGTATCCGTTCAAAGAAGAGGTATTTGCACGTTTGTGTGCATTGACATAGGGACGGCTGCTGACCTGGATAGGATGAAACGATTGTTATCCAGAAAGCCTTATCCAAAGATCAGATCGACGAGGTGATCAGCCTGAGTCGAGAGTTCCGGCGACCTGCCCATGCCCAGATGGAAAGTACGTTGCTGCCCAGAAGGATTATCGTGCGACAACCAGGAACTGACCGCACCCTAGCCGAATATCTCCGTATACGTTCTCCCTCTCCCGTTCGACAATTGCCGCGCGAGCGAGTCACTACGGAGCATTTGGTCGTTGATCCCCACTCTCACCGTTCGCCTCGCTCAAGCCACGAGGCCTTTATTGTGGAGGCGTCGCCATCCCGCACTCCAGACTACGAGTATGACTATGAAGATGTTATTGAGAGACCCAGAAGAAGGCATACCATCTCCCGCCCACGGTCAGTGTCCGTGCATGGGCGCCGTCATGCATCATCTCCTATTCGATTTATTGAGCCACGGGAGTATGTCGAGGAACGCGTTGGGACGAGCGGTCATTCTGGATCTTTGGTTCTAGTACGCCCTCGACACAGCGAGCACGATGAATATATTCGCGACCTCGAAGAGGAAACCAGGCTCTTGCGATTGGAGAGACAGGGAGGCATTGAGATCACGCGACAGCGCGAGACGGACATTATTGACGACAAGGGCAACGAGGAGGAGGTCACAGAGATTCGCCGCTCGGAGCGCAGAGGTAACATGCACCGTTTGTCTATTGGCTTGATCTACATGCTAACATCCTGATGCTAGAACCCAATTCAAGGGTGATGAGGGCCATGCTGGCCACTTTGACCTAGACTACGGAGTTTGGCAGGAATTGGCAAGGAATTGGCGACGATTCATGATTTTACGAAATACCATGCTATTTTGGGCATTTATTCTCCTTGTATTTTTTACACAGATTTCATTATCAATGAACTAGTTACTACGTACAATGCCATTAATAGATGCCTTAATTAGAAACCGTGGCGGTGCGGTGGGGCGGTGCGTCCAGGAGAGCGGGATGTATCGTCGTAGCTCCTCACTCCTTGGATTATTGTCATTCTCTATCCCTACGCCATCATGGATCGAGTGCAGGCATTCGGTAAAACCTTCAGGTGAGTACTGTCTCCTCTCCTATCTCATGGCCCTTCCATATCGGCCTTCTAGATCATGGTCTGTGTACTGACTCCGTTTTTGCTTCTACGAATAGCGCTAGCTTCACGCCTTTTGCGCAGCGCACCCAGCAGATGATCAAGGAGCAGCTGGGCCAGGCTGAAGATAAGACCCAACTGCCCGATGAGTACCTCGAACTCGAGAAGCGCGTCGATGCGCTGAAGCTTGTCCACCAGAAGTTGTTGTCGGTGACGTGAGTGTTCCACCCCCAGCTTGTCGGCTATGCTCCTTGCAGGATACCGCTGACACCTCCCGTGTATAGCTCCCAGTACTCCAACGAGGCCTATGATTACCCTCCCAACATCCGCGAATCCTTCAATGACCTCGGCCGCACAATCAACGAGAAGGTCACGCTGCTCTCGCAGGCCAGCACCCCCGCTGAGGCTCAGGCTGCGCTGACCGCACCGCCCTCCGCTAAGCCGCAGCCCAAGACCTTCAACCATGCGATCGCCCGCGCCTCGCTCGCCGGCTCCCAAACTCTTATGCAGAGCACCGAGGGCGAGGACCCGCTCGCCTCCGCACTGGAGAAGTATGCCTTGGCCGAGGAGAAGGTCGGCGAAGCCCGACTCGCTCAGGATGCTCAGATCCAATCGCGCTTCCTGGCTGGCTGGAACACCACCCTCAACACCAACTTGATGTTCGCCGCCAAGGCCCGTAAAAACGTTGAGAACGCCCGTCTCACGCTGGACTCGGTTAAGGCTGCCAAGAAGGCGGCCGCCAAGGGCGATTTGGATAACCTGAGCGAGGATGCCCGTGCCGAGATTGAGCAGGCGGAGGATGAGTTTGTAGGCCAGACTGAGGAGGCTGTGAGCGTGATGAAGAACGTATGTTTTCTTTCTATCCTTATGTGCCTCCGATCCACCAATGCTGACACCAAATCTCCTCACTCTAGGTTCTTGATACCCCTGAGCCCCTGCGCAACCTGGCCGATCTGATCGCCGCCCAGCTGGAATTCCACAAGAAGGCCTACGAGATCCTCAGCGAGCTCGCCCCGACTGTAGATGCTCTGCAGGTAGAGCAGGAGGTATGTTTCTCGTCTGTGGGCGACACACCAACTACATCTAACGTTTATCCAGGCCAGCTACCGCAAGAGCCGTGAAGGCGCGTAAGCCTAATTCTAGCGTCTTTCTGTTTCTTTTTCTCTTCTTTTTCTCTTGTGATCCCGCTTAGTCCGGGGCCGTTAGTTATTTGTATCTAAACCACCCTTTCCCTCTGCGCCATCCCAAGGGATCACTTTTATGATATTTTTGTATTGGCGGAGTATATTGACAATGTCCAGCTTTATTGATGGCTCATAAACCGTGCAACTCTGTATATTGTGTTGTTGTATACTTCGTAGTCCAGACCGCCCTGAGGCCTCAGGCACTCAAGTCCCGCTAGCTCCAGGAGCTCCGACATTCGACGCCGCTGCAACTTGTCCGGTCTGTTCAACGCCCTCGAGCCATATTTCTTTCCTTGATAACTCACAGGAGGAAGTAATATAAGTCCTCTCTCCTCTTTGTGACTTGGAACATTCACAACCACATCTCCAAACGGGTCTTCAAACGACATCCCGATCTCCGACTCGAAACCGCATCCCGCTTTCCGTCATTAGACGTCTCGTTCACGCGCAGTCGACTGGTTTTCCTTGAGCGCACACTCTTTGATATTCTTGATATACCAGTCCATTTCCATCCCGGCCCTCAATTGAGACAGCCATCGGCATCAACGCTTCGGAGAAAGACCGGCTCTTTGAAGGTTTCTTGAAGGACACAGCAATACAAAATGGCAAGCGGGTATGTCCTACCTGAAATGCGATGGATAGGACACGATCTGCGGAGTATCAGGCCGGAACCTTCAACTCTGATCCTAGATCATGACCTTCCATCCCAGCACAAGCATTGGAGTACTAACGCAGCATACAGTTGGAGTCTCATCATCGGCCTCATCATCGTCGTGGCCGCCTCCCTAGCCGCCTGGTTCTTCAGTCCAAAGGGCGAGAACCTGACGTAAGTCCACCTACCACCACCGATATCCATAACTAACATATCCCAGGGTCTGGCGGAGTACGCTTATTCTCTCAATTGTTTCCTGTTACTTGATGTGGGGTATGTTTTCCGTCTGTTCTTGATGCGAGATCCATAACTAATATATATCCAGCCATCGTCTTCTTGGCTCAGTTGCACCCGCTCATTGCACCCAAGAGGGCTGATATCCGCCCTGACCGTGTACCGTCATAATGGCTGCGCTCGTTTCCTCGTCGTTTTGATACTTTGTTCTGGACTGGGGTGATTATGATGACTTTTACCGCGTGACATACCCTCTGAATTTCGAGTTCGAGCTGGATTCGCGATAGAGTGCGATTGCGATTCTTGGGCTGAGACACTTACTGGAATTTGTGCACTTGGTTGCGGGTGTTTTGTATAGCTTTTTTTCTGCATCTAAGGTTACTTTCTATTTCGTGTTCGTACCCCTGTAGTGCTTGGTTTTGGAATAGTTGACTATGGATCAGGTCCACACGCCTATTATTCAGTATCTGCAGATATTATCCCATCAGCCATGACCACATCAGATCATCTATCCAACCCCAACAGCACCTAGAATAACTCTCTGCACCGCCCACCGTGCAATCTGCCCCGCAACCGCAACAGCCACCGCACGCAGATACCCACACCCAAGCAGGATATAGAGCGCCTCGATATTGCTCAGCAGAACAAGATGTGTATCCGCAACACCCAGCGACAACAGCGACGCAAGCAGGCCAAACAGACCAGTCACATACCGCGTGGGTAAATAGGGCCGCAGAGACGACTCGGCAGCCGCGAGGAACGATTCCAGAAACGAGGGTGACGTGGAGTCCCGGTTTGAAGATAATGCCGCTTTCGATGCGCCCATGTCTTTCCTAGCTCCTAGATTCCCGGCTTGCACATCGCTCAAGTTGCTGTTACCGCTGCCATCGGCGCCCCAGATTACTAGAAGGATTGGGAAGAGCTTTGCGCAGCTGCTGACTAGCAGGGCTGTACTGATTGCTGTTGGGCTTGCGGCTGTTGGGGGTGGGAGGGGTCGGATGTTTTGGGGCGGAGCTGTTGAGGCGCGTCGGAGGGGTGGTGGGCGTGGTGCTGTGATGGGTGCACCTGGCGGAAGGAGTGATGGTTCTGGGGAGATTGGGTCGTTCGAGGGAGGATTGGGAGTAATTCTTGTATGAAGCGCAGCTGCGCCTAGACTAAGCTGCGGCTGTGTTTGTGTGGTCGATTGCGACGGAGGTGACGCCTTGATTGTAGGTGTAGGAGGGCCTGATGCAAGCGGGGTGGTGTTGACTCCGCTGGTCGCGGCATAGCGCCGGGACTTGGGGACCAGTATCGAGGCAAGGAGGCGAACTGTGAGGTGATGTGCGATTGTCGCTGCGGCGTTCAGGGTCAAGAAGAAGAAATATTGCACGATGATCGGGGCGCGCGCGACAAAGGTCGTGGCGAGCGATGGGTCCTTTTCGAGGCGGGCCCAGGTCAGATAAACATCGAAAAGGAGGAGAAGAATGCCCAGGCGAATGATTGACCGCTTAAGAAGGGTGCGATTAGCTTGGTGGTTCTGTAATGCTGGATGGGACTGTGCTCACGTCAAATCGGTTGTCATCGCGTCCAAGTCGGTTGAACAGGAGATGGCGATAGACCTATAGCGGGTGCTTGTCAGCTGTGATACTCTCGCAAGTTATGTCACAATCCATACCTGTGGCTTGATGAGCACAAGGTCGATGAAGATCACAACAAAGTCATATTCAACGTATTTGTCGGCGAAGCGTTGGCAGCGCGGACACTGGGTCAATCGCACGCCTTTGCCCTGGGAGCGGTCATCGGCACGACTGTAGGCGCTATACAGGTGCGAGACCGGATATGAGCACTCGATACAGATGGGCATCGTGGCTCATCCATGGGTGAGTTGCAAGATGCGAATTCCCGACGGGTGTCGAGGATCGGCAGGAGCCAAATGAGGTGGGACCGATTCTATACATCTCTTCCACTTCCACTTACACTTCAACACAATCAGTGTTCCAGCAAATAATAAAACATTTTTAGTTAGAAAGGAGTAATGCTTGAACAGGATATATTTGGTTATTGCTTCTATACTTGCCGCAATACGGCTATTTACACCGGGGAATTCTACCTTCACTCTATATCAATCGACAACACTCTTGGTGTCCGCCCAGCTCGGCTGTATCATCCTGCACACGGCTTCATAGTCCTGGAACTTCTGCATATCCTCCGGCAGCCCGGGTGTGGTCCAGAACATGGTCCAGTTGCTGTCAGAGAGCTTCCAGCTGCCACACGACCGCTCGAAATACCATTTATTAACCGGGTTGTCTTTGCGACTACGCCAGCAGACCCCATTAGGGAAGCATGAGCGCACCATAGCATTGAATACCACGTCAGCAACTCCACCTGCTCCCTGGCTGCGCTTGAGGACCGCGAATTTGTCCAGATATGGAACCATGCGGGCGGCGCTCTCCTCACTACCGTCATCAACAACGCCCGGTGGTGTTTCCCATGTGAGAATCGCACCACCTTCGTATTCTCCGGCAATGATGAGTCCGGCAATACGGTCATTGACTCGTTCCAGGTAGTTCTGTACATCAAGCTTGCGGTCGAATGAATCTTCGATAAGATGAACGAGACGGGGCAGGTCGATAGAGGGATCATTCAGTTGCACACGCTTCCCCTGAGGAGTCCACATCTGCACCCATGGGTTCGGAAGAACGGTCAAGGGCATTCCTCGCTTGATGAAGGTAGTGTGAGAAGTGAAAGGGCTGATCGCGCTGGTCCCGCCATTGGCAGCACCACGACGTCCTGGAGGTAACGATGATGAGAGGAGAGGTTTGTCTGTGAGGAGACTGTGGATGAGAGGGTTGCGCTGGCGACGAGTGCCAACTGCAGACAGGTCCGACGCATCTGTCTGTGGTGTGCGGGCGGAATTGGCGACCTCCTGTGGGGATGTGATAATACCGGACGAAGTAGACGGCAGCATGGCCAGAGTCTGCCGAGATAGTCGGAGATTGTCCATGTGGCCATCAAGCACATGGCCTATCGCCTGGGCACCAGGTAGCTGCTGCGACTGTCCTGGAAGAGGTGAGGCTACCTCTCGATCCGCGAACATAGAGAAGGGATTGCTCTCCAAAATGGCCGACGCTGGTCCGGGGTCCTTGCGAGCAATTGTTGTATTTTCCTCTCCGGCTAGAGACCTTCGCGTCTCATTCAACTCCTCCTCGATTTCATCATACTCTTGCTCCATGTTGATGAAAACATGTGATGATTGAGGTCCTCTGAATGCGGGAATGCCTCCCGATGGGTGCAGAAGAATCACTCGATCCAGAGCAACCTCCTTCTGTAAACCGCTGACCTTTTCCGCGGTGACTGTGGGGTCTTCGTCGGGGTCCGGAGAGATAGCCAGCCCGGCAAATTCCTTTGTCAAAGCTATGACAGCCTCGTTCGCGGTCACTGGAACAGCCTTTGGGTTCTCCTCCAAGTACGCAATCGGTGTGACAATGACGACGTGTCCATTGCGTAGGGGACTCAGCAGACTCTTCCGAGACATGACCGTGGGTTGATTGGAACCATTCTCTGAAAGCGATAATGCCGAGTCCAGGCGGAATGCCTTAGAGTCAGGCTGTTCATCAACTGCCGCCGAGATCCGATTAGCCTGCTCAATGGCAACTTGTCGCACCACAGCACTGTCATCTATCTTCCCCGGGTCGATAACGACACAGCACGCCATACCCAGCCGAACGAGTTGCGAAAGGGTCTTAGCCACCCCTGTGATGGTTGCATCATCGAGAGATTGAGGCGTGGTGATCTTGATCAGCGCCATATGCAGTCGCTCAGCCGGCTCTTGTCCGCGGGGTGCTGGGGTTGTGTCTTGTCGAAACACTGGACTGTCATAAATGGCTCGAGAGGCTCCATAGAAAGAGCCCAAATTTACCCCAGACGGTAAGGATTCTGTAATGGACTCTTTGTAGAGTTCCTCCCCCGGCTTTGGATCTGACTTGGGAGGGCTAGCTTTGAAGCGAGACAGGTATTGCTTTGCTTCGCGCTTGGTCGCAGCAGAGTTGAGCAGACTCAGAAAGAATTCCTTAATCGAGGAGTTGTGTTATTATATGATTCTGTTTCGTTCAATCCCAGCACATGCCTTATCGAGTAGCTTTTCTTTGGCGCGACGCCCTAATCCTTCGTGATTGTGGCAAGTGTTGGAGAACTCGGCGATCTGCTGAGGACGAAAGAGCGATTGTGCCGGGCGCACAATGGTAGAATCATAGGAGCGAGCGACATTTTGCTATAAGCGAGTGCGTTAGCTTCCTGATCGTGATAGCTGTGGCATTGAGTATAGGACCTTCACTAGCGAGGACTGGGCAGTCCGCGGCCAGTTGAGAGCCCGGGAGCTCATAATTGGGCGCCAGCACCACCGCGGCAGTGGCAGGGAGGGAGAGCAACCTCAAGACTGTCAACAAAAGGAGGGCCAGCTCATCTCAAGGAAAGAAAAAAGTGGAAGAGTCGGAGTCAGTGAGAAAATGCGGGCATGACGCATCCTCGGCTACGATTCACCGCCTGATGATCTTTCGGCACTCATAGTGTTCGGACTCTAGGGATATTGGCCGGTCGAACTGGTGTCGGCCAATGCTAATTGCTTGTAGAATGGTATTGTAGTTAACTTTGACTTAGATAGTGCCTTGTTGGTCATAGAATTGGTGAATTATATAGTATCATCCAAAAGTAGGTGAGGAAATGTCGGGCTCGGGTGGGACAGCCCTACTTGGAACAAAAGTCCGAAGATTGACGAATTATGGATGAAGGACATCCTTGGCCTTGTGATAATTATAGTTCTCCACGCTTTGATGACAGAGTCTGCATGCTTCTGACTTGACTAACGAGCTAGCCCTGGAATTAATGTATGCGTAATGCAGTAGTAGGATGGTTCTATTGGCGTATGTAGACTGTGGTCCATTTCTACACAGTTTGTTCAGCATCCTGCAGGCGTGATCAATGCATGTCATAGTGTGTAGTCACTATTCAAAGAGTCACACAGAGATCTCTAAAGCTGATTATCTAACTAGACATCGAGTGTCTTCGATCTTTTTTGGGTATGTCATTGCACCGATTCTAACTAGAACCCTATAGGTCAAACTCCTCTTCAAATGTGCTCTTTATCAATTATCTTTATAATTTCAAGAAAACCTACTCAATGGTTGCTTGATGCTATCTTAGGCTCGATCTAAACAATGACTATATGGCAATCTAGATGGATAGAGGGAGTAGATACCTGATCCCATCACTGCAAAGCTCTACTATACTTATTGCCTCGGTAGTAAGCGGTATATTAAAGTTCACCCCAACTAAGACTGCACAATAATGATCATTTCCAATATCATGATATGATTGCATTAGATCCAGCTTCTAGTCTTCTAAAGGTAACTTAGAAGCACACCATTCCCCGCCAAGGCGGTCACCAGAGATACATGGCGGTACCACCCGTCGCAGGGTGAAGGCGGGCACTGGTGAAGTACCTCGGAGGTCTTTTCCTGCCACTTCCTTTCACTTTAGCAATCTTTTCACTTTTTACTCCAGGAACACAACTTTACTTCTGTTCCTATTTTGACACTTTCAAACAAAGTACAGAGTATGTCAAACTATTTCATTCTCTTTTGAGAAAACCCCTGCTTTTGCCCCAACCCTACTCTCGTTCTCATTTCCATCCCCATCTCCATCCGACCGCTGCCCCTCCTTGCGCACACTACCCGCAAGTCCGTGTCGCAAAATTCTTATCAGGAGAGAGCAGTCGCTAAGAGCAAAGTCCCAGACGAGACAGATCTCTGGTCGGTTGGCTGTTTTGCCTGACGTCAATCTAGCCTTGACTTGCATAGAGACTAATCCACACCAGTCTAGATTTGTATCCCTCGATCCCCATCGACGCCACCAAGCTGGGTCCCTTGCAACCCACTGTGGAAGTGTCTCTTACCCACATCAGAGCATTCCAATTTCACCGTGTCCAATTCTCATATTCCTTCTCTTGATATCCAAATTCCCTCGACTCGAATATGTCTGACCCCAGCGAGCGCCCTTCGGAGTCCATGCCCGGCCCTGACACGTCCGGGTTGAAACCGCTGTCCAATGCGGAGGATATGCCCCTGTCAAACCCGAGCAACAGTGAGCTGTCTCGTATCATGAGCCGCGCCGGTATTATGCTGCCCAATGGTTTCCCTCTCGAGGACGGCGAGGATGACGACGACGAGGTAGATGAGGACTACGTCGCGGTCGACCAGGATGACGCCAATGACCTCCCATATTGGTTCCGCCGTCCCCCGACTCATCGCCGTACCAAGTTGGATGAATTGCACCCGTTCGTGCAGCTGCTGTCGACGTCCAATGTTGAAGATTGTGTGCAGGTGGAGAATGCGTTCCCGGAGCCGGAGCGTTGCTCGCGTGACAAGGTATGGAAATCACCCGTCAAGGAAATATCATAGCAGAATGTATACGGCATGCTCGACCAGGGAAGCTGCCGCGATCGACTGAAGATCATCAAACGCCCGAGATAAGAAGTCGGAGCATCGTTTTGCTAACTCGGTTTCGAAAATCAGTTCATTTACCGCTTGACCAGGTGCCCCGAGCTCAGCCTGGGCCTTTTCACTTTGCCCGTCATTGAAGAAGACAAGCCCAAGCCCCGCGCAACTCTTGTCGGACATATTATTGCCACCCGCACTTCGGGGCCCTGTGTGACTGACGGGTCGATGAAGCTTCCTAAGAACTGGTCAAGTGAGCGCTGGACCTTTGAGGACGGACAACCCGTCGGTCATGAGGAGGGCGGCGGTACCATTGCCATCCACTCACTGGCCGTGCTGCCCGAACACCAGGGCAAGCAGGTCGGTAGCACTCTGATGAAGTCGTACATTCACCGTATCCGGGAGGCCCAGATTGCCGATCGGATCGCAATCATTGCTCACGATCACCTTGTTCCTTTCTATGAATCGTTCGGTTTCGAGTCTCGCGGCCCTAGCCAGTGCCAATTCGGTGGTGGTGGCTGGACGGATCTGGTACGAATATCCCTTCTATTGAAATTGCGGATTTGACTAACTTGGGAATAGGTTCTGGAGTTCGGCTCCGAGCAATAGGCTTCCATATCTCTTTCTTTTTATTTGCATCTTCCCGGCGTGGACCGTGTGTGCCTAGGTGGTCGTTCTGCCGATTCGGTTCGTTTTGTTATGACCTTTCTTTTTCTCGTATCATGTCCCTAGTTATGCCCGTTCATGTCCGGTCATCGGTTTTGGTCTTCATGTTTGAAAGAAAATGGAGTTTGATACTTTTCAGGGGCGGGATAGGCCAGTCATTCAAGATATCAGGATACTATGGGCGGAAAGAAGGCTCGAGCCTTCCAAATCAGCTTATTTTCAAATCGGACTGGACTTGTGTACTATACTTGAATGCGATGTACATGAGTGTGTCCATTATACAGAAAAAGAAATGATAGGAAGTAGAATAGAAGTAGAATAGAATAAATAGTACTCAAAAGAACCGCATCCCCGCAGTAGGTCGCAATAGGTCACCGCCCGGCAGAAAGCCCGCAACAATTTTTTTTTTCATGGAGAGCGGAATCATCGACTCGGGACTCACAACAACTTTCCACTTTAGAGTCACTCGTTTTCCCTGACGCTGTGGCCCATCATGAAGACGACGTGGAAGGATGTAAGTGTCTTGTTTCTTTCATCCTTGGTCTGCGAACTTCTCGCTCTAACCTGTTTCACCGCTAGATTGCGCCTGTGCCCACCAGCCAGGAATTCTTGGACATTGTCCTGAGTCGTACTCAGCGACAGCTGCCCACGCAGATCCGTGCTGGTTTCAAGATCAGCCGTATTAGAGGTATTGTCGTCTCCCCCAAAATTCCACTCGCCGTGTTCAGAGACAGCCTTCATCGAAGGGGAAAAAAAACTTATCGGGTTTATCGATAAAGCATGATCGCTAATTGAAATTTTCGCTGCACAGGTTTCTACACCCGTAAGGTTAAATTTACTCAGGAGACCTTCTGTGAGAAGTTCCAGGCCATTCTCGATGGTTTCCCCCGTCTGCAGGACATTCATCCTTTCCGTAAGTCTTTGCTGCAACTTGGTGCCAGCCGGGTGGGGACTAACACCTTAAAGACAAGGATTTGATGAACACTCTATACGATGCCGACCACTTCCGCATTGCCCTCGGTCAGGTCTCGACTGCCAAGCACTTGATCGAAACGGTTTCCCGCGACTATGTCCGTCTTATCAAATATGCGCAGTCTCTGTTCCAGTGCAAGCAGCTCAAGCGCGCCGCGCTCGGTCGCATGGCCACCATCTGTCGCCGCCTGAAGGATCCTCTCGTCTATCTTGAGCAGGTCCGCCAGCACTTGGGTCGTCTGCCCTCGATTGACCCCAACACCCGCACTCTTCTGATCTGCGGTTACCCCAACGTCGGAAAGTCCAGCTTCCTGCGCAACATCACTCGCGCCGATGTCGATGTTCAGCCCTATGCTTTCACCACCAAGTCTCTGTTCGTCGGCCACTTTGACTACAAGTACTTGCGATTCCAGGCCATCGATACCCCCGGTATTCTCGACCACCCTCTGGAGGAGATGAACACCATCGAAATGCAGTCCATCACCGCCGTTGCTCACTTGCGCTCTGCCATCCTGTACTTTATGGATCTTTCCGAGCAGTGCGGGTACTCTGTTACCGACCAGATCAAGCTTTTCCACAGCATCAAGCCTCTGTTCGCCAACAAAATTGTGTACATTGTCGTCAACAAAATCGATGTGCGCCGCCCCGAGGATCTGGATCCCGAGCAGCAACAGGAGCTGCAGGAGATCCTGAAATCTGGCGATGTCGAGTTGCTGCAGGCTTCTTGCACTACCACCGAGGGTGTGACTGCTGTCAAGAATGCTGCATGCGACAAGCTCCTCGCTGAGCGTGTGGCCCAGAAGCTCAAGTCCGGTTCCAACACCTCCGGCACCCCTGGTGGCCGTCTGGGCGATGTTTTGGCCCGTATTCATGTTGCCAAGCCCATGGGTGGCGTGCAGCGTGAGACCTTCATTCCCGAAGCTGTCAAGAATCTCAAGAAGTACGACAAGAACGACCCCAACCGCCGGAAGCTCGAGCGTGACCTTGAGGAGGAGAATGGTGGTGCCGGTGTCTACAGCTTCGACATGCAGCGTGACTACACATTGGCCAACGCGGACTGGAACCACGATAAGATTCCCGAGGTGTGGAACGGCAAGAACATCTACGATTTCGTGGACCCCGATATCGAGAGCAAACTGGCTGCTTTGGAGGAAGAAGAGGAGAAGCTGGAGGCCGATGGATACTACGATTCTGACGAGAGTGTGGAGGATGCCGAGGATGCCGATATCCGCATGAAGGCTGACCTGATCCGCGAAAAGCGCGTACTGATGCGCAATGAAGCCAAGATGCGCAAGTCGCTCAAGAATCGCGCACAAATCCCCCGCAGTGCCAAGGCCAAGAAGCTTTCCGAGATGAACCGCGCCCTGGACTCTGCCGGCTACGACGTGGATGCCGCTGGTGACCGGGCTCGCTCCCAGAGCCAGGTCCGCGGTCGCCCTCTTACCCGCGATGAGCCCAACGATGACGCCATGGACCTGGATGACCCCAAGCAGGCTATCGCTCGTGCTAAGAGCCGTGCTCGCAGCGTGGCGGCTACTGATCGTCGTAACGACGGTGTCGTCAGTGACGCTGCCCGTGACAAGGCTGAGCGTATGTTCAAGCTGGGCCAGAAGAAGATGAACCGCATGGCCCGGCAAGGTGAGGCTGATCGTCACACTACCGCCTCTCTGCCCAAACACTTGGTATGTACCTTTAACCGACTTTCTACTCTGCTCCATTCTAACAATCATATAGTTCTCCGGCAAGCGTGGCATGGGCAAGACCCAGCGCCGTTAAAGGCTCCGCTGGCGACGAAACGAGACACATCCTTAATCATCGTCGATTGGTTTCTATACCGGGTGCACAATGGTGTCGGGCGTTTGTTTTTCTTTTCATGTTCATTTGACACAGACTTCCATCTTTTCTGGATAAACTGCTCTACGATTTATGGAAAGCTGTTCTCCCAGTCAATAGGACCAAAAGTTCTTGACCTGATGATATTGCATATACCAATACAGATCTGTTTCTTGGTTTAGAGATGTTTTGAGGCCGTCTGACCGCATACTGCGTAGAGAGTGTGGAGCTTTGTCTTTAGGGCTCGGGTACAGCACTGATCAACATCAATTTACCCTATATGTACTCTGTATCCTCTGACACATGTAGAACCTTGGTTAATCGCGAGTCTCTGGGCTAGCTGTACTCACGTACTTTGCAAGAGGGGGTAGATAGATTGTGAATCGATCCAGTTTGTATGCACTTGCCCCGCACTACTTCTTTCACTATATACGAAGTGCATACTCGGTCACATGGTGATATAGTCGCAACTT
The DNA here is from genome assembly GCA_036712075.1 of Penicillium sp. DT28. Classification (NCBI taxonomy): domain Eukaryota; kingdom Fungi; phylum Ascomycota; class Eurotiomycetes; order Eurotiales; family Aspergillaceae; genus Penicillium; species Penicillium sp. DT28. The sequence goes on from JAZHLO010000002.1 coordinate 786,712, forward strand.
CAGGCACGTTTGCATTCCTACCCCTCTACCACCCAGCTGTCAGACGATCATACATCTACCCATCAACCATTTTCGGCAACAAAGTGTTCATTCATTCGAAATGCGACTCCCAAGTATCTCAGAGGAGTCGAAGCACATTCTTGATGCCATAAGAAGCCTTATCGAGAAAGGAGAGACAGACCATTTGAGGAAGGATGAAAGCGGCTGGCAGTACGGGGGAACGACTTTCCACGACCTCGTGGATTCGCTACGAAACAAAATCAAGCAAGAACTTGAAAGTCATGACATTTGTGTTCGTGAGCTCTCCTGTTTCCTCAATAGCAAGTTGTTAATGAACTACCTCACAGGTGCTCGGATGCATAGTGCGACATTTTTTTAGAGGGGTGAATATTACCCCATCTAATCCAGCGATAGGATTGTTGATTATCCCGATTAATGGAGTTTCGACCCTGTATCCTCCTGGCGACAAGTTACCGCTTGATACCTACTGCTCCATAGAAAACCGACCAACGCTCTCTGGGGAAAATATTGATGTTGTTTTTGTCGCATGTGAGGTACGGAAAAAGCCGACATAGCATTGGGAACAAGTAACTTGGACTGGTTGACGGTCTGGTTGAGATCTCGGTTGATGTGCTAAAGATGATAGTACAGAAAGACAGAGTCCTGGTGTGACTGAAGCTTTCAGAGTTTGGCCTAAGCTGTCGAATGCACCTGCAGTTCTTATCGTTGATGCGGTTGCAGTAAGTTTGGTAGACTTGTGGATAGAAATGTAGCCGCATGTAGGACCTCGAAAAGATCCATTATGGTCGAGAACAATGAAGGGAGTAGAGAAATATTAGGACTCGGCTTTGGTCCCAGGGCCAAAGCAAGACATCGGCGTTTCCGTTGGACTTCAGTGACACGTCATCTAGGCTTGCTGCCAGCCTACTATTATATTTTATGTCGGGCTAGCTGTATTTAAAGGCGAAGATTTTTCCTTTCTCCTCAATTCTTCTCCTCGTCAAAACTCACAGCCACCTGGACACTCACTCTCATAAAAATGACTGGCTTCCATCATCTTCCATGTTCACTTTGTCAGCTCAATGTCGACGAATCACAACCACAAACATACTACATATTACCTTTAGATCCTACTCATGCAAGACCTTTCTCCTCTGATGTCTGGCATTGGGACCCCAAAATTAAGCTTATCTCAATCGGGGATTGGCGGTCAGCTACGTGGTATAGCTATCCTTTTCCCAGATATGACAAACGGTCGATCCTTTTCCATCGGAGATGCTTTGATTTTGTCAAGGAGCTTTCATATACACAGCTCTATCTGCTAAATGATGTGGTTGAACCAACTTTTCTCAAAGCATCGTCGAATTTCCCCAAGGCACCGTCGCCTCCTAGCAACTATGGTGCTTTCTCTTCGCACGAGCTATCTTGGCTCCCTTGCATATGGACCAGACCTACCTTGTTCGACAGATTACCACCCGAGATTCAAAATATGGTATTCGAATACGACATTGGACGTTTACTCTTTGTGATGAGAACAGCATCCCAGATAGCACGCACGCAGTACAGTGGTCTCAAGACTATACCAGAGCATAGGTTTACCCAGGAGATATTGACCGTGAGGAGTGATATGATACGAATTCACTCAATCGATATTGGTGGCAGGATTTATATCAGTTCCCTCTCTGATTCAAGCGACCTGATGCCTAGCAGACCGAAAAGTCGAGACTACAAGCTAAATGAAAGTGGCTATCTTGCGGTCAAAAGTGATAGGATTGGAGTAATCAATATTGCGTTCGATGAAACAGACACCGGACCCGAATGGATTCTCGACAATTACACTGGCTGCCGAATGCAGCATGAGATATCCATCATCAGATGCGCTAATGTACGTCGGCTTCGAATCATCAGTGATGTAAGCAACCCAAACTTCTAATTCTGCTAAATATATACATACTGACACGGTATAGGCTTTGAAATGCCGTGCTATTGTTCCATTGAATCGAACTGGAGCAGAACCATATTTTCACTCGCGACCATTTCCCCCGCAAGACTCGTGGGTTGATTCTAGCTTCGCAGTCGAAACATGCCTCGTTAAATTGGATACTCCGTTGGCATATTTTACTCGCGCAACTTATATCCCATTTAATACGATGAAGCATATTACATTCGAAATTGATCCTGGTCGGCGCGGAATCGGGAACATCACAGCCAACGATCCAGAATATAACAACAAAAACAGGACGACAATCCATTTTTCAGAACCTCCAACGAAATTGAAATTCTTCTTCTGTGATTTACGCGTTACGGAACGCCATACATTCCATTATCCGTTCTTCCAGGTATACTAGACTACATATATACTTGACATAAAAATATTACTAACTTCACTTAGTTTATGATTGATGGGCAATGGCAACCACCACTCCCACACCGCTGTGTTATTCGGCGACAGGTTTTGGTCGAGAATATCTTAGGGATTTGGTGGGGCGAGACTTTTCCAGCCATCCCTGACCATATTGGTATTGTCGTCTCAAACAAAGCAGACCTCAAAAACACAGTACTCTGAACAAAAAGACTGCTCAATATATTGCTTGGTATTTCGCTAGATATATCTAGTTGCGTTCATGTTGATCTATGTTACATGCCAGTATAAAAAGGATCATGCGCATTCGCAGAAACAACTAAGCTGAAGAAAAGAGGAAGTGAGGCGGGGGTCGAAGTTCTAGATGACACCACGAGGGGAAACACTTCCAAGGCCCATCACGATCGCAATACTCCGTAAAGAAGAGAATTTCTCGGACATACATAAACTAAAACAGTCTCGGGACTTGCCACCTGGCCATCCATGAGTTCGGTGCCTCGACCATCTGCACCTAAAACTAAGACAGACCTCGGGAATCGTCCGTGTTGCCCTCAACGTGCATTAGTATCCTGCAACGGCCGTACAGCACCGACATTAGTGGAACAACATTAGGTATTTTTACAGAACAGCGCAAGCAAAAATTTCCAGGATACATGCCGTGTGCGCAAGTATTGATGCTCCGCTTATCCTTGAGTATGACCTGGAGAGTAGGTCGTCTAAAGCTTGGAATGGGGCCACTACGGTTCACCAAGTGAATTGCAGGGCCAGTCTCTGGTAGATTAAACAATTTCCATAGAAAGAGGGATCCGCTTTCTCAAAAGGGCTGTTTCATGGCGGCTGTCTAGACTCCTCAACAGAAGAGATTGACAACCTCCGAAGTGGTTGCGGCATTTCACCGAAACCAATTCAATTTCCAAGTTAGCAATTAAGCCGATCGGCATTCTCGTCCATCGCTCCGTACATAGAATAGCATGGAGGATGTCATCAGAGCAATGACTAGCTGCAGCCTTGACCAAGCCATATTGATCAACGTGTTTGATAGCCTAGAGACCGTAGCTCGGCCGACAGTGCATGAAGGGCAGACCTTCCCCTTAAGTAAAATGGCGCGGTCACCGAAGGCCAAGAAATCTCTAGATCGCGCGCAACTAGGGCCACGTCAAGTTATGATTGGATACTTCCAAGGAAGGAAGGAGCATTAAAAAGGTCCCACAACGCCCCTTTTCCTGTCTAATATTGGTGGATTGAGTGCGCAAAGAGTTTTCTAGGCAAGTTCACCGTAGATCGCGGAAGAGGCTTGGACGGAGTGGGGCCGATGAAAATTGTGTGGTTCGAGGCGATCCCGTGTTCGGGATGCCGAGAATATTTCGAATGGCTGAATGGCATTGTTGGTGATGTCTAGGCGTGGGAAATATCATGGACTGATAGATAGTAGAGTTTATTGTAAATGCGACTATGGCTATTACTACGCGGGAGGCGGAGCTGTCATCGGTCTACACGGTATCGATCCCGAGTCGGTCTCGGGACAAGACCGAACTCGGTGTGCCGATTTGGTAGTGGGACCCCGACAGGCTAATGTACGGCGTACTTAACGGACCGGAAATCTCTGTGTCTCACCGAGGGTGGGCCTGGCCGAGCCCGACCACCATGCAGCTCTGTCCACTGTCAAGCTCTTATCGGTGCAGCGGTGAACTCCTTTACGTTCATGCTGGAACGTGCTCAAGAGATCCTATATAATGGGACCTGTACCCAGGGCACAGTTTTACTCCTTTTGCAAAGTCATATGCATTCGTAGAGACCTCGAGTCAAGCTTTGGAGATCGTCGTTGTTTGAGATCAGCTTGGTGCCAGCCTTGTTTTCGGTACGGTACGGCCACGCCCCACTGCACAAGTAAACAGGGATCTACTACGTACAGACTTTTCTTTTTAGACCTAGGTCCAACGGATTGTCAGCCACTCATTCCAGTAACTAGTAAGTGGCACAAGACATAACTCGGAAAACGGCACAGATCAGGTGCTCGTCAGGATGACACCTTGCCGAAGCTTTTTGCCGACGAGCTCTTTACTGCATATGATGGTAGGGTAACTACGGATCAGGAACATCCCTTTCATTGGCCGTGTCCAGACCCAGTGGCCCCTACCCTAAACTACATTTTGCAGTCTTCTAGAAGGTGGCAACGGAAACAGCAACCCCTTGCTTGGAGAAACCTACCTCTCCGTCTATACACATTCCACCGATCACGGATTCCCGCCTCCGGGAATGTTCCACAGGCTGAATGCGGAGAAGTAAATAAGCAAACCATTCAAATAGCATTGTTCATATAAATATCAAAACCTGAAACAGCACACAAATAACCAAATATAGAAAACAGTAGACTGCATTCGATATAGACTCACGTGGACATCTCTCCCCATTTTTATTGTCAAATGCCTTTCTCCACTCTTTTCCCTCGTTTCTCCACCCCAGGAACTCTCCACGGACTGCCGTGCCCATGGAGTCATGCGTAGTCATGGAGTAATTCGAAAATTTCTCCGCCCAATCGCGTCGCAAACGTGGGACGTGAGATCCGGGCCCCCGTTTTATTTGCCATGGTACCCCAAGCGGAGAGCGAGATTGCCGAATCCGTTGACGGCGTCTATTTATTTGCTTCCTCCCTCTTCCCTTCCCTACCTTTTTCTTTTCTTCATTCCGTTTGTTCATCCTACACCCTAGACATATTCTCCACTTCTCGAGGGAGACTATTCCATCATGGGTGTCTCCGCCTTTATCTCCAGTATCAAGAAGCCTGCGGAGGAGTCCCGGTTCTCCTCCCAGGCCCCTACTCCTTCTCGTTCCGACTCAACTACCGCCGAGAAGGATAACCTGACCCTCGATGACAGCCCCGTCAAGTATTTGACATGGCGCTCATTTATCCTGGGTCTGTGTGTCTCTATGGGTGGCTTCATCTTCGGGTACTCTACTGGTATGGTTCCTGGTTCCACAACAGATCTGTTTGCCAAGGTGATACTGATTGCTCAATGCAGGTCAAATCTCGGGTTTCACTACTATGGATGATTTCAAGATGCGGTTCGCCGAGTACAATCCCGCTACGGGTGAATACGTCTTCAGCAACGTCCGCAATGGTCTTATTGTCGGTCTTCTGTCCATCGGTACCATGATTGGTGCCCTCGTGGCTGCCCCCATTGCCGACAGAATCGGCCGCAAGTTCTCCATCTCTCTCTGGGCCCTCTTCCACATTGTCGGTATCATTGTGCAGATCGCCACCACCGACAAATGGTACCAGATTGCCATCGGTCGTTGGGTCGCCGGTCTGGGTGTCGGTGCTCTTTCCAGTGTCGTCCCCATGTACCAGTCCGAGTCTGCTCCTCGTCAGGTCCGTGGCGCCATGGTCAGCGCTTTCCAGCTGTTCGTGGCCTTTGGTATCTTCATTTCCTACATTATCAACTTCGGTACTGAGCGCATCCACTCCACTGCCTCGTGGCGTATCACCATGGGCATTGGCTTTGCCTGGCCTCTGATTCTGGGTATCGGTACTCTGTTCCTGCCCGAGTCCCCTCGCTTCGCCTACCGTCACGGCCGTGTTGAGGAGGCTCGCAACGTCATGGCCAAGCTCTACGGTGTCCCCACCAACCACCGCGTCGTTGCCCAGGAGATGTCAGACATGAAGCAGAAGCTCGACGAGGAGTTGGCCGCCGGCAGTGTTCCCTGGCACGAGGCCATCACGGGTCCCCGCATGTTCTACCGCCTCATGCTCGGAATTACTCTCCAGTCTCTGCAGCAGCTGAGCGGTGCCAACTTCATCTTCTACTACGGAACCTCCATCTTCCAGGGTGTCGGTCTCAGCAACTCCTACGTCACGCAGATTATTCTCGGTGCCGTCAACTTCGGTATGACTCTTCCCGGTCTATACGTCGTTGAGCACTATGGCCGCCGTAACTGCCTGATGGTCGGTGCCGGCTGGATGTTCATCTGCTTCATGATCTGGGCCTCTGTCGGTCACGAGGTCCTGCACTCTGACCCTACTTCCCACTCCGCCGGTGTTGCCATGATCGTCTTCACCTGCTTCTTCATTGTCGGCTTCGCGACCACCTGGGGTCCCGTTGTCTGGGCCATCTGTGGTGAGATGTACCCCTTCCGCTACCGCGCTACATGCATGGGTGTTGCCACCGCCGCCAACTGGACCTGGAACTTCCTCATCTCCTTCTTCACCCCCTTCATCAACAGCGCCATTGACTTCCGCTATGGTTACGTCTTCGCTGGCTGCTGCTTCGCCGCCGTCTTCATCGTCTTCTTCTTCGTCAACGAGACGCAGGGCCGTACTCTTGAGGAGGTTGACACTATGTATGTCCTCCACGTCAAGCCCTGGAAGTCCGCCAGCTGGGTTGCCCCCGAGGGCATCGTGGCTGACCTCCACGGTCCCCGCGAGCCCAAGGAGGGTGCTACTGAGCAGCTGCAGCATGAGACTGCTGAGATCAAGGAGTAAATTGCCTTGAAATGTGATATCCAGAAAAGGCCGAGACAGGCCATTATGTATTATTTTTAGTTATGAATTCCCATGTGTATATTGAACACTCATCTCTTTTGCTATGGTCTCCTGGTCGGAGACAAGGATCTAATTCGGATCGGAATATGGTCATGAATATGGACATGAAATAATTCAACTCAAATACGTGACAAATATTCAAAATATTCCTCTCATCAAGCATAAAGTAGGCTCTATCTCATACCTAGGTACCTACTAGGTAACACTGAAATATCTACAAATATCTACTGGTTGCCAAACTTCATCCCCGCAGCCTTTCTCGCAGCTCCATAAACTCCAGCAACATCGCCCTTCGCCCCCTGCTCCTTCTTCACCTCCTGCAAAAACCCATCCGTAACCTCAACATTGCGCATACGCTGCCCACCCTCCTTCGCCAGGTTCGACGCATGCCTCAGATCCTTCCTTGCAAGATCAACAGCAAACAACGGCTCCTCACGCTGGTAATAGTCACCCGTAATCATCCGCTCCGCATACTTAACAAACGGGCCCGGAGCAAACAGATCCAACCACTGCTTAAGTGGCCCAATACCCAGCCCCGTCGACTCCGCCGCGACGAGCGTCTCGGCAAGCACACCCACAGTATTCATAATGAACGTATTACCCAGCACCTTGAGCGTCGCTGCGCGACCAACATCAATGTCCTGACCCGTTCCATCAGATAGGTCGATCAATGCCTTCGCCGTGACGCCTTCGAAGAACGGCTTCGCCTTGGCAATCGCAGCTTGCTTACCAGCCGGCACAACCAGCATTTGTCCGGCGTCGGCCATGTTGGGAGCACCAAAGACAGGACATGCCACGAAGCCGGCCCCGCGGGCAGTGTAAGCTGCCTCGGCTCGGCGCGATGTGTCCGGGTGGACGGTGGAGCAGTCGACAAAAGTCTTACTGGACAGGTCGCTTTGGTCAGCCAGTGTACCGGCGACGACTGCGTCGAGGGCGGCGTCATCGCCGACACAGATGAAGATGACGTCGGCGCCCTGTACGGCCTCTGCGATCGTGTTGGCGACTGTTGCCTTGCCGTTCAGGGTTGCGGCGTGGGCCGTTGCGCGGGCTGTGGTGCGATTGTATAAGATCAGGCTGGACTGGGGGCCCTTTTTGGCGATGTTGGCGCTCATGCCCTGTTTCTGCGTTAGCTATTGGGTTTTTTGGAAGGGATATCATGGGCCTTGGGGTATTACTTACCCGGCCGATGTTGCCGAGGCCAATCCAGGCGACGCGAGTTCCAGACATGATGTAAAAATAGAGGAAACGTAACTTTAATGTGAGATGGAAAGATAGAAAGAGCAGGATGCGCGACTTAAATTCAAGCTTATAAATTCAAGCTTTCGACGTGGGGCAGCGTGGGGTATTTATTTTAGCCGGATTTCCGATCTGTATACACATCCACGATCGCTCTCCACCTGGGCACTGTTTCTCTTATAGTCTTGCATGTTACATGAATGGAGTCGATGGTACCTTGTCACCAACACCGGGCTTCGATTCGAGGTTGTTAAGCAGTGACTCGCTAACTAGTTAAAGTCGGCCGATGCAGGGTGCGGATCGGATCGGATGAGACTTGACTTAATTCCATCGCTCTTCATTCCTTCTACCTGAGATACACACATCTCTGGATAATCTACAACCGTGCTTTACCAGTGTTCTCAATAATACTGACATCCTGGAAAGGTAGACCCAGATACTGCCACATAAACGCGAACCTACACCCGATTAGCTCCCCTACATCTTAAACTGAATGATTCACATCTCACCGATCGCTTCCAAAGAAAGGCTCCTCCTTCCCATCCTTGTTCCGTACCCAGAACCACGGTGCTCCGTATGCGCCCTGGTCCAATGCTTTCTGAGTGTTGGCCATCAGAGCCTCTTTATACTCAGGGCTCTGCGCAGCGCCCAGGATCGCCTTGATTTCCTGGTCTGAGTAGTTGTGGGTCTTGAGCAACTCAGCCATTTGCTCGGGCTTGCTGATGTCGATATTCTTATAGTACATCCACTCCCAAAGCGAGAGAAAGGTGGATTCGAACCGCTCGCGTGGATAGGTACGCTTGATATAGATCATGCAGCGTTGGGGCTGTCTTTGTGAGTCTGATTCCAACTGAACTGCGATGGGAAATTCCTACCATGATCGAAAGGATAGGAAAGAAATCAGGCGTTTTGATCTGCGGCACACCGAAGTATTTGCATGCGCGCTCAGTGTCGAACTTGGAGTAATTCGCTTTGGCAGGCAGTGTCCACGGTGGTTTATTCCCTGTTCCTCCTGAGACAGTGGTCATCTCATAGATGGATGTCACTTACCAGAGCCGACGTTGATACCACCCAAGAAAACAGGGTGAAGTCTGCCATGTTTAGCTACAGCACCATCATACCAGGCATATACACGCACTCAATCTCCACACCGTGCGACTCCAGGGCCTTTCGGTTCTTTCTCAGATACACCGTCGCATAGTAAGAGTATGGCGAGACTAGACCAATCAGCCATCCGTCGCATGTAGGATTCGGGGAAAGGGGAAAGGGGCATACCGCAATCGACGAACGCATCTATCTTGGCAGTCATAGTGTAATCTTGATAATATCAAACTATGAGGTCTTCATGTACGCAGTAGAGGAGTTGAAGATGCATAGATAACCGTGGCTGGACCGGGGGTGGAGCGGATGAACCGAGGCCTGTGGGGTTGATGTGTTACCATACGCCATACATTCATAACATCCCTTTTACTGACTGGGATACGCTTTCATTCTCGTGCTATTCTTTCTTGTTGTTCTGATCCCGCATTCTATGTAAGGGCCTTTATGTATACCTTGGTACAGAATCTATCCTCCTCAGACCTATTGTCAGACTCGAAGATCCACCTCTTTTGAGAGCCTGGTGAGAGTTGTATTACCAGAGCAAGCTAAACCCGGAATTACTGGTCAATGTAACATGCTATTCCTAAGCGTCACAAGATTCTTGGGCAAGAAGCTCATGAGAGAATAGTATTTACCGTTTCTTTATCCTCGTTCCGCTCCGCCTCTTTCACCGCAGCAAGGAAACGTGTAGCCCGTATATGCAGTTCTGTCATGTAAGCTAAAATTCCGGGTCTATGGTAGGGGCCGCATTTACCGTGGACCTCAAGGTCATAATATAGGGTCTCTTCAGCGGGATGCGCTAATTGTTTAGGATGAGGCTGTACGCGCAGGCCAAAGGACTTTGCATCATCTAGCCAGATAAGCTCGGCAGCTCCCCGCTCAAGCCACTCGTGGGAAAGACGAAGAGTGCTATCAACAAGCAAAGTAGGGTTCGCCATCCAGAGCAAGCCTGATGTTAAGGCTATCTTAACGGTCACTTTGACTTGTGTAAATGCCTCGTAGTTATCAATAGCGACCTCTTGAAGGAGATTATTATACACTATTTGGAGGCTCTGGTTTAGTTTGAGCCTCCTATGTTGCTTGCAGAGACACTTACTAGGAGCATTTGGGCCTAGTCTAGGCGAGAGAGGCTCTGGCTGGAAAATAGTGGAGTAGGCGGGCACATATCCACTCATCTCATCAATTGTACCATTTCGGCAAAGGACAAACCCTTGGGCGGATGCAGGGGGCGCAAAGGTCAACATAACCTTCAAGTGCTCCTCCTCAATAGCTTTCATGGCAGTATGAAGCATGAGAGTCAGGTTGTGCGAGATTACCGCATTGAAGCGGCGAGACACGGACATCGCCTTAACCATTTTCTCGACTGGGAGCTCCAGCACTGTCTTTTCAAGAAGCTTGATTAAGATCAGCCATGATCTGGTGCTCAAAGAGGATTGCATCCTCTCACCTCCGTGGGAAGGTTTCCCAGCTTTGATATCTGATTCTCCCGGGAGCTGGCAGGGCTGTTGATATCCATTTTCTGTACATTGAACCAGAAAGAGGTTGGATCACAGAGAGCAGTGAATGTTGGTCTCCCCTCTTATGGTGCCGATGCTATGAATCTTAGCTCTAGAAGCACTGTGATATCGACTGGTTGAAGCATGGGCACATCAACGAGTTATTGATTATCAATCGGTCGATCATGCAGGATAACTAAGTAGAGGCAGTGATGGCGGTGAAGGAGCCCCCACTACTTTAGGACTGTTAATACTTTGTGGTCGTGACGTCACAGGTTAACTACGAAGTTGATTTCAATTTACTACTCAATGATGCTGATGCATAGCATAAGTCTTGGTGATAGTCATGATAGTCAAACTATAGGATCCAGAGAATCTGTTGATATAGGTATCATTACTATAAAACAAAGGTTACTGCATGTCCTATACATACCCCGCGTGACCGGCGGGCCCTTTCCCCGGTTCCGGTTTTATTGCCCTCTCCCACTTCTTTTCTTCCAAGGTACTCTTGCTCTACCAGCCATGGAAAACGTCCTCGACGACATCTCCCACCGGAGGTACAACCCTCTACGGGGTTCTCATATTCTCGTCTCTCCCACCGAACTAAACGCCCCTGGCAGTGAGTTACTCCGACTGTGCAACAATGGCATTGTTCACTAATATCTGTTCTTTCTTGCAGAGGTGCCCAGGAGAGTCCCTCAAAGACCACTCTGCCTGCCTACGATGCCGAATGCTACCTGTGCCCCGGCAACCAGCGTGCCCAGGGCGATACCAACCCCAAGTACGACAGCACCTTTGTCTTCCTCAACGACTACAGTGCCGTGAAGGAGGAGCAGGCTCCCTATGACGGTAACAATGGAGATGGTATGCATCTCTCGCTGGTCAGCTACAAACACCTATACTAACCCAGTCCCAGAGCTTGAAAAGCGCTTTTTAAAGGCCGAGCCCGTGACGGGCAAGTGCTATGTCCTGACCTTCTCTGCGGCTCACAACCTGACTCTCGCCGACTTGTCCCCTATCGAGATCGTTCCCGTAATCAACGCCTGGACTGAGATCTATGCCGCGCACCTATCACCAACCTCTCCCTTGGTTAAGAATGCACCGCCGACCCACGTCCAGCCGATTGACCACCACTCCAGTGTTTCCAAGCCCAAGGAGCAGTACCGCTACATGCAGATCTTCGAAAACAAGGGTGCCGCTATGGGCTGCTCCAACCCTCACCCCCACGGTCAGGTCTGGACCACCAGCACCCTGCCCGAGGAGCCGGCCGCCGAGCTGGAGCAGCTTCGTCGCTACCGCCACGAGCACGGTGGCAGCCACATGCTGGAGGACTATGCGGAGCTTGAGAGCCGCAAGCAGGAGCGCGTGGTCTTCGAGAATGAGGGCTTCGTTGTCGTCTGCCCGTGGTGGGCCACCTGGCCCTTCGAGACTATGATTGTCAGCCGCACACATAAACGCGCCCTCGTGGATCTTTCAGATGCCGACAGAACGCTACTTGCAGAGGCCATTGCCGAAATCACCCGCCGCTACGACAATCTTTTCGAAACTCACTTCCCCTACAGCATGGGTATTCACCAGGCTCCCCTCGACGGCACCCAAGAAGAGTTGGATGCTTCCTACCTGCACCTGCACTTCTACCCGCCTCTTCTGCGGAGCGCTACTGTCCGCAAGTTCCTGGTCGGCTATGAGCTGATGGCTGAGCCTCAGCGTGATATCACGCCTGAGCAGGCTGCTGCTCGTCTCCGTGGCTGCGGAGGGGAGCTGTACCGCAAGAAGATGGAGTAAGGTTGTTTTTAGGAGATGGTAAGGACCCGATAGTCTTATGGCTTGTATTGCATTACCAGCCACGAATGATACCAATATAAACGTAAAATTATACTTCTTGAACATGGGCCAGAGTGACCCTCCCATCAGCAGTGGGTAGGAGTGGTCTTGGTCTTGATATCGACCGTACCCCCTCTTTTTTTCCTTTTCCGAGCGACGTTATACACGCCTTTGCCATTTGATGCACGCACATAAGCACTGATCCATGACATTTGCGAAAGCAACTCCGAGTACATCATCCCTTATTTAAGCGCCCAGGTAAAACTCGCGCTGGGTCAACATCCACGCAACCGACGAGGAGGCCACGATCAGCGGGCTCAAAAAGCGTCCCTTCAGGGAAGCGTTGCCGAAGACAAGTTCACCGACGAAGTGTGTCAGCGCAATGCCGTAGGTCCAGATAGCGAGATTGTATGCGATGGGAGAGTCAATGTTGTAGGCGGCAGTCATGCGAATCACGGCGGAAAGGAAAGTCCAGGTGCCAAAAACGCGACCAGACAGAGGCTCGACCGGTACGACGCCATTGGTGTAGAGCTTGGAAGTGTAGTCGGAAGAGCAGTAGGCTTGCAGACTATTGACGGCGGAAACAACGGAGACCTGAATGAAGTGAGCGAGGGTACCTTGGAAACAGAGAAACAGGGGCGAACATACAAACAGGAGCCACTTGGGCAAAAGACCCTCGAAAGGAGGAAGATACTCGAGGAATTGGTCCATTTTGCACGATTCAATGTTCAATGGGCTTTTTGCTATGTAGAGGGAGGTCGGTCGAGTTGCGAAGGAGACCGAGGTGTTGTTTGTTCTTGGCAGATCGACGCTTCCCCAGCAAAAGCTCATCGGTTTTTCTTCCCCAATTCACCTCCAACCCTTTTTCATCCCCACCATGGACCTCTCTAAATATACCCAATGCCTTTCACAATGGCCCGCTCACCTCGAGCCGGGACTCCCAACTATTGGAGCTCTGCTTCTACTTGCTACCGGTGGCCTGGTTGTCGCCTGTAAAGTCTGGAGCTTCGTCCGGGTGCTTCTTAGCCTGTTCGTGCTTCCGGGCAAGCCAGTATGTACAGGCTATCTGTTTGGTACTCTGCAATGGGAACTAACGGCTTCATCTAGCTCCGCTCTTACGGTCCTCCCGGTAGTTGGGCCGTCGTGACCGGTGCCTCCGATGGCCTGGGCAAGGAGTTCGCGTTGCAGCTGGCGCGGGCCAAGTTCAACATCGTGCTAGTGTCCCGGACCGAGTCGAAGCTTGTCACTCTGTCGGAAGAGATCACCAAGAAATTCCCGAACATCGAAACCAAGATCCTGGCAATGGACTTCTCCCGCAATGCCGACGAAGACTACAAGGCGCTGGCTTCTCTGGTATCTGGTCTGGATGTTTCCGTCCTGGTTAACAACGTTGGCCAAAGCCACTCGATCCCCGTTCCCTTTGCTCAGACTGCTGCCTCCGAGATGAACAACATCATCACCATCAACTGCACCGGCACTCTCCGTGTGACCCAGCTCTTTGTCCCGGGTATGATCCAGCGTCGACGCGGCCTGATCCTGACCATGGGCTCCTTCGGTGGTCTGCTTCCCACTCCGCTGCTGGCCACTTACTCTGGCAGCAAGGCCTTCCTGCAGCACTGGTCTACCGCGCTGGGTGCCGAGCTGGCCCCTCACGGCGTCGATGTGGAGCTCGTCCAGGCTTACCTGATTACCTCTGCCATGTCCAAGATCCGCCGCGCCTCCGCTACCATCCCGACCCCTCGCGCCTTTGTTCGTTCGGTTCTCTCCAAGATCGGCCGAAGCGGTGGTTCATCAACCTATGCTTACAGCTCCTCCCCCTACTGGAGCCATGGTATCATGGCCTGGTTCCTGACCTCCGTAACTGGTACTATGAACAAGACCGTGTTGTCCCAGAACAAGGGTATGCATGAGAGCATCCGCAAGCGTGCTCTGCGCAAGGCGGAGCGGGAGGCTCAGAAGAAGAGCACCTGAGCTTTGATGTGAATTTATCATTCGATGTGTGGTTTCTATGCCTGTCAGGCATCTTGTTTGGATGAACTTGACGTTGTGTTCTACGCGTGTATAATTACTGAAGAGCTCGATGGATTCGGGAGTGTGTAGATTTCAACAATATGTGATTATCATAGGGCTCCGCTATATTTCGACATGAGGATAACAGCTACCCCGTAAGCACAAGTCATACTCACACGTTAACTGTCAACTGATGCTCCGCAAAGTCCTCGTTCAACGGTCCTCGGAAACAGCGCGGTTCCCTACAGATCAGTCCTAATAATAGATAGATTAAAGAAGCGTCGTGGCTATCAACTTTGCCTGGTGTAGCGTTACGGTGTTTCAGGATCTGGTCAAATCTCCTTGGTCTGAACCTATACGAGACAGCCCGAGCAGATCTGCTGCCGTCAGAGGGGCGACTGCAGCAGTCCCGATGAGTGAGACTCGCACAATTTAATTGGGGCCTCGAGTGTGTTCCATGCATGTTTCCGTTATTGACGGCCATTGATCCATCGCCTCCCAATATATATAATTCAGGGCTCAACTACACATATATCTGATAGGAAGATAGAGTCGAGCTTCAGCATGTGGGCTAGGAGAGGCAAATGGAAATGCACAGTTCGAACGATCAAACAGAGGTAGCGGTGTAAAAGATGTTAGAGATAAAGTGCAGTGGAGATATTTAGAGCGGGAACCCGTGCGGCCCGCGGGGCCTCGAAACACTAGCGTACATTAGCTTCCGATTTCTTTTTCCAGAAGACTCAAAGTCCAATCATATAATATTCTGCATCAGGCTGAGATGTTGCTCGAGCCCTACCGGCCCTGCGCGATAAAAGTTTGCCGATCAGGGCTCTGTTCTACACAGGGACCCCTACCCAGCCTACTTTAATACATGTCCCCCTCGTGGCCAGAGTTCTTGATATTCGATATATCATGGCTTGCGTCCCTGACTCCTCTTGATCGAATGCTACCTCTCGATGGCTTCTATAGGTACCCTCGTCCACTCCCTCGGCCATAACTGGCTGGGCGAGGTTGATATTGCTGTCCAGACGGTCCTACTAGCCACCGGATTCGCGGTTGTTGGTCTACGGTTATTGTCGAGACGTTTGCAACACGTCTCGTTGCAATGGAATGACTGGTTTATTCTGGCTTCAACGGTAATATCCCATACGTCCTGGTGTCTCAGGTCACAGGTCGAGTCATGTCCTATGGAGATTTATACTAACGTTCCCTAGGTTCTCATGCTTGGCCGCTACATCGTGGAGCTTGTTCTGATTCTATTATGCGGTATGGGCTTACATGCAATGGAGGTAGCGCGTACTGGGGGGCCTGTGGTTTTTGTACGCTTCAATCAAGTACGTACCTCTGCACCCATTAGTGGTCTTGGCGGCTAATATTCGTCAGCTTGTATATGCGGGCGACCTTCTTTGGTTAACCGTAGTTGGTTCGATTCAAATGTCTATTCTGCATTATTATCTCGGCAGATTTCGACAGCAGGTCATCATGTGGTTGACCTGCGTGATGATGTGCTTATGTTCAGCTCTTTGGATTGCAACCTTCTTTGCAACTACCTTTCTCTGTACACCTGCCAGCAAGTTTTGGTGGGCTGACTTGCAGGGCCATTGTGGTGACCGTAAGACGCTTCATACCGCCTCCTCTGTGTGCCAAGTCATCCTCAATGGACTCATCCTCCTTCTTCCTCTGCCAGCTGTACGACACATGAGGTTAGCCCGAGCCAGAAAAGTTGCACTTGGAATGATCTATCTCCTGGGTCTTATGTGAGTATCACACTAGTCGGGATTATGGTGCGTGTTCATCCTAACCTTGCTCGTCCAGTATCATTGCCTTGTCTGCAGTCCGCATCAAGATCGAGTTCAACCTCGATCCTGAAGACCCAACATACAGTTCTGCCCGACAGTCGCTTATTACAAGCATAATACCCCTCTCGGGCATCATCGTCGCTTGTTTGCCACTTCTATCCCCTGCGGTTCAACACATCTTCGGAACATCCATGTTCTGCTCAGCGGCAGACGGCCCGGGACCTGACTCGGCGTCTGTCGGTTACTGGGAGACAGCAGCCATGCCGAACTCGCTGATAGAGCCCGAAGTTCCTCTGTTCACAGTGGCACCACCTCCTATCGCAAAAAAACTAAGTGAGCTGGCTCACGGACAAATCAAAATTACTTCTGACTGGGAAATCCACTCTTCGAGGAACTCGACACGGATAGACAAGGATGCTATACGCCGGGGCTAAACAGCTTTGGAGTTAGTTACTGAGATACGATTAACAATTGAAACTGAATGACAGTTGATGCCTCAATGATGCCCCCGAGGAAAGCTTTGCATTTGCTTTAGTATAAGCCTTCTTAGTACCATTTCCTGACTCAATTGTCACCGTCTATACAACAGTGACAGAAGTATCTCTAAGTGAGTGGTTTAATCCTCCAAATATTGGTACTGGCAGCACTGCGATCTCGGTTGATATACTGCGTACTCTTAGTTGCCGATCTTCCAAATGCGTTTTCTGCACTACAGGGTATACCGCCGTAAGTTTGCTAATCCACAAAATCTTCATCTTCCGGCCAATTGGCCTAGTGGTAAGGCATCCGTTTCCGGTGCGGGAGATCGTAGGTTCGAATCCTGCATTGGTCGTTTTTGCTTCAATCATTTTGCCTTTTGTGCAATTGGGATTTTGGTCTAAAGAAGGCAGAAGAGAAAAGTCCTTGAATAATAATCGAGCACACATCTGTCTGTCTGTCTGTCCACTTGGCGGTAGATTTTCTAACGTATAAACTCGTCTAAACTATCTCGAGAGCACCCATCCACATTTGTTACTTCCCAAAACTGTGGACACTATGATCTGATATAGTATTTCGAATATTCACCAACCCACACTGCGTGCGCTTTTGGACAAATCATGTATTTTCAATATCTTCTAGTCTGTAAATATCGTGCTGTGCCGAGGTCTGTATGGCAGCATATAAAATGCAAAAAGAAACGACCAATGCAGGATTCGAACCTACGATCTCCCGCACCGGAAACGGATGCCTTACCACTAGGCCAATTGGCCGGAAGATGCTAAGTTTGACCAATAATAGTCACATGATCCAAGGCTATTCTACAATAGACTTTAGCCCTAAGCCGGCTCTCAAACTGCTGCATGGAACCGCTATAGTATTGAGAAGAGCCCGGCCTCTAAAGAAGTCTGCGTTGGATATTCATGGATATCGCCGAGGAAGAGTCCGATCTAGGACAAGGCATTGAATTTATACATCCTAAGTATAAAAGAAGCGACATTCAACAATAAAGTTCAAAAATGAAAGGGTTACAGAGGGGCAAATAGCTCTTACCCCTTCCCTTGTGTTGATGGAAGATGAAGTCAAAAAGAAAGAGTTCAACTCCAAGCATAGCTGGATGAAACTCATGGTAAACAGCATGAGTTCCAGTGCATAGCTCTTATGCTCACCCACAAATCGGCTCTATCCAAAGAAAGTGTCCATTGAGCCAAGATGCAGGTCGGAACTTCAGGTATACAGGTCCCGATCAGCATGAGCACCCCTTGCATTATCCTCCCTGCAACTATGATCGACGGAGATATTCCTTCAATTAAGCCTCGGAACATTCCTGCCAGACTTCGAAAATCCAAAGCCACCCGTCTCCCTACAGAACATGGCAGTCACAGCATTCCCAGCAGGGATGTTGACATGAACCATATAACGGGAGGAGGCTTTTCACCCTCTCCCCCTTTATCCCAGGTATCCTAGCATGCGACCAAGGCGAACTATAAAGACAGCAGCACCGGTCGTATCCTGCTTCGCATTCCGCAGACTTTCGTTAATATTCCTTCCTGCTTGTCCTTAACCCGCTCGTTGTAGACTCGTTCGACTGAACCCAGTCAAAGCGCAGACACAATGGTCAAGACTACTTATGCTCTTACGCTCTTTGCGGCCGTGAGTTTGGCCGCGCCGCTGGCCCCGGTTGGCCGCGATGCTACCGGCATTGGCCACATGCGCCGCGATGGCACCGGTAACTTGATCGGTGCTGGTACTGCGGACGGTGCGATCAACGAGATGGTCAAGGGACTCGCTACACCCAAGAGTGACCATCCCGCGGAAGATAAGAAGAGCAAGAAGGCCGCCGAGATCAAGGCGGCGGAGAAGAAGAAGCAGGATGATAAGCCCGTGGTAGCACACAGCCCTCTGGAGAGTCTACCGCTCGTTGGGCCGCTTCTGCGACCCGTTCCTCTGGTAGGCTTTCAAGGAAACCATACGATGATGAGTACAGCATTCTAATGAATCTATATAGAAAAGAGACCACGAGGCCCGCTCGTTCACTGGGGACCTGAGCAACCTTCCCTTGCTGGGATCTCTCTTCGGTGGTGTATGTGCTTGAATATCCTGCTCACAGATGACCGAGTAATTGACAGTGTAAATAGGATCAGAACCACCCTGCAAACTCACCGCATCAGAATGGCGGTGGCCAGAAGGTTGGTGAGCGTCGTGCTTACACGGAGACTGTATGTTCAAACCTGGGCAAGGTACTATACTTTATCTGACCCTGTCATTAGGGCTTCCCTCAGAACTATGGCCAGAACTATGGTCAAAATGAAGGACAGAATGCTGGGCAAAACGCTGGACAGAACGAGGACCAGAACGAGGGCCAGAACGAGGGCCAGAACGAGGGTCAGAACGAGGGTCAGAACGAGGGTCAGAACGAAGGTCAGAACGAAGGTCAGAACGAAGGCCAGAACGAGGGTCAGAACGAAGGCCAGAACGAGGGTCAGAACTGGGGCCAAAACTATGGCCAAAACCACGGCCAAAACGAGGGCCAGAACATGGAGAAGCGAGCGCAGCCCGAACAGACAGACTCCCTCGGTGCTCTCTGGCTTATCCGCAAGCTGACCAGTGGTGGTGTAAGCTCTACCCTTTCGATGAACATATGGATGGCTCTAACAAGATGATACAGCCCATATCGAAAAGCCACAAACGCAATGAACAGGCCACCCGCGACCTATCCGGCCTGACCGACCTGACTTCCGGCCTCACCAAGCCCGAAGCTCAGCCTGGTCAGTCCAAGTCGGATCCCCAGTCCGCCAAGGAAGACAAGAAGAACGACCCTCTGGCACAGCTCGCTAGCGAGAGCGGCCTCGGTGGTCTCTTTGCCAAAAACTCCCATCACGGCCTCGGCCTGCTCCCCGTATGTTTCGCTTGATCCTAATCCTTGTCAAATGCTGATATCTTCTAGATGAACGGCCGCCGTGATGTCCACGAGAATGAGGCCCGCGGTGGCACTCCCATCCAGGGCTCTGACCTGGAATCCGTTCTCTTCAGCGGTGGTGCCCTGGGCAAGATTGCTAAGGCTTTGTCGCCTGGCGGTGGTGCTGGAAGTCAGTAGGTTCCATTGTGGGCCACGTAAACCTTCTGAATAGATGAATTTCTACAGTCGAGTTTTCAATGTGATGGCAAACACAAGCAACTTGTTTTCATGTGTGGTGTACTTGTTGAATTTGACCTGCAATGTCAATTGTTTACTTGAATGAATTACCACCGATTGAACAAAAGAAGCCATGGCCACCTAGCCAGCAGAGAAATACTTGTATTGGAAACCGAATTCGAGGGAAAGCTGCAAATAGCAAATCCAGAGTAAAAAGAGAAAGACATCAAGATCGTAAGTCGTTCAGCGCTGCCAGCTGATCCTGGTCCAGATCAGCCTGCGAGCGAGCGTTGTTGGGGTATCGAATCGTTATGTGCGACCAGAAAAAGAAAAGCCAGGATCCAAATCCAGAGAAAGCAAAAGAAAGGAAAGAAAAGGAAAAAAAAAAAAACCACATATCACAAGAAAGATCCAACGAAAACAGGTCGAATCAATCGTAGTCCATCTCGAAATCATCCACTTCCACCCTCGTGCCCAAGGCTTCCTTGCCCTCGCGAATCATCGCTTGAAGTTGCTTGTTTAAGCGCTGAATACTAGCATCCTCTTCACGCTCCCTGCGGCGTATCCGAGCAGCTTGTCTTTGCGCCTCAGCAGAACCGGGGCCGTCTTTTGATCGTGGCGAGGGAAGACCGAGACCGGCGATTTTAGTGGGTGTTGAAGGTCGCAAAGACGACGGAGTTGCTCTCTTGTTCAATCGGGGCATCATAGCCGGTCGACGGCGGGGACTGGAGGCCTGGTGAACCCGTCGGGATCGAAGAGACGGACTGCTGATGTTCTCGCCAATGAAAGGGTCGGCTGGCTCTGTGGGAACCACAACCCAGCTTCGTTCGATATCTTCGTCAGGGTACTGGCCCGGAATAGGTGTTCGATAGATCAGATCTTTCTCAGTTGAGACAGGAGACTGCAAAGTAGGATTGAATTGTGCTGATGAGCCCGCTGGCATATCGTATCCTTGGCCACCGCCAGCATAAAACCCGCTGAATGCGCCGGTCCAGCACAAGTCTAGTACTCTGCTGACTGCTTTAATCACGGTGCGTCCCCAGCCCAGTCGGACACTATTCACCGCAGTATCGTCGGCAGACGGCGAGGCGATGCACGAGTCACGTCGGCTACGCTTGCGGCTGTTTCCATGCGTGCCCTGATCTATTGACTCCACGCTGCCGTCTAGAGACGGTGGTAAGAAGGACTCGCGGTACCGGTTCGGACGGTAGTCGAGATCAGCAGCGTGGAAGTCAACATTTCCGCTAGTTTTTCGATACTCAGATTCGAGAAGAGGAGAAGGGCTGGCAGCTTCAGATGAGAATTCGAACTTGGATGATAGCTTCTCGTTGTCGCGGCGAGGCCGCTTCCGACTGACGGAGAAGGAGTATAGCGAGGAGGATGCGGAGGCGCAGGGAACTTGAAAGAGCTGAGAGTTGACACTAGCAAGGTCGACTTTAGGAGGCGAAGTTGATGGTTGGAAGATCGGCATATCGGGCATTTTGGCTTGATAGAAAGAAAGTACGCAGTAAGAGAAAAAGAAAAGAAAGACATGCAGTTGAAGGCTGGGAAAAAACAAGAACTACCGACTTGGGGCTAGTGTAGTTTCCGTGTGAGACACTTGGAACTTCAACTTCCCCCTCACATTCAAAGATGTATCTACAAGCGCTGGCTGGTCCACTGAACTCCAGCAGCCTCCAGTCCATCATCGCCATCCACTAGGACACACCATCCCTCGCTGCCCATTCCTCCGTCGCCCGCGATCACCGCTTCGAAATGTCCCCGCGCATACTCCACCACTCGGTCATCAAAGGTGCCTGGTTGCAACCAGACGGCAGGGATGCCAACTGAATGCGCTTCCTGCAGCAGCGTGAGGGTCACCGGCGGTGGGGTCACCACCGATAACGAAGTCTGCGTGGGCGAGGGTAGACCCGACGGCGAGGGCACCGTATCGTAAGTACGCGAGGGGAGGGCGATCTGCGCTGCCCTCGGGTTGAGCGGTGTCACGGGCAGTGAGTGTTGATGATACCAAGCGAGGACTGTTGAAGGTTAGAAATGGGCTACGTAGTTTAGTTTCGCATGCCATACTTTTGTATCCGAACTTGTTGGGGTCATTACTGGCGCCCGCCACGGCAAAGCGCGGGGAAGAGAAGAATCGCTTGACAGCTTCCATTGGGCAAAGTATGTGGCAAAGTGCTGACTGATGAAATATGTGATTCCGTTCGTAGACAAACGAGGTCAGGAAATTGAAGAAAGTAGAGTTACCATCGACCTCGGCAGCCGAAAGCAGTTCGCCCTTTGGCCCTTTGCTCATCTCCAAACTCCGCCTATCGGAGCATCCCGTCGCTCGTCACTCACTCCTACTTGCACCCACTTTTATAGTGGCTCTAAGCCAATTCTCATGCCGCCGTTTGTCCCCCGCAAGCGCTACTCCTCCGAGGAAAACCCCCCGGCTAAACGCCAGGCCCAGGAGCACCCTGCCAAGCCCTTCCACATCGATGATTCCGACTCTGATTCTGAGTCTTCACTGAGCGACGTGCCCGAGGAGTCCGAGGGCAATATCACCCCTCAGGCTCCGCGCGCACCTGATGACGACGAAGAGGAGGAAGATGACGACATCGACTGGGAAGATGCGATTGATACAAAGACAACGAGCGCTACGACCCCAACCTTAGCTGTGCCCGAGATACAGGATCTGGAATTGACCTTGGACAAGGAGGAAACACATGTGTCAGATATATTGGATGGCAAGAAAGGGCCGTCCAAGATCGAGCGCCTAATCCGTACACAGACGCATTGCATGCATGTCCAATGCTTGCTCTTCCATAATGCAATTCGCAATGCCTGGATCAACGATAAAAAGGTCCACGAAACACTACGCCAGAAGCTGCCAGAGAGCATCCAGAAAGAAGTGAAGAAATGGCGCATTGCGGCGGGGATAGAAATCCCAGAGCGCAAGCCTGAGCCACCCAAGAGCAAGAAGAAAGGGAAAAAGGCTGGGAAGAAGCAAGATTGGGATGAAGAAGCACAAAGACTGGAGCCCGGTCAGCCGGACATGAGCGGCGGAGACCCGATTATCCCCCTGCTCAAAGTTCTCGCTGCATATTGGAGGAAACAGTTTCGCATTACAGCTCCTGGTTTACGGAAGCATGGCTATCGCTCGGTCTCCTCAATTGAGTCCATATTGAAGGAGTTTCATGAGGGAGACCACGATCCAGAACTCCACGGGGAACGCATTGCGAATCTCGAAGAGTTCCGATCAACAGCAGAGCGCATGCAGGGCTCTCGGGATGTCGGTGCCCAGCTCTTTACAGCTCTGATCAGAGCACTGGACCTCGAAGGACGGCTTGTAGGTAGTCTGCAGCCACTGGGGTTTGGCTGGACCAAAGCAGAGATTGCCACATCATCCAAGGTGCAGGATGCAGAAAAAGCCGATTCTGACGTCGAGGCTGGAGGATTCGTTTCAGAGACGGATTCAGAACAGGTTCTTTCAAAGGCAAAGAAGGGCCATGCACAGTATGACAAGGACCTGCCGTTTCCCATCTACTGGACGGAGGTTGCCTCACCGATCACACACCAAATCATCCCGGTTGACCCTCTGATCCTTCCAAATCCCGTTGCAACAACTCCGGCTTTCCAAGCAGCTTTTGAGCCACGCGGGGCCAAGGCAGAACGCGCCAAGCAGGTAATATGCTACGTGGTCGCACACTCGGCTGATGGAACTGCCAAGGACGTCACCACGCGGTACCTTCAACGACGAACGTGGCCCGGCAAGACCAAGGGATTCCGGATGCCCGTGGAGAGAATCCCACAACCGGGCCGCCAGGGACAATACATCGAGTACGACTGGTTTCGGAGGATCATGCGTGGATACGAAAGGCATCCAGACCGCAAAACGAAGGTTGACGAGGTTGAAGATGCAGGCGATCTTCAACGAAAACAGCCCGAAAAGAAGAAGACGACACAGACGACTGATACACTTCAAAGTCTTCGCCAATCAACTGAATTTGTGCTGGAGCGCTTCCTGCGCCGCGAAGAAGCACTCAGGCCGGGCGCAGAGCCCGTACGCACCTTCACTGCAGGCAGAGGTGCCAAAGCGAAAGAAGAACCCGTGTTCCGTCGAGCGGACGTGGTCAAGTGCATGTCAGCAGAGAGCTGGCATAAAGAAGGACGGCAGATCCAAGCCGGCGCAGTGCCCTTGAAAAGAGTGCCCATTCGAGCCGTGACTCTCATACGCAAGCGCGAAGTCGACGAGCTTCAACGTGAGACGGGAGAGAAACCAATGCAGGGATTGTATGCCCTCGACCAGACCGAGTTCATAATCCCTCCACCCATTGAAGACGGCAGGATCCCAAAGAACGACTACGGGAATATCGACTGCTTCGTTCCTAGTATGGTGCCCCGCGGCGCTGCTCATGTCCCGTTGCCAGGCACTGTGCGAATCTGCAAGAAGCTGGGCATCGATTACGCGGAGGCAGTCACGGGTTTCGAGTTTGGCTCAAAGATGGCAGTGCCTGTCATCCAGGGTGTGGTCGTAGCTGCTGAAAATGAAGATCTGCTGAAAGATGCCTGGCGCATTGAAGCTGCTGAGAAACGAAAGCGCGAAGAGCTCAAAGCTGAAAAGCGGATTTTGCAGACGTGGCGCAAGTTCCTGTTCGGGTTGCGCATTGCTGAACGTGTTCGTGAAGAATATGGTGGGGATGCAGATGCGGATCGCGAGCGAGATTCTCATAATCCATTTGCGACCAGGAAGAAACATCAGGAAGTACACGGTTCTGATGAAGGGCATGAAGAAGATCCAGAAGAGTCTTACAATAATATTGACCATGGTGGCGGGTTCCTTTTGCCTGGTGAAGGAGACGATATTGATGATGGCCTGATTGTCGAAGATGATCATGACCAAACCAGCAAGGGCCCTTCTAAGCACCCTTCCCACGACTCTGTAGGGGAGAGGCCGTCACCACCCATCTCGATATCTGAGCCAGACGAAGCGATGAACACTAGAGGGCGACGTCGAGGTGGTTGAAGCAATACCCGACCCGAATAACAGTAATGTCTGTGCTCTGAATGTAACACAGATGTCTATAGCACAATGAAGCCCCAAATCTCTCCTATACATAATTCCTCTGCTTAGTATTCAACTAGTGGCAATCATCTATATAGGAGCTTACTGATGGCCACCTAGATGTCAAGATTGATTATTTGAATAGTGAAACTCTTTGAGCCAAAGTTCTCTAGACTACACAAAGAAACTAGCGTACAACAAACTCCCATTCAGCTTCACTGGCAGCGAAACCCAGCTTCTATAAAAGCCTCTCGTACTTGCCGATGATCACTTACTATGCTCCTCGTGGGCAGAGCCAGGGTTTAATGCCCATCTCCTTCAATCTCGCTATCGCGTCGGCATCTAGCGGCTGGTTATTCCTCTCTGCAAGGAATAGCTGGAGTTTCTCATATTGTAACCGCTCATCTTCAGCGACTTCCTGCGTTTCCATAAAGTCCCGCAGGAGAGACTCAGCGGTGAAAGAATTGCGGCTGTCCTCCCAAACATGTGTGGTGCCAAATTCGACGTATTCAAAATCGATAATCATCACTCGCTCATCCACCCACATAAAGTTGTGCAAATTTGCGTCCTGGTGCTCAACCCCGAATGCGGTTAAAGCTTTTAAGGCATCCTCAAGGCCTTTCTTTATGACTGCTTCCTCCATCACAGGGAATTTGTTGCATGCGAGATCGTAGAGAGTGATGCCAGGTACAGCCGAGAAGACAAGTGCCGGAATGTTGCCGTAGACCTTGGATATGCCGTAGCTTGCCTGGCCGTAGAAATCTGGTATAACAGTACCCTGAAGCGGCTTCAAAAGAGTGTAGGCCTGTTTCTCTGTAGCCCATTCATCTTCCCAGTCAACCTTAGGTCTTTTGAGAATGACTGTCGGCGGGAGGAACCATTCAGGCCAAAGCGCTTTTATCCAAGGGCAAAGGTCACCGATAGGTTGAATAAGCCTCACGAGGAGTGGTTGTGGTTGGGTGAGCTCTAGGCGGCACACACTAGGCCGGCCTCTATCTAACACCTCGGCCTTTTTTGCAATAACACGTCGAGTACCTAGACGGAATTCCTAAGGGAGTCAGTAAGTAACTAAATAACAGAAGAAGGGGTCGGCTAGATGACATACCAAGGGAAGCTTGATATAGTCCATTTTGAGATAAGAATTCTTAACGGAGCTTGGAGAGAACCAGGAAGAGAGAAAGAGTGCTCGCTATATTCTGTGGGAGACCGAAAGAGAGAGTTGCGATCTACAGAAAAATTCGTGGAAAAAAGGATTATGGGAAAAAAGGGAGGTAAGAGAAAGAAGCCGGAGTTATTAAGGAAACTTATAGGGGCGACATGGATCACATTGAGACATCCATGAATAACCCCTGCAAGCTGCCGACACTATCACAAACAGACTTCAGTGTTATAGCAAACAAATCCAATTTCTCTCGAATCTAGCTCAAACTTCTGTCGCTACCCATTTGGATGTATAAGGCTATAACAACAATCATCAGATTCCCATATAGGCCTTCCTGTCCGTCTCTCATATATCCGGGGTATACGATTGACTAGGCCCTCTCTTCTTGGCCCCAATTTGCCTGGGGTGTTAGACGCCTCCAGCCTCTCAAAGCCAATCGATACAGTGCATATTGAATTGTGCATTGATCCTCGGGCTCCCATTCCGCCTCGGGCTCCAATTGCATAGGTATCAGGCAGCAATCAATAGGGCAATTCTCGCTCAGAATTTCCTCTTTGTTCTCAGTTCGGAACTGCAGAATAAGAAGGCACACCCCATCAAAAACAAAGACTTGAGGGCAGTTGTAATCGTAGGCGTACCTTTTTTCTCTGTTAGTAAGCTGATAGCCTCGAAATAAAGACTTACTACATACCCTCTCATCTCCTGTTGAAGACGTGTAGTGTTAGTGCCGGGTTCCGGACGCAGCCTAGTTCTATCCTTCCACTCCCATTTATCCTTCTCGATCACACGAGGTTTTTTGAGTTCTCCTATCATAACAGCCCTTTCAGATAGGCCCCCTCCCCAAGTCAACTGATAGTCGACAGTCACAGTTGAATGGGTAGGCCCTGTCGGCCCCATTTGCGATCTTGGAAGCAGAAAATCGGGGTGTTGCGAAAAGGCCGGACGAAAGACAGACTCGATTTGTTGATAGAAAAATCGATCCGCATCGGCTTCACTCTCAACGTTTTCCAATGGAGCCAAATTTGGAGGATAGGCCAGGATGTGAGCACCAACATGGCCGGGTCCAAGAAGATTCTCGATCGATTCGAATGTTGGCGGGTGGTACGTAATCTTTTCCATACCAAATGGCTTCTTTTCCTTAGCCCATGCCTTATAGCCTGTGTAAACCGTACCGTTTGGCGGGGGTACTATAGGAGGAGGAGTACGGAAACGAAGAAGTTCCCACACGGTGGTAGTCATTTTGCAGCACAATTGAAAGAGAATACAAAGGTAAGCCAGCAGGCAAGAAGGTCAGAAACGGTTGATAGTGATAGAGGTGTGGTTATGTCGTGAAATTAAAGACCCGCGACCAGGCGCCTTTTATACATCAGGATGATAGCGGCAGGCCAGCCCGAAGGAGGAAGAGCAAACTTGACAGAGTAGGCTGACGCAGCCTAGTGGTGACTACCAGAGCAGCTGGATGAGAAGACAAGGCATACAGCGCTTACGAGTCAGTTTCATCCCATCTTCGCCTCGCCTCGCCTCGCCCCTTAGGCCTGGGCAGCATTCTGTATGGATGGATTCTTAGAGCCCGAGGGAATCCGGTTCTAGATGCTTCATGTCGAGTCATGCAGTGCATTGAAAACGTCGTGAGAGTGTTAGGTGGCGTTAGGACAAGGAGTCGAGTGGACAGTCAACAGGGGCGCGATACGCCGAGGCAGACACCATTCAACGTGGCGTGAATCTCCTGGCGGCTGAAGTTTCATGCTCATGCTGATCTCCAGCGGATCCAAAAAGCATGCGGAGTATCCAACGATAAGCCGGCAGGGGTATTGGTTGGCACAGGCGCCATCCTGACAATCAACGATCCGTGCGCTAATATCACATTTGCAAAGGATTCACATGCCAAATATTGATGGTCTAACTATAATACATAGTCTACGCATGACAAGCCTCGGCGGCTCGCGTTTCATGATTGAACCAAGATTCCAAAGAGAAGGAGATGCTCGGGTAATTTGCCGTGGGCAACAGCCGAAGACATGGAGTAACTGAGGAGGCTTGGAAGACATTCAGTGCAAGCCCTGAAAAGGCTAGCATAGATATCGAAGCTTATCGAAGCTTCAGGTATAGCCTATGGCCCTAGTTGACGCACAACTTACCCTCAAATCGTTCCCCTAATGATAGAACAGCGCTATTTCCGTTATCCCCTCTTTTGGATTGGCCTGAACAACCTCAATAGAATAGAAATCAACAGTACTCAGCATTTCACGATGCGCCTCCCTTAGTATATGGCAATAGCGCTTGATATCCAACCGCTGACTCTAGGAAAGAAACGCTTAAAGTCGAGTGCGGGAAACTTCCAAGGTTAGCAGTAATTCAGCAAACTAACATTATCCTAGGCTCGTCTAGGACAGTAGTGGCTAAATGGGTTGAACGTCGAGGGCCTGTGCTTTCAAATAACTAACTAGGACCTAAGAGAAGATAGAATAGCACTTAGAGACTTTAAGCCGCAGCCGCGCCCTCTCGCGAACGCCACGCCGAATGGCAATGGTCTATTAGACCCATTGTGAACCTGTCTAGTTCAGAACATGTTATATCAACGATTAGCTCAGTCTCACTCACTGTCTGTTCATAAGTTCCCCTCCAAGTGCAATGGTGTTTTCGCCTTTCCCCTCAGGTATCTTGTATCGAACATACCAGCTTTTCAATGACTCCAAGAGCCCTGGCAGTGCTTTTTCCACATCGCCAATATCGGATAGCTTTGTCGCAAGGGGGTGTCTAACATCGATAGCAATAACTTTCCAATCTGTCTCCCCTTTGTCGAGTAGTGCGAAAGCTCCAAGTGGCTTCACCTGCTTTACTTCCCCACAATTGGCAACTGCGTTTCCGATTTCACAGATATCGAGTGGGTCATCATCCCCTGCGACGCCGGTTTTGTCGTCGATGGTGTTGGGATCTTCCCAGGTCTATCTGTGTTTCAGTGATAAAGCATAGCAATAAGATATAGTAGTCCTTACTTGAGGGAGAGCACCGTAGTTGCAGGGATAACCATGAAACGGTGGAATATCTGCTAGTTCTCTTGGTTTCCCATTGAGAATATCTTGCTTGATTGGATTGTAATGATCTTTTTTAGATATCTAGACACTCAAAGACTCATGATTTAGTGACACCCTTGAGAGTAGCCTGAAAATGGTAGAGATTAGCTTACCTCCATCTTTGCTTTGCTTTGATAAGGTATCTCGACGATCATATTCAATGTATGACATTCGGGATCTGCAAATAAAGGAATGTCGTGCCACGGCGAGATCCTCTGGCCATTTCTCTCAAAGAACAGGCAATTCTTTCCATCTTCAGAAGTGCGCGTCACCTTGATCTCGCTATTCGAAGTCATTTTGCATCTCGATGGGAATATACGCATATCTTGCACTGTTGCTCATTGAAATGTGTATTTGCGAGTGACATCATGGTGTCAGTATTTCGTCATGAATATAATTTTGCATCGACGGCGAGAACAGCAGTTAGACTGACAATACCTATGTAGACCCTATTACATATGCATCGAAACTATATCAACAATCGAAATCACCTCACCCGTGGAATAGCCAAAGGTGAATCGACATCACCCCACTCCCCATCAGAGTCCTCATCCAACTCAAAATCCTCTTCACCCAACGAGGGACTAACATGTACAGCAGGAGATGAGATAGGACTTAGCGCCACACGTGGCCTGGACTTGAAGACGCTGGCATATTCGGCATCTTCTTCAAAGAGCTTGTCCTGGGGCGTGGACGCGCCGGAGCGGCCCGCAGGATGTGATGATTTCCGCGGCGTCTCGAATTGGTTCACAGGGAATGAAGTTCGTGGGCCACGGCGTCGGGGCCGGGGCTGTGCTTCATGTGCGGAGGGAGGTGGAATTAAAGACATTGACCTGCGAGTGCGTTCGGCCAGGGTGTAATTTGAAGTTGATTTGGTTTTGACGGGCTCCGGGCTTGGTTCATTTCCAGAGGAATCCTCGGAGTTCTGGTCAGGGGAGAGGCGGACGGTTGGTGTGGGCAGCTTATCCTCAACCTCATGGATCGGAGCTGGGTCTGAGGCCTCGGCCATTGGTGACGATGGGGAGACTTCAGTATCATAGATTGGGGATGCTGGCTTGTTATAGTGCTCGGCGGTCATTTCTCCAGGAGGTGCTGGTTTGGTATCTTCATGCCTAGCATTCGAGCGAGACTGGCCATTGATACGAGTAACAGCTTCATTCACTGCCGATATGAATGACTGATCCGCCTCTTTGAGCACTCTTCTACGATCATTAGGCTGCCGAACAGCCTTTGATATGCTCGCAACAGTCAGGGCCTGATGATCCCGGAATAAAAGACGAGGCTCTTGAACTTCCGAGCCCCCAAAATTGGGACTCCCATATCGTGCCTTGCGAAGAGAATCATTGAACTCGTGCCACCTGCGCAGCCGGCTCCGCAGGCGCAGAACCCGTGTCTCCAAATCAACCACCAGATCTGGTTTTGGTCCAGTCCCAGGTCCATCCGTGGCTCCGGCCAATGCCTGAGAGAATGGAAGTTGCAGAAAGGCATCCGTACTGCTTTGCGACCCCCCGTCGAGCAAGGCGGTAGCCCATTCCTCATTACCCAGCCAATTGGCTCGAATCTCGCGAGCCAAATTTTCCGAGTCAACCGGCGCATGATCTTTATCATTTCTATTCTTCTCGGCACGCTCAGCAAGTTCGATTTTCTTATCGTCCAGTAGCCGCGAAAATTGGTCGTATGTCTCGTGCATCCGAGCACGGTGGCCCCCGCTGCATTGAGAGAGACTTGGTGCGCGAGGATCAGAGGCAGTAAGTTCTGATACTCTACCGGCGTAATAGAGCTAGCGGTGGATAGTTTCATAGTGAGGTTCCAATGCATTTCCCCGGCGGAGACTGCCACGAGCTTCCGCAGAACAGCGGTAGAGAAGACGGCGAGCAATTCGTCGACTTTCTCACCTTTACAGTCATCCAGCATTGTTTTGCGGAGAGCAACCTCTCTCCCGAGGTCGCCATTTTTCTTCAATTCCGTCAATACACGGAACAAAGCTGCGCGGAGGTTGACAGACTGCAAGGGCTCTAGCGGTGGGAAAAAGGGACGAAGTTTCTGTAGATCATTAGTATAAGTCTTTTTTATTGCTATGTTTGCCAATCCGTACGTTGTGCGCACTGTCGGGGTCCCAGATAGTACAGAGGTAGTACAAAGCCCATTCGATGAGACGAATACGTTGCCGTTGGTTCTGCGACGAAGGGGACAGCGATCGAAGTGTGATGTCAGGCCAGTCCTCGCGCTGATCAAGTTGAAGTAGCTTTAAATTGCGGATGAACACTGTTAGCTGAGATGGAGGAGACCAGTCAAGCGGCTTTGGCCGTGCTGGTCTTGTGGCAGCCATCGTGCGTACAGATAGAATAGGTTGATGTAGTTCAGTAAATAGTCAACAATCGATAAGGGGGTTTGCATTGTTTGTCGCGTCTATCAATCTCCAGTTCCGCGTCCCACCTTCTCTTCTTTCTCTCCCCCTCTTCCTCCTCTCGTTCTCCCTACCTCTCCACTCGCAGCCATGGGATCCGACAGCTCCTCCTGGACCCCGCATACCGGTCGGTAGAACCTCCAATCTGTCAGAACTACAATTAAACATCTCTATAGTGCTGCGTACCCTCCCGCACCCACCAGAGGAGAACACGACCAGTCCAGTCCCATTTTTCCACCTGATCGAGCGCCTTAAGACGACCAAGCGCGAAGGCTGGCGCCGCTTTGGCATCAATGGCGAGTCGATCTCAGACCACATGTACCGCATGTCGATCATGACGATGTTTGCCCCGCCAGAGCTGGCATCCAAGATCAACATCCCGCACTGCACCAAGATGGCCCTAATTCACGACATGGCCGAGTCGCTGGTCGGTGATATCACCCCGGTTGACCTCCACATCACCAAGGCTGAGAAGGCCCGTCGTGAGGCCGATACCATGGACTACATCGTTACTACCCTGTTGGGCAATGTCCCCGGCGCCGCATTATCCGCCCAGGATATCAGGAATGTATTCCAGGAATACGAGGATAATGTCACGCTCGAGGCTCAGTTTGTGCATGATATCGATAAGATGGAGCTTCTGCTCCAGATGGTCGAGTATGAGCGCACCCACGAAATCGACCTCTCCGAATTCGCACGTGTCGCTGGTATGATTAAGTTGCCGGAAGTCAAGGTCTGGGCTGAGCAGGTGGTCAAGGAGCGCCCGAAGCTCAACTAGATTGAGGAACTGGGTGTTTTATCTGCTACACTTAGACTTGGGCGTTTGTTTACTGGGCTTTTTCTTTTGGGGACCACCCCTAGATACCATAGAGGATGAATTGCGATGCATGATGAGCAATGACTGCGCATGGTCTTTTGGGATTTTAGAACGAATTCAATTCTTGCATGGTCATCTATCCCAGTGTAGTAGGAAGTAAGTATACAGTCGAATGGAAAGCACCAAGCTCAATCTACCGGCTCCTTCTCCATCTCGCGCGCCAGCATTTCCGCCTCATCCTTCATCTCCTCATGAGAACGTGGCTTGCGCTCCTCATTATCCACAACAGGGAATCGAGGTCTGATCTTCAGCGTCTCCGAACCGGCGCCCGCATCTCGAAACGCCTTCCCAACATCCCCCTCCTCCCCGTCTAATAAACTGTACACTGCATCGGTCCCACCGCGGTGGTCGAGATCCGCCGCCTTGCGCGGGATAATGTGTGCATGAACATGCGGTACGCTCTGACCGGCGTCCGCACCGTCTTGGATAGCAATATTCAGACTTGAGGCGCTGTATACCCGTTCCACCATTCGTCCCACACGCCGCACTGTGAGGAAGAGGTCGCTCATTTCGGCGGGAGTGAGGTCTGCGACGCGAGGGACGACGCGGAGCGGGGAGACGAGGACATGGCCTGGGAGGATTGGTTTGAGGTTGACGAGGGCAAAGGAGAGTTGTGTTTGGTGGAAGACCTGTGTTTGTAGTTCGTTAATCAGATGGCTTTGAGGTGTTGGATAGCCGAGGACGTACCTGTGGTGTGACAAGGAATGAGCCAAAGTGAATTGGCGCGGCGCCTTTCAGCGCCGACATGTCTGAAGATGTGTTGGACATTGAAGGTGTTCGGGTTGGGGAAAGGTAAGGTTCGTGGATGTCGATCACGATAAGCCGCTTATCAGAGTTCGGGGAAATTGTGAGACTGTCTTAACTCGGCTGCTTCCTCGTCCTGACTGTCCTTAGTACAATACATCTACTTGTATCTGAGTCAGGAGAATGGGTATCATTGACATTGACCATGAAAAAACATCCCGAGCTATATTACAATAAAAATAACATCATCACACTAGATAAACAGGGGTTCTGGGACATTAAAAGAGTCAGGACGGGATCGAGGCTTAGGATCCGGTCTTTTCCTCTGGCTTCGCTTCCTCGGTAGAAGCTTCGTCATTTTCGATGGCTGTTTCAGCGGACTCAGTGGACTCTTCAGTAGGCTCCTTGGCGGAATCCTCGGTGAGATCTTCGGTAGGCTGCCCGGTAGACTCTTCGGTAGACTGCTCGAGTTTGGCATCCTCGTCATCCTGTACTGGAGCATGTTCGGCCTTGTCTGATTCTGAATCCGCCTGCGGATCAGCCGGTTGCTGCGTCTCTTGCTGTGCATCCTCCTGCGTCTTTGCAACAGATTCAGTGGTTTCCTCTGCAGCGACTGGCTCCGCAGCTTCAACAGGTGTCTGTTGTGTGTCCTCGGCCTCCTCGGCTGCTTCAGGCACCGGCACAGAAACGGGCGAACCCTTCATGACATCCCGGAGCGGAGCAGCACTTTGTGGAGCTTCGTCTGGGTCTTCCGCACTCTCTGTGATTGTCGTGACGCGTGATCCAGTCGAAGGGCTGTGCTTGTGACGGCGCGTGGTAGCGCCGGTATCCACGCCGCTTCCGAAGGGATCGTCATTATCCTTGCGCAAGATCGTCAAGCGCTTGCTCTCGACCGGCTCGGCATCTTTGGGCTGCACAGCATCCGGGCCTTCCGCCTCGGGAGGAATGGTATAGCTATCCTGCGGAATGAGACTGAACAAGTCGCAGACCGTCTTAAAGAAAACATAAAGACCATCATGACCCTCCACTTCCCAAAATACGTCGCGATGTTGGAACCAGGCATGCGCGAAAATGCGATACAGTCGACGGAAAATGTTGGTGAGATGTCTCATGCTCGCCTGCGGGCCACCGGCAGCATCCGAGCCCAGCGTCAGCCGGCTGGGGAAGTATTTGGGCGAGGTAAGGGTATTCGTAGCCCAGTCAAGTGTGTGGCAGCAGTAGTCGATCGCGCAGCACGATTTAGGCGGGTCATGCACGGCACAGAGATACTGCCACTCCGATGCGCGCATTTCGGGACAGGTCTGCGCCGAGCATGGAGGGTTCTCGGCAAAGAAAGCGACAATGAGATTGTTGACTTTCATCGTGAGAAAGCGGCACAGCTCGTAGAGCCACAGTGATCGGTCAACACCCTCGGGGGGCTCAGCGAGTTGAAGCGCGACTTGGCGGTTGATCGGGATGACCGTGTCTGATCCTTCAGGTTTGGTGAAGTTATTGTACAAGGCTTTGAGGTGTTCCTGTAGCTGGAAAGGAGAGTCGCTACTACAGTTAGTGGCTTGAGGAGCATGTCAGTAGAGGTAGTACACACCTGGGACAGTGGAATCAGCGGCGGTCCAAAGGCCATGTCAGCAGCCTTGCTGCCCGGCCGAATCCTGCGGGTCGAGCCATCGTCCACGCCTCCTACAAACTGCTCTGCATCTTTGCCAGATGACTCGCCCGAAGGCGGTTGAGGCCCGATCTGGACCTCTGTGAAGGGAGGAGGACTGGGGAGTCGCGGGGAGCTGGACGGGGAGACACCCGCAGCAGTCATGGCGCGTAAACAAAGGGGTTGTTGATGAACGGGGAAGAGGCGGAAAGCGAAAAGAGAAATGAAAGAACCGGGGAGTAGTAAAAGAGTGGAAGGGAACTCCCTCGAGAGTCAAGAGTTAATCAGATGAAAAAGATCTAAGGAGAAACATAGTCCTTGAAGCTTAACTCGAGCTTCGCAGATAAGCAACAACAAATGACCGCCCGTGCCCTAAGCCCTATAAATCCCGTCTGGGTAAAAACAACGTCATCCGCATGTAGCCCGAGTTCTGCTTTGCATATGAGCAACCTTTTTGTCTTGTTCTACGTCTGAGATTGTGAAACATATGTCGTCTATTATTGAAGATGACGAAGCGCCTCCGGAGCTGGTCGATGTGTCCGAATTGCCGGAGCAGCCAGCCTCTATAGAGGAGGAACAGACGCCTCGAGTTCCCATTACTCTAGTTACAGGTATGGAAGGACTTAATGGGGAAATATTCTACCTAAACTGACTACTTACTCTAGGTTATCTGGGTGCGGGCAAGACCACCCTGTTGAACTACATTCTGACGGAGAAACATGGCAAGAAGATCGCAGTGATCATGAACGGTTCGCACCCTCGGCTGAAGACATTTGAATCATACTAATGCAACTTGTAGAATTTGGTGACTGTAAGCTTTACGAGCGGAAAACATGGATTTTCCATTTTTAACTTGGACTCTTCAAAGCATCGGACATCGAAAAGCCCTTGACAGTAAACGAGGGCGGCCAAGAAGTCACCGAGTGGATGGAGGTCGGCAACGGATGCATCTGCTGCTCTGTGAAGTACATATCCACTGTTTCAATCGGGATAATTTCGTATATTAATAAGAGTCACAGAGACTCAGGCGTCATGGCCCTGGAATCCCTCATGGAACGCCGGGGCACCTTCGACTACATCCTGTTGGAAACAACCGGCCTCGCCGACCCAGGCAACATTGCCCCCGTCTTCTGGATGGACGAGGGACTGGGCAGCTCGATCTATCTAGATGGGATTGTGACGCTAGTCGACGCAAAGAACATTCTGCACCTGCTCGACGAGCCCGCCCCAGAGGAAAAAGCCGAGTCCCATAATGCCGACCACGATCACGGTTCTGGCCCTGTGCTCTCCATGGCGCATATGCAAATCTCCCACGCTGATGTGATTATCCTGAACAAGACGGACCTGGTCTCTGCGCAGGAACTGGAGGTTGTAAAGGACCGTATCTCGTCGATTAACAGCGTTGCAAAGATTCACGAGACGGATCATAGCCGTACACCGCAGATTGAGGGTGTGGTGCTGGATTTGCATGCGTATGATCATCTGGCAGATTTGGACTTTAGTAAGAAGGGCCACAGCCATATTGATCCGGTGGGTTCTCTCTTTCTTTTCTCTTTGGAAGCTGGATTGAAATTGACCCGATTCTACAGGCTATTTCTACTTCGGCTATCCTCACGCCTCCAGTTTTTCCTACGGAGGTTTCTAAAATCGACGAGTGGCTCCGCTCAGTGCTCTGGGAATCGGTACTTCCCAAGTCACCTAACACACCATCCGGGTCTCATCCTACAAATTTTGAGATCCACCGACTCAAGGGCATCCTTTACCTTGAAGATGGTTCAACCAAGATCATCCAAGCCGTGCGAGACGTCTTCGAGCTTCGAGACTCGGAACCCTGGCAGAAGGATGGTAATGAGGCCCAGTGCAAAATCGTTCTAATCGGTAGAGGCCTGGGACCGAGTGTAGATCCGTGGCGAGAGAGCTTCGAGTCTTATGTGCGTGGTAGGTAGAAAGATGATACAAGACAAGCCTACCTAGGTATACCCCGAGGATGTGCCTTTATGCTTCAAAGAATTGCATTGCAGGAAATCAATCAATAGGAGGAATAATACAGCTATATCAGCCGAAAGAGAGTAGAATCAGTCAAAATACAGCCAAAAATCATCGCAACAATGCCAAACAGTAAAAAGCCTCCAAGTAAGAATGAGGGCACAACATATGATAGCGCAAAAGGAAAGCAAGACATTAAATCAGAAAGAAAATAATCGAATCCACCAGGGAATGCAAAGACTTTTCTAGACGCCAAAAGTTCGCCGGCATGCGCCATCGGTGCAGATGCCTGAAGAGCTGTGCTGGAACGCGACAATGACGAAGGGTGAACTATACAAGCGAGAAACGAAGAGGGTATCGAGCGGGTGACCCTGGACAGGGTCATTCGAAAAAATGATCTGCAGTCGTGTTGGTGGCTATATAAAGCCTTTCGCTAAAAGCGAGACGGAGCCTTAGATACGGCGAGGGCGGCTTTCACTGAAGGCGGGGTTGATGGGTAAGAGAGACTCGGTGAGAAAGGTTGTGAGTCTGTTGTGGCTGGATTTGGGTCGCTCATACGATGAGTCCGTGTGCTTCGTCTCATTTACAGAGAGAGGTCTGGACCGAGAGACGAAAGCAGGGTTGATAGGTAATAGTGACTCGGAAAGGAAGGAGGTAAATCTGGAGTGGCTGGATTTGGGACGCTCCGAAGATACATCGGCGTCCTTCGTACCAGGGACAGACCTGGGTCGAGAAATGCTGAAGGCGGGGTTGATTGGAAGGAGTGATAAAAGGAGGGATGATGATGGTGACTGAGAAGGCCTGGTTGCCTGTGGCTCAGCGAAGGTTGTCTCTTGACGGGGTTCATGCCCCTGTTCATTTACTGCAGGCATTTCCTGAACTGGTCCATTGGGGCCAGGTCGGTTGAAAGAGTCAATTGCGGATTGCACAGGGCCCGGCGCAGTTGGTACATCGCAATTTGTGAAATGTGGTACCTCTTTAGCTTCACGCTTATCGAGTCTGCTAGAATCCTCCAAGGTTGACGTTTGCTCTGGAACATGAACCATAGGGCCATTGCTCATGGTACCTGCGCATGCAGACGACACGGCGTTCTGCACTTCGTTCTCTTCCGGGACATCAGGCGTGTGATCATTGAGATCATCTGGAGAACCGGAGGAGTCCCAATATCCGGCGAAAGTGTGAGACTCATGGTGGTTCAAGGTGGACGATGAAGAATGCCCAGAGGGAAAGTTGGCTCCTGCATTGGACCCTGCAAGTGTCGGGGTTGATCCTTTCCTTTGGTCATGGCCATCAGAGATGGGTTCTCGTGAATCATCGTGATGCATGTGTGCATAAGTTTTTGTAACGGGCGGTGCTAGGTTGCTGTATGGTAGTTCTCGAACCCGATGTACCGGGTATGTTTGTCTCGAGAGAAGATCAGGAGGGAAGAAGGAGAGGAGCTCTTTTGCAGATAGCCTGTGTCGCGGACTCGGGCTAAGGCAGATATAGACCAGGCGTCGATAGTAATCAGGCACATCCATCTCACCCAGAAGCAAAGGACGAGGTTGTCTCTCTGGCTCATCCTCCTCCATGGCCAAAGCCCAGAGTGTCATCCCGAGCTGGTATAGGTCCGTCTTCACTCCAATGTACATGGAGATGCGCTGGTTGCTTTCTATCTTGGCGGCAATCTCTGGTGGTTCCCAGCCAACGGGGCAGCCTCTGCGATTAATGTCGATGATTGAGGCATTGTCGTCTGCATCCACCACGATGTTCGATAGCGTAAAGTCTCCTTGGACATAGCCCGATTCGTGGATCTCGCACAAGCCCTGGACGATCTGTCTCGCCCATACCTCTCGTCTCGTGAAGGAGATTTCCCCGCGTTGCTCGTACAGAATATCGACCAGTGCACCCTGCTCGGCATAACTGATCAACAATCCCTTGACCTTTTCTTGGCGCTCATCGACCACAATCGCTTCCACACTAATCACGTTTGGCGAGCCATTGAGAGCATGAAGGGCATTAATCTCATAGAGAAACTCGTCCACGGTATCCGGGCCCGGAATCTCCTTCTTGATATAGGCCTTGCCACCCA
The DNA here is from genome assembly GCA_036712075.1 of Penicillium sp. DT28. Lineage (NCBI taxonomy): Eukaryota > Fungi > Ascomycota > Eurotiomycetes > Eurotiales > Aspergillaceae > Penicillium > Penicillium sp. DT28. The sequence goes on from JAZHLO010000002.1 coordinate 825,700, forward strand.
GCCGAACTTTATAAACAAATCCTGACAAATGAGCCTCGAAATGTAGGAAATGCTCTGGCACGCATCGGGCACCCCGCAAATGTCCAATACTCGAGATAGGCGGGTAAGGAATGATCTCGTTTACGTCCTCTGTCACATGAACGTGCAGGCGACCATCGCGTGTTTCGACTTTCAGGTTCGTCACGGTATCGTAGAACTGGATCTCGGGGAGTGATTCACGAATCGACTCGTAAATACGGGCGCACTTATCGCGCTGGTATGGCAACTCTTTCAGGTCCTGCTCGAGCGAATCGGGCGGCGAGTCACGGTAGTCGCACGAAATAGTCACACGCCGCCATCGAGTCGGGGTCTCCGCATATGTAACGAAGAATTTCTCCCGCTCCGACCGGTCACGGAAGTGCATGCTTAAATTTAAAATCCATCGCCGCTCGAGCTCCATCTCGAGTGTGTCAAGCGCCGGGGGCTCTTCTTGAGGCGCTTCCGTCACGTCGGAGCTGCGGTCCCAGGCGTGGAGATCGTGCTCATCCTCGTTTGCGGTACTTTCGGAATCTTCGTCAACCGTGGTAGCGGGCGGGCCGAGCCATTGAACCTCTGGCGCGGAGAGTCGTGGGTCCACGTTCGGCGGTGGAGACCTGGTTCTTTGGGCGCTCAGCGGGCGGCGGTCGACCGAGAGGGCACGACGATGCTGTGGCTCCGGGGGCGCCAGTCGATCGCGAGATTCGGAATTTCGACGTTTAAAGGTAGTAGAACGAGGCAGACCGACACCGACTCGGCGCGAGAGACGGCGGGTCAGGTTATCGTGCTTGGATCGGAGGCTGTCAGTGGAAGAAGCACGGTGGTGTTGGCGGTTATTATTATCGTGGGGGGAGGATTCATCTCGTCCCAAGTCTCGATCATCGCGGCCCAGCCATCGTCGGAGCCCCAATCGATGCCACATGCTCTGCTTTTGCCCCTTTTCCTCAGAAGGTAGACCCAGGCGCGACGGGCTACAGGAGCTGTTGGCAAGAGAGATGGCCATACGGTTCGTTTAGGACAGGGAACGACTCGATCACCCCACTGGCCGAAACTCCATAAGAGTTTGGCCGATCCGAGGGGCTCGCGACAGTAGGTATTCCTCCCTGGATATCTTCAACTCAGGGATGGGTTTTGAAGGAGGACAAAAGGGCTCGAGGCCGTCAACATTCAAGGCGTGTCACACAAGGTCGGGTTGCAATGGGCGCGGAGGCTGGGAAGTTGGTCCGTGACAAGAGGATTCGGAGTGAAAAGGCGGTGCAGAGATGTCGGTCAAGATATCTTGCAAGATTTGTAGAAGACTGATTCCTTTTTATTTTTCCTTGATAGGAGATCAAAGCGGGTAAAAAAAGAAGCTGTGGACGTTGGTGCGTTGATCCCACTGCAAGACTTACGGAGCCAAAGGACTATGCAGGAGATCAGTCAAGAAAGCCCTGAAACCCTTGATGAAAAAGAGTCCAGGGATGAAAAAACAAATCAAGATAGAAAAGATATGATTCATCGCGCACAGATAGAACGTTTTAATTATTATTATTTTATTTAATTTTTTTTTATCGAGGATGCGTTGCGGCCTGACAACTCTTAGTACTTGTGCCTGATTGGAAGACAACCAGGGAATTCATAGACCACGACTTATAGTACATAGATCTATAACTAATGAAACAAAAGGAGTGTTACAATAGAGTGGAGTAATATATTCCGTGCTTTTGGGCTGGAGAAAACTCCATTGGAAATCAACACGTCTAACGAGCCCCGGCAAAACTCCCAGTCCATGCATTCCGTGTCGCAACGACACTGACTCCATGTACATCCCAGAATTACATCAAGCAACTATACAGTAGCAGAATCACATATATACCACAGGCAAATTAAAAGCATGTTACTCGTCATCAGTCTCAGCCTCGCTCTTCTTCGGCTTGGTTAGCGCCTTCTGCCAGACCTTGCGAGCGCTCTCGTGGTCGAGATCGGGGAACAACAGGTCAAAGACTTCCGAGTACCAGCTGACCGGGTGACCTTCGATGCCATCTTTGATGTTCTGTCTGATGTTAGTATTTCTTTCATACTGCGCAAATGACTCAAGGTGACTCACTTCAGGCAGCTCAAGCCAGTCGGATGTGTTGTCCGCAGGGAAAATGACCTTGGTCGCGCCAGCTCGACGAGCAGCAACCGTCTTCTCTCTCAATCCTCCGATGCGAAGGACTTTGCCCGTAACGGTTAATTCTCCCGTCATGGCAATCGTCGGGTCGAGCGAATGATTAAGCGCCAGCGAGAGCAGGGCGCTGGCCATAGTGATACCAGCCGACGGGCCTATTTCGAGAAACGTTAGCAATGTAGGATATAACCAGTTGAAACACGATTCGAAACATACCATCCTTCGGAACAGCGCCTTCGGGGCAATGCAAGTGGACCTTGGCTTTCTCAAAGAAGGCGTTCTCGGGGAACTGTCGAGCCATGACCGACTTGGCGAAAGAATAGGCGATATGTGAAGACTCCTTCATGACGTTCTGCAGGTTGCCGGTGATGTCAAGACCTGGCCGCGACTGGTGGTTCAAAGCGTTCTCCAGAATACACTCCACGTAGAGCGCAGCACCACCCATGCTGGTCCACGCAAGACCCATGGTGACACCGGGTGGGAATTTGTCATAAAGACGGTCGGCGGTGAAAACGGGTGGTCCAACGTAGTCCTTTAGAGTGTCCTTGCCGATGCTAAGGTGGACGCTCTCGGGAACCTTCAGCGCCAATCGAGGGGTCTCGGTGGTGGATTTCTCCGGCTCAAGAGGGACTTGGGCAGGGTCGGAGGGCTCATGCTCCTTGGCTTCCTCTTGGGCAGCCTTGCCCTCATCGGTCAGCGCAGCCTCCTCGGACAACACGTCTTCGCCGAGATCCTGAACGATCTTGAAAGCCGCCTTCCGATACACCTTCTCAATCTGCTTTTTGAGATTGCGAACACCACTCTCCCGGCAGTAAGACTTGATCAGCTCCTCGATGGCATCCTCCTTGAGATTCACATCAACGTCCTTCAAGCCAGTAAGCTCTCGGGCGGCCGGCGCCAGGTATCGCTGCGCAATCGCCATCTTCTCATCGGCCACATAGCCAGACAGTTCGATCAACTCCATGCGGTCTAGCAGAGGGCGAGGGATAGTATCAGTGACATTGGCAGTGCAGACAAAGAGGACCTTGGACAGATCCACTGGAACGTCCATGTAGTGATCCAAGAACGAGCTGTTCTGCTCGGGGTCAAGAAGCTCCAGCAAGGCGGAAGATGGGTCGCCCTGGTGGCCCCGGCCAATCTTGTCAACCTCGTCAATCAGGATCAGAGGGTTCTCGGTCTGACACTTCTTCAGAGCTTGAATGATACGACCAGGCAGGGCACCGACGTAGGTCCGACGGTGGCCCTTAATCTCCGCAACATCGGTCAAACCACCAACAGAAAAGCGGTAGTACTGACGGTTCAAGGCGCGAGCCACTGACTTGCCAATACTGGTCTTGCCCACTCCAGGGGGGCCAACAAGGCAGAGAATCTTTCCTTCAACGGTTCCACGGAGCTTGCCAACGGCAATGAACTCGAGAATCCGATCCTTCACATCCTTCAGGCCATAGTGATCTTCGTCAAGGACGCTAACAGCATTCTTGATACCGAAATTCTCCACACTCTTCTGGCCCCATGGAATTTGAGTCAACCAGTCCAAGTAGTTGCGAGTGACGTTGAACTCGGAGGCTGCGGGCTCCAAATGAGCCAATTTGTTGATCTCCTCCTCGAAGACCTTCTTGACGGCTTCAGGCATGGCGAGCTTTTCGGCCTTTTCTTTGAACTTTTCTACCAGCTTATCCTTGCCATCAGACTCGATACCAAGCTCTCTTTTGATACCCTTCATCTGTTCCATGAGCCAGTATTCCCGCTGGCGCTTCTGGATCTTGGCCTCCACATCCTTGGTGATTTTAGACTGTAGTTGGGCGTTCATCAATTCCTTCTTCAAAACGACAAGTGCCTTAGGAAGACGTTCCTCGATGTTCATTGTCTCGAGTACTTCTTGCATCTCGTGAAGTTCACCGGCCGAGACTGCGGCAGCGAAGTCGGCGAGCTTGGCGGGTTCGTCACTGAGATTTCCGGGGAACTGGTCGGTATAGAAAGCCGAGATCTGGTCACGGAATAAGGGATTCAAGGTGGCGATCTCCTTGCAGACGTTCACAATTTCACTGGTCACTGCTCGAATAATGGCATTCTTCTTGTCATACGGCTCTTCAGTCAAGTTCTCCACATTGACCAAGCTGACCGGGTATTTCTTGAGGAATGACGTGGGCTCATAGTGGTCCTTGGGCGCATTCTCAGGTGCTCCCTCTTCAAAGCTGGCCACGACGTCACCTTTCTTCTCGGTCGTCTTGTCTTCACTAGTCTCGGTTGTTCCACTCTTTTTGGTTTCATCGGGAGGCAGCAGTGATGAGATCTTGATGCGCCGGTGGGGGTAGAGCACGGCTGTCACACCACTGGATTCGCCGCGAAGGGGGTATGCGGCCGTGATTTGAGCGAACACTCCGGTATCGTACACGTCGTCCAAATTTTCGATCACATCGCCGTCGGCATTATCATCCTTGAACAAGAATGCACCCACATAGGGCTGACCTCGCTTCATCATTTCCTGGATCGCAACAGCAACGTTCGGGTCTCGGATCGTGATCGCTTTATAGAACCCGGGGAACAGCGGACGTTTCGCGATGGGGATCGCCATAACCTGGGGGTATACGTCCGGAACGGATGGCTTCTGAAGGGCCCTCTCTCCAGATCCTCTCTTCCCCTTCTTCCCGCCGTCGTCATTACCGCCGTTTCCACCACTGCTTGCCGCACTAGGCTTCGAGTCGGCTGAGCCACTGCTAGGCGGAACGGGCGACGGTTGGTCGGAATCATTCTTTCCTTCTGCTTCCTTGGCTTCCTTTTTGCCCTCCTCCTCTACCGCTCGTTGATCCTTCTCGCCGGATGACCGGTCCTTCCGCCGCGTTGGGCCTGTCTGGTCCGCATTCTTCCCAGCATCGGACGGCTTCCTCCGGGATTCAGGGGTTCGCTCCGCTTCCTTATCACCCTGCTGTGTCTCCTCATCTTTCTGTCCTGACTCCTCTTTCTGGTCATCCGGCGGGGGTTTCTCTTTCCGTTGGGCGGAGCTTGAGGAAAACGTGCGGGGAGCCGAGGGAAGCACGCGACCGAGTCGGGTTGCACTCAGTGCTGACCGGGTGATCGCATTATTCCTAGGCGAAACTAAAAATGGCCGACGGAGTAAAGGGCGAGGTGTTTGGTGGAGCGCAGCTCTCCAGGGGAGTGTCTGGCCGCGGAGCATGCTATTCGAGACCTCTAGGTTGGGCCGAGTTCGGGTCTGGAAGGGTTAACAGTGAAGTAGAGCTCCGAAGCAGGAGGATATAATAGAAGCTCGAATAGCCTTCGCACAGCTCCAGGAGAAATGTGGTCGGCGGGAATTGGAGGATGTGGCTAAAGTAGCTCCTCAGGTCCGTAGTCGGATCAACTTGAACGTGCTCCGTAAGCAGGCGGTGTCGGTACCGGATCAACCAGTTTATCCGGGGAAAAGGTCCATTGCCGAAGCATCTCGAATTCTTGCGCGAAGAAGCCGAACTGGTAGAACGATTCCATTGGTTTGTAGACTTTCGTTCTGTTTATCTGTCCTCCACTCTTTTATTACTTCTTCCCTTTCCTTCTCTTGCCTCGCCGGTGCGCGGCTTCGACCACCACGATAATTATCCAACCAACTGCCCGGGTATTACAATCAATGAATCCATCCGCAGCATTCCCTAAGGCCGCGGCCCTTCCCGCTCGCCTGCTGCGGACGCAACAATGTTCGGCGCCGATAAGCATCTGTTCCTCGGGGCAGAAACGAGCATATCATGCGCCAGCCTCCGCCTCTCCTGCTAGACGTCTGCGGGAGGGTGTCTATAAGAGGAATAACCCCGTCGGATCCTCGGTCAGGGTAGGTAGCTTTCCATATTAGCCAACACGTATGAATATGGTTGACAATTGACTCTCGGCAGATCTTCCACACTACTTCCCCTCTGTCGGCGATCCCTGATCCCTATAAAGTTCTCGGTGTCAGCAAAGATGCATCGGCTGGTGACATCAAGAAAGCGTACTACGGAATGGCTAAGAAATACCATCCCGACACCAACAAGGACCCGGATGCCAAAAATAAATTCGCTGAAGCTCAAAGCGCCTATGAATTGCTATCCGATGCCAAGAAGCGCGAGAGCTACGATCGATTCGGCTCGGCTGCGTTTGATCAAAATGGCGGCTTTGACCCGAATGCCGGGGCCAATCCTTTCGCCGGTGGAGGTGGCTTCCACGGTTTCGGTGGTGGATTTGGCGGAGGTGGATTCGGAGGAGCAGGCTTCGGTGACATCAACTTTGAAGATTTGTTCGGCGCATTTGCTGGAGGTGCTCGCCGAGGTGGCCGTGGCCGGCGTAATCCGTTCCAGGAGCAGATCTTCGTGGGTGAGGATATCGAAGTGCAGAGCAGCATCTCGTTTATGGATGCCGCCAAGGGTACATCTTCGGAGATTGTCATTACACCGTTGGTCCAGTGCGGTACCTGTAAAGGTAACGGAATGAAGGAGGGCACGAAGAAATCCCAGTGCCGACAGTGCAATGGCACTGGAACTCGGGTTCATATGCTGCAGGGCGGTTTCCAGGTTGCAGCGACCTGCGATTCCTGCGGTGGCGCTGGTATGTCAGTTCCTCGCGGATCCGAATGTGGTACCTGCCGCGGAAACGGTGTGGTTCGAGAAAAGAAGACTATCAAGGTAGACATTCCCGCGGGTGTTGAAGATGGTATGCGCATGAGAGTCGCTGGAGAAGGTGATGCGCCTGCCACCGGAACCGCCGCCCCGTCTGGTGCCCGCACCCAGAAGGGTGACCTCTATGTCACAATCCGAGTCGCTCCCGATTCCCGTTTCAGCCGTAACGGATCCGATATTCTTTACACGGCCTCGATTCCATTCACCACAGCCATGCTTGGTGGTGAAGTGACCATCCCGACTCTTGACAATGAAGTCAAGGTTAAGGTGGCCACTGGTACGGGCACTGGTGATCGTATCACTCTGTCCGGAATGGGCATGAAAAAACTTGGCGGCCGCGGACGCTTCAGTCCAACGGGTGATCTACGGGTTGAGTTCAAGGTCGCTATGCCCAAGTATCTGACAGGCAACCAACGGGCTATCTTGGAGGTCCTTGCTGATGAGATGGGCGATAAGACGGCCCGTCGAACAATGAACTTTAACAAGGACAGGTAAGTATCATTCATATTTCCGGGGCCTCCGACGGTACTAATGTTTTATTTAGCCCTCCAACTTCCGAGTCCAAAGGTGAAAGCCATAAGAACGAGGGCTTCCTCAAGTCTGTTTGGCACAAGCTGACCGACCACAAAACCGAGGCCAAGGATACCAAAGAGGGCGACAAGGACAAGGGTGACTCCAGCAAGGAAGAGTCCAAGAAACCCTAAAGCCATTTAAATTTCCCTGTACTTTTATACCATTGGACTGTATCTACTTCCATGTCTTCATCATAGCGCCGGCGAGATTGGGGACCTGTTCTGCCTTGGGGATGAGGCAAGCACCTGTATTACTATGCTAGGTTTAACTATGAAGATCTCAACTTTCATAGAAAAGAGAAATTTATATTTAATGGTGTTGTATTTTATGAATATTGTTAGCAAGAGTGTATACTAACTAACTAACGTGTGTTGTTCTGTTTCGCCTTTGGCGCCCTTCAGAGTAGTCACAAGGCATCACATATCCCACCTGTCACCTTTCTTCTAGCTCACCCCTCCCCTCCTCTCCCGTCACTTCGACGTTTCTCTCATTTGTCCTCTCCAATTCATTGCTCTTGGGCCCGCGACTCGACTGGTCATTCCTGGTAATCATCAACCATCAGGCGCCGACTTTCCCACCCTGTCTTACCCCACAGCCGCGATCCCGATCCCCTCAACGCACCCTTGGACCTCACCCTTGCTCTCACACCTCTCCTTTGCACGATCGTGGATGGGAGCATCCTGCTCCTGACAATCATCCCATCATGGTGCAGTCACCGATGCTCTCGTGTCCACTGAAACAAACCAATGAGATCGATTGGATCCAGCCCCTCAAGGATTACATCCGGCAGACCTATGGCGAGGATCCTGAGGCCTACAGCCAAGAATGTGCTACCCTCAACCGCCTTCGGCAGGACATGAGAGGCGCCGGTAAGGATAGCGCCACCGGTCGCGATCTGCTTTACCGCTACTATGGCCAGCTGGAGCTGTTGGATCTGCGGTTCCCGGTTGATGAGAATCATATCAAGATTTCCTTTACATGGTATGGCCAAGTCCCCTTTTAACTGTCCTGGACTGGATACTGACCAGACTGACACTACAGGTACGATGCCTTCACTCACAAGCCGACCTCCCAGTATTCCCTCGCCTACGAGAAAGCTTCCATCATCTTCAACATCTCCGCTGTTCTTTCTTGTCATGCTGCCAACCAAAATCGTGCTGAGGATACTGGTATTAAGACGGCCTACCACTCTTTTCAGGCAGCTGCTGGAATGTTTACGTACATCAATGAGAACTTTCTCCATGCACCCTCCGCCGACCTAAACCGGGACACAGTCAAGACATTGATCCACGTTACACTCGCTCAGGCTCAGGAGGTCTTCCTGGAGAAGCAAGTAGCCGATGCCAAGAAACCAGGATTCCTGGCTAAACTGGCTGGCCAGGCCGCCTATCTATATTCCCAGGCAGCGGAGACAATGCAAGACTTTGTCAGCAAGAACGTATTCGACAAGGCATGGTCTATTGTGGTGCAGGCAAAGGCGGCACACATGAGTTCGGTAGCGTCTTACTTCCAGGCTCTTGCAGATGACGAGAGCGGATCTCATGGTGTCGCCATTGCGCGACTGCAGTTAGCTACCAAGCAGGCCAACACTGCTCTTGGCTGGGCCAAATCCTTCCCCTCGTCGGCCCCTGCGACCTCAAATCTGACAGCTGAGGCCGGTCCCGCTTTGGTGGAGCTCATCAAGCATAACCAGTCAAATGTGCAGTCCAAGCTTGCCACGATGATCAAAGACAACGACTTCATTTACCATCAGCCCGTTCCAAATGAGGCGGGCCTATCAGCAGTTGCTAAGATGCCTGCCGCAAAGGCGATTCCGGTCAGCGAGCTTTATCAAGGTCAGGATATTCAACGGATTATCGGTCCGGATATTTTCCAGAAGCTCGTCCCCATGTCTGTGACTGAAACTGCCAGTTTATATGACGAGGAGAAGGCCAAGTTGGTTCGTGCCGAAACTGAAAAGGTTGAGACGGCAAACGGCGAGATGGCTGCTAGCCTGGATTACTTAAAGCTGCCAGGCAGTCTCAACATCCTGAAGGGAGGAATGGACCAAGATATGACTGTTGATGAAGAGTTCCGCCGTTGGTGCTCGGAGCTGGCTGGTTATAAACCATTCAACAAGGCTTTCGAAGATCTACAGGAGCGCAAAGCAGAAATGCAATCATACCTAGATCAATGCTCTAAACAACTGGACATGGAAGAGAGTGTCTGTGAGAAGATGCGATCCAAATACGGAGCTGACTGGAGCCAGCAACCTAGCGCTCGTCTCAATACAACGCTTCGGGGAGATATCCGCACCTATCGTGATACTATCGCAGAGGCCAGTGCCAGTGACACTCAGCTTTCTGCTACATTCCGGCAATACGAGGCGGACTTTGACCAGATGCGATCCGCAGGGGAAACAGACGAAGCTGATATTCTCTTTCAAAGAGCAATGGCCAAGGTTGGATCCAAGCAAGGGCAAGAATGGGGTTTCCAGTCCTGCGGAAGGCAGCCTACTGGATGATGTGTATGACGAGGGCGCCATGTCTGTCTCGGATCAGATCAACAAGGTGGAGGAGATCTTGAAGAAACTCAATCTCGTCAAACGGGAGCGGTCCAACGTGCTCAAAGATCTCAAAGATAAGGTAAGCATGAAGTGCCAATAGATTATATTATATCGACCTCAGTACTGACTAACTACAAGGTTCACAATGACGACATTTCAAATGTGTTGATCCTGAACAAAAAGTCGATTACTGGTCAAGAAAGTCAGCTTTTTGAAGCTGAGCTGGAGAAATTCCGGCCGCACCAGAACCGGCTGTTGCAGGCAAACCACAAGCAGTCATCCCTAATGAAAGAACTGACCAAGACATACGGCGACTTACTCCAGGACAAGCGTGTCCAGGCGGAACAGTCGAAGTATGAAGGTATCACGCGGCAAAGAAACGCAGTGATGGCTCGGTATAAGAAGGTATATGAGGCATTCCACGGTCTGACGGTGGGTATCTCTCAGGCTCGGAAGTTCTACAAAGATATGGGCGACAATGTCGACAGCTTGCGGAAGAACGTGGAGACTTTCATTAGCAACCGCCGGTCCGAAGGTGCTCAGCTTTTGAGCCAGATTGAGCGCGACAAGGCCTCTAGTGTCACAGATCAGGAAGACCGTGAGCGGGAGAAGCTGCGTCAGTTAATGGAGCGCTTGTCCACGGAACCGAAGCCATCATCCACCTCGCCATCCGCGGGCTCTGCTGTCGCGCCCCCTTCCAAGGTCAAGTCACCGCCGCCTCCTGTTCAAGCCCCGGGTTATTCAGCGATTGGCCCTGAACCAAAGATGTCGCCCCGCTATCCTCCCACCATGCCAGGAGCTGCTCCTTTGTCACACTCCCCAGCCCCTTACGGCCAATATATGGGTGGTGCCGTGGGCTACATGCCCGGCCAACCTTTCCAGCAAGGCGCCGCTGCCCCGCTGTCAGATACAACCCCATGGCATATCCCTACCAGACCCCCGTCTCCCCGCCACCAAACCAGCAATTCTTTTCCCATACACCTACCCCATATAGCGGCTATCCCAGCGCTAGTCCTGCTCCTTCTGCAGCCGCCGCTGCCCCAACTCCCCACTATTTGGCTCCGCAGGGTTATATTCCTCCTCCGCCTCCTCCACGCCCGCAACAAACCCAATACCCAGCCACTGCTGGCGGCCCGTACCCCTCTGGGCCTGGTGGATATGCGCAGGCAAGGCACAAGACGCCCTCGCAGTCGCAGTCGCAGTCGCAGCCGCAGCCATCTGCGTCTAATGATCCGTGGGCTGGTCTCAACGTGTGGAAATAAACATAATGGTAGACATACTGATGAGCGGAGAAAATGACGGGGGCATACATCTCGGCGTTCTTTTTGATGCCTTTGATATCACTTGTTATATTTACACGTTCTGGTTGTTTTAGCTTCAGTTCTTATCCTGGTTGGATTGGATGTCTGCGATTAACTAGGTACCTGAATATCTTATGTTGTTATTGTATATAGTGAATGCCAAGATATATAACTCTGCTACATACTCGTAGTCCGCAATTGCTTCTGATGTTCATGAAGCTATCCGAGGGAGGTGTGGTGCCAAGAAGCCAGGCCTAGATAGGTATCGGGTGCTTCACAAACATCTCCGGTTTAAACTGCGTAGACAAAGATAGAGACAGAGCAGTTTATTGGATGTAAATCATGTGATAAGCCTAGCTCTATATAACCCCGCACCCCCTTAGTGAAGGAAGAGACATCTCATACAAGTCTTCGAACCTTGTCTTTTCTGGGCATATAAGCATCTTTCAGACTGAAACAGTATACTCTTTTTATATACTTCATTTAAGTTAGGTCACTGTGGCTCGTCCATCAACTATAGCAAAGCCATCAAGTAGTTCATCCCTACCGATGGCGCTTCCACTTTACATCCCGCTTTGCATATATACTCCCGCCCACCAATATCATCTCCCACCGCCTGATCAACCACTCAGAATCCAAATTGAAGGTCCCCTAATCGCTATACAAAGGCTCCTACCAAACCTTACATGGCGTCTGAGCTTTGGAGACCAAATATTCCCACAGCAAGCAGGCCCAGAGTTAGCCCGGCTAACATATCAAACCATATATGGACGGGATATTTTTCCAGAAGTCCCGGGTGATCTAGTGGTGAGGGATGAATACATGGGCTGGATGCCAGAGAAATATCCAGAGCAGTAAGTCTACATCCTGATAGACGCAACTAGGTTTAGATTTCCATGGCTGATCACCCCTCGCCTACTAGCATGATCGACTATTATGGTGTGACATTTGACCACCTGGTCCCAGAGGATGATACCGACCCTGAGGTGTTACAGATCAACATTATTGAGATTGAGGATGATAATGGTGTTTATGCAAATACATGGCTTTCATTTGCAGTAGATCCGGCCGAGTTCATTGGGAAGAAGGTGCTTGCAGTGCCAAGGTGTTGTCAGAAGAGAAAGGGAACACAGGATCGTGGGCGAGTGAATTCAGGTGTCAAGGATAGGGTTTCCCAGAACCAATGTGAAGGGAGCGAAGAATTGGAAAAATGTAAACACATAGCTTAACGAACACCACGATTAGCATATGCTAAAATCCAATGCCTTGACTTTTCTAGTCTGCCTTTATTCCCTATCGCTAATATCAGACAATTGCTTTTCTAAGCGAGTCTACTCTCCTCTCGGCGAGTAGCATTCATCCCAAAGAAAGTATTTCACACCGCACCCATGGCCATTATGTACTCTGAGAAGATGTTAAATTCAAGTGTTCGTGGACGCAGACAGTGGTCGATCCATTCTCGTTGCCATTCGCTCTCAAGCCCACAAGTGTAACCTGCTTTACAGTACTCCCAATAGTCTGGATACCACCCTGACAGCCCCCAATCAACAATAGCAAGGATTCGAGCTGGTTTGCTGGACGAGGCCATGATGTTTGCTCGGTGAAGGTCCGCATGAGTAAATTTAATATCCCCACTGTCTGGTAATAGATGCCGATATGGGTCTTCGTATTTCAAAGGAAAATGATATTGCGGTAAGGAAGAAAACCAGTCATTGAAATCCTTGATGTTTGAGAAAGGGCCTGCTTTCGGGTATCCCGAGAAAACATAGTCCAAGACGTGACGCTCGTGACTCAAAGAACCTGAAACGACTCAGTTAAAATAATAAGGATACTTGAGTCTGAGGCCTACCGATATATTGATCAGAAGGGTTCTGTTCAAGTCGGCGTAAACTGCTGATGATCTGACAAAGCTGATCGCAGAGCGAGCTTTTATCTAGGGCATCGAGCTCATCCCAGCGATCAAGCAATGTTTGCCCTTGGATAAGCTCCATATAAATAAAGACATAGTCTTCTTCGACTCGCCACCCAAAGACTTCGGGGACTGGAACCTCGTCATCAAATGCGCGTTTGATCATCCAGAGACACTGCGCTTCCGCAGTCGTGACGGAAGGACCAAACTTGACAAAAAGCTTGGAATCTTCGAATATAACAGGCTCCGGCTGAGGGTGCCCATAATCTGTTGACAGAGCTTTCACTTCAGCCGGTGTTGGGAGGCATTTGCTGGGGTCTTTGAAGAAGGAAGAGTCGAGGAAGTCCATGTCGCGTGTCGACCCGTCTGGTAGATTGTCTAGAATTTCGGAAACCCTTGACATGGCTGCAGGGACTTTTCTCTAGTTAGTTAGGAAGAAATGTGTAATATGTAAGCGCCTGGATGTGACCAACGATGCCCAGGATGAGGTCATGTGATTGTATACACATAGTTTATTGTTTAGGGTTAGCGCGGTCAGTGGGACCGAGGCATTATTGCATACAGGATGCATAGATGCTTCATGAACGAATAGTCATTCATGGTACATCAAAATATGGATGAGAATATGTACGAAAACAACACCAGAAATTGTAAAAAGATTAGTCCATTGATCTCAATATAGAGACCAAACATATAGTACCATCTAGGCAGGACTGTCAACCCCACCAGAACGCCGAGATAATCGATAAATGTATACATGAGTCCGACAGGCGACCTGTAGCAAAAGCACCACCCAGATTTGAAACGCCGATGGGTATCTTGAGATAAAGCACGAAGGGATGAGAGAGGACATCAGAGGCAGTGAAGCAACAGCACAGCTCAAACAGCCCGAGATATGAGCAATGTAAAACCTAGAGTTGTGCGCTCAGCCAAACCCAAGTCCAAAGCCCATACTATAACCCAATTGGGATCACCCAAGGTCATAGCACATATAGGATTCGAAATTGTACCAGACTGAACCCAACCCAGCCTCAGGGTCAGGCACGTTGCAGCTGATCAGCCTTACGGCTGAAACCTCAGCCGGAACTGGCGCCCCCTCCGCTCCTCACGCACGGTATACAGAAACCTAGCAATAGTTTCCTGCTCCGAAAGCCCAGCGCTGTTGAAGTGTTTCCGCACGACCAGCGCGAATTGGTCCTTACTCACGCGGTCCTGGCCCACAATCCGATGCAGGCCGGCGTCTTCGACAGAGGACTCAGTCTGCGAGCCCGAGGCTGTGGTTCTTTCGCTTCGTTCTTTGTGGGAGGATTGGGCACGGCGGGCTGCGAGGGCTGTGGGGGAGCGGAGACCGACGCCTTGGGAGAGGACGACACGGGAGTAGTCGCTCGAGAAAGCGCTTGGTGTGGAAATTTTATGGACGTGACGGTAGGCGTGGAGGATGTCGAGGGGGAGGTCAGACCATGGGACCTAGAGTTGAATTACGTTAGCTAAATATGGTTTTGAGGAGTTGTGACGTTGTCGGGACGCCCCCTCCCCTAAGTCGGATCGTGTACATACTCTGGGCTGTTCTTCCGGTTGCTGGTCATGAATAGCCGGCGCGCTGGTTATTGAAGCTTTTTCCTTGGCTGTACCAGCAGTCTTGCGCTTCGGCGCGGCATTCTTGTGCTCTCGTGTGCCGCTGGAGGCTTCAGACCTCGAGTCGTCCACGACTGCGGCGGTGCGCTGGCGCGGGGGTGCCATGGCTGGGATGGCGGTGCTTGGGGAGGAAAAAATCAAGAACGAATAGAGGCAGTGGGCACGAGGGATGATTCCAAAGGGAGTAATGCCAGTGTCTGCTCGCTAGTCAGGCTGAGGGCTGGTCTCAACGCACTGTACTCGACAATATTCTCTCCGCTTGCGAGGCGGAGGCGGCTGGCAGAATGAAGTTTCCGCTTTCGGGACCGGAGTTGGCTCCGAGATTGCGACTAGCATTATTTGACGTGATATAGTATATAATTGTAGATGCTAACTCTGCTTGCAATAGTATCTAAGAACATGAGCTGAGTTAATTCAAAACATTTCTTGATTGGGGCTCTGGAACTGACATTACCTGCTTGAGCTTTCGCCATCAGCTGCCTCACCGCCCACGGAAATTATTCCAGTCGATCTTGACCGCCTCTGGGCCCATTTAGCGTACATAGTATGAATTCTCTGGGTGAGCGATAGACGAAGTCGTAGAAGAAGAACATGTTCTATAACTTCCACAAATAATAGAAGTTATAAAATAGAAGCACTTAAATAGGCACACATCACTTAGGGTACCCCAAGTTCTGTGTTAACTCCAGGCCAAGTCACGTGTACTTGTTTCCCCCTTTATTCTCATCGTACCTTTTTCATCTTCCTATTGCCAAAGGTCTCTTCCAGTCAAGCAATGATAGTTTGACTTGGCCAATTTCCTTTCGAGCTACATCTTTGCAATGTCGTCAGATGCAAAGGGTTCGGCCTCTTTGCCATCCACCGCTTCGTCGAATGCATCAAAACCAGTCAATGATACAGTTCTCTATCGGTCCTTGACACTTCTAGCTATCAAAATGCTCAAGAATATTCGACCTTGGCGTGGAAGCGTGCTCATGCTGACAGACCAACTCTGTGTCAAATATGGAAGCCGTGTGCATTTATCTGAAGCATCAACAATGCGTTTCATATCACAACATACCTCTATTCCGGTGCCAAGGGTTCTATGTGCATTCACTCATAAGGGGTCCACGTACATCTTGATGGAAAGAATTAAGGGAGATATGATTGGCAGAGGCTGGGTGAATCGGAGTGAGGAGTCCAAGACAAGACTTCTTGCGCAATTAGGAAAAATGATCCGCGAATTGCGGGAGCTCAAACCCTCAGAAACTATGGAGTTTGCTGTTGCTTCTGTTGATGGCGGATCGCTATACGACGAGCGAATCCCGGGTCCATCCCTGCGCTTCGGTCCCTTTAAGACCGTCCAGGACTTCCATCGGCATTTACGGGAGGGGGTGGAATTCGATTCAAATCTTAACTCTGAAGCTCAAGAGCTAATCAAACAACAAGCCAAGCCGTGGCCTTTGGTGTTCACTCATGGCGATCTGAGCAGTCTCAACATTCTTGCTCGAGGCGACGATATCGTCGGTATTATTGACTGGGAAACGGCTGGTTGGTATCCATCATACTGGGAATATACTACTGCCTGCCTAGTCAACCCACAGAACTGGTTTTGGGTCGATGAGATCGATAAGTTCCTAGAACCAATGCCTGAAGCACTGGCAATGGAAAACATCCGTCAAAAATACTTTGGATATCCATGGATGGTTAACGTCAAAGATAATATCCCTGAATGGATAAATAGGTAACTAGTTAAATAGACCAGACCTGCTTGGTAACTCATACAATGATTTCCTTCTGTGCCATCAAGTCATAAGTTGCAGCCTTGCTAGTATCAAAGTTGCTCTGGCCATCAAAACGGTGCTGTTCTGTCTTTCGTTTGCAATAATCCATTGCCTCGTTGCGCACTTTCTCCCACCCAAGGACGCTCGTACCTAAGGCCTTAGTATCGGCCTCGAGCATTTCTAGGGCCTCCTTGACCCATCCGACACAATTCCATCCGGGCTGACCTTGTCGAATGGGTGTTTTGCGCAGGATGTCCATCAAGCGGTTTTTATCCGTTACCTTCCCAATCATGATACGAACAAGCAACATGTTGGTAGGAGTAAGTGAAGATCCGCGTTCTTCGAAGGCCCATTCAGAGCCCCCGTCCGAACCTATTTTATTTATCGCATGATAACGGACTCCCTTAAGACCCTCTTTTTCAACTTTGGGCCCTACCATCAAAGCCCAGTGGTACCTGGTTCGAACCGGACATTAGTATTTGGTAATTATATGCCAGAAAGATTCTTAACGATGAGCTTACTTGTCTTCCTTGCCTGGCATGGTAGGTTTGCCTCCACGTGCATAAAGAGCCACATACAGGCGGTCCTTGTCGGATGGCATTGCGAACAAAAGATTGCTATAGGTATTGGCGCTGACGAGGTCAGATATTATTTAGATTATTAGTAGGAATAGATGATTCTCGATTTATAGGCGGACTCTTTGAATGTATTTATATGTGGAATGTGTAATAACCGCTTGACTTTTTGAGGAGGCATAGCCGCTGTCAAATGTGATAATATGTGATGAGATGTGACAGAGGCTGGCATTGCCCAGTTCGGATCTTGATACTCCGTAAATAGAAAATAAATTGGCCTTGAATCCTTGTCTTTATAGACATGTTACTATGGCCAGGGGAATATTATAACCGCTTGACTTCCTGAGGGGTCGTAGCCGCTTCAGGTGTGATGAGATGTGATAGAAGCTGACATTGCCCGGTCTGAATCCCAATACGTAGGAAAGTAAAAAACCGGCTTTGAGTCGATTTCTTTTGACCTATCCAAAGCTGAGGATGCAAGACTCGGCCTATCCTATCCGCCCAAAGAACAGGAACGCTCAACCATCATGCCACCACCCCAAAGCGCCAACAAATCCTGCACCACAAGGCCTTCTTGCTCCACCAAAACACGCCCAACAAAGCAATGAAAGCGAGTCGGAGACAGAAACCGAACCAGCATCAACTCCGCCTCGAGAAGAGTCCCCGAAATAGTCAGTAGCGCGAAAAAAGAACAGGAGAGCGTCACCATCAAAACATTCCCTATCTTGGATGTATTGGTATTTTTTACTACATAATTATTGAACAGGGAGCCAGATGTAACATTAGCAAAACTTCTAGTGCTCTTGCCCGGGAAAGTGACCAGGCAACGTCCTGAGATGATGACCTATGCCTGTGTGTCGAAAGTGGCCTCGGCCACTCTTTGTCGTTGCGCCACTTGGGCAACCATATCAACGCACCATTCGAGAAACGAATCGACCCCTTGGTCGGTGCCGTCTTCATAGTACTTCCATCTACATTTAATAAAGCTTTTGGTCGGGTTCAGGTCCGGCGGGTAGGGTAGCAGATAGAAGCGTAACAGCTGTATACTTTCAACTTTCAGATAACTAGAACTAATTTCATTCCTCGCGTCATATGGATAACCAATTGCTTAATTTGCATGACTTTTGGCTAGTCCAACCGTGCAGCAAAAGGAAACTGCTTATAGGGCCGTCCGGTACTGAGCATTGCAGAACCATCCAAATCATTCTTTTAGTTAGCTTGGCGACCTCCATGCGGTCACCATAACGTGCCATAGCCGAGAACTATTTTGTCGCGATACGACATATCGAGTGCAAAGACAATCAAGCGCAAAGACATAATAGTCTTCAACATTGAGGCCAACATCCTTGCAGTAGTCCTCATCCTTATCATCGCACTCCTCGATATGAACCTCATTCTCCAGCGCTCCAATATCAATGAGCCGATTCCCCAGTTCCGAAGGCTTCCATTCAATTCCCGCATGACAGCTGTCGTCGGCACTCATTACCATTGTACACGGGGTTGTTCTTCTCCGGATATCCCGCAAAAACAACCCGGTTGGAAACCTCCGCAAGTCGGATTATCGGCGGGATCTCAGCCGGCGGACCAGCGGCGCGCTTCTCCGGATTGGGGAATTTGACCGCGATTTCCTCAGGTATACTGAGAGCTATGGGAAGTGATGTATAGTGTATTGAAGTTATATGAAGCTATTTCGGCTATATTGCCCATTTGATGATTTGCACCTATATAGTACATACACCTTAGGCAATAGTATTCTACCTTAGTCAGGAAGTGAACCGAGGCGACCTGGCTCGCCACATCCGAGTCTCGGAGGAATGTCGGCGGTAAAAAATATTCGGCAAGTCCCCACCCCAGGAGCAAAAAGAAAAAAGTGTGGAGATAGGCGAGAAAAGTCAACTCGGGCCAAAGAGAGACGGGCTGAGGAGCACGCCAGGCCGACTCGGCACGGCAATGCCGAGTGGCAGGCCGAGTGCGAAGGTCGGGCCCGCGGCTCCAGACACGGAATCACATTGGGGTTTAGGGGCGGAGAAAGGCCGTCGAGACTTTACTTGATCTTTCACCGAGACATGCCCTTTCGGGTCGAACTCATGCACTTAGCACTAGCTCCAAGTCACTTGAAAATTTTTTCTCAGTCTTTACCCCAAGCAACGTCGAGCCCCATGGGTGATAAGTATGTACTGCGGATCCGCAGGCCTTTTCACTCCTCACTCGCCCAGCATCCTAGACTATCGTGGAGACAGGCAAAGCCACACTAAGCCCCGCAATGTCTGCATGAGCCGGCTCCGACTTCTCCCGGACTTTCCTCTCTCGATATGCTCTTGTCCCAGCCCTACGGGCTGATTGCCCGCCTGAGCCCCGAGCTTCTGTTGGTCAACGGTACCTGCAGTAGAATCGATCTAGCTGTGCTAGAGCTGTGTCGTCATAGCCCCCGGTTATTATATTATCTCCATAATTATCCCCATAACAGGGGGCGATAGCGTCTACGGGCAAGTCAAAAAAAGAAATGAAGTGGTCCATCTTGGTATAGCTCGTAGTCGAAGGTGTATCCTTCAGATGACCGGGACTAAGAAGCTCGTTGAAAAACTTGGAAGCTCCGTCAGCTGAGACAGTCGATCAGGTACCGTTGGCAAGCAGCACTATATTGGTCATGTTCGCGGGACTCGGCGTGATCATCTGAGATAGCCGGGGAAAAGCCGAGGCTGATAGTGCGTGATAGTCTTCCCTAAATGTCAATGGATGACGGTGACGTGAAACCACAGATGCGCTATGATAAGAGCAACCCCCTTGTTTGCGCATGTGAAACTCCCCTAAAGCACAAGCTCGAGTTAGCTCGTGGATCTCTGAGGGTCTGGAACTGGGTCTGGGTTACCCTTGGAACCCCGGATGACAGGTAACACGTGAAAGAGCGAGTGGCCAGGTGTCCTCATTCATGTCTGGGGATATAATTGGAACCCCGGCTTATCATTTCTTTTGTGGGAAACTAGCATAGATAAGCTGACTCCGCAAGGGTATTCCCTGATCGTAGACACGGGAATATGGGAATATGGGGATAATTGACTCAGGTGGGGTTGGATGGGAAAAGTTCGGCCCTCACCGAGAACTGCTTAGGTGTGCCCCCTTTCTCTGTCGTCAGCCTTTGCGACTCTAAGGACATGTGTTATCTCCAGACATTTACAAAAGCAACCGGACTCCGGAATCTCGGCCCCGCATCATCTCTGATATCACCATGATGGGCATCTCCCAGCTCTCATTGGACCAGGGGAATATATTCCAGAAGCTGTGGATCGCGGATCGCTCGCCTTGGCGTCGAGTGCGTGTGCATACAGTGAAGTGAGTGCATGCATCGAATATCTCTTACCTAGGTAAAGTCCAAAGGGTTGCATTGGTGGTGACCTTTTGTTGCATATGCTTGTAGCCTCATCCCACGCTGTAGACAGTCGGTGAGATAGCCTACCCCGGATTAAAAAGAAAAAGAAAAAGCCTCCCCGCACCCGATGTCGCCTTATATTATCTTATACTATTACATTATATTATGTGGTTGGGGTAAAGTGATGGGTTAAATGTCATCGTCGTCGATCGTATCCACCATGTAGGAACTCGACCTCGTCCGTGGCGTCGAGGTTTCAGTGACTAGGCAGCACAGCGATTGCAAATCGAGCCCAATCCTTCTCCGCCATTCCATGTCACGGCTGATGGCTACGTCATGACTGTCGCAAGGGGTCTGCTGCTGATGTGTCCAGACCGAGTTCGATGCGAGGATAAGATTCTGGGGCTGGCGGTTGCCCGAGTTTGCTCCGAGCTGAGCTGAGTCGGGCTTATTTTTGTTTTGTTGTGGCGCACCGCGGGACTATTTCCAGCGCGTGAAACCTTGAAAGTTGAGAATGGTGGAGGTTGGGGGAGAATGGGGGATCCGGGGTCATTGATTTGATATCTTTCATCATTCTCCCATTTTGCCGGCTCTGCTAAACTCGGACCAACGTATGATGGGGCGGGCCACAGATCCGCCGCACCCGAACGGAAAGTCAAGAAGTTCTGGATTCCCCGGATGGCGTGATGCTTGAAATACGAAATGTGAAATGCGCAATCTCTGACGCATTCGACATCAGCGATGTCGGACATGATATAACCAGGCGATCACTGCCAGTTCATTCAGATGTCAAGTCCTGCATAGGGAACTAAGATCTCCGGATTGTGGGGTAATGGAATCTCTGAGTCACCAAAGGTGACGATCACTGGGTACATCACCCCAAACCTTGTCTACTATTGTATTTGCGTAGAGCGTGGGGGGTTTGGCAGTTTTATCTCCAAAATGTCGAGGGACACCTCGTATCACCTTATCACCCCCGTATGTGTACACGTCGGGGATGATAGCGCTGTCGATCAAAGCGATCGCGGGGCGGATCTCTGAAAAGTCTGCAGGGGAAAAGGGGAAAAAAGGAAAGTGAGACGAGGCGGAAGCCGGGTTCCGCTGAAACACCAATGAGCTGTATAGTTTCAGAGCTACAGTTTCATCATCCCAATCTCGGCAAAATGCGGGATGCGGGTAATTGCTTGAAGCGGTAGACCGTTCGTACCCCCTGCAGAACTGACCGAATCCGGAGGCTTTCCCAGGGTGATTGCGCCATTCCCCGTGGGACAAAAGGATCAAGTGTACGTCCCTTATCTCCCGGAAAAAGATATATCAGTTGCAGTTGTAATCTGGGGTGAGGATGACCCGCGGGGTTTTCCCGCGGGGTTCGGCCGAGTAGTATACCCACCCGAGAAGAGAGGGAAAAGAGAAAGAGAAAACTGGGAACCAGCGGCGCTGATGAGTTTCATAAGATCTGCCACTAAAGGACGGCTGTATGCAGGGCCTGGATCTTGGGATGATCAAGGGTGTGTATTACATGATCGTCCAAACCATCAGAGGATCATGTCCGAGTGGACGGAATAACGGGGAGTGTATCTTTTCTTCCTTTCTATTCTTTCCTTTTCTGTTATCCTGATGCCTGTTTGCCTTCTCTATCAATAATTGGTCGATCCTCGCCTATCAGTCCCTATCGCTCACGGTCCTCCACCAGAATCTGGGGTATTTTATTTCTATTTTCCCTTTTTACCTTGTTATCACCAGAATCCCTGATTTTGAAGTTCTTATGGTTCATGGTCCTCCCATGGCCCCGGGACTAGAACAATTCCAATATAATCCGGTTTATTTTCGTATCTCAGTCCCTGGGCTTATGACCCCATCATGCTCATATCAGAGTATATCATGTGTCGACATCATCGATGATCTGACTCTGGCGTCACTGGGGATGACCCTGGGGTAAGACTCATTACTGGCTTATGCCATCATGGTTTATCATACATTTTGAGATAACATTGTCTCTCAACTTTCTCATTCTCCAGATGCGCGATAGCCGGATACTATATGTCCTAGGACAAGTAGTCACATAAAGTCCACGCACCGTCACGCCACACGGGGTTCTTCAGAAAACTATAAGATAATCAGCGAGGCACCTTTTTCATAGTGTCGGAACTAGCCCTCGTCCCCACACTTGCGGTATGGACTAGCCTTCTTCTTTTCTTCTTACTGTCTATATACTGTCTATATACGTTTGCGAATTATGCCATTATTGATGTCTAAAAGTGCCCGATGAATTATTACATAGGATAGAATAGAATAGAAATCAAATACTATAGACTACTTAGGGCTATGTCCCAAAGAAAAATAGCATACTGCGTATAGTAGGGGAATTCCCCACTACTGCAACAGGCAAGTCGATCTACCGCTATTTTTTCTTCTTTTTTTCTTTTTCATTTTTCTTCGCTATTCCATTTCTCGCCCCCGGTTTCCCTCTCCCCACACCGTAGCCCACAAAGTTACGATCCGATAAGTCTTTTTAGGAATTTTCTTTTTCCCTCCTTTCTTTTTTCTGAATTTTCTATTTTCGATTTTTTCTATTTCTATTTTTTTTTTCTTCTTTTTTTGGCTTTTGATTTTCTGACTTTTCCCCCCCCAAAGTCCGATCCCGAAGCGCCCCCTTCTCCCCGATTTCTCCCTTCCTCCATTTTTCCCCTCCATTCCTCATCCTCCCCCCTTCCGTATTTTTTTCTTTATCATCTCCTGCTCCCCAGATCGTCATCTCCAGATTCTTCTCTTTTCCCCCTTTTTACTTCGCATACCAATTACCAACTCCCCCACACTCCTACACCTTTACACGCAAACACCCTGTGATAAACATCATAGGGCAGATCATCGATCGACTACGAATAACCTCCCCCGGGTGTAGATCAGCTGGACCCTTGTTAGCTCTGGGCCCCCTTGTGGTGATAAATCGCTTCCCTCGGCTCCCATCTGCCTGTACGCCCCTGCTCCTCCGGCCATAAATCCGGTCTCGTCCCACCTGGAGACATTCACATGCCACCCCCGGCTTCGTCAGTGGATTTCTCAAATCTACTGAACCCCCAAGAAGCGGCCGATCCCACTGCTCAGACATCTTCTCTTCCCGGAGACTCCAATTCTTCGATGGCGTCTTCTGTGAGTTTGCTACCGCCTCTCATGAAGGGCGCTCGTCCTGCCAACGAGGAGGTCCGCCAGGATCTTCCCCGGCCCTACAAGTGTCCTCTTTGCGACCGTGCATTCCACCGCCTGGAGCACCAGACCCGGCATATTCGGACGCACACTGGCGAGAAGCCTCACGCCTGCCAGTTCCCCGGCTGCACTAAGCGCTTCAGTCGTTCCGATGAACTTACTCGTCACTCGCGCATCCATAACAACCCCAACTCTCGTCGTAGCAACAAGGCCCAGCACCTTGCAGCCGCTGCGGCGGCCGCAGGCCAGGATGCCGCAATGGTTAATGCCGCCAACATGATGCCTCCGCCGAGCAAGCCTATCACCCGCTCCGCGCCGGTTTCGCAGGTCGGATCCCCGGACGTCTCGCCCCCGCACTCCTTCTCCAACTACGCCAATCACATGCGGTCAAATCTAGGACCCTACTCGCGCAACACTGAGCGCGCCTCTTCGGGTATGGATATCAATCTGCTGGCCACCGCTGCGTCGCAGGTCGAGCGCGATGACCTGGGCTTCCACGGATCACGACACATGTATGGATCGCGTCATGGCACCGGTCGCGGTCTGCCTTCCTTGTCTGCCTACGCCATCTCTCAGAACATGAGTCGATCGCATTCGAACGAGGATGATGATGTCTACGGCGGACACCGCGTCAAGCGCTCGCGCCCCAACTCTCCCAATTCCACCGCGCCCTCGTCTCCGACTTTCTCGCACGATTCGCTTTCTCCCACTCCCGACCACACTCCTCTGGCTACCCCTGCACACTCGCCTCGTTTGCGCCCTCTCGGAGCGAGCGAGTTACATCTGCCTTCGATCCGCCACCTGACCCTCCAACACACTCCCGCCCTGGCCCCGATGGAGCCCCAAGCCGAGGGTCCCAACTACTACAACCCCGGCCAAGGCCACATGGGACCGAGTATCACGGACATCATGTCCAAGCCGGACGGCACGCAGCGCAAGCTTCCCGTTCCTCAGATTCCCAAGGTTGCGGTGCAGGACATGCTCAATCCGACTGGCGGTTTCTCGTCCATGTCTTCATCAACGAGCAATTCTGTTGCGGGCGGTGACTTAGCCGACCGCTTCTAATCTTGTTTTTCCTCATGTTCCGTTATGCGCGCCACGAAACGATATAGACTTTGTGCATTTTCTTGGATTGCAGGCATCATCGGTGTCGGTTCGGATGGATTTTTTTCTTTTTTTAGTCGGCGTCTTCATGATATAGACGGATGGGATTTTACTTGTGGCTGTTTCTTCCTTCTCCTCAGGGGTTTCCCTTTGTTGAGTCCAAAATTTTCTGTTCAGTCGACCTCGACCTGACTACTTATTCTTCTCTTTCATATTTTGATTCTCCTCTCCCAGGCCTGTGGTCTGTTTTACTTCTGACCACCCTATTTTATTCTCTTCTCTAATTGCTGGCCCTGCTCTGCATGGGAAAAATCGAAACACCAATTCATATTTATCATGTCCAGTTTTTGTACTGCGTAGTTTCAAAATCTTATAAGGTGCACTCCGGGACAAGGATACGGCAACAGGGATATTGACTATGCAGATCTAGAACATCTAGACCAGTCTTAGCATGTGAAGCCAAGTCCAAAAATAAATGAACAAGCGATAGCAGTTCCAACGATGCTTTTCAACGATGTACTGCATAGCCAAAACGTTAGCCCACACCCCGCTCCCCCTCCATTGCTTAGCGCAAAAAATCCAGATACCACACACGAACTTTTGTTCATCCAGTCCAGTCCTCGTCGCCTCCACAGGTGTCTACTGCCATGGACACCTAGTGCAGAACTATATCGTGTCTATCATTCAGTACGTTCGTCCAAGCGTCCCCACCTCTATGCAGACTGGTCGGGCTACGCCGGACCTAAAATGACATGCATGCTGACTCTCCCACCAATAGAGGTACATGTTTGTACCTATATAGAAAAGTAAATTGTGATATTGTCTGGCCCTGAAGAGCTGCACCGAGGCTCTAGTGTATGTCCTCTCATTCCTCGAAATATCGCAGTCTCCGAATGAATCCCTATACGGCTCGTGCACCGGTGACGACAGAGCATCTAACGTGATGTCCAGGGTATCTGAATTTCCCCGCCAGCAGCCCGTGCGGAGCATGTCGGAGCCTGCGAGCCCCAAGAGCCGTCAGATCCGCCCCCGATCTGCTCTATCAGCAACTCTGCTCGCCGTTCTCCGTCTGTCGCTTCTGTCTCTGCGTCGAAATTCCATATGAGTGTCACTCGCCCAAACAAAAGGCACGACGTAGTCGTCAGCGCTATGCCGGCTTCGTCGCCTACCCTGCCGGCATTGTCGAGCGGGTCTTCCTCGCCGTCGATCTTGTCGGTGGATACCGCTGACAGCGGGAGGCCTGCTTCGATGGAGTATAGCATGGCGCCCGTCATCACACCCGTTAGGCCTGCGAGAGAAGATGGGGTTTCGCGCTCTTCGTCGTGGAACACGGTTGCAGCCTCTCTCGTCGGCTCTGTTCCAGAGGACATGCCGGCTCGCATATATGTCTGTCTTTTCCACATGTTGGACTGCCACGAGTCCTTCGACGATGCCGCGGAGTGGCGTATTCATGTCCACAGTCACTTCGGCACTCATCCACTGCCGCCAACAGCTCGATGTCCGCTCTGCCCAGATACGAGGTTCGTCGATGGTGACTCGAACTTGATGACACCCGCGGATAACAGTGTGGCTGAGAATACTCGAGAAAACGATACTGGCGCAGCAGAAGTCCCAGCCTGGGACCGCATGCTCGATCACGTCGCAACGGAACACTACCAGCATGGACACACGCTAGCAGGTAGCAGGGCGGATTTCGAACTCATGCGCTACCTCTACGGCCGGCGCATCATCTCTGATGCCCAGTTTAAGGCCATGCAGCTTGCGCCGGCGCCGTCGAGCCCAGCGTATCACAGTTCGCAGGATGGCGTGCGGGCTAGTATCGGGTCGTCAGATGAGCCGTACTGCGCGCCGTATAGTCGTAGGAGAGAAGACAGGATGAGAGGGCAGCAGAGCGGAGTTTGCCTTGTTTGATGCCTCGTTATAGAATTGGTGTTGCGTCCTTTTTTTGCTTTGGTTCAGATATTCCCCCATTCTTTCTGTTGTATAGTTTGCATTCTGCGTGGCTTGATTTCTGTATGTACCACTATTATTATCTAAGTCTGGATTAGCGTCTTCAAGGATGCGCTTGAGCTGAGCTCTTGTGAGGCTGGATTTGTTGTGTCCTGACTTGTAATGTGAGTGCTGCTTTGTAGTGCCACAAATCTGTTTGGCTGCGTTTCAGTAGACTTTGCTGCTCAATGAAGCATAGATGAGAGAAGGTGGACTTGGAGTTGAAGTTGAACGGGATGTCGATGCTAGGGGCGGTGAACATGGGGAGAGCTAATGTAGCACATCGGATTACATAGTTTAGTGGATAACTACCTATTTATGAATTCATTATCCATCTATATGTTTGTGTACCTGGTCTTTGATCGGTGCTTCCAAGGTTGCAGCTTGCCTGCATATTTTGTGCTTCATGCAGAACCTGGATGAAGAACCAATCTATACCCTTCAATCAATGTCTTTGCAGATGATAGTATAAAGTAACAACAATTTAAGTCATGTCTCTAGAGAGAAGGAATTCAATAAAATTCCATATCTCTACAAGTTGAGCCGTATTCAAGTCCAGAGGCCAAAGTCATATTTCACTTCTGAAGTAGATATTGAGCTCCTTCCTTCTCACTTGGTGCTCTCAAACGCTCAACTTCCAAAACCTTCAACAGCTCACAAGTTTCTGGTTCACTTCCTTCCTTACTACCCCCATCGCAACAAACTGAACTTCATCCTCGAAATATCAAACGGGAGGCAAGATGTCCGCCGAAGGCACGACGCCAGACTTCACACGAAATGCAAAAAACGCCGTCCGACTATTCAAAATGACCTTCCCTGAATTTCACGCCTCCTTTGAAACCCTCCTTGACCCGTTGATCCGTTATTTCATCGGCTCATTCCGACTCAACCTTGATCGAGATGTGCTTCCATCGACCACCTACCAAGAGACCAGGAAGCAACGCAACCTTCGATGTGCGATTGTGAATAGTCTGATGACAGGCTTCAATACTACCGAGCCATTTAAATTCGACCGTGACTACGACCATGACATTTTCACGTTCGTGCTCTACTGGTACCTGAGAGATCCTTGGGCAGCTGCTATCCGAAAGGAAGTCGAGAAACACACGCCACGGTCAGATCTGAATTCATTCGTTCAATTTGCATATACCCCAAGGTATATCCCAATCAAGTTTCGACCCAGTCTTTTCGTTTATGACCCAAATCACCCGGACCTTGGAGACTTTGACCATGAGCGCAACGGAATGTATTACTCGGGCCGGCGAGAATGGCTTGATCTCCAAGCATCTATCAAAAGGGCTAGTGCCATGATGAACACGAAATGCGAGGAGTGATACAAGACGTTCTTTTAGTCAATGGGCTGATGGCAAGATCCAGGTGGTGCAGTTGCATGGTGTGCTCAGATTCGGATGCTGTCTGCAACTACCGGACTCGATCGTGTTTGCAAAGATGGCAGTGCATTTAATTAACTCGGAATAAATATGACACATGGAAAGAAAAGAAAAGAATAGAAGAATAGAGTATAGTATAGAGCAGAAAGTAGGATCGAAGTCAATCAACGTCGGCATCGCGATGCAAACACGACAAACCACCCCACCGCCCTTGATAATCGTCTCCGGCGACTTCAGTTTCGCGCTGCGCTACCAATAATCCCGGTGAAGCTTCTTCCAGAATGAGAATAGGCTCTTTCTGACTTGAATCTCCTCAACTCCCAACTTGTCACCACCGCACCTGCACCCTACTCCTGCCCGCTTCCCACAGATTCCCCACTTCCCACCGACGACATGGAGCGATTATCACTCAATGACCCTGCCAATGCGCAACAGCGAAACTCTCACCACTTCTCTCAGCAAAATACTCTTGGGCCTGCCAGTCAGATGCAACCGACCACTGGCCCACCTCAGCTCCCCCGCAGATGTTCACCACTGCCGCACAATTACTCGACCTAACAGATAGTACGTTGAAACGCATTGAATAATTGGGAAAAGCCATCCGCTGACCAGGCCTTCTTTTTGCCTTCTAGAGAAGCTCGTGCTTGTTTTGCGTGACGGGAGGAAATTGGTCGGCGTCTTGCGAAGCTGGGACCAGTTCGGTATGACTATCCCATCACCGTTGACAAAAACTTTGTCTTACCTGCCTCTTCTTGCCGCTTCACAGCGAACCTAGTTCTCCAGGATACTATTGAGCGCATATATGCTGGAAATCTCTACGCCGATGTCCCGCGCGGGATCTTCCTCGTGCGTGGTGAGAACGTCCTCTTGCTGGGTGAAGTGGTATGTGCTTTAGTGGTCTTACTTCTGACACATTGAGCCCCAATACTAATCGTACGCTTGTAGGACCTGGACCGTGAAGATGATATCCCACCTACGGTGACGAAGGCTCCCTTCGAGGAAGTCTTCGAACTCAAAAAGCAGGAAGACAATAAACGCAAGACCGGTGATAAGAAGCGACACACTGAGCTCTCGGCTCTTGGGTTTGAGCCTGAGCACAGTGGGGAGATTCTATTCTAGTTGATCCTCTTACCGCGGTTGCTTGTGCGGTTATTGTGCGGTTGCCTGTGCGTCGTTGTCTTCATCTCCGAAGCCCCGAAATATCTTGTGTCGCGCTTTCGGAGCTATTGAAGGTTTCGCCATGCAAGGTGGAACTGCCTCGATAGACTTGGACTTTTATGCTTGCACCTATTGAATAGCGGTGACAGTTGATAAGTCTGTCTTGCAACGGCCTGCTTCATAGTCGCGCTCGAGTTGTATCGAGGTTTTAACAAACTGCGGTCCTGAGCTTGTACAAAAGACCTATGGAGGATACACTACAACATGACTTGGGCCAATTCCTCCTCAGTCTGAAGCTGGTTTTTGCCGTTGTCCTTCATCCTTCGCACCCATTTGTTGCGATTGTGTAGGACGCCAACGGATGATGGTACAAATTGGCTGTCCTCAACCCCAATTCGGGTCCCATATTTTCTTTTTATTTGCCTGTTTAATAGTAGGCTTTGACGAATTGATGGTTCTACGTTTTTAAATCATTTTCTCCAGAGTAGAAGCGGGTCTCACTGCGGTGGAGAGGCAGTTGCTTATCGATAACCGCGCCAAGAACCCGCTGTACCTTTTTTTTCTCGTTGATTTTTCTCCATCACCGCCAGAATAGCATCCCCGCACGATTTCTCTCCTTCTCCCCTGTCGTCCACGATCACCATGGCGACCCTGGCGGAGAAGCTCGAGAAGATAAAGTCTCCTAAGCTGCAGAATCAGCACCATGTATGTGTGATCTCGTGCCGACCTCTAGAGACTTTACTGACCCAAACTCGTGCAGACCGCCGTGGTGCTCTCTGCAGTGGAAGACACTCTTCGCGACCAAAAGGCAGACTTTTCCCCGACCGCGTATTTTGCTGCACTCCTTGCGCTACTTTCCCAATCTCTGTCCGCCGAACAAGGCATCGTTAACAAGGACTTGGCGACATCGGTCGTCTACCTACTCGATATCACAACTGGCTACGTCCCTGCCCCGATTCTTCGCGCGAAATTCTCTCAGATTCTCACTGGTCTTGCGCCTGCTCTTTCGCTGCCCGAGGTTGAGGCCCCGCTTCTGCGACCGTCAATTGGCTGTCTCGAGTCGCTGCTCATTGCCCAGGATGCCGCAGCGTGGAATCTTCCCTATACTCAGATCGGTCCTCGCCGGGCGACGGCGGGTCTGCTGAGCCTTTCGGTTGACCACCGGCCTAAGGTTCGGAAGGGCGCTCAGGACGCACTGGTTAAGGTTCTTAAGAATCCACCGCCCAGCCCGTCCTTGGATCACCCCGCGGCAGACATGTGCGCCGAGTCTGCGATGAAGACTCTCAGTGATAGTATTGCGACTGCATCTAAACAGAAGAAGGGCAAGCATGGTGCACACAAGGAGAACCATGAGCCTCTTATTATCCACTCGCTCCAGCTGGTGAAGACCATTGCCATAGCATCGGGTGGTTGGCCCAGCAAGAAGATCGAGCCGCTCTGTGAACTTCTAATGAACGCTTCTCGTTCCAGTAATGAGTACATCACTATGGGTGCCTTTGAGGTCTTCGAGGTGATTTTCGAGGGTATGGCGGATGAGTTCTCTTCCTCGAAGCTTCCCCGTCTTCTGGACGCCATCTCCGAGCTTAAGCCTGCACAGAACGACTCGCAGCTTCTTCCGCCTTGGATTGCAGTGCTATCCCGTGGATATGACGTGTCTGCTCAGATCAGCCCTGAAGATACATTCCAGAAGCTGCCTGATCTTTTCCAGTTGATCTCTGGCTTCTTGGCTTCACCTTCGCACAATATCCGCGTGTCGGCATCCGAGTGTTTGATCTCTTTCCTGCACAACTGTATCCCTAAGAGTGTTATTGTGGATCCATCTGTCTATGACGAAAAGACCCTGGAGAAGCTGGCAAAGGCCGCTGCTGACCTGTTGTCTGTCAAATACCAGGCTGCTTGGATGGAGGTTTTCAATGTCTGCTCTGCCATGTTCGACTGCTTCAAGTGGCGATCTAGCCCCTTCCTCGTCAACCTGGTCGCGACTATCGGTGAGCTTCGCAGCAACGAGTCATTCCACGGGAAGAAGGAGGCCGATGGCGTCCTCAGCAGTGCCATTGAGGCAATGGGCCCCGAGGCCGTTCTTGAAGTTCTACCGCTGAACATCATTGAGCAGAAGAATGGCCAGCCTGGCCGTGTCTGGATGCTGCCCATTCTCCGTGACTCAGTTACGAACACCAACCTGCGTCACTTCCGTTCAGAGTTCGTGCCTTTGAGCGAGGCTATGTACCAGAAGATGGTTGACTTCCGTAGCGCCGAGAAGCACGTGGAGACGAAAATCTTTGAGACCCTCGTCCAGCAGACCTGGGGCATTCTCCCCGGATACTGTGAACTTCCTCTCGACTTGGTTGAGGCCTTTGACCAGAGCTTTGCCGAGCTGCTTTCCAACGTTCTTTACAAACAGACCGAGCTGCGCGTGGATATCTGCCGCGCTTTGCAAAACCTTGTCGAGTCCAACCAGGCTATTCTGTCTGTTGAAGGCGAGGAGGAAGATTTGATCCTGCAGCGTCGCATCACCAAGGCTGCTGCCACCAAAAACATTGCCCATTTAGCCGGCTTCGCCAGTAATCTGCTGGCGGTGTTGTTCAACGTTTACAGCCAGACCCTTCCTCACCTCCGTGGCTATATTCTGCAGTGTATCAATGCCTATCTGAGCATCACCCCCGAGACGGAGCTCAACGAGACCTTCTCTCGGGTTACGACCATGTTGGAATCCTCGCTGGCGGAGGAGCAGCAACAGCAGCAGGAGGCACCCCAACAGGGCCAGACTAACAAGATGCCCCCGACTTCACACACTTTGATTGACTTAGTCATTGCCATGTCTATCTACCTGCCTCGCACCAGCTTCAGCGGCCTCTTCGCCATGGCGGCTGCTATTCTCAACGGCACTTCCCCGAACCCCGATCAGCAGCTCATTAAGAAGGCATACAAGCTCATCCCTCGTCTTGCTTCGACCGAGACGGGTAGCGCTGCTCTTCAAGAGCGCAGCAGCGAGCTGCAGGCTCTCATGCTGGCCACAACTGACAAGACTCCCGCATCTGGTCGACGAGACCGCATGCTCGCCATTCACGAGCTGATCACTCATCTGCCCACCTCTGATCTCCACTTTATCCCAGCTATCTTATCCGAGGTTGTCCTGGGCTGCAAGGAGAGCAACGAGAAGGCCCGTACTGCCGCTTTCGATCTGTTGATCCACCTCTCGCACCGTGTTACCGATGCCGAGCGCAACCCTGAGGGCACTGTGATTCGTAACTCGCTGGTACCGCACATGCCAGACGACTCGCCCGACGCCCCTGCCACCATCGAGGAGTTCTTCACCATGGTGTCTGCCGGTCTGGCCGGTTCGTCTCCCCACATGGTTGCCGCATCTGTTACTGCCCTGTCCCGCCTCTTCTTCGAATTCCACGCCCAGCTCCGCCCTGAAGTTCTATCGGACCTCGTGGCTACCGTCGAGCTCTTCCTTACCAGCAACAACCGCGAGATTGTCCGGTCCGTCCTCGGCTTCGTCAAGGTTGCCGTGGTCGTTCTCCCTGATGACGCCCTGCGCCCGCGTCTCTCGGCCCTTGTCCCCAACCTCATGGCTTGGAACAAGGAGCACAAGGGTCGTCTACGCAGCAAGGTAAAGGGCATTATCGACCGCCTGGTGCGCCGCTTCGGTGCTCCGCTCATGGAGAGCCTGGTTGGTGAAGATGACCGTAAACTGGTCGTGAACATCCGCAAGCAGCGCGAGCGCAACAAGCGTAAGAAGAAGGAGGGCGCCGCTGGCGAGGATGATGAGGAAGAGGAGAAGCCTAGCCAGCAGCAGGCCGGCAACGCCTTCGACAAGGCCGTCTACGGTTCGGACTCGGATGACTCGGACGACGAGTTTGACGATGACGCCAGTGAAATCGATGTGGATGAGACCGGTGTTGCCCGCATCAAGGGCAAGGGCCCCGGCAGCAGGAAGAAGACTCAGAGCACACAGTACATCCGCGAGACGTCTCCCGATGACAACCCGCTGGATCTGCTGGCACCCGATGCTCTGGCCAATATCTCCACCACCAAGCCTAGCCTGCGCTTCCTGAACACCGGCCCTGGCTCGAAGAGGAAGCGTAACGCCAAGTTCGACGCCGACGGCCGTCTCATCGTCGGTGATGAAGCTGCCGACGATGTCGAGATGGACGGTGCTGCCCCTGGTGGTGGTATCAATGCCTATCTGGAGGCTGTCAGTGGACCCGATGCTGTGCGCCGCGGCCAGAAGGGCAAAGTCAAGATGGGCCAGGCTAAGAGGGGTGGTGACGCTATGGACTTGGATGAAGATGATGACACCGCTATCAAGGAGAAGATCCAGGGCGGTCGTCGTGGTCTAGGTGCTCCTAAGTCCCATGGTTCTCCTGGTGGAGGCCGTATCGAGAAGCGCCGGACTCCCTTCAAGGGCAAGGGCGGCGGTATGAAGGGTGACGGTGCACGCGGTGCCCGAAGTGGTGCACGCGGTGGCCGTGGTGGCCGTGGTTCCGGTGGTCGTGGCCGTGGAAGCCGGTAAACGCAAGTCCGAAGCTTTTCCTATATCTTCTTTTCTATCATATGGTATGAAGATCAGGAAGTTTCACGCATCCAAGGCTCCGGCACACGTTCATTTTAGTTAAACGAAACGTTTCGAATAATACCCCCTTGGCGCTTCCGTTTGGGGGTTGACTGATATTCGCAGTTGGGCTTGTCTTGTCATGATTTGATTACGAGCAAAAGTTTGTTAGGGCATCTGCACATAGAAATTTCATCTTTTTCTGCACTACCAACTACCAGGTTACGGAGTCATGTCTGCAAGGACTTTGATAACCTTAGAACTACTCATAGACTTCATACACAATTCGACTTGGAGTAAACCCGGGGTATCAATTTTGCGCACATAACAGCAAAGCATACAAGTACAGTTGATGCAGGTCCGAACTTCACAGGACGGTTATCATCCTGGAGTTAAGAACAGCCTAAAAATAAATGACATGGATCAAAGTAGAAATAGAATAGGAAAAGTTCATGACCCGAGGCGCCAAAGACAAAAAGCCGATCCAGACTCCGGGTGCATCGCATGATGCAAGTGTATAAACATAGCCTCCAAGGGACGTAAGTAATATTGGCAAGTGAAGTTTTGAGGTCGTTTCTCGTGGATTCCAGATCGGAGGTGGTCTGTGATTGGACCTGTGATCCGGGGAAGTGATAAGTTATGTGGGGACTGGTCATGATTTTCTCGCTTTAGCCAACCACGTCCGCCACCATTTGCAGACTCCTAGAACCGCTGTACGGCCGTCATCTTTGCGCTCTGTGCCGTCTGGGTTACCCATGACCATGGAAAAGACCCAGAAAAAGGCGGCGGTCCAGGCGAAGAGGAGAATGGCGATGCTCAGCAATGGGGACAGAAGTAGGATGCCTATTGAGCTGCCCACGGTATAATATCTGGTCGAATCGGCCTGCATCCATGGCTGGTCTGGGTTGGAGTTGGACTCGGAGCGGATCCATTGGGTTGAGGATGATCGGTCTGATGCTGGTGGTCGCATGCAGACGAGCCGTTCATGGATGTGGAGAGACGGTGAAAGAAGATCGCAGATCTGTGCTTTGAAGGGAGTATTGCGCAGGTAGGGTGATAGGGAGCAAATGCGCAGTGGTGATACGAGGATGGCGAATATCACGGCGCAGCAGGTGTAGAGGCAGGCGGCGAAGGAGAACAGCGGTACAGGGACAGAGAGTCGGAACTGCAAGCTTGTCAGGTGGGGACAATCTCAGGAATATGGATGCGAAAACGTACCAGCATGAGAAGCGCATCCTGGGACTGATCGACGGGAGCATCGTTGACAATGCCTCGCTTAGGCGCGAGCGGAATGTTCACCTGCTCGGCCGACATCAGGGACGGCTGGTCCGCCCAGCTGCCGCGCTCTTCCTTGTGTACAGCACCAGAGCCAGATACAATAACCCGGGATACCTGTGAGCCGTCGTCCACTCGGGACTGAGATCGTGATGCCTCGGAGTAGGTATGGGATCCTCGTGGGCCGGATGAGCGGGGACTGAGGTCGAAGCCAGGCGTGCGCTCGTCGGAGGGCCGCGGCGGGCTCGAATGGGAATGGCTCCGTTCGGGAGCATCCATCGATCGGCAGGAACGAGGGGCTAAGATGGGGACGGCAGCCGCATGGAGGGGGTCCTGAGCCTGGTGATAGGCAGGACTATATGACATCTCCGGTGGCCGCATAGTGAGCCGGAGGTGTGAGAGAGGAGGGGTGAGAGCTGATAAAAGGTCGTACAGGCGCACAGAGGGCGACTATTCTTCTATAGAGCTCACCACATGGTTTTCCCAGGCCTGGGGCACGATCCGGGGATCATAGGGGGTGATGGAGGAAGGATATAGGGTGCGTTTTCCGCCTGGCTGAAACGGAGAGGAGGAGAGCCAGGGCGGAAAGAGATCTTTTATAAGAGCACCGGCGGAAAGGCCAGGGAAGGCCATGGCAGCGGAGGACATCTGCTGTTTGCAGGTGCTGTCGCCAAGCCGCCCAGCTGCCAAGGGCTCGGCATGGAGGGTCGCTCTTTGTATGCCTTTCTGATATTGGCGGTGTTACCCTATACCATTCTAGCCTCCATTTTTTTTTTTGACAGTTTTGTGCTCTTCAAGCAGATCGCAGATCGTAAAGAGTCCATGTTGGACAAGAAGCCTGTCCCACGCTGCGCGTTGGTTTACCAATTTGCCAAGATGCCAAGACTCTGCGTGAGCGACGGCTGTAAAACTCCGACATTTTATTGGCTCACGAGGCCTTTCATCGGGTCTTGGCGATGGTGTGCTGGGCACGTGACATGGAGCATAAAATGGAGTTGGATTCATTGACTCAACTCAGTCGATGACTCGTGCTCATTCCTTGGCCTTGTGTGTTGGTTTCTCGGCACTTCTCGCCCAGCCCGGATTCCTCTTGGCTAAGCGGAAGAGTACGTGGTTGGCTTTCTGGGCTTTCTGGGCCGTGAGTTTCGAACTTATTGTCTGCGGGATTTGCTCTCTGGGACTTCTGATAGCGATCATATGCCTACATCTACGCATATGCCTCGGGGGAAATTGGACGGATCGTCAGTCGATCAGCTGTGGTGCAATAGAAAGTGCATCACAGTGTTGATAAGTCACATCGCGTGCCGTGGTCGCACTTCTCCCCGCTCTACGAGCCCGAGCCCTGCTCTCTGTATATTAACAGTGGTGGGAGCCGACCGTGCTGGTGACAATACAACCCCGCCAATCGGATGATCACCGATCGAATTGTCAGTGTGGGGGCTCGCGTTGGCCCTGAGGGCGCCACTCTGAAGATCAAAACATGAATAATGATCCGAAATGGTGTGATTTGTGTTGATTTGATTCTACAAAAGCCACATGCTATCTTTCCAAAACATACGACGCAATGAAACACCCATTTCGTAAAGACACACAGATAGTGTTGAAGACCCACATTCTACTCTTCCAATATATCGACAGGAAAAATAAATCTCAAATTCGACATGGAATACCAAGATATGATATGGAGCGCAATGACAGAACAAGGCTGCCGCTGCACTCAGCAAGGGATTGCCTCTAGGGCTTCTGGCACGCACACTACATATCGCCTTATTCTGATAAATGCAAGATCCGGGCCCCCTGCTTCCTGTCAGACATGCTTACCAGAATGCAAACTACTGTACATACATATGCAATAGGTGAACCCCTCTAGCTGATTGGTCCTGCATATATGTTCCCCAGGAAAAAGCAACTACGTCAATCTCGGGAGAGTGCATCGTCGGTCTGGCAATCTGCGTCGATCACTCAGAGGGTAAGACCACTTGAGAGACAAGATGTTCGTACATAAGTAAAAAGGTGAGGCTTTTAGCATATTCACTTAGGAGGCGAGTGTAGCTTCTCTGGCAGAATCAAGGGCGCCATTACCCTGGCACAACAGAGATCGGCTATCACAATGACGGGAGTTGGTACAGAATGAGGCAAGGGGAGTAATAGAAGCGACGATCGCCCCTCGCTAAGAGCCGAACCTGGTAACCACGAGGGTTTCGGGACTGGGTCAAAGTGAAAATGACAATTTACCTCTTGTTGGGCGAGATATATATAGAAAAGGAATACAAAATAGAGTTCAGTTTCTGGCTATTGTCAGGACATCATATAGCTCCTCAGTCGCATACTACCAATGTCAATAGGTGGGAAGCGACCGGCACATCTACGGCAAAGTAACCGGTGCAATCACCTACATCCAAGGCTTGTATCTTTTGTTTATGCTTCTTCTATGATCCCTATACATTACATCTATCTCCCTTTCAGCCGCTCAAGGCGACTGTCGGTGTCCGCATCGTTGCAGCCGAGTCAGTCCGCGTGTGCCTCAACAACCGGACTGAGACAACGTCCAATGTTGACCAAATCTCCCGGACTTTATAACTGGCATCCATGGATGTCAAAAGAAGTATCAAGCACACAGAAGGGAGTTAACTTGAAGTGTCAATCATGACCGTAAAAGATCCCATTCGGCAGACCAGATATATAAACCTTGGAGCGAGTCGGATTCCTCAGGCTCGAACCCATGAAGCTGGATTGTGTCGTTCGTGGCTGCAGACGCCAAGCAGGCAATTGAGATGTGACCAGGTCGATTGAAAAGCCGACTGGCCCCCTTATCTGCCATGCCTGCACTGCGGTGCTTCCATCAAGGGTCTACTTAGCTGGAGCTGCGGGAGTAACTAAGGCGACTGCAAGTAACCGATCGATCGATTTGATCCACACCTACATACATAAACTTATAACCGTCGGCTCTGCCCTAGGTGGTGGAGGTGTATATGTATGCTTAGCCAGTAAGTCGACAACCCTACTCGGTCGCATATGCCAGATATCCCTACTCCAAGGGATATACTTGAATAAGCCTGCCATTGGTCATGAAGACATGTATAAATATAGACACATACTAGGTATATCTGCATGGAGATTGTCTCGTCCTTTATTGTGCGAGGAGTCGTACAAGAACTGTGCCAGACCGGACTACAATCACTCAGAACTTCAGTGGAACATGCAACAAAATTTCAGTCTCGAATCATTTCATCTCATAACTCACTAGCTAGTAACTCACTACCTAGTAACTCACTAGCTAGGTACTCATAGTAAAAGGTTCCAAGTGCGTGGTATGGCATCGGATGATAACATTTCTCCGCCTCGTATGACAGGAGCAAATCTACGATCAAGCACGTCCGGAAACAAGCCTAGACCATCCCC
This sequence comes from Penicillium sp. DT28, assembly GCA_036712075.1. Taxonomy (NCBI): domain Eukaryota; kingdom Fungi; phylum Ascomycota; class Eurotiomycetes; order Eurotiales; family Aspergillaceae; genus Penicillium; species Penicillium sp. DT28. The sequence goes on from JAZHLO010000002.1 coordinate 864,250, forward strand.
AAGACGAACTCTATAAACCTTGCCGGACTTGGTTCGGCCGGTTGCACGGTCATACCCACCGTGTCAGAGCATAGTGTAGACCCGCTTAGGGGGCATCAGCCCTGAGATGAGATTATGCTAACGGGCCCGGCTCCACAGTGGAATCGAGCAGCGTGCTATGCGCGCGGCTGATGCCCAGCGTGGAGAACATTCCCAAGTCCGTGATCATATTTTCAAGGACATATCGTGTCGGAATCCACCTGCAGGGATCCGTTGGCGAGAGAGGGGAACACCAGATCCAAACCCACTTCTACTCTCGCCCCCAAACACGGCACGCGTTGAAAATTTCCCCAGCGGTCGTGTAACCCCAGTGCGATCTTGTACGATTCCATTATTGATCCCTAGCCCGTAGCTCATGCCCTGGGAATTATGCCCTGAGCATTATGTGCAGCCTCTTTAGCGTTTCACAAACCCTACTACGACGTAACGGCAGCGGCTCGGCTAGTCAAACCCTTGATGGAAAACGGGAAATTTGGGGGGGCGACGTGCTTGCGTATCCATTGGGAGTGGAGCTTGGATCCACTCGAGTATTCGAGTTCTTCGAGTGACGACATGGGGACGATCGAGTCGTTGGGAACCGAGAGGTGGAAACTGGTATTTTAGGGCATGGGGATCGTGGACTGGGAAAGGGGTTGTGTGCATTGTCACATTGGCATCTCCACTGCTGTCGGAGCTTACTGGAAATGTATCAAGATCATCATCGTGCATCCACTGGTATGCGGTAAAGGCCTGTGGCGCGTCTGTGGCTGAAGGGGGAAAAGGCGAGGAACAGCCGAAAATTAAAATGAACTTTTTTTTTAAAAAAGGCAAAAAAAAGGGAAAAAGAATAAAACTGTGGAGGGCGGCTCTAGCCGGATACGGTAACGTGACTGGATGCGGGAACCAAGTCAAAACGGAAAGGGGCGAACGGCGGTGGGTTGATGGTATGTCAGGGAAAGTAATGGGGTAAGGCACGTCCACGGGTATATAGGTACTCTCTTTTGACTGAAAGTCGATCATAGAGTTGAAGACTTAATACCTATATAAAGAAGAACTCTGCGGCTGCAGCCAGCATGAGTTGGCGGTGCAGAGAATAGAGTGGGATATCAGGACAAAGGACAAAAGGACTGCAGAGTGCACGGTCCAACCCGGGTCTTAGCTTAGGCCCTTGACCGGGTTAGGCTAAAGTCGGAGTGGCACGGAGAAGAGTCGCACTAACGTTCCTTGGACCACGGGGGAACCCACCCCGAGACCCACCGGGCGCTCGTACATTATACATAGTTGAATGATGTTAGTACTGAAGTGATAAAGATTAAGTATGATTATAGTATATAGAATAGAATAGACTAGAATTATATGATATTCTAGGATATATACTAAACTAACTACATATGTATAATAACTATAAGGAACATATAAACTAACGACTAACGTAATCTCCAGATCCGGACCCGCCACGCTAATCCCATCCTGCTCATCAGCTTTTTTTCGTGTCTGTGGTGACGGCCTTCAGCTACACAACCACTAGCGCCTCTTGGCAAATTTCACACCTTTCCTGCCAGCCCCTCGACTCTTCTCCTTCTCCTTGGGCCTTCACCCTTCCTCTACTCCTTCTTCCTTTTGCTCCTTTCAATCCCGCATCCTTCACCGTCCTTCTTTTCCCTTTTTTATTTTATTTTATTTTTCCCTCTGTTTGTCACTACCAGTGTTCTTAAACCTTCCCTCTCCGCACGCGCCTCTCTTTCTCCCATACCCATCTCCTGGAGAGGCGCAAAACCTCACTATCCGACCCGTCGATCCCCTAGTATCCACCATCCTCGTCGGGATCGTGTGTGTCGCATCCTCCGTACTTCTTTCTGCGCCATTCAATCGACTGTCGGAACTATTAGTTAGTTGTCCGTGCTCGATTTCAGCGTGTCCGATCGCCTCGGTAGATTGCATCATCGTGTCGCAAAGCTGGTTAACCTTGGGTCGCGACACTACTCACCACCGAACCTCAAATTGCATCAACCCGACTCTGGGAAACCATGTCTCATACTCAGCCCTCGCCTACCGCCGGCGTTGGCCCCCATCACATGGCTGCCGCGCACCCGGCGGCGCACCCCCAGGTTAACGGCCACATGCCCACCATGCCCGCGCAAGCCCAGAAGGGTGTTCCGATGACCACCGCTCAAAAGATCGCCGCACTGAATGAGCAAGTGTGGCTCTCCATTGGTAAGGACAAGTCGTCAGAATATTCCCAAAAAAACAAACACTAACTATTTCGGCCTGAAGGGAGCTTGACCGAGCTTATGGGGGATCTCGAAGGCGCCATGAACTCTTATGAGCAGGCCCTGCGCCACAACCAATGGTCTATCCCGGCAATGAACGCCATCTCCTGCATCCTTCGCACTAAGGAGCAATTTCCCAAAGCTATCGAATACCTTCAAAATATCCTCAAGCTGGATCCCACCAATGGAGAGACGTGGGGCAGCCTGGGCCATTGCCATTTGATGATGGATAACCTGCAAGAGGCCTACACATCCTACCAACAGGCTTTGTATCATCTGCGCGATCCCAAGGAACCGAAGCTGTGGTATGGTATCGGAATACTCTATGATCGTTATGGTTCCCTCGATCATGCCGAGGAGGCCTTCTCCCAGGTCATGCGCATGGCCCCCGATTTCGAAAAGGCCAACGAAATCTATTTCCGTCTGGGTATCATATACAAACAGCAGCAAAAGTTCACCCAGAGTTTGGAGTGCTTCAAATTCATTGTCAACGAGCCGCCTCGTCCCCTGACCGAGGAGGATATCTGGTTCCAGATCGGTCACGTCCATGAGCAGCAGAAGGACTTTGACAATGCTCAGGCTGCTTACCGGCGCGTTCTTGACCGGGACCCCAACCACGCCAAGGTTCTTCAGCAGCTGGGTTGGCTCTACCACCAGCAGAGCAACAACTACGCCAGCCAGGATAAAGCCATTGAGTTCCTCGAGAAGTCTGTCAGCGCAGGTAAGCATCTGATTCGGACACGTCATATCGAGATTTCATTGTTCTAACTTTCCTCTTCCAGACAACAACGATTCTCAAAGTTGGTATCTTCTCGGTCGTTGCTACATGTCGCAGGCCAAATACCCCAAGGCCTATGAAGCCTATCAGCAGGCTGTCTATCGCGACGGTCGCAACCCCACCTTCTGGTGCTCTATCGGTGTTCTCTACTACCAGATCAACCAGTACCGTGATGCGCTGGATGCTTACTCTCGTGCTATTCGCTTGAACCCCTACATCTCCGAGGTCTGGTACGACCTGGGTACTTTGGTAAGTTTACCCCTTCTTGGTGACATTCTCCATTCGATGCAGATCTGACCTTTTGATTTAGTACGAGTCGTGCAACAACCAGATCGCCGACGCTCTCGATGCTTATGGACGTGCGGCTGATCTTGACCCGACCAATGTCCACATCAAGGCCCGTCTGCAGCTGCTCCAGAGTCAACTGTCAGGCTCTGGCCAGCAGGGCAATGCTCCGGCACCGCAGCCGCAAGATGTCCATCCTCAGGCCTACCAGGCACCCGGTGTGGGTGCTCCCCCGGCTCCCCAATGGGGCGCTCCCGCTCCGGTTGGCCCAACTCCCCAGGCTCCGGCCCCGCCTCGCCAGATCGCAGACTGGAACCGCGGCATCAATGAACTGCAATCGCAGCCCCCGGGTCCGCCAGCCAACGGTGTTGAGGCTCGCGATGCCATCCGCGCTCCTGGTGCGGCTCCCCAAACCAGCCCTCGCCAGGAGCCTGGTCGGGCCTTCCCTGATTCCCGCATCGGTTTACCCTCTCGTTCCCCCAAGATGGGTGGCCCTAGTGCCTATCCGGCGGCCCACACCTTGCCTCAACTGGGAAACGGACCAGCCCCTGGTCATGAACGCGCCGTCAGCAGTGGCTTCGGGCGAGGTGGACCTCTTCCCCCTGCACCGGGCGGTGCTCCCGTTCCCGCTCCCGCTGGTCCCAACGGTGGCGCTGCTCCCCCTGCTCCTCCATACCACCGTCCTTTCACTCCTCCCTCTGAGATTCGCCCCATTCGCGACGAGCGTCCTGCTTCTCCTGGGTCGACTTACCCTCACCAACAGTACCATCACGGTCCTAGCGCCCCACCTTCGGCTGGCCCTTCGACCGGTATTGCTTCGGGTGCTCCTGCGCCCGCCGCGGCGACTGCGGCTGCTGAGGTCGCTGCTCGTGAGCGCGGTGAAGACCGTCCCATGTCTGCGATGAAGCGTGGCCGTGAATGGGAGAGCGAAGGCCCTGTGAAGAAGCAGGCCAACGAGGAGAACCGTGCACGGATGGAGGACCAGATCTCCCGCCGTCCCAGCCCCCCTGCACGAATGCCGTCTCCTGGTGAGATGCAGCGACGTAGCTCCTCGGAAGCCCGCCGTGAGGATGCCCGTCGCGCCAACGAGAACTACCACCCTTCGGAAGCTGCCCATCACCCCCCTACTCTGCCATCTATCCAGAGCATGCCGCCTCACACCTCTAGCGGACCCAATCTTCCTCCCATGGCTGAGACCTCCGCTCCTGCCTCGAACGGCCCCCCTTCGGCTCCTCCTTCAGCCCATACCCCGGTCAAGGAAGAATCTCGCCATGAGGCACCTTCTTCCCACGAGCCTCCGGCCCGGAAGATGGATGTTGATGAGGACTACGATGACGAAGCCGATGAGGAGAAGAAGGCCGTGGCGCAAGGCAGCCCCAACGGTAACAGCGCCGAATCGGCCAATGGCAATGGAGTTGCCAGCAACGGTCGCCCAGGCACGCCTTCGAAGACTGAGTCTTCGGCGTAAAAAGTGGAAAGCCTGGGTCATGCAATGAGACCTCCTCCTTGGCATTATGGGCCACTCTTCTCCTGTGTCCTTTCTATCTCCCTCCCATTGCGTGATGTACGGTATGAATGTGTCAGTTATGTTGGTCTGCTCCGGTTAGCCCGAGGCGCTGGAGAGGTCCTATCTGTATTCGTTCTCTTTGCACTGTGTTATGATTTGGTCGATTTCATTTCTCTGTGAATTTTTTTAACCTTTTTTTTTCCGATGCACTAGGCATCATTGATAGCCAAATTCAGCCTTTTAACATTGAAGTTCCACTGTGTACTGTAACTCTTAGCCTTCGGGTGTGGTATCCACTGTGAGAGTAAAACTGTATTTCACGTGAGGTATCACATGACTCACCCACATGTCGCTTGACCAAAAATGGAAAGTGTCTCGCTTAGGTCAGCCCACACTCGCTAAGCGCAAAATACACCTCCCGACACCTTCAGATCGTCACTCTCACTACCTCGACGACTAACGACAACACAGGGTCAAGATGTGAGTCGCCCTTCGAGATGAATCTGTCTTATGCTCATGGAGTGCAATTGCTAACATTATTCTCTCTTACAGGAGTCACCGGAAGTACGAAGCGCCTCGCCACGGTTCGTGATACACTTTTTCTTCGACGTCAAAAATTCGACAACCATTGTGCGGTATACTGATATTTTTCTACAGGCTCCCTGGCCTACCTGCCGCGCAAGCGCGCTGCCCGCCACCGCGGAAAGGTCAAGAGGTTAGTTCTCTCTTTCCCCGAATCTATAAAAAAAAATTTGCTGTGTTGGGAGAAAAAGATCGGTATACTGAGACTCGATTGCGCACAGCTTCCCCAAGGATGACCCCAAGAAGCCCGTCCACCTGACTGCCTCCATGGGCTACAAGGCCGGTATGACTACCGTCGTCCGTGACCTCGACCGTCCCGGTGCCAAGATGCACAAGAAGGAGATTGTTGAGGCCGCCACTGTCATCGAGACTCCTCCTCTGGTTGCCGTTGGTGTCGTTGGCTACATCGAGACTCCCCGTGGTCTCCGCTCGCTCACCACCGTCTGGGCTGAGCACCTGAGCGACGAGGTCAAGCGTCGCTTCTACAAGAACTGGTACAAGTCCAAGAAGAAGGCCTTCACCAAGTACGCCAAGCAGCACGCCGAGAACAGCGGTGCCTCCATCACCCGTGAGCTCGAGCGCATCAAGAAGTACTGCACTGTCGTCCGTGTCCTCGCCCACACTCAGATCCGCAAGACCCCCATCAAGCAGAAGAAGGCCCACCTTATGGAGATCCAGGTCAACGGTGGCTCCGTCGCCGACAAGGTTGACTTTGCTCGCAACCTGTTCGAGAAGACCATCGACATCGACACCATCTTCGAGAAGGACGAGATGATCGACGTCATTGCCGTCACCAAGGGTCACGGTTTCTCTGGTGTCACCTCCCGTTGGGGTACCACCAAGCTGCCCCGCAAGACTCACAAGGGTCTGCGTAAGGTTGCCTGTATTGGTGCTTGGCACCCTAACCACGTCCAGTGGACTGTTGCCCGTGCCGGTCAGATGGGTTACCACCACCGTACCTCTTGCAACCACAAGGTCTTCCGCATTGGCAAGGCCTCCGACGAGGGCTCCGCCTCCACCGACTTCGATATCTCTAAGAAGCAGATCACTCCGTATGTTTACCACCTCTTTTTTTACCCTATGTGAGAATCTTAACTAACGATTACACAGTCTGGGTGGCTTCGTCCACTACGGTGAGGTCAAGAACGACTGGATCCTCCTCAAGGGTGCCGTCCCCGGTGTCAAGAAGCGCGTCATGACTCTGCGCAAGACCCTCTACCCCCAGACCAGCCGCCGTGCTCTCGAGAAGACTGAGCTCAAGTGGATCGATACCTCCTCCAAGTTCGGTCACGGTGCTTTCCAGACCGCCGAGGAGAAGAAGGCCTTCCTGGGTACCCTCAAGAAGGATCTTATCCAGACTGTTTAAGGTGTTTCAAGTATGGTTGGTTGATAGGTGCACGTATTTCAAGTTCAATAAAAAAAGCGGACAATACTTTTATGACAGGTAGCTATGGTGTAGACAAGTGTTCCGACGTAGGTATTCGATTTTTACTGCGTATTGTAGCACCTCCAGATATACCGTACTGGATATATTGCAGTCCCGGTGAAATTGCACTTTTGAAATTTGTCCGCAAAATATATTTTCTCTCCTAACGTATTTTCAAAACAACCGTGGAAATATCGATTGGATTCTGCAGTATTGGTCCAGATCTCACTTCTAGTCTATTTTTATGACCTCCGCCGCCAGAAATAAATCGGCGTACAATATGCAGTCAAACAGGATCCATTGCGTCATCCCTCAAACCAACCGCCTCGTCGCACGCTTTTCAAGCCCAACCACCTACGTCTTTACACGATCACCGCTTCAATACTCTCCTCACTGTCATCTCTCATATACCACACCTTCCGCTACAGTGCTGTTGTCAGTTCCGAGAACAACTCGCTTCCCCGCAACACTAAGCTCCCACCGAGCTACACCAGTCCAGTCTCGCGTACCCTTCTCTACAACCTCCCTCACCATGTCCGACGACGCTTACTCGTCCTTCCTGGACAAAGCCAACGCGGACCTCAAAGCCGGCAGCCAGCAAGGGGCCGACACCGCCCGGACCGAGACCGTTGGAATCAACGTGAAAGTCCCCGCCCGGCTGCAGTCCGTGGATGCATACTACATTTCAGATACCGATGAGCCCTTCGAGCCCGTCGCATTCAAATGGGAAAAGGCTAGCAAGGGTATCTGGCCCAGTGCCGGTACGTTCAAGATCCTAACCTGTGTCTCACCTCCTACGTGCCGCGCCTTGCTGAGGGCATGGCGTGCGCTTGTTTAGAAATGGATCTGCTAACACGCCTTGACACAGATCAACTTTCATCCTTGATTTCACCCTCGGCCGACCTGTCAGGTGCTATCGAGACCCTTTCCGCGTCCTCCTTCGATCCTAAGAACCAGTATGCGTCTGCCCTGCATGCTGTGCGTGCTGCCGCTGTCGAGGGTGACTCAAGTGCAGACGAGTCGGCGGTGGATATCAAGGTGTACCGTGTGGAATTGAGCAGCACGAAACTCGAGTACTGGATCCTGGCACTCGAGCCGTCGGAGGGGAGATTGGTTGGACTTCGGGCCAAGGCTGTTGAGTCCTAAAGGTGGTAAATACGAATCAGATAGATAGTCTGCGATGTGGATTTGCATGGATTTGCAGCGAATTGATGCTCGATTGACGAGATGAAGTATATGTGTTCCGAATAGGAAAGCCGAGTCCCGCGTGGCTCAGTAGGAACGGGAAGCCTGGAATGCTTTTCTATCCTTGGAAACATTGACAAAATCAAGGTTGAATGGTGTGAGCTAATTCCAACATGTTCTACCTCGAGATACTGGGATCGTGACATTCCTTGCTGGTGTTGGTCTGAGTGAAGTACGCGTGTTCGGGAATGACAGTTTGGAAATATCGGGAGTTGCTATTGCTTAGAGGAACAGAAGTTGAATGACGAGACAAGTATATCAATTTTAAAAGTGTAGTGTTTAAAAGTGTAGTCTCAGTAACTTGGAAGCTGATAATCCCTGACAAACAAACCAAGAGCGGATTGCCGACTCGCTTTTCCCACCTCACAACTTTTGTATTCGACAACCATCCCCTTTACTTCCAATCGTAACAGCTTCCCTCACAGCTTGAAGGCGAAGATGCAGATCCCGGATTCCTCGACAGCATTCATGCCCACCCATTCCTCGCTGGCGGGGGCAACGAGGAATGCACCTTGCCCTGCGCTGCCTCTACGACCTCAAGAGCCGCGTACAACGACGATGGCAAGCCATCAGAACCTTTACAATAATTGAATCTGCTTGAAAGCAGAACGAACATCTCATTGTTTTTTAAGTCTGGCAGTTTACTATACTTGACTCAATCTGCAACACCAAGAAAAGATACACATACCGCGGGTTGCCCCCTTGTACAGTGTCCATTCCTGTCCCCTCGTGCACCCAAACATCAATCCAGGAGCAATCTAGGCTCTTCTTTTCTTCTGTTGTCGAGCTTTCTTTCTCTTTCTTAGCTCTCTACGCTGTCTTTTCGCCTCGCTGCTGCGCCCAGGGACATTGGATGCAATTCCAAGTGGTCCTGTCCACTCTTTCGCATCTCCGCCACTCGACGACTACATAAGAGCGTCCTTTCGGTCCTTACCGCGTTGGAGGTTGTGCGAAGGCGACGAGTTTGAACTGGCTATCAGTAATCGAAAACCTACGCCAGTATAGGGCTTCATGCCAGAGAACCGGAACGGTGGATTCATCCGAGCCTAAGAACTTTTCCAGGCCGCTCTCTTTTGAGCCTCTTGACGACTGTCAAGGCTCAAAAGAGGCGGTTCTGCAGGCGCTTTCTCAGATGTCGGACCATGAGGAGGATTCGTCGAGGAACGAGATGCCTCATATCCGACTCAACTCAGGCCGCCATGACCCCTTCACTGAGACAGACAAAGGCTATGCTCCGCTATCTAACGATAGTGTAAATGACAGTGTACTGCCCAGGCCATTGACTCCCCTGGATGCGCCGGTTGCAGTTGGTGCGCAGGGGATGTCACCCTATGGCGTGTCCAATGCTCCAGAGTCATCGGAGTTTCTCCTCCCTCCCAAACTGCGGCCTACACCAAACCAGGATCCTGAGCGGTCTGGTTCACCGGACCGCTGGTCCCAAGGGCGTTCGAGCGTAAGCTCGATTAGTCGTGAGAGCCGGTTTCAGATGGATCCGTTTGAGGACGGACGGTCTCCTGTGTCCCGCTCTGGCAGCGACGAATATGATGTCAACACACAGACGGTCTCGGAGAAGTTTAATATTATGCCCACCGATGGTCTTTTGCTGTTCCCCGAGGACGTGGAGAAGGACGACTACCTACACAACCCAGATCCAGCGGATCGAGACCGCGACTGTGATATATGGAACCGGAGAGGTGTGCTGAATGTTGGTGGTTTGGCTGTTTTAACGCTTGGTCTTTTGGTTCTCTTCATTGGATACCCTGTTATGTGTGTCTTCCCACTCGAAGTGACTGGTTTAGTACTAATGCACGATTGCATAGAACATGGGTAGGAGGCTTGCTTAACAAGAAGCACGGCTGTCAACCTGGCGACATGCTTTGTCTCGATGTCGGCCCACGACCCCTTCTTACCAATCTTCGCCAAGGATTAATCGATCCCGATACACCAGAAGAAGCGATGACGAAAAAGAACATTGACGGCAAGGAGTGGAAGCTAGTGGTAAATGGTGCTTATCCTGGGAAATCAGGCCTCAGCTGATGTGGAACAGTTCTCGGACGAGTTCAATATACCCGGACGTACATTCTACGACGGCGATGATCCATTCTTCCAAGCGGTTGACCTGTGGTACGGCGTGACAATGGACAAGGAGGTTCGTATACGTGTAGAGCACAGTGAACTGGAAAAAGACTAACCCACTACAGTGGTACGATCCTGATGCTGTTACGACGAGTGAGGGTACTTTGGAAATCCGCTTCGACGCGTTCAAGAACCATGGTTTGCAGTATAGGTCCGGCATGGTTCAAAGTTGGAACAAGTTGTGCTTCAAGGGTGGTCGTCTCGAAGCTTCTCTGTCCCTCCCTGGTGACGGACACATCGAGGGTTTCTGGCCCGGTTTCTGGGCCATGGGCAACCTGGCCCGTCCTGGCCACGCCGCAACCACCGATGGCCTGTGGCCGTACAGCTACCACGATGGCTGTGACGCAGGAATCACACCAAACCAAAGCTCTCCCGACGGTATTAACTTCTTGCCTGGTATGCGTCTCCCAGGTTGCGCTTGTCCAGGCTCCGATCATCCCAGCCCCGGTCGTGCGCGCAGCGCTCCGGAAATCGATGTTATCGAAGGAAGCACACAGCCACTCTACGGCCAAGCAGGCGGCCCTTACGTTGGCAGTGCCTCGCAGTCCTTGCAAACAGCGCCCTTCGACATCTGGTACATGCCTGACTACGACTTCACGGCCGTGTACGACCCGCGCATCACTCAGATCAACGCCTACCGTGGTGGTGTCTACCAACAAGCCATGTCCGGGCTGACCAACCTCAACTCGCGCTGGTACAATGGCTCCGAATACCAGACGTATTCCTTCGAGTACACCCCCGGTGACAAGGGCAATGTCACCTGGTTCGTGGGTGCCGATAAGACCTGGACACTGGATGCCCGTGCTATCGGCCCCAATGGTAACATCGGCCAGCGCATGATCCCCCTTGAGCCTATGTCAATGGTCATGAACTTGGGTATGGCGGACAACTTCGCACCGCAGAACAAGTCGATCCACGAGTATATGCCTGCTTTCCTGCGAGTCGACTATGTGCGCATCTATCAGGATCCAGAGGATGTGAGCATCACCTGTGACCCGCCGGGTTGGGAGACGACTGCGTACATCGAGGCGCACAGAAAGGCGTATGATAATGCAAACTTGACTACTTGGTATGTTTACAACTACTTGGTTACTCTACTGGAACAGTACTGATTGTGATACAGGGCGGATGCTGGATACCACTGGCCGAAGAACAGCTATATGCACGGTTGTTGAGGGTTGTCTTGAGTTCGTCGTTTTAGCGGCATCGTGTTTCGGCGTTGGGGGTTGGGCATTTATATTTGTGTATCGGTTGATACCTATTATATCATATTTATTCCTTTCTCCAAGTACCTACCAGGTTAGCATTTGCGTAAGTCTGATCTTGGACAGTCTTCATACCTGGGTAGTGTTCCGTATTGCCTTGTCCAGGATCCATCTTTTCACCGAGCATTTCTGCTTCCTCTATCCTACTATTTATACACCTACGAACTATTGTATTCCACATTGGCTACTACTTTATCTCACAATTCCCTTGACTATGACCAGTTAACTAGGGTTGGCTGACTCAGCATCCCATCCGACCTCGACATCAGATTCGCAACTCTTCCCCAACTTTCACATAGTCTCCGCATTTCAAATCTATACTAAGCATATCACGGCAGTCCAGGCTGCTAGTGAGTACCTCTGCACATACAGTGATCAGCGACTAACCGTGTATGTAGCTACAGCTGGGATGACCCATTTCAGCCTATCAAGTTAGGCATCAAGCGTAAACCACCCTCATATTGGTTTACTTCTTCACTTATCCTTTTGAAACCGGGTCTAGCTCTAGTAAAAGGCTGTCCTAGCAAGACTCTAGTACCTTGCCCGCATCCCATCCACTCTTCTTCCATCCACTTCCTTCATCACTCAATACCCACCCCTACATCAATATCATGGCCCACAACGGCACTCAAGGCAGTGCAGCCTGGCACGCGATCCAAATCAACTCCGACTCAGACCAAGCCGAAGTCTCCAGCGACTTCGACTCGGACTCAGACGGCGGCATGCAAATCGACCAACGCGAACCCACCCTCCAGATAGCCGGCAACGAGATCGAGTTCGATGTGCAGACGATGGGGTTTGATCGAGACGGTGAGTCTTTTTTCTTCTATTTCAACACAAGCTAATCAAGCAGATTCCGCATATACCTCTCACGCCCCCAACCCGGATACGTACACCGTATCTCCGCGTCCAGCAGATGGACAGACAGTAAACCCATCGCGGAGTCGCATGCGTGAAGAAGACCTCGCCACTCTGGCCGTGCTCAATGACTGGGAATTACTGGTTACGTATGCTTTGAACTCCCGCCGGGTAAGATTCACTTCCCCTCCAAATGAGCGTCACTAAGATCGACAGACTATCCCGCAAACACGCCGTCTGTTCATGGCTAGACTGCTAGGCGGGAGTCCGGAGGCTGAGGATGAGTTGTACGCGGCACGGTTCGTTGTTCCGGAGTCGAGGTCGGAGCTTATGTCGGCTGTGTCGGCTGGTGGGGTGCCGGAGAATGCGCTTGGGAATGGGAATCAGAATGCGTTTTTGGTGAACGGGGCTTGGAAGGAGATTGTTAGTCATGATGAGAGTGGGTGGTGGGCTGGTGCGAGGAGTCAGAGGAAGAGGAGTTCGAAGGATTGATTTAGCGAGAGCATTTGAATGTCCTTATGAGTTCTTTTACTTCTTTTCTTGTAGACTACAGTGTTTACGCTACAGATAGTTTACGAGAAAAGTATAGACAATAGACGTATCGCTAACTCCAAAAGTACTGTACAGAAACCAGATCCAGTGAGACAGAGAGTAATATAAGAGACAAGAAGGGTGAGTAATGGGTATCTCTGGATGGGTAGACCAAAATCATTTTCGGCTTTTTTTAGGGATGTGGAGGTTTTTGTCTCTCCGTGGTTTTCTCATGGTTTTCTCAGGGTTTTGCTTCGAGGTCGATTCCAAGGAGTCGAACTACCGTGCAGCCAGACGAGGTTTACACATCCTCGTCCCTCCAAAGCTGCTGCTCTGCGTGGAAAAGACTCTCGGCATCTCCCACCTGCTTACGTTCCGAGACTTCCCGACTGCGCAGACGCGAGCGGAGAGCCTGGACGTTCATGGGCGTCAGTCCTCGAGACGGTGCGGGTTTGGGATCCGGTTCAATGTAGCTGGGGTGCAGGCGGTGCGAGGTGGTGAACCGAACCCGACCGTCTCTCATGACGGGTAATTGTCATTGCAGGGGCTCCGAGCTCGAAGATAGACGGTTGAGATGGAGGTAGACATCGGTTCCGTATCTAGGGTTGGTTAATAAACAAGGTTTAAAAACCAGATAGAGAATTGACTTACCCCTCCATACTGATCAGCTTCAGATCTCCGCCGAAATAGCGGGCATAGAGTCGACTAATAGGCAGACCGTAGCCGAACCCGGCCATGGGTGCCTTGAAGTCGCTCTTGTCAAAGTCCGGGTCGAGGTTGGGGGTTTCCTCCACCGTCGTATACATGTACGTCCACACCAGGGGAATGGCCGACCGCGGGATACCACCACCCTCGTCCGAGACCTTGATCGTAATGTCCTCTTTACCCTCGGCCACTATAACCTTGGTCACGGGGAATTGCTCCCGGTCGGCACCATGTTGCTCCACCACCGCACGCAGGGAGTTCTTGAGCGTCTCAAAGAGCATGTGCGACAGGTGACCGGGCACGTACATGAAGTTCAGGTCCTCTTTGCAGACCAGCTGCACCTTTGGGGCCTCGAACAGACCGTAGTAGTCCTCACAGACGAACCGGGCATTTTCAATAGCTTCCAGGGCGATATCGCGGACATTGGTCTTGGTGCAAATTATCCCGACGTAATTGGGATGTTTGACGTGCGTTTGATTCGTGAGGGCGATGTGTTGTCCAATCAACATTCGTATACCTATCCGTGACATGTAGAACCGGTCGAGGAAGGATTGAATGGTCGAGTCGATCTGCATCCGTTGTCGGGCCCGCTTCCATTCCAGAATTCCCTGCGCCACGGTCGTCACGACACTGTCGTGTCGTCGCTTGATCTGCTGCAGGGTTTGGGAGAATCGCTGGTTGTAGTCGTTGAGCTCGGGGGGCCAATCTGCGTGGTCATCCGCAGGGACGAAGTATCTCCGGCCACCCGAGGCAGCCGCCTTTCCGTTTCCGTGGCCATTGAGCGAACTGGGCGATGATCGATACTGACCCTCACGCACGCTGGGATTATGTGTAACCTCGGAGAGAATTTTGGATCCACCGCCATTGGTGCGGCCCGGTCGTAACAGACGGGTTTTGACTTCCTCGGTCACGGATGGTCGGGGAAGAGTGATGATTTCCTATGGAGTCCCATGAGTCACAGCCCCTCGACTGAAGCTGGTGATGTAAGCATACCTCGAACGACTGCGCATACCAATCCTGAACCTTCTTGATGGAAGGCATATCGCTGAGTCCATCGGGCAGTTCACCCAGATCCTGAACCCGATGCGCCAGACGGATGGGGAGCTCCTCGGAGAGGAATTGAGATGCGCGGAAAAGAGTGCCTTGAGAATTGCGCAATGTTAGAAAGAAGTTAAGGAATGATGAAGTGATGCAGATGGCGTAAGTGTAGAGGAATAAGAGCAGCACATACCGGTGGAGGGTCGGTCTCCAAACTGGACCATTTGCCTCAGCGAGACCCCGGTTGCGGGGAAGCTGGCATAGTGCCTGATGGTCTCCATCAGGCGCTCTGACGGCTTCCACATAATGCAAAGAGGCCCAAGGCCGAATAGGGGGAGGGAAAGGAAACCAAAAGATAAGAGATGGGATGGGAAGAGTGGTGGAAGTCAAGTCGGAGATGGGGAGAAGATGAAATGGAAATGCACTACCGAGGTTGGAACGTTCGGGCGCCCGCACTTCCGGAGTCGGAAGTGAGTCACAAGAGTTAACTAGTTTATTATACTTTTACTCTGTCGAATTGATAGACAATATTATAAAGTACGAGCTAGGTCCAATGCCAAGTAGATATTATAGTTATAGTTGACTATATTATATGACTATAAGACTGTGATGTATCTACGAGCAATAAAACAACTGACTAACAACTAACAACTAAGAAAGTTAACTACCGCATATGTCACCCCGGATTTCCCTTTCCCCGGTGGGTCGTGGAATATACGAAATCATGAATTGAATGAATCATGAAATCATGATATAATGATTCGTACGTGGGGACTCACGATTCCCTTTTCTGGTGCTTTGCTGTTGTCGGTGGGACCTTCTCGCTTCGTTATTTTGTCTTTTTGTTTTTTGTGGGTAAATTCCAATTCCAGTTCCAATTCCACTTTCTGATTCTGATGATTTCAATGTCACCATGTCACGTCGTCGAACATCCCACAGCGAGCCTATAAACGAGGCCCCGGCGTATCCCTTCACACCTTTCTCCCAACCTCCTCGTCGTGGCCCCATCGAAGGTCCCAATGGCCGCCGTCTGATTCGGCGCGTCACCTGGCGCTCCTCGACCTACAAGTTGATGGCGTCGCTGTGGGTATTAGGCGTCCTCTATATCCTCTGGTTGATTCGAGACCTCTTCTATCTACCTTTCACCCCGTCCGACCTCAGCCCGCCCGCCGAAGAGTGAATGCCACGTGTTTGGGGAAAGTGCGCTTTTGCCTCGCCGAGCCCCAGCTCCAAAAAATCGATCCTTGAGCAGCGCTCATTGGCATTTGTGGAACGGCGAAGGGGCCAGAATTGGACGTTGTGCGGAGCCGCGTTGTGCGGAGCCGCGTTGTGCGGAGTGCGCGTTGCAATGTGTCAACATCCGGATGACCGCATTCAACCCGCAGCCTTGTCGTCTCCTCGACTACTCGAGATCAAATCCGAGATCCACGTCCGCTTTGGAACCCGGCGACTCCTGCATTCCGGCCCTGCACCATTCGCCCGTGGCACTTTTCGCAGCTCGGAGACACGGGGCCTTGCTGATCTGCAGACATATATATCTCCAACCTTCCGAATCGAGAAGTTGTTTTCTCATTCGCATCTCAAAGGCTCTCTTTCCCTTGGGTTCTGCATGTCGATATAGCGTTCATTGCATACTGCGCTCGTCACGACTCGATCCATTTGCATAGCGCATTGCATTACTAGGGCATCTTCACTTTCATTCTTGTTCTTATTCTCATCTTCTCTCCTTCATCTCATGATCTCCACGTCTCCCTCTTTTTGTTACCATGCATGCTCTCAAGATTTAGAACGGCAATAACCTATAGATAATGCGATGTGTCCACGTCATGTATACTCTCGATAATGGCAGTCACACGCAATAAAGTATAGATCTCATTTCATAGCTCGTAGAACCTGCACATATACACAATACTCCTGGTCTATATGACGTCCCTGTCCGTCTTTTTATCTTATAAACATTTTTGAACGTCCTTCATCATGGCACACCCTTCAATCCACACCGGATCCGTGCTTAGACGTACAGGGCAGCGGTCTCCGACTTGGCAATGTGCGAGGCGTACGGCTTAAGGGCGGCAGCCACCTCGGTGCTGGTGAACTTCTCCACCTGCTGTGGGGCGCGGCCGACGAAGGTGCTGGCGTCGAGCAGGCTCTCCAGCTCAGGGAGGATCGGGTTGAAAAAGGCGGTGCGGCGGATACGTTCGAGCAGGTCGTTGTCCTTGCCCTGCTTCTTGACGTTGTCGGCAGCTTGGTGGGAGAGGACGCCTACAGAGATCAGTCGAATACGAATCAAACACGGCAGACTTCAGCACTTACGGATCTCCTCATGGGCATCCTGACGGGAAAGACCCTTCTTGACGCAGGCCATGATGATCTGGGACAGTTAGCATTCGCAATTGGTACGGCTGGACTCTATCGGTATGCGCTCACGTTCTCACTAAAAAAGATGTTAGTCGAAGATAATTGAAAAAAATAACGAAATGAACTTACGTAGCCATAAAGGGAAGTTCGTCATTGACATGGCGCTTGATAACCTCGGGGTAGACGACGAAGCCGGAGGTAACGTTGTCTGCATACCGTTAGAATACTAACTCGGATGCCATCACCCAGGGAATACGCACTCAGAAGGATGAGACAAGCGTCAGCCGACAGGTAAAGCTCCGGAATGCTGATACGGCGGATAGCGCTGTCATCCAGCGACCGCTCGAACCACTGGGCCGAGTAGGTATCCAGGGCATCCTTGGGGAGGTTCTGGAGGTGACGACCGAGCGAGCACAGACGCTCCGAGCGCATGGGGTTGCGCTTGTAGGCCTGCCGACTGTTAATGATTGCAACGGCTCAAGCACTTGATATTACCTACCATGGCGCTGCTACCAATCTGGTCCTTCTCGAAAGGCTCCTCAACCTCCTTGAGCATGGCGAGGTGACGAATGTCAATACCAATGCGCTCGCAGGTGGAACCGAAAGAGCCCAGAGCGTTGCCAACGTCCACATCGATCTTGCGCGAGTACGTCTGACTGGAGATGATGAATGCAGAGCTGAAGCCAGCCTTCTCGGTCACAAGCTCATCCAGCTTCTCAACCTTACTGTGATCACCCTCGAAAATCTGCAGGAAAGAGGCCTGGGTTCCGGTGGTACCCTTGACACCACGGAAGCGCAAGTCGTCGCGGGCACGCTCGAGGTTGCGCAGATCCATCAACAGGTCCTGAATCCACAGACAAGCACGCTTGCCCACGGTGACCAGCTGGGCGGGCTGGCCGTGAGTGAAACCCAGACAAGGCAGGTCCTTGTATTCCTGGGCAAACTGGGACAGCTTGTCGATGACAACAGCCAGCTTGGGGATGAGGATGTCGAGACCGTCACGGAGCAGGATCAGGTCGGCGTTATCAGTGCAGTAGCACGAAGTAGCACCCCAGTGGATGATACCGGCAGCAGCCGGGGCAACCTGGCCAAAGGCGTGGACGTGGGCCATGACATCGTGTCTCCGGCGCTTCTCCTCCTCGGCGGCAACCTTGAACTCGTCGTCCTGGATGGTGGCGTGGGCCTTCATCTGCTCAATCGCATCATCGGTGATAGGAAGGCCGAGCTCTGTAAATCATAACCACGTCAATTCTTCTCTATCTCTTTCCCCCGCCTGGTTACGTCCGATGTCGGTTTTTCCTCCCATAGTCCTCTCGTACCTTTTTGAGACTCCGCGAGCCAAATCCAAAGCTTTCGCCAAGTCGAAAACCGCATACGAGGCGAGAAAAGGTATTTCATCTCAGTGCCTTATCAAGTCCATTAATATCATCGGACTGTTAAGCCCCTCGTTGATCGGGACAGTGGGAGATTACTTACTCGCATAGCGCGAATTGAGGGGTGTTTGGTAGACATCGTTGCTCGCAGACATGTCGCCGGTACTTGACAAAGACACCCAGGAGACGAATTGAGAAGCAGCAGGAGAGGAAAAGCGAGGATGAGGCAGTGTGTGATCTTGGGAAATTTTGCCTACGAGTCCCGTTTTAGCGGGGCTTATCACGTTATCGCATCGTGGGGGCAAGTCACGTGCAGTCAATACAAGTTGATCAACTTTCAGTGATTATGGTATTTATTAGTTGACAATGTGGTACGATACAGTGAGATTAGGACAGCTGTGCCAACTGAACCGACAGGTTGGCCTTGTCATATTTGATGTACTTGCCGCGGCCCTTGTCGATCTCGACATAGCGATCATAAAAGCGCGCATACAGTGGCTCGAGAACAGCCTGCAGTTCCCGGCCCAGCACCGATCGAACCTCTCGTTCCATATGCAGAGTCTTGTGGCGAGAAACCATCTCGTCGAAGCTTGCGTTGAACGACTTGAACTTTTCCTTGATGGCGTCCCGATCCTTCGACGATAGATTCTTGACAATAGCACTGGAATCCACCGCGCCTCCCGAACTCGGCCGTGCCCCGGAACGAGAGGTGTATTGCACATCCAACAAGTATTGGGATGTTTCTTTCCATGCATCAAGATAGGTCGATGTCGCGCGCTTGCGGAACGTGTCAATGCGGGCGATGCTATCCGGCGCACCCAAGTAACGTGCTAGCTCGGGACTTTGTCGGATTGATCGGTCGACAATGCAGAAGACGTTTGACATGAACACACCGAGAGCGGCCTTTGATCGATGGAAAGTCCGACCGCGAGACTCCAGCCCAGTCATGACTGCCTCGATCATATCTAGAATGAAGTGGGAGAAGAGTGTGGCGCTGTCCGGACCGACATCCAATGGGGTCGCGCCGGGGAGGTTCGATTTGGAGCGCCAGTTGCCATCTCCCAAAGATGTCAAGATAGACGCCAAGGGGCCCGAATAGCCGGTCAATGTAGCTAGAGAGCTCATCACCTCCTCAACCAAAGGCACAGATCCACCGTCGGGAGGTAGTGCCGCATTAGCAGCCTTGCGTTTCGTCTCGTCGAGCAACTCCGAGAGAGATGATTTCGCGGTCTCGCGCACAGGCCGCAGAGCTTCGATGAGAAGGGTCTTCAGCTCTGCAGTCCTTGAGTCAATGCGATAGGACATTGCAGTCACAATCTCAATGATTTCAAAAGCCAAGAAGCAATCCGTCATTAGGTTTGCCTTGATGTACTGATTCAATTCTCGCAATGTCTTTGAATAGTCGGCCATGGCCGAAAGAAAAGTTGCCTGTAGAGCCAGTCCTTGCTGGTCCCCAGTGAACACTTGCGTAATGATCTCATGTTCTGTAGTGATAAAAGCTTCCAACGCGTTGGAGTAGATCCCAATGCCGTTGGTTCCTTGCCTGTATGGTCCGTCGGTGGGTCTTCGCTTGACAGTGTTGAGAGATGCAATGGAAAGGTTTTGCAAGCTAGCTGCGATGTACGGTCCGCGCACCTCGGCGTATGTCTTCAAGGCAGGGTTATCTCCCATACCGCGCTGCGGGCCATGGAAGGATGCGGAGCCAATTACCGCGCATATTGGTGCCAATTGTGAGATTGTTTCGTCAGGGATCGTCGGGAAAGGTAGTTCTGCGAACGCCAATAATCAGCCATGTCTGCTGCGGGCTAAACGTTGTGTGAGAACCATACCTTTTGTCAGATAATGCAATGGCTCAATTGGAACGATGTTCTGCTTCAATTCCGATCGAAGCACCTCTTGTAGGTTATTGCTTCCCGTGCTCAGAAGAGAGTTGAAGTCTGCGATCGCGGTTTGATTGGACCGAAGGTTCGTCGCGTTGAGGTCGGCCAGCGCCTTTTCAACACGTTTCATTGCCGAGAGGTACTGCGAAAGGCCCGAGCTCTGCGGTCTGTAGCACAATCAATTAGTAAAATAGCCACGAGCGTCTTGTTCAAGAAGATTTGGTCTTACCCTGCGCGAATGATGCCATCCTCACGGCTCTTCGCGTCGAGAGGCTGGCGCAGACGGTCGATAGCATCATTGACCTTGTCGATATTGGTGTTTGTAATCTGAAGAGACTGTGTATTGCTGTAAATGGGACCAATGGCCTCCTTCACCACCTGTCCACTTGTCTCCAAGCGCACCAGAGAGCCCTGGATCTTCTTTGTGAGCCGGTTAAGCTTGTCGAGGTTGGCATACAGCACCTCCACCTCGGCACTCTCCTCGGCGTAGGCAGTGTTCCTGGGAGCCACCATGGCGCTGTTTGATCAGACGCGAGAATTCAAACAGACCGAGGGACCAAGTCACCAAGAGTCGTCATGTCTCCAAAGTGTGGGGTCGGGAGGTCGGGGAATCGGGAGGTGTTTGTCCGTCGATAAGCTCAGAGCAAGGTCTGGGTTCAAGCTAGTCCTAAACGGGTCGTCCGTTTGCGCAGTGTCACATGACATGTCGTCATTGTCCGCGGGTTTCTTGTAGACAGGGCCAATGGCTGGCTTTTTTGCTTCTGTAGAGGGAAGCTCCGTGCATGCAAGTCACAGCGTCCTCGTGTCTTCCCGCAATGCGTGCCGCAAGGGCCGCCCGTTTACGCTGGACGGTTCCTCCTGCTGCTCTGGCAGCCTATACTGTGGGGAACTGGGCCCAACCGAATCGTCGCATTGCGAGCTCTGAGCAAAAGGCCTACTTCACGACGGGTCCGGCCCGACATGACACCAATTCAGGATCGCAGGGCCATTTCCCTGGTAAAAACGATGAGCAGGACGACTCTGAAGACCAGGGGATATGGCTGAAGATCACCCAGAAGCTCGATGAGGTCAAGAATACTGTGGGGTCGGCGGATCTTGGAAGCAACATCTCGAGTTACATCCCCGGTTGGGCGCGATTGTTGCCAGCAACGGCTCAGAAGTTGCAACGGGAACTTTCCTTGGCCCCCGGCTCACTGGCAGACGAGATCTGGAGAGATGCTCATGATCCGGAACTGAATCCCGAGATTACGAGGGACGCTAGCGTCCGGGTAAGCGGTGACCTATGCGCCGAGGAGCAGGCCTTCCGGAAGAAGCGTCAGCAACATGCCGTAAAGGCATTGGCATCTTATCTCGATATCCCCGTGGATGATATTCATCCCGACGATGTACCGGTCATCGCCATGTGCGGGTCCGGAGGTGGACTGCGTGCCTTGGTTGCCGGTACTGGATCTTATCTCGCCGCCCAGGAAGCAGGCCTGTGGGATTGTGTTACTTACACCGCCGGAGTCAGTGGTAGCTGCTGGCTGCAGATCCTGTATCATTCCTCAATCACTGGCCGCAGCTTCCACAAGCTTGTCGACCATCTGAAGAGCCGTCTAGGTGTGCACATTGCCTTTCCACCTGCGGCTTTGAATCTGCTCATTACTGCACCAACCAATAAGTACCTTCTCAGTGGCTTTGTTGAGAAGCTGAAAGGGGACCCTGGCGCGGACTTTGGGCTGGTGGACATCTATGGACTGTTGCTTGCAGCACGTTTGATGGTGCCTCGTGGAGTGCTGGGAGTCTCAGACCGTGATCTGAAACTGTCAAATCAAGCAGTCAATCTTAACGACGGAGCGCACCCTCTCCCTATCTACACTGCGGTGCGACATGAAATTCCCGTACTTACGGAAACAGAAGATAATGACTCGACCAAGAGCTATAAAAAGCCGGAGGAAGTGATATACGATGCCAAAAAGGAAGCCTGGTTCCAGTGGTTTGAATTCACCCCATATGAATTTTTCTGTGAGGAACTCAATGCTGGTATCCCCACCTGGGCTTTGGGGCGTCACTTTGAGGGGGGCCACAATGTGATTTCCCCTGATAACTTTCCTATTCCTGAGCTCCGAGTCCCAGGATTGATGGGAATCTGGGGCAGCGCTTTCTGCGCGACTCTGTCTCATTACTACAAAGAGATCCGGCCTCTGGTCAAAGGCCTCGCCGGATTTGGGGGGATCGATTCCCTCATCCAAGGGAAAAACTCAGATCTAATCCGCGTGCATCCTATTGACCCTGCCGCTATTCCCAACTTTGTGCTTGGAATGAAAGACCAGCTTCCTCCATCCTGTCCTGAGTCTATTTTTCGGACCAGTCATTTGAATCTGATGGACGCTGGCATGAGCAACAACCTCCCCATTTATCCATTGATTCGACCAGGACGAGACGTCGACGTCATCGTCGCTTTCGATGCTTCTGCCGACATTAAGCAGGAGAACTGGCTTTCGGTCGTCGATGGTTACGCTCGGCAACGAGGAATCAAGGGCTGGCCAGTCGGCGCCGGATGGCCCAAAGAAAGCGAGAGCCTGGAAGACGCAGAGGATACACTCCGTGACGCTCAGAACGCAACACACGAGAAGGCGAACGAAAAACTCACCGAACTTCAAAGCCACCAAGACAAATCCTCAGAAACCAACACCGATCTGGGTTACTGCAATGTCTGGGTTGGCACAAAAGAAGAACGCATCACTCAAAAGGAACCTCCACCATCTAAGCGTCTCTTCTACCCCGAACACATCGAGGACCACTCCGAGTCCGAATTCCACCTCATGCGGCCGGAGGCCGGCATAGCCGTCGTCTACTTCCCTTTGATCCCCAATCCCTCTGCCCCAGACCTCCCTTCCTCTCCGGAGGTTCGCCCACGAGCAGCCATTCACTCCATGCAAAAAGACCATGAGCAAACCAAAGACCCCGCACAACCTCTCACTCCTCATGCCAACTCCATCGACCCTGACAAGGATGACTTCTTGTCCACCTGGAACTTCATCTATACTCCCGAACAAATCGACGCCGTCGTGGGTCTAGCCAAAGCCAACTTTAGCCAGGGCCATGAACAGACTCGTCGAGTAGTGCGGGCTGTCTATGAGCGGAAGAAATCCGATCGACTGCGCCGGGAAGAGGAAGAATCTCGAAAGCGCATGGAGGGGTTCGTGCCTCTGTAGAGTTGGGTACATAAACGCGAGATTATCATGCTAAATATACTGACATACTGGTACTTACGGCGTTGAATGTGTTAATATTACTATGACATCTAGAATCCATACCCGCGTCTACGGGTCTTTCCTTTTTGTTCCGATTCACCTTGTCTCTTGTGTATATAGTATGCATAGCAGCGAGAAATAGACAGTGCAGCGGGTATAAGCCGGGAATCATCGTGCATTTCTCATAGTTGTGGTGATGGTGTCTGGGTCCCACTGCTCCATCGACAGTAAACATGTCGTTTCAAGCTGAGAGAAAACGAAAAGCCAAAACTGTCGCATCCTGGGATCGAACCGTAGATCTGTAAATTTGTAAATAACATGCTCGACTCAAGTGTGACTTCTCTTTGGATCTTGAAATCTCAATATCAAGTCACGATAGCCCTATCCGCGATCCTCACCACCCCTACAATAATAGTGTAGGATGTTCAAAAATTATCTAATGATAGTAATATCTTCTAGTATAATAGATAGAAAAAGGAAAAAGAAAAAAAAAGAAAGGAAGGAAACTTACTTCTATGACCCGCCCGTAGGCGATCCCACCCGCCCACCACTTTTCAACTTATCCCTGCTATACAGTCGACTATGTCACTGCAGAGCAACGCCCGTGGCGAGGCGTCCAGCAGCCCTAGGCTTAACCCTTAGGCCACTGGGGGATTTGTTGACACAAAAGAAAAAGATGTTAATGTTAAACGAACCCTGCATTATTTTCTAATCACCATAACCCAGAATAGCATCATCGACCGATTTCTTCATCCTGAATATGAATATGAATATATACTCCTTTTCTCGGTCTATGTCGACCCCTTCTCATCCTTGTCAGGGCTACTTTTCATATTCCCAGTGCCATTCCCATTCCCATTCCCATTCCCATTCTTCACCAGATGTGGTTTAACAGCTTCCAAATCCCCATTCCCCTGCTTTCCCTCATCTTCAGCCATCGCCCGAATAGAGCGTGCCTCGTCATCGCTACCGGCCAAGCTCACATCTTTACTTTCGTTAGTCTGCTTGCGCAGCCCCAAAGACTTCTCAACCTCGTGCAATGAGCCCGCGCCGACAGCTAATAACTTGTTCCCTGTCGTATGCTTGGATGCGTGCTTGTCCTTGGTTGGTTTGTTCTCTTTATCTCTTTCCGACTCGGTGTCAGCCGAGTTTCCGTCCTCGTGCTGTGAATCTTGCTGTCGCCAGTCTGCAGGAGCACTTTCGTGAATGGGTTCTCCCGGTTCTGGCTGACTGATCGGTCTGCCATCTCCCTGTTTCTCTTGGGAACCAGACGGTGATGATGCATACCGCCACACGACCTTGAGCCGCTCAAATGCTCGTATACCCTTCTTCGCAGTACCTTTGATTCCGTCCATTTGCTCCCACTCGGCCTCGAAGATGCCCGAGTCGTGCTCTTTGCCACCTTCGAAGTAGGCGTTGAACCAGACGTGCGCGAGTGAGGTCACCATGGCGAACCCCGTGTACGAGGCTTTGCTGCGGCGTTCAAGGTCGATTTTCACATCCGATCCCGGCACGATGATGGGTTGACTGGGGCGGAATATCACCGCGGACAGGCCATTGGTTGAGGAGACGGTTGATGGGTGAGTGAGATCAGATGCGGAGGATGGAGTGGCCGAGTCTTCTGATTGTGCAGGTGACCAGGTTGCAGAGGATTGAACAGGGTGTTGATCCTTATCCAGCTTCTTTTTTCTGCTGCGCTCTCTTTCGGATGATGGATTCTCCTCTGCAACGATAGTCCGCTCGCTGCGATGGAATAAATGAATGCCCTTGATTTTCTTGCCTTCATTGGCAAACCCTTCCACAGCAACCTTAACCCCATCTTTCAGTCCCCAGATATGCACCTCGAGGATCTCAACCGGCCGCTCCACATACTCTTTGCCCAGTTCATTCGCCCACCGGTCGATATACCCGACGTACCGGATCTGGCTGGGAATGCTCACGCCATCGCCGAATCCAACGCGCATCCGTCTTTCTGTAAACCGCTTCAGGGCATCTTCCTTCTTCCATCCCTCCTGGCTGATCAGGTACCCCGTCGCCACCGTCCCGCTGCGGCCCTTGCCAGCTTTGCAGTGCACGACAGCGACCCGCTGACCAGGCTCATCACCAGGGTTCTCTTCCAAGCGATGCAGCCAGTTCCGCATACTCCCCATGATATTAGGAATCAGTGCAAATGGCGGCGGGTGATGGTCCGGCCACGGGTAATGGTGGATCCGGTTGTAGACCTCCGAGTCTGGGTATCCTGTACCCTCGGCGCGAAATTCCCAGATGCACCAATTTGAGCCATGTTTCGAGTCGAGGAATTGCACGAGCGCGTCGAGTGGGTTGCGATATGCGCGTTGGGGGTAGGTTGCCGAGGGACCTGAGGTCGCGATGACTGCACGTTGTTAGTTTGAGTCTGCAAGGGTTTCACCAAAGGAAGGTAACATACTGTTTTCGGTCACATAGCAGAGATCTAGTCCGGCTTCGGGGTGTTGCAGTCTGGGGCCAGCGACGATCTGGCGGAGGATTGAAGACTGCGGAGTAAGGGTCCAAGGGTCAGCGGGGACCAGCCACGGGGGGCTGGGGAAGGTACCATTCTGTCGCGGACTGTAGAGAAGTTCAGGAGCTCAGGACATGAGTGCTGAGAATAGAGTTGTTTAGAGGGTTTGTAGCTCCATGATGTGGGTCTTAGGAAGTAGTCAACAAGTTTAGGCTTATCGCGATTGAGCGCGCAGCCGATGATGTCACTTGACACATTAATTGAGTTGGAGGTATGAGGAAATCGGGTATAGATGAAGTTGATCAATTTGATAATTTCAATAATATGTACAGGCCGAGTATTCTATGTGCAAGGAACGCAAAGAGTAAATACCAAACAGATCCCAAACGCCGGTCATCAAAAGAGGGAACATGCAGACTCGCCGCAGGGTCATCAAGCAATCAAAAACGCCAAATATCAAGACATCCCATCCAGTCCTTAAGACATGTATTTCACCGAAGACAAGAGAAAAGAGGCTTAGGCAACACCGTAAAGGGAGATGGGATTGATCGTGAAATTCTTGGTCGTCTCGGTGACGTTGACACTGCCTGACTGCCAATAATCCTGGCGACTGTTGTATTCGGGCTCTGGGATAGACCAGCTGTGCTGAACGAGGACGGTCCAGAGTGGGTTGCCTGCAGGCTTAACCCTCGCAGTGATGTTCTTCAGGTCGCAAATAGTGCCATTGGGTGCGATACCTTCGCAGTGGGTGCTGAAGGCGGGCGTGTTCTGGGTCTTGGCTCCGGTTATGTTGAACTCGTAGGCACATCCACCGGTGAGCAGTCGATGGTCCAGCCGGTTGCTTGCCACGGGGCGGGCTTCTCCAGGGCAGCCGCATTGGCGAGGCCTAGGGTGGAGGCGAGGAGGAGAGAGGTGAGATGCATTATAGTTATGGGAGATAAATTGATAAATTGCAAGATAAAGGGTTAGAGAGTAAAATAGCTGTACAGTTGTGTAGGTGGAAGAAAGAAAGAGCCCAAGTTATATTAATATGGTCAAAGGTTCAGGAGGGGGCAGGGAAAGGGAAAGGTACAACGGCTGACGACCTCCGCTTGGCGTACTTTAGCGGACCACTTTTCCACTTTTCTTTTCTACTTTGACTCTGACCCCTTGTCGATCCCCTCGAGAGAGTTTGAATGTCGTGGTGCTAATAGACTACCAATAATACTGTCTGATGCGCTTACTGGGTCTCCAGACGATTCAATCAACTTATCCTCCGCGTTTCAGAACTCCACTTATCCTTACTGCATGTAGTCGGTGGGGAATCACATCACCGTGGTCCCTGTGGATGAATCAGATCCATGGGTGAGGATGACCAGGGGAACCGCGATGGAGATGCCAAGATTGGGAAACTTTGTACAGACTATCATTATCATACAACTATGGTACATGGTATGTACACTATGGTACACTATCTCTCAAATGTCGAGACACGAAGTCGCACGAGACGCTAATGTGGTACACGGCGAGGCTGCTCCTGCAGGTACTCTGCATCTGAAACACGTCCATTTTTATCCACCCTTGGCCAGTCTCAGTCTTTGTTGAACTCGTCCTCGTCCTCCATCGGTTTGCTTTGCTGACGCTCCAAGGCCGCTCGTGCTCTCTTTCTTTGCCGTCGCTCCCTGTTATACGCCACTCGTGCTTTGTATACGAGCTTGGTACGCCCAAAGCCGCGGACTTCCTTTTCGCCCTTGTTATCAGTGGCGACTTGCTCTTCTTGGATCTTGGGATGGTATTGCAACCGCATCGCGTACTCATCCACCGACTGCGCACAAAGTTTTCGAATCTCTTTCTGTGTCTCCAGCGTAACCGATCCCTCCCGCTTGATCAGGTCTTGGAAATACATGTTCGCCGAGAGGTAGTTACCCGCATCCAGACACATCAGGACAATGCCCTCGAAGGTGGCGCCATTGGGGATAACGTTGAGCGATGCCATTTCTTTCACCAGAAACATCCCTGCGGCTCGATCCCCTGCCGACCGGCACATCCAGATCAAGGCGTTGTACACCTCGACATCTGCCCCCTCGGGACACAACGTGTAGAGCTCTTTGTAGAACCCTACGGCATCCTCCACCACGGAGGGATCCTCACGCGCATAGCTTTTGCACAGTTCAGCAATCACCCGAACACTCGCCAGGGGAATATCCCGCTTGTCATTCTTCAACCGCTTAAGGATCTGCCACGCCATGCGATGGTCGGTTTTATTTTCGATCATATAGGAGAGAATCGGCTTCGTGGTATCCTCATCGGGTGTCTCTCCATCCTGGTACATCCTGCAGAGCACCTCGAATGCAGCGGGCAAATCGCCCGTACTTAGGTTAACCTCAGTAAGCGAAGCATAATACTGGCGTTGGAGACGAAGTTTGTCGCTCTTAGTGATGAACCGAAACACTGCATTGGCTTGCTCGGCATCCCCGGCGCGCGCAGCAAGCTTTAGCACACGACTGCAAATTTCTGATGAAGGATGAAAGTAGCCGAGGTGAACCGTACGCTGCCACACGTAGCAACTCAACGTATAGTGTCCAGCCAAGCTCGCTGTGCTCAATACGTGCCACCACAGTGTGGCCGTTATGTCATGGCCCTGCTCAACTCGAGTCCGCATCAGGCGATACACCTCGTCAAACTCTTGGACATCGCAGAGGGTGTAGATCAGTGAGCTGTGCAGCCAATTCTCCATCGGGATACCTTTCCGCTCCATCATCGCAACCTGGTCAAGCGCCATTTCGAATTGGTGATCGCGGAGGAGTCCCACCACCACAAAGTGCCAGCCAGCAGGGCTCAGAGTTAGCCACTGGTCTCGAAGCTTTTGAAGAACTTCCTGGCGGGTTAAATAGTCCGGGTGTACAGCAAGGGCCTATGTGGTAGGAACACAGTCATTAGCAAAAACTTACCTCATGAAGAATCTGTCTTCGATGAGCAATAACATACCTGTAAAGCGGCGTGGAGGGTGCCCGAGTCCGCAGCAATGCCATTGTCCTCCATCTCCTGCAACAGAGCGCGCACAGCATTCGGTTTCCCCATCGTGGTATCGGTGTGGGCCAGTATCAATGCCTTGTAATGGCGAGCTCTCGGTTCGACGTGACGATCCCGAATCAAGATTCGCAACACTTGTGCCGTTGTGTTAAAGCTGAGGGGAAAGCTCTGGGGAAAGCTGAGGTGTTTGTCGCTCTGTAGAATAATCTCCAGTTCCGAATCTGATTTGCTCTCCAAGTCCATATATGCTTTCTTTAAGCGGGATTCTATGCTGGTTTTCCACGAGTTGCTGCGGGATTCGTTGGGTGCTGATTGAGGGCCCGAGTCCGGCGAGGAAGAATCCTGTGAATTTCCCGGCGCCGGACTGTCTAATAAAGTATCATAGGGTTCGACTGGTGTTTTTGTATCACTGCTGTGGTATCGTAGCGACATCGGCGTCGGCGCCGCAATGCGAATGCTCGACGGCGAGCATGGCTTGGGATACCTTCTCGGCTGTACTAAAGGGGCTGGACGACTGAGCGCCAGTTGGGCAAATGACGGACATAAGGAATACCATAGCCCGTCAAGAACCAACGCCCGCCGTGACATGTCGGGTTGGTGGACTGCTTGACAGAGGTCTACTGTACTGCGCCTTCGAAGTCCCCGGCGATCACGTGACTTATATTTCCCCGGTCCTGATCAGCAAATATGATGTCTACAAGCAAAGAATATTCTGGGATTTAGACGGTGTAGTATTTGTAGATCGCCGTTCGACCTAGTGACCCAATTCCCACTGAAAAATACAGAGCCAGATACGCCGCGGCCATGCTCGACCAAATCATCCAACCGGACCCCCGAGCGACCTCACCCAACAGCGTCTCTTCCAGGGTATCTCATTTATCATGTTTTTTCAGCCATGCAATGCATCTCTTGTCTTCATGCGCCGCCACCAGGACCACCGCGGCCCCGGCCCCGACCACGCCCACCGCGACCACCACCGCGGCCTCGGTCTCGCCCGCCGCCACCGCGGCCCCGACCCTGTGGTTGGTTTGCTTGCTGTTCCTTAACAATGTCAATAATCTCTTCGGGGACTCGGAGGTATTTGATCTAGTGATGGTGGGTAAGCATGGTGAAACGTAGTGTAGCGGGCGCATCGAGGGTACGTACGTTGTTGCCGCGAATGTAGACTTCAGGCAAGCGGAAGAACTTGTCACCTTCCGGGCTAGTCTGTACAACCTCGCGCAGAATCAGGTTCATCCAGTTGTCGCAGGTCACAAGGTGACCGTTTAGGGTCTCGCCGTTTTTGAGCTCCACCAACATCGGGTGACCCTGCGCGGCCGTAAGGAGGCCGAGGGGCAGCTGGAAGGTAGATTAGCACGAGGATCTGAGAAGGTTTGCAGGTGATTCTGGCGTTTACCATGGTGAAGTGCGGTTGATAGCTTTGTAGGTGTCGCGGAAGCGGGAGGTTGGTCGGGTAGTGTGCGAGGGGTACTGTGCGGGCAGAACCCAATGCCTCGATGTGTGGACGAGGCGATGGAATATAAAGTGGAAGATAAAGCCAAGGTGAAGGCTGTGAGATTATTTCAAGGCGTTAGGAATAACAATGGATGCGATTGAGCTCCGCATCTGCAGTGACGGAGGCTGAAGACGGAAAAATGATGCGCCGAGGTCCGCGTTTATACTCCCGACCTACTTCAACGAGCATTTACAAATTTTCTGGCAATAACCTACACTTGGACTGGATATTGGACAGGTGAATATTATCACTTGTCAGAATTCAATTTGACCGTAAAACCGAACCATTTCCGTTTCACCAGACCAGTGGAATAGATTACATAGTAGAATAGCAAAGTCATACGTAGAATCAAGCATAGTAAGCCTAGACCTTTGGGCGCTTGACTGCCTCGGTCTCATTTTCTGCCTCATCTTCATCATCCTCGACGGTAAGCTTGCGCTTTTCGCGACGACCCGAGGTCAAGGGAAGCTCGTCCACCGGCTCAGGCAGGCGGCCCTCAAGCGCATCCAATGTAATCTCATAGCCCTCTTCCACGTTCTGAACAGTGTCGTCGAGTTTTTCCACCCGGTCCATCAGTTCCAATTCGTTCAGCAATTCCCTGTGCTTCTTGTACAGGCGTTGTTTGGTGAGCATGCGCCACCAGTAGTATCGTCGATCATTTTCATCCTCTGCCTTGTACTTCTTGATCAATAGCCGTGCGAGATTCGTACCTCCCGCATGGCGGTGACTCTTAGGGATAGTGCCCAGGAGGTACATCTCCAAGATGTGTGCGAACTGTGTGGCCTCGATCTTGAAAGAAGTGCGGATATCGAGAAGAAGCTTGGTAGGGATCAGAGCACCAGTAGGAACGGAGCGGGGGCGCTTTTTCTCAGAATAAGCTCCGAGGGGGTCTGGGTTGAGGCCCACGTTGTGTCTAAGAAACTCGGGACGCAGGAGACAGTAATCCGCGGTGTCGCGAAGAGCGTCGAAGCTCTCATTGGGGTCTTCGACGGTCAGCTCCACAATGGTCGGGTCGGCGATGCATGAGGCATGGATTGTGGTATAAAGGTGGGTGCCGTGGCCCGAGCGGTGATGTGAGGGAAGAATAAGGAACTGCGCGATGCGAAGGCGTGACGGTAACTCAGAGACCTTGACCTCGGGAGGCGGGAACGCATAATCTTTAACGGCGGGAGTCTCGGTGCGATCTCTCTGGAACATCCAGTATCGATAAGCGGTAGCGTATCCGACGATTGAATAAGACGATGCGTTCGGTGTCGGGGGCTCAACTTTCTCGTATCTATCAATTATCAGCTTATCAGCACTGAAGGAGGCCAGGTCGCACGGATCAAGGCTTACACAAAGAAGACTGTCCACCTCTCAAGAGACCATTCGGGATCATCTGTTGCCAGGGGCGTTCCAGCTTCGATGAAGAGGGAAACAAGGACTTGCATACGGTCCAGCAGGAGCCGCACTTTCGGATCCGCAAGTGACCCGGCCCAGATCTCATATTTTCTTTCTTCGACGTCGTATTTAAAGACAAGCTTGCCTGGTGGTGTAAAGTCTTTTGCACCGGGGTCGTCCTGCACAGCTTGTTCATAGTCGGGAAGGTTGATGAATGCCTCTGTACCATCCAGTAATTAGCTCACACCCCGCACTGCGCCAACTGACAAGCACTTACCTTGTGGAACAAAATCCTTTAGTGCACCGAGAAGATCCACGGCAGCAGTGTCACCAACGGCCTTGAATCGACCATCGTAAGAGATGTGGACATGAGGGCGGAGATCGTGGGCGGCGAAGCGCAATCGGATGATCAGGCCCTTGTACCCAAAAATTTGCTCATCGTCACCAAAGATGGGATAGGTGAATTGAGGGTGGAAGGTCGATAGTGTTGTGGGTTTCACATCGCCGGGCTGCACAACCGTGATATGGAGCGCATCATTGGCGTCGCACGTCCCTGGGAAGTAATCAGCAATGGTTTTGTCAATCAGAGTAGTAGCATAGCTTACAGGCGTCTTCACTAGCCATGCTTGATATGTATGGGCAGGTCTGGAATGATTGCAAGGAAGAGCAAGGAAGGACGGCGCGCGTCAGACCGCGTCGGAGCCAGTATTACCTAATCGGGTTAGCAGCACTTTCCATATGAAGTATGAAGATGCTTCGAATATGCAGTAGTTCGATGGTGATGTTTTAATAGATGGAGGTATGCAGGTATGCTTTATCTAAAGGTCATGGGATCTGATGTAGGGTCATTGTTTCTTTCTGTGTTCTTCCTCATGCTATTTACTGTCTATGGCTCTTATTACATTCATGATCTCTTGATTCATGATCTCCCCTGCAGCAGATGACATTTTCAGGTCTCCACAGTCAGGGAGATGCCTTTGAGTGTCGTTTCCCTCCAGAATATGTTTTTCGTGTCCCAGGTGGGTGCAATTGTATTCCAAGGTTCCTTTCCGTGCCGGCGTTATGTACTAAGACTTCCTCCGTGACTATCTAGTTGACCATACATATTTCAGGGAGAATCTTGGACCTGATTGAAAGAATGGAGATGACTAGTTTGAGACTGGCGAGGGTGCAAGAAGCAGTAATAGTGAGTAGATAGAGTAGATAGATATGTCTGCTTTTCAAGCAACGCCAAGTATAAACGCAAGGATAGACTCACCTTGTAAGGCCAGATCTTCCTGTGGATCATCGAACTCAGTTGCCGGACAACAGATTCTAGAACCAGCCGAGACCCTTGTACGCTGAAATGGTGAGATCTCGGTAGAGAAATAGCATTCTATGTACCTACATAAATGTTTTGATCCAAAATTAGCGGGCGGTACCTGAGGCCGCGTGGGTCCCGAACCTCGTTCAGCGTTGCGCCATCTCTGCCTCTCCTTCCCTGCGACCCGACTCTCCCCTTCCCTCATCCCACATCCCAGGCATCAGCACTGCTTTGGGGAATTCTGCTCCGAACTTCCCTCAATTGCTCAGAGTTTGCGCCATGGTCGACATCCTGTAGAGCCCGGCACACGTGCGAAGCTCTTGCGACAAGAGACCACCATGGAGGGACTCTTCACTTTGCTCGCTCTGAGCATTGTGATGGCCATTACGTGAGCTACTGCCCTGAAGTGGGATGATGCAAGAGAATGAAGAACTAATCCTCTGTACCCTAAAGATCCTTTGTTGTTGGCTCCTTACCGCTCGCCTTTACATTATCCCCCTCCCAGCTCCGGTTAATATCCTCGATTGGCATGGGAGTCCTGGTGGGCACATCTTTAATTGTCATTATACCCGAAGGCATTGAGACTCTATACAGTGCAAATGCCATCAGCAAGAAAAGTCTGAATACCCGCGCGGCCGCTGTAAACTGGCAGCCCCAATGGCTGTCTGCAGGAGCCACACCAATACTGAACGACGGCAGCGATGCCTTGACATCTCCATCTGCCATTTCTGTCCCATCTCTTTCCCTCGAAGATAAAAACACGCAACCTATTGTTGCCGGAGGCCGCCGATCGGACGAAACGCAATTGCTTCATGCACGGAGGGAGGAATCCTCGAGTGACAAGTCGGGCGAGGAAAAAGAGGAAGAGGAGAGCTCGCCGCATGCATGGATTGGCATCGCTCTGATCAGTGGATTCATCTTGATGTACCTCATTGACAAGGTTCCCGAGTTCGCCTCGCCGGCCAAAAACGATCGAGTGCCCTACCATATCTCTCTCGATAATCTTGGATCGGGTCTCCGACGGGGCTCTTCCCCGATTCGTGATGGAGGACTTTTGAATGCAGGGCATTCAAGTTCTCGGCGTGGCCACAGCTTTGCAACCACTACAGGCCTGGTGATCCACGCCGCCGCCGATGGTATCGCATTAGGGGCTTCCAGCTCAGACACTGGCCTGAGCTTCATCATTTTCCTGGCCATTATGGTGCACAAGGCACCGGCATCCTTCGGACTTACATCGATCCTTCTCAAGCAGGGGTTGTCGAGTCGGACTGCGAGGGCTCACCTACTGGTCTTTAGTCTGGCGGCTCCCGTTGGTGCGCTGGCCACTTTCCTCTTCGCCCGGATGATGGGATCTTCCAGCGGCGACGAGGCTGGCTCTCAGTGGCGGACCGGGATGCTCCTGCTCTTCTCCGGCGGTACTTTCCTGTGAGTGACTGCGCCTCAGCCTGATAGTATTGAGTATTTACAGTTCGCTAATTCACTACGCAGATATGTGGCGATGCATACGATGCAAGAGAATGGTCCTGGCTCAACGCGGGAACTGTCAGGCAGCGGATACGGTGATTCCAGAGACTCTCAGAACGGATCGGACAAGTCGATGAGAGACTTGATCGCCTCCGTGCTTGGTATGGTCCTGCCGCTGTTCCTGCAGATTGGGCATGCCCACTGAGCTTGACTTGAATTCTTATTTGGAATGAATATGGGGGAGCACTTGGGGAGCACTATACCCTTTGTTTGGCATCTGTTGCAAGCTACACTTTTTTTGACGGGACTGCTGGCTATTAGGTTGAGTGGATGGGTAGGAGGAAAACAAATGCGTTACTAGATTTCAATTACCTATGTATTTCTACTTTCCCCTTGTATAACTGTGTTGGTCATCATTGCATGTTCGCGTTTTCTCACGATCACGTTGATGTAGCGTGACCGGGTCTCACGAGTATATAATCAGGGGAATCCGCTGGCTTGCTCACAGGCGGATCCTCGCTTATATTTCAGTCACCCCAGATGTCATGCTGTCGGGTGATGAAAGTTTTCGTCAGTCTCGTCAGTCTGAATCATCCTCGCCCGACACCTCGTTCGACAGCTCGTTCCATGGTCGACGCCGGCGTGCCGACTGCCTACCCAAGGACTCGGGTCAACTATACAGTATATCTGATATACTAGTATAAACCCCTCTGTAAAGCTATACACAACCAGATCAGGACTCAAATGGGCTGCGAGTCACTCAAGTTGTCGGCATTGATATCGTGCGATATTGCCTTGCAGGATTGCCTTGTATGCCTTGGTGATCCCGATCGCCTCCCCGTGTTGCCGTTGCCGGTGCCATCGCCGCTACCGCTGTCCGTTGCCTCGTTGCCTCCAAAGTGGCTGTCGCGCATCACCAGACAGAAGAGAGTGGAGACGAAATGAGGCATCGAGTGATTCGAAAGTGGAGAACGGGGGTGAGCTTGGCGGCTTTGTCATAGTCGAACTCCGGTCACGACACTCATGTCCCTTTCCCTTTGCATGATCTTTTTTTTTGGGTGGGTTTCTTGGGATACTTTGACTCTACTTGTTGAAAAAGGGTTTTCTAAAAAAAAGCAAAGATACACCAAAAAATAAGTCACAACTCTCCATTTACCCTCCATCAACGCAGTTCGGTCCTTTTTCCTCCCTTTCCCTCGGGCATCGTCCGCCAGTCCCCGATCCGATACCACCATAATACCACGACGCTACTCTCTTCGCTCGGTATACTCTCTATGCCTGTTAGCAACGGCCGGTGACATCGGGATCTTGCATATACCCCAGCACCGGTGAACGTGCCTATATACCCTGGTAAACGTGGGACGGGCTCGTCAAGATGGAATCCGACCCATCATTCAGTGACCTGGCAGACGGGACGATGAGTTCGCAGACCGTATCGGACCAACTGGATACACAGTCGCAGGCCTCAAATCGCGACTCGGTATCCAGTTTTACCAGCACTCCCGCTCGATCCCTAAGCGCCGGCATGAAGAATGTCACCCCGATACCCGCAAACCTGCTCCCCTCAGCCCCGGCCTCACCACCCACGCCCGCGCCCAGTCCGACGCCTCACCAACGGCTCCCTACCTGGGTCTCATCAGATGAAGAGGAGAATACCTTCTTGCTCAATCTCCGCATCCACTTCAGCACCCTCTCCAACGCCCGGAAACAGAAACTCTTGGAGGGCCTCTTGGATATATGCGACAGCCAACAACTTAGTTTCGTCTCGAGTTATGTGGGCCCTCGGTTGAGGAAAGACCCCTTTCAGGTTTTCCCGAATGAACTTTGCTTGAGAGTAAGCCATACGGTTCGATTTTGGTAATGCGGGGTACAGACCGCTAACGAGGCTTCTCACCAGGTTCTATCTTTCATCGACGATCCTAAAACACTCGCACGAGCCTCGCAGGTTTCAATACGCTGGCGCGAACTCCTTAACGACGACATTACTTGGAAGAACCTTTGCGAGAAACACGCCTACTCCATGCGCCGGCTTCCAGAGGACGACGATCTCGACCCGTTCACTGCGAGATCTGGAGAGTTGAAATACGAGTCCAGTCCGTATAGCAACATTCAACGGCGTTTGACGCTATCCCAGGAGCAGTCGGTCGAGACACCCCCTGAACTTCCCCGCACTTTCTCGGGAGAGTGGCTCCCATCCACCAACTTCCCCTCTCGCAGGCGACGAGCCCGACCTGTCTCCTACCGATCACATTTCAAGCAGAAATACATGGTTGAGTCGGCTTGGAATAAAGGTGGTCGCTGCACTCAGCGCCATATCACCCCTGACCAAGGGGTGGTCACGAGTTTGCATCTCACCTCGAAATACATCGTTGTCGCCTTGGATAATGCCAAGATCCATGTATACGATACCAACGGTGATAACCAGAAAACGCTACAGGGACACGTGATGGGAGTATGGGCCATGGTTCCTTGGGACGATATCTTGGTCAGCGGAGGATGCGACCGTGAAGTGCGAGTATGGAATATGGCTACTGGGTGAGTCTGGACTTGCATTTACTGTTCCTCCCACGGTGACCAAACTGACATGTGTTAGGGCTGGAATCCACCTGCTTCGTGGTCACACATCAACGGTCCGATGCTTGAAAATGTCCGACCGGAATACTGCCATCTCCGGGTCCAGAGACACCACCCTCCGCATTTGGGATTTGTCAACGGGGACATGCCGCAACGTCCTGGTTGGACACCAGGCCAGTGTCCGGTGTCTGGCGATCCATGGCGATCTGGTCGTGTCGGGCAGTTACGACACGACTGCTCGGATATGGAGTATCTCTCAGGGCCGCTGTCTCCGTACACTCTCGGGCCATTTCAGTCAAATCTACGCGATCGCATTTGACGGGCGACGCATCGCCACGGGCAGCCTAGATACGAGCGTTCGAATCTGGGATCCACACTCCGGGCAGTGCCACGCCATTCTCCAAGGCCATACCTCACTCGTGGGGCAGTTGCAAATGCGCGGAGATACTCTTGTGACGGGGGGCTCCGATGGCTCTGTTCGCGTGTGGTCCCTGACGAAAATGGCGCCCATCCACCGACTGGCAGCCCATGACAATAGTGTCACCAGTCTGCAGTTTGACAACACTCGAATCGTCAGCGGTGGCAGTGACGGTCGCGTGAAGGTATGGAACCTGCAGACTGGCCAGCTGCTGCGGGAACTTTCGAGTCCGGCGGACGCAGTTTGGAGGGTTGCCTTCGAGGAAGAGAAGGCAGTTATCATGGCGAGTCGGTCCGGCCGCACAGTAATGGAGGTATGTTTTGAAACGATCCGTTGCTTCTTCTGGTTACTAATTCCAGCACAGGTCTGGTCATTCGCTCCCCCCCAGAAGAGTATGATGACGTTGTCATTGAGAGCACTTCCAGCACGCCCGGTATCGGTTCGACCGACGACAGTGACTTGGTTCTCGACCCTCGTCGCCGCATTCTCTTCTCCGACCCGCCCCCGACAATCTCAGGTAGTGATGCGGATCAGCCGATGCCGGATGCGCCCTCCTGAGCCACGAATCTTTTTTCACATTTAGCCTGCAATCTAACCTGCAATCTAACGACTACGGATATCCTTGTTTTTGTCTTCCAGCGCCGAGGGTTTGGGGCCCTCTCCAGCATTTGTTGAAATTTATTGTTTCAGAATGAGCTACTGGCATTTCTCGCAATCCCATATCTTCTTTCTAGAGCACCAAGCGGCTGCATAGTTGGTGTCCTTTTTTCATTTTGTTCCGGAGAAACTGTCATCATGGATTGTGGAGTTCCAGTCGGGGAGGTGGAGATCCTGGTTTATTTTTTATTATAGTCATCAGCTTTGGGCTGAACCATTTGGGAGTAATTTGAGAGATGATACCTCTTGTTCTATACGAAACTCGACAATCTCACATGAAATTATTCCTGCTCGAGCTGACTAAGCTTCTTTCATGCACAGTTCCACGTGGACATGTGTTTTGTAACTCGTATATAACCAGACATAAGGGTTTCAAGTATTTCAGGGGTCTCAAGCGTTTCCTGAAAGAAAAGTCTCTTTATGATGCATAACTCCGCTCAGGCCAGGCAGCCAACTTGATCTAGTACACACCACCTGAGCACCTACCTTTTGAAACACGATCGAGAAGAGCGGGCTCTTTCATTCATCATCAGAGACTTATCCACCGTGGGGTTCAACGATGGTGTATGGCGGCAAACCGAGTACTGGATGTTATCTGTGTCGCAAGCGGAAGATCAAGGTGAGTGCTCTAATAGTGGATAGTGGGGCTTTGTCTGGATATATGGAATGATGCTAATGTTATATCCAGTGCGATGAAGACCGTCCTGGTTGTCGTAATTGTGCCATCTATGGACGCCCATGTCCAGGCTACCGACCAGATGCGGTCTTTCGCAACGAGACTAGGAAAGTCGAGCGGCTAGTAAAGAAAGATACCAATTCTTCATCCAGCTCTGAATCTAGCACGCCTTCATCCCAGGCTCTTGCGGTTCAACACCCCAGCCGTGATCAGTCGCGAGCCTCCACGCTGAATCTGCATCGCATCGCCGATTCCACATGGGAAGAGCGTGCACTATGTTACTTCTTTGATCAGTTCACCGTCCCTAAAGATAGTGAAGATAGTATGGGCCATTTGGAGTACTTGCCTCCCCTATATGCGCGTGCCGCCGAGATCGAACGCACCGTCAAAGGATCTCCCGCCGCCTCTCTGCGATGGGCAGTCGATGCCACGGCGCTCATGACGCTTGCGAATTTTTCAAATGCTCCACCGCTCATGATCAGGGCGCGCCAGGGCTATGGGATAGCTCTACGTAGATTGCGGGATGCGTTGGCATCCCCGGAGTCCGCCATCAAGGATGAGACGTTTGCCTCCGTGGTGCTCCTCTCGCTCTATGAAGATATCTCGGGCGAGCGCAATGGATTGTACAGCTCACATACGGCTGGCTTTGAGTTTCTCATGAAATTGCGAGGAGTGGGCCAACTGGACCATCGGAGCGGTCGTGATATGTTTAATTTTGCCTATTCACATACTGTGTGTTCCATTTTGCCCTTGTTTTTCCTGACTTGATTACTGATGGTTATTGCAGTATGTTGAGATCCTTGCATTGGGAGATACGCCGCGACACGATATTGGCTGGATCCTCGGTCTCTTGGACAGTAACGACCCCGTGGAGCGGCTGATGCTTGCAGCCTCAAAGATCAGCCAACTCTTTCTGTCAATGCAATCTGCACCCAGCCCTCCCGACCTGGCTAGTGTAGAAAAATGGATCGAAGCCGGTCGCCAGTCTGACATTGAGCTCTCACAATGGCCCCTACATCTCGCCGACCACTGGCTGCCGCTGGTCGTCTACTCGGGAAATGGCGAACCCCTGATGGTGTATAAGTGCATCGGAAACGCCATCATCTGGAACTACTACCGCGCTGCGCGCGTCATGCTACAACAACTCCTCTTTAGCCTGAATCGAACCTACCTCGCCACAAAAAAGGAGATCCGGAAGGTTGATGATCCATTCCAGCCTGAATCCGCGTTTGACGAAGCTAGTCTGCGGGCTGTCATTCAAGAAATGACCACAGACGTGTGCAATACCATTCCTTTCTCGCTATCAGATGTTGATGAGCTGGGCCGTCCCGCCAGCCGGATCGATGGCAAGCCCATCCGTGCTGCCCAGGCCTACGGTCTCATCTGGCCTTTGTGGTACATCCTATCCTGCGGCATGCCGACTGAAGCACAGTTTAACCAGATCCGCGGGGTGTTATGGCGTATCGGATCTGGGCTAGGCATCAAACTGGCATTGATACTGGCACGCGAAGCCGAACGTATGCGCAGGGAATCATCTTCGGCCTCGACTGGTAGGAGTACACTACTTGCATAGGGAACAGGGAATGCTATGTGTACATATTTAGTTTGTAAAGGTAACTTGTTTTTTTTAGTATACAACGGTGGAGCCGGTAAAGCCGGATAATGACGTCATTACAAGGTGTCAGATCTTCTGTTCACTATTCATCGGTTCGTTCTGTTCATAGTTTGATGTATAGCGATAGAATATGGTTGCAAAGAGGCATAGTTTACATACGAATTACTATTTCATTCCTCTCATTCAGAAGCTGTAGTTATTCCTATGTTGAGTCTATCAATGATCGACAACTGATAAGCCCATAAGCCCCATCGTGCCGACCTTGCCGTTTCCGTCACTTGTACCCCGTTCATAGCTGAGCTATACATTGCTTTTGTCTTCCTTGCTTTTCCCCTCGTCTTTCTCTACCTTCCACTCTCTCCTACTGCGATCATGGCTCAAGAGCGCAAGCTTCCCTTTGGGAAGATCGAGCCTAACACCGCCAAGTACTTCTACAGCTGCGGACTTGGTGGTATCATCGGTATGACCCCTCAGTTGATTGACTTGTGACGTATGCTAACAGGTGCTCAACCCCAGCTTGTGGTATGTAAAAGTGAACTCTACAGACTCTCCAACAATCCAATTGACAACTCTCAGGACCAACTCACACTGCTGTAACACCACTCGACTTGGTCAAGTGTCGCCGACAAGTCGACCCCAAGATCTACACCTCCAACATCTCCGCATGGCGCTCCATTTTTGCCAAAGAAGGCCTGCGCGGCGTCTTCTTCGGCTGGTCGCCCACCTTCCTGGGCTACTCATTCCAGGGCGCCGGCAAATACGGTCTCTATGAGTACTTCAAGTACCTGTACGGTGACCAGATGTTCCCGCAGTCCAACCGCACCCTCGTCTTCCTGGGCGCCAGTGCTTCCGCCGAATTCTTTGCCGATATGGCTCTGTGCCCCATGGAGGCTATCAAGGTTCGCATGCAGACCACTCTTCCTCCCTTCGCGCACAACCTCCGCGAAGGATGGAGTCGCATCGTCTCAAAGGAGGGCTTCGGCGGCCTCTACAAGGGATTGTACCCGCTTTGGGCGCGCCAGATTCCCTACACTATGACCAAGTTTGCAACCTTCGAGGAGACTGTCAAGGCTATCTATAAAACCATGGGTAAGCCCAAGGAGGAGTATGGTCAGTTGGCGCAGACTGGAGTGAGTTTCCTGGGTGGTTACATCGCTGGTATCTTCTGCGCGATCGTCAGTCATCCAGCCGATGTCATGGTTAGCAAGTTGAATGCTGACCGGAAGGGTAAGTGACTTCATTGGAGATTGACAAAATAATCTGGGCCGAAGCTAATCAATGACTTATAGCCGGTGAGGGTGCTATGACAGCTGTGTCCAGAATTTATGGCAACATCGGTTTCTCTGGGCTCTGGAATGGCCTGCCTGTCCGTATCGTGATGCTGGGTACCTTGACCGGCTTCCAGTGGTTGATGTAAGTTGCCTCTGACAAGCCAATCTGTGCTTCACTGACCATAAAATTTCCAGTTATGATTCGTTCAAGGTCTTCCTGGGCCTTCCAACGACTGGTGGACATTAGATAGAAAGAAACATAGTTGCACAAATGTAATGGTTTAGGACTATTCCCGAGGTCACCGCCTTTCATATCGCGGCAGAAATAAATCGCGTAGAAGCGTGAGACTCCTCTCCTTGCACCCCCAGGTTCTGTACCTGGATACTTTCTGTGAATTTTCACACACTATATAATCACAGCATTGGCTTGTTAATCTGCTTTGTACCTTTCATTTACCATCTCCGCTCTCCGCTACCCACTTCTATCTTCCCACCCCGATCCACACCTACCTGAATCCACCCACCTCCATTGTCTCTTCAATTCAAAGAAAGACAAGCTCGATAACCTCATCACAAACCCGAACAACATCCAAATATCCAAGTGTTTCCAAAATTTCACCTCATCCAACTACCACCATGGAAGCCCGCCCCTCAACCACCTCCGCAAACCCACCTAGCGTGGAAATCGCCTACAAGCGCAAATGCATCACACTGAAGAAGCGCCTCGCCGAGGTCGAAGCCGAGAACGAGATTATG
This sequence comes from Penicillium sp. DT28, assembly GCA_036712075.1. Classification (NCBI taxonomy): domain Eukaryota; kingdom Fungi; phylum Ascomycota; class Eurotiomycetes; order Eurotiales; family Aspergillaceae; genus Penicillium; species Penicillium sp. DT28. Next base: position 906,841 of record JAZHLO010000002.1, read on the forward strand.
CGCACCCGCAACCGCCGTGGCTGGCAATACATCCAGAAAATGCGCCTCGAGTCCTGCATGCTCCTGGAGCGCCTCGCCAAGGTGACCGGCATGGCCGACGAGGCCCAGGCAGGCACTGCAGACCCACAACTCCGTGCAAGAGCCGCAGCCATGATGTCTAATGTTTCGCTGAACGGCCTTGCCACGCAGGGAAACGGCACATATCTGGAAGATGATACCGAGGGAAGCTCGGATGAGCAGCCTCCTACTGTACGCGTTTCCTCTTCCCACTTTTCATATCGAGTGAATCATTCACTAACGCATTATCCCACAGCCCGAAGAGCGCCCCCTCCGCGTCAAACGCTCCCGCAAATCAAACATCAATCTCGAAGGCGAGGAAGAGAACGCTCCCGAACACGTGGACCGTGAGTCCGCCTCTCTGCCGCGTCTCGCTCCGGCTCCCAGCCAGCAGGATCTGACGTCCTCCTTCCGCCTGCAAACCGGAACCAATGGCTCTCCCCATGAGGGCGAGCATACCCCCAGCCAGGACAACCATGCACACCCGGAGCAGAGCCAGACGGAGGGAAATGACGGGACGACACCTATGGATATGGATACCAAGGAGCCGAAGGTTGAGGCGTAGGGTTGGGTTCTGGAGTTGAATATGGTTGTTTGCTCTTTGCTTGGATTGTTTATGGGGCTTTCTTGTTCATTATATAGCGTCGGATATGGATTTTCATCTTTTATGACCGGCTGTCGGTCTGCTCAGTTCTCGTGTCTATGGGTCGTTCTGTTGGGTGGATTTATTCAATGGGACGTATTCGAAATTCACCTTCCTGTCTCTGTACTGCGTAGATGTGTCTCGTGCGTATTCGTCAGAGTCAACTGAGTATACCGATGCTCATTTTGTATGCCAATCATCCTGAGGATGGATCACAGCTAATCTAACCAAGCTTCGGAACGAGTGTGTCTGAGACTTGCTCGAAGACCCTCGGTGTATAAGACTTAGATGCGTATCAAGGTGACTTGAGTTGATATGATGTATCATAGTGTGAGCAGGTCACTTGAGCTTGTCGAATCGATTTCATTTTAGTGATAGAAAGAACTACGCAGTACTTCATTAGGGATGGTACCATCATTGGTGCAATTATCAAGTGATATGCATTCAAGTATAGACAAGAATGATCTGTACAGTGCAAGCCGAGCGCCGTTAGCCCTTTCCTTAAACTCCATCCTAGTAGACAGCAGATTATTGTATTGATGGATCTCGCTTTCAAGTACAGCGATTAGAGGAAGTGATACACGGTTGACGGTAAAGCTAGTGGTGATATGGTGATGGTCAAGCCGACTTCGGAGTAAAGGTGAAAATGATAGAGTTGTGGTGTGCCGCCATGGTCGATTGCACCAGGGCTGTCGCGGACTTGAGAAGGTATGCAATGTACCTTCGGACTTAGGGTGAAGGAATCACTGTAGTCTCTGCATGTTTGTCGCTCGAATATTCCCTTGACGTCTACGCCTAGTCAACGCCAGCATACAGATCAACAACAATGTTAATCGCCGCAACAAGAATTTCCGCTGCGATCAGAACAATGACTAGGAGTTGAGTCAGCTAACGGACCTCCGCAGGTAAAATCTGTGTCACTTACCGATCCATTCAAGATATTCTCCGTGGCGATGAGTCAATTGGTCCTTCAACACGGCAAGCAGATCTGCAATGACATCCAGTCGCTCGGTGAGTAGACTGACTCGCTGATCCATCTCCAAATAACTTCGCACGGCCTGATACACAGGCTCCAATTGCGGCTCCGCCCAAAACAGTTCTGGGCTATCGAGAACAGAACCCTGCAAATGGATATTGATGCGCAGAATGAACAGCTCTCCGATCTGCATATTGATTTGTCGTCGTGTAAGGTTTACGCTACCCGTCTGCGCAATCTGCGCAGGCAATGGTGCGGTCTCTGAAATGGTTTCGGATACGAGGTCTTCGAAAAGCGAGGTCTTGACTGATTGGGATAAGGCGTGAGAGATTGCAAGCTTGATCATGTGGTTGCGAGGGTCGCGAAGCGAGATAAAGTCATTGTATATGCGAGCCTGGTACTCGCGTGCATAGTAGAAATTGAAATTCTCGATCTGGGTGTCATCGGGGCTCAATATGGAAGAAGCAAACTTCGATACATCAGACAAAAAGCGCGATTCTTGCGCGGGTGTCATGCCCCATATGACAATGGTACCGTAATCGAAAAGGAAGACTTCGGGAGTATGGATCGTGATGTCGATGTCAAGGTGTTCGTCTGATTGTGTCGCGGGTACTGCATGTTCTGAAGTGGCATCGGTGGTATTACCGGCTTCGTCTCGGAAATCGATCAGGTCCTCCCTGCGGGATTTTGTGTTGTCTTCCACCTCCACTGCGCTGTCCGAGTATCTCCGTTCGCTGGGTCGTCGGTCAAGGGGCCCATTTCCTCCAGCATTCGGGAACATCCGAGCGTTTTGTTGCTTCTCTTCATACTGATAGTCGAACGGAGAGTAAACACATTCATCGTACAGCTTTGGATTCGCCCCGCGAGTCTTCGACCGGGATTTAAGGAATTTGATCACCCCCTCAAGTCGGTATGAATCGGATGTGCAGTAGGCCGTGACTCGAGGAATGCGATCGCGGTCGGCTTTGCCCAGTCTTGCCGCATGACTTCGTGCTGCAGGCTCCTTGATGCGGGTGATTTGTGAATAGACGTCTCGCGGGAAGTCCCCGTCAGTTTCTTCCTCTTCGGCCGTGACAGGATCGGGCAACAACTTCAGCTTCTGAGCCTTTTTGGTGGTTCGCTGTGGTCCAATCTTGGGAGCGGTGGGCGATGCATTCGATGCGTTGAACGGAGCGTTATGGCTGTTTCGACGACGGAGTTTGCTATTTAAGGCCGAGAGCATGGGCTGCCCCGGGCGAGGATGCGCACTCTGTGCATTGACGTTCTGGACTGGAGGAGAGCCGGACTGCAATGGACGATAGGTGGGATCGGTAGTCGTCGTTCCGCCATAGGTGCTAATTGTGGCCAACGGGTTGAACTTCACCGAGCGAGGCGGGCGACCCGACTGCGGTGATGAATTGGGTAATAAAGGAGAGTCTTCGCTGGAAGCCATGAAGAACGAATGACTCCACAGGGAGTTTGGGGGAAGTAAAAGCGTTGAAGCTGCGAAAAGTTGGAGCTTCCAAGCACGTGCGTCGCTACTTTAGTAATCGAATTGCCGTCATCTTGGGTCATCTAGTTAACTAGTTGTATATTTATTCAAAACAAACATAAATAGTCATAGCATTTCCACTTTCTCTACTGCGGCTAGTACTTTGGCGCACTTGAGAAGGGTAGGCTCAATCTTGTGACACGTTATGCACTTTTACTCCTGCCGAGATTATATATCTAACTGCGTACAATGTACAACCATAGGATAATAGGTACGCCAATTTATCAATTCTCATGGTTTCCAAGGTTGTCGATTGGACACATGATGGATGCTAGAAGTATATATGTACAGTAGCGTAGTGTAAAGACTGGATCATCCAGTAGTTGAAAAGAACAATGTGATAACCCGATTATAAATTTCCCATTTATCGGCGCTTGAACCCAGAAGCACCGCCCGCTGTCCTCCGCATCCCATTGACCTTTGCAGTGCTCCGCTCTCCTTGAAGCCAATTCTGCTTGACATTTCGACCGACTTTGGAGGCCCTGGGGGGCAATGCGGGCTTGGAATTCTGCTTTGTGGACGGCGCATCGAGTACTCGAATGGTAACATCTCCAACTTGAACATCCTTCGGGGCCTTCTCGGTCTTTTCCAAGAACCTCAACTTGGTAGACTTCTTCGGCGCGGCAAAATCCTCGGCTGGCGGTGTCAAAGGGCGCAGAATAGGCTCGGCATTCAAGATTTCATCGGGAAGCAACGCTGGGAGTGCGGCGCGTCGTGCGTCCTGTGTGATCGAGCCTTGGAGAGTAGCCGTGCTTTCGGAAAGAAGGTCGTCATTCTGAGCGATTTCCTTCGGTTTCGACTTGGCTTGCATCTTTCGGCGCTCATCCAGTTTCCTCCGCTTTTCCCTCTTCAGTTGTTCCTCTCTGTATGATAGATTAGAAACAGTGGGTGGTGTCTGGAGAGAGATAACACATACTGTTGCTTCAATTTCTCTTGTTTCTTCGCCTGCTCCTTGATCTTCAGGAGCTGTGCAGAGTTGTCGACCATTTCAGGTGCATCGTCATCGCTGTCTTCATCCTCATCGTCGTCCTGGGGTGCCCCGCTGATTTCTTTGGGCTGTATCGCCTCCGGCACAGCAGGTTCCTCGCTATCGAAGCGGAAATGTGTCTTCGGCGCAGCAGCCGATGATTCCTGCTTTTTGCGCTCCTTCAAATTCGCCGAATCGTCGTCGCTGCTTGCATCTGCCGCTTCTAAACTGTCTCTCTTCCTCCGCTTGCTCTGCTTGTCTTCGGTCTTCTCTGTGGTGGTGGACTGTGCCTTGCGTTTTCCAGCCTTCGCAACACGATTGGTCTTAGGCTTCTCTGTCTTGGGAGCAACAGCCCCTTGTGTGGTGGCGGCCATGGTGGAAGTGGTCGTAGCGACGTCGCGAGCAGGATCTGCGGATGCGTCTTGAGGCTCCTCTCGCGTAAATAGACCCTTAGCAGCAGTAACCAGGTGTGAAAACATAGAGAGAAGAAACAGAAAAGAAATTCAAGGTCCAGTGCAGAAGAGATGTTGCGACAAGCTGGCGGGTAGATACGCCAAAAAAAATCGCTCGGCCTTAGGATTTCCCGATTGCGGGCAAGTCTTGGCATCTCGATCTATGAGATCGACTCTGAAAAAATCCCGGTTAGTGCCATATTTTGTATTTCAGCTGTAGTTAGTGAAGTAGTTAGTAAACCCAGTTCAAAATAGCTTTGACTAAATGACAGTTGGTGCTTTTTTGGCCTTGGAATTGGAGGAGTCTGAGTAGATACAAGCTTCCCAGCTATCAGTTCAACCAGTGGACCTTATACAGAAAGCTTTATATGAACATTTGAGAAGAAGGGAATATCAAAACCTCGCAATGTATTCATTCCCAGTGGGACCCATGTCGTATGAACTATACTATTGGTATCTCAATGAACCCATACCCAAACACCATGAAATCCAATGCTGTTCCGCTTGCCAAACACCATAGCAGGCCAAAGATTGAACGCCAAAGATCTGAATGCAAACAGAGAAACCATAGGCAAAGAGCACAGCTATGCAAATCAAAAGCTCGCATCAAAAGCTCGCATCTCGTACGGCCTCGGCCATGCGCTCACGTTCCGCGGCCTCCTCCTTGGAATTGATGAAGTCGTCTTCGCCAATGTCGCTCACTTCATCCAAAATTTTTGACCACTCATCAGCGTCGTCCCCACTGACTGTCCACATGCTTTCCCGTAGGCGTTTGTTCCGCTCTCGGTCTTCCTCGATTCGCTGCTCAATCTGTCTCTTGTCCACTCTCCGTGGGGTTCCGGTCTTCGATCTGGCACCGCCTTCTGCCTCTTCTTGCTCAAAATCAAGGTGTGCCGAAACCGGTTCTCGGTCTTTGAGGGCTGCGTCGATCTCCGAGACTGTCTCGGCTGAGAGAACGTCTTTACTTTGTAGGCTGCTTAAAACACGCCGGACATGCTTCACATTGGCAGCTCCAGTGCCATCGGGGGGCACAACAGCATCGACGACGCGGAGTATGTCTCGTTGCATCATGCGGACGTAGGGGAGGTGGTCTTCTTTGACGGCCATTTCGCAAAAGTGCTCAATGAAGGACATGATGTTCGCACGGTTGTTCATGTTGTTCTGCATAAGGTCAGTACCCGATATGGCCTTTTGACTTAGGCCAGCTTACCCTCTCGAGCTGCTCCAGAATGCAGGAATGGAGGTCCTCATCGAGATCGCGGTATCGGAGTGCATAATGGGCGGCTTTTTGTGAGGATGTGACCGAGGCACTAAGATGCTGCAGCTGCGTTGTGAAGCGCATGCGCACTTCAAACGGATCGACCATCATTTCGTCCTCTGAGGATTCTGGTGGGACACTGTATCTCTCCATCAATGCGACGAGCGGTGAAATCTGGCAGAATATGATGTGGGTCGGAGTGGAGATGTAGAAGACGAAAAATAGGGAAAGGAAATAATCAGGCGAAAAAAAGTCAAGGATATATCCACAATAAATGAGAGTTATCTTCATGATAGAATCTCTATAGCAAGGTGCTGACTCTAGCAGGTATCCAATCCCTCCAATAAACACCATGCAAGATGCCCCATTAATTGTACAAGAACTACAAAAGAAAACATCATAGCAACTCTTCCCTTTCCCTCGGTGTGCTGCTGATACTACTTCCTTCATCACCGTGGAGAAGACCGACCTCTTCAGCCCCGTGACTGCCTTGGAATTCATGGTCCCGGAGAGCCTCTTGTCGACGGAACTCGACGCCATTGAGAACTGACCAGACATCTTTCTTGGTCAGTAGTCCCTGAAGGATGCCCTTGTTGGCAAACAACACATAGCGCAATCCAAGTCGCTGGAACATGCGCAGCACAATCAAGAAGCTGATATTGCTATTGAGTGTGATTGGGGTTTGATCCATCCAGGGACGGAGATCCAGCGTATCCACAGGGTCTGCAAATGGTTGATGCGAAAAGAAGACTTGGGTATCACTGGTGAGGTTGCGTTGTGTTGGTGAAGTTGAATACTTCAGAGCAAAGGAAAGCTCGTTGCGGGTGATGTAGCCCAGGAGAACAGGGGACGAAGTTTCCGAAATGACGGGGAAGCCACGATATGTGGTATTGGCGAGAATTGCGCGCAAAGAGCCAATGGTATGACCAGTTGCTGTGATGACCGAGATATCATCGACAGTGGTCATGACTCGATGAGCCGAGACATCTGGTGGGGTGGCATCGTCTCGGTGATCAAGGAAAGGGTATTCATTCAACTGAATCCAAGACTCGTAGATACCTCTCTTTCCAAAGATGTCACCACACCATTTAGATAACATCACGGCGATCATGATCGGGATAACATAGGTCAAGGCACCCGTCAACTCGAACATGATAACAACAATCGAAAGAGTCATCCGAGTTGCCCCTCCCAGTGCAGAGGCTGCACCGATGATTGCATATAGCCCCGGTGTCACACATGGAATGTCGGGCTCACACTTGCTAAAAAGGAAAGCCTTCGGATAGGCTTCCTGCCACATCCGAACGAGTATTCCTAACGCCCGGCCGTATAATGCACCGATGGCGACTGACGGAAGAATGATACCGGCTGGAATTTCAAGACCAAATGTTAATGCAGCAAGGAAAAAGGCCAGTATGGCAGCACCCAGTAGAATAGCAACCACGCCTAATGACTTGGCCCCGGTGACGCAGAGACCGAATCGATCATATGTTTCACTGTTGCATTCTGCGAACAGGGACTGAACGAGCTCTGAGTTTTGAGCCCTCATGAAATGGTTGGGGAAGTTGATCAAAGCCGTCAGAAGAGCAACAATAGCTACTTCAACGACCGGCCTTGACCAAGCCCGGGATCGCCGCCATTTGGCAATTCGTACATTCACTCGGATGAGGAATGCTCCGAAGAGGCCACCCATAATACCAAGAATGATAAATGGAATAACCTCAAAGCGGTGCCATCCCCGAGTATAGGTGACTTGGTACAATACGATATTCCCTGTGCGGAATGGGTTCAGAGCTTGCAACGTGACAGCGGCAACCATGGCGCAAACAAAGCTTTGCCACATTGTCTTGTCCGGGAAATAATATGATAATTGCTGAGGTTGATCAGTATCCAGTATGATAAGCGCATCCCGGGTCCTCACATACCTCGAGACTGAAAAGCACGCCTCCAATGGGAGCACCGAAAGCGACTGAGATGCCTGCAGCCGCAGCCGCAGAGAGTACCTCGCGTTTTCGAGCTATTATCGTTAGTTTGAGAACAGAAACGTATGATTCTTAGTAATTACCTTCATTTCCATTGAGACTGTTAAAAGGCTTCATTATGATATTGGCACAGCAACATGCAACATGCACGAGCGGGCCTTCTTTGCCCAACCATAGTCCGGACGCAACCGAGAGACACTAGTAGGCAGTTAGTAAAAGCCTGTTTTTCAATGAACAGCAAATTCAACATACTAGCCCAAGTGACTTGATAGTAAGCGTCCAAGGGCCCATGAAATGCCTAATGACCGTTCCACCCAAGATTGTCTTGATCTCGGGAATCCCACTATGTCTCGCATAGGGAGCAAACTTTCGCACCAAAAAGCAGGCGCACACGGCAAATACCACCTGGTCTGCGGTTAGCAAGTTCTGTTGACTACACCAGACAGAATGTTCCTACCGAGAACAAAATGTAAAAGGCATATTCAATCGTATATCGTCCCCCTGTGGAGGATGAACCAAGTGCAATTCCCCATGGCGTCCAATCCAGGCATTTTGAATAATCTGTCAAAATCATTCCATCAGCATATGGGCAGATCGTCAACATCGCAGAAAGATCACGGACTGACCGTCTAGACCCCAGCAGCAAAAGCTGCGATTGAGATAGAATTTCCCACCTCCACTGCCGCTTTTGCAGTAGCCTGTTTTAAGATCTCCCAGCCAGTCTGTTGCGATATCGATAGCCGCAGCAATGATACCGACTGCAATGCCCGTCGCAACCAAGACAAACCAGATATTGCTTGCCTCGAGGAGTCGACGGAAATATCCCACAATACCCTGACCACTTGAATAGAGTAATCGCTTCCGTTGTCGTTCCTTTGTGTACTCGTAGATCCAGTCGATAGCAGTGAAATCATCGTAGCCCACCCGACGGCCCGGGCCCTCAACATACCAGTCCAGAGGGGTACCGTCCTTGGAGGCGTTTGTGTCACCATTCCAACCAGTTGGTCCGTATGGATCTAGTGGCGACGCATCTCCGTTCTGCACCTGATATCTTGTAGATTCGAGACCTGTATCCGAACCGCCGGCGGTATTCGAAAAAAGATTCGACAGACTGAAGCGGGATTGTCGCCTTTGCTTTCGTTTAAAAGTGATCCTGCGCCAGAAAAGCTATTAACAACACAGATAGATCTCCAAGCCTCGTACAACTCACGGTTCATTAAACCCCTCCGCGCCTCGACTTGCCGCGTGAGGCTGAGGGAGGATGTGAGCCTGTTCCGGCTGATCTGGGGCCACGGCGCTGGGCTCGCGGTCACTGCCAGAGCCCTGACCAGTCATTGACATCTTGAACCACCAATGCCTTTTACCAGCATCTCCAGACGATGGAGTGTCTTTTGGTTTCAAGTCGGAGCTGTGCAGGATGACTAAGCTCTAAGATTACGGGCGGTGAGCGGCCTGGCCGGTGGGGCTCCGTTGAACGCGGCAGAAAAAAAAGTTATGGGGGAATGAATTCTGCGGTGAATTTCTTCAACTCACAACGAGGAGCTCCTCTGGAAGTCGGGACTCAAACATGGATACGAGGCCCGTCTATGAGAGGACTCTGACCGAGTCCCAGCTGCTCGAGCAGTTACCGAGCGAGATCGCGAATCTCGTTCGGTCTGCTTCGGGGACTCAACAGCTACACGCGCTTGCGCTTGGCGCATTACAATCACAATGTACAGAAAGCGTCTTCAGACTTTACGAACCGATCGTGGTCGATCTGGCAGCTCGATGGCTTCGATCGGATCTCAATGCCGACCCTATTGACGTTCTGGCGGCATTCGCTCGTATCCTACCATTTGCGACATATCTGCGACCCTTTGCCAGCCAACATGCTCTGTCACAAGCAGGAGCACTGTCGGCTCTGGCTGGGACAAAGGAACTCACCCTGCGACAGTTGGATCCGAATAGTATTCGCACCTTATTACTTGCACTGTTCCGACTTCTCTCCTTCGATTTGGAAACCTTCTCCAAAGCCGTGTCGCCGATCCAACTTCAATCTCTTTTCCCTCACGATGACCGAGTTATCAGATATCTCGCCGTCCGATGCTTCGCACTTTACATGCATGCGGCTGACGCAGCCACTGAAAGCATGCTCCGCGTCAATACTGGCAGTGACCCGATTGAAGGAGATTGGGAGGGGGCGACAATCGACTACCGCCTTTTGGGTCTTTGGGAAGAGCGACGATGGGAAGTCCTCGGGAGGTACATTCAGACCCAAAGATCTACGAGACCAGAGAGTGAGGCTATGGTATTGGTCGATCGGACAAGAAACGCTTTCACCACAAGGTCCGCCGATGTCTGCGGTGTCTTGATTCCTCGACTAAAGGATGCCCAACCATCTTCCTCTTCCATTGTGAAGACCACAACTGCGACGGAGAATTTACGCCGCATTGCGAGATCTCTTTTGGGCTTTAAGCCTGTCCTCTTGGTTGGATTGCCTAACTCGGGGAAGACTTCTCTGATCAATGACATCGCTGCTACTATGGGCCAGGCCGAAACTATGGTCACGTTATATCTGAACGAACAGACCGATGCCAAGAGCCTGCTCGGGATGTATGCCACCTCGTCTGCAACGGGATCCTTCTCCTGGCAGCCTGGTGTGTTGACCAAGGCCGCGAGAGAAGGCCGTTGGCTGTTGATTGAGGATCTGGATCGCGCTCCGTCCGAAGTTATTGGCCTCATTCTTCCAATCATAGAGAGGGGAGAGTTGACAATAGCTAGTCGGAGAGAACGTATCAAGTGTGCAGAGGGCTTCAAAATCATCGCAACCATGAAATCCTCTTACAATGTCGCCGGAGAGGAAATTGCCCCGAATACGTCTATGCTTGGAAGTCGGTTGTGGCAAAGAGTTCATGTTTCATCCCTCCCCGTGGATGAGATGCGCGATGTCATCCTGCAAAAGTTCCCTCTCCTTGAGTCTCGCGTGCCAGTAATCATGGATGTTTATGGAGGGGTATGCTCTGCATTTCACGGAAGCCTGGCGATCAAGGGATCTCAAGGTCGGACACCCGGTTTCCGCGACTTGATCAAGCTTTGCAATCGATTGCATAGGCGGTTGCAACGCATGGGTGCGAAGACCGGCTTTGAGCCTACCCCGGAAGGCGTCGAAGATGAGATCCTACTGGATGTCGTGGATATCTTTCTCAAGTATCTTCCTGAAAGATCAATGCAGGGTTCTCTCGCATCCGTCGTATCCGAGGCACTTCAGATCTCGCCCCAGCGTGCCCAATTCTGTCTCAATGAACGGACACCCAGTTACACGGACAAGAACAACTCTCTTGTGCTTGGTCGTGAAACCCTCCAGAAGATCAAGGTCCCAAGTGGTTCGGCAATGAAGCTTGCGGCAGCAGCATCTCGTTTTGCTTCCACAAGATCAGCCCTGGCGATCATGGAGCAAGTCGCCGCTTCGGTGCAGATGGCAGAACCGGTCTTGCTTGTTGGAGAGACGGGTATTGGAAAGACCACTGTCATTCAACAACTCGCCACATTGATGCGACAGAAGCTCACGGTTGTCAACTTGTCTCAACAGAGTGAGAGTACGGATTTGCTCGGAGGTTTCAAACCTGTCAGCATTCGTACAATGGCCGTACCTATGCTTGATGAGTTCACCCAACTGTTTGAGCTCACATTTTCCGCCAAAAAGAACCAGAAATTCCTTGCTTCTGTTTCAAAATGTGTTCCTTCGAACAATTGGGTGCGACTTGTTAATTTATGGCACGAAGCTGTTCGCTTAGCCAAAGGTGTCTTTAACCCGGCGAAGGAGACGGGGAATGGCGATGAGCAACCGGCTAAGAAGCGGAAGCTTGACTCCCCTAAATATCAATACTTGCGGCAGCGATGGGAAGGGTTTGAGTCTCAACTCGCGGACTTCGAGGCTCAGGTTTCACAGGGTGATGCCAAATTCGCCTTTGCCTTTGTCCAAGGCAAGATCGTGAGAGCACTGAGGAATGGCGAATGGGTTCTTCTGGATGAAGTCAACTTGGCTTCCCCCGACACCCTCGAGAATATTGCCAGTCTGCTTCATCATGGCAGTGAAGGCTCCCCATCTGTCCTTCTTTCCGAGGCCGGTGATGTCGAGAGAGTATTTGGACATCCTGACTTCCGCATTTTCGGCGCTATGAACCCTGCAACGGATGCAGGAAAAAGGGATTTGCCTCCTGGCTTGCGATCTCGATTCACTGAATTTTACGTGCATTCCCCCGACACCGATTTGAACGACCTCCTGGCTCTCATCGAAAAGTATCTCGGTAACTTGACGTTGAGCGACCAGCGCGCTGCCCCAGACCTCGCACAATTATACATGGAGGTCAAAAAGCTCAGCAACGAGAACAAACTTACTGATGGAGCTGGACAACGACCGCATTTCAGCATTCGAACCCTTGTTCGAGCCCTGATCTATGTCATTGATCACGCTGGCATTTATGGACTGCGCCGCGCAATTTTTGAAGGGTTCAGTATGAGTTTCTTGACTGTTCTCAGCTTAGAGTCCGAGCGATCTCTGGTCCCTCTCGTCGAGGCACACATATTCGGCAACGCAAAGAATGCAAGAGCACTCCTTAATCAAACTCCTAAGCCTCCCCAGGATGGTCACGATTACGTCCAGTTCAAGCATTACTGGATGCGACGTGGTCCTCTGATTCCCGAGGAGCAGCCTCACTACATCATTACTCCGTTCATTGAGAAGAACCTCAAGAACTTAGTTCGAGCAAGCTCCACGCGGCGATTTCCTGTTTTGCTGCAAGGCCCAACGTCTGCAGGAAAGACGAGTATGATTGAGTACCTGGCCAAGGTTTCAGGTAACAAGTTTGTTCGTATCAACAACCACGAACACACCGATTTGCAGGAGTATCTGGGTTCCTACATTTCTACTGACGATGGAAGCCTGCGTTACCAGGAGGGTGTCCTGGTAGAGGCCTTGCGCAATGGCTATTGGATTGTTCTTGATGAGCTTAACCTGGCGCCCTCCGACGTGCTTGAGGCAATGAATCGACTATTGGACGATAACCGAGAGCTATTCATCCCTGAAACCCAGGAGGTTGTCCACCCTCATCCCAACTTCATGCTGTTTGCCACACAAAATCCTGCTGGTCTTTATGGTGGCCGTAAAGTTCTCTCTCGTGCGTTCAGGAATCGTTTCCTCGAATTGCATTTCGACGATATTCCGGAGAGCGAGCTGGAGTACATCCTGAAAGAACGGTCTCAGATTGCACCCTCTTTCTGCACAAGGATTGTTTCGGTCTACCGCAAGCTCTCCTTACTGCGCCAATCCAATCGACTCTTCGAGCAGAAGAATAGTTTTGCCACACTTCGTGATCTCTTCCGATGGGCCCTCCGTGATGCTGATGACCGCGAGCAATTAGCAGTGAACGGTTTCATGCTCCTCGCTGAGCGTGTACGAAACCCCCAGGAGAAGGCTGCTGTCAAGGCTGTTATCGAAGAAGTTATGAAAGTCCGCCTGGATGAAGATGTTCTGTACAGTGCCACAGAGCTGGAGAAGAGTGTTCCTGAAATGACTGGGCTGCCAGCCGGTATTGTCTGGACCAAGGCTATGAGACGTCTATTCATTTTGGTCTCCAAAGCACTTAGGAACAACGAGCCAATTCTTCTCGTTGGGGAAACTGGTTGTGGTAAAACCCAACTTTGCCAGGCTGTTGCAGAGGCCTTTGGGAAAGAACTGTTTATTGTGAACGCCCATGTCAATCTGGAGACGGGTGATCTCATTGGCGCTCAACGACCGATTCGAAACCGAGCAGCAATTGAAAAGCAACTCACAGAAGATCTGCGACTCCTTGTTCATGGAAAGCAATCTGAAGCCTCCTTCGATCAGTTGAAACAGGAATTTGCCGCCCTCGATGCGCAGCAGCGACAAGAAAAAGATCAAGATCTATTGCGCAAGGTTGAGAGAAACCTTGTTCGATGCAATGCTCTATTCGAGTGGTCCGATGGTAGCCTGATCACTGCCATGAAGACTGGAGAATTCTTCCTTCTTGATGAAATTTCTCTCGCCGATGATTCTGTCCTCGAGAGACTCAACAGTGTTCTTGAGCCTCATAGGTCAATCCTTCTAGCCGAGAAGGGCCCCGTTGATTCCATGGTTGTGGCCGATGGTGGTTTCCAGTTCCTGTCCACCATGAACCCAGGTGGTGATTACGGCAAACGGGAGCTTTCGGCCGCTCTTCGTAACCGTATGACTGAGATATGGGCACCCCAACTCTCGGAAGATGAAGATATTCTCCCCATTCTCCAAATGCGGTTGAGCCTCAAGCAAGAGCAAGTCGCTCGGGCAATGCTGCAGTTCGCAAAATGGTTCAAAACTACTTTCCAAAACACCTCAACCACTTCCCTTTCACTCCGCGATCTCCTCGCCTGGGTCGACTTCGTGAACACATGCCAAACTGCGGACCCGTTGTTTGCCATCATTCAAGGTGCAGCTATGGTCTTTGTCGATACACTTGGTGCCAACCCAGCCGCGATGCTTGCCATCTCTCTTGACAATCTAGACGGCAATCGCCAGAGATGTCTCGACAAGCTGAGCGATTTGTTCAGTGCCGATGCTTCCAAGATCTACTGGGCATCCTCGAATGTCACTCTCGAGCCGGGATTCCTGCGAGTAGGACCATTCTCTCTGCCCACCACAGGGGACACAGAACCCGACCCGCAATTCACCATGGATGCTCCGACAACCATCGCCAATTCCGTTCGCATCGCTCGTGGCTTGCAGTCGTCCAAACCGATCCTTATGGAGGGTAGCCCCGGTGTCGGCAAAACTACGCTTGTAACGGCGCTCGCAAGGGCACTTGGAAAGCCCCTCACTCGAATTAATCTCTCGGAGCAGACCGATCTTACCGATTTGTTCGGATCTGACGTCCCGGTAGAGGGCGGGGATGTTGGTCAGTTTACCTGGCGTGATGCTCCGTTCCTTCGAGCAATGCAGCGTGGTGACTGGGTGCTGTTGGATGAAATGAATCTGGCCTCCCAATCCGTTCTTGAAGGTCTCAACTCTTGTTTGGATCACCGTCAACAAGTTTATATCGCCGAACTTGACCAAACGTTCAAGCGTCACCCCAACTTTGTCCTTTTCGCTGCGCAGAACCCGCATCACCAAGGTGGCGGTAGAAAGGGTCTTCCTGCATCTTTCGTCAATCGTTTTACTGTTGTCTATGCGGACAGTTTCACCGACGCAGACTTGAAGAGAATCTGTGCCAAGCTGTTCCCTGGCAGTCCTACTATCCAGACAGAGAGGCTAGTTGATTTCATCTCTAGGTTGAATCAAGCCATCGTAACAGAGCGCCGACTTGGAGCTGTTGGTGGACCATGGGAGGTGAACTTGCGTGATATTCAACGATGGCTTCAGTTGGCGGACCGGGGCGATTTGCAGATTCCCACCAAGCATTTCCTGGACGTTGTTATCAGTCAAAGATTCAGAAGTGAAGAGGATCGAGCAGTGGTCTCACAGATCTATGACCGCATCTTTACGGACTCTGATGTCGGCCAAAAGAGCTACTACCACAACCTTACGCCTGAGTACTTGCAGGTAGGTTTGGGAGTCTTGACCCGTGACCCTCTCCTGCAACGCTCGGTTGAAACACATATGAAGGTTCTTCCGAAGGATCTTCACATCCTTGAATCGCTCATCCTGTGTATCGACAATTCTTGGCCCAGCATTTTAGTCGGTGCTGCAGGTTGTGGTAAAACTACGTTGATCAGGAAACTCGCCGCTGTCAATGGTGCGAATCTTGAGGAGCTCGCGCTTAGCGCCGACACCGACACCATGGACCTGATTGGTGGTTTTGAGCAAATCGATCATCGGAGAGAAGTTTCATCATTTGTTCACGACGTTGAGATTTTCCTGCGCCATCAGATAATCCACTCTTTTGCGTCGGGGGATGTATCTGATGCTGTGGCCTCAGCCCTTTGGATTTGCCAGCACTTCCAGAGCTCGGAAACCTCGCTTGAAACCGTGATCTCCTCTCTTAGTGAACTCTGCCAGTCCTACGAGGACCCGACTCTGCGAGAGTTCCTGGCTAGGGCTCAGAAGCTGTGGGACACTATTCGCCAGACCGACAACATGAAGGTTGGATTTGAATGGACAGAGGGCGTTCTGACGCGGGCTGTTCAAAATGGATCCTGGGTGGTCCTTGACAATGCCAACCTCTGCAATCCATCTGTCCTGGACAGACTGAATTCCCTGACTGAACCAAATGGCACCCTCATTCTTAATGAACAGCGAACTGAGGATGGATCAGCTCGAATCATCACCCCCCACCCCAACTTCCGTCTTTTCTTGACCATGGATCCCCGGAATGGTGAGCTCTCTCGTGCTATGCGAAACAGATGTGTTGAGATCTGTTTCATGTCAAGCGAGGTTCAGGATATCCCTGCCACACTTGGACCCTCCTACACTTGCGAATCCTCGCTCTACCGACTTCGGAACATATGGGATTTAGAAGCTGCAGCATCGTCCACAAATCTTCAGGACTACGTCGAAGTCTGTCTGGATCATCTCTCGCCGGTAGACCTGTTCTATCTCCAGAAGTCACCTGGCACCTACTTACCTAGCTATCCCGATGCTGAAGTGAAGCAACTTGTCCAAAATGCTCTGCAGCGTCGTTCATCTGCACTTCAAGAAAATGAACAGTGGAAGCCCATCAATGCTATTACCGGGGAAATCATCATGAGTGGAGCCTCTTTGAGTCTACAAGGATCACGGCAGCCAGTTCACCCGCTCGTCAATGAACCGCTTCTGTCGGTCACAGGAGGCAGTGGTTACCGTTCCGACATTGTCATTCTCGCCTACCTGGAGGAATTCAGGCTTGACATTCATCGTCTTCGACAAAAGTTGGTCCAAGCCAACGAATCTGGGCTGCGACTTAAGCCAAGTGAAATGACGCGGCTGGAGCGATCATTAGCATCAACCCGAATTCAGTCCTTGATGAAAGACCCAACGCAACCCGTTGGCTTCTTCCTGTCTGAATGCGGCCAGGCCATGTATGATTATATTCAGTCTCTGGATGAGACTAGCCTCCGATCTCCCGAGATTGTAGCCGCTCTTCGGACAATCATCTGCTTGTGCTGGGACATTTACCGAGCGACAAATGTCAGCCAAGTCGACGAGGGGGAATTCCAAGTTTACCTGGAGATTGGCCGGAAGGTCTGCGCATCGTTGCTCAATTCATCACCAGCGTTGAGGCCATTGGAAAGCGCTCTTTCACGTGCACTTACTCAATTCCAAGCCGGTTGGGCGTTGACCACTGGCCTGAGCATGCAAATGATCTGGGATTCGTGGCGACACATCACCCCCTCCACCCAAGAGCAGCTGAATTCTTTGATTGAGCTAGAGACCACCGTCTCCGAATTTACATCTCTCGCCTTGCAGACACGCGTGGAATTATCTCAACTGAGCCACGTTTGGGATTCGTTGGTCAACGCCCAGCGATTCATTCTTCGGGATGGCGCTGATGGAAATGCTCTTGTCCAGAGTATTAAGCAGACCGTGGCTGAGCTTGGTCAGGCTGTCCGACGTTCTGACTCTGCCCAATACCCGTACTTCTCTGAAGAATTTGAGGCTCTGTGTCAATATCATGACATTTCATCTGGCGTTGGCCAAAGCGACGGAGCTATTAAGTCTGTTGTGCCGTTGCTTGCTGGTCGTCCTGCCCGCTCGCTTGATGCTTCGGCCTCCCAAAGTCAAGTTCCGGAACTCCTTCAGAGAATCGCATCATTCTCGGGTGCTGCGAAGGACTCGAGCTCCCCACTAGCGATTGGAGGTATTTTGTCGTTGTCCTTGCTGGAAAGATTGGCATCGGTTGGTGTTACGACCTTGGGCCAGATGGACATTCTTCAGGCCGAGAAGCAGGTGCTTACCAAGGCTCTTTCTCTGAGTAGTCGACAAATTGCCATGGATCAGTCTGACAGCCTAAGACGCGCCCTTGCCGCGCTCACAGTGCAGTTGGTCGCTTGTCATAGAGAGCTTTTCAAGCCTCAATGCGCCGAAGACCTTATTTCGGTCCTGCAGGCCATCGAAGCAGGAAAATCGGTGGAGACGGGCTCTTCCATTTCAATTAGTCTTGATGAAAGCGTCGGAGCTGGCCATTTCTTCAAAATGTTTGCCGAAAATGCCCTGCCGGCTCTCATTCGCTCGATGACACTGGCTTCTCCAAGTGACGGGGACGGCATCCGTTCTACCGGTCTTGCAGCAGTTCAACTGGCAGTGATTCTTCTCCGGCTCTTCGTGCCAGACAAGGCCTTTGATCCCTCCCTTGGCTTAGTTGTCCAACGTACACGCCATTATCAACGCTTGGATGAAATTAGTGCCAAATCGAATGCCATTCTTTCCTTTGAGGGTTCCTTCTCAGGTCAGCCTTCAAACCTGCGCTCCGTTCTGTTGCAAGAAGAAATCCTGGAATTGGGCTCTGCTCCCCCTCCTTCATCCGTCACTCGTCCTCAGCAATCCGAGCTCGGCCTTTTGCACGGCGAATTCACGAACTTGATCAATTCCGTTCTCAATCGGGACCCAGACCAAATGATAGTATCTGCGGAGATGGCATCCAAGTCCCAGGAAATGATTCAGCTCATGCGCGATAACATCCGACAGCTCAGCAGCCGCCTCAGTTCGTACTACAGATCCTACGATGATATTACGGTGCCAGTGGTCCGCTTCCTTCAGCTTCTTGATATCGGTCTGTTCTTGGGCTCTAAGCAGACCGGTACGACCGGTGAGGCTCTCGACATCCAGTCTTTGAGCAAGCGTACACCATTCTTGGGAGGCTCAATTCACCCAGTTCTCTCAGGACACCACTAGCCAGCCTTCGAGTCCGACCAACCTGGTTGAAATGCGACTCCATGAGCTATCCGCTCTTTGGGCGGCCAAGGATGCGGATCCATCTGTTCTTGACCTCAAGTCAGGACGTGACACAATTCGCCATGTCTTCGCTGATTTCCATCATCTGTGGAAGACCAAGCTCAGAGAGGACCAGGAGAAGGAAGCCGAAAAGTCCGAACTATACCGCTTCAAAGGATCATGGGAGGATGAGGAAGAAGTCAATGAAGCCGAACTGAATGAGCTCTTCCCTACTTACGAGGAAGAGAATCTCCCCAATGCTGATGAGGTTGGCCGCATTGATCCTAGAATGATTGCTGTCCGCCTTGCCTCCCTTCATGCCAGGATTGTGGGTAATCAGCGTACCGATCAAGCACTTCCTACCTTTGTCAAACAGTCTGGTCGCCTGTTGGGAACAATCTGGTCTGGCATCAAAGGTCACTTCTCGCCATTGCCACCTCAACACCATCTTTCTCCGGTTTTCTTGCTTCTTGACGAGGTTGTTGGCGAAGACACTCAAGATCGGCAGAAGAATTACAACTTCTACACCGACTCCAACATTGCTGAAGCCAGAAAGCTCGTGACGCTCACTCTTTCGGTTCAAGCTCGTTTTGTCCAGATTCAAACTGTATGGCCGGAGCATGCTGTTCTTCATGACGTTATCACCTGCTGCTCGGAGATCCTTCAATTCAAGCATATCGAGCCCGTCGCCAAGTTCATCACCAAGGTTGAGAAGCTTTACTCCCTGGTTCATGAATGGCAAGTGGTGGCCAGCAGGGAGTATTCCGCTGCTCCTCTTTATGACGAGCTTACAAACCTGATCGTTGGTTGGCGTCGCCTTGAGCTCTCAACATGGGCGAAGCTTCTGGATCTGGAGAAGGAGCGGTGTGTTGACGATGTCAGTGCTTGGTGGTTCGTCGCCTATGAAGCACTCTTCGCTGTGCCTATTCAGATGGCCGAATCCGGGGAGCAAGACATGAACGAGCACATCCAAGGTGTCATTTCCACCCTGGAACAGTTCTTCAACTCCACCACACTGGGCCAGTTCAGCCGCCGCCTCCAGCTTGTCACTGATTTCCAAGCTCTTCTTACCATCTTCGCTAAAGATTATGATAGCCTGACACCGCTTGTCTCCGCTCTTAACAACTTCCTGTCTCATTACCGACCATTTGAGCCCTCGGTGGACAAGGCCCTGCAGGAGAAGAGGTCGGCTTTGGAGAAAGATATCAAGGAGCAGATTCAGCTAGCAAGTTGGAAGGATACCAATACTGTTGCTTTGAAGGAGAGCGCCAGAAGGTCCCATGTCAAGTTGTTCAAACTGGTTCGCAAATACCGCGCGGCTCTCGGGCAATCTGTCCAGCCAATTCTTGAACAGGGTGTTCCCGATTCTGGAGAGAGCGGTCTCTCTAGAATGGAAGAGAATGCTTTGTCAACAGTTGTCATCCCCGAGGCATTGTCGGCTTGCCAGATGAGCAAGGAGCTGTGGTCATCGAGAGCTCTCCGATTCCAAAACCCGGATGGCACAGCTCGCAACATGATGAATCTGTATTCGTCCATTCCATCCGAGTTTGACATTGCTAAGGACCTTGACGGATTCATTGTATCTGTCATCGAGACCATGGATGAGTTCAAATCGTCGACGCCGAAAACTTTGACCGAAGACAACAAGGATGACGTCCAGCATCTTAAGGTGCAGAAGCGTCGTCTGTACGCTGATACGTTGAAGCGTCTCTTCGAAATGGGCATTAAACGAAATGCTGGAACAGCCATCATTGAAACCCAGGCAACCATCGCCCAAGTTCTTTCTACGAGTGCTGCCTTCGAAGTGGGCACTACAGCGTCAAGCTCCATCCGAAGTGCCGATTCATACTTCCACCGACTGCTTGATCTTTTGCCCCGCGCCCGTCTGGCATCTCGCAACTATTCTGAAGAGCTTAGCAATGTCGAAGTTTCCAGGAGTATGGGCTCAATTGAGCATCTGCTATTCACCATTCGACGACAGAGAGGTGTCCTCTCCCCTGCAATCTCAAGTCTTGGAGACCTCAAGGTTACTCTGACCAAAATGCAGAATTTGTGGTCAGTTGGTTCGACCTCAATCACCAAGGCCGGTGCTTCTGCTACCGAAGAATTACTGGGTCTTAGCAGAATTGTGGCATGGCTGACGCCAATCCTTGGACTCGCCTCAACTATCATTGAAGTTCATGCCAAGTTCTCAGGTCTCGATTCTTCTGCTATTCTTCAGGAGCTTCGAGCTAAGAAGACGCTCTTTGATGACTTGCGCAACTCCTTCCAGTCTCTTCCCGCGCTTCCATCCGGCATTGCATCCCTATCACAGCAAGAGCTCACCCGGCGAGCGCGGTCCTCGCTTGACCAACTCAATGCCGATTTGAGCCGGTGGGCACATGTTCGCCCGGATCTCACTTTTGCTTTGGACCAGATTACCCCATGGACTCAAGCAAGCAACATTGCTCTCTCGAATGCCAGTGACGCAGGCAGCGTTTCAATTGAAAGCTTTGACAGCAGCCTCATGGCTGCCATTGACAAGATGCTTATTGGTCTTCAACAACTCAAGGATGTGCCTACTGGGATTACCTTCGGCGGTCTGGTCTCAAGGAGTGACGAGTTCTTCTCACGAGCATCAAAGGCTGTTCATCTGAGCGAGATCAACTCGTCTCTGGTGTCAGTCCTTGACAAAATGCAGCACCTGCAAAATAATTCTGCCAAGTCTCTTCCGATTGCCGCTGCCCTGGTGACCAGTATTCTACCCATTGCCAACAGATACTACCTCATCTGCCACGATCTGTGCGATCGATTCATTTCGGTTCATCGCGAGATCTGCAAAACCTCCTACATCTTGACAAAGACCTTTACTCAGGTTGCATCGGAGGGTCTTTGCAGCCCAGCCGAAGCATCACAAGAAGAGGGCAAAGAAGGCAAGATGGAGAGTGGTACTGGTCTTGGTGAAGGTGAGGGTGCAGAAGACATCAGCAAGGATATCGGAGATGATGAAGATCTCTCGGAGCTCGCGCAGCAGCAGAACAAAGAAGACACGAATGAGGAAATGGATGATTCTGCCGACGCTGTGAACATGGACCAGGAAGAACTGGAGGGCGAGTCTGGTGAGCACAAGGAGGAGGAAGATGAGGAAGACAAAGACAAGAGCGGCGATGAAGGAGAAGACGACATTGACGAGGAGGTTGGCAGTGTCGATGGTCTTGATTCTGGTGCCGTTGACGAGAAACTGTGGGACGGTGCCAACGATGAGCAACAAAAGGAGACTGAGAACGAGGAAGGAAAGGGCCAAGAGGAGGCTGATCAGCAAGCAGCCGCCCAGGAGCAAAAGAAGGAGGGCGAAGAAGCCCAGAAAGGGGAAGAGGGAGATGAGGAAGAAGAAGACGATGAAGAGGAGGAGGCTCCTGAGGATGAAGGCGAAGCTGTTGGCCGGGAGGATATGGATGTGACAGATCCTCAGGCCAAGGAAGAGGAGACATTGGATCTCCCCGAGGAAATGCAGCTCGACGGTGATGACAAGGAAATGGGTGACGAAGGGGAAGACGATGATGGCATGGATGATCTCGATGACATGGGCCCTCTTCCCGAAGACGAGCAGAAGGCCGATGAAATGGACGAGCAGCCTGGGAATGAAGATGCGGACATGCCGGATGAGCAAGTCCCTGGCGATGATGAAGAGATGGCTGATGGCGAAGACACCAATGAAGGCGAAGGGAACGCAGAAGAAGAGGAGCAAGAGGAGGCTGGCGGAGAGGATCCCGAAGCTCAACAAGACGAATTCCTTGCTCAGCGTGATGAAAATGAAGAGGCTGGTGAAAATGTTGCTCCTAGCGAAGCAGTCACCGGTGGTCTTGGTGCCGACCAGGACCAGAATGACGACAAGGGTGCCTCAGGAGATGCGCAGCAGGAAAGTGGTGAAAATGACCCGACTGCCAGTGCCGAGCAACAAACCGGTGCTGCCAAAGACAGCGAAGAAAGCAAGCGAAGTCACGATGCTGGCGGTGCCGAGGACTCGGCTCCCAACGATCCTCAAATCCAAGCATTCAAGAAGCTCGGGGACATCCTCGAGGAATGGCACCGTCGCCAGAAGGAGGTGTTGAATCCGTCGCAAGAGGAAGAGGAGTCGCAACCTCTGCCCCAAGATACCGACATGGCGGATGCCGACTTCGAGCACCTCAAGGACGACGATGACCAGGCCGACACCCAAGCTCTTGGACAAGCTAGTGAGGAGCAGGCCAAGGCTCTTGACCAGAACATGGGCGTTGAATCTGAGAACAAGCCTGGAGAGAATGAAGCTCTGCCAGATGTTACAGATGACAACCAAGACACCTTGGATAACCAACTTCAAGATGAAATGGAACTGGATCGAGCCAACCTCCCCACTGATGGCCAATCCGCTGGAGCTTTCATTCCTGGTGACCATACATCTCACGACCATGCAGATGGCGCCCTTGGTGCCGAGGATGTCAATGAGGAGCTGGACGAAGTCGACACGCAGCTCGCAGCTATCCATCTTTCATCTACGCTTCCACCCTTGACACCGGAATCTGAAGCCCGCCGTCTGTGGTCTCGCTACGAATCCGCTACGAACGACCTTTCCTTGTCTCTTACCGAGCAGCTTCGGCTTATTCTCGCTCCCACACTCGCAACCAAGCTTCGCGGCGACTTCCGCACAGGAAAGCGCCTGAACATCAAACGTATCATCCCGTACATCGCCTCCCAGTACAAACGGGACAAGATTTGGATGCGTCGGTCCATTCCCTCCAAGCGCAACTACCAAATCATGCTCGCCGTGGACGACAGCAAGTCCATGCTTGAAAGCGGTAGTGGTCAACTCGCCTTCGAGACGCTGGCCCTAGTTGCTAAAAGTCTGAGCATGCTCGAGGTAGGAGACCTTTGTGTCCTCGGATTCGGCGACGAAGATCACGTCCGTGTCGCACACGAGTTTGGCAAGCCGTTCTCCTCCGAGGCCGGCATGCAAGTCTTCCAGCATTTCAGCTACCAGCAGACAGGCACGAACGTGCGCAAACTGATCGCCGACTCAATTGCCTTGTTCCGCGAAGCACGCTGGAAGCGATCTCCTGGTTCTGGCTCCGCAGATCTGTGGCAGCTCGAGTTGATCATCTCCGACGGTATTTGCGAAGATCATGATACTATTCGCCGCCTGGTGCGCCAGGCTCTCGAGGAGCGCATCATGATTGTCTTCGTTATTGTTGATGCTGTCAAGGGCAGCTCTATTCTCGACCTCTCGCAGGCCAGCTTTGAGGCTGATCCTGACTCCGGGGGTGAAATGAAGTTGAAGATGAAACGCTACCTTGAAGGCTTCCCCTTCCCCTACTACCTTGTTGTTCGTGATGTTCGTGAGTTGCCGGCCGTCCTTGCTACTGCTTTGAAGCAGTGGTTCGCCGAAGTGGTGGATGTCTCTTCATGAGATTATAAAAATTATTGCAAAATTTGGAGTTCTTGTTATTTAGGGGGCGTTGGGACATTTGTATATGATAGATTTTACTAGACATTCTTTGTACATGGACTATACAGTACTCTTCATGTTTAGCTGTTCAGCTTCGTTCAATCATTACTGCGTAGATTCTTAAATGTATCTATCTAATACTCCATAATATCTGAATCTAGGCTGTGTCGATGTCCAGTTCATACGGTGGCCACCAGGCCCCGGTTGATGCAAACAAACACCAAGAAAGAAAAGAAATAGGATGATCCTGGAGTCGAACCCGTGCTATTGATGTTTTATTTTGCCTCGTCTTACTGTTTTGGGACGATTTCCCAACGTCCAGGTATCTTTTGCGCATCCCCGGTTTCCTCGAGGAATTCATACAAGACTCGCGGTAGCTTCACAATAGCCTCCCCAACCACATGATATATAGCTCCTATATAATAAAATGACTAGTCTACAGAGTCATTAACTATAAGAAGAAGAGGAAAACAGAAGGAAAAAGAAGAAACAAAAAAAGTTCCGGCCCAGAGGACGCTCCAACCTGCCTCCGCTTCGCTTTTCTCCCAAGACCGAGGTCCAGATACTTGCGGCAGGGTATCAAGCAGCCAGGTGTTGCCACTAGACTACTCGGGGGATGCGCATACAGTTGTGAAATAAACTTGATGATAACCCTCCTTTCGTTCCTTTTATACTTTTAGCATTAGTACTCTCTACTTCCAAGGTTCCCGTCGCCATATCGTAGCATGACAATGCAACACCTTTGTATTTTGTGATCCTGATGCTCCAGATAGAAATTGGTATTGGTATCTCAAATAGGAATGCTCGATAAACGCCTGCAAGATGCCGTATCTACCATCCATACTTCGAACCCGCCTCCTTCTTGTTTCTCCTGCCTGCGGCAAAGCTCTCCTCCAGCGCTTCCTTTTGCGAGCTTGCTGCGTTGACAAGCTGCTGCAAAGTGTGTTTGCCTGGTGCAATGGCACGGACCGGGTTGTGCTGAATGGCAGCCAATTCGGACTGTGCAAGCGCCTGGTTTGTCGCGTACTCTTTATCCGTATTGAACTCGAGAATGCGAGACTCGGCTGGCGGTGCGTTGCGGCCAAAGAGTTGCCGTCGCTCTGATTTTGAGAGGTTCAAGTCGTTGGCGATGTTATCCAGTGTCGAAGGCTGTGATGATACTGTTGCGGTTGTGGAATGGTCCGGAATAGCGGAGGCGAACTCAGGAGCTGGTGCTGGGCCTGCAGATGGTGTTTCGGATTCGTATACTAAAGGCTCATACGTCCCTGATGACGCGGGGAGATCGTCTGTTCGGCTCGAGTCTTCAGAAGACAGCGAGAAAAGACTGACTTTCGGTTTTGGCGGAGCTGGCGCGGCAGGTGCTTTTGTAGTCGGCTGTGGTGCTGCCGTTTCCGAGGGTTGGGTGATGGGCGCTGGCGCTGAAGGTGTAGGTTGGGGCGTGGTCTTTGTGGTTTTCTTCTTCTTCTGGTTACGCGCGACAGACAATGGTCTGAACATCATGGGGTTCCCCTGCAGTTTGACTTCTCCAATTGGCGTCTTCGTCGCCGGCGCATCGACCGATGTAGTTTGCGACTCCATTCTTCCAACCGCGGGGATGGTATCCTCGTCCCCTTCAACAGCAGCGGCACTAGATGCAAAATCATTTCTCATCTCTGCATCGGCCTCGCGGCTGAAGCCAGGTGTCGCGCCCGTCTTCAGACTGAAGGGCTTGCGAGTCGTGGCGACTGGTGTTTTCTTCTCGGTCTTCTTGGGAGGCGGGAGGAAAGAGTTGAAACCGGAGAAGGCACCGCCACCTCCTACTCGGGCTTTCTTGCGCGGGCCATCCTCACCATCCTGATCGGATGCGTGTTCGGGCTTGATCTCTGGGAGAGCCACGCGGATCTTGCGAGGGTTGCTGCGGTCTACTTGGAAACCAGGGCCGGACTCGGGTTTTTTCGCAGCGGGGGCAACTGGGGTGGTATCAGGCTCGGCATCAGAGCCTTCAGAGTCAGAGTAGGCTACCAGCGCCATGGTGGGTATTGTGGATGTTGGAAAGTTGCGCGGTGACGATATCTAACTTGTTGGTGGCCTGAGTGCCTGAGTGCCTTAGTACTGCCTTAAGGACGTGGGTCCCGCAATATAATTACTAAGCCGCACTGTGCTCATGATGAATCGAGAAACATGTGGAAATCGAAGTAGTTTGAAGAATAGGTAAAGTCAAAGAAAACTAGAACTGCCGATTGGCCGGATGCGAAAGCATCGAGACCGATGATGGTACTTTCATCCGGTTTACTTTTATATATGAGGGCAAGTCACTACTCGTAACGTCATCGGTTACTGGGGGAAGTGATCCGGTTTCTCCGTGGGTTTCACTATCTTAACTATGATATTTCTTGCAGAGAGAGAGGTCTAGCCCTGTGAATTTCGGAATACCTGTAGGTATATTATTTAGTATTCGATATACGCAGAGATGTGGACAAAGAACGACTTGGAACTGGAAATAGGCGATGTGCCATTCAACTCATTCCTTTTTTAATAGTCTCAGGATAAATCATAAACCGTAAACCATTACTCTTATTATCAATTGAAAGAGTAAAAATAGAGAATAAGAATACTTGAACGGTGGAGTAGGTGCACTCAAAGGGGAAGAGGAGCGAGATCAATGCGTCATTTCCCTGCCCCTCCCCACCTTCCTCATCTCCCTCTCTCATGGCCCTCATCCTTCGTCCTCCATGCCGAGCTTAGGAGGTCTGTTAAAGAAACGGCGCAAGGAATCGCAAGACCTCGCGTCGGAGCAAGCCCCCGCTAATTCCTCTAAACCCTCCACCCACCGTGAAAGCGCCTCCATGCAACCCGCCGTGTCGTCACAAGCATCTCCGCACCAGCCCCAGGGGTCCAGGAATGCCGCCAGCATTAACAATATAATAAACTCCCCGTCCAATGCCGGACAGGGTGCGCAGAATGCTCAGCAGACGCCCTCCCAATCTCACCAGGCGCAGGGCCATGGCCACAGCCACGGCCAGGGCCAGCAAAAAGAGCGTACCACGAGGGGCAAATACTCGCAGGACGATTTCTCGCTGCAGCGCACCCTCGGCACTGGTAGCTTCGGCCGTGTCCATCTCGTCCAATCCAAGCACAATCATCGTTTCTATGCCATGAAAGTGTTGAAAAAGGCCCAGGTGGTCAAGATGAAACAGATCGAGCATACCAATGACGAGCGACGCATGCTGAATCGTGTCCGACATCCATTCCTAGTGACTCTGTGGGGAACATGGCAGGACTCGCGAAACCTGTACATGGTGATGGACTTTGTGGAGGGTGGAGAGCTGTTCAGCCTACTACGCAAGTCACAGGTGAGCTTATTATCAGGGTTCGATTCCTTTGTGTGTGTTGTGTTAACCTCCATCCCCCCAGCGATTCCCAAACCCGGTCGCCAAATTCTATGCCGCAGAAGTGACGCTGGCTTTGGAATATCTGCACGCACACCAGATTATCTATCGTGACTTGAAGCCAGAAAATCTTTTACTGGACCGTCATGGCCATTTGAAGATTACAGATTTCGGCTTTGCCAAGGAGGTGCCCGATATCACCTGGACTCTTTGCGGTACACCCGACTATCTTGCTCCCGAAGTGGTGTCATCCAAGGGCTACAACAAGTCTGTCGACTGGTATGTCTTTTTCCTTCCCCGGCCTCTGCTCGTGCCAATTGCCTAATTCTTCCAGGTGGTCCTTGGGAATTCTTATCTTTGAGATGCTGTGCGGATTCACTCCGTTCTGGGATAGCGGATCTCCCGTGAAAATCTACGAGAATATTTTGCGAGGCAAGGTCAAGTACCCGCCCTACCTGCACGACGATGCGGTCGATTTGCTCTCCCAGTTGATCACCGCCGACCTCACCAAGCGTTTGGGTAACCTGCACGGCGGCCCCGAAGATGTCAAGAACCACGCCTGGTTTGCCGAAGTCACCTGGGACCGTCTGGCCCGCAAGGACATTGATGCCCCCTATATTCCACCCATTCGCGGTGGCCAGGGCGATGCAAGCCAATACGACAAGTATCCGGAAGAGACGGAGCACTATGGCCAGGAGGGCGAAGATGCGTAAGTTCCCATCCTTCTCATCTTCAGCTTGACTCCAGACTAACAGTTCTAGATATGGCCACCTTTTCCCTGACTTCTAATCGTGTCTGTATGATTTATGACGAGATGAAAACCCGCACGGGTTTGGGATTTGGCACCGACGGTGCTAGCAGGGAGTGGCTCAAAAACCGCGAGGATATATCGGAAGTCTACCCATCTTGGGTCGTATATTAAAGCAACTGGAATCGAGTTTTTCTTTTTTTTTTTTTTCCGTCTCGATTTACAGGGATGTTTCTATAATGGGATCTCAAGTCTCCAAATCAAAGAATCACGCCCATAATGTACATGGGCTCAAAGGCCGCCAATATTCGTACAGATCTTGCTTCGACCCATCTTCTATTTCCCTCCTTTATCTGCGCCTTTCGTGTGTCAATTGGACTTAAGGAGAGCCAGTGCCCAGGCCCACCAGGGCAGAGGCATCGCCTCCCATCTTCTTGCTCTCTTGAGTGACACGGTTGATGTAGGTGCGGCTGGTGACGTTCCACATGGCGATGTACTTCTCCATGCAACTGGACAGGCAGCCATTCTCCGTGGCCGAGAGGGAGGAACCGGGGGCGGGAACGCAGGCGTCGTAGCAGTGCTCGTTGATTTTCTAGACGCGAATTAGCGGAGATACTGCGCAGGGGAGAAAGAATGACGTACTCCGATCAGAGCGCGGGCGTTGTTCATGGCCGCCTCCTGCTGCAGCTGCTGCACGAGGGATGCCTTGATGTCCTGAGAGGACTTGGAGGGGGCGGAGGGAGAGGAGCCAAATAGTGCCATGGTGAAATGTGGTAGGTTGTGATGTTGAGATAAAGTGGAAGTTGATGAACGAATTCAAGTGAGAAGCTTCCGTTGTGGCTGGTGAACCTGCGCCACACCTGATGTGGACACCTTACAATGCGCATCTACAACAACACTCAACATCTCATACTCTTTCTACTTCTATCTCCTTCGCTCCCTCTATTTCCCTTCTCTAAACCTCCTCTTCTCTTGGGTTCTTGGGTTCTCGGGTCCTGGTGACACCGTTAAACCTCCCCCTCCCCTTCTATCCCAACCTCGGTCTCTCCTTGTGCAGCCCATTGGCCTCCAATTCGGCCTTCCAACATGCGTCTTCCCGCCATTTCTTCTCTTCTCTGCCTTCTAGGCTTGGCCTCGGTGCCTGTCGCTGCATATGAAGGTGACCAAGATATCAAAGCTATCCCGGTAGGTCATTGTTTATTGACACCATATGCGCAACCGAGGTGCTGATTGCAATCGCCGTATAGCTTCGAACCCACAGTCTCAATCCGGTATGAGTCTCCCGGCTTAGTGCAGCTTGTCTACGATGCTCAACCCGAGCTTCTGGCTTTTTCCATCTCGAACACGCCCTTGTTAACGCTCGCGACAGCCATACCTCGATTCGGACTTCCAAAGCCGCTGGTTCGACTACGGAGGGGATACAATCATCCGGGCTGATAAGTGAGACTATCTCTGCTTATTCAAAAAGGCATGTAAAGCTGACAAGTGTGTTTGCCAGATACATTCGTCTCACAGCCGACCGACCTTCGCAGCAAGGATGGATCTTCTCTCGCGTACCTCTGACCGCGACCAATTGGCAGGTAAGAAGCGATATCAGCTATAAATTATATTCATCAAGCTCACGGACCTCAGATTGAGCTGGAATTCAAAATTCATGGCGAGGGCAACTTGCACGGCGATGGCTTCGCAATGTGGCTCACCAAGCAGCGCGCCACACAGGGCCCTGTCTTCGGCTCTACGGATCGATTCGAGGGTCTCGGAATCTTCGTCGACACTTACAAGAATAATCGCCCGGGCGTGTCGTTCCCCTACGTCATGGCCATGATGGGTGATGGGCAGACTACCTACGATCAAGCGCACGACGGCAAGGCTAACGAGCTGGCAGGATGCTCAGTAGGTTTACTCCGAATGCTCCCCCTGATTGGAACTTGCAACTAATACGTTTTTAGGCTCGTGGGATTCGCGGCGCTCCTGTCCCTACTAAGTTGCGTCTGACTTACTTCCAGGACAAGTCCCTCACTCTGGACCTTCAGTACAAGACCGAGGACTCGTGGACCAACTGCTTTACCCTCAATGCGGACGAGACCAACATCGCCATCCCCTCCGTCGCTTACCTGGGTCTCTCCGCCGAGACCGGCGAGCTGAGCGACAACCATGATATCATCTCCCTCAAGGCCGAGAACTTATACTCGTTGAACCGTAACGCCGGCAGCCGAGGCTCGGACAGCTCTCGCCGGGGCCGTGGCAGCACCGGCAAGTCTACCAAGGAATCGGGCAGCTGGTCATGGTTCCTTTTCAAGGTTGTCTTGTTCTTCGGTGCAGTCGTGGGCAGTTACTTCGGCTACACGATCTACCGTACCAAGGCGCGGTCGTCGCGCTTCTAAGCGGAGCTTGTACCATTAAAAGCGAAAAATTCCCATATCAGATTTGACATTGGTACTCCGGTTTCGTTGAATGTTTTGGTCTTGCATAGCCTTTGAATGCGTGCGGTTATTTGCGTTGGTTCCAGCTTTTTTATAAATTTTTGAAATGAATCCAGTCATGATAAGCTTATCGTTTGTACAGTGTACAGAATATGAAGTATAAAGGGTATCGTAAACGCCA
The DNA here is from genome assembly GCA_036712075.1 of Penicillium sp. DT28. Classification (NCBI taxonomy): domain Eukaryota; kingdom Fungi; phylum Ascomycota; class Eurotiomycetes; order Eurotiales; family Aspergillaceae; genus Penicillium; species Penicillium sp. DT28. Next base: position 937,767 of record JAZHLO010000002.1, read on the forward strand.
ACCAAATGCAACACCAGTAGACCAGACCCAATCGAGACCATCAACGCCGCTCTTCATTCCACATGCGATCAATGATCTGAAACACCTCCGTAACACTCCTCATCATCGCCTCATCAATCCCCAAAGCACCATACCGATGCTGCATCTTATCCGGATGCCATCTTACCCGCTCCACCTTAAGCGTGGCAATAAGATCGCCCCCAGGGACATGGCGCATAAACTCCCTCACAGCGTCAGGATTGACATCACGCCGCTTCCCCGATTCAACAGGCCAGAAGAGTAAATTCCTCAACTTGGCCTCAGTACCCGGCTCACTGATGACCTTGGCTATCTCCTCCCAACTAGCCAAATACTCCTTCCAAGCGCCCTCCCACACTTTCCTCTTCTTCCGCTCTGCTCCCCGGCGCAAACTATCCTCCATAGCCTGCTCAAAGGCCCGGCGCTCATTCTCTCGCCCACGGCCCTGCTCCTCACGCATCTTGGCTTTGCGCTCTGCTCGAAGCCGCTCTTGTTCTTCTAGCATGCCTTCGCGCGTGCGTTCCCACATTCGCGCGCGCACATAGGCGGCGTATTCCTCGTCGTCCATGCGCTCTAGTTCCCCGTCGGGTCCTGGGACTTGCGGGACAGCGTAGGTGTGGATAGGTTGGCCGTAGACACCTTGCCAATAGGCGGCGCCTTCGTCGTCGCATAGTGCGTCGAAGAGGGATTCGCGGAATGCAGCGCTGGGCGAGATCGGTGGGTTGGTCTCATCGTGTGGTTCTGGGCTGTGACGCTTGTGCCGTTTAGAGGAGCGCTCACTGTGTCGGTGGCTGTGTCTTTTGTGGTGCCGGGATGAGTGTGAGTGTCGGGAGTGGCTGTCTTTATCGCGGGATGAGTGGCTTTTGAAGCGGAAGCGGCCTTTGCTTCGACTTGGGTGTTTATATTCGTCTTTTGATTCTCGTAGCTCGGGTGGACAGTCTCCACCATCTGAATGGGGTTCCATGCTCGAGGAGAGATCTATGCCATGACGAGGTAATGGAAGGTGAAGATGAAGATGAAGATGAAGGTGGGAAGCAGGTGCGACTTAGTCAGGCCTTATCTCTTATCGCTCATCATGCGCTTATCTCTTATCAGTTGATCTATACATCTCTTCGCTTTTTCACTTCTCTAAAGACTGCTTTTATAACATTGAGAAGTCAAGTCAAGATGTACATCAAATTGATTGCAGCCAGAGATACACAACGCCAGACCCGTTTTCCCTAATTTGCTCCTTGGCGCATCCCTATGCGGACCAGAACCAGAACCATAACGTCACAAATCAAATGCGATAATGCACCATATTCTTCTTAATCTCGTCCACAATCTCAATCGCCTCCAGCGTATTCCGCGCTTCAAAGTCGTACCGTTTCTGCTCTGTGGCATCATTGCCGCGCAGAACAACGACTCGGAAGCTCTTCGGGTGCCGTCGACTGACCTTGCAGCCCACCACGTCGTTGAAGTTGATGGAGCGGGTTTTCGTGTCGGAGGCAGTCTTGCCTGTTTCTCCCGGCACAATGTGCATATAGTCATTGTCAAAGGTCAAAATGCGGTGATTCGAGGCCGTAAATGACATGGGTTGTTTCCGGAACACGTGGTAGCGTCGGTAGTAGCCACCAATAAGGTCTTGCTTCTGGGAGGATGAAGGGAGCATGCGTTGGGCGCTCTTCTTGCTCTTCTTGCCTTTATCCACTGTCGTCGGATTGCTGTTGTCGACTTGCAAGGGTGCGTTGGGTGAAGAACTGCCCGGGGAGCCACCAAGGGAAAGTGGCCCTGCACCGAAGCGACGGCGCACAAGGTCAAGCTCGATGATATTGCCCAAAGCCTCCACGGTACGGTCCAGGGGTGCAATGGTATTCGACCCCATCACCTTGAGTAAATAGTTACCCTTATCCAGACCCCAGCGCTTGCACACAGAATCTAGAATTTCTGCGATATAGCTGTCGGAAGTCGTGTTCAGGGTCATGACATGTGCCGAGCCTTCCAGGTTGATGAATCGGATCTTCAAAGTCTTGGATACACCCATGCGAGGAGTAGCATGTGAGATTGGGATCGCCGGTCGATCCGCAGGGGTCAAAGAGGTGTCATTCAGAGCCGAGGAGAATGGTTGACCTAGAATAGGGTTGAAACGAGGACCCGGTGGCTTCGCCGGTGGTCCAGCTTGCACACCTGGAGACACAAGGTTGGCTGTCGGTTCGCTTTCGTCAGATCCAAAACTGCTGCTGAATTGTGGGTATAGGCGCTCATTCTCGTCAAACTCCGCATCGGATGCTTCTACAAGTGCAAACTCATCGTATGGCTTGCCTCGTGAGCGACCTCGTGCCTTTGCAGCTTGGTTATTGTTCGAAGTGAAATCGGTCATCGGGAGATTCCGCCCAAGTGCAGGGAAATCATATTCGACCTCCCCATCGTCGACCATCCGAAGCGACCATCGATTCACGGTCAATTTTTCGCGTTCAATAGTCGGGCCACGGTGGTCTTCGGAGTACTTCCAGAGCGCAAGGCCAATGGTTTCAGCAACTGTTACCTGTCCAGGCAGCTCTCTTAGCTTAGATTCGCGCACGAGCGGCATATCCAGCGGTTCTTCAGGATCCGATGAAAAGGGAACGTAGATCTTCAGGTACAATGCATCCTCCTGTCCTTTCCCTGAGAGCACCATGAATTTCTCTACCGGGTTACTTGGGGCACGTTTGCGGGATTTCAGTTGGCTGGTCAACAGGCTAACCGGCTGTACTGTGCTGATAGGCCGCGGAGGTGGAAGATCGTGTAATTCAGGAGCCGGAATCCTTGATTTGCGGGGAGAAGAAGTTTGACTCGGTCCAGTTCCCGCGGGGAGCTTGTGCATCAAAATCATTGGCGAAGATGCGTCCATGCCTAGACTGCCGTTGATACCCGCCAGGAGTAATGAACCAGAGCCAGCTGTAGCATCGAACTCGGAAGAAAGGGCGGATCCCACCGACTCGGCACCGGAATCTTCATCCTCCTCGTGCAAGTCTTCCAGGGCAATGCTCTCTGCTCCACGGCTGCCGGTCCTCTCTCGTCGCCTACGTGGACGCTCAGCCACTTGATCCATCGTAGAGAACTGGACTTGGCCCTGTCTGTAGCTCTGCGGCTCGACCTCATTGTCTGTCGACAGGTCACTGCTAGTAGTGGTATCTCGGCGAGGTCTTTGTGGTTGTCGCAGCTGCTCTTGCTTTACCCCTGCAGCACCTGCTGACCCCATGCGGTTATGAGTGGCAACATTCTGGGTCGAAGGGGAGGTGATCATGAGCTCCGGACGTTCATGCTGCTCAGAGCGACTTGGAGAGGAATCGGCGCGATCTCGGCGAATGGGCATCTTGGAGAACTTGATCTGATCGACGGTGCTATACGTGAGTTAGACATGATCGGAATGACGCTAGACAGAACTCAGGAACAAACCTATGAATGCTCTCCGTCTCCTCGTCACTCTCATCGCTTAAGTCACTGCTATCATCGTCCTCGTCCGCCTCCCTGTGGCGCTGGACTTCTTGCTGGCGTTCACGCCGACTTTTCTTTTTCCCCGCACGTGCATGGTGTCGTCGTGCTGTAACATCTTGGTGGCTCTTACCAGTGACCATGCCCCCTTCGTCGTCCTCGCCGTCGTCCACGCCGAGACCCTGGAGTTCATCCCGTGCGGCGTTCGCGTCTCGTACAGCTAATCGGTAGTATTGTGAAGATACGGCAGCCGTGGTCGGGATTGGAGGCGAATAGGTACGCTTGGTGTGGCCAGTAGATTGGGTATTGTTGGACACCGCTGACCAGCCCGCGGCGCGGAATCCAGGAGTGTTGAGAACGGCGTTGTTGACATTAATCAGACGGTCACCGATGCCGTCTTTGATGGTTGAAAGGTATGATGATCGTAACTGCCAAATGGTGAAGCTAGACTTCAATTAGTCCCTTGACAGTCACGGTACAGGGTGAAGAGGGGCCAGAGATCAACGCTCAACGTCCGACTTACTCTTCATTGTGAAGGAGAGACATCTTCTCGATCCGGAGAGTACAGCAGACCACAGTCAATGGCGATCGTGTACAGCGGACTTGGTCACCTCAACAGTCTTGTCAGACCGAAAGTGCATACTCAGGGACCTGGGAAGGGCATGTGTGGAAGAGAGGGGAAATGTAGCTACTGCGTATACGTAAACTGGATAAGATGGATAAGACTGGATAAATGTCGGGTGGGGCTTCCCCGGTTGCCGCCTTTATTCTTAGCAATAACATTGCTATCCTCAACCACTGTGGATCAGCCCTTTCATCTTTATATCGCATTTGCCCATTTAACGCCGTATCAGCAGTAGCATCGCGCCTTGAACCAGGTGGAGAATCAGCGACGTGGCCAATTGAAATGTAAACCTGAAGCCTAAACAGGCTTAGTGCACAAGGGACTATGTATCAGTACCCTTGACACCAACCTCCTTTCTCCGATGACTTCGTTATGTACAGCTTGCTCTGCAAATCCACGATGCAGCGGGCAGTTATCTGTTTCCCTGCCGCAAGGGGCTTCACTACGTCTCTACCTTCCATTTCTTTTTTTGACCGAATATCCCGACGGTCTTATCTGAGAGCTCCCATTGTGCTGCATCGAAGAGTTATGTCCTCATCTCAGTGGACCTGCAGACCGAGAGTGTTTCCCAGCTCGGGATTCCAGCTGCTCGAGCAGTCCATTGAGCTTGAGGAGGAGACACTGCCGAACTACCAAGCAGAGAAATACTACCCAGTCAACCAGGGCGAAATATTGAACGATCGGTATCAAACACTTGCCAAAGTTGGATACGGAGTGACCTCTACAGTTTGGCTGGCAAAAGACTTGATGTAGGGTGGATTCTCTCCAGCCCAACCAGACGGTGCGATTCTAATAACATGCTGAGACAGTGCATCAACATATGTTGTTTTGAAACTATACGTGACGGGCCAAAACAGGGACCACGAGCGAGAACTAGACATCTTCAAGCACATCGATCTGGTGGAAACAAATCATCCCGGCAGAAATTTCATTCGCAAACTTCTCGACTATTTCTATATCCAGGGTCCGCATGGACGTCACATCTGTCTTGTTCACGAGCCTCTCGGAACGAGTGCAGATGTTCTGCTGGCGATGTCTCCTGGGCACAAAATGAGTCTTGACGACATGAAGCCTGGTATCCGGCAGTTACTAATCGCATTGGATTTCTTGCACTCGCAGTGTCATATTATCCACACTGGTAATACCTCGTCCGCCTGACGACCTCATTATAGGACTAATGCTGTCACAGATATTCAGCTAAAAAACCTACTACTTCCAGGGCCAGAGAAAAGCTATCTCTCCCGATTCGAGGAAGCTGAGGTTGCAGACCCATCACCTAGGAAAATCCTCCAAGACCGAACAATCTACAAAAGTTTAGGTTTTATTCCAAGAGGTGGGCTGCCGCTCCTCGCTGATTTCGGGGAAGCTCGACTGGGCGACAAAGAGCGCAGTGATGATATCATGCCGAATGTCTATAGAGCTCCTGAAGTGATGTTGAGATCGACTTGGGGCTATAAAGTGGACATATGGAATGTTGCCATGGCCGTGAGTGTGAATATTCCAACTTTTACTTGAGACAGAATGCTAATTCTGGTACATTCAGGCCTGGGACATCGTTTGTCCTCGCACACTTATAAATGGCAAAAATCCAAATGGTGTGTTCGATGACCGAGTCCACATGGCGGAATTGGTTGCCTTGTTAGGCCCTCCGCCACCTGAATTCCGGGAACAGAGACGTCTCAGTTCGGTCTTCTGGGATGAGTCAGGCAACTGGAAGGAAGTAGCCCCAATTCCCGATATCACCCTTGAAAAGCTTGTTGAAAATGTCGAAGGGGAAGACAAAGACGGATTCTTACGTTGGCTTCGGATGGCTTTGCAATGGAATCCCGAGGACCGGCCAACAGCTTTGGAACTCTTATACGATGAGTGGCTGATGAAAGGGTTGTAGGAGTGAAAGGCGAGCAAATAGTGCGTTTGAACAGAGAAGTGTTGCAGTTATATGTCAATATGTCAATATTCAGCAGACAATTGCGACAGAACCACTCCGCAAAGCCATCGATCAATCATTGCTATACACCAACCTCACATACCGAATCCTCGAGAGAGCGATTAAGCAGGTGGAGAGTATCAGACACACAGACCTCTTATCAAACCGATCTGCACCTATCAAAAGAAACAATAGGTTCCATATGCAAGTACATGTTCGATGAGTTCCGCTAGGTGGAGAAACATCCCCGAACGAGCGACGTACACATATTCAGCCAGCCACATAGTGGAGCCAGAAACCCGCTTCTTAGATCCCAACATATTTACACTCATACCCTCGCGAGGAATATCAGATTATTGGTCCACAGAACCATGTCCGGAAGCATAGAGCTGAAAGATCATCGGGGTTACAATAACCACTATCCAATGAAATAGCTTGACGTGTCTATGTATGCACTGTAGGAAGCGGGGCTGTTCTTAACACGTCAGTGAGAAAGATCATCAGTTTGAGGTCTATAAAGGCTATGCTACTCCTCGTTTTGTTTTATTGTCTCTACCTGCAACTGAGGTCTTCAACACCCTGACCGTATTTCATCCTCTATCTTCACCTGATTCCATCACAATGGCCGCTGAAGCTCGATACAACACAACCAAACAAGCATGGCTAGATGCTGCAAAACGCGCTGGTGAAGTTATGGAGGAATCCAAAAAGCGATATGGGCAAGAGAAGGATGCGGGCATAACGGTAGACAGCTGGGAGTCCTGGACTATACAAAACGTAAGTAGATGGATCCTAATACGACTTCAGCATGTTAGCTAACTAATAGCCAAACTTTTAGTACCCGCAGTTTGCCGCTACATGGCAAGACTTCCAGGCGAAGCAGGCCGCTTTCCAGGCGGCTCTGTACGAGTTCGACTCTGCAAAAGCACAGGCCTGGCAAGATGCGTACAACCGAGAGTACAACGAAAAGAACCAAAAGTACCTAGAGGCCGGCCGCGGCGGATCGGGATACTTCATTATCACTCCTGAGGTGTAGCAGAAGTCCCAGGGGCATCTGAAAGCGGCTAAAAGATATGTTGGTCTGAACAGACAGAACAGCCAGTGTCATAGGTAGCAAAGCACACACTCTCTCTGTACATAAGCTGACCACGACAAAAGCATATCAGACCCTACTTAGGTACCCAATCAGAATAATTCTTCATTTCGTACTTGATTAAGGCTGACAAAATGTCTAACGAATGCTTAGCAAGGGCGGCTGATTCCTAACACCAAGTGGATACGGTAGTAGATCCTTAGCTGAAGGATTCCGCTTCTTAGATCCCAACAAACTTACATACGATAGCCTCGCGAGGAATGTCGGATTATTGGTGTATACTAGGATCCACAGAACCATATCCGGACAACGGCATAGAGCTGAAAGATCATCGGAGTTACAATATCCACTCTCGAATAAAATTGACGTGTTTGAAGCGGGGCTGTTCTTCACACGTCATTGAGAAGATCAGAAAGATCAAAATCAATTTGAGGGGCTATAAAGGCCGTACTACCCCTCGTTTACTCATATTCTATTGTCTCTACCTACAACTGAGGTCTTCAACACCCTGACCATATTCATCCTATATCTTCATCTGAAGTCCACCACAATGACCACTCAGTGGGCCGATGCCGAAAGATTATGGAAAGATGCTGCACGATCCGCCCGTATAGCTAGGGAGAATTCCAAAAAGCAATATGCGCGAGCAAATACGTCGGACAGCTGGGAGGACTGGGTCGAGGAAAACGTAGGTGGATCCTAGTACGACTTCAGGATGTTAGCCAACTAATAGCCAAACTTTTAGGACGCTGTGTTCACCCAGACATACAGAGTATATCAGTCGAGGGAGTACGTTCTCACTCGGGAAATGAGGCAATACAACCCTACGAAAGCAGCAGACGGCTGGGGAGCGTACCTCGACGAAAACGAGGGTGCTTATGACCCGCCCGGAAAATACCGCATTATCACTCACAAGGATATCGCTCCTAAGGTGTAACAGAAGTCCTATGGAGCACCTGAACTATTCTTTTAAATCGGCTGAAATATGTGTTGGTCTGAACGGTACAGAACAGCCTCATAGCAAAGCACTCTGTCTCTGTACATAATCTGACCACGACGAAAGCATATCTGACCGGACTAATCAAGAAGCCAATCTCCTAACGTAGCGCCTTCCTCTGTTAACCCAATTCTTCGATTTCGTACTTTATTAGGGCTGACAAGATACCTACAAATAGTTAGTGAGGGCTGCTGATTTCTAACATCAAGTGGATACGGTAGTAAATGCATCCTTAGCTGCTGCCGAAGTTTAGTAAGGTCACTACCTAGGTAATAAGTGAGCTAGAGACACTGACCTATAGTCATGGCACTATTCTCATGGATGTATGTGACCACTTGATGACGAGATAGACTCTGCACCCATCATGTGATCCCTCCTCTTTTTATGATTCTCTCTTTTCTCACCTCTCTCTCTACCTTTCCCCATCTTGGTTCTACACTTCTGGTACTACGAATGATACACCTTTCTGTTCGGTTCTGATATCCGTACCTAAGTGCCCCTCTCCGCCAATCCGGCCAGCGCATGCCTTATATGTCTCTCGTCCACTTATTTCCAATCATCTTGTCAAGTTCATCACCGTCTAGTTGAATCTACCCGCCTCAGTGCGTGAGTATTATTCAACTAACTATGGCAACCCCCCCTGAAACTGACGTTATCTGGTGGAATGCGAAAAATTTCTACATTCAATGTCCATTCTGCCACGAAACCCATCGTCACACCATAGATTGGAAAATACACAATCCGAGAGTTTTGAAGTCTTCACATTGCGGGAACCGGGGAAGTTATCTTTGTTGCTTCCCCATCGATGATGAAGGCGGTGTTGCATATGAAATCGACAAGAGACGAGGACGATATACGAATATTTGTATATCACATGGCAGTGTTAGCGAGAATGAGGATGAGGACGACGACAATGTTGATCGTCTGGCCAGCGAGTTGGCTCAAAAGGCTGTGGTCGCAGCACAGAGAGAAGAAAGATATACGAGGATCTACGAAGACTCGACGGAGGTCGTCACCATCAACCCAGGACACGGCATAGAGCCATTCGAACGGAAAAGAATTCTTGACCCAATCTGGGACTGTGCCAGGGGGAATATACAAGCGGTGCGGGAATACCTAGAGGATTCTGACGAAGCCGAACTTTTTGTCCAAGGGCGAGATTCCGATGGTAACACAAACCTTATCCTCGCAGCAGCTAGGCAGAACTCGGGGATGGTATCGCTTCTCATTGAGCACGGGGCTCAGGTGAACGCTACTAGCAATATTGGAAGGACTGCCCTGATGAAGGCAGCGCTCTCTGGTCGGGTCGACAATGTAAAGGTTCTCCTCAAACACAATGCGGACAAAAATATTCGAGATGACGAAAACCGACTGGCTATTGATTTTGCTCGAGACCATTACAAGAACAAGCAAGAGAAATATGTTCGTGCCAAAGGCGGCCCCATATCCTCAACTAATCGACCAGGCTATATCGAGGATATATTTAGAAAAGACATTGACCGACAGGAAATTGTATGCCTCCTCGGTGGAGAAAACCGAAAGTCGAAGACTGTTTTTGGGAGGCCTCCCCCGTTATCGCTATTGAACTCCTACTCTTTCAAATACTCGCCGATGGAGAACTCGCTTGTCTTACGCGTATTACACCAACCGATCAAAGCATATCCGGTCACCAATGGGCGGAAGACGGTAGCGCAACTGGAACGAGGCTGGAAATACCCTTCCGTTGGCTCTATGAGCGGATGGTCACATTGTTCGGTTCAGGGCCTCATGATCGACGGTCGACAGTGGACGGACGATGTCTTTTACATCTCCGAGATAGTGGGCTATTCTTTGCCTTCCGACAGCAAAGATTGGGGTAAAGCTGGCCAATTCTATGCATCTCACGCAGAAAAGCAGTCGATAGCATACTTCATCGACCGACATGTTTTCCTCCCACGCGATAGGCTCCCGGACTCGAAACTGGAGAAAGAGATTGAGCTGAAAGAGGCTGAGCTTCGGGAATTCTTTTCAAGCAAGGAAACAGGACGCCAGGTGATATCTCTCAGAAAGAGAAAGGAGGCGCTGGAATATCTGCTGCTCATCGGAAGACATGATGAAATCCAGGCACTAGAGTTGCAGCTCAAGTCTGTTGAAAGCTACCTAAATCGGCTAATTCTTAGCCCTCAAGCCAGACCGTTCTTGGAGCTAGAAAGCCAACTGGAGGTTCTAAGTCAGCGACTACGCAGACATACCGATCTGATTGATATGGCTAATGCGCCACCGCCGACTTCATTAACCGAGGCGGTCATATTGATCAGTTCTCCTCCTTGTCCGGACTGCATCATGTGGAAGGACCACGTCAACGAGTCCCTTGGCTTGTCTATACAATACTTTGCGGTGCCTAACTTGTGTTATGGCTATTAGCTTGTGTTATGGCTATTAGCTTGTGTTATGGCTATTAGCTTGTGTTATGGCTATTAGCTTGTGTTATGGCTATTAGCTTGTGTTATGACTATTAGCTTGTGTTATGGCTATTAGCTTGTGTTATGGCTATTAGTTTGTGTTATGGCTATTAGTTTGTGTTATGGCTATTAGTTTGTGTTATGGCTATTAGCTTAGATATTCAAAGGTATTACTTTGCTTACTTACTCTCCAGGGCTGGCGATTCTTGGCCTTGTGGCAGAAAGTTGTCAAAGGTTTGCACAGCTAGAAACAGAACGATATAGTACAGAAAATGCAGTCTAAGCCTTAGCCTTGCCCTTGCCCTTGCGGCCCTTCTTCGGCTTCTCCTCGCTATCATCAATAATATCATCTTCAGTCGCTGCCTTCTTAGTCTTCTTGCCCTTACCAGCAGCCTTCTTCTTCGGCTGACTGACGTATTTATCCTTCTTCAGGTCCAATTCCTCATCATCTTCCTTAGCCTCATCCACAACCTCCTCCTCATCGGATTCTTCAATGGCATCTTCAATGTCGGGCTTCTCCTTAGGTGCTGCCTTGGGTGCCACAACCTGGCTGGCTTTCATGAATGGTAGCGGGTGTGAGCGCTGGTTATAGATACGCGTGAATGCAGCCTTGGTCTGTGTGTCTATTTTGACTCCAGACTGATCCATGGGTCCCAATCCCAGCTCCATAATGGCGTCAAAGTCATCGCGAGTCAGGAAGTAGGAATCCATGAAATCAATGACATCGTCCACACTGTCCTTGCCTTCGTTCATGAGGCGCTGGACTGATCTGTCCCAGACATAAGGCATGTATTGCTGGCGAATTTCATCACGGCTGCCCGAAGTCCGGAGGCGCATGTGGCCTTGGATTTCCTTCACGAAGCGGGACATTTTGCCTGGAAGAAAGAAGAATTAGAATGAAAATGCGGAAATACGACACCAAGTCTTCACTTACCTTGCTTACTGTTCTGGCCAAGCCAGCTGGTGAATTGAGGCCGCTCGCCCATGTTTCCATACTGGAAACTAGCTGGCCGCACAAAGCTGAAGACAGCGTGCGTCGGCATGAGGCTCCACTGCTGCTGCGTGCCATGAATCATACGGTCGACAAGGTCACCGTCGCTAATACTTTCGGCTGCGTTGTCCGCCAGCTCAAGCTGTTTCAGTTTCAACTCTCTGCCGCTTTGGCCTGATGCAAGCGTGGGCTTGGTTCTCAAATAGTTCTCTTGAAGCATCAAGTAGCTGAATTCGTGGTCGTTGAAGTAAAGCTCGATCTTGTCGCTCAAGGTCGAGGTGGAGCTTGGCGAGAACGTCTGTGCACTTAAAATCTTGCTGACAATATCCCACGGCTTCAGGATGATGTGCTTTTCCCACGCCTTGGACATCTGCTTGCCCTTGTCATAATCAAGATTGCCCTGGCCGAGCTTGGCAGCAGACAGCATGTTAATGACTTGCCGGATGTCTGCATGTGTACCCTCAATGAGACTATCCAAGACCGGTGGCGGGATCTTGAGTTTCTCGCGGAAGCAGATCGTGTTCAGTCTCGCCCGAATCTGTTCGACGGTTGGGCGCCTGAAGGGAATGTCAAACGTGACGTGGTCAAAGGGCTTCATCTTGGGCTGTCGTCGCTCGTTGCAGATGAGGATCAACGGGATGTTAGTCTTTTTGGCAATTGCTGCAACTGCTCCAACTCCACCGCGGTCACCGGCTGACATGCCATCGACCTCATCCATAATCAGGACCAGCTTCCTCTTGCTTGGATCGACCTTCTTGCCGCCGCTGGCGAAGTATCCTTGCAGAGATGTCGTGTCGAGGACACCAAGTGTGCTGCTCTCAACGAGCTTTTTGCTTCGCGTATCACTGGCGTTGGTCTCCACAACATCGTATCCTTCCAGGTTGGCCACTAAGTGTGCAGCCGTAGTCTTGCCAATACCCGGAGGACCGTGGATCATGATCGCGCGGTACTGACCCGAGCCATCCTTGCCCCCAACTTTGAATTTGAGCTTGGCACTTCTTTCCCAGTTGCGCAGCCAGGTTTGAATCTTTTCCACGTTGCCCTTGTTGCCACAAATCATGGAATACGAAGTTGGCGCATACTTGGTAGTCCAGAGCTGATCATAGACGGGCGCCGTCTGAGAAGGAGGTGGAGGAGGACCACCAGGAATGGCCTTGTTCGCCCGGGCGATCTGTTTCTGCTTCTCTTCTGCCTTCTTCTTCTCCTCAGCATCAATTTCTGCTGCCATTTGGAGAACCTTCTCTTCCTCGGCTTTTTTCTTTTCCTGGTATTTCTCCGCTGCTTGTCCTGAGCCACCATTGGCAGGCATGCGCCGAATCAACTCGAAAAGTCCATCTTCATTGATTGTCTTGAGTTTGTTCTTCGCGATGGTTTCAAGCTTCTTCGGACCAGCATCATTGCCAAGAACAACATAGCTTGTTTTAGAGCTGGGTGCGCCGGTGCACTTGCCACCATATCGTTTGACAAGCTCCTGGCCTTCTTCACGGCCCAGTGTGTCAAGCACGCCAGTGAAGACAAACGTCAGTCCTGCTAGACAATTCTCAGCGCCTTGAGGTATATCCTTAGTTCCCGAGACAGGAGGAGTACGGGATCTTTGAGCGAAAGGGAATTTCTTGGTCTCCCCGCTCGGGGCAGGGGGTGATGGCGGTCTGACCAAGGGAATGCTGTCGAAAATATCCTGGATCTCCTTGTTTTCGGGTACGGGCTCCTTCTTCTTCTTTGGCGAGGCCTTCTGCTTCTTGGCGGCTGGAGATGCCTTCGCTCGAGCAGGCTTCTTGGTCTTTTTGATATCCTCGTCTTCATCTTCGTCAATAAGGGCTTCCGACTTGCGCTTCCGACCTGGACGTGTGGCTTTGGGGGCAGGCTTGGGTAGGTCCTCCATGACCACATCATCTTCTTCATCATCGACGGCTGTTTGCTTCTTCAGGGGCTTCTTCGATGCTGCAGTAGCGGGTTTGACCGCAAGCACCTCGAAATCATCATCGTCATCGTCGCTGTCTGCTGCTACGTATTCATCATCTCCTCTGCCACGCTTCCTGTATTCCGTTGCGAAGATGTCATCTCCACCGAGGCCTTCATCTTCAACGATGGTCGTAGCTTTGTTCGATGGAGCAGACGTCTTTGCGGGAGCTTCGTCCGTTTTCTTGCCCTTGACGGGCTCAGCTTTGGCTCCTCGCTTCTTGCTGGAGGCAAAGTAGTCTGAGGTCGTCGTGGGTTCACCTTTGACTCCGTCGGATTTCCTGCAAAGCAACGTTGTTAATTACTACCAAGTAGATTCTCAAAGACAAACATACGCCTGAGGCTTGGGTTTCGCTCTGGGAGTAGGTGCCTTTGCAGGGGCGACCTCCTCGTCTTCGTCACTGTCCACAACTTTCCTGCTGCCTATAGAATCATTAGATCCAGAGTGAGATGTAGGAAGGATATCGAGGCCGTACGCTTCTTTCTCGCAGCCGACGGGTCCTTTATCAAGACATAAATGTCAGTAAGAATGGATATTTAAGATTGAGAGCAGGATCCCAGGAAAGACGGCGTGCATTGGAGAATAATAACTTACTTCTTTCTTTGCGGGCTTCACATCGTCACTTTGGCTGGGCTTGCCGCCAAAAAAGCTGCGAATATCAGCCGGCATCCTAAGCGCCACCAATTACTCAGGGTTCAAAGCAAGGACAGAGCACCAGGGCGGTTGGGTGTGGACAAGAAGCTTCACGACCTTCGACTGACGCCTCCAGCTACGGTGACGCGTGATGGGCTGACTAACACACACGATCGGCACGTGACCGTACAATTAGTCCAGATCCGGACTAGCGTCGGATATCTCGAAAAGCGTTGTTTAACCTGCGCAAAGAACCACCGTCGACTTTTGCATCCCTGGTCGCCTTCCTCGGTCACAATGGGTCCCCAGATCAAGATGTTTGCTGGGCCTCTGTCGGCTTGTCCCCGGCCAACATGTGCGACTCCTCCTCTGCCGCCCTAGAGCGACTGCCGCGACTCGAAACTGACAATTGCAATGCAGGTCTGCCCGCATCACTACCTACCTTCTCTCTGGCACGATGCTTCTCGACTACCTCGCCGGCCCTTGACTGGCTCACTCCGAAGTTTGCCGAGAAATCCAAGTCCCCCAAGGGTCGCCCGAAAGTCGCTACTGGTGGATCGACTCGCGGAACAACAGTGGTGTGGGGAGACTTTGGACTCCGCATGAAGGACCATGATCGCCGAATGCCCGCTTCGGCTTTGAGAATTGCAGAGGAGACTATTAAGCGACGATTGAGAGGTATGAATTACAAGCTGTACAAGCGTGTCAGCGCCAACATCGGTGTGTACACCAAGGGCAATGAGCAGCGTATGGGTAAGGGTAAGGGTAAATTCGACTACTGGACTGTGCGACTTCCCGTCAGCCGCATAGTTTTCGAATTGAAGGGTGATTTGCACGAGAAGGTTGCCCGTGAGGCCTTCAGATTGGCCGGTCACAAGTTGCCCGGTATGTTTAATCTCAATTCTGGGTAACGCGGTTGATATTCATTCTTTACAGGTCTCTGGGAATTTGTCAAGAAAGATGACCCTCCCGTCGTTGGAATCACCAAGCTTGGAAACGGCGTCACCCTCGAATCTCTCAAGCGTGCACGCAGAAACCCGCCACTTGGAACCAACGACCTCGACAACCCCCCGCAAAGCACTTCTTCCAGCCCTTCTTCCTCCCAATAAATCCGCCCATCTCGCACGTCATACCGGTTTTCATGTTCTCTCCATCGCTTTTTCCTTTCCCGTGTTGACCTAAGCCCCGACACCGGAGCCGGGCCCATACCCCTGCTGTCTCCTAGTCTTTGCGGCTGCTGCATCGCCGTTGGTGTCGGATTTAAGATCTTTTGTACATTATTGTCAGCTTTCATATACGTCTCAATGTGGCCGTTGAAGCCCGGCCTCCCGGGAAGAAATCTTTGTCTCTATGTTAGGAGTTCAGACAGAAGGATATGTTCTGCATTTACCTTTGCCCGATCCATCAACCCCGCCCGTTCCTAGCTTTTGTGCCATGGTATTTTCATCTCGACTGGCTGTTTTATCTTGCTCGGGTTGAATGTCGGTACTGAGCTCGCTTTTAGTATGGGGTTGTCCGCCTGGGAAGTCGTCAGCCATTCTCATCCTGCACTGTGTTTTGAGGGGGGATGACAGCGCACCACCTAGCTGGCCAGTTTGCTTTGCAGGAGGGACTGTAAATTCGCGAATGGACTCGTATCTGGGTTGATGTCAGGCAAAAACGTGCTGATATGGGTTGGAAATCGCATACTGCGTGCTCTCTCCACCGGGTTCCATATCAACTAGTCCGGGGTTGGTCATCTTGGGATGTTCAAGCAGAATTCGGAGTTAATTTTCAAGTTTATGAGGAAAGTCTGTCAATACACGGGGAATTTTTGGATAAAGCTGGTGTGAAGAAGTCTGGGAAGGTCGAGTGACGGTATGCGATGACGTAGTTTTGCATCTGATCAACACAATCTTGAAAATCTGTCATATCCTGGCCATTATTGGAATACTGTCTACTAATGAACCTTGGAATTAAGAAATGCAAATATTTCGACTATTTCATGCAAAGATCAAGTGAAAACGCCGGAATTCATCATGAGAAAATGCCTTTATGCGCCTGTAAATAGTCGGGGAGTTCCTCAACATTAGGACTTCCATGTTCCGCATAACGACAGGAGAACAGGCCCAAGCTGATACTGGAAGTCGCCTCCGTAGTGTACATTCGTCATTCATCCATTGCTTGAAATCTAAAAGTCCATACCCATCAAATAACTGGAAAGTATTAGTGAACGCATTGCAAGACCATGTGATTCGCGACTGACCTCTCATAGATGCGCATAAACTTTGCCACGAAAGCTTCGAGGTGGAAGATCACTTTCTTTAATGGCATGCATATTAGCATCGAAATCACATCTGATGCCAAAGGCACAACTTACACTTCCCAACTTAATTCGGTGCTCATAGAAGGCAGACCACTTGATGACATCGGGCTTGAGCGCGTCGTCGACTTTTGAAACGAGCTTGAAAGTCAAAGTCTACAATGCATAGTGTCAATATTATATATCCCAAGTTGACAGATACCGAGAGACGCACCTTGAGAATGGTCGACGGGGGAATGCAATGAGTCAAGAGATCATAGAGACGTGCGCGGACCTGCAACAGTCGAGCGGGTGATCGTTCTGCAAGGATCTCATCCGCCGTCACCGTGATAAGAGCCTCCCAGTCTGGTGGAGGAATCGCGGTCTTGTCTGTAACTTTTTCACTTTGATTCCATGAATGTCAGCATCGAATCAGTCGCATTGATCGTCCAAGGTTGGGCCTACTTCTGCGCATAGATAGCCTCAAGCATCAGTAGCGCTCGGCGCAGATTCCGCCCACTCTCCTTTGCAATTCTCTTATTCAGGCCATCGGCCTCAGTCCAGCCCTCCCTCTTGGTAGCAATCCGGAGCGCGGAGCAGATGTCTGTTTCAGTTGGCGCAGCCACCCTGACCAGCAGGGTTCGCGAGCGGATCGGGGCAATGATGTTCGAGGTGCTGTTGGCCAAGAGGATCAAGCGCAGGTTAGGACTGTACTTCTCCATCGTACGGCGCAGGGCAGCCTGAGCATCGCGCGTGAGGTGGTCGGCCTCGTTGATCACAACAACCTTGAATCGCTGCTTTGCGGACAAATCCACCTGCTGTGTCTGGGCGACCTCCTTCAGCAACTCCTGAACCACCACTCGGTCGTAGGTACCAACATCCGCTGGCGTGATTTCAAGGTGATAGACGGAGGAGACGATGTTGAATTCGAGCTTGCGGTTGCTTGTCGTTTGGAACACTCGCGCGTCGATTTTGATCTTCTCGACACCCGGCCCGTACAATTCTTTCAATGTCGCAATGATACGTGTTTTCTTTCCTGCTCCTGATGGTCCATATACCAGAAGATGAGGAAAGTCTCCACTTTGAGCCTAGAGTATCATAGTCGTTGCGTGAGCAGCTTGTCAACTCTGTCGGTGCGAGACACTTACCAATGACCGGAGACGATCTGAAAGCTCGGGGTGGTATGTAAGGGCATCGAGCGTCCGGGGACGTAGCTTGTCGACAAGAAGAGCCATTGCGAGCTCGAATGCTTTGAAGATGGATGAGGAGTTCTTGGGAGTGCAAAGCGGAAATTGGGAAACGCGTCGGGAACGCGCGCCTAATTGATGTGGTCCGTGCACGTTCTGCCCTCCTCAAGTATAAGACTCGCTCGCAGTTTATTTATGAAGTCAAGGATATTGTAGTGTCAATGTGAGATCGTCTTCTATATTTACAATGGGGGATCACATATGCCACCCCACAGTCTCCTTATAACTCCAAACTATAGTACAGCACATTTTAGTCGAGGTGAGAGGGTGATGTCTCGTTGCCAGCTATTCCATCAGCTTGCTACTAAGAGCACTGCATAACTCTCGAAAAGTCCACAATGTCCAAAACCTGTTTCGACGTAGTGATCATTGAGGAATGGGCTTCAAGACCCCATTGTCGTCGTATTTCGCTTCTACATTATGTCAGTTCAGTCTCCCATTATACGCACTGAAACAATAAACTTACTGAAGAAGGTATAGGACAGTGTAATCGTATCAATGCCTTGCATATTCGGATCCGAGGCAAAATCAGGATCAATGAAGAAGAAAACGGGCATATCCACTGATTCCCCCGCATTGAGTTTCTGCTCTTCAAAGCAGAAACACTGAATCTTGCTAAAGTACGGAGCCACCTGACCGGGTGTGACACTGTACGTTGCAACTCCAATAATGTCCGCGTCACTTTTGTTAGTCGCGGTGTAGAATGCCAGCGCGGTCTCGCCCGGTAGAACCCGCACTTCGCGCTGCTGTGGGGTGAACTTCCAGGGCAAAACATCGGAGACGGAGCCGTTGAAGGTAATGCGGAGGCGTCGGGAGTCCGTCACCGGTGTCACACGCGCAGCTGCGTCGCCGTCGCCGGTGCGGTGGGTGACGGGTTGGCCGCCCCAGCCGGTCTGTTGGCAGATCTGTCATGGGAATTAGTGTCAGCCGGATGGTAAAAATGTGGAGAGGAACTAAACGGGCCTGGACGCACCATTTTATACAGAGGAACAGAGCCGTAGGCAAGCGCGACGGTTCCGAGGATGAGACTGATGGTATAGTACCTAGACAAAGGTGTTGTCAGCGCTTGTAAGTCATCAAATACAGCAACAGCTTGGCTTACATAGTGGATGTATTGCGCTGCTGCGATTGCGGCGTATTGAATGCCGCCGCAGATGCATGGCGGTTCTCGTGCAGGAAGGCATTTCTCGAGAAGTGCCTCATTTCAGCGGCGAAAATACCTCTGCGCGAGTAAATTGGCCGGTGTAGGCTGCCGCCTTGTATCGTACAGCGTCCCCATGAAGGGAGCAGTCTGGAAAACATGATTATTGAATGTCAATTGGAATCAGATGTTCATCTCTAACGAACTCGATCGGGTGTGTCGGCGCACGTGACAAGTGCTTATCGATAACATGTCACGTGGTTACGAATATGTGCAGGAACAAGCTCCAATTTGGGCGTTTGGTCTATAATGGCAGAATTTGCGGGAAACGGACACTATAGCATGTTGGCGTAGGGGAAACGCGCCGGGCTCATAACCCGGAGGTACGATTACCCATTGAATGATATTTCAACTGAACAAAGACTAACTATTATCTAGATCCCTGGATCGAAACCAGGACATGCTACTCAAATCTTTTTTTGCTTTTCCATACTCCCGCTAAACCGTGGACTCGACAAAGAGTTCTTTTACGGAGATCGTAGACGAACCAACGCTCTACATCCCATACGTATGGCCCTATGCTTGATAATGAGAGGAATAGGCTATTCTTCTATGGTTCAGTTGGTTTTACTAACTAGTTAAACTGATAGAAATGTGAAAAAAATGTTGCATTGGGCATAGGATTTTGGTTGGGGCCGGGTGCAGACCGAGCGAGGAGGCGTGTCTCCAGGCCTCATCTCATTTTGCTATAGGTCGTTATAGCCAATACTCAGCACACAAAGTTAGCATGTTGGCGTAGGGGAAACGCGCCGGGCTCATAACCCGGAGGTACGACTATCTACCGCACATATCAATTGAACAATAAACTAACTATTTCCAGATCCCTGGATCGAAACCAGGACATGCTACTCATTCTTTTTTTTCCCTTTCTATACTATCAATCACTATGACTGTGGATGCAGCCGACAAAATGTAGTTCTTTTTACGAAGATAAGGCTTTTACATCCCATAGCCCTATGCTTGATGATGAGAGGAATAGGTTATTTTTCTATGGTTTAGTTTGTTACTAGTTAAACTGATAGACTAATGAAAAATGGACATAGGATTTTCCGAGCGGGTGCACCAACTCGCAACCGAGCCTCCAGGCCTCGTCTTTGTTTGCCTATAAGCCGTTATAGGGAATTATCTAAGCATCCAGAGCATGTTGGCGTAGGGGAAACGCGCCGGGCTCATAACCCGGAGGTACGACTATCTACCGCACATATCAATGAACAATAAACTAACTATTACCTAGATCCCTGGATCGAAACCAGGACATGCTACTTATTCTTTTTTTCTTCTTTTGTCAACTCTAGTCATTAAATTCCATCGTTATCTCACTGCTATGGGGAATTGAATCAATTATGTCGATCATGGTTACGATCTAGTCGGAAGGAGAATACATGAGCACTAGTGAGTGCTGTTCTCGTTACCATAGGTGTAGGCTTGTAGTCTACCGTTCTTGCCCATACGACTCTCGTGGACCGATCATGTATCAGCGCTGGATTCAGTGGCGGTTTTGGAATGCAAACAGTAAACCATCTCTAATCCCTATACTGTCTATACTTGGTAAGGTATGCATGCTATTAGCTATTACGTAGTTAAAGAAGCCTTCCCCAAGAAAGTCCAAAGGACCACATCATAGTAATACAGACAGAGAAAACTTAACAGGCCTCCCCCCAAAAATAACCTAATTCAATACACCGCTGGCAATGCGGCCAAAGACACCTCGGACCAGCCTAGGCTTTTCTCGAAGGCAAGTGATAAGAACCGCCGCGCTGACAGCGAAGGCGATACGCTCGCGGTATTGATACTAGAGCAGGGAAAGAAAAAGCGTTAGTAACCGCATGACCACACCTCGAGGTTCGAAGAAGGACCGTATGGGTGTAACCATTTTGTAAGGCTCAAACATACCTTCTTATCATACAGTCGTGGCAACACCGTGGCCGCAGCACGGGGTGCCACAAATAGCGCCAGCTCCTGTCTCTTCCGCGACTTCTCGACCAATACGCTCCACCCGCACATAAGACATCCCGCTCCGACGCAGAGACCGGAATCCCACATCATCGGAGTGACCGTCTTCCGGTCGAAGATCCGAGGACCGAGACGTGTCCGAGCGAGACAAACGGCGTAGTAGAACAGGGCCACGAAGGAGGCAAGGAAGGCAGATGACTGGGCGCCTTCAGAGATTGCGCGGCCAAGGACTGCCAGGCTCTTCATCCTTCGTAGGCGCAGGATCAGTTGTAGTGGGATGTAGGTTGCACAGGCAAACTTGAAAGTCCTGGCAAAGCGGTACAGTGCGTGTTTCTCGCAACTAGGGCCGCAGCCCATGTGTACCATCTCGCATGGAATGGGAACGGTTTTAGCGGGATCGCCCCATTCTTCGGGCCAACCATAGTCCCTGCACATGGATTCGAGAAGGGGTGCTTGGCCGGTATCTTTCCCGTATACAAAGACCCCCCGGCGAGCCCGGCGGAGGGCTTCGATTAAACGCGAGTCCACCTTGGCCATCTCTCCAATCCATTTCTCGTAGGTCCGGGGCAACCTCTCCGGCTCATAAAACCACGCCCACATGATTACGGCCGCGCTCGATGCAAAGACCCCTGCATCTGCCAGGCCTGGAGCCAGGGACTCGGCGACAGTCCAGCGATTTTGAGCCTTGCGCCGGCGATACCAGCGATTCCATGCTAGACATGCTACCACGTCCACTGCTCTTGTGACTGTAAAAAGCGTCAGATCCATCGTTCTCCCAACCAACTCCGGACGATGATGGTCAGGTAGTCTGGCTGCGGCATCTCTGCTGAGTTCTAGATCTGAGGAAACCGTTTTGGATCGGACACTGTCCGACGAATGAGTACGCTTCTTGTTCAAAAGTTCAAAACTAAACCATGCCGAGAGAAAGGCAGCGACAAATTGAATCAGACGGCGGAGAGCCTGGGATATCCGGATGTGACCATTGGAAGTACCATCAGCAATAGATGCCAATATTCGATACAACAGGACTGGGAGCAAAGTTGATCCACCAACCAGGGCCGCACAAAAAGTCGGGAAGCTGTTGATGCGCAGAGGCCCGGCTAGAATCTGAGCCAACTATAAGGTTTCGGGGTCAGCGTGCGGTATTTCGAGCAACCACCCAACGGTTTTCTTCTGGGCACGGGGGCCGTGACATCATTCGTCATGCCCATCACAAAGATAGAAGCGCGACATCTCCGACGTACCTCTTGAAGATTCTGTTTCGGACTCCAGTCCCTGCTTGTGAACCGTCGCAAATAGGTAACGAGCTTGGGGGTGACGGCTGAGATGTATCCCAGGGCATAGGCGCGAAGGATGCTGTAGGGCGATTAGCAAAGGTTTATCTGCCCATGTTCTAGATGGTCACGGCACACGCGGCGCCGGAGATCGGAAGGGAACTTGAAGAGAGAGCACTTACGGCTTCAAAATCCGGGCTCTGGAGTGCCTGTCACGGAGAGTCAACCGGAGATCCATACTACCGGCAAGCTCTATGTCACGATCCGCGGGGCGAAAGGATAAGCATCCCACCCGATGATTCACGACCGGTCGACACCAGGACTGGTCGGCCAAGGCCGGCGTGGTAGGACGAGGAGCGTCTTATCCGAGAGCGGCGCCTGGGGTTGGCCGCAATTCGCACCAGACAAGAATTGGGTAGTATTTCAGCTCGGGGGCAGGGGAGAGCCAACCCTCCTGCCACTTGCAAGATCGATGCCTTATGATCAAGCGTGGATCCGTGTAACGACTAAGCTTAAGTGGTTAATATGAGGGGCCCTCGGAGCCTAACCAGAAAGCAGCAAGCAGAAAGACAGAGGGACCTCGGTACCTGGGGAAGGTGCCTAAAACACAGTGACGAACTAGTGAACTGGGGGTTGAACCGACGATCACCCGAATGCAATTGTAGTCAAAAGTGGCCGGTCAGTTGGGCTCTGCTAAACCAGGTCCACGGATGATTATATTAAGTGACCCAAAAGGGGAAGGATCGAATGCCTCCAAACAAGATGGGTTCGACTGCAACCACTCCCTCCCGGGGTTCCAACCACTTCCCCCCCAACATAATAAGGCGACGACGCCTATTTAGGGATAGTGCAATATATATTCTATACCGCTTTGTATTCCGCTTCTCTTTTTATGCTTACGCACATAACTATCTTACAATTACATACACACACAATAACTAAACTATTGGGGTTCGAAATAAATCTTGTTAACTCCACCTCACTACACTATAATATAGCTAGTAGTATATTATGGTGTCGCGAGGTAGAGTTAACAAAATTTATTTTGAACCCCTACATCCCTAAAACTATTACACCCGCCTAAAACATCATCAAAATAGCTAGTTTTCTCTCCGATGCTACCGATTTATAACTTTTTTACTAGCCGGATGTACTAATCAAATGTGTTCAATAGAGATGCATATAGATAGCTTTATTGTATAAAAAATAAGTAATTTAGTTGGGTTAAAACCTGTAGTTTCACTATGTAAATCAGAATTACACATACATTGCGTAAAAAAGGCCTTACGTATTTAGACGGCAGAAAATATAGCTGCCTTATTACTAAGGGGGGGGGGGAGTGGTTGGAACCCCGGGAGGGAGTGGTTGCAGTCGAACACCAACAAGATCAGGGCCGAGACTGTAGCAGCACGGACCGCGGGGAAAAGGCCTTGGTGGAGTAAGGAGAGATGAAGTTTGTATCGAGTACCTTGGATTGTGGACTCAAAAGTTGGGGAACGTCGGGGAAACATGCAAATTGGTGGAATAGTACACTCGGTTTCAGGTACACTCTGGGTAGACTCTGGGTAGAGGTGGGCGTAAGAGTACTGTACCGTGTTCTACTAAAGGCATAATATTTATGTAATCACGCGACCGGGAAAATTCACATGTGACAGCGATGGCCATGATGTGCCCCAGCTTCCAACTTCTCTATCGCTCTTCGTTCTTCGTTCTTCGTTCTTCATTCTTCATTCTTTTTGCATGCCACTCTCTTATCCCATCCATGAGGCTCTACCCTCACTCTTCCCTCGGACTCGACGGCGCCTTTCTCTCGGCTAAGTCTGTGAATCTCACTATCAGATCGCTGACCCGGATTCGAGCAAACGTCGAGGCATGATCACCTCGTTCTGCTCCACGCTGCTCTCGACATTTGGAGCGGCATATCATTAACCCAGACACCGTCTTCGTTCTCCAATCCCTGCAATTCACATACACACCATGGAGGCATCCGGTCCCGAACTACATACCGGTCGAAACTCCCCGCCGCCAGGCCCGTTTGGCTGTGAGTATTTCTATTTCGACCCTACTCATCACATACTTTTTTCTGATAACCTCGCGGATTCCTTCCTCGGCCCCATGGATACTCCGTTTGAGCAGGCTCCTGCCTTGCCCCCAGGGCCTTCTCTTCTTGACGACAATGAATCCCACATGCTCGATAATTTCTTCACTACCATGAATGCAAACAATTTCTCCAACGATTTCTGGATTCGCGGTCCGCAGGACAAACCTGCCGGCTTCAATTTCAACTGGGCCGACGAGCTCCCGCCGACTTTCGCGGGTTCTACAACTTCGCTGTCGCAGCCATCAGTGCAACAGCAGAACCTCAAGACAAGCCTGATGGGTGGTGCTTCAGACCCAAACATCTATGCTGCAGCTTCCATGCTCTATCAAGGCGGCATGAACGGAGCTGAACTTGGTTCCGCTCTGGCCCAGCAAGCATTTGCGGGACAGGCACTTCCAATCAACTCTCTCCATGCCCAAGCTCGGCGCGGCCCTCAGCACGTGGCTCCTGCACAGGCCTCGGGATCGTCGCCTCGTGCTCAACTTCCGACTGGCTTCCACACATCGGAGATGCTTTTCGACGTGCGCGACCCGATCCCCGAGGATCAACATCCCTCTCGCAAAGTGCGCGGTCTCCGCTGGGATCGGATAACAGCTTCATGGATCAGGGCTATATTGCTCCACTCGATCAACCTGATATGGAAAGCCGCACAAAGGATCTACTTACTCACCTGAGCTGCCTCGAGCGACAGAGCAGTGCGGCTAACACTCGAGCCCCAAGCCCCGAGCGTATGGGCGACGCTCCTGTACAGCGCCCTACGTATCACCCAGTCGACGGAGAAGAGAGCTCCCAGCCTCGGAAGCGACAGCGAACCATTAAGGACGGTGACCAATTCTCAGACGATGAAGATTCGAGACCACAGACAAGGAAATCCAGAACCCCTAGCAATGCAAAGGCCCGACGGGCCTCAACCCAGATGAACAGGAGGGGAAGTATGACACCGGGTAGCAAGGCTCCACGAGAGAATCTCTCCGAGGAGCAGAAGAGAACCAACCACATCCTCTCCGAGCAGAAGCGGCGCAATCTCATCCGCCAAGGCTTCGATGATCTCTGCACGCTGGTGCCTAGCCTCCGAGGCGGCGGTTTCAGCAAGAGTGCCATGCTCACCCAAGCTGCCGATTGGCTCGAGGATATTATGCGTGGCAATGAAATCTTGCACAGCCAATTGGCCAGCATGAAAGTCAATGGCCTAGTAATGCCTCGATGAGGTATTCCCGTGATGTGACCACGAATCTTTTATTTCATTTTTTCATTTTTTCTATCAACTCGGATGATCTCGACGCATTGATCTTCTTTCCCGGCATTGCAAGCGATCTGGAAATGGGTGGATTAAGTCCTCCGGACTGGGGGGTGGGCGTTCAGTTTTACAAGATACCATTGTTTTTGTTCGAACCCGGCTATGTTCATGTCGGGTGTCTGGTTTGTATGAACTGCGGTGGCAGGTCTTTTGCGATACCTTCATAATCTAGCATGGACGGCATATCCGAGCATTTCAAATATGCAGCTGGTGACTGCTCTGCTTGTTTAAATCAAGCTTAGAGTGGCATGTAACCATCAGTGATCAAAATGCATTGACATATTGCAACAATTGCTTGGACTAAATTGAAACTAGTGTAGTCAAGGTAGCTCGCAGTTGGGTAGGATATTCAGGCTATGTTACATTTTGCATATAATAGCTCACCATTGTTGCGATGTTAGTCCAGCATTAATTTAGCAGATGATAATCATTCAGGCAGCCAATGTCGAAAGTGACGGTGGGTTGACGTCTGTACTCCGGGGAAGTCCAAAGCCGATCTCCACCGCCATGTTTTGGATACCGACGCGTCTTAACTTCATCCACCCCAACTCCTCAAACCGCAGCCATGCCTCCCAAACGCAAGCGTCCCAGTGATAATGAAAATCTCGAGGACGAATCCAACAAGCGCTATGCCTACTTGAAACCAAGCGTCCGTCGAATCCCCGAGAAAACCATCAAGGCGAAATGGTCCACACTCCCAGAACCGGTTCAAGACAAAGTCCGCGACTTGTTCCATTCACTTGAGCGCCCGGTGATAGTGCGACAACAGAATGAGAAGAAACGTATCGAGGCCCAGAGCGCTGTTCAAGCTGTTGTGCGAAAGTATGTCTAGTGCTCCGTGTTTTGGTCGCGTCGCATTGGAGACCGTTCTGCAGTCGGTGATTCGCAGTGGCTTACATATTGCTTGAACCTTCCAGTCTAGGGAGGCGACTCCCTCGAATGCCATTTCCACCGATTACAAAGGACTCGAACTTTGACTATGAATCGGCTCTCAATGAACATGTACGTGTTTCTTGCTGCGCATGAAATCCCATTTCTAACCTCAATATGTAGCAATCGCTCGAGGCCAACTTGGCTACCATGAAAGACAGTATCGACCTTTTGAAGGCTGAGATTGCAAAGGAAGAGGCCCTTCTCGCAGAAGAAAAGAAATCCCTGCAGGAGATGGAAAAGAACGCGAAGAGAGCGGAGGCTGAGAGAAAGCGCCAAGCTAAGAATGTATGTACTTTGTCTTCAGATTGGGCGCATTCCTCTGCTAACATTGCCCTCAAGGAACATCCTGTACTCCGGCAACTAAACGAACTTCCCCAGGTCCCAGACCAGTCGTCCTCTGAGTTCTCTCTGTTGGATACCAAGGCCGGCCAGGCTACATTGGATGAGGTAAGTCTCTCTGCCGCGAAATTACAAGCATATTATACTCACACTCCATTAGCTGGACGCGGATCCTGAGACCCAGAAGCTAATGAACCAACTGTATGGTCATTTACAATCCATGCAAAACAACACCGCTCCTCTCGAAGGGCTCGGAGATGCCATGATCCGGTCAAAAGCCGCCTTGGATCTTTACTTGATGCCGAACGACTGAAGTTGTACTTCATATCACATTGACCTACGGACAAAATGGGCCATGGAGACAAAGCATGTTCGAATGCCTCGAAGGACCGTTCCTAAGATGCAACAAGCTCAGCGGTGCACGCCCAAAGAACACCCAGGAGGCGACCGCCTGTCGCGTGCGCATATCCCGATGGATTCGCAGAGGAACTGCAGACGGTGACACTGTGCCCCGACAAGACTTCGGTGAAGATTGAGAGTATCTACTTCCATGAGAGAAATGCGTGCAGTCGATCATGAATCGCCCAATCTGGAGGACTTCATTGCCTATGATCCGCGTTGGAACCCGAGGCTCCACACCCGGCATCTGATCGCAAATACATGCCCTATGAAATATTCTAGATAGCTATTGACATCGAAACCATACGATGACCAGGGTTAAGAAAGTAATATAGTGTAGAATACGTACCGAGGTCCCTGACTGGCGAATGCGGCGGATCCGAAAACCCCATGCGGAGCAGTTCGGAGGGGTCGAAGTCTCCGCTTTCGCGACCCCAAGTTTTGACCTTTTGACGTCTCAACGTCTCAACCACCTCTGACTTCTGCTTCCACACGCCAATGTCTGCAGGCAGCCATTTCGCCCGGTCGCATTGATTCCACAATGACTGAGAAGAGCCCGGATGTAGGCTCCGAGAGAAACGCCAAGTCCAAGGATGCAGGGAAGGATGCGCGCGCGAAGAACTCGCCCGCTGCGGTCAAGTCTGAAACTCCTGGCATGAGGAGTCACTCCAGTCCTAAGAAGCGCCGTAAGGTGAATCACGGTAAGGCGTCTTTGCGTATGCGACAGGGGTCCTCCTCGGTTCGCATCGCGATTTGGAGATGACTTTTGCTAATGCTTCATCTCTACAGCCTGTGTCTATTGTCGCCGCTCGGTAAGCCCTTTATTACATACCCTGCATCTATTCAGTGACAGCCAGCCCAGTTGGCCCCTTCATGCATGGGTGGTTGCTATTCTGAGAAGTCCGCTTTGGCTAACTGGAGGCCTTTGGTCGTGTGGGACAGCATATGACTTGCGATTTGGTACGACTTTCCGCCCCTCTCTTCAAACAAATTCTATTCCACCCCGCTGTGAACAAGCAGAACGTGCCTGCTGACCAGTTTCAATTCGTGAAGGAACGACCTTGCACCCGGTGTATAAAACGCAATATCGGACATCTGTGCCATGACGCGCCTCGGGAATCAACGAAGCGGCGCGACGAAGATCATTCCGCGGCGGACGAGGAAGGCTCGTCCAATAATGAGCTCGTCAACGTTCAAGGTATGCCTCGGAATGTCGACGTCTCGGATGCTGCCGGTCAGCAAATCCTCCCCGAAAGTACGATCGGAATCCCGCCTTCTTCGGTGCAGCCTGCAAACATTCCCTCATCTGGCCAGGGCCTCGATGGAAATTCTCAGCCGAGTAAGCTCAGGGCCAGAGGTCATTTTGTGCATTTGCTTTGCACTCAGCTGACGTGGGATTTTAGTGATGCCGTACAATGACTGGATGGGCGGACAGAACCAGTTCCAAGACATGCACTCGCTTCATCCGTCGTACATGTTTAACGCCCATGAAGTCACTAACGAGTACAACTTACTTGGGGATTTCCTTAACAACAGTCTGCTAGATGATGGAGCTATATTCCAAAATCAAGACATGCAGGGCATTTACTCCGATCCATCGTTGATGAACTCAATGAACAACTCCCTGGGCGTGTCCAATGGCTTGCCTCCGACCCAGCTTCTCCAGCCAGCACATAGCCAGGCACCGCAGAGTGACTCACTCCAGCGCCCAACATCAACGGTCGGGAATGACAAGGCGCGTGAGACATACTACATGACTGCTGCAGACCCGTCAGGGTCAGACCCGCCTGAGGAACGCATGAACAAGCTTCTCAAAGCCAAGTACGATGCTGGGCTGTTGAAACCTTTCAACTATGTCCAGGGTTACGCCAGGCTCAACCAGTACATGGAAAAGAACATGCAACAACTATCCCGGCAAAAGATCCTTCGACAGCTGGACAAGTTCCGACCCAAATTCCGCGAGCGCATGCAAAGCTTGACCGACATTGAGCTTATTCTCGTGGAGATGTGGTTCGAGCGGAGTCTGATGGAGTACGACCGTGTCTTTGCTAGTATGGCCATTCCCGCTTGCTGCTGGCGCCGAACGGGAGAAATCTTCCGAGGCAACAACGAGATGGCGCAGTTGATTGACGTTCCCATTGAGAGTCTTCGTGATGTGAGTGTACTGTATTTTACTTGCTCTCCTCAAAGGAATACTGACCCCTTCCTATAGGGAAAACTTGCCATTCACGAAATCATTGTCGAGGACCAGCTGGTCAGCTACTGGGAGAAGTTTGGTGCTATCGCCTTCGACAATACCCAGAAGGCCATGCTTACTAGCTGCACGTTGAAAAGCCCCAACCCTAACGCGGCCAGTGAGGGGATCCAGTGCTGCTTCTCCTTTACGATCCGACGAGATAATCACAACATGTAAGTGCCCTTGAGCGCGGTTTTTCTACATGAAACTAACATGAAACTAGTCCATCTCTCATTGTTGGTAATTTCCTTCCCACGCAACGGATACACAAGTAGTCAGGGCGTTTGAAATGGTTGGATCTGGGTGGATCTCAAAATGTTTTGAGCTTCTGGTTGATATTTTTGACTCTTTTGATTTCCCGAGGCTGGAGGATTGAGTCCTTGGCCTGAAACTGTACAATTTCCGAGATGTACAATACTTTATCATATGTGGTTTCTTTGGATTCGCTTTGGTGCTTAGTAGTAGAGTAGCAGATGGTAGACATGAGGTTCTTTCCCCGCGTTCCATTTCACCACTTTACCTTTCACCTTCCACCCTCATATATCTGCTCCTTTATCTTTCTCTAATCACGCATCACCTTTTCGATTGAGTAATCTCGCCATGGCGTCTTCTCAGACTGGGATGCTACAGCAAAAAGCAGCTGCACTGACGGGTACGAGCTGAAGCCTTGACATAGATATTTATCCATCCAGACGTGTTGCTAACGGATTGCCATTTATCTTGAAGCCACGGCCGCTGATTTATTCTTTCGAATGTTACGAGAGGACCCAGCACCCAGTCTCAGCAATCGTATCCTCATTTCCCTTCGGAAGCAAGTCGAAGACTTTCCTTCAAAGGCGGAACTTCCTGCTTCGACTCGTACCGAACTAGATAATGTCAGTACAGAACTGTGGAATGCCTGTGTACACACGGAGAATTATGATTCTTGGGACAAGGAGGACAGGACTTCACGCAGTGTCGGTGTGTTCTCATAGCCTGTGATTTTGAAGGGGGTATAGCGATTGACACGATTCCAAGTGCGAGCTGTTGCATGTTCGATGATCAACATTGCTGCTTCTTCCACAGCCTCAGGTGTGTTGAGACCTAGTTCAATGAGACCTTCTCTGATCACACTGCAGGTCATATTAGGGTGCTGAAGGTGGCCTTCACAGCTTGTCGTTTCTGCATCGGTATATCACCACCTTGGCACCCCACACCTACTATTTACCTATGCTGAAACTTCACAGAAAGTGAGCAAAAGGATCTTGCCCTCATGATCCTTAAGGCTGGGGCTCAACGATTAGACCGGTTGCAATCGCTTGATCCTCCCATTGATTCGGTCCAATTGGACACTATTACAGCTGAATACTACATCTTGCGGGCTCATTTGGTAGGTTCTGGAAATGATGGAGATACCATTGTATGTCCCGTCTGATTACCTTATAGGCTCGCTTGCAAGGCCGACTCGACATTGCCGAACATCTTTACTCCAAGATTCCGCCGACTGGTACATTGGACAGACAAGATGCTGTCATCGAACTTTGCTACACCCTTGGAAATGATGCCTTCATGGCACAGCAGTACGAGAATGCTATCGAATGGCTTACAAAAGCGTGTGCCCACCTAGATGATCTTACAGCTGATCAGAGCCAGAAAAAACCTTTCAAGGATTTGGATCTGCGCGTTCGTCACACACTTGGTATGTGGTGGGATTCTCACAGATTGAGGGCCTAGCTGATATCTCCCAGTGAGAGTTTATCTGAAAATGAGTGCGCCAGCAGAGGCAGAAAAGCTCAACGAGCAGCTCTGTATTCTCAAAAGGGTAATTTTCTTGTCATCAGGCTGCTTCTGTGTCTAACCCTCGCAGGAACATGGAGATACGCAAGCAGTTCTACTGCTTGAGATCTCACTTCTTCGCCACGAAAAAGCCCCGGATGCTGATGAATTATTCAGAGGTTTACTGCCTGGACAACCTCTCAATTTTGGCTCTTAATCCTGACGCTGATATTTAGTTCTGAATGGAATCATCAACTGCATGGCCTTTACAGAGAGCAATGTCGAACTGTAAGCTACATTACACTTAATGTATGGTGATCCACTGACAGTTCCGCAGAGTCTTTCAACACATCAAATGGTCGAAGCGCTTCAGGCATGTCACTCATAATAAGTTCATGGAACTATCTGACAAGAAAGTAGCATCGGACCTGCCCTGGATTCTCTACTAGCATTGATTCTACGTCTACCCACTGATATGGGAGAGGTTATTGAGAAGTGTACCATTGGGGCTGTTGCAATGGCAGCCACAATGGCATTTGAAAACAAGCTTCCTGATCAAGCAAGCATTGACTTCATCAAGAGGGTTGCTCAGTCAATGGAAGCTCGCAAATTCGAAAGACTGAGTCGCAAAGCAGCTCATGCAGCATTGATTGTGAGGCATTGCTATTTCAGAATATTTGATGGTTTATTGACATCGACTACAGCTCGTTTGGAGGCAAGTTGATGTAGCTTTTTGCCAGAATCGCGATTCTGTTGCGGAAAAATGGTGCCACCTGGTGCTAGGTGAAAGTAGCAAGATCTTTGAGAACATCTCGGCTGCAAACAGATTGAAGATCAAAAGAGTTGTATTGATCATGCACGCTATCCTTGCTCGTTCCAGCGTGGAGCGCGCGGCAAAGGTAACACCTGCTCCTGGTTTTCAGACTGGAAAGATGTCTCACGAACTCTTAGGAACTTGAATATAAAAAAGTGCTCGAATGCACCCATGACCTCTTAATCCAAACTCAGTCAGAAACGTCGCCCCCAACGGACTCAGAAATACCGAGTCCAACGAATCCAGAAATGTCGAAGATATCCGAACTTGCAGGAGCATTGGAAGTCGAAGCGGTTTTCTTTTTACGTGACTTCGGACTCCAAATCGCGCTTTCACCAACGCTACACAGCATGAGCGGACTCCCAGGGAGGAATCTCATGAACATCATCCTTCTTTCCGACGTTCCACACGATATGAAAGTGCACTGGGCCACAGTAAGCTTATTACCTTCTTCTCGTTCCTGATAATTGACTCGACGGATTCGACGGTTTAGTTCATGATAAGGACACTGTACGAACCACGCAACCTGACTGAATCAAGTCGCATTGCCTGCTCCCGCTACCTCCACATCCTATTCCAACTCTGCCTTGACGGAGCAACTTTTCACGAGCCAGCACCCGAATACAGCCCCATATTCGAAGATTCCCAATCTTCTCAGCCATACCTCACCTCAGCCGAAAGGGTCATTGACCAGGCCATCACCACCGCGGGTGACGAAGCTTACATCAACAGTGAAGTACATCGCGAGCAGCACCAGCTCTGGAACGAGATGCATCCAAAGGACCCTCGACCTTTCTGTACCCCAGACCTGTACCCGCCTGAGGAGCTCGAGTATCTTGCTGTTCATTCGTTCAATCAGGCAGCGGATTTTTATAAGGATGAGCGGGACGATGATTGTCAGCGCTGGGCAAAAAAGGCTATTTGCATGGCTGAATTGATGGGTAATGACGAGGGCAGGATACTTGCAGAGAAGCTCCGGGCTCGGTTGGCCATGCTGTGCTAACTTTCAAGTGCTTTGTTTTTTTGAGATTCACATGAGCTTTGAACGGATATTATTCCTTGCAGCAGATATGTATAACTACCAAATCGGACTAGGGGAACAGAAATTGATATTTCAGCTACTGGAAGGGAAAGTTCAAATAAAACTACTAAAATAATTCCATTTGTTCAATGAGGAAAGGAATATTGGCTTGAGCCATCTTAATGTAAAGGTATGGGTATCATCAGAAGCAAAGTATAAGGAAAACCAACGAGAATGAGAGTAGCTCTCCATCCACGGAATGCAAGAATGAATGGGAAACAGGAAGAGAGAGCATGGAGCGAAAGTAGAAACGAAGAAATGGAAAAAGGAATAAATAGAAAAACAGAGGCAGAAGATGCGTGACCAGTGAAGAATCGTGAAACACCTGCAATGCTGCTCCATGCAGAGGCAATTGGAATCATGTTATCAACTTCTCATCTTGTATCGCAGTAAATGGGTGATCAGATATAGCCAGAAAGAAGAAGGAAAGGGAAAAAAGGAAAAAATGATAATGAATTCAATCGTCGGCGTTCACATCATATGACTGGCTCCTCGAACCCCTACGAGCGGCTGTGTGACGCAACGACGATGTCGAAGGCATGTGACGAGATATATGAGACCGAGAAGAAATGGACGAGTAGCTTGCCTTGCGGTCCAGATCTTTGCCACTGCTGTCGGTCTCGGTCTCACCACTCTCGTCGCTGGTCTGAGACCGCGCGCTCACGGCTCGAAGTGTGAGGTTCAGCTCTCGCTCGAGCTCTTTCTGTGCTTGGATTTGATGGCTTGAGCCGTTGAGCTTCTTGCGATACGCTCGTAGAGTCCGGCACACCTGCTCCGTGGACATATCCAGGCTGCCGAATTCGCTTCGATTGGAGGCCTTGGCGCGTGAGCGGAAGTCCATGGATGTCCGGCGGTTGGTACTTCGTGTACTGCTTGGCTTCTTGTGTGTTGATGTTTGTGTCTTTGGGCTGACGGGAGATGGAGACCGGCGGCTTTGGTCTGTTGGGGTGAAGCATATAGGCGAGCGGCGATTAGGAGGCGATGGTGTTTCAGCAAGTGCGTTATTCTTAAGAGCCGATGGCGTTAGAGACAATTTCGATGCCTTTCTGGTCAAAGTCGGAGAGAGCTCGCGGACAGGTGTAGGTGTCCCCAAAGGATTCTCAGGTCGAAATCCAGCTAGTTCGCTCCTCGAGAGGACCTTTCGCAGAGGCGGTTTGGCGGCCGTCATCTCCTTCGTAGCGACATCATCGTCTTGCCCACTCTGAAGATCTTGTGAGATTTGCTGTTGGAACGATAGATTCCAGATCATTAGAAGTCCATCCATGCCAGCGGAGATCAAGTTTCGTTTAGGGACGAACTTATCGGACTCATCGGAGTCCTCTATAAACAAGACGTCGCTGACACCTTCTGTGTGCCCAAACTCTCCGGTGAGCAATTGATCTCGCTCCAGATCATATACACGGATGGACTTGTCCGTGCTGGAGACTCCAAGCAGAAGCTTCGGACACTGGCCTGGGATCTCTCGGGTAACAGTCAAAGCACTCATTATAACTGCATCGGTTGCTTCTGAATCAGACGCTCGGAAGCAGTGAAGCTGCCGTCCCGAGGGAATATCGAATTTGAGTATGCAACGGTCCATAGTTGAGACGAATAGCAAGTTCGAATCGTCAGGGCATATAGTCATGGAAACTGGAGAGGCTTTGAGGGTAATGACTCTAGAGATGAGGTAGGCAACCGAAGTTGCTCCATCTACCTCCCGCGTTGCGCGCTCCCGAATGAGAATGGTGCGATCTGCAGAGCTCGACAGCAGTTTCTCGCCGTCGTTTATAAACATAATTTGACCCACCGCTCCAACATGGTCGTCCATGGTCTGGATCAGTTGCAGTGCATTATCTCTCTTCTCGAAGAGCTGCACCGTGCGATCACGTCCAGAGCTGGCAACCAGACAAGAATCGGCAGTAGAGTGAATGGCAATATCCGTTATCTCCGCCCCGTGGGCGCGAGCCTCATTGATGCAAGCCCAGGGTTCTCTCGAAAGAAGCCTGAGCACTCCGAACTTGTCTCCTGCGACAAACCAATCCGCCTCCTTTCCAGCTCTCAGGACCTTTAGTTCATTCGCAGTCTCATCATCGATCGCTTGATTTTGCTCGAGTGGCACCACCTTGGAATGGAGACACTTTCCTCGGGCCTCCCAGAAGTTGACCGACCCATTGCGAGACCAGGAGAAGAAATCTGCAGAGAAAGCGTTTGGTGCTTCTAGACGACGGATGCCGAGCACAGGATCCCGGTGAGCTGGCATTGAATTTGTGCCCGGTTCATGTTCTTGCTCGCCTTCCCGTAAAGCGTCCATCGGGTAGACGTGGATTTCACGGGTCGCTTCCACTGTGACCAAGTGCGATGAAAGAGAGCCCATACAAGTAATGACGGGTGCCTTGCTCTTCTTATCCGCAGAAACTTTCTCGGTCCGCGCGGGTGCCATAGGAGAGCTAGGCGACGATCGAATGGCCTCGAAAGACAATCGCTGCATCCTCCTGCCTCGGCCTCCTAGCCAGACGCACTCTCGGTCGAAATCAACCGCCAAGGAGGTCACGCCGAATCCAAGCTGTGCTACTGTGCACAGTTTTTGAGATCCTTCCCGATCATCGATGAGGCACACGGCGCCGGACTCCGTGGCGACCACAGCCTCTTGGTCCGAGATGCTGCCTACGCAACTGAAAATGCTGTCCCCCAGGGGTCCCAGGAGGCAGTTCCTCCCCGAGAGGGCTTTCGGGGCGGGGTTTGGTGAGGGACCTGCTCCATCCGCGTTCAAACGAGATTTGGTTGGCGAGACTGGTCGAGTAGTAGGAAGTCGCCATACTTTGACATGGCGCACACCGGTGCTAATGAATTGTTAGCGTGGCTTTGCGACTGTTGTCTCGGAAAAGACATACGTAACCAAGGATTGGCCAAGCCAACACATATCGCGTATGAAAGAAGTACATTTGTTTGCAGAGTGTAGCCTAGCTGAGCCATTCTTGAGATTGATGGACCAGATGAAAAGGAAGCCATCGTTCACATTGCCGAGTGTTGCTAGATATTGCGAATCGGGACTGAAGGCAAGGCTGCGGACACCAAATGTGTGCTCGTTCAGGATGGAGAGAGGAACATCGGGTAAAGCGTCGCTAGCAGTTGAAAAGATCAACACACGGGGATTGTAACCGGTCTGGAAAGAGTCAGCGGCAGCTCTTTGCATATCTCATCGTCTTGTCGCTTACCTCTCCCACTGCCAGAAATCTTCCATTCGGGCTGATCGAGACGCTGGTCACAGCCTTGATTCTCTCTCTTGAGGACCATGGGCGCGGGCTTCCGTTATCGGAAGCTTCGGCTGACGGTGATGATTGAACATTGATGTGTGGATTAGATCGAATATGTGAGAGAGAGCGCGATTTGGGATCTGGTGTAGCTGGCGGGGTGGACTGATTATAGAAAGAAGTGGTTGGATTCACGCTCGTAGCTGAGGGACGAGCTCGGAAGAAGCGCTGGCTGATGTTGGCGTCATCGTCAAGCTCGACGAGCACAGCGGCAGAGCCCGCGCATAGGGCGAAGCGCTTGCTCTGGTCGTGACTGGAGAAGCCATTGGGGGTTGTGGTTGTTGTACCGAGTACTGTCTGAAGTGATAGCGAGGATTGGTGTGAGGATTTACTGGGCGATCGGATTCCTGGTCGCAGCACGGGAGAGTTCGAGGGAGTGATCTTCAGGGAGGCGGGCCCTGAGAAGCGCGTGGTTGCCATTGGGACATTCGAGATAGTGTTATGGAATAGAATGCCCTGGTTGAGGGCTCTTTCATTGCAGACTGGGCATAGGGATTATTAAAGGAATGTGGAAAATAGTGTGGCGGGGGAAATGAGGAGATTATCGTGGGGTGGAAGAGAGAAAAACCAGGAGCTCCAGAAGATAACACAAACAACTCTATCGGGGGCCAACTATGTTGATCTTGGATTCCACTTGCGAGGAATGGACCCAACAATGGTAGATGGATGATGGAGACCAAGTATGTGCCCCTGACAGTTTCCTATCTCTACAGTATCTAGCTTCGCTTTTTATGTTCTGTACGGATCTGTGTAGACTCTCATCAAAGTTTGCGTCAAGGCGAACGGTGGGTCACTTCATCGGCCCTAGCATAACTATAGTTGATGATTACGGTAGTAATCATGCCGGTAATACGGAATCCCTCTCTATTAGTAAAGGGTTGCTAGGTAGTTATGTATGTCTTTTCACCAGTTAACACTGACATTACGGTAAGAGATCACTACAAGATAAGACTTGGTTTATAGTTCCAAGGTTCTGCCTTGTTTCTCAAATGTTATGCCTTATCTCTCAGGCAGCGATCTTATCGCCACCCATCTTTTTTTTCCCCTGTCTTCCTATATTCTCTTAAACACTTACAATGGCAACTCAATGCACTGCATCGGCCAAAATGGCTTTCCCGCTGCTTCTACGCAATGTCTTTCGCTCCGAATCCCCTCGCAACCTGCGCAGCTCTCATGCCCACCGTTACACCCGGCATCTACAGATCTTCCAACAGCCGCGACTATTCAGCTCAAGGCCGCGATTTTGCCAGGCTGCGCCCGACCAGTCATCGCCTCAGACAACCGAGTCTTCCCGCTCTGGAACCACGGCAGACCGTGACTTGAGCACATCCTCGCAAAAGGCTTCGTCCCCAAGCGCAACTGGTCCGCCGAAGACCAAGCACGACCCTAGGAAGAAGATAACAGACAGCAAACGTGCTGGCAAGAATACTGGCAAGGATGCAAAACCCGATAGACGGAAGAACCCTCCCACCAACAAGAAGAAACTTGAGCACTGGCAAATACAAAAGGCCGCCCTGAATGAGAAATTCCCTGTCGGCTGGAACCCGCCCAAGAAGCTCTCGCCCGATGCACTCGACGGTATCCGTCACCTGCATGCCACTGCCCCGGATCGATTCACAACTGCCGTTCTGGCAGAGGAGTTTAAAACCTCTCCGGAGGCCATTCGTCGCATTCTGAAGAGCAAATGGAGACCATCCGAGGATGAAATGGAGAGTCGACGGAAACGATGGGAGAAACGCCACGAAAGGATCTGGAGTCAACTGAGCGAGTTGGGTCTTCGACCGTCGACTAAAGCTTCTCGACCCGTGGGGGATGCCACCAGATTGTTGTATGGAGATGACAAGAAATAAGGGCATTTTGTATAATATGATCGTTTTTCTGTTGTGTACACGACCGTCGGCCTATTGTCTATGATGGGAGCTCGGCCCTGTAGATCGCAGGATGTTTATATGAACCGATTAAGGCATGCTGCTCACTCAATTGATCAGCAATATTGTATATGAATAAGGACCATGGAGACTTCTTACCTTTCAATTTTACTGCTTTACTAACTTTTTGGCATACGATTTGTACGCTAAGTAGAAAGGGGTGTTCTACCGATTGTGGAGGCGGCGTCTCCCAGATGCAACTCCGACTCCGCTCCGCACACCTGGAACTCCTACATCTCGCGCCTCCGCCATGGGTTCCATCTGATATGCGAATGCTATCTCTCTGATAGTTCTCTGGATCGCCCGTGCCGGTCGCAATTCCTCGAGATCGGATTCGAGCACGCCGAGCGCGTCGAGTATAGCAGTCCACATGCTGACGCCCGCGCCGCCATGCCGTCGAACATTCAAGTCTTCGTGAAATGGAAGGACCAGACAATATTTGCAGGGGAGAATGTCGAATGCACCATCACCTTCAAGAACGTCGCGGATACTGCGTCTGAAGCCAGCAATGGAGCTGAACTTGGCCAGCACCAGCGCAAGGCGTCCCGAGTCGCGAACCACACCAGCAACGCCCCTTCGGACTCTTTCTTCTCAATAAAATCACCCCAGAGCCTGTTCTCCGGGCGGCGATCCTATTCAATTAGCTCTCAAAGAAAGCCTTTCCACCGAACCGCCTCTTCATTGAGCTCCCCGCTCGTCGCCTCCCAGAGCTTCCCGCCCCCCAGTGGCCCCTCCACACCTCGAACTTGGCAGCCAGGCCACAGCCATAAACGATCCGTGTCAATCCTGTCAATTGATAGTGAAGGCCAGGCCGATAAGACACCAACACCATCACCGCAACATTATAGAGGCAAGCCGGCCAGGGGCCATGGGCGTTCAGCGAGTCTCCAGATTGGCCCCAGGAGGCATGACAGCTATGACGATTCTTATAGAAAAGGTGATAGGATGATCCATGCACATGAAGTTCCTCGAGCTCACGGCGTTTATTATATAGTGAGATCGCATATTTCTGGTCATCCGCTCGCAGAGTCCCCAAACGAGTCAGCCCCCGGTAATCTGAGAGTCGATACCTCGCACCCTGGGCGAGCTAGTCGTACAAGTTCTTTCGCAAACAGTCCTGTTGGCCCAACTGAGCAATTGTCCGTTCCCTCTCGAAGACCCCAACCACCCTCTTTCGACTTCAAGTTTCCAGCTGCCCCTCCGACGAGCGAGTCGAGCAGCCGCCCGCGTCTGTCCCCATCTCCCAAGTCGACCGAGAGAATCGCTCCGGCTAAGACATCGGCAAAAGATGCCTCAACGCTGGGCGCCCCATCGCACCAACAACTCGCGCGTGTAATATCAGCCACAAGTGTCAATGGAAGCACTCGGAGCAGCGGCGAATTCTACTCAGTCAGCGACCATTCTAGTGAGACATTAGCTTCAGAGTACACTGCCTATTCGACCCAAAGTGCACGACCACCCCCGCCATCAGCCGCTCGACATGCGCGGCATTATTCAAGCGTGGCAATCCCGTCAGTTAGACCAAACGATAGCCAGGCGCTGCTGATGGGTTATGCGCAAATTAGCGCATCATTTACAGTCGACGGCTCTCTAGTGAACCAGTCAGTCTTTGACGAAGTCAAAAGGAAAGGAGTCGTCGGTGGTCAGCCAGGTACGGGCGGGCTACCAGGACGGCCAGGCTCTGCCAGCAGTGATCGGGCTCGCAAAGGTGGTGGTTTTTGGGGATCATTCAAATGGAACGCTATCGAGGAGTCGATCAACGGGTTCCTCTCGAACAACGAGCTTGATGGTCTGCGAGAAATGCGCGGGGTCGCCTCATCGCGATCAATTCCATTGCTATCTACTCCCCAGTCGCTTCTCTTCGTCGACCTACGACTATCACCCGGCGAAGAGCAGTCATACTCATTCTCTTTTTCTCTGCCCAGAGGTCTTCCAGCGAGTCACAAAGGCAAGGCCATTAAGATTGCCTACAATCTGGTCATTGGTACCCAGCGACCTAGCGGCCCCAATGAATCTCAACGCGTCAATCGCATCAACATCCCATTCCGTGTGTTCAGCGGGGTAAATGGTAAGCTATCATTTGAGTGATATTTTGCTATTCCTAGATCTAACGGCTTTCAGACAAAGGAGACGTTCTCGGCCATGATCTGATGTCACCCTATGTGATTCTCCGTGATGAAGCCAAGGTGCGAAAAGTTGGACCCAATACTCCTGTCACCCTGAACCCGCCGAGTATCAGTACCCCTTGGAACTCGGCTTCAGATTTCCTGTCCTATGTGGATGATATTCTAGAGCAGCGTGCACGTTCTAATACTCTCCATCCCCCGGGTGCACTCCTTTCGAGGAAACCAAGTTTCGAGGAACTTCCACATCCAATGTCTTGTAAGGATATTATCGACCTCGCAATCCTCCGCAGCAACCAAGCCGTGGACTCGCGGCGCAGCCCCAACCGATTCGAGATCGCTCGTGAGGGGCAGCGCATTGCCGTGGTCGTGCTGAATCGACCCGTTCACCGACTTGGAGAGACTATCATTGCTACGATGGACTTTGGCAATGCTTCAATCCCATGCTATGCTGTGCGAGCGTCACTGGAGACATCCGAAAAGGTTACACCCACCCTCGCCGTCCGATCGAATGCAAGCATTCACAGAACAACACGCCGCATCCATGCATCTCTATTCGAGAACACCTTGTACGCCACAAGAGTGGTCTTCAGTCCTGCCATTCCTGTCACCGCAACCCCTACCATCCTCACAAGTGGCG
Organism: Penicillium sp. DT28; assembly: GCA_036712075.1. Lineage (NCBI taxonomy): Eukaryota > Fungi > Ascomycota > Eurotiomycetes > Eurotiales > Aspergillaceae > Penicillium > Penicillium sp. DT28. The sequence continues at coordinate 978,797 of JAZHLO010000002.1, forward strand.
TCACTCTCGAATGGGACTTGCGCTTCGAGTTCGTGACGCCGACTATGCACAACGAAGGTCCTAATCCATCTGGGATAGAGCTATTGGAGACATTGTCTTCCGATGACCGCGGCGTAGTGATGTCCGCGATGGAGCACTTGGGCTGTGAGTCCTTCGAGATCTCTATTCCCCTCACGGTCTACGGCGAAACCGTGCGGGAACAGCTGTTGGAAGAGAATGAAGGGTACGCTATATAAGGGTAATATCCCCGGTGACTCCGAGGCTCTTATGGCGCCTGCGGTGCAGGTTGTCTTCTTGTGTATTTGATTGATATCCCCTATCCACCTGTGGATATGTTCCTTGCATGCACAGCGTTTAGTACATTCCGAGGTTTCTTCTAGATATATAATTCGTGTCGATGACTACCGCGTTTCTGCACCTGGACCTCCAAGTTTCTCTAGAAGGTAAATATGTATATGGGTCAGATTTTCTCTCCCTGGCTCTAGTAATTTGTAGGGGGACCTGTAGGTACATAAGAAATTCAACCATCCGGATACACGGAATCTCCGGTATCCGTTAGGCTATTTTGATAACAGATTTACCCTGTACAGTGCCGTTTTCAATTTCCTTCAAGATCTCCTCAACCTCCTCCAGCCGCCTTTCAATCAGCTGCGGCTTCACTTGGCCCTTGGCGACAAAATCCAGGGCCTCCACCGTGTCCTGGCGATCGCCCGTGGATGTACCCATGACCTTGATGCCGCGGGCAACGAAATCCGCGGGCCCCACGGGTAGCGGTGTCGGCTTCGGAGGCAGGCCGATGCACACTAGGGTCCCAGTCGGTCTGAGGAATTTGAGGGCATCAGAATAAGCTCGGTCGGACGAGGCACATATGAGTGCGCCGTGAGCACCCCCTTCCGTGGCCTTGACAACCTCGGCCACGCAATCGTCTGTCTCGAGCACGTCGATATACACATCCGCCCCCAGACTCAGACAGAGATCCCGTTTCCTAGCGTCCAGGGCCACAACCTTTAAGCCCATGGCGCGTGCATATTGAATGGCCAGATGACCCAAGCCCCCACCAGCGCCTGCCACAGCAACCCATGAGCCCGACCGGAGACTGGCGATCTTGAGTGCTTTATACACGGTGACACCAGCGCATAGGATAGGGGCGGCATCAGCGTCGCTCACCCCGGCTGGCAGGCGGACCATGTACGCGCTATCTGCGATGGCGTACTCGGCAAAGGCGCCCTCGACGTCTTTGCCCGCCAACTTGCGGTTGCGACACAGGTTCTCATAACCGGTAGTGCAGACTTCGCACTTCCCGCAGACGATGTGCACCCACCGCACTGCTACTCGGTCGCCGACGTGCCACTGCGCACCGTCCGTGTCGGGACCAAGGCTGACAATCACCCCGGTGCCCTCATGCCCGCCCACTGAGACCTTGGGCTGCAGATAGGGGACGGTGCCGCGAGCGAGGTGGAGGTCTGTGGCGCATACTCCAGCGTAGTTGATTTTGACGAGGACTTGAGTGCCCACCGGGACTGGAGTTGGGCGTTGAGCCACGGAGATGACCTTAGTCTTCGTGTCTTGGATCGCCGCCAAGGATGTTTCTGGTACAGATACCGAACCCATGGCTTCGGGGAAGGGCCGAAGGACGAAAGGATGATAAGAAGCAGAGTACCTCGGGTAGGGGAAAACCGTGAAAGTCTATTCAGGAAGATTGGAAGAAATCAGCGTCGAGCAGATGAGATGTTAAACACATTTCATGTTTCTCTGCGTCAGTCTATTTCATGCTAACGTTGGCGATTACCATGAGTCTACTTATATCTCATAAACCGGTCTCCGCAGCGGTGTTTACTTTCCTATTGCTGACAATTGATTCTGAGTCGGAGTCAACCTTCCGAAATCCCCGGAATTCTGGGGTTTCCCCGCACATTCCCGTCTTAAATCCGGGGGAAAAAGGTGTCAATATCGGAGCAGCATCCGCCATTGGGTGCAATCATCCGTCTGGTTCCACTGAAGAACCTTAATTAGCCATGCATCGGCTATTATCGCCGCGGACATGGGTTTGGGTCGCACGGACAGCATTCGACTGTTTCTTGGCCTGGAGTATTTGACCTTGTGAAGGCTCCAAATGTCGAGGTCAGGTCTGATTCCGCATCCTGTCAATAACGTGCGATACAATTGACAACGACCTGTTACCATGAGCCCGGAAGAAGGAGCAACGCTCCGAGTATCTGGTATTTAACTTCACCGACATTGTTGTCAATCATGTTACTCAATGGATGACAGATACCGTTATGGCCGAGGACCAGGAGAAGTACCAACTCTCGGAGCACGACGAGGAAGTTCGCTCCGTGCAGTCCAACCTTAAGATGCGCGACGGCATCGTCCTAATGCCGCAGCCATCGGACGATCCCAACGATCCGCTCAATTGGACACAGTTTCGCAAACATGCCGCCCTATTCACCATTTCATACCTGGCCCTCATATGCTACATGGCCGTGACCACGCTAGTCACAGGAACCTTGTCCCTGGCCAAGACTCTCCACGTCCCCAAGAACACAGCAGTCTACCTGGGGAACACGCCCGTTGCCCTCTATGCTGTGGCTCCCTGGCTCTGGAGCCCGCTGAGTCACTTCGTCGGCCGCCGGCTGGTGCTGCTCTCGAGTAATGTCATTGCCATGGTTGGGGCTGTTGTCGTCATGAGGTCCAATACGTATGCAACTTGCATGGTCGGCCGGGTCATACTCGGAGCCGGTGGTTCCGCGTTCTGGACATTGGGGCCGGCGAGTATCGGTGACATGGTACATATCTCCTTGATTAAATCTCCCGTTGTTGCAGAAAAAAACGCTTACAGTTCCCACCGCAGTTCTTCCGCCATGAGAAGGGCAAGAAGGTTGGTTTATCGACCTTGGCCATTGTCATCGCTCCTTTTCTGGGGACAATGTACGTGTCGTATCGTAAATGTGCATTTGCTTCCATATATCGCGGAACTCAATAGCTGACATGCATCTTCTGGTAGCATCGGCGGACCCATTGTAAATAACGAAAAACTGGGCTGGCGGGCTTCCCAGTGGATTCCCCTAATCCTCATGGGGGCAGGCTTTATCATGCAGATCTTCTTCCTCCCGGAAACCATCTACATTCGAGAGGCACGCGCGCAGCCTGCAGCCATATCTACAGCCTCAACAGGGAAGTCGATGCTCTGGCAGCGCTACGGGATCCACATCCCCAAGCGCTCACAAGATAAGCAGCATGGCTTCCTTTTTATCGCGACCCGACCTTTTGTTCTCTTCGCGTTCCCCGCGGTGATACTTTCGGCCTTCTGGTTTGGCATCGCGTACACGATGCACGTCGGGATCACATCTGAGCTACCGATCATCTTCCAAGAGCAGTATAATTTCTCCGAGCTGGCCGTCGGGCTTTCGGGCTTCTCGGGCCTGATTGGTGCCCTAATCGGCGAGGCATATGTGGGACCCTGTCTTGACTTCATCGCGAAGCGGACGATGAAGCAGGGCCACGAATGGCGACCCGAGTACCGACTCAAAGCAATCTGGCCGGCACTTATAACCGTGCCGGGCGGCCTGATTATGTTCGGCACATCGATCCAATTCGGAAATGCTTGGATCACGCCTTTGGTTGGGCAGGCCATCTATATATTTGGCATCGAAGTTGGCACGACGGTGATGTATGATCCCCCTTAGCACATCTTGGCTGCAAAACAGACTGACAAAGAGTATTTCTAGTCAAACTTACATCCTGGAATGTTACCCTCGTCAGGGTGCCGAAGCGAGCTTGGTCTTCAACCTTATTCGAAACCTGTTCTCCTACATTTCGCCGTTCTTCGTACAGCCGATGATTGCCAACGTTGGAATTCACTCACCGTTTAGCCTCTTTGGTGCCTTGACTGTCTTCTTCTTCCCTCTTACTGTAGGTGTTCTAATGTGGCGAGGCCAGCAAATCCGTGATAAGGGAGGCGACCCTGGCTGGAGTAGGGACTAGGGTCTACGGGTGTACATCTGGTCCAGGGAATGGGTGGTTTATGTCAGTTTGGAGCATGCACATGAAATACTATATAGCCATACAGGGCTTGAAAATGCTACAGATTCTTCTATAGCGTCTATTCTTACCATGGAAACGAAACCTAGAAGGAAACTTTATACATGATCAAAGCTCTATACATATCTGGACTAGTGCCTAGAATGTATACTTCATACCCGGGCTCACCAAGCTCACAATTTGCCTCTCGGTGAACTCCTCAATGCCAGCCACACCACCAAATCTACCATAGCCGCTCGCACCGCCGACTCCGCCGTTCGGCAGCGGCGCCTCGATATACACAGTCGGACCGTTGACATGACAGCTCCCCGTCCGAATGCGCTTAGCCATATCCATGGCTTTGAGGACGTCGCGCGAGAAGACACTAGCACACAGCGAGAACTCGGAATCGTTGGCCTGTGCAATGGCATCCTCATGGGTGTCGAACTCGGACACGAAAACGACCGGCCCAAACGTCTCCCGATGGAAGATATCCATGTCCCGCGTGACGTCTGCGAGAACATGAGGGGCCAGGATTGTCCGGCACGGGCCGTGCAAGCTCAAGTCGCCAGCCAGAAGGGTAGCGCCGGCGTCGACGGCGGCCTTGATCAAGCTGAGAACACGCTCGGCTGAAGCAGCAGTAAAGAGACCCGAGAGCTGCACGTCCGGTTCCTCTAGATGGTTCCCCACCCGCAGGCTGTTGACGCGCTTCACTAGCTGGGATTTGAAATCGGCTGCCACTGAGTGATGCACGATCACCCGCTCTGTCGACATACATATCTGTCCGCTGTTGGACATGGCTCCATACACCACGGACTCCACGGCAGCGTCTATATCAGCGTCTTCCAGGACTACCACGGGCGCCTTGCCGCCCAACTCTAGCACGGATTTTTTCAGACATGATGCCGATAGCTCGGCAATGATGCGGCCGACGCGGTCGCTGCCCGTGAAGTTTGTGCGGCTCACCTTTGGATGCTTGACGGCAAACTCGACGGCCCGTGGTGTGTCGGCGCTGCTGGTGGGCAGGAACTGCAGACATCCAGCTGGCAGACCGGCTTCGACCAGGGCGCTGACGACGAGATGCTGTGATTTAGGGCTGAACTCGGAGGGCTTCAGGACAACGCTATTGCCACAGATGAGGGGGCAGCAGATTGCCCGAGCCGTCAGAGTGACGGGCATGTTCCAGGGACTGATGGCGAATACCACGCCGACGGGTTCGCGGTTCACCAGGATAGTGGTACCGGGCCGATCCGCAGGAACGATCTCGCCCTTGATGTGTGTCGCCAGGGCGGCGTTTTCCCGGAAGACGCCAGCCGTGGAAAGGATGTTGGCCCTGACCCAAGCTTTGGTGGCCGATACCTCGCTTGAGAGGATTTCAGGCGCGGATTTGTTGATGTACGTCTCCATAATGTCGGCGGCTTTGAGCAAGATCAGTCGTCTTGCTGAGGGGCCGAGTCGGGCCCATGATGGCTGGGCTGCATGTGCGTTCTCGATGGCAGCGGCATAGTCGTCCAGAGAGGCTGAGGCGCACTCGTAGATGGTCTCGCCCGTCATGGGGTTCTTCACGGGGAATGTCTCATTATTCTGGCTGTTCTGGTATTTGCCCCCGATGAATAACTGCTGGGGGTCTGCTAGTGAGGTGTGAATGCCATTGGGCTGCGACATCTTGGAGGATGTAATTATGTGCTCGTGATCATTGATTAAGCACTGCGAAGTGCTCTCCTTGTCTTTAAATTGTAGTCCAAGGAGGTGTGACTCGGCAGCGAAGGTTCTAGGTATAGCTCATATCCTTTCGGCAAGTTCACGCTTCATTTCAATTCGGATCATCCTGTATATAGCTCGGATCGAAGTCCGAGATAAACCCTATTGGCTCACGGGTATTTGAAAATGCGGATGGACAGTTCCGGCGACTATTGCATCTACATCTCCGGGGAATTATAAGTCTTTGAATTTGCGGAATCAAACACCCGACGGATGCTTAGACCCATTTGCGGGGTTAGGGCTAGATCCTACACTATACTATATGCACTTTACCAAACCACTACTGGCCTGGATTTTGCGACAACAGGGATTCAAGATCGCCCCAGTCCACAATACCCGTTCCATCCATTGCGAGGAATGGGTCCATCATCCAACCATTTGCCGGCTCCCCGTCAAAGGATGTCAGTAAGTTCGGCTGCCAGAAGGGATCTGACATGCCGAGCCTCGATATCCCTGCACTGTGTCCATGCTGAAGATGAACAGGTTGCTGCGAGCCTGGTAAGGAGGGAATATCCAGCGATGTCCCTGTTCCCGGAATGGTTGCGTTGGCAGATCGAGCATCCGAGGCAGAATGAATAGAGCTGGTAAATCGGTCCCGAGGGTAACGGGATGCCTGTCGAGCCATTTCCGCCTCGAACAGACGATCGCGCGCCGGGCTCTTTGCAAGATCTACAGCCGGATCAATCATACCCTGCTTTGATCCATCCTCGAATGTTGCCACGACCCGCGCGAACCGCTTCATCGTGCTGCACTTGCTTACGCGCATGAGCACCTCTCTTGTATGGGCGATCAGCTGGCGCAGCCCCGACTGCAAACGCGCCTCTTGCTGGTCATGGTAGCCGGAGCTTGAAGTCCGCAGTGACCGTAGAATGAGCACCATTACGCCGCAGTAGGCGTAGAAGACGTCCATGGCCGATACGCCATTCACCAAGTCGAAGGAGTCGGCAAGCAAGATAAGGCGACATAGCTGTACGGCGTGGATGACGCAGATATCTGATAGGCGCTCTCCTGCCGAGCTGGTGTACAGATCGGTACTGGCCTCGTTCCGGCTAGGCTGGGCTTGGGCTCTAGGGTCTCTTTCACCGCGTTGTGCGGACGCGACATATCGCAATAGAGCAGATCGCGTTACTAAGACGGCAATATACCTGTACTGAAGGTGGAGGACCAGAGCAGCCCGAAGTCGGGGTCGAGCTTGCCAGGCCATCATGGCTTTGAGGTCTTGGAATGACATGCGCGGCATCTCTTCAACGCCATCGCAGAGAGGGTCATCTGTCTCGCTGATGAAGGGGATATTAACTATGTGCTGGGAGGCGAGGCTGTCCTTCCACACTTTCAAAATCCCCAGCATCTCATTCGAAGACTGCTCTTGCCGAGCCAGCCCGCCATTGTCGCTTATTTCATTAGCCACTGCTAGCGTCTTCACTGCAAGTGATACCCTCGCCTTTGCCAGAATAACATGCAGGCTGAGCGAACGTTCCACGAGATCGTCGTCTTCATCCTGTCCGCTATCAAGCACTCCCGCACGAGGGGGACTATCTCTACATCCTCGAAGTCGTAGAAGCCACTCGGTCTGCCAAGGCTGGAGGCAAGGAACTGCTCAAAACCGTAGAGCGTGCAGAAGACGCGCTTACGCACCTCCCTCTCCATGGCCCGGAAATGAGACCCGTTGTCACTGGCTCTGTGCAGGCCCAGAGCGAAAGAGAGACGCATGGCAGTCCCAACTAGGTTCCACGCCGCGTTACGCTCGTTTTGGTTATGAAGAAAAATGGATAGGAGAAGGAGGGCTCGGACGTTGGAGAGAGTGCACTTCGAGACAAACTGCGGCAGGAGCTGTCGAGTAAGGCCAACACAGTGCTGACAGAGGTGAGTGAGGTCGAGGTCGGGAGATGCATCGACAGGGTTGGACAGCGAGGCAAAGACGATCATCATATGTAAACAACCCAGCCATCCTGGCTCGGGTAAAGTTGGCGCTCGAGCGTGGTGTTGAGAATACCGGCCTATGGACATAAAGGTCTCGTATTCTTCCTCGAAAGATCCGCGGTGGAATAAGGGGAAATCTGGATGGACATTCTTGAAGTATACTCGCACCAGCCCGTCGAGAACTTGACGAGGTGGAAGATGCCTTCTTATCTCGTCAATATCATCCACGCCAATGCTGGCAAAATCCCGAACCAGCGCGGAACCCAAGGACGCAGGGGAGCGCTCGTCGACTTCCTGGCCTTGATTGACGTTGTTGCCAGTGCCTCCAGGAGGCAGCCCGGGAAGCTCATTCTGGTCTCCGTCTGCCTCCAGAGCCTGGGCTGCATCTTCGTCCGTGAAAGTGGCTGTAAGGTGAGCAGGTGCCCTGGACCCTGCGGCATTCTCACTGCGAGATGCAAGAAGTAATCTTCGGAGCTGGCCCAGAAACTGCAAGCTTCCGGAGGGGCCTATGAAATGTTCTCGCCCGGCCGTGTCTCTGATGAGGCCGACAGGTTCATCTGTACAAGCTTTGGTTTCCTGCACTCGGCCAGAAAGGCTCTTCTCATTCTCGGTTCGGACATTCTGGATATTCATAGTAGCTGTTCGTCCCGACGGTGGAGGGGCACACTCGTTTGACCTAGCAAAGCCCTGGTCTCTCGTTTCGGTGGATACATCTCTCACGAGTTCCTCTATTCCAGGTGATTCCCCTGACTTCTGGGATAGGTCCGGCATGGCATATCCCATGCGGTTGCCCAGCCGGACAAGCTCTAAGGGGGTGGAGATAGCATCATTAGGAAAAGCACCACGTACTATGGCCTCTAAGCATTTGTATCTAAATGAGAAATGCGATACCATCAACACAGATGAACAGTGGGGCATACTAGGTGGGAATTTACTTACCGATCACTCAGATCACCTATCCTGCCGTAGAACCGGGGCTTTCGAGGAAGATTATAAGAGCATTCCAGGTTATGGTCCTGGCACATAACACATCCGTGCCCTGATGGTAATGGAACGCATTTGCACCGTCGCTGTGGGATCGTCAGATTAAGCATCAGCCTACATAAGGTCCCTTGCAGGTACAGGAAGCTCCAACGGCTTTAGTTGGCCCGAGCGGTCTTACCTTCCGACAGAAATCACCTAGCACAGGTCTCAGTACTGTAATCATTCATACCTACCCGCAGTAAAGCGAGCTCTGAAAAGAAAGGTTGTAAGACTTACAACTATGCGCAGATCGCTTCCGCGATGCTTCGGGGATCCTCCTCAGTCGGCGTTTTGGTGTTGTTGCCGATACATCGGCCATGGCGTAGGACTGTGCGTGCGGTCGTCCGTCACTTCTGTCGGATGGCATGGTCCGACGGCCAAACTTTTGTAGAAATAGATTTTCCACGGACTATTTCGAGTGCGGATGCAAAGAAACGTCGGAGCAGGGAACCGTAGGGGAGGGAAGCGGACTTATGGTCCCGTTTATCGCTTATCGACCCCGACAATGTGGGGAAGCTTCCCCACATTGTATACTTCTCCGAGTCTTAGCGAGCTCAATTATTCGTGAACACTCTCTATCTTTCTCAAACACTCGGATTCTCCCTGACAACTTCACGCAGCACATCTCCAATGGACAAGATGTCGCCCACCGAGTTCTTCACCCTCCCAAGCGGTCGAAAGGTGGCCTTTAGATTGTCACCTGGGGACCCTGACCGGATGATCCTTTTATCCAATTCTCTCGCCGAAGATATGACCTCATGGGATCGCGTCGTGTCTGTGTTGAAAGACCAAGGCTTCGGCATCCTCCGCTACGACCACCCCGGCCATGGATACTCCGGCGCACCGACTGAAGCCGAATTGTCCTCGACATTCGAGGGAATGGTGGACGACGTCTTTCTTCTTCTGCAGCACCTTAAAATTAACAAGCTCCATGCCTGGATTGGAGTCTCAATGGGCGGTATCAAGGCCGTGTACTTCACCGCACGCCACCCGGGCATCGTGAAGAAGATCATTGTGGCAGACGCAATCGCCACTTCTCCAACAGTGGCCGGTATCACCGACAACTTTGCCATGCGGGTACGCGCCGCCAAAGAGGCAGGCTCCATGTCAGCGGACCTCTCAAACACCCGTAAGCGGTGGTTCGGCGAAGAGTGGATGGCGGCGCACCCCGAGGAAACCGCGAGAATGGAGAGATCCATGGCGACGACTACAATTGCGGGACTTGAGGCGTGTTGCGCCGCTCTGGGAAGTCCGTCTTTTGACTTGAGACCGTTGTATCCCAAGGTGGGACATGGCTGCGAAGAGGCGCTCATTATCGCCGGAGAGAAGGATGCGGATCTGCCAATCAAGATGCAGGAAATGCGGCAGGCTATTGAGGAAAGCCTGCAGAGCTGTGGCAAGAAGGTGCCTGTGGAGATGGAAATTATAAAGGGTGCTGGACATGTCCCTTACATTGATGGCTACGAGGACTTCTGCGAGATTATCACCAAGTTTCTTGCTTAGATAGATTAACGCTTCATGGCGAATATGATTTCCAATGTCTTCAATTTTCTTTTCTTGCCTAGATTTTACATTAGGGGAATCCAAAGAAAAGTCATCAACTTCCTTCGCGGATCGCATCCCTCCTGTGTGCTTATGCAGCTAGCCAGGGTCCAGAGTTAGCCAGTGGCACTATCGACACATAGAGAATCCGAGAAAGGACAAGGGCAAATTATGGCGGAGTGGCAAGTAACTCGTCGGGAACTGAACTGACCCAGATTAGGGTCCGACAATCGAGTTGTTAGAGGCGGAAGACAACCATCCGTCGGGTGCAATACTCCGACAAGTAGCCCTAACTCCGGAGAGTGGATGGGGACGAATCAAACAGCTTGGTTATTGAATATTCCTCGGCCAGTGAACTTTGCCATCATGAACTCTATAAAAGGGTTCATCGGACGACATGGGAAGACTACGAAGCACACTTTCAAACAACTTAGCTGACAACCCAACACAATGCCTCACGCATCAAGGTCCTTAAACGTTCTTGTCGTCGGTGCTGGTCTAGGCGGCCTCGCGGCAGGACTGGCTTTGCAGACGGACGGCCACAAGGTCACGATTATCGATGCAGCGCCGGAGTTCGCAGAAGTAAGACCTCAATTGTCTTTTCCCTTCACAAGAACTATGTAACTCATACCGCTATTTCCAGGCTGGAGCAGGAATCAGAATTCCGCCCAACTCCAGTCGGCTGCTCATGCGATGGGGTGTTGACCTGGAGAGGATGAAGAAGTCCACTTCGCAGAGATATCACTTCATTCGCTGGCAAGATGGCAGCACCATCTTCGACTTGCCATTCACCAACATCGTCGAAAAACACGGGGCGCCCTACTGGCTTGTCCATCGAGCTGATCTCCACGCCGCGCTGCTCGATGCGGTCAAAAAGGCCGGCGTCACGGTCTTGACCAACAAGCGCATCATCTCATACGACTTCGACGCCCCGAGCGCGACCACGCAGGACGGGGAAACCTTCACGGCCGATCTGATCGTTGGAGCCGATGGCATCAAGTCCATCTGCCGGCCTCTCCTTACCGGCCAGCCCGACATCCCGCGGGACACAGGCGACGTAGCCTACCGGATTCTCATCCCCGGCGAGAAGCTGTTGGCCGACCCAGATCTGGCCCATCTGATCCGCGACCCCTGCACAACATCATGGTGCGGTCCAGACGCGCACCTGGTCGGCTATCCGATCCGCAATGGTGAGATGTACAACATCGTCATGTGTGTCACCTCCTACCATGAAACTACGGACGAAGTCTGGGTTGTCAAGGGCGACAATAGCGAGCTGTGTAAGCGGTTCGCCAGCTGGGAACCGCAGGTGCGCAAGCTCTGCGCCCTGACGGGCGACTTTATGAAGTGGCGCCTGTGTGATCTGCCCAACCTCACCCGTTGGACGCATCCCTCGGGCAAAGCCGTGCTATTGGGCGACAGCTGCCATCCCATGCTCCCTTACCTGGCCCAGGGTGCTGCCCAGGCCTTTGAGGATGCTGCAGTTCTTCGCCAGGTGCTCGCCCAGGACGTGGACATGGTCGCAGCCCTCAAGCAATATGAGCAGATCCGTATGCCGCGGGCGAGCCTAGTGCAGGCCAAGACGCGCGAGCACCAGTACATCCTTCACATTGACGATGGCGAGGAGCAGCAGACGCGGGATCAGAAGCTGGCCCTTGATACCGCGGAGAACCCAGTTTTCTGGGGCTATGACGAACGGAGAAATTGGCTCTTTAGTCATGATGCAGAGGTGATCCAAAAGGAAGGGGCAAACTGGAGAGACGCGGTGGTGAACGGTGTGCAGGTTGCTTAGATTTATTATGGCAGTATTCCAAGCATGTATCGTTGATTGATTAGCTCGTGTGCTTCGGGGGTAATTTTTCTTCCTTTCTACTGGCCATATCTAGTGAAACTATTTCTGTATACTCTCACTGCAGATATCACATTATCAACGAATAGATAGAGAGGGACACTACTTTCTCAAGAACGTCAAAGCTGCAAGACACAGCGCATCTACTCCAACCCTCATCGTCGGTTGTATAACCGGTGCAAAACGAGCAGAATGGTTTCCAGGAATCTCCTCCCCAGTGCTTTGCGCCTCATCCCAGATCTCTGGATCAATACACCCAGTGAGCCAGAAGCAGCTCGGAAGACCTCGACAGGTAGCCAACGTGGAAAAGTCCTCACTGACATTCGTTCTTGGTGTATCAGGATCAAAGCTGTCAAAGTGGCTTTCGAATGAAGCGGCCACTTGAGATGCCAGGTCATTGTCATTCGTGGTGGGCGGGAAACGTCTTGTCGGAGTGAACACTGGCGGTTTGGGCGAACCACTCGCCACGCACTCGGCTTCGACGATGCGCTTGATGGCAGATATGAGCTTTTCACGAGTCTCCAATTTCGCACTCCGAAAATCAACACCAAGTTCGGCCTTATCCGAAATGATGTTCTCTGTCTGGCCAGCTTGCAGACTACCAACAGTCAAGACAGCAAGATCACTCGGATCGATCTCTCTGCTCACAATACTCTGCAATCTCACAACAATGTGTGCAGCCAGGAGAACAGGGTCCACCGTCTGATGCGGCAGCGAACCGTGACCACCACGCCCATAAACGGTGATTTTCATACTGTCAGCAGCAGCCATGATCGTACCGGGACGGGACCCAAGGCTCCCTGCACGCATTCGCATAACGTGCTGGCCAAAGACATAGTCTGGAACGGGGATCTTCGAATAAAGTCCGTCGTCAACCATGGCCTGCGCGCCTCCACCCCGTTCTTCATCGGGCTGAAACAGCGCGATCAAAGTCCCGCTCCAGGCTTCCCGCATCTTCACAAGAGTCTCAGCCGCGGCGAGTAGACACGTCATGTGCATATCATGCCCACAAGCATGCATGACTGGTTTTTCAATGCCGTCGGCGTCGCGCATCGTCACGGAGCTCGCATAGGGAAGGCCAGTGAGCTCCTTGACTGGAAGCGCATCCATGTCAGCCCGTAGGAGAACGGTCTTTCCAGGACCATTTCTGAAGACTCCAGCCAATCCATAGCCACCGATGTTTGTGTGGATCTCAAAAACCTTCAATTGGGCCAGATGGGCAGCGACCTTTTCGGAAGTAGACTTCTCCTGTCGCGAGAGTTCCGGATGCAAGTGAAAGTACTTGTAAAGATCCTCGTAAGGAGTTAAGTCCAAAGAGACCGTTTTGAGTAGGTCTGATAAGGTTGTTTCTGCCATTGTGTGTGAATTGGAAAATTGAGAGGGGAAGCTTCCTGTGCTGTGGACTGTTGAGTCACAGAGCCCGAGGATCCACCAGCTAGTTAGTTAGCATAGCCGCCCTACTTTCACATCCTAACCGGCTTCAATTGCTCAATTGCGATGGTATCTCTATCCATTTGATATTCCCGTCTGTATAGAGGCATTGTCGTTGTGCCGAGTACAAATGCGGGATTTCTTCCGCTTTACCCCACGTACCCCGACAGCAAACCGAAAGATCCCGATTCTATTCAATATCATTCACAGGCATGATCGACCTATCTCACACCTTCTTTTGAAGACAATAAACTCAGACCCGACATTGATCCGAACGCACCGAATTCTTTGCAATGTCCGACCCCAAGTTCGACGACCTCCGCAAACAACTCTTCGAACAAGGCCTCAAAACCCGCCGCTCTGTTGTCGGAGACGAATACGTCGATAAAGCCCTCGCGAATGGATCGACCGAGTTCTCTCGACCCGGTCAAGAGTTCATTACCGAATGGGCGTGGGGAAATGTGTGGGGAAGACCAGGCCTCGAGAAACGCGATCGCAGTTTGCTCAACATCGGCATGTTGATGGCCCTGAACCGCGGGCCTGAGTTGGCGGTACACATTCGAGGTGCTCGGAATAATGGCCTGAGTGAGCTGGAGATTAGGGAGGCTATCATTCATGCAACAGTCTATTGCGGAGCTCCGGCTGGGGTGGAAGCTATGAAGATTGCTGAGAGGGTGCTGAATGAGATGGCTGAGAATGGCGAGAGAGAGCGTGAGCTGGGAGGTAAAGTCGATATATGAGTACCTAGGTAATGAGTTTATCCATGTGTACGCAGTACATGCACACGCTCTTGTAGCAGTTTTTTTGTACTCAGTCCATCCTTAAAGGCTGGAACATATCCATACCATAGGGTAATAAGTACCTAGGTATGTCGACTAACCATCTTTGACCATAATATTGCCCAAATTCAGGTTCATATCTAGCTGAATCCCCCACAACTCTGCGCGGGGTAATTCCTTCTGATAAGTTCGGCTTCATGGTATCTCCTCCAACTTATCTACTACCCCAACCGACGTGGGTCCTTATACTCCAATTTCTTGATACCGATCTCGCTCTTCTGGTTGCATCGTCATTCCTACTGACCATATCATACATCTGAGGAAGATACTCTCTGCGCCTGAGCATTTCACGATCGGGAGCTATCTCAGAAATACATCCTTCACCAACTTGTATCCTCAGAAAGGCAAAAATGACTGCAACACCTCATAAGGCGCTCATCAATGTCGACATGGGCGAGGCCTATGGTAACTATTCCTGCGGCCCAGACAAAGAGCTGTTACCGATGATCGATCATGCCAATATCGCCTGTGGCTTCCAGTGAGTCTCAATGCAAATGTGTACCTTTACCATCTCTGATATAATCGATTAGTGCCGGCGACCCCCTCATCATGGCCGAGACGGTTGCTCTGTGCAAGGCCCACGGTGTCAAAATCGGTGCCCACCCCGGTCTGCCAGATATTCAAGGTTTCGGACGCAGAGAGATGAAGTTGTCGCCCGAAGAGCACACGGCCAATATTGTGTATCAGGTTGGAGCACTCCAAGCATTTCTGGACCGAGAGGGTGTGGAAATGCACCATGTGAAGCCACATGGTATCCTATATGGAATGATGATAAGGGACATCGAGGTAGCGAGGGCCGTATGGGCAGGCGTTCCCAAAGGCATGCGCGTCTTCGGTCTCGCAGGTACCAACATGGAGATCGCTGCAAAGGAAGCGGGTCTTGAGTTCTGGGCTGAATTCTACGGTGATGTTAATTATCGCGCGGATGGAAGTTTGGCTATTGACCGGAAGAAGAAGCCGTGGAAAATAGAAGACGTCAAGGCGCATGTTGCAAGGCAAATCAGGGAGAGCAAGGTTATTGCGGTTACTGGAGAGGAAGTCCATCTCCCGGTGAAGGATTACCCAGTGTCTATTTGCTGTCACTCGGACTCTCCGGGTTGTGTTGAGATTGTGAAGGCGACGAGGGAGGTTGTTGATCAGTTCAACAAGGAAAGAGGCATGTAAACGCTTGCTTCATGCGAGCTTCATTTCTCGAATTCGATGCAAAATAAAAAGGCCAATTTTAAGTCTTAAATTAATTTCCGACTGACGAGACTTGGATTATATGCTTAGAATACTCCGTTATAGCGAGGCAGAGACTAACTCGAATCATTGCCCTAATCTAACGCAATGTTTCATACACTGACAGGATAGAAATAACCCAAACCATAGAATACTATTAACAAAAAGAAAAAGAAACTAGACATCCTATGCCCCCTTCACAAGCACAATGGGCTGACCACTCTCAATACTGTCTCCAGGCTTCACCAGAACCTTTTCCACAGTTGCACCATCCATCTGCATATCTGCCAACACATTTATCTCCATCTTCATAGCTTCAAGAATACTTGTGATTTGGCCAGGCTTCAGCACATCACCCTTCTCAACCAAGACTTTCCATACATTAGCATTCACTGGCGACTCAATAGCCTTGATCGACGGATCTATGAAAGTTAGTAACTCCCACGCAACCATCATAGAGAACACTCACCTTCGAGCATCGACTGGATCTCATCCGGACTAGTCTCGCTTGACTTCTTCTCGGCCATCCATTGCTCCATAAGCTCCTTCTCCTTGATCATCATGAGATTCTGAGACGCATCTCTCTTCTTCCGAATCTCCTGGGTCTCAACTGCCGTCCTCTCGAGTAACGCGTTATGCTCAGCCATGTCGAACACACCTGGCTCAACCTCGAAATGATAGTTTCCAGTCTTGAAATCCGTCATTTTCCTATCATACTCCTCTTCGGTAACCTCGTAGAAGCTGATGATATCCATATCTTCAAACAGCCACGGCCGCTCACTCGTGAAACCCGGCTTGGATCCGAAGATATCAACACCTGGGATTGTCATACCAAGAGGCATATATCCACCAGGACTATCAACCGGGTAAATGGCAATAGCAGTTCCACCCCAGGACACTGTTCCCTCCGGGGTGTAAGTTCGACTAGGATTCATTTTCTGCGCGTTGATACGGTACCGTGGGTCCGTAGGAAGACATTCAGGCAGGGCCATGAAGAATCCCACCCCGATAATGACAGATTCGATTGTGAGGAACATCTGTTTGAGCTCTTCAACTGTCATCCCATTGTTATCGGCCACATACTTGAATGGGTCGGGCAGGTAACATGCGGTAGGGCGCTGATTCGTCATGTAGCGCTCGACAGCAAGGTCGAGCTTCTTGTGTTTGAATGTGAGTGGTAGCTTGAAGTGGCGATTGGGAAACTTCATCGATCTGATGTCTCCCAGGTTGTGTTCGATCAACAGCAAGACGTCAAGCAGCTCTTCTCTCGAGATTATCAGAGAATCGTAGAAGAGGGCCAAAGAATTTCCACATCCGACCATGTTGTAAATCGCACCTCCTGCGTCCGTGTTGGCCGAGGCAGCACCCGAGCGAGCCTGTAGCGCCTTCTTTACCTGCGTGGCACGGCACTTGTAGTTGACATTGGGTCGGCCGTCGCCATAATCAATGAGGATGTACCCATCGGCCCCGTTGCGATATGTTGTCATAGGCCGAGAGTCA
Source organism: Penicillium sp. DT28 (assembly GCA_036712075.1). NCBI lineage: Eukaryota > Fungi > Ascomycota > Eurotiomycetes > Eurotiales > Aspergillaceae > Penicillium > Penicillium sp. DT28. The sequence goes on from JAZHLO010000002.1 coordinate 995,903, forward strand.
TCTGCCTCCACGAACTTGATCACATCCTCACCCGGGACGGTGAATTCGGGACCAATGTCATCACTATCAAATGGGACAACTTTGTCCCAGGATCCTTTTTCCAGTGCCGCTTTCAAATCCTCAAGGAAATGGTCATTCTTTTGCCGGCACTCCAAAGCACTCTCCAAAGAGACCCGATGGAACTTCACAGTATCTCCAGCCCGAAGCTGACCAACCTTCCACATGTCTCCCTTGATAATCGTGACACTGCAAATAAATCCACCAAAGTCGGGGCAATCCACCGGGAATATGACAGGCTCGTCACCCGTCCAATCCAAGCCACCAAGTGGATAACCGTACTCAATAACATTGCTCGGATGTGCGCCGCCCTCGCCACCATCTGGGCGCGCAAACTCTGGACGCGGACCATTGAGTCGGATACCTCCTCGAGCAGCATTGTGACTGACTGTCCACTTCTCCGAAAAGAACATTTCAATGTCTTTGTCAGACAGATAGCCTGTTGAATACGGACCTGGCATGACCTGAATGGTCCAGTCGCTTGTATAGCGTGGAAGAAGCTGCGCCGGAATAGAAATCGGAGCTAGCTCTTTCAATGCAGAGCTCTCAACGATAGCAAGGAAGTCACCTGCGCGCAGTGGGCGACCCTGGTATCCGCCGATATTGACCATTGGGTTTGTCGATTTACTGCCGAACCATTTGGCAACATTGGGCAACCCGCCATAGATGGCTAGGTACACCCTGCAATGGGCCTCCATCTTCCCTATCTTGAGGCGCTGACCAGGGCGAACGTGAATACGAGACCACTGCGGGATCTCTGCATCGTCTAAATGAACAGGGACTGGCGGTCCACAGACTGATATAATCGCCTCCCCGAGGAAACGAAGGTCGGGACCAGTTAAGGTGATTTCAAGACCTTCGGTGCCCACCGGGTTGCCGACAAGTAAGTTGGCTACTTGGAATGCAATGGAGTCCATAGGCCCGGCGTGTCCAAATCCATGACCAACTGATGGGCGACCGGGGAAATCCTGGATCAAGGTGTATGATCCACCAGAGACGACATCAATGGCCGCAGGTAAGAATTCGAATTCGTCAAGGAACTTGGTGATTGTGTTTCCTGCTTTGAAGGTCTCGCTCTGAATAATGGCCAAGAGTAATCCAAGATTGACTGGAGGACCGCAAATAGTGCTTTTGCAAAGGATCTCTTCAATTCCAGCAATAGCGGCCTCCCGTGTCGAGTTATGGTACATGACTTTAGCGATCAAAGGGTCATAGTCAGAGCTGATGGTCATCCCTGACTGGACCCAGGTGTCGATTCGTGCTCCTTCTGGCTCATACCATGACACTTCCTGAAGAAGGCCAGGGCTGGGCGCATACCCCTTTGCAGGATTCTCGGCGTAGACGCGTGCTTCAATCGCATGGCCAGTCGGCACCTTGCAGCGAAGCTGTAGGGTCTCGAGATGGTCTGCGGGGATTCCATGCTTTCCGCCAAGCTCGCAGTCGGTCTGGCGTAGCATGAGCTCAACGAGGTCAACACCATAGCAAAGCTCAGTAATTCCATGCTCGACCTGTAGACGGGTGTTCATCTCAAGGAAGAAGAAATCCCCAGTATGGTCATCGACGAGATACTCCACAGTGCCTGCCGACCCATACTGAATGCTTTCAGCAAGGCGAACTGCACTCTGTGTGAGTTTATCTCGTAGCTCTGGATGTTTCTGCGTGATGAAGGGACTGGGGCTCTCTTCGATGACCTTCTGGTGGCGCCGCTGGATCGAACATTCTCTCTCGCCAATGCTAATGGCCTTGCCTTGACCATTTCCAAAGATCTGAACTTCAATGTGATGGCTGTCGGGATAGTAGCGCTCCAAAAAGACTCCTGCATTTTTGAACAAAGACGAGGCCCGCGATTGAACCATCTGGAAGTTTGCTCTCACCTCTTCCTCATTAGCACAAGTCAAAAGCCCCATACCACCACCTCCAGCAGTGGCCTTGAGCATGACGGGATATCCAAGGCTATTTGCCGATGCAACAGCGTCCTCCTCGGTCGCAACCAGACCCTCGGTGCCCGGGACGACTGGAACACCTGCCGCTACTGCAAGCTTGCGGGCGGTATGTTTGAGGCCGAAAGACTCGATAGCTTCGGGAGATGGACCGACAAAGCTGATCCCTGCCATCGCGGCTGACCGGGCAAAATCGGTATTTTCTGAAAGGAAGCCATACCCTGGAATGATGGCTTGGACTCCATGCGTCTTTGCGATCGTGATTATTTGATCACTAAGTGCAGTCAGCATCATCATTTTCGAACGTTCGGACGGGGAGCTAGCTTACCCATCTAGATAAGCCGTCCGGGGCTCTCCCTCCAGCATAACAGCCTCATCTGCCAAGCGGACATGTTGGGAATCGCAATCAGGCTGCGTGTAGATTGCAACAGTCCGAATATTTAGTTTCCTGCACTCTGTCAGTCATGGCCAACATGAGATAATCAGCGTGGGGGGAATACTTTGCAGCTTTGATCAGTCGACATGCAATTTCGCCTCTGTTCGCTATAAGGATAGCTGAGAGATGTTCCATTGGGGGCGTGCTTATGGGCTTGGAGGTCTAAGAAGAACTGAGTCTGGCAGGATGGAGATTTGCATGAGTGCGCACAGGTCGGGGATGAACCGAGTACTAATCATCAATTGATAGGACGATCTACGATAAAGGAAGCGGAGGGGCTATCGGAAGGAAGGACGTCGGATACTTACCCCAATTCTTCAGATATTCACGGGTCCATTATGCATAGCTTCTCGATAAGGGCCGGTTGGGGTACATGACCCACTTACATTCTATGAAGTCACCACTTACTGTAGCCGACTCCAACTACTTGGGGGAGTTCCCGATCCGGAATCTGCCTATCGTCCTATCCGACCAAAGAAAACGGAGGCGTATCAAACCTGGAGACCTCGGGGTAGCCTTGGGATTTGTCTATATGTGTGGGTTGCTAGGCGATGAACCTTAACAAGCCTGAGTACACTACCTTGGTAGGAGCAATGAGATGATATATGATGCATCTTATGGCGGCTATATCCATGGATGATCGTACAAAAGTGTGGAAAGCCGAGAGAGGGCATAGTTGTATGCGACTGGAACACAATTGGCAGCGATATCAAGTACAACAATGGCACTGAGACTATGGAAATCGATCCTTGGCTCGTTGCTCAGCTGCAGGTTACTTACTAGTTACATGAATATCTATATAATCCGTAGTGGTATATGTGGGCTTCTTTATCTAACTATAGAAACTCCCGGATAACTAATCTACTATTTATGTATTGGGGTGTATAGGGTTGCCTTCGAACCCTCAAGAAGTTGGTTTATTCTTCACCAGCTGGTATGTATATGATGACTACTAGCCTCCTTAATAGCTAACTACTGAGTTTGTGCCAAATGCTTGGGGCCTAATGCGTTAACATCTGGAATATCGTGTCCCCAGTGCCTATTTCCGCTCAAGCTTGCGGATTGTCTCGAATAATAACCTGCTTTGCAGTTTGCCAGAACTAGAGCATGATGGAAGGGTTAGTTGATTAGTTCCAAACCCCTGAATCAGCCTTGGCTTCTGGGTTTGCATATAACGCTGGCCACGTTTCATGATTGTTATGAAGCTTTCCAAAGGCTATATTACTCAAGTCAATTTCAACCCAGTCTACTCAAGTAAAGCTCAATTAAGATGGCTCTTATAGACTTCATCTTCAATCGCATGTACGTATGTATACACATGGAGGTCCGTCAAAGGACCTCGGGAGGTTCACGTAGTCAGGGCTGCCGTAGGTTTATTTTGAGCGTAGAATTACATACAATATTTCCAAATAGCGAGCTACCCAGGTATCTTATACTTTATCACCCACTCACCACACGTCCAGTCAAGATCTGTGACCGCATAGGATGAGCGGTAACTGGGGCAACCCAACCCCAGCCCGGTCGCTATCGAGTTGGGGCTGAACCCGATAACCTCTCCTTTGCACTTGCACTTGCATTTCCTCGGTCTGGACTCTTCCCTGCTTGCATCATTCACAATTTCCGTCCTATTCAGGTATCTAGGTATGTTAAATCTCACTGTCTCATTGTCTCATTCCCCGCGCAACTGACCCTGACATTGGAATGTAGGCACACCGCGATCAGCGACAACCCCGCCGCCGCAAATAACAAGGGAGATCTCTGAGAAAAGAACATGGCTTCGTTCATCACTACAATGTCGGTCCCCGCTGCCCCTGCCTCTGTTTACCCGTCCACTCCCTTCGAGACGAGGCCCTCCGAGACCTCGTTTCATCCCTCGTCGCAATCCCCCCAAACCACTTCCCTGAGTCTGAGCCCGTCGGGCATCTACCAGACCACTCGCACTTCCCATGTCCCTACTCTTGAACCTCCGTCCTACCTCTCCCCAGCTGTGCGCGCGCTCAAGCAAGGTTTCTTTGGACTAACCCCTCCCAGCAATGCGCGAACGCGAGCCCCATTCAAGCCCCGCTCCGCGGCCAAGGGCACTACCAGCTACCAGCTGAGACAGTTTGCCGAGGCAACTCTGGGAAGTGGTAGTCTGCGCAAGGCTGTCAAGCTTCCCGAGGGCGAGGATTTGAACGAGTGGCTTGCAGTTAATGGTATGATGCCCCTTCTCCCGTCAGCAAATGAAGGAAACTAATCGATTTTGGCATTGGCTAGTCGTCGACTTCTACAACCAAATCAACCTTTTGTATGGATCCATAACCGAGTTCTGCGCGCCGTCGACATGCCCTGAAATGAAGGCGACAGATGAGTATGGCGCACCGCGAGAGGGAGACCTCACGTGTTGGACCCTGGCTTACGATGACCCAGATTCGAATACCTCTGGCAAGACTCGGAGAACTACAAGCGCCCGACGAAGATGTCCGCACCTGAATATATCGAGCACCTCATGACCTGGGTACAGAGTAACATCGATAATGAGCAGATGTTCCCCAGCCGAATCGGTATGGATATCCGATGATTCCCATCTTGCAAGAGCCCAACTTATTTATGCTCTCATCTGCAGGTGTTCCATTCCCGAAGTCCTTCCCCAGTCTCACACGCCAGATCTTTAAGCGTCTGTACCGTGTGTACGCCCATATTTACTGCCACCACTACCCGGTAGTCGTGCACCTCGGCCTCGAGCCTCACCTCAACACTAGCTTCAAACACTACGTTCTGTTTATCGATGAGCACAAGCTGGCTAGCGGGAAAGACTACTGGGGACCGCTGGGTGACCTGGTAGACAGCATGTTGCGCAGTGACTGAGGCATAGCATAAACGGGATGTTTCTATCTTGTGCATGGGAAAGATGCTTGTGGCCTCAGATACCGGATCTTCTGGCGGATGGAGAAACAGAAGACATCGTTCCCACCGGCGTTTCAGGCGTGGAAATTGCATTGTTGCCATTGAGATATGTTTTATGAGCTTCATGGCGTTTGATTGTTGTCCGGTCTTGAGTGAGAATGGACAAGGGGTTTTTCTGCGGTTACGCAACATAATTATTGCAAGACAATCGACACGACATAAGCTGTTCCGATGTGCTGACAGCTCCGGAAAGCTGAGTTGAAAGCCCAGCAAGCTGGAACCACTAGATGCGATTATTGTATGGCTCCGTCAGTGAATAGCACAAGGGCATATCTCAATCCGAATATATCTCAATCCCTGGTTGAATAAGTAACAAGCATCGCTTTGACTCGTGGAGTATGAAGTTGTGCCAAAATGGGGAAAATCAAATCGGAAGGATTAGATCAGCACACCACGTGACCCGGGAAGAAGTCGGACCTCGAACTCAACCTGCACTCAGGACGCAAGCACTACGACCTTCCCCCATCTCAACTCCCACGGTCTCCTCTCCTCCTTCGAGGATCTTATCCTGCTCAATTTCACGATGATGTCCGCTCGCGTCGCCCGCACCGGCCTGCGTGCCGCTCAGCAGTTCTCTGTGGCCCGCCCGGCCTTCAACGGTCTGCGCACCTATGCCACCCCGGCTCAGGAAGTCCGCCCCCCGGTCGCCCTGTTCGGTGTTGACGGCACCTACGCCACTGCTCTGGTATGCACCTGACCCTTTGCAAGATACAGTTCCCGCCTTGCCGAGTTTTTTCGCTACTCCGTGTTGCCCCGACCCCTCCCGCTGCCCCGTTTGCGTCGTCAATTGCGCAGTTGGTCATCGCAGCAACATGACACCATGACACCCGGAATATTGACGATTCTAACTCTTTCCCCTCTCAGTACACCGCCTCCTCCAAGTCCTCTGCTCTCGACCAAACCGCCAAGGCCATCGCCAACCTCGGCCAGACCCTCCAGGCCGACCCCAAGCTGAACGTCCTCCTGGGCGCTCCCACCCTGACTGGCACCGACAAGAAGCAGATCATTGAAGAGCTCCAGAAGGTCGCCGGTGCCGACAAGGCCGAGATCGTCAAGAACTTCCTCGAGACTCTTGCCGAGAACAACCGTCTCGGCTCTCTCAAGGATGTCTGCGAGAAGTTCGCTACTCTGATGAGCGCTCACCGCGGCGAGGTCGAGCTCAGCATTGTCTCCGCCCAGGTGCGTTTTTCTCATGTGTAGTTCCACTAGTGAGTGATGTACTAATCTATACCTCGGATATAGGAGCTTGACGCCAAGACCATCTCCCGTATTGAGAAGGCTGTTGCCAAGTCCGAGTACAGCCAGGGCAAGAAGCTCAAGGTTGTCACCAAGGTAAGCTCTAGCTCTGGGATTGGTTCCGTCTGAATATTGGTTTCTCTGGATATCAAACTAACATAAACAGGTTAACCCCGACCTTGTCGGTGGTCTCATTGTCGAGATCGGCGACCGCACCGTCGACCTCAGCGTCTCCTCCAAGATCGCCAAGATGAACAAGGCTCTGACCGATGCTTTGTAAATGTAAAATAGAGTTGTGGGGGATGGTTAGATATAGCATTCCGTCCCGCATGAACGTTAGCGTCTGGTGATGGTGGAAATGGGGGTTTTCTTGGATTTCCCACTTTCTCTTCCATTTGTTTTGATTATCTGTGACATGCACAATACACATTTCCCTTGTCACTATTTTCACTATTTCCGTAGATTTAAATTTCACTGCCCTGAGTTTCCCTCAAGACTGGGAGGAAGACCTCAGGAGTAGCTGAAATAAAGGCTCGAAATGCATTCTTACTATGGTCCGTGTACTTAATACCCAAGGAAAATGTATGTGACATCAAACAAGACATCTATTAAGCGTAGAAGAGAATCAATATGTCCTGATAAAAGGAGACCCCATAAAACCATCAACTATCTATGAAATGTAGGCGCAATGCTTTAACCCATCAGTCATGACCGCTGTGGCCATTTTGCCCATTCCCATTCTCCTCTGCCCGCGCCTCAAGCTCGTCTTCGAATGCGCCAAGCGAGGCGGAACTACGCACCCGCTGCAGCTGACTCTCGACGTAGTTGGTAAGATGCTCATCTGCGCCGTTGGTACCAAACTCGCCTACACTACCACGTCGGCTTGTCGGTCTACTGGCATCCTCGTCGTCCATAACGGACGACGGGCCTGGAGTAGCATCTCCAAAGTCGCTGCGGTTGCCAATGGACCGATTGGTCGAGGAGCGTCGGATGGAGGGGCGTCTTGACATTGACGGGCGGCCGCTTCGGGAAAATATGTCGTCGAAGTAATGGGAGGCGGCGGCGAATGGTGAACGAGGCGTATGAGGAAGACGACAGTTGAGACTAGGTAGATGTTAGTAATGTGTAACGTGTCGATAAAGCAAAGGATTTGCTTACCCAGTATCCTGGATAATCTTCGCAATGAGACCAGTCCAGCCGCACTGGTGGGAAGTACCGAGACCGCGGCCGGTATCACCGTCGAAGAACTCGTGGAACCAGAGGTAGTCTTTCCAGTGCTCGTCAAAGTCAAGGAAATCAGAGCCCCCATTGATGGCACGACGGCCCTCGTCATTCCGGGCGAAGAGATGCTGCATCCGGTGTTGAAGCTCCTCGGCGACCTGGCCTAGATGCATATAATCACCCGAGCCGGTAGGACACTCGACCTGGAAAGTGTCGCCATAGAACATGTAGAAGCGAAGAAGTGACTCGACGAGCAGGAAGTTGACGCAGAGCCAGATCGGTCCGCGCCAGTTACTATTACCACCGAACAGAGCACTGTTCGAGTCACCGGGAACGTATTCCACCTTGAAGGTCTGGCCATTGACATCCATAGAGTATGGGTTCTCTTCGTGGAATTTGGACATGGACCGGATGCCGTGCTCGGAAAGGAACTCGGTCTCGTCGAGCATGCGCTTCAATATCTTCTCCAGGCGGTCCCTGCTGACAAGGGCCAAGAGGAGCCGGTCGTCCTTACCGCGACGCTTCATGCTGGCAATGTTACGCTCGGCTACATCGGACCTGTTCTCAATGAACCAGTCGACTCTTCGCTTGAACGAAGGGAACTTCTTGATTATCTCCGGCTCCAGCGTGAGGACGGCATATAGCGGGATCAAGCCGACCAACGACCGAATGGGCAGTTGTTGGGTCCAGGGGCCGCCATATGAAATGGCATCATAGTAGAACCTGAGAGTATTAGCCACTGCTTGTGTAGACATGCGTATCTTCCAACATACTCATCGTCCTCGTTCCAAAGGGACTGGATATTGTCATCGCCGTTTCGGAAGGTCATAGCATCGCTGATGAGAATGAAATGCTCGAAGAACTTGGACGCGACTGAAATGGTATTAGCATGAGAAGCTTATATCTCGTCTGATTAAACTCACTGTCTTCGTAGGTTCTCCGATGCTTCGCCAGTTCCAAGGAGATATTGAGCATGCACAGACAGTAGAAGGCCATCCAGCCAGTGCTGTCGGCCTGCTCGAGCACACCACCAGTCGGCAGTGGCTCGGAACGGTTAAACAAGCCGATGTTGTCCAGACCTAGGAAACCTCCCTCGAAGACGTTCTTGCCCTCGGAGTCCTTGCGGTTCACCCACCAGGTGAAGTTGAGCAACAGCTTCTGGAAGACGCGCTCGAGGAAATCCAGGTCCTGTCGGCCGTACATCTTGCGCTCAATCTTGAATGTGCGGAAGACTGCCCAGGCATGCACGGGCGGGTTCACGTCTCCGAAATTCCACTCATAAGCGGGCAGTTGACCATTGGGGTGCATGTACCATTCCCGGGTCATCAGATCAAGCTGCTTCTTCGCAAAATCCGGATCGATCATTGCGAGGGGAATACAATGAAACGCGGTGTCCCACGCAGCGAAGAACGGGTACTCCCACGAATCCGGCATCGACAAAATATCATCGATATACAGATGGCGCCACTGCTGATTGCGCACGCCTTTCCGTCCTGGTGGAGGAGGAATCTCGCCGGGATCACCGTTGCTCCATTGATCCCAGATGAAGTTGTAGTATTGCTTACACCACATCATACCCGAAAATGCCTGGCGCTGGATGTTGCGCAGGTCCTCGCTCATGGGAAGCGGGCTGATGCGGTAGTAGAAGTCATCGGCCTCGGCGCGACGCTGCTCGATCACATCATCCAGTACTTCTTCATCCACAAACTCTTCCTTTTTCCGGGAGAAGCGGAAGCGAACGACGGCACACTCGCCGGGAGGAACCATGTCACCTCCATCAAAGGCATACCACGCGGCAAACTTGGTACCCTCGTTGGCGGGGTTAATGGCATCTTTTTCTTGCTCAACGATGTGGCGATGAAAAGCATCTTTCACGTAAGGCTGCTCATTCTTGGTGCCCCAGAGCTTCTCGTTGTTGCTCTCATTCTCCGTGAAGAGTAAGCGGGGCTGGATATCTTCATCACGGGAGCCAAAGGGAGGCGAAGGCGCGAAGCATGCATATCGTTCACCCAGTGTTCGGTGGTTTGATTTGGCAATCCGGTCTCCGTCCTGCTTGATGGACGGCTTCTCATGTCGCTTGTCCCAGGACCAGGTGTTCCGGAACCAGACGTGGGGAATGATATGCAAGGGAGCCGGCTCGGGGCCTCGGTTGTATGCAATGATACGGAAGATCAGCTCCTCCTCATCGTCAGCTTCCTTGGCGGTCTCGATGAAGATGTCCCAGTAGCGATTGTCCTCGAAAATGCCAGTATCAAGGATCTGATATTCCTTTTCCAAACGCGACCGCTTGGCATTCTCGTCAATCAGCTCCTGGTAGGGGAATTTCCTCTGGGGGTATTTGTAGAGAAATTTCATGTAGGAATGCTGTTAAGCTAGGTCAGAAGACAGGCGATGCGAAGTACCAGTGACCGAACCTACCGTGGGGGTATTATCAACGTGGAAATGGGCCTCCTTGATACTTTCTCCATGGTTACCTTGAGGGTTGGATAGACCGAAGAGGCGCTCTTTTAGAAAGTCGCTGATCGCGTAGGTCAGTGTCTCCGAACTAAGACGAATGGATCAGTTAGACTCACTCTTGGCCGTTCCAAAATGTAAATGCGATGTTCTGCTCGCCGTGGGTATCGGAGACACCAGCGATTCCGTCTTCGCCCCAGCGAAAGGTGCGCGACCGTGCATGATCGTGGGTAAAGTCTCCACAATGTCAGCCATAATCCCCCGCAGTTTCTCCAGTCCCGACTTACAGCTCCAGGCGTCACCATTCTCACTGCTGTTCGTTAGCAATGGCTCATAGGACCGTCTCGACGAATTCAAAACTTACGAATAATCCTCGCGGACTGAACAATGGTAAAGTCATTAGCGAGTACTTGGTAACCTTTTAAGACTCCAACGAACCGGTAGCCCATTGTCGTTCGGCCACATAGGGACCCCATCGTTTCCAGTAGCGAGTGCGCTCCCGATCTTCCTTGAGGCGCTTCTCCTCCTCGGTAAGATACTCGTGCTTGTCGATCAGCACCATGGTGGAGTCGAAGTCCGAAATGCGGAGAGACTGAAACAACCAGGGGAGATTGCACTACAAAATCAGAAAAGAATCGAATTTCAAAACATGAAGAACGAAACAAAGTCCAGAAAAAGAAAAGAAAGGGTGAAGGGAAAAGAGAAAAGGAAGAAGAGGGGCGGGTGCAATGTACTCCGCACGAGCCTGGAGAGTTGGTCAAGCTGCTTGGTGATGCCGTCACTGAGTGGATTCGGGCGTTGGGACTTTGTCTAGCGCTCCAATGATAGGCTGCCGCGGGAGTTCGATTAGCATCTGGACTGCTTATCGCGCATAGGCCGATATTCCAAGGTTCCCAGCAAGGTTCTCGGGTAGAACTAGAACTCCTACACCGTACAACCTTGGAATCGTCCGCAGCTATGCAACCACGGAACTATGCAATTCGGAAAAGAAAAACTCAATTACGCCAAGGGGAGATACATAGATACATAGTTCCTTCAAAATAAACATGCAAATGGGCAAGAATAAATGAAGAGACTGACAGGGAAGTGTAATCCATGGTCCGCGATCACCGGAAGTGTCAAAGTGTCAAAGTGGTATATAAATGTGGAATCCAAAACGGGGATTTGAGAGAAATTAAAAAGAATAAAAGAATTCCGCTGAGAATGCACTTCACTCGTTCGCCTTCTGCTCCTGCGACTGCTCTGGAGGCTGCTCAGTGATGGTAGCGTCTCCTGAAGGAGCTGTCTCAAATCAGTCCCGCTCAGCATATAGTACTTTTCCAATGTAAAGATGCAAGAGCATAAATTCAAACCGCATGGGGATGATCAAGCTGAGCCACCCTTACCCGCTGTTTGAGCCTCTCCTCCACGATTGCCCTGTGCCGGGGAGCTGATGTAGACCGACTGGCGCTTCAGACGTTCTTCGGCTTCGCGAATCCGCTGCTGTAGAGCTTCAAGCTCCCGCGTTTGGATCAACATTTGTTGTTTCCTAAGCAGACACGTTAGCCCCGATGCGCCCAGTTCTTCCGCAGTACTTGACTGTAAATACTGCGGAGGTTATCGCAGATCCCCAGGACTTACTTCTGATCAATACTAAGAGACAGGTTGTTCACATCGCTGTCCAACGAGAAGGCGCTGTCGAGCGCTGTCGAAAAGGCCTGCGCCATGGTACTGCACTCTGTTGTCAACACGCATTTCAGATGTAGCCGCAGGGAAATATCACGCACGACTGAGGCCGCATCTTGGGCTTCCATTCCTGTTCCGTGTCGGACATGTTTTGTGTGTTTAACCCAGGAGGGGGTCTCGGAGGTTTCAAGTAGAGGAGCTATAGTGCGACTTGTTTTGAGCGGGGCGCCACTTGACGGCCACGATTAAGATATCACCTATCACCTATCAATGAAGGATCAGGGTTCGGAAATCGTCGAGACAAGCGCCAGCCGAGAGTCAGAGGGAAGAAAGAAAGTACAGTGGACTATGATCCGCCCCGATCGAGTTCACTGGTATGTTGTTAGTGTGATTGCTTATACTTCGATAAGCGCAAGACCCCCTAAGAACGGGAGGGGACCTTAGTGTAAGTAGGTCCAAGGGGAACTTCATACCGAGACCCGAAGCACGGACTGAGTAGGTGATCGGAGAGAAGGCTGAACTGAACGTCTTTGGATGAGAGAAGAGGGGAGGGAAAAGAAGTCAAGGAGAAAGGACGATCATAACCCGCCGACGTTACTAGTTCATTAGTTGAATCGCGGAGCAGCATATCCACCGCAAGGGGAGCGTTATCGTATTACGAAGGCAGGTTGAGCGAACTAAGATACACTAAGTTCCCCTCCTACGTAGTGATTTAGGGGCGGACTTCATTTCAGGGGTTGATCTCTCCACTTGGCAGGAAAAGGGGTAATTTTTCAACTCTTGTAGTGGAGGTTAACTAGGAGGAATAGCAATAGAAGTACCATTAGTCCAGAAGATGCTCTCACTACTGCGTATACTCGGTACCCTCAAGTTCATATGTATATGCATACTCATTCTTATAGACGGAACTCGATGTTTCCGGGCAACAAGGGAGTGCACGTGACCCTGTAATTTTCAGTTTCAGTAAAACCAGCTTTCAATTTGGTCAGTCACAACTGCCAAGGACAAAGGGACATCTAGAGGAATCCACCATTCATCTCATCGACTCATTATCACCTCGGTTTATTCTTGCCGGTCCCTTCCATTTTCGTTTGACGTGGCTGGACTGAGGCGCATTCGCTCTCCATCCCTTCCAACCTCCCAACTGCTAACCTTCCCCGTCCCGACTGATTCTCACTGATTCTTCGCGATCGAACACGCTTTACGTTCCCTCTCGATCCTCCTCCCATAAACACCGTGGCACCTATCCCCGAAGTCCTCACCGCCACTGGCCGACCGGGCGGGCAATGGGGAATGCCTCCTCTGTCGGCATATACACCTTTTGAGTCCCTGCTCTTCTTCCAGTCTCTGGCCACGTCCGATGTGCGACCGGCGAGTTTCGCGACAATCTCCAATTCGCTGCGGAACAACCCACTAGTCCGTCAGAATGTAGCGTTTAGTGCGGATCGCCTGACCTCCGAGGCATTGGAGGATCTCTATGCGACGTTGCTACGCGATGGGTTCGATCGCGAGTCTCTGCCCGGACCGAATGGACGACCGACCGAAAGCCCGGGCGCAAGCAACCCCAAGAAACGCAAGATCGCCAGCCCACGCCCGGAGGGGCTATCAGACGGAGTTACGCATGCTATTCTGGTACCGGAACTCGTGTCGCATCTCTATGCGCGGTACAGGGAGCTTGTGACAAAGGAGATCAGGGATGATGAAAAGAGGTATACCGAAATCAAGGAGGAAATTGAACATTTAAAGAAGGAAGAGAGCAAGCCGCTTAGTCCGGTTGCCAAGGACGCTGCTCTCAAGGCCGTGGATGCCGAGGCTGGACCGATGGATGTGGATGTGAAGCATGAGACCTTGCGACGGGAGCATCCGGACCTTGCTGTCCCGCACGAACAGTCGCCCCAGAAAAAGGTACCACTCCCTGAGGCTCCAGGTCCAGGTCAGGGAAGAGGAGCTCAGCCTCCACCTCCTACACAACCACCAACCCATGACACCCAAGCACAGCAACCGCAGGCTGTCAACGGTCAAATGGTACCACAAGCAGCGGTTCCCCCGTCGATCACGCCTCGGCCTCAGCAGGCAGCTCCTGCTGCGATGCCTGCCGCGGCAGCACGAGCACCCCATCCTTCCCAGATCGCACCTCGTCCCAATGTGCCCGGGGGCATGCCCATAGCTGGCAAGCCTGCTGTTCTCCCAGGGCCTTCGCAACCAACTCCTACTCAATCGAGCTTCCAGCAGTGGCAGCTTGACCCATCTCCTCAATCTCCCTATTCCGCAACTTCTCCCAATATTGCTGCGGCGCAACCATCCGCGGCGACGAAACAACCTCCACCCGGTCCCATACCACTTCCTCAAAGGACATCAATTTCTTCTAATGTTCCGAGCACTCCGGGCGCTATTCCTTCAGGTGCCCAAAGTCCTGTTCCCATTGGTCATCCTCGCATCTCGCATACACCGAGTGTGGTCATTCCGCCATACTCTAATCGTCGTGACTCACGTCCTAGGCTTTCGATTGATACCCCTGGCTCCTCCACACCGTGGAAGATGACCCCACGTCCGAGCGTTGCTGAATCTCCTGTATCACCCGCACGTCCAGGCCCAGGGGATGTCAGTCCAATCAGTGACCGGGCTCCCTCCCCCGATGCTATGGATGTGTCGCCTCCTCGAGAACGAAAGCCTCGACGTGGTGAGGCAGAATACAAGGCTGTATCTAATGTCAAGTCCGAGAAACCATCCACTCGTCGGACGCGAGCGGCGAGCACCGCTTCATCACCGAGTCGTGGACGTTCCACGACCCCACGGGTAATGTCCCCCAATGTCAAAGATTCGCGGGCTAGCAGTCTTCGAAAGGGTGCCACCGGTGACATAGATGATCAAGCCGCGAAACATCGTTCTAAACGCAAGCGCGGTCCCAGTGAAGCACTGGAACCAGAGTCTATGTCCATTGAACCCCCCAAGGTGGATACTCGCTACGTGATGTGCACGCGCGGATTCCACCGGACTGCCGCACCGATCCTGAACGATGTGACCACCCATAAGCTTGCTTCCATCTTCGCAAAACCCATTGGGGAGCGTGATGCGCCGGGTTACCACGATCTCATTTACCGACCTCAAGACCTGAAATCCATCAAATCTGCCGTCCATCAGGGAAGCAAGGCTGTGGCTGCAGCGACGGAGGCCGTCAGTACACCCGCAGTTGACGGCGAATCGCCCGCTCCTGCCGCAGGTACACCTTCGAAACATAATGCGCTCATGCTGCCAAAGACCGAGGACCTGGTGCCTCCAAAGGGTATTGTGAACTCGGCGCAACTGGAGAAGGAGTTTATCCGCATGTTTGCCAACGCGATCATGTACAACCCAGCCGCAGAGCGTGGCTTTGGTCCTGCCTTCCCCATGATCAGTGACCGCGGTACCCGTGAAAGTACCCAGTCAGAAGGCGACGAGGGCGGCATCATCCAGGACTCATTAGAGATGTTCGAGGATGTTGAGCAGGCTGTCAAGCGATGGCGCGCTGCAGAACGCACCGCCGATGAGTTAGCGAACAAAAACGTTCTCTCCCTTCGACGCGGCAGCGCCAGTGACTTTAACACTGATAGTGCCGACGATGTTAGAGGGTGATGCCATCTCATGTATACTGTATTATTCTACGTGTTTGATTAGCAAAGTTTTGAAATGAAGACGATCTCATCACGGGAGCCTTCTCTAGCCACCCGGTGATGTTAATAAATACGTGATTTATCATGTAGAACTCGATTATAAGGTAGTCTCGCCCCGTTCATGATAAATTCCTGAATTCAACCAGAACGTCGTCTCAGCGTACTTCAATGTAAGCCCCTTGATAATGCTTCTCACCACAAACTCTGGCATAGAGGGCACCTGGATAAGTAGCTTCCCATCGGTCTCTACTGGCATGATTGGCGTAGCAGATCGGTCACGTACGTACTTTATATTGTGGGAAACACCAGGCCAAGGTCTGTTGTCCATCTATCTGGGGTATAAAGTCTCTTTGCAATCGTGGAATAGCATATATGATGAGTATCAGCCGGTCAAGCAGCAATAGCCTGCTCCGGCTTTGTACGACCCAATCCCTCCTTCGCGTAAAAGTCCATGGGGTAAACTCCTTTATTGGCATCATCCCAGCTCTCACGCACACCGAGTGCGATGAGTGCTTCGTATGGTGTCAACAATGGTCGCGGAAACGCGTACCCCCAATCAATACTAAGACGCGGACAAGCGATCTGAACCCAGCACTCGACATCGGCCATGGAAGCCAATTTGCCGGGGAAAATCTCGCTCAACAGTAGGTTCACTATTGGAATGCCCCGCTCTTGCAGGTGGCGCTCGATCATTGCCATCGTGTTGGGATTTCCCTGACGACCAAGCGAGCCCAAGATAATGCCCCATTTGCGGGCCGACTTGGCAGAGGAAATGGCATCACGTCGGAGACTATGCATCTCGTTATGGTCGTAGCCTTCACGAGTCAACGTACGCGAGTAGGGATCATATCGGTATGCGGGAATAGTGGGGTTATGAATCATGGCAGACTCGAGGTGGAAGCGTCCATCGCCGAGGTAGAGAAGAGCATCGATTTCGGTGTTGAGTTGCGGTGAAGTGCAGCCCAGAATTTCACCCTTCGAAAGGGGCATGATCTGTGGGATGACCACCTTGAAACCGGCACGTTCCATAACGGGTTTCAAGCCGTGGAGGGTTGCGTTGAATTGGATTGTGCCCACGGTGGCGATGGTCTGGCCGGGCTTGAAGTTGCGCTCAAGGGTTGCCATAAGATGCGTGGTATCTATGCTGATGTCGACGAAAATATACAGGGTTTTAATCTTGGTCACATCCACAGGAATCAAGCAGCTGTGGGCGTAGTGGACGAGTAGGTCGCAGCCGAGTGCCCGCGCGGTATAGTCGTCAATGCAGCAGGCACCATATGTTACATCGCCCATAATGAGGGTCTCGACTCCGGGACAGAACTGTGTCAAAATGTCGGAGATGGTGGTGGCGAAGATTAAAAGGCCCTCGGGGAACTGGAGGGCCACACGCTTGGCTCCGGATGTGCGCACTCGGTGGATTGTCTTGGGGATCTCAAAGGAGTAGTTTTTAGGAAGAAGCTCCATGGCTTCTTGGATCTCCGGGTCATTGAGAATTTCCGGAGGTACTTGATTCAGAGTTCGGACCGTCCGCCTAGGTGCAGCTACATATTATTGAGTTAGCAGGTGTCTGCGAAAAAGCCGGGCAGATCCTGCCTACCTTTCTGGACCTGTGTGGACTCGACATCATGGCCGACCGAGTCTTTCTGGGCATTGGAATCGGCAGTTCGACGGCCCACAAATCTCTTTTTAGGCTGTCGCAGCTGGCTGGCCTGTGTGCTTCCCGTGTCCTCCATGGTGATGGTTGGTGGCATGATAGTGAAGCCCCGCGCTATCGGTTTATCTCTTTTTTCGGTGGGGCATGACCGCCTAGTTAAATCTGCCTATGGCCTACTAAAAGAAGCAGGCGGTCAAGAAAGCGGTAAAATAATATCTCCGCTATTTCCGCCGGTAACCGCCTTCTCTCCGCATCGGAGCTTATATCGGAGCTTCCCCTCGTCTTTCTTTCCTTACTTCCTCTCTCCAACCGTCGCCTCTTCCTAGGAGCTTCTCTCGCCTTGTGAGTTGCCATGATGGCTGCACGCTGCCGTTTCCGTCTACCTTTAGCTTTGCGCGTCCCTGCCTCCACACGCCGCTTTGCGACAGAGTCACGGCTAGACTCGGATCGTGTTCGCATCGTTGAAGTCGGGCCTCGAGATGGACTGCAGAATGAGAAGAAATCTATCTCCATGGAAACAAAATTAGAGTTGATTAGGAGACTGGCCAAGACCGGCGTTACACACATTGAGGCGGGCTCATTTGTGCCTGCGAAATGGGTACCACAGGTGCGTATCCTCGGCACATGTCGGCATACGGCCACCAGAACCGAAAGCTGAACGTAGCCTGTCGAATGGCACTAGATGGCTAGCACAGCTGAAATTTGCGAAAAACTTCTCACATCACCCCCTGAATCTGAAAATCCAATCGCCTACAACTACCTCGTTCCCAATATCAAAGGACTGGAGAACCTGGTCAAGATCATGGACGCAACTGGCGTGCCAGCCGAGTCACCCGCATCGGAGTTAAAGCCTGCGACAACGACGGAGATTTCACTTTTTGCAGCGGCCACTGAATCTTTTTCGAAAGCAAACACCAACTGTAGTATCGCCGAGTCCCTGGAGCGCATCAAACCGATCGCGGCATTGGCCAAAACTAAGAATATCCGGGTTCGTGGATACGTCTCAGTTGCTCTGGGATGCCCTTACGAAGGGCCGGGCGTGGATCCTTCCAAGGTTGCAGACATCACCCGCTCCCTCTTGGAGATGGGAGCCGATGAGGTCTCAGTAGCCGACACAACCGGTATGGGAACGGTACCCCGTACGATGGAACTTTTGCAAGCCTTGAAGGCTGCGGGTATTGCCCCCACAGATTTGGCGTTGCACTTCCATGACACATATGGACAAGCCCTGCTCAACACCGTTGCAGGCCTGGAACACGGCGTGAGATGCTTCGATTCCAGCGTAGGAGGGTTGGGAGGATGTCCTTATAGTGTGGGGGCCACTGGTAATGTAGCTACTGAAGACCTCATCCACACTTTCAATAGCATGGGCCTTCACAGCGGCATTGATCTGGCGGAGATGTCGCGGATCGGCGCGTGGATCACCGGGGAGCTGGGAAGAGCAAATGATAGCCGTGCTGGAAAGGCAACTCTCGCTCGGCTGCAATAATCGTCTTTGTCTCTCAAAATCTCTGTTTCCAAAATGACTGAGTTGCAAAACTATTTCATCAGCATCCTCAATGACTCTTAACTGACTCTTTCATTCATCACGTCAAAGCTATGTACATCGTTATGAGCTTTCCCAGAATCCGAATAATTTCAATATGATCCCGACAGGCCAAAGAAAAACCAACACCGACAGTATGCAATAGATTCTCGGCCTCGGGCCTTAGAAGTCGGTCACCCGGCCACCATAACTCCAATCTCCCGCAGCACCCCATCGCAACGGCTCATTCTTTGGGCCACCGACTTCGCCGGTCTTAGGGTTCTTCTCGCCCTCGAACTCGGGCTTCAAGCCTTGCGGCGCATCCGGGTGGAGCTCTTCGCCACTGCTGTTGACCTTGACCTGGGCTTGCGGGGACTGATTGACTTGAGGTGTGCTGAAAGCGCCAGTCGAACGACGCTGGAGATCTTCGAAAATTTCTTGTTCTTCCTTCGGCAGGCGCGGGGGAGCCGGGCCCTTTGCGAATGGGAATGAAGGTTTGTCCTCGTTTTGGCGCACGATTCGGGTGGTAGAGAACGGACGAATGACGAGCTGACTCGTCAGGGAACGGGCGCATGCACGACGCATAATAATTGTGGATGCCATGGTGATTTTGTGAGAGTTATTTTTCTGGATCAATAGAGTCAAGGAGAAAGAGTAGAAGGCGAACGGGCCCGAACACCTCGGGCGATCCAACGTGTGACTAAGACGTGCCGATCCCGATAATCCGACGCCTTTTTTATCTCGGATCTCCTGCAATTCGAGTAGCTGGCCCTCCCTCGATATTCTGTCAGCTTGATCAATTCGACCATATCTCCTATCTGATCATGTCTGCTCTCCGTGTGGCCGCGCGCCGTCTGCCTCGCGCCTCTCGGCTGGTTCCTTCCATTGAGTCACCCATCCAGCGCCGATTTGCGGCCACATCCAATGCTCCCCAGGATGTGAAAAGACAGGTCGCGGTATGTCCTACTTCCGGATAATAGGTACTTCGTTGTGCTCATGACTTGCAGAAGGAGGCATCCCTGCCCAACCCCGACCCTTCCCCCGACTCGGTCACAGCGTCGTTCATTAACGAGCGGACTCCGTTCATGGTCCCCACATACGTTCGCCCAGCCCCGATGATGATGAAGGGACAAGGCTGCTACCTCTGGGATATGGAGAACCGTCGCTATCTGGATCTCACAGCAGGCATTGCGGTCAACTCCCTCGGTCACTGTGACCCCGAGATTGCGAAAATTGTCGCAGAGCAGGTGCATTTATTGAGTCATAATAACGCCCTGCTAAGCAGCCGCTGATTATCCGCTTCTACAGGCCGAGACCCTCATTCACGCTTCCAACCTCTACCACAACCCCTGGACCGGTGCTCTGAGTCAATTGCTGATCGAACAGACTCGCGCGTCCGGGGCTATGCGTGATGCGTCCCAGGTTTTCATCTCCAACTCCGGAACCGAGGCCAATGAGGCTGCTATCAAGTTCGCCCGCAAGGTCGGTCGGTCCCTGGACCCCTCTGGCGCCAAGCACGAGTTCGTCTCGTTCCACAACTCCTTCCACGGCCGTACAATGGGTGCTCTGTCTGCGACCCCGAACCCGAAATACCAGACTCCGTTCTCACCCATGATTCCCGGCTTCAAGTACGGCAACTACAACGATGTCGAGCAGCTCCAGAATCTCATTACGGATAAGACTTGTGGTGTGATTGTCGAGCCCATACAGGGTGAGGGTGGTGTCAATGTCGCTACTCCCGAGTTCCTGGCTGCTCTGCGCAAGCGCTGCGACGAGGTCGGTGCCATTCTGATCTTTGACGAGATCCAGTGTGGTCTGTCCCGTACCGGTACTCTGTGGGCACACGCCCATCCCTCCTTGGCCCCGGCCACTGGCGAGGCTGCCCATCCCGATATCCTGACTAGCGCCAAGGCCCTGGGTAACGGCATCCCCATCGGGGCGACCATTATATCTGGTAAGACTGTCGCCTCGCACATCAAGGCTGGTGACCACGGCACCACCTTCGGTGGTAACCCACTGGCCTGCCGTGTCGCCCATCACATTGTCGAGCGCCTGGCCGCGCCCGAACTCCAGACCGCCGTCAAGGAGAAGTCGGCTCAATTTGTCTCCGGCTTCCAGGCTATCCAGAAGAAGTTCCCCGATGCCATCTCGGAGATTCGCGGTCGTGGCTTGATCCTCGGTGTGCAACTCACTCCTACTTTCTCTTCCAAGGCAGGTGACATTATCACTGCTGCCCGCGAGCGTGGCATGCTCATCATCACTGCTGGTGATGGCTGTGTCCGCTTTGTTCCTTCCCTGACTATCACCGAGGATCAGATCAAGGCCGGCTTGAAAATTTTCGAGCAAGCCATCGACTCGGTTGTGGCCCAGTCCTGATGATCCCAGTGATCTGTTCAGTGGGATTTGAATGCCGCCTATGACGTGTTTGATATACCATTTCGTTGATTATTGGGACAGCGTATTTGTGGTTTGATATAATGCATCTCATATATAGAAAGAATAAAAGTTCGTTTTTGGGTGGAGAATCTCATACTTCGTCATCACGCGCCAAGACTTCGTATCTACGCGTTAAGTGGGACTTTCCTCGGTGGAGCTGCACCTTCTTCCATCTCCCCTAATCATTGCGACAATCTCTCGCTGCTCTGCCCCAGCCCATTTGCGACTAGACTACTGTACGGAGTATAGCCATGGACTCGCGATAGCCCTCACCATCTCCTCTGTAGCCTCTTTCCTCCCTCACGCGACCACCTTCCCCATGCCTCGCCCCGCGTCCCGAGACTCTGGCATGGCTTCATCTTCGCTGTGGAGTCGTCTCGGCGACCGTTTGAAAGGAGTTTTCAGCGGCGCAGATCCCCGAGTCTGCGTCGCTTTCTGGCTATTCGGTCCGTGTGGTCTCAGAGAACTGAAGATAAGCCTCTAACTGTCAGACAGGTCTTATCAACAATGTCCTCTACGTTATCCTTCTCTCCGCGGCCCTGGATCTCGTCGGTCCTGATATCCCCAAGGGCGTCGTTCTCCTCGCCGACATCATCCCTTCATTCGGGACCAAGCTTATCGCTCCACACTTTATCCATGTGGTACCCTACTCAATGAGGGTGATCATCTTCGTATTCTTGTCGATTGCTGGCATGTTCGTCGTGGCTATGAGCCCGCCCTATACCGATGGAGGGACCATTGCATCTAAAGTTGCTGGCATCGTCCTGGCGAGTCTTTCTGCTGGTGCCGGTGAATTGAGCTTCGTTGGCCTCACTCATTTCTACGGACCTTTCAGCTTAGCGGCATGGGGCAGCGGGACTGGCGCCGCTGGCTTGGTCGGAGCAGGTGCATATTCTCTAGCAACCTCTGCAATGGGAGTCTCGGTCAAGGCCACTCTCTTGGCATCGGCGCTTTTGCCGTTTGTCATGGCCGCGAGCTTCTTCCTTGTTCTCCCGCAAGATCCTTTGAAGGGAACTACGTCGGCGTCGGAAGTATACTACGCCGTTGAGCATTCGAATGGTGACGAGCTAGACGAGGATAACCGCGATCCACGAAGAGGGGACGAAGAAGAGAGATTGTTAGCCGCTTCTGCTCCCTCTGCTGGTACCCACAAGACTTTCCATGTCAATGATGGAGCACCCGGATGGGAGCATTTCCTTGCTAATTTGCGCCGTCTTCGGAAACTGTTTTTCCCTTAGTAAGTTTGCCGATATGTTACTTTTGCTTTGTGGCTAACAATTACACAAAGTATGCTCCCATTACTCATGGTGTTCATCGCCGAGTATGTGATCAACCAGGGCGTGGCTCCCACTTTACTTTTTCCATTAGACACCACGCCTTTTGAAAACTTCCGTGCTTTCTACCCGGCATACAACGCGATCTACCAAGCTGGGGTCTTCGTTTCGCGCTCCTCGACACCGTTCTTCCGCATTCGTAACCTTTATTTACCCTCAGTACTACAAGTTTTGAACTTGGCACTTCTAACACTTCACTCGCTGTTCAACTTCATTCCGAGCGTTTGGCTTATCTTTCTCATTATCTTTTGGGAAGGGTTGCTGGGCGGACTGGTATATGTCAACACCTTTGCAAAAATCAGTGATTGCGTGCCTGAGGAAGACCGTGAATTCTCGCTTGGGGCTACGACTGTGAGCGATTCAGCGGGTATCTGTATTGCCGGGTTCTTGAGTATGCCATGGGAAGTCCTACTGTGCAGGTACCAGCAGATTCATGGGCGAGACTACTGCCGGCAGCTATAAGCTTATACTCTTGCTTCTGGCTTAGATCTTCAATAGATTATTTATTCATTACATTGCTTTTTATATGCCCCAAGAATAGCCTGCATATCTCTTATATTGGGATCAAAACCAGTTGGGTTTCATCCCAAGTATATAGGAACCCAAAGTGCCATTCACTTCTTTATAGCTCGACCAACTGAGCTTCCTCCGCTAAACCGGAAAGCTGCTTCTGCCACAGCTTGTAGTACCTCTCACGCTTGTCCAACAGTTCCTTATGGCTACCTCTCTCAACAATCGACCCCTCATGCAAAACCAAGATCTGGTTCGCGCGAACAACAGTCGAAAGCCGATGGGCAATGACAAATGTGGTCCTCTTTCTGCTCAGCCGCTTCAGTGCGCTCTGAATTTCCGACTCTGTCTCGGTATCAACAGAACTCGTTGCTTCATCCAAGACAAGGATAGGGGGATCTTTCAGAAAAACCCGCGCAATCGCCAAACGCTGCACCTCCCCTCCAGACAATTTGACTCCTTGTTCGCCGACTTTCGTGTTGTATCCCTTGGGAAATAAGAGGATCTTGTCGTGAATGGCAGCAGCACGGCACGCCTCATAAACTTCTTCATTCGAGGCCGTGAGTTTCGCATAGCGCAGATTCTCCATGATCGATGCATTGAAGAGAATAGGATCCTGCGGAACGATGCCGATACAGTCTCGTAGCGAGCCCTGCGTCACGTCTCGAATATCATGGCCGTCGATCTTAATGCTCCCGGATGTCACGTCATAATAACGAAGCAGTAGCTTTATGAGAGACGACTTGCCTGCCCCGGTAGTGCCAACGAGGGCAATAGTCTCACCCGGCGAAGCAGAAATGTTGACATCCTGGATCTCAGTTCTTCCAGCACTGTACGCGAAACAAACATGTTCAAACGTGACCTGCCCTTCGACCGGGCCTAGATCCAGAGCTCCTTCTTTGTCTGTGACTGTGGGCTTTGTACTGAACAAGTCAAGCAGCCGCTCTGCATCTGTAAGCTGCCGCACTAACCTACGGTATCCATGAGAGAGAAACCGAATGGGCCACATCAGATAACCCCAGTACGTAATGAGGAAGACAAAGTCGCCCGGAGACGCGCGTCCGTGGTAAATCTCGATGGAGATGAGGCACGCAAGGCAGAAGAAGGTAGTGGGCACGAGTGCCTCTATCAAAGCATTGGTAAGGGCATCCTTCCGGATCCACCTGAGCCTTGCTTTGAGCTGTTTGTCAACAGCGCCTCCAAAGCGATATTTCTCGTACGAAAACATGTTGAAGGCGGAGACAGTCTGCCAGCCCTGAATGGCTTGATGCATGACCCGCGCCTCGGCCCTACAGGCCTTGGTGAGGCGTCGGCGGTTTTTCACGTTCCAACTGGAAGTGGTGATTTCGGCAGTCATGTACGCTAGCGATGCGATGAGCATACACAGGGCAGCCGAAGAGCCGAACTTGGTGTAGAGAAAGCCGAATGCCACACATAGATCGATAGCAGTTGGCGCAATGTCCAGGACGGCGGCCTCGAGGATATTAGTTAGGGTTTCACCCTGCTCGATGGCTTTCATCACTTCGGCGGAGTCTCTGTCGGAGTGAAACTCCATTGCCAAGCTCATGACATGATTGAAGGCGGCGTTTGTAAGTTGGCGGTAGGAGAACTGTTCGATGGGAATTTTGGATAGGTTTCGGATCATTTGCAGGCCGGAATCGCCGTGCAGCAGATTCAGGATGAAGTAAATGCCTAGGTCTGAAAGTGGCAGCTGCTTTGCGAAGAGCTTATCGGCAACGATCCCAATCTGACGAGGAATCAGGACGTTCAAAAACCGATCGGCGATGATACAGAGCACGCATACAAAGATAGAGGCTTGCACTTTGAGGTTGTTTTTGGGGATGAGGTATGGCAGGAAAATCTTGAAGTTGTGGACGTAGACCATCCAGCTGCCGCTTTGGCGAAGCTGGCTAGTGCGAGAGTCGTTGGGTTTATCTTCCTCAACATCAGAATGCTCAGAGTCCGAGTCCCCAGCGAAAAACTCCTCAAATGCGTGGGGCGCGTTGTTGCATGAGACTTGAGGGTGCGCGACCTGGTCACTCGAGACGCTGAAGGGTTGCACATCCTCCGCTTCTTCTTGCTTCAGTGCTTTCTTATGTGAAAGGAAGCAAACGAGGCAGTCTATAAGGATTCCAACGACCAGAAACAATCGGATAAATCCAATGAGCAGTATTGCTTGCACGAACAAGAGGCCTGGATACATGGCACATAGGACTAGCCCTGGAATTCCAAAAACGACCGAAATCGTGGAGAGCCCAACAATTTCGGAAATGAGAAATTCTCTGCGGAGGCAAGTTGAAGCCCACGCAAAGGCAAAAATCACCGTCGCAATTAGATGATCTTGGGTCGGATCAGGTCCATGGCGCTGCAGAGAGATGGTCGCCTCAGCAATGTAAGACGCCGATACGAGACTAACACAAATCACACGAATGGCGGTCTTACGGACGATCGAAGATCTGTTGTGCGGTTTTCGGTCATGATTGACGAGAAAGGAGACGAAAACAAATAGCAGAGTGATCACCGTGGCTGCTACTTGCAGCAGCTTGCTGGACCCGGAGACGGTGATCATTGTACACCACTTGAAGGGCTTTCAATTGTATAGGAGGGGGAATAGAAGAAGAAGAAAAAGAAGAAGAATATTTATCATAATTTGGAGCCTAATACACCTTTGTTTCAAACTGCCTTAGCTCATGCCTATGATTGGCCCCGACAGAGCCTCAACGCACTCAACAAAGAGATCGGATCAACTGTGGCGCTAAATTATAGGAGAACCATCTACCTAGGTAACATCTTTACCCAGGCTCTGGCCTTTCCTTCTTTATATCGATTGATCTATCTAAGCATTATAAAGATAAAGGTGCTATCTCCCTATATCTGGCAAACATAGAAACAATATGATATTACTACAATAAGCTTCCTCGGCTGTCCGAGGGATACTAACTAAGTCTCTATCCGATCACGGACAAGATAAAGCTTTGAGATGAGAACCTCGAAGCTTGGCTCCACGGACTTAGTTCTGCCGATCGATGGACCGTCCTATACTCTCCTTCAAGGAGTTAAGCAGTGATTTGTCTAGGCTAGTTGGCATGGCTAGGCATGGCTAGGCTGGGATTGGCTCGGTTAGAGCATGGTTATCTTTTAGGGTTTGACAGCCAGGTACTTGTCAAGCACAAACTTTCCACACTTCAGCACTAAGAACTCTAACTTAAGTAACACTTATTTTGAGATATGTGGGCCATAGCGCTCCCATGCACGTCCTAAACTCGGTCAGTCCGGTAGAACAACCCCACCGTTCAATGTATCCTGGGTGAAGTGGCAAACTCATTCCTTGCCGAGATATCAATTGCTTAGAGCTATCATGGTCACGCCTAGTGAAAGCTTACACTATCTTAGGTTGGAAACAGAGCTAGATGTCTTCATTTTTATGGCTACCCATGGGTGATGAATAGGTCCCCCAACTTGCGGTGTAGAATGATTGGATCATATGCTGCCATAAGTACGAGGAGGCGCCCGCTAGCCATCACCGGCAGACGCATAAGAACATTTTGATTTCTCTCAGAAATGCATGAAAAAAACACTGGGTGGCTCTTTCCTTGGGCGCTTAATTCGCATGATAGAGTGATACCTAGCAAAGTGATATGGAAATTTACAAAGCAACGCTTACACTCAGGCAGGGTTCAATGCAAGGGACCCCAGAAGCTACAATTGGAATATAACGAGGCAGCCCATGCATGGCTGGCCTGGAACCATATCGGAGTAGAATCGAGTAGAATCATCCTATCGGAGTGCATTTCACCTCTACCTATTCATTCCTAGTATCATCTCCGATGCCGAGGTTCACAGATGGTGTCGAATCAAAAGACAAAGATTCTGTTTAGATATATCTTGTTGAAAATCCTCGTGGCTCTTTTCGCTTCTGCTGCCGCCACTTTTGCCCAAAGATCGATGAAAATATCGCTTATCTCTTGGTGCCCCGCGCTTTGCACCTCAACAGCATTCATCGAGAGCAACAATGTCGAGACTCACATCCAAGACGGATGACTATCCAATGCTGAGTCGTCCATTCGAGGCAATGAAGCCAGAGTATGATGTCGTGGTTATAGGATCTGGATATGGAGCCGGTGTGGCAGCAAGTCGAATGGCTCGAGCAGGAAAGTCTGTCGCAGTGTTAGAGCTTGGCTGGGAAAGAAGACGTAAGTATTCTTCCTCTCCATTGTTTCTAATATGGATCTTGCATTGCCAGGGCTCAATGGATAGATAAATGCTAACATCAATTAAGCCGGCTCGTTTCCGCATACGCTTAAGCAGTGTCTTATGGATCTCAATATTGCGGGGAAATCTGAAAAGAATGCATTCATGTCAAAATGGCTATCAACTGGAAACCCGACTCGCCTCTTCCAGTTCTTTCTAGGAAATGGACAGCATGCCTTATCTGCTCATGGTATGTGGCATCTCAACCCCGACGTCAGCAAATTTTGACCTAAGATATAGGGCTTGGCGGGTGCTCATTGATAAACGCAGGAGTGTTTCTGGAAGCAGATGAAGACACACTGAAAATGAGTCCGTGGCCGGAGGAGATCAGGAACGACCCGTCAGTGCTGGACAAATGTGAGCTTTCTTATAGACTCCATTTTTCGGGAATGCCATAGCTGATTGCATCAGACTATTTACGAGCTGAAGCAATGCTGCAGCCTTCCACATACCCAGAAGACTACCCAAGCTTGACCAAATTCGAGCATCTTCGAGAGGATTCAAAACGATTGGGAACAGAAGACAACTTCTACCGAGCACCGCTGACCACATTCTTCCGCCGTGGCCCTAACGATGTGGGTGTACCAATGCAGGCAAATGTAGGATCAGGCCACGAGTCTACTGGCCTTAACGATGGTTCCAAAAACTCAGTGGCAACGACGTATCTTGCAGATGCCTGGAATTGGGGCGCGGAAATCTTTTGCGGCTGCGAGGTCAAGTTCGTTGAGAAGTCGCCAGACGAGAAGGGCTACATTATTCATTTTTCGTGGCATGGGAGTGGGAGATCTTCATTTACAGATCATTTCGAGGAACAATTCTTTTGGATTAAAGCAGTAGGTACCAATGCAAAAAACCCCTTCCAGGCTTTGGAGTCAATGCTTACATGCTAACTTATTTTGTTTGGTTCAGACAGAATTCTGTTTCCTTGGAGCTGGTGCTTTGGGTACTACGGAAATCCTACTTAGATCCAAGAAGCGCGGCTTGGACATGTCTCCATTGGTTGGGAGAAATCTATCCGGTAATGGCGACATGTTGGTATTTGGTATGTGTCGTGCATAATGTGAGGCCATCCACATCTGACTTTGATCTAGGATACAATGGGAGTACCGATATCAACGCAATCGCTGGGAGATCGTCACCCTCTTCCAAGGCACCTGGACCGACGATCACAGGTGTGATTGATAACCGCCTCGTTGATCCCGCGAACAACCCTCTCTCTGGATATGTCATCCAGGACGGTTGCATTCCAGAACCATTGAGCCCAGTGATCCAAATTGTTTGTACCTTGCAGACTATGAAGGATCAGGCGGTGTCCTTTATTTGGAATCCTAAAAAGGAGACCAAAAGGACCATTGCCTCTCTGAAGTCTTTTCTATTCGGCCCATACGCACCTGGTGGAGCTCTGCAGCGGACTTCAACATATCTTGTCATGTCCCACGATAGCAATGAGATGACCTTGACTTTGGATGGTGACCGCCTGTGTTTGCGAGCACCTTCAGAAGGCCACTCCGAGAATTTCCAGAAGATCAAGGACATATTCAGTGGGTTATTAAAAGCAAACATGGCGTTTTCGTACTTCTACGGTAAGTGCGATTGGCAATGGTGACAAACTAAGCTAACTTGGTTAAGGCCGCCACAAGGAGGCAATTACGGTGCATCCGCTTGGCGGAGCCAACATGAGCAGCGATGGTACAGGGCAGGAAGGTGTGACAAATCATTTGGGGGAGGTCTTCACTGGCAGAGGTAGTGAAGTCCATAAAGGTCTTGTCTGTTGTGATGCTTCTATCATTCCGACATCCTTAGGCGTGAACCCGCTGGCAACCATAACTGCTCTCGCAGAGCGTTCTGTTAGCTCCCTCGCCAAGAGCTCAGGGCTATCAATCGATCTGAAAACCAAGAATGGCATTTTGAATGCCTACAGCTGTCCCAGAGTATCGAGCAACTACCGGAATCATGAGGATGTCAAGAGAGACTCGAACTCCATAGGCTGGCAGTTTACGGAGAATTTATATGGACATATATGCATGGGACCCAGAAAGAAAAATCAAGGGCTCTCTTATGGGGTTGGAACAGGCTCATCTTGTGCGATGCAGATGTTTCTCACCATAGAAATCTGCCAACCTCGAAAAGGTGAGGAACCGGGTATCGCTTTGATGTAGCAAATACTAACTACTCTATTTAGGATCACGATATCAAGGTAAATGCACAGGGACAGTCTCCTGTTATGCATTATCTGCAAAGACTCTCAAGATTGTCAACGGAACTATAAAATTCTTTGCACCGATAGAAGAAAAAGCCGAAGCGTCGGCAATTTCATACCATCTGGAGCTCCTCTCAGTAGAGGGGAAGCAGTACCACTTGGAAGGCCACAAGGTTATTGACTCGAACGTGGCGTTTTCCATCAGAAAAACCTGGGAAGCCACAACTACGGTCAACGTCAAAATCACTCGGCCAGACGGGGCAATAGTTGGATCTGGGGCCGTTAATATATCATTACTCGACTTTCAAAAGCAGATCAAAACGTTCCGGATGACGAAGTCTCTGACAGCTGGCCTTTTCCTGGCTCTGATAGGATTTTTGGTCTCTTTTATGCTCCATGTGGGCCTCTTCTTTTTCCGCCCCTTCGTTCCTGTGCGTTTTCCTCCATCATCGATGGAAGGTATCGTCCGACCAAAACGTTGTGTGTCCAGGTCATGCCAGATCAAAGCCAGAGATGGCGTGCAGCTCTCCCTCGACATTTATGATCCTTCTCCTCCGCGAGAAGACAATCTTGATGACAGCTCAGCCTCGGCCTTTCCTCCAGTTCTTCTTGTACCTGGACTAGCGACACATAACCTTTTCGCCTTGCCCTTCTCGCGATGCAACATGGTCGACTACCTTACGAAGCGTGGTCACCGTTGTTACGCACTCACACCTCGCTGGCTCTGTGATTACACCGCGGCGGCGCAGGAAGCTACCGTGTACGATGGCCGTCTCGATGTTGCTGCTGCAGTCAAATACGTTCGAGAGAGGGAGCCGGAAAAGCCATACGTGATAGCCCATTGCCAAGGGTCTGTAGCCCTAGGCATGGCACTCCTTGACGGCACTATTTCCAGTGGTGATCTACTCGGTATTTGTGTAAATTCCGTCTTCATGAATGTGGTCCTTGGATACTGGAATGCCATCAAAGGACGAACCACTCTGCTAATCCAGCTATGGGAATTGCTCGCGGGGAACTTCTTTCCGGTCGCCAGCAGTGCTAGGGACGCCATTTTCCAACGATTACTGGATGCTCTCCTTCGTCTATATCCCGTGGGAGATAAACGGGACCGTTGTACATCCACTGCATGCCATCGGTCGTCTTTTGCCTTTGGTCTGGGATGGAATCATGACAATCTCGACGTGGGCATTCATGACAACCTTCACCAGTTCTTTGGAGGGGCGCACACCAAAATCATGAAGCATGCGGTCCGCATGGGAATCCGAGGGGTCTGTACAGACAATAATTCCAATCCTCTTCTTACAGACGAGAGTTTACAACGGCTGGAAGGGTTGCCGATTCTCTTCGTGTCGGGTACAGATAACCAGGTCTACGACCCCGAGTCAACACTGAAGGATTATGAACTCTTACGCCGAAGGTTTGGGGAGAAACATTACCGCAGATTCTTAGCCGAGGGGTATGGCCATATGGATCCCATTATGGGAAAGAACGCTGCTGAGGATGTGTATTGGAGAATCCTGGCCCATCTGAAAAGCTGTACTGAGAGTGGAGAGGTGTCGAGAGCCAAGTCAAATATATAGCGTGCCACGTGGGCATGAGGAATACAGAAGTGTTTGTCGACAATGCGCCTACCTAGGTACCTATGGATATAGGCCCTTCTGTAGACAGGATAATGTGTGGGCACTTTTATAAGGGTCATGATCAGGCTCAGCCCGGTCACGTGCGAGATAAATAACCCTATTTTCCGCGATCTCATCTCTCACTGTTGATCTGCCGTGGCTCCACCCAGGACAATCTATCATATTTACCCCTCTTTATTTCGTACTTATGATATTTGAATGCCGTCTCTTCTTTTTGTCAGACGGAATAACTTAATTTGATCTCAACATTTGCTTCTTCTAGTCGAAAGATAAGACACAAAGAGAGGATGTCAGAGAAGAGGGATAACCATCTTCCAATCAGCATTACTGCCCATAGATTTCGTGAGTTGCTCGGGTCTCATGTTGATCTCAGGCCTCGTGTTAATCTGTGGGGGCCAGGACCCCTTAATGGTTCATCACGTGGTGAGCGAGACTCGATCATTCATCTTCAGAGAACCTACTACTTACCCAGTTACAAGCCCGATGAAGACCGGTGGTTCGTGAACCCTAGTGACCCTGTCTCTGTGCATGGTTTATATATTGACTAATCTGCTCTCAGTCTCAGGGGTGTCTATATAGACTCGTCTAAATCGTCGAGATGTCCAGCACAGTCCACGGACACCCCAGCTACAGCCCATACGAATCGCAACAGAATGATCCTGACACTTATAAAGAGATCGCACCCCAGCATACTTATATGGAGCTTGCACCCCAAGATCCTCGACATGAATACAACTCTGGTCTACAAGTGAGCGACAGGGACTGTACACTTCAGGCTAGCGGTCAGGATTGTACCCTTGAGGTCAACTTGAGGGAGCAAGATACACAGAAACAAGCCATTATGCCTAGTAATGGTAATGACCTTGAAGCTGCTGATTCGGGAAAGCCTCAAGCAAAGAAAAAGACCCGAACTTGCTTCAAAAAAGAGGTCCCTATGTGGAAGGCAATAACCATCGGTGTGGTAGCTGCAATCGTCATCGGTATCATTATTGTTGTTGTGCCCGTGGCTGTGACCACGCGCTAGTCACTATGGACGTCTGCACCTCAGGCATCAGTTTGTGCCTTCACCCTAAGGCACCAATGCGTCAACCAGCGCATTTTCCTAGTTTTTCCTCTCTTTTTGACTCCCCTAGGTGTAGTCATATTCTAGACATCCCCACATTAGCTATAACTGCTTCACTGATCGCTGATTTGTTGATTTGTTGACAAGAGTCAGCTGATGGCGTCACTGGCATGTGACAGCATGTGAAAGTTGTCTGGACTTTACTTCAGTCACCTGTGAATTCTTTGTTTCTCTGTATTTTGTGCTCCTAAACTTCAGTTCATCATTAGAATTTCTTTTGCACCTCTCACTTTTGTTTTGCATAGCTCACTGTTGTACAAGCATCAGCTCACCTAGGCAGCTGTATATGCAGTGGAGTAGATATGATCGGTATGACCCAGCTTAGAGCACTTTCAAGGTCAACACTAATATCACTACCAGACCACGTCTTGGGAAGACCTTCTACGCGTTTCCGCAAATTTCAGGTTTTTGCTGTTGTTTCTTTCTGGTCACTTTATCTTTTTCGGTAAGCTGATATCTCGCTATACTCATGTGCACAATATGTGGCTAAGACCATCTTTATCACAGAGCCAATAAGCATGGCCCTCCTTTTATTCGGTCGCTTTCTCGCTACTTCAGCAGCCGGTTAACCACCTGGCAGACCACCGTGATTATCTTTCTTTGGCTCTATATCAGCCGCAACTTTGGCAAAATTGTGGGGCTGGAATGCCCTGAACCCTTGGCGAACCTCTACTCGCGTTCCTTCTTCCGCGCGACTTGGATTACAACTGGATTGGATGCAGGCTTCTGGACGGCTATGCACATTAAGCCCAAATGGCTGCGGGATCTGGCTTCCTTGGTCTTTACTGCCTATTATCTCATCGCCGCAGAGGCAGCGGACGAGAAAGTACGCAGGGTTCGAGGCACCCTGACTCTTGAGCATTTGAGGGTTTCTTGGAACAAAGCTACGTCACCTTACTTGTGGGCTTTGGCGAGCTTGGTTCGACCCCGATTGACTCGGTATTCGCCTCGAGCGATTCGCATTGCTCGGCCGCCCCACTCCGTCCATAGCGATCCTGTACATGCATGGCTGTATTTTGACGGGCCTTTGAGTGCGCTCAAAGACCAAACTACGGTTGTTTTGGATGTTCCAGGTGGTGGTTTTGTTGCCATGGGACCTCGGAACTCTGAAGACAAGTTGTTGTCGTGGGCAGGTCGGCTGAAAGTGCCTGTTTTGAGCATCGATTACAAGAAGGCACCAGAATACGCATATCCTTATGCGCTGCATGAGTGCTACGATGTTTACCACACTATCATGTCCACTAATGGTCGTTGCCTTGGGATGAGTGGTTTGACCCGCCCTCGAATCGTCGTCACCGGTGAAAGTGCGGGTGGAAATCTTGCGGTCGGAATGGTCCTCATGGTTTTGCAGTCAGCCATGGCGGCCGGCTGGAAGGGCGAGGATGTACTTCCTCGTCCAGATGGACTTGTCCTGGCATATCCGGCGCTCAATGTCAGAGTCGAAAGCTGGATGACCGACGAACAAATGTCCTTAATCCAGGATAAAAGTTCCCGCCAGACCAACCGAAGTGTTTTGCAACGGAAGCAGGATCAATATCGCAAATTAACGCCATACGCTTCCCCCGGTCATTCCGTTGAGGACTTGACCGCAATCACGAGAGGCGAACAACTCAATGTCGCATCCGAGACCTCAAAAGCACTCCGCGACAAGCTGAAGAAGACCGACGATCTGAATAGAAGTGCAGTCCCTCAGCCTGAAGATCAGGACCAGCCAATCACAACAAGACTGGCGGTCTCATCAATGATATCCTACGTTCATGATCGAATCCTCTCGCCTGAAATGATGCGAGCTATGATTATTCTGTACATTGGACCTCATCAACGTCCAGACTTTAATACGGATTTCTACCTGTCCCCTGTTCTTCCGGATGCACTACTCGCAGCATTTCCAAAGACCTATATCTTAACCGGCGAGCGCGACCCCCTTGTTGATGATACTGTCATTTTCGCAGGAAGACTACGCCAAGCAAAGCTCCATCAATTCCGTGAACGCCAAGACCTAGGCCTGGAGAAATCACGAGATCAGTTCAATGAGAAGGATCACGTTGAGGTCTCACTGATCCCGGGTGTCTCGCACGGTTTCATGCAAATGGCCGGATTCTTTCCAGACGCATGGAAATACATCAATCGCAGCGCGAGTTGGATTGAGGACATATTGGATACCATAGAGCTCGACGACTCCGAGTCCAGCCTTCGTCCAACCTCTCAGCTCCCTGGTGTGAAAACTTCACAGAGGTGGAAGAGCTCAACCAAGAGCAACGGGAGTGTCAAGGGCTACCATAGTCACCACCATCGCCGTTTCACGGGTGAATCTTCCGCAGATGAGGACAAACCATTAGAGATAAGCATGAGCAAGGTCACATCTTCATCCCACACCGATCAACCAGAGTCTCGCGTGCACCGCAGAAGATCTCGCTCATCATTCGCTTCCTCTCGAATTACTGGATTGACAAGCACGGCGAATGAATCTGGGAATACAAGAGAATTCATTGCAAAGTTGAAACGTCTTGAGCTAGATGGTCAAAACCAGGATACATTTGATGAGATCAACAGTGCTCCACAAAGCCCCGTCATTGCTCGCCCGCGTGGCCGAAGTATCGCATCATTAGATAGCGAAGAAGATCTTTTAGATCGACGGATGAATGGGATTGCAGGTGGTCTTATGGGATTGGGAGAGGGCGTCCGAACACCCGGTCCATGATTATCAATTTGATGTACATAGAAGCATTAGAGCCATACTATATTGCAATTGGAAGTAACGGCAGTGACAATATTAAGTGTAATCCTACTGCTTTGGGTACTCTATTACGTCACCTCCAGATCCTAAATCTTCCTAAATTTGAGGAGCCGCCACAAAAGCGAACCAAGTTCCAACTGACCCAGATTTCCTTCCTCGGCCCGAACCAAGCGAGGGCAGCGCAGAGGACATCCAGAGCCTCCCCACAATGGATCGCCTTCAGAAATATACTGCCAGAGATAGCACAGATGATACTATGCAAGTGCTGAAGGCCTTTCTCAACTTCTTGCCGCCAGAGGGCAAATCCAATCTTGAAACTGACCTTCGGTCATTTAAAAATGACGAAGATGTTCGCATCCACGCGGAGTCGTTGGTAAACCATCTACTTAGTCCGTTCAAGACTCTCCGAGCCACGCCTAATATCAGTATTTCTCCTCGCCCTGGCATGGAAGACTTGAACGACAAACTTTTGGCGGAAATAGAATGTCTAAGGAGGGAGTGTCTCCTGCGAGATGGCAACAAATGTATGATCACGGGCTTGAGGGAAGCGAATACCCTGGCTCGTGACGACCGCACAACTCCTGGTTTGGAAACTGAATGCGCGTATATCATTCCGTTTTCGCTTGGATCATGGAAGGACGAACAGGAAGCCCGTGACAAAGCCATTATATGGATGACGTTAAATCGTTGCTTCCCTTCTCTGAAACAGAATGCATTCAATCATAAGTCAATTAATGACCACCGCAATACGATCACGATGTGGTCAGCTCTACATTGGGACTTTGGAAACTTCCACTTTACGTTCGAGGCCACGGACATTGAGCACTCGTATCGGATCGAACGATATAGGCCGAATTTCCTTTCGCATCTTAAGCATACTCACGTTACGTTCTATCAGCACGATCCTCGCTATGCTCTTCCGGACCCTGAGCTACTAAAGATCCATGCAACGGTCGCCCGTATCCTACATGCCTCTGGCAAAGCATGGGATATCGACAAGGCCCTTCGTGATTGGGATGAGATTCCTATCCTAGCCGCAAACGGCACGACAGATATTGCTTCTATACTTGCTACTACGTCACTCAGTCGACTTGAGAAATCGCAGGATATTTTTCCTAGTATATCTCTACTTTAGTTCTTTCTCACTTCTTTTTTTACTTCTTTATTACTTCTTGTCATGGTGTTGGCTACTTTTAAGTATTATTCTTCTATTGTTCCGGAGACTTAGCCTCTTATGTCTACCCTGGCTAGTTCTAGTCTCCACGGCATAAAGCGAAGCACTATATAGTAATATTAATAGATCGACCCTATAGAAAAGTAAAGGAGAATATCTACTATTAAACTAACCTTGTTAATGATTCAAAACCTAGCGAAACACAAACCAACATCGTCGATATCGTTGTATTGTTCTAGCAACCCTTTCTATTAGATTTAGGACATCAGAAAATGAGTTTTAACTGCATCAGCAAGGAACATGTGTAAATCTGATTAGACATTGACAGTGGGTATCATGAGCGAGCAAACTATATCACATAATAAATCCTTCTGCGTGTAATCATACGGCACAGATCGGGGTCAGATGGTGATTCATATCATCGTCCCTTGATGTTATACCCCCCTTTGAGTACCAGAATACATCCGAGTAGGGGGAGCAGTCCGAGTCGGGTCCCGACTCACCCGTGACCAGCACAGTGACCGCACCCTGAACAACCTCGACACCATCCCAGTGAGTCAAATAACCGCGTTGGCGTAGGGTATCGAGTTGCGACATGAGTTCGGGATACAGTTCATGGATAGGGGATCTGGCATCCAGCACCAGCTTGAATGTACGGTCATCGACCGGGGTCGGTTGAGTTTCCATGCTCATGGGAATCTGCGGACTTGTAGAAGCTGATCGAGGCCCTAGGTGTGTGAGAAGCGAGCCAAGTTGAAAGTGTAGTTTATTCTCGAGATCATGGCTGGACACGCCCATCTGCAGCTCGTTGTCATGCATCCAAATGTCGGTACGGAAGCCTTCGCATCCGGCAGCAGCGGATTGCGCAAGGGCATTGGGTCGGGGGTCCGAGTGAGGAAAGGTGCAGGTAACCTGCGAGCCGCGAGAGCTAAGACGCGACACTGTTGCAGGGCGCGGGAGGGCTTTGGTGGGAGACGGGAGCAGGCGCAGACATTGAAACGCAGCCCTAACATGTCATGATTAGAACGCAGCTTATTGTAACACCGATGTCGTATTGACTCACATGCATGCCAAGATAAGGCAAGTAGCGCGAACCAACGTCTCCTTCCAGCGCTTCTGAACCGATACCAGCCATTCCGAAATAAAGGAGCCCAGCCCCGGAATACACTCGGTGGGATGGGAGCGGAGCGGATGGTCGTCCAGCAACCAGGGGTCGTATTCGTACCGGACATTGGACTCGACGTCCAATTCCTCCTTGGAAAATGACATCTCCGGTACACCCATCAGGCTGCAGGGATAATCGAGGTGGCGAGGGGTGCCAGAACTGGATGTATATAGCGGTGAGGGCCCGTGGGAAGGGTGCACCCAGTTGCAAGACATATGCAGTAAGCCGGGAGGGTGGCCATGGTATATAAGCTTGGAAGAAGCTCGGTGAACAAGCACAAGGTTAAGGCCAAGAGGGGTTCACATCGCGCAATTGTGGGTAGCTGATGAGAAGAAGCACGCAATCGTTGATTGGTGATAAACACGAGTCAAGTCTGCGATCGCAAGGAGACCAAAGATCTCTGCAGAAACCCGAAACGGTGAGCATTCTACCATTACACTCCACGTGCACATTCCAGTAAGGGTTTCACCGAGTTCGAAGGCAGTTCGAAGTCAAGGGATGGTCAGCGCAAAGTGGATCACACAATCGACACCCAAAGTGACGTTCGACATGCCAAGACCTTATCTGATTTAAGGGTCTAAACTCTCTTATTTCACCTGACAAGTTTGAACAACTGCATTGCATGCCCATAGCTGCTCGAGTTAGCTCGTATTCGGTGGAGTCTCAATCTCCCAACTAATAACTGTTAGTGAAAGCTGCAGATGTAAGGTGCTCCGTGTATGTATAAGTCGTGCTTGGTGGGTCCATAGATCAGCTCATATAACGGTGAATCAATAATTCTCTCCTGATAGTTGCTCTTGAGGGACCGGCATTGTTCCCGGTACATCACGATAGCCTTATCCTAAATGATCGATGCAGCCTGTTCCAGCTAGAAATTGACATCTAATATAATAGACTTGGATTGCCCATTTGCCATCAGTGGACCCTTTTCCAGATAGTGCTAAGTCATATCGATAGCGCAGTATATTCAGATGTCTTACCACGTCGTTCTCACAGTCTAAATGACTCCTATACGATGAATTCAACAGGCAACTCCAGCAAGATCGGGATATTTTATTCGGTCGCAACCGAGGGTTGTCAAGCACCGAACTGCCCCGCATCCAGTGACTCATAAGCCAAAGCCTTAAAAAGTGTACCTCACTATGAATTCTGACCTCAACATCACCATGAATCGCCATTTAGAGCCGATGATAGCAGCTAGTGCCAGCCAGCCCACTCCGTTGGAACGTGTGTAGGTACAACCCATCATTCCCCGCGACCAACATAATAATGCGTCCCTAGACAGCCATTCCTCATTCTCGTCTCTTCAACCGCCCTCGTGTTTACAGGATGCGGTATCAACTTCGCCTTTGGTGTCTACCAAGAGCTATATGACTCCATGTCCAAGCTTCCTAACACGCCTTTCTCGGGTGCAACCCCGGCGCAAATCGACCTTATCGGCACACTTTCCATCGCACTCATGACCATTGGAGCCCCGTTCACAACAGCGTGGACCAAGCAGTATTCACCGCGAGCAGTCATCTGGAGTGGCGGGATTCTGTTCTTCGTCGCACTCGTTCTTGCCGGCTCCAGCCAAGCTCTGTGGCAGTTCCTCCTCACCCAGGGTCTCCTCCTTGGAATTGGGACCTGCATGACCTACATGCCCTCTGTGACAGTAGCACCTACTTGGTTCTCGAGTCATCGTGGGCTCGCCATGGGGATCATTCTCGCTGGGACAGGCGTGGGAGGTGTCGCCTGGCCCCTGGCATTTAGACATCTCATTGAACGCGTTGGATTCCGCAACTGTCCCGTATCACCGCCGGGATATCCTTCATACTCATCACAGCGTCCGGTGTTTTCATGCGATGGCCAGCGAGCCAAATGACTCGTATTCAGGCAGAGAATGCGGCAAATTCACGAGCAAGTATTCTGCGTATTCCATTGGTTGACTGGCGCGTTGTGCGAACTCGCAAGTTCGCCGCCCAGGCCTTGGGAGCAGCGCTTCAGTCGGCAGCATACTACACGCCTGTGTTTTTCTTTGCGTCTTTTGCCCGCACATTGGGATACTCGCAGGCGACATCGGCCAACTTCATTGCCATTTCTAATGCAGCTAATGCCGTAGGCAAGATTGCCATTGGTTATGTTGCAGACCGTATGGGTAGGTTGAACACATTGTTTCTGACGACGCTGGTGTCGTCGGTGGCTGTGCTGGCTCTCTGGCTTCCATCCTCACTGTCAACGTCTCAATCTAGCGGTAGCGTGCTCTTCATAGTATTCACCGTTTTCTACGGTGTGTTTGCCTCGGCCTATGTGTC
The DNA here is from genome assembly GCA_036712075.1 of Penicillium sp. DT28. Lineage (NCBI taxonomy): Eukaryota > Fungi > Ascomycota > Eurotiomycetes > Eurotiales > Aspergillaceae > Penicillium > Penicillium sp. DT28. The sequence continues at coordinate 1,035,551 of JAZHLO010000002.1, forward strand.
GCTGTTCCCGACAAGCCTCGTGGAGCTGTTTGGCATCCAGAATTTTGCTAGCGTCAATGGCGTGTTATACATGGTAAGAGGCTTCGCGACGTTGCTTGGAACTCCAGTCGCGGGGTTGTTGATTCGCAGCAACCAGCACCAAAAGGCGGACCCGCACAGTTATATGAATACCAGTATTATGGTTGGTGTTTTGCTAGCTGCTGCAACATTTGCCGTACTATGGGCTAGGATTGAGGCAGCTGTCACTTTGGAAGGGGGACAAGGACTCCGCAGAAAGTGGTTAATGTAATTAGCCCAATGTGGTTCGTCTCCAAAGACTGGAATGTGGCATTTGATGTATATTACACCTGAGATCCTCTCCACTATCGAACCCATATCATGTTGCTCTTTTAGAAATATGATCCTAGTTAGCACGGTAGAAGTTCTTTTTCCTTTTTCTCTTGTCGGACGCGTCCCCGTAGGATGTCGTAAGAAACACCTATCTTCGATAAATTGGGCTTCTTTTGGGCACGGGCTGCTTTACACGGGATTGCTGAGTTTCCGATCAGGTGAAAATGGTAGGAATCCGGTTTTACGGTGTGGCAGAAGCGGTGTGGGGGGCTCGGGTACCTAGTCCATAACCAGACTAGCGTAGTGCATCACGCTAAACTATTTTGGGACTTAGCCGCTTGAGCTTCCGGAGTCACGGGTTATCCTAAGTTGATCATTCGCTCCCCTTGGGCTTCTGCTTTCATGCTCCAGCAACATGAACCACTCTCCTCCTGACTCGGTGCGCCGTGCATCTCTGGGCAGTAGTGGCAGCCCTGTCCACGGTAAGTGACTACGACGTGACAGAGTGCGCCGCGCTACGTGGATCGCTCGCACCATCTCGTGACAGCGTCCCATTATCGCTTTTTTCCATTGCATCGCTGCTGTGATATCGAGTCTAATGCTGATTTCAATTGCTGGATAGGATCACACGAAAGCTCAGCCCCCGCTGCCTTTGGCACTCGCCAAATGCCTCCCCCGTCTCCTCCTCATTCGTACGGCTCGCGGTCACAATCGGCGAACGCGCCCGCAAATTCCTTCCTCCCTCGCGATGCTCCACCCAGCCAGTCGCAGAGACCCGGCAGCAGCATGTCTATCTCAGCCATGCTAGGCTCAGATGCTGAACGCCCGCCTCGGGACACCTGGGCATCGTTGTTTTCACGACCATCCCCTTCCTCGCTGTTCGGCAATGCGCCGACATCAGCCTCCGCTGCCATGTCACCACCCACAGCCCCAGCACGACCGTCGCCGCTGGATCAGTCATTTTTCCGCCAATCACATACCCCAGAGAATACGTTTTCAAAGCCTCTACAGGGCCGACCATACCGATCTGGCTCGGGCGGAGGATCGAGTCTTTTGGGTGGTGAGCAGTCCAGGTACGGTGGATTTTCGCGTGCGCCGCAGTTACAGTACCCTGAAAAGCCACATTCAACACACCCATCACCTCAGATATCATCCGCCGAGCCCCCTACAGCGAGCCCCGTCGCATGAGTTTCAGTGGGCCGATTGCCCGACCGAGCAGTCAGCCACCCAATGCCGAGGCATCCACGCGACCATCCGGGTATAGCCCACTATCCCGTCCGAGTGCGGTTATGTCAGAGCGGTCTGAGACCGGCCAACGAGCTTCTTCAGCGTCCTATGCAGGCCTCGATCCTCTTGGCCGGGATCCCCATGGTCGGTTCGGCAGTCTCTTTGGGGATCGCCGCTTGGACGACGTTGCACACCGCGATCGAGAACGGGCAGCTCACGCAGCCGACACAAAGGGCCCCCTTGGGCCCTCGGCAAGGTACAGCTCATTATATGGTGAACGCGAAGCCATCGAGCGTCAATCGAATGCTTCGGCATGGGAGCACGGTCGCTCGCACCCGTCTTCCCCTGAGACCAAACGCTTCCCTGCGCCGGAGTCTGGACCCGGATTTGGCTTCGGAGCCATCCAGAGCTATACCAAATCTCTCGGGTCTCAACCTGGGGGTAGTCGACAACCTCTGCTCTCAATTCAAACAGGGCAGAGCCAGCCCCCTCACCACGAATCCCCATATCAGAACAAACAAGCCCAGCCCCCGCGCATGGGGTCTACTCCAGCTTCGGCCTCCTCGACGGGCCTCAACGCGCTTGGGCTGGGTGCTCTTGGGGAGGAGGGACGGCGTAAAGGAAGCGACGAGCTCCTGCAGCACCGCAATCTTCTCGCAGTGGGCGCAGATGGTAAGCGCGGTGGCCGAGCATCTCCTCTTCCCCAGGCTGTGCAGGGCGCGCAGGCTCCATTCATCAATCCTTCTACTGAACCCGGCATCAAGCATGAGTTGGGGCGGGTATTCTCAGGAATCGGTAGTGGTGTTGGAGGTGTGACAGCAGGAGTGTCCGGTAGTGGACCGTCGACACCCCTCATCCCCAGTCCCTTCAAGCGTGACAGTTTCAATGGGGGTGATGATAAGATCTCGCGTCCAACCTCTGCCTCGGGCACTAAAAGGGGAAGAAAGTCGCGGGATGAAGATGCTCAGTTGAACCTGGATGGCGCAGGGCTCCTTGGCCGTGGAGCCCGTCGCTCTCGACACGCGCATCCTCATCATCACCATCACCAGTATGTGTCTCAAGTCTTTTCTCTCCTATGTTATAAACTGACCAATCTCGATAGTCATCACCATCACCGTCATAAGGCGGAGGAGGAAGCTGCCGTTCTGACTGGTTTGCATCGATCCCTGTCGTCTGTCAACCCATTCAATCGAACCTCTACCCCGACAGAGGCTTCCGCCGGGCATCATCACCATCACCACCATCATCATCATCACGCTCCTCGACCTATCGCGGCTGCATCTCCCATCCGGGAGCCTCGTACGACCGTGAATCTCGAGCCTGTCCTATCGAGCGTAGCCCATTTACCCCGTCTTCATTTGGGCTCGACCCTCTACAACCCCCGTATCGGGGTGCCCTCTGCGAGGTCTTCCACAGAGAGTGCCAAGTTCGGCTATACTACAACTCCACAGCCACTTCCACGATTTGAGAATCGCGAAAACTGCACGTTTACTATCCGTGTTCCTCGTTTCCGCATTGACGCGGCCCATCGCGAAGAAATCTGTGCACGACGAGCTTTGTGGGGTACTGGCGTCTACACCGACGATTCAGACCCTGTTGCTGCTGCCATTCACTCGGGTTTCATCCGGGGTGCCTGGGGTGAAGATGTTGACGAGTCTATGCTTGATCTGGAGATCAAGGACATCTACCAGCATGCCCCGCAATCTACAGCAGATAACAATGCAAATGGTACGAAGTCTGGTTCTCAGGAGAAAGAACCTCGTCTGCCGCCTGTCCCTCCCACGGACCAAGACCTACACATTACTCTCTTGATTCTGCCACGTCTCGAGAAGTACGAGTCTACTGTGATGTTTGGCCTCAAATCTCGAAAATTCGAGGGTCACCACGACGGAATGAGCTTCAAGGTGCACAGTGTGGACTGGGTGGACGACGGGGTCGGGCGTGGCGAGGAGCGAGGCGGCGAAGCCCGACGCAAGCGTTTACGCACTCTGATGCAAACTGGTCGCATCTGCACAGGACCTGCTATGGAGAAGATGAATGAGCTACGCCGAAGGGGAGTGCAAGTTCCGCGGAGAACTGATGGCCAGGAGCAGCCAACTGCTGTACAGCCGGTCTCCTAATGACCTATGATCGCATCTACATTTTGTCTTGCAGTTTTTCGAGATTTCCCTTTTCAGTCTGGCGTTTTCTTTTCTTTTCTTCTCTTCTTTCCTTATTCGTTTTTTCTGACTTGATCTTCTTCTTGATCTCGGGGCGTTGATACCTGTGAAGCGCGTGTGCGTTCTGATTTGTTGATTCTATGGGCATCCGGGGCAACGGGAACGGATGAAGGGATGCGGTGGAGTGGGATATACCTGGGACTTTGTTCCTTTTGTGCACTTCTTACAAAGTACTTGGTATTTTAGTATGTTTCTATCCCTAATTTACCTCTGCGGGGACATTGTATAGTTGATTCCCGCTAAAAGCTCCCCCGCATTGGTTTTGCTGTCAGGCCGTTGGTGCTAGTCATTCCGTACAGCCTATAGCCTATAGCTATATCATTCTATGGTTATACCACTTCTGGTAGCCCACGAGATACAAGTAAACTTCGGCTTATATTCGGTCATCCCACAATTCAAGTCACACGTCCCCGGATCCCCAGTGCAAGTCAACCTCGGTTCGGCTTGTAATACAAATGACCATTTCGGTCACCGTATTTCCCATCCTTTTGCATTTCTCACGGAATGTCTCCCCGCAAATTATCCGCATAATTACCATACGGGACAGTACACGTTTTCATCTTACGACTCGGTCCCTCCAAGCCGAGGCACAGTCCAGAACCCTGCCATTTCTTATTTGGCCTTCCCTTCTCCTACCTCTCACGCGTATCCTTCTCCGACGTTGCTCGCCTTCTTTATACCCAAACCTCTACCTCTCTACAACAGTGAGGGATGTTCGCCGCCTCTGCGCGAAGCCGTCTGTCTACCCTGTCCAGGCCCCGGCTACCTCCGACGTCACTGCTCGCCCGCTCGGTAAGATGGCCACCTCCGATCCTCATAGCACAGCAGCCAAGAGCCGACTGATGCTGGCGAGGCAATTGACCACAGCAGCAATTGACTGACCATGTATAGACACTCACTATGGCCCCTGCGCGGAAAGCTTCTTCGGTCCCTGAGGGTGAGTGGATCACATGCTGGTCGCGATGGAAATTGAAACTGACTCTCCGGCGCAGGATACAAGGAGGATCTCTCCAAGGGTAAAATGCTCCGATTCGAGGACTCCCTGCCTCATCTCCCCGTTCCCTCGCTGGAAGAGACCGGCCGCCGGTATCTGAAGTCCGTCCACCCGTTGGTCTCCCAGACCGAGTTCGAGAACACCAAGAAGGCCGTCGAGGCCTTTATTCGCCCCGGCGGCGAGGGCGAGCCTCTGCAGAAGCGCCTGCTGGAGCGTGCTGCCAACCCTAAGATCAAGAACTGGATCGCCGAATGGTGGAACTCCGCTGCCTACCTGGCTTACCGTGACCCCGTTATTCCCTACGTCTCCTACTTCTACTCATACCGCGATGACCGGGAGCGCCGTGACCCCGCCAAGCGTGCGGCTGCCATTACGACCGCCGTTCTTGAGTTCAAGGGCCAGGTCGACGACGGCTCGCTCGAGCCCGAGTACCTGCGTGGCCAGCCCATGGCCATGAACTCGTACGAGTACATGTTCAACTGCTGCCGCATCCCTGGTGATGTGGAGGACTTCCCTCGCAAGTACTCCGCTGCCGAGAACCAGCACATCGTGGTGGTCCGCAAGAACCAATTCTTCAAGGTGCCCCTGGTTGTCGACGGCCAGGCCCTGAACGTCTCTGAACTGGAGCAGCAGTTTAAGCGCATCTACGAGATTGCCCAGCCCGCCCCGCCGGTCGGTGTGCTGACTGTGGCCAACCGTGACCACTGGAACGCTGCCCGCAAGACCCTTGTTGCTGCCGATCCCGCCAACGAGCAGGCCCTGCGAGACATCGAGTCCGCCGGCTTCGTTATCTGTCTGGATGATGCCAAGCCCGTCACTCTGGAGGAGCGGGCTCATCAGTACTGGCACGGCGATGGCTCCAACCGGTGGTTTGACAAGCCGCTCCAGTTCATTATCAACGATAACGGCACCGCCGGTTTCATGGGCGAGCACAGCATGATGGACGGCACTCCCACCCACCGTCTAAGCGACCATATCAACAACCTGATCTTCAACAAGAAGATCGACCTTTCAGCCAAATCCGTGCGCTCGAACCTGCCAGACCCCAAACCCGTCACATTTAACCTCAACGAGGCTGCCAACGAGGCCATCGACATTGCGGCCCAGTACCACCGCAAGCAGATCAACTCGCACGAGCTGGTCGTCCAGGCCTTCCAGGGCTACGGCAAGGGCTTGATCAAGAAGTTCAAGTGCAGCCCTGATGCGTACGTCCAGATGGTCATTCAGCTGGCCTATTTCAAGATGTACGGCAAGAACCGCCCCACCTACGAGTCCGCCTCCACTCGCAAGTTCCAGCAGGGCCGTACCGAGACGACCCGTACCGTCTCCGACGAGAGCACCGCCTTTTGCAAGGCCTTTGTCGACCCCAACGTTCCCCGCGAGGAGGTCGTCAAACTGTTCCGTGCTGCTCTTGCCCAGCACACCAAGTACACTCTCGAGGCTAGCGATGGCCGTGGTGTCGACCGTCACCTCTTCGGTCTGAAGAAGCTCCTTCAGCCCGGCGAGAAGCTCCCCGCCATCTACCAAGACCCCGCTTTCACCTACTCCAGCTCCTGGTACATCTCCAGCTCCCAGCTGAGCTCCGAGTTCTTCAACGGCTACGGCTGGAGCCAGGTCATCGATGACGGCTTCGGCATTGCCTACATGATCAACGAGAACAGGTATGTCTCCCGTGTATGATTAGATAAAGACCTTGTACTGATTACTTTTAGTATCAACTTCAACATCGTCTGCAAGCGTCTCGGCGCCCACCGCATGAGCTACTACTTGAACGAAGCTGCCTCTGAACTGCGCGACGTGCTCATGCCCGACCTCGCTGCTCAGGCCGAGAAGGCTAAGCTGTAGTGTGTTGTCTTCACTTATACCAGGTTTTGTTTTTCTGAGCGCAATAGATGAATCGATTTCTCGCCACCGTCTGCAGTGGGTTTGTATATCACATCCGAATTTATTCGTTTTACCATAGATGTCTGGTAAAAGTCTAATTTTCCTACATTTGTCTATATAGAAATACAGGTTCGCAGGTACCTCGGCATGAACTGAGAATGAATGTCTGTTTGATATACCTTCCATGGACAGCGCGTTTCAGTTGGCTTGTACAGTCGTAACGCGAACAAGAGTCTAGGTCCACTACTCGATGGGCATGCATCAAGTCTAGCCTTCCAACCTTGGAGGGGTGAAAGCTGCAAAGCAAAGGGACTAGACAGGTCCCCCGATACACACTGGCGGTCAAGCATTCACACCTTCGGTCATATGAATAAAGTACTTCATCCTGCACCAAGACAGTAAGACTCGCTCAGAGAATTAGCATGCTAAAAGGCAAATAGACCATCACGAAAAGACTTCATGGTTTGATCTTGGGATGTTATGTGAGCATAGCTGTACACGGAAGCCGTGTCCCGACGTGTCAATCATCACCTGAACAGGAAACCCGATAGTTTCGGACCCGATGCCATTGTCTAAGAAGGTTCGGCGAGAGGACTCAAGTTCAAGTTGAGGCTTTCCCGTCCGACCCCACGGGTTGCGGGTCCGCCGTTTCGGCCCCCTCTTGCCCTGGCGCGTCTTCCGATCGGGCAGCTAAGACACCCGACCTCGAGGTTGCCCCCATGTCTGCTATCTGCCGTTCTGTGGGGTGTCAGCAATAATCTTCCCCACTGCGGAGCGGAGTCCTCCGCAAAATTGGCGCGGAGGTTTGAAACAGTACGGAGTGACTTACCGAGTTCTCGAATCCGCTGTCGAAGTATCTGATTCTCCCGACTTAGCATGGCTGCCTCAGCCTGGTAGAAGGCGCTCTCGTCACGACTGCCTCGTCGAGACAAGCTGTCTCGTAGAGGAGGGAATACTTCCGTGCCCTCTGATACGCGGGATGCATCTTGCGGCCGGATATTTGGAGATGTTGTAGAGCTTGGTGGACGATTGAGGAGTGATGAGGTGGATGCTCGATTAGATGATGCAGGTGGGGGCATAGAAGAGAAAAACGATGTTGACCGCTCCGACGACGGGCTGGTATCATCGACAACGGCGGTGCCTGACTGCGGGTTATGCTGTTGATTCAGGAGATGTTGCAGCTGGGCTTGCTGACTGCGAATCATCTGCAAGAGGCGGTTCTACCACGAAGAAAAGTAAGTTTAGTCGGACGCATATACTTTGGAGAAGAGGACCCACCACTTGTGCCTCTTGCTCCTGTTCCAGCTCCTGATGCAGCTCCCCAAGAGACGGCGCCCGCTGATGGTGTGGATCGGCTGTCGCGAAGACGGGGCTGCCGCCGTGACTGGCGGGACTGGCCGTGCGGAATGCATGCCCCATGGAGGGGCGATGGTCGGCCCATGGGTTATCCGTGAGACTCCCCGAGCCTGCCTCGTTCAGGTTTAGAGCCATACCCGCTGCCGACCGGCGTCTCTCGGAGACCGATAATCGGCCTATGCTAGATCCGCGCGATGGCCGAGGAGAAGTGGTGGTAGCATTTACGGGTGCGGGGACTGTGCCGGGGGAGGGCGGGATGTTGCCATGTGATCGAGATGAGGATGACGAGGAAGGCCGTAAGGGCAGAAGGGAGTTCAAGTCGGGTGACATGTTGAAGAAGACGGAGTTTTGCGATAGTTGATGGTCAAGCTCCAGGAAGCTCTGATTGCTGCACTCGCCAATGACGGGGCGCTGACTGATCACACCGCGGGGAAGTCACATGATTAGGCATGGGAACAGCGATCACGTGATTCGGCCCCAATCTGGGGTTCTACAATGTCCTCGATCAAATTACTCAATCGGCGGATATGATTCCATCCGGTCTGGACCCTTAGTGCAACCGTCCTTAATTTCCAGGGGCTACCTTGCCCGAACTTGTCCGAACTTGCAGCCCAGCAGTCTTAGCTGCCAACTACGGATTACCAAGCGTCGTCTTCGGGCGGGACGGGTGGCGGCGAACCTTCATCGCTGGGCTGATGCTTGGATGAATACACTTTACGGGGCGCAGTGATCACCAAGGGATCGCGTGGCTTACGATCTCAGAATTCTTAACTATGTCAATGCGCGGCAACAAAGGTGCTACCCCTGCGTTGGTTGTTTCCGGACGTACCAGATGTGGTCCACTCTCGGCGATACGACTCGGCGGACTAGAAAAAACTCTGTTTTCTCAAAGTTTTTTTCCTCCATGGGGTTCAAACTAAAAACGCCCCAGCCGATTCTCAACCCCGTGGGTAATACATGGGGGAGCTGGATTTTGGGGTCTACAAGGGGTTGGGATCAGCCATGCTGTTCATGCGGTTGACATTTGACAGGCTTCCATTTCTTTTCTGGAATCGAAGGGCGGAGTATAATGAAGATGACCCAGAATTCAGAGTTCAGAGACAACAAACAAGGTCCAAAGGCATTGGGACCACAAAAAATCCCACGGAGTAAGCGTATCCCGGAGCACAACACTTTCTAGACCGCTTTCCGGATGATAGTGGACATGGCGCCACGCCCGTAATGGAGCGCCATGGCGGGGATTCAGATTCGCCCTGTGTCTTTGTAATAGGTCGCTTCAACGACCCTGACGTCACATCACCCCGCAGCCCAAGTCCTTGTATTCGTCTGCACGAATAGGCCGCCACAGGCGTGATGGGCTTACAACGGTCATGGTTCATTTGACTAAGAAGAAGTTTTGTTGGCCCTTGTGCGTCATCGTTCCTGGATCGTCGATGGGGACCCATGCGATCCGGGCGACAATCTCCGTACATAATTCGCGCTTTGCTTCTCGTGGGGCGCCACATGAGATCTGGATATCACTCTGCGTTCCTTCCATTTCTGTAATATTTGATTCTGCAATCGTATTGGAATGGAAGAAAGCAGATCTAGCCTCTGCATCTGTTGAATGTGATCGTTTGCCCGATGCGGACATTCCAACCGGTTCCGACCCCAGAACGGGATTTTTCGGGATTTTTTCCGGATACTTTGAATTCCAAGGATGGCATCGGCCATCGGCCCTGTCCTCGGAGTGGAGCCGAGTACCCAATTGCGGTGCGTGCTGTGCCCGTGGGGCTGCTCTTTCCGGGGCGTCAGCAGAGGCAAATGATGACCGGGGTACAGATGAATGTCGTCCATGGCTGAAAACCATGCAAATTCTGCAAAGTCTGCAGATCCAGTATATGACAGTTTCAACTTTGTAAGGGAAATTAAGGGAACATACGGGGACACATAGTAATTCGGGGTCCGGAGATGAAGTTCTGGGGGTGAAGAAGGAAACAGAGTGTCAAAAAAGACTCCCACGGGGAAAAGATCAGTCGGCAAGCCGCTCGGTGAGAAAAATGGAAAGTCGGCGGCGAGCTAAAAGTCTGGAGAAGGAAAGTCGAAACTGGGGTTTACGAAAATGTAGAAAACAATGGACAGAAAAGAAGATGAGAAGATGGATGGAACCAGGGAACGTGCAATGGCCGCATTTGACTGGCCGTTGCATCGCACCTTCTTCTGGTCGTTTCCTCCTTCTGCTTGTATTTATTATTCCGTTGTCTTCCTCTTCTAACTTCTCTCCTACTCCATCTTTCTCCACTACTTTTCTTTTTTTCCTTTCCCCTTCTCCTTCAGTTTGTCTTTCGATTATCCCACCCTCTAATATACTGTGAGTGTCCATGATGGCATGATACGACCTTGCAAATACTAATTCCTACTAGCTCAGCATGGCCAGCGACTCCGACAAGCTCGGCGTCGGCCGGGATGCCGTGCAAGCCTCTGATACCTCAAGCACCATCCAGGCCGATCAGATTCATGCGGTCATGAGCGAGAAGTCGGAACTCGATGACGACAACGAACTCGAGAACACTACCCCATCTGGCCGCGTCGTGCTCACGGAGGATATGTGTTACGATCAACTCGGCTACTCCTTCAGCGAAGGGAAAAAGTGGTGGATCATCATTGTTATTTTCCTGGTACAAGTCTCCATGAACTTCAACACCTCCTTATACTCAAATGGCCTGAGTGGAATCTCCGAGGAGTTCGGTGTCTCCATGCAGGCAGCGCGCTGTGGTGCCATGATCTTCCTGGTTTTGTACGCTTTCGGCTGTGAGCTGTGGGCACCGTGGAGTGAGGAATTGGGTCGCAAGCCCATTCTCCAGCTTTCGCTCTTGCTCGTCAACATCTGGCAACTTCCCGTGGCTCTTGCGCCCAACTTCGCCTCCATCATGGTTGGCCGTGCTCTTGGTGGTCTTTCCTCCGCCGGTGGTTCCGTGACGTTGGGTATGATTGCCGATCTTTGGGAGGCCGACACCCAGCAGTATGCCGTCGCGGCCGTCGTCTTTTCTTCCGTCGGTGGATCCGTCCTGGGTCCTGTGATCGGTGGCTTTGTCGAAGCATACCTTCCCTGGCGCTGGAGCATCTGGATTCAATTGATTTTTGGAGGATTCGTCCAGATCATGCATTTCCTCTGTGTCCCGGAAACTCGGACCACCGTCTTGATGGACCGTATTGCGAAGAAAATGCGCGAAAGCGGCGAGCATCCCAATATTGTTGGCCCTACCGAGGGCATGTCCTTCCGGGAACGCTTCCCCCTCGTGAGCTCATGCTTACCTGGATCCGTCCTTTCAAAATGTTCCTCACCGAGCCCATCGTCTTGACTCTCTCTTTGCTGAGTGGTTTCAGTGACGCTCTGATTTTCATGTTCATCCAGTCTCTGTCGCTGGTCTACGGACAGTGGGGATTCAACACCTGGCAGAAGGGTCTCGCTTTCATTCCGATTGTCGTCGGCTACTTCATTGCCTGGATCTCGTGGTTCCCGATCATTAAACGCAACGTCAAGGAGCGCCGCGATAACCCCGATAGTGAACGTGCACAGTATGAATCTCGTCTGTGGTGGCTGCTGTATACCGCCCCTTGCCTGCCCATCGGCTTGATTGGCTTTGCCTGGACCAGTTTGCCCCAGTGCCATTGGATTGGCAGTATGATCTTTGCCGCCATCATCGGTATTGCCAACTATGCCATCTACATGGCCACCATCGACTATATGATCTGTGCCTATGGCCCGTACTCTGCGTCCGCAACCGGCGGTAACGGATGGTCCCGAGACTTCCTGGCCGGTGTCCTCACTATTCCGGCTACGCCTTTCTTCACAAACATTGGCGGTAAATACCACCTCGAATATGCTTCCACCATTCTATGTATGTTCAACCCCATTTCTCAACAACAAGTGTGTTAGAAGCTAACATGATCTCCAGTCTGTATCTCGGTTGTACTGGTCGTTGCAGTCTACGTGATCTACTGGATGGGCCCGACTCTCCGCAAGCGTTCCCCATTCGCACAGCAACTCTCAGAGGCTCGCAATGACCCAGTCATTACGGGCCGCCGCTCGTCCAAGGTCCCGATGGCGTCGCGTGCCAACTCCTACGCTCGTTCGCAGCAAGACCTCCGCATTCGTCAGGCCATGGGCAGCCGCCCCGGCTCCCGCGTCACCTCGCGGGCGAACTCGAGGGCGAACTCCCGGGCCGCCTCGCGCCGCAACAGTGTGGCTGCTTAGAAATAAGTCACATACATCTTCACGGCTGTTTGAAAATGAAGCATGAATTTGCAGTCAGGGCGATGACGAGCGGGGTGGAGCCCTCCTCGATGGAAATTTTATCAGCCTTTCCACATCTTTTCACTTCTCTGTGCATGTCTTCGATCGCATTGTTCCTTGCGCTGGGCGTGGTGTACTCTAATTATTCTTTTACCGGTGCTCGGGTGGTTTTTCGATTCTTCTGCATATTTAATGGTCCGTGGGCCTTGCTCACCACTTACGCTGCCCACGATAGTGTCGCAAAGACATCTGCGGTCCGAAGATGGCTGATTTTGTCTCTGCCCTGGCTGCGCGAAAGCCGCGATTTACAGATAGGGATCTCATGTACGGTACACGGGTTTTGCGACTGGCGGAAACGCTTACGAATTGTATGGTTTAGCTGATATCCCAATGAACGTTCAAGTTATTTATACCGGCTTTTACGTAGAGTTGTATACGTAGTCCTGTATGCATACGATGAATAAGGGATAAGATACAAGCAGTTTCCTCTGCTGTAAAAGCACACGGTCAATAAGAACAAGGTCCATGTGAACATACAGCCTCAAAGCATTTACAACGTCATCAGAACAGAACTTTGCGAGAAGCGTTGATGCCACTTAAGTCCCATCTTTCCGGGGCGGTCCGCTCCATCCATTTCGACCAATCTCCCCAGAAGGCGGGCCTCATAATCTGCGCATACTCCCAATAATCCGGATACCAGCCCGCAAACTCCCAGTCGATAATCCCCGTGATGTTACCGTTCTCATCAACCATGATGTTTCGAGGTGCGATATCCCCATGCGTGAACACAGAACGGTCTGATCTCGGCAGCATGCTGGGTAATTCGTGTTCGTACCGACTACCCCCGCAATGGAGATAGCGCTCGTAGATGCGAGCCCGTAGATCTGAATCGCTCTTGAGGGGTCGGGGTGGTGACTCTAGATCTTCCAGTAAGGGGTCCCTTGAAGGGGAGCCGTCTGCAGCACATTGGAATAGACCCTCGTATTGAGATGGGACGGACCGAATTTCGGAGATGAGATCCCAGGTTTGACGACAGATAGATTCTTTGCTTTTTTCGTCCATCGCATCCCATACCTTTTCTAATAGAGACCCCTGGATAAGGGACATCTCAATAAACCCCTCATACCCGGTGAAATTCGTATGATACACTTTGGGTGCAGGCACGGAGGTATATCTAGAGATAAGTCTCATGGCTTCAGCCTCAGCGGGCCGTACCCAATGCCCGAACTTGGTCACAATCGAGAAATCATATTCAAGTACAATCCTGCCCGCGGTCATTGGTTTGTAGAGCACAGTAAGGACCTCTTCGTCAGGGGCCAGGTCGAAGAAATTGGAGATGTTCACGGAGGACGGGCATGGGAATAGTGTGTCGCCTTTTTTGATATATCGCTTTCCTTCTTGAAGGTTTTGTCTCTGGAAAGGGACGCCTTCGGAGTAATCGATCATCATGGCGTTGCGTAGTTCCCGTGTGCGTAGTTCTCGTGGCGTTATCGATGCAAGTTGGATTAATCCTACACCCCCTCCGCTTAGTCCTACATCCGCCTGATTTTTGTGGTTTCTACTCCTAAATAGGTTTAGCTTTACTTTCTTTGGGTTGTAGGATTAATCGGCTCCGGGATTTATTGGTCACCGGAGGCGTGGCTTGAATTCTTATAAGACAATCTGCCTATCTTTTGGGCAGCAATAAGCGCTATGTTTGCATATCATGTTTCGACTCCTGTCTACACGGAACCGGTCGACAACGATACAAAAGGACGACCTGCTCAACCATTCAGAACTCACTCTTTATATTCAGACCAAAGAACACGAGCAGACAAAACTCTACCAAAACGAGAATTGATCCAATCTCTACATCTGCAACCAAGGCGAGGTTAGTATTCGAATGCTTCTTTGAATCCAAGAGACTAACACTCGGGATTCTTAGGAAAATGAACGATTACCCGACCTCTGCTACACCTATCGAGGTGAGGGGCCTAAGAGAAGTGTGTGAGGTCAATGGCCGTCACTTTGCTCGGAAAAGGGGAACACAACAATGGACCGAATACATACCAGACACCAAAACTGCGCCGCCCATCAATGATGCCTTACCTCTCTACCTGACTCTTGTTCATGAGAAGCAAGGCCCAAACGAGCCTCTCCACTGGTCTCTCCTTGTCGCCCATGAAAGTCAACCTGGCATGGTATACCAAGTCACGGGGGATGCAGAATGCATGAGACATGTGCATTCGAAGGACGATAACGACATAATGAACTCAGCATCCTTTCTGAATGCTTATCATCTGGCTATCGTTACTGAGCAGCAGGCTATGGTGGTGAAACAAATTGCAGAATCTGAATCTCCTCCTAAAGCGCCAAATCGGGCGTCTGTGAAAGAGAATTGTCAAGGCTGGACTGTGCGCGTGATCACTAAGCTTGTTGAGAGAGATATTGTGCCAGCTGCAAAACTTCAAATGGCAAAATCTATGATGGAACCGGTTTAAGCTGGGAACTCCATGGAATGATAACTGAGGCACATGACATCGGTATAAACTCTGGATGTGGATGACAAAGTTTCTCAAGTAAATGCTGGTGTGAAGATGCAAGAAGAAATTGTTGTTGAACTATTTCGGTCTAAACCCGGTGCAGTAGGTTATGGGGTAAGCATTTAGCCAGGCAGCGAAATAAAGAGTTTAACATAGCTGGTATAACAATGTGGATTCAATCCATCAACGATAGTTCATTTTCCGAGGTAGCTTCCTTTAGATACAGCCGCTATAGGCACAGTGACCACTGTGGAATAACATTAATGATGATAAAGGGAAGAACAAAAGGAAATAGCACGCTTGGAACGACGTCAAAAGTAGCCATTTTCGGCGCCCAATTTACTGTCACTTAGCGTTGGGGTGATTTGAGGATTAACCAGGCAACTATGTATAGGCAAGTTTTGGTCTCAATCAATATTCTAATATCAACCAAGGGTAAAGACTAGCAAATACTAGTACTTCCGTGAAGTGCTATGATAAGATAGCAACTGGTCTGTGCACAGCAAACCAAGAATCAGCGTCAGTACTAAGCATAAACCATGACCATACACTATACACTCCGAACTAGACGCAACCATGGCAAGCTTCCCCGCGCGTCTTGGTAGATTCGTTCTACGGAACCCTCTCGTACCTCGCCATTTCCCTCGCACAACAGCTCCTCAGCTCCGAATGGCCTCCACCACACCCACTCCTCGCTTTGCGGAAGGCGAAGACCCGCAGCAGCTCGGGCCAGACACTACAGCACTGCAGCAGCAGGGATGGACAGTGGATGCAGATGGGATGGGAGTGGCCAAGACATTCCATTTCAAAAGCTATTTTAAAGCTGTGGTGAGTATCCTCCAAAAGTGCGATTGCAAGTGCTGGAACTGACGATGCAGACCTTCGTGAACCTGATCGCATCGGAGAGCTCGGCGAAGAGACATCACCCTACTATGACCGTGGTAAGTTAGCGAAACGAAGGACAAAGGGAAATCAAGCTGACGCGCGCAGCGGATTGGCTCAGTCGATGTCCACTGGACGACTCATCGCCCACGCGGTCTCACGATCAAGGACATTGCCATGGCACGGCATTGTGACAATGGGGCCGGGCTGATGGGATGCGTTGAGGCCGAACAGGGATTGAAGTGCGGACCCGAGAAATGAAACGAGGAGTTGACCAGTACAAAGATACGGAGTTTCAGCTCAGTTTACCAGGCTCCTCTCGAGATTTCGAGATCGAGATTTGTTTGTATGATTAGCAGTAGCGGTGAGTATGGGATCAAAGGATCAGGATCAAAGGAGTTTGGAGTACTGTGATATTAGTGTGATATTAGTAGGAATTGTGCTTTGTACGACGTTGTTTGTCGTTTTACCCAAAAAGCCCCTGGGGCGCAAACAAAACACTCAATTTTATGCACTTTGCATCGGGCCTGGAACAACATCCACCCCCACTCACTACTTTAGGGTAATTTCTTTCGTTTCTTTTCTTTTCGTTCCTTGATTGCCTTCGCCTGTCATACTTCGCCGATGACGTTGGCGTGAAGATGCGCCCACGTTCTGGATGATCATTTCCTCCTTGATCACCTCCTTTTCTTCATCTTCAAAAAGCGATGGCCTGCTGCTGATTGCAGTCAAGACGATCTCCCTAGATGGGCGACATGTCCTCGATGACTCCTGACTCTGTGCCGCCTTCATTCGGTGAGCGCAGAGGGCATCGCCTCGCACCATTACAGACCAACTTTAGTCGTTTCCCGGCACCTACAGAGACGAAACCGCAGCCTTTAGGATTGTCGCGTCCGCGTCCCCACGACTATCCTAGCACCAATGGCTCCCGGGAACCAGTTCCTCTCCAGAGTCCAATGAAGCGCCAGTCCTCTAAGAGCGGCCTGCGTAGTCTCTTCGGACGCGACAAATCCACACGCGCTGCAGCGGCCCCCAATAGCAAATTGCCCGAGATCGAGGAGGCCCAGCAACCCGTAAGACGAACAGTGACCGTACCCGACACGCCTCTTTCCCCGGGCCTCTTGTCGCCGCAGACAGTAGCGTCAACTCCTACCGCGACCTCTCCAAGAACACCCAGGCCACGGGCGACTTTAAAGACAACGCGCCCACCACCACCACCACCAGAGCCGGTCGTTGACCCCAAGCAGCGGTGCTATGAACAATATGGCTGGAAGCCCCCGCCGTTATTTCAGGCCTACCCGCAGTCTTTCAAGCATGAATGTTTGTCTGCGCCTGCGATATCTGCAGATTCCATCCTGCGTCTTCATGCGACAATGGGGAAAAGCGACACGGACAATGGCCGGAATGGCTCGCTAGGACACGACCAGGCCGACGATGCAGCGCGAAAGAAAAGGGAACAGAAAGAACGAAAGCATACCCGGACTGTATCAAGTACTATAAACAAGGTGGAATGGACGAACAAAATCTACGTGCTGGCCACGAGCGGCTATATCCTCCAGTATGCTGGCGAAGGCAAGAATGACCGTCTTCCCGAGAAGATGCTGCCGTTGGGTCCCAAGTCGGTGGCTTTTGCCAGTGATGCCATTCCCGGCAAACATTGGGTGCTTCAGATCTCTCAGAATCCAACGGCAGAGGCCGGCCCTGAGCCCCCCGAACCTTCCAAGTCCCGGGTACGCTTCGGGTTCCATCGGTCCAACACGCGACGGATGGCACACAGCTTCCTCTTGGTTTTCGATAATCCCGATTCGATGATATCCTGGCTTACAGTGGTTCGAGCGGAGATCGAAGCTCGCGGAGGGCCCAAATTGACGGCGGAAAAGCACTCTGAAGACGACACGGCCGGGCAACAGCTTCGGTCCAAGCCGAGTGTTCGACAAATGGTGAAGAAAGACCCTCATCGCGTCTCCAGTCTATTCCTTCAGCCCGTAACTCGTCAATCTGCCTACGAGGAGGAAGATGGTCGATCTATCGGAGAAATGACCCACCCGTCTCGGCGGAGCTCATTTGTTTCCATGAATGGGCGTTCGATTGTTGAATCTCGAGCCGAGTCTATGTCTACAAACACGTCTGATGCTCAAGCCTCGTCATTTAGCTCTGTCAACACTCCGGGCTCCCCGATACGAGAGCCCCGATCACACGATATTGACTCGACGTATACCCGCAGCCCACCAACATCCGGCCACGATAAGCGCCAGTCTCTTTTCATGTCTTCTCCACCACAGACAGTTCCAGGTGCGATCCGCACAGAGCATGTCCAACCCACCTCACCATCATCCACCCACCCCGAGCACTTGATTAGAAGCGCTTCGCCGCCAGCCCCCAATTTCAGTGTCCCTTCGTTCAGCAAAAAGTTTGCGGCGAGACAGGGCCCGACTCCCATCTCACACTCTCAACCTTCATCGGTAGCAGGTGTCCTCCGAGGAAGCGAGAGCACCGAGTTTCCCCTCCCTCCCATCTCTTCTCCGCCGCAGTCGCCTACATACAGCGTTGCAAGCTCGCGCTACACAGATTATTCAGATCCACCAATGGTGCCTTACGATGCAACGGGCAGGCGGACCTTGCGGGCATTCAATTCCGAGGATGCTCTATCAAGAATAGCGCGGTCGACTCCACCTATCCCTATCGTCTCGCGCATGCCTCGAACTTCTGAAACCAGCCCTCCGTCTTCCCGGCCTCTAAGCATGGTTGGTCGCTCTGGACTGGGTATTCAGATGAACTCAGAACCGCAAATCCACCCCATGTCTCCGCCGCTTCCTCCTCCGGAGCCTGCTCCACGCCAGCCTTTGCCTCCGTTACCAACAGAGGCCCAACCTGCCCCCAGCATGTCTCGCCGAAAGAGTATGCCGGGTCTAGGTCTGTCAGTGGGTCCTCCCGCCGCCCCGCCACCAAACTGTCCGCTCCCCAAGCTTCCCCCTCGCTCGTTGCGCAGGCGCGACCTCCCCGGACAGCCAATGCCACTGGAGGGACCGATCGATTCTACGGCTCACAGCAGGTCCGTGGGCTTGTCCAGGATCGACAACCATATAATAATGGTTCCATGGATCGTCCTTCATCATCTGGGAAGCTTTCCAAGACGGCTGCTCGACAGTCACGCATGCTTCAATGATCCACTACGCACATACCAGAAACGACTTTTGAGCATCATTCCTCCGCATTATTCAGTACACGTGAACCCCTCCCTATTCTATATACTTCTACACATCTTGTCATACTACCCTTGGTCGCCTTCATTGGATTTTCAAGGTCCTACACTCTGCTACCCTCTTTTTCTTGTCAATATCATGTGCATACTGTATTCACTATCTGAGCGCCTTGCATGCATACCCTCCACTGCGGACTCTTCCTTGCTCCTGGACTTTGTTCGCCTCTTCAAAACGACGATACCCGTCCCTGCATCTCCTTTTGTCTATATATTCTCGTCACTTCGCTTCAAAGGCTCTCTAATTATACCCCATTTGTTGGATAAATTGGAGCCTTGGATACATATATGTATTTGTTGGAGACGAGTCACATTTGTTGATAGCTTTGAATGCGATGATGCCTTGCTCCACGTAGAACCACATATCATCGCCCTATCTGGCGGTTGGGATGCTTCAGAGCCTGATCCTGTAGCATTGAGGCATTATTATTGCCTATATGGCACTTTCGGCCGGGCCTTCAAGAGCTGAAACGATAAGAGTCTGCAATGCTCTAGGATCAGGTTCTTAGGCATAACAACCGCCGACCAGGGTGGTTCGTGGTTCTACGTGGAACAAGGTGTCACATTTAAAGCTATCAATATATGTGACTCTTCTCCAACAGTATTACTGATTTGGTAGGCTACACCTAGGTAATGAAGTATATTTCAAGCATCACCATTGACTGGCGTCACATGCACCGACCATGTGCCAACGGTCCGACGCAGGCCCATAGGCACCTCATTCTGCCTATTTCATCATCAAAACCTGGGAATTCTGGTTAATACTGCCCAGGTGGGTGCCGGTCAGCTCGTCACTTGAAACACCCCGACTCCGCATGCACACTCAACTAGGTGAGATAGAGCTTTGGGACAAGCAGAGCAGGGAAACCACGGCATCAGAATTCAGTATGTAACTCATTGATAGGGAATATAACGCCCTCGCATAGTGGTAGCAGTGAGCACTGGAAGTTCTATCAGGAGGGCTACCAAGACTCGAAAACTAGCCTACGGGAAAGGAACCAAGAGAGAAAGAGTCGTCAAGAAACTACGTGACACAAAACCGCATGTATATGGTCGCTGGACAAAGGCAAGTGGGCAAGTTCAAATCCACCGAGGCTTTACCGGGATTCTCTGCATGGCATTCTAATTCTAGACATCTAATTTATATTCTACCCTCACGCAACAGCGGTCTCTTCTTCTTGCTTCTTGCCGATATGGAGGCGCCTCTTCCACTTCATGCGGCTCTTTCTCATCGCTCGCTGGGTTCGTTCAAGCGGGTAGTTGACAGGCGACTCTCCGCCCGTGAAAATGAAGAAGTCGTACAAGAAGGCACCGGCAAATGCACCAGAAATGGCACCAACCCACGGTCCGTAGAACCAGTATGGATTCAAAAAAAGGTCGTTGGAATAGCCCAGGGCGAGCAGAGCGAGACGGGGACCAAAGTCACGGCTAGGATTGAAGGCGGCACCGGTTTGGTAGGAATAAACCATACTGAGACAAGTGACGACAAGGCAGACGATGAACGAGTTCATGCCAGCGCCTGGAGGTGCGTTTTGGTCGTCACCAAGAGCCAGGACGGTGACGGTCAGGAAGACTGTGCCGAGGAACTCGTTGAAAAACGCCGTCTGGGGACTAATCCAGGTATTACGCTGGTTAGTAACAAAGCTATTGATGATGCCGGTGTCGATGTTCGAGGCGAGGTAAACCTGAATCGACTCGTAGTATAGACCGTAGGCGACGAGGGCAGAAATAAAAGCGCCGATGAACTGAGCTGCAAAATACTCTGGCATCAAGCGCTTAGGAAATCCACGATAGAACCATAGCATGATGGTAATGGCCGGGTTCAGGTGAGCACCGGAAATACCACCAGAGATATAAATGCCCATCATCGCGGCAAAGCCCCAGGCCCAGGCAGTGGTGTTAGGGTTGCCGGCATTAGCGAGAGTCACAGACAAGTCTGCGGAGAAACCGACGGTAAGCTGAACGAAAACGGCCAGCGCTTCGGCCAGGGCTTCGCGGTGGTGAGTGCGAATGACGGACCAGGTGGTGTGGTTGTTGTGCACTTCGTCCTCGATGAGGTCCTGCACCAGCGGGTGAAGGTCTTCAGGAACTGCTTCATCGTCTAGGGAAGGGAAATCCAATTTACCCTGATCTTCCAAGTTGCTGGGCTCCTCGGTCGGACGCCGCAGAGGTTCGTCGCTATAGTACTCAGGCGGCCGTGTCGGTTGAGCATCATCGGCTGGTTGGGACCCGTGTTCGTCAAGCGTGGACAGACGCTCCTCTGATCCAGCAGTCCATTGAGACGGACGTCTCATGCGCATGGACGAGGTGCGAGACATCCGCGAGCCAGGTTTCTGAGAGGCAGCATCACCACTTAGGATCTTGCTTATGAAGTTATTCTCACGCTGCACCCGCGCATCCTCCACCTGCGCCGCCATTTTGCGCGGATCGGCGGACTTTGCGATTTTTCCTAACTCGAGCTCATTGGGATCAACATCTAGTCCCATATTTTGCGAATTCTCGGCGGGTAGCTGGGCATTCTGGAGATTCTGAAGCAGCTCGTCCTTGGTCGGCACCATGCCTGGCCGCACTACACGTGGCAGGGGTTTGGCCAAAGACCAAACCGGCTTCGCATTGTTCGGTTGTTCGTACGATGGATTGAGATCAGCATATCCCGGTGCGACGAATGGCTCATGAGACAGTCGCAATTGTGGCGTCTCGTCTGGACCTGCCAGAGTAAACTTGCCAGCTGTTCTTTGGGCAATCGTGGATCGACGAGCTGCACTGGACAGGATACTGCCACTTCGGCGAGGTGCCGAGCTACGTCGCCGCACACCCGAGGCTTCCTGGCCTTCGTCGACTGTCGAAATTCTTCTCATCGGGGAGACATCTTCTGAGAATCCTCGGGTCCTGATAGGAGAGACAGGGGAGATAGGGTTTGTTGACGACCGTTCGCGTCCCGACTGTGATCTTTCGCTCCTCGCTCCGGACTACAAGGGAAAGCGATGTGTTAGACGTGGATCGCCCTTTAGATGCAAATGGGGCGTATCTCACCATTGTCCGAGATCGCCGGGGGCTATTTCCCCCCTCCATTGTTGATACAGGCGGAGCTTTGTTTTATGATAGATGAGGAAGATTCCGTCGATGGCAACGGACCTGGACGGACCTGGTGCGGAGATAAGCCAAGTCCTCAACCTGGGAGTGATTCGGGAGAAGAAAAAGGGGAATCGAAGTGTGGAGGATCAACAAGGATATAAAATCGGGCCAAGTTCCATCCTAGCTCAAGTGGAGGTGATACGCAATAGCAAACCGACGGTGATCGCCCTTGGTCTTGATAACGCCGTGCATAAAAAAAGGCAATTCGGATCAATAAGATTTTGGTGGCTGCCGGTTAGTTCCTGTCCTGACCCACAGTCGAGTCAATCGTGGCCACTGATTGAACCATGGGCTTCTCCGCTGAACTAAGCATTCTTGGCTGAAGTAATTGTGCTTGGCCGAACTTCCGGGACAGGTTTTTCTGTGGATAAACTTGGATTGTGACTGGGATTGGAGACCTATGAGGTTGGACGACCGGTTTACCAGACACGGCCTTTCCTTCCATCCGTAACTTTGAGATCCTTTGACCAGCAGTAGTAGTCATATAATCACGTAGACACATTAACAGTGCTGTTAGTCATCCTCCAGGCTTGTTAGGTGGGTGTCGTATGCCAGAGAGAAAGAAACAAGAGCATAAAACACTCAACTAGAGAAGAGAAAGAGGAGGATGGCAGTGCCATCTGACATATGGGAAGTTAGTCCCGATCGAGTTAGTCCATAGTCTATATCACGTGTAATCACGTGCCAATAAACTACAAAGGCCATTCCGCATTCAGTTAGCCTCGGCTGTATACATGACCTAAGCCATGTTGGATCAACAACGTCATCAATGAGTTCTCAATGAGTCCATGACGGTGTTACCACAATGCCAACTTTTCCCATTCACGAGCCTGTTTGTAGCCTCATTCAGTTCCCAGTTTGTAAAGAACCCCTTGACTATTAAAACCACACCCCTGTCACCAAAATGTACTTCAAATTACTTCAACCTTTTCATACTTTACCTTGACCTTCCCGACACATACTATTGTTCCCACATATCCTCTCTCCATCTTCAAAATGCTTGGACGTACTTCAGGACCAGCTGCCCGGACTGCCAGACAGCAACTGCAATCAAAAGCCCGTCTCGTCAACTCTCGATTTCAATCCACCGCATCCCATGCAGCCTCCAAGGGCGGAAACCCTGCATTGATTGGTGGTATTGCCGGCGGAGCTGTCGCCTTCCTTTCTGGATATCTCTGGTACCACTTCTCTGGGGCCAAGACACTCGTGAACACCAGCAAGCAGACTCAAGCATACCTTGCTCAAGCCAAACAAACCATCGCCGAAAAGGCACCAGAGCCAAACGAGGCCTTCCGTTGGTTGAGAGACACGGTTAAAAGCTACGCCGTCTTCATCCCTGGTGCGCGCGGCTACGTCGACACCGCATTTGACGACCTCGAAAAAATTCGGAATGACCACAGCACGGAATTCGACCAGATTGTCACTGACGCATACAACGAGCTGCACGATGTCACGCAAAAGGAGGGAGTAAACACCGCTTCGGCATCCAAGGCGTTGCAAATCCTGGTGAAGCATTCCAAGCGCCTGTTCGCTCTGGCTGGCGATGCCGCAGAGAACATCCTCGATAACCACCCTCAACTGAAGGAGAAACTTGGTGGTAGCTACGATCAGCTGAAGCAGATGGGCGATGCTTACGGCCCCCAGGCAAAGGAGGAGGTGAACAAGACTTGGCAACAGATCTCCGACATTGTGCAGCGCGGCGTGAGTGCAGACTCAGTAAATGAGATCAGGAAGTTGATCCAAGACAAGAAGGATAAGCTTCAGAAGTTTGGCGACGAGGCGTGGCAGAAGGGCCTCGAGGAGTCTCAGCAATATCTCGACAAGAACCCCAAGGTCAAGCAATTGGTCGAAGACAATGCCGATACCTTGAAGAAGGGAAACTTCAAGGACCTGTGGGGTCTTGTCAAGGAGAGCGCTGACTCGGGAAAGACGGAGGAGGTGGAGAAGTACGTCAAGGATAAGGTCGACCAAGCCAAGAACACCGACTTTAGCAGCCTGAATCAGTGGCTGGACAAGGTCCCGGGCGGTTCCAACATTATCCCCCAGTTGCAGTCACTGCAGACTGTCGCGCAGAAGAAGGGAAGCGAGGCAGAGAATGTGCTCAAGGAGACCCTGGAAGAACTGCAAGATGTGTTGAAAAAGCGAAAGGAACAGGTGGAGAAGCTCGCCGAAGAAGGAAAGGAAGAGAGCAAACAAGCTTAATTTGCATGGTACCTTGTCATATGTACATTAGTCTGCATGTCGAATTGTATCACCATTGAATAATAATGACATGGACTGAAAGTTTCCAGTGAAAGCTCGAGAACTTCCGAAAGAACTCTAGATTACCGAGTACCGAAATGATCGCATCAAGTAAGCTCTGCTCTATGGACCTATAATAATTCCAAGCTGCACAATCCAATCAGCAAGACTATGTACTTTAGTTACTGTATTCAGTTAGATAGAGTAGATCGATGGGAGATGGTCTGGTCCATCGAACCTCGACTTGAATCAAGTTGTTTCTCTTTGGCGGAACTAGATTCCACCATCTGGCTGTTTACCATAGTCGTACTTCAGGTAGATATCCCAGATTTAATTCGTCAAATACAGGTATTCTGAGGATTTTGAGTTAAACCAGTGGAACAACCCCGGAATTCATGACTCGTCACCATGATGACACTTACCAATATCCCTTCTCTGACTGGTGCATTTGCTCCAGGGTACAGTACCAGAATCAAGAATTTGACATCTGTACAGCATCAATTCGTGGTCATCTCACAAGCTAGACCCGTTTTGGAAAAAGTAGAGTCATTGTCTGTTATAAAATGAAGCTCCCTACGCGTCACGTACCACTTGGGTTCTTCGATCTACCAACATGGCCTTTCTTCTACCTCAACTCAGAAGCACCACTATCAACCGCCTGGCACTGCCTACTACAAGACGCACCTTTGCAATCTCATCCACTGCCATGGCACCCCGCATCATCGATGCCATCAAGCAGGATCACCGGGACATCGAGAGTTTCTACGAGCAAATCATCAACGCCACTGATGAGACCGAGAAGACCAAGTGGCAGAACCAGTTCACCTGGGAACTAGCACGGCACTCCATCGGAGAGGAGCTCGTTGTCTATCCAGCCTTTGAGAAGTATGTGTCCGGCGGCGTCGAACTTGCCAACAAGGATCGCCGTGACCACCAATCCGTATGTCTCCATCCCCATATGTTTTGATGGCATACTAAGACAGCCACAGGTCAAAGAGCAACTGAAGAAGTTTCAGAACATGAAGGCGTCGGATCCTAAGTTCATTCCTACCATCAAGGCTCTGATGGATGAGCTGTCTCAGCACATCAAGGACGAAGAGACCAATGACTTGCCCAAGCTGGAATCAGTTTTGTCGCAGGAGGAGAGTGAGAAGTTCTCCACGTCATTTGGAAGAACTAAGATGTTCGTTCCCTCTCGTTCTCACCCTAGTGCTCCAGACAAGCCGCCGTACGAGACAGCCGTTGGCCTTTTGGCCGCGCCAATCGATCACCTTGCCGACCTTTTCCGCAAGTGGCCTCACACCGCGGGAATGCCCAATCCTTCTACAAAATGAAACTACCTTTGCAAACTCGGGCCAGTGTCAGTTTCTTGTACTCTGTCACCACCCGCAGAGAGCATGGAAACAGTCTGGCTGATTCATGCGGATGCCCGTTTTAGTGTTTCTTTAGTTATCGAATATCATCACTTTACCTAGGTACTTCATGGTCATCCGAATCAAGTAGAAAAACCGTCACAATTAGCAGTGCTTTGGGGTATCTGTCAAGATTAAAGTGTGCGCTAAACCTCTGGCACTTGCCGAGATCGCCCCTACAAGATTTGGCCTGCAAGTCTCCCCTGGGCCGTGTTGGAATAGCCGTGGGATCTCACATCCATGATTGTAACGACGCATTCATACCCTTGTAGCATAAATATAAACCAGACCACCTTTTCTTCTCGTTCGCTATATGGATTCTCGCGTTATCTTGCTGAAATACTAATTCGAAGGTGTATGAACGGCGGATGAACCTCCATTTTGCCTCTAATATGCCTTGTCTCATTGGTTGATTGACGATGACAGATAGTCTTCGGGTAGTAACACCCGCGTTCAGTAACTTCCATATCGGACAGATGTTATAGAGTACAAAATATGACCAGTAACACATAGAATCAGCGCTTCTGCAAACCGTTGTTGGCCGGCGTTCAAATTCCTGGACTCTTTCAATCTCTTGTATTCCTCAGACAGGGCACATTCCACGTCGAGAATGGCTTCGCGTATAAGCAACTTGGACGAAGTCATTGAGACTTGATGGACCTTGTGCACCACGTCAACTGCATTGAGAAGAACTGTGCCCGTTCTACAATGATCGCTGTATTCCTTGTCGAAGGAGTACAGGTCATTGGTAAGAGAGATATGATCGGCAAATAACTTTATCAGTTTATCGAAAGAGTTCATCTCCACTTCAGAAAGTCGGACATTGCATGCAAATGCAGCTTGTGCGAGGAGTAACCTGACTGCTGTTAGTCTAATGACTGGATATTTGGTTTGATAAGCCTTACTCGAGCCCAACATCGACGGACCTATAGTCTAGGTAGTTTCTGAGAGACTCGAAAATAGCTGGTGGGAGCGATTCGTAACCCTTGGTGTGTTTGGTCCACGACAGAGCGCCAGAGAGGAGGTTTTTTCCCAGAACGGGTTCTTCTTCGATAATTCCTGCTAGGAAGCTGAACAGGGGATGTATTTTGCGCTCGTTCTCCGTGCCGGTCCAGAACTCCATAAGGGCACTTGTGATTGTAGAATCCTTGGGACGATGGTTAGGCGATTACGTGCATCTTCTTTTGGGGGAAGAAAGGTGTTAACTTACTGCATCTACCGGGCAGGCTTCCACAACATCTATAGCGAAGATAGAGTTAGAAACACGCACACGTCTTATCCATGTCAATGATCCTACTCACCATCATGCAAAAAAATAAGCATCATAGACTGTGCTATCATTCCTACTCTTCGAGGAGTGGCGTCAGGAAACATACAGACCGCTGATCTGATCGCCGTATCTAGGAGCTCGTTCTCTTTAGATGACCGTATATCTTCCGAGGACGTGCTGTGCAGGTCAACCGGGATCTTGCCGTCAGCCTCGGCTCCTTGTTTGACGTTCTTGGTGATGGCATAGAGAATTTCTTTTGCCAAGAGCTCTGCTGTTTCCCAATGCTTACTCTGACGGCATCCGGGCAGCTGGCTGGGCCAAGGGATACCGATTTTCAAAGGAGACAGAAGGATTGAATTAGGATAGCTTTGAGATTCCTCGCCACCCTCGTCGATAGGTTCGAGGAAAGCGAACACATCAAGATCGGAAGCACTTTGTTTGGACTTCTGAAGCGGGTCATAGAAATGTGAAATTGGCATGAGAAACACCGATTTCGGGTCACTAGAAGTCGAAGAAATTTGACTTGGTGAGCTGATTGATGGGGACATGGTTATATTTGACGGAGCTCAAGAAATAATAAAAGAAATAACTGAAGTGTCTCTCTCCAGGGCTGCCAGTATGGATAGAATTCTAAACCCGCTATATATAATTCCCTGCCTCTTGCCCCACCTATCTTTACCCGTCTTTTTCCGTTGTTTCTCTCACATATCGTGGTGGTGACGAGATCAACAGACTTGACGGTCACAAAAGTTAAACCTAGAAGATCGACAACCCTGAAGATAAGATCTTCATGCACATCAATTGACGCGCTTACACAATATACACGCGGCATATCCTGTATAATGTCTTTGTTTGGCTTCAAAAAAGTGCTCCGATAATATAGGAACTTATCAGGATCAGGATCAAAATAACGAATGCCAATATTGACACCACAACGGCCTCTTTACGCGGGGTTGATGGAACTTGTGTAATAGCTCCCGGTTCATTGGCTATTCCCTCCAGAAGGTTCGACTTGCCTTTGCCGTTTCTTTGCTTGTCAAATTCTACCATGGGCGGGTCGATCAGCGTATACAGCAGAGCCCTCAGCGGGGCTATGAAGGTAGACTGTCCAACTAAATAACAGACAGCTTGGTTGTACACGTAACAATGACCCAGGGAAACACCACATAGTCCAATAGGACAATATCTAAAGTGGAATATGAGAAGTTGAAGTGCAGACATGGCTGGCAATTTGCCAACGTGTGGATGTATTACCTAGGTAATATCGAATTAGGCAGGTCCCTAGTATTAGTCTTTTCGCTTTGACCCTCACCGCAAAGCACATATAAAATGACCTTCTATACAATATCCACTTTCCGAGACAACAAAACCTATGTCTAGACGGAGAACAGACACTGCTAAGACCTACGCCTATAGCTGTTCTCTGAGCCATGATTGAGTTATCACTTGGTCTATACGACCACCCCTTGTATGCAGCTGGCCTGGTTGGCATAGCATTCCTTCTTCTCCTTGCCACCTATCGACTATGGGCTTCCCCACTTGCCCATTTTCCCGGACCTAAACTCGCTGCCCTTACTTTGTGGTACGAGTTTTACTTTGATACCATTCGACCGGGCCAATTCATCTTTGAAATCGCTCGAATGCATCGGAAATACGGTTGGTGCTGAATCAGCTCCTGAACTAAATCAGTGATTAACCAAGCTGATCAGGGCCGATTGTACGCATTAGCCCCTATGAACTCCATATTGACGATCCTGAGTTCTATGAAGTCCTGTACTCGCGCGATAGTCCCCGGGACAAATACGGATACTACATTCGTCAATTTGGCTGCCCGATGACAGCCTTTTCAGCTATAGAGCATTCGCGTCATCGCATTCTGAGAGCGAACATGAATCCGTTCTTTTCTCTTGCTCGGATTCGTCGCTACGAGCCTACAATCCAAGCTTTCGTTGATAAGCTTTGCAAGAGATTGCAAGAGTTCCAGAACACAGGGGCACCAATCGTCATTCAGCATGCATATACCTGCTTTACCACTGATGTTGCCTCTGCATATTTGACAGGTCAGGAATTTTGCTACCTTGATTCTCCGGACTTTATGCCACAGTGGTATGAAACTTTAAGTGGTATCGCCAAGGCTGGTGTTCTTTTCAAGCCGTTTCCTTGGCTGCACGCTTTTATGAAACTCCTTCCAAAGCGTCTGGTGGCACAGTTGGTCCCTGGGGTAGCATTATTTTTCAGCTACGAGGATCGATGCGCAACATTGATTGAATCGATCGTCGATAGCCATAATCAACCACAGAGAAAATCAGCAGAAGATGCATCTGAGCTCCCGACGCTTTTTCATCAAGTACTAAAAAGCAATTTACCAGCGTCTGACAAGAGCAAAGAACGTCTATCCCAGGAGATGTTGGTTATCGTGGCTGCTGCCGCCGAAACGACAGCTAAAGCATTGACCTACATCACGTTTTATTTACTGGAAAATCCGGAGGTTATGCGCAGTTTGCAGGCCGAGCTTGAGAGATTGGACCCAAGTCGAACGGCGTCATTGCTGCAATTTGAGCAAATGCCGTACCTGGTAAGTGCGATACTAATTTCCCCATTTCAAACTCATAGCTTGTTTCTTCTTCTAAAATGCGATGCAGAATGGAGTCATTCTTGAAGGTCTCAGGTTATCGTACGGTATCGTCTCTCGGTTACCAAGAATTTCACCACATACGGCATTAAATTATCAAGGGTGGACCATCCCACCAGGAGTAAGCTATCCGTACCTCTGGAATCAATCCTGGATAACTAATAACGACCACGAGCAGACACCTGTCGGAATGACCAGTGTATTTATGCACCACAACGAATCCGTATTTCCAGACTCGCATCGCTTCATGCCAGAGAGGTGGCTAAATCTGGAATCTCGAAAGCATCTCGAAAAGTATTTGGTCGCATTTAGCAAGGGATCTAGGCAGTGTATTGGGATGCAGTATGTTCTTTTTAGGCACACTTTATTGCCTTCCCTATCAGCTGAAGGTCGCTAATATTCGCAAGTTTGGCCAAATCGGAAATGCTGTTAGCCATTCCCAAAATTTTCCGGGAACTGAAATTTGAACTGTTCGAGACGACAGTGGAAGATGTGACCATGGCTCGCGGGCTATTTCTTCCATTCCCCAAAAAGACATCTAAAGGCGTGCGGGTCATTGTCAAGAGTTGAACCGGTCATGTTTAGCTAGGGTTCCGTTCTATGTGCAAGCGGACATAGGATTTATCGGCTTGATACTCTCCATGTTCCGCCAACCGCATATATAGGGTAGACTTAATATTAAATTTCCTATAATCCCTTGATACGTGGGGAGCTAACTCTTCGTCTTCCTCGGAGAAGCCAGCAAGCGGGAGATCGAGCTTTGCTTGCTGCATTTGCCATCCCATCCTTGACCTGCTGGGATCATGCTGAGACCTACAAAAGACCGGAGCTCAGTCTCATCGTTACCTAATCTTGTAAATCCAGCTGCTAAAGTTCCTGGCTTTTAGCCTCAGTCGCCAAAATTCTCTCAATTAATTAGCCATTGTTTTGCACTATGCTGTCCTTCGACCTTGTTCTTAAAGATAGGCGTTGAAGACCAAACTAAAATATATCATAAAATGAACCCCAAAAACAACGTCCAAAGAAGCGAGAGCATGCAGAATCCAAGACCAACACCGAAAGAAGTGACAAGCTGATTTGACCCCTCGTTCGCATGTTTGGGATGCCCAGTATGTCCACAGCTAGAACTGTGTTCGCGGCTATCATTGCCCGCGCACGGCGCTGGATGTGGATGTGGATGTGTCGCCGTCGTATTGCCAGAGCAAGTTGACTCTGGGCAGAATCCGTAATAACATGCAAAGGAACATAACCCGGCGTAACTGCTACCTTTGGGGCTTCCTTCTTCGTTGGTAGGTTCCGGAGTCTTCTTCGGGGCCCCAATTGCAGTGCAATAACAGGTGTCAATAGGACAATAACCATAACGGCAGGTAAATTCGCAAAGCTCGGTATAGTTTGACAATGCGGATCCTTTGATACAGACTTGCTTGGAGAGTGGCAGCTTCGGCGAGACC
The DNA here is from genome assembly GCA_036712075.1 of Penicillium sp. DT28. Lineage (NCBI taxonomy): Eukaryota > Fungi > Ascomycota > Eurotiomycetes > Eurotiales > Aspergillaceae > Penicillium > Penicillium sp. DT28. Next base: position 1,066,641 of record JAZHLO010000002.1, read on the forward strand.
GGAGAGATGGTGGTTCCTGAGGTTGCACTTCCAACCCATGCGTTGAAATTGGCGAAGCCGTCAGTGCAGGTATCGGTAATAGGGCGCCCTTCAACATGCATCACCTCTTTGCCATCACGCAAAATGGTTACGATGATCCCCCCAAGATGGTCGTGATGAAAGTCAATACTGCCGTGGTAGATTCCTATACCACCATCTGGCTCAAACTCCCACCGGGCGGCCTTTTCGAGGCCTCCAATAGTCACCTTGGCTGAAGCATTTGAAGCTAAAAGTGCCGAGAAAAATATTTTGTCCTTGAACGAGTGATCTTTATACAGATCTTTACCTTCGGAGCAAGCAGTCACAGGCTGGATTCGATACCAAACGACTAGATTTTCCTGCTTCACTGATGCTGTCCCTGTTTTGTATAGATCAATTACGTATGGGAGCTGGAGTCGCCAGCCGTCGTGCGGCATGCCTCGCGCGTAATTGTAAGGCGCTTTCCCGGTCCTGAATACTCCATAGCCCTTCTCATTGAGGGGCCCAACATAATGTGACTCTCCATAATCATTCCAGGAGATTACCTCAACCCACTCGGGCTCCAGATAGGCAACTTCCACCCATCGGTTATACCATAGGTCGTCACCATGGTATGCCCAGTCTTTGTCATAGCCCGGCATATCGGCGTAGAACCACGGAGATGCTGGCATCAGGTATGGCTTTTTTTGAGGTTATCGAGAAATTGTGCATCAACGTAGGTGGTCATCGGCTGGCCATCTGTTGGCCAGGCTGCCCACGAGAATAAGCCGTCAGCGACACCTCCTGCAAGCTTAAGAGCAGATTGTGGCGCTATCGATGACCAGTCGGGGACGAAGAAGCAACCAGTTTCTTTCTTAATTGTAATCCAGTCATCAGCGCTCTCGGGACCTTCAAATGTAGACACGAATGGTTTCCCGTCATGGTAGTAGTGGGCGGAACTGGATGAGTATTTCTTCAGGAAAGCAATGACATCGGACTTTGGCCAGGATCCATTTCCAGCGTAGTCGAACGAAAAGAAAAGTTTGAATCCGAGGGCCTCTGCCGCACTAAAGGCATTGGCAGCTGATTGTTCGTTAGTTGTCACCCCGTAGGCCATGTTGAGCGCAAATGCATCGATGTGACTGTCTTTAGCAAGTGACATGTCACTTGCAAAGTCAGAAACATTATACTGAGCTGAATTTGCCATCTATATAGATGCATGCACGCCGATCAGCAGAAGAATAGAGGGCGAAATCAAACAGCTTACCATGAAATGAGCAAACACCGCTTTAGCAGAAGACTGAGCGGCCAGAAGCAACAGTTGGAGTAGGATGATCAGGTGCCTCCGTATAGAAGCTCCTGTCGACGCCATGGTGGGCTGAGCCAAAAATGAGTTTTTGCCTAATGTGACGATCTTATCTTGCACGAGGAAATGAATGAACCAAACGGTTAGGCCACAGAAAGTATATACCTTATACCTCCATCTCTGGTCGCACTATATCTAGTCCTTCTCATGTTACACGATTGCACACTTAGATCTATTAGGACGCGTGTATGAGCACGATGAGAGGCTTCTCATACTATGACCACTATCAAACTATAGTTATTTGGACCGGAAGCCTGTACGTCCATTTCTTTCCCCGTTTATTTAATCTATGGCTTATGCTGCACTAGAAAAGCCGCAGTTAAAAATATCCCAAGGTTCTACCCCGATTATCCACCATACGTCCCAGGCAACGCAATCTTTCCTGAATTTGGCATGGGCTCCAATTCACTCCGGCGAGCCCCGATCCTGTAAACTAGGATTTCCTGACATTGGACATGGAATGATCCGGGACCCTGGTAGCTCTACGTGCTAAAAAAGGTGACGAGTCGAAGAGGTTACACCAACTCGAGGATGCATGGATAGCTTGTCACCGTTTTCTTCGGATCTCCGGACTGCATCCTATCGATTCCTTTTCACGATCCGGGTGATATCCCACTGTACAGCATTTTGAAATACCTAATTCTGCAGCCCCTACGTTTTCTTTTTCTTTTTCTTCTTTTTCTATGGGGCTTTTGAAAGGTATAGGTCTCCGTACTCGCCGATATTGTCTGGCGAGACTTCCGGCATCTGACGGTTGTCACCGCACATCATTGCTGTTGTTCCTCTTTTGAATATGATGATATAACTTGAGTGATAATTGCCACTGTTCCCTTTATGTAGGAGCGAAGAAGAATGGTATATCGTAGTTCTAATAATCAGAAATACGAATCCGGTCACTAATTGATTGGTTAGTCCAGCAAAGCTTATCTCGGCTTCAATCCCAAGGGCTATTGGAAATTCCCATGGCTTGTCGGTAGGTCCGTATAAATAAAAGCTTCGTCAATACTGAACGAATATGTTTAGTTCTCAGCTACCGAATCAAATCCTTGAGAACTATCGGGGTTGTAGTGGGGTCCAGGGAACAATTGAAGAGATTGATAGTGCGCTTGAATTCCGTGCACATAGAGGTTTTCCCGGACCCTACATGCGAGTTCCCGACTAATTCCATTCTTTGTGCCTTGGGCTAGTTGTAATGAATGGCAAAAATCATTTTTTTCATGCATTGGGCCACGAAGGCTTAAACAAGATGCTTGGCTTCGAGGACAGGACAGCGGAAGGTATGTCCACGTCTACGTTCTGCCGAGAGCCTGGGACTGAGCCTTCTTAGTTCAAGGAAAAGCGGAGCTACCAATGCTACGGTAATAACTACTATGATGTTAAGCTCAGTACCATTGTAGGGCCACAAGGCCCAACAAGTTTCGGTAAGTGGAAATCAAGCTTCGCATAGAGTATCACTCTAACATGAATCAGCCATCAGTATAGGCGCTAGGTGAGATGGTCTGCCGGACCGGATGGAACCCAAAGTCAAAGGATACCGTACCAATCGAGATCTTCCTAACGAGATGAAATGAATAAGGGTGATATGAGCTTTGCTGATCCCTCCCGAGCTAGACCTTAGCGCTCAAATTAGAAACTATGGCTTGTAAGAATGGTTCGTTGGGGTAATGTACAAAGTAATATCTTGAAAGTCAAAGAAGAACATGAGAGCTTTCATTGTTGCATGGAACTGGAGCATTTGGTAGGATATCGGGTTACATTTTTGCGCCTTCAGATCAGTAGATGTCTACGCATGATACTGTTGTGATGTGATGAGACGGGGTTATGTGGAAGCAAGTAGATATTTTGCCAGATACAGAGTTTCTTCTAGTCTAGCCACCATAATCTCCCATATCCCAAAGTACCATAGTTGAGTATCACACCTGGCTGAGTAGGCTACTACCTTCCCTTATCGAGGTAATACCTCCGCCTATGCTACCAAGGGCGTGATCACTAGTGTATACCACCTCGGACGGTGGTTTCAAAATGCCAGATAGCTCTGTCTATCTGGCCAAGGGCATCATGATTCCTTTCCGTCGGGGAAACATAAGTAGAGCCAGATTCCACGGCATTTTCCTTTCTTCTCACCAGCGCCAACTCCCTCGACATTCCTTCAGTTCACAGACACTCCGTTCTTGACGAACGTTCTCTTCTCCATTCTTGTACAATTCATTCGAACACTACAGTATCTTATCATTATTCTACATCCAAATTCAACAGACCTCATATAAAATGCATTTCGCAGCTCTATTTACCGGCCTAAGCCTCTTGGCTACTGTTGTCTCGGCGGTGCCTCATCAGCTCCAGGCCTATCGCCGTGCATCTGGTGTCCAGAACGTTGTTTACTGGGGTCAAAATGGCGGCGGCACCGTTGAGAACAATGATTTGTCCTCGTACTGCACATCGACCTCTGGCATCGATATTATCGTGCTCGCTTTCCTATACGAATACGGCAACGGCAATGAGATTGCGTCTGGCGTCATTGGCCAGTCTTGCTATATCTCGCCATCCGGTGAGCCCCAGCAGTGTGACGACCTAGCGGCTGCCATCAGCACCTGCCAGGCCAATGGTGTCAAAGTTATTCTCTCGCTCGGTGGAGCCGTCGGTGCATACTCTTTATCTTCACAGGAGGAGGCTGAAACTATCGGCCAGAACCTCTGGGATGCATATGGCAAAACCGGCAGCGGTAGCGTTCCTCGACCGTTTGGCAGCACCTTTGTGAATGGCTGGGATTTCGATATCGAGGCTTCTAGTGGTAATCAGTACTACCAGTATCTGATTAACAAGCTTCGCTCCAACTTCGCATCTGATCCTTCCAACACCTACTATATTACGGGTGCGCCACAGTGCCCGATCCCAGAGCCTAACATGCAGCAAATCATCGTGAACTCCCAGTTCGATTACCTCTGGGTCCAGTTCTATAACAACCCCGGCTGCTCTGTTAATGGTGCGATCAACTACGACGCATGGGTCTCGAACGTTGCCGGAACCCCCTCATCCAATGCCAAAATTTTCATTGGGGTACCTGCCGCCCCGGATGGCGCCACAGGAACCGCTAGCGGTGCACAATACTACCTTGAGCCAAGCGCCCTTGCCAGTCTGGTCAATACCTACAGTTCCAATCCCGCATTTGGTGGAGTCATGATGTGGGCTGCCGGATTCTCCGACTCCAATGTCAATAATGGATGCACTTATGCCCAGGAGGCTAAGCGTATTCTGACCACTGGCTCCCCTTGCTAGTTCAAGCGTCGCGCCATTGATTCATATATACTCCGAGGTCTAGTGATTTTACGTGACTTTACATTCTTTTCTGTCGGCCCCTGGTTTGGGTATCGGCTCGGTACAGTCCTTATAGGACGATCCATTCGCTTGAAATATTGATTTACATTTTTTACTTTTGCCTGCGGTTGTGGCCTGCCTTACGCATCAAGTATACGCATTGGAACAAACTATGTCAGGTATATACAATTACTATGCGAGAATTGTCTTGTTTAAACCTCATTTTCAACTTGGAAGTGTAGTCTTGAATTGCCCAACGGATAGCATATATCATTGCCTTATAGGGTTTTAGGGTTCCTCGGGGTGCGTCCACTCGATTCTATGATCGGACCTTGTCATAGCTCAATCTAGCAGCTCTTGGAGTATGGATCCGTAGACCAGTCCGTTGGCGGAGAATGAAACTGTAGGTTGCGGGTAGTCTAACATGCTATCGCAGCCTACTCTGACTTGTTGAATATTCAATAAGAACCTGCCAGAGCCAGTCAAACCAATGACTTTCTTTGAGGCTCTTTGCATGCACAGTAGTACAACGGTGCTCACGAATCTAGCTACCACGAGGCATGCACGCTACTGTCGCTGTACGACATCGGGGTTCCGTCGGAGGGTAGATCTATCTAGCTTCAAAGGGCGCCGGATAAATTGCAAAGATGAATTAAGCCTCCAACGAGGCAGCCATCGGCGCCCAATTCGGCGTAGTAATACATGCTCAGTTGATTCGGCAGATTAGTAGGGATCACTGGCTTGGTCTATTCGGCCTCACAGTCTTTGGTCGGTGGAGATCATGAGGCCACTAAGTTATCAATCAAGCAAGACCATTCTTAACTAGTGAAGCACTTACAAGCATAGGTATCCTTCCTAGATCATTTAATGCATACCAAGATAGATGGCTATTCATTACAAGGGTTCGAATCCTTCACCTAGAAGGCATATCAAAGTACCCGTCTATTTCTCCACCAATTAAGCTTTTCATGAAGCAACTAGTCTAGGCACCGTAGTATCCATAATTTTCGAAGGACCCTGAGAATCAGTGCTAAGTGACAAACTAAGGATATGCCAGGGGAAAGCAGATTGTATCACATAGATTACGGTTCCTAGGGTTGCATTTATTCAAGGATGCGGGGCTTCTTCATTAATTGTTAGTGCTGAAAGCTAGTCCCGTCCGAGTATGGTGCCGCGTCGGGATGTATTCCCATTCGGTCGTATTCAACCAGATCACAACTTATATCTCCTAATGAGATAAGAAATTATAAGGACAAGGGTGAATGTCCGCCACTTGCGCGTCCACCTGGGCAGGTGATAGCTGCTGTCATATGAGAATGAATGTGATAGTGCTCTCTGGTGTCCGGTTGATGCTCTGCTTCCTCATAATTCTCCTGTCACAGTAACATCATCGAGAAAGCCAACAGAGATGACATTGAAAGTGACCAGGTGGAACGGGAGGCAGAAGGTGGGCTTCCACTGCCCACAAGTTTATTATGTCTTTGTAGTCTATCCATTGCACTATCTATTTCAGAGAAAATCCGACAACTAAGCCACTTATCGGCCAAAAGCCTGATTATATTAGCAGTGGCGCACCACCCTCTTAATCATCGCGGTACCTATTGTTGGAAAGTTCTACGGTACTACCGTCGCTAGAGTAGAGCCGAGAATCGTAGGCATTAGTCCTACTCCCGAAATCCCTAAGATCCTGAACAAGTTTGGCTTGAGCAAGGATGAAATTGATATCTTTGAAATCAACGAGGCTTTTGCTTCTATAGTAAGTTTAAGTTTGTACTTACAGTCTAACATCTTTCTGCGGGGTGTCGACATACTATGTGAACAAATTGGGGCTAGAGGAGTCTAAGGTGAACCCGCGTGGTAGTGCAATAGAAGTTCTTATTTTAGTAGCACCGAAATGATCAATAGGGGCTAACCTGGACAGTGCTTTTGGTTACCCTCTTGGTGCTTAAATCCCCCAGTATATATATAGTCTTGTGAATTAGTCTCCAAACTATCAATAGCAATCATTCAGGATATAGGCAATCCCCACATTCAACCCCTTACTACTATGTATGACGCACGGGATATTGGGTCTAGACTCGACAAATGCAGTGGGTGCCTAAATTATAAGGTGTCATTATGCACAGTCCAAACTAATGACTTCTGCTAATGACGCATCACATACTCGATCTATTCAAATAGATCTGATTCTCGATCCCCCTGTCTTTCTCACAGAGACACATCGATTTTGCAATGATTCCTTTACATCATGCCCAAAGCCACTGCTAACTCAGCCACTGCCGCACTGCTCCGTACCGATGCCGAGTACCCGGGTGAGATTCCCCGTTCTTGATCCCTAATTTCCAACGGTTGGGCACAGTAATGGATTTGATCCAAGGTTCTAGTAAACCGCAGTTCGCAACGAATGGCGTTGGATTCCCGATTAGGGCGAGGTTCCACGTTTGCAAATTCTGATGCCTCGGGAGACTGGAGACACCGAAAATACATCCGGAGTCAGCGAATGGCACATATATCCACTACTGGGCGATCATTGGATATCCAATTATTTTTGGAAACGCCCAATCGACTTGGATGAATAAATAGACAAGCAAACGTGTCATGGTCCACTTCGTTCCACTTGTATTGGGTGGCGTTGTCTAGAACTCACATCCGCACTGTCTGGGCCTTGCTCCGATTTCTTCGGAATCCTCCGTATGAGAGTACACAACTTTTATTCCTTCTTCTCCCGTTTCTTCTCTCTTCACCTTTCCTTGTCACCTTCTTTTATCTTTCCTGTCCCTTTCCTGTCCCTTTCCTGTCATTCTTTCAACTTTTTCCTTACATATCACATCTCCATACGCCGGTCTATATCAGTTTCACAATGTTCTCGAAGCAGGTTCTCGCCTTCGCCATGGCCCTGGCGACTGCCGAGGCCGCCTACCAGGGCTTCAACTACGGCTCCACCAAGGTCGATGGCAGCAGCAAGTACGAGGCCGACTTCAAGACCGAGTTTCAGACCGCCAAGAACCTCGTTGGCACCTCGGGCTTCACCAGTGCTCGTCTGTACACCATGATCCAGGGCGGTACCAGCCAGGACCCCATCCAGGCTATTCCCGCCGCCATTGCCGAGGACACCTCCCTTCTGCTGGGTCTCTGGGCTTCCGGCGGCAACATGGACAATGAGCTTGCCGCTCTCAAGGCTGCCATCAGCACCTACGGTGACGCCTTCGGCAAACAAGTTGTCGGTATCTCCGTTGGCAGTGAGGACATGTACCGTAACTCGGTCACCGGCTCCAAGTCCAACGCCGGCCCCGGTCTCGAGCCCGATGTGCTCGTCGACTACATCAAGCAGGTCCGCGCCGCCATCGCCGGCACCAGCCTGAGCGGTGCCTCGATTGGTCACGTCGACACCTGGGACAGCTGGACCAACAGCTCCAATGCTGCCGTCATCGATGCCCTCGACTGGCTGGGCTTCGACGGCTACCCTTACTTCCAGATCACCATGGCCAACGGCATCGACAACGGCAAGGCGCTGTTCGACGACGCCGTCCAGAAGACTCAGAGCGTTGCTAAGGGCAAGGAGGTCTGGATTACCGAGACCGGCTGGCCCGTCAGCGGTCCTCAGGAGAATGATGCGGTTGCCTCGATCGCCAACGCCCAGCAGTACTGGGATCAGGTCGCTTGCCCTCTGCTCGGCAACACCAACACCTGGTGGTACATGCTCGCCGACGCCGGTGCCAGCCCCAGCTTCGGTGTCACCTCCGACTCTTCCAACACCACTCCTCTGTTCGACCTGAGCTGCAAGTCCTCGAACTCGACCAGCTCCAGCTCTGCCGCCGCTTCCTCCGCCACCAGTAGCCCTAGCTCCAGCGCTTCTGCCAGCAACTCTGGCGCTTCTGCCTCTAGCTCCGGCGCTTCTGCCTCTAGCTCTGGCGCTTCTGGCAGTAGCTCCAGCAGTCTTTCGGGTAGCAGCACCGGTAGCGTGACCGGCACCGTCGCCGGCAGCTCCTCTGGTTCCGTCCCCAGTAGCACTTCCAGCGGCGTCTCCTCAAGCGGCTTTGTCTCTCCCGTTAACGGCACTCGCACCTCCGGCTTCCGCTCCAGCTCTGCCGCCGCTTCCGCGAGCTCTAGCGCTTCCTCTGGCGTTATCCCCTCCGGTGCCCGCTTCGGCTCCAGCTCTGGCTCAGGCACCAGCAGTGGCGCCTCTGCCTCCTCTACCCAGTTCAACTCGGCCAACCGCGCCTCCGGCTCGGCCTTCGGCGCCATTGTTGCCGCCGTCGTCCTCGGCGTTGCCGTTTAAAAGCATTGCTTTTCATGTACATGCGGAGTGACGGGTCTAGAGCTTGTTTCTACTACAACCGTTTTGGTGCTGGGTGAGCGCTTTACTGTGGATATTTTCTTTTCACCATTCATTTATTGTACATTTTAAAATACACTTGACTCCGGCGTGATCTTGGTTTTGGCGCTGCGTTGTAAAATAGACATACAACTACCTAGCCTCCTGCCATTATGTAATTTCTAAATTGAAAATGAGTGGTATAATGTACCCATTTACCAACGATTATGCACAAATAGTGAGATGTCTAAATCCTATAGATGCGGGGGTCAACCTTAGGTGAGCTGCCCAAGGTTTGGCTTCAAACGGTAACCTGGGCTGGAACCTCTGTCATACGAATCTAAAGCCATTTTGCGATATATAGAGCTGTCACTCACAGTAATAGCTATGAAATGGCTTCTTGAAAAGAAGTGCTTGTTCCCAGTACCTTTTATCAGTCATGATAATGGTCTCAAGCGTCACGGGGCTCCACTAGACACGTCGAGCTAAAGTGGATAGCGGCTGATAAACAACTCGAGGACGGTGGGTCATTACTTTTGCGAGTAAACAGTTATATCTCAAGGTAAGTTGAGTCCCGACATCACAAAGATGACAGAGAAAAGAATCATTGAATCAAGATAAGCAGGGAGCTCACAAGCTGCAGGTACAAAGTATAGAGCGAATGCGGCGATCGATCCCTCAAACGGTCATATCACGTGTTGTCGTCATCAAGTGACACCGATCTTTGGCCATGGAGATCCAACATCTCTCTCCACTCACCATACTCCAGCCTGATCGCCTTTTTGAGCTCTTCGAAGGTATCGCCTCACAATAAGCATACATCTCTTGTCGTAAACCTGCGTCTCCCACCTTCCAGAGCCAACACAACCGTCGCAGCCATGAAGTTCTTATCGGCCGCCACCCTTCTCCTCACGGCCCCTGTGATCTCGGCAGCCTCATTCCCCTCAATCTTCGATCCTTCGCAGGCCACACTCAAAACATCAGAGCGTCAGCTCCCAGTTGCTGGTGACAACCCTTTGGAGTTTTGCCAGGACCCGACAAACCATATCCTCAAGATCAAATCTGTCGATCTCTCGCCTAATCCCCCAGAGCCGTATGTCTGATCTTTAGATTCGCATTATTCTGTGAAACCACTGTGGACTAATCTTTTCTTTTCGTTGAACAGGGGTAAGACCCTCACCATCAAGGCCAGTGGTACTCTCGGTCAGAGGATTGTGAAGGGTGCTACCGTGAACCTGGAGGTCAAATGGGGTCTCATTTCCTTGATCCACCAGACTGTCGATCTGTGTGATCAGCTTGAGAATGTCGACATGTCGTGCCCGCTCGAGTCGGGTGATATGATTCTGACGAAGGAGGTGGAACTGCCGAAGCAAATTCCTCCGGTATGTTCTAATCAGATCGATCTATTCCATATCAAACTGACATGTATTTCCCAGGGTAAATACTCCGTGTTGGCCGACGTCTACGACAAAGACCAGCAGCAAGTCACCTGCCTGAAGGCCAATGACATTCAGTTCCACATGTAAATGATTGCCAATCACCTCGGATCTCATCGCATCCTTGCATCCACGTATCCAATGCTCTCCTTGTTCATCCAACTACAAAGATATTGTGATCTTTGCTTGATTTGACACCTTATGCCAGAAATGGTTCTGCCTACGTTTCGTCACGACCCTAGCTGATTTTGTCTTTCGTTTGGTCTTTATGTCCTTTCCTCAGCATCGCAGTTTGTTCAGATATCACTATGTTACAACCCTGTTTATGCTTTGCATGTGTGACCCGCTCTAATTCGATCCGAGCCTGCTCATGTGTGGCCGCGGTCTCTAATCTACCTTGAAACACGATTGTCGAGAGAATCATACATACTCCACAGTTATAGCCTTTCGATCCGGTAATTCCATGATTGTAAATACATAGGTAACAAATTCGCCTTCGAGCAGACTTGTAACACCTATCCAGGCACACTAGACTTTACACAAGTCACCTTGTACTTCGAGAGCGGGAATGTATTGAACGTTGGAGTTATGTATATGCAAATTTCAGACGTGTTGGGTATCTTCCTCTCAAGCTTCTAACCGGCCCCGTCATTTTCAGCTTCTGAAGCAAGCCGATCAATAAACCCCAAAATGATAGATGTTATCACCAGAATAATCGAGTAAAACGTAAAACGACATGGAAACACATCTCGAGCTGTCAACGCCCAAGACCGCAATGACCGTCTGCACGACTTTACTCGCCAAACAGCCGTCGCACACGCTTGAGAACGCTGTCCTTCTCGGGGTCGTAAGGGTGGTCTTTGCTGGGAATCTCGAGGATGGCGGGGAAGGGATCGGCAAATGTGTCTACGGTGTTGCGGATGCGCTCTGCAATCTGTAGTGGGTGTTAGACACAAATAGCACACAGAAATGGTAGCTAGAGAAACAAACATGTTGGTTGATTAAGATAATAGCGATATCCTTTCGCTCCTGAGTGAAGTTCTGGAAAGTCCGCTCGATCTCAGATGTCTCGGTCTTGTTGTCAACGACTAGGAAGTTTCGCTGGGAGTCCGGGCCATCGGTAACGTGCTGTTGAAGTCATTCTAAATAAATATATTGCACAAAATATAAAGTCGACCGTCGCTAGGGGTCAACTTCGGGGATGTAGAGGGTACATACTCCTACGCCAGCAAGCAGCAGACCGGTAACGGAGCTATAATCGGAGTCTCAGTTAGCTGGAAATGATATAGTGAGAGAAAAGCAATATTATGGCTACTTACTCCTCATCGCCAATGACGGCAAGGAATTGCCGGTCCTGTATGCGATGGGTGTTAGCAACGCTATCGGAGGGGCTGTTAATAGGTACCAGGTGTCCAGTACCTTGTAGGTTGTGGCCGATGCCATATTTGTTGGGATATGGAGGAAAGTAGCACCAAGATTTGCAAGATTGAAGCTCCTACAATAAAGCAGGGGCCATACACCGACCAAATCAGTTGAAACTCAAAGGCGACGTCGTTCACTGATCGCCGCTGGTTGATCGCGGAGCTCGCGCTGACTAAGCTTCTCCAAATTTCCCAGAATTGTTTACCTCATTTGTTCCGCATCATCAACTTCTACAACTTTGCACTGCTGTCTTTGGATGCCTCTCTACCATCTCACCTGAGACAAAGCTGCTGAGGAACAGCTTCTGTCTGTCAACTCTCATTGCATCCTCTACTATGCCTCGTCTTGTACGCCGCCGTCCGCTGGCGGAGCGCATCCGCGCCTACTTGGACCCGTGGGACTTTTTCCTCTGGGTGTCCGAAGAAATCGAATGCCATGACTGGGACGAGATAAATAAGGATTGGGGACTGGCATTAGGTCTCTCTCTTAACGTGCTTTTCCTCGTTGCCCGTGCAAACAGTCGATCAAGTGGCGGCAAAGATATTGACGATGTTTTTGGGGAAGACGAAGGCGTGCCCTGGCTGAGCTGGTTTGTATGTGATGCTTCCCTTTCTTATTATGTTCGCGACTTCAGACAGACCTGGGACTTGTGAACTAACTGTCGCCATTCAACGATTCAGGCGTCATCCATTGTTGTTGTCCTCAGTATCTTTTCCGGGCTCAACGCCTTTTACACCTTCTATCGCAAGCGACACTATCGAATGTTTGAAAACTCGATCGACAAGGCTCCAGCCACATCCTCTGCGCGTCGCGTGCGAGTCGATTCGAGCCCTCTGACTGCATCGCCCATCCGATACTTGGCCAACGCCCTGTCCGGCGAGTCCGCGCAATCGCGGGCCCACCCTGATGCGCAACGCGATGTATGGGAGCTTGCGATATGGGACCCTATTTCACTAAGCGTCCGATTGTTTTGCACGTTTAGCCCGGGACACGTGCTAGTCTACCTGCATTTTTTACCCGCCCAACTGTCCGACCCTCGCCCTAGCATGACAGTCGTGACGACCATCTTTCTGACTGCTCTCTTGTCGGTGCAGATGTCTTTCCTATCATCGTCGTACGCTCAACAAGCGAAGGATTCGTCACTGGTGAACAAGGAAGTCTTCAGAGAGTACGAGACTAAATTTGTCCACCCCAGGACACGACCTCTCATGAGAGATGTCGGCACGCAGTTTTCTGACGAGGTTTCCGCCGCGTCAGATTCCCCGAACAAGGTGGAAACCTACACGCCGGCTTTCGTAATCAACCATTGCTTCAAAACCAGCCCCAACCCGAACTATCACAGCCATGTCGACCCTGACGGGTTCTCACCCCGACGCCCTGGTCCCGTGTCTACACCGGGTACATCGTCGATATTCCAGACCCAGCCATCATTACATACGCCTGTTATCTCACGAGATGGTTCCCCTTTGGTACGGACATCGGGCACAAGTATACGACAGCCACAGTTCCGACCTACCTCGACTAGCACCGGTGATGGTGGTAGCCTTGGTGTCTATTCGCATGCCAACTCTCCTTTGAGAAAGTCGGCATCGACTGCGTTTGAGCGCCGTGTCCAAAGCAACGGCGATTTCATCTACAAAGAGCGAGGCAACACCCCGTTGAGAAAAGGCTCAAGCCCTCTCAAGCGCAGCAGCCTCGCGACACCCCTAAGTCCAGCAACGGGAGTTAATAGACAAAGTAACCTCGATACTCGTCGAGAAATGGGTCGGTTCTGAGACGATCAATGATTTCATTTTTTTCCAATGATGTGATGTCGCTTCCAGGAGAATTTTAGCCCGTCATGCATGTCAAGCCATGCATGGTCATGCGCAAAAACCTTGATGCAGAGCTTAATCTTCCCCTAGTACATACCCTAATCCACGGTCTACAGTACTCGATTCAACGTTCTATCTTGACATCGAGACTTTTTCCTGCCTTGCCACTTCCAGGAATGTGGAATTTGAAAACCAACCTCCAGAGTGAATGTATTGAGTACTGGGGCTCCAGAAACAATCATCTTATAGTGATATCGATATCGACATTCGCAATGTTGTCCTCATGGATTCCATGGATGGCGGTTCTCTGGGGCAGTGAAGCGCACTCGCACCTTCTCTGTTACAAACCCGCATCGTACCTTCTGCTTGAATGATGTAATTCCAAGATATGGCCCAGGCCATCATGCCAGATCGCGGCGGGGACTATCGTCACGCATTCCGGGGCAGGGGCTGGCATTCCTCATCTCGGGCCGCATACCATTCCAGCCAACGAGACCACAGTATTCTTACGTGTTGAGGGCGCACTTTCTTTGAACTTGGCTTGATGGGCCATGCCTCGTCTCCATGTCTGTCACTTGTTTAATCCTGATGTCCGTTGACCATCCGCGTCCAATCTAACTTCCGACATCCACTTCGACTTCGACCGCGCAACCCCCACAACGCCGCCGATATCAAACACAACTGCTTTTTAACGGCATGGGCCAGACATAGACTCAAATACTGGCCTGAGAGTCGGAATAACTAGCCAGCATCACTCTCAGCCCATCATGGAGATCGAAAATCGCGTCGAATTACCAGACGGGCATCTTGTGAACCTTTCACCCCGACCCCAACACAAGACCCAATACAAAGCATATCGAGCTAATTACGCATCCACGGGGCTCCCATCCGCCACACAACCTCGAAATACCGATCAAGTCTATCGTTCAGAACTTGCGGAGTGTCCCAGCCCGGTGGAGCCCATGGATCAAAAAGCAAAAGGAACCAAACTCCCTGTTCCAAAGACCATTGCGGAACGAGGCAGAGAGCAACGGTACCAGACGCCTAGTCCGACTGGGATACCCAAGCCATCTCCCACTGCCTTTGGTTCGGGAGGATCCAATGCCCAGTCTGACGGTGACCGTGACCGCTATTGGAGCAAGTTGCGCGGCAAGTTCGAGAAGGAATCGTCTCCACTGTCTCAACGGATTTCATATCACCGAACAAGGGAGAGCGATAAGAGAGGTCCTCCGCCCGAAGCAAACCAGTGGCAGGAAAGCAAATATACTGCTGTCCGTGAAGAAGCTACCAGTCGGGTGCCCCAGCCTCGAAGGACAGTTTTAAGTCCCACCGCCAACGTTAGAAGTGCTTCCTACAATAGAAGTGCTTCTTACAATATCCTCAATGAGCCTCGCGACCCTGACAGCCCAAAGCCATGGCAACTTCAGGAGGGACATTGGTCTCCCGTGGACAGACAGGAGACCACCCCTCAGAAGTCGGAAATTACAGACACCACCACCGAGTCGAGTCCTCGTTCTCGCCCTTCGATATCGCCTGTTTCCGATGACAGTTCTGTGACCGACTGCGACTGGGAAGACCGATTTGTCGTGCACATGCCTTCGGCCAAGGAGCCCAATCCCCCTATGATGACTTCTCAACAAATTGCCGATTATCAGCAGAGCATTGAAAAAGTGCGTCGAGAGGGCGGGTACATGGTAGACCCCAACACCCGGCCTAGTCCGCGGAAGCCCTCGCCCGGAGGAAACACTCTATACCTCAAAGAGACGGAGCATCTGGCGACTCGGGTCATTCCAAGCCTTATGACGGACGTACTATGCAACTACCGTCAGAACTTGATCGTCAGCCTTCACCTGCGCTTGCACCAGCACAAGAGCCAACACCTCAGTCATTGGTACCTCAGGGACAAAGCAACTATTACAGTCCAGATGAAATTGGCAAGCATCGGATCAGCACCATCTGGGAGGAGCAATCTCCAACTAAATCCAAGGATAAGCGATCTTCATCATCTCCAGACGGGTCTTTTTTAGGATGCAAAGAGATCAATGGGCCTGGAACGAAGAACCCAGACGAGATTCTTCTGTTCGCATCCGGCGAGAACTCAAAGAACTTGCAGTCTCGTCCCCTTGGCATAAATGGCAGGAAGAAGCAGAAGCAAGGGAAGAAGAAGGCGTCCCGGAAATCCGAAGAGAACCGCCGGTCTTCGAGCAAGTCGGGAGTGAGCCTTGTCCAAGAAGAGTGGGCACAACTTTCTCGGAATTCGAAGCAAGCCCAATGCTCGAGGTCGTCGTCGGCAACCCTGTGTCAGGAACCCCCTGTTCACAGAACGAGATACCGAGGACCGACTCCCAAGGATCGAGCAAGGAGAATTTTTATCTCGCGCCAAGCACGTCAAGTTCGTCGGAGAAACTGGAGAGCGGCCGTGGCGACGATGTGTTCATTATCACACCCACTATCACGCGTACTATGATTCCAACCCCAACACCAGAGAAGCAGGACAAAAAAATGGAGACAGAAAAGACCTCCATTCCAAAGCCACAAGGACTTCGACGTCCCGGTGGTGCTGGCCAGTCTGGCACCGGTCAAGCAGTCAAGGCCATTCGAGCCAAAGCCCAGGTCATCTCCACGCCATCTGGCATGCGATCAGCAGCAGCGGCCTCGCAAATAAAATCCATCGCCTCCTCTCTGACATCCTCCAAAACGATACCGCTGAGCAGCATCCCCACCGCCAAAGACAAAGACAAATACAAAGAAAACGAAAAGGACTCAACCGCAACAAAAGAAGCCTCCGTCGCGAAGAACTCTCCGAAAGCCAAAGAGAAGGAGAAGGACGACCACACGAAACAGACGGGGAGCTCTATCCGTGGCTTCATCCGTACCTCAGGACTCGCAAAGTCCACCGGGCTCGTGAGGTCACCCACCGATAGCCTTGCCACGATTTTGCGTAACGGAACCGAGTCTTTGCGCAACCGCGCTGAATCTCTGCGCAGGGGCAACGGATCATCCATCAGTCGTAACAGCTCTCCTATTTCCCAGCCCTCGGCTCCGTCAAGAGACAACTCCGAGTCCTCGCGGTCTGAGAGGTCTTTCAGGTCGGCAAAAGAGAAAGCAACTCCACCACCTTCCACTAAAGCTTCTACTGCGAACAAAGACAGTCAGTCTCCGTCTTCGAAGCTCTCCTCTGTCGAAAAGCCATCTCCGATAGAAGAGAGCCCTAAATCGGAGGAATCGCCCCCAGTCGAGAAGCCCGTGGAGAAGTCTCCCTTGTCTGCCGACAAAGCTGCCCGAGCCGAAAGGCTGGAAAGGTTCAAAGAGCAGGCGCGCATTCGCCGGGCTACGAGGATTGTCGAGATCGCAGAGCTGGATGGGCATCAAGTGCACAAAGAGTCTCTTCAACCAAACATTACAGATGTCTGCGATGACCTCGGCGAGTTGAGTTCACAAGATAAGGACGAGACTTCCAAAGATGCAAGCAACGCAATGGCTCTCTCTTTGATCTTTGAGATTGTCTTCGTTGCCGTCACACACATGTACAAGAGCCTGCTCCAAGTGACTGATAGCCCATACACCAAGTTCGTGGGGACCAATGTCCTGAACATGGTACGCCACTGCTACCGCGTCTTCAGTCGGGTCTATTGTGCTGTGTCGCAATACCGAGCCACGGGTACCTGGCCCAAACCCAAGAGTGACCAGGCCATCAGTCGCTTCCTGATGGAGCTCCTCCAGGCTATTGTCTATCTGTTTATACTCGGCTTTGGCTTTGTTGTGGTTGGCCGTGCTGCTACCTACGTTGTGCTTGTTGGGAGCTGGATCGTGTGGTTTGCTCGTCCGTTTGCCTGGGCTTTCCAATGTGTCGGTCGTGCCCTCGTTAGTTGAAGTGTATTTTTATCCTGGTCTGGGTCATTCTTTCCTGTTGGGGTGTGGTATTGCCGTTCTTTTTGTATTCCTATAATGGCTCTTGGTGGTTATCGGATGGATCGGTTTTCATGGCCAAGGGATTCTCTTTTTGTGTTATTTCTACCTCGTCATGGGCTATTGTTAATATGCACAAACCTTGTCTTCCACACCTCCTATTTGACGCCAATAAGCCGTATTGTAAACTCCCCAGATGGTGCACCGCCGTCGAAGCCCTCTATTCACTTTTACTGCGTATAGACCTAGCGCCGCAGACTTAACCTGTCCCGATACCCCGTCCCTTCAACAATGACGCTTCATCGCTCAGATTACTTTCCTTCGCAATTACTTTCCTTCGCAACCCTCCACAAGCCTGGTAAACTATATGGTTGTGGGTCCAAAAGTGGGATTAAGCTAGCAGAGAAAGGTAGGACTAAAGGGGTAACTTTGACTCATCGGCTGTAAAAGTTATGTCAGACTTCGCTATTCAGGCCAGAATACATGCCTAGCTGGCCCTACGAAATCAGCCTTAAAGTCGGAAGTTGCTTTCCTATTGAATCTGTATGTCTAATGGAGACTTCTGATATTCCAGGCATTTGGTTCTGTCTCGAAATAGGCCAAAAAAGCCGGACTTTGGAAACACCGCTGCTTCAATGAAGTAGTGCTCAGCGGATCAAAACTGAGAAGAATATAAGGATCGGTACCGCTACAATCTCTATACCAGGGATCGAAAAAGTGAGGAAACAAAGTGATAGAAAAAAAGTATCCCGAAAGGATAAGATTAGGATGTTGAATTTTGAACTTTTCTTTCTTTTTGTCCTCCGTTCTCCGAGAGAAGCTCAGGCGTTGGAGCCAAGAGCAGTATAGGAGACAAGCACCAGGCTTGTGAAGGGTTGCGAAGGAAAGTAATCTGAGCGATGAAGCGTCATTGTTAAAGGGACGGGGTATCGGAACAGTAAATGTTGGATGTTGAAATGAAAAAGTGAACGCTCAGGAAGAAATCGTTGAGAGGTCTTCAATCGTGACGCCATGACACATTGCAAGGGGGTCCCGAGATCTGGTGTTGGATGTTTTGGTTCGGGACAGGGTTCGTTGAGTATCGTTGAGAGAGGTGATGTTGAATTAGGTAGAGTCGTAGTAGTTATTGTTGACAGAGGCTCGAAAGGTATGAGCCTAGAGACGCTCAAGTTGAGCGCAAGGTTCCCGGTTGAGTGGGATTTTAGTTTTTGGGTGCGGCGCCGTTCTGCTCAGAGGCGTCGGTCTCTGGCTTTCCGGGCACCTCGACAGTGAGATCCTTGATTTCAAGGTCCTTGAAAAGGTCGAAGACCGCGTTGGTCCGGTGGAAGTCGTTGTCGACGATGTTGACCAGGTACCAGTCGTCCATGACTTGCTCAATCAGTTTACGGGTGGCGCTGCCGGCTTCGTGGCACTTGGACCAGTCTTCACCGAGTCGGTAAGCCTCGTCCTTCCATGCCAAGAAACTGATCGTCTCGACGACAGTCGGTTGGATGATCTCTCGTCCAGCAAAGATACCCCAGGTCAATGCGTTGGGGCTGTCGTTTGTGTTGGTGCGCAGTTCACCGCTCTTTTGGACGGCGTGATAGGTCAGCTCCTCATTCTTCTCGATACGAGCGATTAGCTCCTCGATCAGGTAAGATGGCACGAGGAGTTCAAGGTAAGCCTTTTGGTAAACAAAGCCATTCTTGGGGCCCCATCCATACACAGGGTCAGACGACTTGATGCCATTAATTGCGGGCTGGGAGTTGATGGTCAAGAATCCTCGGCGGGTCAGGTTGATCAAGTGGTCTTTAATGACATTTGCCTCGGCAGTAATGGGGCTATCACTCCAAGGTAGTCGGTCGAGCTTGCCTGACAAGAATTTAATGAAAATTTCAGTGAGGTCCTTGATAGACTTGGGCTGGCCCCAGAGCTTGATATTCTGCTCATTGGTTCCCTTGAGTCCGACACCGTAAGCATCGAGTTCACCGAACGCAGGCGAGCGAGAATCGGTCCAACGGCCGTTTGGGTATTCGTCCCAGGTCTGGGTACGGGCGACATATGACGAGTTCCTGTTACGCCAAAACACCGGTCGCACATCCTCTGTTCTCCGACCCAGTGCGAGGGACGGCCGCCATGGCAGGGATCTTTGAATGGGGGATTCGGGCGATGGCAAGAGACCCAGCTCCTCCAGAACAAGAGTAGTTGCCTGTGCCAGGTTCATTGTGTAGAAGTGCAGATGGTTAATGCCGAATGCCAAGAGCTTACGGCACATCTCAGCGATCAGGCGTTTTCCAATATCGCGGACAGCGGAGTCGTCGTTCTTAACAGGTTCCAAAGCCTCCATCCACTCAGGTGGCACACGGGTCTTGGTCCAATTGGATCGACGAATGAATGAGGCGTAGGTCTGAATGGGCATAATGCCGGGGATGATTGGCACGTTGATGCCCTTGGCCCGGCACTTCTTAACCCATTCGATGAAGTTTTCAGCGTCGTAGAACATCTGGGTAACCACGAAGGAGCTGCCTGCATCCACCTTCTCCTTCAAGTGATCGATCAACAGGTCCACGTCCGGGTTGTCATCAGCCCCTTCCGGGTAGCCGCCCACGCCAATGTCAAAATGGTTGCCGTACTTCTCCCGGATGTACTTGACGAGGTCCTTCGCATAACGGAAACCGTTCTCATCAGCCTCCCATGCTTCCTTATCACGGGGCGGATCACCACGAAGAGCCAGGATATTGGTGCATCCAGCCCTGTAAGCGGTCTGGAGAGCGTGGTCAACCTTTTCCAGAGGCATATCCGTACAGGTCAGGTGCATACATGTCTCCAATCCGTAGACAGACTGGGCCACGCCGACCATTTCGAGGGTCAGATCGGAGTGGCGACCACCTGCACCCCATGTGATGTCGATGAAGGAAGGGCCCAATCCGTGCATGCGATCCATGCGGTCGTAAAGGTTCTGTACACCCTGAGCCGTCTTTGGAGGAAAGAACTCGAAGGAGATCCCCGGCTGCCCCGAGGCCTCCTTTTGCGCAAGCTTCTCACGAATATGCATGATGTCGCATTAACCTACCGCCACCGGCCATTCCATTAGCATCATGGTCCGATTAGGAACCAGCAATGAAGGGCAAGGGATGCTTCCCCTGGGCCTGAGGGGAGGGAAGTCATACCGGAAACTCAATGGGACAATTTTGTCTGGGGCTGCCACAAGGCTATCTTGCAGAGGGGTCTTTCAATCACCAGGATCCTTGACCGACTTGCTATGACGCCCACAGCTGAGCTGAAGGAAATGAACAGGGTAGCACCCAGACGGATAGTAGTAAAAAAAGATGGGTCAATGAGGCTCCGGGAGTTGAAGGAAGAAGGATAAACTATTTTGGATTTGGCGGGGACCGGCCGAAGGTCGGAGGCACGTGTTCTGTCCACAAAGGGCGCATTTTATTATGCAGTGTTGGTTTTTTTAGGTATTTTGGCGCAATTCATTTACATTTATACGTTCTATTTCTCAATTGATGCCCAAGAGAGACCGTCAATATGGGATATAGTACTATGGCTGCCCCTCCTGCCCCTCCTTGAGAAAAAAAGGGTCCCGGGGCAAATTTTCCCATTGCGGCCGCTTATCGACAACTTTTTATTTCTCCAATTCCTCATTTCCTCTTCCCCAACTTGAGCTATACACCCTCTCAATTCTGCCTCTGTTTTTCTAGATTCAGATAGGCAAGTCAAGCGTTACAAAATGTCGGCCGCCACCATTCCCCCGCCTTCTGCCGACCAGGACTACAAGTCCACTCTTTTGCCCTTGCTGATCTCCAATAACGTCCTTTCCTTTGGCACCTACGTCCTGAAGTCTGGTCGCGAATCTCCTTACTTCTTCACATCTTCCCTCCTGCACACTGCGCCCTTGCTGCGCGCTACCTCTGCGGCCTATGCTAGCGTCCTGTCGGCCGAGCCCTTCGTGACCACCGACGCCAATGGCACCACCAAGCCCAACTTTGACATTATTTTCGGTCCCGCCTACAAGGGGATTCCCATTTGCGCAGCTGTCACAAATGAGCTCGCTGTCCGGGACTCGCTCTCCGGTTCGACCAAGGGTACCTGGGACAACGTGAGCTACTCTTTCAACCGCAAGGAGGCCAAGGCTCACGGTGAGGGTGGTAACATCGTTGGAGCTCCGCTGAAAGGCAAGCGGGTTGTCATCGTTGACGATGTCATCACTGCCGGCACTGCCTTGCGCGAGGCGGTCGGCATCATCGAGAAGGAGGGTGGTATTGTGGCTGGTGTGGTGGTCTTGCTGGACCGCGAGGAGCGTGTGAGCGACTCCGAGCCCAAGAGCGCTATCGGCTGTGCTCAGAGAGACCTCGGCGGTAACATTCCCATCCGCGCCGTTATTGGTCTGCACGACTTGATTGAGAAGCTGGGTGACTCGATCGGCGATGGCGAAATTCAGCGGCTGAAGGATTACCGCTCCCGCTACGGCGCGGAGTAGAAATGGTCCGCTATAGCCTCATTGAGGTACGATGTATGAAGGAAAAAGAATAAAAGGGAGTCATGATACCTATTTCGGCGTTACTCCAGTCCGTCTACCAACTTCGAACAGAATATTTTTGGACTATTTATGAGCCCCAATATACTTTTGTTAAGATCTAGTTTCCTGTTTAGATAGTTAGGTAGCCCGGGTCTACCTAACTATCTAATGCAATGATGAGCTCACATCCCACGATAAACAGCTGAACCCGGGGATCAACTCTACTACACTACTGAAAGACACTTTTGAATTCATAATTCATTCTCATTGAAATTCGTAGACCACTAAAAGCATATCCGAAAATAGGTAGGCCCCGAAATACGCAGAGCAAACATTCAAAAGGGGAATATGGCTTTCTGAAACAAATTGAAAGCTTCAATTAACACCACCAAATCACTTTACCACTCAAGAGGCTCGTTCTTCACATCGCCGCGGTTGGTCTTGGGCACAGGGGCGGCCTCGATCCTGGTCGCACCACGGTTGCCACGGCGGAGGTAGCCACTGCCGTCCAACCAAGGGGTCTCGAGGCTGCGCTTGGTCTCGAAGGTGCGAATCTTGTCCTCCATCTGGAGAGTCAAGCCGATATCATCCAGACCGTTGATGAGGCAGTGCTTGCGGAAGCTATCGACTTCGAAGGAAACGATCTTGTTGCCCTGGGAGTCCTTGATCTCCTGGTTAACAAGGTCAACCTCGACCTCGCGGCCGGCGCGGGCCTCATCGGCAATCTTGGTCAGAGCGGCCTCGTCGGAAATAGGAACGGGAAGCATGCCGTTCTTGAAGGTGTTGTTGAAGAAGATATCGGCGAATGAGGGAGCGATAATGCACTTGATACCGAAGTCAAGAAGGGCCCAAGGGGCGTGCTCACGCGAGCTACCGCAGCCGAAGTTGGGGCCAGTAACCACCAGGATCTTGGCGTTACGGTAGATACCCTGGTTCAGGACGAAGTCAGGGTTCTCCTTGCCGGTGGCAGGGTCGTAGCGGAGCTCGTAGAAAGCCGCGGTACCAAGACCGGTACGCTTAATGGTCTTCAGGAACTGCTTGGGGATGATGGCGTCGGTGTCGACGTTGGAACGGTCCAAAGGAGCGGCAATGCCCTTCAGGGTAGTGAACTTAGGGAGACCAGTGCTGCTGCCACCGGCAGAGGTGTTGGCGTGGGGCTCATTATCAGCGGGCAGGTCCAGGACACGGTCAAGCTCATCCTCGGTCTCTGGGGACTCGGCTTGAGGCTGAACATCGATCGCAGGCTGAACCTTGGCAGTGACAGGGCTGGCAACCACATGTTCACGGACGTCGGCAAGCTTGCCAACAATGGCGGCGGTGGCAGCCATGGCGGGAGACATGAGGTGAGTGCGGCCCTGGGCACCCTGGCGACCCTCAAAGTTGCGGTTGGAGGTACTGGCGCAACGCTCCTTGGGGGAGAGAATATCGGGGTTCATACCCAGACACATGGAGCAACCGGCCTCACGCCACTCAAAGCCAGCGTCGATGAAGATCTTGTCCAGACCCTCGGCCTCAGCCTGCTCCTTAACCAGACCCGAACCAGGAACAATCATGGCGCGCAGAATATTCTTAGCAACCTTCTTGCCGTTGACGACCTTGGCAGCGGCCCGAAGATCCTCGATACGGGCGTTTGTGCAAGATCCGATGAAGACCTTGTCCACGGGGATCTCTTTCATGGGGGTACCGGAAGTGAGGCCCATGTACTCCAAAGCCCGCTTGCAGGCGAGCTTGCGGGTCTCGTCCGCAAAGTCATCGGGGCTGGGAACAACGCCGGTGATAGGGACGACATCCTGAGGCGAAGTACCCCAAGAGATGGTGGGAATGATATCCTTGCCGTCAATGAAAACTTCGGAGTCGAACTTGGCGCCAGGGTCAGTCTTCAAAGTAGACCAGTAGTTGACGGCCTTGTTCCACTCGGCGCTGCCGTACTTGGGAGCCAGAGGACGTCCCTTGAGGTACTCGAAAGTGACCTCGTCGGGCGCAATCATACCAGCACGGGCACCACCCTCGATGGACATGTTACACATGGACATACGAGCTTCCATGCTGAGACCGCGGATGACGGATCCACAGAACTCAATGACAGCGCCGGTACCACCAGCGGTTCCAATAACACCAATGATGTGGAGAACGACGTCCTTGCTGGTAACACCGGGGGAAGCTCGCCATCGACCTGGATGCGCATGTTCTTGCTTCGGCGGGTAAGGAGAGTCTGGGTAGCGAGGACATGCTCGACTTCACTGGTACCGATACCGAAGGCCAGGGCTCCGAAAGCGCCGTGGGTGGAGGTATGACTGTCACCGCAGACCACGGTTGTTCCGGGCAAAGTGAAACCCTGCTCCGGGCCGATAATGTGCACAATACCCTGGCGCTTGTCGCCCATGCCGAAGTAGGTGAGGCCGAACTTCTTGACATTCTCCTCGAGGGTGGTACATTGAAGACGCGAATCATTCTCCTTGATGAAATCCGCGGCGTTCTTGAAGTTCTTGCGGGAGGAGGTGGGGATGTTCTATAGATAAGGATGGTTAGCAGCTGACTCCTCAATGGTTTTCAAGGCGTTCGACATACGTGGTCAACGGTGACCAGAGTGCAGTCCGGCCGGCGGACCTTGCGACTGGCATTCTGAAGACCCTCGAAAGCTTGAGGAGATGTCACCTCGTGGACGAGATGCCGGTCTGTTTCTTTGGTGTTAGAGAATCATGTAAAGCAGCAATGCACAGCACAATCATACCGATATAGAGCAGGCAGGTGCCATCTTCCTGCTCGTTGACAATGTGGTCGGCGAAAACCTTGTCATACAAGGTCCTCGGTCCTGTCTCTGCGGAAGGCATATTGGACTAGTAACGTAGAATGAAGTGTAGCCTGGGAGGAGTCAGGGATAGCAGGTTCAGCTTATATTTTATTACAGCGCGCGATGTCGCTGGGGAGCTGCTCGAGGGGCAACGCCGACTTCGGTGGTCAGCAACCAATACTTAAGCGATTATTGGTTGAAGTGGCAAACCTCGGTGGGGCCGATATCGGAAAAAATGTGACGGGTAGTGGCGCTTGCTGGCGGTGATCCATTTGTACTACAATTTCTATACGGGTGCCAGTATATACGCAGTAGAATATAGTATTTGTGTCTCTATTCTTATAGCTACGTACCATCGGATATGAGTTGTGTTGACTCTCTATACTGAATTGCATTGTTGTGCAACTGCAAATATACATGACGTAGAACAACCGACTCCGCGGTCAATGAAAAATGCACTAATCGCTATCTATTGATTGGCTTCAGCCGCCGAGAACAAGCATTATGGCCGCGCACCGAGGCCCACCACGATTCTTTTCCCGGACGCTGATCCACTCCGCAATACCTCCAATGCTGCATTGATACCCTCCAAACCCCCTTCGGCTTGGATAATTTCTGGTAGGGTCAAGGTATTTGACTGAAGCAGGTCCTCCAACCAGGTTACCATAGCCTCACCAACAGCAGGCGCAGTGTGGAACAGCTTTATCGGTACAGTGTGATACTGGATACCTGGAACTTGCTCCTTGGGCAGCCCTGTGAGCCCTAGAAGATGAGAATGCCCAGAAGGATCGAGGGTCTTCTGAAGAAGCGTAGCTGTATCTTTGCCGACAATATCCACTGCATAGCGCAGTTTCCCACCGGTAACACCGCGGATGATCTCTACTGCTCGATCGGTGTCGTATCGATCAACGAGCAGGTCGGCCCCCGATTGCAGAAGCTTAGCTCCGTGTCGAGCGATGTCCGCCACGCAGATTACTCGTAGACCGGCAAGTTTAGCCAGCTGTAGAGCAACAATACCAGTGGTTGTTGAGGCTTTACAGCGGTCAGTAAAGTCGATATACCGTATAGAGTCTTTAATTATCTTACCTCCCCAGATCGCAATCCATTCATTTGGCTGCGGCCGTTGTGACTCCGAAGAGGCAGCGAAGCATTCATCGTGAATGTCACTTGGAATATCACTCTTGTCAAGTTGATTGATAATGTGGACCAGGTTGGGACCGGGAGATCGCTTCAAAGTGGAGAAGTCCATCCCAAATGAAACACCCAAGGCCAGTACAGCAGCGACGAAGGCCACTCCGACAGAGGCGGATGCATGAAGAGATGTTGAGGAAGGGATTCGGGCAGCGTTATATTCAGTGGCAATCGCATATTCTTGGAATGCCGCTTTTCTGATGTCGCGGTAATCTGTTGATGGTACCAGGACGATGTCGCCGACACGAAGACGTGACGAGTCGTTGGGGACTTGCAGAACCACTCCTGCTAAATCCCGACCGTTAATCCATGGTAAACTGGGAATTCCAAAGTTGAAAGCTCTGAAAAGCAATAATGTTAATTTCTCGACTACACGAGTGCGAGTTGGGGCCAAACATACGGTCCTTTCCAGTCGACCGGATTGAGACCGATTGCCAGCACCTGCCAATGGCCGTCAGTATCTGAGATATGTATGTAAATTGCCAGAGGATATTTACCTTTACAAGTATTTCTCCAGGATGTATAATCGAAGGAACAGTGTGATCATCGACCAGAGTATATTGCTCACGGGCCCCCTTGAGAAGAAGCACCCTCTGCCTTGTCTGTAAGGCCTCGGAGACTGGGGTGCGAGGCGTTTCCTTTATTTCATGAGAAACATTAGAGGGCGGCTCTGAAAAGAAACGATGCGAATTCGTCGGCGTGTTGTGCAGCTCCTGGAGCTGAAGACAGGTGGTGGTTGACATGATGCTAGGGGCTACTAATGCCATGCTTAGATCTAACAAAATTTAGGAGAGGCCCAGTCTTTATTGGTATCAGATTTGGGTTTACCAGCCTTAGGTGTTTTTTCGGACGAGAAACAATAGGGCAATGAACGCTCGTTACTTTAGGGAGCGGGGGCCTTTGATATCAATCCTGGAATCCTGGGGCCAAAAACTACGGTTGAGGTGCCTCCACCGAACGCTTGCCCTGAGAATTGCCTAATGACAAAGTCCAAAATGAAGGCATAGCGTCACAAACTTGCGCCATAGAGCCTATTCCGTGGGCTTACGATCGCCTTATCATTGCTCATGGCGGGGCTTGAATGGCGTGATGGTAAGTGCTCGTTGGCAGCCCGGGGGAGGGGAAGATCGAATCTACATCATTTGTTTGAGGATCTCCCGTCGTTGGTTTCAAGAGTTACTACGAGATCGAAGTCTTCGCAAATGAGCGGACTTAGGGCTTTACAGTACAAAATTGTAAATACTGAAAACATTGAATATGAAGTCAAACTTGGGCACTCCAGTAAATGCTTACATATGTAATGCCAGTGGAGTGAACCATTCGACAAATGGTGGTGAAATCCGAAGGTGATTTTTCGACTCGATCTGATGTGATCCGAGACTGCGATGACGAGACCACGGAACTGTTTCGGATCCAACAACCACTTTGTCTTGAACATGAACCCGAAAACTAATTAGAAGCCTGTGCTAAATACTTCTACATGTTGGACCGGGCCTCGGATATTAGGGAGGATGTTTTTGTTCCTAATTTGCAAAAGTTGTTGTCTATTACTCTCAACGTTGCGACATCTCATGTCTCCGGTATTGTTCTCGTCAACCGCAGATGCTTGAACCGGAACATTCCTCTAGCATTCCTCGAACCCGGCACTAAGTGACACAACATAAGAGACTTAACTCCAACGATCCAGTCGGGCTAATCCGCAGAAGCCGACATCGTGGCGCATGGGCATGAGCATGCACCTCGGCCGTTGAGATTACCCAGAAAATCTACAGCAACTGCAAGCCTTTCCTGGAAAGGTAGTTAACTAATGCACGCAAGACTAACGCCGGCTTACAAGGGTGTCGATTCTAGGCTTGATTCTAGTACTTCTCAACATGATGTGTGTCGCTTATCTGGAGTTTGTGCAAGCACGTAATATTCTCCAAAAACGACAACATTTGCTTTCTATGTCTCCAAAAGGCAGGATAATTAACAGAGGCCCAAGTGACATGCAGGAACGGGAAGGATTCGATGTTGCCATAGCGCGGCATGGCTATGTTTCAGATGGTGGACTTGTCGTAGTTAGATACAGATCTGCCATCCATGGGCAGAATTGGATCCAATAACGTGCCTCCCGAGGCACTGAACTCTAGCAGAAGCTTTTCGGACATTTCGTGCTTACAAATGGCTTTTGCTGACCATGCCAAGCTTCGAAAAGGGCACTTTGGCTAAAGACATGGAGGTCAATAGTGGCTCCGTTGATGGCCAAATTGTTGGGTAACATCCAGAGGTAAGAGCAATTCCCTATCCATTGTCTATTTTATGACTTGGTGTGAAGTAACAATTATATTGCTCTACCTTTTACAATGCACTCATCCGCGGGCTCTCCAACCTTCTCGCTCCTGGCATCTGGGGCGCAATGAACTAACTAGGCGGAGAAGGCGAGGAGAAGCCCTATCTTGCCAACGCAGCAAGTTTCCTCGCGTTCGGACTCATGGTTGTATCGTGCTTCCTTTCACATAATTGGGATCAATTCCCATTGTGGGACCGTGTAGCTTGTCTTCATTGCACTCCAGGCTTTGGGTCCCTTGGCCGGTTTATTTTTGAACAGCCCATCTCCGACCCAGCGAAAATCGCATCCCCGTCCAGCTTTAGGTCACGACCTCTCTTTAGTGGTCTCAGCAGTGTGTCAATTGTGGCTTCATGGGAAACATTTACCTCGATTTTGGCTGGGCTAGTGCCGTTCTTTCCGGATAGCTCATCGTTCGACAAGTTTGGTATAAGGAAGTTGACAGGGAGACTTTTGCCTTGCGCAACACGTCTGGTAAATGAGTAATTGACGGCACTCATAGGTAGACGACTTGGAAAAAATTTCATAGCTGTGAGCGGTCTTTAGCGGGCTAGCTTTTGCCAAACGTATCCTCATTTGACCTCGCCCAAGGAGGGCATAAGTACATAGAATTAGGAACACTCATAGTACCAACGGCCGCTAGCTATACCATGGGCTGAAAAGCTCGATGCCACGATTATCCTGGTTAAACACCAGTAAGGCGAGGCGGTGGCGCACAAACAGACCAAACATTCCACAGAATGTCTGAACAATGACCATATGCCATGCAAGCCGGTCTTCTCTCATCGGTCCCATCCACACGAGCCAAAGATTCAAAATGGTCAGGTTTGAAGATTCGACAATATGGCCATCCTCGTTCTTTTTCACTCGTACCAGACGCAATGTGTGCAGAAGGTCTAACGCAGTGGCAATCAATGGCGATGGAGGAATGGTCCATTCCGTGACAGAGGCATCGAGGAGGCCCGTAGAAGCATTGAACTTTGGCAGCCGGTGCCGCGGGCAGGGAATGAGGTGAAACAACTGGGGAGTCGAGTAGAGGAAGTTAAAGATCTGCGGGACAAATAAAAGCAAAAGGGTCTTGCTGAAATGCCCCAAGATGCCTACAACCGCAAACACCATGCCCGCAAAGTAACAATAGGTATCACCCACAAACACCTTGGAGGGGTACCAGTTATGGCACAGTAGCGCCGCCGAAACACCAATAAATGGCAGCAGGAAGTAGATGGAGAACAAGTGGGAGTCAGTGGCCGGGTGTGGGTATGGCGTGATAGGTGCGAGGTACATCGCATCATTGAACAACAGCAGAACCGCAATTACCAGCGACTGAGCCACTTCAATGCCATTGATACCTGCCAGCATGTTAATGGCATTCGGACAAAAAATTGCCACGGCTGCCATATACATGTAGTACAACCATCCGAGGTCGATAAAATCACCGAGATACCGTTGCAGCGGGACTGGCACGACAACATGTGTCACGCCAAAGTCGACAAGATAGACAATGAGCATAGGAATGGAGGCAAAGGCAGGGATCAAGACTTTGTGCCTCCAGCGAATATCAAGCAAATCATCTCCAATTCCAAGGATGACGATGGATTGCAAGGACAGAAGACCCGATAGGTATGATGCGAGCTGCCATGCAAGAGAATTAACCCAGTACCAAAACCCAAAGCAGTGGGTAACAAACCTTTCCATGGGGAAACCTATGCAGGTAACGGCCATTCTCAATGTGTTGGTCCTCGATCACCACATCGCGATTACCTCCACCAGACGTGGCCGCGACAATGTCTTTATAGAAGGCAAATGGGATGAAGACAATGAGTGAGATGAGATATACCACTGCACAGACAGCCCCCATTGTTTCCGGACTGGAGTAAGCATTAGTCCTCGACATTCATGTCATTGAAGGCTAATGACGCGTATACTTACATTTCAGGCTTCCTGGGCTTGGCCATATCTTTGCCTTTCAGGCCTGCCTTCATAAATACAGGCCCAAGCCATCGAATCATGCTGTATGTGATTGCAAATGCAATTCCAGCCATAGCCATCGAGGCAATTAGAGGCGCGCCATCGCCTTGGAACGTGTTGACCAGAATGCCGATTCCAGCCCCCACCAGAATCAGAAGACGCCAAGTCTCCGCATGGGAGAGGTCACTTGAAGCGTTCATGGTGAGGAATTGGTTCTGGCACCTGTGGCTAAGAAATCAGCACCAGATAAAAAATAAACCAAGTGATGTGAACAATATCATAAAAGGAGCAAGAGCTTATGCAACCTGGCATTAACGCGAAAACAACCTGATAAGCTTATCAATTCTGCCAGGTAGTGTTACACCGCCCTTCAGGCGGTGTCCCATGATGATGGCCGAGAAAGGAAAGCCGCAGGGACACTAAGACACCTCTGTTTCATGTCACAGCATGCATACGTGTGGGTGAAACGCGTCATTGGCTCAGTGACGAATTACCCTGGCTTTACCTAGTCAAAGTCAAAGATCTGGTCTCAATGGGGACAGTGGAGCATCCCGATGGCTGGCGGGTTTGCCGACTTCGATGCTGGCCACCGGGATCTGGTATCAGTCACCAAGTTCAACTTCTACGGCAATCGCATTGTCACAGCCTCGTCTGACCATCGCATGAAAGTGTGGGACTTGAAAGATAATCAATGGCAGCTGACGGATACCTGGCGAGCCCATGATGCGGAGGTTCGCGATGTAAGATCTGGGGACCTACCGTGAGACTGAATAGAAGCTAAACTGATAATTCAGGCCACTTGGAACGGACCCTTCACGGGCCAGCATATTGGCAGCGTGGGGGAGGACATGAAGTTCAAAATTTGGCAGGAAGATGTAACCCAAGCGCCCAACACGGGCCGTCGGTTCAAAGCCATCTTTAAGATGACAGCGCCTCACAGACACCCGTTTGTGTCATTAGACTTTCGAAATATCGACCTGGAGTCCTGGCTCGCTCTTATCACAAGAGATGGCTACTTGATGGTTATGGAGCCTGTCAGTCCAGACAGTCTAGCGGACTGGCAAACCCTCGATCAGTTCCGCGTATGTCCCGCACCCGAACGCGGCGAGGAGACCAGTTTCAGGGTGCAGTTTCACCATGACCCTACCGATATCACACATACGCTTCTTCCAAACTCGGATCCGAAAAGCCTTTCCCTGGTTGTGGCAGCCATGGATACAGTCAAGGTGTATCGCACCGATGCGAATCGGCGCTTTTACCACGCCATTGAATTGAATGGCCACGGGGGCCTGGTCAGGGATATCTCCTGGGCCAATGGTTCTGTTCGAGGCTACGACCTCATTGCGAGTGGATGTAAAGATGGCTTGGTTCGCATCTTTGAGGTCTACACAATACCCACGAACCAGGGATCTCACAACCCCAACTCTCGAAAGGACGATCGACGCCAACAGCAATCGTCGCCGCGAGTAACATCGCAATCTGGCATTGGTTCTGCTCTCGCAACTCGGGTGCCTACTTCGCCTTCCCACCATCCAGCGAGCGGAGACTCCCAATTTCGGCACTCGTTCAAGCAGGTAGCCTGTATCGACAGTAAGCATCTGGATGTGTGGCAAGTGGAATTCTCTTTTGCAGGTAAGTCGTAGTCCTCTGAGTACAGCTGTATCCTCTAACCCGGCTTACTAGGCGATTCTCTTATCTCCTCTGGTGACGATGGTATTATTCGATTTTGGAAGAAATCGTTGACCGGAGAGTGGCTCGAGTTTGCGGAGACGGACATGGCCTCTCAATAACCTACACCAAGAGCCCTTCCTGTCCTGTTATGTCTCTTGCCCTTAGCAGTTAGTCCAATGATACCCTTTCACTTCATTTCAATTCCGATACTTGGAATTAATATTCTACTATTTGGTATCAGCAGACCTTGGATTAAAGATATGAGGAAAGGCCCAATTGTGCGATGCAGCAGGCGCGACCGCCGGACTCGAGTGTGATTCCGTCAAGGCCCTTCAACCAAGAATCCTGAACACCACTAGACCATTATCTTTCATCATTCTTATCACTGTGAATAGCATACATGGCCGCGAGTCCGACACTGGGGACTGGGCTGTTCATCGGCGCCGGCCAGGCCCTGGCTATCGGCGGCCCGGCCTCACTGCTCATTTCATACATATTCCTATCGCTCTTGACCTACTTCATGGCCACGACTGCCGCTGAAGTCGCCACTCATACGCCCTCACGACATGGCACCATGGTCAAAAACGCCTTCCGATACATGACGCCGAGCATGGGGGTCGCCGCGGGATTTCTTCGATGGTATACGTTGGCCGTGCTTGTTCCCTACGAGACCACAACTGCCATGGTGAATGTTGGGTTATGGAATCCTGGCGCTCCAGTTGCCGCCCGACTGTCTGTCATCACGACCATAGTCGTTGGCTTCAACTATCTCCCCGAAGAATTCTTCAGGCGCTCCGAGCAGCTGTTCACCAAAATCAAGATCGGAACAGTGATCTGTCTTCTCGTGCTGTCTCTGTCCATCGGCCTCGGAGGCGCTACTGGACATGATAAGTGGGGGTTTCAGTACTGGAAGAAACCTGGTGCGATGCATGAGTACTTGGCTAAAGGCGCAAAGGGTAGATTCCTGGGCTTGTTGCAGTGTCTTCTCACCAGTTCCATCGCCTTCACCCTCGTTCCCGAAATGATCGTCCATCGTGCTGAGTCTTCCCAGGGACCAAGCGAGTCTGAAATCACTGAAGACTTGGACCCGGCTATTCGATCTGGTCTGTCACGAGAGGTCATCACTGGCGTTGTCACTACGGCTTTCCCGTATATCCTGAGTTCGTTGGCCATGGGCGTGATGGCCCCATACAATGATCCTCTGCTGACGAACAACGGAGCGGGAAGCGGTTTGTCTCCGTTCGTGATTGGGCTTAATACCGCAAGAGTTCGCATAGTCCCGGTCATGGCAACCTTGGCGATCCTGCTGTCTTCGGTCGCGTCCGGTCGATCATTTCTTTTCCTCGCTTCACATACGCTGGCCGCTATGTCTGAGCTTGGTCACGGGCCGAAAATCTTCCAAAGCCGCAACCGCTATGGCGTGCGGTTCATGGCTGTTACGGTTTCTGCCCTGCCTGCCCTGCTCGCGTACATGTCCGTTGCTATTTCCAGCACAGTGGTGTCGAACTACTTTCTTCTCTTCATCACCAGCTCCGGCTTCGTGTCATGGTTCATTTCAGGCGCGGTCTACCACCAGTATAGGAGACAGGTACGCTCACAAGAGATTCCCAATGGATATCGAGTTCGCATCCAACAATTCGGCATGTACTTTGGGTCTGCTATCAGTGCTCTTCTGCTCCTTGCCAATAGTATGCACGGAGCACACCCAGGTCCTCTAGTTGGAACCAAGGGTTGCAGGCTCTTCGCTGCTTTTATCACACTTCCTGTGTTCACCTCGGTATACCTTTCCCATCGCTTTCGTGATCTGCTTCTGTTTCGCTCACGGGAGGGGGACAAGGGCGCTGGCAACAGTGACTCCGATCATTTCACGGCTCGGTATCCGTGCGAGGAGAATAGGCCAGAAGACAATTCATCGGCACTCGAGTTGGATCAAATCTGGTCATCGGCTACGGAGGCCTGAATTCGTTCGAGTCTAGGCAGCGGGTGAAGTGGGCAGATTGTATAAAAGAGGCCGGGTTGAAGCGGTAGACATGATGTGGTTCGTGTATCCATAGAGTTCTTCCTGTGGCTTGTATTCTTATTGTTCCTACTTATACAACTTTCCATTGTCGCCGCACTGTGTCTTTCTCACCCATTTGGAAACTCCTAGTAGCCTACATCTAGCTTACCCTACGATGATTCTCCTCCACTAAATATCCTACCATGCTGCCACCTTCCAATATCCTTCTAGTCGTCATGGATGCTTTGTGAATATTCATCTACACCTTTTTGTTTAGTATCGGCGCTCGTGTGACTCTGTGTTTCACTAAGGCTATGACCCCCACACTGTCCACGACCCAACGTGTCACAACCAGATCAGAAATGTCGGACCACGCTGAAACACATGATCGCCAGTCATACACAAGCTGTTTCCCCACGAAGCTAAGTTACTCTCCTAATGAAGGCAAAGCTGTTCCCCATGAAGTGAAAAGTAAGCGATGTGCTGTTTGCGGGCCGTGGGTGGGCCATACTTCATACAGTACAGTATCATTACTCTGTGTACGCCCAATGATCGACTAACGGTTTGATTTGGTTTGATTAGTGTTCCTTGCGCACCAGCATCTTTTATAGTGGCAAAAAAAGGGCCAAATCACAAGGTCGGAATAATAATATCACCTGCTGAGCATTTCCCCCTTTACCGCAGACTTTCTTGGGCCTTCTTTTCCACGCTCTCCCAAGCTCGTGAGTTCCCACTTCGGGTGCTATGTTGTACACTATGGCTCTTCAAGTCTCTTTCTAACCTACAACTGGGCCAGAATGACTTTTGGTCCCCCTCCCCTCGCAACATCTGCGCCACGCTCCCCTACCCTGCCCCATCTACACTCCCTTCGGCTGATCTCCCTTCTTTCCATGGACCATGTTCCACTCTATACTATTTGCTTTCACTCCATCTTGCACTTGCCCTCCCTTTGGCCCTCATGATCAGAATTTTCCCCTTTCATGGAATCTTCCACAGACATATCCTACCCGTGTTTTACCCTCTCTCCTCCTTACATGGCTTTGTTCCCCTCGAGAAATTCACCTCGTGGAATGCTTGAAGCTATTCTTTGTTCTTTCAAGGCCTCTACTTACAGA
Source organism: Penicillium sp. DT28 (assembly GCA_036712075.1). Classification (NCBI taxonomy): domain Eukaryota; kingdom Fungi; phylum Ascomycota; class Eurotiomycetes; order Eurotiales; family Aspergillaceae; genus Penicillium; species Penicillium sp. DT28. The sequence continues at coordinate 1,101,783 of JAZHLO010000002.1, forward strand.
ACAGCCTCCTTGAAGACCCGGGATGATTGACCATATCGACCTCCCTACATCCATGGATCCTGACATTGCTTGTCCTTTATCGGGTCACAGTGGTACCTATGTATGCCAGAGGGTCAGCCAGTCACACTGCCTGGGGTGCATGGAAACCCGGACATGCTTCGGAACTTGCTTGTCGAACCCGATATGAAATGACCAGGATGAAGATGACCAGCTATATCTATACTAACGATATTCTAGATGCTAACATACTAACATAGGGATTTCCTATCGTCTTACCTTTTTACCTCTTTACCCTCTTTGCCCTCCATTCTCCTTCTCCCGTGACTCCCCACCGGATGAGGTCTTCCCGACGCTAGTCCCTTTATGGGACTAGTGGTTACTTACCATTACTGTATGCAATACAGTCAGGTGACCCGGCAATGTCCGATTTTTTCGTTTTCGGGTTCGAGTCTCTCTGCCCCCGTCGCAGGTCACAGTTTCGCGCACTTTGGCTCACGCTAGTCCCCTTTCGCTACTCCTGGTTCGGGGCCCATTCGCTGCCTTAGGCTATTCTCTCCTTCAACTCGAATCACCCTCTTTTTCCTCTCCTTTTCTCTTCTGCGCGTTTCGTATCTTCCTCGGATCCCCTCCATTTCATATGTTTCCGTCTCCTCCGCTCTCTCTAACGTCTTGATTCTTCGTCCTCTCCTCATTCCTCCCTCTACGCGATCCCGTCGCTCACCCTTTTCGCCCTCGACTCACCCTCCTCCAGCAACGACCGTCAGTTTCTCACGCAATCGCGCCAGTCCCTCTCCCTGATCTCGAATCGCCTCGATTCCTACTATCTCCTACACGCTTTCTCGGGTCCATTTCTCCCACCCTCCTCCTTCCACCCTTCTGGACACGGGGCAGGCGCATTCGGCCAGGATTTTCCACGCTCGCCCACCCGCCCTCAACCATCTAGTAACCATCGGGATCGATTCAGTTCTTTACTAGAAGGGGTTATCTGACGGTGACTGGCATACTGGGTTTTCCACTGGGGCGATATTCATCGACTTCCCCTCGCTGAGTGGTCTCCCGTCCAAACGCGTCCGGCCATTGACAAGGAGGGACTTGCAGCGAATTACCTGCGAAAGCGGTCGTTGACATGCCCTGTGAATGGTGACTGCTCGGCCACGCCATCCCCTCATCTTTATACCCACCATACACCATTTTGCCGTTACCTGAGAGGGGGTAATCTGTCGGACTATGACAGATACCTCCTCCCGCGCCATCACGCACGCCACAACGGATCCATACCCGGTCCCCGCTCCTCCGGGCTCACCTCTTGCCAACGGTGCCATTTCAGACTCAGTCGCCCCCGACGAAGAAGAGCCGTACACCATCAAGTGCATTTGTCAGTTTGACGAAGATGATGGTAGCACGGTATTCTGCGAAGGGTGTGAGACGTGGCAACACATCATCTGTTACTACCCAGACAAGCGGGTACCGGATGTGCATAACTGCGTTGACTGTGAGCCTAGGCCGTTGGACCTCCGCCGCGCTGTCGAGCGCCAGCGGCACAAGAGGGTCAAAGAGCAGAGCGAGGACGGGGACCGGAGAAAGCGATCGAGTGCGAAGGCTCCAAAGAAGAAGGGCAAAGAGGGCGATGTGAATGGTTTTGGTCATCAGCGAAACGAGTCAGGGGCGCGGGATCAGCCCCCGACCAAGAGGGCCAAAACTTCCCATCGCTCATCCGCGTCTATCAGTGCCCTCACGGGTACTCCGGCTCTCCCCTCGGAGACCCGGAAACGGCGTTCATCTACCTCCCTGGCTCCGAGCCCCACGAAACCTTCCGGCCCTTCCATCCCGCTGTATTCCAACGAATTCCTTCACCTTTATGACCGAGATGATGAACATGTGGACATGGACAGTAATCTGTTTGTTAATGTGAGTCTAGTGGGCGATACCGCTTCGTGGGTCAAGGATCCCGAGGCTTTGGCGCGCGTGACCAATGGGCGTCGTGCCGAGACTACGTTCAACTGGTCTGGTGCAGCCTTGGATCGGTCGCGATGGCCAGCCTTGACCACCGATGTTATCACAGATTCTAGCCTCGAAATCGGCGGGATGCACCCGACTTGGAAGATCGTCAAGACCCAGGAGGCTGTACAGAAAGATCAAATCGTCGGGGAGATCACGGGCAAGGTCGGCATTTTCGACGACTACTGCCTGGATCCCAACAATCGTTGGCCGGAGTTGCGACATCCGGAACCCTTCGTGTTCTTCAGTTCTCATCTTCCCCTTTACATTGACAGTCGTCACGAAGGGAGCGTTCTCCGCTACACCCGTCGGTCTTGCCGTCCCAACGTCACCATGAAAATCTTCATCACGAACGACGTCGAGTACCACTTTTGTTTCGTTGCCAAAGAGGACATTCCAGCAAACTCCGAGATTACAATAATGTGGTATCTGGATGCTCAATTATCCGAGTCGCCGAATGGTTTGGTGAAGCAGGAATCCGGTGACAGTACAACGGAGGCTGCCGCAATTCGCATTAGCAACGCACTCGCCAACTTCGGTGGCTGTGCGTGTGAAGTGCCCCAGACTTGTCTGCTTGCGAATTTGGATCGCCGACGGCATCCCAAACTACTTGAGTCTAGTGTCAAGCAGGCAAACGGCAAGCGAAAGAAAGTCAAGACCAAGTCAACCGCATCGCCTTTAGACACAAGTCGCGCATCCGTCAGCCGCGCCGGAAGTGAAACGACGAAGCACCCGGAAGATGACGATGCCGCTGCGGACTCACGATCCACGTCAGGTTCTGCGCGTGGACAGCCTCGTAGCCGTGACATGAGCCCTGTGATCCCAGAGTTGTCTAGTCGTGAAAAACGCAAGATTGCAGATGCTGAAAAGCATTTTCAGCAACTGGAACAGCAAGAACATCGCCCAACGACGCAAAGGAAAAAGAAACGTGTCAGCGGCCCGTCAACTCAATCCACTCAAACAGGATACTCACAGTCTCGGCCACGGTCAGCAAAGTCACTCCGGGTTGATACTGCTGGCCACTCTCGCTCCCCCACAACAGGCTTATCACCTGGGTCACGTCGCCATGGATCGTCACGAAAGTCTTCCGGGTCTAATACTCCTTTCATCCCCTCTCCTCTCACCCGCCCTGTATACGTGGACGCCGCGGTCCAAGCTGATCTCAGTGATCCTGATGAGCCGACAGCCCCCGTTCCATCACCGCGCGCCCGCTCTACTTTTGTTCCGATGACCATACGGCTTCTGAAGCGGTTCAGCATGGAGCGGATAAGGTCCGAAGAAAACGCGCGACAGCAATTATCTTCTGCTGGTTCTGATAGTGTGGCTCCGGCAGCATCCTCGTCTCCTGCCACTGTCCGATCTCCGATTGTCGGTCATGGCAAGTCTGAATTTGCAATGGCCGATTCGGACAAATTGCAGAAGCCATCGACGCCGGTCGGTCCAGGCGATGTAGAGATGCAGGATGCCTCCACCAATGCCGAATCAGATTTCCCCAGCAAACCGCCAATTTCTCCTCCGTGGCCATCAACTGCCGCTCACAACACCCGGCTTCCAGGATCTATCACACCAGCTGACCGCGGCAATCTCCATGTCACTATGCCTCCTCCATCCAATATCCCTTCGTTCCCTCCTCCCGCAGTCAGCCCTGGATCTGCGTCCAACGCAAGTCTTGTGTCTCCCACCACATCGGATACGTCTCCTCTTGCCACCGTGCCCCTGCCTGGCTCAGCTGCACCAACACCTACCCCTGTCAAGAAGAAGCTCAGCCTCGGTGATTATCTCAATCGAAGGAATACCATGACCACCACGCCGACTTCGGAAAAATCTGGGGTTCAGGCGACAGCAATTCCTGCTCCGCAGAAATCACCTTCCACGCCAGGTTCGGGACCGACAGCCAGTGCAGACGGTGCTCAGACTCCTACCAAGATGTCCCCGGACGCTAAGGCCAAGGCCGAGGAGTCTTTGAGATCTCCCGATGTAGCGATGAAGGACGCCCCGGAATCGACACAACCACACATCCCCTCCATATCTTCGTGACCTGTTTTACTCTCGGGTGGTAGTAATGGCGGTTGATGAAACCTTCGGACTTACGTTTTACGACCTCAAAATCTTTCTTCTCGCGTGCTTGATTCGGCCCCTACTGGAAGGGCTCGGCGTTTGAACTCTAGGATAATTCTCTTGGTTCTGTTTCTTCTCTGTTGGTTTTCTCGAGGCGTACTTGGCGTGTCAAAGGATATGGAAGGTTGGTTATGGAAATACCAGGGACCGGTTTAGGGAACGTTCGACAGGGCTGCCTCAATGCAGTGATTCTCGATCTTCATGATTTGTGACATTATCTACACACCTCTTTCTTCTCTCCTTCGATATGGCTTTACCATTCGATGGTACAGGATAGCTTGTACGAACAATGTGTTGATTTGATTCTTTATTTACCTTGCTGAACTTATGGTAGAATTGGCCCGGCGATTGCCTCATACGTACATAGCGGGACATTTCGAGATTGTGTCTTGGAACCTTTGTTGGTTGAGGATTTCGAGGGACGTTTATAACTTGTTACCTTGAACTCATCACTCCTCTTCCTCCTTTCTCAATCACTGCTCTTCCTCCACCTTCTCACAGAAGAAATCTTCCCTTCAATCTCTTCAACCATCTGCATTCAACTCGCAGTCCACCTGCCCGTCGGTGATTCTCTGTTCCGTCTTCTTTCCTTTTGAACTTCCGGTCTTCGTCGGAGCTCATCTCAGCATGGTTCGGGTCGTCTTCCTGACCCTCGAGTTACATTATATTTTGTGGGATCCCGTCTTTAATAAATTCTTCAGAGCAGTCAGGAGGAAAGTGAGGCAAGCAGGGTACCAGCATGTGAATACACCCGCTGATGCCAAAACTGCTCTTGTCGATAATCCCACGGTGGTCTTGATACCCGACGCAGCGCTCACCCTATCCAAGTATGCTTCAGTCTGGGACGATGTCCTTGAATATGTCCGGAGAGGAGGACGAGCCATCCTCATGGGTCGATTCTCCTGCGATGCCACAGCTGAAAATATCCCACCTTTCTTCGCCAAGGCTGGCTTGCCCTGGGGAGATGGAGGCTTCGATACTTCCATAGTCACTCGAAATACCGCCAACGTACCGCGTTTATCTTTGCCATTTGCACCCGCAAACTGCCTGCAGGATAGCATATTCCTCAAGGGGGTTGATCCCAACCTGGCCTGGTATTCTCCCTCGCCATCTTCGTCCCCTCACCTAGTTGGGACTACTTCTGTTGCAATGGCGCCAGTTGGAGAGGGCCAACTGGGATATCTCGGTGATGTCCTTACCAATGATTTCCCCGTCAAGGTTGAGGCTGTCGAGATTGCTCTCGGGATGACTGGGCTGTGGGACCAGGACATGGATGACTTCCTTTCTTCCATAACGGACACCAAGTGCACTGCGAAGTGAGGTTCAAGATGCTATGATCAGCGCAAGTCTAGTTCTCTGTGGATGTGCTCCCAGGAGCGTCTTTCATGCATGTTTTCGTTTCTCTTCAGAGGTATCTTTCAAAATGTCACCGCCCCACTGACAATATCTAATATCTCCTGGGCCTCTATATACTACTCAATTTTATCTCCTATTCTCACTGCTCCCTCTCCTTTTTTGGTTTTCTGGGTTCTTTTCATATCAGCATTCTCCTGAATCCCTAGAAAAACCATGGCGGCTCAAACCAAGCCCGGCATCTTGCTGCTCTGGGGTGTTTTCCTCCATGGAATAAGTAGCTTCCCGAGGCCCGCGACTACCAGCTGCTGAAAATTGTCGGTGTCTATGCACGTTCGTAGGCAGACGATTTATGCGCAAAGGTCTTCCCGAACTGCTACTATGAGGTATCTGCCTACGACTGCGCATGGATAGGAGGATTTTTCAGCAGCTGGCGGGTGTAGGCCTAAGGAAGCTCCTTATTCCACGAGAGGAGAACACCCCAGAGCAGCAAGAATACTATTCTTGCTTTGCCGCACGAGCACAAATCCAAAACGTATGAAGCCTATAGTTACGCGGGTAAAAGGCTAAAATAAGTTCATGTAGATGCACAGCTTATCTGAACCAACCACATTCTCCCACTCTCCGCCTTCCCCGCAGCATCTTGGGTTCTCGATGAGTCAAAATTAAAGAGGGCTTAGTATTCTATCCTCTTCATTCGGTTTCAACATCTCTGTTGTGATACAGGATATGACGCAGCGCAACTATGAGCGCTTCCGATGAGTCCTTCGCCTTGAACGACATCCAGTCACGGCACCAGGAATTCGAGATCGAGCAACCAACGCTGCCGCCGGCTGATGGAGGAAAAGCCGCCTGGTTGATGCTAGCATCATGTTGTCTCATTCAATTGCCAGTCTGGGGTATGCCACAACTTATCGGCAATTGAAGTATACAAACTGACCCGCAGGCTTCTCCCTCGTGTTTGGTATCTTCCAAGAATACTACACCACCCATAACGTGCTCCAAGGGAACAAAGGCGATCTTGCAACTATTGGAACAACTTCAGGTGTACGCCTTTGAAACCTTTGATACGAATCCAAACTGAGTTGCCAGGGCATTCTCTATCTTATGTCACCGGTGACCTTCACCTTGTTGACCCGATATCCGCATTTACAACCATACTGTGCCCCAACCGGACTGGTTATCACAGTAATCGGATCGATTCTATCTTCCTTCTCGACGCAAGTATGGCATCTCGTCGCCACCCAGGGCGTGATGTGCGCCATCGGCAATGGCCTCCTTTTCAGTCCCAGTTCACTGTATCTTGATCAGTGGTTTGTGCGGAAGAAAGGCCTTGCATTGGGCGTGATGTGGGCTGCGAAAAGCATCACTGGAGTAGCTCTGCCATTTGTAGCAGCTTCTTCTCTCGTTCACTTTGGTTCCAGGACTACCTTGCGTGCTTGGGCTGTCATTACGGTATGATAATCGTACTTTTGATTTAGAGCTTCTGTCGAATACTATACTCACCGTTTTATACAGTTTATCTCAACAATTCTCTCTCTACCATTCCTGAGACCCCGGATTCCAGTCTCGTCATCCTCCTCAGCCCGTCGCTTGGATCTTAGCTTCCTGCGACTGGCTACCTTTTGGATGCTACAGGCCAGTAACATTTTCCAGAGCTTTGGATACTTCCTCCCCTCAACCTACCTCCCCTCTTACGCAACCACGACAGTCGGCTTGCCAGCGACAATGGGCACAATGCTTGTCTCGCTCTTCAACGCAACCTCCGTCTTCGGCGGCATCGCACTGGGAATGCTATGTGATCGTTTCGCAGTCACCAACGTTCTACTTCTTTCTTCAATAGGATCTGCTTTATCAGTTTTTCTCTTCTGGGGCTTGGCCGGCAATGAGACCTCGCATACTGGAATTGCTTTACTTACTCTCTTCTCTATCAGTTATGGCTTCTTTGCAGGCGGGTTCAGCTCTACCTGGTCCGGAATCATCACTCAGATTAAGCATGATTCTTCTCCAGGGATGGAGACTGGTTTAGTGTTTGGTCTGCTTGCTGGTGGTCGAGGTATTGGAAATGTCGTGAGTGGACCACTGAGTACACTGCTACTACGCCAGGGATCGGTGAGTGGCCATGGCTCGGAAGCTGTAACAGGCTATGCTACCCAGTATGGGACTTTGATTATCTTTACGGGAATTACGGCTATTTTCGGTGCATGGAGCTGGATGTGGCGGTATATCAGTTCCGGGATACGTAGTATGTGTTGAGGTTGTTACATGGTTGGGTGAAATCGATCCTTACTAGCTGTCCTTGAAAAAAATCAGTCAATAAAAGCCATTACCAGTCAAATCTAGATCCTCCCAAAGTAAACGAGTCCAAGTTTATACCAACTCCCGAGGTCGTAATGCACCAGTATTTACCAGTCACGTGCATTAGAGCTTAATCACTCGCCGAACTTCTAGGCGCAACTTCTGGAAGACTCCCAATCTCACCGCAGCTTCTCTCAGGACGCTGCATCCTTCGTCCCAATCATGTCTGCGACAGACCCAGCGATCCAGGACCCTCTCCTTTCACTCCGGCGCGCCATCGCCTCCGGCAACCTTCCGACGCCGACGACCTCGTCTGAGCTCACCGACGAAAATGCGACAGAAGACCTAGCTGAGGCGACACATCTCTACTTCGCACAGCCAATTCCACAGACGCTTCCATTAGGAACAACGACGCGATTTGTCTCTGATGCAACGAAAGAGGCTGTCGATCTTCGCAGTATCTTCTTCGCGTGGCAGAAGAAAGATGTCGCCATTCCCGAGTACTTTGCTTCGGCGCAGGAGCTGAACGAAGCCCTCAAGGCAAAGGGACGAGAGGAGCAGGTGCAGAATCTAGTTTTCCTCGAGCGCCTCGATCTCATTACCTGGCTCGAGGGTGCCTCTGATGGAAGTGACCACATCAAGCCTCTCGAGGGTGCTGCCGCTGCCGCCGATGCGGCCGCAGCTGCTGGTGCTGCTCAGGCTGATGCGTCGGCTGGGATTGCTTCAGGTGCGACGGGCGGCATTTCACAGGTGGTCGGTGGCCCAACCGGCGCTGTACCGGGCGGTGCTCCGGGTGGTCGTGCGCAGAAGCCGATTGATCCTCGGCTGCAGGAGATTTACAATGGAGAACGAAAGACCGGAGATCGGAATACGGTGCTGCGAGGAATAAAGCCCACGGTAAGTTGACTTCCCTTGAATGGGGCCTCGACAGTGGAGGCTAATTGCATTCAGGATTTCTCCCACGTCCGCAAGAGCGCCGAGCTATTCCTAGACCGCAACCGCAACCGCGCCCAAGCAGGAGCCAAACCAGGAATCAAGAGTTCATCAATGGTGCCCGCACCCTCAGCAGGACTTCCAATGCCCTCATCCCGCAAGTCCAACTCGCGTCCGGACCCAATTATCCTCCTTTCCCCCTCCGCCTCCTCTCTCATCCGCATGTCGAACATCAAATCCTTCCTCCAAGACGGTGTCTTCGTGCCACCAGACCACCCAACCCTCAGCATGTCCACCGAAGCCAACTTCATGGAACTCAAGCGGCCACTACGCATCAAAGCCGATCCATCCAACCCCAACGCCGCCGCCATCGGCTCCTCAACCGGCGGCCGAGGCCCCAAGCCAACCAAGTTCATCCTCGTCGACGGAACAACCAACTTCAAGCCGGAGTACTGGTCCCGTCTCGTGGCTGTCTTTACGACCGGCCAGACCTGGCAGTTCAAGTCGTACAAATGGTCGTCTCCGCCTGAGCTGTTCAAGCATGCAACAGGTATCTATGTTGGCTGGCGCGGCGAGGAAGTGCCACCCCAGGTAAAAGGATGGGGGCGTGGTGTGGAGAGCTTTGCCGTTGAGCGCTGGGATGAGAAAAATGGTGTTAATGGAGGTGGACGATGGAGGGATCGGGAGATTGTGGAGGGTATTTGGACTGCTATTGAGGAGGGCATGAGGCTGAGAGGTTGGGGATCTAAGTAAATCCTGATTTCTTTCTCTCCCTTTTATACTTCGATTCCCCTTGTTCTCTTGCGGTCCAGTTCTTGAAAATGGAATTTGATGACATACGATATAAGGTGCGGTTTTGGCGTTGTGGATTTATTTCTCTTCATTCCTGCCTTAAGGTGTTAAGTGCCGGAGCATACATTTCTTGTTTCTACCCAGCCTTATCTATAGCATGCTAGAGTAAAAGCAAACGAGCCAATTCTAACTTATGTCCTGAGTCCCGAGGTAGTCTAGGGTTGGCCCTTTACCTATACCAAGTATACACCAAGTCCACTCCACAAGACACCTAAACCCTGGAGACCTTAAGGAAAGCTACAAGTAACAGAGTTGATAGCGTAGTCCATTACAATTCCATGGGAACTGGTATAATATGACATACAAAAACACCAGAACTCACTCGCTGTGCCCAAGGAGAACAATGCATGGAAAGAAACTGGGAAATGCAGAGAGATCCATGCAGTCAAGATGAGTTCAAGAATATAAAGAAAAGAAAGTATGAAAGTGAAATAGCAAAACGAGAAAATGCAATAGAAACGCCGTGTCTGATGCTCAATGAAAACATAATCAAAGCATGCAAGAGTCAACCACCGGTCTTTCTGCAGATTTTTTTTGGATTCTTTTTTTTTCTGTTTTTTCCAATTCCGGCCTTTTCAAAGCCAGCAGAAGGGATATCTTGCATAAGAGGGAAACGTCATCCAAACATGTTACAAGGGCGTTCCCAAAGAAAATTCCGGCCTTCTCTATAACATGAGGCATCGATCGTAACGTCTTCATCTGGAGGAAATAAAGGAACATCTCGTGGCAAGGCAAAAATGAAGCAGGGAGAAAAGGCAGCCAAGAACCAAAGGGCTAGGCTGCATGCCAACTGAAAGCAGAGAAGCGAAATTCGTGGTCGGAAGCGGATCATGAAGTTGGATCTGTGTGGAAGAACTCCCGATTCTTCAGCCTTGTTGCGCGAGATCCCCGTCGCGGGTGTGATTCACGGGTTGCAGTCACACAAGTACGGGAAGTGGATACGACTCGATTGGGTCGGTATCGCATCCGCCAAACTTTGATTCGGACTGCGAAAGAGAAAAAGCGTTGAAGCTTGGCGATTATGCGCGCACAAGGGTCTGGGGGACGTTCGAGTCACGACGAGACGCGTTTGCTGGTGTATAGGCAGCATCGGATGCTTGTCATGTCCGGGCTGAACGGCTCATGCTTCGTTCTGGGCCCCCAGGGGTCGGCGAGTACGAGCGTGCCCCGCCAAAGATATCCACGTCGTGCTCCTGCAGGACCACTGAGTACTTGGGGTCGCGAAGGAATTTCGGAACGGAATCCTTCAAAGGAAATGTCAGTACCAAACACAATATACATGCAGAGGCCAGACTTACACTCGACATCAGCTTGAAAACGGAGGTCTGAGCAAGTTCGAATAGCTGCACGACCTCCTGAAGGCTCTTAAACATAGACTCGTCATCACCGACAGCCTTGGTCATACGGCTGGCCAGGCTGTTGCGCAGAGCGTGGTCAATGTTCAACTCGCAGGGTGATCCAGGGGCCAGGAACGCGTTGTACAAGCCTAGTGATGTGTGTTAGAAACGAAAGCAAAAACAAAACCTCAATTGGAAAGAGAATAAACTCACCATAGGCAGCAGCCAGTGTCTCGCGCACCGAGTCAACCTTGGTGAACGTGCCGGCCTTCTCCGCTTTGTGGTAATTGGCAGTGAACTCTGAGACATCGAGATAGAAGGACAGGTTCTCCTCACACAGGGAGTAGCGCAGGAACTCGCGGAACAGAAGACGGAGGGCCGGGTCGCCCAGGATGTGGGTCAAGCGAGCGTTGTTGGAGTCTCGGGGCATGCCACGGCTGTCGTAGGTAGTGTTGTTGGCATTGGCATCGCGCTTGTCGCGAGCAATCCATCCGCACACACGCTGGCCTCGCTCGGTAATGGTGTAGATGGCGTATTTGGACGGCTGGAAGACGGCATTCGAGTCGGGGAAGGATTTGTCATCCTGGATCATGGTAATCAGGCCGTACTTGAGGAAGAGCTCCGCAATCAAACAAGTCTCGCGGCGTTCAATGGTTGTCGAGCAGTCCATCAACCAATCCACGGCGCCCTTTCCGGTGAAGGTGTTGTTATAGGACTTGCCATCTTGCAGCTTGCGCTCCCGAGCCATCTTCACACCCACAATACCGTTCGAATAATCGCTTAACGAATCCGAGTCCGAGGTGGAGATGCTGCTCTTGATGTTGGGGCCATCCTGACCGGCGAAACGGCGGAAAATAACTTCGATCGTGGCTCGGTCATGCGACAGCTTATCGGTCTCGGTGTCTCGCTCGAGGTTCACCAGTTGCATCGTGTTGCGCGGTGACTCCAGCACATCCATCACGTGACGAGCGGTAATTCCGTTCCGCTGGCAAAAGCGCTGCAGGATGTTGATACCCTTCGGGGTGAGCTGGAAGAGAGCACCCTTGAGAGGGAAAATCGACAAGGCCTTGCCATCAACCGACTCGATGAAACGAGCATCGACAAAGCGCTGACACACGGAGCGGGCCATCTCCTTGGCCATGGAAAAGGTGGTGGTTGTGGTGGTGGTCACAATGCGTGAGGGATCCTTGGGATCCGGCATGCGGTTGGACTGGGAGAACTTGAGAGAGCCCAAGTTGTTGATGGCCTCTTCCGAGGTGAAGGTGTGGTCATATCGCGTGAAGCGAACCCGATGTGAATCCAACTTCAAGCTCACCATTAGGGTGGAAAACAGGTCCATGAAATCCTATATCGCCGTTATTAGTCACTCAATTGCATTCCTTATGGCTTCCCTGCCACTCCACATTTCTCCATAGAACCTACCTTGGTGAAGGGTCGCTCATCTTCCGTCATGCGCAGAAGCCTCGATGACGTTTGGTGCATTTTGGGAGGCACGGCTGGCGCAGAGCCGGACTGGCTCAAGCGGTTTTCTTGGGGAGGAGTCAGAACGCGCTGAAGAGTCAGGCGGCGTTTGTGAACCGGCGGATCCGGGGAATAAGGGCGCCAAGTATCGGACACTTGCTCGGTGTCTTCGTCGGACAATGGTGGGGTCAAGGGGTTGGTGGACTTGGGCTTGCTTAAACTGCTAGAAGATGGGGAGGTTGGCAAAGTTGTAGAGGTGCCAATGGTGGACAGACTGGCCAAGGCGTTGGAGGTCTTCTGAGCCAAGGCAGCAAAGGAGCGGCGATTGCGTCGAGAAATAGAACCGACGACTGACCCAGTGAAGGTAGATTGGGTAGGATGCGGATCAGTCGCAGGGGGAGTTGAAGAAGGACGGGGACGGGGAACAATAGACTCAGATTCAGCAGAAGAAAGGAGTTGAGATTCTTCTCTGTGGTGGTTCACGGAAGATGGGATTGGCATTGAAGGAAAGGGAAGTCACTTGGGTGAACCAGACTTCGGAAAGAGTGAAAAGTGGGTAAGTCAAACAAGACTTTGTACCCACGATTCAAAAAAATAATAATCCAAATTTGGAGTGTGAGTGGAACTCGTATAGAGTTGGTCTCCGTACTTAGTAGTGAGGGAGGAGAAGGGGGAGATGAAAGGAAGGAGGGGGGGGAAAGAGGTTGGAAATTATACACTATAGTTTCCAGGGTTATTTTTTCTTTCTTTTGTTTTCTTTATTTTATTGCTTTTTTTTCTTTCAACCCAAAATATAAGGGCATAAAAAAAGGAATAAAAAGACAAGGGGGGATTTAGAGAGGAAAAGAGTCGGACCTAAAGAACAAAGAAAGGGAGAAGGGGAAAAAAAAAAAAAAAAGAAAAATCGATTGTGATATGCCCCCTCTCGTCTGCCCCCTTGTGAAGAATTAGCCATTCGGCCTGTCAATCCATGACCCACAGCCCACGCGTGAGTCCAGCCGGAAAGAGTTTGGTGCGCTGCACCAAACAACGTGGGCCAAGGGAAGGGATTGCCTCATGGTCTACTCCGTACTCCGTAAAGATCGGTGGGTTCCTTGTTTGGTCCGAATCTGCAACCGCCCGTTACTGTAAGTACTTCTTTTTCTTTTTTTCCCTTGCATGTCACAAGTACGAATACATAGTCCATATATAATTGTCTAGACTTTTTGTCATTCTATCAGAGTCCTCGAGAACTATAGCCATTTACCATCACGATAGCGAGATAGGGTTCTACAATTCCAAATACACAGATCCGCCAAGTCGATGATTTCACCAGGCCATTTGGAACCAACCGTCGCCGACCCATGGAAACGAGACCAAGCAGGTCCACCTATGCGTATATGCGTACTGTATCAGTATTACATCGTATGATCTTCATTTCAGTCCAGTTCTAATTACTGCGTAAACCAAAGTCGGAAATCCCCCCACTCTGTGCACGTGCACAACAATACTCTTCCTCGATCAAGTTTAGTGTTCTCTCGACAAAGGAAGTGGCTTCCTATCACGGAAGCCTCATTGGACTACAAATGGCAACATCTCCACTCTCTCCGGAACTCGTCTCGGCCCCCTGGACCGAACAGGCAACGCTGCCTGTCGATAGTCAAGCTTGCCATGTGCCCACGTGGGCATCCCTCCAAGACTGTCAGGAACCTTATCGGTTGGTGGCAAAATCCTCGATCGTGCTCATTTTGGGTGCTTTATCCACAGTCGGATCTTCGGAGTACGGAGGATTTCGATCTTTATCCTATGCATTTCATGATTGCTTTGGTAGAGGCTTCCTGTAAATTCCGGGATCGGCGCGTCGCGATAAGAGAAATAGAAGGGGCACATTCAGGCATTCTGTCTCATCACATGTTCCACGGACATTCGTAGGCAGCTCCGATCGGGGTGGAACCTGGTGCCACCGCTCTGTGCCAATGTCTGTGACGGAGTGCCTGAGTCAATGTTTCGTGTTTCGGGATGAGGATGCGAGGTGATTGGGAGTCGTGGCGTGGCTTGGTCTCCTTCCACGGGCTTTCCAGGCGTCTTCGCTCGTGTGGAACACGTGGCTACACGTGGAGGCTGGGCGCCTGAGGCTAACATTGATTGGAGCCTGCGGCTCGACGCTTAGGTCTTTACAGGCTTACAGAAGCACAGACTGGCCAATCTAAATCATACGAACCGTCAAATGGCGTCGTGGACATCACCCTGTGTATTGTACGTGGACGGGACAAGATACATACTCATCTACGTACGTACTCCGTCCCAGGTACACAGTCGTGTATTCATGATTGGGTCTCAATTGCGCGAGTTTCTCAACCACTCTGATCAGTCCATACGCGTCTCCACATTTCTAGGTTCCTAGAAAAGCTGGCACTCTCCAGGCAGATGGAATGAGGCTCGCTGTTGGACACATCAGCCGTAATCCTCCAAGGCAGTGCTCACAAGGCTGACCAACCAGCCCGAGGAAGAGAATTAGTGCGGGCTCGCCCGCCAGAGCAGACTAGTGTCGTTGGCTGGAAAGCACGCCCGAGAAGACAGTGCGTAACCTTATATCGATTTACAGAGTCGGGCGGACGGACCAGCTTCAAGAATGTTCCAGGGCGAAGGATGTGATACATCATTTTGAGATCGATCGACTTTCCATGTGGACTCGGGTTAGATCTATAGTTCGAGATACTCGATGCATGTACTCCATAAGGTCTCATGCACCGCGATGCATGATCAGCCCCGGTGCAAAGTACATACATAGGAATCTATGTTTGGGGCTAAGGGGCCCATCAGCCTTTCTGACAGGTCCTAGTTCCATCCAGAGCCTCAGCTTTCGGGTGTCGATCGCTAATCTGACTGTGACTGGACTAACAAGGCAAAGCGAAACTTTAGGTCTGGTACACGCAACCTGAGGTTAACAGCGCAGTACACATAACTTTGGTGCGGATTAGCGAAAAGCACCAAGTCAGATGCAAATATCAACCGCTTCGTCCCACTGGGCTAACCGTTATCGCCATGTGGGTGCATCAAATTTGAGAAGACGCTAGCATGATTATGGAGAATTCTCCATACGCGGGAATTGCGGTCAGACTCTCAACGGCCGAGTTCAAGGCCAAAGACGCAGTGATTTTCGCGTGTTGATCCGCGATCCCCAAACAAGTTTAGTTTTTGTATTTGATCTACCCGTTTCTGTGCTAATGGTTATAACGGTATCGAGGAAACCCTTAGCTGTATCGATAATCCCTGACCGCCACGCGACAAATGATTCATGGTCCTGCAGGTCACCTACATATATGTGCATCCACGCGAACCATGCAAAGCCCGATGGTTCCAAAGACGGGATATGGTAGCAGAGGTG
This sequence comes from Penicillium sp. DT28, assembly GCA_036712075.1. Classification (NCBI taxonomy): domain Eukaryota; kingdom Fungi; phylum Ascomycota; class Eurotiomycetes; order Eurotiales; family Aspergillaceae; genus Penicillium; species Penicillium sp. DT28. Next base: position 1,117,500 of record JAZHLO010000002.1, read on the forward strand.
ATGGCCTTTTTTGACGTTATGGCCCCCGCCTAAGCCCCAGATGAGCTTATAGCTAACCCCTCATCGAAACCTTGCGAGTCATGTCGAATTGTAGAGACGTTGCGAACAGACCCTGCGCCAAGCGCGCACTATGCTTAGTGCTATGTCGTATCGTATGAAGCTTGGAGATCATCGTTTTTCGACTCTCGGTCGAGCCCCTACGCTAAACCTTGTGTATCCCCAAAGTTCTCCAGTCGAGCCTTGGAGACTGAGTCCGCCCGCGCATGTAGGACAGCAGCAACCCCATTCCGACCAATCATGACGCTATTCGCCTACGGTTGTACCAACCTTGGGATGTTCAAATTGTAGGATCCAATAGCACTAGCAACCCGCCGTCCACCAGACACGTGGCTCGGCTATTTTTACGCTAAACTCGATCGTCTATTTCAACCGCTGCCAGACCACTGCCCACTAGCAGATAACCCATTCTCACGGCCAGGACCAGCCATCTGGACAATTTGAAGTCAGCAGCTGAATTCCAATTGTTTAGTGCGCATATTCCTAGTCCGTCTCCCTGGGTGCGTCGCCATTCGTTTTTCTCATACTCGGTACAAATCATATCAGGATCAGATGTGGGGAATTCAAAATTCACCACGTGGAATCCCGGGTCAAGCATCCGCCTAGACTAATTACTAATTGAGTCATGTACGCAGGTCCACTGCGTACAGGACCTCCGAGGGCTTAGGCCTCCCCATATTTCCTGCCATATGGCTTGTTCGGCGCTAGTTCCGAGTCAGCCCCGAACGCCGAGCAGGGATTCTCATCCTGACAGCATCAGAAGAAAGGGCTTCATGCATTAACACCTGGTAGAGCCTCAATTTCCTCTGGATTCCGTGTTCGTACTGCGTACATCTTGTTTCTATGCGGAATATGCGGAAATTCCATGTCACAGCTAGTCTATGGAACACCCAGGATATAAGGTTGCTGACAACTAATGGATTGTTCAGCCTTACCGAAGCTGAGTATCCAGCCATATAGTTAAGTGTTGCTATTAGTTCCCAGGTATAGTACTCATAGCTTCCAAGGTTAAGATCACTCAGGTCCCTGGACTGTAATGAAGGGTGATCTTTTCGGGACGATCCGCAACTGTAATATGTAACAAAAGCCAAGACGTAAAAACAATCCAATTCACTTACAATACGGGGATCCACCTGGCACCTCTCTTACTCGATCTAGAAATAGCATGCGAGAGTGGATTGCGTCATAGACTCCAGTGATTCATTCTATGAATGCGAATATCTATATCGAGATTGTACAATTTGTGCATGAGTTTCTAATCTCCTCTTTCTTTCTGATCTCGTGTAAGCACTAGCGATTTCATTGAATGCGACTGAAAGGGGCCGGAGGATCTTGCCGATACGGAGATGTCCGCGCTTGGCGTATTTCACGCTAGAACCCGTCTAGAAATATTCTAGAAAACACCAAGAACTTGGAACCCGCTACCGAATTTCGCGTCTGCGCCCATGGAACCCAGGCTCCACTGGAACACTGGAACAGGAGGTTGCTCCTTTTGTTGGCGTGGGGGTCCACAACGTACAATTCCATGGAAGATACTGAGACAGTTGCATCTGCAGAGAAATTTGCCTTTGGTTCCTGAGGCAGTGAGGTACCATTGAGACTGTGGAGAGTGGAGTGGAAAATTGGAGACTACGCTGACTGATGACTTTGTCATCCTATGCTCCGGAAATGGATTTCCGATGCTACCTAGGTACTCTACGATACTCTACGATACTCTACGACTACGATATGGATTTGTTCAGGGAATGGGAATATGTTTCTAGACTCTTCTCTTTCACCCCATTTTGAGTGAATACTAGGGAACCGAAACCCCAGTCTCAATAATTTACGCCACACGGGAAAGTGTCCACGTGTAGATGATCTACAGTTGGGGAAAAGGGGGAGATCCGGGTCGGCTCAACTAGCGGTGTCGATGATCGTGATTTTGCGATGGCATTGAAATGCGGTAAATCTCACAGAATTTGGTTCCTGGTTTTATTTCTAATTCATTCTACAGTTCAAGTCTACAAGTCTACTTGATGTAGTACGTAGAGAGCTAAGCTGTTCTTTTGTTTACCCACTTGATATGATAATGAGCTACATCATTGGCCGACCAAGTCGACTCGGTGTTTCGTAGCTGCACGTTGCTGCATCCTTCATCACTCAAAGGGTCTGCAAACATCATTATGGTCGACAAGAAATCTTACCGAGGTCCAACCCATGGAACAGAGCTGCAGGTGACAGCGCCAAGTATGCAAGCCATGCTTGACACTTTCATTCCATGACTAGCCTTATCCCAGCTCAACCCCGACTTTCTATACTGCTCGGGGTCCTACGGAGATGACAGGGTGCAGGGTGCGGGTGATATAGTGATCGTCGTCTGAAATCAAAATCCATGGCCATTATCCGACGTCCCAGAAATGGACCCCTCATTCGCATTCCCTGGACCCTCGACAGAACCGAGATCGGACCGAATGCAAGATGGCGCGGCTCTGATTCGAAGCCGTCAACGGAGTAGCTGTGGCTCACAATAATACTCCGAGACCCCGGTCTTGCGCCATTGTGGGCTTCTACGAGAAGAGAAGCGGGGAGACGATCTTCCAGCCATCTCCTCACTACTACTAATATCCGAAGAATGACCGAGAGTGGGCTTGCCCTTGTTATCAAGGACAAAGCGAAAAAAGGGAGTATGGACTAAAAGAAGCATCCCCGATAGAAGGGTTGTTAGTTGCAGTCTCGGTGACCGGATATGCAGCTACAGCTTCCAGCATCCCAGTGCGTTTCTGTTTCTGTTCCCCGGACTGAGGCTGCAAAGCATACATGCCCCGAGAAAGCCGTGCCCTAGGTTACACAGACACATATTGACTTTTTGAATTGTGAATAGCTCATTCACTCTCAAAACGGAGTGCATCTCGTTATCCTGTTGTCCGATGCAATCTCGACCAAGTCTCCTCGGACCTCAAGTTACAGTCTGGTCTCTTTCCCAAGGGGTCTCCCTTCAGACCATGAAAGAGGAACCGGGCTACCGCAGCGAACCATACCCCAAACCGCAGGATCTGCAACCTACAGCACCTGGGTGGATATGCAACAGCATTAGCCATAGGGAAAGTTGCCACCTACTCTGTACATTCCAGCCATGCGAGTATGCAGAACTGTGGAGTCGGAACTTGTCCATTCTCTTGTCCAACAAGCACATCATCCACTCTACCATCCGCCAACTAATTACTGGCACGGCATTACAAAGCGACAGTACGGCAAAAGAGGAAAGGCTTAGCATTGATACGAAATTACTGAACTCGGATACTCTGGATGCTGAAAAATCGAAGCATTGACCCCAACAACAAACCCCAGGTCATACGAGCCCAAGCCCTGTGTCCAGCGACCACATGAGAGAATCCTGCATATTTCACATGGTACCCCAGCAATCGGCGTGCTGCATGAGCAGTAATATGCTCTCGCCATCCAAACAGCCATCCCTGCCTCGTTTTTTCCTATTATGGGTATAACCTTGAGATCTTGCGACATGTCACTCGACATATCACTTTTGACACATGGCACAGATTCATGTCGCGTGCCTGTGCACCAATCACCATCTCTAAACTGGTGGGGCAAAGCATGGTGGCACTTTGAGTTGGTTGAGAATCGGAGATTGGGTTTGGGATGGCTATCACCTCTGGAGCTGTCTCGGGGATCTAGTTATCCGTAAATAGAAAGAAGTACGTATATCCTTTTGCTTGTTTCATCTCGTACTGTGCCACCTGGGGTTCCGAGGTCATATCTAGACCCCCTATCTCAGAAAACAAACACCAAAGCTTGGCACCTATGCCCCGAGTATTGGAACACGGCACGATGCAGGGAACCAAAGGCAAGGGATAGCGTGATATCGTCGACCAAAGGAGCTAGAGCTATTAGCACGTCCAGTATAGGACGTTGGGGATATGAGATGATCGTAACTACATGTAGGCTTTTGCCGTAGGAACAGGTGATCGTCAGCTGCAGGTGACATGGCCTTCAAGATCGGGTCTAGCGTTTCGAGTTCAATGCTTAAACGAGGACCGAGGGCCGAGGGAGAGTACTATTCCGGTGTCTGATAGGCTGGTCTGTCTTCCTATTGTGGATATAGCAATCGATCGGATGTGATGGGGCGTGTGAGAGAACTTTGAAACCGGTTTGCATCCATGTTGACTCGTGTTGATTGGAAGTTGATGGAATTGGAAGCGGGTTCCAAAGGTTAATTGAGTAGCAAGTCTGCCCTATGCAGTGCGCGGTTGTTCGAGGTCGGGTCTGCTCCAAGGGATTGAATAGGATTGAATACGGTTTCAGATATCAAGCGCGGCCTGGCAGACAATGCATGCTAAATAGATTATGTAGTTGTATAGGTTAATCGAAAGAGTATCTTCGTGATATAACCACATCAATCCCGCCACCACTGACCCAGCGAACTACTCGATCCAGCCATCTCAACAACCTCCTCAAAACTAATCTCCACACGGAACATCTGCCCATCAGCAGTACCGTTCCCTCCACCAACCGGAGTAACAAGTCCCCACGTAACCAGCTTCTCCCACGATTCACGCGCCACATCGCGCCCCCAGACGCGGCCAGGCGTGGCAGCTGCCCCGGACACAGACGCCGAGACCTTGGCGGATGTCAGTAGACGCACGTATTCCGCATATGCGGCTGGGAAGGAGAGTGCAAGGGGTGCCACGCTCTGCGCTTGTCCGTCGTTGCCTGGGTCAAATAGAGCTGACAGGCGCGTTGCGGCCAGCAATAGGGCCAAGGGTAACGAGGAGGGACTCGAGGCGGTAGATGTTGCGAATGGGAGTGGTGCCGGGTCGGGGCAGGTAAGAGATTGCGAGGCGAAGCTCTTGGGCGTTGGGATTTGGAACATGGGTTTGTCGGCGGCCTGTGTGCTGAGATGTAGCTCGCTGATGGGGAGGAGAGCGCTGGTGAGGAAGTCCTTGGGGGTTTTGGTTTGGTGGTAGATCTTTTTAAGATGGAATTGGAAGTCTTTGTCGTCCCATAGATGCTAGAAGGTGTCAGTTAAATCGATTTGAGTATGGTGAACTGGAACAGAGTCATCGTACCTTCAAGTACACCTTCCATCCCTCAAGCAAGGTCTTCCAGTCATTGGATTCTACGATAGCTTGTTTATCGCCGAGCGAACCTGCAAGCTGCATTGTCTCGCTGTCATTGAGATCCAGACTCGCCATACAGATGTCAGAAAAAATCTCATACGTCCTAGGAAGCGGAACGTAGACGTAGCGGTGGCTGAATCGACTCTTCACCCGTTTCTCCAGCATCTCAGTCACGTCGACCTTGGTGGTCGAGCCGATCACCGCAATAGGAGCCTTTCGTGCTTGGGCAATATCAAACAAGTTATACAGCAAAGTCTGACGCGGGTGAGTGACAAATAGATCGAACTCGTCCAACAGAATCACGATGGACTTGGCTGCTGTCACGCCGTTTGCATTTCCAGAAGCGCCGAACAACTCCTCCGGGTGAGAGAGAAGAGCCAAAAGGGTCGCCATCGTATCAGCATAGGAACTGACCTTGGCTGTGTCATCCTCAGTATGAGTCTCACGGCCAAGCTGGCGCCACATCTCTCGAAGAGCCAGACGGTCGTCCGTATGCAGGAAGCCATTCAGACGAACGACGTGAAAGTCGTTTCCATGGTTCGTTGCGAGAGAAGAGATGATGGTTTCCACCATTGCCGTCTTTCCACATCCCCGCGATCCAAGGAGAAGCATCGAATTGCCTTCACCCACGGTAACCGTCTGCTCGATCAAGTTGTAGACCTTGAGGTATTCGCTCTCAATACCCTTGAGCGGGGTTTGTCGTTTCCCAGACAATTTCTCGAGAAGAGCAGTCGTGAGGATACGCATTTCCTCGTGAAGTCCACCTTGGCAGAGCGCTTGTAGCTTTTCGACATACTCAGGAACCGGCTCAGTCACCTCGGGAACTTCGTGCGTCTCTTGGTTCTGAAGATCCTGCTGCAATTGCATGGTAACAAGGTCATCCAGGCCGTCATTGTACCGCTCCGGCGACGGAGACAATTCCTTATCCGGTCCTACGTTTGTCGCACTGTTCGCCCCGGCTCTGGCCGTGCTCCTTCTAGACCTGGTCCTTGCAATTGAAGCAGTCGGCTTTGGGGACTGCTTGTCAAGATCCATCTCCTCGTCGTCCGCTGACTCTTGCTTCGACTTTTGTGCGCTTCTTGATGTGCGGGCACTGCGAGGCGTAGCAGCCGCTCTCCGTGTAGAAGACGGTGTCGCGGCATCACCTTCAAATCTCTGGGGTGCTTTGCGCTGCCGTCCACTTGACCGTGTGCCAGCCCTCGACGGGGTCTCTGTACCATTCCCATTGGTTGCCTCTCCTTGGCCCAAGCCATTTGGTACGTTGTTATTTCCACCTCGAGTGGATCGACGCCGAGTTGCTGATTTCTTGGGCGCGGGATAGTCTTGGTCCTCCTCAGAATCTTCGGCAGCTGAAGATGATGGAGCGGAGTAGGCATCATCGCCGTTCATTTCAATGTCTCCATCTTCATCTTGGGACGGTTCTTCGGAGACTCTTCTTCGCTTCGATGCGCGAGCCTCTCTCATATTTGCGATTCGTTGTGTCGCACCGGGGAACGTTCAGAGGATATGGTCATGGACGATGGTTTGTCGGCGAGTACTCAAGTTCGTGGGCTGTTTATATTATGATATAAGGGTGCAATTCAAGTCTGCGACCGCTCTAGCGATCGATATGAGCTCGGCAATGTCCAATTACCCTTGTGTACCTCGAGCTAGGGACGTGTTCTAGGAAGCGCATTCGGCGGAATTGGGAGTAATTGTCTCGGATTCCTCTCGGATTCCCAATGAATTGACAGAGCACAGCCCTACTTAATCCCGAAGAGTTTCGTGGGTCGTGCAATGACAGGGCAGCTGTTGACGGTTCGGCAAACAAATCGACTCCGGTTTTCTCGCCTGAGGCCGCCACGCGTGACGCGAAGTCAGGTGCGCCAATACCCATATGTATCCACGAGTGTTAGATATTTGTTCTTTGCTCTATGATACAGTAACGGTCGTTGTTATATATAAAATAAGATGGCGGATCTGGCTGTCTTGGAAAGAAAGCGACATTCTTCAAGTTCGCATCTGGTAACGCTATTCAGGGCAGTACCTTAAGCTAGATATATAGTTGCAACCTCGGAAGTACCAAATCAAAAACGCAACTGAACCAAGGTCGAAAAGACTTACTTAGACCCATTTCATCCAAACATCAATCTCGTCTCGACTGTACTTGAACGTGCCAGCCCAGGTCAGCGCACGACACTCGGGAAAACCATCGGCAGCGTCGAAGCCGAGGTCCAAGTCGGGATCTGCGGGCGCAGCTATCACCTCCACGATAACCATTCTCCATGTCTCATCTCTATCCTGTTTCATTTCCTCAACATCATGACCGAATACACGATTAAGCCACCGGCGCGCCAAATGGACGAGTTCGAAGAGCTCGTCTACGAGTATGCGACCCGAATGGGCCTGGGTAACGAAGAGGTCCGTCCAGACACAGTAGCTTCGTGCGAACATATCACTTGCATATTCTATCTCTAACTACAATCCAGCACTGGGACATCGATGCGCGCAGCTGCAACCTGCGCTTCGAATCTGCAACCCGCGGCCCGCCAGCCAAAGTCTCCTTCCTCATCAATGTCACCCCAGCCCTCAGCAACTACATGGGCAATCTGCACGGCGGCTGTGCCGCGACTCTGGTCGATGTTCTGTCCACAACGATCTTGCTGGGTGTCTCCGAGCCCGGCAAGTTCGCCCTCGGTGGTGTGAGCCGCAATCTCAAGCTGACCTACCTGCGCCCTGTGCCGACAGGTACGGAGGCGCGGATAGTTTGTGAGTTGATACACGTTGGAAAGCGGTTGGCGCTGCTGCGGGCGGAGATTCAGAAGGCGGAGACTGGGGATGTATGCGTTGTTGGGGAGCATGAGAAGGCGAATACGGATCCGGAGGTGAACCAGAGGATTTAAAGCTTGGAGGTCATCGTACATAGAACTTTGCCTTTTGATACCTTACACCTATACATAACGAAATACGGCACGAATTGAATTGGCAGACAGGTATATTGCGCTTGCTACCTCCTTGATCTGACAGAGCAGTTGGTGCTCAGGAGCGGAAAACGAAGAACGACAGAGCATCAAACATGTCCAAGAGAAGTATAGTCAACCGACATCTAAGCAACGATAGATCAATTTGCAAGGCTTCTGGCTCCTTACTCCTGAGCAAGCTGCTGGTCCTCCCGGAGTCCCTCAACCTTCAGCTCTTCGCCGACTGCACGGCGGTACATATCTCTCACGTCGTCTGGAGAATTAAGTTAGCAACGGATCTAATTCACAAATGAATGTTGAAGCCTTACAGGTTGTGGTCTCAAAGTGGGATGTGGCATCGTAGCTCTTGGAGATGAAGATGTTATCCTTCTCGCCGCTCTCCAGAGGCTCGTAGATCGGGATCGGGGGACCCATGAACTTCTCTTCAATCTCGCCCAGGCGCTCAAATCCGGCCTCGAGCTCCAGGTGATGGTTGGCATCGTTCTCGGCAATAGTAGAAACGATGGCGATGTAGTAGCCCTTGGGGCAGACGTTGTGTGCGGAGGAGACCATCGCAATGTAGACGTCTACAGATGTTAGTGACAGCACATTATATCCCCTTGCTCGCCTTCGAACTTACCATGCTTGCGTCCAACCTGCGACTGGGGAATAATCAGCTGCAGCGAGTCGCTGCCGTCCGTCTTGTCGATGGGGTGGTTCAGGATACAGATAGCCTTGATCAGGTATCCGCTGACCCGAACCTTGCTGGGGAAGTAGGAAGGATCGGCGATAATCTTCTTGGTCTTGGTCTCGAACTTCATAGCCTCCGACTGGTCATCACGGTCCTTCATGGTAGCCTTGATGCCGGAGACCTTGCCGCTGTCGTCGTAGAGCACCTCGTCGATGTCGGTGTTCAGCATGTAGGTGCCACCGTAGATGGCCGACAGACGAGCGAAACCCTGGGGGAGCTCACCCAAGCCATAGAGAGGATAGATGTAGGGCGACTTGCCGTAGCGGGCCATGGAGTTGACATAAAGGCGGATGCGGTTGATAACCTCGACGGCCATGCCGGGTGTGGAGACGTAGTTATCCTCGGGGAACAGGGCCATGGAGTGGCCAACGAAGTCGCGGGTGTTCTCCTCGAGACCAAACTTGTCGTAAACATCCTTCATGGTGCAAGAGCCAACGTCCAGGCCTAGATTAGGTTAGCCATCTATCTCCATGATCGTCAGGATCTACTGTCACGCACCCTGGTGGGTTGCCGGGTCGTCCTCCTTGAATTCTCCAACCCATTCAAGGAACTTCTTGGCACGACGCTTCTCGAAAAGACCCATCAAAGAAGAGCGCAGAGCTTCGCCGGCATCCGAGGGCACCTTGGCTACGGTCGCCTTCGGGCCCTTGCCCTGCTGGACATAGCTGCCGGCGATCTGCTTGAACTCCAGGTATCGTGTCACATCGGTGGAAACCAGAATGTTGGTCAACTCGCCATTGGCCATCAGCAGCTTGGGGACCAAATCAATGTTCCAGTCGTTGACTCGTCCATACTTCTTCCAGGGCTCCTCGCCGGGGGCAACATTGCGGTACTTCTTGAACAGCTGCGGGGAAGATTAGCAGAGAACAGCATGGACGGCCCAGGAGAGATATACCGTCTCGATGTTGACAGAGGCAGCCTCTCTGAAACCATTGTCAGCTATTTCGGCCCTGGATACAATTGTAGGGAGCTTTGTTGATTTGCGTACCCTCCGTAGTGGTCATTGCGATCGATGTGGAGGACCTTGTTACCCTTCACACTCAGAACACTAGAAAAGAGAAGAGATGATTAGAGAGGAATAACTTGTAGCATAAGTTTTGAGAGCCTCTTACCCAGACAGCACACACTCAGTCAGACCTTGAAGGGGGAAGGTCAGTCAGTATTTTGGGGTGCAGTGGAATGGCGGTAGCAACACACCGGTGCCCAGCACCACGACGTCGTACTCGGGCGCGATTTCATCCATGATGGATATGGATATAGCAGGGAAAAGTACAGGTAAGGGAATAAGGAAAAGGTACCGGAAGCAAGTGGAAAAGAAAGAAGGTTCTCCTCTCCCCGATCAAGTGAAGCGGTAAGAAGGGGAACTATTTGACGGATCCGCCACTAGTGAGTTAAGTTAGTGATCAGGACCACTTTCACCCTTTTAAATGGACTCTGTATGGAGTATAGCCCCTGAAAATGAACTCCAGGTGGACTACATAATTACCGAGAAGCCGTGAAAAGTAAAAAGGCATTCCAAACCTTCGTTAGATAATTTACATGCAGCAGAACTATCAAAATAAGAGAAAGAACTAAACTGTACTATGCTACAGGTTTCGAGGAAGAATTCCCCTCGTTTAAGCCTTCGGCTGATAGCTCTCCGCAGACTCCTTCATGAAGGCAGGCTCCTCCTTGGCTGACCCCCCAATGGCAATCTCCTCTGTGGCATCCTCCATGGCAGACTCCTCCATCTTCTTCTCCTCCTTCGGTGGGCGATAGTTCTTCATGTTGTACTCATATTTGGCGTCCTCCCAGGCGTACCAGCGCTCACGCAGAACGTGCTTGATGCTCTTCTGAGTGACTTGAACCTATTCGAGGAAAGAGATGTCAGCACATTTCCAACTTCCACTCGAATCACTATCCGGCATATAAAACACTGCCTCACTGTATACAAGCCATATTTAAACAAGCAAAGGTATCAAACTTACCGCACGATCACGCGCGTTGGCCTCGTGAGCACCGTAACCAGCCTTCAGGCGCTCTCTCTCCAAATTGCTAGTCGCAATGCGGTTGCGCTCCTTGACACAGACCCACCACAGGCTGTGCAGGTCTTCCCAGCTCTTCTCACGAAGTTCCTGGATGGACCACGGGCGACCTATTTCAACGGGTAAGCCCAATTCACCTTGGATAATCGGTATATAACATAGACGTGGGATTGTTTCACTGACCGAAATCCATGTCGAACTCGGGGATGCTCATTGCCTCACGCGACTTGGGGAAGAAGCCCCAGAGTCCATGGTCTGGGGTTGCGGGAAGCGGCTGCAAGTGCTCGGGGGACACGGGCTTGGGCAAGGGGTATTTCGATGCGCTCAGCTTGAATCGTGTACCGGTACGATGGATGGCCGATACACCACGGGTTCTGTTCAGGTCGCGTCCACGGCCAGCGGCGACGGGAGTCGTAGAGAAGCTCGAGGACTGGGAGGAGCGGGTCATTGAGAAATGGAGCGAGGGAGCCAGGTATGGGGGTGGCAATTCAGCCACTAGCCCCCCATATTGGGCTAAACGGGCAATGGACGGCCGATGCATGGTGGTGCTCTGTCGTTGCAGGAGACCGAGTTGGCGTTCTTTTTTTCGGGATCCAAGGCATGTAGTCACGTGCGTCTGGCGGCAAGCCGAAGCGCCTTTCACTTACTTTCACTTAGAAGCAAAGACAAAACTCTCTTTTTTTGACTGAATTCTTGAACAATTCGGTCTTTCCTTTTGAAAATTCATCAATTTACTCTTGCATAGTCACTTTCTCTGTTACAACTCAAGGTAAGCTTGTGCACCCACTAGCATCCGCGCGCCTAATCGCCCAATCGAGTCACTCCACTTCCAGGCGGAGCAGTGCCGCATTAAATGTGGTAGAGAGTGTCTTCGTGGGTTGCTATCTCTCCACGGATTTGTTCTCGGTCTGATACTTGACTGATATTTATGCTCGATCGATCTTAGACTCTCTTTGAGTTATCCTTACTCAACTGATACTCGGTTCACCCATTATGAATAGGCCAGGTTCGTCATTTTCTTTCGCCCGCCCGAGCCCTTGCTCGGCCTGTCTTCAACCAGAAGGGAATGTGTTAGATCCGAGGTGTGTCTCTGCCGCTGGTTGTGTGTCAAAAATGGATATATCTTCCCCCCAAATTGGAGGTCGAAAGGGCTTAGTGCCCCAATGACAGCCGGGGCGCAGATAGTTTCGTCATTTGCGACCGAGACATTTTTGCGAGGATCTAGCGAAATATTCCTTATGGCCCAAGGCATGGGCAGTCTGATATGACACATTGAAGATCATACTGACTCCTTGTGTGTTCGCGTGCTAGGACCAGGCCCGCAGCCGCTACGAGGCATGTCCGGATTCCCCGCGCCACAGCAAGCACAGGCTCGAAATGCCACATTGACATCCGCGCGATTGCCAAACGGAAAACTGGGTACGACTCGCTTCACCAGCTGTGACATTCATGATTTGAAGATACGGATTGGGGGCTAATACTCGGGGACTACGACTGCAGGTGGCGCAGCTAATTGGAACTTCAATCTCCCCGTTAGCGGAGCATCCACTCTACAAACCAACCAGCAACGCACCATGGGGACTATGGGAAGCTTCGCGCAAAGCCTTGGGGGCTCGCAGCCAGCAACACCATTAGATATGTCGTAAGTGACTCGTCGCTGGATCAAATCAATTGGTCCATCTTCCCTTGGAGTTGCTTGGAGAGTTCGAGTCCACGCCCGAGAGCTAACAGCGACGATATTTTTAGTGAATTCCCTAGCCTCTCAGGCGCGCCACAGCAATCGCAATCTCAGAACCCCGGGCAGCTCGTGTGGGCCAACGCAAGTCAACGAGCTGCACAGCACACACCCGTTCAGAGACAACAGCCTCCGTCGCAAAGCCCTTCTCGCGCCTCTCAAGCCCAGTCGCACCCTACGCAGCAACAGTCACAACCTTCCCATGATGACATGTTCCCTTCTGGGACTCAGTTCGCCAATCGACTGGACGATTTCAGAAATGGTGGACAGGGCATCAGTAGCCAGCTAGGGGCGGGGGGTCAGCCTCAGACGGGCAACATCGACGAGTTTCCTCCCTTGGGTCGCAATGTCGCCGCCGAGCTGGGCCAGGACCGCCGGACCTCTCTGATGCAGAATGCGGGCTTCGGAAGCTACAATTCCAGTAAGACAGTTGCAGCGAAAACGACCGAGAGGCGGAATGAGTGGCTAACACGGTATATCCAGATATCGGGAGATCGCGGTCGCCCGGTAACCAGGGGCCTAATGGGGTGTTGGGGCAGGAGAAAGAAGTAAGTAGATCGGCGATCGTGTTCCAGGGCCCCGCACTCACCGACACCGCAGGACTTGAACAACACCCTCATGTCGGGTCAACGCAACTTCAGCGATCCGCAACAACAATTGCAGCAAAGGCAGCAGCAGGGTACCGAGGCGCAAGAGGTTTCGGGCGGCGCTCAAAGTGCGGAGCAGCCGCCTCTCGCGCAGATGAATGAGCTGGATCGGTTCGGACTGGCCGGCCTCTTGCGCATGATTCACAGCGAGAGTCCCGACGTGGCTAGTCTTGCAGTTGGACAAGATTTGATGACCCTGGGTTTGGACTTGAATCAGCCCGAGTACGCATTCATTCTCTCCATCGCCCCGTCTTATCCGATCCCCGCTAACATGATCATGCTGTAGGCCTCTGCACACCTCATTTGCCTCGCCATTCGTATCTTCTATGTCCGCCGTACCTCTGGAACAGGACTTTTCCTTGCCGTCTTGTTACAATGTTGCCAACATCCAACAGCTTCAGTCTCGGATTCCCGGATTCAGCGACGAGACGCTCTTCTACATCTTCTATAGCATGCCTCGAGACATCATGCAAGAACTGGCCGCGGAGGAGCTAATGGGTCGCAAATGGCGTTACCACAAGCTAGAGCGCTGCTGGCTGACCCGTGACGAGACGTATCCGGGCCCGGTCGATGTGGAGCGCGGCGTGAGTGAGCGTGGGGTCTATCTTCTCTGGGACCCGGCCAGCTGGAAGAAGATTCGGGTATGTGAAAAGCATAATTGACAAACGAACTAACGTGCTGACTGGGCTCTAGCGTGAATTCATCCTTCGATATGAAGATTTGGACAACCGACTCGACCCCAACCGAAGCATGGGCCGCCCAGTTGGTCCTACACACGCTTCTTGATTTGATATTTATGAAGCCGAATTAAGGCGCGGCGGAACTGATATAGGTAATCAGCAATGGCGTTTGGCTTCATAGTTTCTGTGTTGTTCCAATGGTGGCCGATAGAACGGTGCAGTTCGGGATCTGGGCGCGTTGATTTATCGGGGAATCTAAATGGGATATGTGGGAAACCAAAATACCTATATGTCTGACAATCAAATAGCCTTTATGACCTTGCATTTCCGAGCATCTTACTATCTATTCAATCTCGCAGACTGGACCTCACCGGTGTATTTCTTCCTAGGTACCTAGGTAGTTTATGATTGCGCCGAACTGCAACGTCATCAGACGACAACAATGTATATCAGCTGCCCGTCCTCGGCCTCTCCATGCGGTTCGAGCTTATTGTGAACATTGGAAGCAGCCTATCCAACGTTTTCAACTGCGCCAATTAACATGAGCTGCGTGAGAGCGAAATGGCGGAACTTGCAGTTTTCCAGTATGGGAACTGTGTTGAGATGAAACTCAGAGCGAAGGCTTTCTCCACACATTTCTATCCTCTGCTTCCTGTATCAATCTCTTATACACCGGGGTAACCTAGCACAATATCTACATATGCTCTTCATCGCTGAGCGGGATCCCCATGGGACTAGCTGGGTCCAACACAGCCATTTGAACGCTACGGAGAATTCTCTAAAGTGATCGAAGTCATATGCTCAAGAATACAAGGTAACAGGTGGCCAATAATCCAACTAGTACACATCTAGCTTTAGAACGTTTCAATGCATCTCCGAAAAGTCCTGATAGTTGAAAGTAGAGAATCTCTAGTTGATCTATATAATCCCAAAGAGGAAATCGGAGTTACATTTCGCCGGCGGCGGGATCACTGACACGTGACACCACGCTATCCTATTAGGGTCAATCATAAACATCATCACAAACACGACCCCTCTCGTCCCCAGATTCCGCCTCCGAGCCCGCATTGCCAACCATGCGGATCACCGAGATTGTGATAGATGTGAGCTGTCTCTTCCGTCAACTAGCTCTGCTCGATGCGCTGACATCTCTATCTCTTTCAGGGCTTCAAATCGTACGCCGTGCGTACGGTGATCTCGGGATGGTGCGCAAACCCTATGTCGCATGCGACACTGGCAAGGTTGTGATGGTTATGGAGTAATGCTAATGACATGGTTTAGGGACGAATCTTTCAACGCCGTCACCGGGTTAAACGGTTCCGGTAAATCCAACATCCTCGACGCAATTTGTTTCGTTCTCGGTATTACGAACATGTCCACCGTTCGCGCGCAAAACCTCCAAGACTTGATCTACAAGCGCGGTCAAGCTGGTGTAACCAAGGCCAGCGTCACCATCGTTTTCGACAATCACGACACGTCGAAATCGCCAATCGGATTCGAAGAATACGCCAATATCTCCGTAACCCGTCAAATCGTCTTGGGGGTACCAGCAAATACCTGATCAATGGCCATCGCGCGCAGCAACAAACCGTGCAAAACCTTTTTCAGAGTGTCCAGCTGAACATCAACAACCCCAACTTCCTCATTATGCAAGGTCGCATTACGAAAGTCCTGAACATGAAGGCGGTTGAGATTCTGTCAATGATCGAGGAAGCGGCCGGTACACGAATGTTCGAGGATCGGAGGGAAAAGGCAAACAAGACCATGAGCAAGAAAGAATTGAAGCTGCGCGAAATCGAAGAGCTTTTGAAGGAAGAGATTGAGCCCAAGCTTGAGAAGCTCCGATCCGAGAAGCGTGCATTCCTCGATTTCCAACAAACACAAAATGACCTTGAACGTCTGACCCGTCTTGTTGTTGCCCATGACTACGTGCGCGGCGGTGAGCGATTACGCGTTGCAGGCGAGGAGTGTGATAAGAAGAAGGCCAAGGTTCAAGCGCTCGAAGACAATGCCACTAGGCTGAAGGGCGAGATTGCGCACTTGGAAGAGGACGTGAAGTCGGTTCGTGCCGCGCGCGACAAGGAGCTTCGAAAGGGCGGGAAATTTCAGGGTCTCGAGGATGAGGTCAAGAATTACTCGCACGAGCTGGTTCGGTTGACAACCGTCTTCGATCTGAAGAATTCCAGTATGGAAGAAGAGAAGGAGAAGAGCAAGGCCATTCAAAATAACGTTAGCGATCTGGAGAAAGCCTTGAAGGAGAAAAGAAAGGTCTACGACAAATTGCAAGCCCAGTACGATGCAGCCAAAGCTGAACTGGATGCGCAAAGTGTCGAGGTGGAACAGAAAGAAGAGTTGCTGCAGACCTTGCAGACGGGTGTGGCCTCAAAGGAAGGACAAGAGAGCGGATACCAGGGACAACTTCAAGATGCACGGAACCGCGCCAGCAATGCCGCCACCGAACAAGAACAAGCGAAGCTTAAGATTAGCAACTTTGAGAAGCGGATCAAGGAGGAAGAGCCACGCGCTAAGAAAGCCAAGGAGCAGAACTCGGGTCTGCTAAAGGATTTGGAAGGCATGAAATCACAGGCCCAAAAGTTGGAGTCAGAGCTCACGCGGCTTGGCTTTGAGCCCGGTAAAGAGGAGCAAATCTACCAAGAGCAGTCCGGACTGCAGCGTGACATCCGTGACCTTCGCCAGAGAGCCGATGGCTTGAGGAGAAAGGCAGCGAACATCGATTTCAACTACACGGATCCTCATCCGAACTTTGATCGTTCAAAGGTTAAGGGTCTGGTCGCCCAGCTGTTTACTCTGAATAAGGATCAGGTGCAATCTGCTACTGCTCTAGAGATCTGCGCGGGCGGTCGCCTGTATAACGTGGTGGTTGAAAGCGCTGAAGTCGGTACCCAGCTACTCCAAAATGGCAAGCTGCGCAAGCGTGTCACCATCATTCCCTTGAACAAGATTTCCTCCTTCAGGGCTTCTGCAGAGAAGGTCGGAGCTGCCCAGAAACTTGCTCCTGGAAAGGTCGATCTGGCATTGTCTTTGATCGGCTACGACGAGGAGGTCCTTGCGGCGATGAACTATGTCTTTGGCAACACGCTCATTGCCAATGATGCTGACACGGCCAAGAAGGTGACATTTGATCCCTCTGTCCGGATGAAGAGTGTCACGCTCGATGGGGATGTCTACGATCCCTCCGGAACGCTCTCTGGTGGTAGTTCACCTAACACCAGTGGAGTGCTTGTCACTCTGGGGAAGCTCAACGAGCTCACCAAGGAGTTGCGAAGCAAGGAACGCCAACTAGCTACATTGGAAGAAAACATGAAAAAGGAGAAGAAGAAGCTTGATGCTGTACGATCGATTAAGCAGGAGCTAGATCTCAAGACCCATGAGATCAAGCTCACGGAGGAGCAGATTAACAGCAACTCTTCGTCGTCGATTATTCAAGCTGTCGAGGAGATGAAAGCAAACATTGAGCAGCTCAAAAAAGACATTGTCGACGCCAAGACTCGCCAGGCTGAAGCATCCAAGGACATCAAACGAATCGAGAAGGACATGAGTGAATTCAGCAATAACAAAGACAGCAAGTTGGCGGAGCTGCAAACCTCGCTCGATGCTCTCAAGAAAAGTCTCAGCAAGAACTCAGCCTCGGTCAAGGAGCTACAGAAGGAATTGCAATCCTCTCGCCTTGACTCTGAGCAGGTTGGAAGCGACCTTTCGGCAGCCGAGGAACAGCTGGCCGAGTCGATCAATACCCTGAAGGCGCAAGAGGAGGAAATTGATTCTCTCAAGCGAGAGCAGGCACGGCTCAAGGTAAATAGAGTACCGAGATCATACCAACGAGCTTCGGCACTAATTTTCACAGGATGCCCATGATATTGCGCAAGCTCAGCTTGAAGATGAGCGGGCCAAGCTCACCGGGTTCGACGATGAATTACGGGAGCTTGAAGAAACTATAAAGTCGAAGTCTTCGCAGATCACCGAAGAAGGCTTGGAGATGCAGAAGTTGGGCCACCAACTTGAGAAGCTGCAGAAAGACCAGCACACCGCCGCTCAGGCTGTTTCACATATGGAACAAGAGCATGAGTGGATTGCAGACGAGAAGGAGCATTTCGGCCGTCCAAACACTCCCTATCACTTCCAGAACCAGAACATCGCCGAATGCAAGGCGACGCTGCGCAATCTGACAGAACGGTCTCAGGGTATGAAGAAGAAGATCAACCCCAAGGTTATGAACATGATCGATAGTGTCGAGAAGAAGGAGGCTGCCTTGAAGAACATGATGAGGACGGTCATTCGTGACAAGCGGAAGATTGAGGAGACCATTGTCAATCTCAACGAGTACAAGAAGGAGGCTCTCCATAAGACCTGGGTCAAGGTCAATGGTGACTTTGGACAAATCTTCGCCGAACTTCTGCCCGGCAGTTTTGCCAAGCTCGATCCTCCCGAGGGGAAGGATATCACCGACGGCCTGGAGGTCAAAGTCTCTCTGGGCAAAGTCTGGAAGCAGAGTTTGACAGAGCTGAGTGGTGGACAGCGGTCTCTGATCGCTTTGTCCCTCATCATGGCCCTGTTGCAGTTCAAGCCCGCACCCATGTACATTCTCGACGAGGTCGATGCTGCCTTGGATCTGTCCCATACTCAAAACATTGGCCGCCTGATCAAGACCCGCTTCAAAGGGTCCCAATTCATTGTCGTGTCTTTGAAGGACGGCATGTTCCAGAACGCCAACCGCATCTTCCGCACGCGATTCAGCGAGGGTACCAGTGTTGTCCAGGCATTGACCCCCGCCGACATGAGATGAGGAGGTGTCGACTATCGTCTCTCTCTCTACCTTTTGATTTATTGATGGTAATCCGTGCTATGCATTATGTCTCCATAGCGTGGCGGGTGTTTATGGGTTCAGAGTCCGGCTTAATCTGCTTTTGGGAAAGGATATGGGTTCATGATCTATGCATTATGGCTTTTGGGTCTATGGAGACTCAGTTTGTTTGGGATATTACTTGATCCATGTAAATCATTCTCTCTGCTTATGTGCATGAGTTGTAAACCACCTGCCTGAATGGTTCGGGAGTATATAGGGAAACCAACACTGGCCTTGATAAGCGGTCAGTCCTGAGTTCCTGCCCATGAGGGGAATCTAACCTCCAAAGATCAGACAAATACACCCGTTTCATATTGAAATTGTACTCCAAAGTCTGCCAAGGTTCTTTCTCAGGCATATCACAATATCTCACAGTCACATTGAGCTCTTTGTGTCAAACGGCATCTCCGGCACGTGCAGAGAGGATCTCCGACCCGAAACTCCCACGCCACACCTCGCGCCTCTTGAACCTGTGAACTCGACTCAATACACACAGTCTCAACCCCAACTCGACTTTGTCGATTCGTCGAGTTTATACTTCTCACACGACCTCCTACCCAACCCGGAATTGTCCCGCCTTCACAATCCGACCTTGGCATCCTGCCTCAACCCCGACCCAAACCCCGTCAGGAACCCGCGCCATCACCATGCATGACGATGAACCTTCGTTGAATATACCCTCACTTCTCACCTTGGCTGTGGTATCTTTCTTTGTACTGCGATGGTTTCTTAATCGCGATGACAGTCCCTCTGCTGGCGGCCGGCCCCGCGGACGTGGGAATGCCGTCGACCCGGCTCAGGTGGAGCAAATCTCGCAGATGTTCCCTCAGTTGAGCACTCGCGAGATCATGTGGGATCTGCAGCGCAATGGTGGCAGCGTTGCGGCGACGACAGAGAGGATCTTGAGCGGACGGGGTTTAGAAACGGTACGTATTGCGGTGGACACTGATGTTCTTCTGCTAGGATCACCCTCTTCTTTGGATATAAACTGACTGGTATTCCTCTTAGCCACCTCCATCATTCCAACCCCAGATCGCGATCCCTTCCACGAACGGCCCGGCCACGCGGGCTACGACGGCTACATCAGCATCAAAGGCAGATGGACAGGACTTGATATCACGGTACGGTCTGAGTGCGAAGCTCGCAAAGGAGATCGCAGATGAGGCTTCCGCGACACCATCCAAGAGTGCCTGGTCCCAGAATAAAGAAGAGCGGCAACGGCTGTTGCAAAAGCGCCGAGACGATATGATCCTCGCGGCACGGAGGAAGATGGAGCAGAAGGAGCAGGGCGCCCAGTGAATCGAATACCCGTGTTTATTAATCTCATTTGTTTATGGCTGGTTGATGAACGGTAATACCCAGGACCAAAGTGTCTACTGCGAGACGTTACCCTCTCCCACTCCTGTCACGCAGTGTTGTCCCCGCCGTTTTGTATTAGAGCGCTCGCATGCTATATGGTGTTAGGTAAATTGGAATAGCCTTTGGTTATCACCGCTTTGAGATCAGAAAGAAAACCGGGTATATAAGTCTATATACATGAACATCGTTTGGGGGCATCGGTCTGCGTCATATCTGCACCAAAACTCCAAAAAATCATACCCAAAAGAGAACTCCCATATGCCTAAAATTCCATGTAGTCATCCTCCTCATCATCCTGAGTCCCGTCGTATCCGCCATTTGCTCTCTGCTCTGCCATTTGTTCTCGTCGGGCTTGTTCTTTCGATGCGCCAATTTTCCTACCTGATTATCAGCATGCCGTCCTTGCAAGAGATGAAAAAACGAATAAGAAATTCGAGTTGTTGAGTATAACATACCGTAAGCCGTCAGCCACGCCGGTCAAGAATCCACGCTCTTCACCAATCTCCATTGCGCCGACACCTGTCATCGCAACACCTCCTCCACCTGTTGCCGCTGCGTCCATGACAGTCACACCGGTCCTCATCTTGGCCATGCGCACTTCACGAAGATCTTTCAATAACCGTCTGACCTGATCCGGATCTATCAGATCGTCACTCGCCGCATCAAGCAACATATTTCCAACCTCGACCCAGTGGTATGGTAATGGAGGCACTTCTGTAGATGATATTGTAGTCTGCGCAACGTTCTGAGGGAGGAAAGGCGGCGCCGCGTAGTACTTTTGCCCGTCTGTCGTATACTGCGGCCGGGCAGTGGGCATGGCTCCATTTCCATACTCTCGGATGCTGGGCTGACCAGGAAGCGGGGGAGGAGGCGAGAATGCATTTTTATAGTCCACATGTTGGGACTCTATTTCGAGAAGGAGACTTAACGCTTCCGGATGTAGCCATGGCGGGGGCATAATATTGGCACGTCGCTGGCGTTTGAGGAGCAGAGCGAGCCAGAGGGGAAGAGATGCGCGTCGTGGCGGGACGAGAGGTTCAATAGGGCCCTGCAAAGGTCAATTAATGCTTTAATATCGATATGACGTGATAATACTTACGCCGAGTAATTCCAGTCCCTCGAGCCGCTGGCGCGGCACCACGGTCACCGTCTCCATCTCCGCAAGGAAGGCGATCTCCGTGGGCGTGATGCCCCGCGGGAGAGGGAAGGCCATTGGCGCGTCACAGCAGCAAGAGACAGTCAGAGATCACAAAGTGGCCAATTGGTCTGAAAAATGTCGTCAAAGCCCCATCGTCCGGCGCGTGTCTGAATATGCGGAGGTTCAATTCGCGAATCGCGCCTCGACGATCAAATGCGGTGTTTGGCGTGTTTGCACTGAGCTCCTCTACCTGTCGTGTTCCTCCACTTTTCTGGAATCGTGCCTTTCGTCGGACCAAGATGAGTTCAGCTCGCGAGTCGAATCTTAGCCGAGCGGCGCGCTATGCTGTTCCGTTTGCCCTGGTCTTGATTCCCGTCTGGAGGGCCAAGGTCAATGCCGAAGTGCCTGAGCCGTATCTCGACGAGGTCTTCCATGTCCCTCAAGCCCAGGCATACTGGGCTCACCAATGGACACACTGGGATCCGAAACTCACTACTCCTCCGGGCCTCTACCTATGGTCATATCTCCTTTGCGCCGTTCTACTCGCTCTCCGCGGCTCTCCGACGAAGCTCGACACTGAAGCTTTGCGTACAACCAATGTCGCGACGACCGCCGTCTTTCTGCCGTGGAGGCTTCAGACGCTATCGGATGCTGTGCATAATGTGCGGAATACCCGGCCATTGGGTGCTTGGCTCAGTCATACCGTGTTGAACATCTGTCTGTTTCCCCCGCTGTTTTTCTTCTCTGGGCTATACTATACCGACATCCTGGCGCTGTTGGCTGTCGTTGAGGCGTACAATTGGGATCTCAAGCGGGATTCTGGCAAAGGATACCGTGTGCTGTATACTTTGGGATTCTTGATATTTGGACTGGCGGCGTTGGTTTGCCGACAGACAAATATTTTCTGGGTAGCTGTTTTCCTGGGTGGACTGCAAGTGGTACGGAAGATTCGCGCGTCCTCTAAGACTTGCGAATCTTCTGAAGTATCCTTGGTTGTTAAGCGTGGTCTGAAGGGCGAGATTTACGATCCATTGGTCTCGGAGGCTTCCCTTCAAGGTATGTGGTGTTTTCAACATTGACCAATGCACTGCTAACTTGATGTAGATTATTTCAAGACCGCTATCTCCTTCGCCGTCTCAAGTCTTAGGAGCCCATTATCGGTTGTTGGATCTATTCTTCCCCACATCATCATTCTCGGGGCATTTGGTACATTTGTTCTCTGGAACAACGGCGTCGTCTTGGGTAAGCACCCTCTGCAAACTATTGGCATCTTGGAATTCTCGAAGTAACAAATTTCTGGGAGTAGGACACAAAGAGTTCCACACCGCCGGGGTGCACCTAGCTCAAATGCTCTACATCTGGCCCTACTTCGTTTTCTTCTCCTGGCCGATCCTGATTATTCCCGTGCTCAATGTTCTTCTTCCTCGGGGCATGCTTCCCAAGTATTTCGATTATGGATTTCCAGAGAAACAGAAGAGATTCCCGGGTGTCTTGGCCTCTCTGATCGTTGTCCCAATGATGCTTGCCATCGTTCATTTCAACACGATTGTGCACCCTTTCACTCTGGCTGACAACCGACACTATGTCTTTTATGTCTTCCGGCTCCTGCTTGGAATCCATCCCGCTGTCAAATATGTCGCAGTTCCTGTCTACTTCCTCTGTGGATGGGCAGTGATCTCTGCCTTTGGTTTCTCCACCACTCAGACTCCGCCTCGGCTCATTCAGGTCCCTACCGCAAAGCCGCCATCTGCTGCCACCAAGCCTACTGCGAAGGAGGAGCCCAAGGAAACCAGGAAGTCACTCCGAGCAAAGGCCAAGGCTGCATCCAAGAAGGGCAAGCAACAGCAGCCACAACCGCCGCAACCCAAGCCGCTTTCACCGGAAGCATTTGCCCGGATGAGGGAGCATCTTATGCAGCGAAAACCACAGCAGAAAGAGGCGCCGCGTGTCAGCTTCGTGCTTGTCTGGTTTGCTGCCACTGCGTTGTCTCTTGTGACAGCCCCGCTTGTCGAGCCGCGCTACTTTATCATCCCCTGGGTGATGTGGCGCCTGCATCTGCCACCGTCGCCGACTCCCGCGGCTCTTCGACAGCAGCGTCCTGCTGATGAGGACGAGAGAGCCCGTGCAGACGTGGCTACCAATGCCTCCAAGTTCCTTGAAACTGCGTGGTTCATTGCTATTAATGCGGTTACGGGATATGTCTTCCTGTACCGGGGCTTCGAATGGCCGCAGGAGCCCGGCAAGATCCAACGATTCATGTGGTGATTGTTGCGTCACTACTTGTCTAGATTCGAGTTGTGCATGTATAGTAGCTCAATAACTGTATTTATATTTATATCCCATAGATTAAAGTCTCGTTCTTCAGAGAGTTTCAAAGTGGTTCGAAGGTTTCTCAATGAACATTGTAATGGAGCCGGCAGATCAGCGGGCGGTGGTTATACTTCGCCGAGCCCCTTCACCAATCATCTCGTCTCAATCATCCTCCGAGATGTGCATCAAGCATCAACAACACTGAATGCTTCGATTTGCCCAAAGTTGGAATTCTGTATCTCATTTTGCCCGTCTGGTCAATATAAGTTCGCCGAACTTGACCCGCCAGGTATCAATCCTCACTCGATCTGGCACTTTGCCCACGCATCCTGTCCAGACTACTGGATTCCGATCGCTCGTGATGGAGCGCCCATCCAAACGGGCAAGACTGTCTCCAGACTCAAGTAGAGGAGATGCGAAACATCAAAGTACGAGCTCGGCGCCTTTGGCCTCTCTACAAAGAGCCATCACCCCACCACCACGCTCACGCTCTCGGCAATCCCCAGCACTCGGTGCTACATGTCCAGAGCTTGGAAATGACAAGGTTCTAACCCAAGAAGACGTATTGGCCGAGGCCGACAGCAATCCGTCGCCTCAACTCATCCCATCACCTATCCAGCTCACCAACATCAAAGACTTCCCCGCCAGTAAAGGCTACAATGTCGATGCAATCAGATTGCGCGACATCCTCGGGGATCCGATGATCCGCGAGTGCTGGAACTTCAATTACCTCTTCGATGTGGACTTTGTGATGGCTCAGTTTGATGAAGATGTTCGGAGCTTGGTGCAAGTCAAGGTGATGCATGGGTCCTGGGAGAGGGAGTCTGCAAATCGCATTCGGGTGGAAGTAAGTTATCCGAGCGCGGTGTTTTGCTCTCCATTCTTCATGATTTGATAGTGCTCTATCTTATTTGTGGTGGTATTGTGATGGGATTGACGAATATCAGGAAGCGTGTTCGCGATACCCCAATGTCGAACCAATCATAGCATACATGCCCGAACGGTTTGGTACCCATCATTCGAAGATGATGATCCTTCTACGACACGATGATCTAGCCCAGTGCGTGTCTTGATCTGCTTGTCTTATTCTGGCCCGCTTACCGACTCTATAGGGTGGTTATCCACACGGCGAACATGATCCCAGGAGACTGGACGAACATGACGCAGGCCGTATGGCGGTCTCCATTGCTTCCTCTTTCTTCACCTGCTTCTCACGCTTCATCGCAGACACGCTCGGCTATCGGTAGTGGTTCGCGATTCAAGAGAGATCTACTCACATATCTGAAAGCGTATGGGCCCAAGAAAACCGGGTCCCTGGTTCAGCAGCTCAATCATTATGATTTTAACGCTGTCCGCGCTGCACTTGTTGCAAGTGTTCCCTCCAAGCAGGATGTCAGTACTCTCGACTCAGAACGGGCTACTCTATGGGGCTGGCCTGCTCTGAGAGACCTCATGGGTCGCATTCCTATACAGAAGCAATCCGAGAAGAAACCTCACATCGTTGCTCAAATATCTTCAGTGGCCTCTCTCGGCCAGACAGACAAATGGCTGAAGGATGTTTTCTTCAAGTCGCTTGCCCCAGTATCGACAACCTCTCAACCGAAGTATTCGATAATCTTTCCAACCGCGGACGAGATTCGCCGCTCGCTAAATGGCTACGGTTCTGGTGGATCGATCCATATGAAGATTCAGAGTGCAGCGCAGCAAAAACAACTACAATACATGCGTCCATATCTCTGCCACTGGGCAGGAGACAATCCTTCCAATTCGAGCTTCGTTGACAAACCTCCCAAGCGCGAAGCTGGACGTGGTCGCGCTGTACCTCACATCAAGACCTATATCCGGTACTCGGATGCAGAAAACATGGAAAGCATCGACTGGGCCATGGTGACCTCTGCAAATCTGTCCACGCAGGCTTGGGGCGCAGCCACGAATGCAAACGGAGAAGTGAGAATTTCCAGCTGGGAGATTGGCGTCGTTGTATGGCCAGAGCTATTTGTGGACGCTTCTGTTTCTCAGAACTCTACGCCAGGACCATCCGCGTTCATGGTACCCTGTTTCAAGCGTGATCGGCCTAGCTTGTCTTCAGCCACGGCGCAGAAAGCTTCTACTGTAGTTGGGTTCCGTATGCCATACGATCTCCCGTTGACACCGTATAGCAG
This sequence comes from Penicillium sp. DT28, assembly GCA_036712075.1. Lineage (NCBI taxonomy): Eukaryota > Fungi > Ascomycota > Eurotiomycetes > Eurotiales > Aspergillaceae > Penicillium > Penicillium sp. DT28. Next base: position 1,143,283 of record JAZHLO010000002.1, read on the forward strand.
CTCAGATGAGCCATGGTGTGCAACAGCTTCGCATGAGATTCCCGACTGGCAAGGACTAAGCTGGGTCGTCTGACGCTCAACAGTTTCTATTTACGAGCACTGCCCAGTGGCACAATTTACGTCGACTTGTCTTATATACAGGACGAGCATACTGTTCATTCATGATGCATCGCTTGATTTCTGAACTCATAGCAATTCCATAAGATATTCCATCATTTAATCCTCTAGCCTCATTGCATCCTCACAAATATCATCCTTGCACCTTACTCGTCACGAGTACCATACTTTTCAATGAACTCATTGACCTTCTGAATGTAGATAGCCTGGGCCTTCTGGTCACTGTAGTGCTTGACCTTGTCCCACTCGCCATAAAGCTGCTTCTTCTGTAAAACGAAAACCTATTAGCAATGCGAGCACAGCCAAAACGAATGTGAAACATACCACCATGTCAAACATGCCAGGCTTCTCAGGAACAACGTTGTTGCCGATCTTGAAGTAAACCCAAAGGTCCTTCTTCTCGAACGGACCCGGCGCAGACTTGAGCATCATGACCAGCTTGGCGGCGAAGTCGAGACCCTTCTTGAGAGCGGCGACCTGGGCGTCGTCTGAGAGCTTCTCGGTGTTGTCCATGGCCAGGGCAGCCGCGACGGCGGCCTTGAGGGTTGCGGCATCGATGCCGGTGGCGGCCTCTTGCACCTCGGGGGTGAACTTGGCCTTGCTCTGAGCGGCCTCGAGGGCGGAGATGAAGGGGGTGATATCGGACATCGTGTTGTGATGAGAGAGGAGGAGGAATTGGGAGAAGAGCTGGGACAAGAGCTGGGGTTGATTTGTTGGGGGATTCGGATGGTGGGGTTGCTGACAGTACACTCGCCAGTTTCTTTGTTAACTATTTCTTTGTTGACTATACCGAGGTACATAACTTAACTAACTAGAGACTTGGATTAAGTTTGACTCTCGCTATGCAATTGTACTTCCTATTCGAAATGCAGTTATTCATACAAAGACCATTCCCGACGCCCATGCAAGCCATGCCTATCACTCGCCATGCACCAACGAAAGACAAGCAATGTACAAAAGAAAACCCTAGAATGAAATCACCAATCCACCGCCCAGCCATTCTTATCCAGGAACTCCTCACAGGCCGCCTTGAGCGCATAGTTAGGCCGCAAATCATCGACCTTCATAGGGACACGAGTGAGAGGATCAACGCCTGATTTCTCGACATACTTGACGATACCGATTCGATCAAAGCTATTCCCAGCCGGCGTAACGACCGGATCGTGCATGACCTCGAATGTGATACCGTCGATTAACCAGTCGGGCACAACCTAAACAGTCAACACAGATCTTGTAACACATTTGGAAAGGGTAAAGAAAAGAAACTCACCCGCTCAGTAATCTCCCCCTTAGACGCAATGCGAAACGCCTCTCTCAAATCAGCAACCTTCTTCTCGTTATCTGCCCTAAGCGCCTTCTCATCCTCCGCAGACCCAATCTGCCCGATCTCTCCACGTTCCAACCGCCCCCTCAACTCGGACAACGACCGTTCAAGATCCGCCTCAATAAGCACCTCCGTACTCTTCAACGTCTCATTCATCTCCCGCAACCGCGCTGTCTCCCGCGCCTCCCACAACTGCTGCTTCGCGCGCAATACAGTCCTGGACAGGTTCTCCGTCTGTGGGCTCTTCGCGACCAAACTAGCCTGGTATGCCTCGATAGCAACATCGTATGCTTCCTGCGGACGATGGAGACCCAAAAGTGCCTGCGCCAGGTACCAGTAGCTCTTGAGAGACGAGGGGTTCTTCAAGCCGTAGATGTCGATTGCGGCGCGGGCATCATGCTCGACCTCTGCCCATTTCGAGAGTTTGATTCGGCAGAGGGCGCGATTGGTGAAGAAGGTTGGGTCGTGTGGGTTCTTTGCGATTCTTGCTTGAGGTTAGTATTGGTATGGGAGAGAAGCGATTGGTGATTGCGTACGCTTGGGAGAAGAGGTCTTCGGCACCGCTGTAGTCACCCTGTTTGTAGAGCTCGTTGCCCTTTGCTTTTAGCTCTTGTGCCATCTTTTACTGGGTGGATGGGAGAGGGAGAGTTGTGGACTGGAGTTGCGATCAATCGGCTCTCTAGGTGGGGCGGCCCAATGCAGTGTTAGGACGGAAGGGTTTAATGAAGTGCATAAAGATGAAGTTGTGGACTGGTGTATTGATATTAAAAGTAAGTTATGTACAAATGGAACTTCCTTTTTGTTTTTCTTGTTCAACTGCGCTATACGTGAGTGAGTACAGGTTAAGACGGAAGCACATGGATCCCCGCGGAAGAGGATGACTCAGCTGCATTATCATCGCATCTTTCACACAGTCTTACCTTGGTAGTTAAAATAACACCCTCTGACGACCTTCTGTGCTTTGCCTCTGCCGGGCTGGAAGCCGCATTCATCGACATTATATATATTATCTGCTTTACTTTCGAACCTCGTTCAACGCACCTATGCCAGCCCCTTGATAGCAAGCCCTTCATAAGCTATAGTCAGCACTTCCAAATATCATTCTCTCGCTGGAAGTGCTGTTTATAGCTTATAACTGGAGAGAGAATGATATCTGGAAGCGTTGGCTATAGCTCAGAAAGGGCTTGCTATCTGCCATCAAGGATTGCAGCCAAATGGCTTCGCTGCCAGCCTCGGACAATCCCATATACTCACTCTGCTTCAGCCAACAATTTGGCTGTGGAGCTCTGGCGGTGGGAGCACCATGCGACGGGGCCTCCGGCGAGAAAGAAGACGTAGCCAGTGCGGCAGAAATGGTAGAGTTTATTCATGTCTCAGATGATAGAGGAGGAGGGGGGTGTCTAATGCGATCCTTGGCAAGTACATGTAGGCTTTTTGCCGTAGGAGGTATGCTAACATTGTAGCTAGACTGATCTCGTTCAGCTGGACTTGCTCCTTGATCCAGTGGTAGTGCACGTCGATTGTGTTTGTATTGTCTGTGCGTCTCTCTGTCATCGGCCATAGCCGACACACACGGACGATCCAAACACATCAACGTGCACTACCACTGGATCAAGGAAAAGTCCAGCTGAAAAGATCAATCTACAACACATGCCAGGGAAGGACCTCGTTGCCGATGGCCTCATCAAAGCACTGGCTGGGCCTGCCTTCCAAACATTCGTCAGTCGTATGGGTCTGACAAAACCCACGTCGTCCAAAGATGCAGAAACACCTCCATCGGGGGGTGCATCTTCGAAAGCATCTCCATCCGGGGGCACCTGATGTCTGGTGCTAGCGAACGTCTCGTCATAATCGATGCTCTTGTAAAAAGCCGCGCGCGAACCAGCGAGCTTTGAACCTTGTGGGCGCGCCGTCGGCATCGAGCTTGAGCTTAAACGCCCACTTACCTGACAAAATGCGGGCATCTTTCGGTGGGAGGACGGTCTCCCAAATATTGAGAAGCTCCAACTGCTTCTTCTCCGCGTGCGTGACCCGCAACCACCAAGGCCAAAATGGCGACTGCTGGGCTTCAGAGAGGCTGCGGGGCGAATTGAGCCATTGTGGCTCGTCGGAAGTGCTGTTTATAGCTCAGAAAGGGTTGCTATCAAGGGGCTGGTTGAGTTGGATGCGGTTCGAAAGCGAAGCAGGTAATATGGTAATCCTCGTATCTCTGTAGAAATTCCCTCGTAAAGTGGGCATCATGGTCGTCGAAGAGCAAAATACGCCTCTCCCTCCTTATCATACGAGTCTTAGTTCCCTCGTGAAAATGCTGAAGCCATCCAGCAGCTAGCCATTCGGAGATATAGCTATAGGTGTCTACGGTACATAGTAGAGCTTTGGTACAAGAGTATGGAACCTGCTAGTCGCCGTTAACTTGGGAAACCCCAGGAAGAGCCCACTTCTGCATCCATTCGCCGTTCAAAACTTCCTGCGCAGTTGATCTTTCCTCCGGGTTATACGCAAGCATAGCCTTCAACATACTGAACAAAGCAACCTTCTCAATCTCATCCATCTCTTCCATCTTAAACTCCTGCCTTGGCTGCCGCACCGAATCATTAAATCGCTGCTCCAACGGCCGGGAATGTGCCTCAATTTCCTTTTCCCCATCCTCGTTGAACCATTTTGCACGAGCACCCCACTTCAACCACCACGGCGCTGGTAGCTTCCCAAGGCAGTTAACTTGTTCTTCGATCACCCAGTCCGCTGACGGGTTGTATCCCTCGAGAAGTGGGCGTTGAGCTATAACTTCCCAAATCGTACACGCAAGCATCCAGATATCAGCAGGGAAAGAAAGTGACTTTTGCTGTTCGAAGTAGACCTCTGGTGGGGTCAACATTTCTGGTGCATTGGAGTAGGACCGCGCCGTAGTAGCCGGCATGAAAGACTCGCCAAAATCAGTGAGGATAATTTGAGCTTCTGATAAGTCAACAAGATCACTACTTTTCCCTAGCCAGATAGGCACAAGAACATTTTCAGGGACCCCCCGGGGAAGTTGACACTGATTTAGACGTTCAACCGGCTCATATCGAGGCGATCCATACTTTTTGTAAAGCTGTTCTGGCGAGAGAGAATCCAAACTTCCAGGTAGACGAATCAAGATGTTGCCATTGTGCAAGTCTGCGGTGATACATCTCATTAGACGTCTGGCACATAAAAGGAGATGAGAGAGGATAACTTACCACCGTGAACAATGCCCTGGGAATGTAAGAATGCCACTGCCTGGACAAGTTGGGCAGCCATAGCCCTAGCTACAGGCAGCTGAAAGAGGCGACTGACAGAGGCATCTTTAGCTTCGGCTAGACTCATCATTCCGGGTTCAGTGACATAACAACGGTGTACGCCATTAGGCCCAGAAAGAGAAAAGTCATCTAATATTGATGGGATGTATGCTGTCCCGGGATGAGCCTTTCCTTCCAACCTTGTGTTATTTAACCGGCGCAGGATATCGGTTTCTTGCGTTGTAGAATCACGTGTTGCGACAGGTATCTTTATAGCAACATATCTTCCGGCTTCCTGGTTTCTTGCCAGCCAAATCGTCGAGTATGAACCGAAACCAAGCTTATGGATGATAGAATATCTACCACCCAGCTGCTCTCCGACAGTTGCCGGATGGTATCCTCCCGGACGATACCGTTCGAGCTTCTCAACGTCTTCAATTGGCATGTATTTGATTTGGCGCTGTGTATCATATTTTGCCTCGGCGACTTTTGACTCCCTGCCGGTGAGAGATGTATATGGTTTCGAACTTAGTGTGGTGCATTTAGGGTGGAAGAGTAACTTCAGAGAGAGGAATTGCCCAAGAAGAGCCTGGGACGGTAAAGGCATGAATGCATAGTTATCCACAACTGAATGTATGTTAAGTTAGCCGTGCTGAGCATTTCATCCATGTCCAAATGAGTATTCACGTGACATTAAGGGGCAGACATGGATACATCTTGTAAATGGTTGACTATTTTGTCTTAAATAGTCGGAGATGAGTGCATTGTGCTATGTACAGGATAAGGTATAATTTCTAGAATCCCAACAGCAGATTCAACATTCAATTATGGTATCATGATGCGCTTTAAATAACAGTGACGATGCTGTGCATGTATATGCAGACATATATGTTCGTTGTCCATGGAGTATCTCATATCTGGTGCCTTTCGACATAACTCATTTAAGCAGAGCCAGCAAACTTGGCCTCGTAGTCAGAGATGGCCTGGACCTTGGCAGCAGAGGCACTCTTGGGGTCGAAGCGGTAGTTGAGCCAGTCAACGGCGAGCTTCTTAGCCAGCTCGACACCGATGACACGCTGGCCGAAGCAGAGGACCTGGGCGTCGTTGCTCAAGATGGAGCGCTCAACGGAGAAGGGATCGTGGGCAGTGACGGCGCGGATGCCGGGCACCTTGTTGGCAGCGATGGCAACACCGAGACCAGTGCCACAGATGAAAAGACCGCGGTCAGCCTTGCCCTCCTTGATGAGTGTGGCACCCTCGACGGCGGGATGAGGGTAGGCAGTCTTGTCGGAGGAAGAGTTGACACCGACGTCGGTGATGGACTCGACCAGGGGGTTCTTCTCGAGAAGGGCCTTGATGGCGTCCTTGTAGGGGACACCGGCCTCGTCGCAGGCCATAACGAGACGGAGGGGCTTCAGGTCGGCAGACATTGTGGAGGAGTATAGAGGAGTATAAAGGAGTATAAGTAGACGAGTTTATGTACAATAGGATTGTGAGGGTCTGGTAATAGTGTATTCAAGGCGCGGACGGGGGGCTTCTTATACCTCCGTCGCAATGGGCCAGGGCCAGAGCCCAGAGCGCATACCCCAGAGGTGGAGATAGTTTAGTTCACTTCATAATGTTTGGAACCCCGCTAATGTCGTCATGAATGGAATTCATGCATTGCACTAGTTATCTAGTTACTGTTTAACCATGTGGTACAGTCTCTTACATGGTCATTACACTCTACTAGTATGATATGTTGAATCCAGGCATGGGCCGCCAAATAGGATCTGCCTATGCCTCATATTCGGCATACTTTCTAGTTTCATCCAATGAGTATTATAGCACAGTATTATAGACAATACTATAGCACGGGGTACGGGATAGTAGAGTTTACCTTCAACCGGTTTTCGCTTCTGGTATTCCGTGAGATAATTCTAGCGCCTATCACATCGTGAACCAGACTTCTGATTTCCCTTTTGATACATCCACATCATCTCTGCCAGCCTTGACTCGCTAATCCCAATGCCTGATGATATCACTCTGCTGTCCGTGCTCGATCCCTTCCTATGTGAACACCGCTAATGCGGGCGCGGGATGTGCCCAGACCAGAGACAAAAAGAAATTGATAATAATAATGATAAACAAAAGCTCCTCGTTGACTTTGTTGAACTTGAACTTTCCCCTCGGACAACTAGGCTCCAACATACCCGCCCCAGTTTATCTGGGGAACCCCGTTGATTCCATTGAACCCACTTCAAACCACAACACAATTCGCATTGCACATTTTACACTCACATTTCACATTCTACCATGGCACCAACCACCTACCCCGTCCTTCCAGAGAAGCTGCTGCTCATCTCACTGAAGATGTACTTCTCCCCGGAGCGTACCCTCAGCTACGTCCGCGGGCTACTCGACCCCGCAAACGAGGTCGTCCGACCACAAAACCGCGACAAGCTCCTGCTAGCCCTGATCCCAGACTTCCTCACCGTATGGCCATGTGCCGACATCATCAGGGAATATGAGAATAAGCTAGCAGCCTCCGGCATCCCAACGTCACCGCCCCCATTCCTCCTCGGCGCCCAGGACTGCATGTGGGAAGAGTACGGTGCCTACACCGGTGAGGTGTCGCCCGCTGCAATCAAGTCCCTCGGATGCTCAATCGTTGAGCTGGGCCATGCCGAGCGCCGCGCTATCTTCGGCGAGACCGATGAGCAAACCGCACGCAAGGCTGCTGCTACAAGTGCCCAGGGCATGGTGCCTCTCGTCTGCGTCGGGGAAATCACTGCCCCTGGAGCGGTGGCCTCGGAGGCTGTCGGCCAGGCGGTGTCCGAATGCGCGGTTCTCGTGCGAGCCGTGCTGAATGCCATCCCCGCTGAGGCTCCCGTGATCTTTGCCTACGAGCCTGTGTGGGCAATCGGCAAGCCCAAGCCCGCGGGCGTCGACCATGTCGGAGCAGTCGTGGAGGGCATCCGCACTGTCATTGGCTCCCGCCCCGGCACCGCGCGTGTTCTCTACGGTGGCAGTGCGGGACCTGGTCTCTGGGGCGCCGGTGGCCTGGGCAAAGCTGTCGATGGCATGTTCCTGGGCCGATTCGCACACGAGATTGAAGGTGTGCGCAAGGTCGTCCGTGAAGTGGAGGAGACACTGGGTGTCGCCTGAATGAACAACATTAAACATTCGTCATCCTAATTTCAACGATTATACCATTACATATCGCAATACCCGTGTATTGTGGTTTCGGCTACCCCCACACAGGTATAGAAGTCCAACGGGTCTAGTGCACTTTAATGTGGGTCATCCCAGCTGTGTAAGGACCCCGGTTTCTCGGGAAGCCTAACCTGGAGATCCCGCGATGGAGTCTCTACGGAGTACATACGTGGGGCACAAAATTGGAGAAGTGGGCAACCCACGACTTTGTCACGCGGGAGTCAGAGATTGTTTTATTCTCATCGGAGCTGTTTATTCGACACTTTCCCCTGGAGCTATGGATCCCAATGGGTCCTACATATATCCCAATGGCCCGCGGGACTGCTTAAGCAGGCAGGATGTGGCTTCATCTCATCGCTGCATCCTGAGAAGCTCCACAAACACGAAAACCAATTATTAACGAGAAATACCAAGTCTCATGCAAACTCCCCTGTTTTATGCTATGTACAAAATATAATCTATCCCCACGCACACCGCTTCATGTCTTCTGCAGCTCCTCGCGCAGCTCCTGCTTCACCCGCGTTACCGTTCCGATACCGCCGTACACCACGCCGGTGTACATCATCGCAACCGAGGCACCAGCATCCAGCACCTGGCGCGCCTGCTGGCCGGTGGTGATACCGCCCGAGGCAAAGATCACCTTACGCGGAGCATTGGCCACAGGTGTTTGGTCGGCATCGGTGGGTGCGTCGGCTTGGGAAGGCGGACCCTGGTCGAGCAGGGCGCGGTAGCGGGCGACCAGGGCAACGGAGCGGTCAAAGAGCTGCGGGCCAGAGTAGCCGCCTGTCTCCTTAAGAGTCTGCTGCTCCTCGGGCGGGAGGACAAAGCCCTTGGGAAGAGGTTCGGGCCGGCGGTTGGTGGTGTTGCCGACGATGACACCATCGACGCCGGAGTTCCACACGGCTTCGCAGATGCCCGAGATCTGCTCATCCGAGTCTTCATCCGGGCTGACCTTGACCATCACGTAGGGCTTGGTCTTGCGCTCGACGTTCTTCGCGGAACCCACGACGGCTGTTAGGATTGCCGTTAGCGGCGCTGCGGCTTGGAGGTCACGCAGGCCGGGGGTATTGGGGCTTGATACGTTCACGACGAGAATGTCGGCGTAGCGCGCCACTCGGTCGACACAGTAGACGTAGTCACGCTTGATGGCATCGATATCCCCGTCTGGTGTGAGCTTGTTCTTGGCCACCTGCACTGCGAGCAGCTTGCCGGGGATCAGACTACCCGGGGGTACGTTGGCCTCGCCGTCCAGAACGCGCTGAGCTGCCTGCTCGTGCTCGCCGAAGCCAGCGGCGTAGGCAAAGTCGACCACACGCTGCTTCAGCACCTCGGCCATGTGGTCGGCACCCTTGGAATTGAGACCGTAGCGGTTGATCATAGCATGCTGCGAGGGCAGGCGGAATACTCGCGGCTTGGGATTACCGTCTTGCGGCAAGGGAGTAGTTCCACCAACCTCGACAATGGCGGGGCCGATTTCGAACAGCGGGTCGGGGATGTCGGCATGCTTATCCAGACCAGCAGAGATGCCAATGGGATTGGAGAGGGTGTAGCCGAAGACCTGAGAATTAAGCGCATCAGCATAGAGCCGAACAATGTCATAGAGTAGTTTGGAATACCTCTGTAGACAGAGCGCCATCACCGTCCTGGTTACCGCGCTCACGAGGATGAAGACCATACTGATAGAGCAGCTTCAAGTTTTCCACACCAAAGTGATGCGCATCCTCTGCATCGGGATATATCATTCGGATAAGAGGCACCAGGCCGTACCGGTGAATGCTAGCCCGGGTATCGGTGCCATAGATGTATCCCACCAACAGCACAACCGCCAACGAAGTGCCGTAAAGGCCCTTGCGTGATTTACGACCAGCTCGCTTGGGCATCTCCTTGACCTCTTTGGGAATTTCCTTGGAAGCCTCCTTCGCAGCCTCGGCTGTTTTCGCAGGTGCCGCTTCCGAAGCATATCGTGCAGTGCCGGAGCACCGTGGCACAAAGGCCGAGGGCCGTTGAGTCCAGCGGGAGGGCGGAAGGGCGCGAGCCCGGAGGCTGTTCCTCCAGGGGATTGTGGTAATTCGGGATGTCATTTGTGCTGTGTGCGCTGAATCGCGCCGGATTGAACCTGGTCCATGTTAGTTCCTAGTATTCCCGATTGACTTTGTATAGCTCGAGCTGTGAGTCCGGTTGGATTGAATGCAAGCTTCTTCAAGCTCACAAGCTGCGAGAGAATGAATGAGACATACTCTAGTACTGCAATTGCTCCGAGGTTCTGCAGCGCAGCGCCTTTGCAGGTCGAAGCATCGCAGGGCAGAATCGAGGATCTTTTGCGGATGCGGCGGGCGGTGAATGGGATGCAACCCTAACTTGGCCCCGCGGTTGGTAGTACGGGCGAGAATAGCGGCCACGGCGGACATATCGATTTTTATTAGCGGCTATGAATTTTTACTTGCTTAAGGAGACATTGCACCAGGAATACGGATTTAATAGTGCTCTATAGCTATACGAATCTCTAGCGGTAGTAGGATATTAGCTAGGTTCGTGACGGTATTACTTCTCTTACTTCTCTTACTTCTCTTACTTCTCTTACTTCTCTTACTTCTCTTACTTCTCTTACTTCTCTTACTTCTCTTACTTCTCTTACTTCTCTTACTTCTCTTACTTCTCTTACTTCTCTTACTTCTCTTACTTCTCTTACTTCTCTTACTTCTCTTACTTCTCTTACTTCTCTTACCTCTCTTACTTCTCTTACTTCTCTTACCTCTCTTCTTACTTCTCTTACTTCTCTTACTTTTAAAATCGACCCAGCAGAAAAATTCTTTGTAATATAGTAGCTAGTAAAAATCGATATGTCCGCCGTTGTTGTGACTCGTGGGAGATAAGAAGATGATATTCATGCTATCTAAACGGTTCCAAGCTAAACTGGCTAGACGGATAACTAATCATCCGTAACAATCTGCCTAGCTCGAGAAATCGTAGTCTCCCGGCTACGACAAGTAAAAGCTTAGAAAAAAGACAAAATAAAGCAATTGTAAACTACCCTTAACTAGTAATTATATACAACCCGCTATATATACCGTAGGAGTACTCTAAACGCTATAAATAACTAAACCTAGTAGCGGGTAGTCGTTATCTAAATAAAAGTACCTAGAATAAGACAAGGAAAAGTAATAAACTATATACTTAGAATTACTAAGTACCGTTAGTATTAGTATCGCCCTCGCCTAAGGCGTCGTCGAAAAAGCGTAACTTAAGTTCGTCTTTCTCCTACTAGTCCTTTATATAGTCTAAAACTAAGATAGTATTAGGCTTAGAAAGCTACCTAGAGGATATAGTCTTTTTAGTAGTAATAGCTAGAATAGTTAGGTTAGTAATAGCGATATTATTAGAAGTAGGAGTAGGCTTAGCTAGCTAGGCGGCGTTTACGCCTAGGAAAATATCTATAAATCGATACTAGAGGCGCTTAGTAATCTTCTCGGAGAAAGTCCTAGTAGTAATAGCGGTATATACCTTCTTCTCGAGTTTAGTAAGCTTGCTATTAGTATTATTTAGCTACTTTTCGGCCTTTCGTAACTAGTTAATACGCTTCTCTATACCGGGAAGTCTACTACGTAGAACCTACGCGCGCTCTATCGGTTTAGCGGCGTTAATATATCTATCGACGTACTCTCGGAGACTCGGCTTATCTAAATCGTACTTAGGGGGCGTTCGTCGCTTACGTAGAGATCTAAGCTCGATAGTAACTATAGCTTTAGCTTAGGATTAGAAGTAGTAGGGGTTAGCTTAGGGAATAGCTATAGCTTAGAGTTAATCGGGGTAAAACTATATAGGTTCGGAGTAGGAGTATCTATAATATTAGTTATTCCTACGTCTAAAGCGTTATCTATAAGCTTCTAGCGCTTAGTAGGATAGGTATCGTTAGACTAAAAGCGCTTACTATTCTCGGGATTACTAATAAGGTTAGGGCTCGTAGCGTTAGCGTAAGGTCGGTTTATAAGCTAATTATAGTTAGAACGTATATTTATCTTTGTATACTTCCCCTTAGGAAAGATAAAAGCTCTAGGGTCGGTAGAGTATCGAGGAGTCTAACTATCGAAGTTAATAAGTTACGTAAGCGTAAAATCCTAGTTATAGGAAGGTAGTTTAGTTCTAAGCTAGGCGGAGAAGTAATAGTATTAGTCGCTTATAATATCTAGTTTCTTCTCCTAAGCCTCCTCTCTAATTATATAGGCGTATATACCGTTATAATCCTAAAGCTATCTAACAATAGTTTAGGTAACCTCCTAGCCTAGGCCGATCTCGTTACGGCTATATATATTATTCTCTCCGAAGACGACTAGGCCGACTATAAAATAAGGACTATTAGTAAGAACTAAATTATCTTTTCTAAGCGCTAAGTAGCTATACTTAACGGCGTCTTAGCGGCTATAAAAAACATAATACTTCTTCTAAATTACCGGAAAAGATAGACTATAAGCTTAGATGCTCGGAGTAGGGTCTTATAGAATATAGGTAGACTTAATCTACCTATTCCTATCGAAGACTCTCTTATAAGCCTTTAGCGTATCCTATTTATAATATTTAATAGCAAGATAGGCGAGCTTATCGCTAAATATAATATTAGTATCCGCCGGAAGAAGGACTTTACCGTTATTATCGAAATCGATTTCGGTAAATAGGGGGAACTAGTCTAGCTAGTACTATAGGACCTACTTTTTCTTAGTAAGAACGACTTAGATAGGAACGTAGTTTAGGGTCTATAGGGACCGGTTAAGGTTAAGCTCGGTAATCGTATTAAGCTTAGAATTTTGCTAGGAATCCTAGTTAGGGATCTTAGCGCGTAGGGCTAATAGTATATCGGACTTATCGACCTTAGACTTAGGCTTTAAAGCCCTAGGGGTAGTATCTTTAGTACTATCTATATTAATATATAGGTAGCGGAATAAGAGAAGTAGAGTTAGAAAGGTAGTATAAAGTAGTATAATATAGAGCTCAAAGGTAGTAAAATAAGAAATATCGAGGTTGAAAAGATAAGTACTAGCAACCTATAAGTAAACTCCGAAGAGAGTTACTACGGCCGAGATATAGTAGTAGATAGTAGGTATAAGGGTTATAGTAGAGAGGAAAAAATATAATATAAGTTAAAGTAAGTAGAGGTAGGGAGGTAAAGAAAGAAAAATAAAATCGGCGAAAAGCTTTAATTTATAGCCGTAATAGATATAACTTATTTACCTTATCGGGGATAATAAGTAAGTAAATATAATAAGTATATAAGCGCGAAGCCTAAATAGTACGTAGGAATCGAATATAGGAAGTATTAAAATAAAGATAGTTAGAACGATATAATAATATAGCTTAGAATAGTAGAAAGTTAAAATAAAGAAGCGGGAGTCTAACAACTCTTAAACTTACGGATTACTTCTTTATAGCTAATATAATCCTCCTTATTTACCTACTCGTCGCGTTTAGAGGTCTAGCCTTTCTAGTAGATTAGATACTTAGTAATTTAGCGACGTATACTATCTTATCTCGGACGGCCTAGAGTATTAACTATCTTCTTAGAGAGGATATAGTCTACCTCGAATACTTCCTTGTTAGGGAAATATTCGTCTTACGTAGGAAGATATTAGTCTAAATAGTCGACGCGCTCTTATAGATTGTTTCTACTTAGAGCTAGTTCTAAGTAGGGAATACTAACTACCGGATAAACTTAGGAACTAGGGGGAAAATCTAAACGATAGGCTAGTCGGCCTACTCTTTCGAGGACTTTAAATCTACCGGTATACTTTTAAGCTAATTTTAGCGGTAGGACGTAGTTAAGATATAAGGTATACCTATCTCTAAGCTTAAGGTAGATATAGTTACCGACTTTAAAATATATCGGCTTATAGCTACGGTTATATTAGTCCTTTATCCTTATAGTAGCCTATACTAGGGAGTATTCTACTTCCGTACGAATAATACTTATAGGGCCTAGAGCCTATTATAGAAGCGACTATAGCTATTAGAGCTCTATCCTATAGAGTAGCTAGTAGGGAGAGTAGTCTATCGTAGCGTTTACCGAGCTATTAAGAGCCGCCTATAGGCTTAGGATTAATTCTAGCTAGGAGAGATCTAGATACGTAGCTAAGGTATACTAGAGTACGATCTCGATCGTTTAATTAGACCTTTCCGACTAACTATTAGTCTATAGATAGTAAGCCGTAGAGAAAAGTAGCTTAGTCTAGAGTAGCTAGAATAGCTTATTCTAGAAGCCTTAGACGAACTTAGGATCGTAATCGCTAATAATAGCGGTCGGGATTCCCTAGTTCGTAGAATACTAGTAGGTTAGTATAGCCTCTACCTATCTCTCGCTAGTCTAATTATTACGACCTAGAAGGATAGCGATAAGCTTAGTAAACTTATCCGTTATTAATATAGCCGAGTTGTATCCTGTAGACTCGGGTAGTTTAAGGATAAAGTTAACTATAATTATATAGAAGGGAATAGGAGGTAAGACTATCGGCTCTAGTAAGCCGTACGGCTTATAGCGTCTAGTACGGTTTTCTAAGCACTCGGGATAATAGGCGATATACTTCTTTAAAAGCTTAGTGCCTTTGTAGAAAGTAAGACCTCGAAGCTTCTTCTAAGCACGCTCGAAACCCTAGTATATCTAATTATTATATATAAGCTCGAAAATCTCCTAGGTTATAGACTGTGGTAGGTATAGACTAGACATTGACAGGCCCATGGGTTTACCCATGATGGGCCGGCCCATGAGGCCCATGGCACTAACACCGGTCCTACCCTTAGAGCCTATGGGCCTTGTGGGCCGGGCCGCGGGCCTAGGCGGAAAGCCTATAGGCCGCCAAGATACCTATGATACAGAGGAGCATAACTAATATACTATATGTAGTAATTTTGGGTATTTACATAGTAAAATTATAGACTAAATGTAATTAAAATCAGACGAAATTATACATTGGACATACACGTGACACTTTCCTAACTTTGTATTAATATACTCTGGAATAGCACAATAATATAAAGAGTAAGATAAATAGTAATACTATATGTTTATATCTATTGTACGTAATGTCGAAAATAAGAAAAAAAAATGCTAAATCCTAGAATCGATTAGGTCGCCGAAGAAGATATAGGAGATGATCCAACTCGACTATACTCCTATTTCTAAAAGAAAACATCCTATTCGGGGTTAAGTAGGAAAATCACCTATAGGTCATAGGTGACGTAGACTAATATTACTAATCTATCCGATTCGCTAAAATCTCTTCAGAAATATGGGTCATCCGATAGCCTTGGATAGGGCCCTACAGAAATTAGCTAAGAGCTATGCCCCCCAAAAATTTTTCAACTTTTCTTACTTTTATTTCTTTTACTGTAAGGGATTTGACTGGATTTGTTCTATCGCAGCTATCACTTATATCATAAGAAGGAATCGTTAAAGAATAGACATAGGATCGAAGGATCTAGGGGTTTTTATCCCGAGTATAGGTTACGTATCGTAGCGCGAATAGTATCGCGTAATCCTTAGGTAAGGAATTACGTATACGTAAGTCCTATAATAATACCCCCCCCCCCCCCTCCTTCTAAATAAGGCGGGAAAAATTTGCCTACTACTATTAAATATCATATTTCGCGTTGCTTATTAGGGCTTCTACGGTCCTTCCTAGTAGTATTCTATCCGGGAGATAGTAAGGCTTAGTTTCCCGGAGCTACCGATCTAACGTAGTAGTAGCTTCTAGTACTACGGCCGGTTCCTTAGTAGTACGTATATAGCTAGTCTATTTAACGTCGTACTATACTTTCTAGCCTCGTCCTTATTTCGTTTACGTCTCCCTAACGATCTTCTCGATTTCCTACTTATTCTTACCGTCGACTAATACTAGGGGAGGCTATATATCGTTACTCCGCTATAATAGGAGGGGATCGGTATTTACGAGCCGTAGTAGGTCGATATAGAAGACTAGGTAGATTCTAGGCGGTATATTAAGGCGTACGGTATAGGTCCTAATAACGTTAAGGACTTCGTACTTAGTATTCTTCTAATCTAGTTTCTTGTTAGCGTAGTTAGTCTTAATATTCTTAAGCTTTAGCTAGACTTAATCGCCTTTACGATACTCTAGTATAGCGTTACGGTACTAGTTAGCCTAGTATTCTATTTCTTGTTATACCTAAGCTAGCGATATACTTACCTAGTTAAGTCCTTTTTTAATCTTCTATATAATCGCTTCTCCTACTTAGATTAGGCTACGTTTAGATCCTTACGTAAGTATATCCTAGTCCTTTATAGGCTCGAAAGATAAGAGGTCGTAGCCGTAGCTAAGAAAGAATAGGCTTACTCCTATCGCTAAGCTCGTTTGGCTATTAACCGCTAGTTTAGCTATTAGG
This sequence comes from Penicillium sp. DT28, assembly GCA_036712075.1. Lineage (NCBI taxonomy): Eukaryota > Fungi > Ascomycota > Eurotiomycetes > Eurotiales > Aspergillaceae > Penicillium > Penicillium sp. DT28. The sequence goes on from JAZHLO010000002.1 coordinate 1,159,558, forward strand.
AGTAGTCGCGACTAGTTATCCTAATTATAGTTTACGTAGGCGTAGATATAGGATTCTATTATAGCGTTAATACGCTCTATCGCTCTATCTATTTAAGGATAGTAGGCCGTAGATAACTTCTATTCGATCTAGTAGAGTTAGTAGATAACTCGTTATACTTCCGCTATAAACTATACTCTACGGTTAGAGATAATCGTACGAGGGAACCTATATCGTCGGATTAGGGAGTTTATAAGCGCCTACGCTATAGTCTCTACGGTAGTAGTATCTATCGCTTCGAAGATAACCCCTTTTATAGTACGGTCGGTAATTACTAATATATTTATATTATTCTCGCTAAGAGGAAGGTCCGTTACGAAGTCTATTATAACATACTACTAGGGTCGGTTAGGTAGGGGAAGGGGCTTTAAGAGGCCCTTCTTCTATTCTCTCTAGGGCTTAGTCCTTCTATATATATTGTAATTCCGTATAAAACGCTAGATATCCTTCGATATTCGAGACTAATAGAACTCGCGAGTAATAACTATATAGGTTTATTCTCTTCTAGGGTAGCTAATAACCCGAGAGTTATAGGCGGACTAGATAATATTCGTTTGTAAGGGCTCGACGTTAGGTACCTATCTTTGTCCTCTAAAGTAGAGAAATCCTTGTCTATCGATCTCGTACTCCGAAATAGAGACTTTTAGGCCTAGTTATACTAGGAACGTCTATTTCCCTTCTAATATATATCGTACGGCCTTCTTATAGGTTAGGTCTATTTCCTTTACGTAGTTCTAGTTATCCTTATTGTTATACGACTAAGACTCCTCGGTTTTGTATAGTTTATTAGGGGTATTAGAGTATGAACACCCGCATGGATGTTTGGTTGGTATGCGTCATGGGTCACGTGATTGATGCCTGACTATATCTCCATGTTTAGTTTTGGTTTACTTACTTCCTTTCCCCAAGTTAGTTATTTTCGATAATACACTCCTTTTCCGTTGGATTTAGCTTTCAGTAGCGCTCCTACTTTGGTTCTAGACCTAGCTCTATCACAATAACTAACTTCCTCTTCCAAAAGGCCTTGGAATAAGTATTTAGGCTCTTTCTTCTCTCTACTACTGCGGGGCAGTCAGTAAGCTACGTGCGAGAGACTGGCTGACCTTTCTTTGCGAGTGGTTCCCTTCTCTGTCCTATATAGATACGCTTATTGGTGCTGCCCTTTAATATCCATCGATAGTAGGGAGGTAGTTCTGCTACGGACTTTCTTACGCCCTTTTTCCTACATCTTTTACCCCGCGCGGGACCGCGACCGACACCCTCCTTTTTCTTACATATCCGGCTATTTCCGTTATCAATATAGCTAACTATCGAGCCTTGCGTCTCTCCGATAGCCGAATTCAAGGGCATTATCGCTATTATTATTATTACCGCTGTTATCCTACAAGACCTACGCGGCCCGTTTACCTCCGTCGCTTATAGCTATAAGTGCAAGATGTTAGCTAAAGGTCTATCCAACCCGCACGGCCTACGTCTATCCTCCTCGACCGAAGCATCTCTCTCTCTCTCTCTTTCCGATGCGATTATAAGTACAAGATTTCTAGTTGCAAGGCCTACACAAAGCTCCAGACCTACGCATATCGACGCCTACCTTCTACGCCTATCATCGTCCAACCTCTCTCGGTCTAAGACGTGCCGTCTGCCTTTCTTCTCTCTTGATATCCAATAAGTTCAACGGTTCTGCTATCAAGTACAAGGTTATTTAGCACTCCGGCTCACATAACTTTCTCTGGATTCTTCCTCTACGCGCGCGGCGTACCTACGTCGCTTCTGTAGCTCGCTCGTTATCCCGTTGCCTACAATACGCCTCTACAACTATTCCGAAGACATTGCCTATCTTGATATGTCGACACTATACAATATGTTGTGTGTGTGTGTGTGTGTGTGTTGGAAGCGGGTACGGAACAAACCAATGCTGCCCTTGCTACCTACCTTACGCGTACGAGTCATCACCTTCTATGATCATGCTTGATACCCTCGGATCTTTGTCAATTTCGGTTGTTACCCTTCAGAAAACCCTATCTTTGTGTTTATTTGATGCGTTCTGTTGGAAGGGTTATTGCATATTGATATGTCTTGTATTAACGCTATGATATACAAGAGACTCGGGGCGTGTCTGTGTTTTAAGAGGGGGATATGAACACCCGCATGGATGTTTGGTTGGTATGCATCATGGGTCACGTGATTGATGCCTAACTATATCTCCATGTTTAGTTTTGGTTTACTTACTTCCTTTCCCCAAGTTAGTTATTTTCGATAATACACTCCTTTTCCGTTGGATTTGGCTTTCAGTAGCGCTCCCACTTTGGTTCTGGACCTGGCTCCATCATATAGAGCGTAAGTCGTCTATATTGTTATTAGTAAGCTCGATCTAGTCGAGGGTAGCGATAATAGCTATTATTTATTCCTCTAGATTTAGTCGAAGTAGCTAGATCGTACGACTTTATATCCGGTTATCCTTATCCCTCTTTAGTATATCTTACTCTTAGCGGGAAAGTATATCTACTCTCTTATTATCTATTCCCTTATAGTACCGTAGCTTAAAGTTAAACTTACTAAGGATAACTAACTAGCGTATATACCGTTCGGTAAGCTTCTAAGGCTAGAAAAAGTACTTAAGGTTCTTATAGTCGGTAATAATCTCGAATTCCTTTACTAAGTATAGCTCTATATCCTATTCCTCTAAGTATCGTACGATTATAAGAAGTTCTTTATCGTAGATCTTATAATTATACTCTATAGGCTAGTTCTTCTTCGAGAAATAGGTATATAGTCTTAAGAGACCTTTATTATCGTATTACGAAAATACTCCTCCGATATTATAGCTAGAAGAATCTATCTCGATAACTATTCTATAGTTAAGGTCGAATATTATAAGAATCGGCTCGGAGGTAAAGAGGTCTTTAAGTCTTTAGAAACTCTCTTAATAGCGTTCTATCTAAATAAATATAGTATCTTTCTAGGTAAGGTTTTAAAGAGGTATTATAATCTTTAAGAAGTTAGGTATAAAGATTTAGTAAAAGTTTATAAATCCTAAGAATCTCTATATACCTTTAACTATTATAGGTTATTTCTATTCTTAAATTACTTATATCTTTTTAGGGTCTATAGATATATCTTTGCTAGCTTATATAATAAATCTAAGATATTTTATTATCTTTACCTCGAACTTATATTTTATAATATCTAGATATAGGCTAGCATTAGCTAGCTTCTATAGTACTTTATATATATATTCTCGGTATTCTTCGAGAGACCTATCTATATAAACTAGTATATCGTCGATATAAGTAGAATAGAATTCGTCTAAGTATTCTTATAGTACCTAATTAATATACTTCTAGAAGGTATTTAGTATATTAGTAAGACCGAAGGGTATTACCTACTATTTATATAGGCTATATCTCGTATAGAATACTATTATCTATTCTTATCCTTTAGCGATATAGATCTTATAGAAGGTAGCTAAGATATCTAGCTTAGTAAACTATTTTACTTTTCCGATCTAGTTTAGGGTCTTATAAATTAAAGATAAGAGGTATTAGTCCTTCTTCGTAAGCGTATTTAGAGCTCGGTAATCGATATAGAATCTTAGCCCTCCTCTAGGTTTCTATATAAAGAGTATAAAGGCGGCTATAGGGGAGTAGCTTATATAGATAAAGTTCTTATCGAGTAGTTCTATAAGTATTTTCCTAAGAATAACTAGTTCTTTCTTTATTATATTATATAGTAGGCCCTAAGAGATCTAAGAATCTTTTCTATCTTATTAGGTTAATTCGATCTTATAGTCGATTCCCTCTTCTTAGTATAAAAGGAGCTTATTTATATTCTCGGGCTTAAAGAGGTTTTCGATATACCGATAATAGTTAGAGAGTTTCTTTTTTAAGTCTATCTTCTTCTTCGGTATTAGAGCTTTCTAGATATCTACTATTATAATAGCAAAGATTTTAACTTCTTAGGCTTTATATTTCTTTATATAGTCGGTATAGTAGAGAAACGTCTTTATAGCTCCTACTAAAATAGGTATAATATCGCTTATAGTCTTTATCTACTATTCTACGCTCTAGATCCTAGCTCTAGTTAAATATATAAAGACTCTATTCTTCTTAGGTTTAATAATAATATTATTCTTTTCTATCTAAGAAAGACCTAGGATAATATTATAGTCTAGGTAGTTAAGGATTATATAAAGATAGATATTTTCTTTATAGTAGGTATTAATATTAAGGGTTACTCGTATAATATAGGTAATCGGCTTTCTAACTTCGGTAATACTCCTAATCTTCCTAGGAGGGATCGTAATCGTAGGGATTTTATTATCTTATACGAAGCTCTCTTAGACTACGCTATAATATAGGTATCTATAGTCGATAAATATATTAGTAGGCGCTATTTAGTCTATAATCGCTTCTATAAGGATAGAGAGTATATTTATATAAAAATCTTTAATCTTTCTCTATTCTTCTAGACTAAAAGACTTTTTTAGTTTCTTTCTTTATATATAACTTTATACGAGGTTTACTCTTCCCCTAAATTATCGTTCTTATCGTAGTTAGTCTTCTTAGGGGTAATTCCTACGATATAGGTAGGCCTAATAGCTACCGTAAGGGTATAGTCCTTAATATAGTAACCTATCTTACTATAGCGGAGGTAGGCTCTTTAGATACGGTAGGTATCGAGCTCTTCCTATAGGACCTATCTAGTATATTTTTATCGGCTAAGGTTACTAAAGATACTACTACCTACGTAAAGGATAGTAATCTCTATCTATAGAGTAGTAATCTAGGTAGTAGTACTCTCCTAATCTATTATATTAGGGTCTCGTAGCTTTAGAGTCGTAGTAGAGGGGACTACTAGGACGTATAGGCTCTCTCTACGTCGGACCTTATTAAAGCTCTATAAGTAATATTGCTAATAATCGACTTATAGGAGTATCTTATAGTAAGTATTGTATATATCTTCGCCGCCTAGGTAGGGGTTTCCTACTAAGACTTTAAGGATATTACTATTAACTATAATTTCGAGGTATTCCTTCTTCTATTCGTCTAGCTAGTTATAAGCGCTAGCTTCGGTTATAACTTAGTTAAACTTACCTAGGAACTTATATAGTTTCTTTCGGCCTTATCTTATCTAGTATAGCCTAATAATTACGTATTAGTATCTATCGTAGTCTTAGTACTCCTAGTCTATTAGTCGGAAGAACTTCTTTAAGTCGTACGTAGGCTTACCTTTGTCTTAGGCGTCTTCCTAGGTAGCAAACTATAGTATTAGAAGGTAAGCTACCCTATCTTAGAGGCGTCCGAACGTATATATTACGTACTTCTCTAGGATAGAGTAGAATATAGCGTCTATCTTAAGTTTAGAATATACTTTAAGGCGCTAGGTATCGTATTCTTTAGGCTTCTCTCTATCGAACGTATCTATATCTAGATAGGTTAGGTAGAGGTTAACTATTAGGGCTATAGGGGGTATAGGAGGAGCTATAAAGATAAGTAGCTAGCCTTAAGAGGGATAACCCTACTATAGGCCGTCGTTATCGGTATCTATTATTATTATAGCGTAGGATATATATTAATATACTATATTATTAGGTTAGTAGCTAGGCGCCTATAGATTATCGTAAGTTATAAGATTCTATTATATAGTAGCAAGACGCTTCTTTTAGTTCTAATATATAATAGCGGCTAGGCGCTTCTATAGGTTTATAGTCGTTATTAACTTTATTATAGGAACCGTAAGGCTAAGAGATCTTCTCTTAGACTTATATAGAGAACGATTCCTAATATAAGGGATTTAACTAGATTTATTCTATCGTAGCTATTACTTATATTATAAGAAGGAATCGTTAAAGAATAGATATAGGATCGAAGGATCTAGGGGTTTTTATCTAGAGTATAGGTTACGTATCGTAGCGCGAATAGTATCGTGTAATCCTTAGGTAAGGAATCACGTATGTAAGTCCTATAATATTTACCTCTCTTTTCTCTTACTTTTACCTACAAAATATATGTTAAAGTAAGAGAAATTAGAGGTAAAAGTAAAACAAAAATAAATTTTAACTAAAAGACAAAGTAAATTAATACACAATATAGTCCTCTGAGTTATTTGGGGACTTTCTCTTGCGACTAGAGGTCCGGGTAGGAACAATATCATCCTCTTCTATCTCGTCCCCTTCTATCTTATCCCCTTCTATCTTATCCCCTTCTATCTTATCCCCTTCTATCTTATCTTCTTTAGTATCACTAATTAGCCCTAACTCCGTAATTTCATCGGATATTTCATCTAATTCACCCTCCTCATAGATAGGTAGGGATCGGGTAAAGGCTAGCTCCTTATCTTCCATCTCAAACTTCGTTATACATGCAAACATCATTAGGTCTTTAATCGTTAAAGGATTTAGACGACCTCTCCGATAATGGCATATATCACGGGCTGAATTAAATAGCCTTTCCACACCCGCACTAGTAGCAGGGATAGAGAAAACATCACGTACTATACGTACAAGGGTAGGATATTGAGACTTATGATCCTTCCAGAATTAAGTAGGGCTTGTTTGGACCAAACCTAAGTAATCCGAATTGTTATAGGACTCACGCATACGTGATTCCTTACCTAAGGATTACGCGATACTATTCGCGCTACGATATATAACCTATACTTAGGATAAAAACCCCTAGATCCTTCGATCCTATGTCTATTCTTTAACGATTCCTTCTTATAATATAAGTAATAGCTACGATAAAATAAATCTAGTTAAATCCCTTATATTAGGAATCGTTCCCTATATAAGTCTAAGAGAAGATCTCTTAGCCTTACGGTTCCTACGATAAAGTTAATAACGACTACGAACCTATAGAAGCGCCTAGCCGCTATTATATATTAGAACTAAAGGAAGCGTCTCGCCGCTATATAACGGAATCTTATAACTTACGATAACCTACGGACGCCTAGCTACTAACCTAACGATATAGTATATTAACGTATACCCTACGCTACGATAATAATAGATACCGACGATAATAGCCTACGGTAGGGTTATCTCTCTTAAGGCTAGCCGCCTATCTTTATAGCTCCTCCTATACCCCCTACGGCCCTAATAATTAATCTCCGCCTAACCTACCTAGATATAGATATATTCGACGGAGAGAAGCCTAAAGAATACGATACCTAGCGCCTTAAAGTACGTTCTAAACTTAAGATAGATACTATATTCTACTCTACCCTAGAGAAGTATATAATATATATATTTAGACGCCTCTAAGGTAGGATAGCTTACCTTCTAATACTATAGTTCGCCGCCTAGGAAGACGCCTAAGATAAAGGTAAGCCTACGTACGACTTAAAGAAGTTCTTCCGACTAATAGACTAGGAGTACTAAGACTACGATAGACGCTAATATATAATTATTAGGCTATACTAGATAAGATAAGGCTAAAAGAAACTACGTAAGTTTAGGCGAGTTTAACTAAGTTATAACCGAAGCTAGCGCTTGTAACTAGCTAAACAAATAGAAGAAGGGATACCTTAAAGTTATAGTTAATAGTAATATCCTTAAAGTCTTAGTAGGAAACCCCTACCTAGGTAGCGAAGATATATACGATACCTACTATAAGGTACTCCTATAAGTCGATTATTAGTAATATCGCTTATAGAGTTTTAATAAGGTCCGATATAGAGAGAGCCTATACGTCTTAGTAGTCCCCTCTACTACGACTCTAAAGCTACGAGACCCTAATATAATAGATTAGGAGAGTACTACTACTTAGATTACCGCTCTATAGATAGAGATCGCTACTCTTTACGTAGGTAGTAGTACCCCTAGTAACCCTAGCCGACGAGAATACGCTAGATAGGTCCTATAGGAAGAGCTCGATATCTACTATACCTAAGGAGCCTACCTCTACTATAGTAAGATAGGTTACTATATTAAGGACTATACCCTTATAGTAGCTATTAGGCTTATCTATATCGTAGGAATTACCCCTAAAAAGACTAATTACGATAAGAACGATAATTCGGGGGAAGAGTAAACCTCGTACGAAATCGTATATAAAGGAAGAAACTAAAAAAGTCTTTTAGTCTAGAAGAATAGAGAAAGATTAAAGATTCTTATATAAATATACCCCCTATCCTTATAGAAGTAATTATAGACTAAATAGTACCTACTAATATATTTATCGACTATAGATACCTATATTATAGCGTAGTCTAAGAGAGCTTCGTACGAGATAATAAAATCTCTATAATTACGATCTCTTCTAGGAAGATTAAAGGTATTACTAAAGTTAGGAAGCTAATTATCTATATTATATAAGTAACCCTCGATATTAATACCTACTATAAAGAAAATATCTACCTTTATATAATCCCTAACTATCTAGGCTATAATATTATCCTAGGCCTTCCTTAGATAGAAAAGAACGATATTATTATCGAACCTAAGAAGAATAGAGTCTTTATATATTTAACTAGAGCTAGGATCTAGAGTATAGAATAGTAGATAAAGACTATAAGTAATATTATATCTATTTTAGTAGAAGCTATAAAGGCGCTTCTTTACTATACTAACTATACGAAGAAACGTAAAGCCTAAGAAGTCGAAGTCTTCGCTATTATAATAATAGATATCTAGAAAGCTCTAACGCTAAAGAAGAAGGTAGACTTAAAAGAGAAACTTCCTAACTACTACTAGTATATCGAAAACCTCTTTAAGCCTAAGAATATAAATAAGCTCCTTCTATACTAAGAAGAGAGAATTAACTATAAGATCGAATTAACCTAATAAGATAGAAAAGACCCTTAGATCCCTTAAGGCCTACTATATAATATAATAAAAGAAGAACTAGTTATTCTTAGGAAAACGCTTATAGAACTACTCGATAAGAACTTTATCTATATAAGCTACTCTCTTATAGCCGCTTTTATATTTTTTATATAGAAACCTAGAAGAGGGCTAAGATTCTATATCGATTACTAAGCTCTAAATACGCTTATAAAGAAGGACCGATATCTTTTACCTTTAATTTACGAGACCCTAAACTAGATTAGAAAAGTAAAATAGTTTACTAAGCTAGATATCTCGGCTACTTTCTATAAGATCTATATTACTAAAGAATAAGAATAGATAATAGCGTTCTATATAAGATATAGCCTATATAAATAGTAGGTAATACCCTTCGGTCTTACTAACGTACTAAGTACCTTCTAGAAGTATATTAATTAGGTACTATAGGAATACTTAGACAAATTCTATTCTATTTATATCGATAATATACTAGTTTATATAGATAGGTCCCTCGAAGAATACTAAGAATATATATATAAAGTACTATAGAAGCTAGCCGATGCTAGCCTATATCTAGATATTATAAAATATAAGTTCGAGGTAAAGATAACAAAATACCTTAGATTTATCGTATAAGCTAGTAAAGATATCTCTATAGACCCTAAAAAGGTATAAGTAATTTAAGAATAGAAATAACCTATAATAGTTAAAAGTATATAAGAATTCTTAGGATTTATAAACTTTTACCGAATCTTTATACCTAACTTCTTAAAGATCGTAATACTCTTTTAAGACCTTACCTAGAAGGATACTATATTTATTTAGATAGAACGCTATTAAGAGAGTTTCTAAAGGCTTAAGGACCTCTTTACCTCCGAGCCGATCCTTATAATATTCGACCCCGATCGTAGAATAGTTATCGAGATAGATTCTTCTAGCTATAATATTAGAAGAGTACTTTCGTAGTATAATAACGAAGGCCTTTTAAGACTATATATCTACTTCTTAAAGAAGAACTAGCCTATAGAGTATAATTACGAGATCTATAATAAAGAACTTCTTATAATCGTACGATACTTAGAGGAATAGGACGTAGAGCTACGCTTAGTAAAGGAATTCGAGATTATTACTAACTATAAGAACCTTAAGTACTTTTTCTAGCCCTAGAAGCTTACCGAACGGTACGTATACTAGTTAGTTATTCTTAGTAAGTTTAACTTTAAGCTACGATACTATAAGGGAATAGACAATAAGAGGGTAGATACGCTTTCCCGCCGAGAGTAAGATATACTAAAGAGGGACGAGGATAACTAGATATAAAGTTATACGATCTAGCTAACTTCGACTAAATCTAGAAGAATAAACGATAGCTATTATCGCTATCCTCGACTAGATTAAGCTTACTAACAACGATATAGATAACTTACGCTCTAATACCCCTAATAAACTATACGAAACCGAGGAGTCTTAGTCGTATAATAATAAAGATAACTAGAACTACGTAAAGGAAATAGACCTAACCTATAAGAAGGCCGTACGATATATATTAGAAGAGAAATAGACGTTCCTAGTATAACTAGGCCTAAAAGCCTCTATTTCGGAGTACGAGATCGATAGATAAGGGTTCCTCTACTTTAGAGGACGAAGATAGATACCTAATATCGAGCCCTTACGAACGAATATTATCTAGTCCGCCTATAACTCTTAGATTATCGGCTACCCTAGAAGAGAATAAACCTATATAGTTATTACTCGCGAGTTCTATTAGCCTCGAATATCGAAGGATATCTAGTATTTTATACAGAATTACGATATATATAGAAGGACTAAGCCCTAGAGAGAATAGAAGAAGGGCCTCTTAAAGCCCCTTCCCCTACCCGACCGACCCTAGTAGTATATTATAATAGACTTCGTAATAGACCTTCCTTCTAGCGAGAATAATATAAATATATTAGTAATTACCGACTATACTATAAAAGGGGTTATCTTCGAAGTAATAGATACTACTACTATAAAGACTATAGCGTAGGCGCTTATAAACTTCCTAATCCGACGATATAGGTTCTCTCGTATAATTATCTCCGACCGTAGAGTATAGTTTATAGTAGAAGTATAGCGAGTTATCTACTAACTCTACTAGATCGAACAGAAGTTATCTACGGCCTACTATCCTTAAATAGATAGAGTAATAGAGTATATTAATACTATAATAGAATCCTATATCTACGCCTATATAAACTATAATTAGGATAACTAGTCGTAACTACTCCTAATAGCTAAACTAGCGGTTAATAGCCGAATAAGCTTAGCGATAGGAGTAAGCCTATTCTTTCTTAGCTATAGCTACGACCTCTCGCCTTTCGAGCCTATAAAGGACTAGGATATACTTACGTAAGAATCTAAATATAGCCTAATCTAAGTAAGAGAAGTAATTATATAGAAGATTAAAGAAGGACTCGACTAGGTAAGTATATCGCTAGCTTAGGTATAATAAGAAATAGAATACTAGGCTAACTAGTACTATAACGCCGTACCGGAGTATCGTAAAGGCGATTAAGTCTAGGTAAAGCTTAAGAATATTAAGACCGACTATACTAATAAGAAACTAGATTAGAAGAATACTAAATACGAAGTCCTTAACGTTATCGGGACCTATACTATACGCCTTAATACGCTACCTAGAATCTATCTAGTCTTCTATATCGACCTACTATAGCTCGTAAATACCGATCCCCTCCTATTATAGCGGAGTAACGATATATAGCCTCCCCTAGTATTAGTCGATAGTAAGAATAAGTAGGAAATCGAGAAGATCGTTAGGGAGACGTAAATAAAATAAGGACAAGGCTAGAAAGTATAGTACGATATTAAATAGACTAGCTATATACGTACTACTAAGGAACCGGCCGTAGTACTAGAAGCTACTACTATATTAGATCGGTAGCTCCGGAAAACCGAGCCTTACCGTCTCCTAGATAGAATACTACTAGGAAGGACTATAGAAGCCCTAATAAGTAACGTAAAACGTAATATTTAATAGTAGTAGGCAAATTTTTCCTACCTTATTTAGAAGGGGGGGGGGGGGGGGGGATATTATTATAGGACTTACGTATATATAATTCCTTACCTAAGGATTACGTAATACTATTTACGCTACGATACGTAACCTATACTTAGGATAAAAACCCCTAGATCCTTCGATCCTATATCTATTCTTTAACGATTCCTTCTTATAATATAAGTAATAGCTACGATAGAATAAATCTAGTCAAATCCCTTACATGAATAGTTAGATAAGAAGTAATAGTAAAACCAAGGGTAAAATCAAGGGTAAAACTAAGGGCAAAACCAAGGGTAAAAGTTTAGATAAAAGGGTAAAAGTTCAGATGAAAGGGTAAAAGTTTAGATGAAAGGGTAAAAGTTCAGATGAAAGGGTAAAAGTTCAGATAAAAGGGTAAAAGTTTAGATAAAAGCTTACCTCCTTGGACATATTAGGTTAATTCATCCTGATCCTAAGTAGATTTAGGCTTCTGTCTAAGCATCTTATCAAACTTAGTTCGGATAGTAGCTAGAGGGGGTATTTGGATTTAGCTATCTACTTAATAGGATTTCATCCGATCTCTAAAGCTTTTAAGATATATAGATACATAGTCTTTGTTATCCTAATCCGGACCAGAAAAGAACTACAACTTATACTCTAGGGCAAGAAGTATACTATACGTATATAGATTACTAAGTTCTGGATCATCTGTTTTTGCGTAGTAATCCCGGAGCTTAGTTTTAGCTGATTCTAGGGCTTTTAGCATCTATCGCTTCTACCTAGCCTAGAAGAAGAAGTAAGTAAATAACCCTAGAAAAGCCTTTCTCTTACTTTTTGCTCTAATTTCTCTCACTTTTATATACAAAATATAGGTAAAAGTGAGAGAAATTAGAGGAAAAAGTAAGAGAAAAGAGAGAGAAAACTAACCTTTTTCTGCCTTAACTGCTAGATCGATGTTTCAAGATGCTTAAATAGCTTGTTGTAGATACCAAAGACACTATAGATAGTAATATCCTTGGTTCTAGCTATAACTAAGGTAAAATCAAAGAAGGGCTTAGTCAGACAAAGAAGATAGTTAATCTAACGCTATTCCTCGGAACTAATTATTAGATGATTCACCTCGAAGGCTATGTAGTAGTTATCAAGATTAGACTAAAGCTGTTTAGCCCGCCGTAGTATTAGATAGGTCGAATTCCAACGCGTACGAACATCCTATATTAGGACTAATATAGGCTTATTCTTCTGTTGGCTTTTAAAGTGCTTGCGTCTCTGTGGGCTTGCATTAATATAGATAGTAAGATAACGGACCTTATTAAGGGTATCCGCAATATCTAGCTCTCTAGATCTCTGCCGAGCTCGCTGATTAAGCTCTTCGGTCTAAACCATATCTAGTGTGTTATTATGTGGGTTGGCTTTTATCTGACCAAGAAGCTCCTTTAGAGAAAGCTATATAACATAGGCAAGGCAAGGGATTCGGATTAATGTAGTATTCGGATGATTTGCCTATATTATACTAGTAATTAGTATAAAATAAGATTAGATAAAAGGGTAAAAGTTTAGATAAAAGGGTAAAAGTTCAGATGAAAGGGTAAAAGTTTAGATAAAAGGGTCTTAATATAACTAACCTAGATGCTTGTAATTATTGTTTGATTGTTTGACGTATTATCTATGGTAATAGCCATAACCCGGTCTAGAATCTGGTGTTTCTGAAGGATATTAGCTAGGACTAAACCAAGATTTGTCCTAGTATATGCGCCCTCTAGGGGTTTAAACCCTAGTAGTACCTCCTAGTAATTCTACTCCTAATTAAGGAAATAGCCCGTAATAGCTATAAAGGCCTACTAAAACGGGGAAGTCTAACAATCTAGACTAATAGAAAGCTTAGAAAGGGGTAGAAGCATCCGGAGGGTATCTTTGATACGGGCTTCGATAGTATCCTCTAGGCGGCGTTGTAGTGTGCGACCGGAAGGGATAGCTAGGATAGAAGGCGCGGATTAGGTAATCCGTAGAAGCTTCTAGAAGTGTGGACTTTCGATGATTTAGAAGGGTAGGCGTAGGGCTATAATCGTCGTAAGAAGCTACTCCTACTATAGCTCTTCCGACTAAGGTTAGGATGAAACAGAAGTAATAGCCTAGTGAGAGATAAATAGGTTAGTAATCTAGTAATTTTCTCTTACTTCTCTCTCTCCTTATTTAGTAATAGTAAACTTACTGCCCTTTGTATTAAATGCTAGATGTTTGTTTGTTTTCCTTTTGCTTTTTGACAGCTAGGGGTCTTCTAATGTCTACGTAGAGTACTCGTCCTATTTAGTGCCGGATGACTAAGTATTCTATTGTACCGTTTGCAGATAACCTTAGGCTTTCTAGTTGTGATATATGCAACCTAATCAAACGACGACTATATATCCGCTAAATAGCCCTTCTTATCCCAATATATATACGGTATATTTGGCTTTAAGCTATAATAGGTAGAAGGCCACTATTTATCAAATTCAGCCTTAGTTATCTCTATCCAGAGAGCCCAGTCTCTCGGATTTCTAATACGTTTAATAGAGGACGGTAAGGGTCGTATAGACTCCGGACCAATAGAGATAGAATTAGATAGAAGGATAGAATTAGATAGAAGAATAGGAGGATTAGATAGAAGGATAAAATCATAATTACTATAGTCGCTTATAGTAACTATGTCTAAATATAGCCAAAAAGTGAAGAGAAAGTTAAACATAGGTAATATAGAGACTTAATTAGGCCCTTTTTACGGTAGGCGGTAGGTTTTCTGCCGTAATTACTTATACTAGAAGGCGGCCCCCGGGCCGTATATAACTGGCTTATCCGACCGTATGGGTCCCCGGGGCCATAGGGGACTTCTAGTCATTTTTACTATTTCTAGTTCCCCTACGGGGCTCTCCTTTTAGTATGTTATAATATAGGTAGTAATTAGTTATTTGTCCAATTTTGAGCTCAATCGATAAAGGTTTAGGTGTGTAGCGCGTGTTTGAAATCTATATATGAAGTTTGTGTTGGGGTGTGGGTCCCTTTTTATGGTAGGTGGTAGGATTTCTGCTATATAGGGTATCTACTATAGGCTCCACCGAAATTCGCTGAGAGCTATCCCCCCTAAATCTTTTTCAACTTTTCATCCGAACTCTGACCTTTTCATCCTAACTCCGATCTTTTTATCCTAACTCTGAACTATTCATCCCAACCATATAGTCTACTAGTAATTAGGTGTTTTCTAGAGAAATATAGATGAATCAAGCTCTAGGAATTAAGTTAATTAATATAATAAGCGGAAATAATATAGTATTATGGTATAATAGTATTAAAGGTAGTAATATGGTAGCATATAGTAGTGCTACCGTACCTAGCATATGTAAATATATATCTTCAATACCAACTACTAATTACTACTACTACTTCTTAATTACTAGTCCTATTACTTTTTAATATTAACCCAACTAATAAAACTAACCCTAAAATATATATAAACAGAATCAATTCTTATAATTACATTGTAGTTGATTAGAAAGTTGTGATATTACGTTATTCGGACAATACCTATAAATACCGGAATCTTCAACTTAACTATAAGAACGACTAATTACTACTACTACTTCTTAATTATAAGTTCTATTACTTTTTAATATTAATCCGACTAGTAAAACCGACCCTAAAATATATATAAACGGAATTAATTCTTATAATTACGTAGTTGTTAATCAGAAAGTAGTGATGATACCCTATTCGGACGAAAACACCTGTAAATAATGCATAAGAATCAGGCCAAATTAGGCTAAATCAGGCAGAAATCAGGCCAAATTAGGTGTCTATCGGCGTATTGTGGGCGGCCCATAGGCCCGCCCCCCGGCCCATGGGCATAGCACCGGTCCTACCCTTAGAGCCCATGGGCCTCGTGGGCCGGGCCGTGGGCCGGGTTTTGGGCCCATGGGTGGACTTTGTCAATGTCTAGTATAGACTTTCTTTACTAAGTAAGTTTTTAAAGAAGAGGAGACCGTCTTCCAAACGGTACGGTAGCTTTGCTATCACTAGATTAGCAGTAGTATTGGAGCCCTTTAAAGTCTCGATTAGCTTAGACTAGCGGTAGTCGTTAATATAGCCTTAGCGGATACGGGCCTTAGTATCGTCGCTTACTTAGAGGACGGAGACCGTAAGGTAGTAGGCCGTAGGCTAGTCCTACGACTACGGAGGGTTAATGATATAGGGGGCTTAGATATCGTCGAGATTATCAGTATCTATCGCTTATGTTAGAGTAGCCGAAGGTAGTCTAGAGAGAGCGTCCGCGACTCGATTGGATTTACTAGGTCGGTAGTAAACTTAGAGGCGGAACTATTAGATATACTAGGAGGCACGAACTAGCCGTAGATTCTAACGCTCTAAGCTTATAGACGATAGACTCGTAGCCGCCGTAATAGCTACTATACTACTATAGTCGGTATATATAATCGCTAGTATTGTAGATAGATAAGCCTCGATTAGATATCGTACTTTACGTAACACCTAGTAGAAGCCGGAAACCTCGAGCTTAGTAGGCTAGTAGTTCTTCTCTAGTTCTAAGAGGAGACGACTTAGGAACATAATAGGCTATACTTATACTACCGATAGTAGCTTAGAAACATCGTCATACGGACCCTTTACGTAGTATAGGACCGTACTATAGCCGCTCTCCTTAGAGCTATCTATATCGATATATAGCTATCGCGACCTATTATAATAGATTAGCTATAAAGGCTTCTCGAACTTAGCTTAGAGGACGTCGAAAGCTTCTAGCTTAGCCTAGGTTAGTTCCTTAAGCGGCGAGCGTTTACTCTAAGCTTTATAGGGAGTACCCTTTATAGGACTACCTCTAAGTAGAGCTATTTTACGCGCTTAGAGTAGTTCGGCTTTATATATATAACCCTTAATATAGTAACGTAGATCGCCCGTTATGCCTAAGTAGGATTTAAGTTGCTTATAATTCTTTAGAAATATAAAAGAGCGGATAGCATAGACCTTCTTAGTTGTAGTAGTTATACCGAGAGAATTAATATTCTTCCCTAAAAGTATTAAGCTTGGAAAGCCGATACGTACTTTCTTAGGATTAAGGGTAATATAAAATTCCTAGAGCTTAGAAAAAAGCAAATATAGGTAGTTAATATACTCGTTTAGAGTATCCGATATAGCAAAAATATCATTAATATAGGTCCGGTACTACTCGCGGAACGTACGGAGGATATTATCTATTTAACATTATATATATATAATAGAGTTAGAATTGCCTATAGCTATAATATAGAGAATCTCCTATCTACGGTAGGAAATAACTACTTAGTAACTATCGTAGTCCGGATAGATACGCTACTAGTAGAAGAATTTAGCTATATCTATAATTATAATAAAGCGTTTGCTACGGGCTATAGCGACGACGTCGTCTTAGCTTAGAAGAGGGTATAAATTAGGGACTAGGTTCTTGTTAGTAGGCCTATTATCGACGATAGCTCGGCCTACTTGTTAATACTTAGAATTACCCTCCTCGTTAGTTCGGGTTACCTATTTCTAGACGACGAAGATAGGGTTTACTCCCTAGACCTCGTAGGTAGCAAAAGACATCTTGCCTTAGGCGTAGAGTACGTTAAAGGCTTCGTTAATAACCTTCTAATTCTCCGGAGGCTATCGGTAAACTTAGCACCTTACCGGCTTAGAACCTAGTATAACCGGGAGTCTTATCTATCGGTCTTAAGGGATATCGACTATATCTAGATTAGACTAGATATTATAAGCGTTATAGACTTCCTAGAATCGGGATATAACTTCTAGCGTGCTATAAACGATAATACTATTCGGTAGGACTATCTCTAAGCTCGCCTCTAACTTAGATACGTATACTTCTAAGCTAGAAGGGCTAGATAAGTAGGTTGTTACGAGCTTATCTAGTTTAGGTTAGATTATAGGTAGGCGCTTAGATCGCGGTATCTCCTAGGTTACTAGTAACGCTATAGTAGGGGTAATCTAGTACACTACTATAAAATTAGCTTTAAAAAGCCGACCGATATAGTCCTTCTTACGTACGATTTAGATATAGTCGGTATCGTTTACTATATCTACGTAAGAAAGCTAAGCGTCGACTATCTAGTTTAGGAGCGTAAGCTTAGAAGAAGGGAGAGCTAGCTCGAAGATAAAATCTCTATCCTCTAGTAGAGTTGACTTAACGCGGACTAGGACGTAGGCCTTCTATCTAGGGGGAATCTCGACCCTACTAATAGTATAGACCGGTCTTACGTTAATATAATTTGCCTTAGCGTAGAGGCCGATCGGAAAAACTAGGTTGTTATAAGATTCGATAATCGCTTAGGAGCGTAGGAAATCTAGGATAATCCCTTTAGGGCTAAGGATATCTATTCTAAGTAGTAGCTTAGTATATAAATTCTCGACTATATAAGCTTTAAGTTGTATACGGGCTACTATAGACTAATCTCTAATCTTCCTAACGAAGAATAGGTTAATTACTAAGTACTAGGTTGATAGGTACTAAGATCCTATACTATTGACTAGAATAGGTTGTATATTATACTTTAGGCATAGAAGAGAATCCGCTAGCTTAGAATTAATTAAAGTTATAATATAGCCGGAATTAAGATAGTAGGTAGTAACTTTGTCTAAGCTAGCTAAAGCGACTATAGCGGTAGCGTATCGCTACGAACGAAATATATAGCCTAGTATATATACGTGCTATACGGTAGACTCGATAATTAGGAGTAAGTTAGCAAAGTTCGCTATTACCTCTAAGGTAATATCGGCCGCTACCTATAGCTTATAGTCTTATAGGTAGTAGTAAAGCGTAGACTTAGAAGTAAAAGTTTAACTATACTAGAGATAAGTAACTATAGGATTATATATGATCGCTATTTAAGCTATTAGGGCCTTGTCTTCTGGCTTGTAGTCGACGTCAACTTCTAGTTCGGGGACTTCGTACGGGTCCTCTATGTGAGCATGCGATGCTTAGTAGACGTAAGTATTTAACGTGTTTAACGAAGTTAGATCACGTAGTATTTACGTTATAGGTTACGTAACCCTATAATTATTTATAAGTTGTATTCTATCTCTTCCTATATTTTCTTTCCTTAGCTTAGTTATTTTTAATAAATATACTCTATTTCGGAATAGATTTAGCGCCTATTATAATAACTAAGCTCCCTCTTTCTTTCTTTCTGCTAGTAAGGCTATATAGCGTCGATTACTCGCGATCGATACGCTTAGCTAAGCCGGCAAACCCTACTTCGAACCGAACCGACGAACTAGAAGACCCCTAAATCGAAACTATAGCCTACTAGTTAGAGGCTAGGCCCGAAACCTAGTCGTAGACTATAAATACCTATTAGAATAATAGTAATAACGATGTTAAATCGCTATAGAACCTAAACCTAACTAATATTACTTATCCGACGCTCCCCTATACTTCTTTAACCGTAAATAATAACCGACGTAAATCCTTCTATATCTACGAAGAAGATAGCGTCCGAGATAATAATAAGAATAAGAAAGATAATAGAAACGATAACGCTAAACTAGATATCCCGACCTAGTTAAAGTATACCGAACTAGATCTAACCGAATTTAAGAAAATAGCTAAGAAGGATCCTAAACGCCTTTTTAATATAATTCTAAAACGTAAACGTCTCTAGACTATCTATATAAGCGCTAAAGATTATAAGAAGTAGGCTTATACTACTACGACTTAGAACTACGACTAGGAGTTTAAGGCTATCTAAGCTAAGTACGAATATATTAAGAATCTCTAGAAGAATACGGAGAAGGAATAGGATAACTTTACTCTCTAAATTGCCTATCGGCCTATTACTTATAAGATATAAATTACCCTAAGTACCGAATCCTAGTCTTATCGCTCTACTAAGGTCCCCGATCCTTCTATCCTAGATAATAGAAAAGATATAGACTTCGATATTTAGAGAACTTAGATAGAATAGAAGCTTAAGGGTAATAAGGATTACTTCCCTACTCTCTATCTCTACGTAAGCTATATTATTAGTCGTTACGAAGGCAAAGCTCTCTATTATATTAGACCCTATCTCTATAAAGATATAGCTAATCCTTATATCGATAATATTAAGATACTCGATTACCTCTAGGAGATCTTCTTAGACCCTAATCGATACGCTAAGGCCTATATAGCTTATTAGAACTTAAAGATAAAGCCTAAAGATAATAAGTTCGATAAATTCTTTATCGAGTTTACGTATCTCGTAGAAGAATCTAATACTTTAGTTTCCGTAAGAAAGAAGGACCTCTACGCTAAACTCCCTTTCCTTCTATAGAACTAGATAATATATTCTATCTATAATAAGTCTATCTCTTTTAATAAATTCTCTAATAAATACCGTAAATACGCTCTATTAATTAATTAATAGTAATAGAACTACTATCTTATACCTAGATTAGGCGGAGGTAACTCTCGAACCTTAAATACCGACTATACCCCTTCGAACTTATCTATTATTAAGCGTAAAGGATCGACCCCCGCTAGTACTACTCCGAACCTCGCTAACTATATAGCCCTTATAAAAGAAGACCGCTACTTTATTTATAGGGAGTAAGGATACTTAAGTTATAACTACCCTAAGAAAAAGCCTTCTATCGCTACCGTAAACCCTAAAGAATTATAGAGATATAAAGAATCGAGTAAGGAGGAATCGAATATTTCGGGAAATACTAATACCTAGGTTAAGTCTCCTTCCTAGGCTTTAATATACCTCTCTTTAAGCTAGATCTTTCTAAGTTATTATTAGGATAACCGCTTATTTTTAGTATATAGTTAGTTTATAATAGAAAATTAGTTTTAATATTAGCTTTAGGAGATATAAGAGTAAATAGTTTTCTCTTTATTAATACCGAGCTTATATTACTATTCTATTAACGATTTAGAGCGAAGGTTCGACGTTTATCGAAAGAGTATCCTATACGAAGATTTAATAGCTAAGAATTAACCTCTATTACTTATATAATTATTCTAACCCTAATTATAGATAGGAGATAGTAGGCGTAGCTACTAATACTTATCGTAAACCTTAGAAGCTATAACCTAATTCTTAGAAGGATTTAGTTTAAACGATTCGATATTCTATTAGATTATAAGCAACGACGTCTTATTTAGCCTTCTAAGTAGTCTCTTTAGGATAAGATTAAGACAAAACTTATCTAGTAGATTCTAAAAGAGATCCTATAAAGACTAAAGATTAACTTAATCTATTAAGCCGACGTAGAGAGAAGAGATTATCTATTCGAAGAATCCTATCTACGACCCTAAGTACGTCTAACTAAGATTACTACGAAGGAGGATATACCTTACGTAGCTTACCTATATAGTCTAAAGCGATAAACAACTAATATCGTAATTATTAGGGCTACTAGATTCTACCGAAGTATAAAAGATAAGAATATACCCTATTTTATTACTAATATCTACGAAATTAGTAAAATTATCGAGGAACGATTAATAATACCGATAGAGGACCCCAAAATTAAGGAATTACGTAAATAAGTCCCCGAGGAGTATTATAATTACCTCGATATATTCTCGAAGAAGGAATCTAATTCTCTCCTACCGTACCGTAAGGGTATAGACTATAAGATCGAATTAGAAAGAGAACCCCTTCGGAATTACTACCCTCTCTATAAGATATCGACCGAGGAGTTACTTACTACTAAATAGTATATCTAGGAGAACCTAGTAAAAAGGTTTATCGAACTAAGGACTAGACTATTTACTTCGCCTATCCTAATAGCTATTAAGCTAGGAGGAGGACTATAATTCTATATAGACTATCGGAGATTAAATACCCTTACGAAGAAGGATATTTACCTATTACCTCTTATCGACGAACTACTCTAAAGAATCTTAAAGGCTAAGATCTTTACTAAGATTAATATCCGATAAGGATTCTATTATATTCGAATAGATCTAGCTTCTAAAGACCTTATAATCTTTAAGTCTTATTATAGTATATTTAAATATAAGATTCTATCGTTTAGATTAATAAATAGACCGACCTTATTCTAGCGATTTATTAATATAATATTAAATAAGTATCTAGACGATTTCTATACTACCTATATCGATAATATTCTTATCTATAGCAAATCTAAGAAAGAATATTATATCTATATCCGAAAGATCCTCTAGTATCTCCGAGAAGTAGGCCTATAGGTAGTAATCTATAAATACGAATTCGACGTAATAGAAACTTATTTCTTTAGATTTATTATCGGAATAGATAGTATTCGAGCGGATCCTAAAAAGATATCTACTATCCTAAATTAGGAGTAACTAACGATAAGATAGTCTATATAATCCTTCTTAGGATTCTATAATTTTTATCGACGTTTTATAAAGGACTATAGTAGGATCGTAAAACCGTTAAGTAACCTCCTAAAAGATAATATTAAATTCGAATAGACTAAAGCCTATAAGAAAGCTTTCTACGAGTTAAAATAGAGACTATAAGAACCTCCGATCCTCCGATATTATAACCCCGAAGCGCCTACTTAAATCGAAATAGATACGTTAGATAGTACTATTAATATAGTACTCTCTTAGAAAGGTACTAATAATTAATAGTACCTAGTAGCCTATTTCTCTAAAATAATAGATACTTATTAATAATACTACGAAATCTACGATAAAGAATTATTAGTAATTATTCTTACCCTACGTAAATAGAGACCTAAGCTCGAAGGGTTATAGTATATAGAACTATTCTCGATCTAGACCGATTACTAGGTATTAGAAACCTTTATAGTAAAGTAAAGACTAAGTATAAAGTACTACCGCTAGCTAGAAGAACTTACCTATTTCTACTTCTTAATTCGATATCGTCCTAGATCCTATAATAACCTTGCTAATACTCTCTCCTATAAAGATACTTTACTAAACGATAACTAAGAGATAATACTTCTTTCCTATCGATATCTCGAAAGTAGAGTTTATCCTAAAGACTAATATATCTCGATTTAACCTATCGAGTCCTCGAGATCTATAAATATTATCGAACGAATTAAGGAAGCTAACCGGACTAATAAATCGATAGAGAAATAATAAACCTAGGTAAGGGAAGGATATAATAAATAGATATTAGAAGATAGATTACTATTATACGAGGGAAGACTTATCGTATTAGATTAGGGAGATCTAAGAGCTTACTTAATAGACAAAATCTATAGGTAACCCTTAACGATATACCTAGGGTAGTTAAAGATAAGATCCCTAGTAGCCGATCGTTATTATTAGTAAGGCTAGGTAATAGATATAAATTAATATATTAATAACTATTTAATCTATAAGCGTACTAAGGCGTAGAGAGATTATCTACCTAGCCTTCTATAGCCTTTATCGGTTCCGTCGCGACTATAGTAGTATATTAGTATAGACTTTTATAAGTTACCCTAGGATAGGAAGGGCTTCGATAAAGTCTATATTATAGTCGATCGATTAAGTAAAAGGACTATCTCGATTCCTTATTATCGGATAACCTTAGCTAAGGATATAGCTCTTCTATTCCTAGATTATATCTACCGTTATTATAGAGTCCTAGAAATAATTATCTCTAACTATAGCGGCTACTTTATCTCTAAGTTCTAGATAGAGTTCTATCGAATCCTAGGTATTAAACTAAAATTGTCTATCGTATACTACCCTTAGATAGATAGATAGATAGAAATTATAAATTAGTATATCGTATAACGGTTAAGACCCTATATGTTATAGGACTCACGCACACGTAATTCCTTACTTAAGGATTACGCGATACTATTCGCGCTACGATACGTAACCTATACTCGGGATAAAAACCCCTAGACCCTTCGATCCTATGTTTGTTCTTTAACGATTCCTTCTTATAATATAAGTAATAGCTACGATAGAATAAATCTAGTTAAATCCCTTATATTAGGAATCGTTCCCTATATAAGTCTAAGAGGAGATCTCTTAGCCTTACGGTTCCTACGATAAGTTAATAACGACTACGAACCTACGGAAGCGCCTAGCCGCTACTATATATTAGAACTAAAGGAAGCGTCTCGCCGCTATATAATAGAATCTTATAACCTACGATAACCTATAGGCGCCTAGCCGCTAACCTAACGATATAGTATATTAACGTATACCCTACGCTACGATAATAATAGATACCGACGACGACGGCCTATAGTAGGGTTATCCCTCGTAAGGCTAGCCGCCTATCTTTATAGCTCCTCCTATACCCGCTATAGCCCTAACGGTTAACCCCCGCCTAACTTACCTAGATATAGATATATTCGATAGAGAGAAGCCCGAGGAATACGATACCTAGCGTCTTAAAGTACGTTCTAAACTTAAGATAGACGCTACGTTCTACTCTACCCTAGAGAAATACGTAATATATACGTTTAGACGCCTCTAAGGTAAGGTAGCTCGCCTTCTAATACTATAGTTCGCCGCCTAGGAAGACGCCTAAGATAAAGGCAAACCTACGTATAACCTAAAAGAGTTCTTCCGACTAATAGACTAGGAGTACTAAGACCGCGATAGGCGCTAATACGTAATTATTAGGCTATACTAGATAAGATAAGGCCGGAAGGAACTACGTAAGTTCCTAGGCGAGTTTAACTAAGTTATAACCGAAGCTAGCGCTTATAACTAGCTAGACGAATAGAAGAAGGGATACCTCGAAGTTATAATTAACGGTAATATCCTTAAAGCCCTAGTAGGAAACCCCTACCTAGGTAGTAAAGATATATACGATACCTATTACGAGGTACTCCTACGAGTCGATTATTAGTAATATCGCCTATAAAGCTTCGATAAGGTCTAACGTAGAGGAAGCCTATATATTCTAGTAGTCCCTTCTACTATAACCCCTAAGCCGTAAGACCCTAACGTAATAGATTAGGAGAGTACTACTACCTAGATTGCCGCCCTACGGATAGAGATCGCTACCCTTTACGTAGGCAATAGTACCCCTAGTAACTTAGGCCGATAGGAACGTACTAGATAGGTTACGTAAGAAGAGCTCGACGCCTACTACGCCTAAGGAGCCTACCTCCGCTATAGTAAGATAGGTTACTATATTAAGGACTATACCCTTACGGTAGCTATTAGGCCTACCTATATCGTAGGAATTACCCCTAAGAAGACTAACTATAACGAGAACGATAATTCGGGGGAAGAGTAAACCTCGTACGAAGTCGTATACGAGGGAAGAAACTAAAAAAGTCCTTTAGTCTAGAAGAATAGAGAAAGATTAAAGATTCTTATATAAACGTACCCCCTATCCTTACGGAAGCGATTATAGACTAAATAGCGCCCGCTAATATATTTATCGACTATAGATACCTATATTATAACGTAGTCTAAGAGAGTTTTATACGAGATAATAAGATCCCTATAATTATAATTCCTCCTAGGAAGATTAGGGGTATTACTAGAGTTAGTAAGCCGATTACTTATATTACGTAAGTAACCCTCGATATCGATACCTATTACGAAGAGGACGCCTATCTTTATATAATCCCCGACTACCTAGGCTATAATATTATCCTAGGCCTTCCCTAGATAGAAAAGAATAATATCGTTATCGAACCTAAGAAAAATAGAGTCTTTATATATTTAACTAGAGCTAGGATCCGGAGCGTAGAATAGTAGATAAAGGCTATAAATAATATCGTACCTATTTTAGTAGAAGCTATAAAGACGTTTCTCCGCCGAACCGACCGTACGAGAGAATATAAGGCCCGAGAAGTCGAAGTCTTCGCTATTATAATAGTAGATATTTAGAAGGCTCTAACGTCGAAGAAGAAGGTTAACCTAAAAGAGAAACTCCCTAACTACTACTAGTATATCGAAGACTTTTTTAAACCTAAGAATATAAGTAAGCTTCCTCTATACCGAGGAGAGGGAATCGACTATAAGATCGAATTAATCTAATAAGATAGAAGAGACCCCTAGATCCCCTAGGGCCCGCTATATAATATAATAAAGAAAGAGTTAGTTATTCTTAGGAAAACGCTTATAGAACTACTCGATAAGAACTTTATCTACGTAAGCTACTCCCCTACGGCCGCCCCTATACTCTTCGTATAGAAACCTAGGGAAGGGCTAAGATTCTATATCGATTACCGAGCTCTAAATACGCTTACGAAGAAGGACCGATACCTCTTACCTTTAATTTACGAGACCCTAAACTAGATTAGAAAAGCAAAATAGTTTACTAAGCTAGATATCTTAGCTACCTTCTATAAGATTTATATCGCTAAAGGATAAGAATAGATAATAGCGTTCTATATAAGATATAGCCTATACGAATAGTAAATAACGCCTTTTAGCCTTACTAATATACTAAGTACTTTCTAGAAGTATATTAATTAGGTACTATAGGAGTATTTAGATAAATTCTATTCTATATATATCGACGATATACTAGTTTATATAGATAGATCTCTCGAAGAATACTAGGAATATATATATAAAGTATTATAGAAGCTAGCCGACGCTAGCCTATATCTAGATATCGTAAAATACGAGTTCGAGATAAAGATAATAAAGTATCTTAGATTTATCGTATAAGCTAGCAAAGGTATATCTATAGACCCTAAAAAAGTACGAGCTATCTAAGATTAGAAGTAACCTATAATAGTTAAAGGTATATAAGGATTCTTAGGATTTATAAACTTTTACCGAATCTTTATACCTAACTTCTTAAAGATCGTAATACCCCTTTAAGACCTTACCTAGAAAGATATTATATTCGTTTAGATAGAATACTATTAAGAGAGCTTCTAAAGGCTTAAAGACCTCTTTACCTCCGAGCTAATCCTCGTAACGTTTAACCCCGACTATAGAATAGTTATCGAGATAGATTCTTCTAGTTATAACGTAGGAAGAGTACTTTCGTAGTATAATAACGAAGGCCTCTTAAGACTATATATCTACTTCTCGAAGAAGAACTAGCCTATAGAGTATAATTACGAGATCTATAATAAAGAATTTCTCGCGATAGTACGATACTTAGAAGAATAGGACGTAGAGCTATATTTAGTAAAGGAATTTAAGGTTATTACTAATTATAAGAACCTTAAGTACTTTTTCTAGCCCTAGAAGCTTACCGAATAGTATATATATTAGTTAGTTATCCTTAGTAAGTTTAACTTTAAACTACGATACTATAAGGGAATAGATAATAAGAGAGTAGATATACTTTCCCGCCGAGAGTAAGATATACTAAAAGGGGATAAGGACGACTAGATATAAAGTCGTACGATCTAGCTACTCCGCCTAAATCTAGAAGAGTAAACGATAGCTATCGTCGCTACCTTCGACTAGATCGAGCCTACTAATAATAATATAGACGATATACGCTCTAATACCCCTAATAAACTATATAAAGCCGAAGAATCTTAGTCGTATAATAATAAGGACAACTAGAACTATATAAAGGGAATAGACCTAGCCTATAAGTAGGCTATATAATATATATTAGAAGGAAAATAGACGTTCCTAGCGTAGCTAGGCCTAAAAGCCTCTATTTCGGAGTATAAGATCGATAGACAAGGGTTCCTCTACTTTAGAGGACGAAGATAGGTACCCGATATTAAGCCCTTACGAACGAATATTATCTAGTCCGCCTATAACTCCTAGATTACTAGCTACCTTAGAAGAGAATAAATATATATAGTTATTACTTACGAGTTCTATTAGCCTCGAATATCGAAGGATATCTAGTATTTCGTACGGAATTACGATATATATAGAAGAACTAAGCCCTAGAGAGAATAGAAGAAGGACCTCTTAAAATCCCTTCCTCTACCCGACCGACCCTAGTAGTATATTATAATAGACTTTATAATAGATCTTCCCCTAAGCGAGGATAATATAAATATATTAGTAATTACCGACTATATAATAAAGGGGGTTATCTTCGAAGTAATAGATACTACTACCGTAGAAACTATAGCGTAGGCGCTTATAAACTCTCTAATCCGACGATATAGGTTCCCTTATATAATTATCTCTAACTATAGAGTATAGTTTATAGTAGAGGTATAGTAAGTTATCTACTAACTCTACTAGATCGAATAGAAGTTATCTACGGCCTACTATCCTTAAATAGATAGAGCAATAGAACGTATTAATACTATAATAGAATCCTATATCTACGCCTACGTAAACTATAATTAGGATAATTAGTTACGACTACTCCTAATAGCCGAACTAGCGGTTAATAGCCGAACGAGCTTAGCGATAGGAGTAAGCCTATTCTTCCTTAGCTATAGCTACGACCTCTCGCCCTTCGAGCCTATAAGAGACTAGGATATACTTATATAAGGATCTAAATATAGCCCGATCTAAGTAGGAGAAGCGATTATATAGAAGATTAAGAAGAGACTCGACTAGGTAAGTATATTACTAGCTTAGGTATAGCAAGAAATAGAATACTAGACTAACTAGTACTACGACGCCGTACTAGAGTATCGTAAAGGCGATTAAGTCTAGCTAAAGCTTAAGAATATTAAGACCGACTATGCTAATAAGAAACTAGACTAGAAGAATACTAAATACGAAGTCCTTAAGGTTATCGGGACCTATACTATATACCTTAATACGCCGCCTAGAATCTACCTAGTCTTCTATATCGACCTACTATAGCTTACGAATACCGATCCCCTCCTATTATAGCGGAGTAACGATATATAGCCTCCCCTAGTATTAGTCGACGGTAAAAATAAGTAGGAGATCGAAAAGATCGTTAGGGAGACATAAACGAAACGAGGACGAGGCTAGAAAGTATAGTACGACGTTAAATAGACTAGCTATATACGTACGACTAGAGAACTAGCTACGGTACTAGAAGCTACCGCTACGTTAGATCGATAGCTCCGAGAGACTAAGCCTTACCGCCTCCTAGATAGGACTCTACTAGGAAAGACCGTAGAAGCCCTAACAAATAACGCTAGGCGATATAAGACTTAATATTTTAATAGTAGTAGACAAAATTTTTCCGCCTTATTTAGAGGGGGGGGGTATTATTATAGGACTTACGTATACGTAATTCCTTACTTAAGGATTACGCGATACTATTCGCGCTACGATACGTAACCTATACTTAGGATAAAAACCCCTAGACCCTTCGATCCTATATTTGTTCTTTAACGATTCCTTCTTATAATATAAGTAATAGCTACGATAGAACAAATCCAGTTAAATCCCGTATACTATATAAACTATTATTAGGACGACTAGTCGGACTTTATACTAATAATCGACTTTACTATATCCCTTCTTCTAAGTAGCTCTATAGGTATCTCCCCCTTTATAGTATATTACGGCTACGAACTATAAGTCTCCTTTAACTAGATAAGTAGTAGTAAACCGGCTAAAGATTAGACCTAACAGTTATATAAGGTATAGGAGATAGCCTAAAAAGGGATATAGTAAGTATAACAACGCTAACGCTAGTAGGCTAATCGCTACTATAGAGAGGTTAATTTTAAAGTTAGAGATAAGGTATTTATTATAACAAAATACTAGAATACTAGACGTCTTAGCCGAAAACTTTCCTAGCTTACGAGTAGACCTTACGAAATTCTTAAATATATTAGGTACTTATATCGATTAAACCTACCTAAATCTATCTAAGTTTATCTAGTATTCTCGCTAGATAAGCTTCGTAAAGTATCCGACCTTTCTCCGCTATATAGTTAATATATTAACCTACTACCTCTAGAATAGATCGATAATTATAACGAATAGGAAGTCGAATCTATAATTAATTTAAGACTATATTACTAGAAACTATAATATAAAGTTAAATAGATTAGATATAACGATAATCCTATATAGTATCTAGTATCTAACTTAAAAAATACGCCCGAAAAGCTATAAGATTTCTACCGTAGCTACCTAAATAAACCTAGTCCCCTAATACGTCTATAGTAATAGATTAATATAGTACTCTACGATAAATACTTAGACGACTATCCTAATAACTATAAACCTATTCTATCGCCTAGGGACTAGGCGTTGTCTCGCCGGGGGGTTATAAGCATACGATACTTAGTAGACGTAGTATTTAACGTATTTAATAAAGTTAGATTACGTAATATTTATGTTATAGGTTACGTAACCCTATAATTGTTTATAAGTTATATTCTACCTCTTCCTATATTTTCTTTCCTTAGCTTAGTTATTTTTGATAAATATACTCTATTTCGGAATAGATTTGGCGCCCGTCATAGTCGGGTACTCTTACTACTGTTACTAGCTACTTAGCAATAATTAGGCGAGGAGTAGAAATATTAGGAGTAAGTAAGGTAGGAATCTCTTTACTTTAGACTTTACTTTTAACTTAGGGTTTATATAGTAAGACTATAGATAACGCTCTACTTAACGCTCTTAAAATAGAACGTCTAAGCGAGTAGCTTAGTTATAGAAGTAATAAGGAAGTAGTCGTATATAAAGATAAATTTAGGTATACTATTAGACAGAGGAAGTCCTTAATAGCTTTATTAAGGCTTAGTCTATTAATTAGCTAGGAAGATAGAAGAAGTCTTCTAAGTTTAGAAGGTATATCTTCGGTCTACCGGTTAGAATAACGTTAATAAGCTTAAGCGTATTAGAGTCGAACTCCGATAACTATAGGTTATTAGGCTAGCGGTAGTTCCGGAATTAAACTACGAGCTACTTAGCATATTAGAGACGTTTCTCTATTAGCTTAGAACGAAGGAAAAAGGTAGTTAGTAGATTTAGAGAATAAGAGCCGGAGCGAGCCCCCGGTCACAAAAACGATAACCCTAGTAGACCTAAGGCTTAGAAACGACTTAGAAGTAAACCCTCTAGTAGAAAATCAAATAATCTTAGGATCAAACCTAGACATACTACTAGTTTGTTGTGACTCGTAGGAGATAAGAAGATGATATTTATGCTATCTAAACGGTTCCAAGCTAAACTAGCTAGACGGATGACTAATCATCCGTAACAGCCGTGGCCGCTATTCTCGCCCGTATGGCAGGACACTTAATGTTATCAATGACAAGATTATTATTGAATTATTGATACCTTTTAAGGTATACAGGAAAGCAAAGGAGATGAGTAACCAGATCATGGACAATGCGAAATATTTTGTACTATCGGGAATCCACGGAATTCTAAACGTACAATAACGCCTTTTTGTCTCGCTCACCAGACGCCAGGCCCAATAAGAGTACTCCCAAGTTGCAATGTTCAAGAAAGGAAATTCAAATTCGCGCATGCTTCCACCCTACTCATCGCTCATTCGAGTGTCCTCATCAGCCGCCGGAGAAGCTGCTTTCTCACCCACCTTGCCTTCAGGCCTTTCTTCCTGCTCCTCAACAGGAGGCTTAGGTGGCGGAGGCAGTGTGCTCGCGAACTTCGGATCTATGTTGGCACGGTGCAGAGAGCGCTTGTACATCTCAGCCTCGTCGGGGTCACGGACTATTACCTGCATCTGATCGATCTGGTCCTCCTGTGTCTGAGATGCATTGGGAGCCAGGCCGGCTTGGGCGATTGTGCGCGCCCGCTCAGGCTTGAGACGGGTCTTGCCCAGAATCGGGTAGTAGTAGGCGCCCCGCTGCTTGTTCTCGCCGTCAGCGGGTGTGAAGAGAGTAAGAGCGAGATCTCTCATTTTTTGTTCCGTGTTAAGCGTCTGCATGCTGGTGGCATAGGTGCGCGCACGGTCATAGCGATGGAACTTCGTGCCATCAGGTCCTTCATGAGTATAGAGGCTCTCGTCGTCGCGGTTCGGGTCATTGATGTTCATGCTTGTACGAATCTTCTTGGCATCTTCATGTTTCTCGGGCAAAAGAAGCTCATAGTCGAATGGGATTGGCCCAGGATCCGGGTAGAGTTTAGGGTTGGCCTCGTGAAGTGCAACCTTCGAGGCGTGCTCTTGGCAGATGCGTTCCTCAGGTGCCCGAGGGTGAAGCAATGCAACTTCCATGCGCTTATCGCGTTTTCCATGAATACCAGCAACCGGCGGCTTGTCAAACTTGAACTGAACATAACCACCAGGGTCCGGGAAGCCCTCAAGATCAGGCAATACCGGGAAGAAACCGACTGGCTTCAATTTCGGGTTGTCCGGGTGGACAGGGTTTGCCCAGGCGTCAGTCTCGGCCTTTGTGGCGGGGAGACCGCGGATACGGCTCTCTGTGTCTTCTCCGGTGTGCTTGCTCCCAGGGTATGCAATGTCGAAGCCCTTTTGGATGAACTTCTTAATGTGCCGCGGGTCATCAACCGACATCTTGGCCTTCTTACCAGTGCGGGCCTGCGGCCTAGCTACCGGCGTACCAGGCGCCCCCGGCGCCGCTGCAGCGCGATCAACCGAGATATGCTGAGTGCGACGAAGGAAGCTGACATTGGTGTTCTTGGGAGCAGGGTTGCGAAGCTGATCCAGGGTCATCAACAGCGGAAGGTCTGCCTCATCAAGAGGACGTGGGTGTTCAGGTGCCATGATAGCTGTAATGCAATTCCATCAGGACCAGATCTTTTCTCTGAATCAATCAACGGCGCATACGTACCACTCTCGTCTCCCAGGTGAAGACCCGGAATACCAACAAGGTCAATTGGCATACCACCCTCAGCATCAACATCGATATTGGGTTCCTCGCGACGCGCCATATTCGATGCAAAACCAGGAGTGAGGAAACGGCTCAGGCCTTCATGGGGAATATCGAGAAACTTCGGGGGCATGTCAGGTGGAGGGAGGTCATTGCGATAGCGCAAAGAGGCTATGTACTCCTGGTGGAAGCCCCCAGAGGACTGGCTGTCCTTGGACTTGGAAGACATGTTGCGATGTGAATGTCGGACTGATCGCGGAAATTCGAATTTGGTGAGACAGATACAGACCGCCTTGGAAGAGCGGGATAGAAAGATGGCTGAATGTATCACAATCTGGAATTAAACCCAGATATTGTAAAATTAGGAGAACCCTAGAGGGCGGAAGTTAGGCGTGTGAACCGGAGCTGGCGTGCGCAGCATCGGCTCGTTGGTCTAGCGATGTTGGCCATTCTGCCTCGCGTGACCGCCTCCTGTGTTAGAGCAACAACATGAGGCGGAAAAATAATGATCCGGTATATAGACCACGTGATATACAATATAGGTGATGACGGGACAAAGAATAACAACCAGTACATACCTAGGTATCACAAACTAGGCACAGAATTGATCAATCAAAAATAAATCATGATACCCTAGAACCATAAAACCCCATTGCATAGGAAAGTCATCACAAAAGCCACAATCTTAGTAGGCCCACATGCACTTGTAGGCCATCAATCGGTGACCCAACCGATCATACTCTAGCTTTCCAATCCAGCTATCATTAGTCCCACTCAGTTTGCCAAATATACTAGCCCCCTTCCATACAACCACCTGTGGGTCCATCTCTCGTGGAGGCACACCGATCATGATATCCTTCGCAAAGCCTGGGCGAAGCAGTTGGAGCCGTTCCTCCAGAAACAGATTGAAGCCACTGGTCAGACTGCCACCACCGACAATCATGATGCCCCCGAGGAAGTCACGCATCTTCTTTTCATCAGACCGAGCGGCGTGTGCAATGGAGGTCAGTATGGCGCTATCCAAGGGAAATATTGGCAGAATATCATTACGGTACTCTACCGCAGAGCGGGCACCCTGAGTCGTCGGCGCGGGTACGACAGAAGTACTGGCACCCGCCAGGGGAGTTCCTGCAGCTTCTGGTGCTGGGGAACCAGCAACAGATGAGTGGGGTGTAGCCTCCTGCTCCTGGATTCGACCCAATGCGCTGGGCTGCTGGGGTTTGCTGGGGGCGGCTTGGACATCCATGGACACTGCTCCGGCTTCCTCACCTGTCTTTTCGCGAGGTGAAAGCGGGGGCGCAAGAGCAGTCATGATCTCGGCTTGAGCCCCAGAAGTAGGATCATTCGTCTGACCATCATAAATGTCAACCGAACGATCGATCAGTTTCCCACGCCCTTTGAGCTTGTCCGAGTTGTCAAAGAGTGTCGGTTCGAAGAAACCCATTGGCGCCAAGTGAACTTCATCGAAAGCCTTGAAGTTATGCTTGACGGTGTCTTTGCCCGACACCCGGAGATGAAAGTCGAACACTTGTGGGGAAACATTGGCCTCATTCATCGTACAGATATTCTTCTTCAATTCCTCGGCCAACAGCCAGTCGTACCGCCGCCACAGATTAATATCGGCATAAGGGAAATGATCATGCAGCATCATTTTGATGAACGTTTCGGTGACATCCCGGCCACCCATTTTGAGGTTCACGCGTGAGTTCTCCGAGCACATGCCTTCCTCCACACAGCAGATTGATGTCTTCTCCGCCCCGACATCAACCACACAGGCAGAAGTAAAGCCAGCACCGAATGTTGCTGCCAGACTCTCCTGGATGAAACACACTCGCGCAAATGCGAACTCGCGCATCAACATCTCCAGCACTTGGTTGACATATGATTTCTCGTACAGATCGGGAATGACAAACACACAAGAGTACTGCGGCCAGTCCTTCTTGCTGGCCAAGCCCAGTTGGGTCTTGATTGCATCTTCAAGGATCAGCGAAATGTCCAAGAACAGCATTCTTGCTTTCATAGTCCTTTTCGTTACACCATCCGTGCTTGATGGGCCAGTAGAGCTTGTAGCGAGGATTTGAAGAGTCTGGAACCCTCAATGCCGCTTGTCCGATAATGCACTCTGGCGGGGGTTCGGACAGCTCGGTCCAGTCGACACGCAGTGGGTCGTTATGCTCGGAGATGATTTCTGGGCTCGTCCGCCGGTTATAGTTCACCACCATTTCCTTAGAGTTGGGCAACATTCGTCGCTTGTTTTGTCGCATGTGCACCTTGAGATCTGCCGACATTCGGTTGAAATGAGATGACCACTAGTTTCGTAAAGTTAGCTACCATCGGACTGTGCCTCGCACAACACCTGATCGAGCATACCTCCTCGCCAAAAAGGTGCTCTGGCTCCTCGAGAGAGCCATCGTCCCGCTTCTGCCTTTTCGGCTTCGGTTCTTCTTGGTCTTCGCTTTCGCTGGTCTTCGACTTTCGCGCAAGGACCATCGGTACTGTCTTTGGCAAAGCATCACTGGCCAACCCGATGCGCAGGTTCTGGCTGCCAATGTGAATGACAATAACCTTGGAGCCAACAGTTTCCTCCGGTTCCTCCTCCGCGTCCTCCATATTGGCATCAGCATCCGCCTCTGCCTCTACTTCACCCGTTTCGTTGGATTTGGCCATTGCGAGGGCACGGTCTTTGTCCTTGGCGGACTTGGTCATCTTCGTCCTCGCCTCCTCATTCTGCAGTCTGAATGCCAGGTACTGATCGTCTCTCTTGAGGTAGTCACTGTAGAAGGAAACATAGTCAGCATTGTGGCTTCTCGAAAGTTCATTTAAGCATAAATCTATATGGATGCGACCACTCACGTATAATAGTTCTTTTGGTTGATAGCTGGGATCTGCGGCCAGCTAGACAGTTCCATGTTGTTGTCTGTTCTCCCAAGACCTAATAGTTGTCTGTTAGACCCCGACCATTCCAATTGCGTCGGCCATGCCATGGCTACTTTATTTGGGACAACTCACCCTCATCGCGAAGGGCCTTGCCCGACTTCTTGCCCACCATGATGAAGGCTTGCGCGTGGTGTCGTCCGCGCCGGGTCAATGGGATGCGCTTGAATCAAGGGAGCACGTAAGTTGGAACTCGATACATGCGGACTGCCGCGGTCAGGACAGGAGATGTAGAGAGTGCAAGAAGAATGATTCTAATCGGATGAAGGAGTAAGAAAGTAAAGAAAGCAACGGGACGGGAAACCGTGTAGAGCGAGATCGCCAATCGACGATTGACCGCCCACACGCACAGGCCGATGGTTCAATGCGGTTGCCACCAGCTCCCTTTCGACTCTCCCCTCTCAACTTCACTCTTTGCTCTTCCCTGCTCCGATTGTACCATAGTCATTCGATCTTTTTACTGGGTCCTTGTCCTTGTTTGAACGACATTCCCTTTGTTCGCATACCGTCGCAGTACAACCTCGGAAACCCCCGTACCCGCGAAGCAACACCGGTGATTTCGAAATCAACCACCGTCTACCATACACAACCATGGGAGGGTCATTATCACGTCTGTGGTCTTTGATCTGGACCAAAAAGGAGATTCGGATCCTTATCTTGGGTCTCGTACGTACTGCTCGCCCTGGTACTTGACCAACGCGGGGAAAACTACCCGCGGCCAGCGCAGGACTTAAAAGACTGATTGATTTATTTATATGTAGGATAACGCTGGAAAGACCACTCTTCTGTACAGGCTTAAGGTAAGAGATATGTTTCAAGCGCAGAGTTGCATTACGGGCGCGTTGACAACTCCGATGCTAACAACTGGCGTCTCCAGATCGGCGAGGTCGTCACCACCATTCCTACCATCGGATTTAACGTCGAGTCGGTCACATATCGAAATCTGAATTTTAACGTCTGGGTATGTGGTAGTTCTCTATTGATGGGTTGGCTTGAGCGCCACTGACCAGAATGACTTCAGGATCTCGGTGGCCAAACATCCATTCGCCCCTACTGGCGCTGTTACTACGCCAACACCGCAGCCGTCGTCTTCGTCATCGACTCTACAGATATCGAGCGGCTGGGGACCGCGGCAGATGAGCTGTCGGCCATGCTGAATGAAGATGAACTTCGTGAAGCGGCTCTGCTGGTGTTTGCCAACAAGCAGGACCAGCCTGGCGCCAAGGGTGCGGGTGAAATCTCAGAAGCATTGAAACTGGGAGAGTTGCGCGACCGGAACTGGAGTATCGTTGCCTGCTCCGCCATTGATGGCAAGGGTATCAACGAGGGCATGGACTGGCTGGTGGTTTGTCTCCCCGAGTATATTTTAGATTACTGGATACTGACTATCGTGCTTTTAGCAAACCATCCAGTCGGAGAACGCATGAAGCACTTGATTTGTCGGGCTATAGATTTTGATCTTTGTATACCTTGATCCTCGGGTTTCTCGACTCGGGGTTGTTCAGCTGCATTCGGGGGTGCTATACCCTTTCTTTTTTCGGCTTTGCTGAGACCGGCGGAGTCCTTGTCTTATATTGCTACACGATTTTGGGTGTGCCTTGCGGCTAAGGTAATAGTTTAATGAAACCTCTGTTAAGGCTTGACTGGTGAATACCTTTTCCATAGTTGTTTCGGTAGTTGTTTCGGTTTGTATTTTGCTTCATATTGCAACCTAGATGTACCATATCAAAAGCCTGGAATGCTTAGCCTCCGATAATTAGGTAACTAAATACTGGTTTTTCCTATCTCCAAAGCGCTCGAGATAAGCGGCAATCCATTCACCCCGCACTTATCTAGCGTGGTCTCTCGGTTCATTGTACTTTTGTACCTCGCATTTTTCACCTTTAGAGAGCGAATAAAAGTCATTCATTTGTCTTACGAACCTGGCACCAACATGGCAATTCCTACCGCTCAGATCGCAGCCGTTGTGCCGCCTGTTGGGGCTGCAACTGCAATGGTGGAGATTAGCAGCACATACCCTGTACCTGAGCCAAAGGATGGTGATGTTTTGGTCAAGCTCGAGTTCTCCGGCGTATGCCATTCCGACCTGCATAGTATCCGGGGTGATACACCGATGAAGACCGATGTGGCTGGTCATGAAGGAGTGGGAACAGTGATCAAAGGCAGGTTACCATTTGCTTTGATCCGATTCAAATACTGTGTCTAAATCCTGTTTAGTTGGTCCTGGTGTTGATGAGAGCCAGTGGATGGGTCAGAGAGTCGGTATCAGGTTAGTATGCAAGGTCAAGGTTATCTACAATCTTTTACACGGACTTACGAGAGACTAGATGGCTATACAGCTCCTGTCTCGAATGTGAGATATGTGCCATTAACCACACTGCATGTCCCAATCAGAGAAATGCTGGCGCGGTATGTCATTTGTCTCTAAACTCGAGGGACATACTTCCCAAAATTCATGCTCAGATCACCTAACATATACTTCTAATGCCACAGAATGTCCCAGGAACGTTCCAGCGTAAGCTTCTCTATACAATTGATGGATTCTTGTTCGATGCCAGATACTAATTCACCGTCTCAGAGTACATTGTCAGCCCAGCTATCCATGTTACCAGAATCCCTTCGGAACTGTCTCCTGATGTAGCTGCTCCTCTGCTTTGCGGTACGTTGATCTCCATCTAGGTACGTGCCCGAAATCTAACAGCGAATTATCCACAGCCGGAATTGCCATGTACTCTTCGATCATGAAGACCAACCCCAGGCCGGGTGACTGGCTTGCTATTCTCGGAGCGGGCGGAGGCTTGGGACATATGTAATATTCTTCCTTTTTGTTTCGATCTGTTCATCCCCGAACTAACATTTATTATAGGGGCATACAGATCGCTGTTAAGAAAGGACTAAAGGTCCTTGCAATCGATAAGTATGTCTCCTCATGACATACAATGACTCCCAATATATTGACCAATACTAACGTCCTGCAGAGGAGAAAAGAAGAAAGAACTATGTCTCTCCCTCGGCGCTGCGGTGTTCTTAGACTTCTCAGAAGTCGACATCGTAGAGGCTGTCAAGGCCTCCACCTCCGGCCTCGGCGCACACGCTGTCATCTGTACTGCCAATGGTGAACGCGCATATGAGCAGAGCATGCAAATGCTTCGCCCTCTGGGCACACTGGTCTGTGTGGGAATTCCCAATGTTCCGTTCCGGTTGCCGGCTACACCGTTTGATATGATTGTTAAAGGTGATGATCATGCGTCTCTTTCCATTATCTTCTCGCGGGATTCCTCGAGCTAATATACTTTGACTACATAGGGCTGAAGATAGTCGGAAACTCCGCGGGTACCGCGAAAGAGATGGATGAATTGTTGGCGATGGCTGTGGCAGGTGATGTCAAAGCGCATGTTGAATGCTACAAGCTGAATGATATTCTTGAAGTCCTGGGGCGCCTGGAGCGCTCGGAGATTGAAGGGCGAGTGGTTCTAGAAATTCCCCAGTGAACGAGATATAGAAATCTATAGAACGTTTTAGAGCATTGGACTGAATAGGCGCATTGTTATTTTCCTTTGCCACCGGCACTAGCTTCTTTTTTCTTGTCCCACAGATATCATAGGCCGCCGCAATGTTTTACTGTAGGTTGCTATATTGTCTCCGCTCATTTCTCGTTGGGTGGCGCATTCACCAGTCTGCAATTATCATTGATCAGTAAATGACTGGAATTGCGGGCCAGGTAATACGATGGAAGTTAGCGGGAACGATATCTATGAGAGGGTCCACCGCTAACCAAAAGCACATACAGTAGATGATTAACAATGGAAGAATTCGGGATAGTTTGTCTTCTGGCCCACCTAGTGGCGAGGTTGATCAAATCGATTGACAAGAGTGGAAAGGAGTCCTAGGAGATCTGGAATAGCACCATATAGTATGAAAGTACGGAGTCCTAGTTATCTGGACATAATGTAGATAAACGAGCTGGTAGCATATCGGGGCCAATAAGTGAGCGAACCGACCGATATTAGTTACAGTGCCAGTACTATGTATCAATGTCAAAGATGAGCTATGATCCCATCAAATCCGGGGAAGATCGAATGTGCTGGCTGCCGCAGACTTGATTGGCGGTCATTTCCGGGGCTTTATAGTTCTTGTGCAGGCCTATCGGGAGTCGCAAATGCTCCCACGGGTCGCAGTGATGGCCCATCGTGGTTCCGGCAGAGTGGGCCCTTCCAGGCACATGGGACCCGTGGACACTATGAATGGCCCGGGAATCGGAACTAGACATTAGCGTCGAAAGCCAAATGACCTTAAAGTTGAGTCGAAGTGCATGTGCACTGATACGCAAGCACGACAATGTATATTGCCACATTAAGGAAACGAGTGGATAAGCTCAAGTCGTTGATCTACGTTTCGGGGGATCCTTTCGCAGGTCACTGCTACCTCGTAGCTCAACACTATTAACCCCCAGAAACCATGTTCCATGTACTTTCCCTTACGGACCCCTCCAATTCCGTATTGCGCTCCCCACCCATGTGTCGTCGTGATAGGACGTCGACGATGCTCTCCCTTAGGAATACGGCGCCATCGGCGATTTCATGCCTTGTATATGAATATGCCCTCGTGCCTCCCAACTCTCTTTGTCCTGTCTATACCTCTATTCCTTAGTACCTCACAATGGATTGGCCCCATGCCTATATCGCCGGAGTGGCGCTCCTGGTCTTTGCACTCGTGGCACTGATACTACTTGTCTCGTCTCAGCAACTCAAGGTCGACTTGAATCAAGGTGTATTTACTTACCTCAAGTTCATCTATGCAAGTTTCCTCAAGCCTCACGACAAGAGTGTCGAGGGTCAACAGGGTGCTCTGGAGAGCTTCTACAAGACACAGGTATGCAAGGGAGGTGAAGAAGGAAGAATAACTAGCTAATTGGAAGCAGGCAAGCGTTTACGATGCCACCCGCCATCGTCTGCTCCGTGGCCGTGAGGATATGCTCGGCCTGGTGGCTGCACAGCTGAAGCACAAAGTGGAGAGTAAGGAGATCAAGTCTGGAAAGGCAGTTTGGGTGGATGTGAGTTCTAGCCGACATGGTTGACTGCTGGAAGATGTGCTGACTGACAATGCCAGGTTGGTGGTGGTACTGGGTATGTGCAATCGATATTGGAAAAAGCGGCGCTGGAGTTCCAATGACTAACTTAAGAGACAGGTACAACATTGAAGCCACGTCGGCTTTCGTCCCAGTAAACAAGTTCTTCGATCACGTCTACTTGGTTGATCTCTCACCCTCCCTCTGTGAAGTTGCTCGACAGCGCTTTGAACGCCTTGGATGGAAGAACGTGACTGTTATCTGCCAGGATGCTCGGTCCTTCCGTCTTCCAGACCGTCAAGTCGACCCCCGGTCGACTGTTACCGCAACCGATCGCGTGGATTTGATCACAATGAGCTACAGCCTGTCTATGATTCCGGGTATGCATGTCTTGAAGAGCGTTTTTCTTTCAAGGAGGGAGTCGACTGAACTGACTATGTTGAAGACTACTACAGCGTCGTGGATTCGTTGACTTCGCGCCTTAAGCCGACAGGTCTACTGGGTGTTTCGACTTCTATGGTAAGCAGCTCTTGTTGCACTATAAAAGAATACTACCTAACCCTCCTCAAGTCCAGAGCATCGTCGATGTATCTTCCCGCAACTACACTGGCGGTGCTTTCAACCGCCACGTCAATTGGATCAGTCGGGCGTTCTGGCGCGCCTGGTTCGACTTTGACCGTGTTAGCTTGGAGGCTGCTCGACGTGACTACCTAGAGTACAAGTTTGGAACGGTCATCTCGGCGAGCGAGCGTAACTACCTCCTGGGTGGTATTCCTTACTATATCTTCGTTGGCTGTCCCAAGGAATTCGCTTCGACCCCGTCACGCCAAAACACCATCGAGAAGCTGGATGCCTCGTTTACCGAGTCGCCTTACCTGCTCCCCGCCAACCACCAAAAAGAGATGGACAAGGCTGTCGAGAAGAGCTCGAACGAGATCCGCTCCAAGGCCTACGAGACAGCCGTGGTCAATCTGAGTGCCAACCTGCCCCTGCCGTCGTCTTTCTACCAAAACCACCACTATCGGATTCACTACAACGATATGCTGCCCAAGCACACCCAATTCCAAAACGAATACATCTATGCCTTTACCTGGGAAGACCCGCGCGTGGACCACCGGCTTTTGAACATCGGCTCTGACGATGTCATTCTTGCTATCACCAGTGCTGGCGACAACATCCTCGACTACCTTCAGAAGAACCCTCGCCGCGTCCATGCCGTAGATCTCAACCCGAACCAGAACCATCTTCTTGAGCTGAAGGTGGCCAGCTATATGGCACTGGGTCACCGGGACATGTGGAAGATCTTTGGT
This sequence comes from Penicillium sp. DT28, assembly GCA_036712075.1. NCBI lineage: Eukaryota > Fungi > Ascomycota > Eurotiomycetes > Eurotiales > Aspergillaceae > Penicillium > Penicillium sp. DT28. The sequence goes on from JAZHLO010000002.1 coordinate 1,201,350, forward strand.
GAGGGCAAGCACGAGCAGTTCCGCGAGCTTCTCATTACCAAGTTGAGCCCTCATCTGTCCAGCCAGGCCTTCCAGTACTGGCTTGAACACACGCAAGTTTTCACCTCAACCTCTGGTTATGGTTTGTACGAGACTGGTGGCTCCCGCCACGCCATTCGTATGGTGCGTTACCTGTTCAACATCTTCGGACTCCAGGGTGAGGTGCAGAAATTGTGCGAGGCCCAGAGTCTGGCCGAGCAACGGGAAATCTGGCCCCGTATCCGACGAGTTCTTCTGAGCAAGCCCCTGAACTGGGCCATCGTGAGCACCGAGTGGTTTGCCTGGAAGGCCGCCGGTGTCCCGCGCAACCAGCGCAACATGATCGTCGATGATTTCTTCATTCGCAACGGTCTGACTCCAGACATGAAGAGAAGCAAGGATATCAGCGGCCAGTCAATCTGGGAATACGTGGTGAACACTTTGGACCCGGTGGTCAAGGATACTCTTATCAGCAACGACAACTACTTCTACTACCTGTGTATGCAGGGCAAGTTCTCTCGACGGTTTGTGTCATGCCATCTGATGAAGGAAATTGAACTGACGTGTCGTCTAGATGCCACCCCACTTATCTGTCACCCCAAGCCCACGTCAAGCTCTCTACTCCCGGTGCCTTTGATGGTCTCCGGATCCACACCGATGAGATCAACGAGGTGATCAACCGCATCACGCCGGGTACATTAACCATCGCAGTTGTGAGTGACACCGGTATACGTTGTATCTAGCTGGTACTGATCCCTTATCTAGGTCATGGACTCGATGGACTGGTTTGACCCCACCGGCGCCGATGCCTCAGCACAGGCCCGTCGACTCAACCGTGCCCTGAAGAAGGGCGGCCGCATTCTTCTTCGCTCCGCGAGTATTGACCCTTGGTATATCAAGCATTTCGAAGAGAACGGCTTCACGGCGCGTCGAGTGGGCGCCCGTTTCCCTGGATCTTGCATTGACCGGTACGTTACTCAACTCGAAAGGCCTTTATTGTGACCAAAGCTCATATTACTTAGTGTCAACATGTACGCTTCGACCTGGATTTGTACCAAGCAAGAAGACGTCGTGCGCCCCAAGAACGAACGAACCATGTCTGCGTTGTCGCTCGGCGACAGCGCAATCGAAGCCACGAAGCGGTCGAGCGTTGAGGATTTGAGCATTTGAGCCTGATACCTTTTGCCTTTTATTTTCCTAAGGATTTCCTTTTGTGCAGTGCTTTTATAATTCTCATGGCACATAGTTTATGAGGTGTATGGTGTATACCCGGGGTGCTAGCGGAGTTGATATGACCTAAATGGACTCTTCTTTCAGGACATTTGTGTATTGAACAGAGGCTTCCACATGATACCCATGAAAATAATGCATGATATGTTATCTTTCATTTGCAATACACCTAGTTTCATTCTCAGTGGCAAGTTATGTTCACTTGTTTCTGTGAATAAAATGCTTAACTAAATAGCAGCCGTGTCATCAGTGAGGCTTTGATCTTCAATAGAGATCATGGTGGTCAGCTTTAATCAGATCGGCACCCTTCTCGCCAACCATATAGACAGCATTCTGAATACGACAATCCGGAATAACAGGAAATACTGATGCATCAATCACTCGAAGGTTCTTGAAGCCGTGGACCTTGAGCCCACCATCAACCACGCCCTGTTTAACGTCCCTCGACAGGCGACAGGTTCCGCAAGGGTCTATATCCAGCTCAATCAGCATCGACGTGCTCCATCGTTATATTCTGAGTAGACACTTACGGAATCCAGTTTGCGAGCGCTCAAGGATCATCTTGTCCATTGCCTCATTGGAGTTGCGCGGCATAGGCCAAGGATAATCCTCACCGATGATGTCCTTGAAACGCTCGCCCGTCATGAGAAGATCATCGATGAACCGAACACCCTCTCGCAATGCAACCACGTCGAGATGGTTATTGAAAAAGTTGAGGTTGATATACGGATCCTCTAGTGGATCGGAAGATCGTAGCTTCACCCATCCAGGCTTCGATATCGGTCGTACCAGATCGACAATCACGGTCATCCAGCTTCCCTCCGGAGGAACTGGGAAGTGCCACTGGAATGCGTCTGCGAACATGGGCTGGACAAGTTAGCTATTATGTAGGGCAACGTGTAGATAGTGATACAGACCACAAAGTCAATTTCAAAGTGCGGCTGTCCCGCTGGTCCAAATGGGTCCTTTCCGCCGTTCTCCTGCTTGGCCTTGACATACTCTTGGATCTTATTCAGGCGATCGTCAATGCGAGGAAAGCCCACGAGCTCTAATAGACCACTGCCTAGAGGCCCAGAATGGTCCCGATTGTAGGCATTTACTGCACCCTCTTTCTGCGGACCGGCTCGCAGCAGATGATCATCCAGGCCCAGACCATCTTTCAAGCGAAAGACATGCGACAGAATAGGGTGATCAATCAGGTTCTGGCCAACGTGGGGAGAATCAACGACGGTCTTGATACCGAACTGCGCCAACTCCTTCTCTGGGCCGATACCTGACAGCATCAACAGTTTCGGCGACTCGTACACTCCGCCGGCGACAATAACCTCCTTGCGCGCTTTGACTGTGATAGTCTCACCATTGGGTGCATGGACCTCAACACCGACCGCACGATCGCCTTCAATAATCAAGCGCTTGCCGTGAGATTCCGACAAGACGTGGATATTGGGTTTATCGACAAGGAAAGACCAGCTCGCAGAGCGAACGCCCTTGTGGATGGTCGTGGTGCAGTGAGTCAAACCAGACATGGAGCCCTCGTAAATGTGATCATTAACGTGAAGTCCTTTGCTCTGCCAGGCCTTGAGCAGCGCATCTCGGAAAGTGTGCAACTCGGGCACCAGATTCGCCTGTTCGATATGTAAAGGGCCACCCTGACCAAGATTCCTCATCTGAGGATAGTCGTCATTTATATTATGGTAAGTAACAGGCTATGTAGAGTTAGACCTGGAGTAAATATTTGTGAATGCTTATACACACCTTGTCAAGGTACTCCTTGACTCCGTCCCAGTTCCAGCCATTGCCGCCGAACGGTTCCCAGTCGTCAAATGTCCCCTTGCTGCCGCGCACCCAAGTATAGTAGTTTAAGCAACTGCTACCACCCAGTACTTTGCCTCGTGTGTTGGGTTTCTCCACGCGGGTGTAGTCTGGGCGGTCGATCATCGTGGACTTATACTTCCAGTCGTTGGGTCCATTGCGGCATTCGAATGCGCGAGCGGGGGTGGAGATTTGCTCAATCTTGTCGGGATCGCTAGCAAAAGAGCAGAATCAGTGTTACTATCCCCTAGTATACTATGAGATGCGTACCCTCGACCTGCTTCAATGACCAGCACCGATACCTTGGAATTCTCGGCCAACCTCCCAGCCACTACATTCCCAGCGGTGCCCCCTGTAAATGATTAGCACTTAGCTGCTGCATAGTAATACTAATAGTTACCTCCAACGACGATGAAATCGAATTCCGTGGCCATTTCTGGCACTATAATGTTAATGTGGCCTGACATGATTGATAGAGCTTCGAATTTGATATAGGAGTCAAGTTTCCTGTCCTGCCTTGCCCTTTATAACCTGTCTACTTCTACAGTAGTACGGTCGGGTTTCCTATGGATATCCTGTCTAGTCAAGCTTTCTGAGGTAATAGACTTCACTGATCCGGTATCTGGAAGCAGGCGGAATGTCGCGGGGCTTACATTATGACACCACTCTGACTGATTGGAGCCAGACAGAATCTATTGCATCAGAACATCATAGCAATCCACTATCGAATAGGTGGTACATCGAATAACGACTCACTGTACGTCTTTCTAATATACTAGTAGGCAGTATCCAATAGCCGTCCGAATAATGCCGGTCTAAACCTAAAAGCCAAAACTAACCACATAAGGAAATTCATAGGTGCGCGTCTACAGGGCAAATCATAAATCGCCATAACCCCAGCCATGTTCTGTCCCGCCATCACTCGAATCATCTCCATGGCGCTGAGACACATGCGCATGTTGGCATTCAAAAGCCTCTCCGATTATAGAGGCCAGAGGCGAGATTCAATAAAAGACAGCGAAAAGAAGATGCTCATGAGCGGCCATACCGCGTCTTGCCGAAAGAGAAGGGCACATAGCGGTACTTGATCATGTGCTGGATTTGGCGACGCACTAAGAGAGGTCAGTATGGATGTTCTATCTTTATCAAGGCCTTATCTTCCCAGATAGGGGACCGGAATCACTCACTGGTCAGAACAAACAGGATAATCCAGTAGACCACAAGGACCGGCCAGAATACGGGGATGTCGAAGATGGAGAGCCAACTGCACACAAAGGCAATGGCGATGGCACGGGTGGCCGCGTGCCAGAACTTGAACTCGGGCAGGCGGCGGATGAATGGCCGGAACTCGTCGTCCTGTTTGGTGGGAAGGCTGGGCGAGGCGCCGGCGTCGCCGTCCTCCAGGCCTTCATCCTGTGTGAGAGAGGGGTCGAACTTGGGTGTCAGGAAAGCGAGAAAGAGGTTAAGGAGGTAGATGCCGAGAGTGTAGGCGACTAATGGTTGGAATAATAGTCAGCATCTGGTTCCTATCGTTGCCTTGTGATGTCTTTCTCCTGTTTCTTGACAGGGTGTTTGACTCCCAATTTCTGCCATGAAACCGCTGGAGCGAGTCCGGAAAAGACGTACCGATATACCATCCTTGCGCGAAGACAATCCGTAGGAAGAACAAGAAAAGCAAAACACCGGAGCCAACCCAGCGATAGGTGGTGTGAGGGGTGCAGGCGTCGAGATACGCTTGGTATTGCTACAGCGATCGGTTAGCACAGCGTTCTGTAGAGAATATCGGAGACTGCGGACGGAGAATGGCAGCTATGCACCGTCCGGGGCCCCTCATGGCAAACACCTACCCGGGTCAGTTTAGAGGTGTGTGCCGAGACAGCGGTAAAGGGCGACTGATCGGGCTCTGGGACATCCATTATGATGGCTGAGGGCTGAGGACTGCGAAGGAGGAGAGACTGAAAATTGAAGATGCAAAGCCCAACGGTGTCGCAGATCGCAGTGACTGAATGCAGACCGGGAAAACAGAAGCAAAGTGTCCCCTGGCACTGGGCCAATCAGCGCGTCGATGACCTGAACGCCACAAAGTCATGTGGTTTGGCAGGTGGCTGTGTAGCTTAGTCATATTTTCTTAGTCATCCACATACATAATGCAAACAGAACAAATGAGATACATACAAACAGTACAAACATACCTCCGCTTCGGTCCTTTCTCGGTTACATCATAGGCCTCGGCTCCATTATTCCGATACTACTGAGTGTCAACAGCTCCCTGTCCACCATTAACCACTGCCAATTGTCACCATGTTTGCTCGCCATTGTGCCCGTTTGGCTACTTCTCGCACAGCGGTCCCCTTGACCTCTTACTTGGCCCGTGTGCGCCAGTACTCGTCCGGTGCGAGCTATGAGCACATCCTCACCTCGACCCCGAAACCCGGTGTCGGTCTCAGTAGGTGACCCCAAAGCAATTGCATATCCCAGAGGGTAACTAATTCAGATAGTCACTTTGAACCGGCCCAAGGCCTTGAACGCTCTCTGCACCCCGCTGTTCACCGAGCTGAACGATGCACTGAGCAAGTATGACAGTGATAAAGATATCGGCGCGATTATTATCACCGGCAGCGAGAAAGCATTTGCTGGTATGTAATTGATCTCAAAATACCTATCCCTACACTCCAAACTCCATATAGAACCAAACTAACCAAACCAGCCGGCGCCGACATCAAAGAAATGGCCCCCTTGAGCTTCTCCGCCGCCTACACCGACAACTTCATCGCGCCGTGGTCCCACCTCGCCAACAACATCCGCAAGCCCGTCATCGCCGCCGTATCCGGCTACGCCCTTGGCGGAGGCTGCGAGCTCGCCCTGATGTGCGACATCCTGTACTGCACATCGAACGCGACCTTCGGACAGCCGGAGATCAAGCTCGGCACGATCCCCGGCGCCGGCGGCTCCCAGCGTCTCACACGCGCGATCGGCAAGAGCAAGGCTATGGAGCTGATTCTGACAGGCAAGAACTTTAGCGGCAAGGAGGCTGGTGAGTGGGGTGTTGCGGCGCAGGTTGTGGATGGTGGGAAGGAGGAGCTGCTTGAGGCTGCGTTCAAGACTGCCGAGACTATTGCGGGTTATAGTCGTGTGGCGGTTGTTGCTGGCAAGGAGGTTGTGAATAAGAGTCAGGAGTTGTCGCTGCGGGAGGGTGTGGAGTATGAGCGACGGCTGTTCCATAGCTTGTTTGGCAGCAAGGACCAGAAGATTGGTGAGTTTCAAGCTTATGATTTAGCTTATAATGTTGGATAGGGCTGACTTGTGCACAGGAATGACTGCCTTTGCGGAGAAGAAGAAGCCTGAGTGGTCGCACGAGTAGATCTCGCCGATCTCTTGAAAGATGTTTTAACTGCAAATAATGGATCGGATAGTTGACTATTCGACGTCATGTGTATGTGTAGAGAGTTCTATTCTCTTCCAGATCGCTGAGTGGCGGATCACGCCGTCATGAGGATAAGAAGCCGTAGGAAAGGATAGGATCCAGAGCCCAATGGTGCTGCGAACAGATCATTGGAGTAGAACGGCCTTGATATAAGAGGCTCGATCACCCTAAACGAGGACACTGGTCCCAACGGCTGTCAACCGTGGATTGCAGACCCTCGGGACGCGACTTCTACAACCTTAGATAACAGAGAACGGGTTTGATATGAATATTATTAATGTATGGCTACAATCCAGGTTATGTATGTACAGATAAATCAAGAAGTCCAAAGGTCGTTAGCATGAGACACATTGCATCATTGGTACTTCTCCGCGTCCTCCGGATTCCTTGTCTGCGCTCGGTAATTATCAACCACCTGACCTTCGATGGTCGCATCGAACACATCGACCGGCGTCTGGGCAAATTTGCGCGCGCTGACTCCACGCTCGAAGAGCAAATCGAGTTCTGCAAAAGAGCGACCACGAGGCTCTGGCACACGGAAGTAGGTGTATATGATACAGAGGAAGCATATTCCGCCCCAGAAGAAGCCCGCATAGTTGCCCCAGTTCCACGCAGCGGGGTTGAGCATGTAAGGGGTGAGCACGCCGCAGACAATGGCGACAATATTATACAGGACGCGGCCCAGCACCACCGTCTTGATCTGTAATCGACGGGTTGACAGTTCTGCCACAAGGGAGTAGCCGACGGTACCGACCGTGAGCTGGTAGAAGAGTGCCCAGACGAGCATGAGGGAGCCCGTGGCCATCGAGGCCGCAGAGCGGTGCGCAGTCGGGACAAGTCCTAGGAATCCCATGGTAAGGAGCATGGTACAGAGGCCGCACAATCCGTACAGACATAAAGACCGACGACCAATACCGAGACTCATCAGGAACCACGCCCCGAAAGTACCGAGCATGTTAATACCGTACTGGCCCATGGCGAATGCGTAGGAATTGGATGGGGAGAGACCAGCCTGCTCCAAGAAATAGGTTGAATAGTTAGAGAATGTGTTTCCGCTCAGGTTTTGCATTGCCCAAACCATGCAGACAATCTCGGTTCGGCGCAGGTCAACACCCTTGAAACAATCGAGGTAACTAGCGCCTTTGGTGATCTTGGCCTCCAGGGCGGTCGTGTGCACCATCATGGCGATTGTCTCGTCGGAGTCGAAATCAGTCTCGCGGTTCTTGCTGGTCAGGCGTCCCAGCGCTCGTTTTGCATCTGAGGTCCGTCCTTTGCGAACTAGCCACCATGGGGATTCGGGTGCAAGGGCGATGGCAATAAAAAGCGGCAGAGGCCACATCCACTGCAGTCCATATGGAATCCTGTATGCCCATTGATCGGCTCGATCCATCATCCCCATGATCACACCAATTCCAATCAGCTGGCCAAGGCCCCAGCAAAAGTTGACATAGGTGGTCAAGTATCCTCGCAGCGCAACGGGGCACACTTCGGAAGCATAGGTGATGGTCAAAGTCTGGAAGACACCCCAGGGGATACCGCACAGGATCTCGGCGGCGAGAAGAGACTGGACATTTGGGGCTGTGAAGAAAATGGCCGTCCATGCGGTCACGAGAACCAGACAGGCCATGATGGTGTATCGATATCCAAATTTCTCAGAAGCCCACCCGTTGATACACAATCCGATGATTTCACCCGCATAGGCGCCGTTGCTCAGACCTGCTTGCCACTAGAAGTGTCTGTCAGTATAAATTCTTGCCTCCCGAGTAATCCCGCCAGATTCTTTCAACAGGAAAATAGTTGAGAACATACCCGTGCAGGAACTTGGTATGACCCATCGGGTAATTGTACACCGTATTTCTTCTTGAACGGGTCGAAACCGTAGAAGTTGTTCACCAAACTGATATCGTAACCCTCCATGACAATACAAGTCGAGATGAGAACGCTCCAAGCGACGGCTTTGGGATACAACTTGATACCCTGGAGCAGGCTCATTTTCCGCTCCTTGTCCGTCGCCGCCTTCGCATTCCGAATAACCGTGTTCATGGAGTCGGAGGGCCGCTCATCCACCGGCGCAATGGCATCATGCGCCTTGGAATCAGCCATATTGGCAAAGTTCACAAGATACGAATATGTATATGAGAGGGAGGTGGTGAAGTTGGGGGAGGAGTGGGTTCGAGGTGTTCGAAACCGGACTCGGAGACCTGCGGAGGTTTAAAGAGAAAAATATGCGTACCCACAAGTCAGTGGAAACATCACGCGAGGACTCAGGGGGGCGCAAGCAAATCCTCCCCGGGGGTAAAGAAGGAATTGAATGGAAGACAACGGAGAGACTAGACAGAATGAGGTATAAAGAAGGAAAGGTTTGCGGGGAACGCGGGCTCGTGCCTCCAGACACAAATTTTCATCGAAGCTTGGCGACCCGGGGTAACATTGTATTTTGGGGCTTTTTTTTTTTTTTTTTCCTTTCCTTCTTTTTTTACTTTGACTTTGAATACGAGGACTAAGCTTAGATATTTTATTTCTACGAATTCTAGATCTCTACTTTAACTTTGTGCGACCATGTGCCACACCCTTGCAGGCGGCATGCGATGCGGCATGTGGGATCGGCGGATTGGCCCGAGATCTCTCCTATACATCTTGATCTTCTGATTTTGAGTACTAAGAATGACGTGGATCAAACAAGTTTTTCATTAGTTATGCTTGTAGAGACACTTCACGGTAGAAGCAGCGGATCCTGTATCAGTCGCTCCATATCCTCCGTCCGAATGCGTATCGAGATATCCACTCCGTTTTCGGTCCAATTACTCCCCCTAGTCGCACTACCTACCACTGACGGGGGTGCCTCTTTAATCACCAGCAACCCATCCAAGTCGGGAATCACTGCACTGACATACCGAATAATCGGCACCTCACTCAGCCCGAAATCGATATCGTAGAGACCCGCTCGTGCCCAGGTCGTCAACAGAAGGTGTCGCTGTCCCAAAAAGGCCTGCCAAAGGCGCTGGGGAGTCTTTTCAAATGCGATACCGTGAAGGTGTGCACCGAGCGCTGCTGGGTTATTCATCTGGTTGATGGTCTCGCGTATGTGTTGAGCAATATTCCGCAGTCTGTTATCCTGGGCTTCTGGAGAAGCTAGCTCGACCCCCGTCATTTCCAGATTTATCATGAGGCTAGGTGAGCCAATGAAGCAATTGCCCAGCTGGAGTGCGGTACGTGTTCCGTAGACAAGGTTGCAGTGTAGAGTACCGGTATCCTCCTGTTGGTTCCGTGCACGCGCGATGCATGACCAGATGTGAGCAAGAATGGCATCGTGTCGACTTATTTGAGAATTTCTTGTATGTCCGTCCGTCGCTTTCTTCCAGGTGATTTCCACCTGATCGTGTGTCAAATGCACCAAATAGTGCGACACGGGAGCGTTGACATCCCAGTCAGACCAGGGCATAACTGTGCCAGCAGGCACGATCTCCCGGTCCCGAAATGCGGCAGGGATCTCTCGAGGCCATGGGCATTGTGGATGTGCTGCCCACCAGTCGTATCGGTGTAGAGGCAAGTCTGCGACTTGTTCAAGAATGGCCGGGTCTGGTTGGTCCCCGTTGATGTCCCCCGAGGCCTTGGAGTCCAATAACTCCGGTTCAAAGATGGGGTTTAGCACAGGCTTGGGGAGCTCTGAGCTCGAAAGAATCCAGCGACTGATTGCCGACCAGTCCTTCATAAATGAAACCAGCGACTGTATATCACCTAAAGAGTGCATAAGCTTGGCTGACAACGCAAAGCTGCCACAGGCTAGTTCTGTTAATTGAATTGCCATCACAGGGGGCAGACCATCCTGATCAGCCGCGCTTGGTCGAAGTGGATGAGCCAGAGGAGTCGATGAAACAAGTCCACCAAAGTAAATGTTCTTCTGATCCAGAAGAGGGTGGTCTGTAGTTCGGGATGAGGGGCTGAGCGTCTCGAGAGTAGCAGTGCTCTTTGCCATCACGAACTCGACTCCGGCATCCTGAGATGTCCCATAGTGGACATATACTCGTCCGAAGCGACGTGCATGTGGTGCAAATCTGTTTTCCCCGCTTTTCAATTCAGAAGAGTCAACTGTCGAGATACTTTTCACTAGACCCGTCCATTGAGGATAAGCATTTAGAACCACTTGAAGCGAACAACGGAAATGGTCAGCCAAATCGAAAGGGGCATTTTTGGGTCGTTCACAAAGCCAGATGGCGCCTGTTGGTGAGAATTCGGCCGCAGTTGCATCGAGCAGCGAGAGCGCCACTGCCCGCTGTGGCTGCTTTGTGGTCGGAAAAAGTCGTTCGGACTGAAGTATGTCAATAGAGTCCATTGCAATCAATCAACTGAACCTTGGTAATCGATAGTGGTTTGAGGAATACATTGTTCCTTTAATGTACCCTCGTATGGCATGATGAGTCACGGTGAGTAGATCTGACACGCGCTGCTCCAAAGCCAAAACTAGAGTTGGCGACGTGATCTGCATCAATACTAGTTATTAGTTATCTTGTAGCCGAATGTCTCAACTGGTTTTCACAATGAGGTATGTGTTCTTGGAAGGTGTGATGCAACGTGGACCTCGGGAGGCAAGATGATATCATAGTTGTCAACCAGGTATAAATAACTCCTGCCAGGAACCACGTTGAACCAAATAACAAATATCATTCCCCTATCACTGGTATTTCAGAGTCTCCCTTCAATTCGAGTCCAAAGTCCCCGATCTTCACAATGTCCGAGGAGAACAACAACAAGAACAACCGTGAGTAGTATCCTGGTCTTTTACTTTTATTTTCTCTATCACATACCGAGATCCTGAACTAACTTTGGAACACAGCCGGCTTCTTTGGTGGTCTAGGTAACGCGGTGGGCAACACTGCCAGTGGCGCTACCAACACCGCAGGCAACGCGCTTGGCGGACTAGGAAACGCTGCTGGTGGCACCGCACAAGGCATCGGCCAGACTGTGAGCGGTGCGACTGAGGGGCTTAGCGATGCAGCCAAGGGTCTTGGGCAAACCGTGAACAAGGCCGTGGGATCAGGAGACCAGAGCAAGTCTTCGGGTAAATAAATGACCTGGGAATGATACCATTAATCAAAAAGATTAGTGATGAGAGACGATATATTGCGTGTTTGATGATCCTTCCTGTATACTAGTGTCCTTTCACCCATTCCAATCGAGAATCGAAATCAAAGTCTGTATTTCAAGATCTTTTCTAAGAACCAATATCCCTCCTAGATAGTTCAAGGAACATGAGACTCCCTCGAAACACGATCGGAGGTTTGAGCCTGTGGAGCAGACATGCTCTGAAGAGTTGAGATAGATCTATGGACTTTATTTGACGGGAAACTGATATTGATAGACACTATAATAACTACAACTAAGCAATTAAGAAAGAAGGGCGGATCGATCTACTGAATCGGACCCCAAAACACGCCTTTCCTGAAACGACCGAGAGCCGACGGTCGACGGCATCGACGACCCGATCTCCGGTCCAGATAAATTCAGAGCCCGGAATCCACACGGTCCGCTCTCCGCTCGCTGCTGATTCGGTGCTGGTTTAACATTATGTGGGGACCATGAGATAGCTAGAGAGGACAAAACAACACGATCTTTGCCATGAAAAAGGCCATGGCAACTGTCCTCCAGGGCTTAAGATATATGGATCTATGGATGTATACAGAGTATGTACTAATTCCAAAATCACTCCTTAATACCTAGGTAGCATAGTCTATATAATGATAGCGCAATTGATCAAACCGCATACAGTAACCGCGGACCATGGCTACAGTACGTCTTTTACATTTTTTTCCCCACCTCTCTTTATGATAGCTATATATACAGGCCCCGCCCGTTAAATTTCTTCTCTTACATCCATCGTGAAATCCATATCGTCACCATGGGTCAGGACGACGAACCTAGTACGTTCATACTTCCTAAGACCCCCCACAACGTAAACACAGCTCGATACTGACATTGCAGAAACCTACCGTTACAATGAGATTCCGGTCTACACAGCCTCCAATGGATGCCCGGTACAGTCGATCGCCTTCCAAACCTTTGAACAATTGACCTAATGCGAACATCATCTAGGTCATGGACCCCCAGGCGGCTCAGCGCGTGGGCCCCAACGGCCCACTCCTGCTGCAGGACTTTCATCTAATCGATCTTCTGGCACACTTTGACCGTGAACGGATTCCAGAGCGAGTAGTGCACGCAAAGGGCGCTGGTGCTTACGGCGAATTCGAGGTCACCGACGACATCAGCGATATCGTTAGTAAAGAACATCTCAAAGGGGCCTTCGTGATGAACTGACATCTCCTACAGACCACAATTGATATGCTCAAGGATATTGGCAAGAAGACCAAGCTATTGGCCCGCTTCTCTACTGTCGGCGGCGAGAAAGGTTCCCCAGACAGTGCCCGAGACCCGCGTGGATTCGCCATCAAGTTCTACACCGAAGAGGGTAACTGGGACTGGGTATTCAACAACACTCCAGTATTCTTCCTACGCGACCCGGCCAAGTTCCCTATCTTCATTCACACACAGAAACGCAACCCTCAAACCAACCTCAAAGATGCAACCATGTTCTGGGACTACTTGTCAACACACCAGGAAGCCGTGCACCAGGTAATGCACCTCTTCAGTGACCGCGGCACCCCCTACTCCTACCGTCACATGAACGGCTACTCGGGCCATACCTACAAGTGGCTCAAACCCGACGGCACCTTCAACTACGTCCAGGTCCACTGCAAAACCGACCAGGGCAACAAGACCTTCACCAACGAAGAAGCCACCAAGCTCTCCGCCTCGAACCCCGACTGGCACACTCAGGACCTCTTTGACGCCATCGCGCGCGGCGAGAACCCCTCCTGGACCTGCTTCGTGCAAGTTCTGAGCCCAGAGCAAGCCGAGAAGTTCCGCTGGAACATCTTCGACCTGACCAAGGTCTGGCCGCAGAGCGAGGTACCTCTGCGACGCTTCGGCCGGTTCACCCTGAACAAGAACCCGCAGAACTACTTCGCCGAGATCGAGCAAGCTGCCTTTTCCCCATCACACATGGTCCCCGGCGTCGAACCCTCTGCCGACCCGGTCCTACAGTCCCGTCTCTTCTCTTACCCCGATACCCACCGCCACCGTCTGGGTGGTAATTACGAGCAGATCCCCGTCAACTGCCCGCTGCGCTCATTCAGCCCTTGGCACCGCGATGGCGCCATGAACGTCTGCGGAAACTACGGCGCTAACCCTAACTACCCGTCCAGTTTCCGGCCGCTGGTGTATAAGCATGTCAAGGCTAGCCAGGAGCACGAGAAGTGGACGGGTGCTGTTCTTGCCGAGCAGATTCCGGTCACTGACGATGACTTCGTCCAGGCTAATGGTCTGTGGCAGGTTCTGGGTCGCACGCCTGGACAGCAGGAGAACTTTGTGAAGAATGTCGCTGGTCACTTGTGTGGTGCTCATGAGCGTGTTCGGAAGGAGACCTACGGCATGTTCCGTCGGGTTAATAAGGATCTCGGTGCTCGTATTGAGGCTGCTACTGAGGCTAATGTTGCTCCGTTGGCGCGTTTGTAGATGTGGGGTTCCAATGGAAGTTGTTCATATTCTAGATGGATATTGTTCATTCTCAAGAAAAAACGGGGAATTTAAGACTCAACGTAACTAGGATATCAAAAAGCAAATTTGCTGTGGTCTCGACTCCAGTCAAGGTGTGTACAATGAGGTGACCCACAAGTCCAAACAGGGGGAAAAAGAAAGAAAAAGAAAATGCTCGCTGATCGTATCTCTTGTATGTGTCGAGTATGGATATATGAGACGGTCATTGCTGGGCTAGCCAGGGGTGCAATTAGTCATGGGTGGATGCAGATGAGTCCAGAGGATATGCGTGGGTACATGCAAAGTGAGAGAATGAGATAGTTGGCTAATCCCAGCAACCCCAGAATATACCTGGGTGTTTACAACTAGGTGAGGCGTCCGAGCCATGACCGGTGGCGACTGCGGTCGTAGTCGTGGTCGAAGGATCACGACATCCGAACCAGCCAGCATCATGGCACGTACTGGTAGAGGTTACTGCTGGAGCTGTGGGCGTGGGTGTCACCGTGGGCGGCGATGTTATTTGAGGCGCGGTGGCTGTCGGGTCGTTGCATGCACCAAACCATCCTGGTGTTTTGCATGTCGTAGTTGTTGTCGTAGTTGTGGAAGAGGTCATCGTGCTGGTGACGGTAGTTGACTCGTCAAGACAGCCCCACCAACCTGGTGTTTTGCAACTTGCAGTCCTGGTACATTATACGTTAGCTAGGGGTCCTGACGCGAGGCCATGGGCAGATGGGGGAGTGTTTGCAATACCTTGAAGTGGGGGTTGGAGATGTAGTCGTTGTAGTCGTCGTGGTAGTGATTTCGGAACCATTGCTACGGAAGAATTTCCAGAGCACACAGTCGTAGCACTCCTCCTCGGCGGCACATGGTGGGACATCATCATAGACTTCGATCACGTCGGAAATGACATTCCGGATTTTGTGGGTGCCAAGGCCCACGCGCCATCCTTTGTCGGCCACGGTATCGTAAGTGCACATCTGACCGGTGTGACATGCGGACTCCATTGCATAGCCACCCCATGTGCAAATTGAGTTGATCCCATTGCAAGTTCCCATATAGACTGGATCGGCAGTATGGCCAAAATGATAGGCGCCTGTATTCCTTCGCTGCTGGGGCAAGCGTGGATCATGTCCCGGAGGACTCGGGAGGCCTAGTCGAGCGGCCGGAAGTGCTTCGGGGACCGCCTCGAAGGTCACAACTGGAAGACCAAAGGTCAACCCGAGCAGGCTAGTCATTGCACCTCCCAAAGAATGCCCCGTCAACCAAACATTTGAGTTGGGGTAGATCTCTGTCACGTTGGAGTAGAGATCAATGGCAGCTCTGTAGTATTTATTCTCATCATTCATTGCCTCGATGATACACGTCAAGTTCGCCTTGTAGGTGGACGTCTGGCAATCGCAGGACTGTCTCCAGAGGTACGACCCTCCTTGGCCACAACAGCAACTGAAGAACAGGTTGTCGTTGATCTTGTCGTTTGTTGTGGTTCCCGCCCCGTCAAAAAGGGCTGGAGAAGTACCTTTTAGCGATATGACAATGGTACTGTTTGATTTGTCGGAGTATATATGCCCCCGTAGTCCATCCCCCTTCCATCCAAAGCTCGTCGAGTAGTTAAACTTGCCGTCGATAGTATGCCAATCCTCTGTGCCAGGTACCTCAATATAGTCATTTGCGGTCATCTTGGCAAAGGTCAATACAGTATCCTTGTCTGATATGTTTGGACCTGGGATAGTGTCCATGACCCATTCCGTGGGCGACAAGACGGACGCTGCACCCGACAGCTTTGCAGCTGCCAAGTGCCCCTCAATCACTGACAAGCGCCGATCAGCCAGCCGTTGTATCGTGATGGGGTTCGAGGAAGCGACTAGGGAGGGATATTCCTCCACGGACTCGGTTTCTGTCCCATCTTCGGATAGGGTCAATAGGCGGGTATCGGGCCCGACATCTAGTCGGGCATGGAGGTCAGGGTGTTCGTAGGTGCCTCGGTGGAAGATATGGCGAAGAGACTAAATACCGTTAGCATATAAACAGAACACAGGAGCTGCTCAGCAGGCAACATACGAACTCATGTGTCTCTGATGAGGGCTCGGACCCATCGAAGGGTAGCTGTGGCGGGAGGATCGGTGCCTGGAGAGAGGGCAGGTCGTAGTGCCCATAGACGGCGCAAGGTAGTGATAGAGCTGATAGTAGCAGCTTAGAGAATTTCAGTCTCCTCCCTGGACGGGTTCGAGACCGCTGAGAGCAAGCCATGACGGGCGACGGATGAAGGTGAAGACGGATGTCGAGGCTATCGTAGCTTATCGCGGTGACGCAGTGCGGAGGTGATCCGCACGTGATAAGAGACCCGTGACGTGCGATCTTTCTGATTTCGCGACTTTTGTTTTCTTGAGAGCGACTGACACCGGGATTGCTTGTGCTTTGCTCTTTTTCTGCTTATCCGGTCGTACAAAGACCCTCGCAGAGCTGAATGTTGGCAATATAATTGGGGAAGCTCGGATATCGATCTGCATGAGCCTATCAGCTGGGCCTGGCGGAGTCACTTGCGACTAGTGCCTGATAGGGTCAAATATCGTCGCTGCTATGTCCGGCCCCTCCGATAATAGCTCTGGTCAACCTCGTCTGCATTCGGCGGGGTTGTTCACCAGGATGGAGAGTCTGAATGCCAGTCCCCAGGCCCCCACCAAACAGACGGCAAACGAGCCGGTAAGCGCCAGCTCGCAACCGCCCTTACCATCACCCGATCGCGAAAAGGAAGAGAGCGACCCCGATGTCTTTGAGAGACGGAGCTCGCCAGACTCCAGCGGTGCCGTCGAAGGACAGACAGACGAGGGCTTCGTGTTATCACGAAGCGTCCAGGATCCCTCCGAGGAGCTTCCCATTGAGCTGGTGAGCTTGACGGATCGGTGAGTAGCCAGATGGACGAGTTGTAGTGCACCCTCAGCTAATATCGACTATCAGATTTGTCAACTCGCTGAGTGCCAAAGTTCATAACTCTCCTCCAACGATTGAAAAGATTTCCTCCCTCTTCCAAGTTTTCTATGACCGCGCCGAATCTCACATTGCCACCCATATATCCGCACTTGCATCTCGCATCAGCCGTGATCCGTTGCCTCAGGCCCTTCCCAGGACGAGAGGAAGCGGATTATCGCTACTGGTCAGCAAGCGCTCCCAGGATGATGTCCGGTCGACTGGGTTCGGTCGACAAATGCTGACTCCGGAAGAAGTCAGCGAAAGACGCAAAGCGCGCAAAGCTCTTGAATACAAACGAGCCGCGTTAGAAGAAGCTGCAGAACGGAGAGTTTGTGAGATAGTGTACGACAGGATTTGGAGACACAAATCTACATTGGACGAAGTTCGGGATGAAAAGTTGCGTTCCAAAACTGCAGCTCTGCAACTCGTGGGAATCGATCTAAAAGACCTCGGTATCGACTTGGATATCACAGCGGTTTCTGAGGATAAACAGCAGGAGGCCAATGACTGCCTTGCGCAGGCGCGAGAGTTCCTCGCAAAAATGAACGATCAGAAATACCCCCTTGGCAAACTCCAACAACTAGCAGCTGCACACAAAGCTATTGTTGATGCTCTTACCAAACTGCTCCCTTCTTCATCTTCTGCAGACGAGATTCTCCCTACATTGATCTATACTCTCATCACCTGCCCACCCGAGGGGATCAACATCGTCAGCAACCTCAACTTCATCCAGCGGTTCAGATCTTCAAACAAGATTGACGGCGAGACTGCGTATTGTTTGACTAATCTTGAGGCTGCTATTAGCTTCTTGGAGAATGTCGAGCTTTCCAGCTTACGCGCAGATGAGCTGCAAGAAGGCCCTCTCAAGACCCCAAGCGAGGCCGCCACGCCGTCCTCCGAGCGGGTCGACCCCTTCCGACCAACCAAGGAGACTACTACCTCATCGGTTACGATCGTGTCCGCGGAGCCTGAAATCTCGCAGCCCGAGGTCAAAGAGCCAGCCTCTTCTACGTCCACATTAACCCGACCTCGTCTCTCTCCAGCACCGCAGCAAAGACGCTTGAGCAACCTATTCCAACCCCCGGCAAAGGTTCTTGAAGCTGCCAATGATGCAGTTCGCAGCACTGCGGACCAAAGCCTTAAGAACATCGGTGCATTTGATAACAGCTTTAACTTTCTATTTGGTCGCCTTAAGGAATTGCAGACCACCCAAGGGCCCTTACCCAAAACACTGGCTGAAGCTCGCCGTCTAGTTGCAAACCCACCGGCCAATAAGCAGAATCTCACGCCCGAAGAACTGGCCTCCATAAACGCCATCTCTGTCGACGAGGCCGCGGAAGTACGTAACAGCTCAAGGCCTACAGGACTTACAAGTGGAGACACAGCACCCCGTGAGCGAAGCACCGATAGCGCAAGGACTCAGAACAGCAGCAAACAATCCATTGCTACTCCACTACGGGATGAATTTGTCCAAACCCCTGCAACCGCGAGTCCCAATCCGCTCGAATCAATGCGAAGCTTCGGAAACACTCTTAACCCTCTCAATCACATCCCCGGCATGATGAGGAATTTTGCCCGCAGTGCTCCGGACACCCCCACTGCCAGTTCAGTGTCTCCTGCAGCAACGGACCGCCTTAAGGCATCGCCTGCTTCCGGTGGGGCTAGTCCTCTCCCATCCTCGAAGATCGAGCCTCCAATTCAACGGTTCCTGGAAACGAACGATGCAAATAATCTCCGTGTTGGGGATGTTGCTGTCTTACTGCAAGATTATAAACGACTTGCAGCCGCGCTTTATCAGTCCAGCCCAGAATTTCGATGATTCCATGTGGCAATATCTTATCATTGTGGCTTCATGGTATCATCTACGTTCATGAAAGCTGTTTGCATTGTGGGCAATTATAGGCGTTTTAAGCATTTGATGGTGTATTTCATACTCCTGGATTTGGATTTCGATGGCATGGCTTGGTCATAAGCTGTGTGCTTGTGCATATTATCATAGTAGTAGACAGTATCTCAGTATCTTTTGGGGGCCAATAAAGCGTGTTTTTGATATCCATTCTTCCGCATAAAACCGGCAAGGCAGAGAGCAGATAGGGGTATTGAGCGTAAAGAAAAGTTGGATGTCTCGATCCAGGGGTAACTTTGACATAGAAGAACCAGCCAGTTCCCGTAGGCTATGCATATCAAACGTAAAAAAGTGAAAAAGCAGCGTGAAAAGAAGAAAAAGAGAATCATCACGTCATTAATCCGATCGACCTCGCAACACCTCGACGCCACCAGTTCGCATTTCGTTCAGCTTGGTCGATAACTCTGCGCTTTTGGCCTCCACATCTTCATGACGACGCCGCACCTCGGCCTCGAAGATGGCAGCTGTTTGACGACGAGCCCGGCGCAAATTCTTCATCTCGGTGAGGAGGTGGCTGAACCGGTCGATCAGTTGGTCTCCACAATCTTCCCAGTCGGCAACAGACATGCGTGAAAGGTATGCCTGGCGGTCTTGTTCTGTGGATCTGAGAAGCTGGGATACAGTATCGTTGGAAGACTGGATGTCTGGCATAACAGGCGGGCCTGGTGGCAGCGAAGGTGACTTAGCAGCCGGTGGAGGGGATGGGGTTTTCTCGAAGGGCTCCGCCTGGAGATCGGAGAAGGATTTCTGATACAGTAGCTCCGGGGGATAGTCTGCTTCCAGTTGTCGTTTCGAAGTACGAATGGCCGTGTTGCGTCTGCCGCGTTTAGTCGTGGAGCTGGTGAAGAATGGATCTTGCATCATTTCATCGTGGTCGTCGCGCGATAGGTCGGTCAGGTTGGTAATCTCGAAAGCATTACCGGAATGTTCACTTTCCCGTCTGCTGCTGATTTGGCTGACGCGAATGGTTTCATCAAGCCCGACAGCGTCACTTTGATTGTCGTCCCCGTGCTCTGACGGATGAAAAGTGGACATGTCCAGTGCTCGGGTTACTTGGGGAGGCGGTTCAGAGCCATGTCGAGTGGGCGATATATCCAGTCGATCCAGGAGTGAAGGCTTGGGTGGGCTGAAACGCGTCCTTGGAGTTGCAGACACGCTATGCGGAATTATGATCTTCCTTGCAGCAGTGGGGGGAAGCATGTGGCCCAGCTTGCGTGGTTGGGATTCAGGCATTGGCTTCACAGGAGCCGGTGGCTGTGGATCTGCTGATGCTTGATCCATGGGCTTTGAGGGGGCTCTTTTGCTCGCGGACCAGAAGTTCTCCAAGCGCTTGCTCAGCGGCTCTTCTGTAGAACGGTACTTGTGAGATGTCTGCCAGCCATTTCGGTCTTCAGGCTCTTCAGCCTTTTCTGTCTTCTCATCATCACCGTCATCTCCAGCAGACGAAGTCAACTGGCTGGCTGTCTCCTCATAGTCGTCAGAATCAAAGCCAGCTTTTTTCATAGCTTTGTCGCCTAGGTTTCCTCCGTACCAGGATGATCGAGAGTGCCGACTAGGCCTAGGAAGATAAGATGGCCGGGGTGAAGTGTTCTCCTTATCATTTG
This sequence comes from Penicillium sp. DT28, assembly GCA_036712075.1. NCBI lineage: Eukaryota > Fungi > Ascomycota > Eurotiomycetes > Eurotiales > Aspergillaceae > Penicillium > Penicillium sp. DT28. The sequence continues at coordinate 1,221,901 of JAZHLO010000002.1, forward strand.
CGCCGAATCTTGACTGCGATTGACCATCATCAAAGCCGAAAACACTGGTTCCTGCAATAGTGGAATCGTCGACTCCTTCAACGTCGGTGTCGAACATGTCGCGCTGCATTCCTTTTTGGGGAGCAGCGCGAGATGGGAGTGGAGCCACCACTGAAGGCTGGAATCTCGGGGATGCAGCTCTACCATTTGCATTGGCCTCCCTCAAGTGGGTGATAGGTATTTCAACTTTGGCTTGTTCGGCCCGGAGATGGCGTTGTGAAGGGCCCTCAGCGGGTGGTCGAGACTGCCCGGCCTCCCTGGAGTGGACAAAATCGCCCACTCCCATAATGAATTGAGCAATGAGTGTAGAGACTGTCAAATGTGTAATTGGCAGTAGTATAAAACAGCGTAACTACTTCTCACACAGTCAGCGAGAAGGTGAGGAATCTAAATGTTTGACAGTCTCCGACACGAGACCACCGCGTGGTCACGTGCATATCTATTCATGTCGAAGTCGCCGTTTGTTTAAAAGAATGTGAGTCTACAATACATAACTAGCTAGGAAATTAATTACGAATTGATTGTAGAGAATAGAGCGCTTGGATGCTATTCATTATTTGCAAGTCCATGAGTTCAGCCATAAACATCAGCTGGCTTGAAGTAATCAAATTGCATACGAAGTGATCCATAGCTGACCACCCAGGGGTATCATATTTCATTATTCTGCATCATCCATCAGATCCACAGCAGGGGGTTCCATATCCGGAGAAGAATCCCCTGCTGGTTCCACAGCCGGGGAAGAATCGTGAATATGGAAATGCTCCAGATTGTACGCAACACTCCTTCCACGTTGTTTCGCCTTCTCCAAAAACTCCTTTGACTTTTGCACCTCCTCTTGCTTCTTCTCCATCGCAAGTCTTTGTTCACGACTTGCCTCCCGTGAGCCGGACGCGGTGTCGATGGCCATTGTATCCGCACCGACCATATTACTGAGGTCTTCGATGGGTGTTGGCAAGGAAGAGATAATCAAATCACCAATCCAAAGAGACACCATGCCTCGAAGTTCCAGTAACTGCGGCGAGTCAGCGTATGGAGGCGATCCGAGAAGCGTATCTATGCGCGTGGCAATTTGCTGTGCTTGCTCCAGTTCCTGCGCTCTGACTGTCGCAGCAAGAGCGTGTCTTTTGAGCAAGTCCCGGCGTTCGGAATCCATTTCGAAGTCTTCCTCATCCGATAACTCCTCAGAGGACTGTTCCTGGTCAAGCAACCTTTGCCTTGCTATTTTGCTCTCCTCCTGCGTAACATAAATCCATAACCCAAACATGGCAGGGTAGAAATGCAAAGCTGAAATAGATTGAGGGTGAAGTTTCGAATAAGGGTAATTCAGAATCAGCCTTTCGTAATATTCTTTTGCTTCTGCAAATCCCTTTCTGGAGAACGGTGGTGCAGTACCGTGTTCATTGGGATCATTGAGTGATGAGCGATGCGCATTCTCCGAAGCTTCTGGTTGACCCCGACGCAGCAAGATCTCCGCACCAATCCCCCACCGGCCCTCGGCGCGCACATCCATGTGGATTCCCCTGAACTCATCGCGTAATAAGAGCCCCCACGCTCTCCCGGCTCGAGTATAGTCCCCTTGGAGCAAGGAACGGTGTAAAATGGCAGTCAACACCGACAGATGCTGTAGGCGAATGTTGCCTTGGTGTGCCGCGGACTGAGGAGGATAGATAGGGATATCTAGATAAGGTAGACTTCTGAGAAGTTGACTTGGCAGAATGCCTCTGATGGGAATCTCATCCTTGTAGCGCCCCGGTCCATGGGGGAAATTACCTCCCGGCGGTTCCTGGTTGAAGGCGAGGCCGGCAATTCGATATTGATGGGACTCGTTCGGCGTCAGGACCAGAGGCGCGGGACTCGGAGGAGCCGAATCTGTCGCGGAAACGTCTACCGTGTCTCCCTCGTCCTCATCTTCATAATCGGTCGAATCCTCGCTCTTCTTGCGCTTTCGATCATAATGGACGACGCGAGAGCTGGGCGGCTGCAACCACGACGGCAGTGGCAACGAGAAATTGGAAGCGGACACGGCAGGCGCCATATGCCCATGGGAACCAAGGCGCAAATGCCATAGAATCTATTAAACAGGAAATCGAAGATTCGGGAAGTTAATGACGGAGAGATTGAAATCCACTTTTTGTTGACTAAGAAATCTTGAGCCGAGTTCCGTCCGGAAGGCAACGAAGGCAAAGAAGACAAACATTACTTATCGCTATCGCCTCTTAGCCCTCTCTCCCTGTGTGTTGCGTGACTCTTCCCCTTACCTCCTTTTCGCTTTGTCCTTCATTTCTTCCCCTCCATCTTTGTTGACTTTTGGAAGGTCTACCTTCCACCGGGCCTCATTTTGTGGATCTCCCGATCGCCCGGCTCGGCGGGTATTGTTGCTAGGTACATATCTCAAGTGTGCTGCTTCCGCTAGTCAGATCGTTCGAGACTACCCTGATCGGTCGCTGTACCTTGTGTTGGACAACCGACGTTTGCTGCTCATCACCACCTCGCCAACACTCTTTCTTTGTCCCGAAACTCTCCGACTTTGTGAAGCCTCCCCGAGTGCAGCCTGAACCATTATCATTCCACTTGCCGATAGAGACGAACATTGCCCATCCAGCCGATATATCTTAGTCATCTTCCAGTGCATCTGCCTAGTCGCTTCAGTTACGATCGGGTAAAATCAGTGCGGATACGGTCGCTACCAACTGTTTAGGGGGATTCCTATGGCACTGGACGTCTAATATCTCCTGTACCCCTCACTCTATCACTGTGACCAGCTACTATGGGACAGTCTGCTTCTACAGCGCGAGATCCCGACACTGGTTACCGAGATTACTTCACGCCTTTCTCGGCGCGGCGCAACTCTGGTATGAGGGATGAAGACATGAACAACGGACAGACGACTGAGCAGAACGGAGGAGCCGGCTCCTCATCCGGAGCGGAAATACAGCATGAACATGACCAGGATATGTCATCGGGTGAACCGCAGGAGCAGCCGGAGAACGGGGAGCAAATTGCGCGATTTTCCGGGGGATATCCGAACCAGATGCGGAGCATCGAAGAAGAACATGGTCCTGAATATGAGCTTCCCGATCCAGAGCTACACTCGGCAGCCATTGCCCGCATGGCGGCTAGAAGGCAATCCACCATGTCAAGGCTAGGATCCAGAATACTGCCGGATTCCGTGATCCGAGGTCTTCTCAGTAGCCAAGAGGAGACATCCGCAGAAGGCCACGCACACCGCCATGGACTGGTATCAAGAACACCTCCAAGATCGGAGACAGCCCACAGTAGCAGCCGGTTTAGCCCTTTCAGTGCTCTTGGAACTAGAGGAGTTACCCGCCGGCGTATCACACGAGTACCTTACTTTATTCCTTCTCGTGCGGATCGTGCAGATTCCAACTTCCTTTCAGATGCTGCAACCGACTCGATCATTGAGTCTACCGCTCAGCGACTGCCAGAGCCTGCTCGCGCATCTTGGCGTCGAAATGCTCGCCTGCATCGCATGCGCCATTCGCTGTCACAGCTCCACTCTCACATGTCCGGACAACCGCAGTCCGACATGGCCTCGTCACATGAAGACTCATCATACCAATCAGCGGGGCCATCCTTCGAAGATGTCTACCAAGTGCCATGGACACTCGCCTTGACTTTGGTGAGCCGCTGCCTGAACACGATTCGGTGGAACCAGGAGCTCAAAGTGGTGGGTCACTATCTTCCGATCAGCCCAATCCTGGCTTTACGGGGATGCGTCGACTTCCCGATTTAATAAGAGCACGATCGGTCAGAACATTGCGGCGAGAAGAACCGACTCCTCTTTCTCGAGTACTTCAGCTTGCTGCAGCTGCCATTGCAGCCCAGCTTTCTGGGACCACTGGCCCGGCCCTGCCAAGTATACAAGCTCTTGGGAACGACGGGCTTGAAGGCTCTCTCGAAAATTTCATCCAGAGTTTGCAACACGTCACGTCCGCCCAGCCCCAGCCTGCGGCGTCGGGAGAAGAACCAAGTAATCAGGGGTCTCACGGCCCATCACCACCGGTCAATTTCCTGAGAGTCTTCCGATTTGCCAATTCAGAGTCTCCGCTTGGTCCCAATCCCGCGAATGCTGCTAATCCTTCCAATCCCAATACCTCTGATCAAAGCGTAACCGGATCTGAAAATCCAGCCACCCCATCCGATGGGGCGTCTGCTGATGAGCCATCAGAGGGGCCCGAAGGACGGACAGTGACATTGGTTGTTGTCGGTGTCCGATCAGTACCAGCGAGCAATGGAGGCAACGGAGAGCGAGGCCCGCAGGGTCCTGGCGGTCCCGGCCTGGATTCTCTCCTTGGACTGCCATTCCTCCCGCCTAACGCTATTCCGCGCTCTTCAGGTGCAACGGGCGATTTGGCACAGCGACCAGATGGGATTGGAGGAATGGAGCCCCCACCCGTGCCCGGATTTCGTGCACCTAGCGTCCCAGAGCTTCTGCGACAACCAGGTTCAAACCGCTCTCGGAGACTATCTGATACCGGAGCCCGTCCCGGGTATCCATCATTTTCCCCTTCTGCCCTATCCGAAAGTCCACCCGGTTCTCACCCTCCGCCTTCCACACCAGCGGAGCATGGCTTGTCTGCTGTCTCCTCCGGCACCTCGACCCCGAGCCGTAGGCCTTCCTCCTCGTCGGCTATGTCGCCAGTTACTCTACCGCACTTGCACGAAGGATATCCCTTGCAACCGACAGTGGGATCTGCGGAAGAACCGATCCCGCCTAGTGCTGCTCGGCAACGGCGACGGAGCGATTCCGAGTTCGCCCATCGTGCTCTCGGTTCAGGATCCGTGCGACGCAATGGCATGGTCGAACCTGACCAGCCTCCTCCCAGTGGTGGTCGAAGCTGGTTGATTTATGTTGTGGGAACAAACCTATCAGAGAACCACCCGGCTCTTACAACACCGAGCCTCTTCACTGATGTACGTGCCTTCTTTTCACCTTCTTGCGAATTATTTACTAACTTCTATCTCTAGAACCCCACATATGAGGATATGATTTTGCTGTCGTCACTGTTGGGACCGGCTAAACCTCCGGTCGCCTCACAGGACGATGTCAATTCCGCAGGCGGCTTGTTCCGGCTTGTCGAATATTCTGGATCATTGATTGCAGAATCTGTGGATGGCGCCGCCACTCGGCAGATCCAGGATGCAGAGCGTTGTCTTATCTGCTTGAGCGACTATGAAGTTGCGGAAGAAGTCCGAGAACTGACCAAATGCAAGCATCTCTTCCACAAGGATTGTATCGATCAGTGGTTGACTACCGGTCGCAACTCTTGTCCACTCTGCCGTGGCCAAGGCGTCGCCGAAGCCTCCAACGACGAGAGCGCCCCAGCGGCATCTGGATCTGCTCCCGAACCCACTGCTGTCTAATGACACTGTCCCTGGCAGACTATGCGGATATAGCCAACCCGCATCAAGTACGCTTCACCTTGGCCCACCCCCATCTTCATCACATCTTAGCATTCAGCGTTTCCTTGGAGTCTAACGAATTCCCTTCATGGATATTTCATTGCATTCTGTTCCTACTGCGTCATGCCTTGGGCGCTCTCCTTTCCTTTAACTGCATCGACATTCGCTGTTTAGAGGCGGCGCGATTCTTGAGTGAATTCTCTACGTCTGGTCTCGGTTGATAGTCTACCGGTTGTGTTCTTGTATCATTGTTGGTTTATTGTCGGTGCCTTCACTTGGGACGTGTTACCCCTGATTTGTGAGAACGGATATCCTTTTGTAGTTATTTTATTTTCAATTTAAAATATTACAGATTAAAGTCTCTTGTATAGTTAACTACTCCAATGTATAACTTGCCCCGCCAACCCCTCGATCATGGTCACGTGCACGAAAATCTCCCAGTGCGGAATGAAGCTTCTCACTCCGGTTCTGCTTTTTGCTCTTTGCCGCGCATGGATGTGCTTCTAAAGTCCTATCCCTTTCGACTGTATCCAATTGGTCTCTGCTGAAGCACTATATCCGCGCGAAACCTCCAGAATCCCTCACAACCGAACAACGAGGATTTCCTCGATAAACCAGCAACCCCACCAGAAATACTACACCTAGCACCGACAATGGCCACCCCAATCCGCACAACGATACTGATCTCCGGAAACGGCTCCAACCTACAAGCTGTGATCGACAAAGTAGCCGCACAGCAACTAAACGCCAACATTGTGCGCGTGCTGTCCAACCGCAAAGACGCCTACGGCCTCGAGCGCGCCCGCCAAGCCCACATTCCCACGCATTACCACAACCTCGTCAAATACAAGAAGCAGCAGCCGGCCACACCAGAGGGCGTGAAGGTCGCACGCGAGGAGTACGATGCCGAGCTGGCGCGACTGATTCTGGCTGACCAGCCGGAGCTGGTAGTTTGCCTTGGGTTCATGCATGTGCTGTCGCCGCGGTTCCTGGAGCCGTTAGAGGCGGCTAAGGTTCGCATCATTAATTTGCATCCGGCGCTGCCGGGGGCTTTTAACGGTGTGGTGAGTTTTGATATCCCGCGTTGGGAGGGTTAGGTGCTGATGTGAGGTTTATAGAATGCTATTGAACGTGCTCATGCTGCGTGGATGGAGGGCAAGATCGACAAGACGGGTGTTATGATACACGATGTGATCTCGGAGGTTGATATGGGTAAGCCTATTCTGGTGCGGGAGATCCCTTTCCGCAAGGGTCAGGATGAGGATCTGGCGGCCTTTGAGACGCGAGTGCATGAGACAGAATGGGGCACCGTGCTGGAGGGAGTGGATATGGTGCTCAAGGAGTTGGCTGCTCAGAAGCAATGATCGAGTGCACGTCATGGCCAGCGAGGGCAGAGCTAGGGCTAGGGCCATTGAGGGCCCATCGACTGTTGACGATTTAATGACTATATATCATTTAGACATGTAAAAGTAGAAAAACCACGTTCATCCACACTGTCTTTCCTTGGCAATGCTTGTTCATATCACGAGAGCCGCGCGATGCCGAAGCCAAGGCAGCCAAGAAGACGGCCTCGGACATGAACGGAGACACCAGAATGGTACAATTGAGCTGCTATAGATAAAGGCCCTACACCTCATCCAGAGATCAAATCGGATAACGGTGCCGCGAAGCCAACCCTGGCGCATAATCCAATCTCCACCATTGCACAGATAGTTAGCGCGTATAAGTGCAGGGATATGAAATTGCACTCGTCACATGTCTGGTTAAACGACCATGCACGGCCTCGGAGTACTCCGTACTCGGGACACCAGTATCCCCGATGGCAGATGTCCACCCAAACCCCTGGATCCACTGAGCCCGGATTTCGGATTTCGGGACCAAAGAACAGATCCAAGGCCCACTCCTGTGGGTTCCATTTCCATGGGCAGTCCATCTCTGTCAAAGAGACTTTGCGGTGTGTTCCGCCTTATTACTGCTCTCGTTGTTCGCCTTGGGGCTTCTGATGTTGAATGTTGTACTATTCGGGTAAACCTCGGTATCTGCTAGTGACATTCCAAAAACTAGTAAGTACATGACTAGCAGTCAGTAGAGTACAGTATACTAACTGTTCAGCTGGAAGAAAATCATCATTCCACAACTATGGAAGGAATCCGCTAATTGCTGCTCATTGCAGGACGTATAACTCTGCGCCGGTAAGCGCCGGCCATTTTTGAATACGGTTTCATATGGACCAGGCAGCTGGAATCTAAATTTTTCATCTTGGTAAAAGGACCTGAATTCGTCTGGCTATACAGATTACTGAGAAATGAAAACAACTTGGGCAGTGAAAGTTAACAATTCCAAATTAGGGCTATACCCAAGCGTGGCCGAACGGAAAGTACGACCTTCAACCACAGGGATAGTTGCAGATAGCGACGAATAGGAAGATGATCCGCAGGGATCTGCCGTTGCCTGAAATTAAATCACCGAGTGGATAAACACGGGGTTTATAGCTCCATTCAGTGATTGGCACCGAGTCGATCCCACAGTTGGCCTTTTTAGTCTTTTTAGCGCCCTTTCGATCTACTCCACGTTTAACTCCGTCGATCAGGTACAAACACTTCGTACTGTCTAGTTCATTGTGAATCCACTTCCTCTACTCAACCCGATCTCCGTCATGAACGGAGAGAGCCCTCGGCATTTCCGACGGTGGAGCAATGACATATACTGTACTAGGAACGGACCATACGCAGTAAGGAACCTAGGGCAAAGTTCGCGCTATGATGGTTTGCCGCTCGGGCTTGAATTTTGGCGCTGATATCATTAGGGCTTGGCAGGATCCGTACCAAAATAGAAATAGTAAAATTATTTTCTCTCTCGCACGAGGATAAAAATAGCGTGTCATAAAAATATACCAGTCGATCATCGCTCATCGATCATCGGCCGAAGACACGAGGTCATTGGTCCCTGTACCTTGCGGATTCCCCGTCTCCTGCAGCTCATGGATTGACGGGTTTGCTGCAAGACGTTATCCAAGTGAATCCTTCTGGGTTCCACTTCGACCCCCTATGCTTTACTCAACTCGGGTCACATTCTTTAACTTTCTCTACCCGTAATCCTACCGGTCATACGGAATACTCCGTACTGCTTTCTTTCCAATGCAACTCCTGGAGACTTGTTGTTATGGCGCAGTCATCTCACCAACCCCAGACAGCTCTGGCGGGCTTCCTGGATTCAATGCAGCAGGACTCGAGCATGTCCGCATATTCTCTGCTAGGCCCATCGCAATATCCCGAGAGCGTTGCGTTCTGGCATGATTCCTCAGCACCGGTGATGGCCGTATCCGCGTCATATCCGCCCAAGCAGCCCAAGTCCTTCCCGGACCAGAAGAAACATAAACGTACGAGGAGCGGCTGCTTCACCTGTCGTGCTCGCCGCATCAAATGCGACGAGGGCCGTCCCACCTGCGAACGCTGCCGGAAAGGAACTCGGGACTGTCAATATCCTTCGCCCGCAGCTCCTTCCAAGGGCGCGCGAGCTGCGGGTCGATCGCGCAGTGCGCGGCCGCCCTCTCAAGGAAGTGACTCTTCTGGTAAATTTGAGCATGATGAAGTTAGCCCCCTCGAGCCCATCATCGATGAGGAAGAACCTGATGGCGCCGGATATACATCGCGGCCGTTGCCGTCCAGTGACGCTGGCCCATCACAGCCTAACCTACACAAGACGCAAAGCAGCCAGTCTCTACAGAAGCGCGGTATGAAGCAGGTGTTCGACGCCGGTGCATTTACTGTGGATCCAAGCAGCTCGCCTTCAACCGAGGGATCACACCTCGACTCGAGGAGCGTTCGGTCGCTCAGCACTAGCCATTCCATCTCCGAACTACTCAGCATCACCCGGCTCCCAGATGACCTACGATTTTATTTAAATTTCCATCAAGAATTCATATCCCATGAACACTTCTTTCTGAGAACGGGCAGCGCCCGCTTCGTCCATCACAGCATCGTCGAACTCGCCCTGGGCTATGAGCCTTTATTGTATGCCCTGGTGGGCTTCTCGGCATACCATCACACCCTGCAAACTCCTGGAGGGAAGCTTTATACGTTCCTTAAGTACTATAATAAAGCTTTGGTTCTTTTGCGGAGATCACTTGGCTCCGGGGAGGAACATACCGAGGCAACATTGTGTACGGTTCTGATGTTAACAACGTTTGAGGTAGGATCCACAGCATTTTCCAACGTGGTGGCGTTATTCTGGGATAATTTCTGATCATTATCTCATAACAGGAGTATATCGGCGACTGGGTGAACCTGATTGACCATCACTCAGCAGCGCACGCGCTGATGCGAGAGTTGCTGACTCCTGAGTCTTCTAACTTGATCGAACTCCACACCAACATTTTCCTCTGGTACGCACGTTTTGACGTGGTAGCAGGCATTCTCGCAGGCACAGAAGCAATCCTCAGTCGGGACTGGTACATGGCGAAGGAACAATATGACGAAGAGCAAGCCGCTCTCTACCCGGATGACCCGTACAAGCAGCTCGTGCTTGTTGCCTCGATCAACCGACGCTTCGGTCTCGACATGGCTTCATTGTATGCAAAATTATCCCGCGGCATGATACCGATGGACGAATTCGCCGAGCAGAACAATAAGCTGGGACAGACGTTGGAACGGGCGAAAGACATCCTGAGGCAGTTTGACGACTCCGAATACACCGTCCACTCGTATCCGAACAAACAGCCCCTCACGGAAGACGATATCGTGGACCCTTATACGCCCGGCGTTATACATCAGGGCCCATTGTGGGATGCCAATTACGCTTGGATCGATCTTCTTGCCACTGCCACAATGTTTAAATTTCAATCCATGCTCACCTTGCAACAACCACTTCTTCCTGAGCTGGCCCAGCTGGCATTGGATCAATGTCGCTTGATTGAGACGATCGATCGCTGGCCGGATAGAGGAAATGGACATTGCATTGGGTTCAAGAATAGCATCGGCATGGCATCCATGTTCCTTCCCAAAGACCATAAACACCAGATGTGGGCCCGGCGCAAGATTGCTATGATGGAACAGAACGGGTGAGTACGACAGTCTGAAATGTTCTTTGACTGGATCTAATGTCTCTATGTAACAGATACATCATCGCTCCCAGGTTTCGCGCCGCCCTCGCCGCAATCTGGCAGCTCCCTGAAGTCCAGCACTGGTGGCTGCCCAACGACGAAGGCTATACAGAGGTTATCCGCGAGATTCGCGCCATGTCCGAAGAGCGCTTAGATCAGCCCCGTGATAAACACCGCGAGAATGTGCGGGATATGAAAGGCCTTTTTGGGAGACTAAGCGTGGACGACCAGGAAGACGACCAGACCCCGGAGAGCAACCATAGCGGCATTCCTTGAAGGAGGCTCGCCAATACAGGACCTTTCAATTGACACACCTCATGGCCAGCCTGCCACTCTCCGCCATTTGACCACAATGTATACCAGTTCACCACGCTTAAGCCGTGCAGTCGTCATTCTTATACACATTCCGACTCCTGACGGGATCATATGGACACTTCAAAACCCAGGTCGCATCACAACCATGCGCCCTATCATCTTCACACCTTCCACGGTACATTTACCCCCGTGTTTACACCCTTTATCCTCCATCCTAATCTCCTATATTCCCCCCTTTGTCATCACACGCCTCTCTGGCCACGACTTTATGTGAACATTGCTTATACCCGATTCTCAACGCATTCCATATATTAATCGGATTGGTTTGGGCCCTCTGTGAAATACCCGCGCAGGTGCTCTGCACCCGAAGCGCAAGGCTCTCAAAATGGCATATAGAGCATATAGGTCTTTCAGACCGTGAATTTATTGTATAGAATCAAGGCCATGTCCATGCCTATGCAACATTAACATTACACATCCCTCTCCTTCTCGGGGTTACACCCCTGTTTCCACGGCACCTCCTCAGCCCTAACAACCGTCTCAAACCCACCAGCCAACTCACCACCAACACCAAACTCCTCCCCATCCACATCCTCACCCCAAGGCAAGGCATCCACATCCACATCCCACCCAAGCAGACATCGAAGAATCACACCCGCACCAGCCTTACTCATAACCACGTTCATCTCCTTGCACCGCTCATCACAAACACACTCCACGCATCCCTGCGGCGAAAGACATACACAATCTTCAATGCGTGCCACAGCACGCCTTAAAAGCAACCCAATAAACTCAAACGCCTTACTCGCGATCCCAGAACCACAAGCCCCACCCTTAGCATCGTAGAAAGTCAGTCTAGCAGGTCTCTGCCTCTTAGGAGGCTGCATCTTCCTCTCCATCTCGTCCTTCGAAAGCGAAGCCTCATTCGCACGACGGAGTCCAGGACCAAGTTCTTTCTTGGCGACTTTACATTCCGTGCGGACGTCACCAGGCGAGGAAATGACAAAGGAAGGTAAAAGAGATAAGACAGCGTGTTCGGCAGCGTGGATAGCAGCGGCGATGTTGAGACGGTGGGATTCAAGGATTGAAATGGCCCGGCTGGGCACATCGAGCCACATGCCTTTGGTGAGGATGTCTATGGGCGGGTTATCGACAGTGACGGCGTCGAGGACGCGGCCGCGTTTGTCGACTTTGAAGAAGCCGTAGACCACGGCGTGGATCTGGATGGCGCCGAAGAAGGCGCGGGATGCGTCAGGGCCTTGGGCGACCAGGCGCATGGTTTCGGTTTCGATGGGGTCGATGTCCGTGTAGTCGCGCTGCATTGTGCTCCAATCGACGTGGACGCGGACGACGCGGGCGAAGTATTGTGAGGTGTTGAGTTCTCGGACGAGGTAGTTTTGGCCTTGGTGGATAAAGATACCGCCTTCGTAGATGGTGAAGAAGGCGCGCGAGGCTTCGACTTCTTCGAGGACGATGTTGCGGTTGTTGGTGGTGTCTATTACGGCAAAGTGTTGGTCTTCTGTGTCGCGGATTGAGACGCACCGTGAGGGCTGCGGTCGGAATCGGTCGTGGCAGTGGTAGAAGCCCATGCTGTCTTTGATTAGACGGGTTGCTGCAAGAGCGAAGAGTTGCTCTGTGAAGTAGATGTGGTCCTCCTCTGGACGAATGGGTGCTTCAAATGCTGCGCACTGGACGTGTCCTTCAAGGATTAGCTCGTTGGCTAGGTCGATCTGCAATTCGCAGTTCGGCCGAGTGAATATCTCGTCTGGGTTTCGCATGTAGTGCTGGTCTGTCGGATATCTGTCCCCGACCAGTACGGATAGAGAATCCTTGTTGCGGCGTCCAGCGCGGCCACTTTGCTGGCGCAAGTTGGAGATGGAGTAGGGAAATCCCAGGGTGATGACAGCATCTAAAGATCCGATATCAACACCCAATTCCAAAGCATTGGTTGCGACGATTCCCATCAGTTTTCCTTCAAACATTTCCTTCTCGATCCGCCGCCGGTCTTGGGGACTGTATCCGCCACGATAGCCCATTACCATGTTGCCAACTTCCGGCCTTTCTAGAGCGCGAAGTTCATTCAGCACAGCTTGCAGAAGAACCTCGCATAGCTTTCTGATCCGACAGAAAGCAATCACTCTGACTCCTCGTAGAAGCAATTGGCAAAACAATCGTGCGGTTTCGGAGACGCTGTCGGATCGCCCAGACGTCGGGTCTGCAGGGTCTTTGAATGGAGTGTTCCAGCAAATGAACTCCTTACGACCTGATGGGGAGCCGTCGAAGTCAATGAGCTTTACATCCTGTATTCCAAAGATGGACTTCATGTGCTCCTCTGGATTTGCAACTGTGGCAGAGCAGGATATGAACTTAACATGCCTGTTGCCCACTGCAGCACAAATCCTGCGAAGACGGCGCATGACAAAGGCAACGTGGGAACCAAACAAGCCATTGTAGACATGTAGCTCGTCGACGACGACAAACTTCAAATTCTTCAAGAATGTGCGCCAGGCACTTTCCTGTGGCAGGATTGTGATGTGAAGCATATCCGGGTTGGTAAAGATGATCCGCGCCTCATCACGGATGAGGTTGCGACTTCCCATAGGCGTGTCTCCATCAAATGTTTCGACCATTGTATTCTGCAGACCATCCATATACTGCAATAGATCCATCATGCTGCGCCGTTGGTCTTGAGCCAGTGCCTTGGTGGGGAAAATGTACATGCCCCTGCTTTCATGGTCCTTTTCCAGCTCATGAAGCATAGGGATTTGATAAATTAGTGATTTGCCGGAACTAGTCGAGGTCGAGACAATCACATTATGGCCATCGTACAAGTTGTTGATTGCTTCCGCTTGATGCGAATAGAGCTGAGTGATGCCTTTCGTGTTGTACAACGCATTGACGAGATCCTGTGATAGCTGGAACGACAAATCACCATAGATGGGCGCCTGGGCTTCAAATACTCGATGGCCTTCCGGTACGATCTGGGCATGATACCATTCCATCTCTCGGATTTCCGCAATAATCTCCGCAATAGACTTTCGTTCCTTGGGAATCGTTGCTGGAGCCTTCGCCACAGCTGGGGTATTTGTACCACTTCCAGGAGGCGTAGGCAAGAGTACATCCTTTTCCTGTTCCAGAAACAGCACCGGATCAATAGCTTGATCTTCACATCGGACAAGAAATGCGTCTATAGCATCTGAGAACTTGTCATTGCGCTTCTGAATCAGGTTCAGCATCTGTTTCTGGCTGTAGACCGGCATTTTCAGATCCTCATCCCTCATGCGGCGCACGGGTTTAGATGGCTCTCCAAGCTTGGGATGCTGTACTTCGCGCTTGAGATCGCCGTCCACAAACTCGAACAGTAGGACATCCTTTCCGATTTCCGACTTGTCGTGGTTCGCTTCCAGATCGACGGTGTCCGCCGAGGTCGACAGGCCATGTCGCTTATGTAGTCCATACTCGAGTGTTTCTCTGTCTCCGACCGTCATCACCTCTAGACTTGCTTCATCTACATACTCGAATCGCACTGCTTGTGGGACTAGCACTTTCACCCTTGCCACATCTTCGACTGTGAGCTCTCGCCCTTGCCCCAGTTGGGCCTGCACAGCCTTCTTGATGTTGTCAAATGTGGTCGCAAAGTGCTTGCGCGTGCAACAGAATGTATACACAAGGTTCAAGGCCCGGTGAATCTGCGATAGCCGCTTCAACTCGTCCGGCCATGGCGCAGATGGGGTTCGCTTCTTTGGCACTTTTGGTCGCTCATTTGCCGCTGACTTTTTGGTTTGTCCTGTTTTTGTCTTTTTCCTCGAAGGTTGCTTTGCTACCTTTGCGTCCGGCGCGTTCTGGAGTGGAATTTCGGTGGTTGCGAGAGTAGAGTCTAGAGGCGACGCGTTTCGGGATGGAGTCGTGGGGAGGCCAAGGTTTCGAGTGTCGCTTTCATGATTCTGTTTTCTTTTCAGCGGATTCGGAGCTGTGGCTGACGAGAAATCCGCCATGTCGATCCTCCATCGCGGTTCTCATATAGTATGCGTTGATTCCAATGTCTGCACGGGTTGACAAACGCGCGGTCACGTGCATCAGCCCATATAACCACGTTGGGTTGGTACCACCAGAATAGCATCTCCCCTTTTAAAGGATGAATAAGCTAGATGCTCTGCGAGAATACAATGTATCTATGAGCCCATCAGGTTGATGCAACTCCGGTGATGAACAGCCTCCACACTTCGGTCACCTCCGATTATCGGCACTTTGATCGCGTCTCACCATCTCAAAACATTTGATTTCCGATAGTAACATTGACATTTAGTGCAGAATCGGCTTTTAGAACCCTCGATACAATGTAAAGGGGGAATTTGCCGGTCTAGGAGGTAAAGCCTCACAGATCAGGTATAGAGTGCCTTTATAAGGGGTTCGAGAACCCTTCTTAAATACCCCACCGCTGCTATCAACTTTCAACGTCTCTAATTCCGCATACACTTGCTCCCTTCACGTCAGTATGTCCCATATTCAAACATCCAGAAGGTTGTTTCAATTATCTCAACGAGCTTTCTCGGGACTATCGACCTGCAGAGCCATGTCTACGACAGCTCGAACATACGACTGGAGCGCTGCACAATACCTCAAGTTCGAGGATGAACGCACCCAGCCAGCTCGCGACCTACTTGCCCGAGTTCCTTTGCAAGCACCCAAGAAAATCGTCGATCTAGGCTGTGGGCCAGGGAACTCCACCGCCGTCCTGGAATCCCGCTACCCAGACGCCCAGTTAATAGGCATCGATTCATCTCCGGACATGATCCGCAAAGCCAAAATAACTCTCCCGCACCGCGAGTTCGCCGTGTTGGATTTGGAGTCCTATTCCCCGCCAGACTCCGTCGACTTGTTCTACTCCAATGCTGTATTTCAGTGGCTCAAGAAAGACGAGCGCTTTGAGGTCGTTAAGAGATTGATGAAAACCCAACCATCAGGCGGTGTTTTCGCCCTTCAGGTTCCTGACAATCTCTCCGAACCATCTCATGTCTTGATGCGGGAGACTGCTGAAAATGGGCCTTGGGCTGCTACGTTGGCGAAGGTTGGTAGAGATACTTTCCAGACGACGCAGGAAATCTACGATCAACTCAAGCCTGTTAGCTCGAGGGTGGATATCTTTCATACGAGCTATTATCATGCCCTGGAGAGCCATGAAGCTATTATTGAATGGGTTAAGGGTACTGGATTGAGACCTTATTTGGATCCCTTGGGTCCGGAGGAGAAGAAGGGCTTCTTGCGAGAGTATTTGAAGCGTCTGCAGGGGGCGTACCCAGTATCTGTTGACGGCCGAGTTTTGCTCCGTTATCCACGACTATTCGTGGTTGCTGTCAAAAGCTAATGTAAAATTCGTCCAAGCCTACCTTCCATTGTACGCTTTATCCTTTGGTTATTAGCAATGAGATTCAGAGCGGCATAAATAGCAGGTGGTCAAGTTAATTGAACGGTACGGCTAGGAGGTTACTCAACATGGACATCTTCCTCATCCTGATCCAAAGAGACCGTGAACGGATCAATCCCGATGGCCAAGGCGAAGTCGGGTTTGAGGAAACGGATGCAGTGTTCCTCAATCTCCTTATAGGAAATAGTATTATTGATGGTCATAAGGAGGTCAACTGGAATGGATAGAAGTAAAGTTTTCCTTCGACAACTTGGAACCCGGGAGCTTAACTTCAGATCCTCGATGACGCTAATATCGTGTACCAGTAAGTCCAAATCTGTTGCTCTTTTGTGGCCATAGAGACGGGCCGCGCCTGGTAAAGTAAGAGTAAATCAAGAAATAAGTGAGAGCAACAAGTGAGAGAAAACAAGTGAGAGAAAACAAGAGCAATAAGTGATGGGTATAAATTTAACTTTCACTTACTATACCAAAGGCCGAATTTCATTTTGACCGACTATCTTTTCTACAGCCTAATAGAAACTTCTATCAAGATTAAGAGGTCAATATATAGCTAGGCGAACTTCTAACCGGTAGTATCTCTTGTTGATGTAAACTGACTAGAGGTCAGTTTGTGCCTTACGGATAAGGCAAACATCGAGTCAGGATATCGTGTGTCATGGAAATTCCGTTTTGCTATGGGTATCTATATACCCAAGCGCCACAATAGAGTCGCCTAACTACTTCGGATTAACCGGTCGGGTATACTTACTCTCCGGCATTTAGAGCAGAATTATGCGGTATTTACATAGTTTTCTTGCTCGAGATTTAGGGGTATAAAGGTTCCCCCGAAGTCTCGAGGAAGTAGTATCTAAATTCAATTGTTTTACATCTAACCTAACTTTCGGTTTATTTCCTACCTCTATAGTTAAAGATTACCTTTAAATCTTTACTATTTCTACCTTAGCCTATTATTTCTTAATAGGTTATAAGCCTAGCTTGATTATATAGCCGGAGCTATATCGATTCCCCTACCTATCGCCGCCGCTTATCTAATATAGCGCCGGAGATACGTTAAGCGGCTAGTAGAGCTATCCCCGAAGTAGATAACGCTGCTACGTCGTAACTACTCGATTAGTCGGAGCTAAGAACGACTATCGAGGAATAGGAATAGTCTAAGAACGAAGACGCCTTCTCGGAGGCGCCGGACGTAGCTACCGCGCCTCTAGGGCGCGACCTAAAGGCAGTATCGATCGCTACCGCGCCTCTAAGGCGTAATGCTTTACCGGAGGCCGTATATACCCGCTCGAGGCGCTATACCTCCCTCCTAGTCGAAGAGGACGATAGTCTTAACATCGGGGGCCTTTACGGTAACAATCCGTACGATCGGAAGGCCCGAAGGACCAACGTCGGCTATATAAGCCTTCTAACGTACGACGGCTATCGGAAGATCTCCTAGGCTAGCCGAATCCGTATCGACCGAGCGTACGATATGCTTAAGCGGACTAATAAGCTATCCTTTAAGAAGTTAACGGGCCCTTCTACTTATCGCTAGTAGAAGAAGAATATCGTTAGAATCCTAAGTACTATAGGCCTTATAGGCCTTATCGAAGGCGATATCGACATCCCTCCTCGTTACGACGACGAGTATCGCCCGAAGTAGGAGACCCTCGTTATCTAATACGGCGGGATCCTCCTCGACTCCGTCTCTAATACTATCAATAGGGATATAGCGAGGTTCTTCGAGGACCTAGTATTCTTGTAGGAGCAATTAACGTCTTAATACTCTATCTCCGACATCCTCTAGTAGAAGGAGGGCTAGGATATACTAGAATCCTATCGTATTAGCAAATATAGTAGCGTCTATAAGTATATATAGCGCGTACGACTTACCTAGGAGGACATCAATACTCCTTTCCCTTATTCCCGCTAGTCGGAGTACTAGCGATACTAGGCCCTTATCTAGGGCCTCGATATATCTAAGTAGAGGGAGTAGAAATAGAAGTTCTTCTATAACGTAGAGAACTACCCTCGTTAGCGTATTTAGGACTTTAGATATATTGCCCGCGAGATATAGACCGCGGAAGAGAAGAAGCCGTAATCTAATCAATCATCCGCGAAGGTTCTCGCTACGATATCTAGCGAGAATAAGAGTCGACGGCGACCTAACGGTAGGAAGTATAAGTACTATAGCAAGCCCGGCTACGACGACGCCGCTTACTAGACTAAGCACCCTAAGAAGCGACCTATATAGCATAACTAAGCTACCGGTAGCTCTAAAGAGCCCTCTAAGAAGGAGGATAACGATAAGAAATCGTTACGCGTACTTATCGCGCGCATCGGACCGACCTCGAGGGTATTAGCGACTAGAACGACGCCGCCTAATATACTCCGATAGATCGTAGATACTAGATGCAATTAGCATATAATTATTTCGCCGGATTACTTCGTACCTAGTACTATAAGAAAGATCTAAAGGACTATTACGATAGCCTTTAGCGACGAAGATATCGACTATATTATTAGGGACATTGATATCGTCCTTAACGACTAAACCGGCGGCGGTATAGTAGCTAGACTCGCTAACGTTATATACGCCCCCGGCTCTAAATTTAACCTAATTAGCGGTATATAGCTAATAGCTAAAGGTTACGAGATTTAGTTTAAGGGAGACTACCTTATTATCCTCGAAAACGACGAGATTATCGCAACCGGCGTATAGGAGGAAGAAGCCTACCTTCTCGATATCCTCGAGATTAAGCGTACTACTACGACGGTACTAAATACTAATTCTAGGCCTACCGAGGCTAGAGATCTCCGAGACGTTATACTACGCGTTATTAGCGACTTAGAGAGAGACGAGAAGCTTATAGCTAAGCTCGATCGATCTCGGGTTAATATCGATACCTAGTACCGAAGACTATACTATCCCGGTATACGTACGGTATAGGAAGTACCTAAGGCCGTAACTAGAATCGATATCGCCGGCCTCGTAACCTCGAAGAGGCCCTATTCTAGCTACGCCGTCGGCAAGGCCGCGTAGACTATACGACGCGATATGCCTACTATCCCGCGTTCTACTAAGACAGGAGAACTTATCTATATCGATGTTAGCGGCGGTAGCAAGCTACCTAAAGGGATCAACGGGGAGAAGTACTAGGTCGCCTTTATCGACGACTAGGACGGATAGGGTACTATTAAGTACGTTAGGCATAAGAGCGACGTTAAGTACGTAGTATAGGAATACGTCCGGGAGTACAAGAGGGACTACGAAATAACTATCTAGAGCCTTTACTTACTCGTCGACATCGCTTCTACCCCTAGGGTATAGAAGTAGCATATTCTACCGCGTCGCGATAGCGTAGTCGGCTTTAGAGCGACTATAGTAGCGAATTTATCGACCTCTAGCTATAGGAGTAGGCAAAGAACCGTAATATCGCGTAGTTCTTTAGCGCCCCCTATATCTATTAGCAAAATAGGAAGATCGAGCGGATTATACGTATCCTCGGAGAGAGAACCCGTACGGTCCTCTACGATAGTCAATTGCCTCTATTCTTATAGCCGGAAGTCATAAGAAGCGTAATATATACGAGAAACCTACTACCTTACCATAGAAGGCATATCTAGGGGGTAAAATCCCCGTACGAGCTTCGCTACGGCAAGAAACCCGACCTTAGTTACCTCGCTATTATCGGTAGCGACGTATACGTTGTCCTCTAGAAAGAATAGGTCCGTATAAACCCTATCGGCCGTTATCTCGTACCTCGTACCTAGAAGGGAAAGCTTGTAGGATACAATAGCCTATACGGTAGTAGCTATCGGATCTATCGACCCTATAGCATAGAGGTAGAACGGGGCATACTATACGATATTAGAGATATTATTATCGACGAGGGGAGCGATTTTAACTTATTTAGCAACCCTAATAGCCCTAATACTACCTCTAACGCGACGACTACGGCGAATTCGACCCTAGAAGCATCTATATACGACTCAGAATCCCTAGAAGCATTAGCCTACAACGATAGGTCTAACGACGGCGAAAGCGACGAGATTATAGTTATCGACACCGATAACGATACTTCCGGGGGTAAAACCGATACCGAAGAGCCTTTCGACATAAATTTAGGCTTAGAGGCGGCAGAAACGCCTAAAACGACCGATTCTAATATTTTCCGCAAAATAGTATTAGTTTCCTCTTCGGGAATAGCCCAAAACGATAGGCCGACTAAAATTCCGGTATCTAGGGCCGTCAGAGTACGTATCTAAGCCCTAGCCCTCGTAGCACGAATTCCGACCTTAAATACCTACGTAGTTAGCATTAAGGGCCTCCCTAACCTTCTACCTCTCGAGATACTTCGTAATATCGACCTACGCTAGCTTAATTTACCGCGTAGCCTCGCGGAGGCCTAGAAGTCGCCCCTTTAGCCCTAGTAGTAGAGAGCTATACACGCTAAGAAGAAGCAACTCGAGCTTCTTAATACCTAGGAAGTCGTTATACCCGCCAAAGATACTCGTATTTTATTAGGCAAGTAGGTATTTAAGCTAAAAATAGATGCTAATAGGAATCCTACTCGATTCAAAGCTCGATAGGTCGTACGTAGCTTTCTCCAAGAAGAAGGTATTAACTACGATAAGACCTTCGCCTTAACCGGTCGTTACGAGACGCTACGAATCCTCCTCGCTATTATTACTATAATAAAGCTCTTTACGGCATATATCGACGTCAATCTAGCCTACCTAAATACAAAACTAAAGGAGTAGTTGCTCGTCGACTATCCCTACGGCTTCGAGAGCGAGGCCCCCGGTCAAGCCTACTACTTATTGTAGTCCCTTTACGGCTAGACATTGACATACCCATGGGCATGCCCATCATGGGCATGCCCGGCCCGCCCATGGGCGTGGTAGAGGTCAGGGGGGGGGTGACCTATGGGCGGGCCTACCTACCCCTACCTACCCATAGGTCATGCCCATGGGCCGCCAAGATGCCTATAGACACCTAATTTGGCCTGATTTCTGCCTAATTTAGCCTGATTTCTGCCTAACTAGGCCAAATTAGGCCAACTTAGGCAGAAATCAGGCCAAATTAGGTGTCTATGGGCATCTATAGGCGACCCGTGATGGGCATGCCATGCCTATGGGCATGGTATAGGTCCTTACCCTATGACCTATGGGCATCATGGGCCGAGACATAGGTCCCGGGGGGGTGCCCATGGGCGACCTATGTCAATGTCTATTTACGGCCTTAAGCAGAGTACCTACAACTAGGGAGAACTACTCGGAGAGACCCTATTAGCCAAAGGCTTCAAGAGATCTATAGCCGACCCTTGTCTTTACATCTCCCGCGACTAGTAGGGGGTAATTTTCATCTTCGTCTACGTAGATAATATGCTAATCGTAGCTTCTTCCCCCGACCTTGTCGACCGCACGAAGCGTTATATCTCGGCCAAATAGTTAATTACCGACGTTGGAAATATCTCTTATTACCTCGGAATAAAGATAAATTACCAACGGGAGGAAGGAGTTATAACGATCTCTCAACGAGCCTACATCGATAGGTTTACCGCTACCATCTCTAACGACCTTACCGGCATCGACCGTCGAAAGCCTACCTTACCGATGCTCTCTAAGCCTAAGTAGGCCTCTTCCGAATACTAGGCGTCGAAGTAGGACATTAGATAGTATCAGAGCGGCGTCGGATCGATGATATACGCAATAAACGTTACTAGGCCTAATTTAGCCTATCACCTTTCTGTTATCTCTAGGTTCCTACTAAACCCCGACGACGAGCACTATATAGCTATGCAGAGGGTCAATAACTACCTACACTACTCCAAAGACCTACAACTTACCTTCCGAGCCCCCGGAGCCCCCGGGGCCATCTAGTCACCTCAATCCCCGCCGATTTCCAGCGACATAAGCGTTAGCGACGGCGTTATCCGCGGCTATATGGATGCATCCTTTGCCTTATACCCTAACACCCGCAAAAGCCGCACGGGCTATATGTTCTTCCTAGACATTGACATACCCATGGGCATGCCCATCATGGGCATGCCCGGCCCGCCCATGGGCGTGGTAGAGGTCAGGGGGCGGTGACCTATAGGCGGGCCTACCTACCCCTACCTACCCATAGGTCATACCCATAGGCCGCCAAGATGCCCATAGACACCTAACTTGGCCTGATTTCTGCCTAATTTAGCCTGATTTCTGCCTAACTAGGCCAAATTAGGCCAAATTAGGCAGAAATCAGGCCAAATTAGGTATCTATGGGCATCTATAGGCGACCCGTGATAGGCATGCCATGCCTATAGGCATGGTATAGGTCCTTACCCTATGACCTATGGGCATCATGGGCCGAGACACAGGTCCCGGGGGGGTGCCCATGGGCGACCTATGTCAATGTCTAGTTCTTCCTCGCCGGCGGCCCTATCGCATAGAGCTCTCGCCGTCAAAGCTCTACGGCGAAATCTTCCGCCGAAGCCGAATATATAGGCCTATCGGAGGCCGGAAGCGAGGCTATTTGGCTACAGACACTGCTAAATAATCTCCTAGAGCCTTCTCCCAAATAACCTACCCTTATCGCCACTAACAGTATATCGGCTATAGCCATAACGGAGAAACGCACTACCTATAGTAGGGCTAAGCACATCGACGTATACTATCACTAGATCAAAGAGTAGGTCTAATCCAACAGGATTACCCTACAGCATATCCCCGGCAAAGAGCTCGTCGCCGACGGCCTCACTAAGGCCCTTCCTAGCCTAGCCTTCTAGGAATTCGTCAGACGGCTAAATCTGACTATCCCTAAGTCTCCTAACGACTCCGGTACGTATAATATACCTCCTTCCTAATTAGGGGGGTGCATCTTCGAAGGCCTCCCTATTAGGGGGTGCAATTAACTAATATCAATTCCGATTTAGCCAATCAGATTGCCTAATTTCCTATGTGATTTACTACTATATCATTCGTTATGTTCTATTCTGATTTTGACCCATTTTACCCGCAATCCTAAGGGGGTATGTTGATGTAAACTGACTAGAGGTCAGTTTATGCCTTACGGATAAGGCAAACATCGAGTTAGGATATCGTATGTTATAGAAATTCCGTTTTGCTATAGGTATCTATATACCTAAGCGCCACAATAGAGTCGCCTAACTACTTCGGATTGACCGGTCGGGTATACTTGCTCTCCGGCATTTAGAGCAGAATTGTGCGGCATTTATATAGTTTTCTTGCTCGAGATTTAGGGGTATAAAGGTTCCCCCGAAGTCTCGAGGAAGTAGTATCTAAATTCAATTGTTTTACATCTGACCTAACTTTCGGTTTATTTCCTGCCTCCATAGTTAAAGATCACCTTTAAATCTTCACTATTTCTACCTCAGCCTGTTATTTCTCAACATCTCTTACTTCCAACAAAAGGCTTCTCTCACTTCTAACAGAAGGCTTCTCTTACCCCTAACAGAAGGCTTCTCTTACCCCTAAC
Source organism: Penicillium sp. DT28 (assembly GCA_036712075.1). NCBI lineage: Eukaryota > Fungi > Ascomycota > Eurotiomycetes > Eurotiales > Aspergillaceae > Penicillium > Penicillium sp. DT28. The sequence goes on from JAZHLO010000002.1 coordinate 1,245,664, forward strand.
AGAAGGCTTCTCTTACCCCTAACTTCTTCTGACTCGTAGCATCTTTTACTTCTAACTCGCGGCATCTCCTATAGTCCATCTTGCGATATCTCTTACTTCAAACTCATAGTGATTTCTATCTTTGCCTTCCCCTTCTAACTTTGTTTACCTCTGCCTACGCCTTGTTTCTGCCTCGAAGCCTGTTTCTGCGTTTGATTTAAATTCTCTCTCGCTCCCACCCTCAACCTTCCTTTGTCACCACCCCTCTCTTCTCTGCCTTGAAGCCTATATCTGCCTACGCGTTATTTCTGCCTTGAAGCCTGTCTCTGCCTACGCGTCTCTCCCTCCCCGCGTTTGATTTAAATTCTCTCTCCCTCCCACCCTCAACCTTCCTTCGTCACCACCCCTCTCTTCACCCCTCAACTGTCAACCTTCCATTTCACACTCGACATCCTCACTTGTCACGATGGCTACACCTTCGTGACGAAGATGACGTAGATGACGTTCATCACGAGGATATCCTCAACAGAATACTGGTCTTCAACCCAGTCCAGTGGCCTGTGCTCTCATCACAGATGATGCCAATGTCCTGACTGGCCTCCGCAACAAGGAACACTCATTTGTTTCTTGTACTTTCTCGACTAACAGAACCTACCCGGATCCCTATCTCGAGGTTGTGTTCGACTGTGCTTACCATGTCGCCCTCCCTCTATCCGAGCCTGAAGATGACAAGCACACCGACGCTGATAACAAAAACAACAAAGTCGACACACTTGGCTACAAAAGCTTCCAGCGTGGCTGTGTTAGGCTTACTTGTGATGATGTTGCCGCCTTCAAAGTGATTAAACTTGAAGGAAAATCCGATCAAGTTACACGCTTGAGAGGATGGCTATCGGTGAGAGGTATGCTCCATTTGGATCGAATGTCAGCACCACCCGCAGGCACTTGAACGAAATGTCCGAGGAGACTGATACCTCCTCTGTGGGTGCTTCGAGCCTTATCCAGAAACACTCTCTGTACTCAGCTACACCGGCGGATCAGATTCGATTGAACCCCTCTGAAGACATTGTGAACTCATCATTCGCCTCCTTGTTGCAGGGATATGTCAACCGATCAAGAGGACTACCCTGCAATAGTCACTGCGCAAGCCTAGGTTCATATTCGAGAAGAACAAGGCGTAGCTCGTCGCGGTCATAGATGGGCAGCTTAGTGATGGATCTTCGGACTCAATGTTCCCCTACGCAATCATTGAGGTTAAGCTATACCTCTTACGGTCGGCCGACTTTGGTTCACTGATGAAACAAATCGGCATGGAAATGGTCACCTGGATCGCTCACTGCAAGAAGCACAACAAGCAGCAGCGGTAAGTGCATTTCTTATTCACAATCCAAGCGCTGAAAATGCTAACTCCCTAGATATCTCTTGCTCAGCCAGTTTGGCTTTGGACAGCGACGCGTTGATTACCCAAAATTCACTGACCTATTTGGAGGGTGGTTCTGGGACAAGTGGTGACAGGAGGGGACTGGATGCGGAATGCAGGCATCTGCCCTTGCTGCGACGTCGTACAGACTGCGGAACACCTCTTCTGGGAATGAGACCTGGATCATACTCGCGGAGACGATCCACGTGTTAAGGTGCTGCGTTCAGACCCGTCGCAATGTCCCTGGGAGTGCACGATCTGTCACTCTCGTTTCCGAAGCCAATCGGCGTGTCTCCAACGGGACGGATATTGCTGCATTCTGACCGGTTTCTCAAGCAACGAGCATCCACCTCCTGAAGGTGCAAGGGTCACAACTTTGGAGGCGGCACACATAATCCCATTCGCGCTCGGGTCGTACGACCCAGACAACTCCGAGGCGAGCTACCAGCATGATTCTATCTGGGTCAATCTATACCTTTACTTTCCTGGCTTGAGAGCTCTGGCTAAGCACCATGAGCTCATCAACCACGAGAGTAACATGATGATGCTGGCATCGGATGCTCATAAAGTGTTTGGAGCATTCCGCTTTATCTTAGAGGCCGCATCGGTTATGAACCGGTACCACATCAAAAGCTTTCCGAGATTCAGTGCCATGACGAAGGCGTTCATGCCCGAATTTGTCCAGTTTACCGTCAAGGAGGGGAACTGGGACCTTCCTGCTCCCAATTTACTTCGTGTCCATGCTAGTATTGGGAACTTTATCAATTTGATGGGCATGGGGGAAAAGTTGGACAAACTGATCGATGATTACAACGGTTGTGCAGGCCTGGCCCCAAGCGGCAGTACAGGCCCTGCCAAGCGACTTGCCCAGTTTACCGTCAAGGAGGGGAACTGGGACCTTCCTGATCCCAATTTACTTCGTGTCCATGCCAGTATTGGGACATTTATCAATTTGATGGGGAGAGGGGAAAAATTGGACAAGCTGATCGATGATTACGACGGTTGTGCAGGCCTGGCCCCAAGTGGCAGTACAGGCGTCGCCGCCCTTCTCGCACTGCGAGGACTCACACTCTTATAACCCAATGTCTTTGAGCCAGGCTCTTCTCGAAATGGCAATGATGGAGCTCTATGCGGAAAGCTTGCAGTTGGTTACGTGGCCGCTCCAGCTGACTGGACCGAAAGCGATTACCAGCTTTTGGAGGACTTAGACGGGCCCGACCTGAGCTGGGAGCAGCCGACAAGTCAGAACAGCCACCGTGGACCGCTTCCAAGGCCATGAAGCCAGTATCATCATCCTAGATCTCGTCATTGCTACCCAGGATTCACATCTTCCCCTGGGCGTCTGAACTCAGCTTTGACTCGTGCCAAACACGGCCTTTATATCATTGGTTCTATGAAGGCAACGGGCAAAGCGTGCCACGGGAAGCGAAACCATAGATTCATGAAGGCCATGTTCGACCATTGGGTCTTGAAGATTCGGCGCCGCGCGAGATTTATTGTCGAAGGAATCGAAAAATGGACAGCCGCTCGCGACAAGCAAGCTCTGACAGCCGATGCCGACGCCATGGATACAGAGCCGGACACTGCACACCGAGTGCACTCAAGAGGAGAACCCCGATGTCGCTTACGACAAGCAAGCTCTGACAGCCGATGCTGACGCCATGGATACAGAGCCTGACACTACACACGACGGAGAGAACACCTATGGCACTCAAAAGGAGAACCCCAGTGCCGCTCACGACAAGCAAACTCTATCCATGGCATCCACATCGGCTGTCAAAGCCTGACACTGCACGCGACGGAGAGAACACCTGGGTCACTCAATAGGAGAACCCGCGTGACAATGAGGTATTGGCAAGGTTAAATCTGAGAAATAGTCCTGGGACTCGATTGCAGATGTATGATCAGCCGGTTACCCATGCTGAGAAATGGTCCTGGGCTTCGATTGCAAGATGTATGTTTAGCAGATTACAAGTTTCATTTCGAGAAACAGAAAATAAAAAAGGTGGGGGAAACCTTCAAAGAAAACCGTTATTCCATGTTCTCCATATAGTCCTTTTCAGGTAGTAATAAGAACAAGCATAAATTATCGGAAGCTTGACATGAGATATAGTTAGGGGACGGCTAATCCGCGCACCCCCTGGCTAATCCGCGCACCCCCTGCCTTATTTTTCTGGCTTTAACACTTTCTGCCAGTAATAACCGGAACGTTTATTAATCCGGATCCCACCCTGCTACTACATAATTCTGATCTCTATAGTAAAACCTCTAGATTTGCAGCCTATTAAATTGTCCCTTTTTTCTTCGATTAAAATCAATATTAAATAGCCAATCTGACGCGGTAATCCAATTAATTAAGCCTAGAAATACGCTGACTACTATACAGAAATTGACCGCTACGACCGCTACGACTGCTACGACTGCTACGACTGTGCCTCCGCGCCCTCTACGGCCTATGCTAGCTCTCTGACTAAGCAAAGAGAAACATAAGCGGTAATTATGCTATATTGATAGGCAGTAAGAGCGAGTATATGTGTTAGGTTGAGGAAGGAGTTAGAAGCGGTAGATTATGCGGTGTAAACATTTTACTAGGCCAAACCGATTTAGGTGTAGAAACCAGAAAAATTAGGCATGAGGGGTGCGCGGATTAGCCAAGGGGGTGCGCGGATTAGCCGTCCCCTATAGTTATGTTGTAGAAAATGCGGAGTTGAAACACGTAGGCGGTGACCAATGCGAAGTGCCACTCTAGCCTTTCCGGGACAGCTTGGCATCAACAACTGCTTCCGCCTCTTGCAGACTTTATATCTCGTTCCTCTAGGGTGGTGATGCTCCTGTAGTCCGCTCTTATCCCGCGTCAACCAATACATACTCGAACCATGGCGAGCGTGCATCACAGCCATTCTCAGGGCGACCTGCATGACGACGACTCGCTCCTGGATGATGATCTGATCGAGGCCGACAATGGTTTGTACTTTCTATAATTTAACCTACTTGTCGCTTTTCTTTGCTCCTCCCTGCTAACCAACCACTCGCCTTAGACATCAATGCTGATGACCCCCTGCACGATACCTCCGACACAGCCCCTCTACGAGGCAACATTGAAGACTCTAGCTCTAGAGGCCGCGCATCTGGCTATGGCAACTACCTGACCTCCTCCATCCCAGGCGAAGACCGCCGCTCGACTCAAAACACGATCGACGAGACCGTCTGGGCGACTCTGTCGCGCGACCTGGTCGCCGTATGGGAGAAAATGCGCCAGGTGCTGTACCCGAAGTACCTGCTGGGCGGTATATTGCAGCGTGGTGGAGGTGGCATCGGTGATGCTGAAAGGGGCGAGGCCTCTGGGTTTGGCCGTAACCTGCGCGGGCTCGTGGGACGCTGGCCGGATGCCGACGTGGTCCTGCAGGGTGGCATGAGTGAAGGATTACGCGACTGGGATCTTTGGTACGTTATAGCAGGGTGCGGTAATTGGGATATTAATCTGTGAACTAACAATGACATAGGGGCCCGCTTATCTTCTGCTTAGTTCTGAGCTTGTTCCTGTCTATGGCTCACGGAGACCAATCGTCCCTTGTCTTCTCGGGTGTCTTTTGTATTGTCTGGATCGGAGAAGCGGCTGTTACTCTCCAGATCAAGCTCCTTGGTGGCAAGATGTACGTCTTGTTCAATTCCCCTATGATTGTGCTATACTAACCGTATCTCTCTAGTTCCTTCTTCCAGTCGATCTGCATCATCGGTTACACGCTCTTCCCACTTGTTATCGCCGCACTTCTCAGCGCACTTGGCCTTCCCACGATCGCCAGAATACCAGTTTATCTCGTCCTGGTAGCATGGTCGTTGGCTGCAGGCGTCAGCATCCTCGGCGGCTCGGGGATTGTTCGGAATCGGGTGGGCATTGCTGTGTACCCGCTCTTCATGTTTTATATCGCGATTGGATGCCTCTGTTTCATTAGTTAGATCACAAGCGGTATCTTGTGCTCTCCGGGCCGAGGAAGTCCCTCGGCCAGTTTTGTCGAAGCCGAACTCAAGCGAATTGGCCTCGAAGATTCCCCATTCACTTTCAGTTGCATACCTGTATACACAACTATCACTGTATGAGAACAATTGGCAACATAATTTCAAGTATCTAGGTACGCCCTCGAAATTGCAGGCTGCATGATGGTACTTCGTGCAGCCTCTTAAAGATACTTGTGTCTTGATTCTATAGGTAATATTGGACGTAATGGCAAGGTATCTTATTGTGAAACCCCTATAGAAGTGAAGAAGATCTAGGCAATCGCTAAAAATAAGTCTACCTGAAACAGGCTAAAGTGATGATGCCTGACAGCAAGTGAATGTGTTATTTTTTGCACCCAGCAGCGATTTAAACGATGGGATAGATTTTGCTGCATATGTCGACTAATTGCACCTAGGTGAGATTTGATCTATTGATCTATGTATTCATCTATTCAGCTATTGAGGCATTCATGATCGTCTATGGTCTAGGTTTCCCAGGAGAGTTAGTTACATAGCCGCGGGGCCAAGCGGTGACAAGGGCATCTGCTCCTCTTCTTCCCTCCCATATCTTAGTTTCTTTCAACCTAAATCCCGCCTTCGATCCTTTCCTCGGTTTCTACTTCATTACCAGTTTCTACCTGTTTTAATCTCTGTGGGTATCATACCTACCTAAATCAACAATGGGGTCGCCGCACTCCGATGACGGCGGTGAGCGCCCGGTCCGCAAGCAACTCTCTAAAGCCTCAATCCAGTCCACTCAGGACTCGGCCAAGGAGACCACCAGCAGTCGCAAACGCTCCTTCGAAGAGTCCCGCGACACCGCGGAAGACGGTCACGAAGACGGCCAGGTCCGGAAGAAGCGATCACGGGAAGGCACTCCCAACGAGCCCAAACAGAAGCAGGCCGGCAGCGAGCACGAAAGCGCTGGTCCCCAAGAAGTGAGTAAGCCCGTTTCATCTCTTTCTGGCACAGTTAGTTCCCTTTGTCCTCAAGCACCAGAGAGCCCTCGACCACACCCAGAAGTTTCCCGGGTTCGATCAAACGGGCCTCCTTAAACATGACAAATGCCGCTTGATTAGGGGCCTGAACAAGCGCGAAAAGCTTCTTGAGCGGATGTTGAAAGATGTGCATCGCCACATCCTTCTTCAGGCACTTGGGGTGCCGCACGGGGGCATGTGTAAACCGTGTCAACGCTTGGCAGCGTGCGCTCGAGATCCATCGCTTTTCACGGATAAGCGCGTGAAGACATGCGGCGGGAGAAGGCAGTCGAGCAACTAGTCCGGATACGCGAAGAGAAGATGCAGAAGCATGAATTCGGGCTACTGAAAAGACCGTCAAATTCGAAAACACCGAGCCCTGGGAGACATCAGCGAAAACACTTCTGGGAAACTGAGACTGGAGTCTATCCCTAAAATAACATGGCTAACGACCAACCTTCCCCAAACACAGGATAAACCCCCGACCAAACAAACCCCCACCTCCACAACCACCGCCGAGATGCCGTCCGACGATCACTCCATCCAAGTCCCCAAGAAGAAACGGAGCCGAGAACAACTCGATGTGAACTCTGCAAATGAGCCTGAGGCCGCGTCCGAGTCAGTACAAAAGCCTGAGGCCGAACCTTCCGAGGAGAAATCGACCGATGTGAAAGAACCGGAGAAGAAGCGACACCGGGATAGCTCGCAGGATCCCGATACTAAGACTGATAAGGTTGGTTTAGCTTGCTTCTTCTCTCATTTGCTTTTTAGCCTCTCTAACATTATTGCTCTAGGGTTTTGCGGGGAGTGCATTTGCGAAGTCTTCCCTGGCTGCGTTTGCCGGTTCCGACAAGTCCCCATTCGGCTCCATTGGAGCATCGACCCCATCTGTCTTCAAGCCTGCCGACTCCGGGTTAACAAGTTTCGCTTCTGCGTCTGGGAGTTCCGGCTTTGGTGCCCTTGGAAGTGGATTCTCTGGTGTTGGCGGCGGATTCTCAGCAGCGGCAAAGACCGGTGGCCACCAGCTTCGCGTCACCCAGCATCTCCTCTACTACTTTCGGTGAGACTAAGCCCGCCACGCTTGGTGGATCCAAATCTACGACGCTCGGTGCCGAAGAGTCGAAGGACAAGGACGAGGGCGAGAAAGAAGAAGCGGAGAATGAAGACAAAGGCACTTTCGAGGCCGAGAAGACCGACGAGCGATTCTACGAGCAAACCAGTATGCAACTCCCTCTTGGCCGGACCCCAGCTCACGATCTAACATGCGATACAGTGGAAACGGGCGAGGAAGACGAAATCACCTACTTCTCATCCAAGGCCAAGTTGTTCAACTTCTTGGATGGCGAGTGGAAGGAGCGCGGCATTGGTACCTTCAAGCTGAACGGCCGCAAAAGCTCCACGGACCCTGAAAAGACCTTCTCCCGCATGATCATGCGCGCCGATGGCAACATGCGTGTCATGCTGAACAGCTTACTCTTCCGTGGCATGAACTACGGAGATGCCAAGAATGAATGCCCGACCACCAAGCAGATTCTCCTAGCCGGCGTCGAAAATGGCCGAACTGTGCCGCTCTTGCTACGTGTAAGTTGACTCGACCTTCGATCACTGTCCGCATATTGACACCCTGCACAGTTTTCGAACGTGGAATTAGCCGAGAAGCTCTGGGTGGAAATTGGAAAGTGCATCGAGAACCTGCCGGGCGATGATGGAAAGGCCGACAAGGAGAATTAGATGGAAGAATTAGATGGAATGGCAAGAAATACACTGGAGGGTTCGGAGCATACGGAGTTTACACATTCACGATGAGTGAGCGATGTCTGATTATTAGCGATGACGAATCTCTATCATGTTTGTCTTTAGCCGGCGCCGCGATCAGGCGCTTCATTCACATTCGCGTCATTTCCTTCCCCCACGCCGTCGACCTTTCTCTTGCGATTTCTGCCTTCCTTTTGATTTCTGCAATTCTTTCCCTTTCTGCCTCCCGAGCTTTGCGCGATATCTCTTCTGCCATAAGGGCTCTTCGAGATTGTCTTCCATTCCTCATCCACAGACATCAAACCCTGTCGAATCCGTTGCCGATTAAAGCAGACTTTTCGCCGGGTTTCTGGCGGGAGGTCTGCCATATAAATCCACAAAGTATTTATCCTCCGGCGGCAGACTGAGGAGAGTATCCGGAGAAAGACGGGAGACTAAATAGGTATACTGCATACTACAGTACCCGAACAGGTCACGGTTGTAGCCACGTTTGATTGCGTGACCGACAATAATATTGATGAGAGCTAGAAGTCGGAGATCAGCACAAGACCAGGACCAAGATTGAAACCGAGAAAGAAAAAGTTAAGAGGCGTCCACGCTATAACACTTACCATCCAAATAAAATAACCGCTTTGGAAATCGACATCGCGTAGTAGGATGCAAGAATGTGTTCATCGATAAACTCGGTTCTGAGAGTTCCATATGCCAGGCACTCGAGGGAACAAGTACAACTGGCGGCGCCGAGTTACTTAGTAATGCCCAAGCCGGTAATGCGGAAGTCGATGATGATGATGCCGCAGTCGATGATGCGGAAGTCGGTGACGCAGAAGTCGATATCAGTGTGTGTCCTGGCCAGCCTAGAGGGCTAATTGTCGCATCCTTATCCACATACAAATCGCGGGGTTCGGTTTCTTGAAATCCTTGCTCAAGAACGACAGCCAAGGCAGACAACATGTAGCTCGGCCCTGTGGCCATCGAAGAACAACGTCCCACAACCGGAGCATTTTGCCCCATATGATTTGGTGATGACTATCGGCTCTTCCAAGAGGACTGGCGTTGCCGACGGGTCACCAACGTGCTTGAGGGCAATATGGCGGGCGAGACCCGACTCCAGAAACGGCATATCACAGGCTCCACATTTCCACTGGGTAAGTAGCGTGGCCGTAAATCCATCATGTATGCCAGCATCATCGGTGGTAGGATCATGTATGGCGGCATCGTGGAGAATATCCTATAAGGCTGACAATAAATGGGTTGACGTCAGTGGTCTGAGTCAATGGGGAATAGTCCATTGGGTCGTATGTGGTAATAAATGCGTTGGCGTCAGTGGTCTGAGTAAATGGGGAGGGGTCGTGGGTAGGAGCAACAAAATCGATCGAGTTTCTGTGCACCCAGTTCCTTCTTGTGTAGGCACTTGACAGCGTCTGTCGGAACTCGGCGCCCTCGTTCAAGTCGAAAAGGAACTCTGTTGTTACAGGGTCTAGGCCCTGGTTTGCCCGCCAGAGCCGGATGATGGCCAACGCATTTATTACCACATACGGCCCAATGGACTATTGCATGAATGTCGATATCGACGAACTGATACCACTCAAGGTGGAACATGACAAGTCCCAGGTCCGGTCGGTGCCCAAAGATCTCAGTTATGCCGTCCTCACAGGTCGAGAGCCCTTCAGAACCGCTAATAACAAGGGTAGAAGTCGGATACGCGGATAAGAAAGCATCCAACTGCAAGCGATACTGCCGACGGAGACCAATCTGCGCAGATTGTATTATCGTAATGTCCAGGGTTGGCCCTGTGATAGGCCCATATTGCCAGACATACCACCTCCGTAGATGCACGATTGTTTGTTCAAGGCGTTCAGTCGTTCTACTGTACGTACCTGTCAGGGCCCAGGAACCACCTGTCGTACTTGGGACTCGCTCCACCAGCTGCAGGGGGCGTGATTTTTCACTTAGTTGCGCGGTTCGACGTGGACGCTGATGATGATGATGATGGTAGTACGGATCTGTATGATTGCTAGGGATCGTAGTTTCTGTAAGCGTTAGCCATGGACACGTGACGTTGCCAATACATACCACGCTTGTCTTATAGCACGAACAGAAAACCGGACAAGATAAAAATCAAAGATGAGAGGAGGTTTAGTTTGGATTAAATCAGCTAACAAGCCATGCCCTGGGGGAGAGGCCAGGACTGCAGCCAGCCAGCAACCTGTGCTGGTAAGCTAAGAACCCCCAGGAGAACTGTGACCTGAACTCCTGAGGGGAGAAGCTGAGGAGCAAGAAGTTGAAGAGCGAGAAGCTCAAAATATGACGGGTTGACAAGCCGGCCCTGGTGGGAGAGGCCAGAGCAGGGTACTGCGCGGTTGACGTGCGATGTGTAGCCGTCGCCAAGTTTCAGGTATACTTGGTCTCCAACTTGGAACTCAATGGGCCTGTGCCTCTGGTCGTAGTGCTCGTTTTGCAGGCCGCCAGGCAAGCAGTGCGAGGGCAGTCGACTACGGGAAGCCGGCGACTGGGTCGATGGTGTCCTCGCGAGAATTGTATGCACCGTCGGGCGGCGAGGCCGTGCTCGCATGGGACTCCCTTGCCGACATTGGAGGTCAGGGATGATGGTGACTGGTGATGATGGAGAGATGAAGGAAGAAGGATGATGGACGGGGAAAATGAGAAAGGAAGAAGAATTTATAGGGGGAGGGGGTGATGGTGACTGCTGATGATGGAGAGATGGAGGAAGAAGGATGATGGACGGGAAAAATAAGAAAGGAAGAAGAATTTATAGGGGAGGCTGGGAGGGAGGGAGGGAAGAGGAGTGAAAGTAAAGTAAAAGTAAAAGTAAGGTAAGAATAAAAGTAAGAGTAGAGTAAGATGGATGATAGGAGATGCCGCGAGTTAGAAGTAAATGATGCGAAGTTAGGAGTAAGAGAAGCCTTTTGTTAGAAGTGAGAGATACTACTAGTTAGAAGTAACTAACTTCTATCTCTTGTTCCTAGATCGCGGCAACTTCTATCTCTCACATCTAAATCTCGTAGCATCTCTGGCTTACAACTTTTCATCTCTCTTTTCCAATGTTATCGACTAGAACGTCCTACGGCCTAGCATGGACGCTATAGACACCGAGGAAGCCCAGAACTAGGTAAAGATATCTGATACTATCCGACTTAAGATTCGAGATTCGGGTAAGAACGTCTAACTTGCCGACATATAGACATAATAAGCTACAACTATGCTGTAAGGACAAGGCATGTAGTTCTATTGCAGATAGCTGAGATATTCGACAATATCAATATCAGATATTATCTAGACACGAAAGAATACATCGAGGCTAGGGTCGATGCCCTCAACTTGGAAACTCTACGCCCGAGGCCTACGATAGGTCTACCTCTACTCCGTTCTCAGAAGATGCTTCAACTCTGGATTTTCTACCAACATAACTATCTCCTGTAATACTATACTATTGAGCAGCTTCTGAGCTCTCCACATATGGTGGATCCTCCTGGTACACATCGTACTTATACTGACTGCCCGGGTGGTCATCTCTAAGCTCCTTTTGGCCCTTCCCATACACCTTCTCACGAAGAGTGAGCGGCTCATCCGATGGGTCCGAAGGCTCTGGATAGAGCCCACGCTTCCTCAGCTCTGGAAGAACCAGATCAATCAGATCCTCAAAGGTGCCCGGCGTAGTAACATAGCCGATGTTGAATCCGTCAAGGTCCGCCTCGCGAATCCAGCGCTCCATCTCATCTGCAACGGTAGCAGGACTTCCAATGGCGACGGGACCAAGACCACCGATAGCCGCCTTCTCAGCAACTACCCGGGGTGTCCACTTGGGGACATCTTTGCTGGTCTTGACCAGAGAATCTAGGAGACTGGTCACCTTCCCGGCCTCCAGGGAATCGGCAGCGGTGATCTCTTGATCCAGTGGAATTTTTGATATATCAATACCGGTCCACCCACTGAACAGTACCAGACCACCGATTACGGATGCGTATTTCTTCAGCTCCTCGTACTTCTCCCACGCTTCTTCGTCCGTTCTACCCACGATGGGTGTGAAGGTGCCGAAGAATTTGATTGACTGTGGGTCACGGCCGTGCTCTGCAGCCTGCTTGCGGATGCTCTGGATCTTGGGGCGCAGGACCTCTGGGGAATGGGAGGAAACGAAGATGGCTTCCGCGTGGGTGGACGCAAAGGCTGATCCGGCAGGAGAGGTACCTGCTTGGAATAGGAATGGTGTCCTCTGGGGCGAAGGGTCGACGATGTGGCGTGTGCTCAGGGAGTAGAACTTTCCCTGGTGGTTTATTTGACGCACTTTATCTGGATCGATGTATGAGTCGGTCTCGGGGTTGGGAGAGAGTGCATCCGACGCCCAAGAACCTTCCCAGAGTCTGGAATGCAAGTGGTTAACAGGTGGGCACTGTCTATACTTTGCTGGGCAGTTACTAACTTGTAGAGCACTCGAAGATACTCATCTGCTTGACGGTACCGCTGGTCATGCTCGATGGGACTGTCCAGCCCAATGGCTTTGAAGGCTGCCTTCTTGTAGCTTGTGACTATATTCCAACCCAATCTACCGTTAGTTAGGTGGTCTAATGTACTGAAGCGTTTAGCGAGCAGGAAAGGCTGTTCGAAGGAGGTCGAAGCGGTGATGCCGAAGGAAAGGTTCTTGGTCACAGCTGCCATGGCAGAGATGGGCTACACGAGAGTCAGTATCGCCTCAATTGCAAAGACATAAGATACATACGATGGTTGGGTCTGTCACTGGCCACTGTGCTGCCCGTCGAATACACTCATCGAGCTTGCCCTCGTAGGTATCGTGGCCGCCCGTTGTGTCTGCCAGGAACAGAGCATTGATGTCTCCACGCTCTAATAGCTTGGCCAAATCGATCCAGTAATCGAGTTTCCGCTTGGTTGCCGACTTGTCTTTAGGATTCTATACTTGTTAGCACGATTGGTGAATGTGGGAGTTCAACACACTTTCCACTGGCCAGGCGACAGATGCCCGACAGTTGACATGTCAAATGCATTGATCAAGATGTGTTTCTTTCCATTGGAGCCATTCTGGTCTACATTGATGTCGCCCATGGTTCCTATAGTTGCAACAACTTCCTTCCCTAGGCTTTTAAGGGTTGCAAGTACAAACTACGCTGGTCCAGACCACAGCCGTATATAAAAAGGCTCGATCTTTTATCCCCGCACCTTGAATTCTACGAATTTGACCATCAAATGCGTATCTCACGCCATCAACGCTGACAAGGCAGTCGGAAAGACACCGAGATCTGTAGTGCTACTGTAGATCTCGGGCGCTGGCGTATGGACGACACATTCGCAATAAACCCCACTGAAAGCGCAACACCCTCATTGCCCTATGGGTATCCCCGTATCCCCCAGTAAATGATTATTGTCGGAACGAGAATCTTTGCTAGTATAAACCAGAGTTTCGAAATGAGGGGAAAGCGTGCATCTCACCATACGCGTTGAGATGGCGTGACCGCGCCCTGTCATCAGCACACGATTGATTTGACAGTAGACCAGTGATAATTCTACGTCTTATCTATGCGCAAAGCTATGACAGTGGACATGGGCCTTTGTCTAGTAAGTACGTGTTGAGTATATGACAATGCAAGCACTTGAGTGAAGAACAACCCAGGAATAGGCCGTAAGGAAATGTCTGCTAACTAGATAAGAACAGTCAAATCATTCTTTCCCAACCACAATCTCCCCCTGAGGTCCAGATTCCAGGTTACTCGAATCATCTGCACTGTCCAGGCCAGAAACACTGCCGCTTCGGGCTTCAAGTTTCCTAAAAACAAAAAAGTTAGCGACGTATACACCCGCAAATGGTTAAACACTCACTCTTGCCTAGAGATAAAGTGCTGAACAACATGCGACAACAAAATCAAGCAAATGGCATTCCCAAGCACGAACGAATATCCCTTCGTAAACCGCGGCCCTTCAACCGTCTTAAAAACAAGTAAAGGCGTCCAAGCAGTTGTCGACTGAGCAACCATATTGACGATAACCAAGGTCACGGCACGCTCCGTCGGAGAAGCCCTCAGCTGGCTATTGATCCAACCGTAGAGAACACTCGACATGGCAACAGCCGAATAAGTCGTCAAAAAAGCAAACCATAGCGCCGACTCGGGCACGTTCCAGATGACGAGAATTACACATCCGATAATATTCCACACATGGGCCACAGTGATAGCCCATGCAGGCCCGAGCAACAGATCAGACGAGAAACACACCAGAAGCGTGTAGAAGATCCCGAGACCCGGCGAGGCAGCGGCGAGCTCATTCAGTCGACTGGTCGAGAAGCGATCGAGACTCTTTAGCCACAGTTGGTAGCCGCCGGTCGTCGTGTTGGCACTGCCGTTCCAAAAGAAAATATCCAGCCAGAGCAGTGCCCAGAATTTCCAGTTGCGCCCGATGTTGAGAACAGTGCGCCAGGTTAGTGGTGTTTCTTCGACCTTGTGTGAGGCACGTTGTAGACGGGTCTTGGCGAGCTCGATGTCTTCTTCTTTTAGGATGAGCTTGTTGGGCTTGTCTGGTGTGCCTGGGAGAAGGAAGTAGCCCATTATTGCCACGGGGATTGTGATGATGGCGCAGATTATGTACATCCATCGCCAGCCGGAGAGCCCATTGACGCCGTCCAGGCTACTCGATGTGCCTGCTTGGATGAGGCTTGCGGTTAGAGTGCCTAGTGTGAGTCCGACATAGAAGAGTCCTCCTCTGCGGGAGATCTCGTCACTTCGATACCAGGAGCCTGAGATGGTTAGATAGAGGTTTTCAAAGGAACATGTGGAATACGTCGATACCGAAGATATAGTGCATCCCAGGATAATACGCAGCCTAGATTAAGTTAGGGCTCCATTCTCAACAGTAGAGTAGACATTGCGACTAACCTCAAACCATCCGACTAGAAATCGATACGCTGCCATTTCAGCGTACGAATTAGCTCGGTACTGTACCAACGTGAAGATACCCCAGGCAATATCCATAAAGGGGATGACCCAGTGCATGGGAAGCTTGGTGAAGAGATATGCAAAGGGTAACTGGCCCACCACCGCGCCAACGGTGTATAACGTCTGCAACTGGACAAGCTCATTGCCATGAAGTCCTAAATCTTCCTTGAGACCAGAGACGTAGGCATTGTCTAATGAGCTAGTCAGCATTCGCCCTTTTTCTCTGAGACAGACATATTTACTGATATTCGCCTGGTCGATGTACTTGGTCCAATAAGCCAAAAACGCATATGGCACAATTAACAAGTCCAGCTTGGAAATGAGCTTTCTCTCCTCTTCGGTATCTTGGTCTGCGAACCATTGTACGTAGTACCATTTCCGTCGTTGTTGGGGGACGGACATTTTGAGTGGCGCTTTCTTCCTAGTTGAAGAGAGATTACAGCCTGAACATGGTTATACTATTTATAATTGAAAGCTGATGCACTGATCTCAACATCTGCAGCTTTATTCCCTTTTATGTGAAGCTAAACTGTCAAGTATGTAAGATGCCACCGCAGATGGCAATTGCGTGACGGGGAGGAATCGGCGAAGCACCGAGGTACCTAACCCTGCTGTCAAAGCTACATGGAGCAAATGTTTATTTCTTATGGAGACTTTGCAGTTTTGTGATTGGAACCTGTCAGCCAAGAGACATGTCAAAAAGTGGAGCGAAGACGTGCTGGAGATCTGTTCACTGCCCTAGCCGCGTGATGAACCCTGTTCAAGGTCAAATTGCAGAAGTTAATTCGAAAGTATAACGTAGGTTTCCAAATGTTCAATGTTCGTAGAGGGGATGGCCCAATGCTCTAGTTTACAAAATGCAAATACATAACGCCGTCTAAAACTATACCTATAATACAATGTGTGGACTATACAGAACCAGAGACCCCTGAAGGGCTCAATATGGTGCAGCAAGTCAGATGCTGTAACCAAGTCAAGACTTGGTTTCTTCCGGCTCAGTGCGCTCCACTTGCTCTTGGGGCTGGACCACCGCCGGTTCTGTGGGCTGGTCTGTCACCTCTTCTGTGGGCTGGAGTGCCGCTGGCTCTTGGGACTGGTCCGCCAGTTCCTGGGGCTTGTCTGCCAGTTCCTGGAGCTTGTCCGCCTGTTCCTGGGGCTTGTCTGCCAGTTCCTGGGGCTTGTCCGCCTGTTCCTGGGGCTTGTCCGCCTGTTCCTGGGGCTTGTCCGCCTGTTCCTGGGGCTTGTCCGCCTGTTCCTGGGGCTTGTCCGCCTGTTCCTGGGGCTTGTCCGCCTGTTCCTGGGGCTTGTCCGCCTGTTCCTGGGGCTTGTCCGCCTGTTCCTGGGGCTTGTCCGCCTGTTCCTGGGGCTTGTCTGCCGCTTGTTCTTCGGATTGGCCTGCCACCCCTTCTGTAGGCTGACCTTCCGCCTCTTTGGGCTGTTCGGACACCTGCTTCTTAGGTTGAGATCGGCCACTAAGCTCCAATTGTCGTAATGTGAATTCGTTCCGCTGCTCAACCGTGCCATTGACAACCATTCCGGTAAGCTTCTTAATCGTCGACTGGTCGGAGTACTTCTTCAGCATCTTCGACTCCGATTGGAGGATTTTACGCTCATCCTTGGGAACGAAGAGCGCATATTCGGTCTTCAAAGTCTCGTCGATAATTAGACGCACCCAGGCCATGATCCTAGCATAATCCTGGCCAAGTCTCGGGGCGCTGCCTTCCCCGTCCCAGCGGCCCTTGTAGCCAGAGTCACACCCTCCATTCTCCATAGCTTCATGAAGTTGTGCGACGTGGGGTCGCAAGGCGGCGAGGACACGTAGACGTAGCTTGGTTTGTAGCTTTTTGCCTAAGGTTTGCAGGCTGCGAGTGTCACGTCCTGAATCCATGTCCAATCCCACAAGGTCCATGAGGGTATGTGGACTGTCGGAAAGTTTTTGTACCAGTGC
The DNA here is from genome assembly GCA_036712075.1 of Penicillium sp. DT28. Lineage (NCBI taxonomy): Eukaryota > Fungi > Ascomycota > Eurotiomycetes > Eurotiales > Aspergillaceae > Penicillium > Penicillium sp. DT28. Next base: position 1,262,698 of record JAZHLO010000002.1, read on the forward strand.
CAGGTAGATTCCTAGCGCGCGAGGATCGGGAATAAGACAAGATTGATACATCAGGTCGAGGAGCTCGTTCGCATAGACAAGAACTTTGCGGTTATGGCGGTCACGGCGACAGGTCGCAAGAGCAAGATGGAATGCTTTTCCTTTGGCCAGGCCTGCGGGAACCATATGTTCGCGCATGACACGAGTGACAGTGTTGCTGGATCGGCAGATACGGAGCACACGGAAATATTGGCTATAGGAGAGATAGTCAGGCTCGACACGAGCTGGATTGTCTTTGTTGGTCAAATGATCCCAGTAGGCGGTTCCAATGGGAGGACCTTCAATCATTTTGATACAAGCATCCAAAATCAGAGTGAGGTCCTTGTTGTTGGGTTGGAGGTAAGACAGGTTCTCGGGGCCTGGAACAACCTGATCGAAGAGAGAGTCAAAGTTCTCCTCCTCCTCTTCCTCGACAGTCGGCTCAGTTTTGATCCGTGTCAGCACCTTGTTGTCGTCATCAACGAATGGAACATCCTCTTCCATATTCGAGTCCGGGTCCGGGTCGGACTTGAATCTTCTCTCAAACCACCGCTCGACCCTATGGCGCACGCGGTTCAGATTTTCTTCTGGGAGTTTCGCCAAGATGGGAATCCCCATTGTTTGGTTATAAAGTGCGAACACGTCGTAAAAGTCGCGATCATTGGCGCCCTGCAGGAGAAGATTGGCCATGGAGCCCACCACCTCATTATCAATGGGCAACGGATGCGTCTTATCTTTTGCCCAGCGATATACGATATCGGCCCAGATTCGCTTGCCCTCTGTGACCATCTGAGCTTTTCGTGAAATAATTCGGTCAATTTCGCTGACATCCATTTTCATGATGTCGGTATCGGCTGCGAATTGAATAGCCGTCAGGATAGTGCTGTAGGTCACCATGTCGGGTGCCTCTGGACCTTCTTCAGGCAGTTCACCCGCAATGCGCCACAACGTGTCCATGTCACCGTGTCGCTGGCAGACCGAAAGCATCGCATTTGTATGGATGATGCTGGGCTTGACTGGAGAGTTCTTGTCGAAGATCGAACGATAAACCTTGAGCGCATCCTTGACTACGCCTGGTGTACCCTCGGGGGATTTGCGGAAGCCCGTCAGCATGATCGTATACGTTCTGGAGTTCGGCGTTCCGCCTCTCTTTTTCATCTGTCGAAGGAATTCAGGTCAGTAATCTCCTACATAGCAAAACAGTGTTATGAAATCAAAGCTAGACTCACGTCATTATAGAGCTTGAAGGCTGCCTGGGGACATCTTCGGCCCATAAAATATTGCAGCAGATTATTCCATGCAACGCCACAGGGCATCCCATTCCTCTGGGCCTGTCGAACCAGCGCGGCGGCTTTTGCAACACCACCGGCCTTTAGGATACGTGCAACCCGGTCCGCCAGTGCACGAGGATCCGCGAGCCACTTCAACTCCAACTCGAGGGTCTTGCGGGAGATGGACTCTTCGCCGCCGCGAGTTGAGTTGGAGGCAATCGCCATTAAGGAGGCTCTTTCTGCCTTGGACGCATATTGGCTCAAGTGTTCCTTGTGACCCTTCCAGGTATGTCTGGCACTGTTGATTACCCTCGGCCGGTAGTTAGATTCGGCGGATGTGTCTTCAGCGGCGGTGGCGGAGTATGACCGGGACGCGTTCAAGGGTAGACTTTGAAGCAGGGGGTAGGATCCTGTATTCACAAGTCGTCGATGGATCAGTCGGCTGCGCAGAGCTCTGCTCAGGACCGACCCTGGAAGTTGGATTGACATCACCGGGCGTCTGGTCGCGACAAGGCAGCTGTTACTTGTCAGGACGGGAAACGGTGGTCTGTATGAAATACGCAATTTAGGCTTGTTTCCGGTATAGGGCCCGATAGCAAGAAAAAGAAGATTGTGAGGATGTTTTCTGGATCCTGCAACAATTTCTCGGAGAAAGGATCGTCTATTCCTTATCGGGCTAGACCTGGATCCTGGCTGTTCAGGCATCAAGTTTCTGCCTGAGGCGTGAAACACATAAGCAGCGCTAGGCCTAATGCAGTTTGGTCTCTAACTATGGTTGATCTACGGTGATACAGCAAGGACTTGGGAGACAACAGCGACTATATACTATCGACTGTTAGACATGGCTTCCACAGAAGCCATTTGCCCGAGAAATAGATCCCATACTGATGGGAGCCAGTGCTGTCGGGATGTTGATAATGCAGAAAAGACGGTGACTGCCTACATATGGGAGACTTTGGCAGATACGGGCATATCACTAAAAGGACCAAAAATATAGACCAAGATGGTAAAATTAAATGTCACATTCTGGATTCGAACCGTTGATCTGTAAATATGCCCATATAACATGCTCGACTCAAGTGTGACTTGTCTTTTGGACATCTTAGAGCACAACAAAGTCGTGACAGCCCTCTTCGCGATAGCCTTACCACCCCTACAATAGTTTAGGATGTTCAATTATCTGACGATAGTAATATCTTCTAGTATAATAGATAGAAAAAGGGGGAAAAAAAAGAAAGAAAGAAAGGAAGGAAATACTTACTTCTGATAACCCGCCCGTAGGCGATCCCACCCACCCGCCACATTATTCAAATTCCCTACTGTATAGTGTCCAGTTTCAGAGTCACTATAGAGCAACGCCCGTGGCGAGGCGTCCAGCAGCCCAGGTATTACCCTTAGGCCACTGGGGGATTTGTTGACACATAAAAAAAAACTTGATTATAACCCAACCCTGCCTTATTTTCTGGTCCTTAATGTTTGAGGCACTGCCCAATAAAGCTATCACGCATAGTTGAGGCCATCTCCTCCAGGAACGCTTGACATGAGGCTAAACGAAAAACCAGGAGAGCGTATCCGCAAGGCGCACATTTTATAAGAGCCACACTTCTCCGGGCTCATGAATGTGTCGGTACTCCACATATGTCTTCGAAACCCAACCTGAATCTCCGCCCTAAGCAACTTCCCATCTGCCACACAATGTACATTCCCTTCTTGTAGACCAGTTGAGCTTTTCGGGTGATCCGCTGTTGATTGTTGGAATTGATTGGAAAGGGAGAAAACATATAGACATTGTAGACTACCTAGCGATTCAACTCCGCAATCGATCTGTGCCCGGGAAGCGCAGAAAAGACCATACTTAGAGAAAGAAGAAGAAGGGATAATTCAAAGCGTTATCGAAATCCTGCCTAGAGCTCTATGGGCAGAGGGTACATAAGTAGGTACCCTCGAAGCATGATATTCAATTAAACCATCGATATATACAATCTACACCAGCCTCAATGCGGATGCCCTAACCACTCTAGGGTACACTAAGCCAAGGGCTCGATCTATCGACCTAAAAACCGTAAACAGCCTAGTGATGTGATCTGACCCATGAGAAGCTAGCTCGTCAAGCTGTTAAGCTTATACTTAACCAGGCCCACAGTGTGGTACAAGTGCTAGTGGGTTCGAAGGCTTAGTGGGTTTTCTAGCAGAGACACCAGAGGAAAGAAGCATGCGCTAATTAGAACCGACGGCTGTGGGGATCTGGTCCATGCTTTTCGATGTACATACTTCATGCGTTGTAACCAAGTCAGGCTACCTAGGTATCCTTGATATACATAGACGGAGTACAAGTATCATTCTAGATCCAAAAGATACAGGAGTCATATCAGATATTCTTGATTAGGATCACCGGCAATAATAGACCCCACTGTGAACACCACATAACTGCCAAGTGACTCAAAAATGAGGTGGGGGTTGTCAATTCACCCCTGAAGGGAAAGCCTATCAGCAAGTGATGTAGCCGAGCGGCTGCCATGCATTCGTCCCAAAGCTTCTCTGCGCATGCACCAGCCTTTCCCAAGTCAGACACCTGCAGCACACCCTGGCGAGCCGAAGTCCTCCCGCAGCGCCTATCTACTCTTGACGGGATCCCAAAAAAAAACCGCGATCGGTATTACAGTTCCAAAGAGAATCGGCTCGAAGGCCGAAGTTCCGGGCTAAGGCTAACGGTCCATGCAATGCACAGATTGCCTGGAGCAGGCGTAGAATATGCATGGAAATGTAATCTTACTCATGCACTATATAAAACCTGGATCGTACTTTGACTGTTAGACTAGCACATTTGCCTTTTCTCTTGTTTCGTGTCGTTCATTGGGTTTCGGCATTTCTATATTTTCATACTCAAGGGGGTTCTCATCAATGGCCGTATTCGAAGAACAGGAAACAGAAAACAAGGCATTGGGAATGAAGTCAGGACAACGATCATGATTCAGGTCGCGATCTGCGGGTAAGACTTACTGTGTACGGCGTAGCGTGGACGATGTGGATCCCTGGGAGATTTGTCTGAGCACAACTGATTTCGTGCCGAGCATGTCCATAGACGTGCTATGTACACTGGGGAATATGCGATCGGAGTATACCGTGCCTCGACCAGTCCATGTTCTTGTCTGTGTTCTTGATCCATGTTTCCATGTTACCCTACCAATCCCATTTCAGAGCCCAAAATATGTTAATTAACATCCTAGATTTCCAGTGCTTGTACAGCCTCTTCAAGATACTCATTTAGTATGGACATGAAAACTGGGGACAGAGACAGAGCCACCATGCCCACTTCGGTTTGGAGTGATCGTCTGAGGGGGACTTGGAGAATACACTTGGAGCGTATCCGTATCCCGCGGACTGGAGACTTGCGGCGTCCAATGACAGGCCATACAGATTTGATATCGATCATCCCGGCATTAATATCCCGTACAAAGTACTGGATTTGGCCCCTTTGCCTTTGCCTTTGGGCCCACTGTTGAAAGCCTTATCTCTATCCGGTGTAACTTTCTGATGTAAAGGGAAAACGGAAGAACAGTTTTCCTCACCGGCAGTGGAAGAACAGGTTCCGCCTGCGGGGTGAGATCCAGTCTCCCATTGCACCAATCAGGGTCCATGATGCGAAACAGGAGAGGAACATTTTCCGAGATGAGAGCCTTGCATTTTTCTGTTCCGCGCCTGAATCGGTGTCTATTTCCTTCCTATCTGGTGCACCGGCTCCAGGGAGGTGGAGAAGTAGGGAAATCCCCGGAGAGCCCCCGATAGTTACTCCGCGGGACGACAAGAAGCACGTACCATGGACTAACACCAACACCAAGACCAAAAAGGAAATGGAAATGGAATGGCCATAGGGATGCTATATTTAACGTATGAATGAAGCATTGCAACTAACCACGGTAGACCCTATCGCACCTCCCAGATCGGTAGTGGGGTCCAACGCAGGGAAAAGGGGGAGACATTTCTGTACTCGGGACTCGAACCGGGTCCGCAAGTCATTTCATTTCATTTCCTGTTTTATCAAATCAATGGCATACTACTGGTGTCATGAGGACGACTCCGACGGTGGGGTTGTTCTCTCCACTGCGTTCTTGAGTGACTAGACAGTAGCCCTATGAGTAGTAGCTATATGTATGAGTACTCATATGTACTCATAGGTATCTACCTACATGATATACTTAACTGCTTGACTATACTGCGTACTGCTAGATCTGTAGGAATGCTCAAGAAGAATATCTCCACAGCAAAGCTACACCGGCCCCAGCCGCCCCTTGGCCTTCAAACTTCCTGGCAGACTTTGGCACTAAGCCTATTCCAGTTGGCCATCCACTGGGTGACTCCACTTCGAAGTGGATCTAAATAACGCTGATAGGCCACGAGTTGTCGCAGAAAAATACCCACGTCCACGCCGTCCACGCTAGCCCTGGTCTTCCCGAGTTCCATCGCTTCTGCTTTCCCCGGCTTGCGCTTTGCCCCGTTATGGTTTAGTTCCTATACTTACTAGTCCCGTTCGGGCTCGCGTTCCTTTGCCCCCGTTGAGGTTCCTCGGGCACCTCCCTAGGCCATCCCTCCTGGTGCGATCTTGGTTGGTACCCACGAAGCGTAAACGCTAGGTTCACGTCTCCCAGACGCGCCCGAGTTTGCGGGTAGACTAGTCTTCCCCGAGCTAGCGAGTACCACTAGAGTACCACTCGACATCTATATCAACCTTATAACTTCCCTTCTACTGTACTTTTCTCATATGTGAACTGGCCATTCGTGGAAGGTTTACGAAACAAAAAGAAAAAAGAAAAAGGAGGTTGAATCATAATTATGTCGCCACTTTTTTCCTTACCAGTGGATCCGCTTTTTTTTTCTTTACTAGGAAATACTTCCATCACGGGCAAAGGCACACTGGAAGGGAATAGGGGTCAACCTAGGATACTGTAGTTGAAAAGAGATATAGCATAGAGTAATTAAAGGCAAAAAGAGAATATGTAAATAAAGAATAATAAGATAATAAGAGAATAAACACCAAAATTACCCAAACCCCAAAATTACACTCCACCGGGTCCACCGCATCCTCGGATTCCACGAGGACGAGCTGGTCGAATCGGCCTTTTAGGTCATGAACCCCTCTTGATCTGTTCCTGCCTTTTCTTTTTTACTTTTATCCTTGGCCTTGGACTAGGAAGAAAAGAGACATCGTCTCTATCCCACTTACCCTTTTCCTCTCCCCTCTTAATTCTACCGTGCTTACGCCGCCACCTGCAAGGCATCCTCGTCAAAAAGCGAACTAAAAATTTAAGCATCGCTGATTCATTGCACGCGCTTGGACAGAAAACGCGTCGATCTCCTTTCTGTTCTATCTCCACAAATTTCACGATCTGCACCTTTGCGCAAAGTGTATGTCAATTTTTCTTTTCTCTTCCCCCTTGGAAAGTCTATCAGCCACGATTCCAACGTGGCGAGCTAGTCTCGGGTCCCTGGACTTGAACCTTCTCTTATCACCATCCTATCACTCTCTACTCAACTCTCAAGACAAACTGACACTCATCGACGCGTTAGGTGTCGACTTCCCCTTCGGCGCGCGACTCCAACATAGCTTTTTATGGACCGGCCAACTTCCGAGTACGCACAGTCAGGTTCGCACCACCACCCGCCCTCCACCGACAAACCTTCTGAACAACCTGCAGACCAGGCTCCTGCTCCTGCTGCTGCCCCTGCTCACTACACCCCGCCCGACGTCAAGTATACACCGCAGCCTGAGGTGCGCCCCACCAACATTTCATCCTCCAATACTCCTCAGCCAGAGTACGCGTTGAACCCTCCGCCTACTCGCTCGCCCGCCTACCAGGAATACCTCCCGCGCCCTCAACCCTACGCCCCCAACTCTCAGCCTGGTACCGCGCCCGGCATGGCCCAAGCATCAAGTCGGTTCCTTCCCGCACCCGTGCCTCGCTCATCTCTCGACATCAAGTCTGACGCCAAGATAGATCCATCTCTCCCGGCAAACAGCCCCACATACCCTCCTCCCTACTCCCCCTACCAACCTCAGGGACACGAGATGGCTCAGTATCAGGGCCATCCGCCCCCTCATCACCAGATGTACGCCCGCCCGGACTGGCCCCATAGCTACCAGCAACATCATATGCCAGGCCCATACGCCTCGCCCACTACAACGGTTGGTTTTGCCTCTACTCCGCGGGTCCGCGTCCTGGATATGCTCTTTCAGTGATTGATGTGCTGAGTGTCTCGTCTCTTACAGGTCTACTCTTTTGTCCCTATTCCCGGCGCCCAACAACACAAACGTCCTCGTCGGCGGTATGAGGAGATCGAACGCATGTATAAGTGTGGGTACAATGGTTGCGAGAAGGCGTATGGTACTCTCAACCACTTAAACGCACACGTGACGATGCAGTCACACGGCGCGAAGCGCACTCCTGAGGGTGAGTTTAGATCTTTTTTTTTTTTTTTCTCTATCTTTTCACCTTTTTAAGGTCGGGACTTGGAATGTCTCAGATGGCTGTCGCAAATGGCTGGATTGGGTTAGCGCCGGCAACTAGCGCTAGTGAGTTACACTAGATTCGCGGGGCCGCAGTAGTGGCTCACTGGCGTGGAGGTTAAGCATGTTTTAGTGCTAGTCCCTTTCCGTCCCTAGTCTTACATACCTCTCATTGCTTGATTTGACCTCATCGCTGACCTTCTCTCTAGAGTTTAAGGAGATCCGCAAGGAGTGGAAGGCCCGAAAGAAGGAGGAAGAGGCACAGCGCAAGGCCGCCGAGGAGCGTGAGCGTGCTGCTGCACAGGCCGCCCAGGCTAACCAGGTCGACGCTCCTGGTCCATCCGATCCCCAGGGTCAGCCCTCCGCCTACGCTCCCGGTGTTCGCCCTCAACTGCCTCCCATCGGCTACCAGGCTGCTGATGGCCAGGTGCCCAGCCAATACGGTCCCCCTGGCGGCAGCGTCGTCTATCAGAGCAACGGACAGATGGGCTACCCTCACAGCTACCCTCACTCCCCCTACCAGAGCGGTCCCTACCAGCAACGTGAGTAAATACAGCCACCATCGCCACGACATTTCTCTGCCAGAATCGAGCCGAATTACTGGATTTCTCCCTCCACGACTTCACAACTTTTCCCAGAACACGTCGGCTGATCTACTTTTCGCTACGGCACATTCAGAGACTCAATCCACTGGCTACCACCAATAATTCACATAATCGACTCCGCGGTGGCACGGAGACTTCATCGTCTTTCCTTTTTCCTTTCTTTCATTGTCTTGTCTTCTAATCACGATATCCCATGTTCTGACTTGACTCATGTCTCCCTCGGATCCTCGCTTTTTTTCAAAACTTTCCCTCGATGATACCAACCTCAGCTTTAATCCATCGAAGAGTTGTCCTCTACTTTGTCCTGTACTAGAGTTGTGCATTCTAGGCTTGCAAAAAAAGAATATCTTTATTTTTACAGGGGGATCACTGTTTCAGCTTGCGTTGCTTGTCTGCCCAAGAATCGGTTGGGTGGATTTTTTTTCTTTTCTGTGTTGTTTTTGCTATGGACATTCTCCTACAGTTCCTTTTCTCCATGGAGGTTTTGTTTTGATCACGTCTTTGTATAAAACTCTTGCTATGCAGGTTCTCCCCTCGTGTCTATGTTCTCCAGGTTGACTGTAATCCCAACTCAACTCTTTGCTTCTCACTATGGTAAACGGAGATTGAACACGGGCTTTAATCTGTAAAATCAAACCCCTATACAAACCAGATACCTTTCATAGTGTGATTCCAACTCAATCTACTCCGTACACTTACCGTAATCAAAACCTCGAAGCGCATTCAATCTTGTGGCACAGCCTAGTAATTTATCAAATAAGGTTAACTCGAATCCGACTAGGGTCCTCTAGTCTCCCCCACCAGCCTAAGCTAGCGCGAAGTAAGCACATCACGAGTACTTGACCCTGCGGATTATAGATCATCCGACAAGTATGGGCATGAATGTCCAGTACGTGCCCAGGTGTGAGATATCTGACTTAATTCGGGACATCCATGTTTATCGAATATTGGAGGAGCTAGTACTAAAGTTGATACTACGGGAAAATGGAGGAGAACAATAACTGGTCAATATCAATTATCAACATACACTGAACTCACTGGTCGGTTAATGAGCTGACATAAAAGACTTTTCGAATAATCAACATGTATGAATTGGCCGGGAAGCCAAGCCTCTAGGATTGCCGAAGAATCCACAGAGGGATGAGTGCTCGTCGAAGGAGCCTCAATGTACCGATAAAAAGCAGGTGGAACTGTCTATGACATCGAACGCCGTCCATACCGAATTACGCAAGGAACCGAAGTGAAGCAAAACAGGAGAAAGTCTACCGGGAACGCAGAATGGAGGAGGGTGCGTTTACCAGCCACGGTTGCCGCTGAGTCCGCCAGCGTTGGATCCAGTGTAGCCGCCGCCACGCCCGCGACCACCCCAACCACCACGGCCACGACCACGGCCACCACCCCAGCGGCCACCACCACCGCCGCCGCCGCCGTAGCGGACCATCTCGGCGAGACGGGGATCAATCTGTTGCTTAGCCTCGGTAAGAATGTTGACCAGGTCACGAGCCTGCTTGGCATCTGTGAAGGAGTTAGTTATGCAAAGTTGAGGAGGGAGGAGAACGTACTCTCAGTGGTGAAGAAAGTAATGGCGGTACCCTTGGCACCGGCACGAGCAGTACGACCGATACGGTGGATGTAGTCCTCCGTGTTGTTGGGGTAGTCATAGTTCAACACATGAGTGATGTCGCGAACATCTTTTACAGAGGTCAGGTTAGCAAAAACAGGGTATTAGTGGGTAAAGCAACGTGGGCATAGAGGGCCCTTTCTCAGTCGTGCAGGACTTGATGCATCATTGCTCTCTGCTTGGAATTCAAAAAGAAAATCCCGGGGGAAGCGGGTCCATGGGATGGCAGTGTAATCGCGGTCCTAGAGTAACCTTGGACAAATGCAGCTTTCAAACAGCTCAGGAACAACGTTGAGATACGAAAGAGACTCCAACCCGGTCATGAGTTTCAAGGAGTCGGAGAATCCGATCAGGGCTGCTGTCTGCTACGCTGCACTGTGAGTCTCCAAGGTCCTCCTGGTATGAGAACCATAAAAGATGACGCGACTTTCCGCCTGGACAAGTCGTGTGGGTACCAACACGCTTCGAGAGAGTTGAGCACCGTGCCAGTTGTGTTATATCACATTCAACACGGGTGAGTATTCTCAAGGGCCCCTCAGGGAGGGGGGTCAGGGGGACGAGGAGGGAGAGGGGGAAGGGGAGGGGAGTGCAGTTTGATCATACCAATACCACGGGAAGCCACATCAGTGGCCACCATGATGGGGCTCTTGCCCGTCTTGAATTCGTTCAGGACCCAGTCACGCTCGCTCTGCTGCTTATCACCGTGGATGGCTATAAGAGGAAAATGTTAGCACAAGATGTACATAAGAGGCGAGAGATGGAAAAAACATACAAAGCGCCGGCCATCCGTCCTGACGGAGGAATCGAGTAATCTCGTCAGCGATACGCTTGGTACCAGTGAAGATGAGGATCTTGTTGGAGCGGTCCTCCATGACCTTCTCCATGTGCTTGATCATGCGGTCGCGCTTCTCGAAGTCCGAGACGACCTCAACAATTTGAGTGATGCGGTGGTTGGCGGAGAGTTCCATGGAACCGACGTTGACCTGAATGTAGTCGTGCAGGAAGTCTTGGGCCAACTGGCGAACCTCCTTGGGCCAAGTGGCGGACCACATGCAAGTTTGACGGTCAGGACGAATCTGGCCGATGATCTTGCGGATTTGGGGCTCGAAACCCATATCGAGCATGCGATCAGCCTCATCAAGGACGAGGTAGGTGACACGGCGAAGATTGGTGCGGCCTGACTCGAGCATGTCGATCAGACGACCAGGGGTGGCAATGCACACCTCAACACCGCGGGAGAGGTCGCGGATTTGGGGGCCCTTGGGGACACCACCGTAGACACAGGTGTTACGAATGCGGGAGGACTTGCCGAACTTGGTGATCTCGGCCTGAATCTGGACGGCCAACTCACGAGTGGGAGCCAGGACAAGGACGATGGGGCCATCGCCAGGAGCGAGGAGAGGCTGAGCGTTGATGTGCACAATGGCGGGAAGACAGTAGGTCAGAGTCTTTCCGGAACCGGTCTCGGCAATACCGACGACATCACGGCCAGAGAGAGCCATGGGCCATCCCTGGGACTGGATGGCAGTAGGGCGGTCGAAACCCTGCTGCTTGACCTCCGACAGAACGTACTGAGGGAAACCAGCCTCGTCGAAAGTCTCGACGGGGCGAGGAACATCGGTGCCCTTGACGGACATATCCTTCTCCTTGCGGAAGGCATCGACCTCGGCCTGAGAGCGAGCAGCGACGTCCGGGTGCTCCTTGTAGAAGGACTTCTCGAACTTAGGAAGAGTGCTCATGTCTAATGGGTCCAACTGTTAGTTTTCGGCAGTCGAAGAAAGACATGCTTGCATAGAACTTACCCCAATCCTGGGTCTTCAGGCCCTGTCCAAGGTTGGACATGCGGTCACCACCGCGGTCACCACCGTAGCCTCCACGACCACCGCCGTAGCCGCCACCGTAACCACCACCGCCATAGCCACCGCCGCTGCCGCCATAGCCGCCGCCGTTAGAGTAGCCGCCGCCATTGGAATAACCATTGTCATTGCGGGAGCTGAAGACAGAGAAAGTTAGCAAGGGCTCCAAGTCCGAGTGTGACAAGAGTAGTGGCCCTGCTCAGGCCATGACAAAAAGTTCTGCAACCCAGCTCCACAAGACCCGAAGGTGATGAAGCGTCCAAGTTATATACAGCCAGACATGTCCAAGAACAGAGCAAACACCAGGAGACCCTCCGAACGCGAGATCACGCTCCGGAGGCTCCCTTTGCAAGAGAAGGACTTACCGATAGGAATCGCCGCCACCGCGCTGGTAACCACCACCGTAAGACATGATAAGGGGTTTATCGGTTTCTTTGAAGATAACACGAGAGGGGAGAAACCGAAATAAGAAGAGAGAGGAAAAAGAAGGGGACGTGGATGAAAATGAGTCCTCGGAGAACTTGAAGAAACAAAGGGGAGGCGCAACCAGAAAAAAAAAAAAAGTTCCAACCTCGCTGACTCAGCGGCGATTCGCCCCTTCCAGATTTTTAGATTTTTAACTGAAGATTCGACCGAGGTTCACTGAATCATAATTGCTTTGGTGAAGGTAAATGTATAATTTGTATAATTTTCTAGGACATATATGCAATAGTGAAGCTTAGCAAATAATACAGTCACAGGTGTACATTCATCCTATATCCATATCATAGGTTCGAACTTCACACCTTCTTATCACTTAAGCCCATGTTCCAAAAACTAATCTCCAGCTCTGTGGCCCGGATGAAAATCCGGACCAACTCCTCCATACGACTCGGAGATACCAACTGCATATGGCTTTCCAGCAGTTCTGTGCCAAATCTGAATTAGCAAAGTCTAGGTAGATCGATACGATAGCTTCCCTTACCAGACCCGAGTCGCACGGCTTCCGAATAGTCCTCGGCGACATAGTTCTCAATCCACTTCCAGTACTGGTTCCCTTCACGGAGGGTGGAAGCATCAGAGTAGAGTCGCTTGGCGATAGCACCATACCCGATGAGACAAGGTGCCAGTGCCATCTGTAGCGCCAGCCAATCTTCTGATTGGCCGACGTCGAGGATGTATCGGCTATACGCAGTGCACGCTAATTCAGATTAGATTAGCATAGATCTAATGAATATGAAGGAAGTATGTCTTACCGATGGTCTCCGGATGAGCCTCCATCTCCTGCTTGGAGAGGCCGAAAGAAGCGCAGTAATCCAGGTGCAGGGCCATCTCTCGCTGGATGTGTAGGACTATTTGAGCGGACTATAATACTAGTCAGAAAGAGTCAGGTGGAGCCATTGTAGAGAATACTCACCGCTGCTATTGAGTCCATGCTCTTGGCCTTGTACGATGCAAGCGCATTGCTCCGGGCAAATTGGACCTGCGAGATATAATTCATAGCTCAAGTACCTAGGTATATATCCAAATGGAACTCACCAGATAGAGATAATCCTGCACAAGATATTCCTTGAATCTTTCCAGAGGAAGCGTGCCCCGGCCTAGACCCTCAACAAACTCGTGGTGAGTGAATGTCTGCCATGTCCGCTGAACATCGGGGCGATCCAAGATATATTCCAGGAATCGACCACTATGATAGTCAGTTGATGTCTTATTCAAGGTTCTTCGAGTCTTGAAGTCACATACGGCGCAAAGGGCATGGTGTAGATGGAATGGAAGTGGTTGATAGGCCCACTTCCTCGACCCAAGTCGCTGCTAGTCTTGATTCCGGCTTCGACAAATCGCACGGCACTGCGAACAGCTCTCACCATGTCCTTCCCCAGGGCGAGATTTGCGGCGATCGCTGAGGCAAGCGAGCAGCCGGTACCGTGCGTGTTCTTCGAGGTTAGATAGTCTGTCTCGAATAAAGTTGTCTTCTCTCCATCGAAGAGAATGTCGATCACTGTAGTTGCTTCTTGCGGATTTTGAGCAGTCTTGTGTTCTTTGGTAAGAGGAATATGACCTCCCTTTAGGAGAACCGCCTTGGGGCCTAGGGAGCAGATTTTCTTGGCTAGTTCGATCATCCCGGGCAGGTCGGTTGGCTCGGGAGCTTCTGTGCCTGAATCCTTGATCAGGAGCTGTGCCTCGGGGATATTGGGGGTCAAAATTGTCGAGAGCGGAAGTAGTTTCGTGCGAAGCTCTTTCACGGCCTTTTCTGGTAGCAGCTGCGATCCACTTGTGGACACCATGACCTGGTTGACAATCAACACGAGCCCGGCTCAAGGACAGAATCAAATCATAGTTACCGGATCCAGGACAACCAAGGGAACTCGATGCGATTGTAATGTCTCCGCGATGACATCAATGGTCTCGGCAGACGAGAGCATTCCTGTCCGGTGTCAGTATAAAACTTAACAATGCACAGGAACTGAAATAACTGACCGAGTTTGACCACATCGGCACCGACATCCTCCAAGCCTGCATTGATCTGCTTCCTCACAAATTCTGACGGGACGACGAAAATGTCCTGCACACCGAGCGTGTTCTGGGCCGTCAAGCCCGTCGTGGCCGTGAGAGCGTAGCAGCCATGGGCAGCTAGGACTCTCTGATCGGCTTCCAAGCCCCTTCAGTGCAGTTAGCGTAGGTCCGAGCTTATATACATTGGTCCATGATGGTGGGCACGAAGCGGCATGGCAAGATATACCGGCCTCGTGGATGGCAATTGTCAAGGGACTTACGCGCCACCAGAGCTGTCGGAGCCCGCAATGACTAGGACCCGCTTGACCGACATGATCGAAGGAGCTAATCGGGAGATGAAGGCGAACGCAATCACAGTGGAAGATGATTCTTGGAAGAAGTGGGGGAATGCCGGGAAAAGTTTTGATAAGATAAAGCTGTTTGCAGCGGGGTCCACTCTATGTGCAGTAGTCTACATTGTAGAGTGTATAGGATAGATACACTGCGGAGTCGAAAGGTCTACGGAGTATACGGAGTACATGCCTCGAAAGCTATGATCGTAGATTTCAAAGCGCGCTTGGCTGATGCAAAACATCATTATGCAAATCGATTCCCAACCCATCCCAAAAACTGATTATTTACGAACCAAAAAGTCATACGCCACCAGGGCATTTATTGTAACATGAAGCGGAAAATAGTGTCCATCTCGACCCATTGCCGACCGCACTTCTTCAGGTAACCATCCACCACCGTCTTGATAGTGCCAAACCGCGTCCGGTTGAACTCGGCGAGCGCTGCCACGCTATCCTTCTTCTCTCCGGCTTCCTTGGCGGCAGCAGCCTTGGCTTTGTCGACGTCCCAGAGGCCGGCAAAATATAGGAGCTGATTGTAGATCTGCTTCTCGGTGTACTCATAGGACATCCGACCCAGACATCCCTCGGCACGGCCGCGCGGGCCCAGACAGCGGTGTCCGTAAACGCTGATCTGGCGGGTGCGGTTGCCGCAGGCCGAGTCATCGCAGACAAGCCATCCTTCGTAGTATCGGGCGGTCTGTTCCCGGATCTGGCTTTCCAGCTGGGCGACAATGGTAAGGACCGCGAAGGGCTTCTGGCAATTCTGATTCGGGCAAACGATACCGCTTGCAGAGCACATTTGCGGCGAACCCGCCAGACCCTCGAAGACTGACTTCTCCTTACAGAATCGACACCTCAGGGTCAACCGCACAGCCTCAGCAAAGCGGACGGAGTCTGGAATCTGGGACTCCAGAGGGAAGATCTCTGCATTTTGCTGGTTGCTGGCACTAGAAGTGTTGATCTGATACTTGCGAACGTCAAGCCCAAGACACTCAGCAAGACGGACAGCATCGGTGCCGGGAATCGGGGCACACAGACGCTCGATAGGAGGGAAGATTTGCTTCAGCAAATAGAATTCGATATCAGGCTTGAGCCCAGAGTTCGACTTCAGGACGTCTTGCGGACTGTAGGATCGCTTGGCGGGAGGAAGTGAGGACGTCTCGGAATCTCCACTTGTCACAATGTACGAAATGACATCGCCCGGTCGCACGTTCTTGCCGCGGGCGATGTCTCGGAGGGCAACCTGTGCTGGAGGCATGCTCTCCTTGTTGGGGTATTCGTCGGGTCGTTTCGACAGTTTCTGTTCGATCAACGTTAGCACTGTTGATCCGGCCTTCCTAGGGGACCTTCACATACCGTGTAAATAACGTATTTCTGAGCCGGAATGGTAAACTCCCTCATCTTCTCTGCAAGCTCTCGCAAGTAGTCATGAACGTTGTTGAGGACGACCTCCTGATCCTCGCCAGATAGGACCTCCTTCAAAAGTCTCGCCGAGACTTCTTTGGAAAGGGCACAGTACTCGCGGCGCTTCATATCCAGACCCTTAACCTCCAGCTTCTCAACGTACTTGCCATCGACCTCGGTAAGGTTCACAGCAGCGTACTTCTTCTTGGCATGCAATAGAAGCCGGCGGAAGACATTATCAATATCGATTTCCAGCAACCGATAACGCTCGTTGACAGATTTCTTGAACTCTTCACCGACTTTGAGGGCGTCGCTAATGGTATCCATGTTGGTGTTGATCATGACGGAGTCCGTATCACCATAGATGACACGCAGGTCATTGCTTTCGGCCAGCTCCTTTGTACTTCGCAGAATCTCACGGCCCTTGAAGGTGGTGAGCATGGCCAGAGGACGGGCGTAGAATCGACTCTGGGTATAACCCAGACAACCGTACATAGAGTTGGCAGTGAGCTTGAACGCAAGCTGTTTCGTGTCCCATAGAGCAAGCTGCTCAGGTGTAGCACGCTTGTCCTTCATCAGCTTCTTGACCTCGCGTCGACGATTAACCAAAGTGGAAATCAGTCTTGGGAGAATGCCTTGTTCCGAGTCCGATGAGGGGACCTCAGGTACCTTCTCCTCGTTCTCATTCTCCGCCTGAATAGAGATGTTAGAAAGTAGCCCAAGACTTGGGGCGGGATATTTGCAAATCACTTACCGTAGAATGTCGGTCGACTGTGGTGAAGCAGATATTGTACTCCTGGATGATACTAGGATACAGACTGTTGAAATCCATGACCAAAATGAAGCGGTCATAGAGACCCTTCTCGGGCTCGAAGACAAGGCCACCCTTGTACTTGTCCTTCTTTTTCTTGTCGGCGGTCTCATCATCATCGCCATCCTTGTCCTCGATCTTCTGTAGACGCGAGGAGTACTTGTCCGGGCAGATGTACTTGTTGCGATGAAACTCGTGCAGCAGAATGTATTCGTTACGCTCGGCACGGGTACCGCTCAGAGTACGCGCCCAAGAATTACCGGCAATGTTCGTCAGCACCTTGGTAAGCGGCAGCATCTGCAAACGTAGCACCAGGGCAGCGATGAAGTAAGTATCGGTATCAGCATGGTTGACAAAGTTCATCAGGCCCTCTTTTGTGGACGCCCATGTCTTCAGAGCCGCTTCAACATCCAGATCTTGACGGTTGTTGCCCTCGCCGAGATACAGTTGACACATTTCCGTTAAGCTCCACGATTGACATTTCATCATCAGAGACTTGCCCATATCATTAGCAACATCACAGAGCAGTCGCCCGGCGATAAGTTGCCTCTCAGCAAAGAAGCTACCACCCTTGTTAAAGTTCTTGGGCCAATCACCACGCTTGAGCCGGCCAATGCGGTGCCATCCGGGAGTCTTCTTTTCTCGCATACGGTTGAGGAGAATGCTGAGGTCAACGTCCTGTAGCTGGTGGCCCATGATGACATCGGGGTCCATCTTCTCAAACAAAGCGAGGAATTTGCTTAGCAGGAACTGCTCGCTCTTCTCTAGCATAAATGTACCCCGCTGCTTTCGGGTCTCGGCCTCGAAGTGCATCGGATAGGAAGCACCAGAAGGGCGCATCACAGTGAAAGTCTTGCAAGGAAGCTTCTCGGGCGGAGTCGTGTCTGTCAAAGAGACATTTTCATACACCCGAGCACTTGCGAGGAGGATTTTGCTTGTTCTCCTTTACATTGAGCTGTGTGCGGAAAGACAGACTCATCAAGGTCAATGGCGGTACCTCCAGATTCTCGGAGTCTGGGACGGAGGAAATAAGTGCAGGCTTGGATGCTTGACATTCGAACTTGCACCAGGAGGCGTTGTTGACCGCCGAGAAATCAGCTTCATCAATCTTCAGCCAGCAAGGGCCCATGATGTTCTTCCAAAGAACAAACTGTTCGAAGAGAGAGGTGTTGGTACCAAAGACGTGCGAAAAGGTCTCTCCCTTGATGTCCATGGGGAGTGCGGGCTTGTCGTACGGGTACAATAGTTTCAAGTACTCGGCCTCCTTGGGCACGCCGGGTAACTCGAATGCGTACTTGCGAGTGCAAGGCTTGATTTTGTGCATGCCGACCTTCAACCGGGACATCGTCTCGTCAACCTCCTGGTAGACATCTTCCATGCCAATCTCCTCTTCCGTCTCTCTTCCATGCTTGACTCGGTTCTCGCGGGGGAGGAAGTATAGCTTTCGGAGGATGTTGTCGACCTTGACGAAGGCACTGGCGTAGGAGCCATTCTGCTTATTCTTAACTTTACCAAACAGGCACAGAGCCCCGTTGACCTCGGTGTAGTCCAGCCAGAAGAAGCGCAGGCTGCCGTCTTCCTCGACAACATCCTGAGCTCGCAGTTTTCCGAAAGAGCGCATCTCCGGTGCCGGGCTGCTGAGAACGTTCAGCTTGCTTCGCACGTCGTTCCAAGAAGGATCCAAGACCTCCGGTGCAGCCTTAACGGGCGAAGAGCTGGCAGGAGTTGGGGTAACCTCCTTCTTGAGCTTGGGAGGTGGCCGACTGCCGGTCATGTTGACATTGGCTGTCTTGACGTTTGAAGAGACAGTAGCCTCCGCAATGTCCATCATGTCAATGTCATCCTCATCCTCCTCTTCGGGTTTGACCGATACTGTTACATTCTTGCGCTCTACAGCTTTGCTGATGGGGGACGAAGGCATGGGGTCGCCCATGTCCACGTCGTCATCGGCCATGGGAAGCGGGCCATCATCGAAGTCATCCGAGTGGAGGGGCGGATCCGTTACTACTGGCGGAGAGCTAGGAGCATCGTTCTCGTCTCTTGAGTGGGGTTTCTGTTGTCGTTTCTCAGATAAGGGAGGGGATAAGACGCGGACCTTGCGGCGGGCTTCAGATTTCACAATGCTCGGGGTAGGGGCTTTGTTGGACACCACGTTTGTGTCGACCTCGCCGAGAAGATCCGCCATGAAGGCGTCATCTTCAGCAGTAGCAACGGGCTGGCGATGGTATTGTTAGAGAAGACAGAATGTAGCATGCATAGAGGACCACACTCACTCTGGGCTTGGGTGCATTTGTCGTGGCCTGACCGGCATTGAAGTATTTGGTAATGCCATTGTTGATTTTCTCTTTCCGTTGCTTTTCCTCTTCGCGCTTTCGCTTGGCCGCTTTGCCACGGGCTGGCAGTTCGTCGCTGTCGTCGCTGTCATATTCTTCTGTGCGCTCATTCCATACTTCACGGCCGTCATCCGCGTAGCCGGCACCGTTGTCGTCGACAACGAAGTCGTCTTCATCCAAGCGACTGCGGATGACTTTCTTATAGCCGTCGTCATCCACCTCATCGTAAATATCGCCCTGGTCCTCGATCTCGTAAGTCGAAAGTCGTTTCTTGCCAGAGGCACGAAGGGCCCTTAGCTCGGCCAGTCTGTCACGAGCAGAAGGCATGATGTGTGATGTTATGAGAAATTGCCCATCAAATTCTGGGACTAGAAAACAATGGAGTGGGGAAAGGGAGGACTGAAGCAAGTCGCGCCCTGGATCCACGCGAGACGCGATCCGCGTGTCGCGTCTGCCATCTAAAGTGGTTATGTAATGGCCCAATTGTCATGTGATTTTAGTACTACCTAGGTATACCAACTTCTTTCGAACTATTGCATACTTTCTAGATTCCCAATGTGGCCTGGATCTTCCTGATATGCTATCTATCCTCCTTGTATGGTACCATCTGTCTGGCTGTCATAGAGGATTTCTGTCCCACATATCCATACCCTCGGGCTGTGAATGACCACCTGGGTAGGATATCGGTGTCAAGGTGAACAACATTCCTACATCCGATATCCATGGTAGAAGCAGCTTCTACATACAGGCAACAGGAGACGGTGTGTCTAACACACCAACTACGCTTTGCCAAAATTCACTGCCTTGCTGACTGAGGCATTGGCATAATGCCCTAACCAACGTCGAATTTCGAGTTGCTTCGACATTCTCCTTTGCTTGAATGTAGGCTCGTCTGGCTATCCTAAGGCCATCTTGACGGGGTCAACACAACTGAATGGCCCGAGTATGAGCAGATTCCGTGAATACTCTGAAGGCTGGATCTATATTGCTCGAAATAGCTGTTAGCCATTTCCAGGCGTAGTGTAGATTCAATGAGGATTCGGCGTCGACAAGCCATTTGGGAAGGTCAATGATGCATGTACCTAGGTAGTGCTTTGATGTCGTAAGATCAGAAGAACGTAGGAGTTGGGGGTATACCATAGCTGGAAAAGTAAAGTCTACGAGTAGAGGATACCGCAAATTGAACAAGATGAAAACCCGGTGTTATTTGAGCAGATTTTTCTGGCCTATGCTAGGGATATTTTTCCAGCCGTAAAAGACAGCGCCAGTAAAAAACATAGGATATGCAAATCCCCTCCAGCAACCGGCACCGGGAGAACCGGCCCTGTTCTCACACCCACATGAGCGGCTTCATCCAACCGCTCATGCCAACAACCAAATCCTCCCAATACCCAGTCCACCTAGAAGAAATCCATGAAAACAAGTCGTGAGATGATAGAGAGAAATGAGTTCCATGGACCACCGTTTTTTTGCCCGTAAATTCCTTTCGCCCGCATGAAAGAGGAAAGAGAATTTAACGGTAGGACTTCTGGTAGCGGGCGCGGGCACCGCGACCACCGAACTTCTTGGGCTCCGCGCGGCGGTTGTCGGCAACGAGCAGAGTGCGGTCGTACTGGACAAGAGCCTGCTTGAGCTGGTTCTTGGAGTGCTCATCGACGTACTTCTGGTAGTAGGCGACGATGGACTTGGCGATGGCCTGACGGATGGCGTAGACCTGGGAAGTGTGACCACCACCGGTGACGCGGACACGGATATCGACACCAGCGAACTTGTCAGTGCCGACGATCAGGAGGGGCTCGTAGACCTGTCGAAATTCATGTCAGAAAAGTCTTCATACTCGAGTCGCTGCCTTTGCTCCTTGCTATCCTGTCTCGTGCGAATTGCGATACAACGGCATATCTGTGTGGGCGAGTGCGGGTGTGCGTACCTTGAAGCGGAGGATCTCAGGCTGGACCAGAGAGAGGGGCTGGCCGTTGACCTTGATGAGGCCCTTGCCTTGCTATAAAATCGAAAAGTCTCAGCGTGTTGTTCTCGTCGGTGTGTAGTCCATGCGCCGTATGTGTCTTCAACATCGCCCTTCCGAAAAACCCGAACCAATTCCTCACTTCCATTCTTCTTCTTCCATTCGCGATAATTTCCTCCGAGTCTCATTTCAAGGCGTATCCGACACAACGAGCGTAGGGTGGGGGAGAATGTTCCGTCTTCATACCTTGCAGTGGGCGACAGCGGTGGCTATTCGAGTTGATCATCAGTAATGAAATTCTCATGAGTCGCCCGAGGCTGGGGAACATGCAAACTCACCCGTCTTCTTCTTGCCGAAGCATTGCACACTCGGGACGGAAGCCATGGTGAATAGATGGCCCTTGTCGGTGTCGATAGGGGAGGGAGTGTGTTGTCGTGGGAGATGGAAAAGAGTCGGCCGCGAATTCCCACACTGCAGCGATTCGCCTGAATTGCCCTTTGGTGCGGGTTTCGCTTAGGGTGTACTAGTCCTAATTGGGTTAGCGCAACATCTGGCTTAGGGCTCGGTCACATGATGGTGCTCATCACGTGGACGGGCAACATCGGAGTCTGGAAGCGCAAAGTTCGGGGTTGCGCTGTGAGACCTAGGTACTTGCCCTGCTCCCGGTCCTTCCTTTCATCACACTTCGATATAATGTCGCAGACAGTCGGCAAGGTAAGCATTGTTGCGCTACTTAGTGACATTCAGCCCCAATCGCAAAGAAGCGTCCCTGACATTTGGTGATCCAGACCCGCCTTGCCTACTCCCGGGCATGGCACTATGTTGATGCCGGCTCCGACCCTCGTTCGCTTGGCCGCCTGGCCTCCAGTATTGCCCTGGTCCTCATGGGCAAGCATAAGCCAATCTACGACCCGTCGACAGACTGCGGGGACTATGTGGTGGTCGCGGGCTGCCACGACTTGCGGACGACCGGCAAGAAGCGGTTCCAGAAGAAGTACTACACACACAACACACGGCCCGGTAGCCTGAAGAGCATGACAATGGACCAGATGTTTGCCAAATGGGGCGGTGGGGAGGTTTTGCGACGCGCCGTCAAGGGAATGCTGCCCAAGAACCGGCTCCAGGATCCGAGATTGGCACGGCTGAAGAGTGAGTCTTGCCCGGTTATTGTGCCATCGACTTGCTTGGATGGTAGACTGACAACGCCATGCAGCTTTCGAGGGCCTCGCCCATCCATACAAGGACAACATCGTCAAGTTCGGCAACCAATCCGTCCTGGGTAACCTCCCAGAGGTGCAGGAAGCTCTCAAGGAAGCCAAGGAAGCCGAGAAAACTGCATAAACATCTGCTTTTCTTCGCATTGTCTTTAGCCCTCCGGGGTCCGTGTAATCTAGTTCCGCGTTTATGATCCAAAACCGCAAGCGCATAGGTGTGGAGTCCATATTTTTCTGGGAAATGTACCATTCTGATTCTCTTTGCCGTTTGACTACTTTGATCTCCTCTACCTAGGTACCAAGTTGGCTGCAGTTCTGATAGCTGTCTCCCTGGCATGTACTATATAGCAGTCATATGGAAAGACAAAAGAGAAAAATTGTGTGCCAATCTCATAATTGGAACCTTACGGTAACTAGGTGGTATATAATGACTAAATCTATGTACAGGAAGGAGTATGCTTAGAAAAACGAAGAAAAAAGCAGAATCGGGTGACTATCGCTGGCCCGTTACAACTTGGCCTTCTGCCCGGAGCGAGCCACCGTGCACTTGATGAGGCCGTTGGGCCCAGACTGGGGGGCATACACCTCGGCATCCTTGCCGGTATTCTTGAGGCCCTTGTGCCAGCTGAGGTCTATCAAATATGTTAGTTAAGCGATCTCTTTATCTTTTCCAGGGTCAAACCATACCGATCTCGAAGTAGTGGATGTTGGGCAGGGAGTACGAGACAGTTTCGAGATCCGGCACAGCAGCAAGGACCAGCTCGCTCATTTTATACATGGTAGCCTGGACACTGGCGCTGTTGTCCTCGGCAAATGTCTTGAGGGTGGTGTTGCGAGCAGTCTCCCAGGCGCTGTTGAACTTGTCGGCATTAGCCTTGACCTCAGGCAGGCCGCTGAAGCGGCGCCATTGCCAGCTGGCAGCAACATCGGTGCTCAATATCCGGTCCCAGGTCTCCTTGAGAGTGGTGTACTCGTCACGAAGGAAGCCATGGAATTGGGAACCGGTGCTCTTGAGCACGGTCAGGCCGTTTATGGAGGAAGCGATATCGATACCCTTGCCCTCAGTCACATCGACCTGAACATTGCGGGTTTCGCCGCCCTCCTTGATGAAGGAGTGGGGGTGCGGCTTGCCCTCGACGTTCATGCGCACCCAGCGGTGGGTGATGATGTTGACATGGGCGGCGTGGATGTGGCTGTACTTCTCGATGAAGTGGGTGCCGAGGATGGAACCGAACAGCTCGGGGGGAGTGACGGGCTGCTGCTTGGCTGTGATGTAAATGGTATTCTTGATCGAATCGGTGGCTACGATGACGCTGTTGTCGGCCTTTGTATAGCTGTTGCTATGATTAGTCGGGGTTACTGATAAGGAATGCGAAAGCGCTCACTTACGAGATGTCAATATCGCCCTCCAACAGGACACAGACGGTCATCTCGACCACAGTCTGCACACCGGTCTTCTCATCGCGGTGCACCTTGTATACGCGGACATTGTCCTTGCCGTAGCGAGCAGCGGCGAGAGAGCTCATGTCGAAGATAAGAGGTTAGGAAGTAAAGAAGGGAAAAGCAATAGTATTGAATGGGGAACGTGAAATTGAAGCTGTAGAAGAAGCAGAGGACAAGAGAGTATTTATTCCAAGGCGACTAGTTCAAAGGCATCGGGCAGCTCCGATGGCCGCGATCCCCACTATCTTATCGGGTTTCACCACAACGTACCTAGCGTAGGTAACGGTGAAATGCCGACCGAAAACGGCTACTCTTGACGCTGTTTTAAGTGTCCTCTTACCAGATGCTTACTGCGTATATCAGGCAGGTACAAGAAGGTAGGTACGTAGTCTGACTTTTTGAGAAAACTACGTTGATACCGAGCGAACTAAAATAAGAAACTTCTATACCTAGGTAGCTACATTCAGACATTTTATTAACTCTGGATTCTCCAAGCTAGATTTTTGCACATAGTAGAGTTACGTCAATTCCTTCCTAGTATGCTATAACTATAGAAGCTAAGGCTTTATATTAGACAGCTTCGTAAAGTAAGAATCAAGTACCTAGATAAGAGTAAAGTGAAAGTAACGTAAGAATAAAGTGAGAGTAAAGTAAGAGTCAATTAAGCAGAGTTAACCTTACTTGCAACCGCCTTTACCTCGATATAACTAGGAGCCTTGATAGCCATTCGACCAAAGTAATTTCGAGGTTTAAAACCCCTAGCATACTTACAATTAACTTTACTAGAACAAATCCACGAATCCAATATTCCTTGACTCGTTAAGTATTATCACCAAGCCTCACAAGTCTTTGGAGCTTTGCGGACGGGCATCCTGGTCCTCTGCCAGCAGACATCGCCGAATATAGTGATCCCGAGCTTGGAACGACTGCAAGATTTATTGGACCCATGTCAAGCCTGTTCTGGTTGGCAGGACTTGATGATCTAGTGGCCGCTATTGATGACCCGGCTTTTACGATCTGTGACGAGATTCTCAGGATTCCGTCGAATGCCACAATTCCATCCATGGTTAATATGCTTTGGGAATATGGAACGATTCCTTCCAGTCACTTCTTCAGTCACTTCTTCAGTCCCTTCCTCAGTCCCTCATCTTCTATCCTTTCTTCAGTCCCCCATCCTAGTCGACCTCCTCACGACCGTCGACAATACCATCTCCTACAGGGAGATTGAGGAATACTCTGACGCTATTGATGGTATCCGTTTCTCAAACCCGACTTCGCCTTAGCCATTAAGGCCAAGTACACGTATCTCCGCCCACACACCAAGGAAGGCCACGAGAAGCTTACCTCCGATCCAAAGGACGCCGTGTTCTGGGCAGAGAACTTGAAGAAAAATGGCCAGAAGATTTCCGACTGCGCAAGTCTCTTTTAAATTGGGTATTACCAAGTCTTGGAAATGCGAATAAAAATGGCACCGGGAGAGTTTCACACTCATCTTCAGTCACTCCTCGACTATCAAACTTATCTTTTCTTACAATTTCTTATCCAATGTCATGGCGGAGTAAGTCAACCATCTCTTTGGACATGAATCTCCCCTCTTCGTTCCTGCGCCGTGTCGCCGTCGCTTTTTTCCGTTTTGCTGCCGCGTTTGAGCAAGTCGAGAAAATGCACCAAAGCTCGTGGAGTATCTCGGGCAATTTGCTGGATGCGACTGATTTGGAGGACTCCAACAACCTTAATACTTGGTTGTTTGATCGGCTTTTCAATCCTTTCCCCCTTCGCTTCGACTATTAGTCGCGCTGTTTCGCTCTTCGGGGATTGTTCTTGGACTTGGATTTAATACTGACATCTTCAGACTCCCAACACCTGGCTCATCGCGTGATCGAGTATCTGTCTGGGAATGTGTCTACACTGTGAGCAGCTCTTTACCTGAAATGAAAATCGGTTCAGCTTCGGAAGCATTGTCCTCCACTTCTCCCAAATGTGACACCTCCATGTCGGAACCCCGAAAATGCGGATGCCGAACCCACTCTCGTCCGCTCAGGGACCTTCTTTTCCACGTCTCCTAGGGTCCACTCTCGGCGACCTCCACCGGTACACTCGCGGAGAGATGTAAAATCAGGGGACTGGAGTTCGGGATACAGGATAATAAATTATGAGGAGGCTGTAACCCCAGCCCCAGAAATCAATCACTGACGATATGTCATCTGTATGACTTCTCATTTAACTAGTCTACGCAATATATTGATCCTTAAGGACTGCTAACAGAACTTCACCCGATGTCCCTGCCAATTTCACCTCCAACTCTCAGTTTCCAGGACCTCCGAGCGTCTTTAAAACGATGTTAGCACGACATATGCAAACCCCGCACCAACCAGCCAATCGAGCTCTTCTCGTCATGGTCCTGCGACGATGCTCTTGTGTCCCCAACTATAGTCGCAAGTGACTATTGTCTCGGGGCCTCCTGACCGTAAGGACAAGGAAATTTGTGTAGGATATTTGATGAGAATGGGACTCGGCGCTTATTACGAGGTCATGCACCGTAGGAAATGGTAAAAGAGTGTTAGCACACGAACCCTATTTCCTCTTTTCTCTCTACGAGCTACAAAGTAATCTTCCGAGACGGTCTCGTTCACCATTCACAAATCGGATCTCGTTATTGATGTAAATCTCCGACGCATCTGATCATGCAACGTTCATCCGACGAGCACGCTCGAGTGACAACATCGGGGGGTTGTAGGACCATAGAGTATAGAACCTGTGTAAGAGGGTATTGGAACTCAGACCGATTCTCCGTGTGTTTATACTTATAGCAAGCACAAGAAGTTTCTTTTGCATTTTCTGTTTTCAGCCTCCAAACTTGTCCCTCGGTCATCTTTCTCAGTACTAACAATATGAGGGCATGCTCGACTTCCAAGGTAATCCGGCAGAATAGGCGGCCTCCATGGGGGTTAAAACTGCGCTCTTCTACGGCATTCATTACGCGACGGTCTGGATGTCCACGTTCACGGTACGCACAAATCCCCATCCCGAATATCTCCAGCTAACTGAAGGGACAAGGACTTCCTCCTCTATGCAATGGCAAGTCAAGGCGCGCTACCGCGAGGAACAGAGAGTAATTTTGGATAGATCGTCCCGGTTATGCCCACAGCACTCATGACCCGGGCCGATGTCGAGTACGCCGATCGTATGTTCCCCCTCCAGCATAGTCAACGGCATATTCACGAGTACGCAGGAGAATACTGGGTCAGCGTCCTTCTCATGTGTGAAGCCGGCACGGCTTTCATATTCTGTCCTATTTTCGGATACCTCGTCGACAGAGCACGCACCCGCCAATACCCTTTCCTCGGTGCACTTGTCATGCTGGCCGGGTGCATGGTAATCCTGCACATGTCCCATTCACTGGGAATGTTTATCACAGGCCGGCTGTTGCAGGGTTCTGCGGGTGCCCTGGTGGTGGTGGCTTCCTTTGCGCTGCTCAGTGACTCTGTACCGCAGGAGAATCTCGGCCAAACTATCGGATATCTAGGCTCGGCCATTGCTTCTGGGTTCCTGCTTGGACCGTTGCTAGGTGGGGTTGTGTATCATGCGGGTGGTTACGATGCTGTCTTTTATGTTGCGTATTCCATCATCGCGATCGATATGGGGATGCGAATGGCCATGATTGAGAAAAAAGCCGCAGAGAAATGGGATCGCAGGTCCGAGGAATCAGATGGGCACGCCACCACACGAACATCATCAACAGCATATGAGCCGCGAGCTGCTCCCGGAAGGAAAGGCTTCGTCATGCTCCAGATTCTGAGACAACGGCGGGTATTGGTCTCCTCGTGGGCTCTTCTGGTGCAGGGGATATTCCTGTCTGCATTTGACGCTGTGTGTTGCAACAAAGCCGAGCCTTCCAACGTTAGCAAGTCTGACATGGGTCCAGACACTATCCATCTTCGTTGAATCCCGATACGGCTGGTCGGCGCTCGGAATGGGTCTTATATTCCTCCCGATGGCAATTCCGGCCTTCTTCGAACCGGTCTTTGGTGCGTTGCAGTATCTCTGTCCATGAACATAGCTCATGTCTCACAGGCTTTATCACGGATCGAGTCGGGGCCCGCTTGGTAGCCTTCAGCTGCTTCCTCTTTCTCTGTCCGGCAATCGTCTGTCTGCGATTCACAGAGACCGACTCCACGCCACACATAGTGCTGCTTATTGCATTACTCTTCCTGATCGGCACGTTCATCCACGCGTGTGCACCAGCCATGTACGTAGAGACGCAGTTGGCACTGACGGCGATGGACTCAGCGGAACCCGGGCTACTGGGGCCCAAGGGAGCCGTAGCGCAGGGGTTCGGGCTACAAAGCATGTGTCAGTTTGCGGGAGTCTTCTTCGGTCCACTGGGCGGCGGTTTTGTGGAGTATCATTTTGGGTGGGGCGTCATGTCGGCTGCCCTGGGAGGGTTGGCTGCATTGACGGCGATGCCGATGCTGTGGTTGGGTGAGAGAGAGGAGGAGCTGGACCCAGAGAGACGGCCGTTGATTAGCCGTTGATTAGCCGTTGATCTGTCGATTATGGTCGGGCAGGATACCGTATTAGTATACTCGCTAGCAATGCTAAGTTGCAGCCTATTCGGGTAAGAGAATTGAGTTCCGTGTGCTATCCCAATCGGGGTATTATTCGTACATTCTACTACAACGTCGACATTGCAAGAGCTTAAATAGTCCCATTGAACTGAACTTTACTCTTTAGTTTTCGACCTCAGCCTTCAACCTTCTTCAATGTCTCCTGGTGTCTCTCGGTATCTCTCTTTTTTCATGCCACAGGCTTCTAAAAGGCTTCAGGTCAGTAGATCGCAAAATCCTTCCTGTCACACCCACCCCTTATCGACTGACTCAAGTAAAGAGCTGCCTGAAATTCCCAAACTCATCAACCCTCTTATCCCAATCTTCACTCCCCCGGCAAACTCTTCGAACTCTTCACCAAACCAAACCATCTCTCACCATGCCTCCCACCAACAATCTATGGCACTTCCAACAAGACTCGGCAATGGACACCTCACCCCAGCAACAATACATCGCGCCAGCCGAAACAACCCCCACATCGCCACAATCCTAGGCTTCCCCTCCCGCAGCTCCACCTTCCCCAACCTCTACGAGGGTACCTGCAGCGAGATCATCGATCTCGCCATCACCATCGCGCACTTCGAGCCCGTGCGCCTGCACGTCCGGCCCGAAGACCAAGGGCTCGCCCAATCACTACTCTCCAAGCGCATGCAAGCAGCTGAAAAATCACGCATCACGTTGATTCCCATCGCAACCAACCACGTCTGGGTCCGCGACACAGGGCCGGTGTACGTACGCGGCCAAGACAATCAGCGCTATGCGATTGATTTCGGCTTCTGCGAATGGGGCAATAAAACCCACGAGCTGCTGTACAATAGTAGCGCCGACAAGGCCGCTGCGTTGAAGAACGAGAGCAAGACCTCCGACTGGCCCATTCTTGATGCGGAAGCCAGGAAGGAAAATACGGAGTTTGCGCGCCGGGTTCTGGAGATTGAAAATGCGATGTATCCTGATCAGCCTGTTACGCGGGTAGTCTCTGGTGTGCGGTTGGAAGGTGGTGGGATTGAGCTGGATGGCGAGGGGACCTTTATGGGCGCGGAGAGTAGTGTGCTGGTTTCGTCGAGGAATGAGGGGTTATCGCGTGGGGAGATCGAATATGAGTTGAGACGACTTCTGGGCGTGAGCAAGTTTATCTGGATTCCGGGACGAGAGGGGCTGGATATTACGGATTGTCATATTGATGCTGAGGCGAGATTTGTGCGGCCGGGTGTGGTTGTCGTCAACAAGCCGCATTCGTCAGCTGAACAGGTCTACTGGGATATCTACAATGAGATACGGGCGGTTTTGGATACCGAGACGGATGCGCAGGGGCGCAGGCTTGAAGTTCATGATATTGAAGAGCCGGATCCAGCGCTGATCAAGGGTGATGTTCCTGGGGAAGAAGATGTGCCTGCGGCGTCGTATGTGAACTTTTACTTCGTGAATGGTGGATTGGTGATTCCTGCGTTTGGGGATCCGGAGCCGGATCGCAAGGCTTTGGAGCTTCTGCAGAAGCTCGTTCCTGAACGCGAGGTTCGACAGGTGCTTGTTAATGCGTTGCCCAGAACTGGGGGTGTGTTGCACTGTACCACGCAGCAGGTGCTGTAGAGGTTCAATCAAGGGTATTCCACTGTGGAGTCCTCTCATGACGATCTCATATTTATCAGATCTGTGGGGCTCCGGATTATTGATCCAGGGAATAGAGCTGTCTACAGGGCTGCCTTCAGTATAACATTCTCCCTTTTGTAGTCTCGGACCCAAGTCTAGCAACTAATGACTAGATATCAAATCAACGAGAAGGAACATCAGATTCTCAACAAAACTATACACCATATCCTAGCCCCCAAATAACCAAATTTTAACAAAAGCAGAGAATGTCTTTCAACCATGTAGACAAATCTGTAAATATATGTCTTTTTCTTCTCTCAAAACCAGACTCCTACCGAAGCCAACGCCACAAATGAACCACAATCGTATAATCATCATAAACACATTCCCTAAAGATCAAAGACTCAACTGATCAATACTGCCAACCCGTCCACTACCCCCGAGTCTCCCTCCGCCCTTGGTCACCATGCCCAGGCGGTAGAATCGTTCCTCGCCGGCTGGCGTGCGGCCGCCTATATACCACTTTTCAGGGCCCAGCGCATCCCGGAACCCGCCTGAGCCGGAGGACGAGTCACTTCCGCGGCGCTGGCGGTCGCGGATGGGGATGGGGGTGGACGAGGAGGGAGTTGGGGGTGGGGATGCGAGGGATTCGGAGTGGTAGTGGTGGGAGTGGTGTGTTGAGGTCGAGTGAGATGGAGCCTGTGCTGACTGGGCGGCTGTTGTTGGTGATGTGTGGGGTTGGGATGAGGAGGAGCTGGAGCTGGTGGCTTTGGATGCGATGGTGCGCGGATTGAGAGATTTGGGTTGATGATAGAGAGGTTGTTCCAGTTGATGAGGAGGAGGCTTTGTAGGTTGACTGGGCGCGGAAGGCGGCCAGGAAGTTGGCTAGGAAGGGCCGGTTGGTTGACATGGTGGTTTGAGGAGGTGGTTGAGGTAGTGTTGAGGGGAGGATCAGAGGGACAGAGGGACAGAGGACAGAGGACAGAGCGCTAAGTAGAAGTCATGTTCTGTTCTAGTCCGGTTCTCCAGAGTAAAAAGCGGAGCGCAGGTGTAAACGGGGGAGAGTGGGATCCCGACTTCCCCAATTTCAACTTCTCCCGAGCCTCAGACCCAATCAGGCGCACAGGATTAGGTACATGACGTCGGTCAGGAAGATTCCGGCTTATTTAACTTTACTTCTACTTTATATCGGGAAGTTGTCGGGATCTCTTTACATATTACATGATTTAAAGATTTACATGATTACATGCAATCAAGATAACATGTCTATCTCTAATGCTTTTCGAGTAGAATGGAAACCCTCAAGATAAAAACAAAAGAATAGAAATACACCCTAAATCACACCACAAGCCCTATGTCCGTGCCAACTGTACTTACAGGAACGAGGCCATGCAGATGCACCGATGTGAAAACAATGAACCACAAAATAATCTGGTAATTCGACAGAAGCCTCGAAGCTTTTCTCTTTCTCTGGTCGATTTGTCGATTGTCGATTTCGCAAATAACACATGCCCATGTCTATAGTGTGGACGCCGAACGAAGCCACCCATACCGTCTGCCCACTTCATCAAATGGAAACAAAAAAGCGAAAAAAAAAACCAAGACTCGCGATCCAACGGCCGTTATCGACAAAACCTTTGCCGAGGTAAAAATGCGACTCCCAAACCGGATGGGATTGAAGTAGACGGAGTAAGGAAAATGAAGCCATCACGGATGCGCAATACAAGAAACAGATCAGATCGGTGTAAAGATGCAGGAAGCTCGAGAATCATGCTGCGAGCTTGGCGGGAAATAAACCGGATAACAGATAGACGTAGGTGGTACCACACTCGAACTTTTGAAAAGAGAACAAGCGTGGAGAGATCCAACAAGCGTGGAAATGGACCTCTCGCCATCGCAAAGACTGAATCGATCATCCATGCTCAGACTTTAAACGAGCTCTTCGTTTCTTCCTGGTCACGTCGCTTTCCGATCCGAATGAGCCGTCTACTGTCTCGTGGGCTGGACGGTACCTGCAATTGTCAAGTCAGCAATCGATGCTCATGTCACTGGAATCATAATCACTGGATTATAACTTACCGTCACTGCTCATAGTAGAAGCCAGGTACAGTCCGTTCATGCCGTTCTCGTGGCCGCCCGTGGTCGTAGCGGGGTAGAACTTCCGGTCGGCATCGACAGGGGCGTGGATGGACTCCTGGCCGGCGGCCATAGAGTGAGGGAAAACGGGATTCATGTAACCGTCGGAGGGACCGTGCTGAAACATCGAGGTCCAGTCAACGCCGGGCTGATTGGAATGGGGGCCAGACATGACCGGGTGTTTAGGGTCAGAAACGACCAGGGGCTTTACCTGTTCAAGAGAACGATCAACACTCAGTTGCTGCGCATGGGCGTCGGCACCAGGGTGCATGAGGTACGTATTCTGCTTGGGCGCCATCCACGAGGCTCGCGACGCATGTCCGTTGAACGCGTCGCCACCGTGACCACGGTTCATGCCGTTGACGGACTGCATCGTGAACCCGAGAGGCTGGTGGTCGGCATAGCCGGGACGGCCTGCGGCCATCCCGTTGCCATTCACTCCCCCATCGCTGAATTGCGCACCCATCACACCGTTGGAAGCCTGAGCGGGAACGGGATTACTGACTTCATCAATAGGCTTGGCGGGGTTGGCCGCCGCGGCAGCCGCAGCTGCCTGTTGAGAGCGCTTCAGATGGGCCTGGGGGTGCGACAGGTGGGTCGCGCCCGTGGGGTTACCCCGACGGATCGAGCACTTTTGGAAGTGGCGCTTCAAGATATCACTGCGGGAGAAGGTGTCCTTGCAGAGAACACACATGTAGGGGCGGTCGCCGGTGTCTGTACATTCCAACCAGACGCGTCATTAGCTCAGACCTTTTTGTTGGTTACGGGTTCAAAACTCACGTCTCAGAAGATGGCGCTTCAGATGCTTTGCGTGGAGGTAGGTCTTGTTGCAGTGCGGGCAAGGGAATTTGCCATCGGCATCCTTGGCGGGAATGGTGGTGTTCTTCGCGGTGCCATTGACGCCGTTGGTGACCGGAGTCGCGCGGCCCGGAACGCTCGGCAGGATGCCACGACGGCCCTGAGAGCCCACGACCTGCGTGCGTGGCGGTTCCTTGGCCCCATAGGGAGAACCGTTGGCGCCGTTCACGTCAGGGCTCATGCCCCAGGTCTTGCCATCGGAGTAACTGAAAGCACCCGAGGGCATGCCGTTGAAGTCGCGACGATCGCGCGGGGGAGCAGGAGCGATGGGCTGCGGGTAGCTCTGCGCGCTGGAAGTGGGAGGCAGCACGCTCGGGGGCGGGGGTAAGACTGGGGGGAGTGGTTAGGATGCGACATGTATGATGGCGGTTGACTCGTGTGCGGCATGATAGGAGCCGTGGAGCCCCCATACACGTCGTGTGTCGAGGTGGGAAACCGGCCCAGATCGGGACGATACGGCTGGCCGATGTAGGGGTGCGGCGCCGGCGACTGGGGGTGATGAGGCTGGAGGGGAGGCAGCGTGTGTGGCTGCGACACCGGGTACTGAGGCTGCATCGAGTACTGAGGCATCGGCATACTCGAGATTGGGGTCGAGGAGAGTGGCGTGGAGCCCTGGGGCAGGCTGGTGGACGGAGGCCGCGAAGGGTGCGATCGGGGATCCATCACGACGGAGGAGAGAGCGGTAGTAGATGAGATAGGTGTAGGAAGATGCAGAGATCACGAAACAATCATCGAACGCGTCTCCCAAGTCCTTCACTCAAAATTTTCTTTGGCGAACCTCAAAGAATACAGCTCCTTGTTTGACTGAGATTTTTTTTTCCTTTTTTTTTCCAGAAGGGAAAAGTCACGGGTCGAGCAATTGAAGATCTGATCTGACTCCACTCGAAGAAACAATGTTAGAAGGAAAAGAAGCAAAGGATGAAGAGAATGCCGGGATTAGAATTCCCCACGGCGTCACCCACCAAGAAAAGTCGTGTGGGAACAGTGTTTTATCCGCACGTTGTCAGCGTTGATGGGTTCTTGTATCCACCAGGCGAGCGTGCAAGTGGGTCTCGCAGCACAACAAGACTAGTTCAAATTCGTGTATCCGAGTCTTCACTTTCAATTCGACAATCCGAAATAATGATTGAAGGATATTCTCAAGAGAAGTGAAAGTGAAAAGTGAAGAAGTGAAAAAGTGAAAACTGGAAATGACCTTCGATAGACGGGGGAGATGGAGAAAGAGAGTGAGGGAATGGGGGAAAATTGGGGGGCGGCCAATTCAGATAAAAAATTAGAAAAAAAGAATTTAAGAAAAAAAACCGAAAATTGAAAATTAAAAAAAGATTTCCGTGGAAGACCGGGACAGCGAATCGTTTCTCGGGGGGAGAGGCGAGAGCAGTAAAAAGGCCACCCAAATACAAGACAGTACGGATTGAGTGTAATTCTAATTCCAAAGTTACCGGTAGGAACCAAAAAGGCCGGGCGATGACGATATACGCGTCTTCCGAGCCCGGAGGAATGGCCGCGAACGTAGTCTTCCTTTCTTTTCTATTATATGAGTTTCGATTTCCATGTCTTCTATCATTATTGTTCATTATCTCTAGGACTATGGCTATATAGTAGATATAATCGAATGTCTGTGGATATGGATTTGCAGATGGAGCCTTCCCCAGGAAAGTCTCCAGTGTCCACCACATGCTCCAGGGCTACGTTCAGATCCATCTTCTTAGCTCCCCCGATTGCGGCGCTGCATTCGGACCGTGACTCAATTATTGGTGTTCGGCATCCGAGAATGACCCGGTTGATCTTTATACTTTCTTTACCTGGAGTATTGTTGGTAGTAGAGTCTACTACATACCTAGGTAAGAGTAGAGCTTGGCTCCGCAGTGGCTTGAGCCCCGCAGGTAAACAGATCATACTCATGCATCACCGCCTGATCCCTGCCAGAGCTAATATATAGAGCTATGATCAATGATCAATGATCCAATGATCCAACGACGAGGCCTCGAACGGGCTGCCTATTCGCACTGATCGCCACGGATGCAAAGCACGCTATTTCTGCGACGTAGCTTCAGCGCGGACCTCATGCATAGCCTTCGACTTCCCCTCAGATGCAATGCAACTGCACAAATTCAGCATGCAAACCTGATAGACGGGGAGAGGTCACCCTAGTGTTTTATAATGTTTTATAACGGCTATGCTACATCTTTATCGGATGCGCCGCAGCCGCTCCGAAGTATTGATCCGTACCCGACCGTAGGGTACGGCGTACGCATACAGAGTACAGCGTATGAATACTATAATCTCCTAATTCCCCTAGCTCAGGAGGGGCAAGTCAGACTACTGCGACCGAGCCTAAATGGCCTGCCCACTCGTTCTCCTGTCGGTCCATACTCGGCCTGCCTCCCATTGGACCTGGTACTTCCGGGATCTCTGGTTGGTGCCGAGCAAAAATACCTCGAACAATCTCGACTCTCCTTTCCGAGGTTTCGTGATTCCGCAGGGGGAGGAATTTCTCTGTCTCAGTATTGTTATTAAACTTTCTACCTTTTCACTTTTCTACCTTTCTACCCACAGTTACATACATATGTTGATATGTTGAAAAGCTCTTGTTCCTGAAAGGTACCTGATATCCGTAGCCCATGACCCTGGCCCCTCCGTCTCCACCGTAGAATTCGCAAGAGCTTCTCCCGCTTCGATTGTGGACCTGGAAGATTTCGACCAGGGTTCTGCAGAAATCAGCGATCGGTGCCATCCCCTCCCTCGTGACTTGGGGTCTCTTAAACTCATGGCTGAGACTATCTGATCCTCGGCAGGTTAGTGAATTCTTAGTGCTAGACTACAACGGAATAGGTAGGTTAGTGGCCTGATTGGGCCAATCTGGCCAATCTGGCCAAATTTGGGACGCTCGCTTAACCTTCTAATTTCATTGCGGTATGTCATGCTGTGTCTACACGATCGCAGGTAAGGTTATTTACTTGAAGCATGGATAATTAACTACTCATGGAGTATATAGTAAAATAGCACTGCTAAATAGTGAATAGTAATAGTGAAATCGTAGTATCCACTCCCGAGACGGTTCGGTCCACGAGAGAATCCCACAAAATACGGTGAGGCTGTTGCCTCTTGTCGTTAGCACGATCGACAGAATAGTTGGGTATCTCCTGCGTGCAAAGCTTGGTTCCGGCATCACCAATCCCCAGTTGCCGTTGACCCATATGGAGGGTATGTATATGCATCGTCTGCCTTATACTGCGTACTCGGTCGCAGGACAAAGATCTGTTCACCAGCCTCTCCAGCCTCCAGCCACATATGCAACCATGTACCTTTTCGGCCGAACCAGACAAACCAGACAACGGCGGTGACGACCATCCAAAATTACAGACGGGTCAACCTGCCTAACGGGGAGAGCAGAAAACCGGGACAGGCCGGAAAAGGTCTGAAAGCCAAGTCCGAATCCCGAGGAATTACCAATCACACTCTCGAGTCGCTTCGAGAATCGGAAGCGCGCCACTCACCTCATTATGCGTGGCGCTTTCTCTTGTTCTTGTTTCTTCGGATGTGAACCGACTCGGAGTGTGAATTTTGATCTTTTGCATCGGCTTCACATGGAGATCTTGTCTTGTGTACACCACGTATGCCTACAATTGAATAAGAGTATACTGAGCTTCATACTGTAGATTCTTCCAGACTTCATAGCCATAGCCCGTTCCGTGGACCTGGGATCTATTAATTTCCCCCTTTGGCTCAGCCGCGTAATTGGCTCGAAATACGTTTCTACTGTATTTTCTTAACTTTCCATTTTCTATTAATATTCGACTCTCCCATGTGATTGCTCGAAGATCTCGCCGACCACGGAACGCCGGTTGCAGTAATACGCGAACATGGAATGCAGGCCCCTGGACATCTACGCGCCGACTACGGATCTGGTTTTACTAGCCTATGTATAGAGATCTTCTTTTGGAGTAGTGGCGGGAGGCGAATTTGGAGTCGCCTGAATTAGTAGAACTCTGTAGGGACACGTACACACCGGCATCTGTTTTATTCTGCTTACCGGAGTACTTGCTCCGTACTCCGTACCTCAGGAATCAAGCCGATCCTCGAACCACTTGCATAGGTAAATCCATAATAGGAAATACGCTTCCCCGTCACATCTTCGAAAAACAGTAATCCTTCCAAGCATCCCAGGCTATGGAACCGGAAATCCTCCCCAAGAAAAACAAAGCAAGACTGGAGTTAAAGTTCGCCGTCTGTGGAGCCCATCTCGTGTCGCTGTCAGGGGTGAGGGGTGAGGGGGTTGAGTGGATGACCCCATCTGGAGTCAGATTAAGCATATCTGAGTGTCCCATCGTAGCTATTTCTCCGTGGCATCCATGTCGTGCCCACTGGTGGTGGGGACTGGTGGATCATAGGATACGGGAGGTGGGATGGGGAATGGTACAGGAGGGATGGGCGTAGTTTGCATGCTCAGGCTTCATTTTCCGTTGGAGTCGTTTCAGAGTGCGCTGGTGTTCTTTCTTAGCGTTGCTGATATCGTGGTGACTTGATTGGCTCTGTACTCGCTGTGCTGGGTTGGGAATTGGCTGGTTCATTCTGAGGTCGAGGTAGCTGGTACATGGTATGTGGGACATGGGGTATATGATCGACCTGGTTACCTGCAGTTTGGCTTTGATCTGATTAGGTGGTTCTATACAGTACTTAGGTACCTAGGTAGTTGATATGTTTACCTTCGAATCCTCTTGTCAGTGTTCTACTGTGAAAGTATATATTGTGGCTAGCTCTAACTACCACAGGTACTCTTTTAACCTGCATATGCTATGTAACTGCAGATATGTCGCGAACAGACCATCGTCAAATAGAAGTCTGACACCGCTAAGCACTTCTAACCCCACCCAAAGACCTTCTACCTAGTGTATCCCACATAGATAAACTAGATATAAGCATCTGGGGCCAGTGGAGCCTGGAGAAAGCCCACAACCTTCTCCATCACGGGAACCACATCCCACCGTAACCCAATTTTGAGCCGGATGGGGCACTGGGTCTGTTCCAGAATACGTCTGATCAAGACCCATTTGCTAAAGTCAAGCTGACCCCAGATTTGACGTCTACTCCATGTGGCTCCTATAGATCTGCCTATCCAAAGTGGCAGATATAACATCCAGGATTAACACGGACACAGAAGCAACAACCTGGAGATCCACATGAGACTTGAATAGCATTAAGCCCATCGATTACTATATATCAGCCGATTTGCCCGACACAGTCGAGGCCTTGGTATCCCGACGTTCCATATCCTCAACCTCCACGCCCTCACTAGCAACCGCATGAATAGCATGCTCGACATTAACCACCGGACCCGTAAACCAGTTCCGAGCATCGACAACCCACCAAACCGTCACAGCAAGCATGGGAGCACCCCAAACAAGACAGGTCCAGTTCATCATATCCGGAGTCAAATCACTCCCGGTAACACTAGGCAGACACAAGACCGGAACCATGAGAAGAACGAACGCCACGCCCAAACCACCAATCCAAGGACCAAAAGGACCCAAATGCCACGGACCCTTGCGGAAGCGGTCCCCAACGAAGAAAACCCGGATAGCGATGGGAATGGCGAACGCGACGAACTGGGCGATGGCGCCAATGGAGAACAGCGCACCGATCGCGGTCTCACCCGCCAGGATGAGCAGACACATTAAGATGCCCAGGACGGCGTTCATGATGACTGCGTTCACTGGGGTGGCGGTGGTTTTGTTGACTTTCTTCCAGACCTTCGAATAGGGGAAGCAGTCGTCGCGCGCATAGGCGTATGTCACACGCGACGCAGCTACCATACACCCCTGGCCCATGGAGAAGCCGCAGACGATCGTCAGACCTAGGATGCCCAGTGCGGCTCTTTGCGAGAGGACCTGTAGCAGGTAGGATGCCCAGGGTTGGCCGAGGTCGGAGTTTATTACGGCGCTGATGTCGGTGACTGTGTAGGCTACGACCAGTTGGAGGAACCAGCCCATTATGCCGCCGACGGCGGATGTCATAACGATGGCGCGGGGAGAGGCGATGTTAGCGTTGGAGCACTCCTCGGACAGGTGGAAGGGAGAGTCGTAGCCGGACATGGTCCAGATGACGCTCACGAAGGTCATGAGCACGGCGACTCCGTTGGGGAAGTCTGTTTGGTTGGTTATGGTGTTCCAGACCTCGTGGGAAGGAGTGAATTTGGGGCTGTTGGTTGTTGCGGCTGGGATGACGATGAGTGTTGCGACGAGAGCGAGGATGTTGAATGTCGATCCGTATGAGTTGAATTGCGCCACGCGCTTCGTCGGGAGACTGCTGATGATCGCGTGCAAGATGATGATCAGTGTTGTTAGCAGAAAGATCTGCCAGTTTGTTGGGACATAGCTCGGGTTGGTGATTGAGACGGCGGCCAGGATCATCGCGGATAGAGCATAATCCACGGACGGTGCTCCAGTGACCTGCCCGATCCAGTTGGACCAGCCTGTCAACCAAGCAGCTAGGGGGCCGTATCCTTCAGGTGCGAGGACCGCGGCAGCATAATAGAGACCTCCACTGGAAGTAGATGCACTGAATTAGCCTTTTTTCCCCGAGATCTATGAGTTGATTAGGCTCCTACCTGGTAGGCATGGCTGAGCACAGCTCTGCCATTGACATCGCGATACACTGAATAGGAACCATAGCAATGATCCAGCCCCAGACCATACCCGCGGTACCAGCGTATCCCATTCCTTCACTAGGGTTAGTGTCGTGCGTCGCGGGACGAGATCAAGAGCGCCTACCATAATAGAGAGTGCTCGCAAAGGACGGCAGTAAACCGAGAACAGCGAAACTGACACAAAAGGTCGTCCACAGAGAAAATTCACGCTTGAATTCCTGTTTATAACCCAGGGCCATAATCACCTGCTCATCAGCGTCCATCTCATGATCCGTATAGGGAACATCTCCATCCCGGAGAATGGACGTGACAGGGGCATGGTTGTCATCGTAGACTGCGCTTCCTGAGCTTTTGGAGGTCCTCGAATGAGGCGTTTTGATATCCATTATTGTGCCCATATAATTCTTCGCATGGGCTTTGTCTGGGTTGTCCGATATTAGGAAAGAGAGGTAACACCGGAGACAGGGCAGAATAATCGGTGAATATATAGCCTCCACTTTCAATCTGTCAGAAGTAAACCAGATCCAGCGGCACCAGGGCGAGGTGCCTGATTTAAACGAAGCATTCCTGGTGATAATAGATAACGGAGCATTTTCAAACCACGACAGTGGTTGTCAATGAGATAGGCATGACGAATCGCGCATTTGATTCGATGATTCGATCTGCACCGCACGGCTTCTCCGCACGAAGAGGGTCCTGTGATTCGTAGAATCGGAGTTAGAATACCGTTTGAGAAACGAGGGATCTGTGCTACCCCAGCTTCCATTCCCAGCAGGGAAGTTTCAGGCGTCGTGGCTTATCAGTGACGGAGATATCAGAGATAAGCTGTGCGCTTTGATGTCAGAAAAGGAGAAGCTTATCTTCATGCATGGACCTGCCTGGATGGGAGAAGAGTGATGCAGCCCTACTTGACCATTGCGTGGCGCTTTATAGCATACCATCCCATGTCTCTAACCCAGCTCTGTATGAGTAGGTATAGGGATCATGGCATGACCTACATGGACCACGTTCACAAAGGAGATCAGACCAGATTTGGTTGGCAAACGGTTGCTTCTATGTGCTATTCAAAACATAAAAGACGTGTATCTATTCTACACTCGGGAGTTCCCTTTCCAATGTCGGGCTTTCGACATAGTCATCCAGGTATACGCCGAGATCATTTAGAAGGGCTGAAACAGTGTTAGCATCGGGTTCAAAAAGACTATGGGGTGCAATCTTACGTTGTCCTCAGGGGCAAGGGGTCTGTCGTAGTAGGCGTCCAGGAAGGGCACCTGGCGGATGACGTCGCGGTTGACACGGGGGATATCGCCGA
Organism: Penicillium sp. DT28; assembly: GCA_036712075.1. Lineage (NCBI taxonomy): Eukaryota > Fungi > Ascomycota > Eurotiomycetes > Eurotiales > Aspergillaceae > Penicillium > Penicillium sp. DT28. The sequence continues at coordinate 1,303,716 of JAZHLO010000002.1, forward strand.
AGAAGAACAGGGCAAAGGTGCCGGCGGCAACACCGAAGGTACCAGCGAGGGAAGCACTGAGATCGATGTCAGTACAATGCTATGTGCAACTCTCTCCAGAGGCCTGGATGTGATATTGTTAGGGGTCGACCTACGCCACACGAGCGGTGGGGAGAGTGAGGCCAGCAACAGAGCGCTGGACCTGGATCCTGCAACGATGAATACTGGTTAGCCTGTCATTCCGATAACTCAGCCATCTCATATGCGATCATCTTGGACAACTCGAAGTTTCGCCGTCCCGTGATCCCCGAATGCCACAAGCAGAGCCGTGCTCAACCGTCAGACGTAGGATCACCGAGTCGAGCAGCCACACCAAGCTCCCGGGTTCGGTACAGAATCCCTTTCCGACTACCCCGCGCAGGGTCTCGTCTAGTTCGTTTGTCTTGCATATCGTGACCGGAATCGAAGGGTCGTGGTCCAGGGAAAACTCACTTGGGGCCAAAGGCAGAGGGGGCCTGGGCCGCAGCGCGGCGAAGAGTGGGAGTGAAGACCTATCAAGAAGACAAAAAATATGGTTAGCCGGTCATTCAATTATCTTCCTTGCATGTTCCGCATTCATCCCGCTTGGTCTGGTAGCCGGCTATCCGTGACGCGATGGCTCAACCCGACCTTCGACCACGGCGGAGCTGGAACAAGACCCCATAAGGTAGACACAAGCTCTTGAAGTATAAGAGACGTCATATCAAACGTACCATTTTTGTCAGCGAGGGCAGGTGGACAATTGCTCGAGAGAGGGAGTCGAGCTGTGGCAGCGGTGGTCGACGAAAACCGGGAGCGCCCGAACTCGGAGCCAATCAGCGTCGAGTATGCAACACGCTCACGTGATATTACCATAGAGAACCAATCAGCGAGTAGCAATTATTCGACTGACACTTAATGTTGATCTGAACTAGAATAAGGAAACGAATGTGGACATATGTGCTTTGAAACTTCATGCAAAGATCAACACAAACCGTAAAAAACCCCCTAGTCGAATAAAAAATAAATAGAATATAACTGTGTAAGGAAACACCTGATCTGTACATGCATCTTACTAGTCGACCTTTCCTGTCGAGCCCCCGTTCAAGATTCCCTCCTTGCCATCCAACTGGAAGAAACCTCCGCCATTATTCGGGTTACCCAGAATGCCACCGCGGGCAGCACCGCGGCGCAGCAACCGCCCGCGACCAAAGATGGCGGCCACAGCCAACGTAAGACCAAGAAGAACGAAGAAGAGGATAGGGTGAGCGTTAAGGAAGGAACGGGTGAGGAATAAGAAGGTCTCGATGGTGCCCACGGTAGACTTGGGAGACAGTTTGGGAGGGGAGGAGATGACCAGAGGAATGGTTTCAAGAATCGAGGTACGCGAGGCCATGATCGGGGCGCCACTCGAAGCGGTATCCCAGTAGCGACGGTTCTGTCAGAGGTTAGTTTCACTACTAGCATGAGAAATATGGGACCATGCAAGCTTACATCTTCATCATTGATGATCACGCGGTCGCCATTCTCAACATCAATACCATATGTTGTGCGCAGCCAGCGTTCCCAGAAGTCGCCATCCACCCAGGCAAAACCAACAGCCTTCTTGTCATCCTCACGGATGGTGATGCGCATGTTCTTGGCAGCCCGCAGAGCGCGCTGGTCGTCGCGGTCATCGGCTTCCTCGATGCGCAGCTGCTTGGCATCTCGGAGTTCCGCTCGTTCAAGGCGGAAAAGCTGAATCTGCTTGTCCATCCACTCAAAGGCGGCCTCCTTCAATTCCCGCTTGGATTGCTTGAAATCGTCGGATCGGCGGCGGCTTAGTATGCCTAGAACGACAAACTTTCCATCCATGATCTCGCGAGCATTCGAAGCAGTAAGCTCAGGAAGAATCGGAAGCCACACAGTCTGCATCCAGGACAAGACTTGCCGGAAGTCTCTCATGTCTTTAGGAGCAAGGGCATTGTAGTAACTGGGCCGCCCTTCACGGACAACCAGGAGACGCGGCCAGGTGGAGATCTTGAAGCGCTCGGCCAGAGCGGCACTGCTAGTCTTGACAATCCGAGCATGACCCACAAGGCTGAGTGTCAAGCGCTCCATGGCCCTGAAATCCTCCGACGTGGTTGCCTGGTCATAGAAGTACAGGAACAGAACCTCTTCCGTCTCTTCAAGCTCCTTGAAAGTATGCGCATCCACATCTTCAATGCTGGAGCCAACGCCGATGGCCTTATTCGTGTACGAAAGCAAATCTCCAAGACCACGAAGACCCGTGTACTCCACCCTCTGGCCGCCTCGGAAGAAGTACATGGTTGGGAAAGCACTCACACGCGCTTCTTGGCAGAGGCGACTTTCAACCTCACAGTTCACCTCGCCAACGTTCAGCTTGTCCTTCATTTCCTTGGCCATCTCCTTCCAGTTGGGAGCCATAGCTTGACAGTGGCCGCACCACGGAGCGTAAAACTTAATGAACCATGGGTCTTGAGTGGTTGTCACAAGTTTCTGGAAGCTCTCGGCAGTAAGGGGAACAGAGATACCCTGAGGATTAGCGGGCGCGGGCGGAGGCTTGGACTTGGTCTTGTCCTTGGCCGCGGCCCCATCCGCTGCTTTCTGAGAAACCAGCTCATTTTGCTTTTCGCCCGCCTTGATACCCGCCTCGGTGTCTTTGTCCTTAGCAACAGGTGAATCAGGCTCCGCAGTGGAGTCGACACCTGATGCGCCAACTTCGGGCAGCTTGACACCCTGCGGGGGCCGAGACCCAGGCTTGATCGACTCGAGCTTCTCTTCGATACGTTTGCTCAAATTCGGGATCGACTGCACACCGACCTTCGGATCTTCTGAACGCCGTTTTCGTAAAAGGCAAACGTCGGGTAAGACGTGATTCCGAGTTTCTCGCAAAGATCACCATTGGCCAGACAGTTCAAAGATGCGAAATGGAAGTTGTAGTAGGCGGTAAATCCGTTGGCAGACTTCGGGTCTGGAGACTTTGAGGAAGACGGCGCCAGGGGATTGGAGGTCTATTGGTTGCAAATTAGCATTGATTCCAGCTGACATTCAATGGTGAGAATCACGTACGTAGTAGTACTCGTATGTGGTCTGGTAGTAGGGCGCAGCCTGTTTGCAGTGATGGCAGGTTGGCGAGTAATGTTTCACGAGCCTGAAGTCGTCAGAATGAGGGAGTCCAGCGGAGGTGAGTTAGTACTAACCAGGTACCATCCTTGGTGGCCTCTTCGAAATTCTCGGATGTCAGCTGGAATAACGGGGGCACATCGAGGCCATTGAACACCGACGGCGTGTCGGGATCGGGTGCGTTTGTGGGGCCCCATCTCTTCACGAGGTTCTTCACGAAGTTGTTGCTCTCTTTCGACTCCGAGTCTGAAGGTGCGCCGCCCAATGTAGGAACGGCCAAGAGCGAAAGGAGGGAGCACCCCAACCAAGAAGCCTTCATTGTGGCGATTCGATAAGGGGAAGAAATAGGAATATCGGAAAAGGTATAGAAGGACCTTAGAAGGCTAGAACCGAAGGTAAACGAAGGACGTTGGTCAAAGGGGAAATGCGAAATGTCACAGGTGGCACATTGGATCCCGGGGATGAAAACTGGCTCAGGTCGGAATCCAGAAGGGTCAACGGGGAGGACCAGTAATCCCGAAGCCTTATAAAACAGAAGCAGATCGCACTCTGTCCGAAAGAGTCGAGACTTCGCGCTCGCGTGTAGATGAGAAAGACAACGGATGTGGCCCCTGCCAGTCGGGGGGTGGAAGAGCAAGTTAATCCGCTCCGATCCTGGACGACTTCCAACTTCCCGCTCTCCTTGACCCGGTGGTTGCGCCCTCACATCTATAACCCCGCGACACTTCAAAATATGCGTCCTGCACTTCGGCTACTGGCCAATGTCAAGCCCCGGTATCTGGAGCCCTTCGCTCCTACCGGATTGACCGGCCTCAACACCCACCCGAGTCCCCGTCCGACTTTGATCTACTTGTACACCTCCACCCTTCAGAAGCTGCAGGCTTTCCCCGAGAGTTCTGTCTACCGCCAGTCTGCCGAGGCTCTCACTCGTCATCGGCTCAAGATTGTTGAGTCGCAAAAGCCCGAGGGATTTGATGCGTGGTTGGAGCGCGTGAAGAAGACCGTGGGCGCCGAGCCCGAGCGCTTTGCTCAGCTCCAGCAGCCCGACGGCTCCTTCACCTTCGTTGCTAAGCAAGAAGCCGATCCATCTACTGATGATCCTCGTGGCCTGGAATGGGACGGAGAGAAGATGGCCCCCGGCACTGAGGGCCCTGCCCGTACCGCAGAAGAAGAAGCTGCATGGCACAAAATCATTAAGGACTCTAGCACAGCGACAGAGTACGATGAACTCCCTTTGAAATGGGAGAGCGAGCCTCCTCTGACCGCCGACCAGTAAGCCGACATATCTTCCTGCGAGAAGTAATCAAGGCTAACCTTGGAAAATAGAATCTCCACCATTGAGAATCAGATCGGCGCGGGCCTTATTGAGGAGATTATTCAGGTGGCCGAGCACGAACATGAGCTCGTTAACGAGATGCACAGACACAAAGTGTGAGTAGAACCCCAGATGTGGTCATCTATTCCAGACTGCTGACACGATTACAGGTGGGAGGAATTGGAGGAGAAGCCCGCTCCTGGCCAGTGGACCTACTTTGAGCGTGGTAACTAAGGCCGTGACAGACAAGGTTATGTAGATGCCAATTTCTGTAACTATTAGAGAACGGGTTGTTCGAATACATCTCTTTACGATTCTAATCTGTCTTCCACATTCCTTTCCCTTGCTCAGATGAATATCCTTGCACCAAACGGCCATTTTGATTCTCAATTGACTCCTGTTTGTACAGTCTCAATCGCTTATACTTTCTAGCTGGGTCTAGACCAGGGATTAGAGAAATACTCTCAGGTCTGTAAGTCCAAGGGAGTGAATCTTCGGAAACCCAAACTTAATACTAAGCAGATGAGAGCTTTTAGCATTTCATATTTAGGACCATTGCTGTACTCCGTAACTAGGTAACTAGGTGGTTGTGCTAACTAGTTAACAGTTACGTTAACTATGTAACTAAGTTGACGGGTGCATCAACGGAAGGCGGTGAGTGGGCGGGAATCCCTTGTGGACACATACATTGTCCCTGAGCGCCTCCAGCTCTCTTCTAGCAGGGAAATCTCTGTGATACTTGTTTCATTTCCAGTTGATCCCGAGGATCGTTTCTCTCCCAACTCCTGGGCTGTCTGAGCGGCTCGCCCAATCCTCCCTCGCTCTCACAGGCCCGACGCCGCACCACACAAACACTTGTCCCATCCCCCACACAATATGCGGCTCGACGTTAAGGTACGCAGACCCCCCTGAAGCAATGGTGCTTTCGGCAGGCATCGCAGTGCCATTGCAGATGTATATTGGAGGAATTGGGGAGGTTGCTGACAAGAATGGCGTCCAACAGAGGCAGCTCTTTGCCCGCTCGGAGCGGGTAAAGGGTATTGATTTCCACGCCACAGAGCCATGGGTAAGCTTCGATGACAATCCTCGGATGGATTTGACCATGCTAATGTTGTTGTAGATCTTGACAACCTTGTACAGCGGTATGCACGGGCAGAAGTAGATCCCGCGAGATGTCCCAGCTACTGACGCTTACCGGCAACAGGTCATGTCTACATTTGGTCATACGAGACGCAGGTAGGTTCTGAATGGCAATTACAAAGCTGGGCTAGCCTAGCTAACGAGTCATGTCCACAGTCGATCATCAAAACATTCGAACTCACCGATGTCCCTGTTCGTGCCGGTCGATTCATTGCGCGGAAGAACTGGATTGTTTGCGGTTCGGATGACTTCCAGCTCCGTGTCTACAACTACAATACCTCCGAAAAGATTACCTCCTTTGAAGCACACCCCGACTACATTCGGTCAATTTGCGTTCACCCAACCCAACCCTTCGTCCTCACCGCAAGCGATGACATGACAATCAAGTTGTGGGATTGGGAGAAGGGCTGGAAGTGTGTACAGGTCTTCGAGGGTCACAGCCACTATGTGATGGGTATGTCTATCAACCCGAAGGATACCAACACTTTTGCTTCGGCGTGTCTGGACCGGACGGTCAAGATCTGGAACCTTGGCTCTCCCCACGCCAATTTCACCCTGGAGGCGCACGAGACCAAGGGTGTCAACCACGTCGACTACTACCCACAGGCGGATAAGCCGTATCTTCTCACCACCTCAGACGACAAGACAGTCAAGGTAAGATTGGAGTTGCTTTCTTTCCTTTTGCCTTTGCGGCGAACTTCTGGATGTTAACGCATAATAGGTCTGGGACTACACTACCAAGGCGCTCATTCCACCCTAGAAGGCCACACTAGCAACGTCTCGTGAGTTTCCCTTATCACGTAACCGCGCTTTAGACACATCTGGCTGACTTGTTCCCGTTCTTTGCGACTAAAGGTGGGCTTGCTATCACCCCGAGCTTCCGATCATATTGTCCGGTTCCGAAGATGGAACAGTTAAGATCTGGCACGCCAACACTTATCGGTTGGAGCAGTCACTAAGCTATGGCCTGGAGCGGGCATGGTGTGTTTCTTACCAGCGGGGTCGGCAGGGCATTGCAATGGGTTTCGATGATGGTGCTGTGGTTGTGAAGATGGGTCGTGAAGAGCCTGCCGTTTCGATGGATGGATCCGGCAAGATCATCTGGGCTAGACACAGCGAAGTTGTCTCATCGGTCATCAAAGGTGCCGACGCCAGCATCAAGGATGGCGAGCCTCTCTCCTTGCCTACTAAGGAGTTGGGCACCTGCGAAGTCTATCCGCAAACCCTTTCCCATTCACCCAATGGGCGCTTCGTCTCTGTCTGCGGTGATGGCGAGTACATTATATATACCGCTTTGGCCTGGAGAAACAAGGCTTTCGGCCAGGCTCTGGATTTTGCCTGGGGCTCTAAGGATAACAGCAATGATTACGCCATCCGCGAGTCCGCCACAAGCGTGAAGATATTTAAGAACTTCAAGGAGCAAAGTGGCGGTCTTGATGTTGGATTCCAAGCGGAGGCTCTGACTGGCGGTGTTCTCCTTGGTGTCAAAGGCCAGGGTGGTATTGGTCTATTCGACTGGGAGAGTGGCTCGCTGGTCCGAAGAATCGAAGTTGACCCTAGGGACGTGAGTTGTCCCAATCGAAAGCTTGATTAAAGGCAATGACTGACTGTTTTCTCAAAGGTTTACTGGTCCGAGTCCGGAGAGTTGGTCACACTTGCTTGTGAGGATGACTTCTACGTCCTTCGCTACTCTCGCGAGAATTACATCAACGGCCTAAACAACGGCGAGGCCGACGAAGATGGTGTCGAGGCAGCCATCGAGCACGTTGCTACCATCAGCGAATCTGTCCGGACTGGTGAGTGGGTTGGCGACTGCTTCATCTATACCAACTCCACCAACCGTCTGAACTATCTTGTCGGTGACCAAACCTACACCATCTCCCACTTCGACCAGCCCATGTACTTGCTTGGATACCTTCCTCGTGATGGCCGTATCTACCTGTGCGACAAAGACGTCAACACAGTTTCCTTCGCCCTGTCCCTCAACATGGTCGAATACCAGACCGTTGTGCTGCGCGGTGACATGGACATGGCTGCCGAGCTGCTTCGTGAGGTGCCGCAAGATCAGATGAACAAGATCGCACGGTTCCTCGAGGGCCAGGGCTACAAAGAAATGGCGCTTGAGGTCGCCACGGATCCAGAGCATCGCTTTGACCTGGCCCTGTCGTTGAATGACCTCGAGACCGCCCACCAGATTGCCCGCGAGGCCAACATGGAGCACCGCTGGAAGCAGGTCGGCGACGCTGCTCTGGCCGGCTGGAATCTTGCCCTGGCCGAGGAGTGCTTTACCAACGCCAAGGACGTTGGCTCCCTGCTCTTGCTGCACACTGCCAGCAATAACCGAACAGGTCTCAAGGCGCTAGCCACCCAGGCCTCGGAATCTGGTCTGCACAATGTCGCCTTCTCCACCCTCTGGTCCCTGGGCGATGTCAACGGATGCATCGACCTTCTCGTTGCGACTAACCGTCTCGGCGAGGCTGTCCTTTTCGCCCAGACCTACAAGCCCAGCCGCGCTCCCGAACTGGTCGTCCAGTGGAAGAGCTCTCTCGAGCAAGCTGGCAAGACCAAGGTGTCCCGTCTGATCGGTGTGCCCCCTGGGGCCCCTGATATTGTCTCTACCGATGACGACCTCTTCCCGGAGTGGGATGAGTACATCCGCATGGAGAAGGAGGGCATCGTCCCTGAACCCGCGTCGTCCGGCTCTCTCATCGACGTCGAGGAGCCCGAAAGTGCAACCAACGGCGGCCCCGAGACCGAGGCACAAGAACAGGAAGAACTCGAGGCCGCAGTGGACGCTGCGGCTGCCGCTGAGGCGGAGTAAAAGAACAGACTGGTCTTGTATTGAGTACATGCTCGGAGATGCGTGGATAGGCCATTTGATTTTCCGATTGACGAGGCTGATTTGAATTGTGAGCGGCGTCTTAACGTGTGTCCGACTTTTTTCTTCGTTTTGTTTCCCTAGTGCTGTAATTCCTTGCGACATGTCTCGATCTTGGGGGTGGCTGAGATTGGGCTGATAGATACAATGATAAGGACCTGCTCTACTTCATCTACAGTAGTCCTTTTCTATATGCATGCTTAACTTCCCTTACTCCTTGAAAGTGGGCATTGAACCATAGGGTGAACCTTAGTATGAGGATCAAGAAGTGCCAGGCATAGAATCTGCTACTAAAAGCGTACACCTTGTCCTAAAACGAAACAGACCATTGTCCCGACTTCCCTGGTGACTCAGTTGGTTGAAACTTCAACTCTGGAACAATTTCAAGACCCTTCTGTGAAGTTATTCTGAGAGGACAGACGCTGGTACCGGAGAACGTTTACATCTACAGCCTGGAAGGAAAACGAATAAAAGTTCAAGATCAGAAAATCTGCTTGGCATTGTCCATTTGAGTTTTTGTCAAGGATACAGAGAGTGAACACCTCGCACCGAAACCGAGCGGATACGACGAAACGGATACCTAAAAGGCAGGTAAAGACCGCTTGAGAACATGAAACGAAAACAAGGGTTTCGAAAGGAACCTGCCTGTCGGTGGGGTGGGATGACGCTGAGATAGATGACCAGAAACAAATCAAAGCGCTCAATGGGAGAGGGTTTGAGGGCAAAGAAAGAGACAAGACGACAACACAATTGTATAGCCTCGAGAGACTCCGAGACCGAAATGCCACGGACTCCTTGGGATGGGAAAAAAAGGAAAAAAGAAAAACAAGGCAAGAAAGATGAAGATGACCAAGATTGGTGATATGTGGAATCAAAGACAGACAGTACAAGCGGAAATCGTTATGAACCTCTTCTCGCACAACATTCGCACATCATTGTGGATGTATGTGCTGATGAGCTGTCCAGTGCAGGTTTTCCGCTTACTCCGGGATGCTGCCAAATGACGGGTCTTTGACACTGCCACCCGCATCGCCCAGCCCAGCCACCGGTCGGTTGTACGACCAGCCGGCGAACTGTTGTTGCATAGTCGAGGACAGAGCGGGACCGTCGACGTACGAGTCTTGCGGAGCTTCGGAGGTGAACTCGCGGTCGAAGTTGTCTGTGTCACGAGCATCCAGCTGCGAAGTCTTGTTAGTTCCGGGATAAGAGAGTATGGACGAGGAAAGACATACCACGTTGGGACGGAAACTGGGCTCGTACTTCCGCTGGAGAAGCTTGCGCCAGTCGATGTTGGCAAAGAAGTGGTGCGACTTGATCTCGGCGGCACCATTGGCACCCAGACGGCGCTGAGGATCACGATCCAGCAGACGGGTGAGAAGATCCCGGGCGGCCGGTGGTACGATGTCGCTGCTGGGGAAGGTCAAAGGCTCCTGCAAGATCTTGCGGTACATCTCGTTGGTGTTTTCATCGTAGAATGGAGGTAAGCCAGTCAGCATCTCATACAGCAAGACACCCAACGTCCACCAATCCACAGTTTTTGAGTACCCGTTGCCAAGCAGCAATTCAGGTGCAAGATACTCGGGAGTTCCGCAGAAAGCTGCAATTCATTAGACAAAAAGAACCTTTTGTAAATACGCAAGAGGGATCATACTGTTTGTTCTGTCCTCGTCCTTCATGTCCAGCTTGCAAAGGCCGAAATCGCACAGAGCAATGTGACCAGTGTAATCGAGGAGAATGTTCTCTGGTTTGAGATCACGGTAGATGACCTTGAAACCATGAAGACACTCAAGTGCGCACAAGAGCTCCGCCGTGTAGAATCTGGCACGGTTGATATCGAATCGCTGCTCTCTCTGTAGATGGTGGAACAGCTCTCCGCCATTAACGAAAGCCAGAACCAGATATAACTTTTCGGGCGACTGGAACGAGAATTTCAAGGGGACAATGAACGGGTTGTTGATCTGCGCCAGCACCGATCGCTCCGCGAGAGTATGTGTGACCTCGGATCGCGAGATAATGTGAGCCTTGCGAATGGTCTTGAGGGCGTAGATTCGGCCAGTATCCTTCTTCATGACCTGCATGACTTTGCCGAAACTGCCCTTACCCACGACCTTCAACAAGTCAAAGTCCTCCATCTTCAAGCTGCGTTGCCGGTTCTCGACGAACGAAACACCGATCTTAATCGAACCGCCACCGAACTGGAGATCCAGCCATTCGGCACCCAGTTGACCAGCCTGGCGTTCTTGTTCTGCGTGAGCGGCGGCGGCCTTTTGGTTGTCTTTTTTGCCCAGCTTGGGGTCCTCCACGAATGGTTGAGCTTCCTCAAATCGAGGGTTCACCTTGGTCGCTCCCAAGAAGATATCCTCACTACGGCCAGCACCAGGCCGGGCCGTAGGGTTGCGCAGGTACAGCTGAACATTCAGTTCGGTCTTTCGAGAAACGTCGAACTTGAAGGCTGTGCTGTCACCCGCCCACAGGGGGTTTTCGGGAGTGCCCGAGACGGCATCCACAAAAACCTGGTTCTTTTCGAAATCAAGAAGGGCGTAGGGGAGATATCTGGTGGAATAGCGACCGTGCGTGGTAGGGGCAGCGTTAATGCCTCCGCTGGTGGACTGGGGCCGACCAGACTGCACAAAGGAGCCCGCTTGGTTGTGGGAGGAGTGTGAGGAGGAAGAGGTGCTGGGACGCAATGACGAAGGGGCGTAGGAATTGTTCTGGAAGTGAGAATTGAAGATCTGCTGATAGTGAGGAGACAGGGAAAAGCCTTTGCCCTCGTGGAGGGTGACAATCAGAATACCCGGATTCACGGGGTTCACTGGGGGAGACACTAGAGACTCTGACGCAGCTGTTTCTCGTGAGGTTAGTCAACATGATTCCCGCATTCGATAGAGTACAGGAAAAGCATACCGATGCCATTTGTGGAAGCAGTAGGGGTAGAAGCGATATTGGGGGGTTGCGAGGCCACGGGTGTCTCATCACCACCGCCGTTTGACTCGCCCTTGATGGTGGAAGTGGAAGAAGAGCGACCGAAAGAGTTCGTCAAGGGCGCCAGATGCGTCTCCTTGAGTTCTATAGGGGAAGCGAGGTTAGCCACTGCTGCGGAGGTCATCACCGCCTCATCTGCACAGGAGAGGGGTGACCCTAATAAAGGAGGGGGAAGGGATCAGGGAGACCAACTGAACATACTTTTGGTGAGCTTCCAGGACATGATGGCAGACTCAGGGCCAGGCATTCAAGGAGTAAAGACGGCAAGTCGAAAATCCAAGATGCGATTGCGTAGAGCAAAGACTGAACCACCAAGAAGTCAACATCGAAAGTTCCCAAAATAAGACGGCTCAGGATCAGCGCTACACAGTCCAGACCGATCCAGGCCGAAACACCACCCTTACCTTAAAATCACGAAAGAGAAGAATAGAATGAATAGAATGAATCGAATGAATATACCAGGTCCAGACAAAATGAGCGACCCGGTTGATCTGGTTGACAAGGAAACAAAGATTCAAGAGTGAGGAGGGGGAGAAAGGAGATCGTGCCTGTATAGATTACCGGTACATAGGGACGATACCAAAATTACACAGCTTAATTTTGTGACTGCTAAGGATGATACACATGACATACGGGGGATGAGTCAGCAGTGTACTCGCGCCACCGGTGGATCTTGATTTGAGGCAGTGCAGTGTAGACACATCTAAGCCATTTCAAGGTATTCCAGCATTGTACTAATTAGGAATACTTGGAAGGAGCACTCATCTTTATCTCCCCACCTGATCGGCATCTGGATACCCCGGAGTCTCACCTCACCTCATCTCACCTCATCTTCTCCCCTACACCAACCAGCATCGGCAATTGCCCTCTCGGCTTTCTACAGGGTGGTTTGGGCTTTCGCGACGGCTTCGGATTCAGTGGAGGATGAACAGGCCCAACAACCAATGGGTGTAATACGCAAGAAGACCGCCTCGCGCGGCACCGAGGCCGGTACCAAATTCCACTGCGACGTGTGCTCGGTCGATGTCACCTCCACCGTAAGCTTCCATCCCTGCCCAGCTGCGGTAACCAGCTAACTGATGTTCCCGCCTAGGTTCGCATCTCCTGCGCTCATACCGCCTGTCCTGAATATGACCTCTGCGTACCCTGCTTCGCCAATGGGGAAAGCTCCAAGAATCACGACCCGCAAACCCATCCCTTCCAAGTCATCGAGCAGAACTCTGTCCCCATCTTCCAGGAAGACTGGGGTGCCGATGAGGAATTGCTTTTGCTCGAGGGAGCCGAGATCTACGGTCTGGGCTCTTGGGCCGATATCGCCGACCACATTGGCGGGTACCGCTCCAAGGACGAGGTGCGCGACCACTACATCGATACATATGTGAACAGCTCCCACTTCCCGCTTCCCGAACATGCCGATCCGGATGACCACAGCCTCCAGGACAGGATCTCAAAAGAGGAGTTCCAGTCGCGTAAGAAGCGGCGCATCGAGGAGCGCAAAGAGGCCGCCAAGGCAGCTCCGCCCACCACACCCAAGCAGAAGCCCACTGCCAGTGTACCGGCATGTCACGAAGTGCAGGGTTATATGCCGGGTCGATTAGAGTTCGAAACGGAGTTCCTCAACGATGCGGAAGAAGCTGTCCAGCATATGACCTTTGAGCCCGGTGCGGGCATCGGTCCGAATGGCGAAATGGACGCGGAGACAGAACTCAAGATGACTGTGGTAGATATCTATAACTCCCGATTAACACAGCGTACCGAGCGCAAAAAGATCCTCTTCGAGCACAAGTTGTTGGATTACCGAAAGAATACTGCACTGGAGAAGAAGCGGTCAAAAGAAGAGCGAGAGCTCCTAAACAAAGCCAAGCCCCTCGCACGAATGATGAGTTTCAATGACTTTGAGGAGCTCAACAAGGGCCTCGAGTATGAGCACAACCTCCGCCTGGCCATCTCACAACTCCAGGAGTGGCGACAGGTGGGCATTGGCGACCTGAAAGCAGGCGAGAAGTACGAACAGGATAAGCAGTCACGGGTACAGCGCATGTTGCCCCAGGGGTCCTTTGATCGATTCGCCAGCACGCGTCCCAATAAGTCCCAGGTGCCCGAAACGTCCGCCGCGGCTCTCCAACTGACGACACCGGAGCTGCCTCTGCGGCTTCAGAGGGCTGCAAATCCCCACCAGCGGACGGACCCCGAGCCCTTGAACGATTTCGATCGTGCTTTCGCCACCAATGGCGACCAGGCACCCTCACAACCGACCAAGACGAAATTCGTGGTGCAACCCCTGAGCGGAGTACCGGCGTGGAAATTAGACACCGAGGGTGCTGCCGACCTCCATCTCTTGACAAGGGAGGAAGTAGAAGTGTGCAACACACTGCGTCTGATGCCGAAGCCGTATCTCGTGGTGAAGGAGACATTGCTGAAAGAGGCAATGAAACAAGGCGGTACCCTTAAGAAGAAGGATGCACGAGCGATCTGCAAGGTAAGCTCGATCTTCAGTCTTTAACTTGATATTTACTAATGTTGTCTACAGATCGAGGGCACCAAGACCAGCCGCATTTACGATTTTATGGTGCACAGTGGATGGATCAGCAAGGGCTAGCACCTAGTTTAGAGCTTGCTTTGTCTTTATTTGGTTGATATCCACATTTGTCTGCGATAATTCCAGCGTGTGATTTTCTGGCGTTGACTATGGGGAGATCGCAGTCTCGATCTGAGTGTTCATATACTGAGCGTACTAGGCGCACCAACATTGAATTTTAGAATGATTCTTCCTTCCACGTACATACACACTTTATCCTACAGGGAACCTTAATCTAGACCGTGAGAATATCATAGTAAAAATACCTTCGAAAGCCGCTTACTGAACTCGGCCGAGCTCTCTCGATGATCGGCCCTCGGCACATCAGCTCTCCCTGCGCTTCGATCTCCGATCCACCTACCTCAACCCCAACCCCCAATGGACTCATCTAAGCCTACATTCAACACACCAATAGGTCTATCTTCATAGACTCAACCTCACCATGCCCACCTTCACCACTCCACCCCCTCAACCCCAGACTGCTCTGCTCTCCTTCCCAGCTCCGCATATCCTCCTCGTCACGCTCAACCGACCCCGCGAGCTGAATTGTATCAACGCACAGGGCAATACAGACCTTGATTCAGTCTGGCAATGGATGGACGAGGAGCCTAGTTTGCGAGTTGGTATATTGACCGGACAGGGGAGGGCGTTCTGCGCCGGTGCCGACTTGAAAGGTATCTTCCTTGAATACTCCCCCTGGAACTTAACTGAACCGAACTCTAACACACTTCAGAATGGAATTCCAGCGACAACAAAGCGCGTCCAATGCCGTCCTCCGGCTTCGGCGGCCTCGCTAGACGAAAGGGGAAAAAACCCATTATCTGTGCTGTGAACGGGCTGTGTTTAGGTGGTGGAGCCGAAATGATCATCAACAGTGATATTGTTATTGCTGCTTCGCGGGCCCTGATCGGGTTACCGGAGGTCAAGCGCGGCGTTGTTGCGATGGCGGGTGCATTGCCGAGACTTGTTAGGACGGTTGGCAAGCAGCGGGCGATGGAGATGGTGTTGACGGGGAGGTCTTTGAGTGCTGCGGAGGCGGAGAAGTGGGGGCTTGTGAATGAGGTTGTTGATGTTGGGGGGATGGGGGATGAGGAGGTGTCTGTCAAGGTTGTGCAGCGTGCTCTTGCTGTTGCAGCCGAGATTGCGGGGAATAGTCCTGATTCGGTGCTCGTTAGTCGGGAGGGGGTTAAGTTGGGTTGGGAGGGGATTGGGGCGGATGAGGCTACGGGGATGTTGAATGATACTTGGGTGAAGAGATTGTATGAGGGGGAGAATATTAAGGAGGGATTGAGGGCTTTTGTGGAGAAGAGGAAGCCTGTTTGGGTTGATAGTAAGTTGTAGTATCACAATTACAAAGACGCAAAAGAGAATGAAACAAGGCTATAATATCTATTATCTACAATAAAGACCGAAGAGAGACAGTCTCAAGTCATCATTTCATTGTTCAGGATCTTTTGTCCAAGCTAATAAAGACTACTTCGATCCCATGATCCCTGATTTCAACTATAAAACATCGAAGCCCAACAGATATCTTGGTCTACTCCAGCTACACAACAGTACCCAGGCATCCACTTGAATCCCAAATCAACCCATAACCCCTACTCCCGAGAAACCACCCCCAATGGAAACAATGCAAATCCCCCGAGGTAACGACGAATGGTTCGTCAAAGCCCGCTCCACCCTCGTAAAGAAACTAAGACGCAGCGCCAAGGACATCTCCGAAGACCGCGATCCCTCCCGAACCATCCGCACCCTCCAAGCACTAAACGCCGAGTTAGTCGCCCTTGCAGACGAAGGCAATTTCCAAACCACCCTAGGCTACAAACAAGTCCCCATTTGCTACCCACGACGAATCAGCCAGATCAAGCGTGAACTCGAGCGCCAGGTGCAAATCCTACTGGGTCAGCCACATCGATCGCGCTCTGTTACTTCGGTGTTGAAGATCCTTTCGTTGCAGGTGGGACGGCTTACGCTGGATGGACATGATGAAGATGAGTATGTAGATAGGACGGAGAGGAATGCGAGTCGGGCTTATGGGGAGGCGTGGCCAAGGAGGAGTTTAGCGGGTAAGGAGAATAGGGAGGTGGTGGAGATATGGGACGGGTTGAATAAGGCTGTTGAGGGGTGTGATTGTTTTCAGTGTGCTTGGAGGTTTCGGGATGATAGTCCTTGTTTGGAGCTCGAGGAGGAGCTTGCGTTGGAGGAGGGGGAGGATGTTGATTTTCCCTGAGGAGTGGTAGGGGGTGAGTCTAAAGTGTTAATGTTGTGTTCTTATTTCTTGACATCAATGCCATCGGTGTTTAGATCAGATAAGGTAGATATATAAGATGAAAGATCGGCACGTTTAACCCGATGTAAAGGCTATGCCAATCCACTTTATCTCATGCACTTAGCATTCAGATAGGCGTGGTATTAGACTACCTAGGTAGCTAGGTGTATATCCGGTACTTTGAGAACTGGGTCAAGGCTTATAGATAACGCGTTGCCACTTAGGGTGGGCTAAATTAAGTTTGGTGGGGTAGTATGTAGTATAAGCTGGGGAAGTGGGTCTCCCTTATATCTCAGAAAATGTTTCCATTCATCACCCCCACCTCTAGTTGGCCTAGTGGTACCCAGACGTTTCCCTAGGCTAATGTTACGGGTTTAAACCGGATAACCCTTAAGTTGCATTGCACACTGCACAACTTCGCGTGGTATAATAGCTTGCGAAGAGAGGAGCCGGTGATGGAGGGGATTTTTTTCGACTCTCTGATTATTATCAAGGTCTGTAAGTGCTACATTTTCTTTCACGTACTTTTAAAGCGTATATGTCGACATCGGAAGGTTGATTCACCCGGACAGTACTAAATGGGGGCGATCAAGGTAAGGTTCTTGAAGTCGAGGTGACTACAAAGCCTCGAGTGCCCAAAGCATTACTACGATTATGCCGATGTCTTCTCCAAACACGAATCAGATACGATGCCCCTAAAAGACGTCCTTATACTTGCAAGCATCAGTATAAAGTGATGACCATTTAGACAGCACCGTATAGAGCTGACCGAGTCTGATGAGTGCATACTTGCACTGGCACCTCTACAATCAAACAGGAGTACGAAAGACAAGAAATGGTAATCTTAAAGTATTGAATACATTGAAACTTGTTGCTAGTAATAGCTATTCATACTACAGAGTCGTTAAGTCATGCAAAAAAAGAGACCCATTTCCGAAACACCCCGTATTCGCCGATTTATGCGATTGGGAATTCTGATAAGCACAGTGCGCCCAGCGCCCACGCTTAGATACGCGGCTGACCGATTTCCCTATTAATAAAATGATTAGCACGGATTCAATCAAGATTGGACGAGGACACTTACTTGGTCTCGGATTGTACCTCATTCACCACCTTCGCCACGGCCGAAAACAGAGGGTGAGTGCGCTCCAAACCGGTAAGCTGGACGGTAGCATCGGCAGGTGAGTTCTCCTTAAGAATGGTAGCCAGCTGGGCACTCTCATCATCACCGGATACATTCTGGAAACGCAAAGCCATCTCGATGGATCCAAGCAGGGACTCGTACTTCATGCCGCGCTCAGCGAGGTGGGCAGCCGGTCCGATGAACCGCTCGTTGCGACTCAGCTTGCGCATCGGGGCACGGCCAACTCGCTCGACACTGTCTTCGAGGTATGGGTTGGAGATGCGCTGGATAATGGTATCGACGTAGTCATGCTGCTCCTGGGCGGAGATCCCGTGCTTGTCGACAATGAGCGAGGCAGTCTCCTCGAGCACATTGTGAACGACACCTCGGATGTAGGAATCCTGCATGGCCTCCGCGATTGTCTTCTTGCCGGCGTACTTGCCATAGTAGGCTGCGGTAGCGTGACCGGTGTTGACAGTGTACAGCTTGCGCTCAATGTATGGCTCGAGGTTGTCGACCCAGTGAATGGCGGGAATGTCAGGGTGGCCGACACTGCCGAAGGGTGTCTGCTCGACAACCCACTCGTAGAACTTCTCGATGCGGACATCGAGCCCGGCATCGGGAGCCTGGGCAGGAACAATGCGGTCGATGGCCGAGTTGGCAAACTGAGCTCGCTGGCCCATGGACTTGAGGCGCTCGGAGTCGGTCTTCTCCTCGATGTACTTGCGCAGTTGATCGGTGCCGCCGATCATGTTCTCACAAGCAATCACGGCGAGCGGCTTGGGAGTAGAGCGGATGTCGATACCCTTGGCAATGACGGGAGCGATGAACTTCATGACGTTGGGACCGACAGCACAGGTGACGACATCAGCAGTAGCAATCTCCTGGACGACATCCTGTTCGTTGGTCTTGGAGTTGATGGCACGGTAGTTGGTGATGGTCTTGGTGGTCTCACCGGCTTCGCTAACTTCGGTGACCGTGTAAGACTTGGTGTTTTGCAGGGCGGAGATGATGTTGTCCATGACATCAATAAAGACAACCTCGTAGCCGGCAGTGTGGAGGAACTCAGCCACGAAGCCACGGCCGATGTTGCCACCGCCAAAGTGAACAGCCTTCTTTCCCATGATTGGAGGAAGATAACAAGGATGATAGATCGAGTGGAGAAGAAGGAAGCAAGATGAGGTCTTGTGATGTACTAAACAGCGGGTGGCTGATGTTTATTGAGAAGAGTGGGGGATGTTAAAGAGAAAGAGGAAAAGTGAAGGGGAAGAAAAGAGGAATGAGGGTGTTTAAGTAGATGAGGGGTTTCCATGGAAGTTCACGATAGGAGGCAGGCACAATTTTCCCTCTTACCATATTATACTTTTTGTGTTTTCGTAACTACGGAAATGACTATGGAATACTCCTGGATGACTTCATTGAGTGGGCGCACGGAACTGGGCTCCACCTTGATTTGACCCATGGATGATGAGAACATGAGAGCATGAGAACATGAGGATATAGGAATACGGGAGACATGTCCTCTCTTGACTTTGACTTTTACTTTTACAGAATTCTATTTGATAGTGTAACCCATACTGTGCTACCTTATAGTGTTTAGTATTCATAGTTCATAGTATTCATAGTGTTCATACAGTAGATCTTTTGTGGACACTTGTTTATCACTATCAGGATAGTCAGGATAGTGTGACGTGACTGGGCTCGGGAAATCCCGTATAGTTACTTTGCACTTGACCTCATTGAATGATACCACAACACCCCTTGGCGCAAGCCATGGCTGAAGCCGAAAGTCAAACTCCCCCATAGCCATGTCGCATACGGAGTACAGTGTTCCTAGTCTAGTAGTTCCTAGTCCCTACTTCCTAGTCCTACTGCATATGTAGGGCTCTATACAGTCTAGACAACCGATGTACATACTGGATCGATTTTCGTGTCCCCACAGTGACGTCGAATAGAACATCAGGACCCAGTTTTTTCTTCATTGGTTCGCATCTATGCCGAGGTTCGAATCCTCTCGAATCATCTTCTACTCCCTTTTTCCTAATCGGTCCTGCTGCTGGTGGTGGTATCACAGACGTTGTAGTTCTCCTTAAAGTCGCCAAATGTCGCCGTTAATCTCATTGAGATCCCAACCGACGTGCAAGGGGATAATTCTACATTTTCTCATTGGCCAAGTACTTCATTTAGGTAGCATTTACCGGTCATATCATATTGAAGATCGTGAAACAAATCCAGTCGCATGAAATCCACGAGTTTCCCCGTCCGTTTCGGGACTTGCGCTCAAGCATTCTCTCTCGACTCCACCACCCCCTCTTTAGGCCTCCTCCTCGTCTTTCGGAGCGGGCATCGCCGGCTCCTCGTAGCCTCGGACAAAGACGTTGATGAAACTGCTAATGCTACCTACCAGTAGCAGCCCCGTCGATGCCCAGGTCATACCGAGGAACTTCTCGCCGTATTGTGCCGACACGTGGGAACCGTCGCCGTGAGCGTTGATAAGCGCAACAAACTGAAAAGCAATGACTGTCGCGATGATGGAGGCAATACTGATGCTGAGAGCACCGAGCTACGTGACCCCCCCCCCATATTTAGTGGATGTGATACTACCACGAGACCAAATGAACTTACCACCAGAAATCCAAACTCAAATAGACCCGTCTGTGCTTTCCGAGTGATGAACGACGACACTCGCGACAGAAGAGCAAATCCCATCGCCCCCACCCCGATAATATAAAACACTGCCATCGATCGGCTGGTGAGACTGAAGGCGTTGAAGTCGTCGCTGATCACTCGGGGCCATTCTAGCGTCGGTCCGTGTGTGATCTCCGGCCATGCATCCGTTGGGTTGAATGCGAACAGAAGCGTGCGGCTCGAGCACTCGGTCACGTTGCGCGCAACGCTCGTCTCACCGGACCCCGCCGTTTCCAGGCTTCCTTGACAGTATGACATGACATGTACCGAGTAGAAATTATTCGCCGTGTCTGAGCCAGCCTCGGGCGTGTACAGCTGCCACAGGTCAGCATCGTCTGCATGAGTACGCGCGCTCAACATACCGTGAGGAGATCCGCATCGTCCAAGAGGCTCTTCTGGGATCCGGCGAACAGACACAGAAGCGCGAGGATGAACGCAGTGAAGGCGGTTATTGCCGGGAAAATCCCCTTGAAGTCGACTTTCATTGTGACCATATTGATCGGGTGTTGGGTAGTCGGTGCTGGATCGTGCAAGTGCCCGTTGCTGGCGTAGGCAGTCCGGATGGTCAGAGCTGTGAGACCTGATCGACCAAGCACTTAGTATGGTGGCAGCCGTCATCGGTGAAGGGCTAACTTACCAGAGGACTAATCTGGGTGTGAAATCTTACCTTATCCAGCAGACCAAAGGAAAATCCCACGATTCCTAACCACCAGCCCTTATATACGGCCATAGCAGCGTGTCGGAATATCTCATACACGCCATCATTCCCAGCGTGGGCTGCACGGAAGAGAGATCCCGGCCAGGAGTGCGAGGGAGCATATTGATGATATCGGCACGCGAGTGAATCGGGCATGGCATGTATTCATGACGGAAAGTTGACTATTGCCGTGCGATAATAGGCGAGACTAGCTTCTGTAGGGCTAGCCTAGATGCCTCGCTGGGTCAATTGAGTGGAGAGTCGACGTGTTGACTTTCCCGGCCTGTCTCTGGAATGCTGCCAGCCACTGGCGATTTTGCAGTCGTAGCTTGCGCCATCGATACCAGTTGAGTCAGGACTTGAAAGGGCTTGCAGGTACGGTAGTTATTCTTGAGTCATGGTATATTCTTCGCGTTTGTAGGGCATGGTGGCTGTTGATGCACTAGTTTGCGGGTGTTGCGATCTCCGGCGTTCGGAGTTAGTCTAAAGCCTCAGAACAACGGCGTCTTACATTAGTGTCTTCGAATCATGATTCAAAGTCAAAAGCCTTCAATAGCCTTTCTGATTTCATATTGCACGTCTTCTTCGCTAACTAAATACCGTAGACGGTTGAGGACCTTAGACTGCCGACCGAAGTTAAATCTCCGGTCTTGTCTGGAATGCGACGTTGGACCCATTCAACACCACCTGAGGTCATGAGGTATCCCTCCCAGTGGATCTATGTGTGGAGAGCTCGAAACATACTACTTGGGTTCTTGAGTAGTGTTCATTATTAACTGCCACGGTTCCATACCCGATGCAATGCCTTTCGACTTACGCCATCGACTCAGTCAAACTCTCAGTTAAACGGACGATTCATGCCTAGCCCGATCGGACAAGCTCGGCATGTGGTTAATATCATTAGGCTCCTGAAACGGCTGACAACCAAGGATCCCTTGCACTCGGCTTGCCGGATATAATTCTGGTACACTACGATTTACGCCAAGTCTCGGGCACAATAAAGCCGTTTAAGCTTCAGATAACCCTTTCGGTACTGTCGGGCCAGAAAGGACATGCATATGACATGGGGAATTGTGTAGAGTACTACGTAGCGGATACCATGTGGTCAAGAGCGAGGTCTGAAACGTGCCGCGTGTTCGTGTTCACGGGAGCAAGGATCGCACGACTGTCCGACATGGCCTCCTTGGAGCGTCCCGACGATCGCCCTGGTAGGAGCTGAATTGGGATATCCCACCAAGGCAACCTTCCAGAAGCCTTCGGCGCACGGTGACATCCCTGGCTCGACAAGAACGCTCAGGCAACGGCACACCTAGCGGGAATTGTCAGCCCGTTCTTATTACCTGGCCGATCTATGCATCTCGACGGACGCCTCTCGGGATATGTAGCGTGCATGTGGCCCTCAGCGATCGACTATTACTCCGTACCCATGCCGTGCCCCTGAGACAAAAGTCTATGCATGTCGTGTGTCATATCCCGGTGACATGCAGTGGTGTCACTGGTGGGTACAGTGTTTCTGAAGTAGGAAGCTCGCAACATGACCCGAGCATTGTGGGGATGGATCGAGTATGTATTGAGGCTCCAGTTCTGCCAGGCACCGACCACGTGCTGGCAATACCAAGATGATCAAGCATTATAGATGCGTCCAGGCATTGCTTTGATATGCTTGGATCCTCTCATGCCGGAGTACCACGTGGACCAAGCCACTGAAAAGCTTCAGCCAAGAACTGGATAGACGGTACTCGGGCCATCAGGCTGGGCGCATGCAGCGGCATGATCGCGGTGATTTGTAACACGAACTAGGAGACAGCGTTTCTCATGAAAAGCCAAGCCCGGGCAAAAAGACACAACAGGAAGGCCTGGAAGGAAGAGTGGAACGGGATGGCAGAATAAACATGGGTGGGTGAGCACATGGGTGCGGCGGGGAATTTGACTGGCCCGCGGGGCGATAATCAGTGTGTGAGCCCCCAGATATTAGCGCGGAGACTATCACATCGAACCGCACTTCAACGTCAGTTTATTCCGTACGTCTGGCTAAATTTGGTTTTGTACGCCCAGACTAGTGTAAGTCTGGTCGAAGGCGAGTTGAATTCGGAAGAATCACACGTGTGCCGGTGTAAGGGTTGAATCGGAGCAATAGCTATGGGCATTGGCATCTGGCGTTTGACATGTGGCATTGACATTTGACATTTGGATATGGAAATTGGAAATGAGATCTCCTCGTTGATCGCGCTTGGCATATCGTCATGATGTTCAATCAATGTTCAATCAAAGGCCATTTCTCGGGGGAAACAGAAGAGAAAGACGGTGTCAGCATGAGCCCCACAGTTTAAAGAAGGCGGTGAACTTGTCTTCAACAGTTCTGCCAACACGTGCCCCCTTGATTGGTTCGCGGCTCTTGCGACTTCGATCCACTATCTGTTTTCGTCTTCCGAATCACAGCGTAGAACCGTTTTTACTTTTTTTTCTGATGTGGAAAAGGCACTGGGGTGGAGCCGCCACTCCATACAGAACGGGACATGGATCTCGGACTGGAGCTACTCGGCCCCTCCGGTCTTTTCTTTTTTTTTCTCCATACTTATATAAAGCCTCGCCGTGTCTTCTTCGATTGTTATACCACATATTCCTCGTGGTCATCACGACCTCTACTCCCCCCGCTCCTTCCTCTCTCGCCCATCCGGCGTTGCCTTGTCCGAGTCTTCAAGCATCCGCTCTTTCAGCTCCTAGCGAGCCAATCTCATCATGACCGACTTTGGACCGCGCGCCCCTCATGGGCCTGACATGTCCGGCACTCACAACCCGCTGGAGGATATGGAGATCCATGAGAAGGATGCCTTTGACCAGCTGATTCGTCCCGATGACAGCTACAACCCCCAGGGTGTCTACTGGGCCGATCTGCCCATTGCCCAGAAGATCAAGTTCGTCAGTTCCTACGACGCTACCGAGGCCAAGCGTGAGCTCGGCAATATCTGGGCCATGACGAAGGAAGACCCTCTGTCGCCCATTTCCTACTACTTCCGCAACATGGTTCTGCCCGGTGCCGGTCTGGGTCTCGAGGGCTACGTGCTTTTCTCGATCGGTAACATCAAGCCGCTGTTCAAGAGTACTTTTGCCTCTTGCTGGAAGCACCACGAGATTTGTGACGAGCAGTGGTTGAATGCCGTGGATTATCTCGAGATCATTGGTATCATTGTCGGCCAGATCTTGGTCGGTTTCATTGGTGACTGGTAAGTACCCGCAGAACCAACCTTAATCACGACGGAATCTGATTGGTGCGCAGGGTTGGCCGTCGTTGGGGTTTGATCCAGGATGCAACTATCATGTTTGTCGGTCTGCTCATGTTGACCGCCGCCTGGGGTGTGACCCAGAACGGCTGGGTTATCTGCTATGCTTGGTCGCTGTTCTTCTACAGTGTTGGTGTTGGTATGTTTCCCTACTTTCCAGAACTCCTATCGAGTGGCATCTAACACCGGCTAGGTGGCGAGTACCCTATGACTGCGACCAGTGGTATGGAGAACGCTGTGGGCTCTGGCAGAATCGACCAAGGAGGACCGTCTTCACCGTGGCCGCAAGGTCACCAGCGCCTTCTTGATGCAGGGCTGGGGCCAGTTCTTCAACCAGGTCATTCTGATTATCCTTCTGCTCTGTTTCCACCACGGCAGCGGCAACAACCCCTACTCGGCTGTGGCCACCCAGTGGACCTACCGTGTCTCTTTCGCCATCCCCGCTGTGGGCACCCTGTGGCTCGTCTACTATCGTGCCTACCATATGAAGGCGGCCAGCAAGCAGCTGACGGCGGCTAAGAAGAAGGCCTCTGTGACCGGCTATGACGTTGAGTCCCTGGCCCTGACCTTCAAGTACTTTGGTCCTCGCCTGCTGGCGACTGCTGGCGGCTGGTTTGCCAATGACGTTTTCTTCTACGGAAACAAGCTCTTCCAGGATGAGTTTATCAAGGTCATGAGCCCGTCATCTCACTCGGTGATGCCTACCTGGCTGTGGAACCTTGTTAACGTCGGTGTCTCTCTGGTCGGCTACTACTTGGCTTCTTTCTTGATCGACAACAAGCTCTATGGCCGTAAGTGGATGCAAACCGTCGGCTTCCTGATGTGCTTTATTTTGTTCGTCGTCCCGGGTTTCCACTACAAGTACTATACCACGCCCGAGCATATCAAGGAGTTCCAGACTATGTACTTCCTGAGCTCGTTCTTTAACCAGTTTGGTCCCAACTGTGTTACTTTCCTGGTTGCGGCTGAGGTCTTCCCAACTCCTATCCGTGCTACCGCCCACGGTATCTCGGCTGCCATCGGAAAGTCCGGTGCTCTTTTGGCCTCTGTCCTGTACAACTACATCGACACCCAGACCAAGTTCTATGTTGTTCCCTGGTTCGGCCTGGGCGGTGTCGTTCTGACTCTGCTTTTCCTGCCCGACACTACTGGCCTCGATCTCAAGGAGCAGGAGCGTCGCTGGCAATGCCTGCGCGAGGGTCGTGAAGAAGACTATCACGGCCCCGCTGTGCACCCCGCTCACCTGTCGTGGTTCGAGCGCTTCGTTCTGCGCAAGGGCCGCTACTACAACGCGGAGCTGGACTACCAGCAGAAGGTGGAGGAGTACCGCATCGAGTGGGAGGCCGCCATGGCCCAAAAGATCCAGGAGGACAAGGAGGAGACGCTTGACACCGACGACTCCCTGCTCGAGGGTCACGTCCACACTTACTTCCACCGCACCAGTCCCATGTTCAAGGGCCAGAGCCCCATGTTCAACGGGAATGAGAAGCTCGGAGGAAAGCAGGACAACTTCACTTTGCCCCCGGCTGCCCAAGATGGTTCTAAGGAGTCATCCTTGACTGAGACTGAAAAGTCGCCTTAGATTGGGCTTTGCACATAAAAGACCATATATTCGCATATTTATGTGGGGTCGCTTTTTCCTTTCTCTTTTTCTTTTGGTGTTTCCGGATATCCCCCATACCCATACCCATTGCTTGAACATTGCATGAAAAGGCACGATGCATGATGCGGGCACATGCTTGTAATTAGAAATATATACATACCCATAGCTAAAACATTGCTCTTATGAAATTTGAAGACGTTTCCCTCAAACTGAGTAGTTCTACGGGGGCAAGTCCTAAGTCCTCGCCTGAGATCTATTCCAAAGCGGTCTTCTAAGCGGTAAATATTTTGCCTGACAAATAACCATATATCACCAAGAAGCACTTTGCAACACAACCTTGAATACTACGTATATTGGGCTGAAGCAGACCAAATGAATCTCTTCGCCTTTGGCTCCAACGGCTCAGGCCAACTAGCCCTAGGCCACAAAGAAGACATCTCATCCCCAGCAAAATGCCTCTTCTCTTCCCCCACCATCCCAAACGACGAGATCATCCAGATCGCCGCTGGAGGGAACCACACTCTCCTCCTCACAAGAAAGGGATGTGTCTACGCAGCCGGGTGCAATACCGACGGGCGATGCGGACCCGACCCCCCAATCTCCCAAAACGAAGATTCCAATGGTGATCTACTTCGCTTTCGTCGCGTTATCATCACAGACACCGAGACAGGATCCCCTGTTGAATTCTTCAAGTGCATTTCTGCAACATGGGAAGGGTCAATTCTTGTCGCTACGGTGAAACAGGAAGGAAATGAAGTTGATAAAGTCTTCGTTCTGGGCTCGTCTCCAAAAGGCGAACTTGGTCTTCCTGATCCTGTTGTGTCTGGTTTCTCTCTATCGCTACAGGGGAGGATTACGGCTTTGGCGAGCGGGATGGGTCATTCTGTTGCTGTTCTTGAGAATGGAGATGTGTTTGGCTGGGGCGGGGCGAGAAAGGGCCAACTTGGTGAGAGTCTTAAGGGTCAGAAGATTGTGTGGACACCTACGAAGGTTGAGGGGATTCCGTTCCGTGCGACGGCGGCTGTGTGTGGACGTGAGTTTACGGTTGTCTTTGGGCAGCGTGAGGCCGCTGAGTTTGTGGTTCTTGGGGATCGGGCGAATCGGTGGGGCGTTTTGGATGTTCCGACGTTGAATGGGAGGGGGTATAGGGATATTCAGGCTAGTTGGCATGGTATCTATGTACATCTTCTTCCGGGGACAGAAGACTCTGCATCTCCGGTTGTTGCTTGGGGTCGCAATGATCGTGGTCAACTTCCTCCTTTGGGGCTGCCTGATCCTGTCAAGATCGCGGTTGGTAGCGAGCATGTCCTTGCGCTTTTGGAGAGTGGTGAAGTCGTGGCGTTTGGTTGGGGCGAGCATGGGAATTGTGGGCCTGATACCGATGAGAGTGGGAATGTCTCTGGCACGTATAATGTGGTCTCATTGCCGGATTCCGTGCATGGTGCGAAGATCCTTGGGGTTGGAGCAGGGTGTGCGACAAGCTGGTTGATCGTGGAATGATGGGGATCAGGGTATTCATGAATACTTTCTGACTCTCCGAACATCATCTCAATCGAAAAGACCAAGTCCACGAACCTATACAGCGTTAGCTAGACCGCTGGAGACAACGAGAGGTATGCCATACCTGTGAGATGCGCTGTGTCGGCGGAACACCCATTTCATCCTGAGGAGGTCGACGTGTATCAATAATCTTGGGGAAATCAGGCTCCGCCTCTTGGAGAATTGGCTCGGAGGTATCCTGGATTTCATCAGCCAACGATTTCTTTTCACCAAGACGAGCCACACAAACCTGTCTACCCGACGCATCCCACCCAAGAATATCCTGCGGTTCCTCCTGCTCATCCATTTCATCCCACTGCCGATCATCGTCGGCCGGCACAAACAGACTATCATAGTCCATCGACACCGATGACTCGGGTCGATCCGACGCTGCAGTAGGAGCAAGATGCTCCTGCGTCGACGACCCATTCAACGGACGAATAGACCGACTCTGCGGCGGTGGCGGTGGGGGCATCTGCCTACTGGGCGTCGCGCCGCGAGGGGTATTCGTCCTGCTCACAGAGATGGGCGCGGGTGCCTGACGCTGCGAGAGCTGCGGAATTCCGACTCGAGACGAAGCCGGTGCCGTCTCGCCTTCGACCTCGCCGCGTGTCATGATAGTGAACTCGGCATTGACGCCTTCAAATTCGTATGCCAGTTGCAGCGGCTTACAGGGCTGCGTATAGCGCGCTGTGACTGTCGCATTGGCCGTCTCGGCATGCGCTACGACGGCTTTGAAATCTTTCAAGTTGATTGCGATGTGCATGTTATCTTGGACGAGAATTTCCTCGAAATCTCGTTTGTCGGCCGCCACGGAGGTGTGCACGGGATATTTAAGGACCTCTGCCATTTATCAGCTCCTAAGCATCTAGGAAGTGGAATTCAAAAGTCTTACCTTTTCCCTCCATAATCTTAGTCGTAAAACTCGTAAACACCGCCTTACCAGAGTCTGAATACATATCCAGCTGCTCGGCAGACAAGCTGAAATGGTCGATGATCTGTCTCAGGAAACGTGGATCTGCAGTCCATTGATTCGTGGTCCTGCTTTTATCGAATACGGCATGCTGGATTGACGCCGGTTCATAGGTAAGTTTATAGGATCTGATGACGCCTGATAGAGTCAGATAAGGTTCAACAGTGAAGACCAGAGTATTTACCGAGTCCACAAATCATCTTAACCGTCAATCGAGACTCTGTCTCTAGCGGATCTTCATGAATCTCCATATCACAGCGCTCCACAGCCGTGTCCTTATTTCGGTCCACTCTTCCTCGAAAGACCGACAACAGCGCCTGGGTAAAGAATCAATGAGGTTCCTCGCTTTAGATTTTCAGAAATACGTACTTTGAGCAGAATCTGGCAGTAGAATCGGTCTGCAGTACCGTTCGAATACCGGCCTCTGTGAACATTGAATGAGTACGCTTCGAAGAACTCCTTCGAGCAGACAAAGGAAGCGAATGCCGTCTTGGTGGAGTTAAGAGCACTCAGACGAAGCTGTGCACATTACATTAGCAACTATTCCATTGTCTAATTGCACCAGCTATACCAGATCATGCTCGGCCTCGATGGCGACGGTGTCGCTGAACTTGGCCAGGCAGGTCAGCATGTCGTGCAGCCGCACCAGAGCTGGCGGGGCCAGAGACAATGTCAAAGACGACATAACGGCTGACGAGGGATATCCAGTGCAGGGCGCACCAACCTGGATAGAAGCATGAATGGACCGTTCCAAGCGTCGATACGCGGTCAAACGCGTATTACATAAGCCACCAGGTATCCTAAATTGGAAGTATAGTGGGATTATCATCTAGTTTAATGGCATACAAGGCATGGAACAGTCTTATGGATGTATCAAGGTTGTAGAAGTAACTATAAATCATAGAAGAAGGACTGGGGGAATCAAGTATGTAAAGAGCACAAGTTACAAATATGTTCAAGTCATGGTAAAAGTCAGGCATCCCTAGTAAGCAAGTCCGAATCTATCCAATACCATGCGTAGATCCAGGAGCTGCGATCTCCTCCCCGTCACCTCTTTCACCCGGTGTAGCATTCCCTACAGGCTCTGGTCGTTCATTTCGACCGCGGGGTTGCGGAGGCATCGGCTGCGGAAACTGTAGTTCCATAGCTTGTCTCCTCCGTCGCCCTGTTCGCATGACTTGAAAGAAGTTTATTCCCACTTGTGCGCAGAAAAGTGCGAGAAAGACTCCGATGACCAGGGTCTGTGGGATACGGGTCTCAGATGGCTCATCTGAGCGCGGCCGCGTCTGTTCCTTTGACTGCTGGCTGGTGGGCGAACCACCGAAGGACACTGATATCGACAAGGAAAATGGCGCAAGTGATGTTAGCACGCTAGGTGTCATTGAGGACACGAGTGATGATAGCGGATTAAATGCCAACGGAATGATGCAGAAGACGAGGAGAGGGACGGCTAGTCATAAGACAGAATTGAGTGGCGAGCGGGCAGACCTCATGGATGGTGTTAGTATTCGATACGTGATATTGGGAAAAAGTGAAACATACAAATCTCGAGCCTCCAGCTCCCTTGCCCATTTCGCTGAGATTTTGAGTCTTTCTCGCACACTCAATGCAGATAAAATGGGGTATTTCTCTTCCTCGGCGATAGGCAAAATACTCGCGAACCACCAGGGGAACCGGGCTGCATCAGTCGGAACAGGTCCATAAGCCAGCATCACGCGTGGATGAAGCCAGGGTGCGCCTGCTTGACGCTTCTTACGAATGAATTCCCTAGTCAGGTTGAGGAGTTCCAGTGTTGACATCGACTCCAATGGACGTTCAGCATCTGCTGTTTGCCTCGGGTCAGGGATAGCAGACGTTGTCTCGGTCGCCTCCAGTCTTTCCTCTTCTGCTAGCGAAATATCATCAACGCGCTCCGTCCTGGCAACGTGGTATCCATCCAATTCGCCCGCTTCGAGCACTTTGAACCGCGATACACCAGTTGCAATGACGAGACTGCGCCCGTCTGGAAGCAGCTCATAGCGCTCGACCATCAACAGTGTTCCATATTGCATGAACGGTACGCTGTTCAGATCGTCGCCTTGTGCCCGGCCTCGCCGGTTATACATGACCATACCGAATTTGCCTCCGCTATCAACGACGCGGCGGATCATGAGTCGATACCGAGGCTCGAAGATATGCAGGAATGTGGGCATAGTTGGGAAAGACAGTGTGCATACGAAAAGCGGCAGGTTTTTTCCATGATCGCCTACCAGCTCCTCTTCCGCGAGAGCCTCCCTGCGAGCTGTGACTTGGTCCGCAAAGAAGTACTCAATCACGCGCGAAAGAGTGTTATTCAATGGCTCAGATTGTATAGCAGCGGGCATCCCGACTTTGCGGCGGCAGATCGGACATAGGTCCGTATGGTCCAAGACCCGTGCAACGCATCTGCGGCAGAAAGTATGACCGCAAGGCATGGTCAGAGGATCCAGTATAAGCGAGTAGCAGACCTGGCAGTCCAGTTCGGTGCGAAGCCTGTCTCTGAGTTTCTGGAAGCGGATGCGATCTTGCTCCGTGGAAGTTTCTTGCTCAGCAGCAGCTTCGTTAGGACCCTCGTAGACAACGTCATATGCATCGTGGGGAAATCGGCCCTCCCAAGCCAGTAAGTATAGACCCTGCAGCCATCCACGCTGAGAAATGTTGGCGCTATGAAGTTCGGGAGACTTTGTAGCTGGCTGCTTGACTTTCCACCGGACGAGTCGCACATCATCCTGCTGGTCCCGCGTCTCGGTTACCGGTATATCAAATGCCAGCTCTTCTTGAAAGATCCCGACAACATTTCCCAGCACGACATCAACGCCGCAGTCTCCGACGCAATGCTCCCCGACACAGTTGTTCGTTCCTTCCCAGTAACATGTAAACCCCTCTTCTCGGCCTTTTGCAATCGGGTATGTGATGCCTGTACGAGGCCTGACCGGTGGCAGACATGCGCGGCATATAGAGTTGCCGCATGGTAAACGGAGCGGCGCATGCAGTGGGTGCGAGCAGTGCTGACATTGGATCAAGCGGACGAGGTGGTGAGGGGTATCGAGATCGTGTGCCTCGGAACTCGACACATTCGAGCTCGCCATGAGCGGGGCAATGTCGTTCATCTGTGCAGCATCATTCTCCATGGTAGGAGAGGAGCATAAAGAGAGGTTGAGGGTTGGATCAAGCTGTCGGAGTGGGTCGGCAATCAAAAGTGGGTCCAACTATAGATAACAGAGCATCAACGCATTTATGCTGGATGGGATGAAGGATGTTAAGTTTAAAAGTCACACCGATAAAGTCAGTCGAGTTGGTCTCGTTCAACATGTCCTGCTTCCAGTGATTTTTTTACAGCTTAACCATCTGCCAGAGAGGGCCCGGCTTTTCCGGCTTCAAAAGTCTACACTTCGGCCCATCTAAACAGTAGGACAAGAACACCACTTTACGCCAAGGCAATTGATATCGTTCATGTCTCATTTCAGGATTCACCGCCATGTCAGGTACAGATGCACGAGTAAATAGAAGAAAAGCCAGATTGCATCGTCACTTGCTTATCAGGCCTGAACGGCCGTAAGTTTTCCAATCCCCATGGTCGTCATAGATTGAGCATTCGTAGGTAAATCGTGGTGTGGCATGGGCCACGCCTGGGTAACCGCATTGCGAGATGCAGAAGAGTGGGAAGCAGTGGGAGTAAATCGTGGCATTATGTAGACGAATCCGAATCCGAGCTATCGGAATCTTCTTCTAGTACGATTCGCCGCATCACGCTCTTATCAAAAAGATCTAGGGCAAAACGCCGTGCTGGCAGCCGGAAATGATGACTCTCGAGGATGCAGAGGGCTTTGCGGAAGAGGTGGACTTGGTGGAACCGTTCAGGCTGTTTGGATTTGATGCTACAGTTCGAGAGGTCAGTGTTTGTGTTGCAAAGGATTCTTGGGAGAGAAATTACCTATGCAGGTCTGCTGCCGATCGCTTCGATAGAACAGTGTTCCCCATGTCCACAATCAGCTTCAGGATCTTCTGATTAGTCTGGTCCGAATCTGTGGTAGCCTCCTTGAATTTGTCCTTTTGGGTTTGCTTCGCTTCTGACTTGTAGCCAGGGAAGGAAATCTAGACAAGTCAGTAGGCGTTGGTGATGGCAGCGATGAAAAGGTATACATACCAAAAACAGAGTGCGGAAGTCGGTAGGAAGACAAAGTCCCAGTGAGTCGCCTTCTGAGTCGATAGCAGAGTCCCATCCCAGCTCTCGCAGTACCTTCAGTCCATGCTTACTGCGAGAGATCAATCCCAGGACAAAAAAGGCGGTGCCTCGCATGGTCAGCACACCAGCACTCTCGGCAATAGCCACGATCCGCTGCACGATCTCGGGCTCCAGGAAGAGCGCGCCAAGCTCCATGGACCCAACATTGCCCACGGCCCAGAGACATCCCTTTACCTTGAGAAGTGCCTCGGTGTCTTCCTCTTCCAGTCGGAAGTCCCGAATCGTCCAAGCAAACTCATTGAAATGCCCGGATTGCTCTAGCAGCTTGCAGCCCTCGGCCGTCCGAGCGAGTTCTCGGTAGAAATGAGGAGGTACGACTCCGACGTCTTGCATATCCACCAAGTCCTCGGGAGCAAAGCTGCTCCGTCGTGGCTGATCGACATAGGCTCGAGACAGAGCCGCTTCCACAAGGGTGACATATGAGTCGTTTCGACCGAGGAACCAATCATCCATTTCCTGAGTAATGTAATCCAGGCCATCCAGGTAATGGTAGCCAACAGAGGTGGACAGGAAGCGCAAAAGAAGCGGCGCACCGATCTCTCCGAGATGATCAAGGGACGGCCGGCATTTGACCACGAACTCCAGATAGTCACGCTGGTTGCATGCCTCCTCGAGAATCTTCACGGCAATCTGACAGACTGTAACGTCCGGGTCATAAAGTTGGGTCACGAGGAGCTTCACGACCCATTCTGCGTTGCCAATAGCCACATGCGGGCTGATAGTAACATCTCCGACGGCGTATTTTCGGAGCAGCTTGGTTGCGAATATGCGAATCTCCTTCGAGCCAATCGTGAGGGCCTTGGAAAGCATGACTCGGAGGTGGCTTTCCCGACCGTAGTCCATGTTCCCCAGAAGCGTTTGAATAAGATCATTCCGGTCTTGAAGCTCGATAATATGGTAGAACATGTTCAGCATGTGCCACCTTTCCATCATGAGAAGTCCATTTGGATCGGCACTCAGTGATCCGAGCATTGCAAAGTAGCCTCCACTCAAAGTATTCGTCATTTGCTCACGCGAAAAGAGGGGCGAAGTAGAAGTCAACCCACTCATGCGGTCAAGCTGCGCCAGGCATTCAGCTACTTGCCGCAGAAATTTGTTTTCGGCCAGATACTTGGTACCCTCGGGTGTCTGGACCAGGGTCCGCATCAAGGCACAACCAGTTCGGACATAGCGTTGATTTGCCTTTGAAACCGGGACCATGGCAAACCGA
Source organism: Penicillium sp. DT28 (assembly GCA_036712075.1). Taxonomy (NCBI): domain Eukaryota; kingdom Fungi; phylum Ascomycota; class Eurotiomycetes; order Eurotiales; family Aspergillaceae; genus Penicillium; species Penicillium sp. DT28. Next base: position 1,337,379 of record JAZHLO010000002.1, read on the forward strand.
TACTTGAAAGGTCGGTAGAACCCAATGAGACGCTTCATGAACTTGGAACCTTTGATGGCCTCGTCCATGCGTTTGGGGTTTGTGAGAGGGCCTTCGACGAGACGATGGATGAGGTCCCACTTCCATTTGATGTAGTTGACCGTGTTCAACACATGGGTCTCTAGAATGGCAGTGCGGAATGTTTGCTCATCCATGGATGGACTCAGCTTGTCTTTGCTTTGCTCGCCAGGTAGCAGAGAAAGGGATAGATCAGCGTCCATATACCGGCCTGCAGCATTAGAAAGGCCTCCAGAGCGTGCCAATGTTCGATTGATACTTTCGATTTGGAAGATAGTCGAGGTAGAGACGTCGTGGTTTTCAAGGTCATATTGGATTGCGGGAGTAAGAAGATGGGGAAGGACCTGAAGTTTGGCACTGACGCTTGACGGCAACGAGTGATGCGCGAGTTTGAGTACTTCGGTCAAGAGAAGAGTGGCTTTGCGCCGGAGGGAGGGATCTGTCTCCTCTTCAATGAGATCCGACAGTGCCTGCATCTATTAGCGCCTACGTCCATCCAGTCTTGGAAATATTGCATACCTTTGGAAGCCCGGCTGCGATCAAAGCTGCCAGTATGAGGGTCGAAAAGTGTGCTGTGAGATCGAATCTACTACTGCTGGCCTCGGAGAATCCAGTGGAATGTTTCGATTGGGTGTCAGCGCGTAGGTTTGAGACTCTTCCATATGTGGTGAGTCTTCGGCCCGCAAGAAAGGAAGATGACCACGACGGTGGCTTTATCCGCAAGGCATCGAATAATAATTCCATAAGGAGATCCCGAGCTTGAGGATCATGGTAGTGGAGTGACTCGAGAAGAGACTTCAGCGGCTGCGCCCCATTCCTCGCCAGGATCACCAGACCAGGCCACATTTTAAGCATTGCGGAGATCGCACGCGCGGCAGATTTTAACCGGCCATGGCGCAGAGTATCAGCCAATGAGTCGGTAAAAGGCGCTAAAACAGCTTCTAGTTCACACCCTTGCAAGTACTTCCGACTGCGTGGTGTGTCTAGGACATGCAAGAAGCTTGAAATCAAACTCTCGGAGGCACCAAATGTGCCCTCGGATAAAGCATCGTGTAAAGCAGCAAACCCGCCAGCTGAAGCAACGAGCTCGGGGTCTTTGACCAGCATCTCCGCAAGGGTCATGATTGATATATTCCGTAGACGGTCTTCATGGTGTTCAGCAATAGAGACGATTGTGCGCACGATGGCACGAGATATCTCCCTGACGCCATCCTTGACATCGAGGAAGGCTCTAACAAACTTGAGGGCTTGCTCCCTCTCAATGCTGGCTTTGCTCTCCTTTACAAGTGACAAGATGACGAGTTCATCGGTATGCAATGCTCGAATTGTTTGGAGGGATTTTCGATCTGCTATGGCGTAGCGGGTGAGTCGATAACCAGCAGCCACCACTTCCTTGCTATCGCTAAGAAGCATCACTTGGACGCGCAAGCCAAAAACGGGCCATGCGAGATCATATTTCAGCGTAGGGTGTCGCTTGAATAGCTCGACCAAGTTATTGGCGCGCTCAACGTAGAAATCGGGAGACATGCCCTCGATTTCCAAGGCCTGGAGCGTTTCGGTAAGAACATAGGTCGGCGACTCCATGTCTCCCTCTTCATCCTGTTCTTGTGGTTCGTCGTCGATAGATTCTGCAAAGTTGTTGTTCCGCGAGGGCGACCGCATAGGGCTACTTCGGAAGAGGCTGGAAAGACGACTGCGCGGGGGTGTCGTAGATGGCGCCTGCGCACGAAGCAGCTCCTCTTCCAGCTCATGTTGCAGCTGGGCAAGCTTGCGGTTGGACGTGCTCAGCTCGGATTCCACTTGTATACGTTGGGCCTTGGTCTGCTTTGGGGGTTTTGCCAGCAGCGCCTCTAACATGTTTTCGGTTCCAGTTTTGATCTTCATTTCCTTCGCGATTTTGTCTCGAAGCACCGCTTGCCGTTCTTCGGTCGTATGTAGATCGTCTTCGCCAATGGATCTGCTCGCTCGTCTCGTGTAGGTACCGTCAGGGCGCGGCGTGACGCTTCGTGAATTCATGCTCTTGAGTTCCACACTGAAACTGCCAGGCCCGCCAAAGGACGGGGCCAACGACCCTCCTCGACCACCTGTCGTGGCACTACCTCCAGAGCCAGATCTTCCATTGCGTCCTGATTTGGAAACTGCATCGTTCCAGCTCCCTTCCACCGAGCCACCTTCCTGGCTGAATGAAGAACGCCCATCACCCAAGGCGCGGTGTTGGCTGGACGCGGAGAACGCTGAGTTGTGGCCGGAAGCCATGGAGCTCCATCTAGCCAGGGGGCTGTCTATCACCTGTGGCAAATGTTCGTGTCGAGGGGCTGCATTGGGGTTGGGGGAGAGGTCGGCGGAGCAAGGGCTCGAATATGGGGAAGAGGCGTAAAGGAGGGGGTGCTTCTCCGCAGTCACGAGTTGCAGGATGATTAGAGAGCAACAGCAACTGCCATCACAACTGATGGGACCCGAGCTGAAGCTGTGGAAAATGATCAGCACAATCAGCGCTATTGTCAACTGTCCCACTTGGTTTTGGTTCAGCCTGCGAGAAACAGATGGATGACTAATATGGCCTTATCACCGTCTGAAGAGACGTCCACACAATACTTGCTATGTTAGACATTTCCAAGGTTATTAACATTCGAGGTCTGCTTCCATTAATTTGCAAATGATGGACTTGACTTGAATAAATACGCAGAATTAAGCAGCAAGTGCTTTAAGATGAGGGTCTAGCTCGAAATATACTGCGTACAATATGCCAAACCAGGTATGTACAAAAACCGAGAACAACACGAGGCAAGTAAGGAACCGACATTAAATTCTTAGACACATCAAATTTAGATAAACATAAAGTTCCCTGCAAATTAAGAAAACATTATTCAAAAGCCCTTCTTGAATACGCTCCGAATCGTACCAACCACTTGAGTATTCGATAGCGAAGCAGGCATTGTATTCAGGCCCCTGGTCTTTGTCCTACAATTTTTGAATAGTACATCAACACACAGGGGAACGATAGAAGAAAAATACTATATCATACATCTCCATTACCAATTGACGTGGGCAATCAAGGCTTGTTGCTTGTCTTCTCCAGGATCGTCTTCATCATTTCGTTTCCAAGCTTAGGCCTCGGCGAAGCGAGGAGCGAAGTACGACGCAATCTTCTCGAAGCGATCGCGGTAGGACTCAAAGTCACCAAACGAGACACAGTCAGACCATGCCTGGGATGCGTCAGTATATACCTAGAATATAGCAATGTTTGCTGAAACCTACCCGCGCAGCAAAGGTGAACTCCAGATCATCGGAACGGAAGGTATTGTCATCAATCGCAGTGTCTAGCGCTTCTTCGAGGAGTTCAGGATTGCGGAACAAGTATTCAGTCACACCCAACCACAGGCGGAAGAGCTGGTCAAGATTAGAACGTGTGCCTTTCGAAGATGCAGGATCTGCACATAGTATACTCACCGGCGTCGAACAGATCATATGGTCGTAAGGAACGATGCCGAGCTTGGACCAGCAGTCGACAATGGCAAGCAAGCTCAAATGACTATTCGGTGGAGCTTTCTCACGGGACCTGTTGGATAGAGAAAACTGATCGAGAACCTCATCCTTCAGCAGGAGATCCTGACTGGCCGTGCCCTCCTTGAAAACCGAAGCACCAGCGGCCTTGACTCTCCGCTTGAGCTCCTCCCGGTGTCCCCCGATCATGAGCTTGTATAGTTCCGTGACCGATTCGGCATACTGGCGAATTTGCTGCTTGGCTGCGGGATTGAGAATGGCGAGACCGGCGTAGACGTGCCATTTGTTGGAATAGATGCGCAAGGTGATGTTAATCTTGACATTTTCAATGCCGCCGACCCACCGTGAGATTTCCCAGGGAAACTGCTTGTTTGCATGCCACGCGGTTCCCATACTCAGGAAAGCAGCGTGGGTAACGGCCTGGGTATCGGCGGTGATACGATCGTGCATCTCACCGGAGAGATAGACATGCTTGGAACCGAAACAGGAGAGGATTCGATCGACAAATTGAAGACTTTCGTCCGAGGCACGATGTTGGATCAGGACCTATAACACGCGTTATTCAGTGTTGGGCCGGGCTGGAATAGAATGGACTGGGGGTGATCCCCTACCAGTGGCTGTCCTTTCGGGTTGACTTTGGGGCCATGCAGCGAATGGCACGATACGATCTCTACATCCTCAGGCAGGTGCTTTTCGAATGCTGCAAGTTCCGGTCCCTTGCAGGACGTTTGCCCGCCGACAATGGCGCCGACTTTGGTTGCTTTTTTTTTGACAGGTCAGATATACTGGTCATATGCAGCATGATAACAGTCTGAATTGAAATGGGTCGAGACATACAGGGCCCGTACTGTGCCACGACACGGTCAATGACGCCGGCCTCTACACTGTAAAGAATGAAATCGCTAATTCTGGAAACGAAATGGCCATTCGGGAAAATGGTGACTCCTTGCTATATACGAGATAAGTTCCTGGGCGATATGGCCCTGGCGGGAGACGTACTTGAGAAGCGAACTCTTGTTTTAGAGATTCATAATTCTCAGGTCTATCACACGCATTGACTCTTGAAACAGGATAATGTTAGTAAAGATATATTCATTTCGACTGTTCCGCAAGAGAAGATCAGTTACGTGGGACCTATTGGATTTACTCATTAGCGTGTGTTCCAAAGAGCAATGGCAGAGCAAAAACAGAACGGCGTAAGTTCGAAGAACTTTCAGACAAGAAAAAGTAAGGTAGCGAGGGTTTTACATCATCGACAGTCCGAAGATAGACCACCGCCAGAATGGTTAGGCAGCTTCTCCCCGGACCATACTCGAGCCAAATGCACTCAAGTCATCATTTAAAAGAAAGGGTGGAGAAAGAAAAAAGAAAGTTCAAAGCTTACCTTCTCATGCGTCACGATATCGATCGACAACGGAGAAACAAGGCAGTGATTTACCTCCATCCGGCGTCACTGAGACGCTGGGCATACATCTTGCCCATATCACCCATGCCGATGATGCCAATCGAGGCATCTTCTGTGGTGCGCCCCATTTCGGCGCAAATGACTCACGCCAACGGCTCGGGCAGATACTGTGTAGCTCTCACAGCTGATAACAGAGAGTGGTTAGCAAGTAGATGGAATTGAGTCTTTGGACCTCAAGCCCCAGCTTTCCACTGGATTCTTTGAGTTCTGGAAGACCATGCAATGCTGAGAACGTGGTGGTAAAAGGGCGGAAGAAAATTTAAATAGGCGAACGGAATAGCTTCCATCACCGCCTTCGGCCCGATCGCAATCCCGGTTCCTTGAGTGCCTCAGGCAACTCGCTTACTGTTTCCCCCAGCCAATCACAGCTTGTACTCGCTAGGGCACACCCACACTTTTTTCATCAAAGATCAAACCGCCGCGAGTTTGACTTCTTCTTTTCCATATTCCATCCACTAACCCCCAACACCACAGTCGCAATGGCCCCTACCAAGAAGGCTCCCGCCGCCAAGGAGAACGTCTCCCTCGGCCCCCTCGCCGGTGATGGTATGTTAGGCAGATTCTTTTTTTTGTCATGATCGTGAGGCTGACTAGTGTGCGCATGGAACAGGCAAGCTCGTTTTCGGCGTTGCCCGCATCTTCGCCTCCTTCAACGACACCTTCGTTCACGTCACCGATCTTTCGTACGTTCCCTGCAATTGCGCCTGAACATCAAGACCGATTCGACGGAACTGAAGAGCTGAGCGTGGAGTTCAACAACATCGAGTCTGGGTTACATTTGCTGACATGTTTTCTTTCTACACAGCGGCCGTGAAACCATCACCCGTGTTACTGGTGGTATGAAGGTCAAGGCTGACCGTGACGAGTCCTCCCCCTACGCCGCCATGTTGGCTGCCCAGGACGTCGCTGCCCGCTGCAAGGAGCTCGGCATCAACGCTCTGCACATCAAGATCCGTGCCACTGGTGGTAACGGCACCAAGACCCCCGGTCCCGGTGCCCAGTCTGCCCTCCGTGCCCTCGCCCGTGCCGGTATGCGCATTGGCCGCATTGAGGACGTCACCCCCACCCCCTCCGACTCTACTCGTCGCAAGGGTGGTCGCCGTGGTCGCCGTCTGTAGACGTGTGCGGGTATGTCTTTCACGTCCTACTGCGACTCTACTTCGTGGATGGATTGGAGGCTACCAGCGGGGTCTACCTGCAACTGTGGATGGAATAAACGCGAAGAACGGCCTTTATCGCCTGGTCTTCAGATATTTCAGTGCCCTCAAAAGCTCGTGCTCAGCTTTAGTTTTTGGATTATGTAGTCTTTTATGACGACTCAATCAATGACTTGTCTGGGTAAATTGTGGTTCCTGTAAACCCTCTATGGGATTTGATCGTAGCAATCTTAGATGACTAACTCGAGCTATATTCCTTGTTTGGCAATTCGAATGGCATTTTGAGAAGAAAATACCATAAAAAGATGAATATATCGTACGTCCGGTGAATATTGCAGACTCATATTCCATGGCAAGTCGCTGCAGGAAGTCGGTGCGGGGAGCTATCGCGGGGCCGGTAGAAAAAGTGAGCTATTGCAACACCGCACTTCAACTCAACTTCCTTAGCCAACAACCCTCGAGGATACCATCACAAGCCTTATGTCAGATATGCAGTAACATGTCGAAAACCTGAAAAGCTCGCAGCTGCCTGCCAAGGATTCGCATCAGCGCCGCATTGTTCCCGTCGGACAATCCTTCAAGCTTACTACTTGCACTCCATCGGCTCTTCCATAGCCTCCGATATTACGTCCTTGCAACCAGAACTCCAGGATCTTGACAATCGACAAGGAATAATGGCTTCATCACTGCAGCCGTCTCCGACTGTCCTCCTTCCTGATCTACCACCGAAGACCCTGGTCGGGATCGACTTGATCACCTTCACCTCGACAGCCAATTTCCACGGAATTCGGGATTTGCCGGAAGGATGGCATTTTCTGTACACCGGTACCACAGAAAGCATGTCTCTCCGCAGCGGCGCATGGTTCTACGTTGGCGATATCAGCAAAGCTGGGATAGGAGGCAATGACACCGCACTCGTGGCACGAAACCAAAGACCCGGACCGGAGATCTATATCTGGAAATGGAATACCGATATTGAATCCCTCGTATCACTGAAAGGCGATACCGATCTAGACCGCCAAGCCGCCATGCGCTACAAGGCAAACCTAGGTGCGATCTGGCGGAGTGGTGGCTTGTTCCGATACCGAAGCCGTGTGTCGCCGGCAATGTTGTCTAATCAGTCTATTTCAACGCAAAATGAGACACCCCGGCTGGAAGAGGACACTGAGACGGAGGAAAGCGGTCGCAGGGATTGGCAGCAGCTTACCGATCGGATATCACCCAGTCTCCTGTCCCGTGTTATAGGCAGTCCTGAGCTGGATGTCGATGGCCACCCGCGGTGGATAGTGACGTCTGCTGGTACGGCTAACCGTGATGCGGATCATATCCCTGGGCTCGATCAACCGCTAAAAGGGCAAGAAGGAGCACCGGATAACAGCGGAGAACAAGAAAGGGAATTCGGGTTCCTTCCAGTGGACCTGAAGCGAACCTGGCGAGAGGGGGCCATTGGACGGGAAAGGACCGAAGCTGCTCAGGACCGCTCTTGGGCTTTGGGAGAATTGATCCTCATGAACTCTAGTTCGGTCACTGGCGAGATAACAGTAGATGAGCGGACTGGTGAATCACAGCTTCTGGGAGAGCTACAGTTCACTTTCTTGATGGTTCTGACCATGATGAACTTTTCATGTCTCCAGCAGTGGAAGCGGCTTCTGGAGCTTATCCTGACCTGTCGCCGAGCAATTGTGGAGAGAGAAGAGTTCATGAGCGAGGTGGTTCGCCTACTGTTGCGCCAGTTAGAGAGGTGCGATGATGTCGAGGGTGGTCTTTTCGAAATCGATGGCGATGAGGGTGGAGCCTTCTTGCGCAACCTGCTCACAAAGCTTCGACGATCTGTCGATGAGCTTGTCGGTAATAGAGCCTCAAAGGTCAAGGTCGAGCTTGATAAACTGGAAGCATGGGTGAAGGAAGAGTATGACTGGGAGTTGAAACGCGAGTCTATCGTCAGACGGGGAATGATCCGGCTGGAGGACGGGGAAGAAGTGGAGATGGACATGGACGATAACGATGAAGATGAGGAAACGGGCGAGTATGCCCCCCTCGTGATTGATCTGGATGAAGGCCATACCGCCCCCGAAGAAGAGGTTGAAGACGAAGGCACGCCTGATATAGATCTGAGATACTAAAATCCCTTTAACGATAGTGATGTAACATAATAGATGATTTCCAATCCCTACCTGGAAAAGACATGAGATGATACAAAGCTTGAAAATGCAACAGCACAAGTTATACCTAGGTATAATGTCTAGCAATGTCTAGTAAAATAACAAGCCTGAGCCTGTTTCTATCCTGCTTCTATGCGAAGTTGAAGTCTATATACATGATCCCATAAGTCATCAAACATGCATTCGCAGCCGTCTATTCCTCATTCTCAACGATGTAAGCCCAATCGTGCTTCTCCTTGCCGAACATGATAGCCTCCAACCAAGACTTGATCTGCGCAGCATAACCAGCAGACTCGCCATTCTGGCCCAAGGTGCTGATGTCGGTGTCGTTGTTGCGAATCATAGCAACAGGAGTGATGAAGTACTGTGTATGGTGTTAATTCCATTCCGACCATCAGAAGAAAAGACCAAAACTTACAGCAGTGCCAGAGACGAAAGACTCAACGATACGGCCCTCTTTGGCAGCCTTCTCAATCTCCGCAATGGTCAAGGTACGCTCCGACACCTGCAGCGGCTCCAAGCTGCCGACAGACTGCTTTGATAGACGATTGCGCACCAGCTCCAGAACACTGCGGCGAGTGACGCCGGGTAGGATGAGCTGGTTTTCTAGAGGAGCGGTGACAAGCTCCAGCCGATCCGTGTCGGCGTTGCGCCAGATGATGAAGAAGTTGCTAGCACCGGCCTCGGTGACCTGACGGTCCTCGCCAAAAAGCCACAGGATTTGATCGAAGCCCTGGGCCTGGGCCTTGCCGTGGGCCTGCAAAGATGGGCCATAGTTGGCACCGAGCTTGGCCGAGCCAAAGCCACCGGGCCAGGCACGGACGGTGTCCGGAGTAGAGGCGAAGAGTTTCAGGCCCTTCTTGGGCTCAGTCTGACCCTCCTTCTTCGTCTTAGAGACATCGGGCCAGGGAACGGCAATGATGAAGAGCAGAGCCTCCTTGGGCACCTGGACACCAAGGTGAGGGCCGCTACCAATGACGGTAGGGCGGATGTAAAGGTATGAGCCGGGACGTTCCTTGGGAAGCCAGCCTATATTCGAGTTAGTATAGCGCTTTTCAAGTCCATCGTGATTGACACATACGAGCTCCATCAATCTGCATCAGCTTCGCAACCAGCTTCTTCAACTCGTCGTACTTGAAGCCGGGCAACGAAGACCGCTGGCAGCTGGTGTTCAGACGTTCGCCATTGCAGTCAGGGCGGAACAGACGCAGCTTGCCATCATAGCCACGGTACACCTTCATTCCCTCGAAGCACTCGGTGGCGTAGTGAAGAACTGATGCAGTAGGCGGGATGCTAAGGTTCTGGTAAGGCTTGACCTCGGGAGTCTCCCAACCACTGGCGGCAGTCCACCGCACGGTAACCATATGGTCAGTGCAGTAGGAGTGGCTCAGCTCCTCGGGTGAGCCAGGAAGAGGAACATCACGCAGATTGGTGGAGCGGGTGATGTTGAACTTGGAGGCATCGAGCTCGGCCACATTTTGGGATATGGAACCCATTGTCGATGTTGGGTTTATATGATCGAACAGAACAAACGGAATTGACTTTTAGCAGAATGATTTCCTTTTTATAAGTAAAAGGGAATTTTGAAGATCGTCCGGTATGAGTCACTGTCCACCGTTAACCACAGTTCTGGAATTGGAGTTTTTGATAGAATTGTGCATATGCCATACCTTTTCAAGATTGATAGTTTATTGATTAGAAGACCAAGGAGAAATGAAGAAGAGGTTGAAACCAGATTATTATAGTAGGTTCCAGCGGTTTGCCTCGGATCGTCCTTATCAGTGATGGTCTGGAAAAGTTTTTCGCCGGAGCGGGAATAGTCTGTCTCTTTCTTGTCATCGGCATTGAACCAATGGACATGATTGGAGAAAGATTCCATTGAGAATATATAGACTCTTGTATATTTTACTATTTTACTAATTTCATGGCTCTTGTGCTGATATGCTCGTGCTACTTCATTTGTATCTTTAGTCCGAGCTGCTTTTTATTGCGCCTTGCGGTTGACGAGCCTTGACGGGTCCACTTTGTTAGAATATTCCCGATGATAGCCGTGGCACGTCAAAAATAGCATTATTCATCTATGTATAATCTCACCCGTGTGCGAGTAAATTAGTGGTTCTTAAAGGTTGGTACAATTCTTGCCGGGCCGAATACAACGGAGATCAATGCAACACCCTGCTAATTTGCTAGCAATTCGGCGCTGAACAGAATGTGTTCCGAGTGTCATACTGAATTGGAAGACCAAGTAGTATCTGTAGCCAGATGATGTACATGAAGCTAAAGTTGGTAGGCATAACCTGTACTACAAACTGACCAATCAAACCCCATCCCTCTGTGACCGACTCTGTTGAAGCATGAAAACATGCTATTCGACCACCTGGGCATGTGTTTCTAGTGACAGATAACGCAATTTCTATCGAGGAAGCCCTAGATAACCTGCCAAATTTCAGATCATAGCATCGTACAGACACTTGATCCACACGCTGAAACGAACATGACAAGAAGAATTAGACACGAAAGAGGAAATAAAGACCAGCTGAGATGACAGTGTCCAATTCCAACACTAGACCGGGCTTCCATCTAGGACTTGTTTCGGTCTCACAGTGCCGGAGTTGTCTTTCCATACAAACCACGATAATGTGATTGAGCCCTTCAAGGCCACTGCAAACCACAAGCTACTTGCCATAGCTGTGGTCTTTGAAAGCCCACCTGCTGTCATGGCGCCCATAAATAAAGCCAGGAAAGCGGCAATCCTTCTGTTTCTCTTGGGGTTGGCCGACCACGGTCTGATGTAGAGATTCGTATCAACCAACAGGTCACACAGGAGACTGGTGAGCACAACAGTCGGGATCTCGTCGAAAGCCAGAAGCCGTGATGCAACGATTTGTCCCGCCGCCTGGAATGCGAGGAGTGTGATGGGTATAAGCTGATTCCACTGGATGGGGGCTCGTGGATCTTCCGGTTTAGGGCTGACGACCCCCACCTGAACTACAGCGGCGGCGACGATGAGAGCAGCAGTCTGTAGTCCGAAGGAAAGGATGAGGGTCGACCGTCGTAGTGGGTTGAGTGCGCGGGATAGATGGATGAAGAAGACATTGCTCAACAGGAAGACAGTCAACGCGATAAGCGACTTTGCCCACAGGAACGCCGGATATTCTGGCTGACCTGATACACCCAAGGCAATGAAAACCGTGTTTCCTATTTCCTGCTTAGCCAAGATGATTTGTATTTCTAGATTTGAACAACGTACCTGTCTGCATGCTCGAAAAGCTCCCCCATGCGTTGAAGGACAGGCCGTCGACTAGGCCGCTAACAAAGCCACACACAATAAGTGTGATGTCTGCACGTCTAGGATCTAGTTCCACGAGAAGATATTGCGAAATCTGGGACAGGAAAAATCGCTCGTCCGATATGGATGGTGTGGTGCCAACAGGCCATGTATCAGTACTGTGTTTCGCACCACGGGGAGGCATCTGCACTGCGTCTCCCGCACGGGTGTAATAGGCTGATGCATCTTGTGTGTCTGGAGGGACCCTGGTTTTGCTACTAGGGCTGTTCTTTGCTGCTGCAGAAGAGAGCGATCGCCTAGGAGTATGCATTTTGGTTGAACTGTATAGGCAGACTGGACTAGAAAATGGGCTTGGACTGGATAAGGGGGAGCTGGTCCTCGACTCAGCTTATAGGGCTAGAATTTGGGTGGCAGCGCCTAGATCCCAATGGTGTAGAATGACGCCAGCAGGGATCTACCCGGGAATAGTTTTCGTCGCCGTCTTGGATTTCTTCACCGGTCTTCCTTGGTATCCATGTTATTTCTTTGGACAATGTGCGAGAGAAGCAGGGGGTGGTATGCGTAAGAGGATTCGAGAACAAGAAACGCAATTTGCAATCTTTGAACCTAGACCGTCCACCAGGCTGCAGGTAGGGTTAGCATCCATGAGGTCAAACCTTACGACTATACTTGGCATCGGCGTGTTGGCTTATCGCTGACGACAGCTATTCTGTAGTCTCATTGCTTTAGCCTTGGCGACAAATGCCAAGAACTATTTCCGTGGGTATAGATCGGCGGATATGCCAAGTGCAGCGCCTCACCAGCACAGAATCTGTTCTCATTCGGCAGCAGAGGTGGAGCTAGCACAGAATCGGGATGATCGACGAGGAAGTGACAAGATCCTTATCAAAGTTTTGGCGGAACTCTATGCCAAGCCATCCCGCCGAGCCCCCTTAGCCGAGAGACCGGTCAAAGACCCGAGGCAGAATCCGGGAATGACCGTCTCGTGGAGACTATCGATGCTTGCTGCACGGTCAGACATGAGCATCTATTCCCCGTCCCAGTCTCGACTGGAGGTGAAAATAAAAGAAGAGCTCAAGTCGCAATTCTGGTGTCTGTATTTTTGAAGGAAGCATCCAACGTCTCTTGCGTACCCCGTGGTGTGGAGATAGCGCGGGGAAAGATATAGACCCACAAGATCTACATCATCTCCAACCTAATGGAGCCGGCACAGTCATGCTTACTCCGGTAATGGCAGCTATCGTATTGGCCCGGGATAGACCCGGGGCTTTCCGGCTCTCCGGCGTGGCTGAGTCCTATATGCGTTGGATATGGAGAAACTATGGAGGAACATAGAACTTGGCAGTCTTGGGAACGATAGGGATGCCAAGCTCCGTTCCGATTTCAGGCATCTGGATTTGGAGAGGGGCCCCACGGGTCAGCAATGGATTTTTGGATGATCCTTAGATTTATCATAGGCCGAAGTGCGGAGTAACTGGAGAATACTGTCGTCGTCCAGCTGTTGAACAATCTATGAGGGGACAGCGATAATGTGAATCAGAGGATGTGCAAACAGGACAAACTGCTGTGGGATCACGTGATTGCTCCCGTTTGTTGTGTATAGATGCTGAGGAACCCCCAGATAGTTTTTCCCTCTGCATCACTTTTTCGCATGGTCGCTCTCTCTCGACACAAACAATTTGGTAAGATGACTGAAAATCATGTGACCGAACCTTCAGTTTTGACACTTTTGACATTAGGCTGTGCTCCCGGCCTGACACTCAACTCGTTCAATTCTTGAATCTCACTATTCAGCTACCTGATCATGGGCCTATCTTATGAGAGGAATGAGGAGACCCCTCTTCCTTGTCCCTCCTGGATTTATTGCAACACCTCCAACGTACAGTAAGTATTCCCCCACCTGTAAGGTTAAGGCTATCCTCCTAACTGAGCTTAGTGTCGCCAAGGATCGCTCCTGGTTCAGTGACGACTACCGACCCTGCTCATCCTTTGTCGGTGATGGGAATGGGGGCTCCATCGAAGTCATCGGCATCGGCAGTGTCGATCTTCTCACAAAGACCTCGCCCACTGAAGCCGGCCCAACTTCACACAGCGTCCTTCGTTTGAAGAACGTGCTACATGTCCCCCGTGTTTTCTGCAACATTATCGGTGGGCCTATTGGTCATGACTACATGGTCACCCTTCACAACTCTCAAGACCCTCTAGGCGACTGCGGTCAGATTATTGACGATTCCGATGGTCGCTCTGTGGCCTACTTCAAGCCTCAAATCGGAGAGGTGAAGCTTTTCGAAGTACAGCTTAGCGCCCCTCCGGTCGGCCCTCAGGTCGGGCCTTCGCCTTTTAGCCCGTCTGGCCACTACCAGCTTAGAGTCTTCTGGCCCGATAGTGAGCGAGAGAGGCTTGCAACTTTACAGGCATAGAGACACACCCGGGGCCTCTAGCGCGGACCGAGAAGGACTGGACAACGCGCCACTTCGGATCTTTCAACGCACTCAAATGTCTCCAAGCCCATGGGTCAAACATCTACGACGAGGAGGATCGAGAAGAAGGCCGGGATATTCACGGGCCTTAATGTTCAACGACAATTATGACGGTCAGAAGAGGACACGAGGGAGAACAACGCAGGGAAGGAAGACGCGGGGAAGGGGAACACGAGGGAATAGCAGAGCAGCAACACAGCGGCGGCGTTAAGGTTTGAAAATCACAGGACCTCACTATCAATACGATGATATGACCTTCCAATTCGCAAAGTAATCATGAGCTAAATATGGGAGTATTTTCCAAGGACTTGTGATAACTTTAAGGTGGTTTCCCCGTTGTTCCCCGAAGGTTCAATACCTCACTAGAGCCGCGGAAGTAATACAGCTTATGGACAAAGATGATAGATCCGGCTTACGCTTGAACTCCTTCACAACGGCAACTGCAGCTTCGCATGAAGCAGGATGCTCGAATAAATCGATGACTAGGAGAGGATATCTATGCCAGTCTTCCTCCAAGTCATTTTCTATGTAATGCAGCACCAAGACAAAAACTCCAGAGCTGACTGAAACTCGGTACAAAATCCCACCGACGGTCCTTCACAGGTATACGCAAGACTGCATAGAGCCAGGATCGCGCAACTGCATTGATTCAGACCAATACTGAATGGCATGATGCTATGCGTCAACAACGTGCAGTGTGTTAGATGCCTTATGGATAAAGCATCTATTGGGTCGGCATCTTGTGCGTCCTGGCATTGCTGAGGCTCTAGTCCGATTCAGAACCAACCCGGGTCAACGCAGTTTGTTCGACTCAATGCTATCTCCAGTCTACCTGTGAGAGACCATCAGGAGGACTTTGGACCGAGTCGCAGTTTGTTTGCTTTTAGTGCGTCTTACACAGAAAATGACTTGAAGAGGACTTGGATAAATACCCCTTTCTTGTCGCCAGAAAGTAGTATCTGAATTCACTTGAGTTAAGCTACACGCATAGTTGTCACCGCAGTCTTGATTTCCTGCTTCGCCGGTTTACACCGCAGTTATCCCCCCTTTTGGCCTGTTTATCTCAACACAGAGGACCCTAACGTCAATTGTCTCGAGACGTTTATAACGAAGCAGGCTGCATGGAGGCATACGGAGGCTATACACAACGGCATCTGGTATCCATGCCCACGCCTGACGTCAATTGTGTCGAGACGTTTATAACGAAGGATAGTGCACAGAGGCATACGAAGGCCATACACAATAGCATCTGGGATCCTTATCTATATATAGGCGACCTTAACGTCAATTATATTAGACGTTTATGGCGAAGACCCCTACATACACGCAGGGATATCTGATGCCGTCGTGTATGGTTTTTGCATGCCTCTGTGCACTAGCCTTCGATGTACACATCCCGACACAATTAACGCCAGGGTCCCCTACAAGTGGGGTGACCAGATGAGAACCGGGCTAGTTTGCCGAGAGAGGCATCTTTGGGGGCTTCAGATGGGTAGATAAATTTCTCAATGTATGCATCCTGGCATATATAGAGCTTGCCCAGGTGTCGCGGGTGATGCGTATCCCGACAGGATCCATGGAACATCAAGGCCAACCTGAGCGCGTTAAAGTATCTCCTTCTTCACCTTCCAGTGTTAGAATAGAGAGATACTATGTATGGGATATTGGCCTGGAGAGCCTCTCCTTGGCGGACTATACACTGGCATACTTCCATGCACGAGTATACTGCGAAGCCGATGATCTCGTCATTGATGGTCTTCAAAGAGAGACAGGTAACATTTCCGCAAAAAAAGAACTCTATAGGTATCGGTATAGGAGATGACACTACTCCCGCGGGAGTTGTATCCGATGAAGTGGAGACTATGGAGAGCTTCAAGACTTGGCAGTGAATACCCTGGACCGGGGACACAAATAAACACGCAATTCAACTACACTATGTATTCTACTGTACTGTTATTCCACTGTACTGCGTGTCCTTGAGGGAGCCTCTGGGTGCACACCCCCACGCTTTGCCATCGATCTGCTCGAAGCACGCAATCCCAATGGGGAAGCATGCTGCGTGAACTGCGCACAGGGCATGTAGTCCGTAGGTTTCGTTCCCCAAAGATTAGTGGCGTAACTTTGCTTGGATTCAGACTCCACAGCTGCAACGAACGAACGACCTCGGGACCGAGCTAGTGCGGCCGATCTGCCGTGGTTGGGACTAAGTATTCGGATAAACTCCGGTGCCCTACATTGTGGCAAGCGCGTTGACCGTAGGAGCGATTGGAGACAAGTTTGGGGGACGCGGACTGGGGATCAACGTGTGGGATTTACCTACCCCATACAGGAACAACAACAACAACAACAACAGGTTTGACCTGCCACCGCTTGGATCCCATGGCTCAAACAGGGTACCAAACCGGCTGCGGGATGCCGGCTGCATTTACCGAGCCATTTAGGGGTCGAGGGTGACATCAAGCTTGTCCCAAGATGGCACATGGTCGCATGCAGGATATCTCTTCCGCGGTTGGTCCCGAATCCAAATTCCAAATCTTTGGTCCGTCTCTGCGGTTCCGCCTGCGGGTCCGCGTGGGCCGATGCGCGATACTGTGCATATTGGCTCTGGAGGTGCATTGAGATGCAGGATTAGAAAGAGCAGGGAGCTTTACTAGACTGGAAAGGGCACGAGCTGCATGTTGCATGATGCATGATGTCTCCGTGGTACCGAAGGTGACAGGCTGCATGAGACAGAAAACTAAATCGACATACTCTTCATAATTGGAATCTGTGGGCCGAGGCTAAATTATAAAGGAAGCGGTTTCTGAAGCTACTGCGTATTCGATTTTATACAACCTGATATTAAATATCCTACTAACTTGACTTCTTTGCTGTAGTCTGCAAGTGTTGTGTGAAGTCATATCATGGTTTCCTCCTCAATACCAGACAGTATATCCACAGTCCGTATCGTAGGATAGAGAAAGCAGATGCTAACATTATCAGCATCGAGGACACGTGTTAACTATAGTACGCAGTACATAGCAGTATAAAAATGCTATTTATACAAGTATGCACTCCAATATGTAGATCGAGAAAAAGGACGCGGGGAGCGCATCCGATTGGTTGGAACTGAACCGACCACTTGACAGCCTCGGAAGAGGAATGATAGTACTTCTCATGCTATTCCATGCAATGTACGGCCGAAGGTACGGCCGATCGGGGTCGGTACTCCTGTATTATTGGAGAAGGATCCAGAATACCGCGTATAATACAGGCCATCACGCGCGAACCAGCGATGTAGATCGCGGCTTTTAATCGCGGATGCATTCTTCCGAAGTGGCCACGCATCGGTAGGGTAACCTAAAGTGTATACATGGACAAGGTTTTAAGCCCGCGTTATGTATCTCCCATGTAAACTGCCTCGTGGTGGTTCCTTCAACCAGGGGACGGGGATTATTTATGTTTTGCCACGCTGTCCAGATCTCAGATCGACGGGAAGTCCGAGAGGAAAGAAACAAGCTCGAGCTTGCCACCTACCATACATGTGTAGTTTCGATCATGTTGGAGAGTTGATGGTTCTTCAAAACAGGTGACTGATGTAAGAGGGGCAAATCCACTGTCGATCATTGGCGAGTCTCATAGGAACCACATGTTTGTATTCCACATATCTCTACCGAAAAAACTTGAGTCAGGCACAAGCTTCGCAAATGGGCAATACACCGTGGTTGATACTGTAGGTTTCGGGTGGCTGTGGACTAGGCCGTGGACTAGGCGTGGACTAGGCGTGGCGACGGGCTGGAAGCTTCACCCGAGCTCTCCAATTGATGATCGTCGGTCAGAAAGCTTCAGTGATATCGATGCTTGTTCTCATCTCTAGGTAAGGAGTACGGGGTACTATGATACATACTCCCCAAGGTTCTGGTTTGACCATGCCCTTATTTTGGGGAACAGGATTCGGCGTTTTCCATCTATCACGTTCCAGCAAGTTCTTCCTGCGCAGAATCTTGTCTCCATGAATGTGCCCCAGGCCTATGCTACCCCTCCCAACAATACCAAGCTTGGCAGATTGCTGGATAAATCCTTTCCCCAATCACCCGTTCAATCTGGGGGCCCCTTACCCTGGTTGTGTGACAATCACCACCCCCCTGCTGTTTGTCACGAACGACAACCCCCTCCGTTGAATTCAAGTTTTCCATTACCTGCATGTCGACTGTCGACTGTCGACTTTGACCACCTTAACCGATCTCGCGACTGTCATCTCCATTCACGCTCGACTCTCGAGCACAAACGCAACAACCCAAGCGCGAAAACCAGTTGAACGACATGTACCCTGTTTTTCTTGACCCATGAAACTCACTGAGATTTATGGGAATCTCAATTTCGATGTTGTATGTGATAGAACCATAGACGGAGTATGATACGACGCTGTCAACGGTCAGCTTTGTCTCTCTCGCTCCTTGTAACTCAGGAGGCGATGAACACAACAGCTGATCGTCTACTTCCTCAGGTCACATCCCCATAAACTTAACTCGATGGCGGTGGGATCCCAATCAGCTGGAAAGGTCACAACAACACGCAAGTCCTTTCCTCGCGAGGCTGACCAGTCAACGGACGTGAAAATGAGCCATCACGATCACTCCAAGCAATTCCCTGCACTAGCCCCCGGCCCGCCTCGTATGTTCCCGCCGCAGCCCTCGATGGCGGTCGGTCGACCAAAAAAGAATTCCACCGCGTGTTCAGCCTGCAAAACCGCAAAGAGAAAGGTAGGTTACTCGCTACCGTCTAGCTTCGCCGGTGTACCCTGGCTCGGTACTCACATGGCAATAGCTTGATACCGAAGAACTTGGCTGACCGTGTCTGTCTGTACGATCACAGTGCTCCGGACAACCCTCTCCCTGTAAGGCGTGCGTGAGCGCCGGCGCAGAAGCTGACTGCCATTTTGACCCCACTCGAGATTTGCGGCGCAAAGTGGCCGTCAAACGAACCCTACAGGAGCTCAACGACTATAAGCATTTGCTGGATTCTTTATTAAACACGATTCGATCGGAGCCACAGGATAAACTCACCGAGCTCATGCATTTGATTCGAAGCAATGGTTCATTGAGAGACATTGCTCGGGCCGTAGGAAGCCCCGTCACGAAGTTTACCGATTCGGAGTCTCTGTCAAAAGCGAGTCTGGCGACGTTGTCAGAGTACGGAGACCAGCATTTGGAATCGCCGTATCTCGAACAAATGGAGACAAAACGCCGCCGGCCATCAGAGCTTGATCCAATCCCTACCTCGCCAGAAGAAGAATCACCCCAGGAATCCCCCGAGCGGCATTTCACCCCTATGCGCGGGTAACACTGGAGAGTCTTTGTGACATTCCACTATACAAGGTGCCAGCCAGGCCATGGACAGATGTGACCCATGATGACGATTTCGTATCGCATCTTGTCTCGCTGTATTTCACGTGGGACCACCCATGCGCCCAGTTTCTTGACCAGGGAACATTCATCGAACATATGAAACGGGGAGACATCAACTCCCAGTTCTGTACACCACTGCTGGTCAATAGCCTCTTATCAATTAAGCGTATGAGTGTCGCTATTGCCCCGCCTCTCGATCTCTTCTGACCCAAAGACAGGTGTACTCGGATAGCCCAGATGCATTCTTCGACCCCAAAGACACGTTTTCACGCGGACAGCATTTCTTCCAAGAAGCAGAGAGATTGTGGACTGCCGAAAGAGGCCGTCAGACCTTGTCGAACATCCAGGCTTTGCTTCTGATGTGCAGTGTGTATGTGATGCTCTATGAAGTATTGATCGTGCTCTTGGTGAAGATGGGACTGACTCATATTCCGCAGACTATTATCGCAAGGAAAGGTTCACCAGGGCTGGTTTTTGCTGCGACAAGCCGCCCAAATGGGACAAGACATGGGATTGCTTATGCTGCCGAGGGTCGTTCAGCCATACAGAGATGACATGGGGCTTTTTGTGATGCCAGGAATGGCTGGGTCATCCGGCGATGACGAGCTCAAGGACGAAGACATGGACGAGGGCTTAATGTCGCCCGGAATGGAGCGTATTCGAACAATCACGGCCTGGGGTATCTTCAATCTGAACTTGTAAGTATCATGTCTGGGTTGGGAACAGAAAACCTATTTACATTCGGTCTAGACAAATGTCGATGAAGTTGCGCAAAGTCACTAGCTTGCCACCACCTATATCCAATGTCATGGTTGGAGGTGATGCCGACTTTGAGTGGACTCCGTATCCGCGTTCAAATCAAATCACCTACGCCACGAAGCTGGCGCATTTGCCTCAACTCAGACAGGGGATGGCCGAGCTCACGAATATTGTGGCGCATATGCAAGAGCTTCTGTATGATCATAGCTTGACCACAAGCATCCATGATTTGTCTGAGAAAGCAGAGGGTCCGTACCAACGCCTCCAAAGGTGGCTAGCAAATTGGCCTAGCACCTCACAGATCGAGAAGGAACTAATCCCACAAGTTCTCATTCTTCGGTAAGAGGATTGCCCCAGTTACTTGCTCCCTTCTCATTGTGATTGATGAGTTTCTTGTGCTGACAAGCTGTAAAGCATCAAGTGCCACCAAGCCATTATGAATCTTCTGGAGATGTTGTTGCAGCGGGATCTTCAAGGCTCCATGGCCAACCCCCTCAAGCGGAAATGGTGTCAACAAGCCAAAGAAATGGCCCACTGTCTCCGTATTCACCGCCAATCATACGGTCTTAAATACATCCCCAGCCAGGTGGTTGACGCAGTCCAATCCTCCCTGCGCGTCCTGGTCCGACAACTAGACAGCGAAGAAGCAAGACATTCATTCATCGAGTTTTGTCGCTTTGGCATGGCCATGAGTCGCACGTTCAAACCAACCGCTGACGCAATTCACGCCATCCGGTCATTGGTGCAACGTGAAGTCGTGAAGCTGCCCATGGAAGCCATCGCAATCCTTGACGGGTCAGAGCTCCGCGGGGCTCCGGAGACCTAAACGCGACACGCTAAG
The DNA here is from genome assembly GCA_036712075.1 of Penicillium sp. DT28. NCBI lineage: Eukaryota > Fungi > Ascomycota > Eurotiomycetes > Eurotiales > Aspergillaceae > Penicillium > Penicillium sp. DT28. The sequence continues at coordinate 1,358,480 of JAZHLO010000002.1, forward strand.
TCTGGAAAGTGGTATTTTGTATGCCTTCTCTGTGCGAATCGGACGGTCGGGACATTATGACTGAGGTCTTCGCTCACGTAAGACAAGGTGAAGATGGGGTCTCTCATCGGTTTTGCGGAAAGCCCTTTGTCGACATTCAAGTATCATCTCCAGGTTCGGCTGTCTGTTCTTTCGAGGTTATTGAAAGAGAAGCGGACAGCGATGGTGGCAAAGTGAGTCCCGGGCCCGTGAGGCATTTGTACAATCTTCACATTTTCGACCAAGAACTTCCTTGCCATAGCGCCCCATGGTGTGCTGAAATGGAGAGATAAAAGGAATGGTGCGATCAGCAGAGTTTTGAGGCATTCTAAATTTGGAAAAAAGCCCCTCGGTGCCGCTCTTTCCCATTCAGGTCGACGGCCGGATCTATTTTCCGGAGACTCGAGATGGCACACATATACCGTGATCACCGTCAGAGCTCTTTGAGTTCTTGTGGGAACCCGATGGACTGTCATATACCAGAATCTCTGTCGCCCATCGAGTATCCCATGATATGTTCATTATGTCCCTAGCTGTCTACACTACTGAAATCCGATCAACGACATAAAGCCTCCTTGAGGAGCCCTTGGCTGGCGGTCCAATAAGTCCATGACCTGTTTCTTCTCTTTCAGTTTACGTAGCCCATGTCTATGTCTATATCTCCTCCAAGTGTTCTACTGTACACGTAGTCTCGACTTTGTGACACGTCTAAAGGGCCTATATCGAAGATCGACGGACGTTCACAGCGGAGAGTCCTAGGCCCACAAACACAAGTTGTAGGTGTTAGCAAGGATGCATTGGCATCTTTCGAGTCTGCACTGTGCATGATTATCTGGCTAGACTTGTTTTCCGCTGTTACTTACTTAGAACTACATAGTCTGTTAAGCCTGTGCATTAGCTGAGTCAGCTCCACATTTATGCGCAGATAAGATAAGCACAAACACCCAAGCGAAAAACCCTCAAAATTCGACTTCTTTGAATCCCACACGCCGACGACGGACGTGCACCCCCACCAAACCCTCATCCGCCCTTTGCTGTTTTCCCCTCGACCGGAAAAAATATCACCTCCCCATTCTCCCCTCTTTAACACCCGCCCACAATGTCGTACGACGACCGCGCCAATGCGCGCCCAAGCCTGAATGATGAGTTCGATGTCGAGGAGGAGGCTATGGTCAACGACTACCGCGAGCAGGTGAACTTTGACGACAGCATGAGCGAGCTCGACCGGACAACATCCCTCAGCGGATCTCAGGCCCAGGACCTTCAGGCACAGCTTGCCGCTGCTGCTACCCCGCTGGAATACCAGGCGACTCTGGAGACCAAGTTCGCCAGCTACGACAATTACTGCAGTCTTTTCCACTACATCCTGAACTCGGAAGGCCCCGTGGACCTGGAGCTTCCTTCGGTAGGTTATCCATTGTTGTTCGCTGATTGTCTTCGGACAATGACAAAAAAGGCTGGGCTTGGCACGGTCGTGCGATTGGCCAAGCCGGTGACATATGGAAGAATGGCAGGACTAACTCTTGGGTATTTCTAGTACTACTGGGCTTGGGATGTTATTGACGAGTTCATCTACCAATTCGAGTCATTCTGCCGCTACCGCAACCGTGTGGCTCGTAGCGGGTCCAACGAAGAGGAGGCTCAACTTCTGCGCGAGAACCCCAACACCTGGGGCTGCTACTCCGTGCTGAACGTTCTGTATTCGCTCATCCAGCGGTCGCAGATCAACGAGCAGCTGGCTGCCATGAAGCGGGGCGAGGACCCCCTCGCCTTCGCCGGTGAGTACGGCTCGCGCCCGCTGTACAAGATGCTCGGATACTTCTCGATCATTGGTCTGCTGCGCGTGCACTGCCTGCTCGGTGACTTCAGCTTAGCCCTGAAGACTCTTGATGATATCGAGATGAACAAGAAGGCCATGTTCGCCCGTGTGATGGCCGCCCACTTCACCACCTACTACTACGTGGGTTTCTCCTACATGATGATGCGCCGCTATGGCGACGCCATCCGCATGTTCAGCCACATCCTGGTGTACGTGTCTCGGACGAAGAACTTCCAGAAGGGCGGCAACAGCTACGACACTATTGCCAAGAAGAACGACCAGATGTACGCCCTGATCGCCATCTGTGTCGCTCTCCACCCCACCCGTTTGGATGACACCATCCACTCGGCCGTCCGTGAGAAGTACGGTGAGCAGTTCCTCCGCATGCAGCAAGGTGGCCCCGAGGCCCTCCCCGTCTTCGAGGAGCTGTTCCGCTCCGCCTGCCCCAAGTTCATCTCCCCCACTCCCCCCGACTTCGAGAACCCGGCCACCAACGTCGACCCCATTGACCACCACACTGCCATCTTCATGGACGAGGTCAGGAACACCCTGTTCAACCCCACCATCCGCTCCTATCTGAAGCTCTACACCACCATGGACTTGAAGAAGCTTGCCGGCTTCCTCGAGGTTGAGCCCGAGAAGCTTCGCAGCTGGTTGCTCATCAACAAGCAGCGTAGCCGCCAGATCCGCTGGGTCGAGGGTGGTCTGCTCGAGGGCGAGCCCACCATTGCCAACGACCTCGACTACGCTCTGGAGAACGACCTGATCCACGTCAGTGAGACCAAGGCCGGCCGCCGTCTGGTGGATTGGTACCTGCGCAACCTTGCCCGAGTCTACTAAGTGCAGACATGTAATGGCCTGGGTTTTTATTTGGGGAAAAAAGTTCAACCATGGCATGTTCTGCGGGTGTTTGGAGAAGGGAAAAGAGTGAAGGATGGACTCTGCATGCAAGAAAGAAATGGACATGACTCGAGATGAATTTCTTAACCCGCTTCCCTTGTGTTTCTCATTTTTTGCCATATCGTCTTCCCCGTTGCGGTTTTCTATACGCTTTTTTTGTTTATCTTTATTTTTCTGTTTTTTTCATTCCATGTTTTGTCCACCCTTGGGTTTTCCATGCGGGTTCAAAATCAAGTCTGGCTATCGCGATATCTTTGGAGGGCGTACGATTCACATTTGCCCGGTCTGTTGTTCTGCTTCTTTTCAAGCAGGTGATTTACTCCATGTGGAGAGTGTTGGTGTGAGGTAGAAGAAAAAGAAGACTTGATGAAATGCATAGATCTACGATATTTCTACTATGGGCGTCAGGCCCGGCGCTATGACGGGTAGCTCACTCTATGCGAACACGGACAAGTTCCTCAAATGGGAGGATATCTCTATGTATGTGGACACGGAAAGCTCCTCTGTCGCTGCCAATACAGAGGAGATTTTCTTCCGCCTTCGGTAGTTACGATCAAGTTCCGTAAGGGACAGAAAGACACACGCCACACGGATGACTTATACCTACGTCCGCTCGAGGACGTAGCGGAAAAAAACGTCATCGAACCCGATTTATTGATAGAGTATCTATATGAATTCGTGAATATTTTGAGATTTCAATTGCATAATACATCTTTTTTGCGTTGCTAAGTAGTTGAGAAATGATCTGATGCAGAAGATATCATCGACGTGCTTTGACTGCCTCACGGCAAGCCTCCAAGAATATTTGACAGAATTCCCACACCTCTGCATATGTATTGTAAAGTGGTGCAGGAGCCACACGAATAACGTCTGGCTTTCTCTCATCAATGACCACCCCATGCTCCTCGAGGTGATGCAAAACATGGTCGAGTAGCCCGGGCTGAAGCCGCAGGCTGAGCTGGGCACCTCGCTCGGCTGGGTTAGATGGTGTAATGAGGGTGAACGGCTTGTCCTCTGGTGGCGCATCCAGGGGATACTTAAGCAGTAGATGCTCAAGGTAACCTGTGATATTGAGTGACTTCTTCCGAATTTCCTGCATAGTGGCACGATTGAAGATGTTAAGAGAGGCGACGACGGCGTTCATATCGAGAACAGAAGGGTTCGAAAGCTGGAAACCAGCAGCTCCGGGTTGAGGGACAAATTCTACAGCCATTAGCTTCTTATACAATGTACCAAAGGAGTGCCAGTGCCACTCACTATTTTCCATTTTGAAGCGGGTTTTGAGATCACCACCCCACCAGCCAGACAAGCGCGGCCGGAAAGTCTCGTCGCTGTCGGGTTGCTTCTCGTCCACACGGCCGTGGCGTTCATGGACAAACAGTGCCGCCATACCGCCGGGGCCACTGTTGAGGTATTTGTAGCTGCACCATGCTGCAAAGTCGACGTTCCAGTCGTGCAGGCGCAGATCCACATTTCCGGCAGCGTGGGCACAGTCCCATCCGATTAGGATACCCTTGGAGTGAGCGTGTGCTGTGATCCGCTCGATGTCGAAGTACTGTCCTGTGTAGAACTGGATTCCGGAGAGAAGAACCAATGCAGTACTAGAGGCGTTAGAATCAATGGTTCTGATGATTTGCTCTGTGCTGAGAATGGGGTGATCCAGGTTCTCTGGCTCAATCAAGACCATAGCATCCCTTGGGTCGAAGTTGTGGTGCCGAATCTGAGACTCGACTGCGTACTGAGAATTGGTCAGTATGATCATCGATCATGATAGCCCGATAGGTACATGGCGTACATGGTCACTGGGAAAGGCTTTGCCCTCCAAGATAATCTTGTACTTCTCCTTGGTTGGTCGATAGAAGCTTGCCATCAGAAAGTGTAGGTTTGCAGTCAGAGTCCCCATAACAGCCACCTCACTCTGGAGGGCACCCACTATGGGCGCCATCAGCTCGGAGCCAGCAGTGTCCACATTGAGAAAAGGAGGAAGCAATTGGTCGTCATGAGGGACAAAATGTCCTGTGACGCCCTTCGTTGCCCATGTTCGCAGATACTGCTCAATGTACTGCCGAGTGCTTTTTGGCTGCACACCCAAAGAGTTACCACATAAGTAGATGCATCTTGAGTCGGATGCTTCATCATGGCCTGGTCGTCAACTGTCAATATACCTTGCCATGACAGTGCATGTACCATGTACCTCGGGGGATATTATACATACCATTATCTTCCGCCAGAACCTTTCTCTTCAAATCATTCTTTGAAGGAATGATAAACTCATCCCTAAATTGGCGCAACGGATCTTGGGCGTCAAGAGCCTCGGCATACTCTCTGGTATGAGCTCTGATATCATCTTGGTATGGAAGCGGGGGCCCAGTTTTGACATCCCGGACTTGTTGTTGTGAGCCCATCCTCCTAGATCAAGGACTCCTGTAGATATAGAGAACCCTATGATCCAGATAGAAGATCGCACTGGAGAATATCAGTATCAATCTGAATAATCACATCCCGCCATGTGCCTTACTATTTTCGTCACATTATGCCATGATTTACCGCCCAAGCTGACCAATCGCGCCACTGTCGAGCTGACTAACGCGATGATATCGACTCGAGTGATGCCATCGTCAACTTTCTCTTTACCATATCTTCCCTGGGACTTTGCACTCTTTACAAAAATGACGAGGCCCTTTGTCACATCCACAGCTATCCGGCGGTTATCACAGCAGCCGCGCCGGCTCCTCTCGACCTCCCGACCTACCTTGCGCCTCTCCGCATCCTCCGGCGAATTCGCTCCTCGCCGAGCAACTGCTGTAGCTGCAGCTGGTACCTCTCCAGCCCTTCAGTACCAAGTTCATCGCTCTTTCGATCCTTCTTCCGTCAGCCTTGTGCTTACTTCTCCGCCTCCTCTATCCGTCCTGCCACCCAGGTGACGCAAAACCCGCGAACCGGAGATAATGGGGAGACACTTATGATTGCTATCTCGCAACGAGCCGTGGAGGTAGGATAACCCCCATTTCTTTTCGGTTTGCTTGTTCTTTTTTCTACTCCGAGGCTTTGAGTGGCTTGTGATGGGCGGGGAGCTTCCAGTGCAAGTACGCGCCGGTGCGAGGAAGTCCGAAAAACCAACGGACAGATGCGACGATCTCAGTATAAGCCTATTCCAGAATTACTCTATCACATACGACCATAGGGTGTGGAGAACAGGGCTTCCCGTCCGCTCAGCCGTACTTAAGCCACACGCCGGCAGGTTAGTAGTTGGGTGGGTGACCACCAGCGAATCCCTGCTGTTGTATGTTTTTATTTTTTTCGTTTTTTCGTTTTTTTATTTTTTTGACCGTTGCTTTTCATTGCTTGATTGATCAATACGATATCGGTGTCAGAAACATGGAAGCTAACTATACCAGCGTCTTCGCGAAATCACCGACCCATCCTCCTCACCATCCGCCACAAAAGAAGAAAACCCTTACAACCACCTCCGCATTACCGTGACCAGTGGCGGCTGTCATGGCTTTCAATATATGATGTCTCTTGAATCTGCGGAGAAGATTGATGCCGAGGAAGACACGGTTTTCGAGGGTGATCTAGATGGTGCCGAGGGGGCGGGCGCCGGAAGTGCGAAAGTTGTCATGGATGAGCCATCGCTAGAGCTGCTCTCCGGAAGCACAGTCGACTACACCACCGAGTTGATTGGAAGTCAATTTAAGATCGTGGATAACCCTCGTGCAACAAGTAACTGCGGCTGTGGCACGAGCTTTGATATATCAGATTGATTTCGTTCTGGGGAAGGAGCTTTCTCTTCTTGCGTGTACAGATATGGCATTTGAAGGCTAGATTAATTGCATCTTATACCCCTTCTCTTCTCGATAGTATGATATGGCATAGTAAGAAATGTTTCCGCGTATACGGCTCTTCGCGATGAGTGCAATCGGGCACTGGGATTTGTGAGGTGTAAACTTTGGCCGCCAGCGAGAATCAGAAGTGCTGTTGGAGTTGGGTCTAAATAAGTCTGAATTCTTCGTAAGACTAACTGCGGTGGGCAAGGTAAGCTTTACCATCTTTCCAGCAAACCACACAGTAACCTTCTCCGGATCGACTAGCAACTCCCCTTTGCGGTAGGCTAACAGGACAGCATGGAAATCGTGTAGGACACCCTCCGTGTAGGTGAAAATTGGAGGAAGAAGTGGTACGCAATTGAGGAGGGGATGACAGGAGTAAGAAGTGAGTTGCTCGTAGCTCGGTGGGGATAAAGGTTGGGTGAAGGAATGACGGAGGTGGTAAGGGTAAAGAAGTAAGAATCGAGAATAAGCCAGAAGAGGATTTTGGCCGCAAACTCGTTGGGTGAGGAGAGTGAAAAGATGAGGATCGGGAATGGGCCAAACGAAGAGGAAATTCTTGGCCGCCAGCTTTCGTTCGTATGATTCCTCATCCTCTGGCTGATCAAGGAGCCGCGAGCTGATGCCATCGGCTCGCCAGTGGAGCACGTACCACATCTGTCGGCTGCGTAAGGATGAATTCGAAAGGCGCACAGTGGCATGGTCAGTTGGATTCGGGTCCAGGGGCATACACCGGTTATAAAGTGGAGTTTCAGCATAGAAGCACATCATGTACATAGCGTTGTCATCCACATAGATAGTCACCGAGTTCAAATTTGGGTAATGTGTACTCTTGTGACTTATCAGGTCGTAGACAGCATCGAATGACCATTGGTCATCGATGAAAAAATAGCCGACGTTGTCAACAATCTCCAGCACTTTCAGCCTTGGCGGTAAGGGTAGACTAGGAAGAAAAGCGACGTCGATGCGGAGAGTTTCGAGTACATCGAACGAAGTCAAGTCGAGAAGATCATTGTCGACACCCCCCAGATCTACTTCATGATGGCGAGTTATGATTAATTCCTCGAGTGCCGTCTTCTGCGGCTGAAGAGCACGCACAAAATCAGTAGGATACCATGGGTCAAGCCCATCAATGTCGACCCCATCAATGTTAAGCCTAGCAGGAAGCCCAACATCTAAGTCATAAGTGCTTTTGGTTGAATGAACTACAGAAGACACCCATAGCTTGATGTATGTGAGAATACCAGACAAGGCCCCCCGGGAGAGTAATTTTTTGAGCAGGCTTGGCGGTAACTGACGCGGTAGAGGTCATCGCTGAGAGAGACATAAGAGAATAAGAAGCTGGAATGTGAAATAACGTTCCTAGGGATGAAAGCAATGTTGCCAAGGATAAGAGTAATAGTAGAGTGGGAAGGTAAGAAGGGCGTAGTCAGAATAAGTACAAGGCAGCGGCGTAGCAAAGTAAGAGTAAGTAAGGGCAAAGTAAGAGAAAAGTGAGAGTAAAGTAAAAGCAAAGTAATAATAGAGATAAGTTTCCCAACTACTTAGCAACGCAGAAAAGATGTATTATGCAATTGGAATCTCAATCAAATGCACGAATTCATATAGATACTCTATCACTAATCGGGTTCGATGATGGTTCTCTATACCCTTAGGGTACCAATAAGATTATACACTAAATATTCTATCGTAGCGGCATAACAGGGAGGCAACAGGGGGACGATGTCTGCGCGAGATCAAGACTCTGTAACAGCTTTCTCATCCGGGAGAACAGTTACAGGATGTATAGCGTTCTCGAGCTTCTCTCTCTTCGCTTCTTCCTTCAAACGGCGCTCCTCACGCCATTGAGGACCCTTACGCATCTCGAACCAGAGCAATGGAGATGTAGCAAGCATGACTAGAGCAATAAATGTGAAGCACCATCCACGGCCCATGGCCGAGAGCATAGGGTCGATAAGGGCCGTCGCACCAGCTCCGACCAAACACCGCATAAAATTGTTGGCGGCTGTAGCTTTGGCGGCCTGCGTCGGGTAAAAGTCTACCAGGAGGGTGCTGACTGTGTTGAAAGCGCCTGTGAGGCTAAGACCCATAAGGAATAGAATGGTGGTGGGGGCGGCGAGATGAACGCCGTAGTTCAAAAACCAGCCAAATGCGATGATGCATGCACTTCCGACGGTTAGCATCGGAAAGGCGATTTGAAGACGAGCCTTTTCGATGGGGAAGTTCCGGAGGTCTGTGTGACGGTTCTTGACGAGCGGGAAGTTGATACTTTTCGCAATTCGGCGATAGTTGTAATCGAGAAATTTGCCGTTCAGAATCGAAGCGATGCTAGCGCCGAGCCCGAAGGGGATGTAGCATAGGCCGATTTGCAGATCGTCTAGTCCGTATAGTTCGTTGAAGATTGAGGGGATGGTAGCACTGACATCGTAGAAGCCGGCGAATAGGATCGCATTGCAGAATAGAACGATGCTTGTATCTTTCTGAAACACAATAGCAAGTGTCTGGAATGGGTTGGGGAACTGGAGTTTCCGTTTTGTTGAGTTGGCTGGCGACTCGACACCCTCCTCTCGGGCTTTTCGAGACTTCAAATAGCTGATCAGAGACATGTTCCATTTCTGAGGCGGCAGAGATCCATCATCAACGACACCGCGAGCGGTTTCGGGGAAGAAGATCAGGAAGGGAACCATGAATGCCCCGGAGAAGATGACGAGGAACCAGAAGATGGCCCTCCAGCCAAGGTACTGAGCGAGCAGGCCTCCAATAACTGGACCCAGAGACGGACCCAACAAGGAACCAGCGGTGACGAAGCCCATATACGAACCGCGCTGTTCTGCTGTTGCCACGTCTGAAACCACACCTGACGAGAGTGCGATGGTGGTGCTACTTCCTGCACTTTGCATACATCGGAGAACGAAAAGCGCTGCATAGTTGTTTTGCAAGGCCAGTCCGATATTCGCAGCGTTATAGATGGTGAAACAAACGACGTAGGCCGGTCGTCTCCCAGCTTTATCCGCAAAGTCGCCGATGAACATAGGCGACAATCCTTGAAAGATCTACCACGGCGTCAGTCTTGTAACGCATGGTATAGCTACGGTATCTACTCACCATGTAGCTAGTCAGAGTCAAGTTGATCAATGAGTTTGACACATGGAGATCTTTGGCCAGAGTATTCAAGGCCGGGAAATAGATCTGCGATGAGACAGGCGAGAAGAATCCAGCCCATGACGCCATAAAGACGATAAATCGCTTTTGACTAACGGTGAAGACCGAGTATGCGACATCAGCGCCATCCCCGCGATTCCCTGCATTTTCATGGCGTGCTTGTTCCAAGTCGGCCGTTGGTTCTTCTGGAGTACCCATTTTCCGAGGTTGCCGGGAGGATGGAGTCCAGCACCCCAGGGAAGTTCGTACAGAAGAGGAGCAGATCAAAGCACGAGATCTTTTTCACCGTTGACCAATCTACGCCCTAACCATTTGCGGAGTTGCAGGTGCCGGATCCCGAAGCCTTTTTCCTTGATAGGACCCAGTTTTATCGGGATTACGCCGTAACTCCGAGTTCAACCAGAAATTGTGAAATCATTCGATCTTATCGATCATTTGAACTTGATATGCATTGATTCGAGGCACCCGCTGGTACTGTACTACGTATAAGTAGATGCGGGTATCATGCACGTGGTAGGAACATCATGCCAAGTTTACTTCCGACATATCATATCTTCTACCGAGACCGGATGCAGGGACAACACGCGTTTATGCTGAAATTGATGATATACTTACCGAGCGACGCCATACTTGGTGAACAAGGGGTCATTCAGCAGCCTATCCAAGCAAGCCTCTTCCACACCGACCAGAATTTCCATCCCACCATCCGGCAACACCGGGAGCACAACTTGACAACCATTGATGCAACCCACATGTGGCACTCGTACAGCCTCAATTTTGTTGCCAAGCAGGGAGCCCCAATCCAATCCATACAGTTCAAAGTTGATCCATGAAGTCAGAATGCAGTTGAAGCCAGGAACATCCAGAAAAGCGGTGGGGACTAGCCGGTCGACGTCTTCAAGCTGCTCTACGAGAGCTACCACATCATCTGTGAACTGATCATCGGCCTGGAGAATCGCTGTACGGATTTTAACCGCTAGATCGGCCACATTCAGAGAGCTCAGCATTTCGCGGATAGGCGCCGATACCGCAACCCACTCCAGGAAGCACCCCAAAGTATTTGGGTGCACTTTGGGATTGGTTCGCTGCCGTCCGTCGATGGCGATGTTGAAGGTAGACACGGGATCCCCCTCTAGAGTCTCTAGAGGTGACTGCACCGCCATCACCGTGCGCCAGAGGAGCGCTGAGAGAGCGTCGTTAGTCGAGATCCACTTCTGATCAGAGGGCTGGGTAGCGTTCGCTGGGGACGCCTCCGCCTTTAGCGCGGCCAAGGACTCCGGGGAAAAGTAGAAAACTTGTCCGCGGTGATTGGTGGATAGCATTTTTGGCGGCGCCCCTGGAGGCGTGGAAGGGATCAGGGTGTATTCTGGATGATCCTCCAGCTTGCCCGCATTGCGGCCCGATGACTTCGTCACCAGCTCCCGGTATTTCCAAATAGCCTCTGGAAGCTGAATGGGATCTGGAATTTCAAGTCGCTGTGCGCGACGACACCCCTCCGCCCAGAGTTTTGTCCAGGTATAGAATGATGTGCCGTCGCCCGCCACATGGAGGATACACCATGTCAAAATCAGTCCTCCGCGGATGAAATTGGCCTGCACGAGAGAGACTGGCAGGCGCTCTCCGGCGGAGGGCCATACTGATCGGCGACAAAAGGTGTCCGCGTCGAAGGAGGCTACGGGGAAGGATTTGGACTTCAATTCCGCATAACTGGAGGGATAGGAATCACGCAAGTCTTTGACGACCACGTGTACTGCGTCCCCATCCTGTCTCTGGAATTTCAGCACACCTTTCTGCTTTGAGTCGGCATCGAGGATGGCTTCGCATGCGACCTCTGGTATCTGCTGTGTGAGAGATTCGTATCCGGCCTGGATGACCAGAGCGACTTCGTGTAGGTCGTAATTCTCTTGGAGCTGAAAGGGGAAGACATAACGGAGATAGCCCTTGGGCCCAATGCGCTCCAGAGCTGTGAGTTTAGGGACCGATTGGTTCACAATAGAGCCCATGTTGACTTGCTTGGTTGTAATGGAGAACACGAGCGGTGCAAAAGGAGTCAAGAAAAGGGAGGATTGTCTAATTCAATTCACCCAAGAGCATCAATTTATACTCGACCAACTTATATTAGTCTCTTCGCTGGAGCCTCACTGCTCTGCAGTGAGGGTCAAAGCAGAGAGGGTCAAAGCGAAGAGACTAATACACGCCTTTTATCAAAGCTACAGTAGTGCTCCTGCGAAAACCCACAAGTTGGGCACAAAAGTTCGACACTTGTACTCGACATTATCCTCCCAAAACACGGCTCATGCGAGAAGCGCACATCCTTTCCGGCTTTAGCCCCCACTCGACCCAGCGAGGAAGGACCATGATTGTCCACGAAGCTAAGTCAAGTCCGCTTGCACTGGACCGTTTCAAGTGCCATGATACCTGCGCTAACGTGCGGCCCGGCCCCCGGCCCACTGTTTGGAGCTCGCCCAGCGAATCCTGTAACAAGGCACTGGCTTCTCTGTACAGATAAGGCATGATATCCGGGTATCTGCCACCCGGCAAAACTGCTTTATTTTGACGTACTATCGTCCTTTTGCCGGGATCGGCGCATCCTTCCTCAAAGCCAATTCTGTCGTGTACTAAAATGCCTTTGTGGATCTATGTATATCCCAATACGATAGCCTAATGGGGTCACGGATTCTCCAAACTTCGGAAGACATGCCTAAGAGGGTACGGTAGCGCGGGAGAATTCACTGACAGTGGCAGCTCGAATAGTCGACACTTCAAGACGAGCTCTTCTTGTGGCATTCAGTTCGATGCTGTGGTATTTCCTGCCGCTGCGACGGGCGAGCACGGATTGTCATGACGGAGGATCCAGCCATCCGCGCCATCTTTGGGCCAGCCCCTACAAGTGTCAATCTCTCTGCGAACGATGTATCTGTCAATAATGGCGCCGTCATTGCAATGCTCTGTCTGTCTGCTGTCGCTGTGTTCCTACGCTTCACAGCTCGAATTCTGCTCCGAAATGCCCTCCTGCCTGATGACTGGGCAATCATTGTGGCGCTAGTGAGATTCTCGCGAGCCAATTTCGGCCATATCTGCTGACGAAGTCTTCAAGGTTTGTATATCTGCCACGACTGGGATAAGCGTCGCAGTAAGAATTGACTGTTGTGGACGAGTAAGAGTATTCCGATAACTAACCTGTATCTAGATGGCAACGTTGGCTCTGGAAAACACGTCTGGGCTATCACATTGGAGGACTTGATACGCTTATACAGAGCTAGTCTACATCTGCACCTAATATACAAGCCCAAACTAAGCATAGAGACTGGAAATCCCCCAGCGGCACAAAGCCTACATACATGTAGGTGCCAGGCCAGCAGTATTCGAGCCTGTAAAGACGCAAAGGAAAGAAAAAAGCTAGAGCTGTGGACCCAATCGATATGGAAGATGAAGAGATTCTCAGCATAGGGCACATGTCGTCCTGAAAGTCTCCCTCCTGACTCGATATACATACCTATTGTGATTGTATACCGAAGTACTCTACAAGAGTAGATGTCCGGGGTCAAACCCGCAAATTAATTTTCGACTACAGCTGTACCTAGGTATACTTTCACCTATCAACGAAAGGCAAAATAAGCCCGCTCCAGAGGCTGTCGTTCCGATTCCCACGCGAGCCAGTCCGATCTCGTAGTCCTGCAGGTATGTCAGTGCCAAAGTAGTAAACCAACCGATTTGTGGAATCAAGACGTACGGCAGCAGTCCCATTCCATTGACTTTCCAGATACCCAAGGCCAGCAACAACAGCTGCATCAACACATAAACCGCCTTCACTGGGACCAGGCGCCCACGGTTCGCAGGTGTTTCGAATTTGGCGAACGCCGCATTGGTGTTGATCAGGCCTTGAATGGGGCCTTTAAAGAGCATAAAAACCATCATAATACTGAAGATCTGGAGGCTGTTGCCGGACATGTACATCATGATGCCGTTCATGGGGAGCTGCTTGGACGGGGCGATGGCGATCTCCCAAGCCTTCTTCAGCTTCAGGGCGTCGGTTTCTTCGGGCTTCGATGCGGCGGGTTGCTGCTGTTGCTTCTCGCGCTGTAGATGAATGTCAGCACAATACCAGGACAGCGCTGTAGTCAAGCTTTACCTGTTTACCTCCACGGCGACTGGAGAAGCCTGGTGGATCCGGGATGCTGGAGGCCGCCTTGGAGGGTCGCGCCATCGGCGAGTTCATCGCGACGACCCATTGCGGTGGGGGCGGGGGTGGAAGAGCAGATGACATGGCGTGTACGTTGACGGAGGAGGTTAAAGGGTGGGCGGGTCGAGACACAAAAAGTGGATGACGGGAGTGCAACAGGGAGGATTAGGATTCTCCGCAGCTTCTCAATCGCTCACTCCACTTAGCCCTTTGGACTCTCCTTTCCTCGTCCTCATCTGCTCCAACTTTCTCGCTTCTCCCCTGATTGTTTTCTATTATGTTCAATCAATGATTCTAACATTCTCCGACTCCTCCGAACGGGCCACAATTGTGGTGCAGTGAACCACGCCCTTTTATCTCCGGACCATCCCATCCCCTCTAAATCCCCAATCCGCTCCTTTTTACACTCGATCTATATCACCGCTCTCAGTCTATCTTTACTCGTACTCTCCGGCCTTTGACTATCTCGCGCTCAGTTGTCTCAACTGATCGATCTCTTGCCTGCCGGCTTCACCCCGAGACCTCAACAAAAAAGACCGGTGCACTAGACCTTGCGACTCGTTCGATACCGCAATCATGAGTTCTGGGGGCGACGCAAAGCTCTTTGCTAGGGTATGTGCTATACCTGATCATCTGATGCCCATGGTGGCTTCTCCCTGTATCTGCACCTGGCCATACATTATGCAACTTTCGTCCTATGTGACCGGCTTTCACGGCTGCCCTACTCCCTTGCACTCTATCTGTTGAACCCTTCTATACATACTCCTAATACCCAATGTTTATTGCCTTCGCCCCCCATGCTCCGTCCCATTACTTACGTCTTGCGTGATTGACAGGGCAAGGTAGCCGAGTTGCGACTGGAACTCAATAGCGGCGGCAAGAAAGACAAGAACTACTCGGCCAAAAAGATCGCCTTGAAGAAGATCGTCGCCAATATGACTATGAGCAATAACGACATGATTGCGCTATTTCCAGACGTTGTCGACTGCATGAACCTGCCGAGCTTGGAGATCAAGAAAATGTATGAGAACCTCGCAAAAGCAGCGCCTGCAGCGTGTTGCACGGCACTCGAAGGCCGACTGCTAACCTCAACCCTAGGTGCTTCTTGTTCCTGGTCAACTATTCGAGAATCAAACCAGAGGTTGCAATGAAGGCTTTGCCCATTCTAGTTGATGTGTGTCATAAATCTGGGAGTTGTGGGGAAATATCCAAGAATATGCCTCTGACCGTCTTACAGGATATGGCAGACAACAACCCACTTGTGCGCGCGCTTGCGCTGCGGACCATTTCCTACGTTCATGTACGCGAATTCGTTGAGGCGACTTTTCAGCCACTCAAGCGCCTCATGCAAGACAATGACCCCTATGTCCGCAAGACAGCCGCTTTCTGTGTGGCCAAACTCTACGAACACGACAAGAAGACGGTTGAGAACTCAGACTTGATTGACCGTCTTAATAGGATGTTGAAAGACGAAAACCCCACAGTCGTCTCCAGTGTTCTGGCCTCCCTGGTAGATATCTGGGGTCGCAGCGAATCCATCTCTCTAACCATCGACTACGTCAGTGCTTCAAAACTAGTTTCCATCTTGCCTGATTGCTCTGAGTACGCGTCTTTTTTCCCCTATTGAAACCACGAGATTCCGAGCTAACGGCCGGGCTAGATGGGGTCAATCTTATATCCTCGAAGCTCTGATGTCTTACGTGCCCCAAGATAATGCCGAGGCGCTTCTGCTGGCAGAACGAATTGCACCGCGGCTATCTCACTCGAACTCCTCGGTCGTGCTAACTTCATGTCGGGTGATTCTCTATCTTATGAACTACATCGCGGAGGAGAAACACATCACGTCTCTATGCCGGAAATTATCACCGCCCCTTGTCACTTTGCTCTCCAAACCACCAGAGGTTCAATATCTCGCCCTGCGGAATGCTATTCTGATTTTGCAGAAGCGACCGGAGGTCCTCCGCAATGATATTCGCGTGTTTTTCTGTAACTACAACGACCCGATCTACGTCAAAGTGACCAAGTTGGAGTTGATGTTCATGTTGACCACCAAGGAGAACATCTCCGTGGTCCTGGCCGAGCTTCGGGAGTGAGTGTTTTCCTACACGGAGTATTCACTTGGCACTTGCTAACCTTTCCCCATAGATATGCCACGGAGATTGACGTGCATTTTGTGCGCAAGGCAGTCCGCGCCATCGGTAAGCTGGCAATCAAGATCGAGTCGGCCGCAAAGCAATGCATCGATACCCTGTTGGAGCTGGTCGACGCCAAGATCCCGTACATTGTTCAGGAGGCAACGGTCGTGATCCGCAACATTTTCCGGAAATATCCCAACCAGTATGAAAGCATCATCAGTAACGTGATTCGCAACATCGATGACCTCGACGAGCCCGAAGCCAAAGCAGCCATCATCTGGATTATCGGCCAGTATGCGGACCGGATCGAGAATTCGGATGGCCTGCTGCAGGATTACCTGGCTACCTTCCATGACGAACCCATTGAAGTGCAATTGGCCCTCCTCACCGCCACCGTCAAGTTCTTCATCCAGCGGCCTACGAAAGGCCAACAGCTCGTGCCTCAGGTCCTGAAGTGGTGCACAGAAGAGACAGATGATCCAGACCTACGGGACCGCGGGTATATGTACTGGCGTCTGCTGTCCACCGACCCAGCAATGGCCAAGCAGGTCGTGATGGGCCAGAAACCGCCCATCACCGCCGAGAGCGAGAAGCTAGACCCTCGCACCCTCGAGGAGCTGTGTCTGAACGTCGGCACCCTAGCCACCGTCTACCTCAAGCCCATCCATCAGGTCTTCCGTGCCGCGCGCCCCCGTCGTCTGCAATACAGTCCGGCTTTGCAACGACCCCGAATCGAAGATGGTACCGGGACCATGCTCGATTACAACCCGCCGTCCGCCAACATGGCATCCGCATCGACCAGCAACAGCGGTCTCGCCACCATCACCACCACAGGAAACCCTACCAGTCCCGTCAACGCTCCTCCTCCCACCTTCCCGGCCCAGACTGGAGCTGTCGCCCCCGGTACCAACACCTCTGCCGAAGCAGTCAACGCAGCAGACTCCTATTTCAACAATATCGGTTCGCAGCAGATGGCCTCGTTGGATCTTGGTGGTCGTGATGATGGTGCAGGTGTTGGGCACGCACCTCAGTCACAGTATGTCGTCACGCAGAACCAACAGCATGTGTACCAGCCTCAGTTGGCTGGTGGTGTAGCCACGGGCGAGTTGTTGTTGCTTTAAGCTTAATTGGTTTAAGTTGTACTTGTAGATAGAATTGATATCAGGATAATCAGGGAAATTTCTATTCATACGAGTCTGCTTCGCTTCTATGTACAATTTGATAGTGTCGAGAGGAAGAGGCGGAAAAGGAATGTGTGAAGGGGCGGCTCTCAGCTTAGAATGTTTCATCATGGGCCAACAGCTGTGAAGCCATCAAGCCTATGGATGGATACCGGTCATCATCGAGCGCGCCCAGGAAGCCCACAAGCCAGCAAAGCCCTCAGTGCCCTCATGCCCACAATGTGTATAGGGTCACATCGGAGAATAACAGAGGAAAAGTCTCACCAGGTTTAGGAATGGGGTATCCTTCTGGTATAGTCAGGGAATCAAATAGTTCATTCGGAGGGACTCAATTTCTCCACGCATTCAATTATCCATGTCTACCACGCAGACCTTCGTGCTCGTCAGGATGATGCTACGTGGTGGACGTGGAGGAACTGAATTTGCATGGAGCATTCGAATGGTTGGATAAGGAACAGAAGTATCATATCAGTCTGTACTGAGTCGCCTGTGATGTCAGTACTGTAACCAAGTTGAGGATGACCTGTCCAAACCACTCTATCCCCATCCTACTCATCCATCTACAAAGGATCCATCTCCAGCCTATCTATCAAAACAGGGTGTGTGTTTGTCCGCACCACCATGGATGACCACCGAAGAAATGCCCACAGGGATGATTGAGTTGGCTTTCGAGGCCAGTGATCAACTTCTTGAGGTGACTGTCAAGCATGGTTGTCCGGACAAACACACGGAGGATCTCTGTCTTGGTAAATGGGCTGGGGATGGATGTTTTGGAGATGGATGGGTAGGTTGGGGATAGATGAGTGGGCTGAAGGGAGATGGATGAGTGGGCCGGAGAAGAATGAAAGGGAAGTCAGAGACTTGGGAGAAGAATGAGAAGGGAGATATAGAAGAGTAGGTTCGCGAGCATTGAATAGAGGTAATTTAGGCAGGCAGGCGTGGGAAGTGCCAGGCTAGCGACCTGGATATATACGCCATCTCCGGAGGCGGCTGGTCGAGAGAAAGAAAGGAAGATATCCATGATGGAAGAAGGACAAGAGGAAGAGAAGAAAGTGAGAGATATTTATAGTAGGACTGGGGGTGCAAACCTCAGGCTGATTGTGGAAGATGCCATTTACATTTGCAGATTGCAGATCCAAATAATAAACTGAGTTGATATGGCTACATACATAGTGGAGTGTGAATACAAGCCTGATGTCGTGTTCTTGTGAACAATAGGGAATCACCGCTAAAAGACATAGATACGTAAAAAATGCTAAGGCCCCCTCAATCCTCGTCCATCTTGGACAGTCCACCACGACTGCGCTTGATACGCTCGTCCAGGGTATCCTCCTGTGCGCGCTTATGGATCTGGGACATAAACTGGCCACGGTCTGAGCGTTGCTTGTCGTCTGCTTCTGCCTGCTGTTCTTCCTTTGCGGATATCTCTGCAATTCGCTGACGGCGATCTGTCTCGAGAGCACTGGCATTGGATTGCATCTCGGCCAATTTGCGGCGGCGCTCTTCTTCCTGTTCCTTTGGGTCAGGCTTGTTGACCGCAGGGTGAGGAGGATGATCTCGGGTGGATGAAGTGAGACCGTTGGTGTAGTCTCGTCGAGGGTAATCTCGGCGGTCACTGCGACCTTCTGTGCGATGTGGAGACGGAGAGCGTCGTCGGGAACGAGAGCGACGAGGAGATCGGTTTCGGTCATTGTCTCGATTACGATCGTGCCTGTCAGCGCGGTCGCGACGGCTGCTATAGGAATCCCTTCTCTCCCGGTCGTCGCGACGGCCACGATCCCGATCCCGACTCCTGTCGTCTCGACGAGGTCGCGTTTCCTCATCCCTTCGATGACGATCTTCTCCACGGTGTCTATCCTCCCGACGATCATGATAATCGCGGTCACGATCGCTGCGATGTGAACGGTGAGAACGTCCAGGAGACCTAGACCGATGGCGGCGCGAAGAATGATGGTGGCGGGATCGACGCTCATCCTCGGCATCATCACTGTATCTTCTGCGCTTTGAATCACGGTCTCGATCTCCGTGGTGAGAACTGCGCTTCTCCTCTCTCTCCTTCCGTCGCATAGTTTCCTTGACCATAGCCTCGTACGCAGCTTGTTCTCTCTTCTTGACTTCGAACAGAGGATCAGCCATGACCTTGGCCATGGTATCACGCTGAGATCCAACAGATGGACCCGCGGCAGCAGCGGCAGCCGCATTTGCGCCCGCAAGATCGGCACCTTTCTCTAGCTTCTGGTTGTCGGTGTCCTTCTTCAAAAGAATGCCATCAATACGTCGCTTGCCCAGTAGATATCCCTCCATCTCTTCCGAATAGTGTCCTGTTGCGCTAGAAGGTGCCTGGTACATCCAGTCAACTCGGTTGTGCTGCTTGGGTTTGCCGGAGGACTCGTGCAGGCGCTGGATTTCTTGCATTTGGCGCTCTTCCTCGCGTTCACGGCGCAGTTGGTCAATACGCTTGCGCTCTTCCAGGGCGCGCTTCTCTTCGGACCAGACGCGCTCCTGGTTGCGCATCAGCCCCGGGTGCCATGATCTGGAATCTTGGTTAGCATTTGCGGTTCTCCAGGTAATATGGGAAACTTTAAAGCCAAGATAAATTGCTTTGCATACTCACTTCTTCAAGTTCAAATCGCCACCCATTTTGAACGGCTGCGAGACAAGCTGCGGAGGTTGGAAGATGGAGAGATGGCTGCCCGATATGGAAATGGCCACTCGACACCTGAGGCAGTAAAGATTATGCTCACGTGATCGATACACTACATACTTTCATGAAGGCATCAAAATGAATACATTGCAAATAGATACAGGAAATGGTAAATAAAAGAAACATCATGGCAGAACAAAAGAAGCATTGGTCATGCAGAATTTACCGGAGGCACGAGGAATCAAAAGGGTGTGCACGCTCGCTCAATTCTCCATCAAAACCGGCCATCCCCGACTCTCTTATTACCACATAAGCAGGATGGCGTAGAAAAAGGGAAGAAATATAAGGAAAGGGAAGTGTTCGCTTATTGCAGACACAATCGCATCGAATCTAGACAAAACAGATACTCATTCAAATAGCCTCTGCTGATAAGTCTTGGAATCCCTTATTTGGATCCCCAGCCAACCCAGCTACGAGGCATCACTCGCCAGACCTTGCATTCACCGCTGCGCAAGTCACCCAGTTTGAAGCTCTCCATCTTCACCTTTTTACTCTCACGTCCTTGCTCCCAGGCGCGGATCTTCTTCTTGGTGCCATCCCAGTCGACCACAATGCCGACGTGGTCCGGCTTGCCCACTTCAGAACTATACTTCTGGTGCATAGTACCTCGGTGACCCTGGAAGCGGGCGTTGCGGAAGCTCACAATATCACCAGCCCGGATCTCGTCATTCTGGGAGACAGATGCATTGGCCAGATTGGAGTAAACCAAAGCACCATATGCCCGAGTACCGACAGGAAGCAGCGCGTCCGAGAGTGGGTTCAACAGATGCTGGACAAGCCCAAACGGAGTGCCGTCCGCGACGGTGGTGTTTTGGATGGCGTTCACAGAGTTAGAGATTCGAGTTCCAAGCTGAAGATGGGCTTGCTCCAGCTGATCCTGGCGGAGCTGGAGTGGGGGTGGTTCGTGACGCTGCTCGAGTGTGGCATTCATAGGGTTCTTGACATCGAACTGCACAGTCACAATGGTCTGAGAATAATCAATGAACAGAACATAGACCTCTTTCGAGACTTGATTTGAGGAAGTTGACTCTTCAACCTCGAAAAGTATATCCTTTCGGTTTTGGAAGACCGGGGGCAGAGCGTTGGGCTGCGTCCACCAACGAGTAGTCTCCGCGAGATCAACGTCAGCGGCGATATAGCCCTGATCAATGGAGGGACGGGAAACATCCATGGAGCGCCGAACACTAGCTCCTCTTAACATGTCCATAGAAGCACGCTGACCTCGACTTGTGGGCGGGGACGGCATAGCGGGGGCCTGAGTCAGGGGAGGTGGTGGTGCCAGAGAAGCTTTCCTTTCATGTTGCGATGTAGGTGGCCTCTCGCTTGATGGGGTCTGGACTGGAGATGGGTCATACAGATCATTGTATTCCTCAGTCACTGGCTGCGGAGGCGGGGGAGGCGGAGGACCCGGCAAACCGTGCTGAGGGGCAGCATAGTTGAATGGGTCATACTCCCCATCATCCCCATTACTCGATGGCTCTTGGTTTGGCGGGGGCGGAGGAGGGCCTCTAGGCGTGTCCATGGAAGCTCTAGCATTCCGAGGCGGTTGCGTTGGGGGAGGCGGTGGCGCTCCCCTAGGGGCAGTGGAAGGGATGGGGGGAGGCTGTCGGAGTTCCAAAGGGCTCCGCGGAGACTGAAGTGAGTGGTCATCGGTCATCGTACCATCATCGAAGCTTGAATCACGCTCGTGGGATTTCAAGGCATCCTTGAATTTAGCCCCCGGCGCGATATCAGTGTCGTAGTCTCCATCGTACTCGGTCACCTCCCCCTCGACATCCTCACCAGCTTGCCGGGGAGCAGACATGGCGCTTCCACGACTATCCACAGTCGATCGTCGGCGGATATGAGCAGGAGGTGGCGGGGGCGCGGCGCGGCCCTGGGTCGGCGACACAGGTAGAATCGATGGGATCGGAGGAGGCGGACGGCTTGCTCTCTTTTCTGCGACCGAGGTCGCTACAGGCGGCACAGAGTCGTACGTAGAGGAACGACGGGTATCAATGTGATCAGGAAGCGCAGACGCAGGCACAGGCGGTGGCCCACCTGATGGCTGGCTCAAAGACAAGTTCCTTGCATGCGCAGAGAGTTCATCATCGGATTCATCGCCCGTCTGGGGTCTCGGTTGAGTGGCGGGTCGACCTAGGTATGTTTATTAACAAATATCCCGCCAAAGAACCACATGCAACTTACCTCCTGGGACTGGTGGAGGCGAAGCAGGCTGCTCGACAGACACAGGGGGAGCCGGAGCAGGCCGTGACTCTGGAGGCGGTGATGCGAGAGCCGAGCGATCTAGTACAGTCAGTCTAAAAAGTTATGAAAGGTCGATGAGCAAGATCTCTCACCTTGGGTAGAGGGGCGTGGCCTATCAGTAGAACGACGCGGAAGAGCAGGCGGGACACCATCATGGACGACCTCCTCGACGTCTGGGACATCCCGAGAAGCGTGTTGTTCGGTGATTGGAGTTGCTAGAGGTTCCTCGTCTTCTTGCTCCACATCGGCAGGGGGAGGGACGGGCTTAGTGTTGATGTTCATTCCCGGCAAAGGAACCATTGGAACAGGGGGAGCATGGCCTGGTGAAGTCGGCTCTTGCTCGCCAAGCTTCTTCTCTGACTCGACAGGAGTCTTGGGCTTCCGGGCCGTAGGAGCAGACATGCCTGGCAGACCGCCTGGTGGGCCAAAGAGACCCATCATGCCCATGCCACCACTCATCTTGGCCATACGATCACGAAGCTCCATCCGGCGTCGGGTCTCGGGGTCAATCTCCTCTTCCTCCTCGTCTTCCTCATCAGCCTCCTCTC
Organism: Penicillium sp. DT28; assembly: GCA_036712075.1. Lineage (NCBI taxonomy): Eukaryota > Fungi > Ascomycota > Eurotiomycetes > Eurotiales > Aspergillaceae > Penicillium > Penicillium sp. DT28. The sequence continues at coordinate 1,381,204 of JAZHLO010000002.1, forward strand.
CCTTATACTCGATCGCGTGGGTGGAAGGCTTCTCTGAAGGCTCTTCATCATCATCCTTACTAGTAGACGTCTCCCCTGCATCTTCCGAGTCTGCGGCAGCAGAATAGTCGGCATCATTTGCATCGCTAGTTTCTTCTGCCGGCGAGAAAGGGACAGGGACAACCGGAGGCGCCTTTGCTCGGACAGTGTCCACACTTGGATCCCGTGCAGAGCCTGACGCTCCAACGGACGACTCTGGCTCATTTTCCGGCACTGTGGCTGCTGATTCCGCGGGCTGTTCAACTGACTTCCTCGGGGGCTTGGGTTTCTCCTTCTTTTGAGCAGCTTCGGCATGACGGGGCCTGCTCCAACTGCTGCTTCTGAAGCAGAGCAATCCTATCCTTAAGACTGGTAGGCTTGGGCTGATCCTCTGCGCCTGCCGTGGTCTCTTGCTGTGGAGGGGGCGGCGGTGGTCGGCTCTCGGAGACCGGTGGCTCACGGGCAAGCTGCTCCTTCACCTCGGGGTCCTCCTCTCTCTTGTAGACCTTGGGGGGCGGCTCCCTTGCCGTGGGCACGAATGAGTCTTTGCTTGGAGGAGGAGCGACAAACTGCTTCTTGATGAAGGAACTCGAATGGGAGCCAGAGGGCTTCAAAGGTGCAAGTGGCGCCGCAGCGGGTTTATTGAAGGCGGCAATACGGTCTTTGAAGGACGACCCGGACGGCTTCTCTGCTACGGCCGGGGGCGGAGGCTTCGAGGATGCCTTGACTGGGGGAGGTGCGATGGCAGCATTGGGCACAGGTGCTGTAGCAGTCTGTAGGGGCGATGATGGTTGTTCAACCACAGGGCTCGAAGCCACAGGTGGGGACTTGGGCGGTGGCTGCTGGGCAGCTGTGTCCTGGCCATTCTCGACGGACTGCTCCGCAACCTCAGGCTCGGCTTCGGGTCGAGGTTCACTCACGGCCACAGGTGATTCCACTTGTACCGGTTCGGCTTCTTTCTTGGGCCTGTTAGGGCGCGCCGGGCGCGGAGGAGCCGGAGGCTCATAGCGCTCGACAAAGTTCTTGGGGAAGATTCCCTCTTGCTTGGCACCGGAGCCGTCCGTGTATTCACCGTAGTACCATTCAGCATCCTCCACAGCAGTTACGGTTAAAACCTGACCGATTGGGAAGCTGAGATCATCATCATGGCCCGAAGCGTACTCGAAGACCGATTTAACCGTGAAAGGCGGGTTGGACATCTGGCAAGTCGGGCCCCGGATTTCGGAGGGACAGGGTAAAGTCGCTAAAGCACGGGTGTGCGGCAATCAGGCTAGGTCTGTACAAGACAAATCACTAGATCTGACACCTTCAGCATACGATTTAGTATACTGCTAAGAAGAGAAACCTTGGTCAATCCGAAGTCGGTCAGCCCGGGATGACGACAGTGTTGATGAGTGGTGCCTAGGGAGGATGAGGGGGAGGGGGTCCCGGAAGGACTCACGGTGAAACTGGAGGATCAATCACTCTAGTGCGGTCAGGGATTGAGGATCAAATCAAATAGGGGACCAGCCGTTGATTAATGAGTACAAGAGGGAGGGAGAGGGGAAGTGTGGAAGAGAAGTAGTGAGGTGGTCGTCACTTGGCGGGATGAGGGAGAGGCTCCACTGGACGATCAGCGGCTAAGAAGAACCAGGGTAGAACTCAACATTACATAGAAGCTGCTGTACAATCGTAGATCTTGTTAATTATGGGTATAAGAATATCGGGTCTCTTCTGATACTATACGTGTTTTCATCTGGATATCTATAGCTCCTTAGCTATACTATACGAGGGTTTAGCTTCGGTAAGCTGGCAACCTGTAACCTGGTGGACCTGTTTCAGTCACTGAATAGTCAGACTAGCATAGGCCTTTTAGAGATTTGAAAACAGGTAGCAGACTGGAGGAGCAAAGCTTTTTCGAGCTTCAAAAGAAAAAGTCCGGGGTGAAAGGTCACAGCTCCTATTGGCGACATCAACCGCGATTTCGCCTCTGTCGCTTAGGACCGAAAGTCGCGAACCGTACTTCTCTCCCGCTCTCCTGCAACTTGCCACTTGCAAATCCGGTCAACCAATTCAACACCTCAATCTATTCAAAATGTCCACGCAGAAGAAATCTCCTGAACCTGCGCTAAAAACTTCTCTCCAAGCCGCATACGCAGCCGCCAGCGCCGAACAGCCGTCTTCGCTCCCGACTAAGGAAGAACAAGACAAGTACCTCGAAGGCCGGCCTCGTGCCACCGCGCACCACCTAGGAATTGCCCTTCAGCATGCGCACCAGATCCAGGCACAAAAAGATGCCGAAGAAATGATTCTTGACCGCATCATTGAGCTTCTAGCGCTTCCCTCTTCGCCGTCCGCCGACCCTGCTACACCCTCTCCACAAGATGCACAGCTCTTCAAATCAGCACTCTATCCCTTTCGACCAAGCGACTATGACAGCCTCGTTACGGAGCGAAACAATGAGGACCTGTGCGGCTATGGTCTCTGTCCGCGCAAGAACCGCAACGACAGAAATGCAGGGGGTCAATCCTTCCGATTCAAATACGGTGCTAAAGGAAGTGGACCCGGTGGCCGAGGACGCAGCGTAAATATTGTGTCGAGTGATATGGTGGAGAAATGGTGCTCTGATCAGTGTGCCGAGCGCGCTCTCTATATTCGCGTGCAACTGAGTGAAAAACCTGTGTGGGAGAGACGGGCAAATGACACTCAGGCCAAGAAGATTGAATTACTCGAAGAGGGTCGTGCCAAATCACGGACACCCAAGGCTGAGAGCTCCAAGGATGCAGCGCGGACAGCTCCGCTGAACGGGGCTGATATGACGGCCAGTATGAGCAAACTAAGTATACAGGACAGCGAACGCTCAAAGGAGCTTGCTTTGGAGCGCGGTGATACAAGTCATGTTCACCGGCATGGTCGCGTGGGTGTCCACATTGAGGAGAAGGAATATGGCCCGCATTTCGCTGCCAGCGCCCCGCAGCCGCGACCAGAGGATGCCACTGGAGGATCCATTGAAGGATATGTGCCGCAGGATCGGCCAGGCAAGCGTTCATCCACTCAAAATGAGGGAGATTTGCTTGATCAGATCTGAGGTGATCTGAGATGGCAGATAGCATATTTCGGCGTTCCTGGTGTCTTATACTCCATGCCATGGAGAGGAATGTAATTACTACGATACATAAAAATCTACGAATGACCATGATACTTCAATCTGCACAATAGGGAACATCCCAGTGTAGCAGGTATCGAAACTCGATGGCCCTGAGTCCTTTCGAACAGCGTTCTAGGACCCCTACGTAGTTGAGCCCGGGGAACAAGTCCCATAGGCAAACACACGAGGACAAATATTGGCAATCAAGCGTCATCACCAGTTGGAGAATCGGCGACACCTTTGTCAAGGGAATATTTTTTTCATTCCTCATCCATAGATAGCCTCCATTATTTAGCTAGGCCGTAATAGCCGAAAGGAAGCCAGGCCGGGTGAAGTATCGTCAGGGAAACGCCAGGAGTCGACCGGAGACCATCAAAGAACTTTTGTATTCTCCCGACGTGACCATCCAGGGTGCTGGGTTTAGCGGGGGCCGAAGCGGCGGGGGCGCTCAGCCTGCTGCTGCTGGCTAACGGGGATGACGTTGACCTTGAGGTTGTCGAACTGGAACAGAATTAGGACCACTTGCTTCAAAATTGTAAATGGAATAAACTTACGCCCATGGACTTGAGCAGGTCCTTGGTGTCGGCGTCGACATCGAGCTGACCGGACTCGGTCTGGGAAACATCCAGAGCAGAGACCTCGGGGACGTACTGGTCCTTGCGCTCACGCTCCTCCTCCTGGAGCTTGAAGGAGATACCGCGGACGGGGCCACGCTGGATACGCTTCATGAGGTGCGTGGTGTAACCGGCGATCCTTGAAGCGAGACGTTAGTACCTAATTGTGCACTTGCACTGTTCCGCAAAATAGGCTCTTACTTGTTGCGAAGACGCTTGGAGGCAATGATGGCGATCTCATCACAGATGCGCTTGTTGGTCTCGAAGTCGAGAGTCAACTTGGGGTAGTAGCGCTCAATGATAACCTTGGCGGACCGCTTGACGGTCTTGGTACGGACGCGACCCATTTTGGCGGATTGTTGGCTGGATGGATGTTCAGAGAGGAAACCGAAAATGTAGCCGTTTTGGAAGGGTCGGGCGGTTGCTCTCGCTTAGTGCTGTGCGGGTCCTGGCCCTAATTCAACCCTAATTATCACGTGACTACATTTGTGTATGAATGTTACGTAATGTGGATATGTTGCTGCCTGAGGCTTGAAAGTACATTGATGAGAACTACAGGTGACAAACCATAGTTACGGTCACTAAGAGATCGATGCATTGGCTTATATCACATGTGCAGAAGGGTAATGAGAGTAGCTTTACACAAGCCTCAGGTCTAATCGTACAACTCTTTGTCAAGATTCCATCACTCAGGACCTCCAGTCCCTTCTTTATCAGGACGAACTCAAATTCTCCATGAGATTGCTGACGATGTCCTCCTTAGACCGCTCAGAAGACCTCGGCAAGTTCTCGCGCGAGGGTCTGAGACGCGCCTGGTTGTTATAGGGTTGATCCAGCCGGGGGACGATGTTGGCACCCCGTTGAGCGTTTTCCGATATGCTTGTAGTGCTCGGTTTCCTCAAATCCTGAATACCGTAGGGTGCCTTGGCGGTGGCACTGGCACGGAAAGATGAAAGGCCGATCCTGCCATCGGCATCGACAGCAGCTCGAATAGGAGTAACCCAGTACTTGGCGCCTCCAGGAATGGTCGCATCGAAGTGCATCAGACCGGGAGGTGCGCCTTGGTCGAGGAAGGTCATGGCGTTCAAATCCTCCACAGCAATACCACCGACACCTGCAATAGCCTTAGAAGGTCGTCCCTTGAACCGGCCCTTTGGGCGCAAGATCCGGGCCTCAACGGGGCGCTGATAGGCCTGCGGGCCATACACAGGGTGATTGTATGTCAACGCGTGAGTCCGCGTGTAGGAGAGACCGGCGGATGGATGTGTCTTTGGAGGGCCTGTCACGGCGTATTCGCCCGCTGCCAGCTTGGTTCCGGGGGATTGGTAGTACTTGGTCCCAATCCGCTCGCTGGGCACCGCAGGGGCCGCCGGAAGATCCAACAACTCGAAGACAACGGGGCCGAGAGCAAACGGATCATTTCGAAGGGTTTTGATGTATGTGTGGAACTCCTCGTCGGTGACCTTGACAGGCTCAATTGCTTCAAAGTCCTGCCCATTGTCCTGAGCCTGCTTCCGGGCCTCGGCAAAACGTTTGGCCTCGAACCGCTCCCGCAACTTCTCAAGCAGTTCTGGCTTCTGGTGCCGCACCTTGTTCAAGTAGTCCACAAACTCTGCCTGGGTCAACCTACCAAGCCAGGGACCAGACTGTCTATACTGTTTGGAACCGGGCTCTGCCAGGCCTCGGCTTTCGTTGTTATCGACATGAGCCTCGAATGGACTTTGATGCCTAGGCGTAATGCTTGTCGAGTAATTAACTCTAGAAGGAAGCGACATAGGCATGTGCAGCTCCTGGAACTTCTCCAAGGTTAGGGTGTGATCGGCCGCGGACTCGAAATCGGTGATGTGTTCGTAAGTATCCAGGGCCTGGATCCGGACCACCGGTCTCGACGACTTTTCCGAAGTCGACTTGGCCGGCAAAGACCGCTTTAGGCCCCAATCTCCCCAAGCTAGGGACTTGTGCGGCGTTACGATAGAAGCGCGGATTGGGTGAGGGAGCGTGGCGGTGTCCGAGTCGTTCATGAGTTTGGACGACGGTGGGTCTCGCGGAGGCTGCAAGGCCTGAGGGAGGGCGAATAAACGAGACTTGCGCAGAAGATGCGCCGTTGGCGACAGTCTGGCGGTCGCCATCTTGCTCAATGGTCGATGGAGAGCTGGACGGGGTCGCGCGAGAAAAGTTGGGTGAACGAACGGGCCAAGCCGATACGGCGTACCGCAGCAACCAAAGACGCGGTGGCCTATCATTGTGCACTCTACTTCCATCAAGTCCCGACTCTAATATCTGCAGAAGGAAATCATTCTGTCTTTTCATCCAAACCACTCGAATGATATCTACGAAGATGTCCTATTATTCTTGTATTTCCGGTTCACTACAAGTTTGAAGAATCCATCCTAGTCTAAGATCCCTAGTAGAGGCACTTATAACTGTGCTAAGTCAAAAAAATACATATGCAGCTCGAGTATTCTTTGGTCCACATCAGTCATGAATTGATGTTACTCTATTCTAGCTTGCCTTCTATCCTAGAAACACTGCTCTCGTGAAGCGAGGCCAGCAACTTAAGCACCAACAGTCAGCAACGAGTCAACCGTGTCTGAGACGGTCTGCTTCAATGTATGATACTTCAGTCCTAGGACCTGCAATGACTTGCTGTTGTCAAAGCCATAGATATCCTCTGGGAAGTCATTTGGAGAATCCTTGGAGGGAAGCTTCGACTCGAGTTCAGGGTGACTTTCACGGACAATATCAACAATCTCCTTGTTGGAGAAGTAGCCAGCCGTGACGAAGAATCTCTGGCCGCCTGCTTCCGGGACTTCAATAGCCTTAACGTGAGCGAGTGCAACATCGCGTACATCCACCCACAGATGTACGCCCGTGGGGGCAATCTGATCTTTCCACTGGCCCTGGATGATGTCCACCATCCGCTGGTTCGAGGTATTGATGGCCTTGAGGGAGTTCAGGTAGTGAACTATGGGACCAAACACCAGCGGAGGATTGATAGTAGCGATATCGAAGTTTGGCTTTTCCTTCTCAACAAAGTCCCAGGCGGCCTTCTCGGCAAAGGTCTTGCAGCAGATATCGGTCAGTCGCGAGAGTTTGGTTATGATAGTGAGCGCTGGCTTACTTTGCTTGCCCGGTAAACGGTATTGGGCTGCATAGCCTCCTCCCAGGTCACGGGGTTCCAGTTCTCTTCACTGTAGGTCTTAGGGTGCCCCTTCGCGCTCACGATGGCAGCAAAGGACGACGTAATAACAACCCGCTTGACACTAGGTGCATAAGCTTTGATGGCTTTTAGAATACCTGTAGTACCCTTGATCGCAGGATCCAGGAAGTCCTTGACGGGATCTTGAATGTTAAAGTGGAAGGGCGACGCAGTGTGAAGGACATAGTCAAATGGCGGGCTAGACTTGACGGCCTGTTCGAGAGTGTAAGTATCAAATAAGTCAGGAGATCTGAATAGAGATCCTACTCACCTCGTCAAAAGCGCCATCTTCCGCGACATCCTTGACAATCACATAAGAGAGCTTGTCCTTGGGAGTGTCGGGGTGGGCCTCAAGGATCTTCTTGCCCTTCTCTTCCGACCTGACCGTCACCACCGTTTCAAAGCTATAATAGATGAAATTTAGCAACCGAAGTATCACCAATTGATGATTAATCCATACCCATGTTGCAGAAGGATATCAACGACGTGGGCGGCGATGAAGCCGCTACCGCCTATTGCACATGATTAGGCCACTGATGTTGATGGCAGGAAGAACGGGATATCTCTTAGCGATAGCATACCGGTCACAAGAACTTTAACCATTTTCAGAATCGAGATGAGGGGGTGTGGTAGTAAGGGAGGTGGTGCATATTGAAGGACGGAGAACCTCCCTTTTTATGGTGCTCGGGTCAATCCCGTCATTGCTCCCCCACCATGGTCCACCAGGTCGGGAGTTTACATTGGATTACAAATAAGGACTTGTTAATCCGAACCCTGTATCAAACATGAGTCTATGCATGGCGCTACTGTCGACATCATCGATCCTCGCCACCCAAAATCCAAACTAGGTATAGTTAAATGGCGGGGTCGATCACGTATACTGTACAGTACGGCAGCGCTGTACCCTCACTGGAATATCCAACAAGCTCATTGGTATCTAGGCTTTGGGGCTAGGACTTAATGGTACAATAACTCCGAGTAACTCCGCTTTGGATTGTGGTTTATGCAGTTTCATACAAGGATTGGTATAATCGACCCCTCCACCAAAGATGCTTAGCATAGCCGAACTTAGCTATCACCACGTCCGTATTTCTGCCAGCAGATTCTGGCCTTTCCCTTTAAGAGCCAATTTCATCCAACCAATCCAGGTTTGTCTAGTAAAATCACCAGTCTTTGAGCCTACATATTATTAGATGGCTCTTGTTTTTCCTACCCGCAAACATGTACATATCTCCACTCTGTAACCAATATATGTGCCTAGATACTGTTTGTTAGTATTTAACACTTTTCCAGGCGGACAAGCTTGTCTGATTCAATGCTATCATAGGTATAAGTCAAGGAAAGAGAAATCTTAAGCTAAGAGACTCCTATTCAACAGGTAATGTAGAAGGAGAAACACAGAGATTTAGGGAGGGTTGGGAGCGATAAGCAAAGCGGTGAGGTATACAGTGCTATGTAGCTCCAGACGCTAAGCCTATTTTGGGAGAGGGAGGTATGTCGCTAGTGGCTATACCAATTCCCTTTTCTCATTGTGAGATTGCACAAAATGAGCCAGCCTTGCGGTCTTATAAGAATTGCAGACAAGGAACTATTCACTGGTGTGAACTAGCATATCAATGCAAGCAGAACCAATGTAGCCCATATTTTCAAATATCCATAGATGCCTCCCAAGTTAGACTGAGAGAAGCAGTCATCCGTTAACCTATGGTAGCATATTAACATATGGGGTTTGGTCTGTCAAGGATGCTGTTCCACGGTGTTTCGGTGTTGATTACCATCACTGCCTTGATTTAATTCTCAGCGGCCTATACTCCAATGTCCAACGGAGAACATATGTTTGCATTTGCACTGGGGGCACTAGGAGCATTTATGACCACTCGCCACTCTTGTCCATGGAGCTGCCAGGTTCTAGACCAAGCAAGAAGGATTTTCCAGCCTTATATGGAGAGTGCTGATGGACCTAGAGGCATATACTTCTTGATGATTAAGGCTTGTTAAGGTGCCGCTATAGGCATCGGTCTAACATTCTTGGCAGACAAAAAATAGAGCTATTTTCACATAATAAATAGTACAAACAGAAAGATCACGAATGACAGCCCAAGGACATGAAATCAAAGACCGATTACTGAGAGTTGTGGAGAAATCAAAACCGGCGCGTGGGAAGGTGGACCGTGCACCCCGTCCTAGACCTGAGGCTCACACATGACCATCATCCCTCCTCCACCATCCTCAACTTAACTCATGCGCCCTGCGCTTCTGCTCTTCCGAGGTCGGCTTCCAATGTCCACCCGGAGGTGCGTCTCGCAATAATGGCGCAACCAAGCCCTATGACCGATGTGACCCAGCGACTATTTGTGGAGTTGAAGTCCAAGAATGAGGAGACCCGGGTCCGAGCTGCCTACGAGCTCTATGACAACGTCCTTTCAGTCTCACGAGGTATGGACGTGTCTCTGGACATCTTGTAACATCCAGCGCTTAACTGATAATCTTATTCTCTTTCCAGACTGGCCCTCTGAGAAGTTCGTCGAGTTTTACAACGCGGTCAGCCAGCGGATCGCCCAGCTGGTAGTGACCGGCAGTGATGCAAATGAGAGAATCGGTGGTCTTTTGGCGCTCGACCACCTAATCGATTTCGATGGCGTCGATGCCGCTCAGAAAACAACACGTTTTGCAAGTTACTTGAGAAGCGCCCTTCGAAGTAACGATAATGTGGTCTTGATGTGCGCGGCCCGATCACTCGGCCGCCTTGCGAAGCCCGGCGGGGCACTGACTGCCGAGCTGGTAGAAAGTGAGATCCAGTCAGCTCTGGAATGGCTACAATCTGAACGTCAAGAAAGCCGACGTTTTGCGGCAGTGCTGATCATCCGGGAGCTCGCAAAGGGCTCGCCGACACTCCTCTACGGCTTTGTACCCCAGATTTTCGAGCTTGTCTGGGTGGCACTTCGAGACTCTAAAGTGCTCATCCGAGAAACTGCTGCGGAAGCTGTGGGCGAATGCTTCGAAATTATCGTGGCTCGCGATGCCCACGTCCGCCAGTCATGGTTTGCACGGATTTACGACGAGGCACTGCTGGGGCTGAAATCCCACAACGTGGACTGGATTCATGGCTCGCTTTTGATTCTTCAGGAACTGATCCTGAAGGGCACCATGTTCATGAAGGAGCACTACCGAAATGCTTGCGAGATTGTGCTACGCCTCAAAGATCACCGTGACCCCAAGATTCGTACCCAAGTCGTCCTTACCATCCCTATCCTCGCATCCTACGCCCCCACCGACTTTACCGAGGTATACTTGCACCGGTTCATGATCTATCTGCAGGCACAGCTCAAGAGAGACAAAGAACGGAATTCTGCTTTCGTCGCTATCGGCAAGATCGCATGCAGTGGGGCCAGCCATTGCGCAGTACCTTGATGGCATCATCGTCTATATCCGTGAGGGGCTTGCAATGAAAGCCAGGAATCGCGCGGGTGTTAAGGAGGCTCCCATGTTCGAGTGTATCAGCATGCTTTCGCTGGCCGTGGGACAAGCCCTCAGCAAATACATGGAGGCTCTCCTTGACCCTATTTTTGCCTGCGGCCTTAGCAAGTCATTGACACAGGCTTTGGTTGATATGGCTCACTACATCCCTCCCATCAAACCTACAATCCAAGAAAAGCTTCTCGACATGTTGAGCATCATACTTTGTGGAACACCATTCCGGCCGCTCGGTTGCCCCGAGAATCGTCTTCCTCCCATGCCATCATTCGCCAAAGACTTTGCACCTCACGAGCTCCATTCTGATGCCGAGATCGCATTGGCTCTCCATACCCTGGGGAGCTTTGATTTCTCCGGTCATATCCTCAATGAGTTTGTTCGCGATGTGGCGATCAATTATGTGGAGAATGACAACCCCGAGATTCGAAAGGCATCAGCTCTTACGTGCTGTCAACTGTTTGTGCATGATCCCATTATCAACCAAACCAGTGGACACTCTATTCAAGTCGTCAGCGAAGTTATTGACAAATTGTTGACGGTTGGTATTGGTGACCCCGATCCGGAAATACGGCGCACTGTTCTGTGGTCATTGGATCGCAAATTCGATCGGCATCTGGCACGACCAGAGAACATTCGATGCTTGTTCCTGGCCGTGAATGATGAGGTCTTTGAGGTCAAAGAGGCTGCCATTTGTATCATTGGCCGTCTCTCCAGTGTGAACCCTGCTTATGTCTTCCCGCCACTGCGGAAGTTGCTAGTCAATCTGTTGACAGGGCTTGGATTTGCCAATACGGCCCGCCAGAAGGAAGAGACTGCGCAGCTCATCAGTTTGTTCGTTTCAAATGCAACAAAGCTGATTAGGTCCTATGTTGATCCCATGGTCACGGCGCTGCTGCCAAAGGCGACAGATACGAACCCCGGCGTTGCTGCTGTCACGCTGAAGGCCGTCGGCGAGCTTGCCAATGTTGGCGGAGGGGAGATGAGACGTTACCTCGCACAAATCATGCCCATTATTCTGGATTCTCTGCAAGATCTTTCCTCCCACACCAAACGTGAAGCAGCGTTGAAGACTCTGGGACAACTAGCCAGCAACTCAGGCTATGTCATTGAGCCATATCTTGAATACCCCCATCTTCTTGATGTTCTCATCAACATTATCAAAACCGAGCAAACAGGATCTTTACGGAAAGAGACTATTAAGCTTGTTGGTGTTCTTGGTGCTCTGGATCCCTATAAGTACCAGCAGATCAGTGATATCGAGCCTGATGTCCACCATATCAACGAAATTCAAAATGCTTCAGATGTTGCTTTGATTATGCAGGGTTTAACCCCATCGAATGAGGAGTATTATCCTACGGTGGTCATTCATACTTTGCTGCAGAACATCTTGAAAGAGAACTCTCTGGTCCAGTACCACTCGGCCGTCATCGATGCCATTGTCACAATTTTTAAGACACTGGGCTTGAAGTGTGTTCCATTCCTGGGACAGATCGTACCGGCATTCATTTCGGTGATCCGGAGCTCTCCTGCAAGCCGACTTGAGTCATACTTCAACCAGATGGCTATTCTGGTCAATATTGTGCGGCAACACATTCGGGCGTTCTTGCCAGAGATCATTGACGTGATCAGGGAATTCTGGGATGCATCATACCAAGTACAAGGCACAATCCTGTCGCTGGTTGAGGCCATTGCTAGGTCATTGGAAGGGGAATTTAGGAAGTACCTCGCCCGTTTGATTCCGTTGATGCTGGATACCCTGGAGAAGGACACGTCAGCTCGTCGTCAACCATCTGAAAAGATTCTCCACGCTTTCTTGATATTTGGGTCGAGCGGCGAGGAGTATATGCACCTTATCATTCCTTCCATTGTGCGTCTTTTCGATCGTCAGCAGCACCCTCAGAGCATCCGCAAGTCCGCCATCGACAGTCTCACCAAGCTTTCGCGACAGGTCAATGTGTCTGACTTTGCATCCCTCATGGTTCATTCTCTCTCCCGAGTTGTGGCCAGCGGAGACCGCATTTTGCGTCAGGCTGCGCTGGATTGTATCTGCGCCCTGATCTTCCAGCTTGGCCAGGACTTCACACACTACATCCACCTCTTGAACAAGGTTCTCAAGCAACATCAGATCACTCACACCAACTATCAGATTCTGGTGACGAAGCTTCAAAAGGGAGATCCGCTTCCGCAGGATCTGAATCCGGAAGAGAACTACTCATTCCCCGCCGACGATACTAGTTTTGCCGAAATCGGTCAGAAGAAGATTGTTGTGAACCAGCAACATCTCAAGAATGCATGGGACGCTTCACAGAAGTCTACCCGGGAAGATTGGCAGGAGTGGATCCGTCGATTCAGCGTTGAACTCCTGAAAGAGTCACCATCACCGGCCCTGCGAGCCTGTGCCAGTTTGGCAGGAATTTACCAGCCTTTGGCACGAGACCTTTTCAACGCTGCCTTTGTGTCGTGTTGGACTGAGCTCTACGATCAGTACCAAGAGGAACTGGTCCGTTCCCTTGAGAAAGCTCTCACTTCACCGAACATCTCCCCTGAAATCCTCCAAATCCTGCTTAATCTTGCCGAGTTTATGGAGCATGATGACAAGGCTCTCCCCATCGACATTCGTACCCTCGGAAAGTATGCAGCTAAATGTCATGCGTTTGCCAAGGCACTTCATTACAAGGAGCTCGAGTTCGAACAGGACCAGAATTCGAGTGCTGTCGAAGCCCTGATTACCATCAACAACCAGCTCCAGCAATCTGATGCTGCTATCGGCATTCTACGGAAGGCGCAGGCTTATCGAGACGTTGAGCTGAAAGAAACTTGGTTTGAAAAGCTCCAGCGATGGGACGAGGCTCTTGCCGCTTACAAGAGACGAGAGAAAACGGACCCAGATTCCTTTGGCATTACAATGGGTAAGATGCGCTGTTTGCATGCTCTTGGAGAGTGGAAGATCCTTTCGGATCTTGCGCAAGAGAAATGGAATCAAGCCTCACTGGAGCACCGCAGGGCTATTGCTCCTCTTGCTGCTGCCGCCGCCTGGGGTCGCGGCCAGTGGGAGCTCATGGACTCCTACCTGGGTGTGATGAAAGAGCAGTCTCCAGATCGCTCCTTCTTCGGCGCTATTCTCGCTATTCACCGTAACCAGTTCGAAGAGGCCAACATGTACATTGAAAAGGCACGCAATGGCCTCGACACGGAGCTTTCGGCGCTCCTCGGAGAATCTTACAACCGGGCCTATAATGTTGTCGTTCGTGTTCAGATGCTCGCTGAGCTGGAGGAGATTATCACGTACAAGCAGAACGTCGGTGATGCTGAGAAGCAGGAGGCGATGCGCCTGACTTGGAACCAACGTTTGCTCGGCTGCCAGCAGAATGTGGAGGTGTGGCAACGCATGCTCAAGGTGCGGGCACTAGTGACTGCTCCCCGCGAGAACCTAGAAATGTCCATCAAATTCGCCAATCTTTGCCGCAAATCCAACCGCATGGGTCTTGCCGAGCGGTCTCTCGCCTCACTAGAGAACGTCATCACCGATGCCAACGGCACACGCACGATTGCACACCCAGAAGTTACATACGCCCGATTGAAGTTCAGCTGGGCCAACGGACACCAACTGGAGGCCCTAGAAATGTTGAAAGATTTCACCTCTGGGTTGAGTGACGATCTTTCCCGGTACAACACGCTCATGGTGTCGCACAATGAGCATCACGGAATGAATGGCGTGAATGGTATTGCCGACCCTAGTCATCCCGATGCCATCAGCTTGCGTGAGCGGATTGGTGATGTTGCAAAGTTCAGAAAGCTTCTATCTAAGAGTTATCTCCGCCAGGGAGAGTGGCAAACAACAATCCAAAGAGGTGATTGGAGACCGGAGTATGTCCGCGAAGTTCTCAGCGCGTACTCGGCAGCCACCCAATACAACCGCGACTCATACAAGGCATGGCACGCTTGGGCTCTAGCGAACTTTGAGGTTGTCACAACGATTGCCAATCAGGCAAGCCGGGATGGAAAGCCGGCACCAGTTCCACCACACATTGTCACAGAGCATGTTATCCCTGCCATCCGGGGCTTCCTGCGGTCTATCGCCTTGTCCTCTTCTTCGTCACTGCAAGACACTTTGAGATTGCTGACCTTGTGGTTCTCCCACGGTGGCGATCATGAAGTCAATACAGTCGTCACTGAAGGTTTTACGACGGTGAATGTGGATACATGGCTTGCTGTAACCCCTCAACTGATTGCACGAATCAACCAGCCCAACATCAGGGTTCGTGGTTCCGTTCACAGGCTGCTAGCTGAGGTCGGCAAGACACACCCGCAAGCGCTGGTGTACCCGTTGACTGTGGCCATGAAGTCTAATGTGGCTCGACGGTCTCAATCCGCTACCAACATCATGGAGAGCATGCGGCAACAGTGCCAAGCTCGTGGAGCAGGCGGATTTGGTGAGTCACGAATTGATCCGAGTTGCCGTATTGTGGCATGAGCTCTGGCATGAAGGCTTGGAGGAAGCCTCTCGTCTTTACTTCGGTGATCATAATGTGGAGGGCATGTTTGCCACTCTTGCGCCTCTTCATGATATGCTTGACAAGGGAGCAGAAACACTCCGTGAAGTCTCGTTCGCGCAGGCCTTTGGCCGTGACCTCGCCGAAGCGAAGCACTACTGCATGCTCTACCGCCAGACGGAGGAGATCGGCGATCTCAATCAAGCTTGGGATCTCTATTACACGGTGTTCCGCAAGATCAACCGCCAACTTCCACAGCTGACCATTCTTGACCTCAAATACGTCTCACCTCGCCTTAAGGAATGCAATGGTCTTGACTTGGCTGTGCCAGGAACTTACCAGAGTGGTCGGCCCGTTATTTGCATCATCAGCTTTGACCCGATTTTGCATGTGCTGCAGACCAAGAAGAGACCCCGCCGGATGACTCTAAAGGGCAGCAATGGAAACTCTTACATGTACGCTCTCAAGGGTCACGAAGATATCCGCCAAGACGAGCGAGTCATGCAACTCTTCGGGCTGTGCAACACGCTCCTTGACAATGACGGCGAGAGCTTCAAACGTCACCTCTCTGTCCAACGCTTCCCTGCCATCCCGCTGTCCCAGAGCTCTGGTCTGCTCGGATGGGTGTGTAACAGTGATACATTGCATGCACTCATTAAGGAGTACCGCGAAAGTCGACGGATTTTGCTTAATATTGAGCACAGGATCATGCTGCAGATGGCACCGGACTACGACAGCCTCACTCTCATGCAAAAAGTCGAGGTCTTCGGATACGCCATGGACAATACAACGGGCAAAGATCTGTACCGGGTGCTATGGCTCAAGAGTAAGAGCTCTGAGGCCTGGCTTGAACGGCGCACCAACTATACCCGTTCTCTCGGTGTTATGTCCATGGTTGGCTACATTTGGTCTGGGCGATCGTCATCCTTCGAACTTGCTGCTCGATCGTACAACAGGTCGGGTGGTGCACATTGATTTTGGCGACTGTTTCGAGGTGGCTATGCACCGAGAGAAGTATCCCGAGCGTGTACCATTCCGTCTCACGCGCATGTTGACCTTTGCGATGGAGGTCAGCAACATCGAAGGTAGCTACCGTATTACTTGCGAGGCTGTCATGCGTGTTCTGCGGGAGAACAAGGATTCGCTCATGGCCGTATTAGAAGCCGTAAGTCTCGTCAATACTCTGCTCTTTTGTTCCATGGTTACTAACGATTCCCTAGTTCATCCACGATCCCCTGATCAATTGGCGTCTCGGGGCACAGGAATCCCCGGACCGAGTGTCACTGACAGCAGAACGCCGCCAGTCCATCATTGAAGGCATCAATTTCGAGCACGGCGTGCAGCCGAGCAACTTCTCTCGTCACCGCCGGCCTTCCATTCTCGAAGGCGGCATCCTCGATACCCAAGAAGGCGTCCCCGCCGAAGCCCGCGAAGCACAAAACGCCCGCGCACTCCAGGTTCTCGCGCGGGTTAAGGAGAAGCTGACCGGACGAGACTTCAAGCATTACGAGGAGCTCAACATAAGCGATCAAGTCGACAAGCTCCTGGCGCAAGCCACTAATGTGGAGAATATCTGCCAGCACTGGATCGGATGGTGCAGTTTCTGGTGAGCCAAGGACGCGGTCTCTTTTGTCCGGAGTTTCTCGGTGGAGTTGATGTGATATGACGAGCTTTTTGTGCTGAGCTTCCCTCTGTATTCCACGCAGGCGATTTCCTTTTCATTTTCTTCTACTTTTTCTTTTACCTGTAACTAGGGTTTCTCCAACCCGGCTTTGCTGTCTAATATTTCCTATCTTCTCCGGTGTCCACCATTGCGTGGTTCGCCTCCGGTGTACAGTGTAAGCTGCTAACTTGCCGGGATAGTTGATATGTTGTGTAGAACCCGTTGGAGCCAGCCATCGACTTCCGGTCATGTTCGTATTTCAAAGCCAGTTTCAACGAGATCTCAACTTCCACTCGATTATGAAGTTCCGACTTGAACGACCATCTTGACTGTCAAATTGCCGATATTTAAGGTAGAAGGTAGACTTTGCGGATGAGAGGGAGTGGTGAATAGTTGGTTTAAGCAAGGAAAGGTAGACCGGGCGATGAGTCTCTACTATATCTCTATTATAGCAAGTTTGTGTTGGCTTCTGCTCTTCGACTAAACAGGTGTGCACCTTATGTAGTTCTGACTAGTTTCCGACATTCTACTGCCCCACGAATGCGTTATTTATGAGAAAGTCAGGAAGTACCACGACGATTCCAATCCTGCTTTTATGCTCATTTATTATTCCGACACTGTAAAAAGAAGTAGCCCTGGAGCTCTAGTAAGTCGTGGACTATGACCACAAGTAAATACGGCTACAGCCGAGGTCGGTGCGGGAGTGGAGAACTCCTTTCTCCTCTTCACCTTCTCCCCAGACCATGGTTGATTCAGGATACCGGCCTGACAAGCACCATGTCAACTTCAGCTGTCCCTTCAGAGGATTCCGCACCTCCCAAAGAGGCAGCGACCATCCACCCCATCATTCGTAATGCTTTGCGCATTAGTCTGAGCGTGAAGGAGTACCGCGCCCTCCACGATGTCGCCGTCAAACGCTCCCCAACCTTGAGGGACAAGCTTCCCTCCCCGTCGCATTATGAAAAAATGGCCAACCCCAAGAGCCGGCATACCGAGGCCGCTCTCCGCGCGTCGCTGCGCGTGTTTGTGGGCTCGGGCATCGGGCTGAAGCTGGTGGAGATGGTGATGAGGCGGGTTCGAGGCGATGCGACACTGTAAGGACAGCTTGCCTCGATACCGATTCGAATTTTTTACTTATCTTGCGTTGCTCTGCATAGGAAAAAGAGTCGCACCCCGCTACACCGGTCCCCCATATTCCGACTCTCCGTTTCCATGTCCCTCCTGCTCCTCTTCCACCGTCTCCTCTATCGCTTTTTTGTCCGACTCCGCGCAAACCTCCGCACTGACGATGCTGTACCTTTCCGTGAGCGAAATCCGCAGATCTCGCGCGCCCTCACGTCGCGCTTTGCCCCGGTCGTTGGTGCCAGTCTGGCGGGGTTCACACTGGCTATTGCGCCCCAGGAGCAGCTTCGCCTGACGGCAGCCATTTACTGGTCGACGCGAAGTTTGGAGTTTCTCTTCAACGTTATGGATGAGAAGGGATGGCTGGCTCAGCGCCCGTGGTGGTTCGGCAGCTGGCTGCTAATGCCGATCTCGTGTGCCCAACTCTTCCATGCCTTTATTTTTGACCGTGAGACTACGCCCAAGGTTTGTTGAATGCCCCTAGACCCTATATATAAAGACGGATGAAGAACTGACTTGTGTTCTAGTGGTTCGGCAATGCCATCCTGAAGCTCTCGCCGAGCTATATCCCCGGCCGGCCGGACTCGCTCCCCGCCAGCAGCTCCTGGCCTGACAAGGAGCAGATCGTGGATTCTCTTGCATCTATTGCAGACCTGCGCTGGCCGTAAGTATTGTTGGTCGTTTATCTGCTTGTCCACAGCTGACCATGTCCAGCAAATTCGTGTCACCCATTCTACACCCGACCGACCCTAATACCCTCCCATCAGCAGTCAAGTCGATCTCCCCGATTACCGGACCTGCGCATCCCCTGATCTCAAGCCTATCGTGCGCTTTGCTTCATCCAAATGTACCGAACTGCAGCACTGCGTTCCTTCATCACATTCTACTCTCGGTGCCCCCACTGGCACGATTCCTGACCACCGTCACGCTAGCACTGACGATCACCAAATTCAAGAGTGTCCTCGCTCATCCAATTACATCCATTAACAATCTATCTAAGCGGATCATCCTCATGACCGCCGTGCTGTCGGCCGCCGTCGGGTCCGCCTGGGGCAGCGTCTGCCTGCTGAACAGCACCCTCCCTCGCTCGACACTCCCCACCAAGCGCTTCTTTATCAGCTGCCCTTGGCGGACTGCCATTTATGTTCTTGAGTAGCAGCCGCAGTGTATTCATGTATTTCTTCCGTGCTGCAGTGGACTCGGCCTGGAAAACCGGTGTCAAGCGCGGACTGTGGAAGGGTGGCCGTGGTGGTGAAGTCTGGCTCTTTGTGATCTCCTGGGCTGTGATCGGGTCTATTCTCGAGGCTCACCCATCGGCGGTGCAGGGTCCAAGTATTCGCAAATACCTGGCGTGGTTGCGGGGAGACGGGTGGGTTGACCCCGAGGTCGCAAAGCGCAAGTTGCGACGGGAGAAGGAGAAGGTGAAGGAGGCGAAGGCCGAGAATGCCAATCCCTGAATAGCTATGAGTTTTCAAGTTGAACATAGTTGGAATCGGAAGTCGATTCATGGTTCCCACTCCCCGGACCCACTTTACTCCGCAATTTGTTTCTAGAAATCCGGGGAAATGACGTACATAAAGATGTATGTATTTCTATGCGCGCATGATGGCGGGAAGATACCACTGAGATTATCGGCGCCACGGGCATCAGTTGAATCTGGTTAGTTTGTACGATGATACTGGGGTTTGTGACATTCCAATAGTGATGGGAACCGAACCGGGGTCTCGAAGCTATAAAGGATTTGTATATACTCGGTTTTCTTTTAATTGGAATAGAATATACGTAGGTAGTTACTCATTCAGCCACAATAATGGATACGCTCAGGTGATGCTACATCGCCTGAATCATGGTCCAAGGCCTTGTTGACGATCCGCCAAGCTGCGAATTCTTTTCCTACATGCTGCACCCGTATTGCGGTAGGGTCCTTTGAGCCGCTCAACGGCGAGCCCTGGATACCTAGTGCATCTTAAATGCTACCGTAGGATGGGTGCAAACATGGAAGAGAAGAATTGGCTTTTCAGCAGACCGTCAACAAGGAGAAGGATCATGTCCAGGCAATGCGGTATCAGGTATCACTGCAGAATGGATAAAGATCGAAAAGGTAGATTTGCAAGAATAAGAAAGGAGGGTATTATGTGTTGATGGGGCAGAGTTAAAGGTTTACGCAATCTACTTGATCTACTTATTCTAGCGTATTCTTGAATAGAATTGTACAACAATGTCCAGTATCAGAACGGCATTTAATTTATTCGTACCGTCATCTATGTCATGAAATCATAAATATGGGAATCTCGCAGGGGCCAAAAATGCAATGTCTAGTCCAATACCCCTTTTGAAAAATTCACCAACGAATAACCCTATTGGGGAAGTACTCATTGATGAGCTCCATGTAGTAAGGCTTCAATTCCTCGGCACTGGGGATGTCGTCACTCTTGCTGTAAAGGTCGTAGGGGTTGAAAGCCTTGACTGCACGGAGCATCTCCTTGTCATGGTCATCCATGAGCTCGTGGTAGGCACCGGCGTTGTGCCAGGGGTAGAAGGAGTGGTAGCGGATCATGGCGAGAGCCTCATCGGGCAGAGTGGACTGCTCCTTGGCAATGTGGTAGAGGTACTCGTCGTGGCCCCAGGAGAGCATGACCTTGTCGAGACCGCAGCCAGGACTGTAGATGCCGAACTTGGTGTCGTAGATGGGGTGCCCAAAGTCCTCATTCTGCCTGAACGACTCACGGCCGTAGATAATGCGCTCGTCGAAGCTGCAGCCCACGGGGAAGGTGTCGCCGACAACGTCCCACTGGCCCTGGGCATCGAAGAAGAAGAGCAGTTTGCCCAGGTCGTGGATCAGTCCCGTCAGTTGCATCCATCGGGGCTTTCCGTCGCGGCGGATGGCCTCGGCGGACTGCAGCAGATGCTCGATCTGGGAAAGGCTGGTGTCCGGGTCAGACTCGTCGATGAGGGTGTTGAGCTTCTCCATTGCCTCCCAGACGGTCATTTTGGCACGAGTCTTGCTGTGGAAGTCGTGACGGGCCTTTAGGTTGTAGGCGACCGTTTGCTTGGTGTGCTGCTCTTTGTAAAAGTTCTTGACGCGGTCGCAGGCGTCCTCGTATTGACGGAAGCCGGACTTATCCTTGTTCTTGTCGAACTCGGACTCTTCGTAGAGCCCTTTCTCCTGCCTCTGCATCTTCATGTTGGCCTTGAGGATGTTGACCTCGTCGATAGCATCGGACATCTCCTCCAGGGCCTGGCCATCCCGCTTCATGTGGAAGACGGGGACCGGGGTCTCAGCCATGGCGATCGGTGCCATTTTGAATGTATTAAGATAGAGAAGGGAAATCTGCAAGAATGGAAATCTGCAAGAATGGAAGTCAAGATAAGATTGCAAGGTTTGTGTAGAAGTGTCAGATGCTGGATCTAAGTGCGGCTCAGGTGCATATAAGTGTCCCTCTTCACGAGGTAAACGCATCGCGTCTAGATTTCCGATGTAGGGTAGTGCAGATCGGGAGATATTGCCTCCATGGACAAGCCATTTCCTCGAGATCGCCTGGGATTGACCATGATTGCTCATGTGGGTAGGACCATCTGGAGCAACATCGCGGATTCCAGAATCCGAAGCTCTGCTACCGGGCCCCCACTCGCAGAGTCCGGATCGAATCAAAGATCGCAATGAGGTCCACTGGCGCCAAATGACGAGACATGGATTCTGGTTTCCGATGCTGCATGTTGACTGTGGTTCTCTGCGTCTGATTTGCAATGTCATGTGAACAATAACACGTTCGGGGTATTCCACAGTATTCCCTGAGTTAGGGGCTCTGTGTACTCATCCCATTAACCATTGGAGCATCTCTGGTCTCCGAAGATCCGAACAGATTCCAAACGTGACGATATCAAACGGAATCGGGGAATGCAGTGTGATTGACGGAAAAAAGAAAGGAAAATGAAGATCGGAGCCGATTTGGAAGGCGGGGCAAAGGACGTGGGGGAGTCACTCTATCTTTACATCTTAACATATGTCCTCTCTTCTCTTCTAATATACGACTCACATTTATCTACACAATGGCTGCTCACGACGTCCGCTTCAAGCTTAACACTGGTGATGAAATCCCTGCCCTCGGTCTGGGTACATGGCAATCCTCTCCCGGCGAAGTCGCCAGAGCTGTTGCGCACGCCATCAAAGTCGGTTACCGACACATTGACACTGCCCTGTGCTATGGAAATGAGAATGAGGTCGGCCAGGGTATTAAGGAGGCCATTGATTCCGGTATCGTCAAGCGCGAGGAACTATTCGTCACCACCAAGCTATGGTGTTCCTACCACGCTCGCGTCGAGGAGGGTCTCGAAACCAGCTTGAAGAACCTCGGACTCGACTATATCGATCTCTACCTGATGCATTGGCCCTTAGCCATGAATCCTAATGGTCAGTTTGAGTTCTTCTCTACTTCCAATTGCCCCTTCTAAACGGATATAGGAAACCATCCCGTCTTCCCCAAGCTTCCTGATGGTTCGCGCGACATCATCTACAGCCACTCCCACATCACCACCTGGAAGAGTATGGAGAAACTCGTCGGTAGCGGCAAAGTCAAGGCCATAGGTGTTTCCAACTACAGTGTCAAATACCTGGATGAACTTCTGCCCCAGGCCAGTATTATCCCGGCCGCCAACCAGATCGAGAACCACCCGTCGCTGCCCCAGCAGGAGATCGTTGACTACTGCAACGAAAAGGGTATTCATATCACCGCCTACAGCCCACTGGGCAGCACCGGCAGCCCCCTATTCACTGCTGAGCCCATCGTCGCCGTCGCCAAGAAGCGCGGCGTCACCCCGGCCACCGTCCTGCTCAGCTGGCATATTGCGCGCGGTTCCTCCGTACTCGCCAAATCCGTGACTCCTGCGCGCATCGAGGCCAACCGTGCCGACCTGATTCATCTCGATGCTGAGGATATGGCTACTATCAAGAAGTACTCTGACGGTCTGGCTGCCAGCAAGTCCTTCCAGCGGTTTGTCTTCCCTCCGTTCGGTGTCACCTTTGGCTTCCCCGATAAGGAGTAAGATGTCGCATTTAGTACCATTCTATAGATGACCCTTCGGGTAAATAAGTTGCTACGCTATGCCCAGGTGCTTTGGGTTTACTGAGAAGAAGAAATGAACATATTTTCCATCTCATTGCATTATTAGTGTATGGAAAATGGGTTAAATGAACCCGAAAAACAAATCTCAAAAACATGTCGAAAATTCTCTTCCCACGCGACATTTCGATAAATCACCATTTTCAGATAAACCCAGGATAAACCACGCCAGAAACTCTCCCATGTATGCAATCCGTCATGAAGTGTCGTACCGTTCGTGACTGTTCAGCGTAAAAACGAAAAGCGATGAAAACGAAACTGTTGTACATCTTGGCAGTTCATGGACAAGAGACAAGTGAGTGAACAATTATTTCTTGTTCTTCTTCTTGCTCTTGGACTTGTTCTTCCTGCCGGTGCCAGTCCGAGCACTCGAATCGGGAGCATTGGGAGCCGAGCTGGGGCCGCTCCCTGCTTGGAGATCAGCTGTAGTCATAGGACGGGATGCACCCGTCTGGGCACTAGAACCAGGAGCCTTGGGAGCCTCGACATTTGAGCTGGAACCACCGGGTGCTTGAAGATCGGCAGTAGTCATACGACGGGATGTCCGACCATTTCTGCCGGGGAAGTCGAATCCAACCCAGATCCGCTGGATCTTGCAAGCTTTAACGTCATTTCTGTGCTCGGGCCGGTCCAAGGTGACGAATTCGCGGTAGGCCAGTTCGTCAAGGTCTGCCTGCTTGATGACTCCAGGCTGAATGCTGCGGTGATGATGAATGTACAAGGCATGCAAGCGCCGTTCCTCGCGCTTCTGGACAATTTCTTTCATCAGATCCACGGTTAACATGGTGGTCTTCTTCAGCTCATCAATCAGGGGCATGAACATATTGAATGGAAGCGTGATGAGCATGGCGGACATGACATTTATGTCGGTGCGCTTAGGTTTGAGGTCGGCAAACGAGGGCCTGTTGCCGAAACGGACAGACTCGAGGTCCTTATTGGACGACATGGAACCAGGCAGAGTCCAAACGGGAGACGGAATGCGAGTCTTGACATAAGTGGCCTGAGCACGATCGTAGAGCTTGAACTCAGGCGGGACATTCTCGGCCATGTACTTGAAAACAGCCTTCATGACCAGGTCTGCCTGGACTAGGTGGAAGTCACTGAGGTGCCTTTCACCGATCATGGCGGCCTGAACTTTGGCGCTGTTCAAAGTCCCGGGAGTAACATCGGCGGCAGTAACACGCAGATCCGGCATAGTCACCATGTATTCGTCCACGTACGTAACAAAGGCGAGAAGGAAATCAACACTTTCCCAGTCAAGGAAGTCAAGAGCCAGCTGGATCCCACACTTGACAATATCAGGGCGTGCAAAGAACGCACCAACTGAGGCGTAACAGAGAGCAAAGTCAATCTGCGCCAAGCGAATTGAGAAGGGAAGGGTGCTGTCCTCTTTCTCGGGATCATGACCCAGTCCCTTCATCACCTCCGTCCGAAGGTTCCGCTGAGACAGAAGCTGCCACCCGTACAGGGCCTGGAGAGCCAGGCCAAAGGCAGACTCGGCGTTGAACCGAGCGCCCTTCTGAACGTACAACCGAGTGATCTTGTCATCACTCGGCTGCTGGGTTTTGACAGCTTCGGCAAGGAACGGGCTGTTACGGCTAATAACAGCCCGGTGAACCTGCTTAGTTGCAGGCCCACCCGACAGGCCCTCCACGGGCTTCAAGATGAGGAAGACATCAATGTCTTCTGTACCCCGATGAAGGGTACAGACGATGTCTGCCTCATCCTTAGTGTCCGTGGCGGACGCGGACCTGTCGTTTCCCGCCTTCTCAGTCGGAGTGCCCCCGGACGGAGGGCCGCGAGAATCTTCCCCAGAGCCGTCCTTCGGCTCGACGCTTTGAGCGGAGCTCTTCTTGGGAGAACCCGGTGGGGTGGTTGGCCCAGTGGCCGGAACCGCGGTGAGACCTGTGGTGGTAGGCATCTCAGACCTATCTGATGGCCCAAGTGATAGTTCCTGCCCCTCTTTGGGCTGCTCACTCGCCGATTCAACGGTACCCTGTGGCACGGCCCGCGTGGGAGTAGTCGATACGGATGGCCCAGGTCCGTATCCCTCTCGGTTGTTCCCGTAATTACCCGAGGAAGCAGTGCTCTGAGTGTCTCTACCTCCATCGGGGCCGCCTTGTTCAGAAGCTGATCGAAAGGCTTCAGGAATCGGCTGAAGGAAACCCCCAGCACCGTCATCAACCATGACTCCACCAGGACCGACAGGACCAGGGTGATGATATCTTGCAGGCCGAACGTGCCTACCGTACCTCTCACCGCGACCAGCAGGAGCAGTAGGAGCTGCAGGAGCTGCGGGAGCAATAGGAGCATTAGAAGCGACAGAGTTGTAACAGTGGCCCCGTCTTGCCTCGGGAACCTCGGTGTGATGCATTCCTGGAGGAGCCGGTGCATTCTGTTGCTCCGGCGTAAGACAGGTGCAGCATCTAGGACGGTCATGGTAACAGCAACAACTTTCATGAATCGGCAAAGGATGTCCCGTTGGAGGTGCGTATGGATGCCGATGCTGGCAGCATGAAGGGTCAAACAGACACCGGATCGGATTCTGGTGCATAAGAGCTTCATCAAACGTCCAGCCAGGAGTGTTCATTTCCTCCCAGATTTGTGGATACATGCCCTGAGGAGTATGCTGTACGTATGGAGGGCGTGCGAAGCGTGCGAGGTAACTGGAGCCCTGAGGCTGGTACCCTGGAGCAGCGGTGTTGGGACCCTGGGGCTGGTACCCTGGAACGGCGAGGGTATTGGAGCTCGGAGGCTGGTACCCTGGAGCAGGGAAGTTGTAGGGGCCCTGAGGCTGGTGCCCTGGAAAATGGGCTGCAGTAGGCGCCGGCATGTTGTTTGGGTAGAAGTATCCTGTTTGGTAGTAGCCGCCTTGCTGGGCATAAGCGCGAGCCTGCTGGGCATGTCGTCTGGCCTCCGCCATTCGTCGTTGGTCTTCTTCAGCTGCAGCACGCATCTCCTCATCCTCGCGCTGCTCTTGGGCATATCGAACGCCTTCATCAAAGGCTTGCTGCCTGTCCAGTTCTGGCTGACGTTCAAGGACTCTTCTGCGCCATTGTTCCGTGTCGACGATCAGAGGACCAGTAGCGGATTGATGTGCTTGAGAGGAAGCGGTGTTTACCTCCTCAGTCTGACTGGCGGCGGAGACGGTGTTCATCTCCTTAGTCTGAGTGGCTTGAGAGGAGATGGTATTGTCCTCCTCAGGTTGAGCTGTTTGGGAGGGGATAGTGTCCATGGACTGAGACTGAGAAATCTGAGAGGGGATGTTGTTGTCCTCCTCGGGTTGAGTGGCGGCGGAGACGGTGTTCATCTCATTGGGCTGAGTGGCTTGAGAGGGGATGGTATTGTCCTCCTCGGGTTGAGTGGGTTGAATGACTGAGGAGATAGTGTTCATTTCCTCGCTGGGAGTGACATAGCCATTGCTGTCCTCCTCGGTGGGGGTGAGCTGAGAGGGGATGTTGCTGTCCTCCTCGGGTCGAGTAGCTTGAGGGATGGTGTTCATCTCCTCGGGCTGAGAGGTTTGAGAGGGGATGTTGCTGTCCTCCTCAGATTGAGTAGGTTGATTGACTGAAGAGATATTCATCTCCTCGAGCTGAGTGGGTTGAGAGGGGATCTTGCTGTCCTCCTCGCTGGGAGTGGCTTGAGAGGGGATGTCGCCGTCCTCCTCGGGTCGAGTAGCTTGAGGGATGGTGTTCATCTCCTCGTGCTGAGAGGTTTGAGAGGGGATGTTGCTGTCCTCCTCAGATTGAGGAGGTTGAAGAACTGAAAAGATACCCGTGCCCATCTTCTCTGTCTGAGTGAGTTGAGGGGGATGTTGTTCTTCTCCTTGCTATGAGAAGCTGAAGAGGGTGCAGTGATAGAACGTCCAGAAGTAGCTGCCTTCTGCTTTCTGTACTGAATCCTCTCTTCCTTGGTGTATTTCTGACGTCTCACAACATCCTCCCAAGGTGGGGACGGGGTAGAGTGCCAGGAAGGGAAGGGTGAAGGTGTGCGAGCGATGGGAGTAGCAATGATAACATTCGGAGGGGTTACAGGACGGGTAGAAGTCTCCTCATCTCCAGGAGGATCTTCCATCTTTGGTTTGTTGTCAAACTTCCCCTTGAGACCTCTCCTCCTGTCTCTTCTGGCTTTTCCAGATCGTCGAGTTCGCTTAGTCTTGGGGGGGTTTGTCTGTTGTTTGGTGGGGTTGGTCTGTTGTTTGGGGGGGTTGTTCTGTTGTCTGGGGGAGTTGTTTGGTTGTTTGATAATAGGTGACTCGAGAAGTTGAGGGGAAGAAGAGACAGGTTCCTCTTTGGGCGAGGCGTCTGTCTGAGATGGTCCCTCAACCAGTGGCAGCTGTGGACTTTGTGGGAGGACCTCAGTAAAATCAGGTGGAGAATAGTCACTCTGACTTGCCGTTTCAATGTTCTCAGTGTCCACTTCAGTGTCTGCCTCCTCAATATGCTGGCTGTATGGAGGGGGATCGTATGGTGGCCAGTCGTCTGAGACGTTGTCATCCGCATGACTCGCAAATTATAGTGCTGTCGAGTCATGTGGTATAGGATCATTGAAACCCAGCCTTCAAGCTGCTGATGATACATCCCACCACCTGGGATCAGTTCCACCCTCGAGTAGACTGGAGCCATGATGGGTGAGATCTGTCGAGTCAGTAAATATAGTGCGTGGCATTACGAGCGAGTGAGGTGCGTGGAATCACTCACAGAGGCGGCAGGATGCGTGTGCAGAAGGGAGAAATGAGAGTCAGGTGCGTGGTAATACAGACTGAGACGACACCGTGCTGTTGAGTCAGTAAACATAGTGCGTGGCATTACGAGCCAACGAAATGCGTGGAATCACTCACAGACGTGACAGGATGCGTGTGCAGAAGGGGAAAATGTGAGTGAGGTGCGTTGTAATACGGAGCAGAGCAGCGACGTACAGCCACTGCGTGTGTAGAAGGGAGTGCGTATGTATTAGAAATAAAGTAGTAGGGGTGCGTGTGTGAAGGAGAAAAACGAGAGTAAGGTGCGTTGGAATAAGTAAACAGAAGTTCCCAGCGTGGCAATATCACATGATACACTTTCGAGGTGCGTCGCTGAATTACACATGGCGGGACCCCTTATTTCACTAATTTAGGTATCAATTCTTATATTCAGATCTCTATAAACAAAATGCTAGAATTCCCTTATTTACACCTCTTGTGGCTTCTGTTTGGTTCTGGTCAAGCTCATATATGCATAGTACAGCCGGGATCCTTTGATGACACTTGGTGATAGAAAGCCCGTGGGAATAACACTCCAATGCCCTATTCTACTACAATATAACATTATTGATGTAGAAGAGTTTGTTGTAGTAGTCTAATATACACAGCAGTTATGGTTAAATTGAGCTCGATCAGGGCACCATATCGCACGTGACTCATAGCCATCACGACTTACGCTATCTAAGGCGATGCAGGTACTTGTTAATTGTGTAACTATCGAAAGAGCTTAGTATATATGCTTTGGAGTAATAGTAGAATTCAAGTATATATGTTTAAGTGCATAACGGCCAACGGTACACCTAGGCAGATGATAACCTTTCTACCAACCTTCCATGATTTGTAGCATGGCTAATGGAAAAGAGATGGTAGACTTCTTGTACCAAATTACGGAGTCCTTGCAACAATATGGTCACCTACTAATACCTATTTCCCCGATCCTGAAGATGTTGCTATAATAGGTATCTTTTGTGTTATGATTTTGGGGCAGTGGTGGGTAACTAGTAAGTAATGCCTAGAAGGCAGAGGGAAGTAAGATTAGCAGGAGGTGACTGCTGTATAGGTCACTGCATCTAGCCTTGTGCTGACTACACCCCGGGACGTGACCTTACGCAGACATATGCAAACGTCTGCATCCAAGGTTTCACAGTGCATTGCCAAGCTTTACTTCTCATCTTATGTAGTCTTCATAGAGATTAGAAAACAGACTAAGACCAATGCAGGCTGTAGGTAAGATACCTACCTAGGTAGTCACCATGGCATACAATGTTAAGTAAATACTTAGGAATGCTGCCTAGGTGCAGTGAGCTTTAAGCTATTGAGAATATAACTAGTTAGAAAAAGCAATATGTAATCAATTGAACTTTAAGTTACACCTGGTTACACCTCTGCCAAATGATTGTGGATAACAAAAGAGAAAAAATGGGAGACAAGGCAGGGACGCTCAAGATGCAGGTGGTATATAGTCGTTAAGAGTATAATGAGAGAAATCAGATGCAGCGAAAAGCTCGAGGACGTGCAGTAGGTATATGGTTTGACATCAGAAAAAGACAAGGAAAAGGAATAGGACAAAAGAGTGGGTGATTAGAACATTCCTCCATCGGCAGGAATGACCGGAGGAGGGTAAGAGGGAACGGCTGGGACGGGGCTTGCGACTGCTTCTTGGCGCGCCCTGATGTTCATGCTACCTCCTTCACTCGATGTCTTGCGAAGGCGGCTGCGGCTTCTCGAGCGAGGGCGTCTCTCTTCATCGGTAAAGACGCTGACCTCGTCGGGGATGCTAGGAGCAGGAGATGATGGACGCGGTGAATCATGCTTGAAGGCGCTCAGAATAGTCTGGGTGCCACGCCGACGGCGAGGATTCATGGGTGGCACTGGGGGAGCACCGGTGGCTGGTGGCCCTCCTGGCAGTCCAACGGTAGGAACATTCGATGTGGAAGACACAAATTTCGGCTCGGAGATGAGCTTCTTGTTCACACTGCGCTTCTGCAGCAGGTTGTGCCCTGGAGCCCGTTGTGGTAGGTTAGGACCACCGCCTGCCGAGGTGGTGGGTGAGTGATCCTCGTTCAATGGAGGGGTGGCGTTGGCAGAGTAAGGAGGAGCAGCGGGTGATGGTCGTGGGGAGATTCCAATCATTGAGGACGGCTGTTGATACTGGAATGGCCGCTCGTATTGGAAGCTTGGAGTACCAGATCGGCTAATGCTGCGGTATCTGCCAGAAGCAGCCGAAGCAGAGCGGTCGTAATAGCCAGGCTCAGTACCTTCCATTGAAGGGCGAGTCGAATCATGGACAGAGGCAGGGAGAGGAGTATCGGAGTTGCCGGGGTCAACGAAGTTTTCATGTGCGATGACGGTGCCTTCCTCAACTTTCTCAAGATCGTCACGGTCACGCCTGGTTCGGCTCTTAGAACGTCCGGAGCCACCGGAGCCAGACCGCTCTCTTTGAGCCGGAGAAGGATTGCGGCTGGGACTCGACCCATGCGATGCATCACGGCTGCCATGGGTCAGAGTGGGCATATGAGATCGGAATGATCGCTCGGCGACATGGGGGGAGCTCGAGTTGGAGTGTCGGCCGAAGCTAAACGAAGGACGTTCCTCCTCCCGCCGGGAATCATCCGACGGCAAAGCAGGCGTGGAAGAGTTGTTGTAGCCATACACGCTGTTCTTCTGGTCCTGCTTAGGAAGCTCCTGCTTGCTCGCCTTGTACTTCAAAAGAGAGAAAGCATTGCCAGGCTTAATTTCGGGGGTCGATCGGCCAGGGTTAGGGCTAGCAGATCGGCTCTCGCTTTCCGCGACGCAGCGCAGCTTCTCCTGGACCATTCTGCGTCGCTTCGCCAGCTCAATGGCAAACTCTTCGCGCTCCTTCTGAGTCTCAGTGCTTCCATCCCGGCGGTGGTGGTAAGCCAGTTCGTCTTTCCACGAGGCGACATTCGAGTCCGAGCAATTTCCATGGAGAGCAGTGAACCCAGATGAGTTTTCACTGCCACGGCTTGACGTATC
The DNA here is from genome assembly GCA_036712075.1 of Penicillium sp. DT28. Lineage (NCBI taxonomy): Eukaryota > Fungi > Ascomycota > Eurotiomycetes > Eurotiales > Aspergillaceae > Penicillium > Penicillium sp. DT28. Next base: position 1,411,772 of record JAZHLO010000002.1, read on the forward strand.
CTGACTGCTGCGGCTTAATGTATCCTGCTGTTCAGTGGATGAGGGGACGTTTCCTTGATGCGGATCCTTTGCAGCGGAGGGACTGCATGTTTCTCCGGCGATTGGCTCTTCGATGTCAAGGGTGTTTGGCTTGTGATCTTCGGCTGGCAGACCTGGAGATGGAGGCGGGTAGATGGAGGACTTGTCGCTGGGCTGACGTAGATGAGATCGAATCCCGCTTAGTCCACCATGAAGTAGAGGTGAATCGGGTCGCTCGGGAGTAATGTCCCTAGCATCGTCTGATAGGTGAGGCTCATCCATAACGTCGTCTTCTTCGATGGGCCTGAGGTCGCCAAGATCTGAATATCTCACCTCGGGAAGAGTCTCGAGGTGATCTCCAGTAGGGGACGGGGGCTTAGATGCGACGCTGGAATGATGAAGAGAAGGGCCATACTCCGTGGCTAGCGATGTGGCAGACGAAAGCTCGTAAGAGCGGCGATCGTCGCCTTCATCTCCAGAATCGCTGGCAGTCGAAGTGGCGTAGAAAGTTGTCATGCCGGGCCGTCCAGGAGATGCCTCCACACTAGATGACCGAGAATGGTCAATGCCGGGATTTGCATCGCTACTGTAATGAGAAGAAGCCGATTCCGCCCTGGAGCGGTAGCTGGATTTGGAAAGACCGCGCTGGTGGCCCACTGGCTCCTGAGGCAGGGGGCGATGCGGGGGAGAAGAAGGACGACGCAACGGGGGTGTGTTACGTCCCTGTTGCATTTGAAGCTGGCGGCGCGCAAAAGCATGCTCGTCAAAACCAGTGGAAGGCCTATTGAAAAGACCCATGGCGGTGGCCTTTCCGCGGTCTTCGGGGTTGAGTGCTGCGGCCAGCAATGAGGCACCGTCCTCGGTCTCACTTGATGGAGGGCTCAGGGGAGGTGCAGACCCAAACGCAGCAGCTGTGGGTGAGATGCGCTCCTTAGGCAACGGTTCCGACATGGGAGCGTGCTGCGGCGAGGCCGCCGATGAAGGAGGGCTAATAGGCAGAGACGAAGTAATTGGCTCGGTAACGTTGAGCTTCTGCAAGCGATCACGCAGATTGGAGGCACTCCGGGAGAAGTTGCGGCTCATCGGCAGAAGATCTGGGGTACCAGAGCGTTGGCGGCTCAAACCCTCCAAGCGATGTAAAGTTGAGGACTGCTGGTTCTGAGCGGCTTGAGTCAGGCCTTGACCGTACAGCCGACGAGATCGGACTGAACCGGTCTTTGGGACTGACATGGCAGATGGCGGCGGGAAATCTGCTTGGGGTTCTGTAGCCTGGTTGGAGGCTTGCGATTGGGATACGCCAAACTGGGATTCGTCCATTGAAGTAGCGGCTGTGGAGGTGCGTGGATCTGTTGCAGGCCCTGATGCAGTCGAGGAGTAGGTGGTGCGCTGTGTAGACGAGATAGTCGAGTGGCCATCCTCATATTCATGTGCAGCGCTCTCCCGAGAAGCCTCCTCGGCGGCAGCTCGCTCCTGCTTCTCTTCGAGCCTCAAACGCTGGAAAGCGGACAGGTTCAAGTCGTGTTCGTACACAGCTTTGCCCATGCCTCGCGGGCTGTCAGCCGCCGGCGAAGTGCCTCCCGATGGCCGCACTGGGATTCGGTAAACTTTTTGCCGGCCGCCGAACAAATTGTTGCCCTCTGTTCGGCGGGCTCTGCTCATAATGTTTCCGTTATATGATCGATCGTCATCAGTGCCATATCCTGCATCGCCGCCAGATGCGTAGGAGTCTGTGCGCCCCAAAGCCTGAGGGTCGACTACCGTCATTCGAGGAGACTTCGTCGATGTCGGCAAGCATGGTTAGGTTGTGGCCGAAAAGGTTCAATCGGGAAGCGCGTTTAGGGAACAGCACGCTGTCATCACTAGCTTTGCCCAATTTCGATTCCGGGTCGTCCTGCTCTCTCAGCATACTAAAGCGAGCCGAGAGCTTCGGCATAAGTAAACTGGTTCGAAAGTTATCCGTAGAGGGGAGAGCGATGGAGAAGTCGGGCTCTGGTTCTGGCTCTGGCTGCGGCTCGGGTTCCTTCTTCTTGGGCTTGAGACTGAAAACAGGTGTTGCTGTATGTGCTGGTCCATTTTGCGAATCCTCCTTGGTCTCCTTGGTCTTTTCCTTGTCCTTCTTGTGCTTGCGGAATCGATTCATTGTGAGGTTGTGTTGTGGGTATAGAAAGGAATGGCTGCACTCAAACAGGGGGGAATTAAACGAAGGACGAGGGTATATGAAAGGAGTGACTGTGACTGCAGCAAGTAACCGTCAATTCTCACAGTCCTGAATTGAATCTTCTGTCTTAGACACTCACCGAGGGTTTAGGAGAAAGAGAGCGGCATGACCGTCCAGCGCGGGGGAAACGGCGATGGGAAGAGAAAGCCCAATATAATGAATGGTCTAGTTCGGCCCGCGGATTGATCTCTTCGCGTATCGTATATAATAACAGGGAAATCGGAGCAGGGGTGTGGCGCCAATCAAGAAAGTCGGGTCAGGGATTCGGCCTAGATTGATCACACGAAAAAGAGGAGCGGGTCGTGGATGATGGGACCTGCAGCTGGAGGTCAAGGCGCGTTGAGAGCAGAGTTGACAGATCGATAGAAAAGAGTGACTGGGAGAGCGAGTAATTATTCGACAATGCTAGAACCCCGAGGAATGCGAATTGGGAATGGGGGAGAAAAGTAGCGCTAGCTGGGTCTGGGTCCCTTGTACACTAAAGATGCCAAGGAACGAAAAGAAGAAAAATTAAAATTAAAAGAAAAAGATCTGATCCGGATCGTCCCCGTGTCCACCGTTCATCAAGAAAACAAGTTCTTCTTCTTCTTATTCATTCAATCGTGACTTTTCTTTGTTTATCACTAATCATACTTACAATGCCATGTACATATGCCCATGAGGGGAAGGTAAGGAACCAGGGGCTTCCCGCTCTCGCATCCATGGATACTCGTATGGTCCCTTGCATTTCTGTAAATAGATGTTACATGTAATTTATCGTAAATTTCTGTCGGCATGTGGGAGACCAGTCTCCGAGTTAGGCATGCTACCGTGTTTCGAGTTTAAAGTGACTCGGATCTTGATCAGCTGGTAAATACAAGCTATAGATCGATCGAACAATACAACTCCTTGCATGCCTCGATGCATCGCACAATGCAATTTATTATCAAGTCGCCGAATTGGCAACGCCGTGAAGGATGTAAGATGCATCAGCCACACTATAGCCGGCCGCGAAATAAACCAATTCCTGAGCTTTTCCTGCATCGTGCAGGTGGGCGTAGTTAGGATTTATCGGCCCGGCATTAACCCGTATCTCTGCCAAGCATGTCAGAAATATCTCTGACCACGCCTAGCTATTATACAATCTTATATGCATATTGTGTGAGTTATTGTATTAGTGCTAAATATCCTTAGTATTTATAGTTTAAACCGTATTACATAGTATCTAGATAATCAGTTATTAAAGTAGAGATATATATCTTCATGTTAACATAGGAGACCTAGAACTGGATAGACGGTCTTACTGGGGTGATAAGCACCCTAGGAATCATTGTCACCTACCACTTGTCGCAATGGCTTCTACAACGAACTACCCTCCTTCTCTCACTTCTTACTCCTCTTCCTCCTCCTCCTCCTTCTCCTCCTCTTCCTCTTCCTCTGTTTAGCCCTTCTGATTCCAAACTGAACGTTCTTCAACGTTCTCTCTTCTTTCTCCCCTCCAGGAGTTCAGGTCATAGTTCTCCTGGGGGTTATAGCTTACCAGCACAGGTTGCTGGTGTGGCTACCGCCACTGGCCTTCATCCCAGGGCTAGGCTGTTTAGCCCCTCTGATTCCAAACTAAACCCTTCTCATCTTTACTCCTCTTCCTCCTCCTCCTCCCCTCTTCCTCTGGCTGACAAGCGTCCTTACGCCTGGGACGACACAGTCTGCATCGGTGACTGTGTAAGTGCTTTTCTGTGGCCTCGCGGTCTAACCGTCGAGACTCCGTTGGAATTGCGCTCGCTGCAAACAAGAATCAACTCCTCCTCCTTCGCCGCCCCTCTTCTTCTACCGACAAAGCGTCCCTACGCCCGGGACGACACAGTCTGCATCGGTGACTGTGTAAGTGCTTTTCTGTGGTCTCGCGGTCTGACCGTCGAGACTCCGTTGGAATTGTGCTCGCTGCAAACAAGAATCAACTCATCCTCCTTCGCCGCCCCTTTCCTCTACCGACAAGCGTCCCTCCGCCTAGGACGACACAGTCTGCATCGGTGACTGTGTAAGTGCTTTTCTGTGGTTTCGCGGTCTGACCGTCGAGACTCCGTTGGAATTGCACTCGCTGCAAACTCAAGAATCAACTATATCCTCACTTGTCTTGTATCATTTTACGCCACACCTGTTATGTTAACCTCACAAATCTCACACAAAACCTTTTCACCCTCCGCACAATGCAAGAACTACCCTGGAGATGCTTTTGTGGTACCAAATCCCCGAGATGCCCATTGTGCGCGTATTGTTGACCTCATCCATCGACTAACAATTATTAGCTCCTTCCTCCTCCACACTCCCACTTGTTCCTTCCATCTTCACGCCTTCTGCCCATACTTGCCGCTCTCCTCTGCGAAATGGAATCCGACTCAGATCTCACCATCCTCCGGTGGATAGACGGTCTACCAGACACTTCCCCATTCTCACTCTACGACTTGAAGCCAAAAATGTTGAAGGGAACCAAACGAGGGCAGAAGTCTACCCCGCCAGCCAGGAAGAGGCAGAAGACCCAGGACGGAAACAATGATATCGAAGCCGACGAAGCCACCTCTCCCACGGGGCTAACGGTTGCGTTCTCCATTGCTCCCGATGAAGAACCTGGGCCAGTGTCATCAATCCAGACTCCAGTTCGAGGACAGAGACCAGGGTCGAGCTGTGGAAGCCCCGTTACTTCACGCCGGTCGAGTCGTGGCAGCACCGTTGACATATCCTCGAGTCGGCCACAACAGCCACAACAGCATTGGCATCTTCTCTCATTATGCGACCCACCCATCAGATTTCTTCGTGAACGCCATCATGTCACATTCCAGCCTGCTCTTGATTTGTTCGACACTCTGCGGAATGGCAGTCAAAAGGAAGACGATTGCGACGATCTCAAGTCTCTCGAAGATGTCTGCCTGGAAGCGCGGGCTTGCCTCTCCGAACACTGCCCAGAGGACCGTTGGGGACAAGATGTGGCTAGGGAGCTGTTGAGTGTGGCTGCCAGACCTCACCAGGTTGCTGTGCAGGCCGTGTAAGTATCCTAACCCGTTTTTCGTCTATCTGCTAATACAACGTAGGGGTGCTCTTCCTCTGGTGAAAGAATATCTCCCGTCTTATCACGATACTACCGGCAAGAAAGTCCTTTTGGAGAAGAAAATCGACTACACGTTCCGATTGCCTAGGGAGATCTTCGGAAATCGAGATGCGCCAGCAATTAGCGAACGCAGTCGCACCTTTGAGCATATTCCTCTCAATCCGTACATCCATGGCGCTTTCCACCAATACCTTCTAGGATTGGGCCTCGAGGTCAAGGATGCAGACGGTGCTCTGTCTGACGCAGAATGTCAAATCGCGGTGTGGTGCGCAACATACTTCAATTGGATGCGATTTCAGCGCGAGAGTGACGACATACTACCGCCCATCGTTGCTTGTGTCATGATCGGCTATCACTTCGACTTTTACATCGCATATGCTGAGAAAGATTCGGCGGCTTCTCAGCCCTTCCAAGTGGTATGTCCTATTGTCCTGTACATTCTCCGCTGGAGATGCTTACGTTTACTAGTTTCTCTGGGGCCCGCTACGTGATCTAAGGGGCGACCTCGATATCGAAGACGGAGTTAAGCATGTCTTCCATACTCTCCAGGCCCTTCTGATTCACTTGAAGGGATCTTTCGTGGAAGACATGCAAAAGATCCTGGGTCTGTAAGGGGGCCGACTGTCCGTTCGGCAAGTGCTTTGATATTTTGTTGAGTTGCGATTGCTGAGTGGCCACACGGAGACTGATGTTTGTGTGCTTGTATTACTTAACAAACATATTCACCTAACAAATGTATTGATTACTCCCAATATGCGAGTATGGTTGCGTAAGCAGAATTCCAGTAACTAACTATGCCTAATGGTAATGACTACAGAAATAGACATTCGGACGCGATCCTCATTAACCTTTGTTATTATCTTATCAACCTTCCTTCTCACACTCGACACCTCTTCTTAAGCTCCTTCTTTTCCTGCTCTTCTCATCCTTCCCACACTACTCTCCGCTTTCCTATGACCCAACCCACCTTGGCCAAGGGCCTCAAGGGGGTAAACCATCCCGCCTGTCGTTTTTCTCCTAGAGCGCAATAGCGATGGCTTGCCCTGACATTTCACCACCTGCTCAAGACCCCTCTTCTCTCACCGTCTTCTTCTCTTCCTATGGACTAGAGTGCCTGTCACCCTCAAGGTGCGATAGTGAAGGTCCATTCTTTCTTGTCACACTGGAGTGGTAAGCACTCTAGTAGCCCAATACGAACTTATTATTGATATTCACAACTTCTGCTTCCGTGAGTTTCCGTCGTTGCCTCCCCTCTTCTATTTACTACACCTACTGACTACTCAAGGCACCCTTTCTCTCACTTTTTTCTTCTTCTTCCAACACCCCACCTCTCACTTTTTTCTTCTTCTTCCAACACCCCTCCTGTATCCTCATCTCTATCTCCCCCTGTATCCTCATCTCATCACCTCCTGTATCCTCATCTCCTCCTACATCCTCATCTCATCACCTCCTGTATCCTCATCTCATCACCTCCTGTATCCTCATCTCATCACCTCCTGTATCCTCATCTCCTCCTGTATCCTCATCTTGTCCATCTCCTGTATCCTCATTTCCATCTCCTCCTGCATCCGTCATCATGTCAGAAAACCTTGATCATGCGGACTTTGCTACGAGTCTGAGACCCGTCAGACGACTAGAGGATCTCAGTCCATCCCAGTCTACCAACCACTGATTTCCGCCACAACTCCCCAGTCATGGAATAAGAGCGGTGGATTCAGTTCGATTCGTTCTTCACTTTCATATTCGTTTTTACAGAGTTCCACTCCATCCATCTATAAAGAGAGAATCGAACTGAATCCACCGCTCTTATTCCATGACTGGGGAGTTGTGGCGGAAATCAGTGGTTGGTAGACTGGGATGGACTGAGATCCTCTATCATAGCACCTCTTACCTCTGCTCACGCTCATCCTATTTCTCGCGGCTGGAAGGCACTCAGCCACAATATGCGATTGATGAATAGCCCGATCGGCTAATTCCACGATTTGTTTTTGATCATTGATGGCATGGTGAACACGACCCTACATAAATACCTTCGGCGCTAGAGACCGCAACTCCGAAAAGGAACGCCAAAGGAGACTAGAAGGTTGCATGTTGGCAGTGGCAATCGCAAAACGGACGGCAATTTGTGACAACCCTGGCCATTTTGATGATACTAGAGAGGAGGACGGGGTTGAAGGATATCCAAAAGGCATTACACTCTAGGGGATCGATTTGAGCGGCTTCTTGCTCTGCTATTATGAGTCTAGAAGTAAACTGTCGGATGATATCCTGCGGACTGATGATAATGCAATTTCAACGCGCCTTGAATGCTATTCGTACATGTAGCCGGGTTGGCATATAGTTAATGCAAGATGCTTGGCCTGTCCGCTCGAAGCGCTGGCTTTCCAGCTTGGGCCTGGAGTATCCATGTGATCCCCTATGTTTCATTCAACAGATACCACTGCATGCATATCGCGCTATGCATGTCATGACCTCCCCTTCATTCCCTTCTTCCGGTTCTCTCTCTGTCTCTGCTCCTTTGATGCATCGCGCCGCCGCTTCTTCCAAGCACGGTTGTTCTCACCCCGATGCTCCCAGAACCATTTGACAAACTCAGTCTCTTCTTTGGGAGTATCCTCCGCTCGGAGTTTGGTCACCGGAGTGTCAATAGACACATCCTCGTCCGCTTCGTCGGCATCAGTCCAGTTCATACGTCGATTGACCGTAGCCGTGTCCGGGGTGGGAGCTGCACTTCGGAGACCTCGAGTTTGCAAGTCGCGCTTCGTGAAAGGTGTGAACGGAGCCTGTGGCTCGGTTGTTTGTGCATCGTCTCCCGACTCAATATCGTCATTGCCAAAGAAGCTGAACCCTGCATTGTTATCTGGAATAGGTTGCTCCTCAGCAGTCTTCGGAGTAGGTCGTTTGAAGAGAGCTTCCAATGGGTGAATCTCTTTCGAAGATTCACTGGCGGCTGATGCACCCTCGTTGGCTATCGCCGAGTCTGATTCAACTAATGGGGACGAGGTGTCATTTGTGGAGCCCGAGGCCCCCTTGAAAGGCGCTAGCTGAACTGAAGCTACTTCATCGGACGATGAATCAGACGGCCCGTCGACAGAGCTGCTGGTCTTACTCTCAGCATCTGAGCTCTCATCAGACGAAGAGCCACTAGAGGAGGTCCAGTCCTCTGATTCACTAGAGGGTTCCGGGCTTTTCACTTTTTCTTTCAATGAAGACTTTTTGCTAGGCCGCTTCTCCTTGGCGCCTAGGACTTGGCCGGGGCGGAAATCGGCCTTACGGGCCTTCTTACTAGCATTCTCCTTCATATTCCCAGTGGCATCTACCCAGCCTTTGCCTTCTTCAAAAGTAACCGTTGGTGTAGTACCCTCCTCCTTGGAACGCAAGAAGCTAGGGTAGGTAACTGGTTTCTCGAATTCGTGGACGACCGACTGATGAGAAGACTTTTCTTTTTCTTAGCCCTTTTGTCATCGACAGTCTCTGAAGACTTCCGATTAGGCGGGATTTCGGTTCGGAATAGACACTCGGGCTTCTCAGTGTACTTGGATTTGGGTTGAGGTTTGGCCTTCTTGTTGTCTTTGCTCTTTTTCTTCTCCGATTCTCGTTTTTCCTTTTTCGCGTTGGAAGGTTCTGTCCAGCCTCTCTTCACCTTGCGATCGGCAGGGAGTTCATAGCCATCTAGGACTCCATCCTCCGACTTGCGCTCTTTTGGCTTCTTTTCCTTCTTTCTAGCCGGGGATTCCGTGATAGCGGCGTCCTCCTCGTCTCGTAGTCTTTTGTGTGGACGCGCCATCTCGACTTCGAATTTCCTACCCTTCAGAATCGAACCGTTGAGCTTTTTCCTGATCTTTTCTGCCTCCGTTGTGGGTAGAGTGATATATCCGTAGCTATTTTCGGGGAACGTGGAAATAGAGTGGAAGGAGATGTCGGTGGCAGATGGGCGGAGGGAGGTAGGCAGGACCGAAGGAAGAATGTCGGGAGTCAAAGGAGTAATATGGAGCCTAGTAGTCTCCTCTGTCATTGTCGAATGGCCATCCTCGACCATATTAGAGGAAAGAGACCGGTAGTACCTTTTTTTCTCTTTCGCAGATCACAGATCTTAGATTATTTTTTGAGCCACCGCCTTCCGTTTTGAGCTTACCCACAACCACGTGAATCCAGACCCAGCGGACCCTTACGGATCTTGGTTCTTTTACCCGACGGGGAAAAAAAAAAAAAAAAAAAAAGGACATGCATATAGATCAGAGGGGCCTGTGGGGAGAAAATAGCCCATTGTCACCCTCAGATCATCTCAAGGTGACAGAATGTTCACTGGTCACGTGAAAATCAAGCCTCGTTACCAAAGCCTCCCTTACTATTCTAAGGAGATCGACCAACTGCCAGATCATCCAGTCCTTGGTATCCTCGATTTTTCCTTTCATCCCGGAGTGGATATCCTAGAGGGATCACAACCTGCCTCTATACTATGGTGGAGATCCCTAGAGTTCGTGACAACAATCCCTGGTTTTCACAGTTTATATTGGGCACCGGTAAACAATGCCTCACCATATCAACAGATCATTGTCCTCATCCAGTGGAATAGCCAAAGCGCCTGGAAACGATTCCAATACTCTCTTGGATTCAGTATGATGCTGGGCTATATCTCAAGCATATCCAATCGTTGTATACAGCTTGCTATCCCCGTTGACATCTCTGGTTTTGCCTGTCACCTCGAGCTAGTCTCATTTGGATTTTCAACAATGATATCTACCACCCAGCTCGACGTGAAAGCAGTTTTCAAAGCTAAATGGGAGAGAATATTCTGGGAGATGACATTCTCGCCCTACTTGAATCCCGCCTCTGCGGAGACCCAATTGGTATCTGCCTGTGGAGAATGGCTGGAAAGGGACGACGATTCGGAGGGTGACTATTTTGTCGGGTTACTCTTTTGGAGATCAGACTCGCAAGTGACTTCTCCAGAACTGCTTCGCGAGGCGAATGTTCACAATATCGCAGGCCATATAGAAAGGCTTGTGGAGGATGCAACAGAAGTTGTTTCAGTCAACACAAGTCAGCTCAAGCATGTATCTTCTGATTTGTTTGAGCTGCGACCAGATGGTCCCTCTCCGAGTTCCCTGCAGTCTCAAACTCAGCACCAGTTATTCAAAATACCCGTGAAGCCTAAGTACAACTTGGATGAATCGGTAGATCATCGCTGCAAAGATAAGTTTCATTTAGAAAGCATGATGGAAACGATACACGGCCTTCGCATTGCTGCTGCACCTGCAGGTGTCTGGTGGCACATGGGATACATTTCCCAACATAACCTGCCTAGGCAGCCTACTTGCAGCTCTGAAGGGAACATAGAAATGATCTCTTTCTTTTCACAGACTGGAAATGAACAGGTGGCGACCTCATTTGCGGATCTTCGGAGGAGACTTTGGGAACTGAGTGTTTGGGAACTGGGTGATTGTCCAGACCTCGCTTGGGGAAAGAAGCAGAGCAACGACGAGCAAAATGATAATATCATGCTTTTCATTGGTATGTCCCCTTCTGTCCATAGAGGGGGAGATTCTAGCATCGCTAATGCCGATATTGAAGATCTCAAGAATTCCAAGCCCTCTAAAGAAGAAATCGACGCGCAAATTGCGCAATACATCCAGAAATTTGTGGACGACAATGGTGGGATGATACAGAACTTATCCCATACAAAGATTGTCTGTTCACGTTTCTATCAGCTGAAAAATCTTCCTAACATGGAAATAACCACATTTCATGTTCCAGCCAACGAAAATGACCACCGCGCATTTGAGCATGCTTGGTCTAATTACGTGCAGTATGTATACCTTCCTCATCCCCTCCCTCAAATACCAACGGCAGATTTGCTCACATTCAACGAATAGTACTACATATCAACAACGTTCCATCTACTCTAAGTTCACCCCTTGGTGCTTCATAAGAGCACTTAGCGGTGGATGGGCTCCTAGCAAGCAAGCTGGCACGATGCAATTTCTTTCACTGTTTGCTTTCGAAAAGGAAGGAGCCCGGGAAGAATGGTATAGCGATTTCGCCACGCGAGCTCAAACTGAGTACGATCTCCTGGGTCATATTGTTGACTGGTTGCGGGCTCTATCCACAAGCATCAGTGTCCAATTTGTGGTGTTTGAAAAAGAAGAGTCCTGGATGATTGCAGACAGGTTGGAAAAGGATAGGTTGGGAAAAGGAGTGCCGCGGGTAAAGCTGGAACAGGAGAGGCGCGAAAATGCAGCCGCTCCGTCTATCTTTGACATTCCCTGGGCTAATAAGTCAAAAGAACCCGGGAATACTTGACGCTGCTTCCAAGGCTCTATGTTGGACTCTGAAGATTCTCCTCTTCAGACCTGGATCAAGAGAGAGTCAGGATCAGTCCAATATGTTATAAGGCGCTGGAAAAGATGGAAATATGGTGTGACAATTTAATATGAGACTACATGAACGGAATTTTATTTTTCCTCTTGATCCTTGTCCTTATACACAAACAAGTTTCAAACAATCTTGGGCTTTCCTTCCCCTCACTACCTGCTTTGCTCTCGCCCTTCCTTGATCAGCACGAGACCATGCCACACACTCTAAGACCGCTCGACTATGGGTGCACGGATTGGCGGATCAGTAGCCAAAGAGCCGCAGATCTATACAGTTCTGGTACTCGGCTTTGGACGAAAGAGGACCTCGAAGATATAGAACAACAGTTGCGCCAATCCTATACGATGGAGCGATTTTCCGTCCGTCGAATCGATGGAAGCATAATCCAAATTTCCAATCCTATGTTCCAAGTACAGAACCCTATCTGGTACGTGTGTATACTCACCTAATTTTAGCCTATGATCTAAGTTTCCTTAGGAAACCCTATGTCAAGTACCAAGAATATTGGCAACTTGTGAACGCACAACCCAGCGGCCCCATCGAAACTTATCTATGCTCTTATATAGTGGATTGGAGCAATCGAACTGCACGAAACTTTCGAGAGTTGATAGCACAGCCTATGGTAGTCTTTGACGAGAAACACTTGTTGTGGCAGAATAGCAAGACCTGCAAGCAGTTAGCAGCCTTACTCCAAGATATACTCGGTTCAAAGACAAAGACTGTGAAGAAGGTTCTCTGCTTCGGGCTCGGTGACTTTTGCCGCACCGCGCCTGAATGGTATCAGAGGCGGCACGACGCTTGGGACGAGAACTCACAGGTGGAAACTGTGACGGGCTGTATAATCCAGCACTCGATGGCTCTTACTATCGCTGAACTTTGTCATAGCAATGTTTCCGGTGACAATGAAGCATTGCCATTATTTACCCAGGACCCAGAGTATACAGAGGTCGCAGAAGATATCCTAACCAAGAAGGGATTCAAAATTGTTGGGACTCACGGTGCAGGAGGATTCGCGGAAATCGACGATGACTCGATTATAATATCACCCTGGACTGCTGCCCCAGTCGCAGATTATCGCCGATCTGGCCCGGCCGATGCTTATTATTTGTACTGGTTATGCTATCTTCAATAACGATGAGTAAGTTCGCCGTTATCGATCCTCGAATCTGTCTAACTATAACACTTTACAGAAAACCATTCGCAGATGCTGAATCTCCGAGAACGAGGCAGATGTGGCTTGATTACGATGTCAATAGCCTTCCAAGCCATGCTGATGACGTCGAGATATGCGCTGCCCTGAAAGGATTATATGTGTATTGTAGACGCCACCAACCTTTGGATTGACCTTGAGTTCATGGAACATTTTTTCTAAGCCCCCCTCTCTTCGGTACAACTATGTAGACAACGCATGTAGAATGGTATATTTCCTGAGCCCTCAGGTGAGAGGAGGGGACGTCAAGAATGATAATAGGCAGAAGTTCTGATGATGCGAATGCGGACCAGGAATGCTTCATGCTTCATTATCATGCATAAATTAATTGGAATCAACTAAAATAACTACCTAGGTAGTTGACTAAGCACACTGCTTCAAATCACCCGAAGACGTTTTAGATCTCCCCTCTCTGGCTGACTCTCTTCCTGACCTAGTCGTCGTTTGACCGCTCGGGGTTGCTGCAAAGTCGGTCGGCGCTTCAATGTATATCGGTGAAAGTCGATAATCAATGCCCGGCCAAGTTCTTCATTCCAAAGAACATTGTCACGCCGTAGATCTTCATGGACGATTCCCAAGGTTTTGATTTCTTTGTTTGATCTGCGAATTTCCCGCTGGAGCCATGGCGTTAACTCCATCGACACTATATTTTCTCCTCCCCAGCCCATCACGAGCATATGACGAATCTCCCCCGCTCCATGAAGAAAGTAGATTTTCGCCAAGTCGATAGCACCTAGGAAAACAGGCACAGCAGACCCTTGGGCCTTCCGTAGAATTTGGTATACCTGGGCTTCGCGGGAGACTTCTTTCCACAGGCCCGCCGTGGTGCCCTTTCCAATAACAGTGTAGCCATACTCAATACAAGTAAGTTTGAATGGCGCACCATATGCCCCGCAATCACCTAGGGGTGTGCATCGGTCAATGTTTTCGTCTAATTGCGCCTTAAGTAAACGCAGGACACCCTCCGAGGTAATCGGATGTTGCGAATCGTATTTGCTCCGACGATGGAGCATCACATTCGGACAATGATCGTCTAGAAGACCGCCCGACTGCAACCCGAGTAGGCATCGCTGGGTGCAAAATTGCGCATCCCGGTGGCGGGACTGGCTGTCTGAGCCTTTATCATTATATGTGTCTCTTTGTCGAGCCACGCGTTGAGCAGAGGGAGAAGACGGAACTTGACTGAAGGTTCGTTTGCGGCGTGTTGGTGGTTTAGAATCGGGGTCTGGTGATTGCGACGACCGTAAGCGATAGCTCACATCGGATGGGGCACAGCTAACTCGAGATCTAGCAGTAGACACTTGACGAGCTGGTGATTTAGGGGGATCAGGCGGAGATGATGATGGTTGATAACTGGAACCGGAATCTGGGCTTTGAAATTCTGGGGCGGTACTGTCGGAGCTGAGAGGAAGTTGCTGGAGTTCGTCTTTGGGGATGTGAGAACGAGTGTGATCGAAAGTGGTCTTCCATATTGGAATGCCTGGCCGTACGGAATTCCTCCACTCCTGACTTCGCACAGGCGAGTGGAATGCCATCAGACACAAACACAGTGTTCTTGCAATAGAAGTATTTGCAAAGATAGCTTCCATTTCCATATTCCCCTCACTGTTAGGATCACATAGAAAGTAGTATAGTGTGCTAGGGTCATTTTCTGGAACACGGAGGAGAACTCGAGCAATCCCGTTGGTCACGTAAGAGAATTCGAGCCCTTCCTGAATCATCACATGATACTCTTGAACAATAGCAGAGCAGACGAGACGCTCTGCATTGTACCGCAACCTCGCGTCATGATCCGTAGGTATTTTATTCGACTTGACCATCTCCTTCCACAAGTCCATCGGCCGAAGGCCTATCCGAAGGGCTGCCACGGGAAGCTTGTGAGGTGGCTTATACTCGACAGATGTCAGGATAGTAGTAGTACGCCCATCGACACGGTGGATGCAGAATTGATCAGGCCTTGGATGCTGTATACTTGACGGTTGGATCGCATCTGCTTCAATAGCATCGTGGTCGGACAAGGAATTTGTATGGTCGCTAAACTGGATGCCATCGCCTAGGCCAAACTCTTCACGAGCCGCGGGTATCTTGCACAACTCTGTTATGATATCATTGACGTGCTCTTCCACAGCGAACCGCTCATAAGCCTCAAGTCCTTTCTCGCTGCTGATAGGATTGCGGTTCAGGTGCCGGCCTAACCCTTCTAGCTCATGTAAAGATGTAAACAGACACGCCGCCTCTCCTGGCGTCGGCTGGAGATAGCTATTGACGGATCTGTAAATCCCCGACAGTTGCGCTGAGCAGTCGGTCCAAGGTTCCAGTCGTATCGGGCAGTGTTTTCCAGTGGGTAGAGGTACTTTCCC
Source organism: Penicillium sp. DT28 (assembly GCA_036712075.1). Taxonomy (NCBI): domain Eukaryota; kingdom Fungi; phylum Ascomycota; class Eurotiomycetes; order Eurotiales; family Aspergillaceae; genus Penicillium; species Penicillium sp. DT28. Next base: position 1,427,035 of record JAZHLO010000002.1, read on the forward strand.
ACTAGTCGAGCGAGATGGTATCTCGACTCTCAGCGGTCGGGAGAGCAGGTTGTGAGAATGACGCAAGAACTCCACAAAAGTGGTTTTTCGGGTGCGCTCTTTCTCCTGCAGATAAAGAGTTTTGTAATCTGGGGAGCTGTTGTCAGCCATTGATAGTTGGAAAGGGGGAGTAATGGTTTGAGAGGGATCCAAGACCACGGCTTCCGGCAGAGGTATTTTTCCGGGAAATAGCTCCCATCCATATAACCAAGTAGGTTGGGCATCCATTCCTTGGTTATACACAATAGAGAGCTGTCTCATATTCTTATTATTGCTTGATTTTTACAAAAAGATACTTTATTCTGAATTAAGTGCCTGTATCCTTATGCACACTTTAGACCGCACGTTATTAGCATAGTAGATATCCGCACATGCATATAGTATTCTAAACAGAGATATGTTCTAACTATGTACTGTGTATGTAGTTGTAATTTTCGGGGGTTCAAATTATTCGCGGGGCTCTAGCGGCACCAGCAACAAAAACCTCCAGCCGCACAACTGCACCCATCACACTTGCCAGTCTCCCACCTACAGCATCACTGGGGTCCATGGGGTTGAGCTTTTAACAGGCTCTTTACCCGATGATCCTTTGACATGATGTTGTACAAGACCTCACGTGCTCTACCCGATTTGCAGAGAGCTGGTGCGATCATTTTCTGCACGATTGTCTTTCTATGGATTGTAATCACGCTGCGCAACCGAGACTCGCTTTCAACTCCTGATTCCTTCAATTTGGGAGATTCACCGGACAGACACGCCTTTGCCACGCTCCTCACCGGCGAAGGCGATGTCGAGTTTCCAAATGTCGAAGAGCCCTACCTCCGAGCAGCTCGCCTTCTCACATTTCAACTCCTCCATAATCCTCAAACCCGCAACGATAGCTCAGATATTCCATTCCTTGTCCTGGTAACGGAAGACGTGCCTCAAAGACACCGGGAGATTCTTACCAATGATGGAGCTACCATCGTTCCGGTGGAGAGCTTTGTGCGCGACTGGATCCAACCCAAATGGGGTCGATGGAAGGATGTGCTCGCCAAGTTAAATCTATGGCAGCTCACAGATTACGATAAAATCATGTTTCTCGATGCCGACTCGGTCATCTTCCGCCCAATCCACGATATTTTCTCTCACCCGGCAACCGAAATCCGCCAGACACTACCACAAGCAGACGTCTTGACCAACGACACTATACCCGCCTCCTATATGATTGCCGGCATTCACGATCCATGGGTGGAGCGGAATTTGCCACCCGTGCCCGGCAAGGAATTCTATCAACAGAATAACTATATGAACGCGGGGTTCTTCGTCTTACATCCCTCAAAGGATGTATTCGATTACTATTCCGCTCTTCTCGATAAACCCAATGCATTCGACTCGGCTTATCCCGAGCAGAATCTGCTCAACTGTGCCCATCGGACAGATGGCCAGATGCCGTGGCAGGACCTCGGATCTGGGTGGAACCTAAAAGGCGCAGATAAGTCCGAATATGAAAGGGGCCTAAAGTCCATTCATCATAAATGGTGGCGGCCTATCCCGGACAACTTTGTCGGCGATCGCATTGCCGATGCGTTGGAGGATATGGAGAACTATTTCAGGGGAACGGAACCTAGGTAAGCAACATACCTAAGTTCTTCGCATGTACAAATATTGGCTAGTTACTTGGTTGTCAATAAGTCGGGAAAGGACGTATATAAACAGCATGGATGTGAAGCAAAGTTCACTATGTATATCAACCTGCATCGACCCCGAATGTTATATTATCCGATATTTATAGAGCAGGGTGTTGACTCTTTAATAGAACCAATCTGCCAAAATTGTTATTACGGAAAGCTCATCAAGATCTAGGATTTATGTGAGCTACTTATCATGGTATCTCACCAGGTCCCCACTAAAGAATGCATTCCTTCCGATGACGACATCGATCGGACCGGACCTCCACATGAGCTGAGCAATCGACATCTCCGCCAACATTCCCGACCTTCTTACATATATCACAGCTCACCATGCAAGTCCTTCTACTTGGCGGCCATGGCAAAGTGGCCCTTCACATGACGCCCCTCTTCCTCAACCGGGCCTGGAATGTCACCAGCGTAGTCCGCAACCCCGACCACAAGAACGAGATCCTGGCGCTGGGTCAAGGCCGTAAAGGCAAGCTGGAAGTGCTTATCTCCAGCCTGGAAGACGTGAAGAGCGCCGCAGACGCCCGAAAGATTCTCGACTCCGTGGCTCCAGACTATGTGGTTTGGTCTGCTGGTACGCTCCCCCACTCCGGCTTGCTCCGCGGAGTCTAAAAACCTTCGACCATCTACCCCAATTGACACTAGCTATGAATCACATGTGTTCGCTAACGCACATTGTAGGCGCCGGCGGCAAAGGCGGCCCATCTAGAACGATCGCCATCGACCAAGAAGCCGCAAAGCACTTCATGACCGCCTCATTCGCCTCACCCCGCATAAGCAAATTCCTCATGGTCTCATATATAGGCAGCCGCAAGAAGCAGCCTCACTGGATGCCCGATGACCAATGGGCTGGGGTCGTACATGTAAACGACGAAGTCCTGCCCACCTACGCCAAAGCTAAACAAGAGGCCGATGAATACATGACTGCGTTGGCAGCGCGACGCAAGCTGGACAAGACTGCGTCTCCTTTCCAGGCGATTAATCTTCGCCCGGGGTGGTTGACTGACGAGCCTGCTACGCGGAAGGTCGAGCTTGGTCTCACGCCTAATGGACGTGGGAGTGTGACGCGGGAGGATGTTGCTATTGTTGCGGATCAGTTGCTTGCGAGGGATGATACGGAGGGGTGGCTTGATCTTGTTAATGGGGATGTTCCTGTTGAAGAGGCGGTTGACAAGGTTGTCAGGGAGAAGATTGATGCTGTTGAAGGGGAGGATGTTGAGGGGATGGTGAAGAGGTTCTTTCCTTAGATGATTCATTTTGGTTGGTATATAGATAGGATAGAATCCATCTCAGAACAAAAATTCATCACTTTCGAGTTTCAAGGTTACATATTTGTACTGTAGTCTATGTACTGTAGTTTGAGTCACCGAAAGGTATCTACAACTTGGCCTTGGGCCGTTGAGCCTCGTCCTTGAACTTCTGCTTCAGCACGCGGCGCAAGATCTTTCCACTGGGGTTCTTGGGGATCTCATCCACGAAGCGCACACCACCGCGCAGACGCTTGTGATGAGCGACCTTGCTGTCCAACCACTGGACGATCTTGGCAGCTTCCTGCTCCTCACTGGTACCGGAGGCTTTGCTCTTGGCGCTACGAACAACACATGCCATGGGCACCTCTGAACCATGAGCCTCGCTCTCGATGCCAATAACAGCCACATCATCGATGGCCTCATTGTCCACCAGGATACCCTCAAGCTCGGCAGGAGGTACCTGGAATCCCTTGTACTTGATGAGCTCCTTCACACGATCCGTGATGAAGAAGTTCCCTTTGACGTCTTGGTATCCAACATCACCGGTACGGAACCAACCATCAGCTGATAGACACTCCTTGGTAGCTTCTGGGTTCTTGTGGTAGCCCAAAAAGACATTGGGGCCACGCACATAGAGCTCACCGACCTCCCCAGGCTTCACTTCCTGAGGCTCGGACCCGTCTTCGGGCATGGTCATGTACCGGGCTTCCATATTGGGCATCAACCGACCGACAGAGCCGATATGGTCGCGCCAATCCTCCCACCGCTGCGTATGCGTGGTTGGGCTGGTCTCACTGAGACCGTATCCCTGCTTGATTCCAACCTTGATACGAGAGTAGACATTCTCCACCAGCTCTTGCGTGAGAGGCGCTGCACCGGAGTTCATCATGCGCAGACTGGACAGATCATATTTGTCGACGACGGGGTGCTTGCCCAGAAGGAGCGCCACAGGGGGAGCGATGTAACTAAATGTAACGCGGTAGTTCTGCACGTGTGCGCACCAATTTTCAATATCAAACTTGGACATGACAATAAGATGGTAGCCCTTGTATAGTGCCTGAGTGACCAAACAGGTCAGTCCTAGAGAGCTACTATTAGCACATTTCGAAAGGCACGCATGTGACATCTCGGACATACCGTAGATATGATAGAAAGGCAAAAATGCCAAAACCCGGTCACCCCGGCCATCAGGACCTCCATTCCAACTAAGGCGACCACCCTCGCCCATAGCCTGCTGCATAATGTTGGCAACGATATTCCTATGCGACAGCATCACACCCTTGGGCACACCAGTCGTTCCCGACGAGTAAACCAAAAACGCCAAATCCGACTCGGGTGTAATCTTCTGCTTGCGGTATCGGGTGGCACCAGAGAGATTCCGAACAGAAGTGAAATGCTTATAACGAGCATTCGGACCTCGCTGGTCCCCGAGGAGGATAATGCGGTCCTCGGGGATGCCGGCCTTCTTCGCTGCCTCGACGGCAACGGGGAGTACTGAGACCTGCGTCGCAAGTGCTTTGGCACCGGAGTTTTTCAGCTGAAAGGCCAGCTCTTCAACCGTGTAGGCCGGATTGGCTGGAGACACAATGCCGCCTGCCCAGAGTGTTCCCCACATAAGCACCGGTGTGTCGATGGAGTTCGGGGTGAAAAGGCCGAGTACATCGCCCTTGCGCCAGTCGTAGACGGCTCTTAAACCCTTTCCAAAATCAAGGGCCGCATCCTTCACGCCCTTGTATGTGTAGTGTCGCTTGGTGTCGGCATCCTGGTAGAGGACTGGGAAAGTTAGAACAATATACCATATACATTCCTGGGATAAGCACCATAAGGCGCTCAACTACTTACTCTTGTCATCAGGGAATGGCCTATCCTTGCGCTCAAAGAGAAAGGTCCAGAGGTCGACGTTGGGGATGTCGACCGTTGGGTAGTTGGAGGAGACGGGCATATTGTGGGGAAGAGCCAAGTGCCGATCCGGAGACGCAGACGCAAGGAGAGATGAAGTATGTATGTATGTCAAATGAACACAAGATGGAGACTACAAGAACTATAAGCTACGTGGAACGTGGTCTTTCTCCGCAGTTCTCGGCAATCTGTGCCTCGGTTCCATTGTTACATTGCGCTTTGGTGTGGCCGATACCCGAACAGTCCACAGTCGGAGTTAAGCCTGCCCTTACTTGCTAGTTGCATATTCGATACTTGGCTAATATAGGCCCCAATGAGACTTGCAATATGAAATAGACATCCTATTAGCCTTTGTCACGCCAGGTGCCATTCACCCTTCGCCGTTAAAACCGTTATTTGCCCTAATGATCGGCGCTTTCTAGCTACAAGTGGGCCCTAATGTCGACATGACCCTAACTTGCTGATAGTTTAAGGGGATTAGGACTATCACCATCGTGCGAATCATCGCGGAGCAACAGCTGAGAATAGGGACAATAATAGTTACACGATATATATCCGAGACTAAAGGCTGGACAGAGGACAGGCGAAGTGTCAAGGCTAGTAGTCATACACATCCATTTAAACCAGAAACTGTATATACCTAGGTAAGACGCTTGAATAGAGAGACTAGTACTATGATAGGCTTAATTATTGTATGCTACGCTGCACGAGATGAAAGTTGTCATATCGTAAATTGAAACTCCATTCCCCAGTAACGCGAACGAAACCAGAGGCAGGATAGTGATTTTTAAGCCGACAAAATCTTTAAATTGACGGAAACAGCTGACCCGCTCTGGAAATACAAGCTGAATAAACAAGTCCAATTGAGGACTGCGCTGGCTTCCATTTTTCCTTTCCCAGAACCTTCTCCACCACACGCCACTCCAAGGGGAATCGTTCGAAATCGTTTACTTGAGGGGAATGAAACGGGAAGAGTGGGTGGCACCGATACCGGGACGACCGTGCTTGACGGGCTTGCTGGGGGGTTGTTAGCAGCATACTAGGGAGTGAGATAGGTCAAGACGTACTAGGAGATAGAGAACTCAGCCAGGTAGTGGCCAACCATCTCAGGCTTGATCTCAACCTGGTTGAACTCCTTGCCGGAGTAGATACCGATGACGGAACCGATCATCTCGGGGACAACGATCATGTCACGGAGGTGGGTCTTGACGAGGTCGGGCTTCTCGTTGGGCTTGGCCTCCTGCTTGGCCTTGCGGAGCTTCTTGATCAGACCCATGGGCTTGCGCTTGAGACCGCGGTTGAAGCGTCTGCGGGCACGAGCGTGGACAACATCGCGGAGCTGCTCGGAGGAAAGGTCGAGGAGCCTAGGTATTCAGTCAGATTGAAGTCCGAGGAAAAATTTTCACTGCCAAGTCCCATCACGACATCACGCCTGGCGCAACTGTGATAGAATTCTAGTGACAACAGTCAAGAGAGTATCCAAGGTTGCCCTTGCATCGCATAGACACCAGGCGTAAGGTGTGGATAGACTTTGGAGTGGCGAAAGGTTGGCGGCGAACGTACTGGTCGAGGTCAATGCCGCGGTAGGAAAACTTGCGGAACTGTCTTCTCTTCTTGATCTCTGTTGGACGAAGGCGGTGTCAGCGATCCAGGTTCTCGTTCATCGTGTGCGTGTCCATCCCCCGTATCCAAGTCGAGATTTGTCCTTGCGCATATTTCCATCATGTCCAACATCGCCGTTCGTTCTCCCAAGCGTTCCATTCGTTTCCAAGACTTGACACGGGAGATTCTTCGGGGACAGGTGGGATAGAGGTTGGATGGGTGGGATGAAGGTTGGTTTCAAGAACGTACCGGCAGCCTCCTCGGCGTTCTGTTATTGTTAGCATCGAGGTTGGTATACGGATGATCAAAAGAAACTCACGTATTCGATGTCAGCCATTTTAGCGGTGGTTTCCTTTAAGCTCGCTTTTCGAACGGGATCTCGAAAAGCGAAGGAAGATGGGTTGTCGGGATTGTCGTGTCGCTAAACTGAGCGTCTGGGCGCACCAAACTGTCGAGGTGGGCAGGGCTCGTCTAAGCGATTTGTGAGGGTTAGCCCTAGTGCGCTAGTCCACTTTGGGTCATTGGTATGTACTGTGTAATGGCTGTAATTTATAAGTGCAAGTTTGTCCAAGATACCGGCCGGCTCCACTTTGAACGTGCGATGATTTTAGTACCTATGGTTCATTACAATAGTGTATTGCCATTACGCTATGTCTCGCAGCCGCTCTGATATCGAAGCCATAACCTTGTTGTCCGAAGCTACTTGTTCATTTTCACTAATGAACAAAGGGGGAACAAAGGAAGAATACAAAGATGGGTGCCGACTACCGTCGAACAATATCTCCAGGCTAGCGCAAACAACTACGTCCTACGCAACACACAGTGGAGGACAGATGCATCTGTATTGGCTAAGAGCTCTTTCGAGCTCAAATATGAAGGATTCGTAACTGCATCAAAACAGCCTGAACAATGCACATTTGAAACCCCAGTCGGCGAAGACGCTTCCCGAACTGGACGCACCATTCAGATGTCTGTACCCCCAAGTCGTCAATTTTGAGGCTCCAGAGAGGAAGGCATTTAGTCGAAGAGACCGAATCCCATGTCGTCATCGGACTCCTCCTTCTCCTCCTCCTTCTCCTCAGCAGCGGGAGCGTCAGCAGCGGCACCACCGGCAGCGGCGGCAGGGGCAGCGGCACCAGCACCACCGGAGGGAACGGAGGCGAGCTTGGTGGAACCCTCAGCGATCAGCTGTAATTGCAGAGTTAGTACATCACACCTTGGCCATTCAAAAGGGGCATTCGCTACTAACCTCCTGGAGGTTCTTGCCCTGGAGCTCAGCAATGAGCTTGTCGAGGCGCTCGGAGTCGGCATCAATACCGACGGAGGAGAGGACACCCTTGATGTCGGCGGCGGAGGGAGACTCGTTGCCAGCCAGGGACAGGAGGAGGTAAGCGGCGAGGTACTTCATTTTGATAGACTATCGCAAAAAATTCATTGTGAGCCTCAAATCAAGTATTGGAATGAAGTTGCGAGCACCAATGCGCCAACAGTCCTAAAATTGATGCAAACGAGCAGCGAGACACATACCTTTGTTTGTCGTCTAGAACAGGAGAAACAATCGATTTAACCGCGAATTGGGCGGAGACTGCAACGTCGAGTTCGGAGGGTGGTTGAGAAACTGAATAGACGGGCCGTGAAAATCGAGGGAAAAGTGCGATGCGGCTGGGTGTGGCTGTGTTACCGCCCGGCAGAAAATCATAAGCGAGTGTGGCGTTGAGTCACGTGATCAGTGGCCAGCTTCAAACCTCAAGGCAGGTCCTTTGATATCCCCTCGTGCAGGTGCCTGCTTGGTCTTTCAATAGCACAGACGATCCCGCGGAGGCTATTGTCTTATTGACGCATTCTCTTTGTTCGACCCCACATCTCAAGATCGCGGGTTCTTCAAGCCAGGCATCCTTTTATATGGTTTCACTTTCGGAGTCATGAAGCTACCTAGTCGAACTAATCATCGACGATAACCGGTACTTCTTCTCTCCTCTTTCTCTAATCTCATATATCGCCGAATCTCTTTCGTTTCATACAAGTCCAAATGAGTGTACGGCTCTTCTTACCTACATCTGATATCTCTTAACTAATATCTCGATTAGTTCCTCGACTCTGTTCTCACTTCTCTTCAGACGGGAAATCCGTCTCAGGCCCCGCTCTCTCAGCGTCCAGCGCCACCAGCTACGTCCTCGACCGGTAAAGAAGTCGATCGCAAATCAGCAACTCCTACCTCGCGGCCCGCAGCAAATGGAAATGCCAGCGGAGGAATAAAGCGCAAGGCTGAGGACCAGCTTCCCCGTCTGTCGCGGCCTGATGGCGCAAAGACCAGTGCTCCGCCTAGCAGCAGGGCCTCGGCATCATCTGGACCGCCTAGAAATGTGCCCAAGCCGGCCTCTACTGCGAACCCCAAGCCTGCATCACCTGGGCCGGCCCTCAATAATCGCCATGGAACAACCACGAATGTTGCATCTGCGAAGAGCACACCTACGAAAGTTGGACCTTCACGGCCGGCTGCAGCTCCACCAAAAAAGCCACCGCCAAAGGGCTCCTTTGCTGAGATCATGGCTAAGGCCAAGGCGGTGCAAGAGCAAGCACCGCAAAAGGTCGGCATCCTAACCCATCATGCTACGGTCCCTAAAGAGAGAATCAGCAAGGCTGAGCGCAAGCGCCAACTGATGGAAGCCAAGGCGAAAGAGAAAGCTGCTCGTCGTTTCGGCACGAAGTCTGCATCTGATGCCTGGTCTGCCAAGGGTAAAACAGCCGTGAAGAACCCAGGGCCCGAACTTCCCCCGTACAAAGGCACAGCCAAGCCTCCACGTCCACAGACGGCACCTGAAGCTCCCGCATACCGTGGTACGGCTGGCCTTCCAACTCGCGGTGGCAATGATCGCCGAGCACATGGAAAGCGCCGCGCCGACGAGTATCTCGGCACGGACGAGGAAGACGAGGGTGGCTATGGTGACTACGACGACTATTACTCTGATGCGTCCTCCGACATGGAGGCTGGCTTCAACGATGTGGAGGGCGAAGAAGATGCAGCACTGAAGTTTGCGCGGAAAGAAGATGAAAAAGAGCTGGCGATGGAGATGGCAGCGAAGCGGGAGAAGCTCGAGCGCCAGAAGAAACTGGCTGCTCTTGCATCCCGAGCCAAGCGCTGAGCTCTTCAGGGCTGTCAAGGTGCATTATGGGTTCTCATTTATATTATCGTTTTTGTCGAGAGACTTTTTTGTCGAGCATTATGAGCGTCTTTCCTTAGGAGGTGAACACTTCGTTTCTATGATTATCATCCATAGCGGGCGTCTATAAATACCATTCTTTATCTTATCATCTATCCAAGTCTATATTTTGTCAATATGAGTTCATCCAAGTGATAACAATCAAGAAACGGCGAACATACAAATCCGGCCCCACTCGGCGGTGACGTCAGCTGCCGGAGCTTACTCTCGCCTTCAAATTACTTCTACACCTTCTTCTATCTCATTCCCTTCATTCTGCTTCTCAGTCTTCACAATGGAGTCAATTCACCATGTAACAACCTCCTCTACGGTCCTCTTCGCCAGGATCCGCCGGATGGTGCCACCCATGCTCGAAAAGTTCCACAAAGGTTCGTCGTCACCAAGCGCCGTAACTTCCAGTGGTCGATGGCTTGGCCGTCGTTAAACGTGAACTTGGATGCTGATAGACTCTTCCAGGTCAATTGGGGCGGGTAGCGGTCATTGGAGGATCTCTTGAGTATGTTCCTCGAGTTCCCGGCTGAGACATTGAACTGACCCCGCCAAAGCTACACCGGAGCTCCATACTTTTCGGCCGCTGCATCTGCCAAATTAGGTATGTCTCGAGACATCGTTGAGCCTTAGCAAACGTCATTGACCCGTATTATAGGTTGTGATATGGTATGTGGGCAGATTGCTGCTTGCGAATCTGTGGTGCTGACAATATCCAGAGCCATGTCGTTTGTGAACGTTCGGCGGCATCAGTATGTTTAATCTTTCGGCGGAGCACTGATATGATTGTCTGACATGCCCTCTAGGTTATCAAAAGCTACTCTCCAAACCTAATGGTGCACCCGTTATTACCGAGCTCAAATACCGTCAAGGACCCCAAATCGATTGACGCCCATGCTCTCGCGGGCCCCATTATCGACATGCTTTCTCGTCTTCACGCACTCGTGATTGGACCTGGACTTGGACGCGATGGGGTCACTCTCAAGGTAGTGGCCGAAGTGATCAAGGAAGCACGATCTCGGTCGATCCCATTTGTGTTGGATGCCGACGGGCTTCTTATTGTAACACAAAACCCCGACCTTGTCAAAGGATACAAAGAGTGCATCCTGACGCCTAATGTCGTGGAGTTCGGACGCCTTGCCAAGGCGCTGGGAGTAAAGGTGGCAAGCCAGGCGGATATCTCCCAGGAAGGAAGCGACGAAAAGGCCAGCAAGGATTCAGCTGCTTGCGAAGAGCTATCCAAAGCCCTCGGCGGCGTAACAATTCTCCAAAAGGGACCGCACGATGTGATCTCAAATAGAGTTACCAGTATCATATCCGACACCAAGGGAGGACTGAAGCGCAGCGGTGGCCAGGGAGATACCCTGACGGGTTCGCTGGGCACCTTGCTCGCCTGGAGAGCAGCTTACCACGACAAGATGTGGGACACGGGTGAGAAAGACAACTCAAAGGAGGCGCAGTCCAGGGATGAAGTCCAGGCTGAGCTCGAGAACAACACGCGCATGTCCCGCACGACGACACTGCTTCTCGCTGCATGGGGTGGAAGTAGTATTACTCGAGAGTGCTCGAGGAAGGCCTTCGAGGCCAAAGGGCGCAGTATGGAAGCTGGTGACCTGACCGGTGAGGTGCATGGAGCTTTCTTGCGTCTGATTGGAGAGCCGACGAAGCTTTAGGTTAGCATTTGGGGTTGATGGTCGTGGAGCTTGTACAGACAGCGCATGTCTCCGCATGTCTCTCTGTCTGATCTCGCTTTGAAACAATGCAAATCATAAATACTTTCTACTCATCTTGTCTGACCTGAGCTTTGACTGCAGAGGTCAAAGCTGACAGTATCTGACTGCCATGAGATTAGTGACCTGAATTTGTCCCATCTTGGAGAACGTCATCCGATTTTTATTTATACCGGCGTAGACAAGGATCAAAGTTCACCATGGTGATACGTGGTACAGTCCCTGAATTAGATCTGTTTCCCGGAGGCAAAAATAGCCCTGTACTCCCGTGATTTCCTCGTATACTGCGGACATTTTAGCGCATACATACATCATGCCTCACGTTGATAGCCATCGGTGGACTGACTATGTTCAGGCGTCCTACCCTCTGCAGAGGTCGCCAAGGCATAAGCATGTTACCTCGCTAGCTTAACCTTGTAGTGGTTCATGTCGATTGTGGTTGCAGTGCCTAGGCAGTGAGATCTAATAAATGGATGTGAAACAGGACCAACCCTGTGTACCAAAGTATACCATGTGCGCAATGCACTCGAACTCCTGAACTGCAAACGTAAGACGAAGTACAGAGGGCCTATGTTCAAGTGTCATTCTTCCATTCTTCCCAATTCTGCCAGCTCTGTTCTTTATTGAGCATTTAGTTATAGTATGCCTATTATACCCCGGAACTCTAGATCTCGAACTCCAGTCTGACTGAGAATAATAGTTATACTAGAAAAGCCATATAACTAATAACCTAAGCACTAGTTAAAAGAAAGTCGAAGCGGTGTGAGACAAGTCAACCCGTTGCATCCTTTGTAGAGACTCGGGAAAGTCAAGATCGAGATCAGAAACTGAGACATCCCCGCGCTCACCCACGCCTCTATTTCCAGAACAAATCAACACCAGATCCTGACCCTGATCTGGTAAGCCATCCACCTCAGCATCATCGACATTGGTGATGTCTCGAGGACCTGTTCCAGACCTCGTATTCACGATTCGACCAATAACGCCACCGCAGAAATATCGAGGCTAACAATAACCCCCATATACAACTACAAGTATAAAAGGCAGCTCTGTTGCCATCAAGTCCACATATCACATCATACCAGACCAAATCCTAAGCCTCCAACAAAATGCAATTCGCTCTCTTGATCCTGACCGCAGCCACTCTGGCCCTGGCCAACCCAACTCCACCCACATGCGGTACCTGCAACCCTCTCTCGGGCCAGAATAGCTGCGATATCACCACCTCGTGCATCAACACGGGCTCGACCTTCCACTGTGCCTGCCGTGCCGGTTATAAGGCCTGCCAGGCTGATGACATCCACTCGCAGTTCCGTCTGCCTATGCCAAATTACGAGTTCCTGGTGTTTGTGCCGGAGAATACCGTCTGCGATACGCTCTGCGATGATCCCTATGCTGCGCCCGACCAGCTGTGCAAGGAGGTGCACCTGTATGAGAAGTGTGCTGTTTAAAGTTAAGCTGGGTTGAACATGGGTGGATGGCTTCGGCATTGAGATGCTTGGGAAGTGTGTGTTGAGACTATAGTTGGCATGTCGTTGAGAATCAAATTGGCTTGGACTACAATTCTAAGAATCGAAAATTAAAGTAGAGTAAATTTCGGAGTAAGATCTTTTGATTGATCAAACAAATCACAAGAGCTGGTTTCCTGCCCGAATACACCTTAACTCCCGCCTAAAGACTTCCCCACTGAATGCATTTTATCATACGCAAAGTCCAGTCATCCCTCGAGAAGAACAGAAAGAAAAAACAGACATCCATTAGCCTTGCATCTCATCGTCACCCTCAATAAACATAAGGCGCGAGCCATTGCCAATGGTTTGCCAAACGCCCAATTCGGCGTATTCATGGAGGGCAGTGGTAAGCTGGTCCTCAGTGAAGCCCTTTGCCAACACACGCTCGCGAATGCGGCGCACGCTAAGCTCATTGTCATCGCCGTCACCAACAGCCGCAGCACCACTCTCTCGCAGGTTGCGGATCATGGTGTAGATCTTGCTGCTCGGGGTGTGGTCGGCAGAGGCATCGCCGTCGTTGTACAGAGAAGCCTTGCTGACCTCAATGAGGCGGAGCGCCTCGTCAACATCGTCACGGTTGACTTCTTCAGAGAAACGAAGACGAGCGAGAGCTTGCGAGAGACGGACAATACCCAGAAGAGTACGGGGTGTGACGTGAGAGAACTGCTGCCGGCGGGCCTCGTCCTTCTTTTGTCTCTTACGCATAGCGACGTAGGCGCCAACCATGTAATCGGAGACATTTGTAGGGACGACAGGACGGAAGGTGCGGGCCCTGGCGACGTACTGGCGGACCTCGTGGGGAGTGAACATGACGCCAGCATCCGCGTTCTCGGGGTGCTTGTTGTGCATGTGAACATAGGTAACGTGGTTAGCCAGCTCCTCGTCACCTTCCCGAGTGGGTGTGTCTAGAAGCAGGAACATGACATCGAAACGGGAGAGTAGAGCGGCGGGGAGGTTGATGTTTTCAACGGGGGACAGTCGCGGGTTGTAGCGGCCATACAGAGGGTTGGCAGCAGCCAGGATCGAAGTGCGAGCGTTCAAGGTGGTGTTAATACCGGCCTTCGAGATGGAAATGGTCTGCTGTTCCATAACCTCGTGAATGGCGGTACGGTCTGCGTCTTCCATCTTGTCGAACTCATCAATACAGCAGATACCGTTATCGGCAAGGACCAGTGCACCTCCCTCCAGCATCATCTCATCGGTAACGGGATCTCTCATCACAGCGGCAGTCAGACCGACACCACTGCTACCCCGACCAGTAGTGTAAACACCACGGGGAGCAACCTTGGTAATGTATCGAAGCAGTTGGGATTTGGCCACACCAGGGTCACCCATCAGGCAAATGTTGATGTCGCCACGAATGTGCATACCGTCACCCATCTCCTTAGTCACACCACCGATCAAAAGCAGAAGCAAAGCTTTCTTCACGTCAACATGTCCATAGATCTCGGGGGCGATAGACCGAGCCAGATACTCGTACATATTGCCGGAGTTTTGGTGCTGTTCAATCTTGCGCAGCGTTCGACTGTCCATGGCTATATCATTGTACGACTTCTTGTGCTGGGTGATGTGCTGGGCCTCCAAGTAAGTGTCGGTCAAGAGACCGGCACGAATGGCACGGAAGCCGGTGTAGGGGGTGGGAAGGAATATACCAGCGATATCAACCACATCGCCGGGGTTCAGCTGCCTGGTTTGAGCACCGTGGCAGTGGACAGTGAGGGTACGGGGAATGTGGCCCACAGGCACCTGGTCTGCCATTTCCTGAATCTTGACCTCCTGGAAGGGCACAAACTTCGAGGCACGGGTAGAAAGGAAGAGCTGGCCCTTGGAGTTGTTCAACTTGCACTCCTGCGACAAGCACTCGGTAAGAGGAAGGAATTGCTTTGTGACGATGGGCTGGAAGACTTCGCATCCGCATCGGTCGCAAGTGTAGGCGTTGATCTGCACAGCCGGTTTGACATCCGACACACGGGTGGTAATACCGCGAACAGTAATCAAGCTACCTAGGTGTTCTCCACGCACGTTGCGGACGGCGAACGCCTTACCTGCCCGGTCGCTGCTGGAGCCGGAGGGGGTAAGCGGCTTGAAGTTGAGGGTGTATCGGCGGGTGAGCTCAGGGGGGAACATGGTCGCAGGAACGGCACCATTCATATCAGCCTCCGCAGCCATCTCCATGGTCTCGTTGCGTTTCTCACGCTGGGACATGATGACATCTAGCACATCGTCCTTGAACCTGCGTCAAGTTAGCTCGGTATAGATTAACTACTGCGCCGCATTCTTTGACGTACGTGACATCCTTGGTTTCCTTGGGCATGATCGCATCCACCGCCTGTGAGAATACATCGATATAGCGCTTGGTGTTCCTTTGGATCGACCCGACGAGGTTCAGGTTCTGCTGGTCATCCGGCAGAGCTTTTTCGAACTGTAGTTGGAAGCATCTGAGCGATTGCAATCATTTGAATCAATTGTGCAGCAGACTTACGATGTCCAGATCGTCAAGCTCAATCACAATGTTCGAGCTATCCCGGTTGGCAATGTCTTGCAGAATCTGCATGTACTTGAGCTTCGGCTCTTTGCGCCTCCTTGCGCTAGTCTGGGCCTCCTCATCGTCAATATCCTCCATGAAATCATATTCATCGCTGGTGCGGTTGCCGTCAATGTTCAAGTCCTCCAACGCCTCGGTCGCAGCAGCTTCGGAGGACGACTGGAGGGTCTTGAAATGCTTCAAGAAGTCCTTGAAGGCATCCAGTTGGGCGGCATAGTCAACCGGGGCCTGATATTGATTCAAAGCCATGGCGGGGATAAGATGCGCTCAGTTATCAAGCTTGGGTGACAAGCTCGTTGCAAGGAGAACGGCAAAATGGTGGAAAGTGGATTCGCCGAGAAGAAAGGGCCGCCCCTTCGCGTGAGAACGTGAGACGCGAAACGCGAAAAGACGCGTAGAATGTACGCTAGGCTTTATTAGGATTAGCTCAGGTACACCGGATAAACGTATTTATCCGGGCACAAGTCACGTGGACTGTATCGGGCCGAGGCAAATGATCCAATCCTCCGTAGTCGTGTGGAGGAGGAGCTAAGTCCGGGGGCTCTGCGATCAGACATCCCACTTCTTCGCCCTTCCTGTGTGAGCGACGACCGACGACACCTCTGCGCCTTTACCATGGCGCCCAAGAAGCCATCTACCGCCGCGGAAGTTGCTTTCGTGCCGTTGAAGAACTGTCTCGTGAACTTGCCGCCATCGCTGGTCGCCTTGCTGGTCAATGCCAACACAGTCAGTCAGCTCGCCAACTGCCTTGTTTCCAGCTAAATTGTCATTCTTTTAGATCCCTCAAAATGTGATCATTGAATTGCAGTACAAGTCCATCTCAGGAAAGGCCAATGGGGTATCCCCGCAGCGATCATGCTTCTTGGGCTGGACAGGCATGCCGAGCAAGCGCAAGCCCGCGCCCGTTGTCGGCCGGGATGGCATTAACAGCGGCTTCTCCAGGGAGCAAGAGGCTTCCAGCGTGGAATTGGACACTACGTTTGGAAGGCTTCTTGGTCTCACCGAAGGGCAGAAGGTATGTTCTCCGCATTACGCATAATCCACGTGGGGTAGGTACTGACTCGGCTCCTTACAGGTCGGACTACTTGTACACCTAGACCCGCCTGTTGCGAATACGATTAACATTGAACCCTTGACTCCTGAGGATTGGGAGAGTGCGTCTATATTTCCTGTCATATTTGAATATCAGGCTAATTGCCGCCGTTGTAGTCATCGAGCTCCATGCCACATTCCTGGAACTCAATCTCTTATCGCAGATCCGCGCGCTTCCAAATCCTACATACAATGCGACCGAAGGCGAGCATATGCACCCGCTCGCATTGCACCTTTCTCCTACATCTACCGCAAACATCGTTATTACCTCGCTTACACCCGCCCCGTCAAATACTTCTCCGTTTGCGAAAATCTCGCCCGACGCAGAGGTCATCGTGGCTCCGAAGACCCGAGCAAAGTCCGCAAAGGCGCCACGGAGTACTGCGGGGAGCAGCAGGAGAAGCACTGGGGGCCGAAGTGCCGGGAGTACAGTTCGCACGAAGAGCCGCTCTGACTCGAGAGGCGCTCTCTACTTGAGAGGCGTGGATCGCCTGATAGCTGATGAATCATTTGATCCGGAGGTGGAAGAAGATGAAAACGATGGTCTACGTATTTGGGTTGACCCGGAATTGTTGGCATCCAACGAACTTCGCGGCGCAACTTGGGCGTGTGTATCAGTTGTGCAGCCCTCCGGCCTGAAGCCCCCAGTGGATCCCCAGCAACAACTTGCTCAACAAGAGCAGAAATCCAGTGAGCCCGGGCCTCCGACAAACAAGCTGGTAGCTAAGCTGCTACCGTGGGAGGATGCTCCGGACACTCGGCATGCGGCCATGTCCACTCTGTTGTGCACGGCACTTGGCGCCGAACATATAGTGGGGGGAATCGTGCGAGTGGAGGCTGCACCACCCCAACTACATCGGTCCACGGTCAAGACACTCAAGGTGTATCCATTTATGGGGGATGCGATGAAGAAAAAGGATGGCCTGAAATTCGGTGCTGATACCGCGGCCTCTCGAGATGCCTTAGCCGAGCGTCTTAAGGTTATCTATGGCAGCACTGGTTCCGATATTGGTCTGTTCGCTGGCCCATTGACTGATAGTATGATTCTACCAAAAGTTGAAAGCCATCCATCGGTCTCCGCCTTTGATGGCGCTATTATTCGATTCGATCCTCCCTTGAAGGTCGGTTCCGAAGAGGCTAAGCCGATGTTTGGATGGCTTCTAGGATCTGAAGCCAAACTTAACATTGAAATACAAGATGAAATCCCGAAACCATCTGATTCGGCTTCATCTGCTCTACCAAGCGATGACCCTCTTCCGGATACCGTTCCTGTGCTGGTTGGGATTGATTCCATCATCTCCCAGTCACTCACCAACTTGACCAAGTCTTCTTCTGTCTTGCTGACTGGTGGTATTGGGGCTGGAAAGACAGCGCTCGCTCAGCTTCTGGCTCATCGACTGCGGAAAGAGCATCTTTTCAATGTCAAGTACTTTTCTTGTCGGAAGCTTGTCACAGATGAGACTCGAATCTCCAACATCAAAGAGGTCTTGAGCCGTCTCTTCATGTCCGCTTCTTGGTGTTCACGGCTCGGTGGCCAAGCAATAGTAATCCTTGATGATCTTGATAAACTGTGCCCCGCGGAGACGGAGCTGCAAGTTGGCGGAGATAACGGCCGCAGTCGTCAAAACAGTGAAGTTATTTGTTCCATGGTTCGAGAGTACTGTTCTATGAACTCATCCGTTGTGCTGCTGGCCACCGCTCAAGCTAAAGAATCTTTGAATAATGTCATTATTGGCGGTCATGTCGTTCGTGAAATCATCAACATGCGAGCCCCTGACAAGGAAGGGCGCCGAAAGGTTCTAGAAAATCTTACCAGCCAGGACAGAGCCACCGAGCATCTCCATGGCCATGTTCGACGGCAGAGCTCTTCTACGCAGGACACACAAGACTCGTGGCTCGACCCCTCAAATCCTGGCAGCCGGCCAAGCTCTTCTGGCGGTGATGGCTTTGTATTGAGTCGGGACGTGGACTTCCTGGAACTGGCTGGAAAAACCGATGGGTACATGCCTGGTGATCTTGTGCTACTGGTTGCTCGTGCGCGCAACGAAGCACTCATTCGCTCTGTCCAAGATTTATCGGCCGAGTCTAAAACGATCAACCTTGGATTTGAAGACTTCGAGAGTGCCTTGAAGGGCTTTACTCCGGCGTCTCTGCGCAATGTCACTCTCACTTCGTCTACGACAACATTCTCGGCTATTGGTGGTCTTTTCGAGACTCGGCAGACTTTGCTCGAGACCTTGCAGTATCCGACGAAGTATGCGCCGATCTTTGCACAATGCCCGCTGCGACTGCGGTCTGGTCTGCTCCTGTACGGGTATCCTGGTTGTGGTAAAACGATGCTGGCCAGTGCTGTGGCAGGTGAATGCGGTCTGAACTTCATCAGTGTCAAGGGACCCGAGATTCTGAATAAGTATATTGGTGCCAGTGAAAAGAGCGTGCGTGACCTTTTCGAGAGAGCGCAAGCAGCCCGGCCTTGCATTCTCTTCTTCGACGAGTTCGACAGTATCGCACCGAAGCGTGGACACGACTCCACCGGTGTCACTGATCGTGTGGTCAACCAGCTTCTAACACAGATGGATGGTGCCGAGGGTCTCTCGGGTGTGTACGTTCTTGCCGCCACGTCTCGTCCCGACTTGATCGATCCAGCTCTGCTGCGTCCCGGTCGTCTGGACAAGTCTCTTCTTTGCGATATGCCTTCTCTTGCGGACCGGATCGACATCATCAGGGCAGTTAGCGAGAAGCTGAAGATGACTGACGAGGTTGCGTCTCGTCTGAGTGAGATTGCCGATCGGACGGAGGGCTTCTCCGGCGCTGATCTTCAGGCGGTTGTGTACAATGCCCACCTAGAAGCAGTGCATGACGCATTGGGCGACCGCACCACTGGAAACGAAAAGCCTGGTGCCAAATCCAGCGCCGCAAAGAACTCCAGTGCCTCTAGCAAATCCTTCATCCAATTCCTTTACTCATCCTCGGAAGAAGCATCCGGTTCCGTCTCCATGCCACCTCCGGCGGTGGTTGCGGCCAAGCTCGAAGCAATCAAGAACGCTCGCCGGCGACAACGCCAGCTCGAAAACGGCTCTGCCAATCTCAGCTCTAATGTTGCCGCCCCAGCTACAAACTGTCCTGAGGCTCCTGCCGACGAGTTGCGGGATGAGATCGTTGTGCGATGGGAGCATGTTGAGCGTGCCCTCGCTACCACGCGCTCTTCCCTCAGCCCGGCTGAGCGGAGACGCTTGAACGGCATCTATCGGGAGTTTGTCGCAGGCCGGAACGGCGAAATGCCTAACGGCGAGGCCTCGAATGAGATTGGTGGCCGGTCGAGTCTGATGTGATCTGGCTTTGATAACTTGGCTGGTAGATAGCTTACCTTGTATATATACATTTGCATGTCGCCTTCATGCTACCTTCATGTACCTATTGTCACTGGCGTGAATCATACCAGCTTGAAATAGTATCCCATACTGACCATGTACATATGGATTTCATCTAGACCCGTGGGCTAAGTGCTATGATGTAACCTTGGAAATCCTTGATTCTTGCTCCATCAGAAAAGAGCTTTCATTCTCTATCCAACGCATATTGAACAAGCTTCTCCAGCTTCTTCCACTCAGCACTAACAACAGCCTTCTGCGTACTCGGATCAACACCATGCGATCTGAACTCATTATGCACCTGGGCAAAGTTCGTCCCGACAAGTTTCTTAAAGCTCGGCACTGTACAACTCTCCAGCTGTCTACTAGCCAGATCCGCCAAGATATACCACAGGATATAGTGAAAGTTGATCTCAAAGTCCTGCAGCTGGATCGGATCTCCGGGACTAGGCTCGAATCCCTGGGAGATATAGATAGCCAGCTTCGCGAGGATCCAGGCATGGATATGTCTAATCGGATGAGCTGGGCTATACAGGTCCGGGTCAACGCGAAGGTAGCGAATCGCAGCCTGGATGAAAGCTTTGTTGAAATTGTTCGCCGCTAGCAGGGAAACTATGAGCTGGTCACGGATAGAAGCATAAGGTTGGCGGGTTAATGGCCAGTCGGAGCTTCTGTGGAGGGCGTTCAGGGCGGATTCGAGGCATGCGATTGCTTCGTCTGGCTTGGCGTCGGAGGCGGAGGCGGACTGCATTAGTTCCAGTGCCTGGCGCTCAGCTTCTTCGAGGGCCGATGTGTCTTCTACGGGTTTGGAGAACCGGTTTTCGGGTGTGTCTTTGCCCTTTGCGCATTTTGGACATTGACAGTCGAAGAAGTAGCGCTCGATTAGTTCCTTGCGACGGACTTCGTTGGGGGTTGTGGTGTCGATGTAGGAGATGAAGATTTGTTCGTTCTTTTTGATGGGTTGGATGGCTTTGATGAAGATCTCCTCGCCGTCGAAGCCGACTGTGGCGTTGTAGTCACAGCTGTGGTTGATCAAGGCGGCATACGGATGTAAGTACAATCCGATTCGGTCATAGAGTGCAGTTGTGAGATTGAAGGAGTTGAGATCCAACTGTGGAGCTTCCTATTAGCCAGAGATAAACTTGAGAGTAGTGGAACACTTACTCTGGCAGCATAGAGGGCGATGTCTTCCTGGGACATATTACACTCGGAGTAGTTCTTGACAGCCTGGGCAGTCAAATTGACGCGGTCAAGATGCGCTTGGATTTCTTGGATTTGACCCATGTGAGTCTCCAGATTATTGAAGATCTCCAGCTCTTGCGAACTGTATTTACCGCGTTCAGTGCGGAGAACCATTCGCAGGAGAGCACGGGCATTGTTGGGTAGCACCATGGGCTTGAGCTTCTTGTAGATAGGGCATTCCATGGAGTGTGCGAACTTCCAGTCTTTTGACTGACAGGCCTGTGTCTTTATTAGTATGATTGAAATGTAAATACAAACAAGAGGGGAGGAAAGCTGATGATATTTGGTAGAGCAAGTAAACGATCAACAGATACTAGAAACTCACCCTATCACAGTACTTGACCATACGACACCCAGTGCATGCCTTCAAATCAGCTCCTCCCTCCATCTGCTTCTTCCCAAAGCAGCCGGAACAAGTATCCTCCAGACGCGGTGAGTCGAGCACGGCGACGAAGGGCACACCAGCATGCACGACATCTTCGCCGACTTTAATGTCTGATATTGCAAACAACCCATTGCCCATGCCATCAAGGGCAGGACGGGGCTCTGTTTTTGTTGTCACCAAAGGTAGAGAGGTCGACATTTGTAGTTGAACAATCTATATTATTTGAAGCTTCCAAACTGCGATGTCGTCGGGTGTTAGTCAGCATAACCTTTAATATTTTGGCCTCAGGCTGAAACGTAGGAACATTTACATCTACATCTACAGCAATAAACAATGGAAAGAGAGTTATATGAAGCGGAGATTGGCGAATACATTACACCTTGAAATATATAACTAGCTTTAAACCGTTCTTTTATCGCTGAAACACAAAACCAACTACAATCGATAAAACCACGAAAAACAGGCACAGACCCAATTCGTCAGATATAGAATCATCAGGGCGCTGGAAGCAGCCTCTGCGTGTTTTCACCGTTGTTAAACAGGAGTCGACAATTGCAGGAACCCAAAACACTTAAACAACGAAGTGAAAAATGCACGCCGTCTATTAACAGGTACCTACCCACCACACCGTAGGGAAAGCCGGGTATACTCTCGATCTGAGTGACCGAGAAGTGCCGCTAGGCGCTGGGCCTTTTTTCCTTTTTGTTTTCTATGCAAAAGATTTCATCATTTACAGCAGCTTGCCGCCAACGAAGTTGGACCAGGTGCGGACCTCGCTGGGGATGCCCTCGGCGCGAGGGAGCTTCTCGTTCATGCACTGAGCGAAGAGCAGGGCGGTCTGTTGAAAAGGTGGTTAGCATCTGCTACGATGATACATGATATGAAAAGGGAGGAAACATACCTTGGGCTCCATGAACAGGGGAACGCCAAAGTCGACAGCGTTACGGCGCATAACGTAGTCCTCGTCAAGCTGGGTCTTGCCACGGGTCTTGGCCAGGTTGAAGACACCGCGGACGTCGTACTTCTGGAAGACCTCACGGAGAGCACGCTTGTCGTTCTTGGGGAACTCGATGACCTGGACGGAGACGTTGTTCTTGCAGGTCTTCTCGATGTGGTTCTTGACATCGGAGTTGGCAGCGAAGAACTTGTAGCCGAGGGGGCTCAGGTAGTCGACAACGCCCGCCAGGGCAGGCAGGGTGACGTCACCGCCAAGGAGAATACCCTCACCGGGCTCAGGCATGCGGAAGTTCATGGTGGACTGGAGCGAAGCCCAGTAGGCCTCGACCAGGTCCTTACCGAAGCAGGCAATCTCACCGGTGGAGGACATCTCGACGCCGAGGAAGGGGTCAGCACCGGCCAGACGGGTCCAGGAGAACTGAGGCACCTTGGTGGCAAGGTAGTCACGCTTCTCGCTCATGAGGTCAACGGGCTTGGGGACATCACGGCCGACAAGAGCCTTGGTGGCAACGTCAATGAAGTTGGTACCCAAGACCTTGCTGACGAAGGGGAAGGAACGCGAGGCACGGAGGTTGCACTCGATGACCTTGAGCTGGGGCTCAGCACCCTCCTGATCGGCCTTGATGATCTGCATGTTGAAGGGACCGGTGATGTTCCAGGCCTTGGCGACCTTCTGGGCAATCTCCTTGACACGGGCCATGATAGGCTCGGGCAGGTTGACCGGGGGAAGGACCAGAGTCGCATCACCAGAGTGGACACCAGCAGGCTCAATGTGCTCGGAGACGGCGTGGAGCAACAGCTCACCATTGGAAGCGACAGCGTCGACATCGATCTCCTCAGCACCCTCAATGAACTTGGTGATGACGACGGGGTGGTCGGGGGAGACAGCGCTGGCATTGAGGAGCTTCTCCTTCAGCTCGTCGACACCGTAGATGACGCTCATGGCAGCACCGGACAGAACGTAACTGGGGCGAACCAGGACAGGGTATCCAACAGTCTCGGCGAACTGCTCGGCCTCGTCGACGGAGGTCAGCTCCTTCCAAGCGGGCTGGTCGACGCCAATGCTATCCAGGATCTGAGAGAACTTGTGGCGGTCCTCGGCCTTGTCAATGTCCTGAGGATCAGTGCCCAGGACCTTGGCACCACCAGTCTCCTGCAGACGCAGAGCAATGTTCTGGGGCAGCTGGCCACCGACAGAAACCACGACACCGGTAGCGCTCTCGAGTTCGTAGATATCCATCACACGCTCGTAGCTCAGCTCCTCGAAGTACAGCTTGTCAGCGGTATCGAAGTCAGTCGAGTAGGTCTCGGGGTTGTAGTTGATCATGACAGTCTTCTTGCCCATGTTGCGCAGGGACAGAGTGGCATTCACAGCGCACCAATCGAACTCGACGGAGCTACCAATACGGTACACACCGCTACCCAGGATGAGAGTGCCGTGGTCATCGAAAGTGACATCGTGGGAGGAAGCGTTGTAGGTTGTGTACAGGTAGTTGGTGTTCGCGGGGAATTCAGCAGCCAGGGTATCAATCCTCTTGACCCAGGGGGTGATACCGAAGGACTTGCGGCGAGCGCGAACCTCGTCCTCAGAGCAGCCAACCAGGAGAGAGATCTGCTTGTCAGAGAAGCCGAGCTTCTTGGCCTTCAGCATAGTCTCCTGCTTGATACCGAACAGGCTGCCGATTTCCTTCAGCTCGTTGTTGCAGTCAACGATGTTCTGGATCTTGTACAAGAACCACTTGTCGATCTTGCTCAGCTCGTGAACCCGGTCAACCGAGTAACCCTCGTGAAGCATAGCCTGGCCGACGGCCAACCAGCGGCGGTCAGTAGGGTTCTTCAGGACGTCGTCGAGGTCCTCGAAATGGTCACCCTGAAGACCAATGTACCGAGGGTCGACCTGGCGAATAGCCTTCTGGAGGGACTCCTCGAAGGTACGGCCAATAGCCATGACCTCACCAACAGACTTCATGGCACTGCCAATGTCGCGGTTGACATGCTGGAACTTGCTCAAATCCCAGCGGGGGATCTTGGTGACAATGTAATCCAGGGAAGGCTCGAAGTTTGCGGTGGTGGTCTTGGTCACGGCGTTAGGAAGCTCGGGCAGGGTGTGGCCGAGACCGATCTTGGCAGCAGTGTAGGCCAGAGGGTAACCGGTAGCCTTGGAGGCCAGAGCAGACGAACGAGAGAGACGAGCGTTGACCTCAATGACACGGTAGTCGAGGCCGTCGGGCTGCAAAGCGTACTGGACGTTACACTCGCCAACGACGCCCAAATGGCGGACAATCTTGATGGCAGCGGTACGGAGCATGTGGTACTCCTCATCAGACAGAGTCTGACTAGGAGCAACGACGATACTGTCACCAGTGTGGATGCCGAGAGGGTCGAAGTTTTCCATGTTGCAAACGGTGATACAGTTGTTGGCGGCATCGCGGACGACCTCGTACTCAACCTCCTTCCAGCCCTTGAGGGACTTCTCAACCAGAATCTGGGGGCGAGGGACAGAGAGCGCGAAGAGAGGTTGCGCAGTTCCTCGGGGTTGGCGGCGAAACCGGAGCCGAGACCACCAAGAGCGTAGGCGGAACGGACGATGATGGGGTAGCCGACGGTCTCGGCGGCCTTGAGGGCGTCGTCAACGGTACCAACAGCAATAGACTCGGCGATGGGGATGTTGATCTCGTTAAGAGCCTGGGAGAAGAGGTCACGGTCCTCGCTGGTCTCCAGGGTCTTGATGCTGGTACCCAGAACACGGACACCGTAGCGCTCAAAGATACCCATGCGGTTCATCTGCACACCCAGGTTCAGGGCGGTCTGACCACCAAAGGCAAGCATAATACCATCGGGCTGCTCGCGCTCAATGACGTGGGTAACATATTCGGGGGTTACGGGGAGGTAGTAGACCTCATCGGCCAGCTTGTGGTCGGTCTGAATAGTCGCAATGTTGGGATTGATCAGGACCGACTGAATGTTGGCCTCCTTGAGGGCCTTCAGAGCCTGGGAGCCTGTATTGACGCAGTCAAACGTTAGTCACAAGTTGTCTTTTGGATATTGGAAAAGTTCGCAAGCTCTGTGCATGTTCCCACCGGAGCTGGCCGTGAGCCTCTATCCGCAAGGGACTTCCACGGCCCGGGGGCTTCAACCGATCTGTGTCGACGTACCGGAGTAATCGAATTCACCAGCCTGGCCAATGCTAAGACCACCACTGCCAATGACCAGCACCTTCTTCACATCGACGAGGCCGCTGCTGGGCTTAAGCACACCGCTAGCGAGATAAGATTCGGCATTGGGCTTTTGCTCAGCCAGGCGGGTCAGAGCACTGGAGAAGGCGCGCAGCTGCTGAGAACGAGCCGGGGAGGGGAGCTTCTGCAGGCGCAGGGTGGCCGGATTGCGGACGGTGGAGAAAGCGCGGAGAGAGAGGGCCGGGCGAGCCTCAACGAGGCATCGCTGGCGCAGCAGAGACGCCGCCTGCCCACAACGAGCAGCAAGAACCATTGCGCCGCTTGTAGCGGAGAAGATAGCAGTTCAATTGCTGGGTGTGGGAAAGTTGGGGGAGAAAAGATGAGTCCCCGTCTCGGAGGTTCCTTTTTTCCCCAACCGAATCGCTAATTGGCTCGTGCCCTTCACCGTAAAGGGTCCACCTTTTTCGGGTCAAGAAGGAAAAGAAGAAAGAATTAAGAGAAAGGAAAAAGGAAAAAGGAAAGAAAAGGGCCCTCGAACGGGAGAAGATGCTAGAGATGTACGAGAGAAAAGAAAAGAAAGGTACAAAAAAACTGCGTGGGTCAATTTTTTAGTTTTTACTTTTTCTTCAAGATGAGTCAATCCGTGCCAAGTCGATAGTTAACTAGACTACCTCACTACATATCACTACATACTCTGTACCTCGGGGTATATATAGTATACATACTCAGTTTATCCTCTCATAAGCCAGTGTCTAACTACAAGTCAATATAATCTTCCATTACTCCGTAGTGTAGGACGCAG
The DNA here is from genome assembly GCA_036712075.1 of Penicillium sp. DT28. Lineage (NCBI taxonomy): Eukaryota > Fungi > Ascomycota > Eurotiomycetes > Eurotiales > Aspergillaceae > Penicillium > Penicillium sp. DT28. The sequence continues at coordinate 1,453,524 of JAZHLO010000002.1, forward strand.
TAATTGCAGTGCTATCGCCGATGCCGGAAGTCAGTCACACTGAAGAAGTGGACCCACCGAGTCTCGTTAGTATGTAGAACGACGTCATAGGGAAAACATAGTATTAATGTTGAGGTCTGAATAAGTCTGATTCTTTCCAAACTAGAAGACTAAGATGTACATAACATAGCCCGCGCATGAAAAAGACGACGTCCTCGTCGTCACCCATAAATAGCACAACTGGTCAGTTCGGGAGGTTGGTTAGGGCATGTACATCTTCCTTCTCATCCAAATCCAAACAGACGTAAACTAATGTGGTCGCTGGGCCGATTGGACAATAGCTATGTTGTGAGATGGACCATCAATCGGTCCATATTGTCCTATATAACGCACTCGCCAGTGGCCGATCGATTGGAAAAGCCAAAGCTTGGTGTTGGCAGTATTCCCTTTGTGGAGGCTAGATGAACGAGCAATGAAGACGAGGCCTGACGAAGTAACAGTAGTGGGTCACTTCCAGGCTCAGCCAAGCAAGAGTAGTATCATTGCTGTTCCTCGGTATTCTCCCCCAAGGAATAAGCATCTTGGCAAGACCTACGTCTAGTAGGTCTTGAAAGAGATCTCGGTCGTCTATGTTCATCCACAAACAGGCGACTTCGTAGAATCCTAGACGGAATAGCTGGGCACAGTCGTCGGAGGTAGTTTAATTTGCCTCCTTTAGTTTCTGTGCCCAGAAAAGGGCATCCTTGAGATCTGACCGTTGCTTGGATTGTCCATTTGTGTCTTCTTGCCTCAAGATTTGATCTTAACCGCGAGTGCAAAGTCACGTTGGTCTTGTCAAGGTTGACAGGAGAGGACACCTCGCCATTTAGCGACGGGGGGTTTCCCAACCGGAATCCGGATGAGACAGACATGCCCGTCTCTGTTGAAGACCTTTGGGTACCATTTATGCGGTGTAGGATTTAAATTGCATGGCCTGGACAGAGCCCGCGGTGACGTAAAAACTGCCAGTGTCACGACACTGGTGGACTTCGCATTGCTAGATGGCTCGAGGAATGCGATGTTGACTCGAATCTCAAGGTGTTTGATATCAGCGCTGATAAGCACGTGGTCCCGGGGTGCTTTGATGTTATTCCTTAGCGATTCGTTCTGCTCCTGGCTCATCGGTGCTCCTGCTCGGGAGAGCTTGATTTGTGTATGCAGATCGGGCCACTTCCGATTATCTTCATCTCTTTTGCTATCGGCATCCAGTTCTTGCTTTATATGGGTCCCCAGGTGCAAAGAGAGATTTCTAATTCGTGGATCAGTGAACCCAGAGGATGGAACCACGGTGGAATTTCGAAGTTGCACCTGGGGACCCATATAAAGCAAGAACTGGATGAAGAAGTGGGTTCCAGCGGGATCATTTCGTAGGTCGGGCCACTTCCGATTATCTTCATCTCTTTTGCTATCGGCATCCAGTTCTTGCTTCATATACGTCCCGAGGTGCAAAGAGAGATTTCTAATTCGTGGATCAGTGAAGCCAGAGGATGGAACCACGGTGGGATTTCGAAGTTGCACCTCGGGACCCATATGAAGCAAGAACTCGATGAGGAAGTGGGTTCCAGCGGGATCATTTCGTATATCAAGTCTTGGTAATAGGAGATGAACTCCAATGTGATGCATTCGAGATCGTTAGACCATGAGATCGTTAGACCATGTTCCGAAGACATCAGGTCTATTGTCTGTGGACAGCAAGCCCATAGTCAACATCGAACCTCAAGTACTTGATTGGTTCTTGGAGAAAGCACATGAACTCCAAAGTGATGCATTCATCATCGCTGCCAGACCAGGTTCCGAAGACATCAGGTCCGTCATCAGTGAAAAACAGGCCCATTATCACTGCGGACTAGGCCATTGCTAGATAGCTCGAGGAATGCGATGGAGACCCGAATCTCAAGGTGTTTGATCGGGTCTTGGTGATGTGAGATGAATCTCAGCGTGATGTATTCGCGGCGGCTCCCATGGATATGCCATGTTCCGAAGACATAATAGCCTGTATAGCGTTTGCAGTCACGAAAAGGCTTGCAGTCTCACGACAGTGGTGGACTTCACCATTGCTGGATTCCTCGAGGAAGACGATGGAGACCCGAATCTCAATGTTTTTGATCGGGTCTTGGCGATTTAGTGATGAATCTCAGCGAGATGTATTCGCCGCGAATCCTATCGTGGCCGGTGTCGTCAAACTGTAGGTTATCATAGTATGGTAGATCCGCCGTTGGATCGCCAATAGCCTTGCCCCCTTTCACGATGTTCCGAAAACGTCAGGGCCGTTATCTATGAAGAGCAGCCCTGATGCGCAGAAGGCCGACGCGCGAGAGTCACGACTTCGATCCTCTGGAACGTAGGCAGCGGCAGCAAAGTCCGCGTTATCAAGGTCTTCCAACATGACGAGGTGGAAAAGAGTCATCACTTGGAGCCTCTGGTAGGTAGGCAGCGGCAGCAAAGTCCGCGTCCTTCGGCATAATCAGGTGGAAGAGAGATGTGAAAATGACAAAAGCAAGCAAGAGAAAGGGTATAAGTACGGGAGGTGGAGCGGGAGAAGAGAGGTGTAGGAAGAAGAAGAAACAGAGCAAGAGAAAAGGTGCCTTAAGTAGTCAGTAGGTGTAGTGAACAAACAAAAGTGAGAGAAAGGGTGTAAGTATAGGAGGTAGAGTAGGAGAAGAGAGATACAGGAGTACTAGGGCCATTTATTATAGGTCTACTGAGGGATACTAAGGCTAAAAGTACCAAGGATAGTAGTAATATCAAAGTGGAGATACTTACTTTGCTCTTACTTTTCTCTCACTTCTCCTTTTCTCTCACTTCACTCTTACTTTACTCTTACTTTGCGGATGGAAGTAGGCTCACGGCCTTTAAGAATAGAGGCAAGATGTCGATTGAAAAGTCAGCCATCCACCTATGCCTCGACGATCCGTCCAGACCTGACTAGAGGGCTATGATTCTACGTCCACCCACGGTCATGAGAGAGTTGATTGAGAGGTCCACTATTTGGGTTGTTGCAGAGGTAGCCACAATGACATTCAAGAACAAGCTTCCTGATGAAGCAAGCATACGGCTTTGCTGAAGTATCTATCTTCACCAGTGGCGGGAACGAAGATTTCTCCTCGTCCACTACGCGCATCAGTGTTTCTCTCACTCTCACTATCTTCCGGAGCCATCTTTCTCATCCGCATCAGTCAACCAATCTTGTTCCCCTTGGAGGAGGGCTCAGCGGTTCGCTCCGAAAGCGAGGAAGACTCGCCGCCGGATCAAGTCACTCTTATCCAGGCAGCTAAAGAGATTATCGCCAACTTTCCACGCACTCTCGCTGAGACTGCCATGAACGCCGCCCCTGCCCCTCACTACGAAAGCCTTCGGTGCTGACACTTCCAGATACTCCGGTTATCCTGGCTCGAGAAGCGCCGATGATGAAATGTTTTGCCTCCTAAAGATCAACAACAACTCCCAGGTGAGTCATTACAGGAACTTAGGTGGACCGTCTTGCTCTAACAATTGATATGACTCCAGTGGTCGGAGCACGTTGTGCTCTCACTCAACGACAACTACGAGCAGGTCTTTTGGTTGCTTGTGTATTTCCTGCGCAAAGCTTCGCTGATGTCGCCTTCGCATTCAAAAGAATCTATGTGCGGAATTGGTCCTTGTACAACGCTGCCATAGAATCCAGGAGAGGGTGGTGATCTCATACATCCATGGATATCTTGAAGTATAGATCGAAGCTGACCGATTGAATAGAGATTTTGGTACAAGACCACTGCATTCTCTATTGCTCACTCGGCAGAAATGTCCATTACTAGAGGCTGCAAGGAATAATGAAACCTAGCGTCAAAAGTCGTTGACAAATACCAGTGTTAGAACCACTAAGAGCGACAAATCAGCCGCCCATAAAACGCTTCAATGCACATACCCAGCTATAGTACAATACAACCCCTGGTCGGCAGTCATGCTTTTCTGGTTTGATTTAGAAGTATAAAGAAGATAATCCAGTCGGACTAGCACCATCTTACACAAAATCAGCTTCGCTTCTTTTTTATCCACCAGCAATGGCAGTCTCCGGATTCTACAACGTCTTTCTGGTTAAGCTCCATATGAGCGTGCAGGATCCTGACATGCCTCCCAATAGACATCATACGGCCATTTTCGTCGAGACCAACGCAGATGGTAGCGGTACTCTTCATCATGTTACTGGCGATATCACCTCCTCAAATGGGATGTCTTATGTCGCAACACCTAGTCCAGACCCGAAACTTCTGCAAGAGTTCTATTCAAGCGAAAAGTTGGGTGTTACACCAGTGTCCAAGCATACGGTTGAATGGGAGCATGTTCTCGAAAGTTTGCCAACACCTCCTCAACAGAAGGCGTTCAACACAAAGACAATGAAAACAGAGCCTTTTAAAACAAAGGATCCATTGACTTTCTACGACCCGGGAGAGCCCAGAAGGCCACTGATGAAGTGCACCGAATGGACGATGGAGATAGCAATCCCCGCCCTCATATCCAACGGGCTTATTGTTGTTGGCTAGTGGACATCTCGGCTGGCCTATCTGAAGGAAAGCCTTTGAGATAGTGGAGGGGTCCAAAACATATGGACGCTGTCAATCTGCACTATCACAAAAGGCAAGATTCCAAGGTGTCCACTTTCCGGGGGTTGTCGGTTACATGATGAAACAAGCATCAACCTGCAAATTCAAAGAGAGAAAAGAAACCTATTTTGTACAAGCTATTCTATGAAAAAAAACCCCCTCATTGGCTAGAGAACAACCTGTGCAGCCAAGCGCTCCTCGCAGCTCTCGCCCGACGACTGATCGGGGCATCCGGCACAAATACATCAAATCCATGCCAGCAGCCCGGCCACACATGCAACTCGGTAGAAACACCGTCCCTGAACAGCGCAGATGCATAGTCGATATCCTCATCTCGAAAGATATCACAATCGCCAGTATCAATAAAGGTCGGTGGTAAGCCACTGAAGTCCTTGGCACTCGCCGGAACAGTGTATATACTAGCATGTTCGCGATTCACACCCAAAGCATAGTTGGAGCCATCGATGTGATTTGACTTTGTCCATGGGAAAAGATCCCCGAATTGCTGTATCGAAGTAGTTGAAATTGTGTCTGCAACCCACGGAGCCATCAGGATCTGGCCGCGGATCTTCGGTCCTGAGCGATCGCGTGCCATCAAAACCACTCCAGCAGCGAGGTTTCCTCCACTCGAGCAACCGCAGACGATAATATGATCCGGGCTCACACCCAGTTCCTGTGCGTGTTCGCCCAGCCACACCAGTCCTGCATAGCTATCTTCCACCTGTGCTGGCTGAGGATGCTCCGGGGTGAGACGGTATTCAGCAGAGACAACGACTGCACCGAACTCTTCCACCCAGTCCAGCACAACTGGAAGCCCGATGAAGCGGTTTCCGCTGCAATGTCCGCCGCTGTGGAGGTGGAGGATTCCCGGAGCTTGATGTCCGGGTTTTTGCTGGGCCTTGGGACGGAAAATCGATGCTCTCAGGGGTCCTGCCGGTCCGGGAATGTCTCGCTCTTCATGAAGGATGGTATCTTCCTTGCCGCGCAAGATGTCTTCTACCTTAAAATTGAGGGCGACGCGGCGAGCGGCGATATCTTCGGGCGTTTTGATCTCTTGGTCTTTGGGGAATCCCTTTTGAGCTTCAGCAAGATCGGGATCAAATGGCGGACGTCGAATATCGGGTGACATCATGGAAGATTTCGAGATACTGCTGAGCTTCCGGTTGGTGTTAGGGTCCGTAGATATTGCGGAGAGGTTGATTGAGGAGGATGTGGGTTTGGAATTTATAGTTAGTTGCAGGAGCTAGTGAAAATGCTTATTGATTTCATTCATATTTGGACTTCTGTCTGAATTCCCGGCCGAGAATGATGTCGAAACAAGGAAACATTACATAACCTCCGCTTAAAGTGTCCGATTGTGGATCTCGAGATCTCTCGATCTCTCCGAGACGGAGAGAACATATCCGCGGATTCCCCGCAGCTTGAAGCTGGGAGATCTCCCTAGAAAGCTCCGGTGAGCATACAGAGTATGCCTAAGCTTTTAACCTCCTAACCTTATTGGTCGTGCGGGTAACAAAAGAGGGTGCAACATGACAGACTGATAACTAACACAGACTCGGCATTTGATCCGGGAAGTAGAGTCCGGAGTTTAGCCGAGCCTCACCTCTCTTTGAGAGTCGTGCAATTCGGCTTCACATAGTCTAATGAGATATCTACAATGGCTTTTCACCTTACAAGATGATTTTTGACATGCGGTTCCTTTCCATAGTCTGAAAAAGTTTGTGTGGTGACGTAAAGTAGCATCAGTGAAACAACTGAAGGAGTCTATCTAATCGAGCTTGATCCTCTCAGAAGAATCGACTGCGCACGGCATGGATTATATAGCTTGACTCATCATTCCACCCCAATCCGCCCATTCAATCCCGACCAAGGGCCTTTCGGTCGTTTTCCTATCCGGGTCCCACTGGGGTACCTGACCCTTGAGCGAGCTTCGAAGGCCCAGATATCTGACGTCTCCGCCTCTTGTTCCCCTTCTTCGCCGATAACCTCATTCATATCTTGATTGAGAATGCCATATACATCCTCTAGTGTCTTTCGCGCATCCTGTGCCACCTCATTGCCCAGGGTGACCTTTTGCTGTATGTAGTCTCGCTCGTTTGCTCCTGTCGCGTCCGAGGCAAATGCCCATGCCTCCGCAAGGCTTAACACTTCGTCTGGTTGGTTCTGATCCGACTGCGGTGGACTGCGAGAATTGAGGGCGGCGACGGCATGCTTGAAGCGTGGCTGTCGTGCGACCATGGGGTACTCTGGGAGCAGGTGACTTTCGTCGTTCAAACGGTGCAGAGCCCGAAGCGTGGTGGATTTTTCCTTAGCAAGCAGTCCAGACAGATAGGACTTCTGTAGAGCCAGTGCCTTTTGGCTCTTGGAGAGCGGTACAAGGGTCTCAGTGGCGTATGACACGACGTCCAGTGCATTGGGCGGTTGTACTTCTTCGGTAGTGGTTTCGTTTCTGAACGTTGGTCGAGGTCTAGGTTTCGACGTCACAGTCACAGGTTGACAGGCCCTGGAGGCGGCCTCCAGAAGACCTCGTCGAGCTTGGAGGTAAGCATTGTACTGCTCGGTGATTTGCATCCTCTGATGCTCCAATAGACGCTGGGCCTCTTCAATTTCTTCGGGGGGCAGATCCATCACTAGACTCTCGTCTGGGTCTCCCTCAACGACCAGGCGTTCTTCAACCCATTGAACCAGTTCATCGCGCGTGCGCTGTAAGGCCTGGGCTTTGACAGCGGGAGAGATCTCGCCCAATGCCCCCCTCTCCCTTGAACCATACTGGGCCTTGGTTTTTTCAAATAACAGCTTTTCTCGATCCAATTGCGTCCGGGCGCGCAGCACTGCTCGTTCAAGCTTGTGCACCAGTCCCTCTAGATCTGTATTGATGTCTTTGCGACCAGGCCCATCTGCGTCGAAACCGTGGGACAATAACAGCTGCGGGCTGTGATCATCCCCAGCTCCAATGTCTTCTAAACTGACCCCTTCTTTCCCTTCGAACTCTTCCAGATAATGCTGAAACACCCGTAATTTAGCATGATGCCGCCGATCACGCAGGAGAAGGAGATAATCCCGCAGGTCGGCGCCTGGTTCCTGTGGATCGGCAGATTCAACAAATCGGGTAGCGAAGGTTCGCTGACGTCTCAGGGAGGCAACGTCTTCAGAAACAGCACGAAGGCCCTTTCTCGCTGCGATATTGGCCTGAAGCGCCTTCAGATATTCCTTGCGGAGTCCCGTGAGATCGGCAGGGATCGGTTTGACGTCCGCAACCACATCGGCAGGCGCGCAGAGGGCGAGGTGGGACTGGGCGTGGTTCGGGAGATTTGCATCATCAAAGACAATGAGCGAGCGCAGGTACGACGTCAACGCCTGGCGGATGCGGAGGGCTTCCTGACGGGGTTTGACGTAAGGAGCCAGCGGTTTCAGAAAGGGTGGAATGTGGGTAGGAGGATCGGAGGGTTGAGCCATGTTGTCATTGGCAGAGAGCGGAAAGGGGAGAGGTTCCTGATGAAGTCAGGTCACCCACTCTTAAGGACCGAGGACCGCTCGTGCGTAAGTTGTCATCAACTCCGCGATGTTCTCATTTCACTGTTGTTGGCTTGCCATTTTAGGTGATTATGTAACACATATGGGTCAACAGAGCTTAATGAGCTTGTGTATTTCTTGTGTATTTGTCTGATATTTTGAATATCGATAAATTATTGCCTTGCTGCGAGGAGCTGGTAGTTATCGCTATTGATATGTATCAAGGCTATACTCGGTATCATAGTTATGATCTGCTATGATCTTCCACAGTGAGACATCAGCCTCCCTAAGAGGCCCGAGAACATACATGTACGAAGTAGATCATAGATCGACAAGGCAATCTGCATATTGTACTGCGTAGTATTAGTATGCATTTGTTTATCTAGGCTGTGAGCTTTAGGAATGCACATAGGCATATTCTATGGTTATCGCACCAAATATATACATCCTTGGACTTAATATGCGTATTATAAGCACGGCCCAATAGCATCGTAATCCTTTGTTATCAATCCCCTGTGAAAGCACCCTGTTTACGTCAAATGAGCTCATCCCACGAAAGCTGACTGGAATGTTTACTGGTATGTCGATCCAGGGGTTTCCATGGTTGTTGTTTTACCCCACGCCTGCCCAACCTTAAAACAGTTATACTGCGTAGTTTGCTGTTGCCATTCTCACATGCTTTCTGCTGGTCCAGAGAAGCTTGCCTTTCATTACTCAAAACTCCATCAAAAAATCGGTAACCATGGCCCTTGAACTCAGTACTCACTCTATTCCACGCCGGCCTCGTGCTGCTACTTCTGTGTTACCTACTATGGTGCCACCTTCGCCCTCCAGACCTTCCAGACCAAGTCGAGGTGCCAGCATGGCCTCTGTCAGTCCTGTCAGTCCTGTCCATTATATGGCAACCCCACATCTTGAGACTGGTGAGCCCAGTATCACCAGCACTGCCCATGGTATGTGACCATATCCCCAGACATGACTGAGACTTGATCTTGAACCCCGAGACTGACTGATGCAGAGCCGTTGCGACACCCGAAACCTCTGACACCTTCGGATCTTCATCTAGTGCTGGAGAAGGAGCAGGAAGCAATAGTGAGACTCTTTCCTGCACATGTTCCTTAAGAAAAACTAACAGTTCCAACTACAGGTCAACCGGTTGACCCGAGAGCTCTCCCTTCTTCGCCAACAGACGGCATCCGTGACATCAACCACATCCTCTGCCTCAAACTTGACCGAGTCTGAAGGGCTACATGCATCCCCATCGCTGGGCAGCTCCACCACTTCTCATGTCTCTCGACGACAGCGATCCTCATCTAGTCTCAGCTCTCATAACCCCGCAGCCCAGGGCGCCCAAACCGCTAGCGTGACGGGGATTGCTCCGTCTCGAGATACCAGTCATCCATCGCGACCAACCGACCATCCTATTCCTCGCAGGATCCGTAGTCGCGAGCCATCTGTGACTTCCCGTCGCCCATCTACCGGGTCTCCATCCTCTTTTCCGCAATATCACGGCGATCAACTACCCCACTACGCGTCGATTTACCCCCATCGGGACTCCGCTTCACAGTCCCACGGTTTGTCGAGCAACCCTAACGCCCTGACCCGGTACGAAGAGGCTACCATACATAAATCGGAACTGGAGTCCTTGAAGCGGGAGAATGAGCAGCTACGGAAGCGTGTGCGGGAGTTGGAGAATACACTGAAAAAGCAGAAGGAGGCGGAATCATGAACTGTTGAAGGCAACTTTTATTCCTTATCTGCCAGGGGCAGACTTTATTTTTCATATGTTATTTTTAGGATATGGTTTGCAGGCAGACATGTCATACATTTTACAACTAGAATCCTCTATTCATATATGAAAAGACCTTGTACCATAAGCCAGACCTACAATTTATGCTTTAGTGGCTATTCTAGTCTATCGAAAATTTAAATCTACCTATACAGATGTAGCTGGGGCCAGCAGGGCTGATACCTGCTCATATACCGAGAATACAATTCCACCGCTGAGGAACAAACGTCCAAGACGCATAGAACTTCCTTTCCAGAACCCTTCGATTCCATAGTCTTGCATGACGCTTTTGACTGCCTCGGCAATTCCAGCACCTTGGACACTCTGCGCTCTTGTCTTGATGGTGTCGAAAGGCTGTGTTGCATAGACAGTCACAATTCCCGCCAAAGCCCCCGTTCCGAAGGAGGTGAACACATTAGAGGCAATTCCTTGCTTCTTGGTCATTTCCTTGAGAATGTTGTATGTTCCCATGCGTACTGCTGAGGTAGCCGACTGCTTGATTGTCGTGGAAACAAGGCCACGGTAGAGTTCTGACGGCCCATGTCGTTTGACTAGCACTGTTGCAGCATGCAAACCGGACTTAAATTGACGATTTGTCTTTGCGTCGTCGATCCTGTTCGGGAGAATGAGACGGAATTCTTGATTTTAGGCTATATAGGGGAGACACTTACAATGCAGTTTTGATTCTTTCGGTAGGGGTAACGGCTAGAACGCTTTCAACGGCACCAGCTGCCATGCCAGCCAAAAGACCTCCTCCTGCTGAAAGCTTCCCATGCTCATCAGATAGGACATTGCGAATTGTGTCATAAGACAAAAACCGTACTGCTGCTTTTCCAGCAGTGCCCTAATCATTGGGTCGTAATTAGTTATGCATTGGAGGCTTCATTCATCGCAAATGAGTACGATAGTGTTCAGATACTCACCACTATCAACGTGGTACACCCGGTGTACAAAGAACGGACTCCCTCCTGTCGAGCTACCTCCAGGATCAGCCGCATGGGATTTGTCTTAGCCACCGAGCCATGTTGTACAAGTTGGACTCGCGTTTTGGAATATTCAAATGGATACTAAGAGAGTCAGCGAGAGACCAAACAAGATTGAAGATGGGCATAATTCTGACCGTCACTGCTGCCTCTACGCCCCCGGCTACACCACCCGCGACAAGTGAGACCCACTGCGGAGTGATATGCTGGAGAAAGAGTCAGAATCAGGACATGTATACTTGGAGACCACAAATTGCAGAGAGTAACACTTACCTTTTGTGGTGTCTGCGGTGCAATCTTGCTTGCACTTGGCTGGACTGAAAGCTGAGCAGCCATGGCCAAGGAAAATTAGCTATGAGGTTCTAATGATCAACTGAAATCGTGCAATTAGCTGATTTGAACATCTCGAACCCTCGAACCTTTCGGACATATATCCTTGGCTGTGGGGCTGAACGGAAGCAGACTTGCCGCGGAGAATGGCAACCCACATAACCACCCGCGGCCCCGGGGACTCCATGGATTCCATGGGCCTTCATCCTTCATCCATCTCCTATTACAATCGACTCCATGGCCGATACCAATCCGCGGAGGCTGCGACGGGCTGCAAAAGCTTGTTCTTTTTGCCGTCGTCGAAAGGTGAGTTGCCGAGTTGCGACCAACGATGCAAAGGTCTTCGTGCTGAGCGGGTCATATAGCTGCGGTGCGATAACGGGAAGCCGGTTTGTTCTAATTGCAGGGGATACGGCAATGATTGTGTCTACCCCGCAGATATTGTAAGGCAAAGGTATGAGATTTGACAAGGCTTTAGGGCTACCATTGACAATTGCAAAGACCCACCAAGGCCCGCCTTTCTCAGCTAGAAGCAGAGAACCAACAATTGCGTCGGCAACTCGGCGCTGTGGAGACTCAATCTATCAATGAAAGTGGATCACCCGAAGACAGTCGCGCTTCATCAAGACAGGAAACGCAAGAGCTGTCTGCTGATACCCCACACGAATCGTCCTGTGGCAGAGAACACCCTGAAGCTAGCGCCGTGGAGCATTCTCAGTCGGCTGTCTCACGCATCTTCATCTCGCCGAACGGAGACTCCAGTTATCATGGCCTCACCAGCACTCTCTTCGATAGTGCTCCGACTGACAGACGTGGTCAGGTGCGATCTATTGATCAGCAAGTCCCTGCTGATCACGTTTCTAAGCGCCTAATGGGGGAAGCTGCGTATCAAAGTATGTTTCAAGATACATTCAGTTATCAGCGCATCTACCTAACAAGAGTAAAGGGCAACTTGAGGGGTTAAATATGCGTCATGGAAAATTGGACTTTGACGGTGTCGACCCGGAACTGGGCATGCACCTATTATCCCTTCACTGGAATCGCCAGCACCATTCATTCCTAATCACATATCGCCCCGCTTTTATGCGCGACATGGCCTGCAACGGGCCATATTTCTCCAAGCTCCTTCTCAATGCCATCTACTTCGGTGCCTCGAAATTCAGCAATCGACCTGAGGTTCGTCGGGACCCCAACGATGTGCGCACTGCAGGCTGGACCTTTCGCATGCGAGTCAAGGAGCTGCTTGGCAGTGCCCTTGATCGTAGCGAGATTACCACTATTCAAGCACTTCTGGTTATGACCAGCTCATTGTTTGCATTGGGTGATGAGCGCAGTGCTGCTTGGCTTTACGCCGGTACTGCCTTTCGAATGATCATCGATCTCGGGATGCACGTTGACGCAACCATGTTAACAAACATGCGTCGGCTCTCCGATGAAGACCTAGAAATCCGCAGACGCGTCTTCTGGGGAGCATTTGTTGTTGATAAAATTCAATCGCTATACCAAGGTCGCCCAGCAAGTCTCCAGGATTTTGATACCAAAGTTTCGCTTTCCTTTCTGGACAACTACGAAGAGCTTGAGGAATGGCAGCCATTTGCGTATTCAGATGTCGAGTCGTATCCAGGGTCTCCTGCCTATAGCGTGTCAACGTTTACGGAACTATGCAAGCTTTCCCTCATCTTGAACGCGATCCTAAATAAAGTCTACTCTGAGCGAAGCTCGGCGCGGTCGCCGGAGGAGCTTCTTGCAACTTTGAAATCTTTGGATCTGCAGCTTAAAGATTGGCACGATGCAATACCTGATCACTTGCGATTCAACCCAAGCACTACTCAGGTCACACCACCGCCACACGTGGTCTCACTTCTTGCGCTATATAACGTTCTACTGATCCTCCTTCATCGACCCTTCGTAGCCGAAGGGCATCTTCACACCACGGATCTGTCAGTCGCAATTACATCATTCAGCACATGCACCGTGGCTGCGAACCGGATCATTCAGCTTCTTCAAGCCTATGACCACACATACTCCATTCGACGAGCGCCGTATTTGATTTCATATGCTACCTACGTGGCCGCAACAATCTTTGTTCGAGTCGCGGCTCAGAAGGAAGGGGGTAGCCGAGCGCATGCCAGCCTACGGGCCTGCTTTAGCATTTTCAAGAAGAACCAGGAGACAAACTGGGCTGTGCGCAGAGCTGGAAACGTCATTCTTCACTTGATGAATAGGATGGGTGTGAACTTGGATACCCATGGCAGTGAAGCTGATGGACGAAGGCATTCCGGTCCTCTGCAGGATGTCGTCGCTTTGGATCACGCACCGTACATATCTGGAGACGGTTCACACCTAGATGCGATGACAGGAGCTAGCTATGGAACCCCAAGATCTGGGGAAATAGATGACTCGGAACTCGACATAGACATGATAATCCAGAGCTTCATCCGACAAGATAACAGGTCAAATGAAGCCCAAGTCTACCTTGACAGTGCTGAAAATCCACTTGCAGGGTCTGACACAATCCCTTTTGGGGCACAGGGCAATATGGCGCCTGCCGTCATGTCTCATTATGACGAGACTTACCCTGGGCCCCGGTTTGACGATGATATGCTATTTGGCTTTAATGGTTCGCTTCAAGATAGTATGATGTACGACTAATTTCATATTCCACGTCTAGTTGGAGATAGGCTTCTCTATAACCTCTTCAAGACTAATAAAATACATTCCCCTCAAACAGCCGACGTGCAGTTCGTATAACAGCAACCTTTTCCACCCGTACCTCTCCAATGTGATCCATCTCCAACGTAGTCTCTGTATGGATAATACCCGAAGGATGTCGAATACCCACAGGCAAAGGTGAGGCGACCTCCCGATTCGCAACGGACATTCCATATTTTGGGACCTTTTCAAGTTTCTTTCCTCCCGCCAATTCCCACGCCACAGTACCGGAAGTTGCCATTGCAGCCGCAATACATACCGCACCAGTCAATTGAAGACTTGGATGCGGCTTGCCCATAGAGAAGGAAAGAACGTCGAGATCCGCCTGGTCTAGTCCACTGGTTTCTGACAAAAATGCTATCTTGGGAGTTCCGCGGGTCAGACCTGCCGCGTTTGTATCCATAGCAAGTCCGAATTCCACTGCGCCTGCACGACGAATTTCCTCCACAACAGAAATGAAGTCGCTGTTGTTGGCTTTCAGGTGCAAGGCGTCACTCGGAAAAGGTAGTGAAGATGCATCAACCAGGACGAATGGGTTTGCGGCGTCGACTAGGCTGACGCGTACTGAAAACGTCCCATAGGTCTGAGAATCCACACTGAGAGATTGTTGTTTCATACCACTAGGGAACATGCTTCCGGTCATGCTACCTTGTGGTTTGACAAAGGCAAGCTTTATCGGACTTGCGGTACCAGTCACACCGGCAAGCTCATATTCTCCATCTTCTCTAAAGGTTCCGTCCGGAGCTACTTGAACGGTCTCAACGATGACTTGTTCCGTATTGGTGTTGAAAATTCGGATGTCAACCTCAGCAACGTCAGCATTATGATTTATCCACAAAGGTCAGACAACCTCGGGACCTACCTCGGATTGACCAGGACGAGCCTTGACAATGCCTTCATCAAGACTAAATGGCCCAACTCCGGATGCAATGTTGCCGCAATTACCGGTCATGTCAAGTCTCGGTTGATCTGGAGCAACTTGGACAAATGTATAGTCAACATCGATATTTGGTCGCTTTGATTTCGCAACAATGGCTACTTTGGATGTTGTTGATGTGGCACCACCGACACCATTCACCTGTCGCGAGTTTGCCTGTGCAGAGCCCATTGCCGAAAGCAGAATGGAGTCGCGAAGCTTTGAGGAAGCAGGGAGATCTCTTTCGTGGAAGAACAGACCCTTTGAAGTCCCTGCTCTCATCCATACTGCTGGTATTCTCTTCCTCTTCTGGAAAAGTATAGGCGCAGGGACTTGTTCCAAGGTGGTTATCGTCATGATTTTGCTCAAATGTCGGGCAGTTTGCATGAATCTGGTGAAGTCCTTGAGATTGTAACTCTTGATGCTAAGAAGATCAGAGGAATATATTTCATATTTATATTATCTCAACTCAAAGAGGATGGGCAATTGCTCTGTCTTGCGAGTATAGACGGAGCGAGCTCCGCGGGAATTCACCTTCCGTGGCTGAGAATCCGCGATCTCCACGGTTCATTCTTCCCGTCCCACGTTCTTTGATGGCCAATTCTCCGAATTCTGGGGTAATGCGGGGTGCATCGATGTGCATAAAGGAGATCTGGTGTCCGTACCATCCATTGTCGATAGACTCGCATCGATCTCAATTCTATCAGCCTAGTCTTCATTATGGCTAACACTTCGAGCGATATGGCACACAACGCCAAACCACATGCCATACGCGTGTATATTCTTGCAATTGTGACCTCAATGGGCGCTTTCATGTTCGGATATGACCTAGCATTTATTGGAACGTCGATTGATCTACATTCTTTCAAGAAGTAAGACTATACCCGTGGACCTTATAATGGAATTGGTTCTCGGATTTCTAACTTCACTAGGGACTTTGGACTTATTGGAGCAAGCCAATCTGTCCAAGATGCTTTCTCCGCCAATATTGTCTCATTGCTTCAAGCTGGATGCTTCTTTGGAGCACTGGCTGCTGCGCCACTTGGAGACAAACTCGGTCGGCGAATTGCATTGGCACTTGGGGCAATTTCATTCGTTGTCGGTTCAATTATGCAAGTTGCTTCGGCAGGTAGCAAGCCCTTGATGTTCGTTGGTAGAGTACTTGGTGGAATGGTAAGTTATACCATGCTGTCTTGAGTTGACTCATGTGGTCAAGACTAACCATAAGCAGGGTGTCGGGGCTGCTAGTATGTTGGTACCGTTGTATACCGCGGAATGCGCACCACCACAGATTCGAGGTCGACTAGTCGGCATCTATGAGATTGGCGTGCAGGTCGGTACCTGTATGGGTTTCTGGATCAACTTCGGTGTTGAACAACATATGGCGCCAACATCTGCGCAATGGATGACACCATTCGCTCTTCAGCTCATCCCTGGTGGTCTCCTCTTAATTGGTCTCTGGTTTATGCCAGAGTCACCTCGATGGATGGCCAAAGCTCATGGCAGAGCTAGGGTGACTGAGATTCTGTCACTTCTGCGAAGCTTGCCGGGTGATCATCCTGACGTACAACACGAAGTCGATGATATTCTGCAGCAACTCGAGCTTGAGCGAGCAATGAGCCCTGATGGCACCCTATCATCCGTGAAGGAGCTTATGCAGCCGGGTATCAGATACCGGGTGTTCCTGGGAGTGGTGATCATGATCTTCTTCCAGATGGCCGGATCAAATGCAATCAACTACTATTCTCCTCGCATCTTCCGGTCGATCGGACTCACTGGAACCAAGACCACATTGGTTTCCACGGGGATCTACGGGATCGTCAGATTAGTTGCGGTGTTTTGTGCCATGTATTTTGTGGTTGATCGCTTTGGTCGGAAGCCCATGTTGATCATTGGTAGCATCGTCATGGCAAGTACCATTAGATTCCTTGATTATTTTGATAGATGACTGACTGACTACAGGCACTCTCCATGTGGCTCATTGGCGCCTTTGTCAAGGTCCAAAGTGCAGAGGTCAAGACCGGCGAGTCGATTAGCGGCACTTCTTATGCAGCAGCGGTGTTCATCTATTTGTTCGCGGTGGCGTTCTGCTTTAGTTGGGCCGGTGTCCCTTGGATCATTTGCTCCGAGATCTACCCCCTACAAGTACGTGGACTTGCCGTCAGTATCTGTGTCGCAACACACTGGCTGTTCAACTTCGTTATCGCGAGAAGTGTGCCATATATGATTTCGAACATTCACTTCGGAACATATTTCGTCTTTGCTGCGTGCACCACACTAGCCGTGCCCTTTGTCTGGTTCATGATTCCAGAGACCAAGGGTTTGCCCTTGGAGGAAGTTGATCTCTTGTTTGAGGACCGGATTTTCAGTCTTCGGCAGCGACGTCTATCCTCCAGACATGAGGCATCGGACCAGAAAGTAGCAGAAGTAGCAGTGGAGCAGATTGAAACCGTTTAGTTGTGGATGTACATACCATCTCCCAGTCAATGTTTCTAGCAATCTATGCAATTCTGCAATTTAAGTCCGCTTCCTGTGTGGGTCGACTAGAGAAAGTGGTATATTCCATGCATTTTCATAGTGACAGTTAAATTGACACGTGGCGGTGCAGTCCTACGTCACTTGTGGCGCAGTCACAACAGGAATAAATAGTCGAATAGTCAACCTCATCCAACTTCCCTCTTTTTCCCCCTAAACATACCTGATTCTTTCTTTCATCCATCATGTCTAGCCACACCACCGTCCATGTCTCGGGCATCGCGCCCGCCACCACCGAGAAGGAGGTTCGCGACTTCTTCAGCTTCTGGTATGATCTACCCCCGCTGCAAACCAAGAGCTCACTAACGACGTATTTCAACAGCGGCAAGATTGTCTCTCTGTCTATTACCCCGGTCTCAGGCGAGGCCGACGCCCAGAAGTCCGCCAGTGTCACCTTCGAGAAGGAAGCGTAAGCTACCCCGCACCACGTTTCATGATGCCTCTGCCCCTCAATTGCATGAATCTCGCAATATGACACCATATCTAACATTGTCCTTGCATAATACAGAGCTGCCAAAACCGCCTTGCTTCTCGACCAGACCCAATTGGGCACCTCCTCTGTCCACGTCGAGTCCGCCTCCAACATTGACGATCTCGCCGGAGACAAGGCCACCGACTCCACCGAGAAGGAAGGCCGAGGACATCAATCAGGAGGACAAGCCTCGCTCCCGGATTATTGCCGAGTATCTGGCACAGGGCTACGTGGTGAGCGACCAGGCAATCCAAAAGGCTATCGCCCTGGACCAGAAGCACGGCTTCTCCAGCCGTTTCACCTCCGCTCTGAGCAACTTTGACAAGAAGTTCAACGCTACCGAGCGTGCCAAGGGAATCGACGAGAGCTACCAGATCTCTAACAAGGCTCTCGGTGGCTGGGGCAGTCTGCACTCGTACTTTGAGAAGGCCCTCGAGCACCCCTCTGGTCAGAAGCTGCGTGCCTTCTACTCCCAGACCGACAAGCAGGTCCGTGATATCCACAACGAGGCCCGCCGTCTGGCCGATCTGAAGCAGGGCAAGAATGGCGAGTCGGCTGCTGCTGGCGAGGCCCCTGCTACTGTTCCTTCTTCTCAGCCTGCGGGTGCTGCTACCCCTGCTGAGCCCAAGGCATAGGGGCATAAGATGACTCGTGCTTCCTTGCTGTTTATGCTTTTGACTTGCTTTCCTGATACGTCGATACCTGCTTCGCGAATTCCTGGATACGCGCTTTTGCTACGAGATTATGCTTAACGATGTGACTCTTTCCGTACTCTTTAACGCAAGCGAATGAACATAAATACCATGTCGATGATTCAAATCAAGTAAATTGTTCTGTATTCGTAGAGAGAAGTGTACTTCCGAATGAACATAATGTCATATCGATGATTTAAATCAAGTAATTTCTCTGTATTCGTAAAGAGAAGTGTACTTCTCAGTCTCTCATGATATCATTATTTGATGTTTCCACTGAATCCATCCCATCCTTCCTCCGAGATTATCATAACTCCATCCATTCAGTTCCCCGTTCCCTTGGCGTATTTGGCTGCCTCGATCTTCTCCAACGGGTGCTCGGGGTTACTCGGCAAGGACGTCTTGTGCGCGTCCGACTCATGCTGTGCGAAATCTGCCTCCTTGGGACGGGCATTTGGGTCGGCGATCTTGCCGCTGCCGGGAACGTCCTGCTGCTGCGCACCGGACTGGCGCTCCGGGGGTGGGGATTGGCGGCCGGGGTAGGGGGCAGACATTTTGAGAATTTCGATTGCAAGAGGTGTAATTGATATGGCTGGACTGTATTAGGAGATGCAGAAACCAGGGCATGAAGATGTTACTTACCACTTGGATAGCCGAGAGATGGTCTATTGAAGATGGGTTGCTGTACTGAGGAAGATTAAAGGAGAGCTCTATTTAAGAAGTCGGTAAGCTGACGTGACCAGCTTTTCAAACCGGGCAGATGCTCCATCATGATGACGTTTCAACCGTTTATAGATGGTTTCCCAATTCGGCGCGATTGTGGATCTGTGGAGATTCTGATACAGATGATGTCATATTGTCACGTGACATATAGACAGCTGGAGAGGCTAATGCTGCTATTATTAGAAAAGGGACTACGGTGTGGAAGTATTCTTTGCATAGCTGGTGAACTATATCATGAGACTAGGTCTTGGGGAATCTGTGCAGTGAGGCGGATTAGAAGGGAGGGGCATAGGGAGGTAGAGACTTTTGGAGCACATCAGGGCGAACATGACAAGGAAAAGGGTTGAAAAAAGTTGAGAACCAAACATGAACAGATATAAACGAGAAAGCGGGCATGATCTAGACAGGTGGAAAGACATGAAATGGGCATATGTCTCGTGAAGATGAAGAGATGAAAATCCCCAAAAGACCGGACATGATGACAGGGACGTCTAGCATCCTATTCAATGGTCTATTGGTTGCCGTTCGTGGGGATGCCCGCTGCTGCTGCTGCCTCTGCATTGGCAGCGGCAACCATCGCCTTGGCGTCAGCTTCTTGGAAGACGGACTCGATGATATGCTGCTCCTCGGGGCCGAGAACCTTGGTCAGGCTGTCGTAGAGCTGGGGCTGTTCTTGCTGGAGGCCTGGAGAGGACGTTAGGTGAGATTCTTCTCAAAAAAGAGCGTAATGGTCACTTACTCAAAAAGACATGCTTGAACATGCCGTACGGCTCAACCTTGTCCAGAGGAGTCTCCAAGAGACTCTCTTCATCCATCTCATCCTCATCGTCATCGTTAAACGACCCGAATTTCTGGGCCTCCTTGTTCAGGAACTCGATATAGGCAGCGCCCTCGTCGGCGACGTCGCCGTCAAGGGCCCCCTCAACTTCCTCCTCGTTCCACTCAACCTCGCCATCCCAGTCATTGTCCTCGTCATCATCATCATCCAGGTCGTCATCAAGGGTGAAGTCCGACTCCCTAGTAGCTTCCTCGCGCGCTGTACAGTTGGTTAGTAAGATAGGAGGAAAAAAGAGTAGAAGACATAAAACTCACCCTTAATAGCAGCAGGCAGGGTCTGGAAGAGTCTTGTTACACCCTGCAACAATCGCGGCCATCCCTGCTGCACACTGTGGGGAACGGTTTCCGCCTTCATGGTGAGAAGCGAGCTGATCGCGACAATCGACAGCTTCTTGTCGTGCACACGGCGGAAGCTGTCAATGCTGGAGAACCAGGTGCTAAAGAACTTGTTGGTCCAGCCCTTAGATTCCAACACCTGAAGACTGAGAAGGGGGTTGTAGTAAATGGCATTTATGATCATCTCCATCAAGTGAATGCGGTAAGACTTGGTGCGTGCCTCGCCGGCATCAATGACAGCCATGGCCAACTCAATGAAGAGCGGGATGTACTGGTCAATGTGGCCGCGGAGATTGAGCATGAGCGTTTCAGCAAGCTTGCAGCCGCAGATCCGGTCAACGCCGCCAACCTTCTCGTCACGGAAGATGTCCTCAACCATACTCACGACGGCAGCGAGGTAAGCGGGGTTCTGAACCAGCATCCCAGAGCCATAGGAGACAAAGTTGTCAAGAGCGGGCAGCATGTCCTCCAGGTAGAGCTCAGCACCAGCCTTGAAGGTCTTGTGGATGAGCTCAAAGGCCTGCCACATCGTAGGCGAAATGGACTTGGATGCGAAGGTGCAGCTATCAATGATTTCGAAGACCTCGTTGTACAGATCGTAGAGCTTGTTCTCCAAAGTGATGCTGATAACGGGCATCAGGATGGTCTCAAGGTGCAGGAGCACGTCGGGGGTGCTCTCGAGAGTGAGAATCAGGGTTCCAATGGTCTGCAAAACACCCAAAGCGGTGATACTCTTGTCATCGAGGAAGTCTCCATAGCCATCGTCATCACCACCCTTGGCAGCGTTGCGCTCCAAAAGCTCACCAACGATGCGCATATAAGTGTCACGCAGCTGCTCGCTCAATGCGACAGCGAAGGGAGTGAGTTCGGCAGAGAAAACCTCAACAAAATCTTCCATGACGTTGGCCAGAGCGTCCACGTCGACCTCGTTGGCCAGCTTGAGAAGCTGCTGCATGATCTGCGGGATATTCTGCTGCATGGAAGTGCGAATGACATCGTGACGGATCAAAGGCTGAAGGGCCAGGGCAGCCTCAACCCGGACGGGCAGCTCGGAATCGGTCATTGACTCCAAAATGTTCCGGTAAATCACCATCAGGTTGTTCGGGTCCTGGAAGTCAAGCTGCTCGAACTTCTCCAAGGTATCGCAAGCACGGGCACGGAGGAAACCGTGGGGACTGCGGAACTCGGGGAAAACGTGGCGAACGAAAAAGTATTCGACCTGGTCGGCAATGGGGCTCTTCTTGCCCAGGATGACGGAGGCGAGTGAACCAATCATACGGAGGGCACCCTCCTTCTCCCGGGGCAGCTTCTGGTCGTCGGGCGCGGACTCATACTTGCTGACAATCGAGTTGACGAAAGTGAGGATGGAAAAGGTCTGCTTCTTGCGGTTCTTGGTAAGAGAGACCAGGAAATTCGTAGCCGCGACATCGGGGGCCGAGACCTCCTCGTAGAAGTTCAACTTCCGATGAAGATATTCCGAAGGATCCTCCTCGAACAGCTCAATATCCTCATCGGACTGGCAAAGGATGGGGAAAACAAAGTGGGCGATCAGGTTGTCCATATGAGGCTTGAGGTGATCCCACATCGCCTTGGGCTTGACACACTCCTCCATGAAGACCAGAGTATAGGAGAGGGACGGGTTGCTGAGCCATTGGGACTTGGACACCCATTTGTCGATCTCCTGCAGGTATCCCTTGAGAATTTCTGGGGCGAAAGTGCTGATAAAGGTCTTCGCGTACGGAGTGTAGTCGGGAGTGGAGGATTTCGTGATCGTAGTGGGATTTCCGTATCTGGTGGGGGTTAGAGAGTCGAGTATAATAGGGAAGATCGACATGTTGCGGGGTTTGACCTACCTGATAAAAAGACGGTTCAGGTTCGCATAGGACCACTTCTTGCACTTCCACCAGTGATTCATCTCCCGCTCCTCCTTGGACTCGCCCATGGCGTTAGCCGGGGGAGTCTTGGAGATGATCCGCAGGAACAATGTGCACCAGTCCACAGTAGCTTGGTGGGTCTGAAGGGCAGGTGAGAGCTCAAACTAGATATAGCGTTAGCCAATCCTTCCTGCAAGTCCCCTCTATAAACCTCATAGCACTCACGTAAATGGCGTGCTTGTAGGACTTGACGACGATGCGCAGCATCTCTGCAGCCTCCAGGCTCTCCTCATCGACCAACTTCTGACCAATGCTGAGCAGCTGCGGGAACGAGTGCTCCACAATCTTGTCGAACTCTTCCCGCTTCTCCCCAGCCTTGAATCGGTACACACGGCAGATGGCCAGCAGACATTGGAGACCGGCGTAGACATGGTTCGCATCATTGGTAGCGAGCAGCTGAAGGGTGATATCCAGGAAGCCGGGCCACTGTTCGGGGAAGTCGTTCTGCAGGATCTTCTGAAGGAGGGGGACCAGCTGGGCGCGGACGTTAGGCGGGGTCGACGCCAGGGCAGGAATTAGTCGCTCTCGAAAGCCAGGCTTCTCAGCCTCGGGAATGGGGACACGCGAAGGGCTATCGTCGATCGGGGCCCATCCACGGCTGATGCGGTTCTTCAGATAAACACCGGCTAGAGGGGCGGGGTTAATTAGAACAAAGCCAGTGACAAATCGGGGAACATGACATGACACCTACCGGACAGCTGAACGGCATTGTTCTGCTCGCCCTGCAAAATGTCCAGCAGCGCATTGATGAATCCGGGCTGAGTTTCGGCCTAGACATGAGGGGGCATAGGTGAGTCTCGTGATGCATTCGCCCACAACAAAGATAGCCACAACGTACATATTTCAGATCCAACTCAGCTTGTTGACGATTACTTGTATTTGCGTCCAGAGTCGCCTGGATACGGTCTCGGAGAACCGAGACGTCCATCTTGCACCACCTAGGCACCCCGCCAGGAACAGAGAAAAAGGAAAGAAAACTCCACGCAAAGAACCCCGGGGGGAAGACCGGGGCCAATAAGATGAGGATGAGAATAAACAACGAAGAAGGGGGTGAAGTTATAGAGGAGTAAAAAAAAGTGTAGGGGAACGCAAATTGAAATTCTTGGGATTTTTTGCGGGCGGTCGCCCCCGCAGCTAATCAGCGCACAGTGGTTTCCCGTCGGTGGATCTTATTTACTTTTACCTCTGTTATTTCCTTGACATTTATATCTTTTATCTTTATCTTTGACTTTATCTTGATCTGATCTGATCTGATCTCATTGATTGTTAACCGTAAATGCCCTCATTGTATTCATGTCTCGCCGAAGCACATGGAATCCCCTATGGCGGGGAAGATGCCCAATAAGCGCCCACATAGTAACCCCAACGTACAGCATCACATGTACAATGACGCTGCGAAGATTACATCGCGTTTGATCAACTCCTGTGCCTGCTGCATCTTCGCATACAGTGTAGGATCTCCCACTAGCTTGGCTGCGTTCTTCACCTCGCGACATGTCTCGTCGAGTCGAGAGATAGTTCGGACAATGGTTCCCTCCATCACGTCCGTAAGATCGGTGATGCGGTTGAAGGACATACCCTTGGCCCATTCGTAAACCACCTCGGCCAGACCGAACCGGGGCTTACTAGCAAAGTCATTGGAGTCCTCGCTAGACTGAATCACCTGGTGCAGGACCTGGAAATCATTTACTTTCTCCGAGATTCGAATAATGGCCTCTTGGCCCCTCTCCAAGCGCGGGGTGAGTGTCGGTGTACACTCGGTTTTCTCCTGGAAGACGAAGGCAGAGAGAAGTGCAACAATTTCTTCGGGCTCGTATTCGGCGAGAACGTTCTCCAGCACCAGCTCGGTCAGGACCAGCTCGTCAGCAGAGTGGATTTCGCATGCTACTTTGCCCTTCAACTGTACGCGCGATTGCTCGTCAACAAAGCCCAGCTCCTTCAGCACCTGGATGCGCTGGTCGTAGTCCGGAAGCAGTTGCAGGTTTTGATCCGACATCAGCTGCTTCAACTCCGAGATGTTCTCCTTGACCTGCCACTCATCATGTTGCATCTCGAACTGGAAAGGATCAGTAACAGGTACCACAACCCGGTAAAAGATTACATTTTCAACTCACATGTTTCAAGAAGTTCGGACACTGCAGGCAGTGGCATGACTGGGCAATCTGTGCCTGGACGTTGCGCTTGTCGAGAATATCACGCACTTGCAGCTCCTTAAGCCGTGACCAGTCCATTTCATCCCATGCATGGTGATTCCAGGAAGTGTATTTGGTCAATTCCTTGTCGGCGAACTTGGCGGCCTCTGCATCGGGTTGTGAGCATAACTTGACGAACTTGATAAAACTAATCGAATGGGTGGTCAGTACCTTTCCTAATATTCAAATACCAGATTGGCCCTCCAGCCTTAACTTGCATGTTCGTGACGCATTCCAAATCCGACAGCGGGATCTTGCACACTTTGAGGTGCATCGAAGCAGCATTCGAAGGCAACTGTTGGAAGAACGATCTGAACTTAGGCAAGAAGGGGAGAATATCACTGGGGTGGCGCTTGTTGCTGATTCTGCCAATCTCGAGCACTTGAATGGACGGCATAGGTCCATTCGAGACTCCTTCTCTGGTGAGGACTCCAGCTGTGCGCAATCCATCCTAGCCGAGAGTCAGCAATCAACCAAATGTAAAGGATGACCTTAAGTATGAACATACCTTCCGGTAAACCACCAGCCTCTTGCAGGTGAAAAGACGCTTGCCCACGGGCGATGACAGTAACCCCGCATGCAACTGCTTTGTTAGTTTCTCGTACTCCATAGCCGCTTCGTGACAGGCTGCCAGATCCACGTCGCAAATCTCACAAGGCTCCCGTCTGATCTTGGCCAGACTAGCCTCCGACAACTCGACTTGCTTCTCATGCTCAGGGAGAAGGGCTTGCGTGGCATTCTCCGAGAAACTTCTCTTGATCATCTCCTCAATCTTCAGGGCTTCCACTCGCAGAAGGTTGAGAATCATGTTATACGTGAGTCTGAACTGGGATCTGAGCTTGGTGGGATCTCCGAGAATCATTCTCTTCAAAGCACCGGCTGGCGGGGCCTCATCTCGGCCAGAGGTTGTGATAATCACATAGCCCACCTTGTCGAGACCTCGTCGTCCTGCACGTCCTGCCATCTGGGTGTATTCGCCGGGCAGCAGATCGCGGAAACTTTTGCCGTCGTGCTTGCGGAATCCAGAGAACACAACCGTCCGAGTTGGCAGATTGAGTCCCATGGCAAACGTCTCGGTAGCGAAGAGGCACTTGACCAGAGACTTTGCAAAGAGAATCTCGACAATCTCCTTCATGATTGGCAGGAGTCCACCATGGTGCACCGCAATTCCCCTGCTGAGGAGTTCACGGAGCCGGAGAATCTGTGGGAGTACCCTGTCCTCGGGCTTGAGTCGAGTAAGCGACTTCTCGATGAACATGTGAATCAGGCTCTTTTCCGAAGCGTTGCAGAAGTCCTGCCTGGCTAGAGCATCTGCGTTCTGCTCACATCGCTTCTTGGAGAAGACGAAGATACACGCCGGCAGTAGATCCTCCTTGCGAAGGTGTGAAACCAGGTGGACCCAAAGATTCTGATCCTGCTGAGCACTCATTCGACCTCCTCCACGCCCAGTGCGAGCAATGTTTCCTTGGCCGCGATTTGAAGGAGCTCCTCGTCCTCTCTGGGGAGCGCCTCCGCGCTGTCCACCGCCGCGGACACCACCCCTACCTCGGTCCTGACCTCGTCCTCGTCCTTGAGGTCCACCGCGCTGGGACTGACCTTGGGCCGCGGCTTCGGCCTCCTTTTTGCTCTTTGCATCTCTGCCCGACAGGATGTCGTTTGCTTGTTTCCAGCCGCCCTCGAGGAAATGCTTGGTGTTGTCGACGATCTTGAACTTGTCTTTACCGGCCCAAAGATAGTGCTCCAAAGGAACAGGTCGCTTCAGGGTCGAGATCACATAAATATTCTTCTTCTTCGTGCGACCCACCCAGGACGCAAATTCTTGGGTATTTGGCACTGTTGCGGATAGCAGGATCAGAGTGACATGCTCCGGAAGCATGATAATGACTTCCTCCCACACAACACCTCGTTCAAGGTCGTTAACATAGTGAACCTCGTCGAAAATGACGAATTCAACATCCCGAATGAGATCTGCGCCTCGGTAGAGCATACTTCGCAAGATCTCCGTCGTCATGATCAGACAGCTGGCCTCGGGATTGATTTGAACATCGCCCGTGAGAATCCCGACGTCATCAAATTCATTGCGGAAATCACGGTATTTCTGATTGCTCAGCGCTTTGATGGGAGATGTGTAGATCGCTTTGGTCATATGCTTAGCTGCCAAGGCGATAGCATATTCGGCCACGACAGTCTTGCCTGCCGATGTATGTGCAGCAACAAACACCGAATCGCCATTCTCGAGATGGTAAACAGCTTCTTTTTGGAAAGTATCCAGTTCAAAGGGCCATTCTCTGGCCATGTCCGGAACCAAATCATTGAAATTGGTGATCTCCTTGTTGACATCAACCACATGGGCCCATTCCTTGCCCTTCTGCTGTTGGATACCCGCGAGCAGTGGTTTGTGCGGTTCGAACGCAGGGAATTCGACGGGCAACAAAGCATCGATGTCTTCATCCTCCTCATCACTAACCTCGTCGTCGCCCTCGGCCTGTGTTTGCTCATTGGCCTCGTGTGTTTGTTTGGGTTGCTCGGCCTTGAGATCACTTTCTTCCTCAAGAAGGGCATTCTCTACTTCTTGATCTTCCTCGGCAGCCTCTTTGGATTTAGTTTCTGCAAATTCAAGGCCTCGGCTAAAGCCAGGAGCTGTTGTGAGAAGACCTCCTTCGGACCCAAAATTGATGATACGGTCCAAGCCCGCCTGCTTTCCGCCGCTTCGCGATGGGTCCGCAGACTCAGGATCTGCCTCCATTTCAGCGATGGCCTGGACACCTTCCAAGCCACCGGGAGCAAATGGAAAGAATCCGGCCGCGCCCCGAACAAAGTCTGCACGGCCTGCTGGACGGCGAAGAAGCGACGTCGAGTTTTTAGCATTGATGCTTGTCGCTGGGACTGTCACTTCATGGTATCCGGTCACTCGTCCTTCCAGTCCTTCTCGCGTAAACCGAGTCACTGTCCGTGTCTGAGTGGGTGCAATTTCGAATATGTCAGTGGAGTCGGTCGATACATCCCATCGTCTGTAATATCGTTAGTTGAACTCCGCTTGCCTGTCATGACTCAAGCGGACTGAGCGAGGGAAAGGATCCAACTTACTTCTGTAGCTGGTTCAACCACTTCGAACTGAACTGAGATGACGGAGCTAGGAATTCGTGTTCAAGTTCCGCCAGAAGATCTTCTGTGTTCTTTCGAGCTTGCTTGCGAGGCCCCGCATTTTTGAATGTGCCATTTTCTTCCTCCGCAAGTCGCGCCATGATCAATTCTGGGTCCGCATTCTTGGCAGTGAGGCTCAATCTCTCCATTGCCGATCTCAGGTCTGCCGCCATTGTGTAAATCGGCCGTTGATCGGCTCGGCTCGGCTCGTAAGATTTATTGGGCGTTCAGTTCGGCACTGCACCCCACGTCAGTGTGTGCCTGGCTTTGATGGCGTAGTCTGTAGGACTCACAGGGACTCCACAGGCCAGTTCCTTGTGTATAAAAAACGTCAGAAATATCTCCCTCGTCCAGGGAGGCCTTGTTTGGAGAGCAGGGAAGAAGTCAGAAAGCTAGAATAAACTCGCTTGTTGAAGCATGGTAGGGGCGGTGTGTAGTGGCAGAATCAATGTTGACGTCGTGCGGGGAGAATTGGATCTTAGGATTCTAACAATACATAACTATGCTTGTGTGAGGGTCAGCTGACACATGGTACCCTATTTTAGTCGGTCTACTCATAGGAAACACTTACAGTAACTTTGATCTGAATTGGAACCATTCCATATTCTTTTATACTAACCAGGAGAAAATGACTATATTAGAACCCCAAAGAATGAGTACAGCATTCTCGTAGCCTAGCATATCCTTCTCACATCCCTATCAAGCAACCTACCAACCACTTCCTACCAAGAGATGAAATATAACCATCCTAGCCATCGCTGTCACTTCATTTAGCGCATTGAATGCAAGAGCAACCCTCCACTCGTTGGCCAAGTTTGAAGGAGAGATTGAAGACTGCACGTATCATAGCAGTTACATCTTCATCCTGCATATGCCTTTGCTTCCATTCAAAATCTTTCTTCTCCATCCGCAGATCCATTGCCGCTGCATACTCATCTTTGTCACTAGAACGACCTATTGTAAGTCTTCCTAGCTGGACTGCGAGTATTTCTATCACCAATGATGCCATTTTTGGGGACACGGGAGTTTTCTGGTCTTGGAGCCTCCTGCCTGCCCTATGCAGTTCCCTCACGAGTCTTGAGGACTTTTCACCAAAACATGGTGGAACAAAGCCACGAAGTAACTTCCCGTTAGTTGCTGGTAAGTGACTTACTAGTGCAAGTTCTTCTGCGCATCGAGTGAGGAATTCTGCAGCTGTTTTAAAGCTATCTGGCTGTTGATCGACCTTGCGACTATAATGCATCAATTTCTTGACCGCCTGGACCCTATAGTCCAACATAGCTTCCAGCGTAAATTCGGGGCTTGACCAAGACTTACCCATCTTGAATTGTGCTGTCAGAGGGCGTAATGAAGAATTGGCAATGATGATCTCGAGGAAGGGCCAGGAGGTTGCTTTTATGCTCTACTCATCACTATGTCTTATCTCAATATAAAGACCCTTTGTTTTTGTTTCGAAGACGGATCTCGCTTTGTTTCTCGACCCATGCCCAAAACCACCCTATTCTGTATTCGGTTAAGTCTTAAAGAGCATCCTTTTGATATATACCCCTGTCAGTTTTATTCAATCTCATCACGGAGATCTGTACATACTTGTAGTACGTACCCATACCACGCCCGGTAGCGTAGATAGGCGTACAACGGCTGTTATTTTGATCATGCGAGATGGAGCGGGAGGCTTATAAGAAACTTCAAAATCACAAAATACATAGGATTTAGCTTGGGTCCATACCAGGTTATTCAATATCGTTAAAACTAAATTGCATCTATCGATACTTATTGTACAAATCCTCTAACTCAATGACGAGGTAATTCCCTGAGCATATCAGGATGTCCGGAACGAGCCCAGAATTCCTTTGCGGTAATTTTACGCGGTCTCACGTTATCCCCCTTAGTATGAAGATACTCTCTACCGCATGCTCGCTTTGAGCATTGGACACAATAGCATTTTGGAACAACTGCGTTCAACCGAACGAAGATCGGATGAGAGTAACGAATGACAAGTTGTCCTTTGTCGTCGACCACGTTCCTCTTCGTCCAGTCGTAGTCATAATGGTGCAATCCAATTCTACGTTCCAGCATCTCCGGAAGACTATCAGTAGTGCTATCTCCATCTAGAGTCAATCTGCCAATCTGTATAGCGAATATCTCTGACAGTAGCGAGCCCACAGCTGGGGGCAGCGACTTGTTCTTGAGTCCTTGGCTCAGCTTCAGCATTTCCTCCTTGATCATATCGCACCTAGTTGGAAAGCATCGAGGGACCTCTCTCCCTTCCGTCTGCTTGGAAAGCTCCGCCAGGCTTTTGAACTGGTCAAGCTCTGATGACACTTCGACTAGATACTGTGCGAGTGATTTGTAGGTCTTTGGCTTTTCATTAATGAGGAGGCTCTGGTGCATCAGCGAGTTAAAAAGCTCTTCACGGTCATGCTCAAACGTGAGTGTGTATGCGCCTCTGGAGCTTTTAGTAGGCTTGGAGCTTGATGGCTTAGAGCTTGACGGCTCGGAGCTCGATGTCCTGGAACTCGATGGCTTAAAGCTTGACGGCTCGGAGCTCAGTAGTTTGGAGCTTGATGGCTTGGATTTTGATGGCTTAGAGCTCGACGGCTTAGAGTACCAGGGCATAGTGAAAAGGGCTGCTTGGTATCTCGATGTGGGGCTTGAAGCAGATATCAGTATCCAAAAGGCAGAAGGGCAAACTATGCAATCTTGGAAGTGGATAATATCTCGAAGTCAGAGCATGTGCAGACTCTCGCTGCTTTTATATTCAAGTACACATGATTGTCTCAGAATTAATAATGCCCTTGTCCCCATTCATTACTCCTTATAAGCTGCCCGAGTCGAGGCTTGGGGTATCGTGACTGGAGGATTCTTTGTTAGACAGACAAACGAGACTTGAGTCTCTTTATCTAAGAGCACAAGGATGGCAAATTAAAGCCTTTAGTTTTTAAGACAAAGCCTCTCTTACAAAGAAAAGACTTGTCTTACAAAGCTCTTGAATATCGATGAATTTAGGTTAGCTTTGTATTTGGAACTTGCTTTTTTCCTAGCTGAGCCATGTGCATCAAAAAGAGGTCCTTCCAGATAATGGCTTAGTGTAGTGTTTCACAATCATATCGATCTTATCACCTGGATATCAACTTCTACGTTTCTGAAATAGAGTAAAATGCATAGAGGCTGAATACCTAGCCGATGGCGATTCTTTACTACACTATCCAGTAATATTTTCTTTCTCGTTTCTGCACGGGGCCAATTTAGAAGCTGAATTTCAAGGGTCAACACAAGGAACTCCCGAGGGTGGAGTTGAGGCTGACTCCAGGCAGTTTCAAGCATTCACATTATCAATCCCTTGGGTGCATTAGAAACATCGTAAGTAGCTGAACTTTTGTACCTTGATCAATCATCCGAGAAGAAACTGTGCATGAAGCCTTGGAAGAAAAATGAAAAGATGAAAATGAAAAATGATGGCCGATGAGATGTACGCCCCACGCCCCCAAACCATATGCAAGAGAGAAGAGACGCCAAAATCCAGACTGTGAATATCCCAAAGAAAGACCACTTAGGGTCAACAAAATGTCATCCAAATAAATGCTGAATATGTCTCTGTCAATTAAAGTCTCAGATCCAATCAACTTCAATTAAGCCTGTGTGCCATTGAGGCATCAGAATGGATGAGACTTTCAGCGGTATGAGAATACTGGGAAGGTTTTTCGATCATGGATGTTGAGCTGGAACTCAAATATTCCCTCCAATGTCGCAATGTACCTGCAAAAAGTCAGTCAAGGTACAATGGCTTCGTTAAGGGGGGTGTTGGCCTACAGTGTTCTGCCATCAGCGCCAAAGCCTACACCTGCGGTGGCGTCAGGCTCTTCGGCGCCAGGGCCATGAATAAGACTTCGATCCGGGAGGTCATTGATAATGTTCCGGATCCATCGGGGAGAATGGGTTTGTTCAAAACCGAGAAGCTGTTGGCGCTGCCGTTGATCCCGTTCAAAGGAGCGGTTATGTACCTCATTGGCAATTTGGCGTTGGCGTCGAAGACGCTCCGCCGCAACATTAGCTCTGATCTCGTAGTTAGAGAGACGAGTTGTGTCATAACGCCTCTCGGCACCGGGCTGCGATGGCTCGGTACGTCGGGGGGTAGATCTGGATCTCGCTAAAATGCGCAATGCCTCAGGGGAAAGGCCGAGGTCAAGGGCTGGCGCTGGGGGCGAGGGGGTGCTCTCATCTCCGAGAGCGTGCCCGTTTCATGTATGGCGGGGTCCGGCTCAGTAAGCCGAGATGAACCATCGGATGCGGTGGATCGGAGCTCGGAAGGCGACGTAGTATAGCTGAGAGTGAGGCTGGGGTGGCGGTCTTGACTGGCACTTTCTGCTTCAGATGATCGGCTTCCCTGAGACAGTACTACCGAGCTCTGACGTCTGGGGTAGTACGTCCGTCCAAGACGACTGCTCCGATATAAGTCAGAAGGTTCATGGAGGTATGGGGGTGAAGTAGGACGCGCTGGTCGAGTGGCCCCATCTCCCTCCGTGGAATCATGATGTCGCGGGCGTGCCGCAGGGAGAGGATGCAGAGTGGCTCTGTGTGGCCTTTCCGGTCGCTCCGCGAGCCCTTCTTCGTGTCTTGAGGTCCAACGAGCCGTGTTCAAAAATTCCATGATCAATCTCTCGCGCTCCGTGAGATCTGAAATCAAGTTGTCGCGGAGCGAAGACCTTTCGGGACCCTCGTCATCGGGAGGATCATCGACATCGAGCCCTATCCGTGGTGGGACTTCCAAATCATCATCCTCCATGTGTGGACTATCATACCCATCTGTCTTGGGGCCTAGGCGAACCTTTTCAAGCTGCGGGTCCTCGGCATCCAAGTGCAATATTTGCCGACGCAAGAACGCTTGACGAACATCTGCAATCCCAGCTCTTCCATAGCCTTCCAACCATACCAAAAGATCCCACGGCTCAGGTGAAAACGTCATGCAACGCACAGCACCTCCCTCGGGGCAGGATCGGGAGGCCGGAAATTGGCAAATAACTGGCATGTCGGTTGCCTCATCGTCAGCGGTGTTGTGGATCATCCCAACGTCCAGAACCGTGACGACACCGGACTGGGATCCGATAGCACATAGGTGACTCGAGGGTGAAAAGGCGATGGTAAAGCAGCATGCGTCATCCGCCCGCACGCCAATGTCCATTTCAACACATTGAGCCAATTCCCATTCCCATCCTGCGAGCTTCTCGCCGGAGTCGATTGTCGTCAACGCCTCATAATCACGGGTGATCTCATAGAAATAAGCGCGGTTCTCGTCTCCTACTGTGGCAAGCAGCCTATGATTGGGGGATATGGCGGCATAGTTCATGCAGGTGGGATGCTGAAGAACCTTCAGAACTTTCGAGCGGGTTAGCGAATAGACAGTAACCGTTCGGTCATTGTTACTTTGCAAGATTGTCAGTCATATAACCAGCGAGCGGCGGTAGCTTGGATAAGTACCTAAGGACTACTACGTCTTCATCCGAGATGCCCTGTCCATTTCCTGGGAAGCGATGGATGGTCACGGAGTTCACGATACTGCCTCCGAACTTGTGAAGCTCAAATTCCGGCAAGCGCCTTCGAGTGGAACGTCGACGTGCCGAGTCGCCATTCAAAGTCCTAGGCGACAACGGCCGCGGGGGTGGCTCAAGGTCTAGCGGAAGCGCACTGTCCACGTCGGTAGGTTGGTGGGAGGTTGCGTCGCCATGGACCTGCAGACCACTCTCACCGATCCTAATGAAGGCGCATTCTCCATTCTCGGGGCCCCCCACCGCGATCCACCCAAAGCCACCCGCCAAGCATCGCGGCTCAAAGGGAATAACAGCTAAGTTCTCGGAGCACTGCGTGGAGATGTGGATGGCCCATACGATTCTCTCAACAACGACATAGATGCGATCGGGATCGGCGGTGCTGATGTAGTGGCGGAGCTGGGTGTGACTGTTCAGAATAGTAGTGTGTCAGTGCGGGCCACCCCACGAGGGAGAAGCGGCGATACAGACAAGTTCGGGATTTTGAAGGGAATGAAGCGCCGTTTATTTGGT
Organism: Penicillium sp. DT28; assembly: GCA_036712075.1. Lineage (NCBI taxonomy): Eukaryota > Fungi > Ascomycota > Eurotiomycetes > Eurotiales > Aspergillaceae > Penicillium > Penicillium sp. DT28. Next base: position 1,487,289 of record JAZHLO010000002.1, read on the forward strand.
AGGATGAGAGACTCTGTCGGTCGATAACTAAGACAATGAAAGTGTGAGAAGCACCGAAACAGAGTATTAGGGTTAGGGGGAGAGGCTCAAAGTAAACTCACAGAGACGAGTCCGAGGTCATGGTGAATTAGCTCAGCCAGGACATTGTCCAAATGCAAGATAGCATAAGACACCAGTGTACAGAGCTCCCCGAATGACCCGGAGAGCAGAAACTAAGAGTAAAATGAACTGAAGTTGCCCCGATGCGTTTGCAAACGGATGACGTAAGACGCTGGAGCTCAAAGCCGGGGAATCACGAATGCGGTGGGCAAAGGGTCCGGATGCAGGAGGCGAGTGCTTTTAGTTGGAGGTTGGATTGATGGGAACTGTCTAGATGCTAAGGTTAATTATCGGGGATATAGCATGACTGCTAAGTGCCTGGGTAAGTAAGCTACCTCGGTATGGAGATATATATGTAGTCGCTCATTGACCTCGACTATAAATTCTAGCTCCGATGCCCCAGGTTTCTCTAGCCACCTCCAGGGCTGGATATGTTAATCAGCCATGACTTCAACCCAGTCGGAGAGCTTTGATACCGTTGCCATCTACATTTGGACCAAGGACCGTCCTCTTTCTAATTGCTGTCGAGGAATCGAACATAGGTAAGGTCGCACGACACAAACAGCCCCGGTGTACCCCAGGCCCCCCGGACCCCAGCCTCAATTGTATAAGAGATACAATGCTATTGAGCGGGGAAAGCAAAATTGGTCTCGCTGGGCATTGTAGGGCAAGCTTCGGGGTGCTCACTGGTTGCCTGCTATTTGCCCCAAGGTAGGTAAGTGAGTGAGTGAAGTATGTATAGATTGGAGCAATCTTGAATGCAAAAGAACAGTCAATTGAGTGAAGTACATAAATATAGCAGGCGATCTGTAATATAATCAAAACCGACATCAATCCACCTTTCAACACGAGATGTACACAGTATCACTGAATGACGGCATCTTCACTGCGTTGTGTACTCTAGTTGACTGCCGGGCGGTGAAGAATAAAACACGCTCATTGGCCGCACGGCATGGTTCTACCGGCTTCGACCGGTCGCTCGAAGCTCCCGACAATTTCTTCCCGTTCTTCCTCCCTTCTTCTTCTCCTCCTCCATCTCCATCCCCAATCTTCCTCCCTTTTATCCTCATCACTCTGCGATTGAGTCGTCGAGTGTGATACCCTTTTCTATTTCTGTTTTTACTTAATACTTCACAATGCTTTCTTCTCGCATTTCTCGCGCGGTAGGTCTTCCGATGAAAAGGAAAAAAAACTTGTCACGCGTCGCAACACCATAACTGACTCGCTACATAGCTCCCCCGCGCTGCTTTCACTCGTACCCCTACCTTAAGAGTTCCCGGAGCTGCTTTCCGACGATGGAACTCCACAGAGGGTGGTGAGGAGAAGGTGAAGGGCCAGGTCATTGGTATCGACCTCGGTAAGTGCTTTCTCACAATAGTGTCATGCTTTAAGCAGACTCCTAACATTGATGACTATAGGTACCACCAACTCTGCCGTTGCTGTTATGGAGGGAAAGGCCCCCAGGATCATTGAGAACGCTGAGGGTAAGTTGGGAAAAATTTTCTCACTGGACAGGTGGTCAGAGCTCCTGAAATCACATTCTGGAGATTCTGGCGCCCGGCCATCGAAACAATTGAGGAACTGGGTCGTTAACTCTATTCTTAAACAGGTGCCCGTACTACTCCCTCCGTCGTTGGTTTCGCCCAGGATGGTGAGCGCCTCGTCGGTATTGCCGCCAAGCGTCAGGCCGTTGTCAACCCCGAGAACACCCTGTTCGCCACAAAGCGTTTAATCGGTCGCAAGTTCACCGACGCTGAGGTCCAGCGTGACATCAAGGAGGTCCCCTACAAGATTGTCCAGCACACCAACGGTGACGCCTGGGTCGAGGCCCGCGGCCAGAAGTACTCTCCTTCGCAGATTGGTGGTTTCGTTCTGAACAAGATGAAGGAGACCGCTGAGGCCTACCTGAGCAAGAAAGTCAGCAATGCAGTTGTGACTGTTCCTGCATACGTACGTCGCGAATACTCCACGCTCTTCCGCGTCGCATGCCATTGGCAATCGCAAACTGGTTGCAACTCGATACTAATCTTATTTGCTGTATAGTTCAATGATTCTCAGCGCCAGGCTACCAAGGACGCTGGTCAGATCGCAGGGTTGAATGTCCTCCGTGTCGTTAACGAGCCCACTGCTGCCGCTCTTGCCTACGGTATGGAGAAGGAGAACGACCGTGTCGTGGCCGTCTACGATCTGGGTGGTGGTACTTTCGATATTTCCGTTCTCGAGATCCAGAAGGGTGTGTTCGAGGTCAAGTCCACCAACGGTGACACCCACCTTGGTGGTGAGGACTTCGACATTCACCTTGTCCGCTTCATTGTCGACCAGTTCAAGAAGGAGTCTGGTGTTGACCTTTCTGGCGACCGCATGGCTATCCAGCGTGTCCGTGAGGCTGCTGAGAAGGCTAAGATTGAGCTGTCCTCTTCCCTCCAGACCGAGATCTCCCTTCCCTTCATCAGCGCTGGCCCCAGTGGCGCTCTGCACATCAACCAGAAGATGACCCGTGCCCAGCTCGAGTCTCTGGTTGACCCCCTGATCCAGCGTACTACCGAGCCCGTCCGCAAGGCCCTCAAGGACGCCAACCTCCAGTCCTCCGACATCCAGGACATCATCCTGGTCGGTGGTATGACCCGTATGCCCAAGGTCACCGAGTCCGTGAAGGCTATGTTCAACGGCCGTGACCCCGCCAAGTCGGTTAACCCCGATGAGGCTGTTGCCATCGGTGCCGCTATCCAGGGTGCTGTTCTGGCTGGTGAGGTTACCGACGTTCTCTTGCTCGATGTTACTCCCCTCTCTCTCGGTATTGAGACCCTCGGCGGTGTCTTCACTCGTCTGATCAACCGCAACACCACCATCCCCACCAAGAAGTCCCAGACCTTCTCCACCGCTGCTGACATGCAGACCGCTGTCGAGATCAAGGTCTTCCAGGGTGAGCGTGAGCTCGTCAAGGACAACAAGCTCCTCGGTAACTTCCAGCTTGTTGGTATCCCTCCTGCCCACCGGGGTGTTCCTCAGATCGAGGTCACCTTCGACATTGACGCCGACTCCATTGTCCACGTCAACGCCAAGGACAAGTCCACCAACAAGGACCAGTCCATCACCATCGCCTCCGGTTCCGGTCTCTCCGATGCTGAGATCCAGTCCATGGTCGAGGATGCCGAGAAGTACGGTGAGGCTGACAAGGAGCGCAAGGCCGCCATTGAGGCTGCCAACCGTGCCGACAGCGTCCTGAACGACACCGAGAAGGCTCTCAAGGACTTCGAGGACCGCCTCGACAAGACCGAGGCTGACAGCATCAAGGAGAAGATTGCCGCTCTCCGTGAGTTCGTTGTCAAGAACCAGTCTGGCGAGGGCACTGCCACCGCCGAGGACCTCAAGGCCAAGACCGACGAGCTCCAGACTGCCTCTCTCAGCCTGTTCGACAAGATGCACAAGGCTCAGTCCGAGCAACAGTCGCAGGGTGGTGAGCAGCAGGGTGAGAACAAGCAGTAAGCTGTTGTTCCTCTGATTGTTTCGCTGTTGGCCACCGCCAGTGGCTAGTGTATTTTTCCTTTTCCTATGTTTTCTTTTCCTTGTGTTAAAAGAGACTCCCTGATTTCCTTCGCATGTTCGTTCTTCTTTGCGCATCAACTGTACACATACTCTCAATGGCCTTTTTACCCCTTCCACGTCTCTGGTGTCTTGGTGTTTGATTACCAACTTGTATGATCTATCTATTTACCCCATTTTCTTCCCTTCGTCTTTTTGCCTGCACTTCTGTACCGGGCCTTGGGCCTGGGCCAGAGAATAAGCCGGGATTGTCTAGCATTGTATCTAATGACATTACGGCAAGGGGCGATAAAAAAGGATGCTAGGATCTGGTTATTTGGGGGGCATGTGACAATAGAAATCGGAACATTCTCCTCTCTTTTTACACTGATTCAACTGTAGACGTTATGGCATAGAGTAGTTATGCAGGACATGGCAGAGATGCAGTTGAGCTCGAGGGGACTAGTTAGTTACAATGCGCCAACAAAGAATGACAAATAATTCAATCTGACAGAATATTGTGGCGGAATGATAGGTCGAGAACTGGCCTAACAAACTAGTCCTAGTGTTGGGATCCTTGGCTCGATACTAGCTCTGGTAGATGTCAAGCTATTCAGACTTGTAAAGTCGGTGTCGAATCAGATATCCCTGAAACACCCTAATCCATGCACAATCAAGCCACGTATCCCTCTCATATATTGTGGCAGTGTATTTTACACAGCCAAAAGGCGGTATGAATCTCTTCTTCTAGAATTAGTACAATAAGCAGAACAATCTCTGGATGGAAGAATTGATCGTCTTGTAGATTTTAGAACGTAGATCACTGACCAAATCGGCCGATCTCCGATCATCCAGGAGCTTTGCACATCCGATCTTCAACTCGGTCAATGCTCAATTAGCATGAAGCTGTCTACGAAGTTATGACCCGTGCCACCATAGATTATCTAGATTCTTTACATTGAATCAACCTGTCTTTGTACAGAGTCTACTCCGTGGGCTCTGTTTGGCCAAAGACGTGCAAACCACAACTCGGTAAGCTAGTGCAGCTAGTTCAGATAGACCAATCGTCTCCATAGTTCGATTCCTTGCATGACAATCAGACGGAGCAATTTAATGTAACCGAGATGCTAGAAAATAAGCTCGACCGAGGTACTGTACAAACAAATATCCAAAGTCGAATCTACACAGTCTAGACTGAGGCCTGCATTATCTCCATCTATCGACGTACAGGGTTCCATGCAGCAGCGCAGAGAAGCAGCAAATCATCGTTGTACACAACATTCGGGCTGCCAAAGTGGGTCTTGCAATGATATCCTAGGGGTGCTCCGTACTTTGGTAAATGGATGTATCATGTTTTGTTGAAAACAGAGTCTCATAAATCATGGGCCTAAGCAAATTTTCAAACGCCCACATACTGTTCGCCTTCAACCATTCGTCGATCACTCTCAGACTTGTGAGACCGTCTACTTTAGCGCGCCCCTAGTGCTGTGTATTATTCTTCCCCAGCGTCTCCACTTATTTCTCCATTTATTTTCCACCTGGGCACTGCTTTTTCCCCTTTTCCGTACCCTAACCTAAGCCCTGACATCTCCAGATTCGAGCGTTTGTCATTCGACGGGAATTTGTATTTGAAAGGACCCAAGGTAGGGCGAAATAGGACTCATGGGGTGTACCCCGTATAGATTCCTCAATGCTAATGTTCATCGCCTGTTTGGTTCTAAGACCCTTACCTAGCCCCTCTCGTTGTACTAATTGGAACATCGAATTCAATAGACTGATGTCGCTAGACAATAACCTTGATAATCGAAGCAATGTACACGTGTAATCTCAATCCCTATAATGTTTTCTAGCAGCTTCTGTTACATAATAATCTTGGCAGTCAATGACGGTAGATCTACGCTATTTCATTGGCCCAGCTTGCTTTTTGTCCACTGGATTTGATTCGGCTGTTCCATACTTCCTGAGTTGGCGCCCACACTAAACAATAAATAAATGACTGATCATCGATAGTCCTCCTACGGAGTACTCCGTACTTTCGGAGACTTCTAGTATCCCCACCAAGACTATGTATAGCCCATACCCTATTTGTATTCATGAAGCTTGACGGCTAAGCCACAGGTAAAAAAAGAAAACAATCGGATTGAATTGAAGATCGGCAAAAAAGACCCCTGATGAACCAAACAGAGTCAATATCGCGTACCAGAGTATACATTGTGTGCGGAGTGGGACCTCCGGGTACCTTTTTCGCATCCCATGGAATAGGGCATCAACAAACACTTACTCTACCATTTACCCACAAATTGGTCCAAGGTCGACCCTCGCTAAAGAAGCTAGCGCTAGGGATCGCAAATCCAACGAGCAAATCTCCCTGTGATTGTTGTGATTTGATTACATCGGGCCACTAGCGCCGCGCCAATCCATGGAAGTCTTTTTGCTTTAGCCCACACCAAACTGGTTTTGTTTTCATAAACACTGCTCCGGGGCCACAAAAAGTATGATGAAGGACCCGGTAATGACTGGATAATAACTGGACCATTGACATCCTTGTTCCCCCCTAATTACCTAGCTCGGTCTAGCTTGCTGATCCCCTTACTGCGCCGTTACGGGAAATTTCAAGATAACGGGGCTGCAGAGGGTTGCGCTAGTAGATTTTGTCATTTCTTATTTGGATTTTTGCAATTTTTTGGGCTATTATTATAATTGATGGGTTCTATGGGGACGTCTAAATGTCAATCCTTTCCTGGCCACCCATAGATCGGGAATGGGTCTTTTCTTTCGATTCTCTTATTGCCCACTTCTATTTTCGTTTCTTCTTTTTCTCTTTCCCTTCGTCTCGTGGTGACTGCCCTCTTAGTGACATCTAGGGCTTTGACGGTTTATCATGATGGCTACTGCTACTCCGGTGCCTCACCCCGTCCCCGACAGCAGTATGAACGGCCATGCTCATCACGGTATTCCACGCTATCACCCTATCGCCATGAACCCTAATCCTTCGCATCCACCAATGCCTCCTCCAGAGCACATGGTGCAGAATCACCATTTCCGCCACTTTGCACCGCCGCCATTGCATGACCCTCACGCACATCCTGCTCCCCCGCCGGTGCCCCAAGTACCCAGCCCGAGTTCATTGGAACAAATTGAAGCTCGTCTACGGCAGTTGGAACATGAGGAAATGAATAGGATGGCTGCCCGCCACCACATTCTCGCAGTGCGCAAGCGTGAGGACGAGGAGTTTCGCAGATTGACAGAAAGTGCCGAAGCGGAAGAAGAGGTATATATCCTTTACTCGTGTCATAGACTTCCAGGAATTACCCATCTCTAACCTCGTACAGGACCTGCGAAGACAACGCAAGAGGATTAAAAGAGAGTCAATGGGCCTGGGCCACAATTCTACTATCGACTCGCCGCCATTGCGGCCTACACCACCACGCCGGCTGTCAGAGACCAGCGCGGCCACAACTCTTGCTTTCTTTAAGCAGCAGAGCCCACCAGAGCCTCGCCAAACTCCTCTTCCTGTATCACAGCCACAGTCTCAACCTCCACCTTCTATGGCCCCACCCGCTCATCTGCACCCTCAACCTCATCACCCTCCGCCTCCACCACCTCAGCACCCTATTGTTCCCCATGATCCTTCTGTAGGCCTCGGTTCTATCCGCAAAAAGCAAAAGTACACCATCAAAAACGTCGAGGCCTGGGGCGAGCGCCACGGCCGTCCTGCAGCACATGATCCATCCGGCCGAGCTTTATGGAAGCGGCCCTCTGATGGAAGCCTCGTTTATCTCACATGCCCAATTCAAGGCTGCGGGAAATCCGATTTTGTGACTCTGCACGGATTCATGTGCCATTTGACCAAGAAACACAAAGACCGCACATTGGGCAGCCAGTCACGAGCCCTTGAAATTTGCGGCATGGTCTACGACCCCAATGCTCCACTCCCACCACTCAAAGCCAGCAACCGCGCCTCCGAGGGGAGTCCGGCAATGGACCTCGATGCCGAGCCGCGAGACGAAGAGCTCGACTCCGAGGACGAAGAAATGGAAGAGGAAGCCCGGGATGAGTCATATCGCGTGAAAACCGAGGTCACGGAACGCTCAATCCCAATACCAGATGTCGAAGACGCACCCGTACCCCATGGTACCTCTACACCTCCCAAGCCTGTCCCCGGATCCGTCAAGCAGTCCATCTCATCAATCATCGATAACCCGGAACCCGAACGCGAAGTCCTGGCATCTCTGCCGCCTTCGGAAAGCATCTCGCAAGGACCGACACCACACCTGGAACACACTGTCCCTGCGAAGCGAAAATACGAGTACCCGCCAGAGAAGGAGAATGCCGAGCCGAAGGAGGGATCCACGGAATAGATTTCTATGTATATTCCAAGTCGTTTCGTGTGCCAATGCTTGACGTCGTTCCTTCTCTCAATACCCTTGTTTTCTGTGTTAATTGGGCGCTTGTTGATTGGCATCGCTCTTGTCTATACTTAATTGCATCGAGCATGTTTATACTCATATTCATACTGGGGTCGTTTGATTTGGGGTTGGTATTGAGAGCGTTGACGGTATGCCTTGATGTCATCTAGGTCGTTGCTATAACTCCGCAAGGGAGTAGACTACGGTTCTAGCTCCAATAAAACCAGAAGATCACTATTTGCAATTGGGTATTGTTTGCACAGTAGTCTATCCGTGTCTAAATCTTCTCTCTCACCAGAAGCAAATGCACCAAGTACCCCGTACCACTCTTCAACCCATCCCCGAGAACCTCATCACTTAACCTCCAGACTCGAAACTCCCTTAGCGTCTCGCTTAGCCAGGTCTCAAAAACATCCGGTGCGCGCTGCTGCTGCGCAATAATGCAGACCGTCGGCCGGCGTGATGGCTCCTCTTCACCCGGTTCATACGCAGGACGCAGCCGACAGATATCCGCGCAGGTGCGCACGAACGGGGCGACAAGTGCTTCGTTATAGATACAATCACACGAGAGTAGAAGGTCGAAGCCTCGATCTCGCTCTTCATTTCTATGCGCATCACGGCCGTCAGATTCGATGCAATCCTTTAGCAGGCCTGGTTGATCCGTTTCCCAGTCCAGGGTTGTAAATGTAATGTGAGATCCTGGTGAGGTTGCGGACTGCTGCTTTTTACTGGCTTTGCCTTTGGTCTTGGTTCCTTTTTGCTTGGCTGGGGTCGCAGCCGCATTGGCGTCAAGGTTCGTGCGGAATAGCCGTCGTACATACTCCTGGTCTGTGGCGATGTAGTGTTGCACGGTAGGGGCCAGGGCTAGAGCGATCAGAGCGGAGATGCCACAGCCGAGTTCGGTAACTACGGAGTCTGAGGAGAGGAGGCCATATGTCCAGAGAGGGTTGGAGGGGGAGGAGATCCATTCTGCGAAGAGGGGTGTGATTTTCCAGAGCACTAGGAGTCGGTTAGTCAAACCTAAGTAGAACAAAGCCGGGAATACATCCCGAGGACTCAGACGAAGCCGAGGCTGTCTTTGAAAGATAGAGACAAAGTGCGGGGTGAAGGTTGGGGAGGCGCAGATCGTGAACTTAGGACTTACCGGCACCCGTGGTACCTCCAGCACGAGAAGATGAGAGTAAGGTGGGAGACTGATGGATCGAGTAATCATTGTCATGAATGGTCACATCGACGACGGTGGCATGAGAGTCGACAAAGCCCAGGTTGCTAGTGGGGATTTCTTGGCTGAAGAGGAGAAAGGCTTCTGAAGATAACTGAGTGGTTTATCGTAGCTCGGAGAAAAGGCACAGCATACCCTCATCGGCATCAGTGACCTCGTCACCAATGGCGAGGAATTCGGTGGGTGAGTTCATGGTCTCTTAGTATCAGAGGGGACCATTCCATAGTTGACTATAGCACTGCTATAGGTAGAGTCCCGATGTGTTGGGGCTCCCCAACACAAAGAAAGAGGAATAGATCTGCCCCTTTCTGAACTTAGAAAGTACTCCAATATACAGAGACTTGGTGGACTGCTATATAAGTAAAATGCACTAGGAACTGCGGATATCGTGTTAAATTGAATGAAATAAATGAAATCCCATAGTTAAGGCAGTTAGTTACAGAGTAGACCCATAAAGTGCGTCATCCTGCCGAAGCCCAGCTTAACCACCTTCGGACACCTAAGCTTCCCTGTCTAGCTTCACTGGCGCTTTTTCTTTCACTTTTCTTTTTCTTTTGCTTTCCCCCCTTTTCTTTGTCTCCATCTCTCTCCTCTAGTTAAACTGCAGTCCCTGGTTGGTACGAGCTCCTTTCCTCTGCCGCTCTCGGAATCCGTAATCCACTAACGTCACTCCTAGCGGAGTTTTCCGAACTGATCACTGATCACTGATCCCACTCGAGCTCCTTGAACCTCACCTCTCCCCATTCCTCCCACTGCTTCCCCCTCCCCCTTCCCCAAAATGTCGAAGCGCGACCTCGTCATCCAGCCGCGCATGGCCAAGAAGGGCCCCTTCTCGGTCGAGGCCCCCGGCTACGAGCCCGTCGAAGGAGAGACCATCCCCCGTCGCTACCCGGCCGCGAAGGACGGTCTCATCCTGCGCCCTGCTGAGGATGTCACGACCACATATGATAACTTCCGCCGTTCCGCTCGCCTATACGGAAACAGCAAGGCTGTCGCCACCCGCAAGCTGATCAAGCTGCACACGGAGAACAAGAAGGTCAAGAAGATGGTCGATGGCGTCGAGCAGGAGGTGGACAAGCAGTGGACCTACTTTGAGAAGACTGGCTACACCTACAAGACATTCCTCGAGTACGAGCAGCTCTGCCTGCAGCTTGGCAGCGGTCTGCGCAAGCTCGGCCTCGAGAAAGACGGCCGCATTCATCTCTACGGCGCAACGAGTGCAAATTGGCTGGCCATGTCGCACGGCGCTGCATCTCAATCGATCACCATCGTCACTGCCTACGATACCCTCGGCGAGGATGGCTTGAAGCACTCCCTCAAGCAGACCGAAAGCACTGCCATCTTCCTCGACCCCGGTCTGATCAAGTCCCTGACCAACGTCCTGAGCGAGGTGCCCTCTATCAAGTTCGTGATCTACAATACCGATGATGAGGTTAAGCAGGCGGACCTGGACAAGCTCAAGTCCGACTTCCCTCACGTCACGGCGCTGAGCTTTGAGGAGCTGCGCAAGAGCGGTGAGGAGAACCCCGTCGACCCGGTGCCGCCCAAACCTGAGGACCTCTGCTGCATCATGTACACCTCTGGCACGACCGGAACGCCCAAGGGTGTCTCTCTGACCCAGGCCAACGTGATTGCCGCGACCGCCGGTGTGAATGAGATTGTTGGCCAGTACATTGGCCCCAAGGACTCGCTGCTCACATACTTGCCCCAAGCACACATCTTGGAGTTCATGTTCGAGAACCTGTGCCTGTTTTGGGGTGGCTGCATGGGCTACGGTAACCCGCGGACCCTGTCCGATGCCTCCATGCGCAACTGCAAAGGTGACATTCGTGAGTTCAAGCCCACTATCCTGGTTGGTGTCCCGGCCGTCTGGGAGACGGTGAAGAAGGGCGTCTTGAACAACTTGAACAAGAACAGCTTCATCATCAAGGGCATGTTCTGGAGTGCATTGGCAGCCAAGAACTTCCTGCTTAACAACGGCTTCCCTGGCGCGGGCGTCGGTGCTTCGATTCTCGATGCTGTCGTTTTCAAGAAACTCAAGGAGGCTACCGGTGGCCACCTTCGCATCATGATGAACGGTGGTGGTCCCATCTCCAAGGATACCCAGCGCTTCCTGTCAATGGCCATTGCTCCCATGATCGGTGGTTACGGATTGACCGAGACCTCCGCCATGGGTGCCCTGAATGACCCCATGGCGTGGAACCCTGACGCCCTGGGTGAGATTCCCGCCTCAGTGGAGATCAAGCTCGTGGACTTCCCCGATGCCGGATACTTCACGAAGAACACCCCTCCTCAGGGTGAGATCTACATCCGTGGTGGCAGTGTGACCTCAGGTTACTTTGACAACGAGGAGGAGACCAAGAGTGCGTTGACCGAGGACGGATGGTTCAAGACTGGCGATATTGGCGAGTTTGACTCGAACGGCCACCTGCGCATCATTGACCGTAAGAAGAACCTGGTCAAGACTCTGAACGGCGAGTACATTGCTCTCGAGAAGCTCGAGTCTGTCTACCGCTCCTGCCCCGTCGTTGGTAACATCTGCGTCTACGCTGCCGAGGACCAGGACAAGCCCGTCGCCATTATTGTGCCCGTGGAAGTGGCCTTGAAGAAGCTCGCTAGCGAGAATGGCATCAAGGGTGACACCGTGGAGTCGCTTGTGCACAATGAGAAGCTTCAGCGCCTGGTTCTGCAGCAGCTCCAGAGCTCCGGCCGTGCCGGTGGCCTGCAAGGTATCGAGATTATTAGCGGAGTTGTCTTGTCTGATGAGGAGTGGACCCCGCAAAACGTAAGTAGTTCCGACCTGGGAAAGAGAGGTTTCACAGCTAACATCATACCAGGGTTATATGACCGCTGCTCAGAAGCTGCAGCGCAAGAAGATCGTCAACCGGCACAAGGCTGATATTGACAAGGCCTACGGCAAGAAATAAAGAGTGACGATGCCTAATTTTGCTTTGTTTTTCTGATTTCTGTTTCTCCGCTCCGTTACCCTCTACCGCGATTGTTTCTTTTGCCTTGATCTCCCGAGCCTTGTGATATATGACTCTTCTGTGGATGGCCCTGGGCCACGATGTAGACGCGATAGTAAATGCGAACATGATATTGCGACGGGCTTGATTTGAACTAGAACCCAAAGTACTTCCAGTATACTTCAGCCACAGTTACACTAGCACCACACAAGATGGACCTATACACGTGGTGCCTTGTACAATCGGCAAGGTGCTTGTAGATGTCAAGGTTCAGAGCCTCCAAACCCGAAAAGGGACCCATTGACACGTGACCTCCAACATCCAGTCGTCGTCTGCTTTCCCTTCAAAAGCTAACGTACCCCTCAAACCAGCCCAATGTCTCTGTGGAGGTATGTCTGAACCGTAAACAGCTATATACTGCATATCATTAGGACTAACGTTATCTCCAGCACCTACCGATCCCTCACCCCCAAAACCCGAGCCCTGTTCGGCGTCGGCGTCATGGCCTGGGCGACCATCGGGCTATGGACCACGCCGCAAGTCGAGAACGCGCTGGGCATGGCATCGACACCAGAGGAGCAGGAGGCGCTAGATAAGCAGCTAGCTGTGCGGATATCGCGGGTGGAGAAAGACGGCCGAGTGTAATTCGAACCCTCGACGACCACTGGACCACTGCGAGAAACCAAGATCAGTTGGGTTGAGATGGACACGCTATAATGAACACTTTCCTAAGCTTCGAAGTGCTCATCCCGAGCCTCATTTGCACCAGCATACTCCATTCGGATTGGGATTCAAGCGGACTCGCAAGGAGTTACTTCAACAGACCGAGCCCCAGTCTTGTCGGCAATGTCACGCGACCAAGCGGACCAGATGTACCGAGTCATCGAGAATACTCCGAGAATTGCATGATTGAAGCGGAGTTGACTTTTGCTTTGGGCCTTGCGCACTGCGTGTCGGGAATAGTGGCGGCTGAGAAGTGGGTTGTCTGGTCTGGATCGTGACTTTGTTAGGCTCGGTGGTGATGGACCAATTGTGGGCTGGATTATTCTCCGGTGGATGTCAGGATGTCAGGAGGCGGTTTGCGAGGGTTGGCTTTACACTTTGATGTCTGGGATGATGCAAGACCTAGGTGTCTTGGATGTTTATGGTTGGTCTTAGTATGGTTCTCCCCGTCAATTGTATTGGGCGAGCCAATACTCCAGTACGAAGAGCAGATGGATAAACAAGACTTGAATATGTAAACTGATACTACGAATAGTTGCATAGTTCTGATCATATCTGCACTGGATTATCTCCGATGCTTCTTTATCTCTCCATCTCCCATACTCAGTAATATCTTAGTATATCCCATTCCAAGCCCAACTTACCATGAGTACATCTATACCCCAAGGATCTACGTGAGACAAAGCCGTTGACGTGGACCAACAAACCACGCCCTCCACGCTGACTGTTGAAGCAAAACAGGGGCTGTGCATCGGACAGTTTTGAATCGCAGTCTGCACTGACCACAGCCAGCCATTTAGCCATTTAGGGCTGCTTTGCGGGTATGAATGGTATGTTTCGGGTCCGGTTACTTCTGGGGTAGGTAGGTTTCGAAGTACGGGAAAGATGGCATATTTTTAGGGAAGTAGTCTATGCGCATATGTTAGCCCTGGATTGTATACTCTACCTAGATCAGCGAGAAGGGATCCTGGTCTCACATGGGTTGTCGGAAAGGTTACGCAGAGTTTGGACTCGTTGCACCAACAACCCAGGGTCCGATCCAAGTTTGTCTACAGCATGCTGGTCGAACCAGGATCAATAAGGTATTCTAGTGAAGTTTAGTGCTAGAAGAGAGAGTTCGAGGTAATTGTCTGTCTCTTAGGCAGGAGAATACATGTCTTCTCAAGGCAGTGTTTACATCGGAATTATTGTTTATGCAACGTATTAATAGTCGGGACTCGATTCCACCGTGTATAGATATCTCAGATATCTTAGACTTGGAATATCTATGTTTGAAATAGGACACTACTTCAGAGCAGAAACATTTTGACATTGTCGAATCCATGATTGTCCTTTTGGCCGGTAGCCCTTGTACGACGTGCAGATGTTTAGGGTCTGAACGCTATCAGCTGGTCCTGTGATTTCCACTAGAAGCAATGGTGCTGGAAGTATACAAACCTAGTCCAGGCTGGATGAGGTTCCTACTAACTCGCATGTGACTGGGATTCTACTCCTTGAGACACAGATTTTAATAACTGACTTGAGGTGCATGAGATAATGGTCATGTTTTTTGCATGGATGTCGACTTAGGATCAAAGGTAGCGTGACAAAGCATGAGTCCCTATGACTTTATACTTCTAGTGACACCGAGGCTATGTCTAAGCTTTAGGAACTAGGTTAAATTTACCCTAGTATGAAAGATGTACATAGATACCTAGTAAAGTACCATCTTATATCGCAAGTAGAGTATACAGTACAAAATTATATGCACCGTCGATCATCTACACTTGAAACCCTTGCCTTCTGCACCTGCACATCATCACGAGCAGTTTCAGAGTATTAATAGAGAAATCCTCCTACCCAAAGGGTCTGCTGCTCATGATCCCGAATTGTCTGTCATGCTGCATCTTGCCTTTACCATCTCGTTTGATGCTTTGCTCCAAGTATCTTCAAAATAATTTCCATGCATGGATATTGCTAGGACATTCGAACATCTTGCCACTATCAGTCCTTCAAGTTTTGCCCCTACCCCTACTATCTGCTTACCTCGAGCCATTAACATAAATCTCCGGCGCCTTATTATATTTCAGTCTGGATCATGGAGAGACGTAGACCAATAGAATGTAGGTGAGGTCCTTTGCTATTAGGACTGAAACTGGGCTACTCCCTGCAAACACCCTAGACAGAATATCAAGTGCTGGACCAGGACTGCAGCAAATAACGGTTCCTGGCGGATACGACGAATCGGGGAATTGCGCTTTTTGCATGGGGTATTGCGGTATTCTCAGAAATAGAAAGTTCGTAGTGAGATTGAATGACATTCTATGTGCCTCCTTTTCTTTCGCTTTTTTTTTTGGAAAAATTCGAGTAAAGAACACTACAAAGAAAGTAGGGGACTCGTTATCGACTTCGTTTGAGTTAGAGGCCCGGGAGCTTGCGTGCTCTGCAGCTCATATCAACCTATCGGCCCAGTTCTTCAGAAGGAAGAGAAAAGTAAGAATCAAAAAATTGAAGATTTGCAAGAAATAAAACAAGAATAAAGCCGAATCTCATGAAACAAAAGAATAATAAAAATAATAGAATAATCACAACGAAATCCAAAGTGCCTTCCTTCATCTGTTCTCAGCGCCGTAGTCCAGAATCGCATTCCCAGCTGCATTCTGCAGTAAAATTTCCCTCAAAAGCTAAGTTACAATCAAGAATGAAAGAGTTAAGACCAAAGTATGGAGCACCTAGGTCTAGGTGCACAGGCGAGGCGCGTTCTGAATGGGGTCATAACGGCCATAGGTCGAATAGACCGGGTCATATCCACTCGTGCTTGGACGGTGCTGATTGGACATTCCAGCAAATACTGGGTCCTGATATTGATCCAAAGTGGTCTCCGTCTTGAGTGTATCCATCGGGTCCATGGTATCGTTCATCATGGAATAATCAAAACCCGATGAAGACGATGATGAAATGAGTGGACTATCACTTAGAGGGGAGTGCTCGACCTTGGACATCTGGTGGTAGTCCTCCACCTTGGGCATATGGTGGTAATCCTCCACCTTCGGCATATGGCGGTAGTCCTCGACCTTGGGATGGCGGTAGTCCGGTCGTGAGTATGGTAGACCACGATGCCCGTCGTACATCAGGTGCGAACGCGTATCATGGCCCATTCCGTGGTGAAGACCTCCAGAGCCGTCCCCACAGCTTCCTTCGGGGCCCATGCTCGTAGCATTGTCGCGTGGACGCCCATCCTTGTAGTGACCGGGCGAGCGCCCTCGAACGATTATTTGGTGAGAGTGCTTCCGAGCGATCATAACCCACTGTGGATCGTTGCCAACGGGCCCAGCAACCTCAGCTTGAAGCTCGACCACCAGATTATAGAACTGTTGCTGAGCACGGCGCTTGCCGTTGTTGGCAGTCGCCTTCTGGAACTGGATTCGCTCAAACATATGCGAGGTGGCAGGCTGCGCACAAGGCTGAGGGGCTCCTGTAAACGGTGCGTTATAATCCAAGGACTGCGAACCAAGTGGGAAACCGGCATGGCCGTGAGTACCAGTTCCACCTCCAAGGGTTGGAGGTGGGGACGGCTGGAGAGGCACTCGGCTTGGCTTGCGCTCTGACTGCTTGTCCCTTTTGGGTGTATGCTGCACAAGCTCTCGGGTATCCCCATATTGTCCGTTCACAATAGCGGAAATAGACATAGCAAATCCTCGAATTGGCTCGAGGGTCTGATCGGGGTGTTGAATATAAAGAGGAACATTGGACGGCCAGGGGTGGAGAGTGAAGCTGCAGGTTACGCTGAAATAGTTTCGTCGATAGCAGGTCCATTTCCCATCACATTGAAAGATGTTTCGTCCAATCTTTGCTTGAATTTCCGGCTTCACAATCTGCTGAGTGCCTCCAACTTCAGCCACGATGGACTCGAGAATGGTCGTCTCTTCGAAAGGTGGTGCTTCCGCCTGCGCTTGGGAACGCTGGGTAGTCTCTACCATCGGCTGCTGGAAGATGGGAGTCTGGTTCCGATCCAGCATACCCTCCAGGGCCCGAGGAGTACCCGAGTATTGATGAGCACGAGAGACATCATTCACACCTGTCAGTGGCATCCCCATTCCCCGATAAAGAGCATATGTCGATGAGTATGTGTTGCTTCGCCCCATTAATGCCGGAATAGAGCTAACAGAGTGAGGCTGTGGTTGCATACCAGTCGACATACCAGCAGGAGGTTGACTAGGGCAAAAAAAAAGCAAAGCACATCAGTACTTGGTAAGTATCCAAACCGAAACGCCAATGCTTACAGAGCCGGGACTCTTCGAAACTCTGCCATCCTATCGAATGAATGCTGGTGCTGGTTTAAATGTGGGAACATGGCACCAGACGCTGGAGAGAAGGACTCTATTTGAAGATTGAAACCTGGTCAGCTGGAACATCGTCAATATTCACCAGGAAAGATGGCATACCGGAACAAGAATCTGGGGGAGTCATGGCGGGCGCAGACATTCCGGGATAACTATAGAAAGCAAAGGGTTTAGCACATCACGTTGTTGAAGTGATCTTCAAGGTAGTCACACTGGGAATGACCATAGGACCCCGAGGCCAGCGTGGAAGTCATGATGTGTAAGAAAGAATCGAGATGGTGTTCAATCAGACAAGAGGCAAGAGGCAACAAGCAAAACCGCAGATATGAGTTCAGTTAAAAAAAGACAAAACATCGGAATAAAGGCATGCAGGTGGCGGATCGGTATGGAAGGTACCGAAACAGGCTGGACTAGAGCCCAAGCTGCCCGGACCCGTAGGAAGTGCAGTGACAAGGGGTCGAGAGGCCGAGTGGAGCGCAAGAGCAGTCCGGATTAAAAGCGAGCAAAAAACAACTTACTGTAAGTCCTGCATCGCAAGCTGTTGTGCATGGTACCGCACGCCGTTGGTGACAGGCATAGAGGTGAGCGCTCCGACTCGCTGGCTTTCATCGTCGTCGGTCGGGAATCCGGTCACATGGGAGCCGATATAGTCCCCTTCTGTGGTGACAGGACAGTCCATGGTAAAGGATCCGGGTAAAAGAGTGGCTAAACAGTGCATATTAGTGTCCGGTATATGAATGCCACGGAGGGAAAAACATGATGCCAAGATGTCCGCAAATACCATACCAGCCGCATGACGGTGAAAAAACGCCGGAAATCAGATGGCAACTTACAGGGATTCATCCTGATCGTGCTGATGCCAGGTGGCTCGAGGACCCTGAAGTATGGTCAGTTGAGGTGACACCGGCGAGACGCCCAAGCTTTGATGTCTGAGGGTGGCGAAGGAAGGCTGTCTAGAACAGTAGCCATGTTAGTTAGTAGGCCCAGGATTGGCTGTCAATCGCATTTTGCTCACGAGTGAATCAAAAATTCACAGGTCAATGGTGGTGTATTCACAAGTCAATGGTGGTGTCGGCAGGTAGAAAGTAGAAAGTCTAGTGGATGAACCTTGTTAGGGTACTCCACAAAGCACAAATCATAACGAGCATAGCAATGTAAACAATTGGGAAATGGCCAAGTAAGATGGGAAGTGTAAAGACTGCAAAAAAAAGTGGGACAGGCAGACGAGAATAAGAGCATGCTTTTCCAAGCAGTAAACATCTCTTATTCTAAGGTTAGCGGCTTTGCAGAAGGTAGAAGTAGCTGTCGGAAACTTTGGCCCCCCAAAGGGGGTTTGCGTCACCGGTTGATAGACAGCTGTAGATCTTCCTACCCGGGACCTGCTCAAATCAGGTCATAAGGCCCGTCCCCTTCTTGGAGGAACCGATCA
This sequence comes from Penicillium sp. DT28, assembly GCA_036712075.1. Classification (NCBI taxonomy): domain Eukaryota; kingdom Fungi; phylum Ascomycota; class Eurotiomycetes; order Eurotiales; family Aspergillaceae; genus Penicillium; species Penicillium sp. DT28. Next base: position 1,505,981 of record JAZHLO010000002.1, read on the forward strand.
AGATCTGAATCCTCGATCTGGAAGACCAGCAACTTGCATAGCTGAGATGAGGAACAAGATGAGGAACAAAAACCATGAAATACACAGCAGGATGGAGATATGCAAGGAAAAGAAGGAACCTTACAGATGCAATTCAGCACAACTGAAGTCAGTCTTTGCAGAGGGCCTTGAATGAACCAAACTGCCACCCTAAGTAGAGGCGATGAGAGAAGTGCCCGAGATCAATCTTCCTCTCTTGATGAAATCTCTCTTGGGGGGATGTCGGTGGGTTTCTGGCTGGTCTAGAAATAACTGCAAGAAAAGAGAAACTGTCCTTTGACGAGGCATGCAATTGATATTTGTTTCCCGATGATGATAACGGGGCTTCTGAACCCCGGTAAACCTGTAGAAAGACACCCCAAAATAGCCTCAGACCATCAGGACCGAAGATAAAGTATCGCCACGAGTTCCAAGTGGAAAGAGCCTGTCAGGGACGGCGAAATACAGTTGTATTCCGCAAGGCGACAGTGGGTGGCAGCAGCCATTTTGCATTAGGGGTCCAACCATAATCGGCACCGGCCAAGGATTTCCGTAATCTGAAGTTTTTGACTTCTGTTCTGGATTTGATTTTATTTTCGCAATTTACATTTGGGGTGATCCTTGTCCCGGTAGATGGGGACCAGCCGAATCGAGTATAGAATGAATATAGGGTGGATGATGCAAGTCCCCATAAGAAACAGTAGCATCGAATCAGTGGGCCCCGCCAGACAGTTTGATTGTTCAAGGAGCATGGCATTGGCCGGAATCTCCATGTTACGTGCCTTGGGTCCCGAACCTGCACGGACAATGGCCGATCCGAGTTCGAGGTGGGTATCGCCCCGGGTCAAGAGCAGGTTAGGATGTATTTCCCATTATTACAGCCCTAAGCCTGGAGTAAGATGTTAGATGTTAGCCGTTAGATGTCCCAGTGCGAACCCGGTGGACGGGATGTTGCAGGAAATCCAAATAAGATGAAACTGGAAAGGATAAAGGAGATGATCATCCTCTAGGATACCCGTGCAGACTTCCCTACCCGCATGACAGCGGTTGATGTATCAGAGTTTGGGGACCTGCAAGTCAATAGACTGTGATAGACTGGCAAGTAATTATTCGCCCGTGGCAAGAAAAAAGAAACCAAAAAGGAAAAGTCAAATGGAAAAACCAAAGAGGAAAAGCCAAGAAAAAAAAGAAAAAAGAAAAAAAATCCCAGAAAAGAAAGATGACTGGGATCGTGACGGCTAGAGCGACCCAGACAGATTTTTGCTGGAGTATTCGATTCATTCATGATTCGTGGTCCTCGCACGGATCAAACTGGAAAGGCGATCGGCACTTTTCATTCAGCCAGATGCATGCATGTTCGTAATGCTCTCACCGACAGATGCCTAGGGTGAAAAACGTCAGGCAGCGTCGAGACTCTTTGGACCCATTCAATTGCGACCCCGAGACCGAGAGGACTCTGGACTCTGGATTCGGGACTGTAAAGGATGTAATCCCACACCCTTTTAGGAACGGTGGCTCCACGGGCCTAAAGTAGGTGCAGCGGGAGAAGTGGGTGTGCGGTCCGTACCCGACAGCTTTTTCCAGAATGGCGACCCCCAGGCCCACTACCTAGGTTGCCAAAATCGGTCATCTAAGGAACCCGTTCTGCTAGGATCTGGTAAACTGGAATCGAAGATCCGAAGATCCTGGTTCGTTTAGACCCCGGCCCGATTAGTTCTGAGTAGTCCTGGTCCTGTTGACGGAAAGCGCATTTGGTGGCTGCAAGATCGGCCATCCTACAGGAGGCTAGTTGGTCCAAAGCAAAATTGCGAAGAGCGATGGAAAAGCACCCGGTGACGTTTCATTGGACAGCTGGATCCGGGGGGAGGTCTGATCGATGCAAGTAGGACCCGTCATTGGTAATGGCTCTCAGGGTATATCGTTATGTTGTGCAGTGCGGCTCTCCTCACGGACCAACTTGTAAATATGACACCAAATGTGGTACTGGGCGCAGGTGATGATGGTCACCATTCTCCAGATGAGATTTGGAAATAGGAAATACAAGGATAGTAGGTTTGACTCTCGGGGGATCACCAGCCTCCCGCTCTACGCACGTACCGGGAGCACGTGGGCGGTAAAAGGATTCTGCAGATTACGTATTTTGTGTCTATCTTCATTTTCACTGTACTCAGTACAATGGAAGAACCTCGACAGTTCACATACATATTCAGGTTGGTTTATTCTACTCCTGGTGATGTGTGATGTTGAATCGAGCCTACTGCCTATAAACTTCTAGATCCAATCTCTATACTCTATACCCGTGCTGGAATCCACTCGTTCTCCACTATTCTGATCTACCACAGGCCAAATAGACCGAGTACATGGTACTATACTACGAGATACATCCATGGATATCATCCAGCACACGTGTGGAGAGAGCCGGGGTAGCCTTCCCTTTCTAACCACTGCAGGTACCTCCTACCCTGGAAGTGCGTGCTAATAATGGATCATGATTTAACTTTCTTAGCTGAAAGAAGTGTTGCAATATTGCATAAACTCATCAATCCAACCATGGATCCAAGCTTCGGGCCAGGCAACCTTGAAAATCCCCCAGTTGAGAGTCTATGAGGCTGTTCAGGGTTGCATATTCTTCTAAGACAGTCCACTTTCCACTATTTCCGTTTCTTGCATTTGCTGAGGTCACAGGACTGGGGCACGTGCCACTCCTCTGCATGCCCGTTATGAACTCGACAATTGACTTTGCTTCAAGCAAACATACTGTATGACTTTTTGCAATCAGTGGCTCTGGCCATTGAGCTGCACCCAGCCGTATGCTTAGGTTCTGACGGGGAAGACAAAACACCTTGCTCTCATTGCATGGTCTATTTTACTTTTCGGGCGCATACAATATCTATCCATTGGCCAGAGACTAGCAGCGTGGTATAACGAAAAGGGCAACCGGTAATATTCTACACTGCCTGGCCCTTGCTCTGTGACCCCGGCTCTTTATGCCCGTTGGTCTAGGATCTTGGATCCAACTGTGGATCCTATCCTGGACCTCAAAACGACCTCAAATGATCGCATCTGACAAGTGCCTGGGCTTTGTGTCAGCATCACCCTGAAGCTCCCGAGCTCGTCTCCTAGGTAATACCGAGGAGTCGTTAAGACCGCCCCACGAGCTCCATAGCTGAAGCTACATGGCTGCGTGGCTTATCCTGACCGTTGACAGAACTAGAAATACACTAAAGAGCCTTACTAAGTAAGGTGTGCCCCGTTTAGTCGAATGGCTAAATTTAGGTGATTTCTTAGTGACAACCGTTGACGTTCGTGATCCAGGGATCCGAGTGTTGTCCACTGCCCTAAGGTTCAAAGCAGCTACCGAGGACACTCCCTTCTCCACCCATTGGGGGCTAAGTGGACAGAGCGGAACTTCAAGTTAGGTACTGAGACAAGACTGGGCAACTCTACGCGGGGTCTATCTTTTGACACCTGTGATCCTCACGACTAACTCGGAACTAACGGTTCAACAGTCGCAGCTCGCCCCTTTCCCAAACTTAATCCGAGCTCCCCATACGATGTCTGGACACAAAGTTTAGCGATTATGTATCACGTATGGCAGAGATTGAGGGTTACAGAGATTGAAGGTTACTTGGGACGACAGTGTACCTGGTTCCCGGTAACCTACTTCAGATAATGCGTTACGCTATCGATTTGAGTATCTTGTTGCCCCTGCCACCTCATTCCGGTCCAAAAGGGAAGACAGCCGGGCTACTATGAAGCTCTCATTGGGCAGTATGCCAGTCGCGTCATCCCAAATCTTGATCACCCCGGATCTGCACTGTCGATGGCGATCGTATCACGGCGATAGAACTCCTGTCAATAGCGTCGTGGGAGGATACAGTACCCTAACGCCTCCCCGACAAGGATTGAATATGACAACATGAAAATAGTCAACAGAGCAAGGATTGTAGGGTCCTCTACAGATCCCAATTGGTCCGCTATCGGTCGAAGCCCTGCCAGGAAGCTTGTCAGGAGGCCAGCATACTTTGGATGGAGTCGGCTGCAGACCGGCGGAAGCGTCCTAACGTCTGTACAGTACTGAAAAAGCATCTATCTCACTCAATGCCGTGGCATTCGCCTCATCCCCCACCAGTCATCCCTGGTGAACATCAACCAACCCGGGCACGAGGCCTGGTAGCACGGGGAAACGGCCAAGCAAAAACCTGCTCAACGGCACGAAGCCGACAGGGTGACTCACGAAGAAATACCCTTCTCGTCAATGGTTTTAGGCTTGTCCTACGATACCCACCATTGAGACTGGGGTCTTCCGTAATGTCACTGGAGCTTCGGAACGTCATGAACGCCTTTCACATGTGCTCTGTCATACTGCATGCCGTGGCGGCGTTGACAGAATCTGGCGGCCTAGTGATGTGGAGTTACGAGAGAGAGAAAAGTCAATGCATGCTCTTCCCTGCTAGTGTGAACTCTTCCTAACGGGTCAGCAAAGAAGACCCAAGGCCGAGATCCTAGGTAAGCTTTTTTCAAGTCTCTTTCCTGTTTTGAATCACGGATACACCGTGATGCAACCCAATTTGCCTTCGGGAAATTACTTCCGTTTGATTTGGAGGGACATCTTTCCATGGAGATCTACATAGATCTACGTTGCAATTGAGTGCAGGATCTGATAGTCTGAACGTGCATTTGGGGGCACAACCTTCTTCTTGCCTCGGCCGAGCGGTCATCTGCGGCGTCGACTGGAGGAGGAGAGGAAAAGTTAATTGTATACTCTAAGCTCTTGCGCGGATTACTCCCCGACAGATGACATGAAATGGCTTTTCCTCTCCCAGGCATAAGCAGATGTGTCAAGTGATGGCATCCTTCTCAGCGGACAGTGAGAGTCAGCGGCAACGAGGCTATAAGGTAATTGTTGATAACCCGAGGACAAGGCTTTGATAACACCCTGCGAAGTATCTGGATGTTTGGCTGTGATGAGTAAAGCAGGAAGCAATAACCTTAATTGTATTGAAGTATGCTGAAACCGGCGTAACCCATTCTCTATCAATGAAACAGATCATGCAAGAATCTCTCAACCATTGCTTTTGTATAGACTGACGAACGCAAATAAATGACATGGTGTCTTTTGAGGAATCATCATTATCAATCAATCATACAGTACAAAAGGAAAAGAGCTTCACCCAGGTGGTAAAAAGGTCCGCCTGAAAACAAAAGGAGAATGAAGCGAGAAATGTCGTAAAAAAGGCGAAAAACAAATCAAGAGCGCTTCGCAAACTCCACGCGCAAGATAAGGTGGCGGTAACCGACTGCGAAGAATGTGTTAGTGCTAGAGACTCGGAAAGGCTGGGAAAGGATGAACATACAGCCGTCCATTTTGTCGCAGGCAAGCTGTGCGTCTGCCCGATCGGCGTAAGAGATGAAGGCGAAGCCCTTGGCCCTCTGGGTCTCTCTGTCCCGGGCAAGGAAAACTCTGGTGACACGACCGAACCGCTCGAAGAGATCCCGCATCTCTTGTTCCTCTGCCAACTCGCTGACCTGTTGAGAGCAAAAGAAGTTAGAAACAGCACCAAAGGGCATCTCCGAAGTGCAAATACGTACGTTTGTGACACGCAGAGTCGCCAAATCGTCCTTCTCGAAGCGACCACCTCCCATCTTCTCACCACCACCAGCACCACCCTTCCGCAGGTGAGGCGGAACGTAACCTCCAGAGCCAGCACCGAGCGCACCAGCCTTGTCCTCCTCGATAGCAGCCTCGGCACCACCAGTGGCCTCCTCGACGGGAGCCATGGTATCCTTGAAGGGACAGCGGGCTGTGAAGTGCTCTCCGGAACAGATACGACACTTAACCTTCTTGTCCTTGAGCTGATCCTTCATGCTGCCCTTCTCACCGCCATCCTTCTCAGCCTCCTTGGCCTGAGCCTTCCAGTTAACGCTGGGACGGAAGGACATGTTTTCACCGACAGAGGTAGTATCGAACGTGGGACCCGGGGGTGGCCCTTCTCGAGACCGAACTTGGCCCACGACCGGCGCTCGGCCACCTGAGGGTTGACGTGCTCGCGGACGACGGAGGTCTTGATACGGCGGGTAACCTTCACTTTCTTGTTGTCATCATTGAAGCGGTAGGAGATGACGGTCTTGGTGCCATCTTTGTTGGTAATCACTTGTTGCGCGGGGAGCGCGGAGGGGTCATCGAATTCCTCGTCATCGGCCCAGTCGGCACGGCTGGAAATTTTGAAAGAAATGGTTAGATTAGAGATATAGAAGGGTTTCGGGGGCAGTTAGCACTCACTTTCCGAGTTTAGACATGGTGTGTGGTAGTGTGAAGCGGTAATAGCTGAATTCTGGGATTTCTTTCAAAGGCGAATCCGTTGTGGATTTCGATTCGCGGCGATTTTGCGGTGGCGCATGTGTGGCGCACACTGTGGCGGTGTGTCTGAAGTCATGTGATTGCATGTCGCTTACATATGCAATGTTGCCTGCTACAACTACATTTATCTGCATCTGCAGAATTATGGAAATATGCTATTGAGATTTAGTGGTTCCTCGCTTGGAAAGGTAGGGCAGCTTGTAAAAATGTATATGATACCCTTGCAGCAGACATATAGTGAGAAATTCCCAGCTTTGTACCTTTTATCAACCTAGTTGATGTGGAAACGGGCTCCCACTTTATTTTAGATACCATTCTGAGACTAATTTAATTTGTATTAAGCTATAACTGGTGATAATACTATAAATTTAAGTCTTTATTCCCTCTTTTACGAAGTAGGCAAGTCCAAGAAGCTTATAACGAGGCCATGTATAAGATGGCCTCATATGACCTTCTTGACACCACAGATGACTTGAATAAAGGACAAAAGCAGCAAAGATAGCAGCAGATACGGATGGTAATGCTTGGCAGCTACGTTCTATTCTATTTCCGTCACTCCGTAGACTACGCTGTTCTTCTTTGTACTTCCAAAAAGGTTATTCTTTGTTGATACTCAGTTACTTCATTTCATTAGAACAACCGCATTGTCAGGACCTCCAGTACCAGATCACTCAGCTCCAGCACCATATTCTTCAGCTCTAACACCAGAATCAGCGCCAGTCTTCCGGCTCGTCACCTGTTCCACCAGCTCCAACGACATGGCCAAGAAAACGCGAGTTGCAACCTCCCCAGCAAAATCAGCGAGCAAAAGAGAAGCCATGACAATGAGAGAACGGCCGCTGCAGGCTCAAATGGAGGCTACTCGGACCTTGGCTCCGCTACCTTCACCTTTCATTACAAAACCTACCCAAAAGACATCACGCTGGACTCTGCCTGACGAGACATCACGCTGGACCCTGCCTGACGCGGAGATCCAGATTATTCGAGAAGATGGGTCTCGTCCAGCACGAGGGGTCTTGCTCAGTAGCCTTGTTTCTTCAAAATATCGACGTGGAGATTGGATTGACGGAAGAAAGATCAACTTCTACAGCCTCATACGATACCTATTCCTGGTTGGCGACTTCAGGCTGAGAGACACTTTATGGTGGAATTCTCAATCCTTCGACAGAATAGGGATGTCGGAACTTGCCGGTCCACATCCATACGAGTTCCTACTCACAGGCATGAACATACACGAAGTTATTTTGGAAAGCATTACTTTGCATTACCGCGATCTTCGATATCCCACCTCTGATGTTGATAGCAGCGAAGCGCCAGTATCGAGGCCTCGTTTTACCATTGTTATTCGTAGTTGGGATGCAGTTGGCAAGTCTATCATCTTCACGGGTTGTTTGAAGGTTCAGGCTAACAACTCTCCAGGTGGCCTTCCCACTCGCAGAGAATTAGCCAGCGTTCGAAAATATTTCTTGGGATCCTCGTTAAATGGCCCAACCGACAGTCGTTGATACATCGCCAGCTCGAAGGACGAGCTCTACAGGGGCTCACCAATATGGAGAAGACGGAACTGAATACTTCGAGGAAGAGACGAGTCGGGAGCGGAAGGGTCAAGATGGTCACAAGGAAGTTGCACCATGTTTTGGTTTTCATATTTGTGTGCAGTGATCTCCTTTCTTCTATCTTCGTCACGCTGTTTGTACCTTTAAAAGGATTGATATCCAATGTATCAGAACCTATGTTGTGGTTCAAGTTTTTGTTTACCTCGGTGGTCGATCTGTCAAGCATGGAAGTGCTTCAATAGCACTCGAACAAGAGCCACCACGAACCCAAGGGGAGATGCCACCCACTATGTATGCGAGAAATAGTCAATGCAAGCCAAGTTCAATTATAAACGGTCCCAAGAACTGATACACAGATATTATATGCAATCCCAATATAACACTCCAAACAATCCGCTATGTACAAGAAAAGAAGACCCCAGCTTTACCGCCTGAAATAACGAAGCTCAAAAGGTCTCAAAGCACAGTACATGGTGAAGGAAAAGGCAAAGCCCAGCTCAAAGCCAACATCACCACCAAAAGGCAGCCCACCCGCGTGTTTCGCGATAGGACCGACAAACCATGTCTGGCTCATACCGGTGATCATACCGGCGATACCAAAGCAGAAGGCAATTGTGGCAGCAATACCAATGGGCAGCTTCTCGCGCTTGTCGTAGATGTCGGGGTCATAGCCACCGAACCCACGCTTGAAAACGAAGTGGTCGGCGACAGCGATACCGGAGTAGATGGCGAGCCAGTAGGCGATGAAGTTCATAAAGTTCTCCAGGACGGTCTCAAAGTGTGAGTAACCTGGGATGGCGATGGCGAGAGATGCGCACGAGGCCAGGAAGGTCCAGACGAAGCGGGGCACGCGCTGCGTGTAGCGGCTCAAGACCTGCAGGGTCAGGGCGACGGAGTAGATGTTGGGACAGTTATTGGCAATGATGGACAGCGCCAGGATCACCAGGCAGAACTTGCCGAATCCGCCGAGAGGTTCCAGGACGGCGGCCAGCAGTCCACCGTTACCAGAGGCCATGTAGCCGTCCATGTACTTGTTGTTTTTATTGTTCAGGTCGGTGGCAGTGATGACAGCAATACCGAGCATCTCGGTGAAGAACAGGGGAATGATCAGACCGAGCCAGGTAGCACCGAAGACCTTGCGACGGCTGCGGGTAGCCGGCTGGTACACGGTGTAGTCTGCGGCGTAACTAGTCCAACCAGTTGCGAAGCCGTAGATAGTCGAGCCGAAGGACAGGACGTGGCCCATCTCGGAAGTGCCGACTTGCATGGGCAGGTTGAGGAAATCACCCGAGTGAGCAAAGGTGCCCAGCACGATGAAGAAGACGATGCATGTGGGGATCCAGCTCCAGTATTCATAGGCGTGAACTACCTTATATCCGGCAAAGGTGATGAAGAGGGTGCAGAAGGTAATGATGAGAATACCGGCGAAACCAGGGACTTCGCCATTGACCGCGTTGAGAAGCTGGGCACCGACGATGGCGTTGGAGGCAGACCAGCCGACACAGGCGATGACGTTCAAGATAGCAACTGCACATAGACACGTTAGCTAAGGCCACATCATCCGGTGCATTTATACTGCGCAACTTACTGAACTTGACGGGATACCATCCGAACCAGAAACGAGAGAGCACCATCTGGCGCAATCCGAAGACAGGACCGAAGCAGGAGAAGAAGGACACGGTCAAAACTCCAAGCAAGTTGAAGAAAATACAGACGAGGATAGCATCAACGAAACCCAGATCGAAGACGGTTTTACCAAGCACACCGATAGCGAAAGAGCTCACGACCATGTTTGCGGCCAGCCACTAGGTCTGGTCAGTGAGAAGCCCAATGGGGGCCATCAAGAATTGCAAGAACACACCATGCTACCGATGTTGAAGTAGGAAGTATCCGTTTGCTCCTCCGGCGGCACACGCTCGATACCACGCTGCTCGACGTTCAATTTCCCGGCGATGCGCTGCACCTTGGCATAGAGTGAGGTGCCATACTCGAAGCTCTCGCCGGGGACGACGTTCTTGCTGGTATCGTAACCCTCGGTGGTTTCATTGCTGCGACTTTCGTAGGCATTGTCGACAGGAGCCTTCTCAATATCGTCCCCTCGTGACCGAAAATCGATCATAGTGTATATGTATAGGGTGAAATCGATAGGGGTATGATAGAGAGAGCAAAGCTCAGTAAGCTCAGGCTCTACAACCCGAGATCTTGGGATTGAATGAAAAAGAAAGAATCAGTCTAGAAGATCCACTGGCACTAAGCTAAGCTATATAGTCGCGGTCAAATTTCTTTTTTTTACAGTGCGCGTTGACCCACCACGCGATCGTGTGGCAAAGGAAAAAAGATAGAAAAGATAGCGTTTTGTGTCGCGTGGGGTCCAGCAAATGACAACTCTCGTTCTCCACCTTCTGCACCGAAATATCCAATAGAATGTTCTATTCTTACGCCCTAGCTTATCAGCTGTCCGAGGTTCCATTCGGTTTCATTGCCTTTTACACCCTCGCTTCCCATGGAGCATTGACCTAGTGGATCGGACCTCCGATAAGAGCCGTCCGTTGATACGTGATAGTTAGCTGTGACACTTTATAAATGGAGTATGTACGTTATCATCCCGTTGGTGTCACCTCCGTGTCGTCAATGCTTGTCAGCGCTAAGCTTTTTTATATACCGGGAGCCGCCGATGTGCGTTGCACAATTGTATGATATACTCCGTACCCCTAGTTCGTGCGGAGAAGACATGCGACTCCTTCCCAACTTACTTCTCATCTCGAGTCCCTATGTTTCGCCACATAGATCCTGGGGCCCCATATCCATGTGCTTGCGATAGCGGAGATCACCGTGGGTGCGATCGGGATCCCCGGATTTGCTGAGAGATCTAGTGCACATCTATCTATCTCTGGTCCCCTCGGTTACGTATTGATGCTAAGCAGTCCCCTTAACCCTAACATTGACTTACTCCTTTTTACTTTCTTTGCTTTTTCCTTTTTTGGCCATTCTTCCTGCATAGTCTTCTCGTTCTGCTGTATCCTGGCGTTTCACATCTTCGGAATCCCCGAGATCACGATTTCTCGCTATCAGAAATCGTGGGTCTGGATCGCCCGCGATCTGCGGACTTGTTCGGTCTGCTTCGAATCCGGGGTGTCCCGAAATAGATGACTTGGCTATACGTCATATCATAAGAACGATGGTCGATTCTACGATGAAGTGATCGGGGGGTGCTGAATGCTAGTGCTGTGGCTCTGTTCCTTGAGAACTACATGTGAATCTAGGCTGGGACTTTGATCAGCTGGTACTATGTAGAGGCTCTTTTCTCTTCTAGCCCATGGGAAACCATCTCTATAGCAGCATTCTTCAAATACCGGTATTTGTTCTATTTATTGGGGTCTCCACACAACATTCTCTTCGGCCAATCCACCCATTGACGGGGCCTGCAGTCTTCCCAGGCCTGCTTGTGTCCATCGGGACCAGGGTTTCTGACCATTTGATAGCATCTTCCTGAATGGAATATCACGGCGGCATCCGCATATCCGGATGAGATTAGGAACTGCCTTTTGATAGTTATCTATCTAAGTAATGACAGAGGTTTAGTAAACTGATTAGATTGATAACTAGGGCGCAGGCGGCGGAGTTGCACCAGCTCACCCACTTTCCTCTATCTCCCTGCAGTAGTAAATCGATGTAGACGGATTGATAGAATAGTTTTCCTATGTATGTCATTTCTAGCAAGGGAGTGAGAAAGAAAGTGATGATTGGCCATATTATGCTAATCAGAGAAGCGTGTTGATCTGAATGAAAACGGACATGCTCATAGCAATACAAATCTATGCTGGAGCGAACAACGTAGCAAACGTATCCATAGCTTGTTGTGTGGTGGACTTTTGGTCCAAGGACACATTCTGGTGCACGACATTCCCCAGACGTCAGGCCATCGTAGTGCTGGAGCCTCTGGTAGCCCTCTGGTTCGTCTTCTGGCTCTGGTATATTCGGCCGGTATCGCTTGTTTTGGCGGATCTCGTCATCGCCACCCGGGAATCGTCTCTGTGTATGTTGAGTTAACGGCTGGGAGTGACATCTCTATTTCTGTTGTCCACTGAACCAGATACTGATCAAACCAAGATTGCACAATAACCTGGGTCACACTTGCGGTGGAATGGTGCAAGAGGTATCTCTCCAAGTAGTGAACCGCGTCATCTTGATCGTAAGGTTGTGCGGTGCTTATTCCACGACCAGATGCAGGTCAATAGCCTCTCTAGTAAGAATGCGCCGTATGTGGACAGGAATGAAGAAAAGGATATGATTGTTGAGCCATTCTTGCCCGAACGTGCGGTTGTCTTTACCTGCTGACTTGCTTGCCTTCGAGAGGCACCTAAGCTCAGCAGGTGTAAGATCGTCGTTGAAAAAGTCCACATCGTGGGTATTAGGGCGATTCCGGAGTAACAGTGCATTGATGGCGCCTCTAACGACAATGAGAGTAATATCTTGATGCTTGGAAGCAATGTATGCTATAACACTTTGCAGGGAGGTGGCCCTTAGCCGTTCACTGTTTTGAGATAATCGAGGATGGTATGAGTATGTCAACAACTCCCATTGCTCTTTCGTGGCCTTGGAGTTGACCATGTTCATTCGCAAAGAGATAACTTCATATCCCATACAAAACAGTTTGGCGTATCCCTCTGAAATGGTCTGATTCGTGTCTTTCAATCTTTCTGCCCAAAAAGGGCATCCCTAAGATCTGAGCCTTGCTTGGCTTTTCCGTCCACTTTGAGATCGGCGAGGCCAATTTGGAACACCTTTCCGGAAGATAAATTGCATTCAGGATCTATATTGACCATCTTGGAAACTGGGATGACCGTCTTGCTGGACTCCATGGTCTTCAGGATTTGCTTCTTTGGCTGTGGCTCAGTCGACCACTGCTTAGAGGCCGCTTTGTTGAACAGGCTGGTAAGCACGGTCCTTGCATTTGTATCTCCGCTGAGGATGTTTTCTGGCGTCCAGCAAAGAAAGTGTTTCTCACACAGTCTGGCGCCTTTTCATGTAGGGGGGATGCAGCTCTTATTGGAGCACATTTCCTTTGCTGGACACCAGAGAACATCCTCAGCGGGGATACAGATTCAATCCTCTGTCTTAGACTAGGGAAGACAATTTCTTTGTGGCCTCTGATCGACATATTGATGTTGATGTGGATATGGACAGCAAATAGCAAGAGGACTTGGGATCCTCTACCTCCCGCCTTCAGATCCCTGCCTTGTCGCTGCCTCACATTGCGTCTAGATGCCTGCTGGCCTGTCTGATCCCCTCGTGGTTGAGTTTGGCCTGGGCTATTCTCCGACGGAATCCCAGCTTGTTTGACGGCCTCCGATTGCATCGATCCCGCGAAGATGGAAGATTCAAAGGTGAAAGATGCAAAGGTGAAAGATGCAAAGGTGAAAGATGCAACGGTGAAAGATGCAAAGGTGAAAGATGCAAAGGTGAAAGATGCAAAGGTGAAAGATGCAAAGGTGAAAGATGCAAAGGGATAGGGACGACAAAGTAAGCACGATCACTGCCAGAGGTGATGATAATAATGATGAGATGATCACTTAGACTATGGATATAATAGCCGTAACCTAGAGAAGAGCAAATTAAGAAATAAGTAAGAGCAAACATAGTAATAAGTAAGAGGAAGTCAAGCAACTTACAGAAGATCTTCTCTGGGCAACTTCTAAGACCTTCAACTAGGTAGGACTCTACACAAGTTACAAACGCGACTAAGCTCTCAATTAGATCACAATATAGCTCTTCATAGAGTATCACAAATATCAGTCGAATACTTCGTTCAACGCTAGGTCTTATCCGAGTTCTCTTTTAATCTTACTGAAAAGCCCCTAAAGACAGAATCAAATGGTAGTTATCCAGTTCGAACTGATCTAGATGTCCATCTAAGACACTGTTTCCATCGCTGGCGTCGTCCTCACTCCTTGCTTTTGGCTGTGAACTTGATCGTACTATCATCAACCATCGAATACATCCTCGGCAGCCTCTTTACCGTTATATGGGACTTTGGGAGGGTAGCAATTGATTTTCATCGGTGTTATTTCAATTACACAAAATACTCTAGTTACCTCCAGAATAAAACTAGTCACGCTGGACAAATTATTGGACGAGAAAAGAAAAGGATCATTATTTATAGCTTAGCAAGCATCTGGTTGCCCTTCTTCAGGAGGGCAGCGGCATCATTAACAAGCTCGTCGACGATGGCCTTGGCGGGCTTCTTCTCGTCAACAACGGCAGACACCTTACCCATCAGGAAGGGACGGGCATTGTCCAATGTGTCATCGTCAACATCATCGGGCAGGTTCTCCATATCGTACTCGACGGGGATGATACCCTTGGCAGTGAGCTCCTTGATCTCCTGGGCGCGGTTCTCTTCCCAGTTCAAGATGTAAGGGTTCTTGCGGACACGGAGGGGACGGCCCTGTTACACAATTAGCAAAACATTACAGTGGAGCCTGGGGCACGGTAACACCTACGGTGAAGATGATAGTACGAATGTTGTCCTCGAAGCCAGCGGTGCGGACAGCCTCCTGGTGAGCCTTGGGAGCACCAGCCTCCTCAGCCAGGATGAAGCGGGTACCGATCCAGACAGCCGAGGCGCCGAGCATGAGGGCAGCAGCAAGGGAGTTGCCGTTGTACAGACCACCGGCAGCGATGACCTGGATGGGCTGACCGGTCAGAGGGCTCTTGTGGCCCTGGACCAGCTTGGCAACGGTGGGGATGAGGATAGTGGTAGGAACATCGCCGGTGTGGCCGCCGCCCTCGCCACCCTGTGCGCAGATGATATCCATGCCAACCTCGAGGCACTTCTTGACGTGCTTGGGGTGGCCGATCATGTTCATGCAGAGGATACCGGCACTGTGCAGACGCTCGACGACAGCCTTGGGGGGAACACCGACGGCGGAGACGAAGAGCTTTGCGCCGCTCTCGATGATGATCTCGATGAGCTCATTAAGCTTGCCCTTGGTGTAGTCATAGCTAGTGGCGAGAGGCATGGTTAGCGATGAGTCTTGCGATATTCAACTTGGGATAAACTTACTTAGTCTTACGGGCAGAGCCACCAACCTGGGGGAGCAGCAGGTCGACACCGAAGGGAGCGTTCTTGTCAGTCAGGAAGCTCTTGAGCTCGGCGAGCTGCTCCTTGAGCATCTCAGGAGTGTAGCCAATACCGCCGATAACACCCAAGCCACCTGCGTTGGTTACAGCAGCCGCCAGCTTGGGACCGGCGGCCACGTTCATACCAGCCAGCAGAACTGGGTGGTTGATCTTGAGCAGATCAGTGATGGGGGTACGAATAACCTCTGAACAGGGTTAGTAGATGTGAGAGGCATAGGGAGAATAAACATACGAGGAGAAGCCATGATGGAATCAAATTTGAAAACAGGAAATCCGGGGAAAGCGGACACCCTTTAAAAGGGAGCTCAGATTACTCCGCGGTTGAATTCATGAGCCGAGGCTCTTCTCTGCGGGGCGCATGACAGTTATGTATGGTATTTCAGGCATTAAAACAAGGCATCAAGGCATCAAGGCACAAACTCACCTGACGTCTCTACGACCTAACTACATCGCCTTCTATGAATCATCTTCCTCGACACAATAATGAGCTCGAGGGCTGCTAGCTGCCTAGGGTCCCCAGCATGGACATGCATTCGTAATGCTTCACATCCATTGCATGCATTGAAGTTGACTAGAAGTTCTCCGTTTGCTCCGACCGTGTCGCATGGCAATCGGCCGTCCGATGGAATCTTGGCGAAGAGGTACGTCCCTGAGATGAAGTCCCTCAAGAACAAGTGATAAGATTGATAAGATCTGTTCTAACACTGGAATACAGCATCAATTCGTTCGCGAGCTTGAGTAGGTGCTTCTCCATTTCCGTAACGGGCTTATCGTGTATCCGTATCGTCAAAAAAATGCGGGACATGCATTTCTTACATCTTAACTTCTACGCACATCTTATGTCTAGGAACTGACTTGATTAGGGTACTATTCCATGGGAAAACGCGAGATTTCACCCTCGTGCACCGAAAATGGACGAGCTAAACGCTTAACCTTGCCGTCGGACTCGAAGATTCGTGCGAGGAGATTTTCATGCAGGTCCACGATGAATCCAGTACAGAGCAGTCCACTACTCCACCGCGCATTTATTGCGCTGGGAAGTAATGTGGGAGATCGCATTGAAATGATAGAAAAGGCCTGTCTTGAGCTGGACCGAGCCAATATCAAAGTTAAAAGGACAAGCTCGCTCTTTGAGACAGAGCCCATGTATGTGCTGGACCAAGCACCGTTTATGAATGGGGTCTGCGAGGTGAGTAGTTTTCTTATTCAGAATATAATGTATCATATTAACAACTGCCAGGTTGAAACAACCCTTGAGCCAATGGAGCTTTTGGATGCCCTCCAATCCATCGAGATTGAACTGGGTAGAAAAAAGCTTATCGACAAGGGCCCACGCTCAATCGATCTGGACATCTTATTGTATGACCAACAGATCTTCTCTCACGAGCGTCTCAATATCCCGCATAACTTAATGCTGGAACGAGACTTTGTTCTCCGGCCCCTCTGCCAGTATGTCGAGGCTCATACACCACTTCAGTACAGAGCCCTAACTCAATTCCCAGATTAATCCCTCACGAACGACCACCCCAGCCGGAGAAGAACATACATACATATAGTGAATATCTTCATTCTCTCCCACCACCATCGCCAACCCCCTTCTCAACGACCCCGATCTCGCCTAATTTCCCACCACTGCATGCAACAGATCCCAAGCGCTGTACCCACATCATGGCAATCCTCAACCTAACCCCAGACTCCTTCTCCGATGGAGGCAAACACTCCCCACACGACATGACCTACATCACCGAAACAGTTCGCACCTTCATCACCCAAGGCGCAACGATAATCGACATCGGCGGCGAAAGCACCCGACCCGGCTCAACGCCCGTCGGCGCCGACGAGGAAATTGCCCGCGTAGTTCCAGCAATCCAATACATCCGCACCAACATCCCCGAAGCCGCGCACATCGCCATCAGCATCGACACGTACCGCGCCGCCGTCGCCGAAGCAGCCTGCGCCGCCGGCGCAGACATTATCAACGACGTCTCAGCCGGCACCCTCGACCCCGACATGCTAAGCACAGCAGCGCGGATCAATAAATCCATCATCCTCATGCACATGCGCGGCACCCCGCAAAACATGACCCGATTAGCGTCCTACCCTAACGGAGTCATTCCCGCGGTAGAAGCCGAGCTGCGCGCCCGTATCGCCGCCGCCGAGGACGCGGGCATTCGTCGCTGGCGCATTATTCTCGATCCAGGCTTAGGCTTTGCGAAGAACCAGCCTGAAGATCTGGCGATCCTGAGAGATCTGCCGCGGCTGCGTGCGGCTGAGGGGTTGGAGTATCTGCCTTGGCTTATGGGACCGAGTCGGAAGAGGTTCATTGGGCATATTACGGGTGTGAAGACTGCCCGGGAGCGCGTTTGGGGAACTGCAGCTACCGTGACTGCTAGTATCGCTGGGGGTGCGGATATTGTGAGGGTGCATGATGTGCATGAGATGTGGCAGGCTGCTAGAGTGGCGGATGCTATTTACCGTGTTGAGTGAGCGGTTATTATACGCAGTATATTGTGACAAGTCCGCAGGGCTTTTGTTTTCAACATTTTATGGTGTGGTTCCTTCATTCATCATGGAGTTTGCAGGTGGGCTGGGCTATATGGAGTTGTTCTGTGGATTATATTATGATCTTGTCTTGAAATGAGGCTTCGATTTGACCGAGATTTGTACTATCGTTACTACCTACGACGTTGTTCATGAATTCTGGCATTGTTCGTGTATATCTGCCATGCTTTTGTCCGATGATACCTGTAGAAATGCGATATCAGAGGAACCCGATGACCGGGAGACGTAGTTATTCACAGGTTCTCTCTATTAACACAAATTCTACCAATAAACAAAATGAAATATCTTCAACTCCCGACGTCATTCGTGCGGTGCTGCGGGAAATGCATCCACCATGCTAGGCTGCAATTTCATCCAATTTGTGTTGCTAGACTGCCACTCATCCATGCAGATGGGAATACGGACAGAAAAGTAAATTGGAATAATATGATTGATGTTCAAAACAGGATATCCGTGACGCATCACGGGAGGGGGATCATGGGCTTGCTAAATATTCGATACGACAGAAGGTGAGATCCAGGTATGCCAAGTTTAGTTGTTCAGGTAGTTGCGGATAGCACCTTGTAATCAGTTAGATATAGAAACACGATGTAAAGGAGAAAAGATCTCACCTTGTAGCTTTGTGGCTCCCTCGCCAACGAGGTGAGACAGGTTCTCGATATCGTCACCGGCAGTGATGCCAAAACGGCGGACAAAGTCCTTGGCCGCAACTTCCAAGTCTCCGTAGCCGTCATCCATCGTGGAAAGGTCATCCTCGGGCCGGCCGAAGTAGGCATTGCTGGAAATCGAGGTCGCGCCGTCGAAGTTCTGGAGACGTGACTTGGCTTCCGCCTGGGCGGCGGGATCGAAGCGGTCACGGCCAAAGAACTCGTCGGAAGAGATACCCTTCTGGGTGCCGAATCGCGACTTGGTCTGGGCGAGAGTCCTCCGCTGTTGCGAAGTTAGCGTGTTCAATTGAAGGGGAAACAGAAAACAATTACCATCAGCAGCGGACTGAGCAGGAGCAACAGCACCGAAGCCAAGCTTCTTAGGGGCCGGAGGCTTCGACACTTGCCCGAACCCAAGTCTTCCCATTCCCATACCCAGACGTTCGACATCAGTCGAGCTCCGCTCGTTGCTAGTAGCGCCGAATCCGCCACGGCTCGGGCTGATCGGAGTGGGAGATGTGATAGTGGGGGTCGAAGCTGCAGCAGTCTTGACCTGGGCATCGGCCTCAGCCTGCTCGGCTTCGGGATCGTATCCAAGTTTCTCGATGCGCTCCGCCTCTTCCTTGGCCTTGCGCTCTGCCTCCTCGAAATCGATATCGGCCGCGTTCAACTTTTTCGCTCCGAGCTTAGGCACCTTCTTGGCTCCCAGCACACTGCCCTTCTTCGCAGTGGCGCTAGCGGTGGACGTTTTCCGAACAGTAGAGGAGGGACGAATGGCGGTCGGCGCAGGAGACGCGGCTTTCTCCTCGGACGCGGACAGAGGCGACTTCGAGCGTGATCCATTTGCATTGGCGGCGTTCAGGAAGGGGGAGCCGGTTCGGCTCACGACGGGTGGCGTTCCAGTGTGGGAGGGGGATTGCTGGGACGCTTGATCGAAGGCTTGTCCCATGATGAGAAGAAATCATCATCATCGCCAGCGGGGGTATTCGAGCCGTCAGACGGGGTGCCAGCAGGGACATCGGTAATGACAACTTCTTCGGGATATCTGTTGGCATTGTCAACATCTGAAAGCATCAACGGAGACAGGGGTTACTAACTGTTGCGCATCTGCCGCAGCCCGCCTCTTAAGCTCATCCTTATACTTGACAGCCGCATTGGATGTATACTTGACTTTGACGTCTTTGCTGACCAGCGCCGCTGAACCTCCATGTGACTGGAAATACTTGGTCGCAGATTCATTTCCACCAACCTTCATCATTCGCAGTTGCTCCCATGACCACTCTGCAAAAAAACAGCATTAGATTCCATTCACTGATAAACAAGACCACTCGTAGGATTGCGCCAGGGGGTACATACGATCGAGATTTGTAGAACGAACAAAGGAGATATGGACACCGAGGTTGCGATGGTGGGCAGAACAATCAAGGCATAGATAGATACCGAAAGGAACCGACGACCATGTCGGATTCTTAGAATTGCAGTCGAAGCATACCTGCGAGCGAGAAAGATATTAGCGAACAATGGCCAAAACACAAGGCCGCAGACGGGGGCGGGGCGGTGCATGGAGAGAGTGATGCGCACCTTGTTCGCGGGCTTCAGCTTCAACTTCTCAAAGATCTTTTGAGACTGCGCCTTGGAGGCACTCATGATTGGCGAAGTCGAGGTAAGTCAGGGGGAGAGCGTAGGAGAGGAGGATGAGAACGAAGAACGAGGATATGGAACGGCGAAGGACAGTGGACACTCTGTGCCTGTAATTTTGCAACCTGCGGCGACCCAGACTCAGCGCCACCCTTTACAGTATGGTAATCCTGATCACGTGAGCGCCTATCGTTATCGACTCTTGATCGTTTGATCTGGGCTCAACTGATTGAAACTTCCCGTCGCCATGAATCATCAAGCTTTGCGTGTTCTTCCTCGAGCCTCGGTCGGTGTACCGGCATCCTCTCGACACTTCCCCGATGGACTCATCCGACTGTACGCGACTCAGAGCAACTTCGATGGACTTAAACCCAAGAGGAGGAACGTTACAGTCCTGTCAGACGATGGACGATATACGTGGAGTGAACTGAGTGGGAGGGAAAAGGTCGCACGGGCAACGCAGCAATCCTTCAACTTTGTGATTGTGATCGCAGGTGTTGTACTCACAGTATGTCCAGTCTCCGCCCCGCCCGAGATTCGGCCATGAGAATGGATTCCTAACTATATACACGATAGGGCGGTGTTTTCACACTTTTGTACCAAGAGGTCTTTTCGCCGAATAGTGGGACATGGCAGTTCGAGAAAGCAGTCGAGCGCATCAAGAACGATTACCGGTGTACAGAGCTTCTCGGTGACCGAAGAGAGATCAAGGCATACGGTGAAAACACCAACAGCCGATGGGCCCGGAGTCGACCTATTGCGTACGTTGTCTTGTCTACTCATAGTATCGAGAAACTAAACAAGCGGATGCAGGACTTCTGTTGAGAAAGATCGGTTAGGCCGCGAGCATCTTCGTATGAACTTTCACGTACGTTCAACTCTAGACCTTGTCCGACGAGATCCATACTGATGATGACTAGGTTGAGGGACCTCTTAACTCGGGTGTTGTCATCGTGCATATGATGAAGCCTTTGGACAAGAACGAATGGGAGTACCAGCTCCTTGCTCTGGACGTCAAGGGACATTCGCGCATTATTCTCGAGAAGGCCTCGGAAAAGCCCAGCGTGGCGAGCTCCTTGAAGCTCTTCGGCATTCAATGGCGGTGATCTAATCAGGTTGCACTTGACGTTTCATTCCCATTTACATCGCCTGCTGTGCCGGACCCCAGAGACGGGGTGCCGCGGAATTGCATATGAAATTTCATGAAAATCCCCGGCGAATTCCATTGTACTTCTAGGGCTATACGCCTACCTGATTATGGCGTTCGCCTATCTTTATGTACCATACCTTAACTGCACCAAAACCCGCGCAGTCCGCCTGAAATACGGACAAATACCCAATGAAAAAAGGTTACAAACAAGTGTTTTAGACCAGCCATGCACATCAATAATATAGACACCCGTGGACATAATGTCTAGAAGCTAAATCACCCGAGGTCCATCAATAATGCTCTTAGCCTCCTCAGTCTGCCACCAACTCTTACCCTTTTCGCCAGGGAAGGCAAAAGCATCCATACTCTCTGCCTTCATCTCAACACTGTAACCAGGCTCCATAGGGGTGACATAATAACCATCCTTGACACTGGACGGGTGAACAAAGTGTTCATGCAGATGGTCCACATACTCGAGGACACTCTTCTTCCCACTGACAACCACATAGTCAATCGTGCTCAGATGCTGTGTGTATTCGGGCAAACCGACACCGCCAGAGTGAGGCACGATCGGAACGCCAAATTTGCGCGCCAATAGCAGAATAGCAAGGACCTCATTCACGCCGCCGACACGGCATGCATCAGCCTGCAATACAGTCAGAGCGCCTGCTTGCAGCAGCTGCTTGAAAACAACGCGGTTCTGGCACATCTCGCCTGTGGCGACGCCTATAGTGCCGTAGGGCGTGTTCTCAAGAGCCTTCTTGATGGCTGCGTGACCGAGGATATCGTCGGGAGAGGTAGGCTCCTCAATGAACCAGGGTTTAAACTGAGCCAGCTCCTGCATCCAAGTGATAGCCTCGGGGACTGACCAGATCTACATCCGTACTGTTAGTCTACCATCCTGTGCAATGGCAATGTCTCGAACATACCTGGTTCGCATCCACCATCAGAATATTACCCTGATCATAGCCAATAGCCTCACGAGCGATCCTCAACCGAGTCTTATCATCTTCAAGATTCCCACCAACCTTCAACTTGAAATGCTTATACCCCAGCTCGACGCTCTCCTTCAACAACCTCTTCAACTTATCCTCACTATACCCCAACCAACCCGCACTAGTAGTATACGCCGGAACAGCCTTACTAGCTTCCGCCTCCTTAATACGCTGCTGCTTACCACCCTCAACCTCTTTCAGCAACGCAATCGCCTCTTCGGGGGTAATAGCGTCGGTAATATAGCGGAAGTCGATGCAGCGGACGAACTCCTCGGGAGTCATCTCAGCAACAATGCGCCACACAGGCTTGCCCAGAGTCTTAGCCCAGAGATCCCAGAGGGCGTTGACAACGGCGCCCAGAGCAAGGTGGATAACACCCTTCTCGGGACCGATCCAGCGCAGCTGGCTATCGGAGACGAGGTAGCGCCAGGTCTTGCCCCAGTCAGCGGTGAGCTCGTCGAGGTCCTTGCCGACAATGAGTGGAGTTAAGAGGGAAATGGCAGCGCAGACGATTTCGTTGCCGCGGCCGATGGTGAATGTCTGCGTCTGTGTTAATCGCGGCTGGTATGAAGGTTTATCAACGTACCATGCCGTGGCCGATATGGGGGAGTCTGTGTAGATAATGCAGTAGGCGGAGGAGTAGTCGCCGGCTGCATTCATGGCATCAGAGCCAGTCTTGTCGAGGGAGGTCTGTCGTCGTTAGCGATGCGCGGCTTGCTGGGAACAGCCACGTACCGGAAACCTCACGTCCCTCGTGATGCAGCTGGTAATCTTCACCATTGTGGAGATGGATGCGATGCCGTGAATTTTTGTATTTGATTGCGCAAAGCTGAGTGCTCTCGCTCAAGTCCAATGGCAGACAACACGGTGGTACGGTTTGCGGAACGAATCTCCGGAGCTGGCAGAGTATATACGAGATTTTACTGCTTGGCGATGGAGGCAAAAGCTGTATACAGAACAGAATTCAAAGAGAAACGATGAACAAATGATTTGCGTAGGGTATATAGCAAGTGAACCCCCACATCTCAGTCCATGGCCCACGTTGAAATTACGCAGTTTCGTTGGTGGAGAATTGGAAAATGCTTGTTTCCGCCAATCAACTACGTGGGGCATCGGAGTTGCTCCGCGTTTCTGGGGTTGGAAGAGCCCTGAGATTGAACTAGTATGGGAGTATTTAAGAAATATGTATCCTGTATAGCAAATCATTCCGTGTCGACATGCTGTTGAATCTGCTCTATGCCGACAGTCCGCGCTTCTCGCTCTCTGAGAAGAAGATGATCATCCGCCACAGCTTGCGAACCAGCACCTCGGCCTCTTCGTCCAGCGCCTGTAGAGAACCTGGTTAGTACATCGCAAGATAAACCGAATGAAGCAAACTCACCTCTGACAGCTGCTCGGCCAGCTCCTGAGGGCTGCCGCGTTGCCGAACGTGCTCTTCCACCAAGTCGACCAGCATCTGCTCCTGCACACCCAGATACTCGACAATCTTCTTTTCCACAAAGGGCTTGATCTGGTCGCTGACGACGGCATCGTCCACAAACTCCCACTTGATATCCCACTTCCACAGACCTTCCTTGTCGGTGGGGATCTCGGCTGCCAACTGCCGAGCCGCCTGTGCTCGTTCTTCATCGGACAGACCGGCCGCTTCCGCAGCGGTGTCGAACTTGATCGGGATAAGAGGGCGGCGGGTTGTGCTGGCGGGCTCCTCCTCGTCCTCCAGCAGACCTTCGACTTCGGCCACGGTGCGGCGAGTAGTCGCAGCCTGAGCCTTCTGAGCAGCAGCACCCAGGGACAGCTTGAACCGCTTAGGTTCTTCGCGAGGCTCTGCAATGCGGGTCTCCAGCTCCTGCGCCTGGCGAGCGAGGAAGTCATCGGCCATACCGCGTGCCTGCTCCTGTTGCTTGGCGGACTGGATACGCTCCCTCTCTTCAGCGGCGCGATCTGCTTCGTCCAGGGCGGCCTCACGAGCACGGAAGGCCGCACGACTGCGCAGCCACGCACCGCGATCTGCGTAATACTCAGCAGCCTTCCGGCTTGCTTCAATATCGTCATTCCACTCTCGGAGCCGTTCTTCCATCTCGTCGTGCGCAGCCTGCAACTTCCCGTCCTCCTCCTTCTCTCGCTTCTTCTCACGCTCCAGGGCCGCCGTGCGGCTTCGCTCACGATTAAGCCACCGGCGCTCCTGATCGAGGAATTGCTTTTCCTGCTCTGCCTCACGCTTGGCCTGGCGACGGCGTTCAAGCTCTTCGTCGCTCGCATCGGATTCTTCATCTTCACGGTCGTAGTAAGTCGGCGCTCCATTGATGGAACCACCGTTCACAAAGGACACACCCTTCTGGTAATCCTTGGGGATCTGTACACCGAATCCCTTGGGACCCGCCGGGGCACCACGCGGGCCCAATGGGATATTATTGGTACCACCAGCTGGACCACTGGGGGCCGAGGCTGGTGGAGAAACTAGACGATTACTCCGCCCGCCAGCATTGCGGGCGCGCTCCATTGACTCAATCTCCTCCTCGCGCCTGAGCCGTTCGATGTCTCGGCGATTGCTCCGCTCACGGAAAGCGGCGATTTCCTTGGCGACGTTTTCGCGCATCTCCGGAGGGATATCTGCTAGCTCGTCTTCAATTGTGATAGGGATCGTGACCACCTCTCCGTCCTTAGCGGGAGTATCGCCATCCCTCATATCAATGTCACCTTCTCGGTCAACGGCGGAGACATCCTCCTTTTGAACAGGGCTTGCTGGGTTGAAGAGATCGGACAATACCCTTGCCAGATTGTTGCTAGCAGCTGTAAAGCGAGCTTGTAGTTCCTCCGGGTCTCGTTCACCTCGATTAGCCTCGAACTGCTCGAGATAGTTCATGGTGCTCTCGTCCACCACAACCTAGTAATCTCGTTAGAAATGTATATCAAGTGAGGAGAAAACAAACGTACCAAAAGGGTACTTTTTTCCACGTTCTGCTTTTCTTCGCCCTCTTTCCGTGGGACCTGCCGCTTCACAGGCACCTCGACCTCCTTGAGAATTTCGACCGCGATCTCCAAGCTCTCGGGATCTTCATATTCAGCGAAGCCAAATCGGCAAGGCTTCTCGTCGGCATCCGTCGCACGAATCCACCGTCGCAAATTATCTGCTGACCGCAGGATTCGCTCGATACCATCATCACCACCACACCCCTCGGTGATGCCTCCGACAAAGAGTGTGCGCACAATCTCATCCCGCGTGGGTGGCTGGAGCTGCATCATGGCATCCCGGGCGTGGCCGCGCTGGCTGTCCATGCCCGTCGACCCCAGTCCTGCCCGTCGCCCAGCACCCTCTGATCCGCGCTCACGGCCGGCGTCCGCTCCTGTAGGCTTGGCCGGCCCCGACGTGCCCAGGCGAATCACCGGCGCGGAAAAGTTGATGTTTGGCATGTTCGGGGGCGGTTGGAAATTGGCCGGAAAGCCGCCGGGGTGACCAGGTTGCTGAGCATTGAGCTGTTGCATGCCGGGAGGAGGAAGGGTACCGGGGGCAGCCATGCCTGGCGGAGGAGCTGTAGCAGGTCAGTTACGATTTGTATCACTTGGGGCATTGGATCCAAACATACCGATACCTGGAGGCGCACCGTACGCGGCATAGTCGGGCTGGCCGTACATGCCTGGAGCTAAAGAAAAGGTTAGATCATGTCATGGTAGAATCAGAGGCTGCGACTGCGCGGCTGATGGCTGATATGAGGACTCACGTTGGTAAGGATTGTACATGGTGCAGGCTCACCAGCTCAAAGCCAGTATGTTCTTCGAAGTGTAGTAAAAAGAATGAGTGACACTGACTCTTTTATGGTCAGAGTATTGAATAGGACCTTGCAAGCTTCGTCGTTGAGAGGCGCAAAAGATCGCATTAGAAAGTTACGATGTTGGCCCGTGCGTCGATCTTGGCACTTACTTTAGCCTTTACTCTGCTTTACTGATTTACTGCGTACATTGATTTACATTTCTTAGATTAAGAGTAGATAAATAGAGTATAGGATTTGAAAAGTAGGTCCGGGCCACACGAGTCCGATCAGATATAATCTCGGGAAATATCCGGCTTCGTCGGGGTTCGGGCAAGCTCTATAGCCACGGACCATAGTGAGTGCAATCAATTGGTTGTATGGGTCTAGCAAGATCAAGGATTATACTCAATATTATATCCATGTAAAGCTGTAGAGATGGATAGATATGTACCTAAGGATCCTAGGATATGGACAGGACAGGGATAAACTCGTAGAAAAGCGAATCAGTTAAGAGGGCTGTTAGAGGCCTATAGTAGAACAGAGTAGAAAAGAGAAGAGCTCCAGACCGAGATAACAGAAATAGAAGCAGCATTACAAAGCAGATCAGAAAGCAGGAGGACAAGAACCGGAGGCCAAATGCGGCAATGATGATGCTGTGCCCCACGGCCCCTCCATCTCGGACCCCAGCACGCCGGTGACGTTGGACTCGTTTTTACTTTCCAAGCTTTTTTCTCTTCTTCCTTCCTTTCAATCCCAGTGATCCTGTGCTACCGTGATACCCCCTTTGCCCTCGTTCTATCCTGTAAGTTCCATCTCATCTTTGTAGCACTTCCCATCCTCTTCCGCTGCCCCCGCACTAACTCAATCCATAGCTTTACCATTGTCATCATGCCGGGTTTCGCGCAGGCTTCCGACCTCAATGCCTGGAAGGAGCTCCAGGAGCACCACACCACCCTGGGCCGTAACATTGTCCTGAAGGAGTACTTCCAGAAGGACCCCCAGCGCTTCCAGAAGTTCAGCCGCCACTTTTCCAACCCCGTGGATGGCTCAGACATCCTCTTTGACTTCTCCAAGAACTTCCTCACCGAGGAGACTCTCTCTCTTCTGGTCAAGCTTGCTAAGGAGGCCAATGTCGAGGGTTTACGCGACCAAATGTTCAAGGGTGAGCACATCAACTTCACCGAGGACCGTGCTGTCTACCACGCCGCTCTGCGCAACGTCTCCAACGAGCCTATGCAAGTGGATGGCAAGAGCGTCGTCGAAGATGTCAACTCTGTGCTTGAGCACATGAAGGAGTTCTCCGAGCAGGTGCGCAGCGGTGAGTGGAAGGGCTACACTGGCAAGAAGATCGATACCATCATCAACATCGGTATCGGTGGCTCAGACCTGTAGGTTTCGGATTGGTCCCACAATATAAGTGTGCAACACTGACCTTTATTTAGTGGCCCTGTCATGGTCACCGAGGCCCTGAAGCCCTATGGCCACCCCGACATGAAGCTCCACTTCGTCTCCAACATCGACGGTACCCACATCGCCGAGGCCCTCAAGAACTCCAACCCGGAGACCACCCTCTTCCTGATCGCCTCAAAGACCTTCACCACCGCTGAGACCTGCACCAACGCCAACACCGCCAAGAGCTGGTTCCTCGAGACGGCCAAGGATGGATCCCACATCGCCAAGCACTTCGTTGCTCTTTCTACCAACGAGGCCGAGGTCACCAAGTTCGGCATTGACAAGAAGAACATGTTCGGCTTCGAGTCGTGGGTCGGTGGCCGCTATTCCGTGTGGAGTGCGATCGCTCTCTCCGTGGCTCTGTACATTGGCTATGACAACTTCCACCAGTTCCTGGCCGGTGCCCACGCCATGGACAAGCACTTCCGTGAGGCTCCTCTGGAGCAGAACATCCCCGCCATCGGTGGTCTCCTGAGCGTCTGGTACAGCGACTTCTTCGGCGCCCAGACTCATCTGGTTGCTCCCTTCGACCAGTACCTGCACCGCTTCCCTGCCTACCTGCAGCAGCTGTCCATGGAAAGCAACGGCAAGGCCATCACCCGCTCCGGCGAGTACGTCAAGTACACCACCGGTCCCATCCTGTTTGGTGAGCCCGCCACCAACGCCCAGCACAGCTTCTTCCAGCTCCTGCACCAGGGCACCAAGCTGATCCCGTCCGACTTCATCATGGCCGCCGAGTCGCACAACCCCGTTGAGGGCGGCAAGCATCAGCGCATGCTGGCTTCCAACTTCCTGGCCCAGTCCGAGGCCCTGATGGTCGGTAAGACACCCGAGCAGGTCAAGGCCGAGGGTGCCCCCGACCACCTAGTCTCGCACAAGACCTTCCTGGGCAACCGGCCCACCACCTCCATCTTGGCCCAGAAGATCACCCCCGCAACCCTGGGTGCATTGATCACCTACTACGAGCACGTCACCTTCACCGAAGGCGCCGTTTGGAACATCAACTCCTTCGACCAGTGGGGTGTCGAGCTCGGAAAGAGCCTGGCCAAGAAGATCCAGGCCGAGCTGGAGAACCCTGGTGCCGGTGCTGATCACGACAGCTCGACCAGCGGTCTGCTGTTTGAGTTCAAGAAGAGGGCCAACTTGGCGTAAATTTAGCCCGATCTGCAGTAAGAATTCAGTGGACGCTGGGGTTATGACGAGCAACGAATGAATAGTTGACAGCATTTCTTGTTTTTGTTCAAAATTGAATAAATTTCCTGGAGTTAGTAGATTCATGAGTAGTAGATTTAGGTGTAGAAACCAGAAAAATCAGGCAGGGGGCTGTGGGAGGAGCCAGCATTGATGGGTGTTGATCATGGAGAAAGAAAGACGCCCCGACTCCGGACAACACCTGTCTTCTCCGCTCCCCTTCCAGCAACCTTGGAACCCAATGCGGGGGAATACTTTTGGGAATACTCTTCATGAAACTCAGCATAATTCCTCCGCACTCAATGACTCGGTTCCCTGTGACGGCAGCGCTGATTTCTCTCTGCGCCCTGTGGCCGACAGGATCAGTCGCAGAAAGGAGCAGTGGTAACAGCGTGCTGGGATACAGTCTTGGAGAAGAGATCCCAGTATCCTGTCTTAACCGGACAACGTGAGTTTCTTACATCCAAAACATAAAACATAAAACATGAAGCAATTGCTAAAGACCAACAGGGAAGGAGAACATGTATGCGCCTCGAACTCCTGAACCCCGAATCCTCGAGTAACAAACAAAACAGATAACAGACGACAGGGGAAACCTGCAATACATCCCCTTTATAACATGTAACGAGACCTCGCGCCCACTCGCCCTGCACTATGGCATCTCCGAAACAATAACCTGCACGATCCCCTCTCTCTCCGATTCCCTCTACCATCTGTACGAATTCTACGTGCACTCCGACGTCCCAATGACCTGTCGCATACCTACAGCACCACTATCGCCCAAGAACACACAAGATAAAGACGAGTCCGGAGAAGTCGACTCGCTCGCCGCTCTGAGCGAGAACGGCCCGTCCTTCACACCGCTCACCATCGCGCTGCAGGGTACTCTGCAGCTCAGCCACTTGCACATATGGACGGATATGAATATGCTCCTGCATAACGTGGCTTCCGACCCGGCGGCACAGGAGCCGAAGTCCCATGCCCAGACCGGTCAGCCTGGGTATGCGATTGCTGCCACTGCGTACTCGACGCCTGAATTCGAGGCTGCTGTCAAGGGTCTCGCGCTTGATGATGACGAGGAGGCTGTCGCTGTTGCGCAGGCTGCGCGGGACCCTTGGACAGCGGGCCATGGTACGAAGGTGGTGCGCGGTGAGCCGTTGGCCTTTTCCTTCCATGTTGCGTGGGTGGAAGGTGGTGCCGGCATTGGATGGCCTGAGCGGCCTTCTGGCTCGTTCTTGGGTGATGGTGCGAAGGTGGTGGGCCAGAGCTCTGGAGTTGCCTCGTTCTTCTCGCGGCTGTTTTTCTTCGCCATGGCTGCTTCTGTTGGTGCTCTTGCTGCGCTATATTGGGAGCGCAACGGTCGTCGAGGTCGCTCGGGTTGGCAGGGCGATGGCATCCTAGGCGCACCGCCTAGTCGGGGTAAAGGGTCTGGTGTGACCTTTGGAAACGGTGGACGCATTAATGGCTACGGAGGATATTCTGCGGCTGCCAATGGCGGAGCTGGTGTAAATGTGGGATATGGATTTCCAACTGGAAAGAGGGATTGATAGATTGATACCTATAGAACTGTCTATATCCAGTGTACAAGATTGTCGTGTACAGCATATATGGAATTCCAAATTGGTGTCAAGAATAGATCCGAAGCATTCCATATCTAATGCAAAAAGAGAAGCAAGGTCAAAAAGCAGTCTCACAAATAGTTATACAAGATAGACAAAATCATCCCCGTTGGCAGTATATACACCAAAAAAATCACCATCCCTGCGCCCGCATCCGGTGGATCTTCTTCACAGTCTCACGGAACGAGAATTTGAAGAGGGTCCTCCACCGTTTCATCCGTAACTGCTTGCGCATGGCACCCTTGCGCACGTGGAACCTCTGGGAAATAGACAGATAACTGATCTTGTTGTGAGAGATCACCCCTTTCAGTTTGCCAAGAGCAGCATTGAGATCCACGCCACGCTCTGGCTCAACATGCACCTGGCGACCCAGTGCCGGACCCAGCTTCAGCTCCGTCTTACGGGTCGCCAGCTGCGCGGACTGGTCTTTCCAGGCTTGTGAGCCTACGCTGCCGGCCACGGTGCGCGACACTGAGTTGGCCATGTCTCGGCGACTGTCTGATCTGGGTCTGCGGTTGCCGAGGTGAAGCTGGTTGAGGATGTCGTCGAAGTTGGAGCCAGCATCGCTTTTGGTGGGTCGCTCGGCATCATTAGATGGCGTAGCCGGTGCAGCTGCGTCTGTGGGTTTTTGGTTCGAGGGATTGGCTGATGAGGAATCTGAGGAGTTGTGTCGGATTGTGCTGGGGAAGAAGCGAGGCTGCTGGCGCGAGCTGAGTAGCGATGAAGTCGGCCGGGTGCGAAGGCCACGGGCCAGGAGGCGGACATTCATTTTTCACAGAGCACTCGGGTCAATCCGGTAACTCCGATGAGATTGGACAGTAGCTCTGGGGTGGAAAGTGGTGAGGAATGAGGTCGTTGATAGATCTCCAAAGTTGAGCGACGGGAAAATCAAGTGAAATTATAGATCACGTGATTACAAGGCCGTCCGATCGCGAGACTCAAGTTGGTCTTTTTCCTTCTTGTTTTCTTTTTCTTTACTCAAATCCCTCGCAAGACGAACATCGAAAACCATCTTGTTTCGCACCCATACAATGTCGACCATCTCAATTGGAACGCTGCAGCGCATGAGCCGTGACACTCTAGCCGCTCTACTCTCCGCCAGCACACCCACCACCAACCTCGCAATCATTGACGTGCGTGACTCGGGTGAGTACAAAGCCATATCTCAGAAATATATACAACAGAATATAAATTACTAACTCCCTCAGACCACGTCGGCGGCCACATCCACTCCTCGAACTGGGTTCCTAGCTCCAGCCTCGATGTCCGCATGCCCGAACTTGTCCGCACTCTCAGAGACACTGAGAAAGTCGTATTCCACTGCGCATTGAGTCAGCAGCGCGGTCCCTCTGCAGCTTTACGATATGCGCGCGAGCGCGAGCAAGCCTACGGTCCTGAGGAAAGCCAGAAGCAGGAGGTTTATGTGTTGGACGGCGGCTTCGTCAAGTGGCAGGAGAAGTACGGGAGGGATAAGAAGCTGACAGAGGCTTACGCTGCTGATATCTGGCGTGAGTATTAGAGATTGCATTTTTGCGTGGTGAACCACCACGCTTTATGAGATATGAAACGATGATACCACATAGACAGGCGTTGAACTGTACCTAGACATGAAATGTTTGAGTATTCAGATGCGATGGTAAATACTTTGTTATGTCTAGATGCTTATTGTACAGAACAGAATTTATACAGGCCTAATTAACCTGAACACTCCCTCCGAACCCAACAGGGCGTCTCTTACCACTGTTCTCGGGGATGATGGCCAAAACTTTATAGATCTGGCCCATGGAACCACCACCTTTCTCAACCAGCCGCTTCCACCCAGTCTCCAGGGTCTTCTTTGTCTCCTCGTCTTTGGTCGCCCGGATAAGTTGCTCCATCCGCTCAGTAATACCCAACGCGGAGAGGAAGTCCCCCTGCTCAACAGGTCCATGAACCTCGACACCATCACTGCCCTCAATGGCTGCTTCCGCCAGCGAGGTAAAGTCGACGTCTGCGCTAACGTCCACCTGACCAGGTGCCGAGAGCGCAGGCACGATCTTATGGTTCTGAATTCCGCGCAGAGAGTTGACGGGAATAGTTGACATAGTCCCATAGTCCATGATCAAGGCTGCGCCGGACGGTGTTGTCTTTTTAGGTGCTGGAGGTGTAGAAGGAGCCTTCTTTAAAGGCCCTGTCGAAGTGGCATCACCACCGATACGGCGGGCAAAGTCAGCGGCGTAGATCCGGCTCTCTGGACTCACTTCGATAGTTGAGCCAGGCTGAGACTTCAATGCGCGGTAACGCTGCGAAATCTCGGGAATCACGAGTGAAGAAGGGGTCGAGGCTTTGGCTGTGGTGAGTTGGAACTCGGGCTCTCCTTCAATGTTCTCGTCGATAGCCTTGGGGTTCAAGGTGACGAGAAGCTCGCGCCATTGCGGGGTATTGGCGGGCTTGAGAGGGACGTGTAGCTTTTGAGGTCCAGTAGGAGTCATGATTTCTTTGGGTTGGTCTGGCACGTCATTCTCAGGCGTCGGAGGAACCGATTCAAACGCGTGAATTGGAAGTGCATCGAAGAACTCATGTGCGAAGATGAAGGGTGTCTTTCCTTCCTCTATACTCCGATATCAATTAGAACTAGAACCCCAATGATTGAGCCCAGTCATAATCAGAGCTATAACTCACCATGCGGCAGCAGACGAATATCCTCGACCCAAACGACTGGGACATTAAAGTATTTGCATGTACTTCGGTGCCCGATATCAGTCTCCTCCATAGCCGCCTCCTCTCCACAGAGAAGACGTTTCTGCACCTCTCTTAGCGTAGCGCTAGCCTCGACGAGATAAATTGCCTCGACACTTGAAGAAAACATCTTGAAATTCCGGAATGTCTGTTCCATAGTAGCCCGATTAGCCCCAGTAATTGATCTCGTAGAGACACCACTTACCCGCAGCATATCATCCATCAACGTTCCTTTACCCGGACCAACCTCTATAAGCTGCACACCACTCTTCTTCCGGCCCTGGGACATCCACTCTGCAATAGTCCAAATGCCAACCAGCTCGCCAAAGACCTGGGAGATTTCGGGCGAGGTCACAAAATCACCATGTTTGCCGAATACATTGGTTCGAGATGTATAGTATCCGTCTTCTGGGGCAGTCAGGACCTGGCGCATGAAGGCAGCGATTGGCACAGGGCCTGTGACCTGGATATTCAGAAGAGACATTAGTAGCTGGTTTGATATGCTGTTGTTGAATTGCGCACCTTCATCGCGCTGGCCAAGGTGCGGGCTAATGGCGTGGACCATTTCCTCCGGTCAAATGCATCTGTTGCTGACGAGTTCCATCGCCGCGAGTAGGTGAATATCGAGTTGCGAGACCTCCGCAGGGTATGCGAGGCCGCGCGCCGCGCCGCGTTCATCTTCGCGCGCAGGCCAGGGCTCTCCCGTAGTATTTCGGTGGACGGACCTGTTAATGAAGGTGACCCGTTGATCCCGAAGAATGCAAGGAGATTACAATTGACTTCCGAGACAAGCGTGGTTTCTCCAAATCTGCGGGTCTCCGCAAAAGCTCCGCTACACGTGATCTTATCACTATCAGCAAGTTGAAGCGCTTTGTGATTCTGATTACTCGATATTCATACATGTCGTGAGATTGGATACATTCGCAAAGCAGAATAAAGTACATGGGTTCTGCAACCTCGCTCTTTCACGTTCGCGACATCATTCTTGGCAGGTTCCAGTTACCGGTGGTGTCTCCGTCGGGTCTTCTGTGTTGGCGCATCCACCATCATCTGGTCGCTATATAGTCCTGGAGTCTGTACATCTCCCTGTTCATCGAATCCGTAGCTACCATCCTGCACGTTTGCGTGACGCGATTGTCGTTGGCGATCTGCCTGCTCTCGGACGTGGTTGTAGGAAAGCGCTTGACCCGTCACGTAGGTCTCAGCACCAACGGGCTTCAGCATCATGGAAAGAATCCTGCCATCAGCCTGGATTCAGTGTTAGATGCCCATATTATCCATCGGCTATGCTGGAGTCTTACCCTCTGATTGTGGAAGTTTGCGACCACGTTCTCCGCCGTCCATTTGTCTTCAAAGGCAAACTCGGCTGTGACAGTTGGACTGTGTTGAATGACCCGACAGCTAAGCATCGGTCCTGAAGTGGGCTCCAGAGCAGCTTGGATGTCTGCGGCTGTTGTTCCTGGGGCAAAGTTGCTTCCCACCACCACAAATGGACCTGAGGCACCCTTAATGGACAGGCCACTCCTGGGCTCTCGGATGTTCGCCTGAGAATTCCCATGCTCAATCGCAGTCAGGAGATGTTCGGTATTATGGGGCTTCTTATTCGTGGGTTTTGTGGGTTTTGTGCGTGTGCGCGCAGATGCGACTGTGGCGGGTGCCGGGTTAGACTTGGGCTTATTGGGTTGGTTCGGTCGGGACGAAGTCGAGGCAGAGCGCTATATCAAATGGAGGCTTGTCAGATATGTTCGACGCGTTTTGCAGATGAAACGGTGGAGTTTGATATACCTTGGGCACACCGATCCGACTGGCCAAGCTCCCGGGCTTCGCGACCGATCCCGGCCCTGGTGCACTTGCGCGGCGGTCTTTCTTATTTCTGTTCTTCCCAAGGAGCTGACTAGCAAGCTGCTCATGCTGCTTCTTTTGGCGATCTAGGGCGCAAAGGGTCAGATTCCGCATTGGCGATGAATTGGGGGTAGGATTACCAGATTTGATGATGTCGTCAAATGAAATAGAGGGTTTGGTCTTTGCCATTATGTGAGAATAGAAAAAGAAAGCACAATAGAAAGAAAGTTGAAGTGAGATTGGGTGGAAGTCAGGGTTGAAGGGAGAAGAAAAGAGCTCAGCGCAGCTCCATGTGGAGCCGCGCTCAGCGCTTTTTTCGCGCGTCAACCATGTCCTGCATTTAATCGACAACCTAAGGTACTATATTCCCTATACCTAGCCATTGGACTACCGTATTTCATATATTGTCATGTTTATTTATTTATCTCATAATACATAGATCTGAATTTATTACAGATGAATACATTAGAGCTCTATACTGCGTTCCACTGTATAGTTACTGCATCCGTAGATGCTTCGTGGGCAGCACTTGCCATTTTAAACACAATATGGACTCTTCTGTTATTATGTACTTGTCTTGTCCTAGACTCTTTGCCTCAGTACCTGTATTTCCATTCCATACTACTGCATTCTTTTCACCTATTGATTCATCTACCAACTTGTCCATCTTCTGCACGGCAGCAATTGCAGACTGACATGGATCTAGACAACTCTCATCAAGAGAAACCACGGTCTAGTGATGAATCTGCACAAGAGCCCACGCGACGCAGATCCAACTTCTTGTCTTTTTCGCTTCGTTCGCCCAGAAACAGAGCCAGGTAAGCAACCAGCAGTGTATCAAAGACATTTGCTAATAAGGAAATACAGTGTGCTTAATATCGATACACCAGAGCCAGCATGCCAGGACAAATCTCACGATTCTGTTTATAGCCCACGAGATTCTTGCCACAATCCTTCAATAGAGCGCCATGAGTTTCAGAATTCTTCGTCCGACTCCCACAAGCAAGCACATTGGGTTCAGGGCCTCCAAAAGCGCTCTCTTCACAAGGTGCGATCGGGTATTCTTGCTTTACGGGGAGGACTGCAGCGTCTATCGAGCCGAAATGATAGCGACATTGATGATATAAGTTCGGAGCGTTCCCATGGCCATGACAACGGGAAGAAGCGCGGCTCCCGTTTCCCAGGTGTCTCTGATGCTAGTACCCAGGAAGATGTGAACTTCGGAATTGGATTATATCGCATGCACTCGCCTTGGCCCCCGGGCTCCTTTGAGGGCTCCTGTGAGCCTAGTTCTGACAAATCGATTCGAGGCGCCTCTTCCCTCGCATTGACAAACGTGTCGACGCCCGAAGCGCGGGTGAGCTGTGAGCCTTCGCACAGTCAAGAGTCTCCGTTATTCCCTCCTATCGACGTCCCACGGGTAAGCTGCGAACCCTCGGACAGTCCACAGTCTTCATTATTCCCCCTTTGGATCTCTCACGGGAAAGCTGTGGACGTTCAAACAGTCCAGAGTCTTCGCCATTCCCGCCTATGGATGTTTCACCTGTAAACCGTGAACCTTCGCATAGTCCAGAGTCTCTACTATTCCACCATGTGGATGTTTCGTCTGACGATCCACCTCCGTACTCTGTGAGCGACTATGGACCCTTTGCCAATCATCTCGAAGACACAGACATGGACACGGAGACAGACACAGACGCAGACGCAGGAAGGAGCATTGATGAGCATGTCACTGAGCATCTGGATCAGTCTGACGCGTCAGACTGGGAGACCATCTCATCTGGAAAGGAGAGTGCTGGCTCCGTGAAGGAACACGTCCCTAGGGCCTGCGGAACGTTTGACACCGACAATACTCCTCAGCAGCAACCAGTCCAGGAAAACGTGTTGGACATTCCATCAGCTACCAGATGGTGCGGTTCACTGCCTCGCAAGGTGATCACAAAACCAGACTCCTCGATCTCTGAGCAAGAGACAACGAGTAGCTCCACGGGGTTGTCCAAGCTGCCAGATCCTGATGCGCCAAGTAGTTGTGATTCCGCAAGCTCTGCTCATCCGATTGCTAAAATAAGAGAGTCGGAAGCTCTGGTGACCCAGGGGCACCTGCAGATCCCTTGTGAAATAAAAAGCATAAAGACTCCCATATCTTCGGTTTCCACGTCAAGGAAGTGTTCTGCCAATGTCAGGATTGCCTTTCCTGGTCTATACCACACCTTGCTTGAGCAATGGACGAGGGAGCCTCACAACCATATCATGGTCAATACTGCTGGAATTGAGAATAATCCACTTCCTTCTCAGGTCTCGTCCAACGCGGCAGTGCCAGAGCAGCTTGAACCGCAATTTCACATTTACCACGAGTTGCCTATCGATACCACTGGTCATAGGCCGGTTGGTTCAAGTGAGGTGTTCTCATCTGGCGAGCACAGCTTGACAGGTTCCTCGGATATTTGGGTTCAAGCTGGCCGTTCTTCTCACTTTAGGGCTGCCAGATCAACTACCCGCAGTTCATCCACAGCACACGCTCATCCTTTAGCAGAAATGCCAGCTCCAGAGACACGGCATTCTTTTGGCCTTCACATCACTCAGAGAGGGGTAGGTCTTTTCAGATTGCAACACTATAAACCCTGACTGACAGTTTCTAGGACTCTCGTTTGAGGCTCATGCCAAATGAACCAAGTCAGCAAGCTAGCCTGCAGCAATCATTTACCCAACGGGCACCTACCGATAACCAATCTCTCTCTTCTTTCGTCACAGGTGACCCCTTGGGATCTCCTTTCGACCAGTCTGAATGTTCATCGATCTGGACAAATGCCAGCTCCTTTTCTCCAGGTGCCACATCCAGAACATCCATGTCAACAGTTCCATGGTCACCAATCGACTCTCCAATTGATGAGGAGGTTTTCTTTTCCAACAACAATTGGCGAGATGAATATTACATGGTCGATGGCAAGGCAAGCAGTCCCCACCATGATCGAGGTGACCAGCCCGTCAAAAGACTATGGAGACCGCGCGTCGTTGATGACGGCAGCATTCACAGTGGACCTGGTTTGGAACGGACTCCTTCCAGCAGGCCCCGTGTCTCTGAGTTGATGACTCCAACAACCTTTCCATTTCCATCACAGCCAAACAGACCACACGGAGAAAGGAGGGGCTTTGAGCCACGAAACGATAATACCCCTGGACATTCGACACGGGCACGACGCCTTGGATGAAGGTTTGTAGCTGCAATGCACTCTAATGTCACTCTTTCGAAAATTCCGGCACTTATGAAACGGTGATGACGGATGGAACGACGTTCGGCCTCTCGCTATCGATGCTCTATTATTTCATAGCTAGGTGTATATCTCTTAGGAACTGCGGAGATGATGCAATATCTTCGCGTCAGCCATTCACTTGTTCTTTTTGAATCAAACTCCGCGCTAAATGGTGATGGTATAGTTTATGTTGTCTCGGTTGATTTCGTAGGCTTTATTTGCCATCCTATCCCAGACGAAGTGCGAAGCCAGCACCCGTTTCACCCGAGTCTCCTCCCTGAGCACCTCCAAATACACTGGCAAAGTCCAGCTCGGGTGCTTCTTGGCCACGCTTCGGAGCCTCGGGTGTGTGGTGGCGTCTCCGCTTCTCCATGCCCGCCTTGGAAGGATAAGTCGGGAACATCTCCTTCGGCTTGGGGCGTGGATCTTCTTTGAAGTAGGCATGCGACAGACACTGCTGTGCAGTTGGACGCGCAGCTGGGTTCAGCGCCAGTAGACCAGACAACAGGCTCAAGCCTGCATTAGTCAAGTATGGGAATCGGGTGCGAGGCAAAAGAGGAGGATTCCCTGCTGGGGAAGCTGATGTTGATGGCAGCTTCAATGATTTGGCATTTGGTAGGGAGCGAAAGCCTGGCCAGATTTGCTGGTTAGGAGGACCCGTCAAGGCAAAGATCTTGGAGACTTGATCGACCTCATTCTTGCCCTGCAGGAGAGGCTCCTTGGTGAGGAGTTCGCCGAAGATGCACCCGATACTCCACATGTCAATCTCGGGACCGTACTTGTCGGCGCCCAGCAGCAGCTCCGGAGCCCTGTACCATAGGGTCACCACAAGCTGGGTCAGCTTGGGAGGTGGGTCACCGTAGTACCGTGCCATGCCGAAATCAGCGAGTTTGATCTCGCCGCGGTTGTTCATCAGGAGGTTGGAGGTTTTGAGATCGCGGTGCATGATCCATTGGGAGTGTAGGAATTCGAGGCCGCCCACGACTTGTAGGAGTAGGGTTTTGATTTCCGAGGGGAGGAATGGCTCGCGCATGTCGTCGAGAAGGGTTTTGAGGTCGTGTTCGAGGAAATCCATCACTAGGTACACACTGCAGAGTGGTCTGGTTAGCTGTCTCATCTAATGCGCTCATCGGAAAATAACAACGCACTCGTCCATCTTGTTTCCCATAACAACTTCTCGCAGATAAACGACATTCGGATGCCGGGCCTCCAGGAGCGTCTGGATCTCTCGCAGTCCCGTAACCGGGAACCCGTCCGGCGAGTTCTCGATCTTCAATTTCTTCAGCGCGACTACCTCGCCCGTCGTGATATCCCTCGCCCGGGACACCCATCCATATGAGCCCTCCTCGATATGATTCAATCGCTCGAAGTTGTCCACATGCCTGCAAGGACCCCATTCACGCACAGGGAACCGTAACAAGCTGGACCGCTTCTTCTGCCCCTGCTGTTCATCATTCTGCGGGACGTCAGTAGCAGCGTCGGGCGCGCCGGGCTCATTCGAAAGTCTGCGGCGCTTTTTCGGAGGTCCTGATTCCCCATTAGGACTCTGGGCACCATCTGCAGACTGTGCTGGAGGCTGAGCTTTGCTGGCCTCGAGCTGGCGCTGCTTCTCAGCCTTTGCGCGTTTCTTTTCCTCCTTTTCGCGCTTGCGTTGCGCGATAATTGCCTCGGTCTCTGGGTCGTCGTCTGCCCAGCGCGACTTGGCAGACATGGTCAGTGGCGGATGAAGGGGGAGGAATTGCGGAATGACGTTTGGCTCTGGGGAACGAACGGGCCGAAGTGCAGCTCCGATTTGAAATCCAAATGGGGCCCCGCCGGTTCCTACACTCCTAGACTTTTGCAACTGATCTTATAACATAGCGCCCGGATTCCCCTCTGGTACTTGTCTTTTTTGCATATTTTATCACTCTTTCCGCCTGATACCCTGCGATATTTTCTGTCTGCTGTTGCCAACATCGGATCTACACCCCCGCCATGATTGAGCCATTCCAGGTGGGTTTGCTCGGGCTCAGCTCTGGCTTAGCAATGTTTACTGACATTATTGCAACCTTAGACTACCTTCGCGGTCCCGATGCACTGCGAAGGATGCGTCAAGGATGTTTCCAACTCCCTGTACAAGCTTGACGGTACCGCCCACCTCTCGGATGCAATCGAGTCGCATCTAGCAGCAACAACGTTCTGACAGCGCATCGTCTTACGACAGGTATTAAGAATGTGGAAGCCAATCTCAAGGACCAGCTGCTCTTCATTGAAGGCACTGCACCACCGAGTTCCATCGTGTCCGCCATCCAGGACACCGGCCGGGACGCGATTCTGCGCGGAAGTGGCAATACGAACGGTATATTTGATCTTCCTACTGGCTACTCCGCCTACGAGAGTTCATTTGCTGATTGATTTCGCTTGACAGGCTCCGCCGTCTGTATCCTGGAGACACACTGCTCCACCGTCTCCAACAAGATCCGCGGCCTTGCCCGCATGGTTGAGGTCTCCGCGAAAATGACCCTGGTTGATCTGACCGTCAACGGCATGGCCCCAGGAAAGTACTGGGCGACCGTGCGTGAAGCCGGCGATATCTCACAAGGTGCAGCCTCCACAGGCGGCATCTGGGAATCTTTGAAGAGCAAGGTCCTGGGTTCAGATGCTGTGCCTGAGAAGGAGCCGCGGGGCATCTTTGGATCGGTGGATGTGGATGAGAAGGGCCGGGGCAATGTGTTCCTAGACCGACCGGTTTCTATTTGGGAGTTGATTGGGCGGAGTATGGTGCTCTCAAAGATGAAGGAGGGCCCCTTCAAGCGCGAGGATGAACATACCCTTGTTGGTGTTATTGCACGTAGTGCGGGTGTGTGGGATAATGATAAGATGGTTTGCTCGTGCTCTGGGAAGAATGTGTGGCAGGAGAGACAAGAGCAGGTGGGCCAGGGTATGGTTTGAATGAGTGCGATACTTTGAAGATGAATAGCTCCTATGAATATTGGATTTGCACTGCATACGATTATGTACGACTGACACGTTGAAGAACGCATGCATGATCGGCACAGGGAACGAATGAGCGGGGCTCGATCTGATATGTTCGACTCGCTTTGGTCTTTACCTTGTCGGGTATTTTTTGCTTTTTTGCCTTATACCTACTCGAAACCCATTCCGGATATTAAACAGGAATTAAACAGGGATATATACGAGAATTCCACTTTCCACTTTCTATGCTTTGCATAGCTCACATGCTTTTTTCGCGAAGCCCGGTCTAGATCAGTGACTAAGACCATCACGTGGGACTCAACGTATTTCGCATCCCCGCGACTTCCATAGACTTCCAACTATCGTTGGACTTGGGTCCGTGACGATACGAAGCTAC
Organism: Penicillium sp. DT28; assembly: GCA_036712075.1. Taxonomy (NCBI): domain Eukaryota; kingdom Fungi; phylum Ascomycota; class Eurotiomycetes; order Eurotiales; family Aspergillaceae; genus Penicillium; species Penicillium sp. DT28. The sequence continues at coordinate 1,547,225 of JAZHLO010000002.1, forward strand.
AATGCTAGCTCCGAACCTCCAACTGAACTCTCAATTGCCGCCGAAGCCATCCGTAGGGAAGACATGCACATATCGTTCCGAAGAAGTCCCCTCCTGCGGAGGTCATGGGACCTTCGAGATTCTCGAGGTAACTCGCTTCCTGGAGCACCATGGGATCGAGTGCTGCCTCGTCGGTGTTTCAGCGTTGATCTTCTACGGTGCCGGTCGTGTCCGCAATGTAAGATATCCTTCAATCAGGAGTCGGGCCGGATTGTGAATCTGACGGACTGCAGGACTGGGAACTTTGTATCCCCACTGAGAGAGTCGGCGAGGCTGTCTCGTTACTCAAATCCGGTCATTTAGCCGATAAAATACACCCTACAGCTCCTCATCCAATCCCTCAGCCTTCATCATTACACCACACATATCACCGATTTAAAGGGAGGGGCATCCACTTCTACTTTACCATTGTTCCATCTCATGACGCCCACATTCCTTGTGGGCCATTCCGCATTCAGCGAAGCTTAAATGGACTGCCCTATCCCACATTACCGGTCTTGTTGCAAAGCTTCCTGGACATGAACAACGACGTGGCCCTCTGCGACTGTATCGACGGGTCAAATGTTTCAGAGCGGTGGGGATATGAGAATCTAGATCTTGACGGAACAAACGACCTAGAGTGGACGAAAAGGATGAACGATACAGCTACACAGGCTGCCAAGGGGAAAGGGTGGCTATTCGTCCAGTACTTTCCGACACAGATCATCAGCCGACGGGAGAAGTGGCAAAGCAGAGTCCGGAGCAAGAAAGGGCGACTTGGGTGGACTACGCCAGAAGATCTCTTCGAGACTCGCTTTCGTATGAAAGGCTCCCCTGATCCATGGACCCAGAAACTCATATCATGTTGAGTCATCATCCATTTACGACTTAGATGTTTCATGAATATACGTCAAACGCCAAGCAGTGTCTTCATATTTTCAACCTGCTCTGGGAAGGCCACATACGTGGTGGCATAATGTCTCCAAAAGTACCTCCGCTGCTCCAAGTCGTAGTAGTCTCGTAGACTGGGTATCTGAGTCGCATATGTTGAGAATAAGAATTCCAGATCCAGGAAATCATTGCTGCCTTCGCCTCCACGCTTGGAGAATGCATCAAGCTTCGCATATATCTGGAAGCAGAGTCCAAGCACCAAGACCGGCGAGCCCTGAGGCGTGGGCCAAACAGGCATGATGGATTCACGCGAGGATCCAAGATCAGCAGGCGTTCCAAGGTTCCCTTGTTCTAGGTAATTAGCAACCATCGGCCATCCTTAGTCGTATAAAACTCACCACTAATCACCACATCCATGCTAACCGCCAGATCTGGGATATGTGGGAAGTCCTCGTCAAAACTACGCCCGACGTCAATGAAGATCTGGACCGATGTTCGGCCGTGTATCGCCGGGAAATGTATTCTGATGCATGTTAAAAAGTGCCCGGGCCTTGCCGCCTTAGTCTAGACATATTCGAGTGAGAAAGCAAGTACCGGGGTTGTGCCAATAGGATCTCCCTCAGATGGTCCATCGTGGTAGCCACTGAGATATCAATATCACGGGTTGTCCGGCTTGCGCCCCTTAAATAGACGGCCCATCCTCCAATAAAAGCATATGTGATCTGGTGGGCTTCAAGAAGGATCGCTATGAATCTACCAGCGAGACCCAGCTGCATGATTTCGGCCGTGTTGGATGGGTAATAGAGCTCCGCGAAGCGGTCAGTATCATAGATTTCGGCCATCGTGGGCGATCAAATGGAGGGGAAACCATTTGCGATGGTGGAGATAAAGGAGTCCGTTGATGCCAGTAAGTTGGGGAAGAAAGAAAGGAGGATAGGGGGGTTGACGTCGTGCTCGGACGTTAAGGAGGGGGAGGAGACTAGTTTCGGCCGTGCTTTTCGCGCTTGGCGACATTCCTGTCGCTTAGACTAGACCGACTGTTGATATTGCTGCGAGGAAATACAGAAGCAATATAGAGACGATATCTATATCATGATTCCTTATCTCAAATTTCTGGTCGCGAGGCAACTTTGCCTTCACTTTTGTCCTGTATAATCCAGAGGGGGTTCCTGTCATCCTCCTGTACTCCGCATAATTCAACGTGCTTCGACAGCCATGATACAGCGACAATTATGTTAGTTGTCTGATATAGGTCCAGTCATCTAAAAAAGACGCGACCGACCACATGGTAGCTATTCGGCTTTGTTTTGACCCACGGTTCCCCATACGAGCCAATTCCATTTGATATCACGTGATACACATGATGTTGAAGTTCCCAGGTTCGCTTCAGTTTACTCTTCTTTCCTTAAGCTATGAGACAATAGTTGGTCCATCTCACCCAACAATTTGGTCTAAATAAAGCACGGGAAGCGCCGTGGCTAAATGAACAGCCCAGACCAGATTGCGGGCCCGAATCACAGTCATTTCTCCGACCCCCGCACCCATGGATCCTTGCCGGCCCGTCAACCTGATATACTCCATTTCCACGTTCTTCACAGGTAGTGTGTGACAGGGGACCCTGACCTGAGAAGGGAAGACGTTGAAGAGCATTTAAAAGCATTGGCACAGGGCTCATGGGTCGTGCATGATACTCGCAAGAAAGCGCCCACTCACAGGCTGAGAAGAGTGATATATGTGATGAGGCATTCTGATTGATCGCATCGTGCATAAATGCTGCAGGTGCAACGCGGGTTATTTTTGGCCCGTCACGTCCTCGGCGCTTCCCAATGGCCTGTATTTTCCAGTCGACTCGGTCCCTGCCCCTCGCCCTCTGCAGCGGCCCTTTTGGCTTGCACTTCTCTCTCCCCTTTTCTCTCTTCCCTGCAACCTCTCCTATGAGCTCCGGTGAAATTTCGGCCCTGTCGCCCGTGATCGGAGGTCGGGCCACTTCCTCGATTGGTCGTTCCTTAGATTCGGTCAGCCACCACTCTTATGAGCTGGTATCGCGTGATTCTATAAATACATTTCGAACTGATCGGTTACCCCCTCGGACGGCACGGGTTTCGTCGCTCGATTGTATCTTTCTATCCGTTCTTGTCATCCCACTAGTATCTCCGTATCGAAGTCAGGGCTTACCATCGATTCGCCCCGTCTCGAACTCAGTTCCTGTCTTGGCAGAGCCTGGCTCGGGACTACTTATCATATTGGAACCTGTGCAATTGCTACCGACGCTTATAATACTGGCGACTTTCTCTAACAAAGTATCCCCGTGACTTACCGACTTTCCCCACGGTGTACGACCTGCAACCATCCTTGTGCCCTGTGGGTGAGCTGAGTGGAAGCTGTTTTGAGTAACTTCCTTTCGGGTCAGCCCATCAGGCACAGGGGATATTATCAAACTGATCGTACGAGGCCACGATGTCGCTCAAGCAAGTAAGGTTATACACAGACAAGTTCCACAAGTTTATACTGACTCCATATAGGAAATTGAAACATGGGTCAAGGCCCTGGAGGCCTATGACAACGAGGAGTTTGAGGAGGCGCTACTGCATTTCGGCGAAATCGCCGATACATCGAAGATTCTGTTCAACTGTGGCGTGATATACGCAACACTGGGAGCGCACGATAAAGCAGTAAGTCAGATATCGCCCGCTTTAGCGGATCATATCATCGCAAGCGACTAACGTCAAGCCAGGTGGAATGCTATCAACAAGCTGTTGGCTTGGATCGGTACCTCGCAATTGCTTACTTTCAGCAGGGTGTTTCCAACTTTCTGCTGGGTGACTTTGAAGAAGCATTGGCCAATTTCAACGACACTTTATTATATCTGCGGGGAAACACATCAATTGACTATGAGCAGCTCGGTCTTAAGTTCCGTCTGTACTCGTGCGAAGTTTTGTTCAACCGTGGCCTCTGCTACGTCTATCTCCGACAGATGGGGCCGGGCATGCAAGATCTGGAGTACGCGGGAAAGGAGAAGGTCACCACGGACCATGATGTGATTGATGATGCTATACGTGAGAATGCAGAGGTATATCTCTGAACCTATGGGTTGTAAGTCTTTTCACTAATTGGAAACCAGGGATACACCGTATTCTCCATCCCCGTGGGAACCTTGTATCGTCCCAACGCTGCCAAAGTCAAGAATCTCAAAACCAAGGATTATCTGGGCAAGGCCCGCCTCATTGCTGCCTCCGATCGCACCCAAGGAGCAGACCACCAATGGCGACCTAATTTGATAGATAAAACGGCCCTCGAAGAACGCGAGGGAATGTCTTTTGCTGCCACCAACTTGGTCCATAAAAACTTGAGCAGCCGCACTCGCCAACAATCAGAACCACCATTGAACCGCAATGTATTCCCACCAACACCGCCACCAGACGACCGATCAACGAACGGGTCTACAGCAGGAGGCTCATCACATCATCGATCATCGTCTCTTCGAGCAGCCCGGCCACCCCGACTAGACCTGGACAGGACAGGAGCCGGCTTGGATCGTCGACCAGGACCACAAGAGATGGGCCCTCCAAATCAAGAGAAACCACGAATCGGCACTACGCGAACTGCTTCAGAGTCCCGTTTACCGACATCACGCCATGAGAACATGCGAGGCTTCGGCCAAGACACCAATCGAGGAGTCTGGTCTCGCGACCCGGGAGGGCATCGACGGAACCTTAGCGACACTAGTTTCCCACCAGACCCAAATTACACACCGACAGACTCATACAACACATACACCAGCCCCCAAAGCCTATCAAATGCAAGCTGGGGCCGTGGAGGCAGACATCAGCCCCCGCAATTCATTGACGAAGAAGACGAGTACGGCAGCGATGTGTGTGACGGCGAGCCTCTGGATGGTGGAGGCTTCGAGATTATAGGAACCGGCCCCGGTGGACCTGAGTCATCTCCTTCGCACCGGCGCACGCGATCCCCAGTACGATTTTCGCGACGTGCAAACTCACGAAGACCGGAAGTTCGACGGTTCCGCACAAAGGTGCATGCTCCAGATGATATTCGGTATATCATGATTGGGCCAACGATTGATTTTCCCGAATTTGAGAGTCGCATTCGAGAGAAATTTGGGTTTCGGTGTCCCTTGAAGATGAAAGTACAGGATGATGGCGATATGATTACCATGGTGGATCAGGAGGATCTGGATTTACTGCTCAGCTCGGCCCGGGAGGTTGCCCGTCGGGAGGGGACTGAGATGGGCAAGATGGAGGTGAGTTCTTTACTCTGCATGCGACTGTGCGATCTGTACTGATATGAATATGTCTGTAGGTCTGGGTGGAAGAGCGGTCCATGATCTAAGTGTTGGTCAGGTATTGGGTTTGGCATGGGCATTACAGCATTTGGATTTGTTTATACCCTTTGAATTAGCATGGAAATACGCATTGAATATAACTGCATAGACCTAGAATAACCAGCTAGTATTGTTGATATTCATATAGTTCAGAGTGTAGTCTAACCAATGACGTTTACTGTTGACGGCTCCACTCAACTCTCCAACTCCGCTTGCACTTGTACACCTTCACATCTTCCCAGCACCCATAATACCCTCGCCATGACCGACCTAACTCCCACCCTCAATCAGCTACTCTCCAAAAATGGCCCCTCAATACGCACACCCCGACCATCTCCAGAGACCGCCGACGAGTTCCTAAAGGAGGCATATCGAATCGTCAGTCCACACCAATCCAATGCAATCCAACAAGCTAACAAATAATAGAACTCGCACATCCACTCCCTCCTCCAATACCTCCAAAGCATCCGCCACGCCTACCTCACCACAACACCCCACCGCAACGCCAACACCCGCAAAGACTCCCACCCTCCAACAACACCCAAAACCCAACACCTAACAGACCCCGAACGCGACGCAATCGACACCTCAACCGCCCTCCTCCTCCGCGACCTCGCAACCTCAATCTCCAACCTCGCCTCCGCCGAATCCCTCCGCCAAGAAACCGAATCCACCATCCTCCGCAAGAAATACGGCCACAGCGCCGCGGGCCAAATCCTCTTCCGCTGGGCCGGGGGCTCCCAAGATGAAGGCAAATCAGAGGAGCAGGTACATGCCGAGGAACGCGCGAAGACGATCCGAACCGTGCGCGAGGGTGTGCTCTGGTTCCTACGGACGGGATTAGAGGGCGCGGCGAGTGCGCAGCGCGAGATGGTTGAGAAGCGAATTGAGCGCGTGCGCGAGAAGGAAAAGAGTGTTTTGTATAAGGCTGCCCACGGGCATGATGCGTCTGCCAAGTGGGCATCTATGCCGACGCCTGATGCGGTGGTGCTGAGTGAGGCGGACGAGGCACAGATCGAGGCGCAGCTTTCGCCGGAGCAGTTGGCGCTTTTTGCGGAGGAGAATGATTCTATGCTTAGGCATTATGAGGATACGCTTGGGAAAGTACAGTATGTCTAGCTTGTTTCATTGGTTCTTTTTTTAAGGGAGGGGGTATACTGATATGGTACAGGAACGCGGAGAAATCGCTTATTGAGATCTCGTCGCTGCAGGAAACGCTCGTTACGCATCTATCTACGCAGGAAGAATACATTTCGCAGCTTGTTCGTGATGTCGATACAACTCAGACGAATGTCGGACGGGGGAACCGCGAGCTGAAGCGCGCGACTGAGCGCCGGAGTACGGCGCAGGCGGTGTTCTGGGGTACAGTAGGGTTGTGTACGTGGCTCGTGGTGTGGGATTTGGTCTTTTGATCTGCATTAAAGCGACGGTGTAGGTTATGGTTGACAGGAGCATTCTGTAGTATATGAAAGCACCCATCATACACATTTTCATCTCTTCCTCTATACTGCTTACTACTTACTATTTAAAGTGCAGCGATGCAGAGAATCAAAAGTCAAAAACAGGTATTATCAATAATCAAGTCTGGTATTCCAAGCCGTAGATCTACATGTGATGCATACTTATCCCCGGACCCACCGAGGACAGTCGAAAGACAGAGACTTAAGGTATAAAATAAAAGAAAAAAGGAAAAACGCTTCATATGACAACACATTATGCTTCGCGAACGACGCTATCGACTGCCTCGGCGAAGTAATCGATGTTATGTGTGTTCAAGCCGGCCATGGAGATACGGCCGTTCTTGGTCTAGAGGACTGAGTTAGAGATTGTCCGACTATCAGCATAATGTAAGAAGAAACTCACCATATAGACGTGCCACTTCTTCCGTAATGTCATAACCTGCGCCTCGGTTAGGCCAGTAAAGCTGAACATGCCGATCTGGCTGGTAATGTGGTCCCAGTTACCGGGGGTACCCTTAGCGATCAGACGCTCACGCAGACCACGGCGCATCTCCTGGATACGGCCACTCATAGTGCGCAGATCATCCTCCCACTGGGCGAAGAGCTCAGGGTCATTGAGGATCTTGCTAGCAATGCGAGCACCGTAGGCAGGCGGGTTGGAGATCTCGGAGCGCTGCAGGATAGCCAGCTGGCTGGCAATGTTGGAGTTTGCAGCCGAGGCATCGGCGCCAGGGGCAGAGACGAAATGGAAAGCGCCAGTGCGCTCACCGTACAGGCCGAAGTTCTTGGCGAAGGACTGGGCGACGCACAGCTCGAAACCCTGTTCGACGAAGTAGCGGATCGCCCAGGCGTCGCGGGCCAGATCGCCGGACGCGAAGCCCTGGTAGGCAGTGTCGAAGAAGGGGAAGTGATTACGCTCGCGCATCACAGAGGCGATCTGCTTCCACTGGTCCTGTGTTGGGTCGACGCCGGTGGGGTTATGGGCGCAGGCATGCAGCACAATCACGGATCCTGCGGGCGCTGCCCGCAGCGCCTGCAGCATGCCATCGAAGTCGAGGCCCTTGGTCGTGGGTGAAAAGTAGGGGTACTTGGCCAGCTTCAAGCCCACATTGGTAAAGATCTGATTGTGATTGGCCCATGTCGGGTCGGAGAGGTAGATGGTAGGCTTCTGGGGGTGGAATTTGGAAAGGAAGAGACCGCCCAGGTGGACGGCGCCGGTTCCCGAGATGGTTTGCAGGGAACAGATCTGAGGGATGAGACGTCAGTATATGGCGCATCTGAAGGTCTCGGTTCAACATACGCGTTTCTCGCGGATCGCGGGGCTGTCGCCACCAACGATGAGCTTTTGTGCTGCCGTGGTGAAACCAGGCAAACCGCCGATGGAGAGATACTCGTGGTTGAGGGCAGGGTCGTTGTGAATAGCGTCATCAGCCTGGTATGATTAGCAGGGCGCAATCGATGAGAAAGTACAAAAGTAAGTACCTTCTTGACGACGGGCAGGATCCAGGGCTTCGCATTATCGTCGCGATAGGCACCGATTCCCAGATCGACCTTTTTCTCGGAGGGATCTTCGCGATAGGCTTTCATTAAACCGAAAAGAGGATCTTCGGGGGCGGCAGCCACGTTGGCCGCGGTGAAAACAGAGGTATTGGAGGCGCCCATGATGTGTTGACTGAGGGAGGAGAGACGGTCGCGCACAGAAGAGGGAGTATAGAGAGAGGAGGGGGAGGGGGAAGATAAGTTTTGAGGTTGGCGGGTCATGTCTATTGATACACGTTTTTACCCAGTGTTTCCCCGGAATCTGGCCACCGAAACCTTGCTGCTTGCGTTCACCGGATAAGAATGAGGGGGTGGAGACGGTTAAATCAGGTCAAAGCGATTGAATTAGAATATGTATACGAATATTTAGTACCTTAGGGATTGTACAGCGCCCTTCTATTATATATACCTAGTTCCTCGGGAAATTCATCGAGCCGAGGCATGTAAAGACGGGCTTCATATGCTCATATGCTCAGCAACATGTAACATGTGCAATAGATCCAAGTACGAAGTCTAGGAAGCATTCAGGGTACAATGTTACCTAGGTATACCAAATTTACTACATAATTTACTACTAATTTACTCCAACGAACAGAACACAAAATAACCAGTGCCGTGTCATACAACAAAAGGCGCAAAGTGGGCCAGAAGGCTTCTGGAATGGTCTGATGTTAGTATGGAATAACATCATGCGGAGCCGAAGCCGACTTTCCCCTCTTCCGATCCCCTTAGGGCTTCCCCCACGAGGAGAAACATGGACATTATATCATATCATCCAGCTCCAATAGCTATACCTCTAAATAGATAACTAGCTAGGTACCATAGTACTAGTACCTTAGTACCTTAGGTACCGTAGCCAGAGAAGAATAGCCCAGTCAAAGACCAAACTATGTACATATGTAGACAATCCCGGCAGGATAAGCGGACATTCTCCGACTCCTCACTGGCGGTTTACCCCGAGTCTCCGGATGATGTCAAGTTCGGCGTTTCGGATCCTGGACCGTCTTATGGCCTCTGCGCTTACTCCACCAATGCACCCCGACTCGCTCCACCAGGTTAATCTTCCTTTCCCCACCGAGGATGATCGCCGGGACGCCCCGGGCTCGGGTCCTTTATCGTGGAATGGTACGCAGTACATTCGGGGAACCATGTCACTTTTGAATCGCTTTTCAATATATACTCGGTTGACGGGAAACGGGATATCCCCAAATATACATGTAAATGCAAGAATGAAAAAGAAATTCACATCGGAAAAGAAACAGCTCTTTCCCCCTCATAAAACGCCAGTTGTGCCATAAGCCGTTCTTCCTAGATCGTCCGAAATCTCCAACGCCAAAAGCGAAAAGAAGCAAAAGCTAGAATCCATCAAATAGAAATAGTCACAAAGAATGTCGTCTCGTAAATTCCAGATTTACGATAACGAGTCTCATAAATCATGCAGTGTGCTCCGACGCCGCTGGGACGGCGCTCTCATCAGGGGCTCTCGATGCCGTGAGCGCGTGTGCGGATGCGGAAGCGTTCGCGGAGGCGCGTGGTTAGGCGGCGGTTCGGATGGGAGGCTTCCTCGGCGGCCTGGTCTTGGTTCGCTTGGCGCACGCGGCGTAGTGCGGCGATACGTTCCTCGACACTGGCATTGTGCATGCGTCGGAGGTTGAGGTAATTCGTCAATCGGAGGCCGTGACGGCCGTGAGCTACGTCGCCCGCGGGGGTAGTGGTGCCATCGGCTGCGGTCTCTCCTGCGTTCTCGGCATTTTCGCCTTCTTCACCTGCTTCCTCCTGGGGCGGGTTGAGATCGATACGGCTGGAGAAAAGGTCAGTCTAGGGGGAAAGAGTGACATTCTTTGAAAAGACAGGAACATACCAGAGAGGGCATGTGCCCGACACGTTTATCAACCAGGGGTCGACACATTCCGGGTGGAATTGATGGTTACAGGGCAGCACGCGTAGGTCCTGCCCTTTAACAAAGTCGTCGGTGCAGATGGGACACGAGAAGTTGACCACTTCGGGGACTGCGTCGCTCTTTGGTTGTGGAGCAGGGGACGGCCGATCGGCTGTCTGCTCGGTAATCGGCATTTCGGTCTCACGCGCTGTAGTTTGGCCAGCGACGTGCTCCTGGGAATCGACTGGAGAGTGTTCATGGTCAGAGCTGGCCATTTCGACATCTTGCTTGGCGGCATCTACGCCATAATCATCGTTGAACTTGACGATGGGTATCGTCTCGAGCATGGCACGTGCAATTCCCCTCGCTCGACTTTGTCGTGGCCGACCTACTACTCGTCGAGGCCCGTACCGCTCGGGATGGCGATGGGCGCGAACAGCGCCCGTGATGATGATTGCCAGAAAAAGTGCAGTAATGATACCCGTTATGCTGTAGAGGATGATCATCGCTGCGACATCACGTCAGTAGTTATCCATACGGATGCTATCCAGCGAGTACGGAAGTACGGACCAGTGTTGGGGCTGTTACCCCCGGTACCTCCGCCTGCATCCCCACCGGAGTAGTCGGTGGGATTGATGGTCGACATGGGGATGATGTTGACAGTCTTATTGGGGGAGTTGAAGGTCTGTTGCAGAGCAGTGACGGCAGCCGAATCTTCCCCAATCAGTGTGAAGATGTAGGGGTAGGACTCGGACCAGGCATCGGTTGTGAGACTACAATGGGTGGCCGAGTTACTGTAGAGGATGACGGCGGCTGGAGTCTGGGTCTGGCCGACAACGTAGTCGAGAGTCTGGCCGGCGTCTAAATTCCCAGCGGAGTAGTACGAAGGATCGCACGGAATGCAGGCAATCTGCGAACTCTGCAACCCGAATGGACTGTGGGCTGTCACTTGTTCGACTGAACCGGAGATGTCAAAGGCCTACAGGTATGTTAGTTGGGTGGGATACAAAATATGGTCAGTAAAGAGCAACCTTTTGCTGACTGTCGGACAGATGGAGTAGATATTGGGTGAGCGGGGCAAGATGCTGGCTGTTGAGATGGCTGGAGCCCCAAATGCGGAAGTAGGAAGACGAGCCGGACAGGTCTAAGGAACTGTTAGAAGGCAGCACCTGGACCGCCTGAACCGCCTGAACGATGAAAAAGAAGAAAAGAAGGCCATAGCCGATTACGGGAGACGGCGGATGTGGGGTGGACATTAGTTAGTCCGATAGAGAAGGGAAGTGAAGAATGGAAGACGTGGTAGACGTGGAGCAAGCGTGGAGTAGAAGAAGAGAAGATCCGGGAAAACAGGGAAAAGAGGGGAAGCTGTCGATCGTGGATCCTGCAGATACATAGATGACGATTCATTAATAAGTATACAATAGTTAAGTAGTTAACTAGTTAGTTATACAATCACTATAAATAAGTACAATAACTACTGATTACTCTAGGATGAATGATGACGGATACGGATACGATGGCTAAACAAAGAAATGTATGAGGATTGAACCAGGATCCACAGACCCGAGGTTCGCCTCGTTCTCGTATCATTGGTTTTATAAGCTGAAGCTTTGCCAGTAGGTACTGGCTATAGTTATGCTCTTATTATCTCTTATGATTATCTCTTATGACTATCTTATATGACTATCTTATATGCTCTATTATTATTGCTAGCAATACCTCCATATACTGCATACCCCTTCTCCTTCTCCTCCCTCGCAGATCAGCCCCGCAGGACGGTGAAAACTTTGACATGGATCGACAAGACAGTGTCAAGAACCATAAGAACCAACGGAGGCTACGAAATACTACGAGGGCTAGCAATGATGATATCAGTGATCTCCAACTGGACGTAAACCTTATCCTCGACTCGACATCCTTGTCCTTCAACTATACTTCTACCGAATAAGATCTCCCTAGTCCATACCTGGTTCTAGGCCACTATACCAACTAAGTCACTTGGGAGCACAATGTACTGAACGGGAATATCTTCCTGGCCAAGCAGGCCCAGACCACCAGGGAACAGAATATCCTTACTTTTACTTTTCCACTCTTCGTGTATTAATAGTACCTTTTCCTTTTTGACTTTTTCTTTTCTTTTTTGCTTACTTTTTCTTCCTATTTTTTGCTCTTCTTTTCGGGTTGCTGAACCGCTGCACCCGCTTTTCGGTCCTTTTTTTATCTTCCCCTAAGATCTTTTCCTTCTCCCCCTTCAGATCGACACTCCACTCATAACGATCCACCCATGACAGCCTGAACTTCTTTCCTTTCCCCCTCGTAGACTCTCGAACTGGGGGTGCCTGTATAGGGCCCCGATGCGTCGCAGCATGCCCTCCGAGTTGCCTGATGCCGTGATCGCCCAGGACCGGAAGTCCGTCTCGTAAGTGCGGGTCTGGAGTTGGATGAAAATTCAATCTAACAACGTTCCTAAAGATTTCCTGCCATCGTCAACCTCGATGTCGAACATACCGAACTCGCCCAGACATGGAAATCCTTTGTCCCTCATCTGCTGCCCGAAGACACCGTCCAGTGGGAGGAACGTCCCCAGACGCCCCAGGATGTTCACGCCCTAGTGCGCAATCTCCAGACTTCCTGGGAATCCCTTCCGCGCCGACGGGTCTTCCGGCTCGCCTCATCTCTCTGCGACAAATTCCTCCCCACACTTGAAACACACGCGATCCTGCTGGCGAAGCTTACCAATTCGGATGCCTACCATGACCCGATCTTTTACGGTGTGCTCCAGTCGGTGCTCAAGGTGGGTTCGGTTCATTCTGGTTCTGTGGAAACCGGCTGACGCTCGTGCTTCTTTTGCTTTTAGGCATCGGCCAATTACCCCAAAGTGATCGAAGGTCTGCTCACAGCCCTGCTTGATATCCATAGTGCGCTTGCCCCACTGGCCGAACCTGCTTCCTCCATCAGCGTAGAGTCCATCGCCAAATTATACGCCCTGGTCTTTTTCTTTTTGGCCGAGTTCATGGATTGGTATGTGCGGAAGTCCACGTGCCAGCTACTTCCGAGTCACAGCCAGGACGCATATGCCGAATTTAACCACCTGATCGGTTGTATCCAACGCCAGGCCAATGCCCTCACCGGGTCGTCTGATTCAATGGACGTGGACGATGATTCCGACTCGGCATATAGTCCCCGCGCCCTCTGGGAAGAGTCTCAACTGAGCCAGGTGGGGCGCCAGGGAACAGAGCGTCGGATCGCGGCCCAGAATACAATTACCCGTCGGTTGATTTGGGAAATCCAACAAGATGCGGAGGAACGGGCTCGCATTCGAGAGACCCGAGATCAGCTGTTGGTGCAGATGATGGATGCTGTCAGCCAGCAACTGCGTCCTGCCAGCGAGCAGAACAGCGGCATCGTCTGCCTGACGACCGCAGCCCCAGACCTAGGTAGGCGGATCTCCATTAACTCGCCATTGAGCGACCAAATCACTGACTATGTGCCAGTTACATCCCCCTTCGAATGGTCTCGAGGATCCAAACGACGTCTCGCCCGTCTTGAGCTCCAAAGCGCATCCAAACACCTCCAGGCATTCTTTGACAGTGATGATCAGATCGCCGACGTGCCCGAAGAGGTGCATACTGAAGGCAAGGTGCTCGCGTCTCTACAGAAATGGGCAAAGAACCCGCGCTCCCAGGCCCTCGCGGTGGGCGGGTCTCAGTTGACGGCCACCCCGAGCCCCGTGGCTCATATCTCCGCCTGCTATAGTCTCTTCGCCCGGCAAGCGAAATTGCCAGTCGTCTCGCATTTCTGTGCTCTTCCCGCCCACGACAAGAAGGGTATGACCCCTCATCAACGAGGGTTGATCGCTCTTACCTACAGCCTAATCCGGCAGTTGATCGATACTCTTCCGACTGTGATCGACAGCGATGCCTTGTTAGACCTCAGTGCCGAGCGCTTCCGCATCCTGGATGGAACGATGTTTAGCTGGAAGCCTGCGTTGGCCCTCGTTGACACTCTCCTCCACTTCCTCCCACCCTTACTTCTTTTAATCATCGATGGCATCGACATCATTCAGGACACTTCGACGGACACACCATTGCGCGATTTGATCCGTGTCTTGCTCACTCACACCCGGCACCAGCCCCAGTCCCCTTCCAGTGGCGGTGGCACTGGACCGATGTTCCTGTTCAAGGTCCTCTTCACCGTTGCCGGGAGGCCCAGTGCGCTGGTAGAAACCATGTCCGAGAACCAACTGGTCCTCAGCGATTCGAATCCGGCCGACGAGTCTACCTCCTCGGACGCGGTCCTGACATCAGACCTCAGCGCAGTCATGATGAATGCATGAGGTGCTCGGTTGCCTTGACGAATTTCCTTATTTATTCCTCAAAAGAGACCTTTTGATTCCAGCATGTATCTGCATGAGGTTCATTACGACGCATGAGGCACACGAAGCAACGGCGGCAACTTGTGCAATTTGTGGTTATTCTTTCGCTATTTGCATGGGGCTGGACTGATGATACTCTTCTTCTGCTATTGCTATTGCTCTTCTCTTATGGCGTCCGGCATCGTGACATATCTATAGGCTCCATCGGCTTTTTGTCCCCTGTTTCTGCTTTTTCTGCCATTCAGCGAGTTATGGTAGACCGCTGTACTATACTGCTCGCTGTGATACCCTCGAGAACTAATGCCATTCACTCGGAAACTGAACTCTTATGTAAGGCATATTGACGTAACTAGCCATGATGGCTCAGCTTTCATATATCTGTATTAATAATATCATTTGAGAAAAATTCTCTGTCTAAGAGCAGGACCCTGAAGTCAGAGCTGAACTTGCGGTACTGATAAAGACAAAATATCAGAAGCTACGAATGTATTCATTCATAAACAGAGCAAAGCCAGAGCAAGTGAAGCAAGTGAAGTATTCCTAAAGGGCTGAGAACACCCGACGGTCTGAACCTGCGGTTTCTCTGCTTCGGCGCGGATATGTGGCGGACTCACTCTTCCGGTGTTGCTTGCTCGTGACAATCTCGCAAGACCGTATTGATTCGGGAAGCAAAAACCCCCTTTAACAGTTTCTTGCTGCGATTTACCGGATACGGGATCGACGTACGTGGTACAGGGCACTTCAAAATTCTGGAAGACAACCGCCCGGCTCGACTCATCTGTCGGTTGTCCAAGGCATAGGGCAGATCCTGACCACCCACGCGCAGGAGTGAACGGTCCTTTTGTTTTCCATAAAAGTGACGCAGTCTGTGAATGCGCAAGGCGGTCCCATAGGTACTCAGTACCTATGACAGTTGCATTTCGAATCGCATCGGGGTCCACGGTTCCTTCAACGACCGTATCCATGCTGATTACGTAGACGGCCGAACCGGAGAGCGCATCGGAGTAGGACGCCCATCCCGATACAGCAGGATATCCAGGCGGGCTGACGAGCTCTGAGAGCTTATTGTCCGTAATTAGGCTTAGGTCATGCTTGTAACCTGCGGGATAGGGAAGGTTTGGACTCGGATCATCGTATGTGTGGGAGACAGTACCAATCTGAATAAGTTAAGAGTCTTTAGCAGTAAGCACGGGGGAAATGGAAGAGACTTACCCTCTTATGAGTCTCTGTTGCGAGCCAGACCTCCTTCCCAATCGGACAGTTTTTGCGGGCATCCCATACTACTCCAACTGCGTCAGTATCAGACTGGGGTGGTGAGCGGCAAAAACGTGGAAGAGCGCTCTCGGCTCTCGCGATAAAGTCGGCAAACATCAATGTTACACGCCAGGGCTGAGGATTTCGCACGAAACCATGCGTGACAGTCGTGATAGCTTCTTTACCGTCGCTCATCCGAATCTTTACGCCTAGGCAGGCTTGCCCAAGGGTACTTTCGGGGGTTTCGGAGAAGACCTTCATGCCGGATGCGACGGTGTCTGCGCTGGCTTCGACTCTATACACATCGTAGACGGTGCGTAGGCCACCAGCCTGCATGATCCAGCCTTCCTTAAATACGGCTTTAATGTCGCCCAGGGAGTTAAACAGGACGACGAGCGCTCCAGACACGAGAACACGGGCCCCTCTTGCAGTCGGGAAAAGCTCGCGGAGGCTATCCAGCTGATCAGGTGACAGGAGCTTTCGAGGGTTGATGCCTTGTTTGAACAGGTATTCCTCTTTCCATGGCAAAGGCGAAGGCTGAACCGTTCCCCAAGGGTATAGGTTCAACCTATCCCCGGGGTAGGGGTGCACGGGTCGGCCCCCGGCATCGATGTCTTCAGACTCGTCCTCGACGAGCCAAACCTCGGGGCCGTATACCGGGTGTGATGCATAAACCATATCATGATGTCGCAAAGCCGGATGATAAGAGCGGACGAGCTGTTCATTTTCCTGTGTGATCTGGGAAGTATGAAGCGCTCGTATTTTTGCGGACTCTGGGAGTCCCCATACTTGAGACTCGGTTCCTATTATGCGCTTTAGCGACTCAAGTCTGAAAACAGCATGACAGAAAAGCGAAATTCATCTTACTCGGTATAAGCCTGGGAGCATGTATCAGATGCCATGGGAAAGATGTATCAAGGTCTGTTTCTGCGATAGGCAAGCAATTGTACGGCCGTACTGGAGACGCGAGTCTCGGGCCTTTCGAGGGCAAGTCGTGAACCGACATGTTATGAAAGGACACTATGACACAGAATTATCAGTAGGGCATGCAGTTCAGAAGACGAGATTGGATCGTGGCACATACATACTGCGTAGATATGTAGCCTTTGCGTATTAGGCAACGTATGTGTAGATTCCGATGCTCGATATGGAATAGCCGTAGTTATGACTTAGGTTGTCGGGGCAGTCAATGTTCCAGGGATTGGGACAACGGCAATAGTCCCTTGATCGAGAAGGCCTTCAACGTTAGTTAGCATTAGTAGAAAGAAAGTAAGAGGAAGAGGTAAAGAAGATGTAAGGAAGAGATATAAGTAGGAGGTAATTACCTAGGTAGCATCAAAGTAAGAGCAAAGTGAGAGAAAAGGAAAAGTAAGAGAGAAGTACCTACTGACGCAGTGGCCGGTAGATGCGCTCGGTGACGAATTAAGTGTAGCTTGCAAGCAAGGCAGAAAGTCCAGCCAGTCCTCATATAGGTGTGGCAATGCCATTTCCAGTGTTTGATTGGTATATTCTGACTGTCGGCTTGGGGGTGGTAGGCCGTCGTAAAAAGCAGTGTATAGGCCTTGCACGAACTTAGGTAAGAGCAAAGTAAGAGTAAAGTGAGCATAAAATAAGAGTTGCTCTTGATTAAATCCGCCTTAACCTTGATATTACTACTTCCTTGGTACTTTTAGCCTTAATATCCTTGGATATTTAGCCCTTTTACTTACTACTAGAAGTGACTAGGAGCCCCAGCCTGTGAACCCGAAGTCCGACACGAACCTAGGCTGTCACCAAGTCTAGGTCTCAACTCGAGGGTCCAGCCCATCGAGAACCTCGAAGCTGAATTGATGCGGTCATGCCCCTGACAGATTCACCGAGATCCCATAATGTACATAATGTACCTTAACATGGTGAGATCGGAGACTAAGCTCAAGACTAGGTAGTCAAAGGTGTCTGTATACATTACCCTGAGTTAATAACTCTGTGCCTTCCATAGTTATAACTACCTAACTACGTAGTATCTATGCAATACATACCTAGGTAATATCAGTTGAGTAGAGTGTATCTAAGATGACGCGCTGTGATTTGTCGATCTGTTATACAGCAGTGGAGACGGTGGACCTGCATACTTCCGACTGGAAAACTTGGAAGCGGCAATTCTTAGAGAATACGCGTGGATATCTGGATGTCATTTATAATATCTATAACTAACTAGATCTTTGTTCTATATTACTACTTTATAGTATGTACTGTTATAGATTGCAATTGTATGTAGGTAGTCCAATTCCATATACTTGGAATGCACTAGTGGGCCTCGCGAAGAATGGTCTCACATTTTTTTGGTTTTCCCCAGCAATGGTGAAACATGGGGCTTTGTGTTTTTTCTCACACTCGTTCCTTAATTTTAGAGCTGAATACGCAGTACATTTGACATTTGAGACTACAGTCTCACTTCACCGATTCTCATCCCAGTTTTCTCCCACTCGGCCATTGCCGATATCTCCACCAGCTCAACTTTTTGTGGGTGATCGACTCCAACCGTGACACAATCGACGGCGCCAATTCTGGGTCTCGTACCGTAGCGTGAGGGGGAAACTGTCTGCGCAACGACCAGTCGATTTTGTTCCCTCCTTCTCCACTGGCTCCTGGTCGAGCCAACCGGTTTCGAGGATCGACCCTGCACTGTCCAAGTCCCCTCGCTTTAAAGACTAGGTCCTCCCCGGGCCCATCTTCGAGATGAGAAGTCGCCTGGGGCTCAATGCCAAACGGTTGACTCACCGGTTCGAGCAGATCCCCGATCTGCCTTATGACAAGATGACCACCCCTAATGACGCGACCATTGACATTCCTTTAGAGGAACACAATGGCGCCCGCAACTGGGGCTCCTCTCATTCTAACACCACCGCTGCCGAGCCTGAAGGCGAGAAGGGTCCTCTGCGTGGCCCTGGCAGACGCCGTCGCCAGACCACGGATATCGATGAGGCCACCGGTAAGCCGTCCGACTCGCCCGAGGACGGTAAAGTCAACCGCCTAGGTCGCATCTACCAGGCCATCTACAACTTCTCCATCGTGACTCGTTATATGATCTACGTTCTTCCTATCGGCCTTCTGATCGCTATTCCCATCATCGTGGGCGCCACCGATGCGCAGGACGCTTATATTGGTGGCGTCCACCTCTACTGGTTCTTCACCTGGATTGAAGTCGTCTGGGTCAGTCTGTGGGGGTGCAAAATCTTTGCCAAATTCCTTCCCTCTGTTTTCCAAACACTCTGCGGTTTTGTCAGTTCCGGTACCCGCAAGTATGCTCTCATTCTACGCGCTCTGGAGATCCCAATTACCGTCGTGCTCTGGTGTGTCATCTCGCTGGTCACTTTCCTCCCGGTACGATTCTTGCCCCTTTCAGTTCCTTCCCAATCGTCTTTGCTGATTAGATCACGCAGATCATGCGATACGGTGTCAATAACAACACCGATGTCACTTCCTGGGAGAAGAGTGTCAAGAACATCCTGTTTGCGTTGCTTGTCTGCAGTCTGATCTTCCTGGGTGAAAAGGCCATTGTCCAGCTCATCTCTATCAGCTACCACCGCAAGCAGTTTGACGCCAAGATCAAAGAGTCCAAACACAATGTCTACCTGGTCGGTCTCCTTTTTGAGGCCTCGCGCAACATGTTTCCCATGTACTGCCCCGAGTTCGCCGAAGAGGACACCGCCATTCTTGATCCGATTTTAAGTCAGGTCGGTAACACCCGTAACAGCAAGCACAACTCAATGATGCCCTTGCGCATGATTAAGAATGTCGGCCGCCAGGTCGGACAGAACGTGGGCCGCATTGGTGATAAGGTGACGGCTGCCTTTGGCAACGTCGCTTCCGAACTCACCGGCAGACAGATGTTCAACCCGGAAGCCACCCACTCCATTGTGGTACAGGCGCTTGAGCGCAAGCGTTGTGCTGCTGCGATGGCCCGCCGCATCTGGATGTCCTTTGTGGTCGAGGGCCGTGAATCCTTGTTGTTGGAGGATATTGTCGAGGTGCTTGGACCTGACCACGAGGCCGAGGCGGAAGAATGCTTTATTACCCTGGATAAGGATGGCAATGGCGATATTAGTCTGGACGAGATGATCCTTACCATCACTGAGTTTGGCCGCATGCGCAAATCGCTCAATAGCAGCATGTATGATGTCGATCAGGCTATCGGTGTCCTGGACAACCTGCTGCTTTCTGTCGCCTTTGTCGTCGGTGTTTTGGTCTTCGTCTCTTTCGTCACTACTGGATTCGGTACTGTCATTGCAGCTGGTGCTACTTCACTGCTGTCCCTGAGTTTCGTCTTCTCGATCACTGCCCAAGAGGTTCTCGGCTCTTGCATTTTCCTGTTTGTCAAGCACCCCTTCGACATTGGTGACCGCATCGAAATTCTCGACAAGTCTTACATTGTGGAGCGTATTTCCTTGCTGTTCAGTGTTTTCCGCACTGTGGATGACCACCGCATGACCCAGGTGCCCAACAACGTCCTGAACAGTTTGTGGGTTGACAACTTTACTCGTGCCAATGCCATGCACGAGCGGCTCACCGTCCCTGTGAGCTTCGACACCACCTTTGCTGAAATCCAGGCTCTGCGCGAAGAGATGGAGCTCTTCGTCCGGGACAAGGATAACTCCCGTGACTTCCAGCAGGAAATCGATGTCGAGGTTATTGGTGTTGGTAATATGGACAAGCTTGAGCTGCGTGTCGATATCCGTCACAAGTCCAACTGGTCCAATGAGACCGTCCGTGCCGCTCGGCGCTCCAAGTTCATGTGTGCTCTGGTTCTCGCCATGCGCAAGATTCCTATCCGCGCTCCTGGTGCCGCTCCTCCCGAGGAAGACAGCAAAGACGAGGGTGGTGATGAGGACAAGGGCGACGATGCCGATGCTGGCTCTAATTCGGAGCACCGCAAGTCGTCCGTGGCTGCTGGTACCGACCAGGCTGGCGTGACTGCTGCCGCCGCTGGTGCGACGATGAACGATTCGTTGAACCCGAACACTGCCCAGGCGACTGGAATGGACCGGGGCCGTTCTGTGGGCTCTGTCTCCCAACGCGGCAGTGCATCCAACACCCTCCAGCGCGAGGCCGCCATCGCTGAGCGCCTCAATTCTCGCTCGCCCGCAGCCGACATCGGCCGTGAGGCGCAATCTGAAGGCCTCTATCGCACGATCACCGGTGCTTCCAGCCAGGGCCGACAGAGTGTCCACAGCACTCTCACCACCAACGCTCCGAGTCGAGGCCTTTCAACCGGCCACCGCAAGGCCGGCCTCCGAGCATCCTTCAACGACGAAGAGCCCCCTATGCCTCCTCCGCCCCTTTCCCCAGTACAGGCAGGCATGACCCCATCCAACAGCAACGTGCCCATTCTCAGCCACCCTGCGCCTCCAGGAGCCCGCGGTAGCGTCCGCTATGAGCCTCCTAAGCAGGGCTCCACAAACCCTATCATCGGCTCGCCCGAGTCCGACAACTACCAGCGCTACTACCGCCAAGACACCAGCTACGAGCCCACAACCGTTACCGGGGAGGCCCAGCCTGTCTCTGGTATAACCGAATCATCCTCCTACGAGGGTCAAGATCGCTATGACCCTGTCTCTCCTCCTTCCATCTACTCACCTCAGCCTCCCGCGCCTGCTGCTTTCACGCCGGCCGCGCAGCCGCAGGAAAATACCCACCAGCGGTCCTCATTCATCTCACGGACCCTGAAGCGTGGCAAAGACTCAAAGCCACAGGGTGAAGGTGAAGCATGATGATTAACGCATTTAGACTTTGGTGGATTTCTGCTTTCCTCGGACTATTTCTGAGACTATCTGTTTTCTAAAATTTCTAAAATTTCCCTTTCCGATTTTGATGTATGAATACACGGCCTATTGTTTACCTTGAGAAATGGACATCCTTGTCAGATCAACCCTTGAACTCTGCCGCATTTAATTAGCCATAGGAGACCTGCTTCGTAGACTCTACCGCTTTATAGAGGGTATCTTTCTTCGTGGGGTACCAGAGAATAGGAATAGGAGACACTGCACAACCAGTTCTTCTACAACTGACTCGAGTAGAGATGTAGTATATTTCACTGGAGTCATAGCCCAACATGAACCTAAGAAAACAGTATAATACAAGCCACTCAACCAAGCCCGCTATCTACTGAGAAACCCATCTATTTACTCCCGGTCTCCTTCCACGGATACCCAACATCATCACCCTTCCGAATCCAGATCTTCGACTTCCTCTTAGTAACCGCATGCTCCACAAACACCTCCCGCGTGTACTTCGCCTTGAATTTGCGAATCCACCGCGGATCCCACAGTTCACTGGCAATACCCAAGTCCTTGCAGCAGCGCACAAGCGCATTGGAGCGACAACCCTCCGTCGCGGTGGGGATACCGTCCGGCGAGAAATAATCCTGTTCACCACGGGCGACAGAAACGAGTCTAGATCGCGTCATTAGTATATCGATCATGCCATGCATCGAAGAACTTAGAACTCACCGGCCATTACAAACAAGCGCATATTCCCTTGTCACCGTCTTCGGCGTCACGATACTCTCACCCCGAGGCGCAAGACCCCACCCGCCGGGTCCGAACGCCCTGTTCAGGATCCGTCGGTACTTGATCTCGGGCAGGTAGAGGATTCCGTCGGGCTTGATCTCTACTTCTTCCGGGTCTGTTTCGGCGAGCAGGATGTCGGCTGCTTCCTTGGGGAAGGGGGCGGCAGAGAGGCCGTGGAATGAGCGCGTCCAGTCTATTTTATCTTCTGTAGCGTTTTCGACCTCCTGGGGTTGGTCGGAGAGTCCGCTTTTGGAGATGTTGTCTGTTGTTGTGCGGTTGGATGCCGAAGTCGGGGGAGGGGTTCGGGCTGCGCCTGTCTGGGAGGGCTGAGGTGGTGTGACGGTTGTCGTGCGTGCTTGGGTTGGTGGTGTTGGCTTTGCGGTGCTGCTTTGCGAGTTTTGCGGACGCGTTGAGCTGGAGCTGATTGCGCGCTTGGTAATAGGGTTAGACAGGCATTGGGCTCGAACGTTAGGAGCTCGAGCGGCTAATCCTGCATGTTGGAGAGTCTCCAATGCCCGCCAGGCGTAGCATCGAGCAGACATGGTGTGATGGGATGATGATGATGATGCAAAGAGCTGGAGGTGCAGTAGTTGCAGTTGCGCGGACGTGGATGAGCACGTGATATCGATAGGGTCGAAGTAGAATCTACGATTACGTGGAAAGGATCTAGATAAGAGGAGATTGTACATTGCTTAAGGGAATAATGGAATACAGAGTTTCAGTAAATAAAGCATATCACGCATCTCGAGTTTGCGTTCGCTGGTCGTTGCCCTGGCGCTTCCAGCACTCGCGGAAAGCTTCCATCTGCATCGAGTCAGCGGGATTGAAATTGGAAGTGGAACTGGAACCAATATTATAAGAACACAAGAAAGGGCTGATTGAAGATGGAAACAGACATCTTGAACATTGTAAGGCGGGCTGGTATAGGCATAGAAGAAGAAGAGCAAAATGACAGATTCAACCTACCTCCTTCTTGCATTCGCGCCAGTCTCTTTTCGCAAAGTAGCAGTCATTCATTTTGTCTTGTTCAGCTGTTCTCTATCAGTAATTGTAGGTAGAAGAAGCTTGCGGTAGCTTACTATGACAACCTGTACTGAAGATACGCTTGTCCCTGCATCAATCAGCATCCTCGATTCATTTCACTGAAAGAGACGTCAATTACCACTCATCAGGCTCGTCATCATCCTGAGGAACATCACGAGGCTCCGCATTGTTCGACATGGTCACAGTTGATGGAGAAAGGACGTGTGCACTTGCTCGGATGCGGCATTGGCTCTTATCTTGATAATCTTATCGTCGCACAATTTCCTCCCTTCAATCAACAATGGCGATGGGGACGCCCACAGGCAACGATGCCAATCTAACCGGCAAAAGGCTCAATGTCCTTGTCTACTCCGGTTCGCTCACCCATTCCGCTTGGCAACTGAGCCGCTTTCTGACCGATAATGGCCCGACAGGAACCGGAACCACCGTTGACTCCGTCCGTCACACCCTCTACACCCTGCGCCGCCTGCTTGCTCCCCATTATGCCGTTACCCCAGTCACGGGTGATATGCTCCTCAAGGAGCCATGGACGGCTACTTGCGCCTTGCTGGTAATTCCCGGTGGCGCGGATCTGGGCTACGGGCGTACGCTCAATGGTGCGGGCAATCGTCGCATCACGCAGTTTGTGCGCCGGGGTGGGAAATACCTCGGTCTGTGTGCGGGTGGCTATTATGGTTGCAAGAGATGTGAATTCGAGGTCGGGGATAAGACTATGGAGGTCGTTGGGGACCGGGAACTTGCTTTCTTCCCTGGTACCTGCCGTGGCGGGGCCTTCCCTGGTTTTGTCTACCACAGCGAGGTGGGTGCGCGAGCGGCGCAGCTGGATGTCTCGAAAGAGGCATTGGGCATTGGCACTGTACCAACGAACTTCCGCTCATACTACAATGGTGGTGGTGTCTTCGTGGATGCGTTGCGGTTCAAAGATCAGGGTGTCGAGGTGTTGGCCAACTACTCGGAGAAGCTCAATGTTGATCCCGGGGAGGGCGTAGCTGCTGTCGTCTACTGTAAAGTCGGCGAGGGAGCAGCCATTTTGACAGGGCCGCATCCGGAGTATGTGGTCTATGCGTACTTGAGCAGTTGATTTACTAACAATCTACTTTAGATTTGCAGCTGTGAATCTAGATCCGAATGCTAACGGGTCCGAGTACAAAGACCTTGTCGATGCACTTGCTGCCGATGATAAGGAGCGTACAGACTTCTTGAAAGCTTGTCTGTCTAAACTGGGACTGCAGATTGCGCAGGATACTGAACACGTGCCTTCACTGTCGTCGTTGCATGTGTCCGGTCTCGATCCAGACGAAACTATGGAGATCTTGTCGTGTCTTGCACCAGCTTTGACAAACGAAGGTCAAAATGAATACTTGAAAGATGAGAATGACACATTCCGGATTGAACGACCAGGTACATGGAATTTGGGCGACTTGGAGGAATCGCTACCCGACGAGTCCGCTACATCAAGCGATGGTATCATTGACTACCAGAAGGTTATCAAGCGGCTTGTAATCCATGATGATCTACCGTCCTCGAAGCTCACTCCTTACTTTAATCATCATGCATTCTACTCCAACCTTCGCCAGTATCAGTCTGAATCGAAACAGGGCGCTTCGAAGTTTGGTTCTAATCTCATGTATGGCGAAGTGGTGACAAGCACTAACACTATCCTGGAAAAGTGAGCGTTTTCGTGATTTCACAATTTGACAAAGTCTGACTAGTCCTAGGAACGTACAACTTCTTCGCCGTCTACCCCAGGGCTTTACCGCCACCGCAACTGTTCAGGTCGCTGGACGTGGACGAGGCTCCAACGTCTGGATCTCACCCGCAGGCTCCCTGATTTTCTCGACCGTGGTCCGGCACCCGATCGAGAAGATTCAGTCGGCCCCTGTGGTATTCCTCCAGTATCTATCAGCCATGGCTGTGGTCAAGGGTATCAAGAGCTACGCCAAAGGATACGAGAAGATTCCTGTCAAACTGAAGTGGCCGAACGACGTTTGTGAGTGCATATCAACGCAGGAAAACCAATTCGACTACTGACTTTCTCCAGATGCCCTTGACCCCGAAGACCCCGAGCAAAAGCGATACACCAAGATCTGCGGTATCCTAATCAACTCCCATTTCATGTCAAACGAATATATCTCCGTTGTCGGAATCGGCGTCAACGCCACAAACGCCTCCCCAACCACAGCCCTGACGTCGCTTGCAGCGCGCTACGCCTCTCCCGGCGCTGCTGCTACGTCGCCCGTCACACTCGAGAAACTTCTAGCCCGGATTCTTACGACCTTTGAGGACCTGTATACCCGATTCTTACGCGTCGGATTTGACCGTGGGTTCGAGGAAATGTACTATGAAGACTGGCTCCATATGCACCAGATCGTCACGCTTGAAGAGGAAGGTGGTGCTCGTGCCCGTATCCAGGGTATCACGCGAGATTATGGTCTTTTGCTTGCTGAGGAGCTGGGTTGGAATGATCGGCCAACTGGGCGGGTGTGGCAGCTGCAAAGCGACAGCAATAGCTTTGATTTCTTCCGTGGGTTGTTGAAGCGGAAGGTATAATGTGTTATATTTGGATCTAGAAGAATAAAGGTACAGAGATACCTAGGTAGATCGTTATACTTGATCAGGTGTCTAGGCGTTCTATCAAGTATATTCAAAATATTCTGCATCTGCTCAAGGAATCCCCGAGTCTTGAGACTCTGAATGGTAGCTTCTTGCTGCGCACGACAAGCGCCCCTGATAATTGTGTCAAGCTTTGACCGGATTGACGACCGTTACTGTCTGTACCTCAGTCGCACCATAGCAATCTCTAGCCGCTCGCTTTCGTATCGGGCTCCACAGGCGGGTCCCTGATCTCGGGTGTCGTCTTCAACTCCGCTAGCTTCGTTTCCTTGAGGAACGGCTGTTTCACATGGAATCCTAAGCGCGGAACCGAGGTGCCGCAGGAGAGTCATTGCTATGCAGAGTAATCCTGCACTAGCTCCAGATAAGATTAAATGAGACAATGAGACCTCGGCAAATGTCATTTTTCAAATTCTCCACTTTAGTTACAGGGGTGTGCAATAGTGTGCAGAATGTGCATCATCCTTAAATCATCTGCCTCGAGCTTAACTGGTCCTCGGGATGCCAAATGTGTGTAACTCCATTCACTCTCCGTTATGCCATTTTTATGCACGCATACATACTCTGCATTATGTACATTGCCCTTACTGCATTGTACATCGAGCATCTACACTAGCTCGTGCATGAAACGACGATTTAGATGTGTGGAGACACGCTAAGGAGAAAAACAGCGGCGACTCCGTGCAAATGTTACCCACCACCGAGATACCCACGCCGAGGTAAGGCGAACTCGATCAGATCGGGATAGGAATTGCAAATGGAACGAACTCCGACGGATGAACGAATATGACCTCCGCTACCAATCCCATTGGCCACCCATCATGGATCATCCTTCGAGCACAGCTCCCCACTCTGACACCTCGGCCCGGCTTATAATTCTTGTTAAATATCCCTCGCTCCCACATTGAGAGCGATTGACATCTTCGCACCGCGGCTATGACCACCAACTTCATCCTGGGCTTCGCGGCGGCGGCCGTGGCCCTATATATCATTCGTCTAGGGTTTACTTCATGGCAGCACTCGCGCAAGGCTAAGAGCCTGGGCTGTGGCAATCTGCCGCTGTTTCCCTGTAAAGATCCCCTCGGTATCGACAATCTGAAGCAGAGTCTTGCGGCAGACAAGAAGAAATTGCTGCCTCCGTTGGCCGAGAGACGCGTCCAGATCATCAGCGAGCAGGAAAACCGTTATGTCACGACCTTCATTCTGCGCAACCTCGGTCGCAATCACATCTTTACCGTCGATCCCAAGAATATCCAGGCCGTGTTGGCTACTCAGTTCAAGGATTTCGAGCTTGGAAAGGCTCGCCATGCCAGTATGCATCCCTTGCTAGGGACAGGTATTGTAAGTCGCGTGTTGTTGGATTCGGGAGATTAAGGTGCTGACCTCGTGCAGTTTACGGCTGATGGGGAGGAGTGGTCCCGGTCTCGTGGATTACTGCGGCCGCAGTTTACTCGCGAACAGATCAGTCAGTTGGACTTGGAGGAAGTGCATGTGCAAAAGGCTATGCAGGCTCTGCCTGTTGCAGCCAATGGTTGGACTGCTGCAACGGATATTCAGACTATTTTCTTCCGTCTGACGATCGACTCGGCAACGGAGTTCTTATTTGGGGAGAGCGTTGAAAGCCAACTGGGTGCTATCCAGGGACTGCAACGCCCTGAGGATTCGTTCGCCGTCTACTTCGACAAGTCCCAGTGGGTCTGCGCTCAGCGGTCTCGTTTTGAGAAACTCGCCTTCCTCGTTGACAGCAAGGAAACTCGTCACTCGGATAAGCAAGTCCACGATTTCGTGGACAAGTTCGTTTACAAGGCCCTGCAGTCTGTGAAAAATGAAAAGCCCGACGAGGAGAAAGCCAACTACGTCTTCCTGGATGCCCTAGTGGCTGCAACCCGCGACCCAATCGAGCTGCGCTCGCAGCTACTGAACATCCTGCTGGCTGGCCGCGATACTACTGCTTCGTTGCTTAGCTGGACGACTATGCTATTGGCCCGCAACCCCGAAGTATTCCGCAAGCTGCGCGAGACCATCATCTCCGACTTCGGCACCTACTCTTCGCCCCGCAACATCACCTTCGCTTCACTCAAGTCTTGCCAGTACCTGCAGTACTGCATGAACGAATCTCTCCGCCTGTTCCCCGTGGTCCCCTTCAACCGCCGTACTGCCACCCGTGACACGACCCTGCCCCGTGGCGGTGGCCCGGATGGCCAGTCCCCCGTGTACATCAGGAAGGGACAGTCCGTCATCTATAGCACCCACGTCATGCACCGCCGTAAAGATCTCTGGGGCCCCGACGCTGACTCCTTCGTGCCGGAGCGCTGGGCCAGCCGTAAAGCCGGCTGGGAGTACATTCCGTTCAACGGCGGTCCGCGCATCTGCATTGGTCAGCAGTTCGCCCTTACTGAGGCTGGCTACGTGCTTGTGCGTCTGCTGCAACGCTTCGATCAAATCGAGGATGTCAATCAGGACCAGCCGATCCGCTACGGCTTGACCTTGACGAGCTGCCCTGCGGATCTGGTGACCGTTCGTATGCACCAAGCCGATGACGCTTAAAAGATACCGTTCGACCATGGTATGAACTAAAACCTGCTGGGAGGTAATATTGGAAGCGATTTGGATGCTTTTCTTGATTGTAGCCCTTAATGCATGGCTGTTGGGCCCATGATACGACGACACGATCTATTTCCTTATACTTGCATAGTCTGCTCGGGAGTGTCCAGGGAAATCAGAATGATGACTGATATAATGATTCTGTTGATTGGTTTAGTAGGCATAGTAAGCAGCATTTGGAAGATTGCGCTTTTATCTAACTAGTACCTCTTGTTAGAAAGAGTCAACGAAATATCCCTCCGGCCGCTCCAAGTGAACAAGCAGGTCTCATTCTTACAACCTTTTGTCCAGGCTTCTATGCGAGTGAGTCGAGTGCGCCCCGACTTTCCATCGTGACTCACGCATGGCGACCTCGCGGCGGGGTGGGAGATCGATGGTCTTCTCCAGGATTTCACCCTTGAGCTTTTGTCCGACACGTGCCACTGCGTAGGTAGAGTCATTATATGGCGAGCCAGGTCACCTGGCTGCATGTCGGCCGTTCCTATAAAGGTCGACGGCAGCAGTGCTGGCGAGCCAGTTATCTGGCTCGCTACAGTAGGGAGAATTCTTTTTGACTTATTAGTAGAGAAGTCTGGAGTAGGATCTAAGGAACTTACAAGAACTTACTCCGCTCTAGGTTGTCTGATCGTCGAAGCGGTACGGTGCAGGAGTGACCACTGGAATGAGTGTTGCACTCCGAAGAGTTCACCCCCGTCCCGGTTGGGACCCTCTTGGGTCGGAGCCGGGGTTGGCGGCTGTTGATCAGTCATCGCTGATGGCTGTCAGTACTAAGGAGTAGAAGGTGAGGGGTGAGCTTTCCATACCAAAGGGTGTCAGCCAGTGGAAGTTTCCTCCATGTCCTCGCTGGTAAAGACAAAGTCAGTCTCCGTCTTTTTCTTTGGGCAGAGGAATATATCATCAAATGCAATGTTGCAGCTTGCTAATATCGTAAAAAAAGCCCTCGTGAATGGGGGCTGAGTCCCCGCACGTAGTCGTCGTACCCATCGGGCCCCTGCCCCTGTAGTTGTAATTCCCAAGCCCATTTTGCTTGTCGTGAAGAACTGCATAAAGGCGGCTCGGTGTTGCTTTGCCTTGCCCAGGTGGTTGGCGCAGCCAGCTCTTCCATCCTTTTCTGATAGATCTTTTGGTCCTGCTCCGAGGCCCGTATCTGTTCGTTGATTTCTTTGGCCTCCTCCGAGTTAACCCACTCGGTTTCTCCACCTGTGTAGCTCTGAATAAAAATCTTGGACTTTGCCAAGTTGAGGCTCCCAAGTTTGCTGGATTGCTCCCAATATTCAAGGTTGAAAGATCCATGTGCTTTTAGGCGCTTGCGTTCCACTTTCAATTCGTCATTCAATATCCTTTTTCGGCTCTGGATTATGATGGTCGCCGTCATGTCAGCCCGTGGATATGGTCAAGGTGCGTCTGCAGCTCGCCGATGAAAGAGCCAGACTGCCCCCCGACAAATTGCATATCCCGGGCTAGTTTTGATCGTGACCCTGAAGGCTCTCCATCGGAATCAGTCTCTTCATAAGAGAGGAGTCGGCGTTTCTTCGGAGTAGAAGGCTCCATGCTGAAAGAACAGCGTGAATCAAGCTTTTCCCAATGGCAGTTTGCGCAGTGGGCAACGCCTGGAACAGTAACACAGTTTGAGAAAGTCAACAGTAGAGGCTTCTTCCTCTTCCACGCGGGTTGGGGCCTTCCCAGCAAGCAAATCAACAGTAGAGGCTCCTGCTTGCAGTGGTCACACTCTTGATCACGAGGCTTGATGGTTCCAACGACCTGCATAAGGCCGCCTCGATGTTGGTGAGACTCTTGGAGACCTTGGTGAAAAAGACCTCGGCATTCCATTTATCCCGCATGCCATATCGGAGAGTAGGCTCGCGTAGGCTCTCCATAGCCAACAATCGTATTATTAGGATGCTCTCAGCCGGTGTCCTTTCACAGCCATATGGAATGGCATATTCTTTATCAATACCGCCTAGGCGCCGGGCTCTTGTGGATGTCTTCGCAAGGTCGTGGTAAAGCTTAATCTGTGTAGCAATATCAACCCAGATATCTATATTAGAATAGTTAGATCTGCTTGGTATTATAAGGAGAGGTAGGGGTAGAATAAGATACATACTTCGGATGTGCTTCTTGCCGCGCTCAGCCTTCATAATCCAGCACCTTGTGGATCCACGCGCTGCCGCGGTGGCAGACTCTGGGATGGTGAAAGGTACTCCTATTTGCTGCCTGTCGGGGCCGGTAAAAAAGCTATGTGTATTGAAGGTTAGTACTGAACTTCCGGGAAGCGGTCATTAGATTCGGGGTGTCTTACACGTCAATGGTATTCCCAGTGAGCGGCTTTAGCGTAGCAGCCATTTCACTTGGTGAGGAGCTGGGCTTGGGCCCAGGACCACTGGCGCTACGCGAAGGGATTTCGACAACGACAGGCATCGCGTGGTAAGGAGAAACGATCAAGTAGAAGTGCGAAAGGGATGCGGAATAGAAAGAAGTAAGAACCTTGCTCGATTCGATGAGGCGTAAGGAATGAGGGTAAAAAGTGGGAAGTGAGAGAAACTGTACGGATTGGGAACAAAACCTCAAGCGAAAATAATTTGTGCGCAAACGAGTAAAGTGCCATGTGATACCTCGCTAAATAACTGTATGCTAAAGCTGCCTGATGGTTGGAGTTGAATAGCTAGTTGCCTGATCAAAAAGCCTCGATCAGGTCGCTCACGACTCGGGGTTTGGATGGGTGTGTGACTAAGTATATTAGTTTGAACTCATAATATGTGGAAGAGATGGTTGACTTACTTGGTCATGGCGTTAGAAGAGAGACTAGGCAAAGATAGGCGGGACAGTAGCAGGTAAGTGAGAACAAAGAGGGTAGAAAGAGAGTAGGACAGTGGGAGACCTGAGACGAAGAGTCACTTCGACGACAAATATAGGCCATTTAGTACTTCTCTAGGAAGCTCCCAGTTCTTAGGAGTAAAAGGTAACTTTCTTGGTTAAGGTTTAGATCGCAGTAGGATTATCATAGTAAGAGAGAACCTTTTTGGAAGCAAGGAAGGATATATAACTTAGAAGTAAGGTAGAAGTAAGAGATAAACCAGGTGGAGCAGGCTTTAAGAAATAAGTCAAAACTTAGCTTAACGGTTACATAGGTACGCGACAAGACTTAGGGCTACTTACTTTCTACTTTGATATAGCGACCTTAGTAAGGATGATCTGCTTGTACCAGCTCTACCTAACATCAGCCTACTCATCCATCACCCTACAGGCGTATTACGATGTCGAATCTCTCTTCTCTACTTGCCCAGCCTCTCTTCTCTCACTTGCCTAGTCTCTTCTCTCACTTGCCTAGTCTCTTCTCTCACTTGCCTAGTCTCTTCTCTCACTTGCCTACAAAACTCGATCACTAAAGACTTTTCTTATTGCCTAAATCACTCTTCATCCTCTTATTATTCTTCGATTTCTCTTACAGATTCGGCAGGCGCGATCCAGGTAGGTGTTGTGTTTCCCCCGAGCCAGATCCTTTTCATCCCTCTCTCACACCTAAACAACTCACAGTCTCACTCAAATCTCCTCAATATGGCCACCACAATGGTTTCTATTGTCAGCACTGTTACACTCACAACGACTGTGACTATGACCACAACTTCAACAACCTCGACGCCGAGACCGACCTCCGAGACCTCTAAGGAGGTTAACAACATGGCTAAAACCCCGGCCGGCTTCTGGGTGTTCCTTATTGTCTTCATTGTCTTGGTCCCGATTGTTGGGGGGATTATCTACTCCGCCCGCAAGGCG
Organism: Penicillium sp. DT28; assembly: GCA_036712075.1. Classification (NCBI taxonomy): domain Eukaryota; kingdom Fungi; phylum Ascomycota; class Eurotiomycetes; order Eurotiales; family Aspergillaceae; genus Penicillium; species Penicillium sp. DT28. The sequence goes on from JAZHLO010000002.1 coordinate 1,579,566, forward strand.
AGCAAGGCACAGAGAGCCCGAAATGCAGAGACCGGGGTAAAGTAAGTTGAAGGTCCCTACAGAAACTCTTCGGGGGTTCAATGGAAGCTCGTCTGGAGGGTGTTTATGGACGTTGGCTGACATCCATCATGTGACTTTGCTTCCCCTGTCGGATGATGATATTCGTCGACCCTGGCAGCACTTTCCCAGAAGTCTAAAAGTGCTAGAGATCCAGGACGACGTTAATCACTTTCTGAATCTTGATTCCATCTACGACTTAATCAGGGACAAGTCGACATATTTCCCAAATCTGCAGTCAGTAACAATCTACCTAGGTGAGACGCCTAGGGTAGCCGCTCATGCTGGCACTGCAACTTATGGGCGATATATCCGAGAGCACTTGCTCCCATCTTCGATGGAATCTGAGGCCGAAGCCGCTCTGATAAAGTTGGCCGTGTATGTGGGACTTCTAGCACTACGACCGGAGAGAGTTGAATTATCGGAAGCCGATTTTGTTGCATCACTGAAAGCTAGTCGACCTGACTAGTATACTCGAACCAAGCAAAGAACTTGGTATCCAGCCCCCAGTTACTGGAATAGTCAACAGAGTTGAGACGATGAAACCCACTACAACTACTCTTGCTACTACCGCAACATCTACTTCTGTTTGTCTCACTCTGCACTTTTTATTCTTCTCCAACCTACTCATCCATCTTCAACTTACTTATCATCTTCAACTCATTTACTATCCTCACCTTACTCACTATCTTCAACTCACTCAAGCAGCAGGAGTTCGAAGTGACGCTCAACAAGAAGAACCAGATTCCGGCTGATCAGCTCGCCCGCTTTCCGCTTTATACCAAGATTGAGCGGGATGGTAACGCAAGCTTGTTCTCCCGAAGGACAAAAACGTTATGCTCAGCGATGAGCTTGTCTACTTGGCCGTGAAGGAATTTCCCCAAGATACCCTCAAGGAGTATAAGGGTGTCTGGGATAGGAACGGTCAAATCCATGCTGGCCGCGTACCCCAAGACCCGGCCCCCGCATTGACCTGCATGGCCTTCCCTGTGCGCCAGTGTGGAAGCGGTATTACGCTCTTATCAGCCTCCAAGGCGCCGCACGTTTCGGGTACTTACTGCTGGGGAAGGACGACGAGGTGCTCAAGAATAAGCCACAAGTCGCCATCGGACCGGTCGTGCTTGGTGAAGATTACGCGCAGGACGCCGGCGAGCCGGGACCAGGTCAGGTCCCGAGGAAAATCGTCAGACAACTGCACGACCATGGTATCTTCAACTCACTCACTATCTTCAACTCACTTACCATCTTCAACTCACTCATCGTCTTCAGCTCACTCACTATACCCTCGGTAAGTCAAGTACCTTAAGATCTATGCCATGGTATCTGCTCTAACCTCAAGTCGCAAGTCATCATAGAGGAGCACGGGAAAGACGTTTAGCAGACTAATTCTACCGGAAACAAGATCGAAACAGGCAGAAGAATCAATGGCTACAGACTCTGAGATCCCAGAAGCTCACAGACTACTTCGTCGGCCATGCTCGTGTTGTAGGCCCAGGTGACGAACTATTTGTATCTGCAGGTCCTGCTGGAAATACGCCTATGACCATCAGGGCAAGGTCCGCGTTCCACTACGGAAACCAGCCTTCGTTCCGGTTGAGGATCGTGTTTGCGCGAATCCTCACTGCCGCGTCACATCGCCAGGAAGTGCTTGGAGGATCGGCCGCCAGGCCCACGGTCTCTTCTGGTTTCCTGTCTGGAAGGGAGCCTACATTCTCTCCGGAGATTGGCATGGTGCATGCGGATGGATGTACGACAAAGCGATCAACAGAAGCACTGACGCCTTACCCGTCCCCAAAGAATGGAGTGTTGGGCTAGGACTTGGATGAGTGTATGCGCGGTCAGTATATCTGCACTAACTGCTATGTCTGGGCTCGTGACCACGAGGTCCGCGTTCACCGACAGAAACCGGCCGCCTTCGTTCCGGTTGAGGATCGTGTTGTAGGCCCAGGTGACGAACTATTTGGTACTTTCCTCGTCAGCAAGGATCCGGGAATTACATGGGGCCTATTATTCTTTCATGACTACGAAGATCCGGATATTGAGCTCGAAGCACAGATTCGAAGCGCCAAAGCAGATGGTAGCTTCAACAACCATTGGCCTTCTGAAAAAGCATCATTCGCCGCCCTCGACACACCTGGCGTGTCGCTATTTCTGGTGTATGGGGGCAAAGCTACAGAGACACCCGTCGTCGTCGTCGAACATCGATCTTAGTTTCTGGTCTGGAAACTCACACAATGCACCGACGCCGTTCATGTACCATTGCCCTACCACGCCAGGGTGTATATACGAAGCGCCTGATCCGCACAACCTCAAAATCCATGAGTCGATTTGCGGTGCGTCTGGATGGTTTGAGGGGAATTTCACTAATTGATATTCCAATCATGTTTGACCTGAGACAATGTGCATAAACTTGTGCCGAGAGAGATAAATTTTGGATGCAAATTTAGACAGAAGCCAAAATACACGAGAATAAGTCCCGAATGAGTATCAATGGACTCCCCATCTCCTCTTGTCGCTGTAAGATGAACATGTTTAAGATGAAACACGGCGGAGCGTTTTGCCGACACGGCCATTTAATACTGGCTGTTTTGGTCCGAATTGACTCGAGGTGTAGATAAAACATGGAAATAATATGCGGTATTAATGTCAGTTACTCCGTCTGGGATGGACGGTATCCTGGATGTGAACTAGGCTGGAGAAAAAGTGTATCATGACGCCGTCGCCCATACCCCTATACCATGCAGGTCGTCACATCGTAATGCATCATGTCTACTTTCATGCCGTATCAATGAGTTTTAAGGCTCGCGCTCTCGGGCTTCACGGTATATTCGAAACACTTGTCGCCTCGTCCGATGGGGATGGCCTTGGCCTGGTTGTCGTATAGTGTTCGCTCATAGTACCGGACTCGCCCATCCGGTCGTGCAAGGACAACGGTCTGCTTTTGCGTGCCATACGGTCCACTGAGATACCTTTGATCCATAGGTCCTGTAGACTGGGAGTCGGCGCACCCTGCAGCCGCTTTCTCAGTCCCGAGGACAGGAACGAAGATGCTCTTCTGAAGAAGGGGAATGTAATTTTCAAGGCTGTTTTCCTCCTCCGACAATCGTGGCAGTGTATCTGTACTAAGTACCTGGAGGAGACGCTCAACAAGCGCATCTTCATCCTCCTGGGCCTGTACGTGTTCTTCAATGGTGGTTTGCATCAGCCTCTCGCCATCGAGGATCTTTGGCCAGGTTCGGTCATCCACGTTGGTGTTGCTGAGCCCGCGGGTTTGGTTTTCCCCAGACGCCACCCAGGTTATCTGATCCATATTGAAGGAGCGATTGGAAACGATAGCCAAAGGCTCATTGATGTAACCGCACAGGAGACTGAACCCGCCCACCTGCTTAGCTTCGGGGCTGGCAACCATGGCCTGCACGAAATCGTGGGTGGTTTGCCGTTCAGTTGGAGGGCTCGTCAACCAGCTGGTGACAATCTTGCCGCGACTATGCCAACCGATAGCTTCGGCCGTCTTTTGCTCACGGTAATTGGTAAGTACGGCAATTTTTCCCTGCTTAGTGATGCCCATCCAGGTTCCCTGCTCGGGTCGGGCTAAGTCGCGTGAGCCGAGGACAAAAGAGGACGGCTCCGGCCACCAGTCCGGCGACGAGGTCGGTCGATGGAGAAATTCCTGATACTGTCAGCTCGAGGTCATAGTTGAGTATATGTCGATACATACATCTCTATTGTCGATAACAATTAATGAATAGAGAGGGTGCGCCGTTGAGATCAGCGCGATGCACATTGTTGCGAGGTGATCAAGTAAGGAGCGTATGCAGCAGAGATGCGGGGGAAGAAGAGGAATGTGGGAGTATCCAAGACCAGGTGGTTTAGAATGTCATGCGAGTTGTTGATAGAGTAGAAACGGGCCATCAACGAGCAGAAACTGGGTTTTATAGAAGCCCTCGGGCAGCCGATGGGGTTGATTGGGTTTGATCGGGTCGAACAAAGTTGCACGACACTCCTATTCTTCAAGCTGGTCACACAGAAGGAACGATGCGAAGCTCTGCTGCAAGGCGTCAATGATCAGCAACAAAAACAGTAGAGTTAGATGAGCCGCAGTAGATTAAACTCGCGTGACGTCAAGGCGAGCCGTTGATTTGAGGCGAAATGTGGGTTGCTTAAGCTTTTTCACCTGGTCTGTATTGCCCACTTGACCTCTTTGCCCCTCTTTCTGCTTCCTTCCATGTTCTCTCTCTTGTAGGCATCCGGCCTTGATTTCCATTTTCCACTTTTGAAAACCCCCGGAGGCCTACAGTCCTTCAACCGGTGCTGGATAACCGGAGGGGAGCTGTTCTACCTCTCTGGTCGGGTCCCCACCGCCGTTTTGTGACTCCTGAACTTTTGATCCCCTTGACTTCTACACCTGCCATCATGTTTGGGATCATCGCGGACTTGATGTCGTAAGTGTGGATGATACTAGAGCTCTTGGTGAGCTGTGCGATCTGTCAGAGCTAACTAACATACTGCAGCTCTGTCATTACCATCCTCTTCCCCATATTCGCTTCCTACAAAGCTCTCCGCTCCTCCGATCCCTCACAACTTGCGCCATGGCTGATGTACTGGGTGGTCTTGTCGGTTATTCTGCTGGCAGAATCCTGGACCATATTCATTATCGGATGGTACGGACCATTTCTCCAGGACCATGCACCAGCTAGCTAACTGCGATTTGTCTAGGTTCCCATTCTATAGTTGGATCCGTCTCTTTTTCATGTGCTATCTCGTCCTTCCTCAGACCCAGGGGCGCGCCAGCTTTACCAAGACTACGTGGATCCATTCTTGACACAGCACGAGCGAGATATCGAGGAGGCTATCGGTCGCACCCACGAGCGAGCCAAAGCCCTCGGTCTCGAATATTTCTACAAGGCTGTTGATCTGGTCCGAGAGAAGCTGCTAGGCCTGCCTGCACAGAGCCGGGCGCCTCCGCCGGTGTCGAGGCCTGCTACCTACGCTCAGTCATTGCTGTCGCGATTCAATCTTCCCTCTGCCGGAGCAGCAGCCACGAGCTCCAACGACTGGTACTCGGCTCTCGGTTCGGTGCTGAGTTCGGTTACCTCGACGGGCAAGTCCCGCGAGGCACGAGAGGAGGAACTCTCAGCCAGTGGCACTCTTCTCCAGCGGCAGCTGGACGCCATGACAGGGCCGGAGAAAGCTCAGTACATAATGAACCAGCGCGAAATGCTTGATTTCCTGCGCTTGACCCTGGCACGAGAAGAACAAGCGATGAGCAGAGATGATCCTGACTCGGACGACCTAGCCTACGGAGCTCCGTTGCGAAAGAACCGCAGCGACAACAGCTTTGACGTGGTCAGCGACGAAGATTTGGGGAATCACGCCTCGCGTCAAACCAGCGGCCGATGGGCCGGCTGGCTGGGCACCGACCATGGCTCATCAGGCACCGACCACACAGCCCGAACGACGGGATACGATCGCTATTAAAGTGGCAATGACCACAATGTGGGTAGAAATGGAAAACAAAAATTAGAAGCTGGCTCTTTGACTGTGACTGTGACTATGAAAGTCTATGGGGGAATGGTGGCTTAAAAAAGGACCGCATAAGCGTAGCTAGTACTAATACTCGGTACTTTGGCTAGATATAAAGATCACATCTGTACGACTAAACTAGTCTAACTGATCTTCGGGGAGAAGATCCCCGATTATCGATTATCGGGAGAATTTCTCCTGCAGAAGGTTCTGCAAGGCGGAAGCATATCCCTTGTGTCATAGGTTCCGAATCCTACTTTAGTTTAGAGTCATAGTTATAATAGTCATAATATGACTCGACGTGATTCTCATGTCAGCAGAACCATATGTATCTCTGGTGGCAAACGGGAATCCGTGCGGGATAAGAGTGGATTCGTGGATATCCACACGGTTATAGTATTGTTCTTTGCTTTGATGGGAATTCAATGAGCTCGAAATGAATAGTAACCCCATAGCCCATAGTCTATAGCCCCTATACATTCAAACAATACTAATCTCAATAACTTCCTTTAATAAATATGCCCAAATCGAATCCTACCACTCTCACTTCTTTTATGTCATAAGTGGCGGAGTTAAGAATCTTCTCTCTGTAGATACTAACATCCCTTCCTCTTCCTTCTCTCCCCTTTACTCTAAACCTTTATTTTCCCTCTACACTCTACATTTACCAACTCTTTCACCAACTGTAATCCTTTCCATCGGGTTACTCTGATTTTATCCGGTGAGTTAGGCTCAAAGGTTGTTGCGACGTTCCCCTCCACAAACCCCGATTTTTTCCCACCGAACACCAACTTTTTTTCCTCGTGGATTTTTTCTCCTTCCACAAACCCACAAACACCCTTCATCCCCAACCTTTGTGGACCACACGCTGCACTCTTTCGCTGCGTAGCTGGTCCTTGTGTGTCGATTTCATCCTCGACCCACTGTTTTTTGGAATTTCTTTTAATCGGACTCCCGTGCTGATTCCAGGTTTGGATGCGGCCTTGATTGAGCCTCTTCCAACCCTTGACATCACTTGTCACTCTACAAAAAAAGACCCCCCTCTGCGCATACGACGTGGACACTACCTGTCTAATGACATCGAACCTTCCTCAGTCGGGCGTTCAACAAGGACAGAGCACCGCTACCACTTCCCCTTCGCCCGCTGCTTCTTCCCCCTTGGCCACGACTGCCCCGGCGCCGTCTAGGTCCTACGCCAACGCCACGAAGAAGTCCGCGACGGACTCGACTGCCGCTCCCGTCACCGTGGGTGGCTCGGCACAACATGGGAAGTCGACTTCATCTCCTGTGAACGGCAAACCCATGCAAAACCAACAGTCCCAGCAGGCTGCCTCCGCAGCTTCGGGTGTTACCATCGTCAATGGCGCCCCGACTGCTCCTGCGGCCTCCCAGGGCGATCACTCCCGGAAGCCCTCGGTCACCATCACCGCTGCTGGTGCCTCGGGCTACATGCCCAACGGTGGTCCCGCCAGCCGTCCCAATAGTCTTCAGTTCGGTTTCGCCAATCAACAGAGCTCGCCCAATATGGCCAACCCGGCGCTTGCATCTAGCCAGTCGCAATCTGGCCTGGGTGCTCCGTCTGTGAACCCGCGTGTGACTTCGCCCCAGACATCTCCCTCGCCGATCCCACAACCTGCCTCAAGCGGCGGTCGCCCTCCACCCTCGACCTACCAGGCAGGGAACGTGCCCAACTTCGGTAGCTTTGGAGAGGCCGGTGATAACAACGTAAGTCGTGCCTCCTGTTTCCTTTGTGGTGCTTCTTTTCGCCATTCTTTTTGCCGAAACTTGGGGGTGCGCGCGCGGTGTCGCCTCGCGCGCATGTGTGCGTGCGAAATGCGGCCGCGCAAAACTTGTCCAAGGACCGCCACGTTTTAACTCGTTGCTTGCTCACATAGTTGCGCCCAACTCCACAGGCTCCTCTCGGTCCCGGTCCTCAGCACCTCCGTCGCGAATCCTCCCAGTCCACACACAGCGATATGAGCAACCACATGGGCTCCGGCCCCGGACGTGGGGGCTACCCTCACCAGGGCGGCCGTGGTCGCGGATATTCTCAGTCTGGTTACCAGGGACAAGTGCCCTACTCGCCTGGCCCCAACTTCCGTCCGGCTCCCAACCAGCCTCGTGGCGGTCCCAATATGGGTCCTCAATTCCACGGCCCGAACCAGGGCCGCCCGATGCCTTTCCCGAACTCACCGCATCAGGCAAATCGCAGCCCGGCGCTATCCAACGTGAACCCCACCACTCCCCAGATGAACCCAGTGCCCATGGCCCATCCGCATATGCCACCCCAGGGCTACGGATATAACCAGCCAATGGGTCCCCAAATTGTGAGCCATCAACCCTTTCGTACTCTGAACATGAAACCCGCCCGGCGTGGCAACAACAAGAAGCATGGCGGCCGGGTCTTTTCGCACCCCCGGACCAACCCGCTCCCGAATGGCCATGGCTTTGCCAATGGTGCCGGCAATAACCCTAACTATGGGCCCGGCTATACTCCCAACCATGCTATCACCCAGAATCTCACCCAGAATCTTAATCTTGCTCCCGAGACGGGCCAGTTTGAACGATGTCTAACATTGATGAAAAACAATCAGGGCTACCCTCCTTACGATCCCAGCTACGGCTACGGCTACCCCGGCTACAACATGCAGCAGGGACAGTACATGACGCCACCATCGCCTCAGCCACGTCCCGGCATGCCATACAACCCTCAGGCCCCCGGATTCATGCAGGGCCAGTACCCCGTTCAACCGCCGCCGCAATCGACTCCTCTCTCGCGCACCCCGTCTCAGATGTCTACTGACCGTCCTGGATCGAGCCTTGGTCAACCAGCTCCGGGTACACCAGGTGCTAGTCACGCTCACACCGGTAGCAGATCATCCAACAGCCCGGCGCCGAAGCCCAACTTCGTCATCCCCCCCAAGAAGAGCGCCATTGTTATCAAGGATCCTGGCAGCGGTGCTGTCAAGACTTTCGAGAAGACTCCCGCTTCCCCGGCTCGCGCTACTCCCTCTCCCGTGAAGATTTCCACGCCGCCCACATCGACGCCGCCTCCCCGTACCGCTAGCGCCGCCGACCATTCTCGCAACGACAGCAAGACAAACAGCAGCAAGACTGACGAGGAGAAGAAGCAGGAGTTGAAAGATGCGGTTCGTCAGAAGATCCAGGAGGATGAGGCTGCCCAGAAGCGCCAGGCTGAGGAGGCTGCTCGCAAGAGCGCCGAGGATGCCAAGGCTGCTGAGCCTAAGAAAGATGATGCTGCCGAGTCTGCCCGTGCTGCTATGGAGGATCTGAGCCTAAAGGAGAAGGGCCCCGCGGCCGAAGAGCCCAAGAGCGCTGCTCCTCCTCCTCCTGCTGATGAGGAAGAGATCGATTTCGATGCCATTGAGCGTGAGATGGCTGAGATTGAGGCCAAGGAACGTGCTGCCGAGGAAGATTACAACCGTAAGAAGCAGGAGAAGAAGGAGGCTGAGGAGCGCAAGGAGCGTGAGGAACGCGAAGCCTATGAGGCGAACATGAAGAAGGCTGAACAGGAAGCCGAGGAACGTGAGCTCGCCCGTGAGGCTGCTCGTGCCAAGGGCGAGTCCACCCACGATGAGTCTAAGGACCTCTTTGCCTCTCTTAAGAAGGGTGGTTTCCCTGCTTCTGCCCCCTCTACCCCCGCCGACAGCAGTCCCACCCCTGTTTCGTCTGAAACTACTATGGGCCCTCCTGCGCAGCCCGCCAGTGCCACCGGCAAGAAGCCTGCCGGTCTGAAGCTCGATACGCCCAAGCCTACTGAGCCTCTGCAGCCTAGTGCTGCCATGAAGTCTCTGCAGAGCGCTAAGCCCTTGGAAGACCTCAGCAAAGTCACATATCCGTCCTCTATCACCCCGCCCAATGCTGCTTTGAATGCCGCCTCTCCCGCTGGTCCGATTCCACTACGACCGTGATTTCTTGCTCCAATTCCAGGCTGTGTTCAAGGACAAGATCTCTATCGACTGGGATGCTCGTGTCCGCGAGACTGTTGGCGACAGCGAAGCCTCGGCCCGGCCCCAGTCGGCTCGTACCCCCAGCATGGGTGGTCGTACTAGCTCCCGCAATGCCATGGGGACCTTCCCATCGATGGGCCAGTTCCAAACTGGCCAACCTGGAGCAAACCGTCACAGTATGCCTCCCGTTAACCCCTCCATGGGCCGCGGTGGTCCTTTCGGTGGCTTCCCCGGTGGTTCTCGCATGGGCATGGGTACTCCCTCTATGAGCCGCAATGCCTCCGGCATGGGTCCCATGTCTCGCAACGCCTCCAGCAAGGGCCGTGCCGGCTCCAAGCCTCACAAGCACTCGGGCAAGAAGGATGAGGAGCAGAACAAGTCCATGCCTCTCACTGCTGGTATGGATCTGAAGGCTCTCGAGATTTCGAGCACGGGCTGGAAGCCCCGCAGTATCGGCCAGGCGGGTGCCGGCCCTGCTCCTGGTGGTGAGGGCCACCTTCCTCCCGACGTCGTGCAGCGGAAGGTCAAGGCTCTTTTGAACAAGATGACACCTGAGAAGTTCGACCGTATCTCAGACCAAATCCTGGAAATCGTCTCTCAATCCAAGGACGAGAGCGATGGCCGCACTCTTCGCCAGTGCATCCAATTGGTGTTTGAGAAGGCTACTGATGAGGCCCACTGGGCGCCGATGTATGCCAAGTTCTGCAAGCGTATGCTTGAGAGCATGAGTATGGATATTAAGGATGAGAACATTCGCGACAAGAATGGAAACGTTGTTGCTGGTGGCAGTCTCTTCCGGAAGTACCTGCTCAACCGTTGCCAGGAAGAGTTCGAGCGTGGTTGGAAGGTCAACCTGCCCCCGAAACCCGAGGGAACAAGCGAGGAGATCGCCATGATGTCCGACGAGTACTACATTGCTGCTGCTGCCAAGCGTCGCGGTCTTGGTCTCGTCAAGTTCATTGGTGAGCTCTACAAGCTGGGCATGTTGACTGAGCGTATCAGTAAGTTCTTGACCCTTTCCCCCCAATTTCTGCCCCTCTGCGAGGAGATTGCGGTTTGCTGATCTGTATTTTTAGTGCACGAGTGTGTCAAGAAGCTGGTGGATTACGAGGGCATGCCCGATGAGGCCGAGGTCGAGTCTTTGACCTCTCTCCTGCGCACCATTGGTGCTAGCCTGGATGCGTCGGAGCGTGGCCATGCCATGATGGACGCCTACTTTGCTCGTATTCACCTCATGGTCGAGACACCAGGGCTGCCCAGCCGTCTGCGTTTCATGCTTTTGGTACGTTGACTCTTTTTTCTTATTTGAATTACACACGAGGCTGACCCGATATTTTTCAGGATGTCATTGATTTGCGTGCCAGCCGCTGGGCTTCCAAGGACGCCGACAAGGGTCCTAAGACTATCCAACAGATTCGCGAGGAGGCTGCCCGCGATCAAGCAGCGGCCGAGATGGAGCGCCAGCGCCAGCAAGCCAACCGTGGTGGTGGCGGTGGCCGTCCCCAAATGGGTCGTGGTGATGCTCGTGGATTCAGCTACGGCCAACAAGCACCCCCGCCCGACTACGCCTCGAGCAAGGTCGGCAGTGATGATTTGCGCCGTCTGCGTGCCACCCGTACCACCAACCAGCCCACCTCCTTTGGTACTAACCTGCTCGGCTCACGCAGCAGCAGTGGCCGTAAGAACCTGGGTCCCGGTGGCAGCTTAGTCCGTGGCAGTGACGATAGTGCCGCTAGTAGCCGCACTGGCACTCCCCCGGCCGGCAAGAAGGAGGACAAAGAGGCCTCTTCATCCATCAATGCTTTCAGTGCTCTCGCCGCGCTGGAAGACCGCGACAACATGGCCACATCCCCTCCTTCCAATCCCACCTCGCCCGCTCTCTCCAAGTCGCAGCCCGCTACGGCCGAGCGCCGACCTTCAAAAACCCCATCGAAGGATGGCGAGAACGCAGCATAGAGATTCCTTAGGAGTAATGATCAACGTTTTCCATTTCTCTTGGTTCAACAAAAGATTTCCTTGTTTTTTGTTTCTGCATGTTCCCGCTTCCATCTTGCTCTCATCACTGCGACTGTTTCTAATGTCTCAAGTCCCCGTCCTTGCATCTTCCGACTGGTCGGGTTTTTTTACCGCGGGACTTTTTTCTATCCTCTCGTCCCTTTTCTCGACGATTCATAGTGTACAATCTTCACATCTTTTGTTCTATTCTTCCATCACTTTTTGAACCCTTCTGACTCCTTTGCCCGGATGGGATCAATAATGGGAATGCTCTGCGTAGGGGTTTTGCTACGAGCCTAGGGCTTCTTCGCGAGGTGCGCTGATAGCTTTCCTAGTGTTTGCGCGTGGCTTTGTATTAGGAGATATTAGGATATAGGAGAGGAATGGACGCAGTTGAGTTTTCTCTGTTCCTGTCGTTAAATACCAGAGATCTAAAGGGGATTGTGATGGATGCTCTTAACTTGTCACTGCTTTCTGTTTCTCGTTGTAGTCCTGGACAGTCTTTCTATAATTTATAGTACACTTCCAGGGATCGCAATATGTACATATAGGGTATAATGATACGGAGAGGGGAAAAATAAAAGTTATCAGGCGCTCCACTAGAACGTGGACTTTGCTTCAGAGACATGTATGTCGGCGTCGATTCCAAGCGACTTCCCACGCTATGTATAAAGAGAGACAAGGTGACAAGCGTCTAAGGATGAGGACGGACGTGCAGGGGTATTTGCGCGCTGGGGTATCTGACGATATACAAATGCAATTGCTCGTAAAACGACCGGTTTTGTTCACTTGTCCTCGGTCTTTGCTTTCTCGTCGTTGTCGTTCGAGACTTCGATCGTGGGGATCGAGACACCGTTTGCTGGATCGGGTGTTGCGGCTCTCGAGTCGGTGCCGTCATGGCCCTTGGATGTCGAGTCGTTGTCGTCGGACAATTCTTCATCGGGCTCGTCAAGAGCTGCAGGTGTAGGTGGTCTTCCCGGTTTCTCTGTCTCTTCACTGAGGGCCACGCTCTCCTCTGAACTGCCGAGAGTGCCGGGGATGGGGTCCTTCATTACCACTGTATCGAGCGCGGGAGAAGGCGAGTCCGACTCATCATGACTGAGACTGCTGTGGTCCGATACCGAAAGAGAGCTGCGTGATTTGGCATGAGAGTAAGAGGCCGGAAGACCGAGCGCTTCAGCGACGGCGGCCTTCTCGTCGGGGAGTTTAGAAATTCCGTCTTCGATGCTGGAACTGCTGTCGAAAATGCGACTACCACGCTTCTCGCTCAGATTCAGGATCTGATTGTAGCTTTTGCGAGTTGGATCTGCTCGGCGCTTCTTTTTCTTTTCCTGGCGCTTGGGCGATGGGCGCACCACTATGACGGGAATTGGTGACTGCTGCAGACAATATTTGGACACAGAGCCTGGCAAGAGACTGTGAACGCCCTTCAGGTTGCGGCCGCGGGTACCAACCACGAGCATGACAGGCTCATAGATGCGGATCTGGGATGTGTCAGAGGAATGGTCAAATATTGAGTAGCACTCATAAACTCACCATGCGCTGGATTATGTCCTCCGCTTTGCCGACTGTCAGTTCCAGGACCAAGCTGATGGCCTTCTGATTCTGGCTATTCTTCCGAATCACCTGCTCAAACAGCTTGTTCGCCTCCTGGCGATACTTGCCCTCCTCGATCCCTGCGTCACTGGCCAACCGCGAGTCCTTCTCTACTGAACGAAGACACACGATCTCGTCGCCATCATCGACAAGTTCGTCCAGCAGCCACGCGAGAGCGAGCTCGGAGTACTCGTTTTGGTCCGTGCCCACCAGAAAAGACCGACTTCGGCGGGTGCTCTGATACCCCTTATGCTTGTAGTTGAGCGTCAAGGAAAAGTTGGGAGCATCGCGGTTGTCGAAGGTATTGAATGAGACGCCCCGTTCGTACGTCCTGTTCCTAATCAGCATAAACAACTCATCTCGAATCTCTAGCGGAAACGCACTTCGGAGGCGGGGAGAGGGTCCCCGAGCCGTCTGCGCAGACCGCTGGTCCTTCTCTGTCTCCAACTCCCCGGGATATGTATCTCCGTGGGAAACCCCCTTTTCCAGCGGCCGACTGGGAAGCTGCGGCTCTGCCGCGGCTACTTGGAACTGAATAGATCTCCGTTGTGGGCTGTATTTTTTCGGGTTGTCGTCAAAAGAGATGTTGCGCTTGTGGCTCGTTTCTGCAACTTGTTCCATGCTCTGGCTGGATTCCGGGCGCTCCTCGGACTCGAAAGAGGGCTTCGGTGAAGGCGAAGCCGACATGGTTGTGCTGTGGGAGGGATCCCGATCGGCTGGATCGGGTTTGGCCAAGGGGATATGCTTCTAGCAGGGTTATTGGATCGAAGATAGGGTTATGAGATGGAAGTCGCTGGAAGAATATCGCGTGATGTGCGGGGTGTCCCTTGGAGCTGGGATTGGAGTGTTTCGTAATAGGTGCTCGTGCTTGTGGATAGGAGTCGGGCACAAAGCCAATGCTTCTGCCGGGAGGCACGCAATGAGGGTAATTTATTCAGTCAAACATTTGATTCCAAAAAGCTGCACGAATGTGCTCATAGGTTGAGTGGGTGTGTGGTTATGAGTTGTTGAAGAGTAAGGCACAACCGGCAGCTGCTTGCAGCGAGGGCTGCGCGCCCGAAATCGTAGGCGGTGGGGTCTTATCGATAATCATGTCGGTATTGGTTCACCGCCGGGTTCACGGCATCCCGTCAAATATCTCCGAGCCGAATATCTAAGTCGAGCTTTGTTCTGTACTTTACCCAGCCTTGAGCTCACGCACCTACCCGAGAGCAACAATGGCATCGTAGATGAGTCCATACTTGGCAAGCGTAGTTTCTCCGTTAGGGAAGGATCCCCTATGGGAAAATGGTTGGCATGGTTCTTGGCAGGAGCTGGTGGAAGGCTAGTATCGCGCCCTTGTGTGCGGTCGTTGTGACAGAACCTAGTCTGGAAAAGCTACGAGTATTAATCCGTTGACCAAGGTCTTAAAGTGGTAGATAGAAGATGTTCGAAGTCGAGGAGGTCGTAGACGCGGTCGCTGACGAGATACGCTTTAGTCGACTCGTCAAAGTTGTCATAAGACAAATTGTTTTTCGGCGTATCCAGCATAGTCCGCACCCGCAGTTGCGCTGCGCAGCCTAAAGATGGCTAGAGTGAAACCAAGAGTTATGTCAAACCAGAGAGCTTGCCCATTCCAGCATGCTGGGATGGCACGGGGCTCTATTACTCAGCGCTTTGGCAGGGAACAGGAACCACGCAGTAGTGAACTATAAACCGTCCACTTGATCACGGTGATATATGTTTCCTACGCAATCTACTCCAATGGTTTGTCCATTAAGATATCACCGCGAGGAGCTCTGCGTAGATGCAGATCTATATATCCACACTCGGGCATGAGCAGGACGAACCAGATCAACCAAAACAATAATCTGAATAACCTTTAGCAGGATAATTAGCAGCACCATGAGACCTCAGACTACCTATCATGATCGAGTCAGCATGTTAGCCCGAGATAAGTAAAGACCTAGGTAGGTAGGTAGTTATTGAATGTCTACGCTGTAAAGAGCGTCAGCATTGCACGAGGGACTATTACCTTGCCTTGATTGCTTAATCTGATCATAAAACAAGCACAGACCAAACACTTGGTCAACCAGGCCGATGGCCTTGAACTATGCTCATGCTTAAACTCCAACCCCGGAATGCGGCAGCGGCATAAAGTTGTGCAGCGGCTGATCGGTTCCATGGGTGCACGGAACGATCGGCATCGGAGTTATCAAATGCCGCTCGGGGATCGCCGAGGCTCCGGGTGGATTTTCCTCACCAGTGCTCGGATGAATCTGATCTCTGGACTCGAGGTTGATGACCATGACTTATTCAATTCAAATTTTAATTAGTTAGTTAGTTAATTGTTAACTGTAGCAATAGCTTAACTGGCGGCGGTTTTCGCAATCCTCGAGAATCCGCTTAGCGATAGCTTCACGCTGGGGACCCCGCGACCAGTTGGAAATCAGACTTGAACTTTCGTTATACGCGGTGCATATGCTTCAACAATGTACACTACCTATAGGCCATGTACCTCGGCCATCTAGATAACCGATGTTGATGTCATCGAGCTGTCAGGGTGGATCGGCCTCGGAGTTGTCAGTAAACGCCGAGCCTCGACCCTGGGTGCGCACAGTGAATGGCCAACCTACCATGGAGCAGAATTGAGAATTGAATTGGGCGCTGATACCAACATTACTAACTCGATCTTGAGGTCAGCGGGGGCGACAGGATCTGGATGCATGATGCATATAGTTTGACATGGCGATGGGCCGGATAACAACAGATATCTAAACGAGATCTCGAAAGGAATACGAGAAACGAATTTGGATGACAAACGTAGGGCTGTCGGGTCAACTTTGGCTCGGGTGGGGAAGTCAAGGTTGGGCTGCAAAGGGAATATGCTGCCGGACAATCCACTGCGAACCCTGTATGGAGTTCTACAATAGGACTAGGGGGTCACCAAAGCTCCAGGGCTCAATCTTGGCATTTTATTCGAGGTTCTTGCTGACTTCATGAGTAAGCCAGACATTCCTCAGCGAGAATGTTCGCCGAGAAATGGCGGTGGTAGATTCCTTCTGCCTCATGTTTTAGCGAGCTGCAAGGAGCGCGTAGGGGGTGAGTACACCGTATGGTGTCTCAAGAAACTGCGGCTGCCTCATGTCAGCCCGTGCGTAGAACGTGCATGGAATTATGCGACTCCGGGGTATGAAGAGGCAACCCTATAGGCAGATGATAACCTTGGATAACATTGCAGGTAATACAGAGATCACAGAGGGTCCGAGCCTCAGATCACGACATTCTCATTGCCATCTGGACCTGACGAAAAGTGATGCGATCATTAATAACTTTACGGTGACAGTGATTGGAAATCAGTAGCTGAGATATGGGTTTAAGGTTAGTGAGATATGAGGTCTGCGGAAACGGTTAGAGACGGACCCTGGAAGGCTGAAGAAGGTTGAGTAATCGGATAGAAAACCCTGCAATACTAACTAGTTATGTATAGGCGTGGAAAAAAGAAAGGAAAAGAAAAGAAAATTTCTGATTCCATGCGGACTTATTGGTCATCCGGGCGGGTCTATAAAACGAGAAACGGGAAAACGGACTTAGTGACTCAGAGATTTACTGGACTTACTGGATTTACGGGGATAAGTAGTCAAGTAACTAGTTGATAGGTAACAATATCAGCAAAGTACCTACAGTAGTCATATCTATGCAGCAATACGAGGTAGCGGTGTGCATCCCTAGAGTCCCTGGAGTATAAGGAAAGAAAAAGAAAAAATTATTCAGCACTCGGGCTCGGCGGGATCCGCATAAATCAGTGGAGATCATCCTCCGATCGGTTCCCGGACTTTAGACGGGTATGCGGGAATGAAGAAAAAAAAAAGCAGGAATCATATTTTATAATCTCCCCTCATCCCCCGTGTGACATTCCCTGATCATTTCTAATACAACATCGGATGATCTAATACTTATACTTATTACGCATTACGCAGCTACGAAGAGCCTCCTATTGCGTATACCAGCTCCTATCTAAGGACCTTGTGCAATATACACCGCCTTGCGCCATATCCACTTGTGACTGGGTGCTTGAGTTGAGTCACCACCTTGGCAGAACGAGTCATCGCCCCCTCCGATCTCAAAAGCACGATAACGCCATGCTTTCTCCAATCACCTCACCCAAGGATTCTTCCTATACCTCCACCGCCAGCCCCTACTTCGAATCACTCTTCCGGAGGCGTCAACAGAAGAAGATGAGCATCACTCAAACGTACTACCTCGCCCATACCGCCCGCAAGAAGCTTACCCGAGAAGCTTCGCGGGCGGATCATGATCTGCGCCTGCTCGTCGGCCATGCCAACCTCCTTGATTCCCTCATGCTTGATCTCGCCGACGCCGAACGCGAGCAAGAACGCTGGTTTAACCAGACGGTCAGCGGTGCCTCCAAGGCATCCCAGGAAGAGGCCCGCCACATTCAATGGGCCTCCGCCTCGACCGTAGTGGAGGAAGCTGAGGAGGACTGGGACCCAGAGGATGCATCCGACCTCGAGTCGGACCTTAGTGACAGTGACGAGGAGGATGATTCCGACTTTGACGAAAACGACTTTGTCATCAACACCCCCATTCGCCGCCGGGCACCATCGCCCGTGGCACCCATGCCGGAGCCCCTTCTGGAGGAGGAGGATGACACCGACTCCGATTTCGAATATGATGACGTCGAGGACCTGCAGGAGCTGGGCCTGACTCGCTCCCCTTCACGACAGTCACCACCCGAGCTGCTCGCCGATTTGGACGACAGCTCCGAGGACGAGACCACGCCTCCCTCCCCGCCTCAACCCACTCTCGAGGCATTCGACGAGAAGGAGGCCTCCACAACCACCATCCCATTGGCGGGATCACAACCCCATATGTTCGAGTCAGGGTTCTATGTTCCACAAGATCAGAGCACAATCATCGAGGCATACTAATCTCGACTGCCTTGACCCACCCTTCTGCTACTTGTATACGACTACCCGATGTTTTTGACTCTTGTGATACCCAGACGCTTTACGAACGATGACCGGGCGCGACGCATAGCCTCTTCTCTTCCATTTTCTCTTCATATATACCAGGCGTTTTGCGACACGATCGCATCTGATTGCATTTTATACACCATGTTTTGCATCTCACCTCTCATGATCTATTTGGCATCTCCTCTCCACAGGTGGACGGGTTGACCAAAGGCGGGGTAAAAATTGGAATCCCGACCGGAACCAAATGTATATAGAAATACACTCAAATTATACTCAAATTATACCATTTGGATCATATCTTGCCCTATACAGCCTTAAGCAGCAGTAGCTCGTACCTAGCTTCCACCTGGGCACTGGCATGTGACCTGCTGGTCTGACTGCAAGACCGCGCCCGAGCGCAGTGGCGTACCTAGTTCGGCGCTGATGCTCACCGCTAGTGGGTAGATCAACGCCAAAGACAGCCATAGCCTCCGATCCTCGCGGTTAAGTCGGCATAGCGGGCTCCGCTTCGGGTGACTAGTGCCGTGAGGGTTGGTGGGGATGGTAGGTGATCTGTATTAGGTGGGGAAGAATCAATAATTGAGTCTGAGCATGCCATAGATAACTATCTCTAGCCCACTAGGAGCGGACTATAGGTAGATAGGAACTGGCTATGGTATAGATTATGTATTACTCCGTACTTGGCATAGACGGAGATTGAGGTACCGGGAAATCCCAGGATCTGCAAACCTATTGTTCGGGCCAATGGTGGCACCGCTGCCAGTCAGGTGCCGTGACTATAGGTCGAAACCTGGCACATGCCTTATGCAAATACCCGCCTAGGGGCTGACAATGGGCATCGCTTGCGGTCTGGAGATGAGGTCCCGTCTAGGTAGGAGGATATTGACGCCTTAATGCCTTATAGAAAACCCCGCCTTCTCCAGCCACAAGTGCCAAGTATCCAGGCCCATAGAATTCAATATCTTTCTCGAACTGTTCACGCTCGCAGGATATCGTGGGCCATTCGGCTCAGCCACTGATACTAGAATATCCACGATAAGCTCTTAGAGCTCGTAGTCCGTCAGTAACTGCGTCCCAAAACCAGTAGGTCCACAAATGAAGACCTCCTTATCTACTTTCCATGAGGCACAACCTAGAACTTCAAAGTCGATAAATGCTGCCTTTAAGCAGCATAAACTATGAAGACGGAATATGTAGACTCTATTTTAATAGTCATGTTCGACGCCCTAACATACAGCGTCATGAGACACACATTTGGGTTTCACTGCTTCAGACTTCTGTCATGTCTCCAACTTGAGCCAGAATGAGGTGCTACATAGAACAAATAAACGTGCGCTCGGGGAGTGAGTACCAGTGTTGCCTTATTTCAGCTACCTATCTTCGTCACTTTTCTTCATGCTGCACTGGTGAAGGAAGCTCCTGTCGAACGATCTATTCGAGGGTTATTCTATCACTTCCATCGGTTCACTTTCTTCGATCCTCCTTCACTGGTCAGTGTTTCGGTTGTCTTCCGTCCCCCATCCTTTTACTTACTTCTATCAGTTCACTCGACCCTTTATCCTCCATCTACATCATGCCTTGGGACGTACTTGACGCCGATCGCATCATCGCGACGGCACGAATAAGCGTCCTTCTAGACGCGTATGCAGGATCTGGTCTGCCGAGTTCGTTGACGATATTCAAAACGAGCTTTACAGATATCACCACGGGCCTTCAAGTGAAGGCAAATCTCCGAGACGGGATGTTCAAAGCAGAGTTGACAGAGAATGGAAGAACTGTCATCTCGAGATCTGAGAGACTATTTCCACCGGGTTCTCACTTCTGTTATCACTTCCCTCACTACACTTGCCCCAAACTTCTCGTCCTCTACATTCATCCTCAGTCATCACTTCTTTCCACGAAACAGCAACGTGGACGACTCTGAAGTGAGGCATAGCTCACCCTTTGACTCTGGAAGCGATGACTATTCGCCTCCAGAGGCGGTCATCGCCTTAGCTTCGGCATCCATCGCCAACTTCCCAGACACGTCCCCCATACGGCACAAAATACCCTACCCTCACCTTAGGTACTTCTTTGAATATGCCGATAGGGTCTCTTACTTTTCTATCACTCTTCCTCTTACTATTACTCTTTCTCTCACTTTTTATCTCTTATTTTTCTTTGACTCTATCTCCGCTGCCTCTCTATCTCTTCTCGGGTAGGCATGAAGCATATATAAACACTTCGGACCGCTCAAGTGCTACTCTGCTAGGTTGCCGATTGCCCAGAGCGCGAGGAAGTTGCTTCAGCGGCAATATGCTCGAAAGCTACAGCGATTCACCAGCCGGCACCCAGAGGGGTGCGACATCGTCATCAGCGGATTTGACGGGTTCTTAACCAACCCAACAGGGCTAGAGTTCATGTTCCGGCAATGAGACCTTAGTCTCGTTGTATACCTCACTCGGGAAGACACGTTTACGCGAGTCGATATTCGATACTATGTCAGCTCTACGGGCTCTACCTTTACCGTGCTAGTTAAGATTTGCCATCCTCGCGTACCTCTCTTCTCAGTGCGGCATCACGGATTGCGAGGGATTACTACAGTCTGAGCATAAGGTGCGAGGCCCTTATTTGTGCTCTCTTCTCGCCTACTTTGTCGCTAATCATCAGAACAGCAGAGAGACTCACCTCATCAAGGGAGTACTGCCGCCACCAGGTCGATCGCAGCGAGTCAGCCCTAACCCCACTGGTTGAGCAATACAGAATGCACCCAGAGATCGCCGACTTGGTGAGCCGCGTCTTCTACCACGGAACCCTGGTGACGAACAAAAGCACCCACCACGATAATAACCCGACTGCGGCTAGTATCCGCCACTTGAACACCATCATGTTTGGCAGAAAATCAAACCTCCTTGCGATCAACCTGACCGGGACTCGCCAGGAGTGGAAAGACAAAGATAAATCTGCCATGAGGATCAGGCATTTTCGTGAGCGGTATATAGCTCAGTATGGACCGATTCATGGTCCATCTTGCGACATATCGTCCAGTCGGCCATGCGACCACTTTTTCGCAAGTATCTGGACGATCTAGATGCGCCCAGTGCTGCCTTATTTCAGCTACTTCTTTGGATATGCCGGTAGGGTCTCTTACTTTTCTATCACTTTTCCTCGTGTCTATCACTCTTCCCCTTACTATCACTCTTCCTCTCACTTTTCTATCTCTCATTTCCCTTTGACTCTATCTCCGTTGCCTCGCTATCTCTTCTTAGCTACCTTACTGTGCCTAGCTCTACGGGTCCTACCTTTACCCGTGCTAGTTAAGATTCGCCATCCACGCGTCCTTATTTCCCACTTCCAACATTTCCCATTACCTTCCCACCTAGTTTGCGAATGAATCACGGACTTATCCTGACCTATCATCCACGGTTCTCTCACTTTCGTCACTCCGTCCACAACAACGTGAGTCCTCCAATATCTAAGCTCCGGAGACAACTAATCTACGAGGCCCTACATCGCATTATACTAACTGTTCAATTACTAGATGGACACAGTTCTCGCCATCCGAGCGGCCTCCACTAGCGGATCTGAAGTTCTCTTTCCCTCATTTCACTCAGGTTTCAGTCGAGTGAGTTTTCACCTTCAGCGACGATTTTCATCCTCCAACCACCCCTTCCATCCTTCACCCATCACGTTCGTCTATCTTCACGCTTTGGTCGACTGTGAAAGATATTTTCTCTCACTCCTGAGAGCCCAGAATTGATCTTTTCACAATTTTCCACGACCTGTGAGGCGTTCAAATCTCACTTTCATATTGAACCGCGACTCCCTCTCTACCCCTCGTTTCATACCCTTCGAATCCGACGTCATTATCTCTCACTACAAAACCTTCATCAATCATGGCTGACTCTCCTTCGAAGGGCTCACGCGCCCGCAAGAAGGACTCTGATACCCCTTCCAAAGTGAATGCCACTGATATGCTCCTGGCCCCTCGCGCCAAGGTCCTAGATTGGGACTCCTTCATTGCTTCCAAGTCAAAGTCATGCGCTGTAGGATACGTCGCGGCACCACTGGCCTGGACTGAGGATGACTACAAGAAGCACTGGCCGAACTCCACTTGCACCCTCTGTGGACTCCTGATCACAAGGAGATCTAAGTCACGGCCAGATTCAGGCCGAAATCATATGTGGACAAGATTGACAGAATCCAGGAGTGTGAGTCACCGATAGTCATTTTCGACATGACTGTTACAGAGCGGGTAGGCTTCACGATGGAGCCGGGGCGACTAAACGTCGCTCTGAGCCGTGCCAAGTACGGAGAGTACATTATTGGCAATAAGTCAGACTTGAAGCGCGGTATCAGCCTTCGAAACCAGGACCACAGACTTTTGGCAGCATTTTTCAGGTATCTGGATAACAATGGTCACGTTGTTACCAACCGATTCCTACAGGGAGAAGTGAACACTTGGAATCGGAGAGAACCCAAACAACCTTGACTTCATAGGTCTCGACCTGATTTATCCGATCAATGTCGTTGATATCAGCAATCGCTGGCTAAACCCTTACATCCCGGATCCTGAACAAACTGTCAAGAAATATCCTGCTGGTGTCACACACATGCATTACAGATCGTCGTCTTACCCGTGGCTCTCAAAAATCCCGAACATGGACTACATTTGTGACACTGTCACGTATGGCCCGGGGGTTTCTTAAACATCACTATTCCGCCGTTCCCCCCAATTAGTAACTCGACATTCCCTGAAGATGTGGCAGACTTTTATGACGACCTACCACGAACCACGCGTCCGATTTATTATATTGGACGCTCGGGCAACCAAAAGGAAGCCCTCTCGGAATTTGCGGGCATCGGCCAAGAATCCGGGGTACAAAGTAGACTAATGCAGTCTGTGGGTACGGTACTCGGAGGCACTACAAGCCTTTAACATCGACATTAAATTCCCCCTGCTGGAAAGCAGGGAGTCCTTGAAGACAAAGCCGAGGTAGAGATTTCTGACAATGTGTTGTCAGCACCGCGAACCCACAGTCCGATCGGCTCACGTCAAAGCGAGTAGTCAAGCAGTTGGAATTCGGCCATGGTGCCCCAGGTACCCGCCGAGATCAAAGCCTATGGGTTATAAGGCTGAACGCCTTCCGACTACGTCTCCGGAGAAGTGGACACTGTCCTCGCGCAACACACGAATGATCTAGAGTCATTCATTTTCGGTGACGACGCCTAGGATCTTGCCCTCCTGGTCGAAGGCTGGCAGCTTATCCACAACTGGAACCCGGGGCCGGGGTTGCCAGCCATCTTCAGGCACGCGAAGACGCCCAGGACAGCGACCCCTTGCCACAATTTGTGGAATTTCATTCACAAATCAACATTGTCGCTAGGACTAGCTTACAATCGATCGGCCACTGGCGAGAGCGGTATATAGAACAATATGGACCGATTGATGGTCCATCTCACGGCCTAGCTATTGTCCAATCGGCTATGCGACCGCTTTTGCGCAAGTATATGGACGAGCTAAATGCCTCCGTGACAGTCAATCCAAGCTCCGATATTGTGATAAGCAACTTTCACGGGCTACTAACCAATGTCGACGGAATGATCGAGATCTTCAGAAGAAAGCAAGGCCTCGGACTTTTGATGTTTCACCGTAGGTTGACTAGGTTCATCCAGGTGAATATCCATAGTATCATCCAAGTCTGGCGCGGAAACCCATGCCCGCCGGACGCCGTCGCGTGGCAATCAGTCTACCAATCTCGATTCACCATAGGACCCGAAGGTCAGGCAGGCACTGCACCCAAGATCGACTTCGCTTTACCACGGCCAGAATTGGTAGGGCTCTCAAGACCGCAATGCGTGGAGATCTTACTCCACAAACACCAGATCTCGTGTTCTGCTCAACCGCCAGCCCTTATAGGTCTCATATTTATTGCGCGTGCATCTGGACCTTATCAAGGGAGTACTGCCGTGACCAGGCTTTCACAGTCTACCAATCTCGATTCATATGCCATGAGTGGCAACTCACGACATCCACCAACACCATTCGTTTACGTTGTCATATCACAACCGGCTATACGTACGAGACTATCCGGTTCGATAAATTGCATACACACGAGAAGACATACAGCAAGTCTCTTGTCGAACGGCAAGCCACCAGTTCAAGGAAGCCCCGATATTGCTATGCTTGACAGAACCTGGAATGTCATGAGTATTGGAATCAACCTTTTCAATACATTTTATATAAATATTACTTGCAAATTCTACTTTAATCATAGAAAACTCCAATAGAAACTAATCTGTTATCTTTCACGGTACGAACTTGCATGCCCATTCAAAGCAAGGCTCAATCTAGGGCCAATTAAGGATACCACCACAATCAAGGGCTGAGCAAAGGGAAGTCAATTAAAAAGGGGAGTAACTTCATAATTTCATCTATTAATAAAAAGGGTGGAATGCACCCTACTTTCCGATCCATGACCCTTTCTAGGTCTTTTTCAAAGTCGTGCGCAGCGCACGAGGGGACACACTGACTGCATTCCCGCTCCGATCCAGCTCGAACACAAACTCGTCAATGCCCACGTTCCCATACACATGCGAGTCAACCGTCACCCAGGTAATCGAGGACGAAGTAAAGGGACCGATTCCAGGTGGCAGTGGTGGTGGCACGACTGCGCGGAAGGAGATTTTGCCTGGGCTCTCGAGGCCGGTTGGGTAGAGGCGGATGCTGAGCTGTGAGGGGTTGGTTATCCCGTTCAGGGCCATGAAGGCGGTTAACATGCTCGAGCCGTTGTTGATCCAGTTTGTCACCACTAGCCCGGGTCCGTCGTCGGTGGTTAGGGTGAGGGTGGAGTTGGTATTATCCAGAGTGTAGGTTCCGGCGAAGCGCTGCTTTGCTTGGTTTTTGGCGCTTTGTTCAAGGGCAGGGATCAGGATCGCGGAGACGAGATCTGAGGCGAGTGCCAGTGATTCGTGGGTGTTGTTACCGGCGCCGAGGATGGTGAAGCCCACGCCGTGGTCTGGAGACAGGGCGAGTACGGATGAGTAGACCCCGATGTCTCCAGACTTGGTGTAGAGGTCTATAGGACGGTCGTTGCCGAATGATAGGATTTCCCATGGTGCCCCGACACTGTACTCTAGGGATGCAGTGTGGGTGAGAGGTTTCATCCAGCGTCTGGTGATGGACGGAGGGAGAAGAGTGCTATTGAGAATGGCTCGCCCGAAAGTGGCCATATCTTTGGCGGAGGAGTATATGCCTCCAGCACTATGAATTCATGAGCTGTGTGACTGATATGGATCAAGGTCCAGGTACTCACGGTGTCTCATCACCCATTGCGAAGTTCCAGTACTTCAGGCCGCCTGCATTAGGAATGATACCAATTGAGGTGCTGGGCGTGTTGTAGAATGTTCGGCTAAGGCCCAGTGGCTCCAGAACATCGTATGAAAGGACCTCTCGGAAATTGTGACCGGTCATCTCTTCCAGAAGATATCCGAGAATCTGGAAAGCAGCATTGGAATAGATTGGCGTTGAAGAAGTGGGAACAATGGGGTGTCTCTGGACTATGCCATTGAAGAATTCTAGATAGATCATGCTGTCAGCATACAAATCAGCAGATACGGGCCCTGGGAACATACGCTCCCTGCTGCAGGGGTTTGGTACACCACAAGGGGGACTTCAGTCTTTGGCAACCGAGGAAAGCCCAGTCCCTCAACCATGGCAGCCTCCTCTGTAAGATCAAGGACACCATCTAGGGATTTCATCAGCCAGGGTTGCAAGGGAACATGTTACCCCCGAAAGGGCCACACCAGGGACACTTACAGTCTCTTCCAATCCCAGCCAAATGACTAGCGAGCTCTCCGACAGTCACTTCATTCCATCTGGTAAAGTCAATCCCGTTCTCCCATTGTGTGGAATTCCAGAAGAGGTCAATGACAGCCTGGCGCAACTCGGGAATGTAGTTTGCAATTGGATCCTGCAGGGAACGAAATCCATTTTCAATTAGGAGCATGAACATGGTGAAAAGCTTGGATGTGCTTCCGATGCGGAAGACTGTGTTCTCATCGACCTGGCTCACACCAAGAGTGGTGTTGATTTCGGCAGCGGTGTAAGACAGGCTGAGCAGTGCACCAGGGTCATTTGCATCGAAGATTTGCATAGAAATGGAGTCAGATGACAAGTTCCCAGCATTGATTGCTTGCTGGATTGTCGTGGTGATATTCTGAAGAGCTTCCCTCACCACCGGGTCCGTGGAGAGGCCAGTCGGAGCAGGCCAACTCGGGCCCAAGAGAGGGTGGAAGTTGATGGCATTGGCGAAAAAGCAAAACACCGGCAGCAAGAGGAGCAGCCTGGTAAATGAATTAGATGAATGCATGATGAAGGCTGTTTACAGGAGGTTGTTATTCCTGTCCTGGGGTGGCGTGAGTTGACGTGCAAGTCATGAAAATGAAAGTATTAGGTTAGCTCACACTTGTGTGGATGAGCAAGCGTGGATGAGAACTATATAAGATAAAAGAGCACAGACTACAAGGAGAAACCAAACGGACCTTTGTAAGGGTGGCAGGTATACATTCCAATTCGTTTGCATGAACCACGGAATGCAGACCCTTGTCTTGCACCAAATCCAATCTGCTAAAGGTATTAAGCATATTAAGGACCTCAAGGATGACTGAATCTGTCATATTCCTTGGTATGTTGGGTGAGTAGGTCTGCTTTTTCTCCTTTACTGAAAGGGCTGCTCCTTTCTAGGCTCAACGCATTCTTTATAGTATGTGTAAATTCTCTAATTCATAAACAAGCTATCATCATCATAACCTAAATTTCTTTTTGCACCGAGGTATCGTTGATATCAAAAACGCGGTCCACTGGTCAAGTCTAGTGGTGGAACAGACGGATACCCTGCTCGACAAAGGTGATACCCAGCTTCTCGGCAGTCTCAAAGACCGGAGTGTCGTTCTGGCTGCCCGTGGGCGCAGCAATGTACTTGACACCGGAGCGGGCAGCACGGAAGACATTGTCGATGAAGGGGAACTAGAGGTTACGGTCAGTATATTTCAAATTAAAGGGAAAAAAAGTAACAGAGGAACTCACGAAAGCGTCGGACGAGACAGCGACCTCGCTCAGCTTCTGCAGCCAAGCTTCACGCTCCTCCTGGGTGAAGGGAGCGGGGACCTCCTCAAAGACACGCTCGTACTCGGCGGTCTCGGCCTCGTTGCGAGGGGTCTGGCCAGAGCACAGCAGGTCAATGGCGTTGCTCTTGTCGGCACGCTTGGTGCCCTGCTTCCACTTAATGTTGATGACGCGGTCGTGGAAGCGCATCCACCAGTTGTCGGCCTTGTCACCAGCCAGACGGGTGCAGTGGATACGGCTTTGCTGGCCGGCACCGAGACCAATGATCTGACCGTTCAGGGCGTAGCAGACCGAGTTGGACTGGGTGTACTTCAGGGCAATAGTGGCCACTGTGAGGTCACGAAGAGCGGCCTCGGGCAGGGCCTTGGCGTCCTTGGGGGTGATGATCGTGTTGAAGGTCTTGCTGGGGGAGATGACCACGTCGTTGCGGTGCTGGGTCAACTGCACGCCGTACAGGGTACGGGTCTCCTCGGGAGCGGGAGTGTAGTCCTCGTCCATCTGAAGGACGAGGTACTTGCCACCCTTCTTCTTGGAGAGAATCTCCAGAGCCTCGGGCTCGTAGCCGGCGGCGATGACACCGTCCGAGACCTCGCGAGAGATGATCTTGGCGGTAGGAGTGTCAACAATGTCGCTGAGAGCGAGAATGTCACCGAAGCTGGACATGCGGTCGGCACCACGGGCACGGGCGTAGGCCTGAGCCAGACCGGAGGACTCAATACCCTTGATGTCGTCAACCATGTATACCTTGCGCTCCTTCTCGTTCAGAGGAACACCGATGGCAGCACCAGCGGGGGAAACGTGCTTGAAGCTAGCGGCAGCAGGGAAGCCGAGAGCCTGCTTCAGCTCCTTGACCAGAGGCCAAGCGTTGAGAGCATCGAGCAGGTTAACGTAGCCCGGGGAGCCGTTAAGCACCTTGAAGGGCAGCTTGCCCTGGCGCATGAAAGCAGAGGCGGGCTTCTGGTGGGGGTTGGTGCCGTAGCGCAAAGAGAGCTGTTGCAGACCGTTACCAGCATATTCCTTGCGGAAGAAGCCGGAGATAGCCGAGTCGTAGTCGGCGGTCTGCTCGAAGGCCTTCAGGGCATACTGCTTGCGGCTCGCCTCGTTGATGGTGCCAGTCTCGAGCTCCTTGAGGAACTCAGGGTAGTCGGTAGGGTCCGACAGAATGGTGACACGCTTGTGGTTCTTGGCCGCAGCGCGGAGCAGAGTGACACCACCGATATCAATCTCTTCCACAGCCTCGTCGATGGTGACGTTGACCTTGGCGACGGTCTCCTTGAAGGGGTAGAGGTTGCAGACGACGAAGTCAACCTTGGAGATCTTCTGCTCGGCGAGGTCCTTCTCGTCGGATTCGATGTCGCGGGCAAGGATACCGCCGTGGACAGCGGGGTGGAGGGTCTTGACGCGGCCGCCCAGCATCTCGGGGGCGTGGGTGATGGCAGAGACGTCCCTGTTGGAAGTCATGAGCAAGACTTTCCATGGTAAATATATACAAGAAGGTCCATTAAAAGGCTCATTTTTTCCTGTATAAGACCAAAGCAAAGGGAAACTCACTCGACAGGGAAACCGGCTTCACGGATCATCTTAGCGGTACCGCCAGACGCAAGAAGACGGACATTCTGCTTGACGAGGCCCTTAGCCAGGTCGAGTAGACCAGTCTTGTCATAGACGGAGATGATAGCTGTTGGGAAACAAGCCAATGTCAGTTCAAGTACAAATGAAGCCACCGCGTGGTAATCCGGGGAATGGTATAGGCCAAGAACACCCACCGGATTTCTGTTGAGACATGATGTCGACACTAGCGAGTTATTAACAAGTGAACCACTTGCATAGATATCAACTGACGATCAATTGATACAGTAGGGCCAGTACACACCTGAATCCAAGCAACCGTATACCGAGAGCTCGAAGTGAAGGAAAAAAAGAAATAATTTGTCCCCCACCGCGGGGTTTGCCAAGATGGTAAAGTTACCGTATTTTATTTCCACCAATTACAGACACGTGATTGTCTTCAACTAGCGTGGCACGTGACTGCGGTCCTTAAAAGCCTTTTCCTCGCGCGGACCTTTCACTTTTTTTTCTTTTCTCTTCATGAACAACGCAAAAAATCACGTTCTTCAAAAGCGTTCCTGCGAGGACTTAGTGCCTATGAACCACGGAAATCGTCATAAAGAAACGGAGATCGAGTGCAGCTTGACTGTACAGAGTCGATCTTGGGTGCAGTGCCTGCCTGACCTTCGGGTCCTATGGTAGGGACTGCAATGATTGACACTACAACCCTACACCTATATGATTGTCTATCTTATTCTCCCGTGATATTTGAGAGTGGGATACGTAAGGTACATAGCTCGAAGTACATAGCTCGAAAGCTAAATTCTATTACACTTTATGTGATTGTGAAGATTCTGTATAAAAGTTTTTCCCGACATAGCAAACCGTAGCAATCTCTTCGCTGCGCAAATCATGTCCATTGAGAATTTGCATTGCCTCTGTGTGGTCGGCTTATGACTTCAGGGTATCTCTGATGCCGGCTCCGATGGCGAGCTGGCGGCCGATGTTTCCAAAACACACGCAGGCGCAGAAAATGACACTGGCAACCCATGTACGGACCGCAATGCTTTCTTGCGTAATGCCCGCTCCCATCGTGTTCTCCCATCCAGTTCCATTCAAGAATGTGGTGCCCACTGACGGTCCGGTGGATGCGGGGATCAATTCAGGCCTGAGCCCGAGGACGGCGCTCATGCCCGCGATGCTAACAACGGCGGATAGAAGGAAACCGGTCGAAGTGCGGTCAATCAGGTACCAGAGGACAGGGTTTGCGAGGGCAAGGGTCAATGAAGCTTGGGTTGTAGATGCCCAAGGAAGTCGGCGCTGAAAATTTGGAGAGTCGGGCGTTAGTTTTGCTTTTCTTCTTTTTTTCGAGGACCAATACAAGAGAATTGACTTACCATGGCAAAAGCGATTCCGACAAATGCTCCAATGCTGCGAGCAACAGTCACCCATGAAGGGGTACCCTCCTGTTCGTCTTCACTGCTAGCCTTTGCCTGATCATCCTCCTCGCCCTCCCGCCAGCTATCCAGCCAGGGAAGAACATTGCCCAGGGCGATACCTGCCAAGCCCCAGGAACCCAAGTACTGCCATGAATCGTAGTAATGGACGTTCTCGAGCTTGACGGGAGTGATCCAGTGGTTGTCGTGTAGGTGGATAGTAATCACTCCGTAAACGATCCCGAAGCCAAACAGTAAAGCACTACTGATTGCCTGGGGCAAGATAACACCGCGGAACATACCCTGGCTAAGCCGCGAGCGAGTCCGTCGAAGGGCCTGTCGACGAGGCTCAGTCGCGGACTTCTCTGCCTCGTGCTGCAGAAGCTCTGGGGGGTGCTCAGCCGAAGGGGTATTGACTTCCGTGCCCCAGGCACTCTCTTCCCCGCGGAGGCCATTGAACGCGGTAGGCTGATAGATACCGTAGAGGGTCGACGAGGTCAGGTTCAAGATGGAGCCGGTGCGGCTGACGCTGGTAGAGGTGGATTCGGTCTCCTGACTGTTGGGACTCAGCAGGTCGGCGCTGGAGGTTTCAGCGGGCGTAGGAGGTCCAGATGACTCATTAGAGGCAGGCGAAAGCTCGAATGGTCGTTTCGGGCGTGGCCGGAGGACGCGAGGTTGTTCCGCCATCGTGTATGGGCGATTGGTCTCGCGTGGTATGGGGATTGAGGGAACCGTTGGCTCGAGACGGGCGGGATACGATGGAGAAAACGAGAGCCTCCACTCGTCGGCACGACAGATCAAGCTGTTCCCCGAGGGTTCTACTTGACTATTGCCGCGAATAAATCAGGGTGAGTGTCAGAAGAACAGAGCTGCAGCCAAGAACTGAAAAAATTGGTTGTGCGACGCGTTTGAATAGGAAACGGACAGGAATTCGGAGCGATTCTCGGTCAGGTGGGACGGAGGCAACGAAGATATGATGGTACTTGATCGCTGCAGGATGGTAGAAAGGATAAGTGATAAATGGTTGGAGAATGGGAGAAGAGAAGAGATCACAAGCTCAGCTCGAGAAAGAGTGTTGGGGGGTTAACGTCAGACCACCGAACTTGTTAGGAATCCGCCCGTCGTTGGCAGAAACAGAATTTGAACTTTATCCACACCTTTTGCTGATCGGGAGTCGAGTTACCTTTGTATCTCTAGGGAATTGTAGAATCGACTGCTATACTGTGTAAACTCGGGAGAAGAGAAAGAGGGGTTTTGAGGGTCTTCACATGCATCTGAGGTCGTCTCCGCAATTTGGACGAATTGGTCACCAGGTAGGGGTCTCAAGGTTTCAAGATGCGTAGAATACGGTGAATGGTGATGATCATTGGCTATCATTACTCTTCGTAGCAGGAGATCGCTTCAGGGTTTTCAGTGGACTCTCACGATGCTCTGTTTCCCTCAGTTCTGAAACAGCCCTAAGCCACTTTCCGTAGTACAAGTACTACATCTCAGCTCATACTACACTCTGCTTAGGGTACATGCTCAATATGTATGGCATTCAATGCCCTAACTGGGAGCTGGACCATGGTCTTTTACAATGATATGCTATGATTAAATAGTCTATGGTTCTGTAGAGACCAAGTACCGAGCTATAGAAGTGCATAGCCTGATGCAAGTATTAATTGGACTTTGACGGTAAGACTCTGGCATATAACAATTCTATTGACGAGTGTATCTAGTTAGAACTTACTACCACTTATTATCAAAAACCTTTCCCTCGACAATGTTGACCATGTCTTTAACTGGATGCAGCTTTCTCCCTCCACCAAAGAGCATGCCCTTCAGCATCACCTGTCGATAATTGTCTCCCGGAGATACTTTCCCAAGCACGTATTCTCTTCTCGTTTCAACTCGTGCTGGGACAAGTATCGATCGTCCCACCACAGCTTCCATCCCCTGCCAGGCAAATGTAATCGCTTCCTTGGCACTCCCAGGAATACCAGCTTCATCCAGCAGTACAATCCGGGTGTTTGGGTAGCTTTTCTGGATGAAATCCGTAATGTTCGGATTGAAGGCCCCGCCACCGCACATGAAGATCTCATCTATATCTTGAGATGGCGCAAAGCGTCGGTAATGATCCACGATCGATTGCGCAGTAATTCGAGTAATGGTAGCCACGATATCATCCTCGGACAAACCCTTCTTCTGACCCCTTGCAATAAGATCAAAGGCGAGTGTATCCCGGAAATCTTCCCGGCCGGTTGTCTTGGGTGGTTCCAGGCCAAAGTATCGGTGCGTCAAGAATTCATCCACGAGTTCTTGGTCGACTCGGCCACGTTTTCCCATTTCACCATCTTTGTCGTATTCCCGCTCGCCATTGGTAAAGTGCCGAACTGCTGCATCTATGTAAACGTTTCCAGGCCCGGTGTCGAAGTCAAAGCACTCATCCACGCCTCCCTGGCTGTCAGGAGGTATGAAACAGACATTGGCAATGCCGCCGATATTCTGACAGGCGCGGAGCTTGGTAGGATGGTGTAAAAGCAGAGCATCAAAAAATGCAATAAGCGGGGCTCCCTGACGTCCTGCAGCTACATCGCTGATTCGAAAATCGGATACCGTTGTGATTCCCGTTCGAGCTGCCAGGATCGCGCCTTCTGCCATACTGAGAGTCGTCTTGACTTGGTTCTCGTTCGGCATAGAAAGATGCCATATCGTCTGCCCGTGAGAACCAATCACGTCGATGCTGGATTTGTCAATCCCATGCTTGGTGGTAAATTCTTCCACGGCCGTGGCGAAAGCCTCGCCGAGAATAACATTGATTTCGGCGATTTCTTCGGGCGATGTCGAGTTGTGCAGAATCATGTTCATCACCCGTTTCTTGATCTTCTGGTCCAGAGGAGTCTCGCCATACTTCAAGAGTTCAAATGTCATCGGGCTGGAAGGATCCTGCTGGCGGAATCGACACAGTGCGCAGTCTATGCCATCCTAAATTGCGGTCAGAGCTTGGATCTTGTTGGCTTAAGAGCTGGGCTTTACCATAGAGGTACCGCTGTTTAGTCCCAGCACTGTCAAGTCCAGCGCGGGCTCTTTGAGATGCCCGTCTGTCTGTCCATTGACAGCAGAGCTGGTAGAGACTGCCATCTGAGAAGCGTGTCTCGGGACGACGCAAAATTCTAGCTATAGTCAATTTTGACTGTGCGACTAGGGACCTTAAAGAAGGTGACCTAAGTTAACGGTGACTACCACCAGCTACATTCATTCATGGCAACTCCAACCGGGTGGGGAATACCCACTGCTAGGTATGTAACCTCCGATAGATATTATCTTTGGGGTTGGCAAAGTTATCTTTTTCGGTGGAGTCCTTAGCTCCTCCCCCGGTTGTCCACATTCGTACGTGGGGAACAATGTGTATAACCGAAAAGTGAGAACAGGCCTGCTCTTGGCGAAGGATTCAACTGCCATTGGACTGACCGGCAATTGTAGCCTCAATTCTGCTATACGGAGTAAGATAACTGGATAACGAGCTTGGAGACCGCGGTTAAATGGATAAATGGATACGCGGCTAGGCCTATCATGATAGTACCTAGGTATAACTAGCTGTTGATAGCGGGGTCGAGTGTTCTCCTTCCTTATTTGGAGAAGATAAGGAAGGAATTGTGAATCTCCTATGGTTACATCTTGATCCTTAAGGTCATGGTGCCATGAACTAGATTACATTATCACCGTCGCAGAGACATGACTGCCTTTTAACTTTTACTTTTCATCTTCAGAAGTAACCAAATCATTTCTATAACCTTTATTTCTCACTGCAGCTCTCTATGTCTGAAAAAGTCCCCGTCACAATGGAGAGCCCCACGGGCTATATCAATGATGAAGAGAGGAATCTAGGATCGAAGGAGTACTCGGCTCCCGAGAACATTGATCAGCAGCAAGAGATCCTGGCTGTTCTGGAGCTCGATCCTGCGCTGAATAGGAAGATGCACCTTGTGAATAATGTTCGTGATCACATATGGTCAATCTCGATGATTCCATTCCCTTCAAACTAATATAGCACAGACCTTGGACGAGATCGGTTGGACACCATATCACTGGAAACTGTTCTTTCTTAATGGCTTTGGGTACGATTTGCATTTTCCTATTCTACATTCTAAACCTATTACCATACTAAGCTATACCAGATATGCCGTGGACGCTTTGCAACTCTCACTCCAAGGGATCATCGCCACCCAGGTAGTCTATGAATTTCAACCTTCTTACCAAAAGGGCCTCACAATCGCCGTATATGTCGGAATGCTTGTCGGTGCCCTATTTTGGGGCTTCAGCGCTGACATGATCGGACGCAAAATCGCTTTCAATGTCTCACTCTTCATCTGTGCCATTTTCACCATCGTCGCCGGCGCAGCTCCCAACTGGGAGTCCCTTGGATTCTTCATCGCCCTCTCAGCATTCGGTGCTGGTGGAAACCTGGTTCTCGACACTACAGTCTTTTTGGAATATTTACCCTCCAAGAAGCAATGGCTTGTAATCTGGCTTGCTGCTTGGTGGGGTGTTGGCTGTACCATCGCAGGGTTGGTTGCTTGGGGATTTATGCGTAAGCTACCTATAAATCAGACGTGAATTGGACAGTTCCTGATATGACACAATCATAGCCAACTACAGCTGTTCCGACCCAACTGCGGCGCCATTTACACCTTGCACCAAGGCCAATAACAGCGGCTGGAGGTATCTGATGTACACCATGGGAGCAATGATATTCGCCATGAGTGTTGCCCGAGTCACGGTTATCCGTCTGAAGGAAACTCCGAAGTTCCTTCTCGGACAAGGCGACGATGTCAAAGTTGTTGAGAATTTCCAAGGACTTGCATCGAAATACGACCGGCCGTGTTCTCTTACCGTAGAGCAGCTCGAAGCATGTGGTACTATCAGCTCCGCTCACTCAAAGTCTAGATTCTCCGTCAGTGAATTTTGGATCCATATCCGGAGTTTATTCATGACCAAGGAGATAGCCTTCACCACTCTTCTCATCTGGTTGTCGTGGTCTATGATCGGCCTTGCGTACCCCTTGTTCAATGTATTCTTGCCCTCGTATCTTGCGAGTCGCGGGATTGAGTTCGGTGTCACCAGTACATACGAGACTTGGAGAAACTATGCTCTAGTCCAGGTCTGTGGTATCTTTGGGCCTATGGTCGGTGGTCATATGGCGAATTGGCGGCCCTTAGGGCGTCGTTATACGATGATTATTGGTGCTCTTATTACCAGTAAGTATCTACTCCATCTCAACGTTGTGTCCGTCACTAATAACATATCCCTAGTGGCCTTCTTCTTTGCCTACTCTCAGGTCACTTCTCAGGTCCAGAACATCGCGTACAGCTGCATCATATCGTTTACCCTTGAGATATATTACGGTACATTGTATGGATATACTGCCGAGGTGCTGCCATCTGCTCACAGAGCCACGGGCAATGGCATCGCAGTGGCTTTCTGCCGGCTTCTGGGTGCAATGTCTGCTGTCATTGCTACCGTTGCAAACACAGCAACTACAGGACCCATTTTCATCTGTGGTGCTTTGTATGGCGGTATTGCTATTTGTGCATTCCTGTTTCCACTTGAATCATATGGTAGACGAGCCTCTTAGATCCGAGTTCACTCAGCATAGAAGAGGGCCATATCAAGTTAGATCTGAATAACAGCTAGAACAGGTATAGAGTGATTCAAAATATATAGGGCTCGGGAATAAATCCAAGAGAGCAGGATATGAAATGAAATTGATGCCATGACAAGCGTAAAGATAAAAAGAAAAGTGTACAGTCCAGCGTAAACACAGGCCCTATATTATCCAAGTTCACAGTGTACCCAGGAACACCCATCCCTGGGAACATTAAAAAGCAATACATTATCGTCACGAATCCGCAAACACCCTCTCAATCCTCCATCGTCTCGCCACCTTCACATCATACCCCCGATGGAACAGGAGATGAGCTTTCGTGTCGTGCATAGCCATGGGGCCCGTCGTAGGTTGACGAGTTCTCGTCATCATCGTCCGAATCGTCTGAGGAATCACCGTCGTCTTGGCCAGCGCGCGGCGGCATATCGTCCTCGCCGGATCCCTCGCCGAGCAACTCGCGGTCCAGCTCATCCAGCTCGCCTTCCATGTACTCATTCGTGGCATGCTCGTCCCAGGAGGGTGTGCCCACTACCGACGCACCGACCGGGCGACTGCCGACGCCCTTCGGGCGTGCAGAACCAGGCTGCTTTTTGCCTCCTGGTGTTGCCGCGACATTGGTGGACTTGCGCTTCGCGACACCGCCGCGCGAAGGCCGTGCGCGAGCCCGGTTGTTGGCGGCTCGTACATCAGCTTCTAGAGCAGCCTTGGTGCGATGTCGCTCCTCGCGCTTTTGACGACGATCCTTTTTCGGCCCATTGGCGCCTTCATAGTCCCAGCGATCAAGTCGTCGAGCTGCCTTGCGGATCACGGAAAGGAAGAAGTTCGCGCTCTCGCCGAAATCGTCCTCTTCCTCAGGGTTTGGAACAATGCCGCCTTTGCCCCACGCATTCTCTTCGTCTTCTGTATCGTATCCATCTGGCAGGCCCTGAAGCAGGCGACCATATCGGACGAAGGGGATTTCGTTTTCACGCTTGCTGCGGATGACGCGATATGCGTTACTCCTCCGCTTCGCGAGCAAGTACTCGATCCGTTGCCGACGATTTTGCTCGACGGCAATCTGATGTTGCGTGAGTGGGCGCGGCCGACGGCCAGGCGCCTGAGATAGTGAAGGCTCGGCAATGAATCGGTTCAGCAGCGCATGGTTCCCAGGAGGGGCGGGGGATGCATCGGGGGTGTGATCCAATCGGGTCTTCAAGATGAGACGCTGCTGGCCTACAGCCCGGTTCAGAGAATCTTCGCGCTTGACTTGCTTGCTGCGTGGTCGAGACGAGCCCGGTGTGAGCTCGTCATCGTCCTCGTCCAAGCTTCGCTTGACAGAAGGATGGAGTGGCGTTGACATAGCGGATCCGCGGCCTCCTATGCCAGAGTAATCGCCGGCAAAGGAGTCTTCGTCGAAGGGGTAATCTAAGCAATAGAAGTTAGATTCTGAAAAGGCGTGGTACAAAAGGGATCACGACAGCTTACCTTTCTTCGGGCGCTTCGGAACTCGTGGAAGTGGCTCGTCCTCCTCCAGAATACCTAAAGAATCATCAGTCAAGGCCACAATCATAAGCAAAGGCAGTATTCACTTACGCTTGCGTTCGAGTCTCTTCATCTCTCCATACTCCAGTTCTTCGGCTGTATCCACATTCTCCTCGTTGGCCTGCTCCTCCGTCAAGCTCTCAAATGCCGGGACCTTCAAAGGCAAGCCCTCGGCGCCCTCGCCTTCTAGGCCGGGTCCGAATGGATTGTTCCTCGCCGCTTCGGGCGTGAAATCGCTCTCCAGATACCACCACATCAGCCAGAGGAACGCCCGAGCGCGACTTTTGCTGCTAAGAGTAGATCTCATGACCAGGTCGAAGAAGTCGCGGGGAGGGAAGAAATGCATTTCCGACACCTTGGGGGCATATTGCGCCAGGACGAAGATGAGGTTGACGGGGTTTGTCCGGGGTGTGCTCAGGCGCTTGATCTTCTCCAACGTATTCGGCTGGTCGACATCTTCCGAGGCGCCCTTAAGGATAGACTTGAGACGCGGAGCATCCTGCAGCTGCTTGTAGGCATTGGAATCTTGGTGGGCTTGAAGGGAAGGGATGGAGTGGTAGGTGCGCAACTGGGCACGCATCTCGGGAAAGACTAGAGCGTGAAGACAGAGAAGTTAATACCGCGAAAAGGCTGGGTGCCATAAGGTGGACGGGACAAAGGGCATACAGTTCAATGTCGTGTTCATACGACCGAAATTGACCAACAGACAGACCATGGCCATGCTGATGGCCGCTGGCTTATCATTCTGCAACTTGTCCTTGAGAATCTTGCTCGTCTTACTGCTCCTCGCCATCGCGTCGATGTATATGTCGGCAAAGTCCAGGTTCTTCTGGCCGTCGGGATAACGCGTGAAGACCGGGGTCTTGTCCTCGAAGACGAGCTTGAGGAACTGGTACTGGATATCTTTTCGCCATAGGGGGATGCCATCCTCCTTCTTGAGATGCCTGATCTTGTTGCCCGAGTAGACAGAGCCAATGGTACCGTTGGCCTGGCGTCTCGTGCCGACCGTCGCGCTGGCGGTCATGCCATGATTCTGATCGTCCGCAGCCTCGGACATGGCGAAGGATTCGTCCATGGCGGGATTTTCGACATCAGCCATCCCGGATGATGATCGCGCTCAGGGATGTGCGCTTTGTGCGAAAAACTCCTGGGGATCCGGAGATTGGCAAGGTCCGTGATGTTGCCCCCTTAGGAGGCGCGAGCTGGTGAATGCGCGAGGATGGAAATTGGGGATGACTTGAAAAGGTAGGATGTGGTGGGGAAGGAAAAAGGAGGGGAGAAGAAAAGTAGAAGATGCAGGGGGAAACCGGAAGACAAAATATTGCCGTAGGTCTCGAAGCTCCGTGGATTCGTGGATTTAAGTGGTGATATCTACCCGCATTCACCGCGTAACGTGGTGTCTACTCCGTGGTCGACATCATACTATACCCTTATTGTCTTAATTTACAGAAATTGATTGAATTGATTTCCTTTGACTATAAATACTACTTATGGAGGGAATATCGAGTTACATCCGGATAAAGGACTACTGAACTACCCCAGTCCGAGGCTATACAAAGTATACATCTACAGCTACAAAGAACGGAACCAAATGAACTGGTAACACTTTTCAAATTGCATTGAATAAGGCTTTCTTCTCTCGGCCTCCCAGATCCTGTTGTATCCTCCTAGCTCGAATCATGCCGAAGAAAAAACCATGAGTGAGCAAACCATTCAGCGCCGGCGACATGCCATCCACGGTTCCGAAATGCATAAAAAGAAAGGAACCCATGGAAACAAAAGCCTCCGCAAGAAGACGTGTAGTCGTCAAGCCAACGCCATATAGAATGCAAAGAACCCCGTAAATCCATGCAAAGCAACGACAGCAACTAACCCACCGAAGAAAAGCCGAAGCGAACTTTCAAAAGGGGAATATCGCCCAGTCGGTGCATTGCCCACATAGCCGGGAGAGAGAAAGCGCATATTTTTGGGTTTCCGAAGACCGAATTGACCGCAGTACACACGAGGGCAGCAACAGAAAGAAGAGTCCGCCATAAGATACCGACGCTGTCGCAAGTCTATGCAAAGGCATAACACAGCGCCGAGGAGATGGATGCAGATGTAGAAAAAGCACTTTTCGAGGAGGCATTCTCCGCTCGGCGCACACGCGTCGATTCGAACGTGTCCCCCTTCTCGGGGACGGTTCGAACAAAAGGGGTATCTGATGAGAGCGGACACAAAAGACAACGCATTCTATGATGTTCATGCAGCGCTGATCACCCGGTTGCTCGAGAAGAAAAGGAAATTGTCATGAGGTCATGACCAGGGAGCAACAAGAAAAGAGGTAATCAGAACTGCTCGAACGCCCCGTGTCTAAACAAGGCCAGATTGAGAGCCATTGAAAAGTGAGAAATGGAAAGCAAATAAGACAGATACAGGGAAAAGATAAGAGAATCAAAAACGGGCACGGAGATAACAAGAAAAAAGCGATAAAAAGAAACGACGCATGAATCTAGATAATAGGAAAGTCGTGGCAGTCGTGACAAAGCCGTCCCTGAGAAACAGCGAGTAGAAAAAGAACTCAGGGGCGCGTCCTGATCGTATCCGTCAAGCGAGAGACCATAAGGAAAAAGGTGATGGGAGCCAATCAGACTCGACGGCCTCGTCATCAGACCACGACTGATTTACCACCAGGAAGAGGGGCCAGTAGGGCCGGAGGGGTTGCCATAGCCGCCGCCGTAGCCACCACCACCCATACCACCTCCGTAGGAGGGAGCACCGCCCATGCCACCCCCGCCGTAGGAAGGAGCACCACCGTAACCGCTACCGCCGCCGAAGGACGAGGGGGGCCACCCATGCCACCGCCGCCGAAGCGACGCACATCGCGAGTAGCGTTGGCGGCACCGCGGCCACGACCGCCACGGCCACCACCACGGCCACCGTAGCCGCTGCCCTCGCGGGCAATGCTCTCCAGGAAAGCAGGAACCTCCTGGTGAGCCTCCTTCAGGAGGTCAACCAGATCGCGGACAACACCACGGTTACCACGGTTGAAGAAAGCAGTGGCGATACCAGTGTTACCAGCACGACCAGTACGACCGATACGGTGGACGTAGTCATCAATGTCGGTGGGCAGATCGTAGTTGATAACGTGGGTAACGTTAGGGATATCCAGACCACGGGCAGCAACGGCGGTAGCAACCAGAATGGGGCAGCGGCCGTTACGGAACAGCTCCAGGGCACGCTCACGCTCGCGCTGGGTGCGGTCACCGTGAATGGCGGTGGCAGGGAAGCGCTGGTTGATGAGGAAGTCG
The DNA here is from genome assembly GCA_036712075.1 of Penicillium sp. DT28. NCBI lineage: Eukaryota > Fungi > Ascomycota > Eurotiomycetes > Eurotiales > Aspergillaceae > Penicillium > Penicillium sp. DT28. Next base: position 1,620,232 of record JAZHLO010000002.1, read on the forward strand.
GACAGAGAGTCGGCCATGCGCTTAGTCTCAACGAAGATCAGGGTAAGACCGGTGGTTCCGTGGGTGTGGAGGATGTCCAGCAGGACGGAGCGCTTGTCCATGTCCTCGACGTACTCAACCTTCTGAGTGATGTTCTCCGAGGTAGAGCCGACACGGCCAACAGACAGGAAGATGTAGTCCTTAAGGAAGTCACGGGCCAGCATCTGAATGTCACGGGGGAAGGTGGCCGAGAACATGAGAGTCTGGCGGTCCTCAACGCGGGGCATGTCCTCACCCTCGACAATGCGGCGGATCTGGGGCTCGAAACCCATGTCCAGCATGCGATCAGCCTCATCCAGAACGAGGTACTTGATGTTCTGAAGCGAGATACGGCCACGCTCAATCAGGTCGACCAGACGACCGGGGGTAGCAACGAGCAGGTCGCAGCCACGCTCGATCTGGCGCAGCTGAGAGCCAATGTCGGCACCACCGTACACGACACAAGGGCGGACCCACGAGCGGTAGGCGAACTTGCGGGCCTCGTCGAAAATCTGAGAGACCAGCTCACGAGTGGGAGCCAAAATGAGGGAAGTGGGGTAGGCCTTGCGCTGACGGCCGTAGCTGAACTGGCCACCGGCCTGGGCGGGAGTGGCGGAGGGGCCGTTCTGGAAAGCCTGGGACAGGATGGGGAAGAGGAAACCACCAGTCTTACCGGAACCGGTCTGAGCACAGGCCATAAGGTCGCGTCCGCCCATGACAATAGGGATAGAGTACTTCTGAACGGGAGTAGGAGTGACATAGCTGGCGAGACCAATGTTGGAGATAAGGTGGTCATCCAGAGGGGGTTGGTGAAAGTGTTGACGGGCTCGGGAACATCCTGACCGGAGGCCTCAACGGGGATGTCGTCGTAGTTGGCGAAGTTGATACCGGTTTGCTGCTTGGTCGGGTCGTTGGGGATACCGAAAAGCTCGCGCTCAACGCGAGGGTTGGGGGGACCGGGAATGTGCTTGCCATCGCGCCACTGGCCATCACCAGAGCCACGGCCCTGAGAGCCACCACCAGCACTGGCACCACCGCTGTAACCTGTACGACCGGGATATCCGTAAGCATATGGGTCGAAGGGCCGGATTTCTCCATGGGGGATCCAGCTGGGATTACCATTCGAAGGGCCACGAGGGCTGAAGTCAGGGGCGTTAGCGTTCGCCCAGTTACCACCGCGAGGACCGCCTCTAGAGAAGCAATATGGGGGTTAGTGGAAAGAACTTATAATCAAAGGGTCTGTGGACACTGTACCGAGGAGCACCGTAGCCAGGGCCGGAAGGAGGACCATCGACGTTGCCGGGGCCCGCGTTGCGCTGGGAGTTGCGCAGGTGGGGAGGGATGTAGGCAGCACGACCTTGACCCTGAGGGGCGTTCCCCTGGGGTGCGTGCTGGGATTCGTTAAGGGACAGGTTGCCCATTTGGAGACCGTCGGCCATATTTGCGGTTGTTGCGAAAATCTAGTAAGTGGCAAGAAGCACCGCGTCAGTAACTGATGTGGGTGACAGAATTTTGAGATTTTTTGGACGTGACGAAGAAGGAAAACAGAGATGCCAACAGCTCTTCTTTGGCTTCGCCGAGAAGACACTGCTCGTGGATTTGATGATGGGAATAGATGTTCAAGTAAAAAGATGCTTGCGAAGAGGGTGAAATACCTTTTAAGAAACGAGAGGGACAAGAAGACGAAGGAGTCTCACTTTTTTTCCACTCGTACAGCGTCAAGCGGCAAGAGACAAGTGAAAGGTAAGGGAGGAGAGAAACAAAATGCAAATCTCCCCAATTCTAAGAACTCTATGAGCACCGAGAAAAAAAGAGAAGGAAGGATGAGTTAGAAAGGAGGGAGAAGGGAAGAAGAGTATTGCAAGTTTTCTGTGGGAGGCAAATCATGCCAGGTGAACTTGGTCGACCCTGACACACCAGGCTGTACTGCTGTACCGCTGTGGTATATCTTTCCTTACCAGGGACTTGGCATAGTGGCACAGGGGCAAATATTTCCTATATAGGACTAGCCCATTGTACTGAACCAGTAATACAACGGTATTGACACAGGTCAGATTTTTTTCTGTTTCGCCAGTTGCTGCGATTGTCTGACTAAGGCAGATCAATAAGCTGCGAGTGGCTGCTACATACATACAGCTATGTATGTACCTTCGTACACCGTCCTTTGTATTTAGTACTTTTACTTGTGGAGGCGATATTATAATATGATATAGATAATGAATGTGTCTGTCCTTCTATCTAAGTACTTCCCTAAGCGTCAAACTCCTTCTCATCCTGCTCCTGGCTTCTGCGGCGGACAAGTAAATGCCCACCACGGCAACGATCACCAGCAGGTACCACACCGGTCGAATCGAGTAGGACGAAGAGGATTCCTCCGTGGGAACTTCTGTACTGATTTGCGGTTCGTTGTCGTCATATTCTTAAAGATACATGCAACGTCAGCCACCGTCAACCAGTAGCGGAGGCGCAACACGAGGGCCGTTGCTGATCTATAGCTCGTCGCGGCTACCTTTGTCTTCGGGCTCTTGCTCCATCTCCAGCTCGCCACTCTTCACAATCTTGACCGTGGTCTTGGGCTTGTCGCCAGGGTTCTTGGGGACGTTTTGGATCTTGTCGACAACGTCGTAGCCCTCGAGGACCTCACCGAACACGACGTGACGGCCGTCCAGCCACGAGGTGACCTCGGTGGTGATGAAGAACTGGGAGCCATTGGTGTCCTTGCCGGCGTTGGCCATGCCTGGATATTCGTTAGCATGACTTCATTTTTAACCAGCATCGGGGTGTGCCCGTACTCAGGAGGCCCTTGCGGGTGTGGCGAATCTTGAAGTTCTCATCAGCGAACTTGTTGCCGTAGATGGATTTGCCACCAGTGCCTAGGCGTCCAATTAGCATCATGGTATATACTTCCCAAGGAAGCAGTACGAACCATCACCCTTGGTGAAGTCACCACCCTGGATCATAAAGTTCTTGATAACGCGGTGGAAAGTCGAGTCCTGGTAGCCAAAGCCCTTCTCGCCGGTGGCCAGAGCACTGGGCACACATTAGAATTAAGCTTAAGGGCCGAAAGCGGAATCGTATTGGATATCATCATACCGGAAGTTCTCTGCAGTCTACAAGCCCTAAGTCAGCCATCATTCTCAATGGAACAGATAGCCAAGGGAATCTCGCCTAACTTACCTTGGGGACAGTCTTGCCATACAGACCCATCACAATGCGACCGAGAGGTTCGTCGCCATGCTGAATGTCAAAGTAGACCTAGACAACACGAGTCAGCTTTGCTAGGACCTCAGCAATGAATCCAATTACCTTGTTAGTGATCTTAGGACCACGAGGCTTGGCCTCCTCAGCCTGGACCAGGGCGAAGCCGATGGCAAGAACCAGGAAAAGGGACAGGAAAAGGTTGCGGAAATTCATGGTTGCGAATTGCCGCTCAGAATGCAATGGAATAAGGGAAAGTAGGGAGTCGAGATGGGGAAGGCCAGCTTGCGCAATGGCGTGCGGAGAGTACACACTCCCGTGGTAATATTTGCAATTCCGTGTTATCATTTGCATAATAACCCCGGTTTTATTACGGTAAATAATGAAATATATACTGCAAATATGGTTCGCGGGTGACCATCGGAGAAACATTTGTTGCGACGATTTCTCCCGCGCATCTCGGCCAACGACTCGACTAGAGCACGAATCAATTGATAGGCTCATCACAAACATCAAGATGGTGCGGGACTCCCATGCAGACTCTTATATGCTCGTCTCAGCTGACACGGTATCTCCAGGTCTTCATCCTCGGCGTCAATTTCCCTGAGCGGAAACTGCTGAAGGTCAGCACACCCTCGTCTACAACACCACATCTCCGATCCCGTCACTCTGCAACGCAATAACCGCCAGCTGACACGATTCTATGTAGAAATCCCTCGAGTCCTTCTTTGGAATCGGCGACAGCACCTCTTCCCGCCTCCTGGCCCGCTTCAACATCCACCCGACCTGCCGCGTCGGCGAGCTGGCCAACAAGCAGGTCCTCGACCTGACGGCCGTCCTGTCCGACATGAAGATTGAGAATGATTTGCGCCGAGAAATCCTAAACGACATCAAGCGCCTGAAGGAGACTGGTACTTACCGTGGTCGGCGCCATGCGCTCGGCTTGCCGGTGCGCGGACAACGCACACGGAACCAGGTTGGTTTCCCCTGCCCGCTTTTTCTCGGCATGCTTCGGAATACTCGAGGCTATGATTTGTTCCAGCTGGCATATCTCCAGCTGGCGTATCAAGTTTCGGTGCCCTAAGCACATCCGATCAGGAGATGCCGGCAATTCGGGGTTGGAAGAATATCAGCTAACCACTTTGCAATAGATCAAAACTCCTATCCGGTTGAACCGGATCGAGCGTATTCTCTAAGTCTGGCGGTTGTGTGGTCTTTCCTTTTTAAAATATTATTGGGACAATCTCACGTCTTGTGAGAGGCGTGGGAATGGCGTTTTATTGATCGCTGGCATTCGATATCTTTAGCCGGCTTTGATGTCAATGTACCTAGGTACATAACTACCTCTATGTATTATATTTCCAATGATATGGAAGCATTAAGCTACGACTTGGAACATTAGCTTTTTGAGGAATTGGTGGTTCGAAAGTAAAGTAGATTTACACACTGGTATATGTATATCTGTGGGTCTAATAACAGGCTGAAACCGTGACCAGATGAGCAGAAACTTTTAACCAAAACCGGATCTCAAACGCCTAGCCAATATGTCAATCTACTGCTTGGAGGACAGAACGCCCTCGCCGCGGTTGATCTGGATGCGCTTGTCTTCACCAGCGCTCACGATGCCAACTGTCTTGTCCCAGCACACACTAAACACCTTCACACCTTCACCACCGACGCGCTTGCTGTCCGCCTTGCCTTCCTCCTCCAGGCTCTTGCGGCCGATCGAGTAAACGCTCTCACCCACAACGCCGTCCTTGTCGGTCTTGGTGGACCGGATATCCCAGATTCGGCATGTGCCATCGTGGCTACCACTGATAAGACCGTAGGTGCTGTGTGGGTCGCGGGCCAGACTCACGACGGCGTTTGTATGTCCACGGAGCGTCAAGGCCGCAACAGTTGTGGCAGATGCTCGCGGGTCGATCAGAGTGATGTGTCGCGCAGAGGTACCTGCTGCCAAGAGGTGGTGTTCGGGAAGGTGCTCAAGAGAGAGGAGGGAGTGAGAAGTGGTGCGCGTATCAACCAGAGCGCCAGTCACCAGGTCCCAGGTGCGCAGCGAGTGATCCCAAGAGACGGAGTATCCGACAGTCGAATCTTTTGCGTCGAAGATGGCGGCGGAGACGGGGGCACTGTGGCCCGAGAGAAGGGACAGAGGACCACGCTGCGGCGTGCTGACGGAAGTATTCAGCTTGCGTCGCTTCGAAGTACGGCCAATGCTAGATGGGAGCAGGGTCTCCGGGGCCGCAGGAGCGTCTGCCTTCTTTGTGGACCAGAAGCCGACGGTGTGATCCGCCGATCCCGTGAGAAGACGGTTGGACGGCGCATGCACGGCCAGCGATTCAATCGCGGACTTGTGTCCGTAGAGCTCCAGTTGAGGAGCAATTTTGCCAGAGAACTCGTCGTTCTCGGTATACTTCCACAAACGAACAGTGCGATCTAGGCCAGTGGACGCAATCTGGTTGGGAGACACGAACTTGGCGGCCTTGATAGACGCAGTGTGTCCACCCTCCGCGGGAGCAGGCGAAGTCGCAATGATCTCCGACGACATATTCCATATCCGCAGCAGACCGTCGTAGCTTCCCGACAAGATCCTCTCTTGACCCTTGGAGAAGGTGGCACCTGAAGCCCAGGACGCGGCGGGCGAAGTCTCAGACAGCACGTCCGTAGCGCTGACCCAGTCATCATGCTGAAAAGAGGCGATGTGAAGCGGCGGAATAAGAGCTCGGACATATTCGATCTCGAGAGTAGTTTCAGCAGAGATGCCGTTAGCGGTCAGGTATTCATCGATCGAGGTGCGCAAAAATGTTCCGTTGATCAAAAACTCGAACGGGATCGGCTTCTCAGTGTTGAGAAGGTTGTTTACCAGGGTTGACAGAGCATATCGACGAAGACCTAGAAAAGCAAAGAATTAGCATCCTGATGCCCCTTTGAAAAACCATATATAGCTATAAAAAAGATTCTTACCCGTGGGAACGAGAATAGGACCGGTGCTCTCAGGCAGAGCAATATCCTCCTGCTGGCTGGTGAGCTGCACACGAACCTGTCTCTGTGCAGCCTCAGGAGCAGAAGAGACCTGTTCTTCACTCATGATGGGCGAAAATTGAGCAAAGAGGTCGTTTCTAGACTTTACTTGGTGGCTGTCGCAAAATGAACGAGACTGCGCGGGTGAGGAAAAAATACGGTGACCGGTGCGGCACACTACCGCAAAGCGCGGAGAAGGCCCCGCGGTTGTCTACGGAGTACTTCCTACATATGTAGTACCATAACAGAGCTCTGCTAATGCATGAGGTTTATAATTGCGTTGAATACTAGACATGGATCATCTCCGAGGAGCCCGTCGAATCTCGGAAATGGCCCGGCGCCGGTAGTCGGACTCCGCGAACAGTGCTTCGATCAGATCGACGACCTCGTCAACAGAGAACTCCAGACCTAACTCGCCCTCCAGCCACAAAAACTTGATGTCGGCTAGGGAGCTCTCCAAGATGTTGACCAGGTATTGGAACCGAAGCCAGTTGGGCACGTACACGGCAGTCATCGGTAGAGCTTCGGTGTCGGCTGTTTCGGGCATGAAGAGATCCTCTAACTTGGACACCTGGTTGCAGATCGCGACGAGTTGCTTGGACTGATCTTCAGAAATATCACCTAGATCCTCGACATCGATGATGATCTTACTGATCACCGTAGAAAGCAGAGACCCAATGGATTGTAACAGCGCGGAATGCGACAGAATGGGCTGCCACTCTTTATAAACATCGCGAATTCGATCAACAGTCGCACTGACAGCGTTCTCACATTCAGATTTATACGGCTGATCTGAGCATTGACTGAAGCCCTGCGCGCCATCGAGAAGGTCTGTGACGATGGTGCTCTGCGTCTGCATCTCTTTGCTGTAGGCAAGTTTGCCGAACTTCTCGAGAGCTTCCACGTCGGAACCGAGCCTGGAAAGCTCGTGTTCCTCCATCAGGCCTCGAACCAGAGCAGCAAGATAGAGGCTGTCGTTGTAAAGATACATTTGCCCTGAGTTGAGCTTCAGCGAGTAGAAAGTGGACGAGGTTGCCTTGAACATCGCCAGGATCAGTGTTGGCAATGCCAGTAGGCCAGAGCCGGAAGAAGCAACACGAGAACTGGAGTGTCTATATGCCTGTTAGTTCCCAAATCCGGCAGCTCAGCGAGTTAATACTTTAATACTTACGGTGGCATTGAAATGTCCCTCGCATCTGCGATCTGCTGCTGAATGATCTTGACGACGGAATCCGGGATATCGGTGACCGTATAGACCTCTCTCAAAGTGACCTCTTTGGGAGACTTGGACTGCTTTGTGGGTGTTCCATTGGCTGGTTTCGATGCTGCAGCGGGTTGTGATGGTTGGGGTGTTACACCCTTCTCTTCATCATCGTCATCACCCCAGCCCCAGGCGTCAACGTCCTCTTCTTCAGGCGGGACGGGAGCATCTAGCTTGGAATCCTCCTGACTATCTTCGTCCAATCCCCACGCGTCAAGTTCGTCATCTTCTTCGGGTTGAGCGGCTTTCGTCTGTTCAGCAGGGATTTCTTCCTTCTCATCATCCCAACCCGCATCCCAATCATCGGTTGTGGCATTCTCAAGCAAGGCCCCATCAGCTTGAGAGACCTTCTCAATCTCTATCCGCTCAACTTGCTTGGTAGTGCCTTTGCTGGCCGCCAGAACCTTGCGGACACTATCAAGCGAGTCAACCCGACGACGAGTAAGCCACAATCGAGGGGCTTGGTTAACCCAAGAAACGAGCTCTTGTTGCCCGCCCCACCCCCAGGACTCGATAGTCTTTGTGAACTGTAGAACCTGGTCCAGGATATTCTCGAATGCATCTAGGCCAATGAGATCTGTTGGGATCGCAGGTGACAGCCAGCCGGATATCAACTTTGAAGCAACAGCTGGAATAAACGATTGAGACAGAGCAGCCGATATAGAAGATGGGAGGTTCTGCCGCAGGTAGTCCAGGATGTCCGTCATGCGATGGAGGATCTCGGCGACAGTTGCCTTTGAAGGCTCAGACTCGACGCGGATACCAGCCTCGGTAATAGTAACAGCATGGCTGCTGCCATCTTTACGAGGCAAAAGAATTGGATCGATAATTGCCGACGTGAGGTCCTTTTGGAACTGGTCACTGGCGGATGTGAACATATCTAACCGTGACAGCGCAGCAATGGTATTATCCAGAGAGTCTGTGGCCTCTTTCTTGACTTGGAACTCGCGTTTTTGCCGGTCAACGCTCAGCTGCTCGCTCCAGCGCAGACGTAACGCCTCTTCGATCTCCTGCCTCAATCGCGACACTTCAAGGGAGAGTATGCTCATCACATTCGTGTTTTCAAAGGACGTATCTCCTCCGATAGCTGCATTTGTAGCCTCCAATTGCTCAATGGCGGCAGTTATCAGGCCATTCGCTAGAGCAGCGCGCCCGCTCTCCAGCTGTTGACACAGGCGCTGCACCTCCTCCAGGGTTTCTGCGACGGCCTGATTGAAGGCTATCTCGGTCTCGATCAATTCCACTTTAGCAGTGGCATCCTCAACCTTAGCTTGTAGAGGTTTGGTGTGCTCATGTTGAGCAACAATTTCCCGTGCGGTCACTCGGGAGCGTTCAATGTCGGCGTGGAGCTGCTTGGCCTGGACGATCCAATCGTCGGCGTCGAAGGTGTTCTCGCTGCTGAGGGAGCTGATTTCATTCTATTGGCAAATATTAAGTTAGCAAAGGTAACAGGAAGGCTGGCACTGGTGTCCGCGTACCTCAACTTGCTTGCGGGCCTGAGATATGAGCTCCAATTCCTTCGCAAGAGCTGTCACGGGGAACTCGGCGGACACAACATCCTCATCCGGATATGTACCCTCAGTAATGAAGTTCAACACGGGCTGGCACACGGCTTCAGAAGCCTGCGACATGCTGGAAATTGCAGAACAAGGCAGTTGGAGAGAGATGAAGCGGCAAGCTGTCAACAACCCGTGACTGGGGCATCACCGACACCGCCCCACGTGTGAGAATACAACTCGAAAGTTGAAGCTGAAAATAAAGGAATGGAGATGTTGATGTTGAGATAGGCCTCGGAATGATTACAGGAAATCTAATATAATCTAATATAAGCATACACATATATACAAGCAAGAGAAGCCAGGAAAATAACCCGCTTTGTAAGGACCGGGACCTAACTTTGGGGAAGTTTGGAACTGGAACTCCGCCTGAGCTCAGCACACTCAGCTTCTCCAAACTCCCAAATCCACCGTGTCTCTCTTTGGTCTACGCGCTCTGAGTTGGGTGAGAGCTACTCGCTCTTTGTAAGTGACTCCCTTTGTATTGTACTTAGCTATGATATCAAATCCCCTCCCCCACCTCTGCCCCGCTGGCACACACACATGATGAATCCTTGTAAGGTACACAGCTAACAGATATCAGATCGACAAGTTTTCGGCGAGACATCTTCTCTGGAAGATCTCCACGGATCAATATGTCGCCCTCGGTGCAACAGAGTCACTTCAAACTGCTGCAACAGTTTAAGCCTGACTACTCCCCGAGCGAATTCACTGAGTATGAGTCTCAGCGCACCGGCATGCGGGTAGTCGTCATCGACCAGCCCGGTCCCAAGGTCAATGGCTATTTTGTCCTTGCTACGGAGATCCACGATGATTCAGGAGCTCCCCATACGCTCGAGCATCTCTGTTTCATGGGTTCTCGCAACTACCGCTATAAAGGCTTCCTTGACAAGTTGGCAACCCGGGTGTACTCCAACACCAATGCTTGGACTGCCACAGACCACACAGCATATACTCTTGACACAGCTGGCTGGGAGGGCTTTGCCCGCATTCTGCCAATTTACCTCGAGCATGTGATTGCTCCCACTCTTACCGACGAGGGCTGCTATACTGAAGTGTTCCACATCGATGGCACTGGAAATGATGCCGGTGTGGTTTACTCTGAGATGCAGGGTGTGCAGAATGATGCCGCCGAGCTGATTGATCTGGCTGCCCGGCGCTTGACCTACCCCGAGGGCAACGGCTTCCGGTACGAGACCGGTGGTATGATGGAGCAGCTACGTGTCTTGACGGCCGAACGGATTCGCGAATTCCACCGTGAAATGTATCAGCCCAAGAACTTGTGCTTGATCATCACGGGTGAGGTGGACCAGAACAACTTGCTGGACATCTTGGACAAGTTTGAGGAAACCATCATGGATGTCATTCCTAGCCCGGATGCGCCATTTAAGAGGCCTTGGACCGACTCCAATCAGGCTCCTCCTCTGCAGAAATCAATCATTGAGAAGGTTGAATTCCCTGAAGAGGACGAGTCGTTTGGTGAAATTGAGATCCGCTTCCTGGGTCCGGATTGCACAGACCCCATCCAATGTATGTATTCTGCGCTTATCGGCTATTTGTTGGTATGATGCTGACCGTCTATAGCTGGTGCTTTAAATGTGGCCCTCTTGTACTTGGCCGGGTCGTCCGCGTCTCTTCTGGAGAATGCCATTGTCGAGAAGGAACAGATTGCCAGTGCGGTTTACTACGCCACCGAAGACCACCCGAGCATCGAGATTCGTTTTACACTGACCAGCGTCGAGACGGAGAACCTTGAGCAGGTGGAGAAGAGATTCTTCGAGATTTTGCAGGATGCTATGAAGAAAGAGTTGGACATGAAGTACCTCAAAGAGTGCATTGACCGCCAGCGCCGTACTTGGAAGTTTGCGACCGAATCCTCTGCCTCGTCCTTTGCAGAGTATGTCATTTCGGACTTCTTGTTCGGAAAGCGAGATGGTTCGACTTTGCGGGACGTCGCTTCTCTGAAAGAGTACGAAGCTCTCGAGAACTGGAAAGAGGACGAGTGGCGTTCATTTATAAAGAAGTGGATCGCTGATGCGCCTCACGTTTCCATTTTGGGTGTCCCATCCCAGAAGCTGGCCGAAAAGCTGAAGACTGACGAGGAAGCGCGTGTTGCTGCTCAGAAGGAGCGTCTTGGCGAGAAGGGCTTGAAGGAGCTTGCTGACAAGCTCGAGAAGGCCAAGGCCGAGAATGACAAGGAGATCCCGAAAGAGTTGTTGGCCTCATTCGAGATCCCTGGTGCCGAATCTATTCACTTTATGAACACCACCACGGCCCTGTCAGGCGCTGCTCTGAAGGCTGGACGCCCCAACCACAAGATCCAAAGTATCATTGATGCCGATGATTCAAGCCTGCCCCTTTTCATCCACTTCGAGCACATTCCCAGCAGCTTTGTGCAGATGTCTGTCCTCGTCTCTGCGCAGTCTGTTCCCATCCAACTGCGTCCTTTGTTGTCGGTGTATACCGAGGCGTTCTTCGCCATCCCAGTCCAGCGTGATGGCAAGACAATCGACTTTGAACAAGTAGTTGTGGAACTTGAAAAGGATACCGTTGGCTATTCTATTGAGAGCGCGCGGGCTCTTGGAAACTCGGAGATGCTGCGCGTGTCCTTCCAGGTCGAACGTGAAAAGTACGAGTCTGCTATCGCCTGGATCCAGGAGCTCACCTGGAACTCCATCTTCGATGTGGAGAGGCTCCGGGCTATCACATCCAGGCTTCTGGCTGATGTTCCTGACGCTAAGCGTAGCGGTGACAGCATGCTTGCCGCCGTCCATGTCATGATTCATTATGCAGAGGAATCAATCACTCGGGCTCGATCCACCTTGGTCAAGGCACGCTATCTCAAGCGAGTCAAGCGTCTGCTTGCCGAAAAGCCCGAGGAGATCGTCAGTCGCATGGAGGAGATCCGCAAGTCGCTCTTCCAGCCCGATAATGTCAGAGTTGTCGTGTTCGCTGATTTGGAGAAGCTTACTCACCCTGTTTCGGCGTGGAAGCCCTTCGCTGAGCGTCTGGGTACCAGCACCGACTTGAAACCTATTACGAAGAGACGCGACCTGCTGAGTGATGCCGGCAAGAACCTTGGCGGCAAGTCTTTCATCGTTCCTATGCCGACCGTCGACTCCTCTTTCGCCTACGCTACTGCCCGAGGCCTGGACTCGTATGACCATCCCAAGCTGCCGGCATTGATGGTTGCCATTGCATACATGAATGCAGTTGAGGGTCCCCTCTGGGTCGCCGTCCGTGGCAAGGGTCTGGCGTACGGTACCAACTTTGCGTATAACGTCGATACCGGTGTCGTCAACTTCGACGTGTACCGGTCTCCCAATGCCAACAAGGCCTTCGAGGCCAGCAAGCACATTGTCGAGGAACATCTGTCTGGAGCTTCGCCTTTCGACCCTCTTATGCTGGAGGGCGCTATCAGCAGCATTGTGGTCGGCTACGCCAATGAGCAGACGACCATCGCTACGGCGGCACAGGGCAGTTTTATCCGCCAGGTCGTACGGAACCTGCCTAGCGATTATAAAGAGAAAATGCTCAAGAAGGTTCGGGGTATCAGTGTCGACGAGGTCAAGGATGCTCTCCGTGAGATTATCTTGCCGCTGTTTGATCCCCAGACGGCTAACCTTGTTGTCACCTGTGGTACTATTCTGGAAGAGGTAAGTTCCCCAGTCTGAGATATTGAGAGAAAACACAGTCTAATATTGTAACCAGCCTCTCAAACAAGGCTTTGAATCCTTCGGCTTCACCCCGAAGGTCCAAGCCCTCAAGGAATTCGAGGATGACTACGGGCTGAAACTCGGCAAGGACGATGAAGAGGATGATAATGATGACGACGAGGAAGACTCAGAGGATGAAAGCGGCTCCGAAGAAAGCGGCTCTGAAGAAGAGGACAGCGACGAGGAAATGGACGAGTAACGTGTCCCATGACATAGACACAGCACATATAGGTAGATATACAATGGCTACAAAGTTGTGTCGGGACTGCATCTTGCTGAATGTTGAAATTGCGTATAATCCGACACATCCTCGACGAGGAATAGATAATATGGTACAAGGCCGGACTCTCGAAACACTTCTAAATATCCCCAATGCATCCATCCTCCACTTCCTATTCCCTTTATATCCAATTAACCACCTCAACGCTCTACCAGCTCATAGCAATCCGTCCCTTCATCCGCCGGCGCGTAAGAGTCTTACGACCCTTTTTGTCATTGTTCCTAGAAAGGAATCCATGACGTCGCTTCTGGACCCGGCGCGATGGCCGGTAGGTCACACGGCGCCCGCCCAGCGAGGCAGACGCCGAGAAAGAGCGGGTTTGGAAAGTGGTCTGCGTGAGTAGTGAGGACACAGACGAGGTAATGGGTGATGTGAACGGCAGCCGGGAAAAGAGGGTCTGCGTTGGTTGGGAGCGGGTTGGCGTGGAGAAAAGCGAGGAGAAGGGTCGGGAGGAAAGCATTGACGGTGTGCTTGTTGTTTGTGGTGTGAATTGGAGAATCCTACGCCATTACGTCGAGTGTGAGTGGTTGATTCGAGCTGGGTTGCGGAGTTTGGACGTACCTGGTCATCGGGGTCCTGGACACGGGAGTCCGGATGGTGGGCAGGGCCCTACAGCGGATGCGGGGCATGGTGGATGGTCTGAGTCTGGGGGTGAGGTTGTAGACTCGGGGATGGTTGAATTGGTGGGTTGGGATGTCGCTGGCTTGAGGCGCGCGGTGTTCGGAAGTCGAAAGTCAGAAAATTAAGCGCGGAGCCGCAGGCACGGACCAGCCTGTACAGTAAACGCCTACAATCGAGATATTCATGAACTATCTGCTCTAAAAAGAAGGTTACGTGCAGAAGGTCTAAAGCATCGTAGGGTTATTTAGTATTAATCGTATATAATCAACAACAGCTGAGGCACTGCGCAGTAAAAGTCGAGTATGTTACTCGATTGGGTTAGCGCCATTCGGCGCAATCGCGACAAGAAAAAAGTTTCGGTGCTTCAACTTTCGACGACTTCCGCAAAGAAACCCTCGATCTCGATCCCCTAGGATACCAACGAGTTCCCTATACTACATCCACAACATATCAATACTACAAACCATACTCCGGCCGTCGCACGCCACCCAGCGCCAAAATGACCACCCAAGGTCCGCCTGCTCTACCGCCGACAATCGTGCACAGCACGAAGCCAATCAGCTCTTCCGCGGCCAACGACTTCCTGGCCGCCTACTTAGAGCGTGCGGCCAAAGACCCAGCTCTGCAACCAAATGCCAGCATCAGCGAGCATGGCCCCGTCTCGCGGACGACCGCTGCGGCGCCCAACCTGATCCTCCACAACCTGAAGCGCGTGCACGCCGGTCTGGCCGGTGAGCTCCTAGGCCGCGATCTGACGGTCGCCAAACAAAACCCCGGTGAGGAGTACCTCGATATCGCTGCCGGTGCAGTTTCGGCCGCCAACCAGAATGAAGGCGAGGCCGAGGAGCAGCATGACCTCGAAATGACCGGGGATGGGCTCGAGGCGGAGGCGGAGGCTTTCCAGGAGCAGGAATCTGTGGATAAGGAAGAGCGCAAGCGAAAGAAGAAGGAGAGACGCCAGGCTGAGAAGAAGGCTAAGGCCAAGAAGGGAGATGGTTCGGATTGAGCCTTTTGTCTTTTGAGTTTGTTTGAGCCGTGGGTGTTGTTGCATTGGGATGGAGTTATTTCCTTTTCATTTCTCTTTTTCTCATGGTATATGTTAGGATTCTACCTGTCACTGGATATTCGCAGGTTTGGGTTAGATCTTGATCACCGCATGCATTCTCATTTCTGGGGCAAAAATAAGTTGTTTTTATCATAGACGCATTGACTCAATTCAGTCGATACATAATGGAAAGCCTGGGCCTGCTGTTCCGTGCAATCTTCTTTCTCTATTACCCACCGCTTTTCGTCGACAGAGTTTAATCATCAAAATCAAAAATCCAAGGCATCATAAATTGATGCAAGTCTACAGCTCGCGGTCAGCGGCCTTGATGGGCTTGTCACTGTCCTCAGCCTTGGAGCTGGTAACCTTTCCACCCTTCCAGCCAAGAGCAGCAAGACGCTCAGTGAGGATAGGGTGCGAGTAGTGGTAGCTGGCGTAGATCGGGTCGGCGTCCATGGTGCTCAGGTTCTGAATCTGGAGCTTAAGAAGAGAGGAAGCAAGCTCGTCGGAGAACCCGAGGCCCTGGGCGAAAGCATCGGCCTCAAACTCGAACTTCCGGCTGAGGATGTTCATAAGGAGCTTCACGACAGCGTCCATGGGAGCCAAAGCATCCGAGAACAAAAGGAAACCAATCATAATAGGTTGTTCCTTGACGAAGCCGAAGGACTGGTACAGAGACTTGTTGTTGACGAAGACGGAGAACAGGGCGAAAATGTAGAACATGTGGAACTACATGGCTAAGTTAGCAAACGTCAAAGACCGGTCATACATGGAACCGTACCTGAGCAATACCAAAGAGTTTGGTGGTGTGACTCAAGCTCCAGTGACCGAGTTCGTGGCTCAGCACGGCAACAACCTCTTGTGGCTCGCTCTTCTCAAGCAGGGTATCGTAGATGACAATGTGCTTCTTCCATGGCAGACCATAGAAGTAAGCGTTGCTATGGGCACTGCGCTTGCTGCCATCAATGACGTGCAGCTCCGAGAGCGGGAACTTCAGCTTCTTAGCCAGGTTCTCGACACCAGTCTTAATATCACCAGGCTCCAGAGGAGAAAGCTTGTTGAACAGAGGCAGAATCACAATCGGATAGATGGTAATCGCAAAGACCTGGACAAAGACACCGAACAACCACAGGTAGTAGAAGAACGAGTTGCCAGTCTTCTGAACGATCTTGAGCACAGCGCTGATAATAGGAGTTCCAAGCACAATGCCGAGCACCTGACCCTTGAGCATGTCCGTCACCCAGAGCTTGAGTGTCTGCTTGTTGAAACCGAACTTCTCTTCGAGCACGAAAGTCTGGTAGTACGAGATCGGGAGCGAGAGAATAGTGCTGAGAATGTTGAAACCGAAGATAAACACGAGCGTCTGGGTTATTTCACCCTGGAATCGACCGGGAAGATAGCGTGCCAGCAGGAGTCCGCTGATGCTCCAAAGCTTGGGGAGGACATCGCCGTAGATGAACACGAGATTCTGGATTTGACCGTAGAGACCGGAGACGAAACTGAAGTTGGCCTTTGCGCGACCATAGGCCTGTAATTATATCCCTTTTGTAAGCTTCCTGCTTGTTGTCGACCCTTGGTGTTCAGCGATGCTTCTTACCTGAGACTGATCGAAGACTTTCTGAGTAACCTCACCCTCAAGGACCTTGGGAGGCTTTGTCCGTTGCAGAACTTTATACTGACGAAGCGACAGAAGGCCCTCAAGTACGAACTGCCCCAGGGAGAATCCTACGAGCACGTTCTTCCATGGAAAGAGCGGACGGTCAAGAAGACGCGCGAGTTGCTAAAGACACCTGTCAGGACACGGTTTCCGAAAAGGCACTCCCTAATGGAAGCTGGGATAAATAATTGAATGGCTGCGTAGGACTTACCTCAAGAATCCACATGTTGTAGATGCGGGACAATGTCGAAGGGAGAGATGTCGACAGATCCAAAGAAGCTACTTTGTTATTGCCGCCTTAGTCAGATCTCGCAATCCCGCGCATTCAGTGAGACACTGGACCCTTGGAATACTCTCCGATCCTTTTGCATCCTAGACTAGGTGATTCAGATAATTAAGACGAGGACTAAAATGGTTTACGATCTTCAGATGCATAATCATACTGATAGCCTTCCCTACTACTTTTTTGCGAACGCAAGGCCTATATTTATCTACATAGGGCCCCAGAGCTTGATCATGCAGACACAGAAATAGAAACATGAAAATACCTCTTCAATACAACTCCCTAGAACACAAAAAATAAAAAGAAGTACACCTCTTCGTCAACGTGACTCGTATTCTACCACGGCATCATCCTCCGTCCCATACCCGGCTGCTAGCACTCTAGGACGTGGAACGTCTCCAGGTATGTTGAAGCAGACGACTGGGCGAAGGTGACCGAGTAGAACTTCGATAAACACCTCTATTGAACCGGGGGAATATGTATATGTCATGCCTTCACTTTTCCGGCTGATCGTAGGCGTAAAACTTTTTTCTGCAAATCGCAGCGAGCTGGCGGGTGGAGATACGTCCACAGAGCATATTGCTTTACGCGAATATCTCCCGTTTAACCAGACCTCTTCCCAGTTCAACCCACTCGGCACTGGACGTCATTCAAAGAGCAGCAACTTAGTGCTGAGTCGGCTCCAAAGTGTTACCGCTATAGTAATATTAGTCAAGGTCAAGCCATCATAAACCGCGATCAAACTTACGCAACAATGTTGGCCCAACCAATCAGACGCCAGTGCTTCTCAATTCTCCGACTGATGGCGATCTTCTCGCCAACTTCTGTGCAGGCAGGAGAAGTCAAAGACAGCTTGGCGGCATCGGCCTTGACACCCAGGACCTTAGCACCAGTGGCTGTCGAACCAATGTTGACCATCAGAACCTCGTTCTTAGCCAGCTTGGAAACCTTAGCCTGCTTGCCGTCGGCAGTCTTGACACCGAGAAGGCGGCGAAGCAAGAAGTAGTTGACCTCGATCTCGGTGTAGATGGCGGGAAGCTGGCCACGGTGGCCCAGAACGAAACCAACGAGACGATCAGCACGGCCTGCAAAAAAATGTTAGCAAAAGCTCTGAATATCGCACAAACTCCACGCGTCATCTCCCCGCCCAGATGGAGTCTCTCGCATCTCTCGAGTCCTCCATCGAGGTCTCTTATCTGGGGTCCGAAGGGTTTAGGAGCGTTTCTCTGGTACTCACACAAAGTTGGGTCGATGCGGGTACCAACACCGATAAGACCACCAGGAACGGCGAACTTGAGAGGGTTGCTCTCGGCGAAGAGAGACTCGACACGGGAGAAAATGGGACGGCACTGGATCTTGCCGTTCTCATCCTTGGTGACCAGACCGGGGCGGATCTCGATCTCATCGTTGACCTTGACGACACCGGTGAGAATGGAACCACCAGCAACACCACCCTTCAGCTCATCGATCTCAGCACCGGGCTTGTTGACATCGAAGGAACGAATGATCATCATGTGCGGCGAGGCGGAGAAGTCACGGACGGGGATGGGAATGTGGGACACGAGGTGCTCGTTGACGGCATCGATGTTGTACTTGAGTTGGGCGGAGATGGGGATAACTGCCATGATCAGTATCACTTCATCTTGTAGATCAATATTACTCGTATTTACCTGGTGAGTTATCGGCGACTGTGCCTCGGATGAACTTGAGAATGGACTGGTAGTGCTGCAGAGCAGCATCCTCGCGCATAAGGTCGACCTTGTTCTGGCAGATAATGATGTGCTGGAGCTTCATGATCTCGATGGCAGCCAAGTGCTCGGAGGTCTGGGGCTGGGGGCAGGTTTCATTTCCGGCAATCAGGAGAAGGGCAGCGTCCATGACGGCGGCACCAGACAACATAGTACTCATCTGGAACCTGTTAGCGCTGGGGTTTTTCGTCGTCAGACCGACAAGGAAAACTCACGAGAATATCGTGACCGGGACAGTCGACGAAAGCTTCAAGTATATTTGTTAGCAACACTTTCGGGTAGAATACTTCTCAACGGGATCACTCACAAACGTGGCGAAGAAGTCGATAGCGGCCCTCGCAGCCCTCGCGCTCACAGGGAGGGTCGACCTCCTTTGAACTGCTGTAACTCTTGTAGCATGTCGGGCGAGGGCAAGCGGGGTTGTCACACTTGTATATCTTCGCATTGGCGTAACCGAGCTTGATAGTAATGTTGCGCTCCAGCTCGTTCTTGAAGCGCACAGTCTGAACCTCCGAAATGGCCTTCACGAGTGTGGACTTTCCGTCTAAGTTTTGCGAGGACCAGTTAGCCAATATTCCGCAAAGACGAGGAAGAAGGCGACGAACGAGCGACGTGACCGATTGTGCCGATGTTCTGGGTAGCTTGGCGGGCAATGATCTCGGGCGACAGAGGCGTGAGTGTCGTGAGATCCAGAGTGTCAGGGTTAGGCTGCTCGGGGAGCTCAGGACGCTTTGGGGCGGGAGCAGGTTGGGGCTTCTTCATAGCCGACTTGAGGGGCTTCTCGCCCTGGTCGAGGGGCTCCTGGTCATCGAAATCCTGGGCGTTGTTGGCGTCGAGGACCGGAGATCCGGGCTGCGACTCGTCGGAGAAGTCACCGTTGGTCGCCATATTGGAAGGAAAATTTCAAGAGAGCCGTCCGTCAGATTCGAAGGGTGAGGAAGAGGGACAGGAGGTGACGGGTGGGTGGATGGGAGGAGTTGAAGGGTCGGATGAAAATTGCTGGTGGGCGATATGATAGTGAAAGAATGGAATCAGCGTGGTGGGGGTTTTGTGCAGTGGAGAGCGAGCGGGCGGTGTCTAGCTTCTACAGCAAAAAAAAGGCTTACATTTTGCAACGCCAATATTTCTTCATTCTTTTTCTATTGTCATTAATTTCATTTCTACTCAAATTTCGGGGGTTCGGGATTGATCGCTCAAAGTACAGTTGTTGAGTCACGTTGAGTCGGGAAAATCTTTGTCGACTCACCAAGTACGAGTCCGTAGCAACTCGAACATTTATTTCCTTATTACCATCTAGGTAGTTAATATCGTAGGAGACTGCAATTTCGTAGAATCGCTCAATGCACACTTTTATGTCGCAATTACAGCTCGGTCTAACAGTACAATGGGTATAACGGTCACATATAGGTCTGACGAGCGTTTACTCGTCGTCATCACTGGATGACTCTTCTTCTTCTTCCTCATCCTCATCCTCATATTCTGCCTCCGAATCAAATAGTATGGAGGGATCCTCCGCCGGAAGCATGACGAAGGATGCCATGCATGTAATTCGGTTTCCAGTCTCGTAGGTAGTCAACAGGTTGCCGACCTGGCGAACGGTATCCTCGTCTTGGGACTGTTTCGCTGGGACAAGATCCTTTCTAGCAATATTCCAGATGCGAACTGCACCTTCGGAGTTACCAGTCACGACCAAAAAGTTGTCGCGAATCTCCTTAGC
Source organism: Penicillium sp. DT28 (assembly GCA_036712075.1). Classification (NCBI taxonomy): domain Eukaryota; kingdom Fungi; phylum Ascomycota; class Eurotiomycetes; order Eurotiales; family Aspergillaceae; genus Penicillium; species Penicillium sp. DT28. The sequence goes on from JAZHLO010000002.1 coordinate 1,640,353, forward strand.
CTGCTCAGCTAGATTCAAGATCTCGAAATCCTTAATACGACCGGGAAGCTGGACTTGTTTGCCGCCAACCTGAGCCAATGGCTTAGCGTAGGGGATTTCAGACTCGTCGCCTTCTTCAGCATCCTTGAGGTCATCAGTGGAGTAGAAGATGACACGGCCGTCTTCCGTGGAAACGGCCAAGACGTCACCATTCTGACCCTCGGCCTCCGGCAGAGAGACATATTTCATCTGGTGAACTTTGCTCCGCGGGCTCGGCAAGGCCCTGCACTTGGGAGTCGAGTCCTATATCAAACAATTAGCAAGTGAAACAATCATCAAGTAATCGGAGCGCAACTTACGATGCCAAACACCACGACACCCCACTCAAAAGCAACGGCAAATTCCTCTCCAGCAGGATTCCATGCAATGCGACGACCTTCACCGCTGCTCCACTTCCCTTCCTTCACACTTGATAACAAATCTCTGTTGAAGTTCAACACGCCCGCCTTCTTTCCCGTCACCAAATTCCACAACCGCATGCACTTCTCGCCCTTGCCGACACTGACCATCAACTTCATACTGGGGTGGACCGCAAAGTGGTTGATTCCAGATGGTGCAGCGCCAGGAGGAGCGGTGTCACCGCTGGGGCGGCCTTGAACTTTCGGGTTAGGCGCCTTGATGGTTGAGATCACACTCCAATCACGGGTCTTGGAGACAGAAATTGTATTGTCCTCCGCACCGGCAAGTAGCTTGCTGCGGGACGGGAAGCTCAAGGAGGAGATGCTGGCGGTGTGATGCAATAGAGATCCTAGTTCGCGATTCTTGGGGTTCTCGAGAATTTTGTTCCCAGCTAAGGTTGGCACGGAGGGGTAATCGTCGTTGACAGCGGGAGGAGCAGCGGACAGTGAGTAGAGGTTGATGCGCTCATCGGTCGAGCCACTGGCCATGATGACCTTTTGAGCGTCCGGCGAGTCGGTGGCCTTGGGTAGCGGGGAGAGCGCCAGACAGCGAATTGCAGATCCATGGGCCTCGAACAAGAAGGTATCGACGCATTGAATGGGGGTTGTCTCGTCCTTGGAAGCGTCCTTTTTGATATTGAAGCTGGCAGCAGGGATTCCGGCCGTGAAGCCGTGCAACACGCGCTCATAGGAGCCGGTCACTACTTGAACCGTAACAGCAGCATCTGGAACCTGCGACGGGGTGGGAGCAGACTTGACGGCTTTGGCGGGGCTCTCGGTAGTGGTCTTCTCCTCCTTGGGAGTATCATTCCTCTTGCGCTTGGCCATTGTTATAAGCGATATGGGTGATGGATACAGAGAACGGCTTTTTTTCGCAGCGTTTTTCTGCGGGTTATCGATAGGAGTGGGTACGTCGTTGCCTTGGAGCCGTGTAGCCTCGACACCTGAGAATATATCAGCCTGAGGCTGCAAGGGTATAAGGCACCAAGGCAATAATACCATGGATGCAAGCGGCTCGATGGAATGCAATGATTACACGTTACATACACGTCTCACGGTCGCCAGTTTGGGGTTGCGGCCACACAATATCCAACACATGAATACAGCGTCAGACAGACCATACCTAGATAGACTCCCATCGATAGATCTACATACATCAAATTTATAGCCAGAGAATATGTAGTTGAATATAGTAAAGATATCAAGAAATCCAAAGAATGCCCACACTCCAACAGGTGGTAACATTACAGTACGGTACCTCACCAAGTTCTCCTCGCCCGGCGAAGGCTTCCCTTTTTTCCCGTGCCAACCCGTACTGAAAAGTCCTCCCTTTCCTGCCCTTCATCGCTTCACGCGCCATCCACATCCAATTTCATCTAATAAAGCGATTTTTTCTGTCTGAATGACCTCGGTCAATCCCTTTCCTTTTTTACCGCGTTAATCGGATGCTGTGTTCCCGAGTTAGACCTCATGCTCCGCGACGAGCTTCTCCGGTCTAAGAACGATGAGATCGCGTGAGTATTAATTCTGAAAAAAATTATTTCTTAGCAGTTTACAATGTGTTATGTTGGAATAATCGCTGATTTTCGCCCAGAAACTGTTTGTTGTCGCGTAAGCGAAAACTGACCGAGTTGTATTATGCGACCGTGGGTTTTGAGGGCGCGACCGCCGACGCTCTATATCAGCAGAAGGAACAGGCTTTCCTCGACGCCAACGACCTCTCAAAGTGAGTCCCTACTTCCCATTGCTCTCTCTGACCCCTTTCATTGCCCTGAAAATTACTATCTGTCATTAATTACTTAATGTCGATGCTCATACTCTCCACAGAGGCCGTTACTTCGACGAAGCTACACTGCCATCGCCTACCCATGCGCGCGCGCCTTCACCGACCAGGAAACCAGTCGTATCTGCAGATCGTGACAGCAAGGCTCACCCTGCTGCTGGCATCACCCCGCCACCGACAGTAGATGGCGCTGTGTCCGCAGCTAGTCCGCAGGTAACGCCCGTCGTATCCGGGCCCGGGATCGCAGGCCCCGCTGTCGCATCGACTGCAAAGGATGCGCCGGCATCCTCTGAGTCTTTGACCATCCCGGAGCACTCCCCCGGCGTGGATATACCCACTGCGACGGCGCCATACACCCAAACCGGCGACCGGAAGGCGAGCGCATCGGTGCCGGAGACTCCGCTTATCTCCAAAGTTCATGATGGAGCAGAGGCCAAGGTTTCTCCTGGGGCAGCGAGATCCGCCGCGACAAAAGCGACACCCTTCCTCGATATCCCTCAGACTGTTCCCCAAAAGAAACACGACCGTCGGCCTTCTCTAACCTTAGGCCCATCAAATGTCGAACAACCTATCTCTCCTGCTTCATCAATCGATCCCTACTCTAACAACACACCTATTCCCGTTGTCGCTTCACCCGATACGAGCCCCGGCGAGGAAGTGACCGATGTCGGTCAAATCGGTCACCCCAGTCCCAAGCAGCCTAGGCTTACACACCCGCGTCCAGGCGTGGTCCCTGCCACTCCAGACGAACAACTGCGGCTGGAAGAAGCACAATCTATGCAGAAAATAACCGAGGGAAATGTGGCCACCACTGGGTTGCCTTCGTCAAACGAAGTCATTCAGGAGAGCGTTGGCCCAGGAGCTGATAAGGATGAAATGGACATTGATCAAGGCTCTGCTGGCGGACCTACTGAGTCTAAGCTTCCAGAAAGCACCGCAAGCTTGTCAACCACAGATCAATTGCCCGGACAAGTTCAGCTGCTGGCGATGCTCTCGGGACACCTGACAAGCAGCCCGTTGCAATTCCATCTACTCAACCTGTCTCTACACAACCCGAACGTATGACTACTCGAGTGTCATCTGGAGCCATTCGCCACAAGTCTGTTTCTGAAATACTTGGAGAGACACCAAAAGCTTTCGCCCATGACCGAAGCCATGGCGACGAGACGCCCGACACCGTTGCAAGGATGCGCTTCAAGGACCGCAAAGATCGGGAGAAGGAAAGGACCAGGCTCTCAACCGTTGTGTTCCCCAAGCAGACCCCGACCCAACAAGAGAAGGCCGACTCGTTGGATCTCATCCATCGGGACCCAAGTGATGGACTCTCCAAGCTCAATGAGGAACAGGACTATTTGTTCACTCTGTTTTTGAACAGAGCGTATGCTCCTCCTCGAGGTAGCCACCTCAACACCCTCCTGACATCCGCTCATAAGACTTTATCAACATCCAATCATTTGCTCGAATACCAGGAGCAAATGGACTGCCGGACCTTGCGTCGAATCTATGCACTTCAGAATGCGAACCGCTGGCCTCTACGCCAGATGAAGCGGTCTATGGAACCTCCTCGCCAAGGAAGTCACTGGGACGTGCTCCTTGACCATATGAAATGGATGCGAACGGATTTTCGCGAGGAGAGAAAATGGAAGATTGCTGCGGCGAAGAGTTGTGCTGACTGGTGCGCGGAGTACGTCAACAGCGAGGAGGGCCACAGAGCGCTGCTTCGCGTCAATGCGAAGATCCCTGCGCCAAACACCGCACCCCAGGCGACTTCCAAGAGTGCAGCTTCCCCGTCGGAGGACACCGGTGATGAAGCAGTTGCCGCATCTCACCCCACACCAGACCTAGTCCCATCCGCTGAGGAAGAATCGGTCAGCGATGGATTCAACGAAGAGACGCGCCATGACCTGCGTGATACGATCGCCCCAGCTGCTATCTTCTCTCTGGGTTCTGATGAGTTCAATTTCTCAATCGACATGACCCCGGCTGCCGAGAAGTTGTTGGATGAGCTTCCGCTCTACGAACCGCTGCGCATCGCCCCCGAGACGCAGTTGCCGACATTCAAGCAACCCCCGGATTCAGACTGGAAAACAGAGCTTCTGCCCGTGTCGAAGTTTGCCCATACCAAGATCACTTTCCATGACGATGAGCGTCCTCGCAAGCGGAGTCGATACGATTACTCGCAATATGCTTCTGACTCGGACCATCGGATAACCGAGATCCCCCCGGAACAGACTAATGTGGCGCTCTTTCGACCCGAGAACAAACACATCCGCGACCGTATTCACCCTGGCCATTCCTTCCGGCCTCCCACCGAGCACCCGATGCCGTCTGTTGGATTCTTTGAATCTCGGCAGTCGTCGCAGTGGACCATGGCGGAGGATGATGAACTGCGCCGCCTGGTCAAGGAATATTCCTACAACTGGTCCCTCATTTCCAGCTGTTTGGCTTCTCCGTCATTGTTTACTTCCGGGGCCGAGAGACGGACACCTTGGGAATGTTTTGAGCGTTGGGTAGGACTAGAGGGTCTTCCTGCAGATATGTCCAAGACGCAGTATTTCCGAGCTTACCATCAGCGCCTTGAGACAGCTCAGCGGACAGTGCTGGCTCAACAACAGGCTGCCCAGCAACAGCAGCAACAAGCCGCCAATAATGGTCAAGCCCAACAGCCAGTCCGTCGGCGGACCACTCAGCCTTTGCGCGTGGATCGAAGAAGATCTTCGAGACATCTTGCGTTGCTTGATGCTATGCGGAAGCTGGCTAAGAAGCGTGAGACAATGCTCCAAAAACAGCAGCATGCTTCTCACCTTGCTTCTTTGAGGAAAGCCAACGAAGCCAATCAGCCCAAGCCGCCTATATCATCACCAGCAGAGTTCAGCCGTCTCAAGCATGAGCGAGAGATGAAATTGCAGGAACGGCAAGAGGCCTACCGCCAGCAAATGATCACTCAACAGCGAGCTAGCCTCGCCGCTCAGCGTGCGGGCCAGATGCCAAACCACCAACAGCAGCAAATGGCGAATACCCAGGGTCGAGCCCTCAACAACCTGCCTCCTAATTCAGTCAACGGCGGTATGCCTAATGGCACACCCAACGGGTTGCCTAACGGTATACAGGCAGCTGTCAACCAAAACCGCACCCAGCCTATGCAAGGCATGCCTTCTGGAGCGACGCCCGTCAATGGTCAAATGCAAAATAACCCCATGGCAATGAAAATTATGCCACAGGGTCAAATGCAGCAGGGTGTCGGCGCGAGACCTGTGCCAATGCAGGCGTCCCCGGATAACGCGCGGGTGATTCGGGAAGCGAATCGACTGCAGGAGCAGCAGCGTCTCCTGCAATCACGGCAACAAACTCAGCAGGTCCCCCAGCAGCCAGGCCAGCCTTCTCAAGCGCAGCAGCAGTTCCATAACCAGCAGTTTGCGCAAGGGTCGCACTCTCCGAACCTTTCCATGCCGAACGGCGCCAATAACCCTGCTATGATCGCTGCTATGCAACAGGGAGGAATGCAGAGCCCGTCGTTTCACGGTGGCACGCCACAAGGCGTGTCGACTCCGTCGCCTCGCATGGGTCAATCCAACCCCCTCTCGAGCGGCGTTGTGCCAACCATTAGCAACTATCAAAATCAGATCCAGCGGGCCAACCCGAATCTGCCTCCGGAACAGGTGAACAAGCTGGCGACCGACCGCCTCAACCAGTACCAACAGCAGCAGCAGCAGCGCATGTCCCAGCAAGCGGCTATAAACGCAGCTACAGGTGGCATGGGAAGCGTTCAGGCCAACTACCAGGTCTCGCATGATGGCGGCTTTCAAACTCCGCAGCCCGGCGTGCCCAATGGTAATCCGGCAATGCAGGTCCCCCAGAACCAAGGCTTCTCCCCGATGATGCGGGTTCCTCAGGCCAACCAGCAGAACCGTGTCAACGTCACCAGCTCACCGGCCATGAACGGCGCAGTTCCTCACACCAGCCGCAGCGCAACGCCTCAGACTCAACGTAGCGGCAGCGCCCAAGCTGGCGCGGTGCAGGGCTCTAGCAAGAGCCCACACGCCCCAGCAGCGCAGACAGCGAGCAGCTAAGGAGCCGTTCTTTCGATCTTCCTGTCTTTTACCCTTACCTCCTACCCTCTTCTACTTCGACTGTATATACCCTTTCACTACCCTCTTACTCTGATTTATTTGCCTCTTGTCTTTTCCTTTTATTGGTGGTCCGGGACGGTGGCGCACCTTGCTTTTTACTCTTGTTTTCCCTCTTGACGCCTGTGTGTGTCGAGTTTTTCTACACCTGTCCGGACCAGTTAACGAGTTCATTATTGAATGGACCTGATATGGCGCTGGCTACGTTCTTACCAGCGCTGGGAACTTATGGATTGGAACATGTATTATTCATGGGATGGGCGAAAACTTCGGGTTCGGTACAACCTGGCAATTTAACGAACATGAATTGTACGATTAGTTTAAATTTGATCTCTTTCCATTTATTCTACCGTAGATATCATAGCCTTGGAGCGTAAAGCAGTTCCCCAATCTATACATCCAAGATCCCTATTCATTGCCTCAGGGTGCACGTCCTTCCGCTTTTGCCACCGCCTTGGAGCTCTCATACCAAATCTTCGATCTCTCGTTGCCCCAAGACATCTTCCACTCGTCAAATCTCCTAGTGCTGTCGCGATGTCCTCATCGCAGGCTCCTCATGACCGCAACGGAGGGGGCCAGCCTCCTACCAAGTCATTTTCCCTGTCGTCCACCTCCAACGGACCACAAGCGAAGAAGACCGCCTTCAACCTTCAGTCGAGTCGCGGGCGACCCGTCAATCCTTCAGCTGGCAAGAGCCACACTCTCCCCCGCCATTCGCACAAACTTGCCCATGGTGATGATTCGTCTGACGAAGAAGAGAGCGCTCCAGTTCACGAGGAAGTGTCTGGCTTCGATACCCTCACTGGTGGAGCTATTACGGCCGACGGAAAGCCTATAAACGCTGCGAACACGCCACTGGTTATCCCAGTCACGAGCAAAAACAACTGGCGCGATAGAGCCGGTGTCAATGTGAAGAAAAGCAAGAAGAATCTACTGCCACGCGAGGTCCAGGCTTTACAAGAGGCAGAACGAAATGGACAGGCTCCTAGCGGCGGCGCAGTTGAAACTGAGGGGCCGAGCATGGCCTATGGACTCAGTTTTGCGGATCAGCCCGCGGGTATGGAAAAGACGGGTGCGGTGAACGAAGAACAACCCATGAAGGATGCGAAACCCGCCGAGGAGACCAAGCCCCTCACGGACGACCAGATTGCCTTGCAGGCATTGATAAGCGAGAGCAAAGGTGAGGTGGAACGAAGGTCGGATCTTATAATTGAGTCATCGAAGCCTCAAGATGACGAGGACGAAGGGCTACGCCGCTATGATGAGACAAGCTCTTTCCGAACAGACGTACAATCTCGCCCAGAACCTGCCACCTTGGACCAGTACAACGCCATCCCCGTCGAGGAATTTGGAGCTGCACTGCTCCGAGGAATGGGCTGGAAAGACGGCCAGTCTATCGGACGGGGCAATTACGGGTCCTCCGCCAATGCGGACCGTGCAAACAAGCCTCGTGTTCCAGAGCGACGTCCAGGCTTCCTGGGTATCGGAGCCAAGGACACAACAGGTGGAAAAGGTGCTGAAGCTAAATTCGGCGCATGGGGAAAATCAGCCATGCGCAAAGCGTCGAGAAAGGCAGGCGAAGAGAATGGAAATGGAAGCACTGAGGGTGTATATATGCCAATCATGATGCGGAACAAGAAGACTGGCGAGCATCTTACAGAGGAGGAGCTCGCAGAGATGAAGAAAGCCTCCAAGTCTGAGCCTGCCAAGGACGACTGGCGTGAACGGCGGGATCGCAACCTGGAGAAAAGCGGGCGGGATGATCGGGACCGAGAGCATCGCAAACGTGATTACGACGATGACCGCTCTGATCGGAGGACTGGATCCTCGCGGAGAGACCGGAGCGCATCTCCTGGTCGGCCCTCTTCCAGGCGTTCGCGTTATGATGATGATGACCGTCGCAAGGATGACCGGTCTTATCGCGATCGGGATCGCGAGCGTGAGAGAGATCGTCGACGGGATCGTGATGATAGAGACTCTCGCCGGGACAGGGATAGTGACCGTGACCGACGACGCGATGACAGGTACAGCAGTTCAAGGCATTCGTCTCATTCGTCCAGACACGATCGAGACCGAGACCGAGACCGAGATCGTGACCGCGATTCTCGTCGGAGCCGGAGGGATGCTTAAAGTAAATATCATGACCGGTCTGCTTGGGCAGATTTGACCTGCAACATCTCATGTAACAAAATTGGTTTCTAGCGTACTCCAAAATAGAGATACCCTGAAGAATAATACTATCAGAACTGGAACCGACAGTGACATAACAGTTTAATTCTATGACAAAGCAAATGCTTTTATCCTCTCCCACAAACCCGATATACTCCAAGATAAAGCGCCATCAATATACAAGATACAATGCAGACCTAAGCCTCCAACATAATCACGTCCTTCTCATGCTCCGGTACTTCTCCATTCGTCTTACCCTCATCCACACTCATCAGCCCCAGTCCACCGAGACCTACACCACCGTCCATCTCACCGAGCACCCACTCCACGAGATAACTCTCGTCCGCCAGCTCTTCGACACGGCGGTAATGGCGCTCTGTGTATGAAGCAAGAGCCTGCAAAATATCCTTAAGACCAGCTGCAGCACGACGGTCCTTGCCGCGGACAGACTGGGTGGCCAGCTCGACGAAAGTCGAGGCTGGGTAGGATCGGAACAGGGCGTAGAGAACACGCTGGGCCACACGGGAGTTGCGCGCATTGGTGTTCCAGTCGCGCAGGCGGAGGAGGAGAGTCCGCAGATTCGTAGCATCGAGAGACTGTAGTACCTCGTCGATGGACGGGTTACCGGTCAGACTGCTGGCCGCGCGCTCGCGCTCCTCGACCGGGAGAGTCGGGTCGTCGGCTGCGTCGACGGCGGCTTTGAAGAGGGAAAGGAGACGGCCAGGGTGATTGAGCTGGAGGGCCAGGGTAATGGCTTCGCGGTAGGCGCCGGCGCGGATGTAGTTCTGCAACTGCTGGTCTTGCTCGACGCGCTCGGAGTTGGCGTTCACGGCGGCCGTGTAGGTGGCGGAGGTGGTATCGGTCCAGAATGTAACGGTGGAGTCAGAGGAGCCACTGGCCAGAGCGTAGGGGGTTGAGTTGAGTTTGGAGGAGGTGGGCTTCACGTCAGAGCGGGAGCCGGAGGGTGTAGGGCTGGCTAGAGACCAGACTCGATCTGTGTGGTTGTCGAGAGTGGTTTCAAGTTCGCCGGTGTATGGGCTCCAGATCTTGACCAGGCCATCTGCGGCAGCGGAGGCGATGAGAGGTCTTGTCTGCTCAGCATTCTTGCTGGCAGACGCATCTTCATCTTCCTCGTCATCGTCATTCTTGGACTTTGAGACCTGAGGAGGAGGAAGCCAGATCACCTTGAGGACACTGTTGGTGTGACCCTCGAACGTGAGGAGACAGCTGTAATCGGACAAGCTCCACACCTTGATGGTCTTGTCACCCGAGCCAGTTGCAACAATACCCCGGCTGGTACTGGTTCCAGCCTCGGAGTTGATGATGGGTGTATTCTGAGGCGCGAATCGCACGCCCCAAACACCTCGCTTATGGCCACGAAGAACACCAATAGCAGCTCCGTCTTCGGCGTCAAAGATCTTCACGGTCTTATCCTGCGAAGCGGACGCAAAGAGAGAGGAAGTCCCATCAACATCAAGCGAGTTAATGTCCTTCTCGTGGGCTCGTCGTGTGTAAACTGCCTTTGGATTGTGTGGCTTGTCACCCTGGAGAGGACCCAGCTTGCCAATATCCCAGCGCTTCACGGTCTTGTCCTGGGAACCTGTAACGAGGAATGGGGGTGGGTGGTTGACTGGGTCGTTATAAGCTGCGCTTCCAGCCGGTGGTGGGGTTCGCGGCAGAGCAATCGCTCCCAATGACTCGGCGTGGCCGGTCAGGGTTGCGAAACAAGTATAAGATGAGTTCTTGGGGTCAAGACGCCAAAGTATGGCCTTGTTGTCCTTGGCACCGGTTACAAGCCAGTGTCCGGACCAGTCAACGTCAAGACAGATAATGATATCCTCATGAGCTTCGAGGTGGGCGATGTCGGCACCAAAGAATTCCTCGCCTTGGGCTGAAGGTCGGTCTTCTGAAGGAGCAACAGAAACAATTCGAATACCCTCGGTGTTGGTAGCCAATGCCAGCATTGACCGATCACCACCAACGTAAGCCAGATCAATGAACTCGTCATCGTTTCCGGAAATACGGCGTGTAATAGTCAACGGCTCCAGTGTTGAACCTGGCTTGTACGCCGACAAGGACTCAATCGAGTGAAGTCTGATAGTCTGATCTGCATGCACAGTCATAATGAAGGGCAGGCCTGGTGAGTACTGAATAGCCACAATGGTCTCAAAATCCTCTCCTGCCTCTTGGTCCTCCGTGATCTCACTGCCGCGGTTGACATCAAAGGCGCGCAACTTGCCATTCTCTCCACCAATTACACAGATTCCACTGTCAACGATGAAAGAGGCAGCCTCCACGCTCTCAAGCACGGGGATAATCCTCCGAGATTTCCAGGTACGGGCATCCCAGACAATAACGGTCTTATCTCTCGAAGCAGAGAGAAGTGCATTCTCCGTGGGAGAGAATGATAAACTGCGCACAAGTGAAACATGCGAGTCGAGCGATGCAATCGACTTCCTCTTGTGCAAATCGTACACACGCACTTTGCCCTCTTCACTGCCACTGGCCAGTCGGAACCCTGCTGTAGAGTCCGTAGCATTCAATGCAGCATCATCCATATCTTCGTCATCGTCTCCGGACGTCTTTCGCTTGGACTTCTTCTTAGAAGACTTTGGGTCGTTCTCCGCAGCCGAAACCTCAAAAAAGCAGAGCGCCGAGATGACCCCACGATCGTGGAAGGTGTGTGTCACATAGCCTCCACGGATATCCCAGACCTTGATCGAGCCGTCGGCACCACCTGTAGCCAGAAGAGTGCTGGTCTGATCAATTGCGGTTGTCACGACAGGCGCGGTGTGGGGTTTAAGGGACCGGACAAGGTCCGCCTCGATGGTCTTGGAAGCTTCGTCGAAAGGCGACAGAGCGTATATGCGCATGGACATCGAGCGAGAGCAGACAACGGCATGCGAAGCGGACGGCGTGACTACAGACTTTGTGAGTATTCGGTCTCATGAGTGGCATGGGGAAGTGACATACTCGCCAAGCTCGTAATAATCTCTCCATCCTATTGAATTCGTTAAGAACAAGCTCTGCGACCGTGTTGAAATGCTTTCTTGACTTACTCCTTCCAGACTGGCAAGCTGGTCACCAGTCTCCAAATCGATGATCAAGGCATCTTCGCCCACACATGTCAGCAAGATGCGGCCACTGGCATCCAGCGCCGTGCTGCCACCAGTATAGATGGGACGGAGGGTGCGAGATGCCTCGAAGGTAGTTTTGACAATTGCCTTCGACATGATGTGAATCGCAGCCCTTTGCGACGAATGAAGTTCAATAGAGCTTTTTGCGGGCAACTTTTTTCTACTGTTTGCACCGTTTGCACTGCGATAAGCCGTGGTGATAAGCCCACTTGGACTTCATCTTCTTCAATCTATTTGCCTTTGCTATTTCTTTTTCTCTTTGTCTTTCTCTTTCTCTGCTAGGCATCTCGAGATACTGATTCAATGCGCCCATCCACCCAGTGATGTGTCCTATGCTCGGCATCATTGCGCACCATGGGCCGACAGGCTTATTTAAACCGGCTCGCATTGGTAAGCCTCCTTTCGCTTTCGCTTGTCTTCCTTTCCTGTCGACCAGATGCCCCTCTCTCTTTATGAGATGAAGGTTACTTGACTGGTTGGCGGGAAGTTTACCCGCATGGCATGGACTATCACTGTTTAGCTAGAATGTGTGATCTTGTCTGTCTAATGCAATTGCTTCGATACCTTGCTCTTGTTTTCATTATCCTTATGGTTTCTTTATTAACGGATTACAAGGGCCGGTCACCTTATGAGCCACCCGAAGTTGCTGCGGTTGACCCTTTGAGCCCAGTACGAAGGGTGTCCCACATCCATTCCGACCATTATATGCAACAATATGACGCCCGGGGGCATCCAGTCAACCCTGAGTCTAAGGTTTTAGGACGGGAGCTGCGCCGAGCGAAGAATGACATCCTCTCCACAATGGGGGTTGTCGTTAGTGGCGACGACCGAAACGCCAACTCTTCTGATGAGCATGAGAAGATAAACCAAATAACCACTGAGAATGATTTCGGCCTGGTAATCACCACTATCGATCAGTTATCTGTGTTCCTTGGTACTTGGTGGTGCTCTTCTCTTACCGGGCGAATCCAGGTATGTCTACCCCCGAGCTTTTTGTCCTCCTGGTGCTTATATTCTGGTGTTTGTTCTACAGACATATCGGCATTATGCCCATGCTGCTTTGCTTGAAGTAATCCGCTCTGAGCGCGGAGCAACAGGAGTCTTTGGATTCTACTTAGCTGGAATTCCTGCATGGGTAGTGTCCAGTGCGTTGGCAATCGCTCGAGACAACCCACTGAAGCGGGTCTTTATCACGGTACGAGATTACTTTGTGGATACAACAGGCAATGGAGCTGTTTCGCTTGGAGTTCGATCTCTTTTCGGGCTCACATACTCAGTGTAAGCATCCGTCTATTTCGTTAGCTCCCTTTGTCATGATACTGATGATAACTACAGGGCGAGAAGCTCGGTCCTCCTCTTGTCAGTGGAAGCCTACATGTACTCTCTACTCCAGTCTCTTTCTCTTGTGCCCTCGAACGCCATTCCGAGCCTTCGTCTTCTGGTGCCCTTTGGCGAGGAATCTCTGATTCAATTACCTCCTCTTCCTGCTGACTTGTCTATACCGTCGGTCGGCGGATTCATTCTGCGCCTGCTGGCCTCCCCAGGAGTTTTAACCTTCCTATTTGCCTTTTATTTGCGACCAGAGCTTGAAGAGCGCATTTACAGACTAGTTCGTCGTCAGCTGCCAAAGCCTACCGTTGCCGACGAGCTCTCAATTCGAGTTGCATACCAAGAAAATCTTATCGACTGGGTGGTTCCCACACTAGGCCGCCGGTCCGCGGAAGAGATGCGCCGTGCCAAGCTCTCATTGCGTGAGGATATCAAGTGTGAACTTGCGTCTTTACGAGGATGGGTGTTCTCATTCTTCGGCCTTTTTTCAGAACCAAAGTCTGATGGTCAATTGGAGAGATTAGAGAATCTCCGGGATTCAATCGAGTTGTTGCAGAATGAGCTCGAAGAAGTTCAGCTTCGCAGCGTTCCTACTGATGATCAGCCGAATGATCGTTTCGCTAGGCGCCTGGGGCCTTTCTCCCGTGCAAACACGGCTGACATTGGACGGCCTGATCTGCCAATCGTTGCGGAAACTGCCAGAATGAGCGAGGCAGAGGTGGCCCAGGGCATGCATCAAGTGCTCACAAATGAAAATCGCATGTCCCTATCACCCGGGGAAATGAGCAACGACTTCTTTTCTGAAATGGCAACGCTGGGCCGCACAAGTGCGCCTTCAAACACCACACTTTCACAGAGCCAGCTAAGCCACACACAAGTTGGGGATGATGCAACAACAGACCGGCAAATTTCCCGCTCAAACACCCTTTTCTCTCGCCCGTCATCACCAGAGACTTCACCACCAACCTCACCTCGTGTGCGAGCTTCCTTGATTCATCAAAGTTCCGACATCATCACGATGCAACTGGAGCTCTTGGGGAATCGCAACCGCAGTGTCCAGGGTCAGGGGATAGAGGGTCAGGGGATAGCCTCAAACCTATTACCCGGAGCAAGCCAGCCTAATTCTAGCTCAGCCATTCCTGATCGCAGATCCATTGCCGAGTTTCTCGAAGCGTTGATTTTGAGCCAGGCCCAGGCTGCCCAGCAAGGAATTCCAGCTGATCAAGACGTCGCATCAAATATAACTGCGGGAGCAAGCTATATAACAGCCCCAGACCTACCTGTGACTGACGATGCATCTCAAAACCTGATAGAAGAGGCCATTGCACCTGGCCATCCTCTCCCTCCTCTCCCACAAGAAACGTCAACATCGAATGTTCCCAGCATCCTCCCAGATGGTGTCGAGGAACCGAATGACGAGGAACCTGATAGCCAGCTGCCCTTGGCTGTAGGAGCAGCCCAAAGCGCAGATCTTTCAACAGGCCCTCCCCCGAACTTTGCACCTCCCTTTCTGGGACTACCTGTAACAGGCCAGTCCATGGTCGCTCATCGGGTCACTCTTCTTTCCGCGCACCCAGTGGATTCACTGGCATCACACCTTGCTGCCATTATCAGCAGTATTATCCTTTCTCCCTTGGAGTCACTCACTTTGCACTCTCTGGCTCACTCATATCTTTCCACTCATCCTTCATCCACAACTCAACTCTCAGATCTTATCCCATGAGCCTTTGGTTCGGCGGAGATTCATGGTCCGACAGACTTGCGTATACCGGGAGACTGGTACTCATGAGAGGCATGCAGGTTGCTCTAAGAGCGGGTGTGTGGGGATTCCTAGTTGGCTCAACGATGAGAATTGGGCGGAAGTTCTGCGGCTGGGGGTCTCTATAAAGTCAACCGTGTTGCAGATACCGCGAAATATCATCTTGTATACTTTTATGCTTTTACTACATCTACACTCACACAGGATCTACATAGGTACATTTCGGTGTTGAAATTCTAGCGTGAAGTCGTCATATTTCTAGTAGTACACCAGATCTGCAATAACACAGATGGCCCAGACAGATTCTGCCTCCAAGGACCGTGGAGAAATGCTCCGCATACAAACCCAAATATAAGACAAAAAGCCCCCAAAGCCAAACTCCGGTAATTCGATCCGTGGGTTTTTTATACGAACCTTTCTTCTTTTTTATCTTGCGCGGCCTTTCCCCTTCTGTCCGGGGACCTTGCGCCGTTCCCAGACCATCAAGTAACCCTCACGCGTGAACAAAGTCTCGCTCTCGGCGCGCTTGACAAAAAGATCTTGAATTTCGAGCCATTCGGAGCCACGATGCTGCTGCTCTGCCGCACCGCCCTGATGGCGGGAGTTTTCAGCCGAGACGGCCTTGTCGTGCAGCTGGACGAGCCAAGAGACCTTCTCGCTGCCTGCACCAGCCCCCGTAGAAGCGCCTGCTCCAGAGGCGGCGTTGACACCCTTGTCGGCGGCATCTTCGTTAGTACCTGGTGCGGCGACGCTGGGGTCGAGAATGATGTTGGCGACAAGGTCGTAGATGATTGGTTCACCTGGAGGCCAGATCTCTGGGTTGGGTTCGACGTATGGTGACATATCGAGCCCACGAGGGGAGGGGAAGGTGACAATGGTCGGGTTGCGCTCAGAGACGAAGCGGTTCTTGCTGAAGCGCTTGATGTGGAAAAGAAGGAAGGGCGGAAGCGGATGAAGGAGGCGGTGTCGGACACGGTGTGCCATCTTCTCAGAAGCTGTGAGGCCGTTGTATTTGTTGAGGAGAGCAGTCAAGGGTACTTGTGGGATGATGGATTCGCGGTTTGCGGACTGGAAGAGGGGCGTTGGGGGCAGATCCAAAGTGAGGATGAGGAAGGGGGTGACATTGCTCTTGATATCGCCAGATTCTGTGAAGACCAGACGGGCGTTTTGAGTATCGGAGTGAGCGGTAATGGCCTGTGACTCGATCCGGACACGGCCCTGGAAAGCAGCATGAATGACGCTGGTCGGTGTCGGGGATGGCTTCTTGGAGCCACCCAGCGCGAGATGAAGGTTGTTCAGGAACCAGGAAAGGAATTCCACGGGGTCTGATTGTTGGGTAAGCGTGAAGCGCTTCGAGGATCGCAGTGCAACTTCCTGCAGTAACTCGTGCGGAGACACATGAGATCGAAATGCCTTTGGGTTCCATAGCTTGCGCACAAGTGTCCTGAATCGAAGGACGAGCTCTGGGGTGCCCGGTGTTGGGAAATCGTGGAGAAGGAAGAAGTTTCGGATGGGAAGGACATGCGCCAATAGTTGGACTGCCACGTTAAAGTAATCGTTGGCCTTAATGTTATTCATCCCCACAAATCCTATGATCATTAGCAAATGGCGTCCCCTGCTTTTAAGTGGGATATCTTACCTGGTCTGTACCGAGTTCCCGAAAGATCCCAGGCGTCGTGAACCTCTTTGTCGAGTTTCACCACTGCATCCTTGGTGAAGTGGGGGTCTACCACGTATTTGATATCGTCCAAGCTCTTGCTCTTAACCTCGTACCCTTCAGGCAAGACATAGACCTTCTTTGAGGCAATATTGATGAAAACATGGTGTCCAACTTCGAGCGCGTGAAAATACGCATACGACTTGGGACCGCGTCCTTGGAAATATTTGCCGCAGACGAGACAGGCATAAACGTTGATATTCGACAGACTGATGGAACACAGCTTCTCGAAATCAAAGTCCAGTATACTGCGGTTGATAGTGTCGAGATAGAGGTCACTGTAACCTTCCATGGGCTGAGTTTGTCGCTTAGGCGCGCTGAGGGCGGAGGCTTCTTCATCGAGATCTGAAGATTCAGACGCATCTTGCGCTCCTTCCTGTAGCGCCTCTCCTTCTTTGTCGGCGGCTGCTAGTATATTATTGCCATTGCGATCGTCTTGCTCAAGCTCCTGGCCGCTGGCTCGTTGCGCGGGCACGCCGTTGCGAGAATCGCCTTCAGTTTCATCCTCCACGCGTACCTTTTTTGAGGCTGGTGACCCAGGAAAATTCTGCTCCAGGGGCAGCTCTGCGTGTCTCTTCGACATTGTGAATCTCCACACGTGTATCGGTGATGGGAGAATGATGAAGAACTTCAATTCCACGAGCTTGGGAGCAGATGCAAACATGACAAACATCAAGTTGTCCGCCGTAGCTCCAATTCAATGCTTCACCACTACATTAGATTTAGGCATATTTATGAAGGATTAGGATGCTTCAAAGCCCTATAGTGCTACTTGAGATACTGCATATTTGATGCCAAGTGTAGATTATCCCGTAATCAAATTCAAAACGTCATGGGTTATGATACAACAAACACCTTGGCATGTCGTTCATTAAGCACTCCGCGCAATCCGCTCGTTATCAAAAGGAACCTCCCGCACACCATCCTTTGTCACTACCTTCACCAGAACCTATATATAATTATCAGCAAAGTAACAACCAGAGAAAATAAAAGTGTAACGTACGCCCTTGTAGTCAATAGGTAGTCGGCGCTTAAGCTCATCTGTGCACATCTCGAGGAGCTTCATGCCTTCTTCGAAAGAGATGTTGGGATTGTGGTGCTTGTCGAGGAGAGAGAGACAGTAATATCTGCAAATATTAGCATTCAGGACCAATGCAGAGCTCAACTTGGCTCAGTATCCGGAAAGGTCATAACATACTGGGCATAGCCGTGGGCGGCGTATGGTACGGGAGCCAATGAGGCCAGATAGTCCACCCAGTACAGGCTGGGTTCCTCAGTGACAGGATCCAGGCCTCCCAAAAGCAGGTTGACTGTGTACGGGCTTCGTGATCGCAAGCTGCGTGCCAGTTCCCCTCGGACGAAGTTGGAAACGGCGGCGGGACTGAGTTCAGTGTCATTGCGCATCGAGTACAATTTGATGTTGGCTTGGATGAATTCCGCAAATTGCACTAGTTACAGATCGTCAGGGTCTCGTCTTCCGTTCCAAGTTCCAAGCTACTCACCGGTATCTCCAGCCTCTCCCGAGAAAGCCATGAGTGTGTGCGGGTTCAACTGCCGTGTCTTGTCATCTTCGGCCTTAATGATGGTCGGGCCTCGCATTGTAGCCTTGGATGCGGCCATAATGACGAAGTCCTTGCCGGTGATGCCCAAGAGAACCTCCCTAGAAGCACAGGGTGTTAATTGCGTGTCGTATGATTGACCACCATGAAATATAGGAAACTTACATATTTGCGATGAGTCAAAAAGAAGTGTAATAAGAAAAGGTGAGGTTCAAGAAAGGGCGATGAAGGAGAGATGTGGTTGAATGATGACCACGCGGCGAGCTTGAAGCCTGGAGCTCTCAGCTACCCTGCTGACTCAGCCGCTGCCCGTCGACAGCGCTTTTCTTGCAAAAAAAAGCGGCAGAAAAAAAAGTTGCAGACTCGACTTCCACGAACTTCACTTTCCCGGCGCTCCTTACCCGCACATATTTATAGGGGATTACATTGGAAAACTCTTTCTGGGGTTTGCCATGTCTTCCTTTTTTACCGTCCCCGCTTCCCAGCGCAAGCGCAAGAGAGACGACCGCGCCACAGCTCCGGGATCCAAGAAACGAGGCGTCGATGCCCAGAGCGGAGGCACAAGAGGCCGACGAGACAGAGAAAGAGAGGAATCGATTTCTGGAAGTGACTTGGATGAAGATGAAGAAATTGCGTCCGCGGAATCAGGCGAAGAATCCGAATCCGACTCGGACGACGGCGAGACGGCCGCAGACCGACGATTGAAACTCGCCGAACGCTACTTGGACAATGTCCGGGAGGAGGTCGACGATATTGGATTTGACGCAGCAGAAATTGATCGTGATCTGATTGCGGAGAGGCTGAAGGAAGATGTCGATGAATTCAAAGGCCGAGTATTTCGCCTTCTCGGCTCAAAACTATCATTTTCCACGGCATCCCACTCTTTTTTCCGCTCCGATACACAGTCTACGACTTCGGTGGCCATCCATGCGCCATACGTCTACACCGTTAGCAAAGACAAGACCTTGATCAAGTGGGAATTGGCGACTCCTAGTGAACCCAAACCCGCCGACCCAAATTCGAAGCGTCCTCCACGTCCCCAGCGGAAAGTGCCTAAGCGAGTCAGATATTTCCGGGGTGTTCGCAAAGTCGGCGGCGAGGAGCAAGGGCACACAGGGAATATCCTGTCTGTCGCAGTTTCTCCCTCTGGGAAATTCGTTGCTACCGGTGGGAGCGACAATAAACTGGTGATTTGGGATGCAGAGACTCTTACACCGGTCAAGACATTCACGCAGCACCGTGATTCCGTTGCATCTCTCGCTTTCGCTCGTCACATCTCTACTATGAGCTCCGGAGAGCAATTGTTCTCGGGCAGCTATGACCGCACATTAAAGACCTGGTCTATTTCCTCGGCTGGCCATGCATACGTCGAGACGTTGTTCGGGCACCAGGATCATGTCACCGGCGTTGCAGCCATGACTATTGACCAATGCGTCAGTGTCGGAGCTCGCGATCGAACAGCGCGTTTATGGAAGGTCGTTGACGAGACTCAACTCGTATTCCGAGGTGGCGCCTCCAAGAACGCACCTTACCGTGAAAGCAATATCGACTGCATTGCTCCTCTCCCGCCCTCCCACTTTGTGACTGGTTCCGACTCCGGCTCTATCTCGCTTTGGTCAATGCACAAGAAAAAGCCGCTCTATACGATTCCTCTTGCACACGGGGTGGACCCCATTCCTCCACTGGACGAGCTGTCGCCTGAAGTGGACCCGGAGGTTGCTGCCCACAATACTCGGCACATGCGGCCCACACCTCGCTGGATCACAGCGCTGACCACTCTTCCGGGTACTGATATCGTCCTTAGTGGTAGTTGGGATGGTTGGATCCGCGCGTGGCGCATTTCGGATGACAAGAAAACCATCATTCCCCTGGGACCTGTTGGTGCCGGTCAACCGATTCCCGACACTCCTTCACAACAGCTCAACCACTCCCTTGCGCAAGAGGGTAGCCCCGATGCGGATGATATGGATGTCGAATCCAACTCGCAAGCACAAAAGGTCGATCAAAAGCCTTTGGTCAAAGGTGTGATTAATGATATTGCCGTTTTCGAACGGCGTCCCGAGGGTGCATCGCTAGGCCAGCCTGCTCCGAAATCCTCCAAGTCCCAATCTCAACCAGAGCCTGAGGTTCGGGGTTTGTGCATTGTCGCTGGGGTTGGCAAGGAGCACCGGCTAGGTCGGTGGAAGTGCTACGCCAACAACTATCACGAGGGAGATACTCCCCAAGGCCGCAATGGTGCCGTTGTGTTTGAAGTTCCGTTCACTTCTAAGGAGGAAGCCAGTGAGGCTGATGTATAAAAGTTTTCATGGTTGCCATCAGGCCTGGTCTGAACTCCTGCAATCTGACTCTGTACGAGATTGGAGGATAAAATAGGAGCGTTATTTGGAGTGTGGTGTCCTGGAGTCGGAATTTGCATGTAATTTATCATCTTGCATACATATTGATCTCCCATCCACGTTGTCTCGTCTATATCAAACAAAGACTTTGCTTATACATCCTTCACAAGCCATCCTCTATTTACTTCGTCTCGTCTCTATGAACTTTGCTTCTGGTAAGTTCTGTCAAAAACACCTGTATCTTTCACTGACAATCCGCACTTACGCTGAACCTTCTGCATTTCTTGCTTGCTCCTGAGCTTTCCTTCACTTCCCAGCCGTTGATGACCTTTTCCTCATTTCTCACCGCTAATGAGCGTTTACTGATGAGCTTGCAGCAGGGTTTCCTTAGAATACTACTCTCATTTTTCAGTTTCCACTAAGGCGCCAGAGATTCCATATCTCAGCACTCGTTTACCAATGGCAATAGACGAATTAAATTCGTCAGATGTGGACTTCGGTCCAGCACCCAGCAAGCGCCGGAAGCTTGGTCAGAAATCCATCCAGTCTATCATTGACAATGCCGAGACCAGCTAGATCCTCGAGCCTCGGTATAAAGTTCCCCGTTAATTATAAGTAAACTCTCCTCTTACTGTCTTCTTACTTTACGCTAACTTGCTATATTATCTGCTTCGAAGACCGTCTAAAGGTTTCTCGGATGACGACGAATACTATACTATCCGCTATGTTTGAAACAGCTCGTAGCTCGGAGAAGGAGAAGGTAGCAGAGTCCCCTCTATATCCTACGGCTAACCCTATAGATCGCTTCAAAGAAATACTAATGTTTGACCCCGACGCCTATATACCTAGGTATACAATTGACAGACATGTTGCAGATAAGGACATCTTTGGATCGCTATCTCCTCGAGGGGGCTTATTGATGAGAAAGTTGATCATCCGGACGTCGAGGTCAAACATCCCGCTATCCGAATATGATTCAGGTTTTGTCGCTCGCGTTATGAAGGCCAGCGATTTTCAGGGTTGTTGGACAAGCCTCTACATATTCTTGGATGGCAATAAAAACCTTGTTGTTTCTCTAAAGAAGAGATAGGCACATAGAATTCGATAAGCTTTCACGATGCTCTTGGCGGAAATTTGGTCTGTTGGTCCCTTCATTTTGCCTGTAAATACTTCGTCAGCAAGATTCCGGGTCTTGATAACGTCGAAAGGCAATGACAAGAAACTAGCGAAGAAACCGGCGATCGCAGAGGCCGCCAACGTCTGGTTCAGCGGCGACAATGTGGTATGCTTCTTGAGCTGCGCCTTGCTCTCCGAAAAAAAGCCAACTGTCCAATGTTCAGGGCAACCGCTCGAGCGCATTCGGGCCCCATAGCGGCCCACATTGTGACCACGATTGTCGTCATTTATCAACGTACCAATGATAGAGTGGAAGAACCGCAAAAGATCTTCCCCTGTGCGGGGGTGGTAACATCGTGCTTAAGCGTAGCCTTTCGAAAGGCGTCTATGCGTGACACCCACAGATCTTGGGTATCACGAGTGCCGGGAGCACCATGTCCAAATTCCAGGTTTTTGGAAACCCGCTTGGATTCGATACGGTAGCCAAAAGGTGGGAGATGTGAAGATGATCTCATTCTCCTAACTGAGAAACTAACTAAAGAAGGCGATCTTGGCACGTGACGCTTTGGTAAGCTGTCACACTAGCAAGCTAAAGGACGTTGATACTAGGGCGGTAATATAGAAAGTCAGCGTAAAGTAAGAAGAAAGTAAGAAGAAAGTGAGAAGAAAGGAAGGGGAAAAGAACCTTTGAATGGTCTTGAAAGGGCTGTTCCTATGTCCTAAATAAGAACTTTCGGTTCTCGGCAGTCTTGTACAGTATAGTTCAAACGTTCGATTAGTTGACCGCCTCAGGCCGCCAATTTCAACTACATCTATTGACATCTTAGCAATTTTCATCTTACAAACGAGTCTTCTAGCAGGACATCTATGATAGTTCTTCTTCCTTTGCTCTTATTTATCTCCTACTTCTATTTACTTGCCTCCTCCTTTTCTCTTATTTATCTTTCACTTTGCCATGAAACCTTCGCGATATTCTACGTCTCGACAAAAGTCGTGCCAGCAGTGTTCGAAGGCCAGAGCAAAGTGCGATCGCAGACAAGGAGGATGCACTAGATGCAGACAGAGGCGCATTACATGCACATATCCCCATGCAACTACTGCTGTCGCTTCCCTGGGACAACCTTTGAATGGGGATATTGAGCTGGGTAACGCAGGTTCGATGGCCGATGCATCATTCCCAAGCCCTAGTTCTGAATTGAGCGTCAATCTCCAACCTATGACTACTGCAGAGGCTCAACTGCTGCAAAGTACAGGACAAGCTTCCAAGCAAGATTTGACGCAACGCCATGAAGACTCAAAGGACCTTGACTTGACAAGTTCCAATCCGGTTTATCCGATCAATCCAGATCCCTCACTAACTATCAATGATCATCCCGCCGCTGTCATTTTGGACCCAAACAACCTTGATTTCACAAGTCTCGATCTGATTTGTCCGATCAATGTCGATGATATCAGCAATCGCTGGCTAAACCCTTACATCCCGGATCCCGAACAAACGGTCAAGGAATATCCCGCTGGTGTCACACACTACATATATCGAACGTTAAGGTCATACGCATCCTTTGCGACCCGTGGCCGTGGTATCCTGCCCTTTATTCACTCCATGCAGTTGAACTCGCAGTCATTCGCTGGCTCACCACTCAGCACATGCCTGAACTTGATTCGAATATGCGAAAACCCCTTACCTGGAAGTGAAAATTCAGCAGCCATCGTCCTTCAGCGCGAGATGGAAAGCATAACTGAAATATGCGAGAATTACGACGATATGTCCCTGCTGGCTGCATTTCAAGCCTATCTCATATATACAATGGTTCTCTTCTTTTGTCTCAGTCAAGGACCTAGTCCATTTTTCCGACAAGCGATGATCAATCTTCAAGAACTTGCCTGCTCATGTTCTCGGCGAGGATTGGTGTGTGCAGCAGATCAACGCCATATCCGTCCGAGGTGGGAAGAGTGGATTGTGACTGAAGCTAAGCGACGTACACTGTTTTTGATGTACCTTCTTGACAGTGTACTCTCGGCCCAGGAGAGTCTTCCCACTTTTCTTGGTACCGAACTACGGGGGCTTCCCGCTCCGTCGAATAAATCTCTATGGCAAGCTCGATCTCGGGCTGATTGGGAAAAGGAGTACAATATCTTTTTGACCGAATGGACAGAGCAAACTCTCACCATTGACGAGCTTTGGCCAATTCCCGCAGAATTCGATAAAGCAAGCATTGCTAGGAGACGTGACAGGGTAGACCGGTGGCTTGAGAATCTTGACGAATTTGGCACGATGATTTTTGCGGTAACGGAATGTACACATGGCGGTTGATTTTGATTATCACGGTCGCATCTGACAATCTAGATTGAGAATGGCATAGTGTTGCCAAGGGTCATAGAGTTTGAGGAAAGCATTCTTGTTAGGAATACACCTGTTCTATAGAAGATGAAAACAATTGAAGAAAACAACCAACTTTTGTAGCTGGACGGCGAGATGAAGCGGTTCCCCTCGCGGTCCCGTGCGTTGATATCCAACTCCTCACCCGACGACATCACAAACTACACAAACTACATCACGAATTCCAACTTCGCATGTGGGCCCGGAGTTGAGCTTTGTGGGTTCTTAAGATCCAATCAGCATAGTCATCGTTAGTTCCTGTGGGTCTTGTCAACTCCGATCTCCAAGTCAAGGCTTAATGATAAATAAAGGCCATGTTCAAGCCTATAACTGACCTCGTTTGAAATCCAGTTTACTACTTCCTTCTACTTTTGCATGACTGGCCCATCATGGCTTCTGAAAAAGACCAGCCGTCCAGTAATAGTCCGGCTTCCACACCTGTCGATACAAATGTACCACCACCTTACACCATCTTCGATAAACGACAAAAGTGGCTTATTATTTTTATTGTCTCGTTCGCTGCAACATGTGAGTAAAAGATTATTGCCACACTTCACATCCGCTAATGCCCATCAAGTCTCCGGTTTCGCATCAAACATCTACTTTCCCGCTTTGCCGACCATTGCAAACGATCTCAACGTATCCCAAGAACTTGTCAACTTGACGGTCACATCCTATCTCATTTTCCAAGGAATAGCACCGAGCTTCTGGGGTCCAGTGTCTGATGTGAGAGGTCGTCGGATAGCGTACACATGTACGTTCCTTGTGTTCCTCGGTGCATGCATTGGCCTCGCCGAGACCAAGAACTATGCCACTCTCATTGTACTTCGATGTCTTCAAAGCACCGGAAGTGCGAGTACAATTGCCATCGGGTCTGGTGTAATCGGCGACATCACCACTCGAGCCGACCGAGGTGGTTTCATGGGGATTTTCCAGGCGGGTTTGCTGGTGCCTGTTGCTATTGGACCGGTGATAGGAGGTGCTTTAGCTGGATCTTTGGGATGGAGATCAATCTTCTGGTTCTTGACCATTTACAGTGGCGTCTTTCTTATTTCGCTGCTTCTCTTGCTGCCCGAGACACTTCGGTCATTGATCGCCAATGGGAGCTTGGTCCCGTCAAACCTGTTTATCAAGTATCCTCTGAATGTCTATCAACGTCTCAGCAAGGTTGAATGGGACTCTGAAGCATCGCCACCGGAGCTGGCAGCCAGGAAAAGAATCGACGTCTTCGGTCCTTTGCGCATTCTTATCAGCAAGTTCGCAACGCCCATCATCATCTTCCTTGCAATTTACTATGCAGTCTGGCAGATGAGTATCACGGCCATTTCATCTCTTTTCAAGACCCGCTATGGTCTCAGCGAGATCCAAATTGGTCTGACGTTTATTGCCAACGGAGTGGGCTCCATGGTTGGCACTCTAATAACCGGCAAAATCCTCGATTTGGACTATCGCCGTGTGAAAGCCAAGTACGAGTCTCAAACCGATGTTGAAGCTGCGACACATCAGTCAGAAACCAATGCGAGTCAGGAAGACTTCCCAATTGAAAAGGCGCGCCTTCGACTTGTTCCATTCTTCTCCATCCTGCAGTGTCTGTCCATTCTACTATTCGGTTGGACCATTCAATATCCCCATCGCGTTCACATCGCCGTTCCAATCGTTTCGACTTTTATAACAGGATGGACCGCCGTTTCCACACAGTCCGTTATCATGACCTATCTGGTGGATATTTTCCCAGATCGAAGCGCCGCAGCCAGTGCGAGTTTGAACCTGGCTAGATGTCTGTTCGCTGCTGGTGGAACCAGCTTCGTTATGCCTATGATCGAGGGCATTGGTGTTGGACTAACATTTACCGTCTGTGTTGCCGTTCAAGCTATTGCACTCGTTGGACCACTGGTGCAGCAGAGATTCGCTGGTTCGTGGAGAAGACAAGCGGAACGACAGAGCGCACATAATTCCGAATCTGGGAAATAATGATCCTTGCATACATGATTAATCCTCGCGAGGTCGCATTCGGTTTGAGCATGGACTGCCAGTTGGGCTGCATTGGCATAGGTTTGTATCTTCTTCTTCTTTTTTTTTTTTTTTCTCTTACCTAGGTAGCAAGAGACACCCCTGTATTAGTATCTAATAACATTTAATTGTCTGATTGTGCTTTCGTAATTGTCCAATCCCCGCTAGGTGAGGTAGCGCTTCCACCATTCCTCCTTTTGCCTGAAAGACTCAAGAATGGCCTTGTGCCCATGCCACCCATGACCTTCACCGAGGAACTCAACTACCTTGGCCACTCTGCCATGAGCATGCATAGCACTAGCCATCATCCGGGCCTGGGCCACCGGAACCACCATATCGGCAGTGCCCTGAAGAAGGAGCAAGGGCGCCTTGATATGTTCCGCATAAAAAGACGGGCTGCGCTTCTTAAGTTCTTGCTCCCTGTCTTCGAACTCCGTCTTACACAGTAGCAACCGGTCCACGTCTTGACTTTCAAACTTATAAGAGTCAGCCTGCAGCATCTTAACGTCACTGATACCGTAGGAGCTGATCCCAGCTGCCCAGACATCGGGATACATGTGTAGGGCTTGCAGAGTCAAGTATCCACCAGCACTCCCGCCGTAGATACCGACACGGGCTTTATCGATCAGTCCTATATTCGCCAGGTACTCGACCGCACTGACTGCATCACCCACATCGACCTGGCCCCAGTACCCAGATAGTCGTTCCCGATACTCGCGTCCAAACCCTGTAGACCCCGTGTAATTCACAGCGCAAACGGCGAAGCCGCGTGTGGTATAGAATTGGATCTCCAGGTTCAGCGCTGGGGTAACATTTCCATTGGGCCCTCCGTGAACGTACACCAAAACAGGAGGATTTGACCTGTCAGCCTGGAAGTCTGGGTTGCGAGGGGGAAAGTAGAACATGTGCACATTGCCGTCGCATCGTGGACCATACTTTTGGGGAGCAGTAAACTCTTGGGCCCGAGAGATATACTCAGGTGCCAAATCAAATGATGCAGTTGAGGTGAGAACTGTCCTCTGCAGTTCAAAAGAAGGCATGATTGTGACCAATGCCAGTTCTTGGAAAGATGTTGCTGAAGCAGCAACAACTGCAAAACTGTCAGACGATACTCGGTAAATTCCGTTGGCACGGAATCCGATGTCCACATAGGGAAGATCCAAGTCTCGCACAGACAGATCGATAGTATCGATAAGTATGATTTTGCTAGTAGCGTGGGTGATGGCCGTTGCTACTATGGTCCTCTCATCCAAGAAGATGTAGGTGGAACTAGACGAATATTAGAATAACCGCAATGTCACTTCAAGAATGAACATACCTTCCGAGTTCCCATTCTGCAATGGCGAAGTCGGCATTTTCCAGGCCCTTGAGCGACAGACTGCGCAGGTAGGCATTCTTCGGATCGTACGAGTACAATTGCCAGAACCCGGTGCGATCACTGGCAAAGTACAGTAAGCCGTCCAAGCCCCATTTCGGCTGGGCGATACTCTCCGCCATTGCCTTTCCAGCAATATAAGTGTCATTCTGCAGAGACCCATTTGCCCACTCTGCAAGATGAAGCACAGTACCAGTCCACGGCATATCGGGATGAGTCCATTGAATCCATGAGACATACTTGCCCGAAGGGTCAAACTTTGGATGGGAGTAGAAATCATCGCCTTGGGCCACGGTAATTTCATTCCCAGATTCGATGTTGATCGCCACTAAAGTATTGTGCACGTGGGTGGCTTGAGTCTCCGGGGTGGCCTCACGGTGATCTTCTTTGATCGCAATTATCCATTCCGAGTTTGTCGGGTGAGTGTTAAATTCCGCATAGCGGACACCCTTAATAGCTTTGAGGATGAGCTTGACTTGGCTCGATTCCGGATCCAGAAGATAGATGTTGCAAGAATCCTCATCTGAGAACAGAATCTGTCCATCGGGTCTCATAGAAATGGAGCCGCCACCAAGTTCCTGCACTGTGGCGTGGGCACTCAACTCCTTGGGCAAAATATCCTTACGTTGTCCATGGAGATGCTGCACGATAGCAAATCGGCCATTCTCAGTAGGCCGGCATTCAACGGAGTAAACTGCCCCCGTCGATTCCTAAAATGGATTAGCGAAACCCGTCAGGTCAAGTGTGAATTGATGACTTACATCGACAGCGACTTCTTGAAGCGATATGCTCGAGCCTGCCAACAGCTCCGCAGTGAGGGGGCTCTTCCAATGACCGTACGGCGCAGTATGTGAAGACATTTTTCTGGGACCTGCCGGGTCACCCAACGCGGGAAATTGGAAGGTTGGTCTTGAGAGTAGACAAGAATTGCTCGGGACTCTCTTCGCTTGACAGTTTCCCTGGATGACGGACGGGTCAGAAATTAGATCGCAGAGCTACCAGGAGGGACAGACCCTGGAAATAATTCGTGAATAGCTACTATACTTGCTCCCTAAAGCACGAAAGGCGGAACTCGGAGAATAATCCACAGACGCTCGGATGATGCGACGGTTCATCCCTGTCCGTTCTGTACCCAATTAGTCACAAGACTGAATGAGAAGCAAGAACAAGAAGCAGGGAAAAGATGTTGGTTGAGTTGAAGAAGAGAGAAAACTGGGGAAAGGACAGAGTACAGTACGCGTACATAACCATTGTGGCCTCATCCACCAGGCATCAACGATCAAGTTGTATAGACTCGCATATTCTTCAGGCGCTAGGACGTCCCTTGCCACAGTCAATCACATCCACCGTAGGCAAATGATAGATCACGGTAGTTCCCTTATTGCTATAGTACCCCACTGGAAGAAAGGGACATACCGTTAGGTGATTGGATATCCTATAGGATGCAAGGAGTCGGGACATGGCAGCGATAGTACTCATTGCTCAAAAACTGTGATGTAAACAAAATACCCAGAGATAGTTAGAGAATAAGCTAAAAGTCTCTGCCAGCATCACTTTAATAAGCAGTTCCTATTCAAAGGTGACAGTAAGGCCAAGGAAGAATGTAAGTGACGGTAGCTAAGGTAATATTGGAGACAGTACTTTGTGAGAGCAAAGCAACTGGTGAAGCCAAACTTTTGTGTCTGGGTCAGGAACCATTACGTAATCTAATGCCTGAGGCCTGGGACAACACCATGATTCTTTGCTCGATTCCACGTCAGAGACCACTCTTTGCCTATATCCTCTTCCTTGATCTTCTGTATTGTCTTGCTTACTTGCCTCACTCATTTTTGACCTCTGGCACGGTTCCCTCTATGATTCCGGTTAAACCGC
This sequence comes from Penicillium sp. DT28, assembly GCA_036712075.1. Lineage (NCBI taxonomy): Eukaryota > Fungi > Ascomycota > Eurotiomycetes > Eurotiales > Aspergillaceae > Penicillium > Penicillium sp. DT28. The sequence goes on from JAZHLO010000002.1 coordinate 1,669,459, forward strand.
TCCTTTGCCACTGCTAGGAAACTTTTCCTCCGCCCCTCCGCCGCATTCTCATTTCGCGTCTTTGCGCAACATTCTGACAAACGCGATCTCGTCAATACCCAACCTGCATCCGCAGTGACTGCCGATACAGTTCGATCTTGATGGCCAACGTGGCGGCCAAGATGGCGTGTGGCAGTGGTTCTGAGGCCGAGGCATCGGGAGTAAGCTTTCATGACCCTTTGATACCTAGGGAAGTTCAAAACTAACGCGGTTTTAGCTTGTCAACACGCTCCAAAGCCACGTGGATGATATCAGAACACTTATACAGTGTGGAATCTGTATTCGACCCCTCTACGAACCCTACACCCTGGCCTGTGGGCACACCTTCTGCTATTCTGTAAGTCTCCCGCTTGCACCTAACCCTTTCTCTGTTAACTGTCTGACCATGTGTAGTGTCTCTCATCATGGTTCTCCGGTGGTCGATCGAAGAGGACATGTCCGGACTGTCGAGCACCTGTCAAAACTCAACCTGCGCCGGCATATATGGTAAGCCTGCTTCCTTTGATATTCTCATGCAAATCTTCTAACATTTTGTGCGTATAGGTTCGGGCAGTCGTCCAGTTGTTTACGAGTCGCGCGGAGCTTCTGGACAAAGGGGAAACTACGGCCGAGCATTCTAAAAACCAACAAGAAGAGGCGAGTCGATTAGACAAGGACAAGGCAAATACGGATCCACATAAGGGTGGACTATTCGGAGGACTGTTCAAGCCGAAAGCCCCTTCATTGAAACCGGTTGTCGACGTGGACGACGGAATTGTTCGCTGCCCAAGCTGTGCGTGGGAGCTTGAGGATGGCGAGGAATGCCTTAGCTGCGGCTGGCGTTATCGACCAGATGATGAGATGACGGATTATAGTGGCGACGACGTCAGTCAGACCGACTACGACTCACTTTATCCAGAGGAAGAGGATGACGAATTTGGAGATGTCGAGGCCGAGGATGTGTTCAACCAATTTGGACCGTTCGGCGTGCCGCATCGATATGTTGTTTCCGCAGTCGATCATGCGATGAATGGATGGTGGCCTTCAAATCCTCAGGCATGGCCATCACACCCTCGATTTCACCCACCTCATCCTGACTATGTCGTTGAAGACGACGAAGACGACGAAGATGACGAAGACGAGAACGATGAGGAAAATGAGTACGATCACATGGACTCGTTTATTGACGACGATGAAGCTCTTCCGGATGAGGAAGATAGTGCGGAGTCTGACGGTGTCACAGTAGTGGGCAGCGCCCCTATTCGGAACTGGAGCCGGCGGCCTACACGGAGCCCAGGTTATCACGGAGCTAATGCCATGTATGACGAAGAGGATTCCATGGCAGAAGACCAAGAGGAAGATGAAGAGGGAGAGGAAGAGGAAGATGAAGACGAAGACAGAGATGAAGAGGAAGACGAAGACGAAGAGGAAGACGGTGATGTTTATCATCGTTGGCGCTCCCCACAATGGGATGGTCACACAATCCGCGACACACAATCCTCTTCGGTAGTTTCTGAGTCCGAGGAAGACGATGCAACGGTTCCTGAAATGACCGATGCTCGCGGTTATTATGAGGGGGGTTTCTATCCTACCGATTATGATAGTGAACCAGAAAGTGATAGCTCTGCTCCAAGGTCTTTGCCCGTCAGGGCTGGAGGTGCTTCTGCCGTGAACGCAATCACCATTGACGACTCTGAAGACGAGCAACCTGTCGGGCCAGTGAGGAGAGCAACACAGCGACGACGACACCGTGCTCGAGTGACTCCTTACTGAATGCTCGATCTAGCCTGCTGCCTTTTTTTTGCTTCATTTCACTGTTTCTCCTTTGCGTTGGTGTTGTCTGCAACTTTTGAACTAGCGCGGCGCTTCCAATGGGATAGAAAATGGCTCGGCGCTTTCCTTTCAGGACTTTATCACAATCAGGTCTCCCCCTGTTCATGCTTCCTTCTTCGACCTGAAGAACACAATATTTTCCACAAATACCCCTTTATGGATGCTCCTTGGCCCGTGTCCTAGTCTTATCTTTGATCATCTATTCTTTGTCAGTGACTCGGATTGAGTCAAGAAGGCGTATACAGACCTGTTTGCAATCCAGTCACTTGACTCTATGATTTACCAAAGGACCTCAAATCACATGGAACTAAGAATAATCACGATAAGCAACTTTATACTGTTCAACGATGGAATTTTAACTACAGTAACCAGTGAGGATTATTACAAAAGCAACATTGCGTATGCCTAAGTTAGATATGGAATCAGCCCACTTCCCCTATCTCTGATAACTAGCTATGCGGCTCTTAGTGGTTGGTAGATTCGCGTCGCGCCAAGACCGCGGATCCCCGTTCTGCCGGAGAAACACCTTAACATCCGGATCCTACGTTCCTTAAGATCACATCCAACACATCCTATCAGTGTGCGGATCCCTGTGCCTAGTCTCATCGCTATCTTTTCGAGCCGGAGAAAATAGTGATCCACAGACCCTGCCCCTATGCCGACTGAAGCCCCTAACGAGGAAACCCACGCCAAGGCGTGGAAGAAGGCGGAAAGAAAGTTCTCTAGGTGAGTTCTAAGCTCAACTCTTGGGAACCTCTTACGTTGACCTCCGATCCATATTCGTAGCTGACCCTATATTAGCAAAAGCGCCAGTGAATATTATGATCCTTGTCAGGACTTTGCGGATCGAAGTCTCAAGTGCATGAAGCGCAATGGCTTTGATCGCGAGATGTGCGGCGACTACTTCCAGTATGTCTATTGTCCCTTAACTCGAGAATCTATGCGTGGCGGTATCGAAGGTTGGCTTGATGCCATCCGCCGTTTTCTCGTTCTCTTGTCTATGACTGACTAACTCTACTTCTCAGAGCCTATCGAGATTGCAAGAAGAACTGGGTGAGTTGAAGCAAATCCAGGACTGTTTTTCCCAAGTCTTTTGTGCTTTTGACCTTTCGAGGTTATATTCAGATTGACATTGACACTGCTATATTGAACTTCGCTGACAAGTGCCACAGTTGAATCAAAAGAAGGCGGCTTAGCAGTCCAAGTGCTTCAGCTGATTCGATGTCTTTTGATTGAAAAGGTGCCTATGCCAAGAGCAACAATGGCATTTCGTGCAATAATTTTTTAAGATGAGCGCGCCTACTATTTTGCTACTCTTTTCCTCCACTCCCCATGATCCTTGGTGTTCAAAGGTTTTCTGTGAACTTTCTTCTTCAACCTGTATACTATCATTTTGTTCATTCTCCATTTATGCGCGGTGTTCCCAACTGCTGCCTTGAGCGAGTCTTCATGCATGGCTTTTGCCTACCACCAAATATAACTGTTTCTGAGGTCTTCCAAGGTTATGCAATCTGGATCGGATACCTAGGTACCTAGGTAGCACCTAGTCAGCTCTGGAGTATATAAACCTTGGAAATATCGATATAAACATTGACACTAAAAAGCATTAATAAACTGATCTGACCCCGCCGCCTTCACCGCCCGTCGGCCTTCTGCCACCGCTTCTGGCATTTCCCCGCCAAATTACATACCCTGTTTCTGTGTGACAGCGTTTTTTGGTTTGCTTTTCCCTGTCCAAGCGTCTCACTATGGCGCCTGCCAATGACGCAGTCTTCCTGCGTCGCAACAACCAGGTTCAAGATGCCATTGACGGGCAGAACCTGAAGCAGGCGCTGCAGCTGATCGAGAAGCGCATGAAGAAAGGCGAGGATACGCGGTTCCTGAAAGTATGTTGCTCTAACCTCGATGCAATTGAGTTTCGTTGCTTCAATCTCTTTATCAGGTTAAAGCCCCACTAACATGAATTCAACAGGCATGGAAGGCGCATATTCTCTTTCTTCATGCCGACGACGCCCACAAACAGCGCGGAATCGCCGAGACCCTCGAGCTTTGTAACGCCGAACCCCCAACTACCGACCTAGATGCCTTGCAGAAGATGTTCCGGACGCTACAGAAGCTGGATGGGCATGGCGAGACCCGGAGCAATCTTTGGGAAAGGGCCGCCAAGGCAAAGCCGCAGGACTTGGAGATCCAGCTGGAGTGGTTCACAACGTCATTTGAAAGCAACGACTGGAAGTCGGCGCAGAAGGTTAGTAGCAAGATACACTAGTTCCACACATTGAGCATCTCAGACGAAACATCATATCTGACTTGGTTTCCTTCTGATCACAGGCAGCGATGAGTCTCCAGAAGAACTTCCCAAAGGAGCGGAAGTATTACTTCTGGGCCATCGTTCTCACTCATCTGCTGGCAACGGACCCCGGGAGCTCGGATATGGAACGCAAGCTTTTTGGAACATTGGCGTATCGAATGATCTCAAAAGCAGCTGCTGACGTTCCTGCCAATCCCGTAAGCATTCTTTTTCACTTTTCTCTGAGAATCTCGAATCAGAGTCGAACTGACAGGAATCCATGATCAATTTGTCAGGCCGAACTGTTGAGCCCTCCACGTGCGATCCAGAGCTCCGAGGAACTGCGATTGCTTGTCAAGATCTTCGAATCGCAGAATCAGCATGCCGAAATCGTCAAGGTCCTGGATAGTGAGAACGTCGGTCTCACATCTCGTATTGTCCAGCAAGATAAGAGTTTCCTTATCTGCAAAGCCACAGCCTTGAAATCCGCCGGACTGTGGCAAGAAGGCCTAGCTTTTGTGAAAGGTCTTTACACAGTCTCCGAGAAAGGAAATATAAAGAGCCTTCGCGAAATCGACGATTGGGGCATCTGGAGTCTGCTGGTTGAGGCCGTGAGGAACCTCAAAACTCCTGGGTTTGTTTTTTGCCCCGGTGTGATACTGACACTAGGCTAACTTGTTTTTGCCCATTAGGATTGCTACTGAGACGCAGAAGTTTACTGAGGAATTCATCAAGGCCAACCCCAAATCCCGCAATGCGGCTCTGGCTCATATTGACTTGGCCTTCCTGGGAATGCAACTCGGAGAAATGACCGCTGATGACGTTTTTTCAGCCTGTCAGAGATACGCAGATCAACACAGGCACAAGCTCTATGTATTTGGTGATCTCCGAAGAGCATTGGCTGACAATAGAGATGCCATGTCGAAGATTTCCGACTATCTTGCAAATTGCGAGCAAGATGGCAAAGATGTTAGTCTCCACGCTTCCTATAATCTTGCACGTTTTACCTCTGCTAACCGCTATCCAGTCCATTGTCTCTTCGATAAACTCCCTCAAATTGTCTTACTGCTTGAACATCTCAGGCGCCGAAGATGTTTCTTCCAAGGACAAAGTTGAGGCATTTGTTATCCAGTGCATGAAACTCTATCAGTCTTGTGCCGGGCATGGAAGTCAAACTAAGGAGGAGAAAGAATCAGCTTCCGCCACTGAAAGCCAACCTAGAGATGATCTGTGCATTCTTGCTGCTATGTCTCTCCTTCGCGCAAGCGAAACTGGTGAGATTCAAGCGCGTGTTCCAGATGCGGCTCTCATTCGTGCCGCTGGCATTCTGGAACGGCTTTTACTCGACTCGCCACATAACTACCAGGCTCGCTTACTCTTGGTTCGCATCTATCTTCTCCTCGGTGCCGGTTCTCTCGCCTTGAGCACCTTCAGCAAGCTCTCCGTCAAGCAGGTCCAGTATGAGTCCGTTGCTCATAATCTCTTTACTCGGCTCGCTACTATCCATCCTCACTCTGCGCCGCCGGCCGAAGGCGCAGAGTACAAGGACTTTGACCCGCAAGCTGCGTTCGTCCAAGCCCTCAACTTTTACCGCAACTCCGAGGTATCAACCCTCACCTTCCGCATTCGTTGCATGAGTGAGGGAAGCTTCGTCAACGCGGAAGAAATGGTTCAGCTGCGGGAATGTCTCAGAAACAGTATCTGTCGCAGAATGATTGCACTAGAGGTGCGGCGCTCACAGAGACTGGCTGGCGGAGACCCCATGACTCGTTACGATGATATCGGTTCGTTCATACCATACTTATATTGATTGCAGTGTGGCTACTTGAAGCAGTTGCTAACCGTAATCACAGCTCGGAATACCTCTCCCGCTGTGGATAACCGAGAGTATGATGTGTTCATGAACTGTGAATACCCAGGAAACCCCACATTTGAAGAGAGAATGCGTGGGACCGATTCCAAAGGTAAACTATTTGTTGGTTCGTTCACCTCCGCAACATTAACTGACATCCATTCAGGAAAACTGGCTAGCTTCGGTTAGAGTCACCGATCAACTCTATAGCGTGCTAAAGGGCATTACTTTGCAGCGGCCACTCGCGCCGGAGATGGACCTACCCGCAATCGGGAACCTTGTCATCTCCGAGGCGGCAGATGACCAGACAGCCGTGGAGAAGGATGCAGCCAAGATCCACTCGGTGCTACTTAAGGCCGCAGTCTACATGGCCGGGTCGAAGACCACAACCCTTGAACAAGCCGACGGGGCTCTTGGGACAGTGGAGGACTGGCTGAACTCGAAGAAGAAGGATTTGACGCTCGACACTACCGACGTTTCGCCGATCATTGCTACTACCGCTTTCTACCTATCCGATGTGCCGACTGCACCTACCTGGAGATTCTTCCATACTGTCTTCACGCTGCTAGACACACTGAAGGCTCTTTCTCAGCTTTCTACTCTGGCTTCCCGGAAGGGAACAAAGTCCACGAAGCTTCCCAAGGACCGTGTTGACCGGTTGTCTACTCTGGTCGCTGAGGTCTTCGAACTCGTTCGGGCTAACACCAAGGCGCTGAAGCAGCGCGTCTCTGCATCAGGTGTACTCAGTGGCCTGGTCGACCTTGTTGGTCAGGGCGACCCGTCCAGCAAATATAGTCAGGAGCTCCAGCAAACATTGGAGGCCACCTTGGATGGGTCTGCACTTGAGATGTTCTGCGGCTCTCTGATGGAGAGCTGGGAAGAAGCCCTGGATGGGGTGATGGGGGTGAGAATATAACGGCGCATGAATGATATGCGCAACACATCTCTTATAGATTTGAAAATCTGGCAAAAATATGCAGATGAGGATAGAACCTCCACGCTTTGAACATGTCATGTAGATGGGGCATATAGTTGCACGTGATCAGGACAATCAATTCATGCCTCAGGCGCACAAATCCGCATAACTCTAACCAAAAGTAGAAATTAGCCCTAGCCCTAACCACTCGCCTACCACACAACTACGCCAAGACCCGCAGTTGTGCGGTCCCCGTCACTAGGCGGTTTTGCTCACTGGATTCCTCATTCCCTTTCTTCGACAACCACCGCCAACCTCCCCAGTCACCAACCGTCGAGATGGCCCAGGAACGCACCGGAATTATCCTCGGCACCAACAGTGGCCACGTATGTCATCACCTTCTCCCCTGGCAGTGTCATGTCTGGAGGCTTTGTTCTTTCTCGGTTGAAATCCTTCGAGCCGGGTTCCGTCGAGGGTTCATGGTCAATACGCACAATATGCCGATGCGGTTATGCAAGTCGAAGATCAGGTTTAGACGGATATGGGCTGGAACGAGGAGGGAGTTGGGACTTTGAACAGTCGTGGAAAAAAATTTGGACATTTAAGGGAACCGGATACAAAACTTTGATCGCCAACCAGAACCCCCGACTACGACCTACAAACCGAATGAATCGAGACACGAGTGAACAGAGCTCTTCGGACATTACCATGGCTGCAGTTAGATCATTCAAAACCAGACCGACTAACATGTCCGATCACAGAAAACCACTGCCCTGAACACCCCCAAGAGCCGGATTAGCCGTACCAAGGGCCAGTCCTCTCGCCGCACTGCGTTCGTCCGCGACATCGCCCGTGAGGTCGCCGGTCTCGCCCCCTATGAGCGCCGCATCATTGAACTGCTGAGGAACGCCCAGGACAAGCGTGCCCGCAAGCTCGCTAAGAAGCGCGTACGTGTCGAGCCCTTTCATTTTCTCTTGCGCGCTGGACTGGATCTGTTGGGGTTTGTTGGTCCTGGGTAAACTGGTGCAACAGGATGCCTCATGTGAATGTGCCAATCAAGGAAAACACAAGTCGACCTTGAATCGGTTCATGCATATGAACGCAACCCTACACCAGCTGCACTCGATCTTCTCTGCTACAGCCCACCAATTCCCAGCGCAAGACAAGCGTAATGCATTTGAGCCGAATGCTAACATCCTCTTAGCTTGGTACCTTCGGCCGCGGCAAGGCTAAGGTTGAGGACATGCAGCGCGTCATTGCTGAGTCCCGCCGTGTCCAGAACTAAACGCTCCATGCCGTGAATTCTTTTTTCTTATAACGACTCGAATACCTGGCGCACGCGAGGGATACGAACGAAAAATCGCATAGCGCATGGCTTGCGGATCGGAATATGGATATCAGGTTTTTGTGACTACCGGTGGATGACGGGGATGGCAAAAGTGGAATCCCTCCCTCTTGTTATGGAAGATAAACCATAATGAAAACATTTTGTTCAAAACATTTGATGTTTCTTCGTGGTCGCGTAGAATATCTAGTATGGACTGAGCGATGCGTCTCCTGGGGTGGATATGTGGTTCTCTACAGTTGCGCATGCTGCTGTCTACCTATGTGGAATCCCAAGGTCTAAAGCAGTACTTTGGAGGCCTACAAGTGGAACATGATTGTCATCAACCAGCAATTGCAATTGTAGTTGTACTGCCCAATATGCAAGTGATAGCTATCAACATTCGCAAACTTGCAAACTAGTGCAAGGCTGGCATATATGTCATCATCCAGAACCATACATCACTCGTGGGACATGTCTAAGTCGTTAGGAGCTACTTCATTTCTTGCCTGGCAGCTTCAGCCACTTGGGCATGGCACCCGGTTTCCGTGTTCCAGCAGGCTTGCCATCGCCAGAACCACTCAGGCCTGCTTCAGTCCTCGGTGCAGACGTTTCCTCCTTGATTTCTGGTGGCTGCTCCACCTTCATCTCGCGAGCTTGACTGCGAAGTTCTGGGCGCAGCAGGTCTGTCCGGCGCTGTGCGGAGGATGCGGCATCAGCCCATGTGAAGTTTACCAGAACTCGGCCCGCCAGGCCCAAGTCCTTTATCAGGGTTTGATCAGACTCGGGAAGGGTGCCTGCGCTTGCAGGGCGTGATACAGTGGGATTGCGGAAAATGTTGAGGTTGAACTTCTCTCCGGCGTATGCTGGGGCAAGACAGCTGCGCACGAATCCGTATAGCGATTTGCCAGTATCAGAGGGACCGAACTTTACCACCACCTGACTCTGGTCTGGGAAGCGGACTTTCACGTCTACCTCGCGAATCTCGGAGCGTCGCTTCTCTTCCGCAGCAGCTTTGGCGGCAATTTCAGAATCAGTAAGCAGGCGTTTGTTGCGAGATGATTGGTTGAGCAGCCGCTGATGGGCTTGAGCGTGCTCGACAGTGGGCACATAGTCTTCCTCGTTGTATGGTATTTGGGCAGATGATGGGGTATTGGCGGAGGGGGAGAGAAGACGGTGATAGGTCGATCAGTTGTCGAGGCTGTGGCGGGTTGCCCAGAAGCATCAGGCATTGGAGTATCCTGATCATGTGCTGAGGGCGCAGTCGGCTCACTAGATGCTTCAGGTTGAGTAGCGCTGGGATCTTGCACGGGAGATTCATCTTTTGCCTTCTCTTCAGATGTTGCGCGTGCCTGGTTCGGTATCGCTGATGGCATTTCATCATCGGGTGTCGTGAAGTACTCGGCAATCTTGGTCATGGCCACGTCGAGGGGATCTTCTGTCCGTCGAAAGCTGAGCCGAATAAGCACATTGCCGCTATTGAAACCGAGCTGAGCTAGCGATTTCTGCAAGTCCGTGAAACTTGATAGCTCGCGCTCTAATATCTGTAAAACGGGAATTTCGTAGAACAATTGCCCAGCGCCAGCATCGCCCTCATTTGTAGCAGGCACCCCTCGAGCAGTAAGGTTCCGTATCGGCCCAGATCCCGCCACTGCAGCTTCAAACTTGCGCAAGACTAGCCAGAGGGTAGTGGTGCTTGGGAATTTGTCTACTATGCGCCCATTTGGAGCACCACGAGATTCGCTTTCGGGGAGTTGAAGGGCGACCGTGACGATTGAGGGAGATCGAGACATCTGGACAAGCTCGAGCTTTGCGCCGGAGCTTAGACCGGAGAGACGATAGGACAGGGAAAGGTCGAGTTGTTTGCGGTTATGCCTTTGGGCACCAGGTTAGTCTCGCCACATGTCGGCGGGGAGCAACTCGACTCACTTCAACCCATATTGGTCGGGGTTGTATCCAAGCTTAGAGCAAGCCTCCTGTAATATATCCGTCAAGGACTTGGCAGGTGTCGTCTTGACAGTTGCCCGCCTGGCCGTCGCATCGATCACCACGACGTGGGCGCTCATAGTTATAACTGTTTGGAACTCTCTGGAAACAAGGAGTGAAATAAGAAGAGAGGCCTGGAAATAATGAGAGAGGAGAGTAGGAGTAAGCGACGTGGGATGTTAAAGTTAAGATAGAAAGTAGTCGAAGGTCGAGGCCGACCAAACAGGCAGCGGTGCGGCGTCATCCGAGCTCTCGCGTACTTCACAGCTCCCCGTCATCAACTCACCTTCTCCATCATCCACCCCCAACCTCGCCCCTTTCAGCCCTCTCTTGTCCACTCCAGTCTCTCGTCAAAGCTCAAGCACTCCAGAAATTACATAGCTAGCTGGATTGATAAGACAGGACTGTCATAATGGTACGGAATCGGGTCCCTTCCCCCGTTCAATCCTAGCCGCTGGACTTCAAAGCTAACCACCTCCATCATCAGAGTTCCCCCTTCGACATCAGTACGAATATATCTTACTCTTGACAACCAATCGATCAACGTACTAATCTTTGACACAGATGGCGGTGCCTGTGTCGCCATGGTGGGCAAGGACTGCGTAGCCATCGCCTGCGATCTCCGCTTGGGCATGCAAGCCTTGACCGTGTCCAACAACTTCCCCAAGATCTTCAACTACGCCCCATCCCTCTATCTCGGCCTGACTGGTCTCGCCACCGATGTCAACACCGTCTCTGACCTCTTCCGCTACAAGGTCAACATGTACCGCCTGCGCGAGGAGCGCAATATCTCCCCCAGACCATGGCCAACCTGGTCAGCTCATCCTTGTACGAGAAGCGCTTCGGACCGTTTTTCGTCAGCCCTGTCATCGGCGGTATCAACCAAACGACTGGCAAGCCGTTCATCTGCGGATTCGACAGCATCGGCTGTATCGACTTTGCCAAAGACTTTATCGTGAGCGGAACGGCCAGCGAACAGCTGTTCGGTACCTGTGAGGCTCTGTGGGAGCCCGATCTGGTGTGTACACGTTCTTTCATTTTACTATGTTTTACTATGACCAGAGCTAACATGATTGCAGTCTGCTGAGGACCTATTCGAGACCATCTCGCAAGCGCTACTGGCCGCCGTCGACCGAGACGCCCTCTCCGGTTGGGGTGCGCAGGTTTATATTATAGAGAAGGACAAGGTGACACAGCGGTTACTGAAGGGACGACAGGATTAAAGAGGAGGATACCAGAGGGTTCAAGTTGGTTCATTTTGGGCTTTCTGTTGGTTTGAGGGCATCGGCGTCTGTGTGGTCTTCAATCCATGACGATGTGCTATCCCGGGTCAGCCACTGGCGCAATACCACAGTGACGCGAGGACGATCAGGTCGTGGATTCGTCCTACGGCTACATGTTTCTCATACTTCATAACGCGATAATACAGCCCGGTCGTCACGTCACATTAGTGTTTCATTTCATAACCTTCTGAATATTCATTCTGGGATAATAATGTCCTAATTCAGTGTAGGGTCAATAACCATCTTTGCCCTGAACCGCTTTGTATGCCGGTCCATCCTTGCCCAGGAATTCCTTCAGATCACTCGCGAGCAGTTCCGGGACCTCCCAAGCAGCAAAATGGCCACCGCGATCAAACTCCTTCTCCTGCACCACATTCCCAATGGAACGGTACCAAGCAATGGGCCACTGAATAATCTCTTCCTTGAACTGCGCCACGGCGAACCGCACGTTATGTTGCGCAGAGGCTGCTAGGACCTCAGAGACCGTCATCCAGTTCGTGATTGTCTGCTCGCCATTGCCCTCGGTCGTCTTCCTTTCTGGTTTCGACGCGGAAGCCTCATAGTAGATTCTAGTCGACGCCGTTGGCCCGCCCGCGAAAAATAGTACACGCTGACCCAGGTCAAGATCTCCTCATCTGTCCATTGGTAGTGATCGGACCAGGAATGCAGTTTGTCGTAAATCCACGCGAGAAGCCCGACGGGGCTGTCATGCAAGCTATATCCCAGCGTCTGCGGCCGGGTCTCCTGCTGCTTCATGTACGCGTTACCGCGGAGAGTATAATCCATTGTGCGGGCGATGGCTGCCCGGTCCTTCGCGGAGAATGGAACGCTCGCCAGGGAGTGAAGGAATCGCAGAGGACTCCGCCATGGCAGTGGGGGTCTGACGGGGATGAAGTTCAAGTGGATGGCTCGGATATGCTGAGCATAGTATTGTGCCATGGTGCGGGCGATCATGCTACCCCAGTCTCCTCCCTGGATGACTGTAGCAAAGTCAGCGACTGGTTATAAGTTGACAAGATACTCTCATTTACCGTATTCCTCATAGCCCAAGGTTATCATCACCTTGTGGAGAGTTTCGGCGTACTGGGCCAGACCGAATCCTTTCTGATAATCACATTCATCGGTGTACATTCAGGCAACGCTATATAATCGGAGACATACCTTCTGCACACCCTCTGAGAAACCGTAGTTCGGCAGCGAAGGTGCAACAACGTCAAAGGCCGGTCCATCTTCGTTTTCCACGAGAAGCGGGATCAGTTTTGTGGCTTCGAGGAAGCTTCCCGGCCCTGATATGAAGTTAGCCAGAGCCATAGGACAAGACCAGAGGTCGCGGATATGAATTCCGTACATCCATGGATAAACAAGAGGGGAATAGCGCGTGGACTCCCATTCCGATGATGTACAACATGGATATCGAGTTGCCCCAAGCCGTCCACTGGAACAGGGACAGTGAACTGCTTGAGCTGTTCGTTCAACTTCTTCTCTTGGGTTCTCCAGTCGAACTCTTCACGCCAGGTCGTGACCAGTCGTTTCATTTCAGTGAGCGGGACACCCATGTCCCAGCCAGCTTCGTCCAGTTCATCGGGGAATGTTGCTTGCTCGAGCTTCTGGTGAAGTTGTTCAAGCTGAGCGTCAGGGACGGCGATGGTGAAAGGGGTAATGGAGCTCATGTTCAAGGTGATCATGTATACTACTGATGTCCTGCTCGCTAATCACCGCGGTAGTTGTTAAATAGCTGTGACTTGATTCTGAACGGGCGGGGTTTACCTCGGTGTCACACCAACCCTAGGCACTTGGCAAAGTAGTATCTCAAGCATGATTGCAAGCTTCTATGATGATATGACCTCAATGAGAGCTCTTAATACAAGTGAAGTAGTTATGATGAGCTTTTGTGGTGCTACTGGCCTCAATCGCTGGCTCGGGTAGGTACAATTATATATTCGGTGCTCCCGAGGTCTGGATTAACCTCACAAGCTCTGAACCGATGGGTCAACTACCTGTAGATACATAAGTTCTTGAGCACTCCTGATAAAAGAGATAAAACCAAATAACCTTGGATCCTTTCTGGGAATAAGGTTATGTGGGAGTCTACGTAGAATCCATGTTCTTATCAGCAATTTTATAGATCCGATCGTTAAATCGGGGGTTATTAGTACCGAGCCACCTCCGAGTTTCATGTAGAGTACGAAGCGGATTTGTACTTCAGCGCGGCAATATACGGAGCTGGTACATCAGACAAAGTACACAGGTTGTACTCTATGCCGCCCCGGTCTAGATCCGCCGATCCTGCTGCGCGTGTCTCCGTGCGTCTCCGCAGCGTAGGGAGCAAAAATAAAAGAGAAAAACAAGATAGTAGAACGAAGAAGTAAAATAGAAGTAGAAATTACAAGTAGAAGATGCGACAGACATCTCACATTCCCATGGGACTCGTTCCTGAACCAGGAACTCTCTGTTTCAGACTAAAGGGCCTTGTCTAGACCGCCCCGAGTGGCTCCATAGAGCTTGGAAAATCCCCTCTGATCTTCCCCCTCCAATCCTTGAACCCTTGCTACCTCGAAATCCTCCCATCTCTTCGAGCCATGATCCTAAATCCACCGCCATAGTACGGAAGTACATCCCTAAGAAGAGAGACAGAGAGAGAGAGCATCGCCATTCCATATGGACTATGTCCGATTCACCAGAGTCCGCTGTCTCTAATTCCGTCCCGCGACCCGCTATGTCCTTCCCTTCCTGCAAATCCGAAGCTGCCAATGATGGACTCGCGACCATGACCAGAGATGGGGACATGCGGTTTGATACGTCGGGTCGCACCTGGCAAAATGACGCCCAAACGGCTGCCATTGAGCATCTCGTGACCCTCAAGGAGGGCCTACGTACCGCGGATACCGAGCTGTTCTGGAAACTGCTCATGGAGGATATCACATCGATGGGCAAGGCCCAGTATGGCTTCGTCGCCCGGAGAGTACACGGCCGTGAACCTATGCCCGAACTCGGTGGGCGGCGCCCGTCGATCTTCGGTGCGGCGTTTTACTACAACGACGGCTACCAGACCGTCGGATTGCAGCGACATCGGTATTTCGCAGGCGGAAACCCTCTTTTGCATATGGATCATGAACGATCCTGTTTGATTCCCGAAAATGTCAAAACTCTGGCATCCTTTGGAGACGACCAGCTGCCATTTGCTGCGGAGGCCTATCTGGCCATCCCACTCTTCTCCGCGGGCAAATGCATAGCGCATTTCGGTCTGATGTGGTCTGCCGAAGGCCTTCGGACCCTAAATCTGTCCTGGTCTTTCCTTGAAATGATGTTACATTCACTCGAGGACAGGATCGTTCAACGACTTCTCCTGGACGAAGTGTTCGCTGAACGCCAGCATCTCATTTCCCCTCCAACTTCCGATACATCAACTGTTCAAAGCCCACAAACAGCTTCTTTCGATCACACCTTTGATTTTGCATCCCAGCCCCTCAAACCGTACGCACGCAGCTTGTCCCACGAGCTGCGAACTCCAATGCAAGGCGTAGTGGGCATGCTCGATGTCATGCATGCCACCGTCCGTGAAGCAATGGAAAGTAAGACACCTGTGAAGCCAGGTGGTATCTTCCAGGCTCTCAAGGAGGGCATCGAGATGGTTCAAGACAGTGCGAGGCGTGCTGTCGAAGTGGCAGACAACGTTGTACATGCTTATGACCTCAATATGCAAGTCCCCAAAACACCTCAACGGGAGGAAGAGAACGATATGTTCGACAATCAAGTCCCGCCATCGGGGACGAGTGAACGTCGTCCAAGTGTCTTCATTGAAGGAAACAACATCGCTGTAAACCCATACAAGAGACGACGGAGTCTACCCCCAGACATGAGCTCTGGCGGTCCGGCACCCCGCAAGCAAAGGACTCGAGGTTCATTTTCGCGACAAGAATTATCGCCCCGTAGCGAAGAAGTCAAGAACGCTGTGCACGAGAGTGATCAAATCGTCCATGCTACACCTGGCCACCAGATCGAAGCAGTTATGGCCAACATGGTGGATCCTCGTCCATCTCTCGCCGTTCGACGATCGGCGCCTCATCTGCTGCTGGAAGGTATCAACACGAACATTCGGGGTCCAGCTCTGCGTGTCACAAAATTGCGGGACCTGCTCCGCTTGGTGATTAACGAATCTCTCCACGTGGACGGCCGGCCCGATTCTGCTGTCAGCAAGATAACCGAGAGTGGTGAGAGAATTGAGATTCGATCCAGATCCTCGAATGGCGAGTTTCACACCAAGATTGTGGACTGGTCGGTTGACCCGGCTTTGCCCGACACTCTGCTTGCCGACGACAGGGATCTGGCCAAGTTAATCTCGTGCGTCTTTCTCAACGCCATCAAATTCACAAACAGCGGAACAATTACGCTATGCGCGACGATCGACAGCGGAACTAACGATGTGTTGATTCGCGTGCGTGATACTGGCCCAGGCATTCCGGAAGCCTTTCTACCAAACCTCTTCAAACCATTTGCTCGTGAAGATATGTCAACAACTCGCAGTAAAGATGGACTGGGATTGGGACTTCTTGTCGCCAAGGGACTCTCCCGGAAGATGGGAGGAGATCTGATTTGTGTTCGCTCCTCGACCACAGGCCCAGATCACGGCTCCGAGTTCCAAATCCGCGTGCCCGTCAACCAACGTGAAGCTTATAGCCGTCTTGGAACTCCAAATGAGAGGATCATGACACCCCCGCCATCAGCGATCACTCCCAACTTGGTAGTGCCAGTAGTTTCATTTGGGAGACCTCATCCTTTTCCCCTTCTTTCTCTCAGAGTCAGCTCCAGCAACCAACACCTAGCACCGGTGATGAGAAAGCCTCTGAGAGCCCGACATCGCCGCGGACATTGCCCCGGCCGAATCGAGCGCCAACCTCCCGAGATTCGTACGATAAGAGGCTCGGCGAGAAGTTTCCCCTGCGTTTTCTTGTCGCGGAAGACAATCGAATCAACCGTCGTGTGTTAGTCAACATGCTTCGTAAGCTGGGCTATCGCGATGTCCTCGAGGCTGCCGATGGAAGAGAAGCCGTTCAAATCGTACAAGACGTTTTGTCTGCATCGACAGCCACCAACGATAATATCCCAGACGGACAGACCAGCGTTTCCGCTCAAGCACGTGTGCCGTCGAAGATGATGCCAATTGACATTGTACTGATGGATCTCTGGATGCCTCATATGGATGGATACGAGGCGACTTCTCGCATTCTGCAGATGATGGATGATCACCAGAGCCAGTATGTCGGTTTTGCTGACTCAAGTCAAATGCACAACACTGGAAACACCGCCTCCATGGATCTGGGAACGCTTTGTGTCCCGCAACCCCCCACCATCCTCGCTGTAAGCGCAGACGTTACCGATGAGGCCTTGAACCGTGCATCCAAAGTGGGAATCAAAGGCTACATGACCAAGCCTTACAAACTCTGCGACCTTGAACGACTGATCGTGAAGTTCTGTGGTAACACTGGCGACTCCGTCGTGGCATAAAGATGAACCTTGATGAAGCCCGATGCTCTTTTTACTTTCTGTTGGTCTTTTGGCAGCGGACCGTTATATACCCATAGAACCATGTCCTCAATGTCTGCATTCGTATGTGGCACCAGAGGCTCCATAGCATTTTGAGCTGGAACTTGACCTGCTCCGACGAGCAATTTGCGCGTCATTGTGCATTTTGCACCTTTTCTTTTGGCACCCCTTTCCCCCTCATCTCTGCTACATACCACCGTTGGACATTTCCACTTTTAGCCATTTCTAGCCTTTTTGTGCTGGATATAATGAATGATGACACTACCCAAAAATCAATCAGGGCAAGATCCCTCTCACATTTCCAAACATGGACCTCGACCGCAATCTACGTAGATTAAACACAGTAAAGAATAGAAAGAATAGGCTGTCATTACATCCATTATCAAAATCGACATCGCTCGAACCATGTGCCTCCAGACACTCCACATCCTCTTTCTTTCGTTGAAATGCAGACCAATGCAGACCTGCCTGGCCTTTGACCAGAAACAAATCACTCTAGCTACCGTCACTAGACCCTTCTCAAAAGGGAAAAATAAACACCAAGTAGTAAGCAAAGTTCAATATCCGCAATATCCGCGTAAACTGGCCGTGGCACATAGAACTGGCAACCAGATGCAAGGTGAAGGAAAGGCTTAAACACGTTTAGAACAGCGAGGAAATCTCCATCAACCGTCCATCTTAAGTCAGCTTCTGCTTGATGAAGAACGACCGCAGATGCGAGAGCTGCCAAGCGCAGGCGGCGGACAACACAGCCACCTGAATCAGGGCCCAGCGCACGACACGGGAGTTGGTGGTTTCGGACTGGTCACGGAACTCGGCCTCACGTTCCTACACAATCATCAGTTAGCATTGGTTCATAGACATTCACATACGGCCCATGGGACAGTCCTCCACTAAAGAAAATCCATTAGGGGCAGATAAAACATACCCGCTGGTACACTTGCTCCCGACGAATATCCTGCAACCGGCCGTTCAAATCACGAACTCGCTGCACGATATCCGACATCTTCTCCTTGTCTTCCGTCTCGATTTTGCTCGTCTCGCCAATGGCAATGTCCAGCGACACCCTAACGGCGCCCTGGGAGGAGGACAGCCAGCCGCCGGAAGTGGCGTCGGTCTCAGCGGTGAAGCAGATGCGGTGCTGGCCGGCATCGGCGGCGGAGAAGGTGAAGCGACCGGCGTTATTCTCGCGCTTGGAGACGACGCGGTGGTCATTGTCGAAGGTCTCCTCGACGGTGATGAGCATCTTGAGGCTCGGGTCGACGGAGTAGGTGTTCGAGCCCGGATTGATGACTTCCGTTTCGAACTTGCCTATGTGTTGGAGGCTGGGTTAGTTCAATTGATCTTTTAAGCGCATCTGAGCTTGCAGAGCCATCTTCATACCTGCTACCAGGGTGTCCTTCGGAAGGTCCTCGAAGAAGCACTTCGGTTGCCGGCCCTCAACGTAGAAGTAGAGAGCGTTGGCGGGAACAAGGAGAGAGAGGAGGGAGAACAGGGTCAGAGTAGCTGTAAGCCATGACGGCGAGGATGTTGAGAGAGCCATGGCTGGGGAAGATTGCGCACTTGGGGGAATCTCGACTCCTGTCAACACGACCATCTGGCATCGCGGGACTCACACCGCCTTCGGCGACCTCCCTTGCCAGTCGCCGCGCCTGATTTTCATCGTCTCGACATCTTTCTATCCGCGGCATCTTTTCTGATTGGCACATCTGTCTTGTTTGCTTTACGTGGTACTCCCTCTTTATTTTCACTCGCCGCACCATCCCTGAGCGAGGCTCCCCGATATCGCCATGGCCGCCGCCGCCGATGTGCGCGACATGCTGGACTTGCCCGCCGAGGGCCAGCCCAGACCACACAAGAAGCAGAAGGTTGTGGAGAAGCGACCGGGTTAGTGACATTAGCCTTTGCGTTGTGGGAACCAGTCTAACAGTCTTATTGCAGAGGGTATTACCCGTGAACTTTACGCGCTACTGGGCGAACGAGCGCCGCCAATCGCTATCAACGAGAACAAATACAAAGGGCGCCCAAAGTGGATGAACAAGCTGCGAGTGCGACCATGGTATGTATTTCATACGGCTTTGAGAATTGCGACTGGAGCTGATTCTAAACATACAGGCGCATGACTCCTTTCACGAACGGAGCTCGGTCAGATGGCCTGGTCTTGAACCACTGGCAAAAGAAGCACGAGTCCACCCGGCCACCAGTACCCGAGGGTGCTCAGATGGAGGTTGATGGGAACAACGAAGAAGGAAGGGAAGAGCCTCCAAAGCCACTGGAGCAGGAATACACTTTCGCCAAATACAACATCAAGGCACGGGTGCCGCGACGATATAACGATGACGAGTATAACCGGCTTCTGAAGAGTGATGACTGGTCGCGCGAGGAGACGGATTACTTGATGGATCTGGTCAGCGAGTACGATCTCCGCTGGGTGTTGATTGCGGACCGCTATGATTATCAGCCGCGCATGGATTCCGAGCCAGATGCCAATGCGCTTGTGGCAGCCAAGCCCGCTCGTACAATGGAACATATGAAGGCGCGATACTACAAGGTCGCCGCCACAATGCTGGCAATTGAGCACCCACCAACCGAGATGTCCGAGGTCGAGTTCGACTTGCACGAGAAGATGCAGAAGTTCGATCCCGAACGAGAGAAGGCGCGCAAGGAGCTGGCTGCTCTGCAACTCGACCGCACCGCAGATGAAGTACGCGAAGAGGCCATGTTGCTGGAAGAGCTCAAGCGTATCACAAGCAATGAACAGAACTTCATCACCGAGCGCCGCGAGCTCTACTCCCGCCTGGAAGTGCCAATCAGTGTTGGCAACACTGCCATGTACCAGTCCAGCCAGGGCTTGTCACAGCTCCTTCAGACACTTCTTCAAGCCGATAAGAGCAAGAAGCGCCGCTCGATCCTCGGCCCCGATGGTGCCGTCGCCAGCCCTGCCGGCCAGACACCCACACATGCTGGTCCTCACGGCCGCGCCGATACACCCAGTCTAAGCGCAGCCGGAGGCCACAAAAAGGGCTCTGTCTCACAACCGCAGCACATGGTCCGCTCTCTCACACCAGCCGAAGAAGCCCGATACGGTGTCCAGCACCACGAGCGCGTCACAGCAGGTGTACAATTCCGCAGCGACCGCGCCCAGAAACTCACACAAGCCAAGTCCAACGTGCAAACGCTCAAGCTAGCCGCCGCACTCGCCGAGCTCGAGATTCCCGTGCGTCTGTTCATGCCCACCGAGCGCGTATGCAAGGACTTCGAGAAACTCATCCAATCCGTCAATCTGCTTCTGGACGCCCGAAAGGTCGCCGAGAAAGTCGAAGGCGAGATCCGCATTCTCGAAGCCGCCAAGGCCGAACGCGAGCGCAAGTTGAAGGAGGCTGCTGGTGAAACTCCGGCCAAGGGCGATAATCCGGTGAAGACCGAGGCCGAGGATGGCGGGAACAGCGGGCTGGATTCTGCCGCCGGTGCTGGGCCTTCTGGTGCTGCTGAGGATGGCGAGGATGGAAGGAAGGAGGATGGGACTCATAAGCGGTCTGCGTGTGCTGAGCAGCGTCAGTGATAAGAGCAATAAACGGCAACGGCGGTAGATTTGTGGGACTGGAGTCTACTTGGACTGTACGATACACTTTCGCTTTGAGCTTGATACCTCTGTACGATTAATGAACTTGTTCTGCTGGGAGTTTACATGAAGCAATTTCCGCCGAATTTCCCCCACTTAACAATAATAACATCCCTGTTTGGTATAATAAGGTCATCGAAGCTCCCATCTAGACGCATTGATACTTTCATCGATCCACTGGAATCACTAATCGTCTTCAATCGTGACCATATCCCACAACACTCGACTGCCGCGGTTCGCCCAGCGACTTCCATCAAAGGAACCAGGCATGCGAAGACACTCCTGGTACGCGCTCGCTGGATCTTCGGTCATGCTGCTCTTTGTAGAGTCAGTGGAGTCACACTCGAGGAAAGCAACCGAGGAGGCCTGGGATGGTTCTTGCTGGTGTATAGTTGAGAGACGCCGGTTGGCTCTGCATTTAGAAAGCTTCGGCAACCACCTGGCAGTGCGCAAACTGTTTGGATGCATCTGGCCAGATTGATCTTTGACCTCGCGATGATGCTCTGCCTGACCACTTGGAGCCTCTGCGGTGTCCCGTAGATCACCAACAGACTGTTCTGTTTCATGGCCAACAGAACCCTCTCCATTCTTTCGAGACTGTCGACCAAAATGGGCCCATCGGCTCGCAGAGGCATCACTCGAGTAAGTGCTACGGTTGCTATGTTGGATTTTGTCCTGCACATTTTGAGTAGTCGGAGATACATCTGGTGTACGGAAATCCAGGGGGCTGATTTCATCAACCCAGACTGCGCCAGTCTCATAGTCTCGACTGGATCCATTGGCTTGACTTTCCATGGAAGTCCTCAAGTAAGGCGGCACGGGATAATCCTTGGTTATCTGCGGAGACGTTATCATTCTGGGGACAGTGACTGCTCTGGATGCACGGCGCTTTGGATTCATAGGAGGTGGGATAGGATCAGGCTCTTGAACTGCTGTCTCCACAGTTCCCTGGCGACCCATTCGAAGTCCTTGGGATTGAGCATCGTACTCATTTTTCGTATTCACGTCAGCCATGACAGGGCACGGCTTCCGGTGCGGTGCTTGCTTTGAATTTGCAGAGTCATCTGCACATTGATCCCGTGGTTCTTCAGGGCCCGGCACAGGGCTATAGCCATACCCAACCCGCCGGCCTCCGGACATCCAACCAGCACTGACTTTGCGCGGAGGAACGGGCTCATTGGGATTATAGGGCTGACCCTGGTGATGTGATGATGAGTTGACAGCATCACAATGCTCATGGAATCTGCTTTCGTGCACGAAACCATTATCCGCAGCAGGGACCTCGCCTCGGACTTTGTCTTTGATCCCCTGGTTGATAGGCATGGGCCTTTCCGTTGGAATTCTAGGCGACCGGGCACGCGGTGATGGATTCCTTGAGCTGTGATGGCTACCCGGTTGCGAGTAGAATGACGATGGATCGCGCGGGCGGTTCATGCCCTGGGGTGACCTCTGGTGAGGCTGAAGGTTCTCCTGTGAAGAAGGCATGAATGGACTATAACCGTTGGTGCGGACAAGATCAGGACTCGAGAAGTTGAAAGACATGGACCCAGAAGACATGGTTTGGGAAGCGAGTCGTTGAGATATTCCGAAGTCACTGAGATTAAGTGTTTGCGGATCTTTGACAGCCATGCCGGAAGTAGGTGGTTGTCTCTTCTTGGAAACTAAGACGTCTGTCGACAAGTTTGGCACTGACCCAGAAGCTGCCATGCCATTCCTTTGATAGTGATCCCAGTGGACCGTGGAATTGGAATTGTTTGCCACCTCAGGTCCACCAAGAGCTGGAGAGTGCTTTGACAGTGACTGGCCAGACTCTTGACTTGAGGCATTCAAATTCGGGAGGGATCTTGCGAACCCCATCTGCATGCCGTTTTCTCCACCGAGGCGATCATCTGCTCTCGGTGAACGATAGCTGCTCATGTCGCGGAGTGGGCTGTGCGAACGTCTCATGCTATTGTTGGGAGTCGGTATGTAATGCATCCCGAAGGGGGAATGGCGAGTATTCAGATTGTTCTGCGACAGGTCCCTTGCCCAGCGCTCAGATTCATCACGCTCATGGCTTCTTTCAACTAGATCACTCAATTCAAACCTGCGGAAACCTCGAGCTGCAGACGGGTCTCCCATGGGATTGGCACGGGTTGGTGTGATATTCCGTGCATCGCTGTCGTATCCTCTTTCGCTCATCAGACTGCTCCCAATGTCTTGTATCGCCGTGAGTGGCGTCACGGGCTTTGCTGTAGACATTGACTTGAGCGAAAAAGGGAAAGCATGCTTGCCAGATTCGCGGTGGTCATTTGAGCCTTTGGATTCTCGAGAGAGGCGACGTCGAAGCATATGAGAAAAGCCCTCGGACTGTTTTTGACTCAGAGGCGGTATATTCTCAAATCCGGACAGCGGCTCTATTCTCAGAAGTGAGTATTTCTTCTTTATCATGATGGCATGGTGAAAAAGAAAGGGTCAAGTGGAAGACAATACCTGGTGCCTGGTCCTGCTGTGTTGCACTCCCCGAGTAGGCGTTTTGGTAGGATCGAGCAACGTCTGACGAAACTGCCCGCACTCTTTTTACCAACCAAGGACAAGTGAAGATGGGCATTTTGCGTGAAGGCGAGACTCGAACAAAGATGGGATAAATCCTAGGATATGCGAGATTTTCCATCTTTTGTGCTGGCGGAAGGTGCGGTCCTTCCTCATTCAGAGCGGCCCCCAGAACATCTTTGCCACTCTTCATTTCGGGGTATCTTGACCTTTTCTTGCGGTCGATTGAGGTAGCACGGGTTGAGAATAATCCTCGAGGAGTTGATCTCAAATAAGCTTAATCACGGATGAGCGCTTTCTACTTTCTTACTTTGGACGCATCCTGCTGGTTTGATATCTTGCATCTTTCTCCTCTATAATCTTTCTTGTTTCTTTCTTCACCCACATCCCTGTTTCTCTCTATTCATTTCCTTTCTTGAATTATGTTTCGTCCTATCTAGGGACCCTTCCTTATCTGCCCTAATTTTGGGCCCTCATCATGATCCGTTTACCAGGCTAGAAGAGGGCTAGATGTTTAAGTCGAGAGAGACTATGGAACAGGTAAGAACTACCTTCCAATACTCCAAACGACGTTGCTAACCCTCGGATCCGTTGATATTAAGTCCATAGCGGCGGATTACATTTTATTTATCCTATGCTTTATTGCTAACCTGAGGCCTCTGTTCATATGTAAGTATAGCCCGGACGGGAAGATTAGTGTCTCTCCGTCTATAGCTATGCCTTGCCTTGGATACCCAGGATACCCACGAGGTGTCAGCGCCTGTAATCGTATTTTGGCGAAGATGCGTAAGTTCAATCCGGCTGGGTCTTGCCTCCCCTGCCTACGGATGGTCCTTCAGCAACTCGAAGTAACAAGCTCATGAGCATGATAAGCATGATCAGATAGAGCAATACTGCCTAGTAGACCATGAGAAATTGCATATGGTTTCATACATCAACTCGACTACCATCCGATCCAATATGGTAGTCAAGGATAGGGCTATAACTGACGTACAGGTATGCATGGAATGATTAACCAAGTCTTGTCCCAAGTTGATCTGATCTGATTGAAGCAAAGTTTATACCTTTTCTTACTGACAGGATCCCAAAATTCCTCATTATCACGAATAACATAGATCACACGCGAAGTGCAGTTCGTCAACTGTGCATAGCTAGCGTGATCGGGATCTGAGAGTGGAGGCGGTCAACCCGTGCATAACACAGAGCAGGAATTGGATATCCCTAGTAGTAGAGATATACGCAGTATATAATTGTCCAAGTCCCACCTTTAGTGAAACCACCTAGGTATACGCTGCGTATGTACAACTCAGAAAATGTCAAAATTGAATGGCGTGATCCCTGCCGATCACGGGGACCCTTAGTGGGGGCCGTCATGTTACAGCTAATTTACCACGATACATACATAGCATACAGTGGCGTGAACAAAGTTTGAAGCCCACTAGTACACCGTCTTTTTACCGCCTACTATATCAACTTACCGCTTCCGCTTTTGGGCTCCACCCACTCATAAATCACTACGAGCAGAGGTTTTAGTATGGCAGAAAGATAGGCAGAAAATTATGTACCAAGTGGGTGTAAATAAGGTTACCAAGGTGAGCCAGTTCTGGCGTGACAATAGCAATACACAAAAATAAGAGTGCCCCTCCCATCCCATTGAGGTTAGACCCACGGGACCTTCACCTCCATTTTTCTTTTTCTCCTCCCTTTTTCTCTTCTTCCTTTCCTCTTCTCTTTTTTTTTTCTTTCATAGGCATCGAGGTCTTTTTTATCATCTCTAAGACCCCGACTTCCTTTTTCCCTCCTTTCACACACAAATTCGTCAGAATGGTTCAATCGTATGTTTCTCTGTCTCCCTCTCTGCCCCTCTACCCCTCCGCCCTCTGCCCCTTTAGACAATTTACTGACCTGTCCAGATCCGTTCTGGGTTTCCCCCGTATGGGTAAGCTCCGTGACCTGAAGAAGGCCACGGAAGCTTACTGGGGTGGCAAGTCCACCCGTGAGGAGCTCCTCGCTGAGGGCAAGCGTCTCCGTCTCGAGCACTGGAAGATCCAGAAGGACGCCGGTGTGACTCAGATCCCCAGCAACGACTTTGCCAGTAAGGATCATCTTCAATTCCTCACAGTTCTGCCAATTGACACGGTAATTAGACTACGATCAGGTTCTGGACCACATCCAGCTCTTCGGTGTCGTTCCCGAGCGCTACAGCAAGTACAACCTCGACCCTCTCGATGAGTACTTCGCCATGGGCCGTGGCCTCCAGAAGGAGGGTGTCGATGTCCCCGCCCTGGAGATGGTCAAGTGGTACGCCAACATTCATCTTTTCTTAGCAATTGACTCTGTGGCTAATATTTTCTATAGGTTCGACTCTAACTACCACTACGTGAAGCCCACTCTGCAGGACAACCAGGTCTTCAAGCTGGCTGCCAACCCCAAGCCCGTTGCTGAGTTCAACGAGGCCAAGGAGGCCGGCATTGTCACCCGCCCCGTTCTCTTGGGTCCCGTTTCCTTCCTGGCTCTCGGCAAGGCCGACCGTGGCCAGAGCGTCGACCCCATCGACAAGCTGAATGATCTCCTGCCCCTCTACGTTGACCTTCTCGCCCAGCTGAAGGCTGCTGGTGCTGAGGATGTCCAGATCGACGAGCCCGTCCTCGTTTTCGATCTTGCTCCCAAGGTCAAGGCCGCTTTCAAGCCTGCCTACGAGAAGCTGGGCGGCCTCGGCGCTCAGGCTCCCCGCCTGACCCTGGCCACCTACTTCGGTGACATTGTCCACAACATTGACGTTCTCCCTGCCCTTCACAACCTCCACTCCATTCACATCGACTTGGTCCGTAACCCTGAGCAGCTCGACACCGTTGTTGCTGCCCTTGGCCCCAAGCAGGTCCTCTCTGCTGGTGTCGTCGATGGCCGTAACATCTGGAAGACCAACTACGAGGCTGCCATCGCCAAGGTTGAGGCCGCCGCTCAAAAGCTCGGCAAGGACCGTGTGATTGTGGCCACCTCCAGCTCCCTTCTTCACGTCCCCCACACTCTGGCTTCCGAGAAGAAGCTCGACCCCGAGATCGCTGACTGGTTCAGCTTCGCTGTCGAGAAGGTCAGCGAGGTCGTTGTCATTGCCAAGGCTGTCACCGAGGGCCGTGCTGCTGTTGCTGCCCAGCTTGAGGCCAACGCCAAGTCGGTCCAGTCTCGCGCTACCTCCAAGCGTACCAACGACCCCGCCGTCAAGGCTCGCCAGGCTGCTGTCACTCCTGAGATGCACAACCGCCAGTCTCCCTTCGAGACCCGCATCCAGAAGCAGACCGAGTCCATCAAGCTCCCCAAGTTCCCCACCACCACCATTGGCTCCTTCCCCCAGACTGGCGAAATCCGCAAGAAGCGCAACCAGTTCACCAAGGGTGAAATCACTGCTGAGCAGTACGACGAGTTCATCAAGAGTGAGATCAAGATGGTCGTTGATATCCAGGAGGAGCTCGACCTTGACGTCCTCGTCCACGGCGAGCCCGAGCGTAACGACATGGTCCAGTACTTCGGTGAGCGCCTGACTGGTTACACCTTCACCGAGAAGGCCTGGGTGCAGTCCTACGGCTCGCGCTGCGTTCGTCCTCCCATCATCTACGGTGACATTAGCCGCCCCGCCCCGATGACCGTCAAGGAGTCCAAGTACGCTGTTTCCATCAGCAAGAAGCCCATGAAGGGTATGCTTACTGGTCCCATCACCTGCCTGCGGTGGTCTTTCCCTCGTGACGACGTTCACCAGAGCCACCAGGCTCAGCAGCTGGCTCTCGCCCTGCGCGACGAGGTCGTCGATCTTGAGGCGGCTGGTGTCTCTGTGATCCAGGTCGACGAGCCTGCTCTGCGTGAGGGTCTTCCTCTTCGCTCTGGTAGCGAGCGTGACGCCTACCTCAAGTGGGCCGTCGAGTCCTTCAAGCTGTCCACCGCTGGTGTCGCTGATGGCACTCAGATCCACTCTCACTTCTGCTACTCCGAGTTCCAGGACTTCTTCCACGCCATTGCTGCCCTGGATGCCGACGTTCTCTCCATTGAGAACAGCAAGTCGGATGCTAAGCTCCTGAAGGTCTTCGACGAGCAGGCTTACCCCCGTCACATCGGCCCTGGTGTCTACGACATCCACTCTCCTCGTGTCCCTAGTGAGGAGGAGATCAAGGAGCGCATCGAGCAGATGCTTGCCCACCTCAAGCCCGAGCAGTTGTGGATCAACCCCGACTGTGGTCTGAAGACTCGTGGCTGGCCGGAGACTAAGGCCGCGCTCACCAACGTAAGTTTTTGAATTCCGAGAATTGTGTGAATGTTTCGCTAATGACAGCAGATGGTCAACGCTGCCAAGTACTTCCGCGGCAAGTACTAAAATAGCATTTCAACCCACCATTTCTTTCCCTATTAATATGTTAATTGGGTGAGGCGGCAATCAACCTGCCGCCTCCAGCACGGGGAGTTCTTTTTTCTTGATGAGTTACGACGATGATACCAAAAGTTCAACATACGGGTTTCAAGGGTTTTGTGGATTTGAGGGCACCAAAAGCGGGTTTACGGAGTTTCAACATGACTAACGATTTCAACATGGGTGCCGCCAATTCAGGTGCCGACTATTTCAACAATTATAGTTCTCCCTCCTTTGCTTGTGCATTTGCAAGGCATTGGACTTGGAGACGAGACTGTAGAATCAGCTGTGAATCTACTATTCTACTATTCTAACCTACTATTTATACTACCTTTCTTCAAGTAGTTAACTAACGTGTAGCTTGTATGACAGAATATCCATGTTGTCTTGGACCTATTTCAGATCACGGTTGTATTCATCAATGACCTCCTTTGTGGTCCTGATGATATCCAAGCAGCCCGGAGAGTCTGAATGGCAGCAGATGGTGACCGGGTAGTCCTTCACAGGCAGTGGCACAAAGGTGCCCTCTACCGAGGTTACCCCTTCCTCCTTGAGCTGTTGAGTGACATGTGCCCTCACGTCTTCCATCTTCCATGGTTGCTTTTTGCGGTCCAGCTTCAAAAACCCATCCTTAGTGTACTTCACATCGCCATATAGTTCGGCCATGAAAGGCGTACCCAAGGCCTTTGCCGCGTGCTCCATATTCGTATTAGGAAGACCAATGATTGGAACACCCTCTGGAATACCCTTCATAACAGCCTTGGCAATCTCATAGTCACGACACATCATGCCGTATAGCACGCCATGAGGCTTGACGTGGTTCAAGGGGATGTTTTCACGATCAAGGAATCCTTTAAGCGCGCCAACCTGATACACGGTAATCGCCGTAAATTCTTCGAGGGACAGTTTCATCTCGCGACGACCAAAGCCTTGAATGTCTGGCAGGCCCGGATGAGCACCACAGCGAACATTATGCGTCTTGCAATTTCGCACCGTCTCTGTCATGACAAGGGGATCACCTCTATGATGTGTTAGCTTTTACGTTAAGAGCTCCGATACATTTGCACTTACGCATGAAATCCGCATGCGATGTTCGCAATATCGATCATTGGGAGAATGTCGAGGTCCGGACCACAAGTATAGTTTCCATACTGATTCCTCCTTAGCTATTGAATGGAAGAAAAGTGGAACAGAACTTACGGCCTCACCCATGTCAACATTTAGCAATACCTTGGACTTTGTACTCTTTGACGTTGTAGTCCCTAGTCGTCGACATTGTGGTAATGAGAAAGGTTTGACTAGGTTTCGGACACCTAGCAAACGGGTTGCTGTGGTTCTATACATTCTAGGTCTTGAGAAGAAACGAGGGTAGTTGAAGAGATTAGTGATCAATTGAGAATGCTCACTCTTAACTAGCTACTACTAAGCAAGCTACACCCAATTTGGAAATTGTCGTCTCCAACTCAGGAATGACTACCCCACTGATGAAGAATTGGAGACACGATAAGATCACTATCGCCAAGATGATAGTGATTTCTTACATTATTCATGCTTTTTACCTTATCTTTGTCGGCCGATATAGGCTATATTGCGGAGAATTGCTACGGGAAAAAGCCTATATCAACTACGCTCTTAATATACACTTCTTGTATCTTAAATCCGAACAAATCTCCACCTGCGTATATGGAACCAGATACGACAAGCTTCTGGCCAATAGAGAGCAATGGAAGAGCAAACCCCGGCGCTACCCCACGTTTAGACATTTGGAGCTCCAAGATCTCCTTAGGGATAGCTATGTATCCGTTATCTTTCTACTCCGCATTGCCGTAGCTGACTCACGTTGGGGATTTAAACATCGCGCTATTCCGACCTGATACTGTAGCTTTCTCTTGTACTATCATCCTCTTTTGTCTTCTTTTTGTACATCAACATGCTATCACGAGCCTTTCCCCGTACTCTCCGGCCGCGGCCCTGCTCTTCAGGCATTCTGCCTTTTGCTCAATTCCCTCGATATTCTTCCACAGCCACCAAACCAACAATAGTTGACCTCTCACGCCCTCTTCAACACCGGGCACTATGTCATCCCTTCCATCCACCATTCGTCATGACTCCCTGGGACACACACCAGGCAATGGTTGCGGGCAAGACCACTTTCCGCACCGCTTCCTACTACATCTCCATGTCCGACCACTCAGGCACGCACGTTGATGCTCCGAAACATTTCGACCCAACCCCTGGTGCCCTTTCTGTGGATCAAATGCCCTTGAACGACTTTTACACCGAGGGAATCTGCCTAGACCTCAGCCATGCCGAGCTCGGCGCATCCATTAGCGTCGAGGAAATGGAAGCCGCTCTCCGTGCTTCTGGACAAGAGATCAAGCAAGGTGACACGGTATTGCTGTACATGGCGTAAGTATACTAGGCGAATAACTTGGAGACCATCTACTGCGTACTAACCTTTCCACAGATACAACAAAAGGGTCTCCCCGGATGACCCGCGATGGCAGCATGATTTCCCTGGCCTGGCGCCCGAGTCGGTGCACTGGCTTGCGGATAGAGGGTGCAAGATCTTTGGTGTTGAGGCTGTGTCGCCTGCGCCTGAAGGTGAATTGAACTTCATCGCGCACAATCTCTGTGGCGAGAGAGGCATTACCCATATGGAGGGACTGGACAATTTGGAAGCTCTTCTCGGACGAGGCAGATTCAGGTTTATTGGCTTCCCATTGAGGCTGGTGGGCGCTAGTGGAAGTCCTATCAGGGCTGTGGCTGTATTCGACAAATGAAGGGAGCAGTTCGAGGTTGAGATTGTATTTAGTTAGAGATGTGCTGATACAACAATGGAGATTTAATTCTTGGAATCACCACATATGGTCTTGTTTCTTCATGCTTTTCGTGAACAGTCCGTAATCTCTATATTAATAACATACGTACCCTTAGTTAGCCATAGGATTTAACGTAC
Organism: Penicillium sp. DT28; assembly: GCA_036712075.1. Taxonomy (NCBI): domain Eukaryota; kingdom Fungi; phylum Ascomycota; class Eurotiomycetes; order Eurotiales; family Aspergillaceae; genus Penicillium; species Penicillium sp. DT28. Next base: position 1,700,014 of record JAZHLO010000002.1, read on the forward strand.
ATGAAAATATGAAAAATATTATCCGACTCTACGACAAGGTTATCATCAAGGATCGTACTCTATTCTCTTTGTTCTTGTAGATTGTGGAGCCAATATAGCTTTCATTGCATTCAAATATAGGTAAGAGATCTATTTACTATTGTCGGCACACGAGAAAGCCGAGCCAATTTCACCATTCTTGTAGGCGTCCAAGATGGATACGATCACGCCATAAAATCCTGCAACGGTCATGAAAGCACCACTAAGCAGTATGAGAACATGGAACCCGTAGATCGCCTGCTTCGAAAGCGACCGAGACCGAACGTAGTCCTTGTGTTCCCACATCCATAGGTAAGCCGGCAGCATGATGCCAAGTGGAGCGAACCCGACACTACCAGCCAGACTAAGAATATAGTTGAAGATAGGGACGCCTGACGCAATGACAAAGCATATAGCGCTGAGTCCAAATGTGCAAGAAAACCATACACCGAAATGCACAACGGTGTTGCTTTGAAGGTGACGACTGTTTCGGAGAATGCGTACGAAGACGTATTTCGCTGAAACATGAATCCACAGGCAAGCCGTGACAATCAGGCCTAGGAACCCAATTCCATAGGCAACTTTCTTGATGACGGGACCGGCGCTACCGAGTGATGGGGTCGCTACCCATTTTCCACAGTAGTAATAGATAACCACGCTGAAGGTCAAGTACACGGCTGTGACGAAGCCCATAGATAGGTAAAGTGCCTTGTTGTAGTCTTTTGGGCGGCGCATTTCGGATATGACGGGCAGGAAGGCAGATGTTCCTGCGCTGGCGGTAAACATGGTCTGCACTGCAGTCATTGCGGGTGCAAAGGCTGATTGGGCGACGATGTTGAATCCGAGGTCAAATGGCCCTGTTTGAGGAGCGGCGGCCGGTCTAGGAATGACACCAACCGCGATGCTGAGAATAGGTCAGTCGGGTTAGGCCACACCGGTTTTAGGGCTGATACTCACACGACAATGAAAACGGCAACGAAGATGCTCAAGAACCCAGCCCACGTTAGCCAGCCGATGGTCTCAAACTTGCGCGCACTGGCAAAGAGAGCCACAATAAACATGACAATTAAAGAGAAGTAGTTGGTGCAAAGGGAATGATCGGAGAGAGCATTCAGTCCAGTTGATGCACCGACGATTCCAGAAGCAGAGCAAATAACCCAAGTCAACACGAAAAGTCCACCACATAATTCCTTTAGCATAGGACCGCCAACAATTCCTGCCATGTCTGCCACTGAATGACAACCAGCATGGGAATTCCTGAACTTTCCAAGAATCCATCCACAATACGTGTTCAGCACGCAGAAGAAAACCACGAGGATTGCACCAGGCACGGCGCCGACAATATACATTGATGATGGGATTGCCAGAACACCAGTTGCAAAGATGACTATAGGAGTTAGTAACGATAACCGCAAAGGATAATAGGGTAGAACACACTTTTGGTGAAGATAATGGAGGCCTTTAGCCATCCAACGGTACGAAAGTCAACCTGTCCTTCGCCCCTTTGAAAGACTTCGAACTCATCCTCATGGTCATTGACTTTCTCGACGCTAAGGTCGGTCGAGTCCCTAGCTGGTACAATCTCGATTTGTCCCATTGCTCAGAGTTCAGGATAGGTATATGAAAATGTTGTGATGTGACAAAAAAAGAAGAACGATGATTACAACAGACGTGCTATATATCTGATCCGACTCAGAGATATCTTACATCGCCCCATCTTTACAATCTATGGGCCCAAACAAGTTCCCGGAAATAGCTTATCAAAGTTGGATTAGGCGAAGGAATGCTAAGGATTGCGGATCCAACACGCGGACTTTTCCCAATCGAGCGTCTAGTTTACTTCGCACTAGTTCATTTGATTGGCCCGATACACGTCGTATCAGCTTCCCCGGGAATTTTGGAGAATGGCTTTTCATTGATAAGGAGAAACTCGCACGTTTCGGCTTGGATCAGTTAAAACCGAGATACATGAAGGATTGACCATAGCTTGAGCGATATCTTATCTCTGTGAGCGCTCCAATTCTGGGCTTTTGGAGTATACATCAATCCAATCAATCCAATCACAGGCTGAAACTTATTCCTGCGACAAGAGTCTCGGTTGAATTGACTTGGAACTGTCTTCCGAAGGCCTAGAAGAGCCTACTAGGTAGTCTACAAACAATAAAGCTTTGCTAGTAAAAGTTAGGGTTGTATACCATGAGCTAGGGTGTATACCATGAAATGAAAATGAGCCATCGAATTGAATGTAAAGATAATTTTCACTTGTGGTTTACTCCTATCTACTTCGCTCCACCATCAACATCCACCACACTCCCATTGACGTATCTCGCAGCATCACTCATGAGAAACACAACCACATCAGCCACCTCTTCCGCCGTGCCGAATCTGCCCATCGCGCAAAACCTATCGCTAATGTCCTTAATCGCCTCCTCACCCGTCGTCACCGCAATATTCGTCGACGTATGAATAAAGCCCGGAGCCACCACATTCACACGAATCTGCTTGGGACCAAGCTCCAGAGCCATCGACTTTGAAAAACCAACGATCCCAAACTTGGAAGTATTGTATACTGCCCAGCGCGCCAGCGCACGCGACCCCGCGATCGATGAGACGTTGACGATTGATGATCCGGCCTGGAGATGGGGAATGACGGCCCGAGTCATTAAGTAGGTGCCCTTGACATTTGTGTCCATAATCTTGCTCCAGTATTCATCCGTGGTGTCGGTCAACGCGTATTCTTTCGGATTGATTCCGGCGCAGTTGAAGAGATGGTTGATGCGACCGAAGTCTCGGACGACGGAAGCGATCGTTTCTGCTGTGTGGGAAGAAGACGTCACATCGAGTTCGTAGATTCGGCATCTCTCTTCATTGGCGAGGGATTGCAGGGGCTTTGTGTTGATATCGCACAGCGCTAGCTTAGCATTGCTGGACAATAATGCCTTTGCTGTTGCCAACCTTGAACGAAGTTAGAGGTTTGTTTCTGAGATGGTGAAGATGTTGTCTTTACCCGATTCCATTTGCGGCGCCCGTTATCAGGATCACCTGTCCTGAAAAGTCGAAAGAGGTTGCCATTACGAGTATCAAGCGAGGAACAAGAAATTTCGAGGTTATCGCGAATATCAGTAAGAGACTGCAAAGATAGCAGAATGAGGGAGTGGTGGCTTATTGCTCCATTGATCCAAATGAACGAAGGTTTGACACCTCCGTAGCTGAGTACCTCCAAATCCCGCTTTCGGATAACAACGGAATTATGCAAGATCTACAATTCACGGATAAACAGAAGTGGATCTGGGGGTTGCTGATACCCCAACTGCCAAACCCGATTAGGAGCATTGGAGATGTAATTTGGGGAAGTAACTCCACAGTTATCGGACTTAGTCAATGCTATACATAAAGTGGCGAGATTCGAAGATCGAATATGGAATGGTGCACTGTATATAGAGTTCGTTTCCGTTGACTGACAAACTTTGTTGTTTCTCCGAGCCCTCGGCATCGAAGTCTACTATACAGATCCGCGAAAATGCCTGCAACAACACTCTTTCCTGGCGTCGCAGTCCTGACTGGCGCCGGTGGAACTGGTAAGTACCAAGAAGTACGCTTTCGAGGTCATCCCTGCTAATTCATCAAAGGCATCGGTGCTCATACGGCACGCGCCTTCGCAGAGGAGGGCTGCACAAGGATTGCTATAACTGACCTCAATCCTGACCTCTTATCCCAGACAGAAAAGGCACTCAAGGATACGTCATCCGATATCGAAGTGCTAGCTGTTCCGGGAGACATTACAAGTCCAGAGTTCGTCGATTCCTTTTTCAAAGCTGTAGTAGACAAATTCGGAAGAATTGACTACGCAGTCAACTGCGCAGGGATTCTGGGTCCCGACCTTCGATCCACTGAAACGGAGCTGTCAGCATTTGATGCTGTCAATAATGTCAACTACCGAGGATGTTGGCTTTCCTCCAGAGCAGAGCTTGCAGTGATGGTTAAGCAAGAGCCTCTTCCTAGCCATGATCCAGGCCGATCCCCTCAAAGAGGCTCTATTGTCAACGTGGCTAGTCAGCTCGGCCTTGTCGGTAGGCCTCAAGCTGGTACGAAATCCTGAAATTCTTAAGTATACACGACAATGGACCATGCTAATCTATCTGTAGCCGCATACTGTGCTTCAAAGTCAGCAGTGATTGGAATGACGAGGGGCGACGCTATCGATTACTCCAAAGATCACATTCGAGTCAATGCAGTCTGTCCGGGTCTGATCAAGACGGCAATGACGTCGGGAACAAAAGAATTGGACGATCGCATGGGCCCGGCTGCTAACATTGCGCCCATGCGGCGACATGGTTTGCCCGCGGAGATTGCAGATTCTATTTTGTTCCTATGCTCGACAAAGGCGTCCTTTGTTCAAGGACATGCGATGGTTGTTGACGGTGGCTATATCATAAATTAAGGGCCAATGATGTGGATTTGACTATAAGCTTGATACACTATGTCGATTTTTTCTCTTCATTTTCACTATCACGACCTCTTGATAGACCAAATCCCTACGCTTTTGCGGTCAAGGTCTGAAGTCTGCCCACACGGGCGATTTGGGCTTGACAGTCATTGGAGGTGAAGACACGCGACCAATCTATACTATATTAGACCCAAAGGGCGAAGAAATAGAGACCCTGATAGTAGATGCCCCACCCAAAACTGTGGTAGTTAGAACTACATTAGTCAACTAACTAGGGTGAACTTGAGCTAGTGATATAGATGATGTAGTGTACCTACTATAACACAGTGCTGCTCGAGTTACAGTAAATTGGGCCTAGAAGACGGCCGGCACGGCAACTACTCAAATGTGGGAAAGTTCGGGATGTAAACCCCACTCTTAAGCATATGTAGTTATCTCTCTTGCGATATCGCGATCTAGAAAAGTGTCATCATTTTTATCAGCGGAACAAGAATCCAAGGCTGACTAATCGAAGCCTTTTCACTTGGTTCGATTCTCCCTGACATTTCCTTTTCTGCTGGATACATGATACATGTACACCTCAATTGGAGCTAGTCAGTGCACCAAAGCCACCTCTGAGCTCATGTTTTCATCTTTTCCCACAATCGAAAGCCAGCAAGATGATGGAAAGGCATTTGCCTGCCCTCGCTGTACGCGCCGCTTTAAACGCGCCGAGCATCTCCAGCGCCATGTTCGAACTCGTTGGTTATATGTAAGAAATTGGAGTGAAGACATTAGCTAATTGTTTCAACAGACACTAAAGAAAGGCCCTTTTCATGTCAATGTGGCTCTTCATTCTCTCGAAAAGATCTTTTGAAACGCCATCTCATTATAGCTCATAGCGGAGAAAGGGAAAACCATGGGATCGGAAATACAGAGAACCGATTGTTGCCACGTCCAGAACCTCTACGCCGGGAATCTGCAACTGCCAATAGAAACTACCACACGTCACAATGCGAGAAGCAACCACTTTCTCATTTGGCTCCAAATCCTCAGGATTCTCAAAATCACAACCCACTTGGAGCATACGAGCTCAATCAAGATGCAATGATCGACATAGCTGGCTTTAAAGAATCTCTGGATGACACTGGTAATTATATGGTCAAGCCCATGAATTTCCTTTCTAATCATTGCCTACAGGTGTTTCTGGTGAACTCTTTGATGACGGGCTTTTGCATCTCCAAGAGATTACAAACTTTATAGACTCTGCTGGGTTGCTCACAACATATCTCAATTTTGATACAGATGAGACCAACAAAGTGTCAGAAGAGCACACCCCCGAATGCTATGACAGGTCGAATAGCGAGGTAGAGCTTGATCCCGATCACCAAGCAGTTGATCGGCGCCCAGGGACCCCTTTTCGAACTTGGCTTCCATCAGCTCCGTTGGGTGACTCTAGCCTTGCAACTGTTACAGACTTCCATTCGCCACACAATCCCCGGTCACCCAGTCCCTTTTTTAACATCTCTCAATCTCGACATTCGCATATTATGTCCCTACTCTCTAAATGCCGGGAAAGACTTCCTAATTTCACTTTACCCTCGCGTCATGCGTTGACTCGGTACCTGACTTCGTTTTGGGAGACATTTCATCCTCAAATGCCTTTTATCCACTTGCCCACGACAAGCTTCGAGGAGTTCTCTCTCGAAGAGATTCTCGGCTATTCATCTATGGGAGCACAATACAGATTCGAACACCGAGTGGCGGAAAGCTTATTTTTTGCCGGGCAAGCATTAGTTCTGGACAAAATCAAGAACGTCGAGGGTGAAATGGTCACTCGTACCTCGTATCTGCCAAGACCCGGACTCGCAACTAATAAATGGTCTATCACTGGCTCAATTTCGTCCCCGAGGCCCACAGCAGAGCACGGGCAAGATTGCCCGCAAGTGAAGTTGAGCCGTCAGATGGCCCTGGTGGGGATCCTACGGTCGTCATTGACACTAATGGCTTATTCTGCCTGGGAATCACCTGGTCTTGTACAGGAATCTATGAGGCTCAGAAATGTGGTCATCGAGTGCTTAGGCAAGCTCGGTATGCGGGAGATCGATATCAATCCGACTTCTGATACTTGGGTGGATTGGGCAAGGGCCGAGTCTTGTCGCCGAACCCAGCTTGTCGCTTATTGTTTTGTCCACACATTGGGCCTCGCCTACAATCATCCACCAGCCGTTATGGCAAGTAATATACTGCTTCGACTTCCCTGCGCTTCAGCCGAATGGCGTTGTGCGACAGAGGAAGAGTGGAAAGTCCGACATGCAACGTCTACACCACAAATGTCTTACAAGGAAGCCCTATCCCTGCTTTTGCGTAATCGGCGAGGATCTTCTGAAAGGCCCGTTCTTACGCCGCTAGGTAGCTACATGGTTTTGCATGGGCTCATCCAACAAATTGATCTCCTGCGTGAGTTGTCTGAGCTCAAAGTCTGTGGTTCGTCAGTGAATGGATATGACGAAATCGAGTAAGTCTGGGATTTTCATCAGGTTCTGTCAGAAACTAACCAAAACTGAAGGGACGCGCTGCGAAATTGGACTTCAATTTGGCAAGCAAGTCCAGAATCGACTCTCGATCCTCGAAATGAGAATGGACTGGTATCTTTCACTTCAAGCGCGCTTCTTGGAATGGCCTATGTTCGTCTTCATCTTGATACCGGACCTCATCGACGACTGGAAACACGTAATCCGGAAACGATTGCCAATTCACTTTGTCAATTAGCCACTCTTGGACGCAGCCCTGCGTTAATTCCTACGCTTCTTTATGCTGTCCACGCTTTGAGTATTCCAGTCCGACTCGGCGTAGACTTTGTCGCTCGAAGTCAAGCCTTATTTTGGAGCATGAGACACGCGCTTGCCAGTTTTGAAAGTGCTATTTTTCTTGCCAAGTGGCTAGCCTGTGTACAGCAAACAGAGTCTTCCGAAGCGCTGTCGGAGAACGAGCTTAGAATGCTGCATTGGGTTCGACGGATTATTCATGAATATAGAACATCAGTTGATGTGGAGGATTACGGGAACTACTACGTCTCGTCGATCGCAACGAGTGTTGATCAATTGAAGCCTTCACAGCTTGGCATCGAGACTCTGTTAATATGGTCTCGCTTCTTCCAGCAAAACGTGCAGTGGCCTTTCATAAATGTTATGGGACTTAGTCTTGAGACTTATGCTAGGGAAGTGCAAAGAAACTCAAACGAAGTTTAGCCTGAGCTTCCTCTCGAATTTACAGCCTGGGGGTTTGAAAAGCGAGACTCACATTTGTCTATTCACCTTCAGCCAATATCTCCACATATTGGGACCTTCAAATTGGTACATTGTTCGCCTAGATCGCACATGCGTATTTCGCATTGCTCTGACGCATTGCTCTGACAGTTTGTATTGATTGTAGCTTCTGTGGAAGTCCCCCTACGCAAAAGGCCTATACCGATGGATCGACGTAGACATACTCAACAGCTTCCGGCTAGGTAGTATTTATCATACGGTCACAAGTCTCACACAAGGATTGACTGACAAACACGGATCTTTTTACGCGATTATTTGATATTAGGAACGTTTCAAGGATTCAATATCCTGACAAGTCTTGATGACTTGGAACCTGCTTCATTTGGGAACCCATTCTGCGGTAGGTTGACCATTCACTGCGGTTTCTAACCAATCTCCATGGAATCACTCCGCACGGCGAGTAGACTGGCTGGATCAGCATAATCAAGCCGTATCTTTGGCTTTCTTCAGCAGCCTACTTTGGGGTGGCCTTTCCCATCGAAAGCAGTATTGACCCTTCTCCAGTGCAACGAGTCTCGTGCGCGGGCCCGTTTCCCAAACAGTTTCCCCATCCTTGGTCACACCCATCTCAAAAGGAACACTGTAGTCTGGAGGGTCTGGGAGACCTGGCCATGTAAGCCGCTTGGGTGCATTGAGGTATCGTTCCATAGCTTTGTCGGTTCTCGTAGCCACCCATCCATCCAAAAACTCGCGAAACTTTGACACGTCAGAGTCTAGTTCGCGGTGACAAGGCCATTCGATAGTCTGCACCATGTCTATGTTTCGGTCCCAATGAGGAATACTTGTAAAATGTGTATCGTTTGTGATGATCTCGTATAGTGTGAACACAACACCAGTCACATCGTCTCGACCATTCAATAGCCCCTCCTTGCCATTGGCGGCCCAATCAAAATCGAAGAGAAGAATGTTGCCTGTGTCGGGGTCGACAAGCAAATTTCGAGGTGCAATATCTTGATGCATAATCCCTAGTTCTAGGTTCAAGAAATCAACCAACTGAGTAAGTTGTTGCAGCCACTCAAATCGAAAAGGCATTTTCGGATCAGCGTCTGCTAGCGTTCCACCTGGGATGTACTTTGTTGTGAACCCGATCACTCGAGACTCCACGTCTTCGAGGACAATACGATCAAAGGGTACGATATTGGGATGTGGTGGTATTTTGCTGAGCAGATTCATCTCCTTCCAGGCCATTTGTAGTCTTCGAGGCATGGCTAAAGGGTTGAACTTGAATGCGACTCTCTGATTATCATAGGACATGAGATCGACACCTGGTCCAAGCCGATCAAGCTCTTGAAGTTGAGAAAAGTAAATTGTAGCGCAGTCTTCGAGTGATGGACAGAGCGAGAAGGGAATGTATCCTATAAAGAATGTATCATCCTCTTCCGGATCTGTCGAGACTCCGGTAAGAAGCCCCTCATCGTCGACTGTGATTGCACGAATCTCCGGCGAAAGATAATCAGCGAATTGCGCAAGAACCGAAACCTCAACATCATCACTAGGTGTGAAAAGTTTGGCAATTCCTTTGACCTTGATCAATCGTAGCTGATCCCAATCCCAGACGTTGCAGTGGGTTTCGGTTATAGGATTTTCCCTTGGACCAAAATAGCCCTGACCCTGTGAAAAGAACCTGTCTTCGGGCTTGATCATGATGGAAAGATCGATGCAATGATTGTTTTGATGTCCGTGTGCTGGTCGCGTCTATGATCCTCGACTGGTTGACCTGCGAAGGGGTTTAAGGAATCCATGTGAATACGGTGTGAATTGGCAGAACATGTTCGAAGCCCCAAGTCTAAGTCGACGCCTTAGAAGTTGGGTTTCTAGCTTTTGCACCACGCAATTGCCCCTGATTACTAAAGCGTCTATTTCCCTACCTAGAGATAATTTCGAATTGTCGTTTCTACAGTATAAAACTGTAGGTTTTAGTTCTATTAAGCTATATTTTACCTACCACATGTTTGGGGGCCGGGGGGCCATTGGTAGTGATTTACGGTAGTAAACTAGGACACGGATAGAAACCCGATTCCTGATGCAAACGGGAAACGGGCAATGATACAGCGACTACAGCTTTTGGCTATCACGACTACAGGCTTATAGCCGCCTTCCAAAACAGGCCTAGTATTATCTTTTCTGCCAAACTTATTTACACATATTATTTACATCGGACATCTCGTCATATTATAGCCTATTTCTCCGCATTTTAAACATCTTACGGGCGCCTTTTTTATTGGATGCGGCCAGGGTATCGAAGGGCGCATCGATTAATGCATCGTTTAGTAGATTAGTGAGCGAAGCTATTGTTTGCTACAGAAATAGGTATTAGGGATAATCATAATATTATCTATTGTATACAAACCAGAAATGATGTTAATACGGCTAGTTTTAGCGAGAAATAAGGAGGGAGATGAAGGAAGGAAGATAAAAATAGTTGTAGTAGGAGATGTTTAAGTCGGATGAATATTACTAGGCCTAATTAGGAAGGCGGTTTAAACCTGTAGTCGCGATACCAAAAGCTGTAGTCGCTGTATCAATGCCCACGGGAAACTACATAATTAACTAAGCCAGGGGCGGTCAGATTTTTTTCCTCCTTTTAACTAACTAGTCAGTTAGTTAACTAGTTACTCATCAAGACCTAGCATCCCCAAGGATATTGGTGGTCAGCGAATAGCTATGACTATCTAGAGCTCTAATCACCAACGCCCTTGGTGTTGTTCGTTAGTAGCCGACGGCACACTACAAGTGGCTAGAAGCAAGTACCCCGCACGATACGAGACTCGAGTGGTTGGATCACCTACCTATACTTATCTATCACTCTAATCACACTCTTAGTGTTGTTTGTTAGCGGTTAACAATAGGTTATGAGTGGCTAAGAGCAAGTACCCCGCACGATACGATATTCGAGTAGTGGATCACATACGTATACATACATAACCCTAATCACCAACGCCCTTAGTGGTGTCTGTTGGCGGTCAACGACAGATTATAACTGGCTAAGAGCAAGTGCCCCGCGTGATACCATGCTCAGTGGGCAGGATCACACTTGACTAGCTAGGCAATTGTACTCGTAGATCTAATCACCAACAGATTACCAACAGAGGCGCATAGCCATCCCCCGCCCCAACCTCATCCCAATCAACAAGGGTATTTGTGATCAGCGATAGATGACAGTGGTAGATGGCTAAGATAGATTGCCGCGCGCGATGTGACAGTCGAAATGTCACAAGCTCAGCCATGGATTTCAAATCGAGACTGGAAGTGTGATGGCAGTTGCAGGTATGACTATATTTGGCATTTCTGAAAGAAGGCTATATATATAGCACAGCCCTTTCTAATTGTTCTGTTCCAAGGTTGCTTATGCATCTCAACTCGCACTTCACTTGAAGACTGTGTCTCTCCGACTAGCATCAATTCCTTGATCATTCTACTACATTTCTTGCCCCTAGGGCTTGGTACTTGTCTCATTTTCTATAACCCTACGACCATCATGGCCCAGCCCCAGCCCCAGCCCCAGCCCCAGCTCGAGCCTGACATTCCACCAGGGAGAATGGGAATGGATGTCCAACGCCGATTAGTCAATCATCCGCAGAACCCCAACAACTGCTTCTGCGGTTGGTATGTCTACTACTCAAGTGTATGTGGCCATGTTTATCTTGACTATCCGGTCCACTGCGGAGGCAGAACAACAATTTCAGGGAAAAGCGGCTTCTGTCATTACCCGGCTCCGAAGAACATTGTCGGGCCGGTGAGGATCAATGCCAAGTGCCGACATTGTTGATATTGAATATATCGGTGAGTGATACTATGCTGTCTATGAAATCCATACTGAACCTGTCATTTAGCCCTTCTAAGGTATTCTTGGATGATGCTGTTGGAGGATAGTGGTCGAACTCGGAACATCCCGGGGGGCGGTGCAGGCAGCGAAATGGTAGAAGGCCTATCGGAAGCCGGAGAATAGGATGGTTTATGGAGCAAACTAGCCCAGGGGTGACCCAGTGCGTATATAGAGGACGTTCTCACAACTGTGCGGTGCAATCAGACTAGACCCATGAGCCCGGTCTCCAAGAATTCATGTTCCTCAATATCCGACTACCAGTATCATTTTGCCATTTAGCCTAGACCTCGGCAATCTCTAGGGATTAAACTACCCCTCAGAGTCTCATAAAACCAGGATCACATCCATGAGCACCACGGCACAACCGCACCTCGTCCGGCAACATCTTTCTCCCCAAACTTCTCAACATACCACTTACGTCCCCAGCGAGCATGAGGTAGCATATTCGCAACAGCATTGATGGCAAACAACACAGCAGGCAGCGGCAGAGGTAGACCATATTTATCAGCGGCCCACGCAGCCGGGATAACCCACGGCGCCGGATACATGCGAGGCGCAACACCGACATCGGTACCAGCACTAACAACATTCGTCTGCGCCAAAGCAGACAGAGGGAAGACGGCAGTGCCAGCCAGAGCAAAACCAGTCCACTCGATCCACTCAAAGACATAGTGCGGATACAAAATGGATCTGAACACGCCCTTGGTCGGCGGGATGACGTAGACTTTGTGGTACTTGTCATCGCCGGCAGGGACCTGGGAGTCTGATTTCTTCGCTGCTCGTTTTTCGGCTTCGTCTCTTCTCAAGCGGAAAAGGGCCGTCTCGGAGTAGATGTTACCTGCCATGCCGAGAATGAAGAGTGCGACGCCGATAAGAGGGAGGGTCTCCTGTAGCGAAGAGGGAGAAGCCAATGCGCCGGTACCATCGGTCTTGAAACCAGGCAAAGGGATGGCATACCCACGTACCCAGCCTGCGATGCAGGAAGAGTTGAGCCAGTTAAACGCCATAGCGCTAGTCATGATGCTTGCATGGATAGGGGACATGCTAGGCGCGGAGAAGAAGGGCGAGATGATCCCGCGGTTGAAGTAGTGAATGCAGTAGAGAGCCGCGACAAGCTGGTTTGCTGCTGGCAGTTCAGAGAAGGACGGTGAGCCCAGTGAGAGATTGTAGATTAGGTTGATTGGACCGACGATCTCCATTACTGACCAGGCAATCCGGCCTGGGATGTTCAGGAAGGATGTCTGCAGGCTGGTCTTGCCAGCTGGATGCCAGGGAAGCAGCCATTGGAAGATCGTACACTTGGATTATTTATTAGTCTTGTTTTCTGAGGGGTTGGACTTGTGTTACTTACGACGGGGAAGTATTGGAAGGTGGTGAGGAGGATTGTGTAGGCTGCTGGACTTGGTGGGAAGAAGTCAGCGGGAGGGGGCAACGATGCCCAGATGCTGGAGAGTGAAGCTCCCATGATGGCTAGGGAGGAGACCAGATATGAAGGAAGGTAAACTACTAAGCTACGAATGACGGGGAGAATGTTATGAGAGGCTGGTGACCGCCGTGATAAAGTTAGCTTAGTCATCAGGCCTAGTCGATGCACAGGAGCTTCTAGTGCCCAGCATAGCCTGGATATTGCATCTAGCGCCAGACGCTAGACAATCTTCGGAATGGTAAATAAGTCGGAAAAAGCCATTATAGCTATATTGATCGATTTGGATTGATCTAACAACAATATATACTTTCAAGGTTCTAGCAACTATTCTTAGCCAGCTGATGTATCCATCTGCTCAACTGCCACTTTCTTGCCAGTCCTTTCACGGACAAATGCATCGATCCTAGCCTTAAGCGCCGTATCTGCCAGAAGTTAGTAAATGGTGGATCAGTGAGGAACCTCCAACTAGTGTCTTACCTGGTATAACGTCCTCCATCTTCAGTGGGACACGGTTGAATGGATCATGCGGGTCACTGAGCAGATGCGTGCGGATGGTATCACGATCGATGGACATCCTGGAGTTCGGCAGTATGACAGGGTCTCCCATGAGGGTGTACATAAGAGGATCTACTCAAAACAGTTAGCAACGACTTCACAAACGAGGGCCGGGTGAAAGTACCAAGGAAATCGTCAGGAATCTCGCCCAGATCTTCCTCGGCTTGTTCATCGAACGCCTTAGCCTCCACAACCTTCTTTTGAAGCTGACCCCAGCGGCGCATCTCTTCCGGTGATTTCAACGACCACTTGCGCAGAATCTCAGCAGCCTTTTCGAAGTTCTCTGGCTTGTAAGAACGCCCATCACGGGCGACTGCCGTGATGAAGTTTGGCTTGCCCATCAAGTTCAGGTACACGTCGGTGATCTCACTGAGAAGAGCTCGCGGGTTGAATCCGTATTCCTGCAGGTTGTCCACACGCAGGGTAGAGCTCTTAGTGCTCACCATAGCATCGAGGTTGTAATCCAGCATGTCCGCCAGACGCTGGACAATCTCCGGCATGGTAAATGAGTCGGCCAGAGCCTCTGTGAAAAGCTTGAGCATGGCAACCGTCTCGTTGGTCAGCTGCATGTACGACTTAGCACTTCGCTGTGCAGCGGCTAAGTGCTCCTCACGCTGCTGTCGAGTATTCTGATCCATCGAGTTGCCCCCTCGAGAAAGCTCAAGCTGCGTCGTGTTGATGGTCTTGAATGCGCCGAAAGACTCGTCGAGCACATACGTCACGTCGTTGAGAAGGAGATTGACAAATTGGACAAAAAAGTCCAAGTTCTGGTTTGCCTGGTTGGACAGCTTTTCACGGTACAGCGGGTTGGGCCAGATGCACTTGATAATCTGGAAGATCTCGTAGCGAATATTGAATTTGTCGAAGAACTGAGTGTGTGTGCCGGTATGTTCTGCTTCAATGTAAAATTTCATGACAGCATGCAGAAGGTATTCGTTGGCAAACGGCATTGAGTTGAGCAGGTCTACAAGAACACCACTGGCGCCACCAGGGCGAGGCCAGGTTCCTCGAAACAGAATGGAAACTAATCCGGCCTTCAGGTATGGGTTCTTAATATATGCTGAGCTCTCCAGGAATGAAATGCACAACATCACGAGCTCGTCCCCTTGGGTGGCAGTAATGATTTGGGGCATGCACCACATGATGAACTTGAAGTTGCTCACTATGTCCTCCAGGAAATACTCTGGTAGGCACTTGAACACCTCGGGCTGCTGTTCGGGAAGAGGCAATGTGATCTTCTGTTTGGGGAAGTCTATTCCCGACACGAGTCTCAACAGCCACACAGTGACATATCGCATGAAAAGCATCGAGCGAGCCTGCCACTGATCGTCAAAGAGCACACCTTGTAGACTGTACTTCAACGCAAGGCCCAGATCAAGCTTGTCTTTGTACTTCTTGAGGGCCTGCTCGTACACGCGCAGCTGCATAGGGTTGGCGGCCCACTTGTGCCGCTCGAGCTCGAACTTGGTGATCGTAGATTCCATGTGCCGCAGGTCCTTCTCAAGTTGTTCCAGCTTGGAAGTTAGCGTCTCACTGCCGTAGTGATGCGCGGCAACTGTTAAGAAGAAGATCTCCGTGATGAAATTGGAAGTCCCTTCGGCCTTTTTGGAATAGAACGCATCGGAAGCCTGCTGATCCGCGTTGATCTTCGTCTCATCACGCATATCCACTCGGGAATTCCGGTGGAGATACTCCGCATCAATTCGGTCAATTTTGGTGAAGCTAGCATCCATGAACGGCTCGCAGAGCTGATCCAGGCACGTGGTAAGATTAAACATGAATCCATCGGAGGATACTTGTGTGGGGTCGACTTGCATGGCCCGTCGCTTATGGTTGATATTCATCGCAGTCGCAAACCAGTCCAACACTCGATCTCGAGCCTCCTTCGAAGCACGAATCAGATGGTTGATGACGTCGAGAAGATCCGAGCTGATTATTTGCTGCGTCATCAGAGATCGCTGGGCAGTCAGGATGTACCCCTGGTCTCTGGTCTTCGGACTGGAGAAGAATGACATCGTTACGTTAGATTGAAGGGGCGATAGACGGAACCACGGTCCCAGAAGAGTCTCCTTCTCGAACTGGGCCGGATCTCTGGAAGCATTGAAGATGGAAGATTCAGTAATCGCGGCTGCAATGGCTGGATGACGGACGAGGTTCCGCAATGCCTGCCGATGCAATTAGCACGGATGGCTAATACTAGCAATGGAGGTTTGACTCACCGTGCAATAGGATTTGTAGTCGTCGTTGGCATTCTTAGAGGATAACTCGGCACTCAACTCCTCTACTGCCGAGATGAAAGCAGGCTTGACGCTTTCATCCTCGTCAAATCTCTTAACAGCCTCGCTGATAAATTCAAAATCAATACCTCTGTCATCCTCCGGGTCCAGTAGCAGATACGAAGCCAACGGAGAGCGTTCAGGAGAGTCCAAGCTGGGAGATAATAAGTCAATAATCCTTAAAACAACTTGGATTCTGGAAGCTTTCAGCTTTCAGCTTCAACATACCCGAACATCTCCGGCATCGTAATGGCAAAAATGCAGTAGCTCATGCAGAGACGCCGAGCCTCGCACAGTACCTGGAACTTTGGGTCATCTTCCCCTGCCCGCCGGAATCCCTTGTGAAGCTTGGTGATGCGCTTCCAGCAAGGCAGCAAATAGTCCAGCGGATGCTGCTGCTTCACATTCGATGCAGCCTCCAGCAAAGCCTGGTCCAGAGTCGCCGTCTGGACAAGTAGTTCCTTACCCTCGCTTTGCAACTCGCTCTGCAACCCCGGAAGGAATATCCGTTGTCCATGACCATCACGCTGTGCACCCTCTTTCAGAGTCAGTCTGAATACTGCGCCCAAAGTACGGTCTTCGAAAGACTCGATGCTCTCCTGCTTCGTAGGCGGAGTTGTTCCGGGAGAGGGTGCGGGAGAGCGAGGCTTTTCAGAAACGGACGTTGTAGGAGTGATCTTGATCCGTTTGCCTTCGGAGAGCTGTGGGCTGTGTGTCGTCGGTGCCGGCCCGCCTTGTGGCTCAGTTGATTTCTGTGCGGACGAGGGCGATCGGGAGGGAGAGGGACTCGAAGCAGTCACCGACGAGTCGGCGGCGCCGTCAGTCGTCGAGGATGCTGTCGGGTTCGACAGCTTGGCGAGACGCTTGTTGCGGATCTAAAGCACGCGAGAGGTCTCGTCAGTAGCTGCGGGACCACTATGGTGGGGGAAAGTGGCCGACCAACCTTATCCGCGTCAGAGATGGAGTCCGACATCTTGACTTGAGGGAAGAGGCAGGATGTAGCACCGCAAGCTACAGATAGCTGTCTTTGTCGGACGCGGTTCAAGCACGGAGAAGTGCCGTGTCTGGGTGAGAGCCGAGGAGTGCGGCAGCCACCAGGGCGATGGGATCAGGCACCGATAGGCCGATAAGAGGCGGAAGATGCCAGGTGGAAGATACCGTGAATTATGGTATCCAGCTCCTGCCAAACTAAGTTGGAAAAGGCGGGGAAATGGAGGGATGAAGCTGGAGGTTCGGTCGTGGTCGCCGAGATTCTTCGGATAATTGGGATGATGCCAGTTTACTAAGCGGATTTGCGAGACATCGGACGTTGGGTGACACTTTGTTCTGCACTTTTACGAAGAGAACTTATATATTTTCTGCATACAGAACTCTTTAATAGATGCATTTATCGCTGAGAATTTGGAGATTTACATAGTTTCTGCTCTAAGCAAAAGGAGTGGCCTCGATGGACTCAATATCAAAGGACTCGAACGAATCGCAGAGACCATCTGAGATGCATCGTAGAGTCAATGTACAAGAGAAAATCATAAAACCCCAAAGACGCCGGCCTTCGCACATGTGATATCGACACCTTTCAAGACAATAGATCAGAACGCAACGCAAACAAGGCTGAGATAGGCCGTGAAGCTGTAATTAGACCTCAGTACTTCCCCTTGAGCGAGTCTAACCGCGACAGTTCGTCAACTCCATGGCTCGTGCTTCCTTCATCTTCTCGACATCCGGGAAGAACCAGCCCTGGGCTTCTTGGATCTTCCGCTCACGAGCGTTGACCTCCGCGTCACACGCGTACCTGAGTGATGTCACATAGTCCAGCTCCACGCGCTGGTCAAACTGACGGAATTTCCGAGCACTGAAATCCTCCACATCGACGGGGTTGACGTAGTATTTGATATCAAGCTTGGGCGTTGTGCGGCCCATGACGTACGGGGGTGCAGGAGTGTCGACTCGATATGTCGGACCAGCGGGAGTTGAAGGGCCAGAGAAGAGAGAAGAGAGAAGCGGAAGGACGAAAAGAAGGAGAAGAGGTAACAGTTGGCGAACAATATTCCAGCCATCAGGTGGAGTCTCCGACTGGGCGCCAGCTGGACGAGGTCTGCGGCGCGGGACGCCTCCTCCGAACTGATGCATACGGATGCCTGGCCCGCCTCCTCCCATATTGAATACAAACTGAGGACCACCTGAGCCATCGGGTTAGTCACGAAATCATCCCATATCGTGCGGGGCGGATCATACCGAATGCGTTATCGAACGGACTGCCACCCATTCCCCCGAAGCCACCGCTGAAGAACCGGGCAAATAATTCTTCTGGGGAGATTTCTGACGCAAACTGAGGACCTGGGCCTGGTCGTCCACCGCTAAACGCTGAACTGGCCGACGCACCCCCGGGGTGGCCTCTGCTCTCAGGGTCGACTCCAGTTCGATCGTATTGAGCCCTCTTGTCTGCATCCGAGAGGATCTGAAATGCGTGCGAAACCTCTGCCATGGAATATTAGACGGCGATCCAACGGTGTAACGGTGGCATCATCACTCACTCCTAAATGCTTCATCCGCGCCTGGGTACCCGTTCTTATCCGGATGTGTCAACAAACTTTGCGTTCTATATGCCTTCTTGATCTGAACGCTCGTGGCAGTTTTCTCGATTTCGAGAATCTCATAGAACGCCCCTGGCGCACATTTCGCAATTCGCACGACTGCCGCCTTGTGCTCAGGCGTGTAGCTGGTGTTCTGGTTACCCTGTTTGTGATCGCGCGATCTGGCACCCGCCCCGTTGGCGTCAGAGCCAGAGGCCTTCGCAGACGACATGGTGATCGAGAACGACGAAAGAGTATAGAGGGCGGCGACGAGGGGCCGAGAGTCGGGGACGAGATTGGAAGGAGGGTGGCGTAGGGCCTCACAGAAAGGGAGCCCAATCCCCCAGGGAGACAGACAATTATATTCTGAGCGAAGGTCAAGTAAAGGTTCGATGGCGCGGAAAGTCAAGTGCGAAACAAATAGTGTGGTTGGCTTGAGGGAGGCGCAAAGGGAAAAAGAGTAGTCTTAGGTGTCTTTGCCAAGCGGCGGGTACGCCAGTTGCGCTTATCCGTCGTATACGGATATCGCTTCAACTTCATCCCGATCTCGACTGGCTCGACTGGATCATTGGAACAAACCATATGTGGATTTCTTTTACGGAACAACAACCAGTCAACTGAGCTTCAATCACCCCTTTCAAGCCTGGAAATATTGTTCTATCCAACATGTCGGGGTCCACTGTCGAGGAAGCAAAGAAGACGCTCGTGCAACGATTCAGAGCTTGGGGCGGTACGTGTCGTTGGCTCATTCAACTCTTCCCTGGACCTTTGAACCCAGAAATGCACATCCATCATTTCTAGTGAATGAGAAGTGAAGGGACAGGCTAACACTTCCCACCAGAAAACTCATTCCCGCCAACGGTGCTCGCCTCATTGATCTTCGCTCAACATGCCCGGCCCTTCCAGTTCTTCCCAATGCTCTTCCCTCCAGTCCTGCTCTTTACTAGCTATGCGAATATCCAAGGATACAAAAAAGACAGTGCCGGTATCCAAGCCGCGTGGTCCGGCTTGTACCTACTCCTTGCGGGCCGGCGGCGACAACCCTTCACGAAGAAGTTGGGAGCCCGCGGCATCGTCCGGGGCATGACCATGGGTCTTTGCTTAGTGAACATGATTGGAGGTGGTCTGGCATATACCCTTGGGAAGCGAGAGGAGGAGGACCGGAAATAAGGTGTATTGAGAGACACGTGATGCGCCTCTCATGTCGAGGAGTGTATGATATTTCAAAAATGGTGGATCGCATGCGCAACTGTTTGAGTGTAAAGAAATGGCGTTGCTGTATGAGCAACTTTGGAAGGCGTTCACTCTATATTAATGTACCATATCGTCTACAGGCCTCGCAGATGGGGTAAACTGTTCAATTGGATATGTACAACGGCAGACCCCTTGAATCCGGGGCCTCTATATTTTAGCCGAGTAGGGCTCCTCAGACAGAAGAAACTGTCTCACGTTGTCTGGAACCAGCCAGTCCAGATCCTCAACGGCGGACTGCGTGGCCTCGCGCGCTTTTGTAGAGCTAACCGACGGTGCACCAGGAGCCCTACCCTCGACAAGGGTTATCCGCTGTGCCCATTCCCTCTTGGCACCTTGTTTCTCCATATCTCCGCGACCAATACTCTCGACGAACGCCCTCTGTTCCTCTTTACTTCCCCATTCGTCATTCGGCCGCAATGTAACTCGCAATCGATGCTGCGAGAACAGTGGAATGAGCGGTTCCAATGTATGCTCTGGAGGGTAGTACTTGGGATTAAGAATGCGGATCAGGGTATCGTAGCCCGTGAGGTGGACCTGTTCGAGCGGAGTGGGGTAGAAATCACACGCCTCGATTTCCGCAGCCTTGTGGATGAAATAGGGCCTCTTAGTCACGGCGATATCAATGGCGGGAACGTATTGCATTTCTTCCGCGGGCTCCGAAGAGGACCCGTTGGCCTTGGTGGTAGCTAGATGACTGCGTAGGTCGAGTGCGAAAAGCTCCATCATGGCGAGTCGGTCCTCGAAGGGTGCGGGCTTGGACGGTTTATCGGCATTTTGTGTCGCCAATAAAAGAAGCAGACGAGAGCTTGGGTCGGGTCTTTCCAGGAGGGCAGTGCTGGCAATGCGGAGATGGGCGAAGGTTGGGGGGTTGAAGGACGAGTCTAGCACGTAGAGGGTCTTTGCGGACGGAGTGGATTCATCAGGAATGCTAGTAAGGATTTCCAGGTCTTTTGTCGAAGCTGTAAATTGTCTCAGGAGAGAGGAGTATTTCGTACGGAGTGCCTGAAATGATGCCATGGTGAGTTTGAAGAATGTCCTAAACTCGCCGTTACACGACAATGGACCGGGACATGATCACCGATAAGATAGGATTATCGCCCTTATCTTATCGTGCTTCACGGCCAGACGTTGTTTCAGTTGTCTGATGTTATGTCTTGCATTTGACAAACATAGATACTTGATCTAGCTGGAGTAGATTGAGTAGGTTAGAGTGCAAAGGGTGGTATGTGTTAGATGCAAAGGGTGGTATGTGCTCTTGGAAGGATTACAGTCTGCATCTTTGCAGTAAAATTCACTCATATGGTCCCACGGGATAATCTTCCGAATCCACCTTCAGCCCTATATCGAGTTACTTCCTAACTAGGTATATAAATCCATGTCTCCAGTATGTTGCCTATCGGGGCCTAGTAGATCGGCCCAATTCTCAGGATCGTAGCTCCACCCAAGCCGAAACACTTGGTCCAGACTCCAAGGGGTATGCACTACTATCATTCCTTCCATGACGGATGAGATTACCTAGATTAATCCTTCGTCTTCATCTATTTGCAGTGAAGCACAATTGAATGTCTACCTCTATGTGTTGGATATCGTCCATCGAAACAATCTAGGAACAAGCCTTGATACATTAAGGCTTCACTACTTGATCATCATCACAGATTAAATCGCGCAAAATGCAAGGATCGTCTCGTATTGGCAAAGTTTTCAAATAATCTAACAATATGACGCAGATCTATTGAATGAGTCAAAATAGTCTGAGAATCGGTATTTTGACGCGACCTGTAGACATACTTCTCGGAATTCCTTCGGGATCCGAACCATCTCCGAGTTTCGCCCCGAGTTTCGTCCCTGAAACCGGCAGAACTTCTCCGAACTATTCGCAGCAAATGCCTCAAAACGGCTTCAACCCTTAGGGCAATTGCTTCTCAGCCTATCATACTGCGAATCTAGCGATCTGGGAATCTTCTACATGATCTATTTCGGAGATGTGTCGGCGTCGAAGGTTTTAATTTCATATGGATGACGTCTACATGTCTACATCGCTCACATGTATAAATATGTGACGGTACTCCGGAGCTCCTTGAGCTCTGTACATTGAACTACAAAACTACATTTGTACATTTCTGTACATCCTCATTTTTCAAGATGACCGATCCCACACCCCATCCTCGAGCGGGCCCTCAATCTCATCCGGGGGAAGATATACCGAGTTCCGACATCCCAGAATCCCCTGTACAATCGCGACTAGACTACAACTACCCCGAGATTGGACGCAAAGACGAGCCCGTATTCCCCGATGAATATGTCGTCGAAACTAGCACTGGCGTTGTTCCGCAGAGAACATTGGAGCAAGTCCGCCCCCAAGCCGCTGCCGTGGCATCTCGAGATTCCGACCTCGAGAAGGCCAAGGAATACGAATATGTAACTTGGACCGACGGAGACCCTGATCATCCCTACAATTGGTCACGCCTCTATCGTTGGTACATTACCATGGTTGCATCGGGACTGGTTGTATGCGTTGCGTACGGCTCGTCTATCGTTACTGGTGGCCTGGGTCTGATTGAAGACAAATACCATGTCTCACTGGAAGTGGCTATTTTGACTTGCTCAATTATGGTATGTGGCTTCGCCGTTGGCCCATTGCTATGGTCACCACTTTCCGAGATCATTGGTCGACGACCCGTATACATCATCTCACTAGCCCTCTACGTGATCTTCAACATCCCTTGTGCCCTAGCGCCAAACATCGGTGGTCTTTTGGTTGTCCGTTTCCTGTGCGGTGTCTTCTCAAGTTCCGGACTTTCACTGGCTGGCGGAACCATCGCCGATATCTGGAGCATAGAGGAGCGAGGAATGGCCATCGCTTACTTCGCCGCTGCTCCCTATTGTGGTCCTGTCGTTGGACCAATTGTCACAGGTTGGATCAACGTCGGTAGTGGTCGTCTAGATCTTTTCTTCTGGACGAACATGGCCTTCGCAGGCGTGATCATGATTCTAATCGGTATGGTTCCGGAGACCTACGCGCCATTGATCCTCAAACGCCGTGCTGCCAAAATGCGCAAAGAAACCGGCAATCCAAACATCATCACCGAGCAGGAGCAGCATAAGCTCACGTTGCGCGAGATCGCTCGTACCAGCCTGATTCGCCCCATCACCATGATCATGACAGAGCCAGTACTCGACCTGATGTGCATGTACATTGTCCTCATCTACGCCATGCTCTACGCATTTTTCTTCGCTTATCCAGTCATCTTCGGCGAATTGTACCACTACAACGACGGACAGATCGGTTTGATGTTCATTCCGATCCTGATCGGCGCCGCATTTTCTCTTATGATTACCCCCTCATCGAGAAGCAGTTCCGTCGGATCTGTGCAGAGCGAGCCCCTACCCCCGAGGATCGACTTATCGCCGCACTCATCGGGGCACCGTTCATTGCAATTGCATTCTTTTTGTTGGGCGCTACCTCATTCAAACATATCATTTGGGTTGGCCCTGCTTCTTCGGGTATCGCTTTCGGATTCGGCATGGTTTTGTGCTACTATTCCGTGAACAACTACATCATCGATTCTTATCAGAAGTATGCAGCATCTGCACTGGCTGCCAAGGTTTTCTTGCGATCTGGTGGCGGTGCTGCTTTCCCGTTGTTTACAACCCAGCTATACCACACTTGTGGGTTGCAATGGGGTTCGTGGCTTCTTGCTTTCATCGGTGTTGGCATGGCCTTTATTCCCTATCTGTTCTACCTCTTTGGTGGAAAGCTTCGCGCAAAGTTGAGCCGAGACTAAAGGTGGTGCAGTTTAGTCCTGTGAAGGGGCGGGGGAGATTCGCAAGCGAAAAGTTTCAGATCATTTCTTTTCTTTCGCATTGCTGCACTACTTGGAATAATTTTTGGCATTTTGATTTTGCATATACCTAATGTTTAAAGTTTAAAGACCGTTTATAGACAGAATTGATATTCAGACAGTTACCTATTTGGATCAAAATCTACAATTTACATTATAGAAAGTTCTCCACAATGAATAAGATGCCGGTCATGGGGAGTTGGAGACCGAGTCTCTTGTCGTCTGATCCCAAAGACTCCGAACAGTGACACCTTTTACCCACTTCCCATCTGTCTCATCATTCTGGACCGTGAACCGAACAGTCTTCTTCTCACCAGTGAGCAGCGTGAAGGCATTGTCGTCAAAGTAGCCTACGACACCAGACGGGTAGTCAAGCCAAGTGTAGAGCGAGACCCCCTTTCTGGCTTCGACGGTGAAAGTACCGGTCTTCTCGTTATATGAAATGTGCAGGTCCGGATTAACAAGAGCGAGACTGTTTGGAAACACGGTAGCGACCTGGTTACGGTGGGTAAAAGTGCTGGGAAATCCGCCGGTATTTGGCAAGCTACCGCGTGCATCGAGCGACAAAACCAGGACAGCGTTATTTCTATCATGAAGAGAGAGATCTGAGATCTTTGTTGAGTAAATCTCGGTAGTATTGAGACCACCAACGGTGAACTGCTGAGTCCGGGGAGTGCCCGCGTTACCAGGCAGGGGCTTTCCGGACAGATCGACCCAGGTGAAGGTCACCGAGCCATGCGCGGGATCCCAGAGATCAGAGGTAACATAGACCGACAGATTGCCAGTGGTGTAGTCCCAGAAGGGAGAGACAATAACGGGCTGATAAATGTCGCGAGCAACGTAGTGGAGGATCTTCCAGCGGCCATCATACTCGATGCCGGCCCAGGTTGGAGCCTGCCAGATGTCTTCGAGCTGCCAGTATAGAGAGCCAAGTTGACGTTCCGGCATTCCACTGCCACGGCGGTAGAACTGGATCTGACTTTTGTACATATCGGCCTGGAACATCTGCGTAGCGTGGCACCATGCACTGAAATTTGCGACAGAGTCATCCTTGTTGGGAATGGGGTAGTAGCGCTCAACTGCGGTAGTCATCTCACCCATGCCCCTGGCAGTGTTTCCGTAGTTGTGGGTATCCGTGCTACCGGGCGGGTAGTGGTGGTTTCGGAGCATGATCGTGCTGCTATTGAAGTGAAGCTCGTCCTTGTCGACAGCCTGCTGCCAAGTCTGGAGACTGGGCATACTGTGGTAGCCGAACTCGTTCGCAAAACGACCGACTGGATAGCTGCGGTAGTCAAAAGCCACACTGCTGTCGTAGTTGTAGTGATCGGTATCGGAGTAGAATTCGCCAGAGGTTACGTTGTCGTAGCGCTCAGCCATGGGGACTGGGGCAGACATGTTGACCCAGAGATAGCCGTTATTTGTACTACTGGGCATGTAGGAGATCGACCGAGTGTTTTCGTACACAAGAGGCAGGATCAAGCTGATGAACAGCTTTTCATATTCGCCAACATAGAATGAGTATCGATTGGGAGCTGCACGTCGAACAGTAGGCAACTCCAAGCTCTCGATCTCGTTACCACCAGCCCATAGTGCCAATGATGGATGGTGATTGACACGTCTCACGTTGTAGACAACTTCAGCAGCAACGTTTTCGAGAAACTGCTCGTCGCTAGGGTAGAGTGAATCACTGAACTGGAACTCACTCCAAAGCAAAACACCATACTCATCGGCAATGTCGTAGATGAAATCAGGCAGATATGCACCGGAGGCCCACACCCGGAGCATGTTCTGGTTTCCAGCTTTGACAGCAGTGAACAGTCTCTGCATCTTGGCCTTGGTAACCCTTGGCCAGAATGCATCCGGGGGGATGAAATTGGAGCCTTTCGCATAGAACTCCTTTCCATTGACCTCAAAGTGCCAGTTTGCGCCGGGTGCAATGCCCTGTGCCAGCTGATCGTCCGTGATCTTGAGTCGATTGAGGAAAATGGTTCGGAATCCAGAACGCTTGGTGACACTGGCCAGTTCATGGTTTTCGCTGTCCTGAACGGCAATAGTCACGTAATACAAGTTCTGCTTGCCCAGCCCATTGGGCCACCAGGGATTTGGGGCATCTGCATCAATGGTGATACTGCCCGTAATTGATTGTCCATTGGTAGCAACATTCTCAAGGTGGCCTGATCTAAGAGTCTTGCCCGTCTCAACATCCTTCACCTCAATGGTCATGGAAGACTTGGCTGGCAGGGATCCCAAAAAGTCAATGCTGGCATTCACCACCCACGGCTGGCTTTGGTCGGGAGCGAGGTGATTAATTTGTCCCTTGCGGAAGATGTCCAGGTCCGTGTTTAGAAGGTGGATACCCTCTTCGCGCTCAAATTGTACAAGATAAGCATCTTGCCAGGGGCCAGCAGGGGCGAAGGCGGGACCCCAATCCCATCCGAAATCAGACTGCTCTTTTCTGATGTACCAACGATTAGGGAGTTCGAAGATCTGCTGGGGGTCATCAGGCCATTCTGTAAACGCCGAGTCAGATTATGCACTCGGCAAGCAAGGATTTGGGACATACTCTCCGAGCTTGGATCATTCGCGATGGCATTGGCAATATTAGGAGCACTGCCAAAGTTGATTGCCAGAGTAGGGTCGCCCTTACAGCTGCTGAGTGCCTCGGTGATATCAAAGGTATACTGACGGAATTGGTTATCCGTAGTACCAATGAATTGGCCACAGAACTCAATTGTGGTAAATGTGTCCAGGCCATTGAAGACAAGCCAAGAAGATTTCGCATTTCCAGACAATCCCTTGAGTGGCTCACTTGTGTAAGTCCAATTGTTGTTTGCAATCCAACGCAGATTGAAGTCATTGAGGCCATGGTACGGGTCATCAATGATATGTGCAGCGTAGAGATCCAAATGCACTTGAGAGGGTAGACGAGCCGGGGCCGACACGTTTAGTGCTTTGCTGCTGACGGTCCAGCCATCGCGGCCGAGATCCACTACATGCTGGCCAAGTGCAGTGTGGAACGTCGATTGGAGTGTAGCCAAGGCGAGTCTTTTCCACGAATACATGATGTCAATGCTAGCAGCCGGACACCGTACTTTGAAGTGCCTATTATATTAGTTTCGGGAGCAATTTTTCCGGTTTTTGTCGCGAAAATCCCGCACTTTCGAAGAGTACCGGCAGCCACGTCAGTGGACAAATAATGCGTCGATGGCTTGGTTGCTCCGATCGACTAATGGTGTCGGAGGGTGCGAATATTGTCCCCACACCAGGGGTCTGGGGTAAATACGGATCTCTAGGCGGGGTACAGCGATAGAGAGCAAAGTGCCATAATTATTTCCAAGTCAGATTATTAAATCTCAGCAGCTTCTAATCTCAGACGAATTTCCTTAAGACAGTATTCAGTGGCTCCTCAGTCTAATACCCGCAAAACATTCCCTTGGCTTCTTGGAGAACCCTTCATGCGATTCCATCACCTGCTGATACAACACAAAATCATATCGATGGAACAGAGCCCCAATAATTAATTGCAACTCCATAATAGCCACATTCTGTCCCACACAAGCACGTGGGCCGTACGAGAACGGATTGAACCCGATTTTCTGTCGAGGCGTCAAATTGAGCCAACGATCAGGCTTGAACTCTTCAACGTCAGGGCCCCAGATCTCTTCCATGTGATGAATCGTGTAAGATGGCACTGAAAGCACGGTTCCAGGGGGAAAGTAGTATCCGTCGAATTCAACTCCGGGTCCGTCGGCGACGAGGCGTGGGAGACCAAGTGCTGATGTCGAGTGTAGACGCATGCCCTCGTCAATGCAACGGCGCAGGAAAGGCAGGTCCTTGACCTGGGAGTAACGCACATTTCCAGAGTGGGCGCCAATTGACTCATCTAGTTCATGTTGGAGTCGAGGAATAATGCCAGGAGTGCTGCGTTCGCCATGGAGGATCCAGTAGAAGACAGCACACGCCGTGTTGGAGATTGTGTCCGAGCCAGCGATGAGCTGTGTCAGCGCCTCCGCTGTGAGCTCAGTGCGCCCCATTGGATGTCCATTTGCATCTCTAGCTTGCAGCAAGCGTGATAGAATATCATTGCGATCATCATCAATTCCTTTCTCCGCCGCATCTAACCGCGACGCAACAGCAGCGACGGCAATGCCAGTCAGATTCTCCACAGCCGCAACACCCTTGGTAAAGAAGGGATCAGGCAAATATCGTGCAATTGGACGAAGTGCCGGGAGCCATCCCAGAGTTGAGGAGATTTCACCTCGTCTGTTCAACACGTCGACGGCGGGGGTATATGAGATAGCACCACCAGGTACAAGCTGGGACTCGGTCTCATCCTTGCCTTTGCTGACCATACCAAATGGAGATCCAAATGCTAGGTCGCCGATGATATCAAAAGCGATATAACTGAACCAGGGCATCGCGTTAAATCGAACAAAGTCACCTTTCTCGTTGTCCCTCGATTTGGACAAGGCGATTTGATCCAGCTGTATCACCCATCTATGTAGATTGGCTGCCATGTGTGGTTCAAATTCAGCGACAGATCTGGGCGAGAAGGCGTGCGAAATGATCTTGCGTTTGCGCGTGTGCTCTGCGCGGTCGCGGACATTGAACATCCCTGGCGTCTTTGCGACAAATGCGTCATAGTAGTGACTAGTGCGCTTTATTAGAACTTGAGGGATATATAAGAAAATAAGGTGAGTACTCTTTCAGAAATCCATTGCCATGTCCATAGACGACATTGAGCCCCCTCTCATCAGCTATAGACACATGGTTGAAACCGATGCGAACAACTTTCCCGTACTTGCGGTGTGCTGAGTCGACAGCAGCGAACTTCTTCCCTCGTCGAGCACTGAGGCCAACCCATATATTGCTAAACTTGGCAGCGAGGGGACCAGGAACATGGGCCAGGTAACGGTATGTTGTGAAGTACGGGACTATGTAGTACAGGATCCACCACACCGGCAATACGAGGAGACTCCACGGTGAAAATACAAGACTTAGAAGAGCCATTTTGTAGGTATAGATAAAATAAATCCAGTAGGTGGTTGGAGCGGCTTCTTCTATCTAATAAATTGCTCTTATCTTGTGTTGTGTTCGATACTCGTAGAGATCTACTCCGACGGAGATCAGGGCCAACACCGTCGGAGCACAGAACTTTCTTAGCAAATCAGAAACCCCGGTGCCATTTAGGTCAACTGAGCTGTACTTGCTCATTTGTTTATGCCTCCCTCCAAATAAGCAGAAGATTATGGCTCTTATGGGAGACGGCTAACTTGACGCGGACAAGCTAAGTATCACCCGAATACTTTTCGAGTTCACCCTAACTACGTTGACTTTGAAGATAACTATCCCAGTTCAAATAATTGTTGATCATTTGCAAATTGACTTCTACTTCACTATTGTGGTATTATACCAAGGAAAGACCATGAATAGCTACCTACAGAATACCAGAGGGATTGCGTGTGACTGCGCTGTCTCTTTCAATGATTGCTGGCAAGAAGGGAAGTACACAAAGAAATCAGTAATGCATGTGCGAACATGAACATGATTTAATACTTTCGATGTCGAGATCAAAAGATATACCAATCAAGAGGGTTCCCGGGATGAGCTGCCCTTATCGTAGCGATGCAATGAGCTATAGAGCATACAAAATCCATCATATGATCAAGCAATGCTTTGGATGTCCTTCCTATGTGTTAAATTGCCATATATCTCCTCTCAAGTCTTGTCACCTCCGATTTGAAAGCACGCAGTATCTTTCTATACTTTATCTTGATAATATGTGCCCCTCGGCTAGAAGCGGGGTGGTGACGTGAAGGCCGACGCCAACCGAGCTCCTCCGCATTTCACCCCAGATTGAACTGAGTTTTGAATACTCTCTTTTCTCAACATGATCTCTTTTTCATAGCAGACATGTCATTCAAGATGATTCTTCGGCGTCCACTTACAAGGCTTCTCCCACGATCTATCGTACCAGTTTCTACTGCCCCCGCACGAAGATGGGGAAGCACCGTCTCACAACGACCTGGTTCAGATCGGTAAGTGAAGGCAGGCTTGTCCAAGCGAACATCAACTGATATGGTTTTTTTTGCAGGGTCGTCTTCCCAGGTGCCGTTAATAGCGAGTTTACAGCCAACATGTCTTTTGTGACAGCCAAAGATCTCCCTTCTATTCCTACATACCGAGTGATGAATTCCGACGGCGAGATGGTTGACAAAACACGGAGTCCTCCCAATATCTCAGATGAAGAGGTCCTCACTTGGTACAAGAATATGCTCCAGGGTATGCGAATAATTGCAACTCCGCAATCAATTGGTTTCGCTAATCTGATCGGTTATAGTGAGCATCATGGACACGATTATGTTTGATGCACATCGCCAGGGTCGCATAAGTTTCTACATGGTAAAGATTTCTCACTGGAAATAAAAAGGTTATTGGAAGGCTGACATCTCACAGGTTTCACAAGGTGAAGAGGGCATCTCTATCGGCTCCGCTGCTGCTTTGACCCCAGATGATGTTGCTTTCTCCCAATACCGCGAGGCTGGTGTTTATCAGCAGCGTGGATTTACCCTCAAAGACTTCATGAGCCAACTATTCGCCAATTCCAATGACAATGGAAAGGGAAGAAACATGCCTGTTCATTATGGCCAAAAGTATCCTCGCATTGTGAGTACTACCCATATGACAAATTAAGTATTCGAGTTTACTGATTAAAATCTCAAACAGATCACTGTTTCTTCCCCATTGGCCACTCAAATTCCCCAAGCCTCTGGACTCGCTTATGCCATGAAGCTCAAATATCTCCAGAACCCCAACCAAGCCCCGCGGGTAGTGGCCTGCTACCTCGGTGAGGGTGCAGCCAGCGAGGGTGACTTTCACGCGGGACTGAACATCGCTGCGACACGATCATGTCCTGTCATTTTTGTGGTCCGGAATAATGGATACGCCATTTCAACGCCCACAATAGAACAATACCGCGGCGATGGCATTGCCAGCCGAGCGGATACGGAATGGACACGATCCGAGTGGATGGGAACGATGTATTCGCCATGTACGAGGCAATGGCAGAGGCACGACGACGCGCACTAAGTGACGGCTGCCAGCCAGTACTAGTTGAAGCAATGAGTTACCGAGTCTCTCACCACAGCACCAGCGACGACAGTTTCGCATACCGCGCACGCGTTGAAGTGGAGGACTGGAAGCGTCGCGATAACCCCATCATTCGCTTGCGCAAATGGCTTGAGAATAAGGGTCTGTGGAATGAGGACCTAGAGAAGGAGACTCGCGAC
This sequence comes from Penicillium sp. DT28, assembly GCA_036712075.1. Classification (NCBI taxonomy): domain Eukaryota; kingdom Fungi; phylum Ascomycota; class Eurotiomycetes; order Eurotiales; family Aspergillaceae; genus Penicillium; species Penicillium sp. DT28. The sequence continues at coordinate 1,730,828 of JAZHLO010000002.1, forward strand.
TCCATGCGTCAGGCGGTTTTGAAAGAGTTCAAGGAAGCGGAGCGGCAAAAGAAGCCGCCGATTCGGGAGGCCTTTACTGATGTCTACGAGGAGGTGACGGAGGAGGCTCAAGAGCAGATGAAGGAGCTTAAACGCATCCTAGAGACTTATCCTGATGAGTATGACTTGGGGCCGTACAAAGATGGTCTGAAAGGCTTGGATTAGATTCAACTTCCCCTTTTGCCTATACTCTTAATGAACATGATAAATGATAGGATCTTCGGTATTTGATTCTCCTGAGTACCGCACGGCGAGCTCCTTGTGGAAGCTCCAAATTAGGTCCAGTGAGCCCTCCCTCATCTTGCGTGATCTTATCTTTTGCAACTTGGGCCCACTTATCGTGCCTTTGGGCAAGGAATTCCATCAGGGCGGCCTTCTTCGTCTCGTCCGCTTCAGCCTTCTCTTGAATTGGGGTCCGGTCATGCCTGCGGCTGGGAAGGAAGATGGCATCGTCCTCGAGACATTGAACTTCTTCGGCAGTGAAAATGCCTCCATCGGGAGGCTGGATAGACATGGTGGCCCGGAGATTGCTAGAGAATTGCGACTTGGGTCAAAGTGGGTCAGAGATAAGCAGAGGGCAGATCGAGTTGGATAAATATGGGCAGGATAAAGTGAGAGATGAAATTGGAGTTACGATTAAACGTTTCGTACCGTACGTAGCTTCCGCCTTATCAAGGTCTTGGATGACTAGGCAAAAATATAACAGGCAAAGCTGTCTCCAGTGTCATTGACAGATCTGTCAAACGCTACCTAACTGGGGATAGCAACTCGTTAAGATGGAGGTGTTGCTATGGATAGTGAAGATATGGAAATGAAGGTATCGCTCGGGGGTAGGTAGAGGTCAAGTAATGGAAGAAGGAAGATGGATACACGATGATGGAAGTGAGAAGTCTACAAGGAATCATAGTCAAATTGTTGAACAATAACTAAGTTTACGTTAATGCTTGTCCATATCCCCGGCATATATCACTTCTACTACACTTGGCTGCCTGCTTTATAGATAGACAAGGGAGGGAAGAGAGAGAGAAAAGAAAGAGGAAAGTGAGAGGAAAGTAAGATAAAAGTCAGAAAGCACTACTATAGTTTTTCTCCACCGGTTCTTAGTAAATCATCAGAACTGGGGCTTCATATGTACGCGTAATTGTGACCAAAACGACTATATATACCAATCTGGGCCTTCTTTTTTGTGTAGCTATATATACATAGTTTTGTGATGATTGTCAGCTTTTCTCCTTTCCATCTCGCGACATCACTAGACGCCGGGCAGACAAATGTTGTCTGCCCGGCGTCAGAAAAAAAATCAAAAAAACAAAAAAAACCGGGCTCATGGTTGGGTGGTCGCGTTGGGCCAGGTCGCGGATTGTCTTTGATACAAGGTATGTCTTCCAAGCAAGCTTAGTTTACTCGGGGGAAGGGGAAATAACCAAGATCAGAGACACAGTCGGTTAAGTTCATTTCATGTTCAGTTCCTAGCTTTTGGTGCCATTCAGTACAGCAAGAAGCATGAAATTGGCCCAATATCACGCGATCAGCTGGCCCAGGGAAGTTGGCCAAAGCAGGCAGAGAGACTCGACCGACTCACATCGTGGCCGTGTCAGACAAGCACTCGCGTTCCAGACAACCACTGGCGCCAATTGAGGGGCGCTGCATGATGAACTTCTACAAGGGAGTCATGTCTAGGCGAGCTACAAGAGGATGCAGTGCCACGAATGGGACTTCATGCGTCGATGTAGTGAAAATTTCGGAAAGTGGTGAGGCAATACCTACATCTGGCAGTATCTCAAGCTGTCTTATAGTTATATAACAGACAATTTATCGATTCTTGAACAAATACTTCTGTCCTTCATACCGCATTTCTAAAGAACATTTCTTCAAGTGACGGAAACTCTTGTTCAAAGTTCCAGTCACCCTCCTCCCATGGCTTCATTGCGTTGTCCGTGATCAATGTACCAAATTCAGTACTATCAGTGAATGCGGTAATAGGAGTATCTTGTCTTCCAGTGACGTGCTGTCGGATGATATTTAGAGACCATCGGCTGACCGGCTCGGCCTTGCCGCCGTGTTGGATATGTGAGATAGCCCGCTCCATGAGGACTACCGTCTCATTCACACCGGTGATATGAGACACGAATTCAGCCAAAGTCACCATAGCGAATGAGCATAGAAGGGTCTCGTATGCAGGGTGTATGTAGGTGGTGAGGTCCGACATGGACAAGAAGAGATTCAAAATTTGATGGGAGTGGTGGATTGCCACGTTAACGAAAGAAATTGTTGGGCTTGCTGTATCTATGTGCTCTGGGTTGGTCTCCTTGGCGGCCTGGCTATAGTTCAGATGCTGTAGGGTTCGGCGCGCTAAGATGAGATAGGTACAAGAGTATGCAAAACGCAAAGGCTCGGATGAATCGAGGTCTAGAAGCCATATTAACCTTAAAGTTAATTGGTTTCAGTTTGGTGATGACGCTTACTGTAAATGCGATCGTGGGTCTTGCGGAGTCTTTCAATCTCAGGCCAGACAGCACTTTCTTTCTGTACCACATTGGAATTTATGAGGTCCCATAGAGTACGATAGAGCTCTACTCCTGCAAGTACAAGCTCATCTCGGGAATTGTATGATGGAAATTCGAGGATTTTGGCACATTCATCGAAGTACTGCTTTGCAATGACAGGTGGACGTCCAGAACCTACCGAAAATCTAAGGCAACAGTTAGGTCGAATCGGTAAAATGCCGAAGGTCCAGTTCGAGCGAGAGACATACTGAAGGTGGCATAGACATATTAAGTTCCAAGTGCGCATCAACTCGCGTGATCGAATTGCCTCGGTAGGGCTGCTCTCATATAAAAGCTGATCAAAGCGGGTCGTCATCACAACCTGCATGGCTGCCATGCCACTGAGTAACCATGAATTTCCATGATCATGGTCTGGTGTCGGCCGCAAGTCCCACATTGAGAATATTAGCATCGCTTGAATTGTATCTAGCGAAGCAGCTGACGCAAGATGCGCCCGGCCTAACAAGCCATGAACATGTAGATATAACGCGTGATGTGTTGCCGACCCATGCAAAGTCGAGATGCTGTAAAGGCCCGCTAGAATACAAGACCCCAATAGAAGGGACGACCTGGAGCGCATATTGCCGAGGTCTGTACTCATAAATAACCAGCGACTGGACAATTTGGAAAATCTGGGGTTTTCTAAGGTTAGGGTCGACTAGGGTTCAAGGGAAAGGAGTAATTACCCTTCGAGAAGCATTAAAGCAAGCTCCTCGGAAATAATATTCCCGATAATACTATCCTCAGAAAGATCCTGAGTTGAGAATGGTTTTTCAGGCAATGCCATGTTTTCCCTTATTCCTTGGATGAGACTCATGGGTGCATCGCGGGCAGTTTGCTCTGCAATGGACGGTGACTGAAATGCCGCCATCAGAAATTGCTATAGAAATGAGAGTAGAATTTGCCTACTTTGGCTTTTAGTTTCTCTTGGTCGCGACTGCCTGAGGATATTGAAGCCCGAATCTGCTCGAGAGATGTTTCCACAGCCGAGAGTCTTTGGGATCAGTCAAATTATTTCTCAAAAGATCCTAAGCAAAGCCGAGGATAGGAGCACACCTCTCATGGCAGTCACATCGATGGCTCTTTTGAGAGTCACTTTCGGGCTGTCCTAGGGATGGCAGACTGCGAACTACCGTGCGAAAGGAGCAATCAATTCTATAGAAATAGTCAGGGAAAAACCCGCAACCAGTTTCAGAGGATTTTGCTACCGAAGAACCTCGCAACGATGGCATTGATCAAAAACCGGACCAATCTCACATCTTGTCTTTAAGCGTCGGCATGCTTCGCACGATCGAGCTTTGCTTATTTTGGGAGATCGGGATGACAATGGCTCAGCTCTTCTGGCTTTCATAGTACGAGATCTAGACGGAGGCATCGTAGCTAGTTTTGCGCAAACTGTGTAAGAGAGAGCTGAGAATTGAAGATTGTTTATTCTCCGAGGTGTTTATCATCCCCACTTTTGAGGAGCACAGAGCTACCGCTGTCTCAAACCCCCAGTGTACTCCTAGTGGATAAGTCCAAATGTGAATAATATCATAGGCAATGGGAACGATGTCTTCTGGATTTCTCGACTCATTATATTCCACAATGATGATTGGTTCCACTCAACATATCTATCTACCACCCCCATCTTTGAATACTATGCCCAGTTGATAGTGATAAGCCTTGCAGGCGATTCAGATATATAACTAGCTGGTCATAGAGCTGAGGAATGATTGTGGAGTCTCTAAATCCTTTGGATTCCCATTATGACTGACCACTACTTTGCAGATCCGTCGAACCTAGCCGAACCTAATCGACGATGAAGATACTAATGACGAACTAACTTTAATCTATGTGCGCTTGAACAACCTTTTTCCATTCAAAAAACCAAATGCAGGTACGGCCTGTACCTGTCTTGATGATGTATAGGCGCATCATACCTAGCTTATAATCTTATAGCCAATCTCGGTTGTTTGTCTGAGCACTTGCACCCGAGTTCTCAGCAAGAATCGCATTTTTGTCGAGCCGACGTCACCGCAAGAATTGGACCCACCATTCACCAAGTTTGGAGCGATGACATCGCTATCCGACGTGCCTCGCGATTATTGGTACTCGGCATCTAATTGGGGTCACAAAACTCCACTGCAAACCATTCTTTGCTGGCCAGATTGATATTATGACCTAGCGTCTAAAAACGTGGCTCCCGACCCGCGGAGGTTCCTGAGAGGCTCTGAAAAGGACTCCCTGGCCCAGTTAGATGCATTCCTGGATCCTTTCCATCTTCACATCCAACTTCTCTCCGGATATCAATCACTGCAATGATTCCCTCCGACAACGTCCGCGATGTGTTAGACACGGATATCAGAACACCCATCCCAGATGCGATCGTCTCCAAGATCATTTCCCTTCCCCCATTCGTTAATGTGCCTGGGGTGTCCAACCTTCGAGACTTGAGTAACGATAACAAGCTCCGGCGAGGCTTGGTCTACCGGTCCGGAAATCTGGCCGACATCCTAGATGAAGGAAAGGCTGTTCTTGTCAATGAGCTGAAGATTACCACGATCTTCGATCTTCGAAATCAAAGCGAGCGGGAAAAAGTCCCGGCTCAAGAGATCGACGGTATCGAGACGATATGGATGCCATACGGAGCCAGACCGGCCTCACTGAATCTCAAAGAATTTGCTGAGGATGAAAATGGTACGGGTTTTGTGAAGATGTATATGGGTATCCTCAATGCAGCCGCACCAGCCATTACACAGATCTTCCAGCATATCAGGGATCGACCCAACGATCCGTTCCTTTTCCACTGTTCGGGTAAGTCGTCCCAGAGGAGCACATTCACAGTCTATCCAAAACTCTTGCTGACCTAATTCAAATATCCAGCTGGCAAAGACCGCACGGGAGTTATATCAGCATTGATTTTGCTTCTCATTGGCCGACCGCATGAAGAAATCATCTACGACTACATGCTCACTCGAGCTGCGTTGGAAAACGTGCGGGAAAATTTGACTCAAGTACTTGCCCTTCACTTTGGTACCGACCATCTGAGTCCCGAGGCGATGGGAATGTTAGAGCTCAGCGGAGTCCGAGCGCATGCCATGGCTGAATTTTTGAAGACATTCGAGAGCACATACGACGGGATTGAAGGTTATATGACCAAAGTGCTCGGTTTCTCACGAGAAGACTTGGACCAGATGAGGCATAATCTACTCAGTTAGACGGCATTTAGAAGATCAGTCAACGACTTCCGTACTACTACGAGGTAGCGTTGCTTGTGAATTCATCTTTTTAATGTCTAGTTGGGTTTCTGCGAAGCAAAAGTCTCAATTCAAGGTTATGAAAATAAGCATACTCGGCAGATAGGCATGGAGCAATGACTGCTGCAAGCCGATAAAACCTCGAGACGGATAGGACAGCCTTGGAAATAAAGAAAAAAGCAGACAAGTAAAGAAGAAAGCAAATACCCCGTAATCCTGTCTTTTAATCGACTGATGGACGTGATTCCTTGCTGTTGTCCTTCATAACAGCATTCTGTCTTAGAGATGCCAATTCCTTTTCTAGATATGCCAACCGCTCGTCGTGCCGTTCAAACCGCTCCCTGGTGTATTCCATATGACGACCCACGAAAAAGAAGCCCGTGGTAAAAGCCATTGACGATAGTGAGAGCGCGGTAAGTTGTCCGTTGACTGATCCAGTCCATCTAAAGCCTCTCTTCAACTGGTGGAGTAGAGGATGGAACATTATCCAAACTGATCGATGAGATCTTGAAGTGCTTCAAGACAGTTAAGAGGTGGTTCAAGATAGTTGAGAGGTGGTTCAAGATAGTTGAGAGGTGGTTCAAGATAGTTGAGAAAAACTTGGGTACAGGTAGAGGTTTAAAATAATTAAGAAGATCTGGGGTTTAAGAGAGCGAGTTCTGCCTAAAGAAAGGCCATTCCTAATGCAGGATGAGGCTCCGGCCGAATCGGGCATAGTAATAAATCAAATTTGCCACCAGAACTAGAAGATACATCACAGAAAAGGAAACGGAAAGGGTATGGCCATCGTCACTCTAACATATGCTATAGTAGAGAAGAGGGAAAGCGGCTTCGCTCTTTTCAGACTGTACTAAAAGCAAAAATCTTAATTCAAGGTTATTAAAATAAGCATACTGGGCAGATAGACATAGAGCAATAATTGTTCTAAGGCAAGCAACATAGAACCCGAGACGGGCAACCTTGGAAATAAAGAAGAAGGCAAATACCAAAAATAAGCAGAGCCGAATACATAGAGCATATTGGCTATTGCAACGTAAGATAAAACCTAGAGATACGTCTATACCCAACCCCAATGACTACCTAGGTAGAAGCCTATAGCTAACAAATACATAGAACCCTATGCCCTCCGAGACCGGCTCTGACCGCGAGGTCCGGGAAAGTAATTAAGGTGCTGGCACCAGAGAAGCAAAGAAGAAAGTAAGTACCCCGTAATCCTCTCTTTCAATCGACTGATGGACGTGATTCCTTGCTGTTGTCCTTCATAACGGCATTCTTTTTAAGATGTTCTAATTCCTCGTGTATGTTGCGGACGTTATCCCATACTCTGTGCAACTCGTCGTCTCTGTCCCTGGAACGTAGGGTATGTTCAATGACCCATAAGCAAAGCAAGGTAGTGCTTCTCTCGACTGTAACCCATCCAACGCCTCTCTTCAGCACGCGGAATATAGGATGGAACATTATTGAAACTGATCGATGAGAATTTGAAGTGCTTTAAGATAGTTGTGAAGAATTTTAAGGTATGGGTAGAGGTAATGGAAAGGGTATAGCCATCGTCACCCTGACCTATGCTATAGTAGAGAAGAGGGAAAGCGGCTTCGCTCTTTTTAGACTTCACTAAACCTAATTAATACTGGCTACTACTAGCGTTCTGAAATAGTTTAGTACTTACTGCATATACCGAGCTAGGGCTAGCGGTCTACAAACGAGAATTATTACAACGAAGCATGCATTTGTGTTAGGTAATCATACAAGAGGCCTCATACAGCCACACAGTGTACCTATTTTACAGACAAAAAACGAGGACATCACAAGGTCGGCAGACTGTCATATCAATGATCGAACGGATCAGTTCGACGAGTCAACAATGGCGAGAGCCTGGTGCTGAATCTTCTTGTTCCGGCGAAGGAGGGCCGCAAACTTCTTGTCCAGCAAATCCAGCTCCTTGCGCGTACTTTCCAGATCCTTCTGTGAACGGCCAGCGAGATCCTTCAGCTCTTCATTTGTCATAGCAGCAACGTCCTCAAGGGTGGGGTTGCCTCCGGGCATACCTGCAGAGCCAAGCATTTGCTTGGCAGTAGCAGCAGCAAAGGAACGTACAGCAGCGGTAGTGGTTTGCAGGAGCTCGGCGGAGTGCGCGACAGCCCAGTCGTGACTGCGCGTGCTATCTGCCTCCATGGCAGACAGAACATTCGGTGGCACCACGGTCTCTGCAACATCCAGGGCGGCGCTAGGAGATGTAGCGTCCAACCGGGCCATTTCATCCACCCATCGGATATTGTACTTCTCCGGAGTCGCGAACAGGGCCTCGAGGCCGCCATTGATGTTGCTGGAGTCATCGCCGACAACGAATGGGTCAACGAACCCATTCTGCTGCTTCTCCAGCGCAAGGTAACGTTCCTCTTCCTCCGGTTCCAGGTGACGAAGCACGGCGCCTCGAGGAGTGATCAAGCAACGGTTCTTGAGCTGCTCGTCGCCGATGCGGACTGGCTCGCCACGGCGCAAAGCGTTACGGTGTTCATCAGTCAATTCGATAGGCTGCTTCAATTGGTCGTAATTTTCAGCCGTGCACTTCATATCGGTACGCTGGCTGAGATTGGCCGGGTTGAATAAGGAACTCTTGTTAAGATCCAGTTCGCCGGATTTATGCATCTCAGCAAGTATCTCATGAAGAGGCTTAGTCCTTTCTAACAAGAGATCTTTGATAGAACGACCGGACTCCTGTGCGTCTTTGCTGGCTTGCTGGACGGTATTGTGGGAACGCCAGGCTTCCTCAATAGTAGTAGACTTTGGCTGAATGGGGAGCTCTTCCGTACGAGCGGGTTTGATATCCTGTACAGGTTGCTCCTTCTCCTTCACCTTCTTTTGAAGTTCCGGCTTAGGCTCCGTTTTCTTGGGAGACTCGGCCGCGGCTTTAGCGGGACTCGCAGTTTCAGTGACAGTAGGTGAAGCTCCATCAGTAGAGTCGACGGTAGTTGAAGGTGTCTTCTTGGTCTTCCGCTTTCTTCCCATGATAGGAGCTTGAACGGGCTCTTCGGCAACCGCCACACTTTCAGCTTTCTTTGCCTCGAGCTCTCTAGCCTTTTGGCGTCTTTCCTTTTTGGCCTGACTCTTCGTGATCGAGCGGACTGGAGCTGAGCCGATACGAGACGAAGCTGGGGGAGAGTTGGTACGAGATGCCGACGAGGAGGGGAAGAAATCAGCTTCAGATCCATAATCACCCGGCGTATCCGATCTACTGATTGATGACAGGCTCAGCCTCCGGGACCGAGTCTTGTCGACGGCTGTCGTAGATGCCGTGATGGATGGTGCATTGCCCACCGCGGGAGGAGCGCCGGGTTTCGGAGTCTCAACCACACGCAGAATACGTGGTTGACGAGGAGCGGGCGACTCGGAGACACGCGAGGCGGTAGTCAATGGCGTATTGGGCCTTGAGCCTACCGCAGACATCGAACCTGCTGCAGAGGCAAATGTGCCCGACAAAGCACGCTCAGAGTTGGTCGCGGCGACTTCTTGGCTAGCCAATGGCGTGCTCAAACTAACGGGGCTTGTCTTCGTGCCAGTGAGCTGACTTGCGTCGCCATGAGAAAGAAGATCTTTCTCATCAGTAGCAGGACGCAGGTCGCCTTTGGTATTGAGCCGCGCTTTGTTAGCTGGTTTCGCAATGGGAGACCCCAAGGAAATCTGGGAGGCATTGTTTACACGGGTAGACGTGGAAGCTGTCCGAGTATGCATTTCAGGAGTCATGGCGCGAGATTCAGATCTCGAGTCCTGCTTTGACGGAGTTCCGATTCTGGAGACATTGGTACTTAATCCTGGGGGCACAATTGGCGCAGGGGATGACGGCTTTGATGAGCTCAAATGGTCTTGAAATGCAGACGCCGGATGCGCATGAGGCACAGGAAGACCAGGAGGAAGACTCGGGGTCCCTGCACGACCAGTGGACTCACTATGGAGCTGTGATTTGAGGAAACCGAACGGATCAACGGGTTGAGCATCTTTCGATGAACCGCCGAGCGGAGGGAAATCATCGTTCACTATTGACCCGTAGTTAGCATTTGCAGTTCAAAGCAGCCAAGTGGTGTGAGCTGATTGTGTCAAGGCATGTCAACCGGTGAACGACTAAGCGCAGGTAACTAAGATACAAAGGGCGCCAGGACAAGTAATTACACGACGGGCACTGATCCGTAAGGGCCAGGTACATTGTAGGGCAAAGGGTCTATGTAAACGGCAGTGTGAGACAACTGATTTTCAAATAAGACCCTGTTTGGGCTGTGATATCAGGGTAGGGAGGCCTTAACGTACATTAATCCATGGATTCATCGCGGTCTTCAAGACGCTGCAGATGATCGAACGAAGATCCGAATGCAAAGAAAAGAAAAGGATAGAGGGAATACAGCAGCCGCCGAATATAAGGGGTGACCCACAAGACATGCAGGTATGTCCACAAAATGCAAAAAAAGCCCTGGAACCGAGAAAGCCGGGGAAACATGCGAGAAAGAAAAGAAAAGTCAAGAATCAAAGACCGTCACAATACGCCAAGGGCGCGCCGGCCCGTCGTACTGAGCCAGAGCGGCCAGTCCGCTTGCACAAGGTAAAAGACGAAATGCAGTCCTGGCTTCGCGCAAGATAACAGCAGAGGGAAATGATATCATGTCAACAAGGGACACAGACGTAGTGAAGAACACGGGTAGAACATCATATAGGTAGAACATCATATAGAAAAAAGCAAGAGGGAAAATGCAAATGGAAAGTCATGAGTAGAATGCAGGAGTCGTTCACCAGCGGTTGAATGCACTACCGCCGTACATCATCGAGGGATTGTACCCACCTTGGCCTTGGCTCCCGTACAACGCCTGCCCAGCAGTAGCATTGGCACCGACCTGGTGCATTCTTGCCTGCAAAATACTCGGGTCCGCAAGATCTACTACACCGCCTCCACCGGAGGAAGTGTTAGCGTGTCTCTGCTTCTTCCCCTTCTTCTTCTGCTTCTGTGAGAGACCAGAATCAGGCGCGGAGCCTGCCTGGGACCCATAGAAAGAGCCGAGAAGACCATTGACGGGAGTCAGGGGAGGTGGGGTTTGGTGCTGTTGAAGGAAAGGGAACATGAACTCACGCTTTGCGGCCTCCTGGCCCTGTATACCACCAACATTCGTACCACTTCGCCCACGTAGTAATTCACGCATCAATTCCGGGGTGGCATCCTGTTTCCCCACGTTTGCACCCAGTCCAACATTGTTGTTCGAAGTGAAGCCATGACCCTGGGCAAACATTCCACCGCCACTGATTGGAGGAGTTCCAGCCGTCTTTAAACCAGGAGGGGGCCCCTGGGCACCACTTGCATAGAAGCCACCTCCAAGAGCATGCTGGGGACTGGGAGCAGACAGGTCGGGGTGCCAGATTGCATCTGGCTCAGCATGCGGGCGTTGGTCATATTCTTAGCACCAACATCGTTTGCGAAGGAGAACCGGGAACCTTGGCGGCTTTGGGCCTGAAGGGCGCTGAACTGTGCCATTTGGGATTGCAATAGACCTTGGCGCAATTGCGCAGCTTGATCTAGAGCGGCAGAGCTCAATGGGTCAGACAATCCAGCTTGTTGATTGCCAGCGGATTTGAGAAGCATCAATTGCTGCTGCTGAAGTGGCGTCAAGCTGCGGCCAGCCAAGTTTAGACCCTGGAATTGGTGGCTGGCGGCAGAGACTGGAGAACCGATAGCTGAGTTTTCCGCCGTGCCTTGTTGAGATGGAGGTTGAATGGCACCGTGCGACTCACGCGTGGGACGGCCGCGAGGTTGGCTGCCTTCCTCCGGCTCTCCACCAAGTTGCAAGCTGCCAGCTTCCCGGCTTTCTTCCTCCACTGTAGCGGTTTGAAGAAGCTCCTGCTCACGCTTGAGCCGGTCCTGTTCGGCCTTCTCGCGCATCGCTCGGCGCTTGACGCCTCCGTATGGGTCGATGAATGATGGGTAATTCTGGATTGCTTTGAGCTCGTCGGGGGAAGCTCGGATGCAGAGAAGACAAAACGGAACTCGGGTGACATGAGCTCTTTAATAAGATTATCAAACGGCGAGACCGGCTCGGGCTTCGCGTCGCGGGGCTTGACCTGGGTTACCGGAGACCTGGTAGCGGATTGGGAAGATGCCTGCTGGGCTTCCTGGGCGATATTAGACGACTTTTCTGTGCGTTTCGACTCATCGACTGGCGCTGCAACATTAACACTGGCGGGGCGGGGACTCTGAGAGGCTTGGCTTCCAGCTAAACTCGGGCGTCTAGCCTTAACAGAAGCATCCTTATTCGCCCAGCTTGCCGATGAGGGGAGCGCAGGTCCATCTGGAATAGATTGGCGCCCATTAATCGTGTCATCCTTGGACGGTTGGCGCCGCATTGGAAGAGATATCGGCTGGACGGGTCGTGATTGCGGCATATGAGAATGAGTCTGACGCTGACTAGACAAGGTGTTCATGGACGACAGATCCGAGCGGCTGTAGCTTTCACTATCCTCCCCAGTCTCGTGTAGGAATGTGCAGTTGCGGTTGTTGCACTGCTCATTGCGCAGGAAAGACGAACAATACTTGGTCGTTCCATATTGAGCACGCAAAACCCGATCGCCATTCACGGAGCCATCCACGGCATTGATGCATGTTGCGGCATCAGCCTTGCGGGAGAATGTCACATAAACACCAATGCCCTGGTGAGGATTGCCACCAGGCTTAGCCTTGCTAACCACAATTTTCTCGATATCGCCATATTGTCCGAAATACTCCTTCCCCCGAAGAGTCAGAAGCAGTTGGTTCTCGTCGCGGATCGTCGGGTTAAGGCCGATGACATAGACCAGATTCTTCTGGACCACGCGAACACCTGCCAGGTTCTTGCGGCTGGAGGCTTCAATTTCGCGCTTTTCGGCTTCCTTCTTTTTAGCTGCGGCTGCCTTGCGGTGTTTCAGTGCCAAATCTGCCTTGAATCTAAAACGCCAAGCGGGGTCAGTATCTCCGCGCGAAATGGGGACATAAAAGTATGGGACACCCGTCACTCACTCCTCCGCATCAGGAATCTTGTATTGAATCGTGCTGTCATCGTAGGAACGGCGGCAGTTCGGGCACCGACCCTCTTCGCTGTGGGTTTTGATATTGTTGTAACAGAATTGACAAATCTGGAAATAGTGTGTCAGAACCACTGCGCCACGGCGGCATGTCACGGGGCCACGTAAAAACACACCTGATATCCACAGGGACAAGGTCTAAAGTTCTTGTCTGAGAGATCGAACTCTTCGATACAAAGGGGGCTTCAAGAGGGTCAGTATCCACGTCGCAAACTTATCCAAGGACCCACAACATACCAGAACTCATCATCATCGTCGATGACGGAATCGATCTGTTGCCGACTGGACATGGTCGCGCTGCAACTGGGGTAATGGTGGAAAGGCGACACGGAATCTTCAACGCTAGCACCGATCGTGTGGAGAGCAAAATGTAAAAGATGAAGACGCTACTCCAAAGACAGCACAAAGGAGAAAATAAGAATTAAAAGGTAGGAAACGGAAGAAGAGAGAGGTGGCTGGCGAGATGATCGTGGGGGAGATGAACGGAGGAGAAGAAAGGAAGGAAATTGAAGCGCGGCTTCATTTTGCTGGCATTACCCGATTGCGTTTAGCGCATGTTCTAATTATGTCAGCCACACGTGACCCGCAGGTTCAGCCAACCTCCGTCCTCACAATCCACCTTACGTGCCTTGCTTGTCCCTCCTTTTGCAAGCCATTGCTTCCCCTCCCACAATGGCATCTGCTCGCTCTCTGATGCGTCTGGGTTCTGGACGCTCCGTGGCTTCGGTCGCGAAGTCCATGGCCCCTCGCGCCTTTTCTTCGTCTTCATTGCAGTACGCTGCGAAGGCCTCTACAGAGCCGGGCGCCCCGGAGCCTCAGAACATGCGCCAGGCGCAACGGCCACGTATGTACAAATTTCAATCAATTGAGGCAATTGCATTTGGACTGACTCGATTTTCGCTATAATAGCCCAGGGTCCCCTCCGTGCCCCCGTCGTCAACCCGACCGACAAGTACCAGGACAAAGCCGACAGCCTGCACACCTATGGACAGTACATCATGTCCTGTCTGCCCAAATACGTCCAGCAGTTCACCGTGTGGAAGGATGAGCTCACCGTCTACACTGCTCCCGCCGGTATCGTTCCCCTCATGAGCTTCCTGAAGAACCATACCTCGGCCGAATTCACCCAGATCTCCGACATCACCGGTGTTGATTTCCCCACCCGTGACCAGCGTTTCGAGGTCGTGTACAACCTTCTCAGTGTCCGCTATAACTCTCGCATTCGTGTCAAGACCTATGCCGACGAGGCCACCCCGGTTCCCAGCGTGACTGGTCTGTTCGAGGGTGCCTTGTGGTACGAGCGTGAGGTATACGATATGTTCGGCGTTTTCTTCTCTGGCCACCCTGATCTTCGCCGTATCATGACCGACTACGGCTTCGATGGCCACCCTCTCCGCAAGGACTTCCCCTTGACTGGTTACACCGAGCTGCGCTACGATGAGGAGAAGAAGCGCATTGTCATTGAGCCCCTTGAGCTCACGCAAGCTTTCCGCAACTTCGAGAGCGGTTCCACCGCGTGGGAGCCTGTTGGTGCTGGCACGAACCGTACACCTGACTCGGTAAGTTATGGTTCCTCCGTTAATTTCCCCAGCAGTTGCTAATGCATTCGACTACAGTTCAAGCTCCCCACTCCCAAGCCTGAGCCCAAGGAGGAGGAAAAGAAATAGAGAGAGTCTATATGCGTATTACTTTTCTTTGCCATGTCTGTATGTACATATCGTTAATCGATGGTGTTTTTCGCCCTCAGCCTTAATCATTGATCCACGTAAATTTTGGAGCGTTGAAACATATCTTGATCAGTTCCTGTGATTAGCACCCCGATACCCCACTTCTTGCTTGAAGATTCTGCTCAAAGATATTAATATCTGGTCTCGAGATCTTTCACTCACTATAAATCATAATTTCATTTGTAATGACTACTTCAATGCAGCAATAAGAAAGGCATATGCTCCGAGGTTCTGGTGGCATCGGATTGCGAGGCGGAGAATCTTGGCAGTTGGTCCGCGCAAAGAAAAAAAAGTTCCGACTCAACCAACGTGCAAAGCACCTCCGAACCACCAAACTTCCCTCAGTTACCATTTCTGTCCTTTAGTCTTGCAAATTCGGATTGACATCAATACATCTCACGTCCACCTCCCAAAATGCCGAAGCGCAAGCTCTCTGAGCTCAACGGCTCCAACGATCGCAAACTGTCCATGAAGGCAGTGCGCCTCGGAGTCAAATTCGATCAAGGAGTACAAACCATTTCAAAGAGCCTGAAGACCGCGCGAGGGTTCGAGAGACAGAAACTCAGTCGACGAGAAAAGACTGCGAAGTCGCAGGACAACTCAACAGCATTGTTGAAGCTGGCGGATGAAGTGAATGCGTTGAAGGTATGCGCCTGCACATGATCCAGGTTTCCAAGCTACCTAGGCAGACCCGAGTACCTAGGAGTGATACTGACGTTACCTTCATGCAGGCCCTGGACTACAACGTTACGGCTACGAAATACGTTTTCAAACAACTGTCCAAGACGAAGCGCATTGCAGAGTGCCCGGCATTCAAGGAATTTGCAGAATCTAGGAATATCTCCACAGAGGGCCCTAAGAGTACCGCTGAGGCCAATATCCTCGCACGACTGTTCAAGTCAAACCCAGTGAAGAATGTATTGCCTAATATTCTGGGTGAGATTCGGAAATTGTTGGGGGTGGATGAGGCACCGACTGGAAAGCAAAGCAAGGCCGAGTCCAAGAAGGATGCGGGGCCGAAAGAGAAACCAGTGCGACGGCAGGTAGAGGAAGCGGACTCTGCATCTGGATCTGAGGATGAGGCGCGGCCCAAACGAACATCATCTACCCGGGATGGCGAGCGGGACTCGCAGTCGGATGAAGATATGAGCGTTTCTGGGGACGAAGGGTCAGAGAGCGAAGACTTCGCCGAGTTTGATGCACGACTGGCACCGGGCTCCGACTCGGAAGGCGAAGAGGATTCCGACGAGGACTTGCCCGCGAAGAGCAGGGCTGATGCAGACGACATCTCCGACTCGGTCTCCCGCTCGCCATCTCCCGCCTTTTCCGCCGTGGACTCTCCGCCTCCTAAGAAGAGCAAAGCACGCAAGGGCTCCGATGCCCCGGTACAAAGCACAACTTTCCTTCCATCTCTAATGATGGGCGGGTACTGGTCTGGGTCCGAGGAAGCCAGCGAAGACGAAAAGGCTGCGCCGGAGCGCAAAAATCGCATGGGTCAGAGAGCCCGCCGCGCGCTTTGGGAGAAGAAGTATGGTAAAGCTGCAAATCACGTACAAAAGGAGTTGAAGCAACAGAAGCACAGCAGAGACAGCGGGTGGGATACACGGAAAGGAGCGACTGATGGTGGTAGAGGAGGCAGACACGGCGGACGAGGAGGCTTTGGAGATCGAGGCCTTGCAGACCGACCGCATAACATCCACAATAAGAGTGGAGGCCATCACTCGAACTCAGGACCAGGCCACGGCGGCAGACCCAAGGGCCCTCCGAAGGATGAGGGTCCATTGCATCCTTCGTGGGAGGCAAAGCGGAAGCTCAAGGAGCAGGCTTCTGCGGCAACCTTCCAGGGAAAGAAGGTTACTTTCGATTAGCGATATTTTTAGCATATACCTCAGCTGTTGACTCTTGATCTTGATCACTTGAAACTATTTCATTACGAAGATATGTCGTTGCCAGTTGTCATTCTCCCACCAAACATAAGTAACCGAGAGAGGTCCCATGCAACCAATATAGATAGAAACGACCTCGCACAATATGGTATCAAGGATTGACAAAGATGGATCAGAATGGACCGGCTAAAAAACAGCGATGATCACAAGAAAAGATACTCACTCATTCATAAACTGCAACCAATGCGAATCCGCACTTCCCGGATGGTTCAGATCTGTGCCAACTATACCAGGATTCCCTTGAGCATCGGGCTCAAAGCAGGGAATAGCAGTAAACTCGCCGAGCTCCTGAGGGAAGTTTGAGACGAAGTGATCAAAACCGAGATGCGGCATCTGCGAAAGAGGCTGATGCGAGATGGAGACATTTTCCGAAGCAGAAAGACTGCTACTCGGGACATCGCCTTCCAAAATGGCCCCAGGAGCGCCAAGCGCATGCTCAGAGCCATCTGTGTTGGGCAATGGGACTATCGGAGGCGTGACCGACATGCCGGGGACAACAGCCTCAGCCACGGACACACCATCAGGGCCCTGGGATGCCGCGCTTTGATGAATAACAGAGTCATTCGCAAATGTCTCTTGTTGCTTCCAGGCCATCGTGGTTGGCGATACGGGCCCAGCCTTCCAGAGCATCTCCCAGTTCTTGAACCGGTCATATGCAGACTCCGTATTGCCTCCATTGCTTTGAGCTTGATGGCTCTCGCTCCATACTTCGAGTCGGCGGATGGCACGCTCGAGTGCTTCAATGACGCTGACGGCGGAACGTGCTGAGCCGACGCCCATAGACATGATCTTAATCAACGAAATGCCTTGCTCGAGAGCTGCACCGAGTCGCTCGGTGCGCTTGGTCAATCCTTGGGCCAGGATGACCAGAAGCGCGGCACGACATGAGCTAAATTCGGTGAATGAGGCTCGGGCAAGACCGGCCTCGTCTCGAAGAAGACGACAGAGATCGATAATCTCAAGGGCTGCTTCAACGCAGTCTGTGACAAGAGTCGCGCGGTTCTTCGAAACTCCAGACGTGCTCTTGGAAGAGGTTAGTGGTGTCTGGGAGAGTCCCTTTAGACTGCTGAACAAAAATGGACGACCGAGGAAGATTCGAGTTAGGCAATAATCAAGTTTGAGGTGCACATTGGATCGAAACAGCGGTCCACTGGGGTTAAGATCTCGACAATTTGTTTCCTCGGGTAATGTAGACCACCAGTCAATCAACTGTTTCCGGATGTTGAGTAATCGCTCGAGGCAGTCCTGTTGGTGACCTTTGCGGGCAGTTCGGAGCAGAGAAATCTCGTTGGAAACCTCACCGAGCTTCAGCGTCAAAGTAATCAATGCTACCATGTTTGTGTGGTTCGACTGCTGTGAAGCGGGCATGATCCCAGGAAAGTCCACAGGGAGCGGAGCATCAACATCGGCATCTGATAAGGTTGAAGGTCGGCCATGAAGAATACTAATGCGCTTCTCAATCGTATAGGCTGTCCAAAAGACCCGGTTCCTTGTCTCTACCATACGAGACGAGAGACCTTCTCCATGATACCGTCGATGCATGCCATTCTGAATGGCAAGCTTGAGTGCCAAGCCGAAGTACGTATAACAAAGGCCAGCTGTATCCAGAGGGAGCAAGTATGTTCCAATCAATAAGCAAGCCTGGACACTCCGAACGGAAGCCGTAGCAATGATATCCGGTAGTAGCTTGGATGCAAATTGATAGAATGTCAAACCGACTTCGTCCTCAGAGAAATGATGGTCTTGATCGGCGTCAGATGGTAAACGCTTCACCGGTGTGGATGACTCCATATGTGCGAATTGTGTGCCAACAGCCAGAACCATCAAAATCGAGCACACAGCACCTGCGTCGTCGGTTGACAGACTGGACGGATTGGTGTAGCAGAGATTCAATTTCTCGCGTAGCCAGTCTTCTTCCACATAGAAGTTATTTGTCTGCGCATATTTGAAGAAGATCTGAACGAGAAAATCGGCCACGTAGCGTGGTGGCAGACAGGTGATTGATGCTGACACGAGAGATGAACCCGACTGGAGCTGTGTGGATCGCCATCTTTCCTCAAAAGGCTCAACTTCGGTAGAGGCCTGCACCGATTTAGTTAACCAATGAACCTCGCTGATACATAACTAGTAGCCTAGCGTCACTAACATCTGGTACGGCGGTCTTCATCCATTCGTCGATTTTTTTCCGAATCTTCATCGAGAAGTTCAGGTAAGAGAACTCTCCGGAATATTCTGGGAAGAATCAGCAAGTTGCTATGACAATTGCCCTCCTTCAATCTGTGCTCTTACGGGTAGTGTTATTTGGTAGAGCTTTGATCATAAAATCCTCATCGTCGATGGCCAGATCTTCAAGCTCATTGGGGTCCCCCTTGGTTGAAATGGCTTCTGATTCAGAGTCACGATGTTTGTTCTTCAGATCCTCCGCAGCCTGGCGAAGTGACTGGATATCGAAAGAGATACCGGGAGCATAATATGACAAGAGGCGCTCCATGCAGTGTACGCGCTCTGCTTCCGCAATTTCATGCCGGCTGAGCGAAGACGCCCGGTCCAGCAATCTAGCAACGATTCAGCCAGGTCAACTTGGTATTGAGACTGCGTGCACTTACGAGATGGACGCTGTTCGAGCCTTCTCGCTGGGGTCAATATGACTGAAATTGCACTGTCTGCGATAGCGGAGACATCTGCGACACGGCACACCACCCTCGCATTTCTCTTTTACCCTGCGACAGCCGTCACATCTGCACGAGACCTTTAATATTAGCGATTTACCCACTGCTATTTGGGATGAAACGGAAAGAAAGCATACGCTCGCACAGCTCGCTTGCGATTCTCTTCAGCCACACGTGGGCGCTTTTGCTGCGGTTGGGTGGGAGTCGAGGTCGGGTCGTCCATTGCCATAGTCAATGAGGGTGTCGGAGGAGCATCCTCTACGGAGAAGTCCCAGAGATGGCCAAGGAGGCCCGAGGCTTTGGCCGCACACTGGGATCCGGGTTTTGAGGGCCAGGGTAGGGGGGTTCACGCCGAGGGGAGAACGTCGAGGAGTTGTAGTGCACTTATCGGGGTTGATAAAGCGAAAGAATCCACGGATCGCGGCCCCGCATTCTTTCTTTCTGGCGCTTCACTCCGACATTCCGGCTCCGTTTGTGTCACTTTCTGGGGTTTGCTTTGGAATTGCATTTAATTTGGAAAGATCGCTAGCGGAACCGCCGGTAGTTATATCTCATTTTATTTTTTGTCAGAAAAAACGAGAATATGATCAAGTCTAGAAGTGACTTCGAACCCGTCTCTGATTCATAGTACAGGGACGAGTAAACAAACGGCGGTCAAGGAACCATCGTGGTACATCTCATCGCGATGATCTGACAGTGGCCATTTTGTATTAGGTAGGGGATTTGAAACATCATTAGTTACTCAATGATCTTCAAATTTCTTCAAATTTCTATGACTACGTTGCCATTCAGCAATCAGTGCGACTGGCAAACGAGGGCATAAATCAATTAGCCTCCACCTTGCAAATGTTGCATTTATGTATCGAGTATACCAGGAAACCTCGTCCACGCATCCAATCTAGCTTAAAATCCGGTGACATGAGTGCCAATACCCTGTTCGCTCCCGACATCAAGCAGCTTCTTCCCAACGACAAGATCCATAAGACCCATTCCCACACACTTGTAAATCACATTGCACCCTTCCGGAATTTCAAGTGCTTGTGATGGACTGAGACCTCCTAAAAGATCACCCATCTCAATTAGCTGGTCCTCAGTAACCTTCGCCGTATTCAGTTCGCCCGACTCTTCCATGCATGCCGATTTCGAATCAACATAGATTTTACAGCCGCCAGAGAGCAAGGTTTCCGTATCAATCTCATGCATGTGTGGCTTGTATGAGCCAATGAGGGAGATAAAGCGCTGTTTTGGTGCAGACTGTAGTGCAGAATATCGGAAGTTCGGCTCAATTGACGGGGTACAGCTGAAGATCACGTCACAAGCTTGTAGTGCTTTGAGTAGTCTTGCTTCATAATCCGCTGTTCCGTCCATTGCAAATGTCTCGAAACTGATCCCTGGATATCGCTGCCGCAGGTCACCGAGTACATCCCGTTCCAGCTCCTCAAGCCTTTGGCGGCCACGGTTAACGAATGTCACTCGGCGGATTTGGTCCGGGTAAAGAAGTAGTGCCAGTCGGGCATGCCACTCTGCCTGTCGACCGGATCCAAGCACAAGTATATTTTCCTTTCGGAGAGAGGTGCAGCGGACGAACAGTGTCATCGAGGCAAGCGCCGTACGGAACGCCGTCACCTCTGCAGCTGCGAGAAGACCTTGTAGACGGCCATCTGGCGAGAAAACATTGATAACACCCTGGATACCGCCACCGGCGACGGTGACAACCTTGACAGCGGTGGTGGCCGTGTCAGATACGGGCATGAAGATGCACGAGTTGTTGGCCTTGGTGGTAAACACGGTCCGCAGTGGCTGATGGATCAGCTTTTCTGAGTCCGGGACACTAGGCTTCGATTCAGCAGATATGGCCACCAGTGCCCTGCCTAGGATATCGATGAATTCGTGGCATTTCTCCGGGGTCAAGCTCCGGAAGATCTGAGCTACGTCGGGCTCGGAAAGAATATGCATCTTGGAGATATAACGGTCACAGTGGGTTGCTTTGGGTAGATTTCGGGGTTCTTTCGATTATATATGGACTGTCCAAAAACATAAAGGGGAACTGATAACAGCTAAGTGGGTGTATTGGTCGAAAAGTTGGGGTTGGGCCAACCGATGCCCGGGATTTGGCGAGGGGCAGCCCCGATCAGTTCAACTGCCATAGATAACCCCACCAAGGGCAAGTCATTCCAGAGCGGATATTTGGTCTTATGTAGGTGTCTATAGGGGATTTCCTCGGGGCTTTCCTAATCTAGGGGCCGCCGCTTTAGTGATAGGCTCTCTGAGTAGATTTCGGTCTGGGCTCTCAGTGAGCTCGCTCAGAGTCGTCACGTGATAACCGATGCCCTCTAGCACTCCATGTTCTAATTACCCATCTCGGCATCAGAGTCAACAGCTCCGCCAAAAGATTTAAGCTTGGTGACCAGCCCTGGTGATGGTTTTGGACACCGTACTGGGAGCTGGAAGAAGTGGATTTTCCTCGCCCGCACTTGACCGGGTTGCTGGCGACCGAATTGGTTGTTGTGACGCTCTTCAGGCCTCATAGTGAGTATCTCTATTGATATTTTTGCAACTGGGCGCTAAGAGAAAGAGTTGATTTCTAAGCCACCGCGCACTGTTCTCGTCTGCCGAGATATTAAAATTATCGCAGGTGTTTTGCGCCGACCCACTCGCTTGTGGAGTACGGTCCGGTTTGACAGCTTCAACATGGCGACTAATTGGCCCAGTCAACCAGTTGACAGCGGGCCAGCACGGCAATCGTCACTCCTGGTTTCCTTCCGGCAATTTAAATCAAAATAAATTAACAGTTCTTCGCGGAATTGGCTTAGACGCCACGCGAGCTGTCATATCGTGTGCTGATCTCACTCCACTTCCTTGGTTGCCAAAAATATTTGGCTGCTAGTCCTAGACAGGGTAAGGCTTCGACGCTTGGATCGCGGGCGAGACTCGGTCTTCTCTGCTGTTCCTTGAATAATAGGGTAGTTGTTGAGGGCTAGAGCCTCGGATCGACAGGATTAATATGATTCAACGCCACGATTTTCGAAGCGGGGAGAATGTAATAACCCTATTCATCCCTCTGCCTAGCGAGAAAAACCTCCGAAGTAGATCACTACTATGTGCCTCGAAATTTGTTACCTGTGTACATTACATTCAACGTTCGAAGTTAACTGGCCAGGCCCCGATTCCTCCATACTATGGACTTGTCAGATCGCAACTTGCCTATGGTTAGCTATTTGCTTTTTCTTCACCAGTTACGCCGTATAGCAGGCAATGATTACGATCGATTGGTTTACTGGTGCACGATTTCCGTGACCAAAGTACTACACGGCCCCAGTTCCACGTGGACGGACATTTTTCGGACGAATTGCTTCGTGACACAAAGGGTCAACGGTGCGCTAAGCTTGTGTGCGTTTAGCGCATTGTGGATACGTTTGCCGCATTGTGGCTACATTTGGCGTGTTTTAGAAAAAGTCTATTTGGCGGAGCTGTGGAAGGGGCGTAGATCTTTCGAGACTGCTTCTCGGTATAAATCAGTGAAATGCTGCTACTGAATGCCCGTAACTACTCCTTGGTTTCAGAGAGATTGGATTTAATTATGGATCCTCCGCCGCATTCATTCCCACCAGGCTACCTGTCTGAAGATATTGGCGGTCGAGTCGTCGCTGTGTCTATTGCGTTCATCCCAATATCTCTCATTTTCATCGGGTTGCGCTTTTACTCGCAATATCTGCGGAGAGCTCCGCGGGGGCTGGATGATTTACTCGTCGTTATATCCGGAGTGATGCTGATCGGATGGTCCGCCATCGGCATCTGTGAGTCCCACTGCATGCTATATCTTTGTTCGATCTATTTCTAATACCTTGACGCAGGCACGGTGAAATACGCGGGCGTAGGTCGCCATCTGTACGCTCTGGAAATGCAAGACCCCGCGAGGGTGACGGTGTATTTCAAATACCTCGTGGTGATGGCGTGCTACTACTACACCTTGGTGGCGGTCCCCAAAATCGCAGTGCTAGCGCTCTATAACCGCCTCTTGACGATAGAACCCTACCGCACCATCATCCGAGTATTGGGCACAATTCTCATTCTGTCAGCCACTGTCATCGTCATCATGGCCTTGAACCTGTGCCATCCATTCGAGGCGAACTGGAATCCTTATCTCCCCGGCGCCAAATGCATGAATCAGCAGAGCTTCTACACGTATGCGTCCCTGCCGAATATTATCACGGACGTCGCCATCCTGGTTTTACCTATGCCTGTTGTCTGGAAACTCCACGCGTCCACGAAGGTCAAGCTAGGTCTGATAGCGACGTTCTTGACTGGAAGCCTGTAAGTCGACTGACTACATTTCCCTTCCCTTTCTCCACATAGAGTCCCTATCTAACCAGTTATTATCAACAGCGGGCTAGTCACATCGATAATGCGCTTCGTCATATTCGTTCGTGGAAGCGCCATCAAAGACGGAACCTGGTCCGCCACAGAGCTCATGATCTGGAGTATGATCGAGCCAAACGTCTACCTCATCAGCGCCTGCCTCCTAACAATGCGGCCCCTCCTCTCCCTAGTCTTCGGCGACGAGGGCTTGAGATACGGCTCAAAGTCCAAACCATCGGCCGGCTCCTTGGGTTTCTCGGGCACGCCGAAAGCTGCTCGGTCTGGACCGAGCTCGTCGTTCAACAACCCGTTCGATTCGGCGTTGTATGGAGACGACGTTCAGCTTGTGTCTGTGGTGGAGAAGGACGTTGAGTCTGGCCGGAGAGCGTGCTTGCAGGATCAGATCCATGTGCAAAAGGCTATGAATGTTGTTGTTGCTAAGCATTGATGGAGAAGGGATGGACCCCCAAAATATAGACTTCTGGTCAGGAATATAGGGATCTGCATGGTATCGAATCATATACGCAGTAGAATATCGATAGAAAATCTCTACGCTCGGTTCAGTCTCAGTGAGCAAATCAGGACGTGCTCAGTTTTACTCAGGGAGCATAAAGCGGCAAGGTCTGGGTACCAAAATGGAAGGGAAAGCCAAGGGCTGGCAGAGGAAATCCTCTAGGTCACACTCAGAAAATAGTTTATCTTGAATCATAACATTATTTGCAGCTACCGTGACTCATAATACGTTAACGCCCTCTATGGATGCATGCCAAGTGCGCGAATGCAAGCAAGAACCCCTCGATAAACCAACCGAGTAGCACGCAGGAAATACAAAACATATAGAGCTATTATTACCTTCAAGAGACGCCAAGATGGCCAAAGAAGTCTAGCTGCGGCCAAATACCTTCAGGCAACGACGCTTCAACTCGCCGATCATGGCGATCTGAGAGTCCTTAGTCCGTCCAACAGCCTCGGTGTTCTCAACAGCGCGGCGCAGGAGGAAACCCATGCATTCCTGGACAGATCCCCAAGTCAAAAGCTTGAAGACGTTGGGAGGTGCCATGGTTGTAGCACCAACGCTAGCCTTGGGGCTCTCGAATCCTTGAAGCAGCTCACAGGTAACTTCATCCGCCATACCCTGAAGCTGGGCATAACTCAGGTCCACGCCGTAGTCTTCACCATTGAGAGCCTGCTGCATGCGAATGGCGTGTGCCTTGCGCACCGACTCGCGGTTGTGACTAGCGATGATCACGTTGACGGGGGGCAGCTCGGTGGCATCCTTGGTTGGGGGTGGCAGCATGGAGTTGTATTTGCGGGTCAGAAGGGCCTCGACAATCTCATCATAGCACTTGTCAGTGTCCTCCTTCTGAGCCCAAATCAGCTGGCGGGGCTCAGTCTTCATGTATGCGCCACGAACGAGCTTCACACCGAGAGTGTATCCGTCGCGGCGTGCCATCTCGAGATGACGGTTCAGAGTGATCGGTGTAGAGCGGAGGTATGCTTGGTATGTGCCGTAGAAAACGGCGCGGCCGGGGGTTTGGGAGTTGCAATATTTCTGGTACTTCATGATCCACGCTTCGATACCGGGCTGCACAGCTTGTTCCTCGGCGTCAACCAACAGCCGAACACCACGGGAGATGGCCAAGTCGCACACTTTCTTGATTGACGAGTCCATGAATTCGGAAGGGGGAGCTTCTTTTTGGAGGTAGCGAAGGGCATCAGTTCCCATGCCAGTGAATCTAGAAACGCCTGTTAGGACTATATTGTGGATAGGAGCGGAAGATGAACTTACTTGAGAGCAACAAAGTCCCCCTCCTGCGCCATGTCAACGGTCTTTAGAGTACCATCAAGCCACATCTGGACCTCAGCCCGCGCTGTCTTTGCATCGAGCTCGGCATCGTGATTCTTTCCAACTAGAACCTCACGGGCATAGCCCAAAAGCACACCACGGCATCCCAAGCTCTTGATCTTGTGAATAGACTGCTGGACTTCAGGCTTGTTTTCGCCCGCACTGAACTGCTTGTAGATGGTGTGTTTCACAAGGAAGTGCAGCAGCGGGTTCTTGGAGACATCCCACAAAGCCGAATGAGGATGGGCTAGGCGAGACAGGGTATAAATGCAAGGTTTAAGCAGAAGCCTAGAAGAAGAGATGGAAAGAACCATCAAAGAGCGCAAGACAGTTGAGAGTGGTAGCTTCGCGAGGGGTGCTGTTAGTGCCTTCCGTGGTGCGGTGTGAGATGGCGATGGTGGCTGGAAGGCATGACTGGCAGCAATAGATGAGTTCGAGCTGCCAGTATGACTCACGAGTCGCTTGGCACCGTGGTTGGTGCCCTGGATACGGGGTACTCGCACTGAGCGTGCAGCCCTCATTGATGTGAGTGTCGTGGTGCTTATCCGAGAAGACCAGAGACGAAGCGTTCAATAAGTGAAGAAAGGTAGCGAAAAGTATTGAATGGTAAGTGCCACTTGAAGAGGCCTAGAGAAACTCCTGGTTGGTGGGAAGAAAAGGTTGTAGATCCAAGGTTGAGGCAAAGCAGCTTTTAGACTATGAAGTGGGTATTAATGTACAGCTTGGGACGGGAAAGGAGCCGGTGGCAAGCGCAAAATACCGGTACGGTGAGGGCGATCTCAATGAACGGTACCCACGAATGGAATTCTACGGGTTCGGTCCCTGCTTTGAGGGCCGGCATTACCTTTCATGGATTCGGACTATATACCCCACAGGCCGATCTGACCAAGACTTGCTAGCGATCAGAACAAAATATTTTCTTCATGATGTAGACATTCCCATGTAGGGATAAGTATCATCTAGTTGGTTACGGAGTAGTTACATAGCACATCAGCAGACCTATAAACCTCAGCTTGATAGACGGCGAATCGATAGCCACGATCTGGGGTCCACGGCCCGGTTTGATAGTGAACTATACTGCACGGGCCACCGATAAGCAGTTGGCCGGGCCGGTGTTGGTCACGGGATTGCAGGTACTTTGGTATATGTTCGAGTCATTTACTTATTGGGGATTGCCGTCACCCAAAGGAAGAAGTATAGTAAAAAAGGGAGGTATATTAAACCTCGGACTTGAAAACTAGGTAATGTAAAATATACGAAGAGAGAATGTCTATAAGGGATAGATTCCTCTCTTACTAGTAAGTTACTACACATGAGTATCTGGATTTCGGAGCATATCCTTGCGATCGATTAGAGCTATGTGGTTAGGTGATCAATAACTACTGCGGTAGGTAAGTGCCCTTATTTCCATTAGCATCCTCACCAGTTAGGATGTCATTCATACCCCAGGACATAGTGGGCCGTGGCAAGATCTGATCCACTTGTAGATCCAATCACCGCATCGACCGGCCCGGTTGCCCCCACCCGGAACACTTGCCGCCCGCTTCTCATTCGTCATGCATCTTGTACTCTATACCTTTGATCAGCTTTGCGCGATGAGCTTCGCCGCCGGTGGTAGCCGGTCATTTCTTCGTGTCCCCGCGTTGGCTTCAGAACTGATCTTCTTCTTCAACTTACCCAAACATCTGGAAAGTGATTAGGAACTCGTACCCTTCCCCTTTCACTGCCAGAATGCAGTCTTCTACGCGCCAGAGCGCAGCCACGACAGTGGCTCGCATGCCGCATTTCGAGCCCAAGTTCACGAGCCATGGGCACCTACGCCAACTTCAAGGTGCCTCAGATCAACAACGAACCGAACCAGCACTATGCGCCCGGTACTCCGGCCCGCAAGGGCCTGGAGGAAGCGCTGGCCAAGTACAAGCAGCAGACTCCGTTGCACGTACCTTTAGTTGTGGCAGGAAAGGAGATCAAGGGCTCCCAGACCTTCACCCAGAGCAACCCGGCCTCCCACGCCGCTGTCGCTACCTATTCGAACGCGTCCAAGGCTGATGTTGAGTCCGCCATTGCCGCCGCTTTGGCCGCCCGCAAGTCCTGGGCCGCAACTCCCTTCGCCGAGCGGGCCAGCATTTTCCTCAAGGCGGCTGACCTGATTTCAACTAAGTATCGCTATGATGTTATGGCTCTCACCATGCACGGCCAGGGTAAGAACGCCTGGCAGGCGGAAATCGACTCTGCTGCCGAGCTGTGCGATTTCTTCCGCTTTGGTGTGAAGTATGCCGAGGAGCTCTACTCACAGCAGCCCGTTCACCACGCTCCGGGTGTCTGGAAGTAAGTACAGTCGCAGTGAAATAGCAAAATGGAATGATTGTTGACATAGTATTAGCCGCCTCGAGTACCGCCCTCTTGAGGGCTTTGTCTACGCTATCAGCCCCTTCAACTTCACCGCGATCGGCGGCAACTTGGCTGGCGCCCCTGCCCTGATGGGTAACGTCGTTGTGTGGAAGCCTTCGCCCTCTGCAATTGCCTCTAATTGGCTTGTGCATCAGATTCTCCTCGAGGCCGGCTTGCCCAAGAATGTCATCCAGTTTGTTCCCGGCGAGGCCGAGGAGGTTACTAGCGCTGTCCTTGCTCACAAGGAATTCGCTGCCCTGCACTTCACTGGTAGCACCGACGTCTTCCGCAGCCTCTACGGTAAAATTGCTCAGGGTGTGGCAGATGGCAAGTACCGTGGCTATCCTCGCATCGTGGGTGAGACGGGTGGCAAGAACTTCCATCTGGTCCACAAATCGGCTGATGTCCGCAACGCCGTGGTTCAGACCGTCCGTGGCGCTTTCGAGTTCCAAGGCCAGAAGTGCAGTGCCACGTCTCGCGCTTATGTTGGTTCCTCTATTGCCGATCAGTTTGTTCAAGGAGTTGTCGCCGAGGTTGAGAAGCTGAAGGTTGGCGAGCCCTCTGAGTTCTCCAACTTCTGCGGGCCCGTCATCCACGAAGGCTCCTTCAACAAGCTGGCTCGTGTCATCGACGAGGCTAAGAATGACCCTGAGCTAGAGCTGCTTGCCGGTGGTTCTTATGACTCTTCCAAGGGATGGTACATCCAGCCCACCGTCTACCGGACCTCAAATCCCGATCACCCTCTTCTGTCTCGTGAGCTCTTCGGTCCCATCATTGTGATCCACTCGTACAACGACGCGACCGAGGCCGACTTCATCAAGATTTGCGAGAAGATCGACAATACCAGCACCTACGGCCTCACTGGATCCGTGTTCGCTCAGGACCGCGAAGCTATACAGATGGCTGACGAGGCTCTTCGCAATGCGGCTGGAAACTTCTACATCAACTGCAAGAGCACTGGTGCCGTAGTCGGTCAGCAGCCCTTCGGTGGAGCCCGCGCCAGTGGTACCAACGACAAGGCCGGCAGCGCCAACCTGCTGTCACGCTTTGTGAGCTTGCGCTCGATCAAGGAGGAGTTCATCCCTACATACACTGTTCCCTATCCCAGCAACGCGAACTAGGGAATGGGAGACTTGAGCTCCACTCGTTCTCCTAGTTAATATTGCATGCCTCATGGTATCACGGCGTTCTATTGCATTTCCTCTCGGCGTTTTTCTCAATAGGGGTACAATATGGCCTCCGTTTGATCCGTTAAATAAAGATATAGTCCGTGTATACCTATTTGTCCCAGAAACTGAAATATTCAATCACATCTTTCCAAGGTTATTACTATCACTCTTCCGTACAATTGTGCAATAGTTGCTGCACATTGTCGAAGGCCTGCTGCGCAAAAGCATCCATCTCGTACTTCTTCCCTTTCCCCTCCCGCCCGTTATCAAAAATCTCCGTAGAGAACCATCCCCGAAAGCCGGTTTTTAACACCGCCTTCGCTACATCCTCAATCGGCAGATAGCCTCCATCATACGGCATTGGTCTGAAATCATGGCTCCAGCGACCACGTGGTCTTAGTCCCCCGATCGTCTTATCCTCCAGCGGCGGAGAAACTTTGTACGCATCGGAGATCTGCAGTAGATAGATCTTGTCGGCCGGCACGGAACGAGCTAGCTCATCCATGCTTTCTGCGAAATTCGCTCGCAGTACCTTCTCCGGTACGTCTTCGATCAAACCAGATTGCGTTCTCGGATCTCCCCATTCGCTGCCTGCTGTCTGGAACGTGTCTAGACATAGCCCGACATTCGGACGGTCAATGGCCTTGACAATCTCCCATACCTCTTTCCAGCCTGATGCATGTGTTGACCAGCACCAGTTCTCGTATGCCAATCGAAAGTTGTTTTGGGCTAGCATGTCCGCTAGTTCCCGGAGATCGGTCACAATAGCCTCACGGGCAGTGGTGATCTTGTCCGCTGGTGCATCCGTAGCTCCGACCTGCGACAGTATTAACTCGGCTATTCATATCATGAGCCTGATAAATGCATACCTGTAATAAATCCGTCTTGACAACCTTCATAATCTCAATCCAGCCTCTCGCTCTCTTAAATGCATCTTCTCTTTCCGATGATCCTCTAGGCCACCCCTCGAAGTTGCTAAACGGCTGCATCATCATAACTTTTAATGAATTGGCCTCGCAGATCTTCCGGATCTCTTGCGCGACTTTGGTAAGCTCGGTGAAGTTCTCGGGTGAGATGGGTTGGCCTCGTAGATGGGCGCCATATTCGAGGATGTCGGGGAATGAAAGCTCAATTGCTGTGAAGCCGGCCTTGCTGATTGCTTCGAGCTTGCGAGGAAGCGTGTCGCTGGGCCTACAGCCGATGGAGCATGTTGCGTAGGATAGCGGGATTTTTTCTACCGACTGGTGCGTTATTGGTGCCATTATGGGCGTTGGTAATTCTAATTCGACTTAGGTCGTGATGCTTGTGAATCCGAGGTAGCCGACCGTAATGTTCCAATGTTAGAAGGAGAATTGCTGCAAGTAGTAAGAAAGGAATTGATTTGGACTTATTGCAGTCTTCTATGAAGTGCACGTCATGCTGCGTCAATCGTGACGCAATTATGAAAGCGGCCCTCGTCAGTCCTTTATCAGATTTCCACAACGAGGAAAATTACATGTTCCACAATCAATTGCTTTAATTCAAGTTCATAAGGGCTGTCGCTCCAATGGGGAGTCATCTCCGCTTACGGTGACTGCCGCTGACTTCATACTGACTATATCTCGGGTTCCAAATCCGGTTGCCACTCGTTGAAGAATATCAAGTCTGCCCTTTCGATTTCTGACCCTTTACTTCTTCCACTCTATCAGCCCTTTCTTCTTCTTTATGGGCCAAGAACAGTCGAAATTACCCAAACAAAATACCAGTACCACCATGCCCTCAAAAGCAGATCAACCGTTTAAGCACATCGGCGTCGTCGGAGCCGGAAGCATGGGCTCGATGATGGCCTTTGCATTCGCCGAGATGGGCCTCGATGTCTCAGTGTGGGACATTGAATCCGCCAATGTCGAAAAAGTCACGAACATGGCGAAAAAGGCGACAACCTCCAAGGGCAAAATCGACGGATACACCGACTTGAAGAAGTTTACTCAAAGTATCGGGGGCGACCGAAAACTGTTCATGTTTTCCGTTACACATGGGCCTCCTGCAGACTCGGTCCTGGGAATGTTTAAGCGTGATTTGAAAAAGGGGGATATTATTCTGGACGGTGGAAATGAGTATTACCGGAGAACTGAACGACGCCAGAAAGAATGCAAGGCCATCGGTGTCCATTGGATCGGTATGGGTGTCTCTGGCGGCTATCAGTCGGCACGCCATGGACCGAGCTTGTCACCGGGCGGAGATGAAGGAGCAATCGCAGACGTCATGCCGTTTCTTGAGCAGTATGCGGCCAAAGCCCCGAAAGATGGCACTCCATGTGTGACCCGGATCGGCCCAGGCGGTTCAGGCCACTATGTCAAGATGGTTCACAATGGCATTGAGGGCGGTATGATGTGTGCACTTGCTGAAGCATGGTCATTCATGCACTACGGCATGGGTATGACATACCCTCAAATTGGAGATGTCTTCGAGCGATGGAACAAGTCGGGTGAGCTACACGGGAACTTCCTTGTCTCGATCGGAGCCGATATCCTCAGAAAGGAGAAGACACCCCAGGGTGATGAAAAGGGCGAAGGGCGCAGCCAAGCCGATGGTTATGTGCTTGATGATGTTCTCGACAAAGTGGTTCAGGACGACGACGGCACCGAAGGCACACCCTTGTGGTCTCTGATGGAGTTAGCCGAGCGACACGTCTCAGGTCCGACACTGGGAACCGCTCACTTCTTGCGCATTGCAAGTGGCAACCGTGCCGAGCGCTTAGAGGTTGCCAAAAACTTGAATGTCCCGTCGCCGAAGCCCATTGCATCATCCATGGATCACACAACCCTAATTGAGAAGCTGCGACGCGCCGTCTATGTCTCGTTCCTCTCATCATTCTGCCAAGGCCTGGAGCTGATTGCCCGAGCCTCTGAAGACGAAAGCTGGGAAATCAACATGGCAGATTGCCTGCAGATTTGGCGTGCAGGATGCATCATCGAGTCCGAGCATATCGCAGATTTGTTGCAGCCGGCACTGGGCAAGAACCCGGTGATGAACATGAAGTTTATTCCTGCTGTTGCCAAAGAGCTGCATGACAACTACGAGCCTCTCAAAGATATTATAATCGAAGGTACAAAGGCTGATCAGTACATGCCGGCCATGTCAGCAACGCTGGAGTATCTCAAGTATGAGGGTGGCACCGTTATACCGACCAAGTTTATGGAGGCTCAGCTGGACTACTTCGGTTCGCATGCCTACAACAAGCCCGGTGTTCCAGGTGAAGATCCTGGACCGGTCTCGAAAGGTCCTCATCACTATGAGTGGAAGCCGGCGTAGATTGAACAGTATCCTTGAATGTATCTTGATTGCCATAATATTAGTTCTATGTATCAGCTTCAAACGCCCGCTCTAAATACTTGAGCGTAGGTAGACCCAATCAATATTCATACACTAAATTTCCCATATTCATACACTGAATTCCCCATATTCCATCTCCTCAACCCAGCTACTAACATTGTCACACGCCTCCTCTGGCTGTCGTTTATACCGCAAAAGGAAACCTTGTACTTCCGCAAGACTGAATCGCCTCTCCGGCAAGTGTCCCGCAAACCGCACCGCAAGCTTATCCAGCCTCTCTGTAGAGGTTGCGGCGTCGTGCAACACATCGCTATATATGCTCAAGAAGAGATCTCGCAACTCTTCCTGAGATGGAAGCTCAAATCGAATATGAATATCCACACGACCCGGTCGTATCAGCGCACGGTCCAATTTCTGCGGCAGATTGGTGGTCATGATCAAGATGCGGCCTTCGTGGGACGAGACCCCATCGATGGCGTTCAGTAAGCCGGATAAAGATATGGATGTGCTTGCTGGCATTATATTCACAAAGCCCGACTGGGTAGAATCTTGGCCGGGCTCCAACTCGCCTCTGTTCAACCCTGCGGCATCGACATCCTCCAATAGCACCACACACCGTGTGGGCACCTCGGAGAAGAGCTGAGTAAATTGTGACTCTGTCATGTCTGGATCTAGCAAGCTCAACACGTATATATCTAGACCGAAGACACCTGCAATCGCGGAGGCAAGGCTCGTTTTTCCCGTGCCGGGAGGCCCCGAAAACAGATATCCACGTCGATACGGGATGCCGTGGTTTGCATACCATTGTCTTGTATGCGGATGGAGATACTCGTTGATATCCCGCAAGATGGTTTGCTTTTTGTGCTTATCGAGGATGACAGTGGAGATGCTTCTTGATGGTCGCGAAGCAACCGAGCTCCAGTGGACCAGGTCCCGGGAAACGTGTCTACTGCGGTAAACAGTGATGCTCGACACGGAGACTTTGCGACCGTAGGCACGAACCTCATCGAGAAACGCCTTGATTGGAGAAAGCGAAAGACTGAGGCACTGCAGTTTCAATGGGGGATTGAGATCCAGCATTGGAGGAGGACCCATACTTTCAGGGCCGCTCGCTGCATGGCTGAAAAGCATCCATGTTCGATTGAAACGAAAGACACGGGATCCGTGGAAAGGCTTCAGCTCAACGAAGGAGTTGTCCTCTACATCTCGGTAGCTAATCAGCTTGTCAGAATCCAGTTGCCCCAGTGAGGATCGCATGAGAGCTTTGTCGTTGTCTGAATTGTTGACGGTTTGTGCCAAAACGGAAAGGAAATTTCGATGCCGAAAAACATGATCATTCATCCAGCGAACGATATCATCGTAGAGAGGATCCTCGGCCCTCACATGTACCGTTGACAAACATGTCTTTTCAGCGTAGCTGTATAGTATGTTCCCGGCGGAGCGGAGCGAGGTGATCAGACCGACAACAATCAGTCCAGTGTTCACAAAGACCAGAGGATCTAAATCCAGAGTGTTGCCGACCAATTCCACTAGAGCTTGGATTGCACCGGACACAGGGCGACGAGCGGAAGAGATCATCATGCGATGTGGACAGATCGCGTATGTTTTGGTCGCCTATTTAGCTTTGCATCTGAGGCGTCTCAGCGCCAAGCCGCCGCTATGGTTTTTGGCTGTTCCAATTCAATGGCTAAACGGGCCTCGTTTCGAGGCAATAACCCAATAGCTGAGCAATGCGAGACTATCAAGGTACCCTGTGCCTTATAAGTTATGCACGCCCTGAAAAAATAGTGCTTAGTCATGATCCAATACTTCTGCCCAATATTTCAGGCTAGTATTGAATTTTCCTACGGTCTAACTACACTTCGGCATATGCCCACTAAGGGTCCCGGAAGGAAACCTCAACAGAGTGCGAGAGCCGTGTACTCTATCAAGAACGTATAATTACATGTTCTACCCAACCCGCTCAAGCCAAGCTGCTTTCTCATCCATATCCCACTTCCACCACAGACCCCGTGCTCTATCTGCCCTTTCATTGACCTTGAACTCCAGCAACGTCTGTCTATAATCTGCTACCCTGATTCCTCGCGTTTTCCGTATGTCTTCCTTTCGCTACCAAAAGCTGTACACATCTTGCCGGTAGAATGATAAAGGGGACTCCGAGGCCTCTCGATAGTTGAATAACACGGTCAATTTGGCATCTGATATCCCGTGATGGCGAACGACGCTCAGTGTGAAGCGACCTTTAAAGCCACGATAGTGCCCTACATAGACCATAGGATCTCGCTCCGGGTCACTGAGGCGCCTACCTTCTTTCCAAGGTCGGCCAATTTTCTCTGGGAAGTAGCTTGCAGCTAGCCCTGCTTCTAACTTCGCCCAGGGCGTCAGATCCACTGAGGGCTTTAGGTCAAATAGTGCCTGAATCAAGAGCTGGGCTGTGAAATCACTGGCATCGCCGAAGTCCCTTCCGTTGGTCATTGTGACAACCGCGCTTTGAGTCTCCGGAAACGTGAACACTGAAAATATTGAACCATCCATGCCACCCGTATGCCCTATCATCTGAAACGGCTCGACATCCTTTCCGAGGATATATTGCAGATGTGCTTGGTAGTTTTTGTCCCGAGACGAGGAGTTGCCGCTCATCTCACTAAGCATCGAGGACGGAAGCTCCGCTCGAAACCATCCCATACCATATTGGGCATCTTTGCTAAAACTAGGATCATCGGCAGGTCGCGTCCAGTAACCGCACCGGACACGATTCATCTGCTTTAGGGGATTGTTCTGCTGCTTAGCATTCTCGCTCCCATTTTCGTGTCGCTCTGCAGCAAGCACAGCAATACACCAGTTAAGCATGTCGTTGAGACTACTCCGCATCCCCGTTGCGGCCAGTAGTGGTGAATGTCTCTCACACGGCCATGACTGCTCCGGCGCCTGAACGAAACGCCCGTCACTGAGCTTCACGCAAGGGACCGCTATGTTGTCATCATTCTCAACACCGGATCTTTCCATCGCCGTTCTGGTCATCCCGAGAGGCTCTAGAATCCTCTCGCGCACAAAGTCCGCAAACCGTTGGCCGGTCACGTTTTGGATAGCCAATGCCACAAGCCCAACCAAGTAGTTATTATACGACCATTCGCGGTTGAACCGCTGTCCCTTCTCATCTGAAGTTGGCATTATATTTAGCAGCGGAACGAGATCCTCTTCGTCGGTAAGGATGGTACTTTCAGGGCCAAGACAAAGCATAGTCGGAGCGGTAAGTCCTATGCTATGCCTTAGACAGTCGATGATGTCCGCCTCTTGGCCAATGCGAGGATCTCCTTCCGGATTGAAATCAGGAACGTGCATTTGAATTGGGTCCTGCCAGCTGAGCTTTCCTTCTTCGACGAGGATGGCGGCAGCAGCCGAGGTGAACATTTTGGAGCAAGAACCGATCATATACATAGTATCGGCATTAGGCTGAAGACTCTGCTCGGCGTCTCGATAGCCGATGCTCTTTTTGAAGACGACTTGGCCTTCGTGGACTACTCCGAAGGTGATCGATGGAGTTTGGCATATCTCTCTGATTTCGTGGACTTGCGATAGGCATTCCTCTAGACGTTGTAAAAATGTAGACTGAGTGTGGTCTGCCATTTGTAGAGGGGCTAGGCAATGAAGTAAGTATGGAATGAGGTTCGTCAATGCAATCCAAGGTCACACAGACAGTGCTCAAATAATATGAGAGGGAGTGAGGAGACATGGGTGGCTGTTAGTTAACCTAAATATAACAAAAAGATAGTCGAGCCCAAAGCTGTGGATACTCGGCTCAGCCATAAGGCGGATATTTTGAATTGGAAACCCTCTTATTGTGGGCCATTGACGAAGTTGAACAAAATTGAGTGGAGTGCCGGTGGATTGGCGCCATCGTAGTGTGGCCACAGGAGAGGCCTTTGTTTTCCTTCACATCCCAAGGCATGATCCCACAGTACTTCTTGTGTATCCCGAATTGAGACGTGCAGGCCGATGATGAGTGGCGACTCCGCCGGACCGCTATCGGTCAGGTGCTTGCGTTTACCCTTCACTAGGGCAAGCGAAAGGACACGAGCCAGTCTAGGCAACAACCAGATTTCACGAGGTGATATGCATTATACACGACCATGCTGTCCTATTACCTGCACCTGTGGCATGGTTAACCGAGAACCTTTAGATAAAAATGCCTACCTGGAGACTCCAAGGTTATCAGAGACACTCCATAGGACCGCAAGAGTTTACACGCGAGCTTCATCGTCAACTTACCCGTGATCGAGACCTTGGGTTTGAACAGCTGCATATTTTATTGACTCGGAGGACGTGACATAGTGGAACCGACCTCGAGCCCTGGAACCTACTTCTGGCAATACACGGCGTGTTCATCGCACCGGGGCGGAGAAAACAGGGAAAGATTCCTGTCTAAAGTAAGAGAAAAGTAAGAGAAAAGTAAGGGAGAAATAAAAGAAACTTAGAAGAAAAGGAGTAGAAAAGTAAGAAAAGAGTGATTTAATATAGTTGAAGATCGGAATTTGGAATCTCTATAGGTAAGGGAATAGACACTTAGCACCTTCCCTACAAGTAGCTCGGAAGGCGTATAAAAGAGACAACCCGTCCCTCGTGGACTTTCTCTCTTCATATCTCTTCCAAGGTTACCTTGCAATTTTTTGACTTATATATTCTATGTTCAAGCAATTTTTCAAGCATTTTACGATGGCGTCCACGAGAAGCACCGACTCAAAAGACGCAAATGACAATACAGTCACACTTCTTCGAAACTGCTTCAAGTACTTCCCTGAAGGAAGCAGAGTGATCCTTACTGAAGCTACTTCGCATGCATCCAGAGAGACCTTTATGAGCTCGCTTCGACTCTTTTAACGGCTGTACTGCTACCTATCTCAAACCGCGCGGGCCGTCGTGCACCACCTTTATTATAGCATCCGTGCAGCCATCACCGAGATGGAGTCAAAGCAGCTACAACCTCGCTCTAATGACATGCTGGACTCGATCATCCAAAGCGTTTCTAGCACTGCATTTGGCCGCCATGAGGAGGAGGATACTACTGGCCGCCATGAGGAAGATACTGCATCTGGCCGCAATGAGCATAGCCGAGGCAATTTTCTCCTACGCCACACTCGACCTACCTCGATCTCATCATCCAAGGATCCGAGGAAAATGCAACAGATCACCTTTGGACCCAGGGCCTTCAATTCTACTCCCCCTCGAGGGACAAATATGGTATCGAGAGAGAGGGATACGTATCCAAGACCAAAGGCCCTCGCACAAACGTGGTCGTGGCAAAAGTTCGCAATAATACGATCAACAAGGTCCTACCTAGGTATTTGTCGAATGCAAGCGCCCAAACCGACGACGCTAACGACATGATGCAGCACAAGGGCAGCGTTTTACAAGTCACGCGGCGTTGGGGCGGCGGTGGAATTACTGAAGGGAGGTCGGATTACCACTTCCTTATATATACCAAGGCCATCACAGAAATATTTGCGCACCTTGCCACAAAAGAGCGTTTCCCTTCTGAACAGCTCCATCCAATGTACGTAGGTCATTTCCAATGGCATACATTCCCAAATAAAGGATTGACTAATTACTACCCAAAAACATACGTAACTGGTAATAAAAGACAAAGCCAAATCTAAACGACAGTAGAGATTGGGATCTTTTTCTCTTCATCCAGAGGCCCTGCATAGTCCTCTCCACTTGTCTTGGAAACACCATATATCACTTCCTCTTCAGTAAAGGGGGCTTCTTGCCCCAGGCCAACCGGGGGGAAGAACTTGTTCAACACCCAGAAGATAGCGAAGCTCATTGCAAGCCCGACTAAGAACGTCAGGTTATACAGACGAATCCAGCCTACCCACTGGCTTCCTGAATATGAGTCAACGGTGCCCGCCATCCCAGCTAGATTCAATGTTAGAAAGCTCTCCATTTGAAATGTCAATGCACGTGGGGATACGTACGTAAAAGTGGCCACACCGCTGCGAAAAAGGCAACAAATGCTCTCCAGTTCACGCCAGATGAAAACCAATATATGGATGAGCTGTCACCAGTATATAGATCACCAAGCTTGAGCTTATGGCGCCTGACGAGATGATAGTCTGCTAGCATAATTCCGCTGTTTTGAATTCTTAGTTACTGCCTGGTTGACAAACGTAATGTGTAATGAACATACGTTGCCGGGGCCATGAACACTCCAAACCCACTCAGCACGGAGAGAAACTTATCCGCGGTGGAGATAAGTTGCCACGGCCTGATATGTGTTAGCTGATAACGGTAGAGGGAAAGATAAACAGGGGCTCAAAGTCATACTGAGTTGCAATACCGATGCAGGCCATGAGGTATCCGCCTCGTCTGATGTTGATGTATTTAGGCCACAGGCCAGCTAAGTCCATGCCGCAAGAGACCGAGTTCAAAACCACCGAGATCTGGGGACTGTCAGAGACCTTCTCCTTTCCAGGATCATAGATGCATACCGAAAATTGCGAAAACACCATGCCAATGGACGCAAAGAACACTCCGGCTCGAACACGAGGTGATGAATGGTAATATTCCTGGATATCTGCCAAGAGATAAATTGGGTTCCATTGGATCTCGCCGCCCATAATATCACGAGACGTGCTGGTCACGATAATACCAATAGTAGCCGTCACTGCGATAGTTATTGGGGAAGCAATTAGCTGTGAAAGGGTCGGGGCAAATCTTCGCTCGGCATAACGAGTCCAATCTGATTGACCCAGAGTTCCGGCTCCCCAGGATCCGAGAATAGCTGTTATGCCGAACATGAAAGCCCAGCCCACATTTGGTGTACTTGAAGGCTCATGGAACATGTCGCCTGGTCCGTGGGCCTGAGAAACTCCCCTATTTCCCTTGTTAGCGACGTGCGGAGTTATACAGTATACGGTGGACATACCATATCAAGAGCCCGAAACATGATCCACAGAAGAACGTGAAGCAGACCACAAACGGAATTTGTAGCTTTTCGGGGCGGATCAAGACCCCAGGGATAAAAGCGCACATCCATATCACGAGGCCGATAAAGTCTTTGGTTTGGAGATGCGATCCGGCAGAAAAGTAGTTTGGCATATGTGCGAGACCTTCATGTCATCAGCTTTGTTGTCGCCTTGGCTGTGTAAATGAACCATACTGGGAATAATAGCTCCTATCATGACTCTCGTAGCTTGGCCACCCCAAAATGCTTGCATTCCAAACCACATGCACGAGACAAAGCACCGCAGAATTACCGGGACTAGAGCGCTGTTGATTAGTACATTGAACCATAGTCATGCAGTGACATGATGACATACAATAAGATCCGCGCATTCCCCAGGAGAACCGACTAGACACGGTGAATCCGATATGGTGATTCTCGCCCATCCATCCGCAGGCGACGGCAAGGAGGCCGGCAAGAATGCCGCCGACCACCTAATTTGTTAGCACTATTCCACCAAACCGGTCATTCAATATCTTACCACGACACCAATAGCTTGCTGTGGACTTAGTCCAAATGCCAGTAGTGTGCTCCCAGTAGACCATGCGGAGATGCAGGACCCTGAAACGGTCCAGTACCCTAATGGGTCTATTAGTGGGCCACCTTGACGATCCGGGATGGCTACGTACCAAAATAGGACCAGACGCCATAAGTTCGGCGTTCCGGTGGGATAGGAATCAGATCACGGTTACACCAAGTAGTGTTCTCATAATACGCGTCTTTATCGACGGGGCTATAGGAATCAGCGAAATGCTATCGTTTTAGGGGCTGATACTCACCACTGAAGTTTGTGCTTGATCTCCGACCACGACCAACCCATCTTATGCAAGGCAAGGTAATAGAGAAGGAGATTATAGGTCGTCAAGAGCAGCCTACAGCGTCGGCATTTTACATATTTGTAGCTTATCATTGCTCGAATCACCGGGTAATCATTGTGTCCCCTCATATGGCACTTTGCATCTATTTAAGTTGACCGATCTGACTTGGCCGATCAGCCCCGCACTTCAACGCATATCGGAGATATTGAAGTATCTGATAACAGTTCGACTCGACACAAAAAGGAACGAACTTAATGTTAAACCAACCCTTCATTATTTTCTGGTCCTTTTGATCACCGGCCCTATTTTCTCCGCAGACACTTAAGTCCTCCCATATGTTCGCGCTGATCTAGGACAGGATCCGCTAAAGTGGGCATTTGCAATATAGCGTTCCCCAATAGGGAACAGATCAACAACTCGGACGGATCGCGTGCTCAAAAGGGGCATCAACTGCATGACTCTGGAGAGACAATACTTGAACTATAGTACATTGACTGGATTCTTAAGGAGAGCTCAGCTGACATTCCCCGATCGCCCGAAAAAGAGCCGAAAATGAACGTGTGCCTACAACTATGCTGCACGTCGGAGCAGAAGAATAGCTTCAGCTGCAAGCGCTAGTCAATGGCACCCACTAGTGCCATGCAAGGTGCACCGAATCAGATTCGATCTTAAGCTCAGTGCAGGACAAAAAATAAACCAAAGTACGGAAATTCGGAGCACATACATAAGTGGCTCCTCTCGCGGATCTTTACTTTTGTTTTTCGGTCAATTAATCCTACCACCATGTACTTTGCGACAGCTCTTGTGGTGCTTAGCACCCTGACCGCGCCTATTGTTGCCCTTCCCCAGGCAAAGCAGGTCCCCGATGTACGAGCCAAACCTTCCACATTCACCTTCGAAGAAACTAACAATCCTGGGAATAAACAGTACAAATTCCCCAAGCACTGCTACCCAGACCCTTGCGCCGGTATCACCTCCACAAACGACAGCTACGTCTGTGGTGACTATCGCCTGGGACCCGTCAAAACACCCCGAAAATTCCCCCTAAACAACAGCTTCTCACCTACGAGCGTTTTGGCTCGCTATGCCCTGCCGAGTTCCTGAAGAAATGGGCCGGATCCACCGAGTCTAGCGATTCGTACGAATACCCACCTAGCAATGGCTTCGTCGTCACCAACGATGGTGCCGCAATCTTGGGAAACACTACGCTCCCTGTCGGTCAGAAGCTGGACCGCTTTGGCTCCGAGTACGGCTCGTTCCTGGCTCCGCTGGGCGCACCGTATATCGAGCGATCGCTTCCGCCAAGCAACCTCAATACCTTTGATGGTGACTACCCGTTCAACTATTATGTATACCAGGTGACAAAGAGTTTTGAGGTGGGCCTGGGGCCAATTGCGCCATGGTTTGAGCAGCCGGGTATGGGGACACAACTTTTGGCTTATCAAAGTGTTAAGGACTTGTTGGCCGGTGGATACCTGCGTCGGTTGGCGCCGGATGAGTATGATGAGAAGATCGAGTACTCCGATAATTATACGACAGGTCCGAATCGAACCTCGACCTAAGCAATACCATTGCGGTGGGCTAACGCACCTTGATAAATACATTATCTTGTTTACCACACCTGTCGTAAACGTTTATGGTACCTCTCTTCATGAATTCAACTAACCTGCAGCTGCCAATTTTCTTCGTTTCTTGCGGTTGTACGTACCTAGGTATTCCGTCTTGGCTGGCTACCCTTGTAGACTCTGGGGTCTTACCCCGGTTTCTGTTGTTGTTTCGCTTTTGAAGTATACTGCATACTACGTGAGTGGAACATATACACCACGGTTGGACATTGTGGCTCCCACCACTAACTCATGCAGCGACCTCCAGGTAACGAGGTAACGACCTATGGAGTCGCTCCCACCCTATGCATCGCAGCAGTAATCGTAGAAATCGTAATACTATTGCTACATTAGCTTACGACAGCATAGAATCGTAAAAGTATAGATCAATTAAGCAGAGTGATACTTATCCCTAATGTTCAAGGATAAGATTAGGCAGAGGGGTATTGAGAATGATCACGACCATGATAGCACACACAAAAGCAACCGAGCTAAAAGTTCTTACCTATAGAGATTTCAAATTGTGATCTTCTTTTACTTTTTTTTCACTTTTCCCTTCTTTTATTATATAATTAAGCCCTTGATCTATTAGAAGAGTCAGAGAAGACTAAGAAAAATCCAAGAGAAAACTAAGAGAAAACTAAGGAATAAGTAGGGCCCTTTTAGCCTAGGCCTCTATCGCTACCACCTTATACTTTACTTCTATTGTCACCTTTACCTCTTACTTTACCCCTTACTTTCCTTTCACGGTATTCCTTTCTTCTTTCCTCTTACATTCCTATCCTACTCCTGAACCTCCTTACAACTTGAACATCGCAGTGGGATTTAAGC
The DNA here is from genome assembly GCA_036712075.1 of Penicillium sp. DT28. Lineage (NCBI taxonomy): Eukaryota > Fungi > Ascomycota > Eurotiomycetes > Eurotiales > Aspergillaceae > Penicillium > Penicillium sp. DT28. Next base: position 1,773,422 of record JAZHLO010000002.1, read on the forward strand.
CGACCTACTACGGAACCGGCCTCAGAACACACTTTTCCACCAGCCATGTCTTGCTACCCAGCTTTCCGATACTATCAGGGACATAGGCTTAATGTCCGGTCTACTCAGCCGGGCGTACGCCAGCGCCACAAGGACTAGTGCTGCTAGGGATCTTGCTTATCTCCCTAAGCCGAGGACAGATGAGTCTTATGGCTTCATGAATGACGAACACCGACAAATCCTTGGACATTCCATGAATACCATAAACCGTGGAGTTACAGAGGGATACGTCGGTGGCCACACGCGCGAGCTCTACAACGAGCGCGCCGAAAACAAGACAAAAAAGAATCGGCGGGAGCCGACATTCGCCGCATCGCCATCGAAATAGAAGCCATCGCCGAAATCGACCGAGATAGGACTATGGCTTTTAATACAGGAAAATATATCTATGCTTACGTTGCCTAGACTCTAGGAAATATTATTGAGGAGCCTAGGGCGTTGCAACCTAGCCAATTTTGCACCAAATCTAGCCGGACTAATAGAGTCACTTTAGGCATCTGCTATAGCCCTAAGGGCGTAAGCAACTAGGGATCGATGACGAGATGGGATGAATATAGACAAGCGATGGATTTGACTCAAAATGTACATAACATTATTTGTTTTTTAATCCAAGCATCGTTATGTGGTGATAAACACGGGAGGAGAAGTGTTACATAGCACCTATGCTGACCCGCTTAGTCAGCATATTAGATAGATTTAGTCTTCTTAGTCTTCCGAGCTAGTCTGAATCTATCATCTATATTCTCCCTATTAATCTATGTAACAACTAGTAGCATATCTAGTTACGATCTAGGATCTAATTAAATTTTTCTAAAGGATCACTTTAGGTTGCTTTCGGCGTTTTTTCTACGCTCTAGGGTTTCTAGAGCCTACCTCGCTACTACGTTAGAGGTCCTCTCTAACCCCCTATTTCCTACACCCTTTCTAAGTTGTTTAAGTATATAGAGAAGCGTTAGCGCCGGGCCGAGTTGCTTACGTAGCAATTCTATAACTACCGCGAAGCCTTAGCCGGTCCCTAGGCTACGGATTTCGACTTAGACATAATTGCCCTTGTTGACGCTATCCTAATCGAAGGATTATAAGTATACCTTCCGGCCTCCGAGAACCCCTTCCCTTCTAATTAGCTTATTAACCGATTAGTATTAAATAAGGCGGTAAAGGATTTCCTTTAACTAGTAACCTACCTTTAGATCTCTTTTCCTCCTATAACCTCCTTTTTTTAATACTTACCTAACCTAGCCGGCCTCTTAGGCGTTTAATAACAAAAGTATTAAGCTACGCGTCTTTAGTATCGTCGGTTGATTAGACTAAGATCGCTAGCGATTAGTTTCCTCTTATTTTAGCGCTAGAGATTTCTCTTACTCTAGCTAATCCCCTTAATACTATTTCCGCTATTTCCCCTACCCTTATAACTCTACGTCTACCTTTAATATAGTAACTACTAGTAACCGTACTTAAGGTACCGGAATATAGTAGCTATATATAAAGACTAATTACTACTAGTTTCTAACTACTTTTTGTATAGGGCCTACTCCCTCGGTATTAACTACGTACTATTCTAGCCCCTACTATTCCTATATAGGAAATCCCCCTTTTCCGTACTAGGCGTATCTATCGCTAATATAGCGATTTAATAAGGGATATCCCTATATAAGACGTTCTAGTCCTATCGGTAGAATAGGACGTAGTGTTAATACTTCCTTATACTTCGTACCTACAATAGATTATATATACGTATAGCGTACTAGTAATAGTAGACTAAGCATAGAATACTAGAGCTCCTAGTAGGCGCTAGAACGTAGTAGCTAGAGGTAGTCGCTTAATAATACGGGAAGATTTTATAAGCATAATATAAGAATTTCTTACCTAGAATCCGAACGCTTTCCGCGGTAAACATAGCGAATAAGGCCCGCTAGGCACCCTAGGAGTATAGGGTACGCTAGGCTAACTCGCTACGACTAACACAACTTAGAAACTAGCTAATATCGGTTTTTTCGATCCTTCTAAATATTTCAAAGACGGCATAGGTACTATCTAGAATATTAGCTACTACTCTAATATATTTACTTTTATCGATCGAATAAAGGATCTCGTTATACTTAAATTAGAAGCCGTCGTACGCGTAAATATATATAGTTGCTTAAAGGCTAATACGCTACGTTAGTATTCCTAGGAATTAACCTCTAATAAAAAGCGACTTATTAATAAAGTTAGCTTAGAATCTAGTTAGTTCGTAATACTATCTAAACGTTTTAAACCTAATCGTATAGACGCCCTACTTAAGCTCGATAAGTATATTTATATATAGGACGATATATACGCTAGGTAAATACCTCGTAAGTATATATAGGGTATACTACGTCTATTAAAGACAACGGGTTATATAGAAATCCTCGATTAGCTACTTAGAATTTGTTAAAATATCGACCCCTTCCTTCGCCGAGATATTGCCGAACTAAATAAAGCTACGATACTAGTAAGATTTATAGAGTTGTTAGATATACGTTACTAAGACTAGAAGAATTTAGCTAATTATACTATATATTTCTAGTCTATTCGACGTATATAAGGCGACCGTTTTCCTAAACCTAGTATCGGCCTATAAATCGTCCGTTTATATAGTATCCTTAGAATTAGTACTATCCTTAGCGCTATAATTAGATATAGAAGCCCTAAATATAGGATCCTTAGCTACGTATAGGCTACTAGTAGTAGCTATATTAAATATAGTAGTCTTACCTACGCTCTCTAGTTTTTGCCTAGAACCTAGGTTATCAACGTTAGTTCTAATAAAGGCCTCCGCCTATTTAGGTATAAGCATAAGTATAGAATATATACCTACTACGTTAATAGGAACGTAGAATAGGTAATTTCCTACCCTACGGCTTACCGTACTACGCCCTTTTTAGAGGAAACCGCCCGAATAGATTAGCTCTATAGAACTAGTATTAAATATAGAGAGCGTTCCTTGCTAATATAAAGGAGTACTAGTACGACGAAGGAGATTTTTACGTAGAGGATTAACAACTCCTATTTAAGCCGGACGTTAAATATAACAACGAGTATATATGAGTATGCGATGCTTAGCGGACGTAAGTGTTTAACGTGTTTAACAAAGTTAGATCACGTAGTATTTACGTTATAGGTTACGTAACCCTATAATTGTTTATAAGTTGTATTCTACCTCTTCCTATATTTTCTTTCCTTAGCTTAGTTATTTTTGATAAATATACTCTATTTCGGAATAGATTTAGCGCCTATTATAATAACTAAGCTCCCTCTTTCTTTCTTTCTACTAGTAAGGCTATATAGTATCGATTACTTACGATCGATACGCTTAGCTAAGCCGGTAAACCCTACTTCGAACCGAACCGACGAACTAGAAGACCCCTAAATCGAAACTATAGCCCGCTAATTAGAGGCTAGGCCTAAAACCTAGTCGTAGACCGTAAATACCTATTAGAATAATAGTAATAACGATATCGAATCGCTATAGAACCTAAACCTAACTAATATTACTTATCCGACGCTCCTCTATACTTCTTTAACTATAAATAACGACCGACGTAAATCCTTCTATATCTATAAAGAAGGTAGTATCCGAGATAATAATAAGAATAAGAAAGATAATAGAAACGATAACGCTAAACTAGATATCCCGACCTAGTTAAAGTATACCGAACTAGATCTAACTAAATTTAAGAAAATAGCTAAGAAGGATCCTAAACGCCTCTTTAATATAATTCTAAAGCGTAAATATCTCTAGACTATCTATATAAGCGCTAAAGATTGTAAGAAGTAGGCTTATACTACTACGACTTAGAACTATAATTAAGAGTTTAAGGCTATCTAAGCTAAGTATAAATATATTAAGAACCTCTAGAAGAATATAGAGAAGGAATAAGACGACTTTACTCTCTAAATCGCTTATTAGCTTATTACTTATAAGATACGAATTACCCTAAGTACCGAATCCTAGCCTTATCGCTCTACTAAGGTCCCTAACCCTCCTATCCTAGATAATAGAAAGGATATAGACTTCGATATTTAGAGAACTTAGATAGAATAGAAGCTTAAAGGTAATAAGGATTACTTCCCTACTCTCTATCTCTACGTAAGCTATATTACTAGTCGTTATAAAGATAAGGCTCTCTATTATATTAGACCCTATCTCTATAAAGATATAGCTAATCTTTATATCGATAATATTAAGATATTCGATTATCTCTAGAAGATCTTCTTAGACCCTAATCGATACGCTAAGGCCTATATAGCTTATTAGAACTTAAAGATAAAGCCTAAAGATAATAAGTTCGATAAATTCCTTATTAAATTTACGTATCTCGTAGAAGAATCTAATACTCTAGTTTCTATAAGAAAGGAGGACCTCTACGCTAAGCTCTCTTTCCTTTTATAGAACTAGATAATATATTCTATCTATAATAAGTCTATCTTTTTTAAGGAATTCTCTAATAAATACTATAAATATACTCTATTAATTAATTAATAGTAATAGAATCGCTATCCTATACCTAGATTAGATAGAAGTAACTCTCGAACCTTAAATACCGACTATACCCCTTCGAACTTACCTATTATTAAGCGTAAGGGATCGACCCTCGCTAGTACTACTCCGAACCTCGCCGACTATATAGCCTTTATAAAAGAAGGCTACTACTTTACTTATAAGAAGTAGGGATACTTAAGTCGTAACTACCCTAAGAAAAAGCCTTCTATCGCTACTATAAACCCCAAAGAATTATAGAGATATAAAGAATCGAGTAAGGAGGAATCGAATATTTCGGGAAATACTAATATCTAGGTTAAGTCTCCTTCCTAGGCTTTAATATACCTCTTTTTAAGCTAGATCTTTCTAAGTTATTATTAGGATAACTATTTATTTTTAATATATAGCTAGTTTATAATAGAAAATTAGTTTTAATATTAGCTTTAGGAGATATAGAAGTAAATAGTTTCCTCTTTATTAATACCGAGTTTATATTACTATTCTATTAGCGATTTAGAGCGAAGATTCGATATTTATCGAAAGAGTATCCTATACGAGGATTTAATAGCTAAGAATTAACCTCTATTACTTATATAATTATTCTAACCCTAATTATAGATAAGAGATACTAGACGTAGCTACTAATACTTATTGTAAATCTTAGAAGCTATAACCTAATTCTTAGAAGGATTTAGTTTAAATAATTCGACGTTCTATTAGATTATAAGCGACAACGCCTTATTTAGCCTTCCGAGTAGTCTCTCTAAGATAAGGTTAAGACAAAACTTATCTAGTAGATTCTAAAAGAGATCCTATAAAGACTAAAGATTAACTTAACCTATTAAGCCGATATAGAGAGAAGAGATCGTCTATTCGAAGAATCTTACCTACGACCCTAAGTACGTCTAACTAAGATTACCGTAGAGGAGGATATATCTTATATAGCTTACCTATATAGTCTAAAGCGACGAACGACTAATATCGTAATTATTAAGGCTACTAGATTCTACTAAAGTATAAAAAATAAGAATATACCCTATTTTATTACTAATATCTATAAAATTAGTAAAATTATCGAGGAATAATTAATAATACCGATAGAGAACCCTAAAATTAAGGAATTACGTAAATAAGTCCCTAAGGAGTATTATAATTACCTCGATATATTCTCGAAGAAGGAATCTAATTCTCTCCTACTATACTATAAGAGTATAGACTATAAGATTAAATTAGAAGAAGAACCTCTTCGGAATTACTACCCTCTCTATAAGATATCGACTAAGAAATTACTCGCTACTAAATAGTATATCTAGGAGAACCTAGCAAAAAGGTTTATCGAACTAGGGACTAGACTATTTACTTCGCCTATCCTAATAGCTATTAAGCTAGGAGGAGGACTATAATTCTATATAGACTATCGGAGATTAAATATCTTTACGAAGAAGGATATTTACCTATTACTTCTTATCGACGAACTACTCTAAAGAATCTTAAAAGCTAAGATCTTTACTAAGATTAATATCCGATAAGGATTCTATTATATTCGAATAGATCTAGCCTCTAAAGACCTTATAACCTTTAAGTCTTATTATAGTATATTTAAATATAAGATTCTACTATTCGGATTAACAAATAGACCGGCCTTATTTTAGCGATTTATTAATATAATATTAAATAAGTATCTAGACGATTTCTATACTACCTATATCGACGATATTCTTATCTATAGCGAATCTAAGAAAGAATATCGTATCTATATCTAAAAGATCCTCTAGCGTCTCTAAGAAGTAGGCCTATAGGTAGTAATCTATAAATATAAATTCGACGTAATAGAAACTTATTTCCTTAGATTTATTATCGGAATAGATAGTATTTAAGTAGATCCTAAAAAGATATCTACTATCCTAAATTAGGGGCAACTAATAATAAAACGATCTATACGATCCTTCTTAGGATTCTATAATTTTTATCGACGTTTTATAAGAGACTATAGTAGGATCGTAAAACTACTAAGTAACCTCCTAAAAGATAATATTAAATTCGAATAGACTAAAGCCTATAAGAAAGCTTTCTACGAGTTAAAATAGAGACTATAAGAACCTCCGATCCTCCGATATTACGACCCTAAAGCGCTTACTTAAATCGAAATAGATACGTTAGATAGTACTATTAGTATAGTACTCTCTTAGAAAGGTTCCGATAATTAATAGTACTTAGTAGCCTATTTCTCTAAAACGATAGATACTTATTAATAACGCTACGAAATCTACGATAAGGAATTATTAGTAATTATTCTTGCCCTACGTAAATAGAGACCTAAGCTCGAAGGGTTATAGCGTATAAAACTATTCTCGATCTAGACCGATTACTAGGTATTAGAAACCTTTATAGTAAAGTAAAGACTAAGTATAAAGTACTACTACTAGCTAGAAGAACTTACCTATTTCTACTTCTTAATTCGATATCGCCCTAGATCCTATAATAACCTTACTAATACTCTCTCTTATAAAGATACTCTACTAAACAATAACTAAGAGATAATACTCCTACCCTATCGATACCTCGAAAGTAGAGTTTATCCTAAAGACTAATATATCTCGATTTAACCTATCGAGTCCTCGAGACCTATAAACGTCGTCGAATAAATTAAGAAAGCTAACTAGACCGATAAATCGATAGAGAAATAATAAACCTAGGCAAAGAAAGAATATAATAAATAGATATTAGAAGATAGATTACTATTATATAAAGAAAGACTTATTATACTAGATTAGGGAGATCTAAGAGCTTACTTAATAGACGAAATCTATAGGTAACTCTTAATAGTATACCTAGGGTAGTTAAAGATAAGATCCCTAGTAGCTAATCGTTATTATTAGTAAAACTAGGTAATAGATATAAATCGATATATCGATAACTATTTAATCTATAAGCGTACTAAGGCGTAGAGAGATTATCTACTTAGTCTCTTATAGCTTTTATCGCTTCTATTACGACTATAGTAGTATATTAGTATAGACTTTTATAAGTTACCTTAGGATAGGAAGGGCTTCGATAAAGTCTATATTATAGTCGATCGATTAAGTAAAAGAACTATCTTAATTCCTTATTATCGGATAACCTCGGCTAAGGATATAGCTCTTCTATTCCTAGATTACGTCTATCGTTATTATAGAGCCCTAGAAATAATTATCTCTAACCGTAGTAGCTACTTTATCTCTAAGTTCTAGATAGAGTTCTATTAAATCCTAGATATTAAACTAAAATTATCTACTATATACTATCTTTAGATAGATAGATAGATAGAAATTATAAATTAGTATATTACGTAACGATTAAGATCTTATATAAACTATTATTAGGACGACTAGTCGGACTTTATACTAATAATCGACTTTGCTATATCCTTTCTTCTAAGTAGCTCTATAGGTATCTCCCTCTTTATAGTATATTATAGCTACGAACTATAAGTCTTCTTTAACTAGATAAGTAGTAGTAACCTAGCTAAAGATTAGACCTAACGATTATATAAGATATAGGAGATAGCCTAAAAAAGAATATAGTAAGTATAATAACGCTAACGCTAGTAGGCTAATCGCTACTATAGAGAGATCGATTTTAAAGTTAGAGATAAAGTATTTATTATAATAAAATACTAGAATACTAGACGCCCTAGCCGAAAACTTTCCTAGCTTACGAGTAGGCCTTACGAAATTCTTAAACATATTAGGTACTTATATCGATTAAACCTACCTAAATCTATCCGAGTTTATCTAGTATTCTCGCTAGATAAGCTTCGTAAAGTATCCGACCTTCCTCCGCTATATAGTTAATATATTAACCTACTACCTCTAGAATAGATCGATAATTATAACAAATAGGAAGTCGAATCTATAATTAATTTAAGGCTATATTACTAGAAACTATAATATAAAGTTAAATAGATTAGATATAACGATAATCCTATATAGTATCTAGTATCTAACTTAAAAAATACGCCTAAAAAGCTATAAGATTTCTACTATAGCTACCTAGACAAACCTAGTCCCCTAATACGTCTATAGCAATAGATTAATATAGTACTCCGCGATAAATACTTAGACGACTATCCTAATAACTATAAACCTATTCTATCGCCTAGGGACTAGGCGTTGTCTCGCCGGGGGGTTGTAAGTATACGATGCTTAGCGGACGTAAGTATTTAATATATTTAACGAAGTTAGATTACGTAGTATTTACGTTATAGGTTACGTAACCCTATAATTATTTATAAGTTGTATTCTACCTCTTCCTATATTTTCTTTCCTTAGCTTAGTTATTTTTGATGAATATACTCTATTTCGGAATAGATTTAGCGCCTATCATAGGTAGGGTTATCCTACCGAGTAATAAAAATATCCTCCTAAGCGATAAGGTCGTCTATCTCGTAATAAAATATTATATATATAAGAAACTTTCTAGGTTTAAAGCGATTTAGGACTAAGGTAGTAATATTTATATAAATAGGGTCCTATAAGACCCTACGCCCCTAATCTATATATATAGCGTCCCTAGCTCTCCTATATAGAAAAAGTACTACGTTCTAGTTAGGAAAAGAGCCGCCGTAGAATACGACTATATTCTTAGTCCTAAGACCGACTAAATCCTATATTAATTAAAGCCTATATTCTCTATTAGGATAGTTATCCTAGGTATAGATTTCGCCTATAGTATCGGCTAGGGAGACCTACTATATAGTATCGTATATTAGCTCCTAGACTATAAAGAGAAATACGTAACGCTACTTAGCAAAGAATAGAAGGGAAAGCTACTAGATATCGTAGGTAGTAACTATTACTACTATAGTATCTTTTTCCTCGGAAATAGTAATATAGATAACGATCCTATATAGGCCGTATAGATATATAACTTTAAGACTTAGTCTCTAATATACTCTAGTAACCTAGGGTCCTTTAAATTTAAAAAGAAGGATACTACAAAGTTCTATTTAATTAGTCCCCCCTACGAAGTTCTAGTTAAAAGGAAATACCGTAATATATTAGTCCCTATATTAAGAAACCTAGATACTCTCTACGATTCTTAATCCGATATATTAACAAAAGATAGTAACGACTCTAATAGTAAAAATTCTAACTACGCCTAGCCCCCGATAAAAAAGGCTAAGCTATACCTAAGTATAGACAACGAGCTATCTTAAAAGACTCTAGCTAAAACCTCCTAGAAGTCCCTAGTTAAGGTATAGTAAGCCCTATATAAAACTACTCCGATATAGAAGGTTAATATACTAATATAGAATCCTATCTATAAGGTTTCGGCGGAGGAGAATTTTCTCTACGAATAGTTCCTAGGGTATACTAAAGCTTCGGACTTTATTACTAAGGATACTTAGGTCTCTACGTATATTAAGCAAAACTATATCGTAATTTAGTATATAGAAGAGTCTATCGTAAAGCTTAAATAGGAGTAAAAGGATTTATATATAAAGTATATAACGCTTATATAGTCTACCTCTAGTATTATCTAATATACTAAGTTCGTAGATAAGGTCTAGACTCGTATTAAGGGATAGTACTAAGGCGTTTTCGGTCCTTTGCCTTCGAGAATAGAAAATATATATATATAGTCGTTACTATCTATATAGGAAGGCTAAATAGAAAGTACGTACGTATAGTCGTCGACGTCTATATAGGAAGGTACTAACTCCGGAGAAGGACTAGCCCTTACGCTATCTTTAAGCGATAAATAGTTCGTACTTACGCTATAGAAAGCTTAGGAGGAGGCTAAATTAAGCCTAGCCGGCTCCCTTAAACATAGTATATCTACTACCTTAGTTACTACGCTCTACGCCGCGATTATTTATCTAGACGAAGGTATTTCTCTATATAAAGCTATTTCTCTAGAGGATTCTATCAACGTATTAGTCAATTTCGACTACTATTAGGATAAGGAGGCATTTTTCAATAGCCTTACTACGCGATGAACACGATTATCTTTTGTTTGTAGCTAGGAGGCTACTATTTTTCAGAAACCGGGGAATTGTTATATAGCACCTATGCTAACCCGCTTAGTTAGCATATTAGATAGATTTAGTCTTCTTAGTCTTCCGAGCTAGTCTGAATCCATCATCTACATTCTCCCTATTGATCTATGTAACAAGAAGCGAGATAATAGTTTTACCGTATGATAGTATATCAATTCTCTATCTGTACTACCTGATATCTATCTTGACTGAGTTTGTCTATCTTGTTTGACTCATTCAACCAAAGACTTCAATGACACTTCGGGGCTTGCTGTACTTTCCAATTGGAACATACTTGACCTCTTCAAATCCCATTGAGCCAGGCCCTCCCAACTCCATTCCCCTCTCTGTATCCGTCCATCTGGGAGATGCAGCAATAGCGATAATGACAACCTTGAGTCCATACTTATACTCGGGTGTTCCAAGGCCCTCCCCAGTCTCAGCGTCAATGACAGCAATCAGATCTGGGACCGCAGCCAATATTTTAGACTCGCCATTTGAAACCGCTTCGACAAAAGCATTCTCATTCTTGAATGGAACCTTGATGACCGCCTTTGTCCCATCCGTCAGAGTTCCATCAACTTCCAAAACACCGTACGTATGGCCAGTCTTAAGAACCCGTTCGACACTGGTGATCTTGCCCTGTCCAAGTATCGCCGCGCTCTCCGAGCCGCCGACTTCATCAATGATGCGCTGAGCTTTGTCCGTGATATTCTTCTCCAACGCCACCGCTCGCCCGATCCACCAAGCCAAGGAGACAGTATTGGTGACGGCCTGCTCCCTTACCGATTTGGCGGACTTAGGTGGTAAAGACATCCCTGAACGACACCCCATTTCCACGCAGGCAGCTCGCAGAATCTTATCGGTCAGTCTGTCCGTGCGAGATTTGGTCATTGTAACAAACGACCCATCTCCACTCGCGATCGTTGATGGTACCAAAGCGTCGCCGTTTGCAGATCCATAGACATTTGGCGTGGTTTGCCAGGTTGTTGGATATGCGCGACCCATATAGTCGGCGTCGATACAGGGCACTCCGAACTGCGCCGAGACACTGAGGTTGACAACGCCATTGCCTCCGCCGATCTCCAGGGATAGAAAGCCTGACACGGGTGGACTTTTGATGACGCGCATGAGTTCTTCATGTGCCTTGAAGCATTCGTCATTCTCGAGCCTCTCCATGCTCACCTCTGGACTACCCATACAACCGGTCCAGCCTACCAGAGCTTCGTCTGGCAGATAGTCAGGCGAAACGACCTTGACTAGACCAGGGTGACGGTCGACAATTGCTTTTGTCTTCAGATATTCCTGGTAGGGGTCGCCGCCACCTCCGCAACCAAGAATCATACATCCTGCTGCGATCCATTCCAGATCCGTAGCAGAGATGATCCACTGCTTGTCTTTGATTTCAGGGCGATACGTGTAAATATCCACTTTCTCGGTGTCTGAGGCAATTCGGTCATCTCGTCCAACTTGCTCATTGTGGGCTTCCTCGTAGCCAGTTGCATCAACCGGGGCGAGTTCCTTTGGCACTTGCTGTTGAGAAACAACGTCCAGCTCACCGACTGCTCTGATGAGGATCCGAGCCTTTGCTTCGACGTATTGAATCGGCAACATGGTGACTTCAACAATTTGAACCGTCTCTGGCTTTGCACCATTGGAAATTGCCTTCTCGATGGCAATTGCAGACACAGCTTCCTGGGCCTCTTTAATGGTTTGATTCGCAGTATCCACCACGGTGTCGACAACACCCGAGACTCGCGAGATAGCAGCGCCGACAGCGTTAGCGACTTCGCCACCCTTGACAGTTCGCACCGTGCGAACTCCCAAGAGAGGCTCGTCTGTCCTGATAATAGGTGCACCACCGCCGACAATCAAGACATCTACATCTCCTTTCTGAATCTTCGTCCTGTCAACGAGCTCTTCAATCTTTCGTCGCATAACAATCTGGGCCTTCTTCACCAACTCAGGCGTGACATCTGCAAGGCGCTTGGGGTCTCCCATCCCTTTGAAAGGATTGTTCCCCGTCGGTGAATGTATTTCAGATGCAGCAACGATATCAGTCGACGTGAGGTAGTCGCCGCCAAATAGCTGAGCCTTCTCAAGAAGTTCCAAAGCCACGCTCTCTGGACCAACAGTCAGATCTCCATTTTCCAGGCTGCGGATGATTGAGCCACCACCGAGCCCAATGCTTTCAACCGCAGGAAGAGCGAAGTTGGTGCGCACTCCACCAACCAGGCTCATGATCGAGCTCATTTGCGGGAGCCCATTTGGAAGCAAGAGTCCGCTATCGGATGTGGTTCCACCAATATCGATAACCGCGAGAGGCTCGGTACGCTCACCATGCTGCTGTCCATCTGCCTCGGCTGCCGCACGCCAGAGAAATTCACCACCACGGATGGAATTTGTCGGGCCGGAGTTGAACGTGCGAATGGGTAGTTCCACTGCCTCGGAGGCACCGAGGACACTTCCGTCATTTTGGGTCAAATAAAGAGTGTAAGGATTTCCCTGGAAGATGTCTTCCATGGATTTCTGAAATCCATAGATGGTTTTTTCAGCGAGTGGACGCAGCGTGGCGTTGAGTATGGCAGCATTCTCACGAGCGAGGAATCCCAGTCCTGACACCTCGTGAGACAGCGTGATTCGAGGTTTGAGATTGGATCCGCCGATCTTGAGCATGCTCTCCAGCAGGATCTCTTTGGCCTTTGTTTCTTGTAGATGGTTTAGGGGAGCATACATTCCCGATATCACCACGTTCGAAACGTTGCTCTTTGCTAAATCCTCAGCCACGCGCTCAATCTCTTCCCGATCCAGTGGACTGATTTCGGTCCCGGAGATCTGGTATCCACCATTGCAGAAATACATCTGAGGAGTCTCGATGCAAGCGCGGAGGTCTGCAGGAAAGTCAACAAACGGTGGGATTCCTCGGCCGAAGCCCTCCTCGGAACCACCACATAGTCTGATGACAGCTACGCGTCGCAGAGATGGCGAGCGCTGAACGACTGCGTTGACGAAATGAGTTGTGCCGATGATTACACAACCAATTGACGAGAGCGATACACTGACGTGTCAATGACTTTGCGAACTGCATTGGTGATGCCGGTGGTGACATCCGAGGTAGTTGCCGCTTTGTGAGAAGCGACAATAGAGACGGGGTCAAGGGAGATGAGAACAGCATCTGTGTTTGTGCCTGAAGAGTAATCGTTTAGCTTTTGACTTTGCGTGGCCTGGCATGATATTCAATCCAACGTACCTCCTACATCAACTCCAATGCGGTATTTCTGCTCGATGCTGCCCATGGCGAATATAAACAGTGCATATACTGTCCAATTTCGTGTAACAGAGACTGGCCTTGAAAGGATTCCGACCTGGCTAATGGGACAATATATTGAGATAAGTTTCCCTACGAATATACATGGAGCACGACCTATCGGAATCTACGCGTTGCGGGACAACGTGGGCCGATGCAACACAAAGTTCCCCGATCGCGATAGGAGATAGGCAAATGTTCGATAACCGCTCGATAACGCCAATCCACTTCAAGAAGGTCAAATACAAGCCTCGGCCAATCTAAAATGCAGCTATCGATCGGGTTACACGGAAACAATCCGCGTCTCCACATAAAGGAGCCGATATCAACCTTTCCTAGGCCTCTAGGTCATAGCTGAATATTGCTCTCACTGATTCATGCAAAATGATCGCACCAGCAGTCGAAAATCTCAGTATCCCCATTATTGATCTGGAGCCAGCTCGGACTGGGACGCCCGAAGAAGCAGCTCAGGTCGCGAAAGATGTTTACCAAGCTTTCAAACATGTTGGTTTCGCCTATATCAAAAGCCATGGAGTCCCACAGGAGCTCATAGATGAAGCTTTTAGCTGGGTATGTCTTCACTCCTTACTATATCTAAGATGATTATAGAGCTCATAATAACTTGCCCCCAGAGTCAGAAGTTCTTCGCCCTGCCACAAAGCGACAAAGACAAAGCGCCGCATCCTCCAGTCGGCTGGTACCACCGAGGCTACTCGGGAATCGGCCGCGAGAAAGTGGTGCAGATGGTCTTCGATGAAGAAGGCATTGCAGAGAAACGCAAAGTGCCAGACGTAAAGGAGTCATTCGAGCTTGGCAATGAGAACGACGAACGCATGCCAAATATCTGGATTCCAGACGAAGTCCTCCCCGGATTCCGCGAATTCTTCACCAAATTCTTCAACACATGCTACAGCATCGAACAACTGATGTTGAAAACAATCGCTATCGGAATGGGTCTTGAGGAGGACTTTTTCCTGCGTTATCATCAAACCCGATCCAATCAATGCCGACTGCTCCACTACCCGCCCGTGGAAGAGGAGTTATTGAGAGGAGGGAAGGCTGAAAGAATCGCAGCACACTCCGACTTTGGAACAATGACCATTCTGTTCCAGGATGAAGTGGGCGGTCTGGAGGTTGAGGATATTCACGAAAAGGGCAAGTTCAATCCGGCGCCATATATACCGGGCACGGCGGTCGTCAATATCGGAGATCTTCTTATGCGTTGGAGTAACGATGAGCTCAAGTCGACTCTCCATCGAGTTCGTGCTCCACCTTTGGTTGAGTCCGATGCTGGATTCAGCAGTCGGATGACTCGTCCACGATACTCGATTCCATATTTCATTACTCCTGATCGAGATAGGGTCATTGATTGTCTGCCTGGGTGTTATGGGCCAGACCGTCCCAAGAAATATGAGCCGATCGTCAGCAAGGATTATATCTCTATGCGCATGAATGCGACTTATTGAGTTACCTGATGCTTGCGGGATCTGGATGGGAAAAATATATCTCCAGGGCTGACATGGCCCTCAGCTGTATGGATAGCTGCACACGGGGAAGGCACCAGACTTCCACACATTTCTTTTCTAGGAAATTGAACTACATTTACCCTTATTTGCGTCATCGACACGAAGAACCAGACTGCTGCTATACCCAAAGAGGAGCCAGACCCTCGGTTCGAAATGGGATGTTCCAAGGATATGGCTAGAGCTCTATGGTCTTTCCCTAGCATCGTTTTGTTGATAACTACCTACTGCCTAAGCAACCGATCCAAACTCCGCGACCCAAACTATAGAATGTTTACCAACACCATCCCGGAAAACCTCTTCTCCTCCTCTTTTTCTCTCCAGGTACGTACACCTTTGCTGATTTGCTAACATGGTCACACCACAGTTCGCAGGCGCGATCACCGTTGCATCCATCACCGCTAGCATCACGATTTACAGAGGCGGCCGAGCCACATGGAAATGGTGGCGGAAGCGACAGAAAGCAAAAAAGAAGGTAGGTCGGACGACGTTGAGCTGGGAAATCGTCAACGAGCCGGGGATTTGTTGGTGCGGGCACTTACGGAGATGGAAGCCGGCACTGAAATCATAATCCGTCTCCCGAGGAGGGACGGCGAGGTAAGTGTAGAGGTGCGCGAGGAGGGGGAGGGGGAGATGGGCTGGTTTCTGTGCTGGTTTTTGTGTACATATATTATTCTTAGTTATTCTTAGTAGATAGAACCTATTCTTAGTAGATAGAACACCGACGATGAGCTCACCCTTCTACGCAGGGTCGGTGACGAGTAGCCTCCGGGTGAAACCAAGATGAGCTCAAAATGTACATTTTCTTAGTTGTTTTCAATCCAAGCATCATCATTTAAACATCTACATGATCTCGTCTTAGGTTGTGAGCTTCTCTACTCAAAACGTAGCTGTGGGTTGGCACAGGCCATCTTCATCGACGACCTCTACGGGCACCTCCACGTCTGGCGGGTGCACATAGTGCTCATTAGGTGGTCCCTCCATCGCAAGTCACGGGTGGAATGGCCACTAATGATTAATAGGAGAATTTGAGATGGACCGATCTCAAGTAGGCACAAGGCATTCTTGCAGTGCAGACTTAGGGATGTTGCTTTGACGTCATGTTAACATCTAGCCCTTCACATATTCTGGTTAAGTTTTTCTTCAATTAGCGGTCGGGTCCCCTAATCGATGACAAAAGATGACCAAACCAGCTTGTCAGCTAATATTTCGCTAAATCATAAACAGTCATATTATTCTTGCACTGTTCTACATTCTCTACCTTCCTCAACAGCTACTATGTTATCGAATCCAGAAATATTGGAGCTCGTGTTCTCGACTTTGCCATCCGAAGATCAAATTTGCATTGCATTAAGCTGCAAATCCACGCTCACCTATTACCGAAACTTCCTTCGGCTACAAGGAAAAACCATTTCAGACCTAACACCACCGCGACCAAACCCACGGCCGGCACTATACTTCAATGCCGCCCATCAGCCAAGGGCACAGCTCCTTCGCCGACTCGAAAATACCCGATGGAAATATTGCAGTTACTGTTTAACTCTCCATCGACTTTCTAAATGGCGAGCTCTACAATCTACGTGGAAACTAGACCTAAAGCCGTTCCGGTGTAGCCGTGATACACTTAGTGCTCAGAAGTGTTATCATCTATATGCCGGCGATGTTGATATCTGTCCTTGCCTTAGTATGACCTTCTATGACAAACTGGATATAATCAGGGTGTTCCGGCTTGTTCAGAAGGCTGGAGCTCATTGGTCTAGCCGCCCCGGCACCATTGAATTCGTGCCAGGTCGTGGTCGTACATGCAACACTATCACGCATACATGTACCTTTACCAATCATCCTACCGCGCAAGTTCAAACTAGGACAGTATTCTGGCTTGACAAGACAGATAACAGCCTACGAATATGTACTCGCTTTGAATTCAATTTCTCCAAGGCGAGCCCATCACAAGTGCAGCGCTTTTGGGATACCCGCAAGTTTTGTTTACATAACAACCCTGGAAAGTTCCTTGAAAGTTTTTTCAGAGAAGCTGGGCTCAGATATTTTGGCGGAGACAAGGATTGTGATCAGTGGAATGCTTAGAAACAGACAGAGGAAGACTCATCATTCGAAATTACCTTGAATCGGAGTCTGGGAAATAGTGAATGGCCGAACAAGTGTTGGATTCGCAACTGTCATAAATAGCTTGATATTTGTGTGTTAGGTCTTGCTTTTGATTTGCATAACGAACGAAAGTGCAGGGTTCTAAGGATGAAAATGGAGACCCAATTGCTAAATTTACGTCCCGATTCCCTGCATTTAAAGCATATCCGAGATGCTTTCCTCTTAGAGACAAGACGGCACGAGGTAGCGATAGAGGCTTAGGCATTTCCCTCTAATACAACATCCAATTGAGCTGAACTGCTCTTCATCTCGTATGCTATGGCCATCCGCTTCGCTTCGAGGCATATGTAGTTGACATTAACTTATTGTCTCTGTCTGCAGCCACGGCACTCCGTATCACGTCTGTGATACTTGCCCGCATACGCCACAGCACTTCGGCAGTGGAGTGAATGCCAACCGAGGGTCCCTGAAAGAAAACCACCTGATGCCTGTGGGATCTGGATGGATTTAAATGTTGATACGAATAGCAATGTTTATCAATTGAATTGAATTGTCTCGAGATCATCCAGAAACAAGCCCCCCCCCCAAAAACTATCTCCAAAAAGTGTAGACACAACTAGAGCAGATTCTGCCCAGACGGGCTATGCCTGAGGTAGCTGTTGGTGTATATTCGGACGACGGAGAAAGCACTGCTCCTAGCCACCCTGGCTAAGGTTAGCATGCGATCGTAGCCGTACAGAAAAGCAGCACACCACTTGGTAGTATACAAGCTTCTAACACGAGGGGCTAATTCTCTATTCAGCGTGAGAAGTGCCTGAAGACTACTAGGCCACGGTACCAGAATTTTTCCTGAGATGTGTATTTATAAAGGAGCCCCACTTCCCCGGGTTTTCCAAACTCAATTCCCCACATAACTTACATTGTAGATCAAATTCTTCCTTTCTTTCTCTTGCTGTGTCTAGTTGCGCTTTCTCGGCGTTGCTGGTCCGATGCATTGATTGTGGGTGATCAGCTCTCTGCTAACTATCTCGACCCATCTACTTTGTCAGAATATATTAAGCACACCCTCTTCAGATATTACCTCCAAACTGAAAATACATCTTATAGCGATCCCACATGCGACCGAGGTCCCATTCCCGTCCTCATAATGCGAGCGGCCTGGATGAAAAACGAATCGATACGCAGGGCAACAGGGCGAACAAGAGCGAGAGATGCATCATCATCAGCCCATTCCCTCAGTCGCTGAAGAGAGTCATGAAAACTTTCCAAGAGGCCAAATGCATTATGAACTTGCTCCGGCGTCGAGGCAAGAAGGAAAAGGTATATCAAGAAATTCCCACATAGAGTCAGCTGTGAACGCGCATCTGATCGACATCGTCAGTTTTTGCTAATATGATAAATTAGGCTGACGTACGACCACCCCAAAAGGCATGCAGACATGGTGAAGTAATATCGTTCATGAAGTGAGTGAAGACTTGGAATTCGCTAACAGCGCGCTCGAAGTAGCGACGTAGTGAGGAGTTGGGATCTGACTTGGCGGATGTCTTGGCGGGGCTCATCAACGCTCGATAAAGGAGAGCCTGGGTGGCGAAGAAGGCTAGGTGTAATGGTGCTACGCTTATTAGCAAATTGATTGCCAGGGAATCTATCAAGGCTGGGATAATACGTACCGTTGTTTCTGAAGGCCGGGGAATTCTGCGAATGCTGCATTGTTACACACTGAGGAATCATCGAGGCCCAATTCTCCAGCTTTTTCCTGATTTTCAATAGCTCCTTCTCACGCTCCAAGGGCTTAGACATCATCTTTTGGTATCCGGAATCAGTACTAGGGATAACTGTCAGCATCCACACCTTTCCTTGAGATAGTCGCGACTCATACTAGAATGAATCCACTAGACTATGCAATATCACGCTCAGATTCACCATCTGCAAGAAACGTGCGCTCGTAGAGATATCCACGTCCCGGCTAGACTCATCCACCATATACTGTAACTCCTCGGCGACATCTTCGTCAAATGCCAGGTCTTCAAAGCCAAGTGCAGTCGTCGTAAACGAGTCTTGATAAATAAGGGGCGGGTTCCCATGGCAAACGGACGACCATATATCAGCGGTGTACGTAGACCACCATAACTTGCGGCGTAGCTTCTTCTCCCACGGTGCGATCTGCCAAGGGGTAGGGTCTCTGTGCAAGCCAATCATCTGGGCGCATGCCACAGTATGGGCGGAGAAGACCCAAGTACAAGGCGTCTCGATCGTCGCATTGTCAGCTGGTCTCTCATACAGAAGCAAAAGACAAGCTTGTAGTTTCCAGAGGTTGGGAGCATGGAACTCCCGTTGAAGTGACGAGTGAGCTTCCTGGAACAGATCGTGCAGATCGAACTGCAAGGTCCCGTCTTGAGCGGGCTCGTGCTTCCAAAATACAGACCCTAGACCGTAAACGGCCCCACGTAGAGAGGCGGGTATTTGTAGCTTGTCTGTTGCGTATGCTCGTAGGAAGCGAGTCTTGGAGACAACACTATATACTGGATGGACATGTTTGAAGAAGAGCCGCACAAGGGTAGAGCCATGTGGATAGACCATGGCTTCAATGGACTCCGAAGCCCGGGCTTTTGCAATATCATCTGCGGGCTGGAATTCGTCGTGAATAACGTTAAAATGGATGGGAGGGATATTTTGCTCAGGATTCCCTGTGCTGACTTGAATCATGTCTGCGCTGACGCCGTTTTGCTCGTCCATGATAACGGATCGGAAGGAAGCCAAGAGATCGGTGTCTTGTTCGGCGCATAGCCCCATATTATGCGCTGTAAAACGCGCAGTCCTAGTCTCATTGTCTTCCAACGTGTATATTGGTGGAATGTCAGATGTAATTCCCAGTGCGCCAGGTGACACTGTTGTTGGCGATAATCCTTGTCCTAGCCATGAGAATGGTTCGGCGTTAGAGTGTCTCAGGGGTAATGGCATCTCTCCCGGCGATGATCCTTGAACAGGCAACACATCGAGCGGCGATCTTGAATCTTCTGGACACAGAGATGACCCAGCGGTATCTTCAGCTGTTGATGGCGTGCTCATACTTGATATTTGAGCATCTTGGCCCACGTCGGCCCTCTCTTCTCCAGAAAGTTGTCGGTGCGACTCATCCTCAGTGGAGCGGCAGGGCAGGCCCCTAGTTCGACAAAACCTACCTGCGGTTCCATCAGTCTTGTTCCTCCTAAATTGTAGATGCTGTCTTACATGGGGGAATTGAGTCGATGATACATGCCGTCTTTCTTCTCCGACAAGTATCGCAAGGACGGTTCTTGCGACTCCTCCACTTCCGGGCACTACCGAACTTGGTTTTGATCTTGAATGTGCGTTTCTTGTGTGAATGGCTATCCATATCTAGACATTTAAGTCTTCCAGGTAGTCAGCCTGCAAGAGGAAGGATTCTGGATGAGGTCAAGCTAGAGGTGGAGATAAGAGGGGAACTCCGCTTCGGCAATGTCACACCTCACCATAGCATAGACACACTCTTGCCTATTACTCCCTGGATAGGCGAAGTAATAAGAGAATTTACTGAGAGAATATACCCTGACATAATCTCCTCCCTACCTCTGCCTCGTTAGCCTTTCTGGTATGGCTTTGGGTCCTTCTAGCTATCTCTAGCTATCTTCTGGCCCTATCTATCAATATTCCCAACGGCGATTATCAATTATGTACAAGACATCACGGATACCTTGCCTAGAGTACAAAACACAACATCATATTTCTATCCAAACGATTGAAGAACCTAAGGGAGGCTGGCTCACCAAATCTTCTTAGCAATCATCTCATAGCGCTGTACATGATCAATCTTCATGTCCTTATCCTTATCCTTATCTCTGTCCTCCTTTTCCTTAACACGTCGCAGACCATCAGGATCATCGGCATAGATCCATCGACGCTTCTCATCCCCGACCTCAACCATACCCCAGCCCCCAGCGCGACGACTTCCTTCAACGGTAAATTCATCCTTGCGCGGTGCAGGGGGTTCGGTGGCTGGCTGTGGGTGGGATGATGAATGCGAGGACTTGCGCGGGTCTGTCTCCGTCGCTTTCATTTTCTTGTAGCGGGAGCGGGCAAGAGCGAGAAGGACCATTCCAAGGAGAAGCTTTAGGATCAGAAGGACGATGAATCCGGTGAGCAGGAGGATGACGGTGAAGATTTGCACGGATTGGGCGGGTGATGGGATGGCATTTTCTAGAAGTGTTCGGAAGAAGGAGTTGATGTGCGCTGCCGATGCGGGTAGGATGGTTCGGAGCGTTAATGGTGGTGTTGATGGAAGGGGGGCAGGTGCATATTGGTGGTGGATTGAGGATAGGGAAGTCGATCCCATTGCCGTAGATGACGGGTGCTGGGGTAGTAGGGAAGCCAGGAACATCTGGTATGTCTGCACTGAGACCCGGAAGAACAAACAGGAGAGGGGGATGACTGGCAACCCAAGACGGCGGGTTAAGTTCTGGTCACCGAAGGCGTTCGTGTAGTAGTCCTTGGCAAGAACATCCAGATATCGGCGATACAGAGCAGGGCGGTAGTTGTTGAACTTGTTGATATATGCGTGTTTCAGCCAGTCCACGAACATCTCGGACCCCAGAACAACCAGGAAGGGACCTAGTACCTGGGCCAGTGTCGGAATAAAGGAGTTCACATTACTCAAGGACGACAGGATGGATGACGGGAAGAAGGTGAAGGATTGTGGCAAGATAGACGACGCGGTTCGCGGAGGCGTGGACAGGGGCGTGCTGTTAGTGCTGGTTGAAGACTGATTGGAAAACCCAGAACCCAGTCCGAGGTCACCAATGAAGTTGAAAGCGCCAGTCTCAACGATGTTGCGCGATGCAATGATGGTGAGCATAAGCCACAGCTGGAACCTTTCCACGACATCAGCGCACGTCAATTGAAACAGGTTTTCTTTCTCGAATTTGCGGAATACAGTCGACTTGATCTCAACGAACTGGTTGGATAGCAGCAGCGTGATGAGAGCGTTCGAGTATGAATTCACAGCCACGTTTAGTGTCATGACCTGGTAGAAGAGGGATGTCGCATGTGCCACGGTGTATACTAGTGCGAGTAGGAACAACCAGAATGGACGGAAGATCTTGCTGCGTCCATCGGGACGACGCTCAAGAGCTTCTCGGGAGAACAAGCACTCGAGGACATCCTGACCGAGAGCAGCCAACAGTCGATCACTGACTTCCAACACGTTGTAGATGACATATAGCTTGATGGCCGCCTGCCCACGAATCCAGTGGTACATCCGGCTAGCATCGAAATACATCAGAGCCCAACAAGTCGTAATCATGAGCAGACCGGTCAGTATGTCTGCCTTGTCGTCCGGAAGCAAGGCCGAAGGCACGGATCTCTTTCTCCGATGATAATGTCTGCGGGCCTCGGGGGCCCAATGTCTCCGTTTGGGTGGTTCTGAGTGCCGATGCCTAGCTTCGCGATCAATTGGTGCCGCATCGTGGCCAGTGGATGACCCATTCGGTAAGCGTGGAGTAGCATCAGGCTCGCTCGCGTGCCTTTCACCGTGCGCTTCCGCGGGTTGTTGATTCCTCCTTCGCCATACCCGACCGACGCCTTTCAGGACGAATTTCCAAACAAACTTCATCTCAGCATCTAGGTTCATCACCCAAGATTCAAGTATCATGTATACAGCCTTGGCAAAGCGAAGAGGGAGGATTGTGAATGAATAGAGCCATGCATCGAGACATGCAAGGGTGCCAAAGCAAAGGACCTGCTCAAGTGACCAGGGGAGCAGTAAGACATTCAGCAGTCTTTCAATTTTCGCGCTGGATGACTCGTAAGGAAAATCGGTGGTTGAGGGGCGATGAATGTATAGAGGCGAGGGGCGACCAGATGCAAGCTCGAGTTGAAGATATGTCGGTATAGATACTGGGGGCAGAGGAATAGATGGTGGCATTGGAGATGTAAGAGGCGACTCGACGATCTGCGGAGACGCAGCGAGTTGACTCTTCAAGTCCTTCAGATCTCTTTCTGCGCCAGTTCGATCGTGTTTTGAGCGGGACGCCCACGTTTGGGCCAGCCGGTCAGGATTGGGCGTAGAAGATGCTGACCGTCGGGAGAGACCAGGGGTAGAAAAAGTCCGCGATGGGTGAGGGCGATTATTCCGCACCGGTGTGCCATTACTGGCATTGAGTGTAGAACCCGGGGCAGGTGCACCAATATCAATATCCTTAAGCCGAACCTTGTCTGCAGGTGACGGTGCCTCGCTGAGAGCGTGCAAAATAGCATCCTTTCTCTCCGGCCGAATATGTGAACCATTTGAATGGGTATTCTCCGACACAACTCTCCTTCCAGTGTTGTTCTCTGTTACCACTGCACGGTATGGAATAGATTCGGGCGAAGATGTTAGTTCCTGAATCTTCTCCGGCGATAGTTTCAACACTTTATCCTTATCATCCACTGGCTGTTTCGCCATATCGTCGGCGATTTCCGCGAAGGCGGCCTTGGCCTTCTGTCCCCCAAAGACATCCACAACAGACGTCCGATGGTTCTGGTTTGCCTCATTCTGCGTGTGCTCAAGAAGGATGCCGAGCCCTTGCTCTGACGATCCAGAGAACTGTCCATGTCGGTTCCTTCCATTTGTCGCTTGTTCTCCCGTAGCGCCGTCGGAATCAATTCGTGCATCAGTCGAGCGACGGTCTCCGCTTATCGCGCTCTCGTTGGAATCCGTATCGGGCGTAAGGGTTGAAGGGCCAGCCTCATGTTCCTCGTGAATGGAGGAGATGAAATCACCATGATCTGCAGGCCTCACTTTGCCATTCCCGGGCATCTTCAATTCTTGGCTCAACGGGAGTCTACCGTCTTCCGCGTCAGGAACCATGCTGCCCGACTTGCCAAGAAGCTTGTCGACGGCAATTGTACAGCCTCTTTGATTATGTCGATACTCTGGCGTTCCTTAAGCCATCCAGAAGTAGACCGGCGATGTTTGCATTGTCCAAGCTGGCACGGGATCGATAGGGCGTTAACGCAGGCAAGATATCGGTTCCGGAGGAAGGGCAAGGTCAACACGTGGTGATGTGTCCGGGAAGTTGAAAGTCGGGCGATCAAGTCGAAATCAACCGGTGTGCATTCTCAGCGGATAGACGCGCATGAGGCTAGGGTGCAGCGAAATGCAGTGGAGTTGGAGGATGTAGCTGGGGAAGGTAGCTCACCGTTATTGTGGCCTCAGGCATGAAATGGTCCAATAATCCACCGTCAATGGTTTTCTCAACAACTACGTAGTATTCACGCTGAAGCTACAATTTACAGGTATTTTATAAAAATTTAAATCAATTTGTTCACATCAAGGAAATATTCGAGACGCCGGACTGGGAATCAACTAATGGGGTATGTAGAAGGGTCTAGAAGACTTGCTCAATGGTCATTGAACGCTATCAACAGGATGTATGGTCATCAGATGCAGTAGATCCAGCTTTCTGCATTCCCTTGCAAGGGAAGTTCAACATGAATACATGGCTTAGAATTGGTCGGTGTTTGCGCGGTTGAACGAGTATCCAGCCGGCTGACCATTGCGGTGCATGGTCGACGGCGAAGCAGTATTCGCACGAGTGAAGGGCTGATAGCCGTTCGGCGGAGGCAGCCTCTGCATGTGAGGCTGGGGTGTCTGAGAGGGGTTGAATGGAGCGTAGCCGCCGCTGTGAGAACCTATCGGGCTCTCTGGACTCATGGGTGAAAACGTCCTTGATGATGACTGCATCTCAGAGCTGGCTTGCGGACCCGGTGTGCTACGATAGCTTGCCGGCGTCATAGTTCTCCAGGGCTGGCCACCGGGTGGTGGACGCGCCCCAGTACTCGCGGGCGTGTAGGACCTATACCCCTCTTGCGGCGAATACCCGGGCTGCGGATGAGACTGGTTGAAGGCCACAGGCCGCTCTCCGTACTCATCCTGGCCATAGTTGTATGCATGGGCGTGATTACCATCTTCAACGCGGGAGGCGTTGTTTTGGGCACCGTAAGGATCGTATCGATCAGGGGCATGTGCGCGTCCATAAGAGTCGTAAGGAACTGGCGCGCCAGGCGTGTTCGATCGGGCATAGGAGTCGGCAGCAGGTGTGAATGAGCGTTCGTAATAATCATCAAAAACAGGAGGGCCTGATGTATTCGAACGGGCGTAGGGGTCATTGGCCGGCGTGAATGTGCGATACGGGCGTGCATCGGACTCGGTCAGGTTGCGATGTCCAGCTGCCGGGGTGCCACGATCAGGATCATTGGCAAACGGTGTCGGGGCAGGACTAGGCCGTGACATCGCGGTGCCTGTCCTTGAAGGCACGGTAGTTGGCAGAGGTGGCACTGGAGGCAGCGGGGAGGTCTGACGGTCTAGAGGACTGTATCCCATTACGGCGGTATTGCCTGTTAGGGAAGCCGACTCGGACATTGCAGATGACTGGGTTGTTGTTCGCGTGAGTGGCGGTTTGCTATCAAACTCAAGGTTCGGTAGAGTTGGGTTTTTCTCCGTGGCATTGGAGATTGACCTAGTATAGGGTGGCAATGTTGTCTCGGTAGTGCTGCGTGATAGGGTAGTCACAATAGGACCCTTATCCAGGTCAGGCAAGGTCGGCTTCGAGTCGCCGCTTGCGAGAGACGGTTGAGTCGGGGCACGGTCCTGTAACTGGAAGCCCTTTGCCAAGGCCTTGTTTACCTTGCGCTGTACGATGCGCTTGAGTCTTGTGCTAATCTTGCGGCGGCAGTACGCCTTCAGTGTACCGTCTTCCTCCGGGATGTGATGGAAGAGGAAGACCAAGTACAGAATAACAGCAGAGGCCAGTTTCAAGACTGACAGAACCCAGATAACCAAGGTGAAAAGCATACCAAACAAGACCACAGCTTGCAGGTTATTGTCCTCGGCCAGGATCTTGACATTGTTGAAGAACTGCAAGACCTGTGAACTACCGTCATCCTTCTGTGCATGTTCACCCCCCGGGAGTAGGTCCATCTTCATCACCGAGTAGAGGGTGATGGCATTGAGGACCTGTCGGGGTCCATCCGCAAAGATGGTGTTCATCCAGAATTGAAAGGAGAAGTAGGTGTACAAAGCCACGTACTCGGCGCCTTTCTTACTCTTTGTCAATTCGGCGAAAACGAGGAATCGTTTCCATCCGTTTCCCTTGCTGGTGAACACACGGAAGCTCTGCACGCGCACCGCAAGAGGGTCGAGGTAGCTTCGAGCGATACTGCCGGAACGAATCGCACGATAAGCGAGAAGCCATCGGTAGATGAGGAGGGCGAAGGAGGTGAGAATGCAGGCGGCGAAGATCCATCGAGAGATTCTGAAAGGAATGGCGGGTTCAACACGGCCAGACCAGCGAGAGAAGGCCAACAGGTTAATTGCGGTGAATGTGTCGACACCATAGACGGCAATCGAGACAATCAGGAAGACCCAGAGGAAGAAGTAGGAGAAGCCGGCCCAGCACGAGTCGGACTTGAAGTCGTTGAGGTTCTAAGCAGCTTTTGTCAGTATCACGTCTTGTATCCATCAGCATCGGGTGAACGTACCACATAGTCCCACTTTTCTTCCAGTGGGACGGTTCCCTTTCGCGATCGCCCGTACACCCCATGGTATGGGTAGACCTGGGCCTGCCAGGAAACAAACGGTCGAACGAATGTAGTGATTACCTGATGAATGGGTAGACTTCCTCGGGCCAGCCGGGGAAGTCACGATCAGGACAGTAAGTCAAATGGAGATAGCGAGTGTGGAATGATCAAAGGAGCACCGAGAAGGAGTGGACGGTGTCTTAATCGCAACGGCGCATTACTGCTCCAGGCTAGGGGGAGGCTGGCGCGAAGTCGACGGCGCAACATGCGCGAGCAATGAGCAAAGCGCTGGTGTTTCAGAACGGCATTCATGCACGCACACATTCACAGTGGGCACTGATCGACAAGCGCGAAAGGGCAGATCTCGTTTGTCGGATCGCCAAGAAAGGGGGTGGATAGAGCAGGACTGGCAGAAAGAATGTGAATGCTTTCGAGGCTCAAGAGAAGGGACTCGTCAAAGACGACAAAGAATGACTTTGAAAAAAGATCGAGGTGAATGCGAGAAAGATTGAAAGATTGAAAGGGGGATGAAACAAGGAGGAGAAGCACAGAGTTCGGGTGGAGTCCGGGCGCGAAGTGGTTTAGGGCTGAATCACATTGCAATTCTTATTCATTGGTCCTTGTCATCTCACGGTCTTGCGGACGCATCATTGTCATGTCTCATCGCGAACCCGAGAGTATAGACTGGGTTCCATGGGCGACAATCCCCGCGATCCACTTGTAGACCCATCAGCGATATCATCAGTGATACTGTATCTCTATCTCTACTCTGTACAATCTCTACATGTCCGTAGCACTGCACTATAAGCGCCCTCTTGTCCGTTTCTCAGGCGCCACCATTATAGTGAGCTCTGACTAATGCCCATAGCTCCCCAGAATAGAAACCTTTGCAAGCATATGGGAATCAAGAGGTAAGTGGAGTGACCGTGCAAGAGTGGGGGTTCTGGGGTTCTCCATGATCGGCAATGAGGCATTTGAAGTACAGCAGTCAGTAGTCAATAAGACTCTGTACAAGATGATCCTCTTCTATGGACTGCTACTTCTAAACACTGATCAAAGAGTGAAAGCGGATACCTCGGATTGAAGCTAGTATCCGGCAATGTCGAATCACGGAGAGAGCCTCCGGACATGCTGACTTAAGAGATAAGATCCTTAATATGGTATTGGTTCTCAATGACGTCGACCATCGGGGATGTAGGAAGTTTATTGCGTGAGAACGTCGCATTTATAAGCTGTGGTGGGGCATTGCAGTAACTATACAACCTTCGAGAGTCACATAAATTGGACATATTCCTTCCACTCTTCGCATCTCTCCAACTACAATCATGGCACCCATTGAGAACAAGGCTGCCCCCGGCATCTCCTATTTCACTCCTGCCCAGGAACCTCCCGCCGGATCTGCCGCCATCCCGCAGTCTGATGGCTCGCAGCCTCCCAAGCTCTTTCAGCCGTTCACCGTGCGGGGCAAGACATTCCACAATCGCATCGGAGTAAGCTACCCCGGATATTATCCCCGCCTCGTTCTCCTCGCTAATCGCGAATCATCTAGCTATCCCCTCTATGCCAATACAGCGCTGACGATGGACATATGACCGACTGGCACATGGCCCACCTGGGTGGCATTGCCCAGCGTGGTCCGGGTTTCTTGATGGTGGAAGCTACCTCAGTCCAGCCAGAAGGTCGAATTACACCTCAGGACCATGGGCTCTGGAAGGATTCGCAGATTGAACCTCTGCGCCGTGTGGTTGAGTTCGTGCACAGCCAGAACCAGCTCATCGGTATCCAGCTGGCTCATGCGGGCCGCAAGGCAAGCACCGTGGCCCCCTGGTTGAGTGCGGCAGATACAGCCACCAAGGAAGTGGGCGGATGGCCCGACAACGTGAAGGGCCCGTCCGACATTCCGTTCCAGGAAAAGTTCCCCACCCCCAAAGCCATGACTTTGGCCGAGATCGAAGAGTTCAAAAAGGCTTGGGTGACTGCCCTGAAGCGCGCTCTCAAGGCCGGCGTGGACTTCATTGAAATTCACAATGCCCATGGCTACCTTCTCATGAGTTTCCTGTCGCCCGCTACGAACAAGCGGACCGATCAATACGGCGGCAGCTTCGAGAACCGCATTCGTCTGTCCATGGAGATTGCCAAGTTGACCCGCGAGAATACCCCGGATGACATTCCCGTATTCCTACGAGTCTCAGCTACAGACTGGCTGGAGGAGGTCATGCCCAACGAGCCTAGCTGGCGTGTTGAGGATACTGTCCAATTCGCAAAGGCCCTAGCGGATAGCGGCAACGTCGATGTTCTGGATATCAGCAGCGGGGGCAATCACCATCAGCAGCACATCCACGCCAAGCCAGCTTTCCAGGCCCCGTTTGCTATTAAAGTGAAGGAGGCCGTTGGTGATCGACTAAAGGTTGGCTCGGTCGGCATGATTAACTCCGGGCATTTGGCCAACTGTCTGCTGGAGAACAACAATCTAGACTTCGTGCTGATTGGCCGCGGCTTCCAGAAGAACCCTGGACTAGCGTGGACTTGGGCGGAAGAATTGGACGTCGAGATCTCGATGGCTAATCAGATTCGATGGGGCTTTGCCAGTCGTGGTGGCGGTGTTTACATGAGGAAGCAGCAGAAGGTGTAAGCTGACTTCATGATCTAGGTGAAAATGGATGAAATTAATGATATTTCCGTTATTTTCCATTGTTATCTCTAAGGAAATTTGATACGATCTAGTCTGTCACGTCACTAAGGTGCGTGCTCGACTCATCCGAGTTAGTTTTCGCGTAGTAATGCAAACAATACATTACTGCGTATATGTAGATTTAGGCGTCAGATGCAAATGCAACATGATGACGGGATTCGAGCCGTAAAGTCAAGATCGATTCCTTAGTTTCTTTATTTGGAGAAACAGACCCACGATCATCGTCTCGATTGGGTATCGAATGCGAGCATCGGTGTTACTCCCAACTCCGCCCCGATTCCAGAATTTCCTATAATATCGATGCCTACTCTTGTTTCGCTATATTCGATCCCGTCTGACCCCGGCAGAAGTTGCATAATTAACGGCCCGAGGCAACCCAAAGTTAACCCCCTTTTATCAGCATTTAAGTCTCGTTAAGATCTGTCCGTTGCTGGTTTTTCTGTGACAATTTCGGGTTCGCATTCTTCTATCACAACATCAACACCCCACAGGATCGTCTGTTCCCATCATGGGTCGCATCCGTGAAAACTTCGGGGTGCTCTACCTCGCCGTGGCTGCGGGGCTCTACTTCAAGCCGGAATATGCCGTATACAACTCCAGAATAGCGACAATCGTCATTCTATCCTTGACCGTCCTCGTATCCAAGTTGATATACCAGCTATTCCTTCATCCTTCGTTTTTCACTCCGATCAAACAGATTCCAACTCCTGCCGTGAGTCAGCCTTATTTATTCGACTGTATTACTTCTAATACTTTTTTTCAGAAGCGCCACTGGCTCACTGGAAATACCAATTCGGTCTTCTTCGAGACCCCTTATGAGGGGTTGCGAGAATGGGCTCGTACCATTCCCAATGATGGTCTCATCCGATACTACATTGTCGCCAATATTGAACGTGTCATTTTGACCAGCCCCAAGGCCTTGAGTGAATTACTGGTTACCAAAGTGTACGACTTTGAGAAGCCATTGACGGTTCGACAAAGCCTGCGCCGCGTCGTTGGTGATGGTATTTTGCTTGCCGAGGGTGATGAGCACAAGGTAGGGAGATCCCCATCTCTCTTACTATTAGCTTTATCGGTACTGACAAGTACGTTTTAGCTTCAACGCAAGAATCTCTTGCCTGCATTTTCTTATCGTCATATAAAGGACCTGTATCCTGTCTTCTGGGCTAAGAGCGCGGAGATGGTCGACTTGATCCAGCGGGAAATCCAAAGCAGAGACTCTACCGAAGATAACACAATCCAAGTGCGCAACTGGGCCAGTCGAGCCACGCTTGACATTATCGGCGTGGCTGGTATGGACCATGATTTCGATTCTTTGCGTGACCCGGGCAACACTCTGCACAAAGCATACAAACGCATCTTCACGAGTCCGGACCTGGCATCCAAGATCCTAATCGTTGTGGGAGTGCTGCTAGGTAACGTGGATCTGATTCAGAAGCTGCCCACGCAGCGCAACAGAGAAATCATCGAGGGAGGCGAAGTGGTTCGTGAAGTCGCTCGCCAGATGGTGCGACAGAAAAAGGCAAAGATGGAAGACCCCGACGCCACGACCGGTATCGACATCATCTCCGTCGCCATGAAGAGCGGCACATTCGACGAAGAAAACCTAGTCGACCAATTGATGACCTTCCTAGGAGCCGGTCACGAAACAACCGCTTCAGCGATGCAATGGGCTGTGTATGCACTCTGCAAGAACCCAGAAGTCCAGACTCGTCTGCGCGAAGAAATTCGCACCAATCTCCCGCCCATCTCTGTCGAAAACCCAACTGTCGACGCGACTGCAATCGACAACCTCCCCTACCTTCACGCCGTCTGTAACGAAGTCTTGCGCTTTCACCCATCCGTCCCCACAACTATCCGCATAGCTAACAAGGACACTTCACTTGCCGGGACGCCCATTCCCAAGGGTACATTCATCGTCATGTCACCAGATGTCGTGAATCGCATGGAAGATCTATGGGGACCGGACGCGGACAAATTCAACCCGGATCGATTCATGGGCCCCGGCATGGCTAACACTGGCGGTGCGAGCAGTAACTATGCTTTCCTGACATTCTTACATGGCCCGCGCAGCTGTATCGGCCAAGGATTTGCCAAGGCGGAGCTTGCTTGTCTGCTCGCTGCTACGGTTGGTCGCTTCCAGATGGAGTTAAAGTATCCTGATAAGGAGCTGAAGGTTCGTGTAGGCGCGACTGTGTCGCCGGAAGATGGTGTTTTGGCTCGATTTACTCCGTTGGAGGGGTGGTAGACTGTTACAGTCTGATGTTTCAACATCTTTGCTCTATGGATTAGTTTGTATAAATTACATCAAGTACCTACTTGCCAGTGTCTATATCCCCCGTCTCTTTGACCCATGCGTCACCATCTTTGTTGCAAGTTACAGCATGATGATTCGCAAAAACTCCGTGGAAAAGGAAATCTTACCGGATCCCGATCTTGCCGTTCACAGCCATAGGCTTGTCCTTGATGGCGTGGAGAACCAGAAGAGCTAGCGAGGATGATAGAAGAAGTTGATGAAAATAAAAACCTATTGGGCACTCGCCAGTCTGGGGAACACGGATAGTATCAACGGTCCTATAACACAAGTCATTGTAAAGTTATATGTAGGTACACAAGACCAGCCGTTTACTCTTATGTCGAGGCTCATACATATCTCGAAGGACCACGTGCAGCATTTGGCCTACTGGCTATTGGTAGTCCTCTCGAAAAACCATAATTACTTCCTTCTCTTTCCCATCCTCATCCTCTTCCATGTAAGCACGCCACATACCACCGCAATTAAAATCAAAAACCACTCTCCCGCGACACAGCCGCCTGCGCAAAATGCCAGTAGTCGGTGCAGACTCGGCTTCAATGCCAATGATACCTCCTTCACCTTCGCCAGTTATACCCCAGCGCTGTCCAGCTGAACGCTGCAGTTCACCACCGGGACCGGCCACAGCAGTTATAGCGTGGGCTAGAGTAGAATGTCGACCTGCAGAAAATCGCAGCATTGCGGCGGCTGTACGGGCAGCAGCAACGCGGAGGAAAGAATCTCCATTTCCAGTTCCCGAGATAGCAATGGCGCGTCTCGTATGCTGTGGTTTGTTAGGAGGCACTCGGTATAGAGGCTGTTCTTTAGAAACGAGGCCAGGTTGACCAATGGTTGGAAGAGATGTATAAGCCGGGCGACGAGAATCTCTTAGGAATAAAGGCAAGCAATCCGCCAACCAGGCCTTCGCCTCTGCAATAAAGCCGACCGAGGGGAGGTATTGAGAAGAAACAACCGCATCATCGGACATCTCATCCCACGCCTCAGCCCAAAAGCCAGCACCGAGAGTCGGCGTATCGCCAATGCGCCCAGGAAGTTTATTCGTCATGCCACCAGTACTAGTAGCAACTGCCAGGTTCCCCCATTGATCCAAACAAACACAGCCCACAGTGCCCTGACTCAAAGAAACGGGTCCGGCCTCACCCACTAACCCACGCATGTGCTCATCCCACCGACGCTGCGTCCAGAACCACTCATCAGGCTTGAACTCGAGCCCCCAATCACGAGCCAGCGTCTCCACATGAGGCCCAGCAAGCTGAGAATGCAAGCTGCCACCATCACTGCTCCGTTGACCATCAACGGTATACCCAGTGCGTAGGAGAGACTCGCGTGCAAGGCGGATAGGATGGCGGATATTTCTGACACCCATCACGCCCGCACCGCGTTTCATCGCACCCGCCCTGCTCTCGTCGGGCTCTTGTACTGAAGTCACCATCACTGAAGCTTCCATTTCGATTGTGCCAGCCGTGGTGAAGACGCTGCCGCGACCGCAGTTGAAGAGCTCATCGTCTTCCATCAGCGATACGGCGTGCACGGCCGCGTCGAGAGCGGCTGCCGTTGTTGAGGAGTGCGTGGGTTGAGCGGAGGTAGGATTGAAGGGAGGCATGGTAGGCTGCATAGAGATCGGGTGGAAGAGTGGAACGTTTGATATTGCCTGCACCGCCGTGCAGGATCAGTGCGGGCTTGAAAGATGGTGTTTCTGCGGGCATCGTTGGTGTTGGGGATGTGTTGAAGTGCGGGGAAATCGAAGCCGTCTTCATGTACTATGTACCTATTGCATCATCTCATTCGGGTTAGTCGGCTCTGGGCTGTGGTGAAAAGTTGTAAATCAGATCAAGACAGTTGTAAGTCGAAAATATGTGCAAGAAAAATGAGTATTATGCCTGCTAGCCATGCGTTAATGTACAAGAATCCACCAAGTCCGTTTCCGAACGCTTTTTGCAGAATGAGCAGAGATTCTTTTAGACCATCTGGCCACGAAAAGATGCTGATTATGGAAATCAGCCGTAGAATAAACCCGCCGTCTTCACAAAAATACAATGCTCCGAAAACAAAGGCCCGTAGGAGGCGGTATCAAAAGCGTGCCCGAAAAATGGAAAAAAGACCCTCTATGCCATGTCGTTTAAGAATGAGGACCCAAACCGAACACCTGAGAAGAGAGACTCAATGTGGGGATGTGTTATGAAAACAAAGATCGAGTGGGCGGTCGGCCACCGAGGAGATGAATCGATCGCGAAAATGTTTGGTAGGAGGAGTTTAAGCAAGAGCCTTCTGCTCGGATGGGGGAGGTGGAGGAAGCTAGGTTCGAATGAGTTAGCTGATGATCTTTAAAGAGACGCGTCAATTTGCCCGGAGAATAGCATACCTCGAGCTTGGTGTTGTCGGCCATCATACGCTGGAAGCCGATACCGACACCCTCAATGACAGCAAGGAAAACAGCACACATAATGGCAGAATTTCTAGCTGCGCGGTACCCGCCTCGAATAGCCAGAGCACCACCAGTGAAGAAACCGGCAATAACTAAACAAATAGGTCAGAGAAAGTCACGCGTTGGAGATGGACCGAAAGCCACATACTAGCATTGTAAGGGTCCTCCTTCTTGCGGATGCCCTTCATAGCACAGTCAAAGGTCGAGAACATGCCACCCCAAACACCGAAGTTTCCACCAAGCACGGGGGCACGAGCCTTGATGGCACTGAGAGCACCTATCCGGCGCTCACCGTAGGGGCTGTTGCGGAAACCCTATAACTCGGGGATCAGCAATGAATTCGATCTCAAACGATCTCCTGTAAGATAACATACTTTGACGCCATGCCAGACAGCACCACCGATAGCCTAAATCGCCAAGATCAGTCGTCCGAACTCATGGAGAAGCGAATACATCTTCGATGAGACATACACCCATGCAAAAGGCACCGCCAAAGTCGCTCAGCGCAACCCAGGGGCAGGGATCTCTCGAGTGATCCATTATGTGTGAAAAGGTCGGACTATAGAGCCAAGATGGCGTAGTAAGGTAAGTTGGTGGCAGTGGATGGTGGTCAACCTCGAACAGATAAGAAGGAAAGCGGGTCGATGACTTTTTCATGGGGAAACGTGACTGCACGTGACCACCGGGCGCCACCGGCAAATCGGGAGCTTCAGGAACAAATCTTGGGTCTGATCTTGACGTCTGATCTTTGACAGGTCAGGGATTACGGGCAGTCTTCATTACATCTTTGTGTTCCAACACTATTTCATGCAAGATAGGCCTCGCGTGGTGTTTGCCGCTATGACTTCCGCGTACTGACTACATACACCTGGATTTCACGACGGTAAATTCCAGATAAAATCCAGGGCCCCTCCCTCATACATTGGGAACTGACCTCCGTTGGTCATACCAAATGGTGCCATCGAGGGATCGAAGGGTAATGAAAGCCAGTCGTCGCCCATGTCGTTGAAGGTCGGGATGAAACTCAGCTCCGATGTTAAATCCTGAGACACAGGGGTATGGATGTGGTTTGTCCGGTCGCCGTTCTCTGGCCAAGGCGGCGGGCCCATGGATGACCGCCGTATGGTTCCTCGATTGTTTTTGATGGTCTTACAAGATGCCAGTAGACTGCGTCGCAGACGCGAGACATGCATGTCTAGGAGTGTAGCGTAGCGAGTGCTAAGATGGACATCATCTAATGCATTAGACTTGAGTGCAGCAATGCTCTTTTCTAGAACTTCAAGCGAATCATGAAGTGTAGCTTGTCGGGTGCCCAGACTGAGAGCTTTCATCAAGAAGATCGACGCGCTGGTGATGCGAAGGACAACGCGGATTGGCGAGAATCGCAAGGCGCCCCCCTCTGCGAGATGAGTGACCTTCTGCAGAATCTGGCAGCATCCGTCAATCACTTCTTGTATGTATTCGTAGTCGGTCGGATCGATGGTAGTCGGCCGCATCTCATCGAAATTGTCGGGATCAGTGTCTGCGATCGCACGCTCGACTACCGCTTGCATCCCCACCGAGTGGGTATACACGCGGACGAAATGATATTCGATGAACAAATCGTTGTAAAAGAGAGGATCAAGAACCTGTGGCTGCAAGTACTTGTCTTTCCATTGATTGAGCAGTGGCCGGAAATGCTCAAGTAGTCCAACGTAGCGACCACTATGCAGCTGTTGACGAGCAAATTTGGCCGAGGGGAAAAACATATCAGTGACCGATTGTGCTAGTTTGGTCAGTTCAATCCATGAGTCCATGAATGCTAACCAGGTGCTCCCTGGTTGGCTGAGTCCTCGAGGCTTTCGTCCACCCAGCACAGCATGGTTCAACGACTGAGGAATTGGTGACATGCAACCGATCCGCCAGGCAAGTTGGTTGATATACACGTAGAGCAAACGCTGCACCCGTTGCCTGCGAAGTGTCATCTGCTCTCTCCATTGCTGCTCCTCGTCCAAAGAGTCACCGTCTTCCGTCTCAAAAATGCCCAGTTCATGTGCAAGAGAAAGGGCACACCCGAGTAGCATCCATGACATCTGGTCCGACCTCCTTGATGGCTCAATCATATCCTTGAGCCAGCGATTGGCGACTCGCTATTCGAATCGGCAGGGTCCGAAGGCCTTGGCCCAGTGGAGATCAGGTCATCATCCCAGCCGTCCGTTTCGGGTGGGAAATGCAGCGAACGAGGGTGCCACTCGGCCATAAGCAAGAGTGCCTCAACGGTCCCAA
Source organism: Penicillium sp. DT28 (assembly GCA_036712075.1). NCBI lineage: Eukaryota > Fungi > Ascomycota > Eurotiomycetes > Eurotiales > Aspergillaceae > Penicillium > Penicillium sp. DT28. The sequence continues at coordinate 1,810,192 of JAZHLO010000002.1, forward strand.
GGCTGCGGATTTTCGACTTGGTGGACTTTTCTTGTCCGAAAATCAGTCGCATGGTCAATTGCTGGCAATGCTGCCAGAGTCGGTGATGAATAAAGAAATTCCTCGACTCGCCGCCAGCTCCGGGGAGAACGTGATACCGTGAAGATATCATGAGGATGGTAGAACATAAAACTGGCTCCCGGCTGATGAGCCAGTAATGATATTGATGATTCGAATAAAAGTCTGTCAAGATAGGGGACAAACATGACATGTTCTTGAAGAACCTGCCTTTGTGTTAACGTTGCTTTCATGAAGAGAAAAACAGAATCAGAAGCCTGCAATGACAAACTTACAAGTCAACAAAGGTAACGGCCTCCTTGGCCGTGAACCATCCCATTTTGACGAACCGACATGCGTCCCAGACATTCAAGGTGTCTTGCGAAGGATTGGATATATCAACTGCATGATTAGCCCTCGGGATGGATTCAAAAGCAGGGCTTCCGAAATTCCCTGGAGTAACGCGCTCTCTGCCAATCGATCCTCCAGAAAGAGGCCCAGCTTCCGTGGTGGGACTTTCATCAGTCGCAGGGGTGTCATCCTGGGCTGTTGCGGCCTCAAAGAGGATGTTAAGAGCATCATTTCCACTAGCCACGACAGTCCGCATCATAGAGCTTGCCAAGGTGGAGTTTGAGTGGTGTCGGCTTTCTTGATACGCATGGCTTGGGGAATTATTCTTATGCATATTCCTTTCTGCAGCGGATACTTGAGAGCCGTGATCATTATGCGGAGAGGCTCGGGGCCCTGTAAATCCCCACCCCTGTTGAAAAGGGCTGGTCTCTTGGTACTGCGTAGCATGATGACACTGGGCAGGTTGCCTCTTCCCATCGTCCAGTCTCTCATCCGAAGCCAGCTGCTGAGCTTGTGTTGGAAATCCGTCATCCTCATCGTCGACAGACCTCCCTATATCAATCGATCAGGCATCAGGAAAAGCGCATTGGAGGAACTCAACATACTGCGCTTCCGGGATCGTTCCCAAGCGCGTTTCTCGGGAAACACGCAGTCCCTCATCTCCCTACGACATCTCGCGCATGGTGGGCCGATCGGTAATCCGTCCGGGCCGGTTCCTAGATCGCATTTGGCCTTCCGTTGTCGGCATGGGATGCATGCCTTGTAGGTGCGCTGATAAGGCCGGTCAGGGCGGGTTGGTCTGGCCCCGTCCATCGTCAACCGCACGTCTCCGTGTGCAGCGGACGAACCAGGAGATTGGAATTAGCAAAGGATATCCCAGTGGGTAATTTGGTGTGAATTGTGGATGTTTAGAGAACGCCTTGGGGTTTGAAGCGGGCAAGAGCAGTAGCCTCGAATAGCCGACGTTTTCCGCGCCCCGCCTTAAAACAGTAGCATCCGTCTAGTACTAATCTTAATTGATGTATGTTGACTCGGAAGTGAATTCTATCGATAGACTTGGGCAAGTACAACGGAGGTTCTATGCTTTTGTTTTACAATTGCTATGTCTGTTCCCAGGTCATCAGTTGTGGTTTCAGGTGATGTCGAGTTATGTGCCTGTAATTATATGCCTAGGAAATATGAAGCAGTCACAGCTCACGCACCAGAGCATTAATAATGTTCAACTCTACAGTTATTTCGATCCCAATCACACTGTTCAAATATCATGCGCTGGCGAGTGCACGCAAACCAAATGATGTAGGGATTACTCGGTCCTTCAAACAGACTTAAAAAGAGTCCAACTATCCCAAGATGGCTAAAAACCACGAGCTCACTGATGGATGAGTAAATGGATCAAATACTGAAGCCCGAGCCGTTTCTGAACGTTCCCAGATTCAAAGCTTATAGCCTATAGCTTATAGAAAGATAGGATGATGTGTTAGATGTGTATGTATTCGACCATATAGACGATAGGCAGTAAAGGAACATGATTATTTCTCGCTATGGTATTTTCCCAAGGTTCACTCTGATGTTTCAGCCGCTAGTTCAATTTCCCACTGCACTTTCTTGCCTCCGCATATCTTGAACGGCCTCGTCAACCGAGGCTTCTTGCGAGGTACCTCCAAATTCATTTCATCCGCTGAATCATGCCATGCCACTCAAACAGAGTTGCATCATAGTACCATTGGTTTTGAGACGCTCTTCGTAGCCCCACGATTTCGGCATTCGCGAGGAGGACCCTTCCAGGCACATCTCTGTTTGAGTGGCATAGCATGATTCAGCGGATGAAATGAATTTGGAGATACCTCGCACTCTGCGAGCATCTCCCGGTACATTTCCTCAGTAAAACCGTATTCTCGCCTTGTGGAAATCTCAGTGGTCGGTGAATAGGTATCAAGCAGAAGTATCATCGCTTCCTCGAGTTCTCGAGCTAGCCACTCCGTGTTCCAATTTTGGGTACCAATTTCTTCCAGTTGGTTTGAAAATAGTGCAGTTTGGTAGTAACAAGGCTCGAGCCCATGTTACTTTGCGAAGCAATAGACATATCATAGTCTTCTGCCGTCCGGGAGGTATCTGCTCTCCCGCAATTCTTCGCGAGGCCGCCTAAACTCACGCTGGTGTTCCTTGCAGCGTACACAGATATCGCGAGTACTCGAACCAACGTACAGACCAGCAAGTACTGGGCTTTGTTAATTGTTGGGAGTTGTGAGGCTGATAAGGTACACATCTGGGCCACTGGAGGATCCAACTCTTGGAAGGGCCAGGATGTGCTCCTGCGTGAGGTGAGCATGCCCAAGCAGTGCCTGATTCAGCGCGGGAATTACTCCAGCACTATCCCGCGGGATTCCCGCCTCGATTCTAAAAGCATCCTTCACATCACACATCCATCAATCCCCGCTCTTCCTCGAGGATGTCTTCAGAATACTCGGGTGATGATCCATGATCTTTGCTGGTGATGTTTTCTCTACCGGAGCTTTGAACGCAGGGGTGATCCACGCCTCCTGTGAGCCTAGCTTCTCCCACGAGGTCTCCTTTGCCTTCCTCTGTAGAAGCTCCAGGATGCTTCGCAGCCGTTTATCGAACCTAGCTGCGGACGCTCTCAGGCGCGTCACAAATATTGGCAGAGGCGCACGTCGCCGGGAAGGGCTCACGCGATTGATCGAGAGGATTGAGCTCGAGGTCTTCCTTGTCTAGGGCCCCCTCATCGAAAATGTCTTCATCGAGCTCTTTTTCGTCGACAGGTTCATAGTCGTAGTAGTCGAGGTACCTGCGTCGGGATCATACGGGTCAATTTGGTAGACATCATCCTCCTCGCCATAACCATCACTCTCCTCGTCTGTCTCATCGAGGCTAGGGCGGATGTAACCAAAATTGCCAGAACGAAGTTGGGTGTCATCATACCCGTTCATTAAAGGACATCACTGCATAGGATCGTCACCCGAGTATTCTGAAGACATCCTGAGGAAGAGCGGGGATTGATGGATGTGCGATGTGAAGGATGCTTTTAGAATCGAGGCGGGAAGGAAAATTGGTGATGAGACACGTCGATAGTGAAGCGAAACTGATGATAGAAGAGAGGTGTAAGTGAGTAGATAAGTGAGAGCTAAAAGAGGAACAAGAAAGAGGGTAGCTATAAATTAAGGATTTAGTGAATGGCAAACGCGCCACGAGATGCCTAAGGCAATCATAATAACAAGAGAGTGTTGACATAGCTATACCGAGGGCATACTATGCCGGAGATGATCAGTGGCTACATACGGATGTTTCCTTTCCGATCGTAGTACTGTGGTTTCTGGGTGAAACCTCTGAGTGCGCTCGTCTATCACGCGGTTGTTGTCTTTTATCACTGCCTCTATGAGCCCGTCGTGTAAGCTTCCAACAACCCTCAGTCCTGTCTGTTCGTCTCGCTCGTCGAAAGCGAAGGTGATCAAGTAGCCTCCGTGCTTGTCCCGAACGACACGACACCGGGGTCGTGGTTGCGGGGTCTCTGGGTGTAGCCTGCCGCCCCAAGCACCGAAGCTTCCACCGAGCACGGGGCGCGAGCCTTGATGGCACTGAGAGCACCTGTCCGGCGCTCACCGTAGACGTAACGTTCGTTCAGTAGGTATAGCCAGAGTACCCCGAGCCATTTGGCAAAGTAAAGGTAAAGTGAATGTAAAGTAAAGGCAAAGTAAAGGTAAAATAAGAGATAGAGAAGTATCGAAATCTAGACGAAAGGTTTTGTGGGCCATAAGGTCGATGGTGAAAAGTAAGCCTGCTTTGAGGTTGTCATAGTGTAACCTCGTCCAGAGCTTCAACCACTAAGGCCCCTAGCTGAGACTTTATATCCCGTATTTGTCAATTGGGTGTCGGAGGGGAAGCTGGACGGTAGTCTAATAGGATTCAGTGAAAATTTGACGAATCCAGTTCTCACTTTCCTCATATCGTGAAGTAAATCTGCGACAACAAATCCGATGATCCCTAAGGCTAGCATATGTAGACATAATGTGGGCGAGACATTGACGCATACGCTTATAACAATACCAATCCTTGAATTCCAAGAATCGAAGCAATGTTGTACAATTCATGTACCGTCAGACTCTTCCATTTGGTGCTGCGTGTGACGGAAAGCAACGGCTCAATATACAGACGGAACTGATTCCGCACGATCATCTACGTAGTCAGTCATACGACCATATGAGCCAGGAAGCATTTGCACACAGCAAGAGCTATGCTCGTAAAGAACTTGTATGCTTTCCCTTCAACCTCACTGTGTCAAACGTCAAAATGACCGACTCGGTAACACTCTACACATACTTCCGCTCGTCCTGCTCAGCGCGTCTCCGCATTGCACTGTATTTGAAGGGCATTCCATTCAACCAGGTATTCGTCAACCTGCTAAAATATGAGCAATCCTCGCCCGCGTACCGAGAAATCAACCCCTCCGGCACAGTTCCGACACTCGTGATCCAGCGCGACTCTGCAAACGCGGTTATAATCACGCAGTCTCTGGCAGCTCTCGAATACCTGGATGAAGCCTTCCCAAACAAGGGACCTGCTCTTCTTCCCTCAGACCCGGAAAGCCGGGCTCTCGTCCGAACTCTGACAGCGATCATCGGCTGCGATATTCAACCCGTGACGAACCTCAAGATTCTCAAGCGAGTTGCCCCGCTAGGCGCAGATCGGACTGCTTGGTCAAAGGATCTTATTGAGAATGGATTACATGCATATGAGACTTTTGTTGTCCGCTCGGCTGGTAAGTTTAGCGTCGGAGATCAGATCACTACTGCGGACATTTGCCTGGTTCCTGCTGCGTGGGGTGCTGAAAGAGTGGGTGTTGATTTGGCCGCGTTCCCGGTGATCAACAGGATTGTGCAAAATCTAGAGAAGGAAGAGGCGGTTCAAAAGGGGCATTGGCAGACGCAGCCTGATACGCCTGAGGAGCTTCGCGCGAATAAGTAGTACGGATATTTCCATGCCGATTCATCAATAACCGGCTCATCATTTGCTAAGGACTATGGAATGTGCTAAAATGAAACTCCACTAAACCATCTCATCAAACCATTTTCCATGTTCTACAGCGCAACTGGAGGTAAAATCGTGCCGATACAGTCACCGAAACCGACGTAGTTACCCTCGGAACCAGCCTTGCCACGCAGAATAACGGTGTCACCATCCTCAAGGAACATGCGTTCTGATCCATCGGCAAGCTTGAGAGGGGTCTTGCCGTTGGTCTGCTCGAGAAGACTACCCTGAGTCTTGGGTCCAGTACCGGAGATGGTACCAGAGCCGAGCAGGTCACCGGTCCTCAGGTTGCAACCGGTAATGGTGTGGTGAGCCACCATCTGAGGGAAAGAGTATAGAAGGTTGCGGGCGTTGCTGTTGGAAATCACAGTGGGCTGCCCACCCTTGTTGGTGATTTCGACCTCGAGAGGAATCTCGTAGGCGTTGTCTGTGCGCTTCTCGCGCAGATAGGGGAGCAGAGAATCGCGGTTTCCGGGCTCTAGACCAGCAGCACGGAAAGGCTCGAGAGCATCGATCAAGACCACCCAGGGAGTAATGGTAGTGCCGAAGTTCTTAGCGTTGAAAGGGCCCAGAGGCACATACTCCCATGCCTGGATGTCGCGGGCGGACCAGTCGTTCATGAGCACCAGGCCAAAGATGTGATCTTCGGCCTCATCAATGGAGACGGGTTTGCCTAGGTCATTGGGAATGCTAATAAAGGCAGCTAGCTCCAACTCGATATCTAGCCGCTTGCACGGAGAGAATATCGGCAACTTAGGGTTGGCAGTCGGGTTGGCCAGAATCTGGCCCTGGGGACGGTGCAGAGGAGTGCCAGAGGCCACAACAGATGAAGCACGACCGTGATAAGCAACAGGCAGGTGCTTGTAGTTGGGCTGGAGAGCGTTTTCAGGTCCACGGAAAAGAACTCCAATGTTGTAGGCGTGGTTCAAGCCGGCATAGAAATCAGTGTAATCGCCAATCTGCATGGGGACGTGGTTTTCGACCTGGGATAGCGGAACCAGAGCGGTCTTCTGCAGATCCGCATTGTCTTTTAGAATCTGGGGAAATTGGGTGTCGACTCGGAAGACGTTCTGCAGGTACTCGCGCACCTGGCGGTGCACAGGGCGACCCAATGCAGCAAAGGCGTTGAGGGTAGGCTGGTTGAAGACATCCAAGTGTTGCTTAATTGAAGGCAATTGGGAGAAGCCACCAGATGAGGAAAAAGCGCTCAAGTCCAAAGCATATTCACCGATGGCAATGGCTGGTACGCGCGGTGCGGAGGCAGAGATGATGCCAAAGGGGATGTTGGCGAGCGAAAACGGCGAGTCCTTGGGAATCGGGAGCCAGGAAGTCATAATGAAGGGATATGAGAGAAGGAAGGTACAAGTTCAGTTTGACCTTTAACTATAGCTCTTACGGAATTAGGCCGCTCCCCGCATTCAAGCGCGGAAAGAGTTTGCGGGGATAATCGCGGATTTCCGAAGACAAATAAAGAGTAATAAAAAGTATAGCTTCTATTCTCTGCTTCCTTCAACACAACCGTCATCATGCCCGTCACCAACTTCTCCCACCCTGATCCATACACTTACCAGACCGGCTTCGACTCATATCACGAGTGAGTACTTGCGCAACAGCAATTAATTGGATCGTGACAATATAAGCTGATTATACGTAGGACCGAGGCTATCGAGGGTGCACTGCCTATCGGCCAGAACTCTCCTCAAAAGGTTCCCTATGGTCTTTACGCCGAGAAGCTGTCGGGAACTGCCTTTACAGCGCCCCGACATGAAAATAAGCAGACCTGGGTATACCGTGTGCTGCCCGCAGCCGCTCATGAGAACTTCAAGGCAGAGGATGCCGACTCGTACCACACGGCGATGACCACTGAGACTCACAAGCTGCACCACATCCCCAATCAGCTCCGATGGAACCCATTCGACCTGGACGAGAAGGTAGACTGGGTCCATGGTTTGCACTTGATCGCCGGCGCGGGTGACCCGACTATGAAAACAGGTCTGGCTATCTTACTTTATGCCGCTGGAAAGGACATGGGCAAGGAGGCCTTCTACTCTGCCGATGGTGACTTCCTGATAGTCCCCCAGCATGGCGTGCTGGATATCCAGACCGAACTCGGTCGTATCATCCTGCGTCCGAACGAGATATGCGTGATCCCTCGCGGTATTCGGTAATAAGCACTTCTTATCAAAGACAAAGCTCGCGCTGATAATAAATAGCTATCGCGTCACCCTCCCCGACGGCCCCGTTCGAGGCTATATCTGCGAACTCTACCAAGGCCATTACCAGCTCCCCGAACTGGGCCCGATTGGTTCTAACTGTCTGGCCAATGCCCGCGACTTCCAAGCACCAGTCGCAGCTTTTGACGACGAGGAAGAGCCTACCGAATACAAGCTGTTCAGCAAGTTCAACAACACTCTCTTCTCGGCTCGTCAGAACCATACTCCCTTCGACGTTGTCGCCTGGCATGGCAACTACTACCCATACAAATACGATCTGGGTCGATTCAACACTATCGGATCGATATCATTCGATCACCCCGACCCCTCCATTTTCACTGTCTTGACTGGTCCATCCAACCATGTTGGCACTGCCATCGCTGACTTTGTCATCTTTCCACCCCGGTGGCTGGTCGCCGAGAACACTTTCCGTCCTCCGTGGTACCACCGTAACACAATGTCAGAGTTTATGGGTCTTATCAGCGGCAACTACGATGCCAAGACAGGAGGCGGTTTCCAGCCTGCGGGTGCTAGTCTGCACAACGTGATGAGTGCACACGGCCCTGACTCGACTGCGTTCGAAGGTGCCAGCAACGCCGAGCTGAAGCCGGCCAAGGTGGGCGATGGCAGCATGGCATTCATGTTTGAGAGGTATGCTCATGATCCCACCGTTCTTTTCTAAATTTTCTAACAATGGTATAGCTCTCTCATGGTTGGTGTTTCGGAATGGGGTCTGAAGACATGCCAGAAAGTCCAGGAAGAGTACAACGACCATAGCTGGACGCCCTTGAAGCGCCACTTTGTGAATCCCAACAAAAAGAACTAGTTTTATTGCAATGTTCCGTAGCAAGGCAGATGTATTATTTCTTTATCCATTATAATTTGACGACAGCTGAGTTGATACGAGTGAGGAAGATAACTGAAATAACAATAACTTTACTTCGAAAGGAATGGCTTAAATTTGGATAACAGTATAGACTGATTACAATTCTGTATAAGACTCTATCTAGAATCGCTACTAAGGTATCTCCCAAACTCCCCAAATTCACCCCTCAAGTTCCTTCCTCATCGCCTCCTTCACAATCGCCCCGCACATTTTCGCATACGGATTTGTCTGTACAGCAAGCTGCTGCGCAACTCTATTGCCGTACCTCCCACCAAGAAAGAAATCATGACTTGCCATCTCCTCAAGCCGGTCTGCGCTGAGTCCACGCAGACGCTCTGGACCTATCACCTCCCCCTTCCCTTGTTGATCCTTCTTTATACGCGCTGCCTTAAGTAACAGATACCCGCGATGCGTATGGGCATCTGCCAGTAGCCGTGCTTGAACAGAGGACATGGGGTCTGCGGGGGAAGCGGGCGTAGCGAGGCTGATTGCTTGGCCCAGGTCTTCAAAGATTCGAGAGGATAAAGCGGCATTTTTTGGGATAAATAGTGCGTTGTCTGTGGTGGCCCTTGTCTCGTGTGTTTTGTTTAGATGGCTTTCATTGTATTGGATTTCGAGTAGTATGCGCAATGTCTGAGCACGGTTTGTGTATGCGGATGGGTAACTGGGATATTGGGCGAGGAGAGAGTTTAGCTCGTTTAGAGCCGACTGTACATTCTCTAGGCTTGGTGTTTCGTTGGTTTGTAGCTTGCGGATTATCTCCGACTCGCGGCTTTTGAGAACATCGAGATCAGCTTGCGAGATGTTCACTTTTGCGGGCCAGGAGAAGCGAGGGGTTGATGGTGATGCCGGAGGAAGGGGAAGACTCGGCATCGAAAAGTGCTTGAAGCACGGCGGCGTCGTTGGATGTCAGCGACGGGCGTGCTGGTGCGATGGTTGTCATGATGGTGTCCACTGTGTTGTTTGGGGCTTAAGATGGAGTTCTTGATGAGTGTGTAGTGTGACAATACGAGACAACAATATACCTTTATCAAAGAGCAAAATGAGTAAAAACAAAAGATGAGCTCTGATTGTTGATATCAAAGGCAAAGGCCGGCTGTTGGCGGATATTTCCGGATATTGCAGGATGCGGAGACAACCGCATGGGTTTACGGCTTTCAAGTCAACAATGACGATTAGCAGAATTATCCGGCTGAAGGCAGTTGACATTCTACGAATGGTTAGCTTTTATAAGATCCCATCTCGCAGCGCCTCTTATATCAACCCTCGTCCTTGGTAATCCTTGATATTTTCTTTCTACACCTCAGAGCCTCAGATTCTACAACTTCGAAAAGACAAAAGCATAGGGTTATATCACACAACATGGCTCCCTCGGCTATCTCTGATAGCCCATCCAACGGGACATCTTCCCTCGCCAGTTACCGTGGCTACGACCATGTCCACTGGTACGTCGGCAACGCCAAGCAAGCCGCAAGCTACTATATCACTCGCATGGGCTTCAAGCGTATTGCCTACCGCGGTCTCGAGACTGGTAACCGCAACATCTGCTCTCATGTTATCCGCAACGGCGAAATCACTTTCATTTTGACCTCGCCTCTGCGTTCCCTGGACCATATCGATCGCTTCACTCCCGAGGAGCAGGCTGAGCTGCGAGAGATCCACCATCATCTTGAAAAGCATGGTGATGCCGTGAAAGACGTCTCTTTCGAGGTTGACGATGTCGATGCTGTTTTCAACGCTGCGGTTAAGAACGGCGCGAAGGTTGTGTCGGAGCCTAAGATCCTCAAGGACAAGGATGGTCATGTCAAGGTTGCTACTATTCAGACTTATGGCGAGACTACGCATACACTCATTGAGCGCAGTCAATATTACGGTGCCTTTTTGCCTGGTTACCGTCTTGAGTCTGACGCCGAGGATCCCATCTCGAAGTTCTTGCCTGCTGTTCACCTGACGCATATCGATCACTGTGTTGGTAACCAAGATTGGAATGAAATGGACAAGATTTGCGAATAGTGAGTCCTTTTTATCTCAATCGTGGACATGGTTATTTCTAACATGCCTCTAGCTACGAGAAGGCTCTTGGCTTCCACCGCTTTTGGTCTGTGGACGACAGCCAGATTTGCACGTAAGTCAACACCTGCAATTGAAATATCAAGACACCGTGCTGACCGGGTTAGCGAATTCTCTGCTCTGAAAAGTATTGTCATGGCTTCGCCCAACGAGGTCGTCAAGATGCCCATTAACGAGCCCGCCAAGGGCAAGAAACAATCCCAGATTGAGGAGTACGTGGACTTTTACAACGGAGCCGGTGTTCAGCACATCGCTCTCCAGACCGACGACATCATTCGCGATATCACCAACTTGAAGGCTCGTGGAGTGGAATTTATCAAGGTCCCTGAGACATACTACACCGACATGAAGGCGCGTCTGAAGCAGTCTAGCTTAGTGCTAAAGGAGGACTTTGAGATGATTAAGAGCCTGGATATCTTGATTGACTTTGACGAGGGTGGCTATCTTCTCCAGCTGTTTACCAAGGTACGTTTGCTTTAGAGTCCGTAGGGCTTTGGATCCACTGCTAACATGTGATAGCATATGATGGATCGTCCCACGGTATTCATTGAGATCATCCAACGACACAACTTTGACGGCTTTGGTGCCGGGAACTTCAAGTCCCTTTTTGAAGCTATCGAGCGAGAGCAGGAGCTGCGCGGCAATCTCGTTTGAAGAAACGTGTTTGACTAGAATTGGTACCTCGGACCTGCATTTGTATTAGCGATTCCTACTCTATATTATCAAGAATCGGATCATAGCTTTATGTTTCAATTTTCATTTCCACTCATCCAGAGTAGCTCTGACACACTGTTCTCCTAGGGGTAACAATAGCCCGTTATAATCCATGTGATGTTAGGAATGCACACAATTAAACATAGTCATGTTGGCTTTCTCTCTGATCTGTCAGGACTAAGGAGAATACTCCAGACAGGCTATCGAATACCATTTACTAGCCCTTTTAGACCATATCGTATAGTATCCCCACCACCTGAAGTTCTCCCGAGTTGGCGTGACGCATGAAAAGGATACATCAAGCTCTGCCAGATACCAATAAAATTCCCACCTGGGCAGAATATCGACAGAACTACCAGATGCAAGAATGCTAACGCTGTGAATGCATATACATCTCAGGGCCAAATGCTCTACTTCTTTTTCGAGCTCGATCCTCCAGGCGGATTTCCTCCTATCCGTTTGTACTTCCGAGGATCTATGTACTGTTAGTATCATTCCAGCACAGCAAGAAAACGCAACCTCACCTTTGCGGCTCATGAGAGCTCGGTTTCGAGTTCCCTTTCCACCTTCCCAGAATCCGCTACCAGCTTTCCCTACGAGTGTTGCTTTGCAAATGCCGCAGTTCTCTGGTCTGTATATTTGCTCGCGAGAGCAGAAACCACTACCCGGTATTAGAATAGTCTCGGTGTCTGCAAGGGTTATGAACGTACCAGATCATGCGATTCGCGTGCTCGTTTGGATGATCAGTTTCGGCATCGTGGCATCTAGGAGATTGTCAGAATGTCAGACTCAAAAATCGTGATATCGGCATATTCGGAATAGCACATACTTGTCACATGGAAACACCTTCGCACAGCAGCTGAATCTGTTGGGCGTCAGTATGCTCTCAATAGCATCCACTGTTGTCTGACTCTGAATGACATACCTGAACCAACGGTAACTCTTCGCGTAATGTTGGCAGCGACCACGACGAGGAAGCTCTTGACCTGCAACAATGCCGAGGACCTCCTTAGGCTACAAGGTGATTAGCTTTGATCAGAAGTACTCGACAATAATCACTTACCTTTCTTTTCAGAGGAAGAGCACGAGAAGAAACTAAATAGCATGGATAAGCATTTTCGAAACATGGATGCAGGAGAGTGATACTCACTAGCTGCGGTGCTCACAACCAAAAACTTTACTTCGGGGATTTTGAAGACTAATTCCCACCAGTCAGTCTTGGATATTCTCACAGGAATGTCTAATCATACCCATTTTGCGGTGGCAATGGCGGCAAATTGCCATGGCGCTTTCTCCGCGGACTCCAGATACACCGGGCATGGGATGGACAGTCGAGCACTCAGAGCAAGTAGGAAGGAAGTTACTTTTCAAGTCAGTAAGCTGTGCTGAAAATTGCCTTGAGGTAAAAAGAGATCCCACCTGGGGAGAAGGTCCACAATCGTGCATCCTTCCAAGTCCAGATATCCAGCTCGGTTGGCATGAGAATGCATCATCTGTCTCCGGAAACCTGTAATGAGGAATAAGCTACAACTCAATTATCAGAAAGTCAACCAAAATTTGGGACCCACCAATGCTCATAGAATTGGCACACTTCCTACAGGATTCAATCTTAGGCGATGCTCTCGGATCTTGAATCTGAGGAACATTCTTGACGTCTACCGTCTGCTTGCACCGTTCACATTTGATTGTGATAGCCAGGTGAATCAGCTCCAGCAGCTCAATACCATATAATTCCAGGAACGGGAATGAAAGGGCAACGCCTCGTCCAGGTGTATCATCCGCAGCTGCAGGAACAGGCGCACCGCCTTCGCTCTCATCTTCGCCCTCGTCTTCGTCCGAGATCTCCTCGTCATAGCTTGATTCATCTGTAATATCACTGTCGCTGTTTGGATCAGGAACAGACCATTCTGGTGGGCGTGGAACAACATGCAAATGGGGCCTATCTCCTTCTTCGGGAGGTGGACCATCTGCCGGCCCCGGCAGCGAGGAGTCAACGTCAGCTTGGATATGCTCATGTTGGAAGTGTTCAGCGACTTCTGGCAATGGCGTCTTTGCGAAGTTGTGCATATTGCTGGCTAGGTAGTTGATTTGAGCGACCAAGTTCATTCGAGAGTTCTTTTCAACCCATTGAGCAAATCCGGTTTCCACGGATCTCGCCTCTGGGCTGTCATTTGCTTGAATCTCTATCGAGCTAGGCTCAAGTGGGTATAGTTGAGGGACCAGAAGCTTCACGGACTTGATGGTTTGAAGCGATATAGGCAAACGGTCCTTTTTATTGGGCTGAACTGGAACTACCCAAGACGTTTCCGTGCGCTTTTGGAACAATGGGAGTCTTCCAAGGCGAGCTTCAAGCTGCTTCGTCTCCATTGACCTTCGCTTCTCGGCTTGGGACTTTTCTGCAGCAGTGTGGACTTTTGGTGCAACCGGTACTTTTGGTGCTGGAGCTGGAGCGACATAATCGGGCTTCTTTGTGACGGACTGGGACAATCCACCCTGACCCAATGTCAATCGAGGGCTCTCCTTTTTAGCAGCCGCACCACCCAGATTGGCGATTTTAGTTTAGGTCCCCTGTCAAGTGTAGTCAGAAGTCGCTCGAGCTGCTTGTCCAGACTATTCATCCAGCTGAGTAGAGCCCCTTGACCATCCGTCCTCAATGTAAAATCAACAATGTCATCGAATCCCCGGGCGACATTTGCCCGGTATGCTGGGTCCATTTCGGCATTCGTGACAGAAAGCGTAGGCCGTCCTGTACCGGGGTACGAAAGTGGCACATGAAGGACGCATTGCAGCTTGTCCAATTCAAACGGAAAGTCGGGATCAGATGGAGTCAGTCCAAATGACAAAGTTGTCCCCTTGTCATCAGCCTTTTCTTCTGGGCGGAAGCGGCGCCTCAACTGATTGATCTGGAACTCTCTCGGGTCCTTTTGTTCTGTCTTGGATACCGGCCGTTGAGGCTGAGAGGCTGTATGTGAAGGTACCTGTCCAGCGATACTCAAGTTCTGCACCCCAGCTGCTAGGCCTAGATCTACATTTTGAGTATGGTCAATAGGCTGTGGGGCGGGGTGCTGATCAGGCCGTTTCGCCTTTTGATCAGTAGTGGAGGCATCGTGGATGTATGGACATTCCGTGCCGGCGCGGCAGCCTATACGCGTATCAGTCCTGGACTACAGCATCTATTCGATGTTTTTGATAAAAGGGTAAATGTGAACAATCCGGCTCCAACAGGCAAACATGACATCATAGCCATAAAAATAAGATGCATGTCACTTGAAGAAAGGCGCAAAAGAAAACCGAGTATGCAGGGCAAAGATTATCTCTCGAACCTCAACAGCATGCTCTCGATGCAATAACGTACCTTTCTTAGTCGTGAAATAACGACATTTGCCCCGTTTCCTCGGTGACTGGCGAGAGGCATTAGACCGGTGCGTGGATGCAATGCCACTGGACGAAGCCGGTGCCAACTCATCAATTGAAGCCGGTGGCTGCTCAGTCCCTGGTACAAAGTTTCATCATGAGCGTGTGATCAAAAGGTTGCGGGCCGTCTGGCGACGGAGAAAAAGCAAAAGCACAGGAAACGAGTGGACAAGATAGCAAGACCCAGGACTAGACTTACGATGGAACTGGGGCTCTGGACCCGCAGAGCTGTCAACTGATCGGGTGTCCATGTCAAGTCTGGTTGGAGGAGAAAGATGAAGCTGTGACGTTTCTGCCAACGCAGAGATCGGGTGACCAGAGCGGGGATCGACAGGACCAGATCTGCAGAGAAGCCGCACAAAATATGGGCCGGATTGAATTACTCCGTGTGTTAAGGAGTTAACTCGAGTCTAATATACTCTTGAAAAAGGTTTGGTGGTGCCAAGGGATCTCGAGGTTCGTGATTCAATCTGACTCATCCTAGCTACTCTGCCTTAACTATGACAATGATCACGACTGACTCAATATGTATCCAAGTAGACCATATATCTCGATTACTCTTAGTTTATCTATTGATATGGAAAAATAAAGTTTGGTGCACATCACCGTTCGGGCGACTTTCCTCTAAATCACGAACCTCGCCCATCATCACCATAAATAGAAATGCAGCAAACTTCGGAGAAGAGGGGTCGGCTTCCAGAACTGGGCCATATGCACATCAAGGATGCCGCGGGGATGTATCTAGCCCCGCGACTGCACCATACTCTAGTTCAACAACCAGGATCGAGAGTCTATGACTCTAGGTGGAAGTGTATGTACAACAAATCGCGAATCAACACAGAGTCCTATATAATATACTCTCTACCGTCTAGATCCAAGGTTCACACCGAACCAAGGATGTCTTAAGACTTCAAAGGACACTGCAGGAATAGGATATCTCGGACGAGAGAATATCCCGAGTTAAAGTCACACAACCTCTTTCTCCCCGGTCGGAGTATACCCCGTGCGTGGCGTTGATAGACTCTGCTAGTTGCATCAGGCGCTCTTGGCCAAGGGTCCCGGCATCGGTCGCAACGGCTGACACCATGCCTTAACTACCTTTTCATTGTAATCTAAGAAAATGATACCATGCCCTACCTTTCATTTATGTAAATTGAGAAAATCCTCCAAGTATGGATATCCAGCCTCTCCACAGTATCAAGACTCAGTGTGTTGATATCTATGGACAAGCACATCCAGACGGTACAGCCCTACCGCGTATGTAATACAGTGTAAAGGTGTACCGTACATTTACATACTAGATACACCACCTTACCATATTCGGCCAACGCTAAACCATATAAAGATTAAGTTTTACGGCATACCGGATCGCCCTTCCAGAAAGCTTCTGGAAGCCTTGTGATGCTTCATATGGAAGTGCCCCTTTATGACCGCTTGGCAAGCGATGATACGCAGTATATGAAGCATCAAGTGCGATATATGTATTCAGATTTATCTGTTCCAGCTCCCATAGATCAAATACAGCTAATTGATACCTCCCACGTGAACACGGCCGTTCTCCGCTTCGAGCCCCCATCTTTCAACCGTTCAAGCGTGATTCGTCGGAGGACAGCGCTCCCCGACTCCAGCACACGTGATATGAGCCCCACGCAGCTTACATTTTGTCGGAACCAATCACGCATCGTACATTTTATCTTCTAGTCGCGGGATTCACTTACGCTATGTAGGACCCAGGTAGGTGACTCTTTCGCGTGGTGGCAACCCTAGTCCGTGTTCGATCGTTGTGGGTTCGGGATTGGGCCGTCCCGAGTTGGGCAGGATTCTTCGGCTTCCAAAGCCGGAGTGTCGGGGTTGGTGTTGTATAGAGGTGGAGCTACGTGTGTAGGTAGAGAAGTTGGTGATGGTCCATGGTTGTTCGGAAATTGTTTTGGGCCAGGTATGACATGGGAATGGATACATATGTATATTGAGACCGATATGTTCACCGATGAAGACATCTGCTTCGAGAACCAAGGCAGAGTGTATAGATTTTAGCGAGCCCTGGCGTGTGTGAAGAGGTCTAAGCTTGGACCAGGCCTAGAGCTGATAGACCTGGATTGGAAGGTGGACATTCAGTGTGTGCATTGCCCAATGAGACTGCATATTATCTCAAGTATCGCCAAGCTTCAAATGCATATCACATCGGCATGCCGAATGTCACAGGGCCCATTCGACAGCCAACAAAGAGCCAGTCTAGAAAATTTCAAAGCCCATATCCAAGAGCCTGGATACTCGTATTCGTACTTGCCCTTATTTTGTGGGAGCTACACTGTAAAAAGTAGAGCGCGACGGAGTACTTATACAGCGAAGGAATACAGATTACATGGAAACAATTACCGGTGAGATGGCCAGTCAAAAAATGAGGCCTCCACACGCATCACTTGACATCCCCGGTTTGCGGTTGACCCACAGTGATCTCCACCATCTCGTCCGGACCAGCTGAGATGGAGCACAACGTCTCAGGTCGGGGAGTTAAGCTCGAAGCGGTTAGAGAAGATCCGAGTCTGGAGATAGCTGGGTTATGGCCTAGACAGACGATGGACCGGAAGTAAATATAGTAGGTGGCGGTGCACTCTTGACAGCAGTCCGCATAGGATCTGTGGCTGGACACGAATTGACCTCTTCATTCAATTCCAACTCCCACTTTCTCATATACATCGCCCATGTTCGACTTGGCACTGCCCTGGGCCTCATTTATCTAGCCGTGAAATCTTTGATTCAAGCCCCACGAGTAGTCGGGCACGGTCGGAGAAGTAGCCAGTCAGGGAGTCCAAACTGGAGAAGAGAATGAAGCGCTCGGGTGTTTTAGGAGTTCAGTCGTGGGGTTGTAACACCGGTTCCACTCTTGCGATGGACAGGTCGCTTGAAAGGGAAATCTCTGGAGGCTCTGGAGGCTTTCGCTACGTCATTGGAGGGGAAAAATGGGGAGGATTGGGTTTACGGATCAACTTTGCTTCCGAGATCATGTGCCCTGTCCACATGACCGTGAATGACGTTTATTATACTTCGTAGAGTACTTTGTTTTTGTTCCAGCCCTTCAGGCATAACTCTGATATTATATTACGACAATGTGCACTACCCTTACCTTAGTGATCTATCTCCGAGTCTTATCTACCATAAACCCACGACCCCCCATCCCGCGGGATGAGCCTCTATGTATACTGCGTAGCATAGACACTCGCATGTAACATAGATCATCAACAAATCTACCATTTATGCCTGTGTCATCCCCCTTCTGACGTGTCAGCGCCACCAAAGACCAACCGCTTGGATTCCCTAGTTATCTGGCGTCAGTATCGCAGGGATGCGCACTCCTGGAAGCCTGTTACGGGATGCCCGTGCTTCCACAACAAAGTTAGAAGTTCTGCAGAGCCGTAGCCTTCCAGGCTTCTAGACCGCCAATTCACCAATGCAGCCAGCCATCGGGCCAGGGTTGATCAACTTCCAAGGTCTACTACGAGATGCATGACATGGCTTATTTTTGTGATGTGCATTCCTGCTTTTTTTGAATTTTCAGTTTTGCGCTCGAAGCGTGAGTAGCGTACAGGGAGCAAATCGCGCCGAGGCCGATCAAACAAAAGAGGATATGCCATGGTATCTGGTATCGAAAGCGAAAAAGCAAAGATCAAATAGTAATTGTTCCCGGGTAACAACCGCGACCTGAAGGAACATGAAATGGCAAGATGGCGCTGATGATAATATGGACTTTTTTTGCGTAGAAAGTTCGCGGTCATGATAACAAAACAGTGGGGGAATCTCTTGGAAGGTATGGATTAAGTCCGTGTCCTCATCAACCATTTGATGACCCGAAAATCGAAAAGAAGAGAAGAAAAGAAAATGCTGGGATATTGAAGCTGTACATGAAAATTAAGGTCGTAAGTAGGTGGCCCGGATAGGTTCGGAAAGGGACGACGCCCCAGTGAATGCTGTAACGGGGAAACACCCTGAGTACCCCCCGAAGCCGGTAAAACGGTAAAAACCCCAAATCAAATCAGATCCTCAAGTGCGCCTAGATGCAATGCATGGTATGATCATAATCGTTGCGTATCGGAAAGATGAAGAAGTAAATCACTGTCGCGAGACATCAAGAAGCCGGAGGTCGTTGATTACCATCCCTTAACGTGGTACTCCCATGGGCCGTAGTCGGTGGCATAGTTGGTCCATGATCCGTTCTTGGAGAGATCCTTATCCCGAGCCTGGCTGCCGGCATTCGCGTCTCCTGAAGCAGATGGGCCTCCCGGAGCCCGATGCGGTCCCTTGGGATACTCTTGGAGGTTTTTCATGTCGTGGGTAGTGTGACGGCGCTTCAAGAACGCATTGGCAGTGGCGCTCTTCTGCTGGCGCTCCCAAAGGAGGTGTCGACGCAGAGACTCGGTCAACTCGGTCGCAAGCATGTTGCGACGCGTGGTACGCGGCGAGTGGGCGACTGCTGCCGGCGGTGGGGGCGACTTCATAGTGATAGGTTTCGACCGGGGGACGCCAGGACCACGCATGGTAAGGTTCTCATCATCCTTATCCGCAGGCGAAGCAGGAATTGATGGACCATTGGGTGATGTCAGACGGGACCGGTGCAGCGCGGGACTGGACCGGAACGCATTTCCTTGCATCTTACTCGGCTGGTGCATCATCATGGTGAGGAGCGATCGCCGCGACACCAGGTTGGGTCGGGAATCAACCCGCTGGAACATCTCCGGTCGCTCATCCATGCTTGATTTGCCGCTTTCCGTCACTGAATCCTCCCAATCGGAATCTTCGTCGTCTTCGATGGCGCTCTCGGAGACGTCGTCATCAGTCTCAATGGCGTCCTCGTCGGCAACAAGGGGGCTCTTGGGGTGTCGAATAGTTTGAACGTGATCGCTGAAAGAGGCGACTTTCTTGGACGAGCTCGGGTTGCTGCCAGTCGGCCTGAGAGATCCACCGCCGGTCGTAATAGCCTGGGGAATCTTCGCATCGATGCGTTCCTCAAAGGAGCTCCCGTCATCATCCCCAGAGGATCCACCTAGTGTAAACATGCCTCCCTTCTTCTTAAGAGGCGAGGGTTTAATTTGAGGTGTTGAGCGGGAGGGACTCGGCTCTGCAGCCAGTCTGGGTTGCGACCGGAAGGAAGAGGAGATGAGGGATGGGGAGAATCCACGGACGACGCTCGGTGACTTAATTAATTCGGGGCGAGTAGGAAGAACTCCAGAAGAGGAGACACTAGTATCGGAGGCGTTGACCTGGGCCGCATCGCTCTCGTTTCCTTCGGGAGCTGTAGTCGAGCAGGACTCGGTCGATTTACGAGCATGGTAGACCGGGC
Organism: Penicillium sp. DT28; assembly: GCA_036712075.1. Classification (NCBI taxonomy): domain Eukaryota; kingdom Fungi; phylum Ascomycota; class Eurotiomycetes; order Eurotiales; family Aspergillaceae; genus Penicillium; species Penicillium sp. DT28. The sequence continues at coordinate 1,830,254 of JAZHLO010000002.1, forward strand.
GAGGAAAGACCGGGACCTGTCTGGCAGTCGAAACAGAGGGAGGGGTGGGAGTCGGGGTGGATGGTCGGGGGGTGATGTCGACAACGGGAGCAGTAGGTTCAACCAAGGGGGCCAGCGGCTCCAAGTTTTTCTTCTCTTTGATGTTAAGGACCATGCGTTCTAAGTCAAGCGAGGTGATGTGCTTCTCCTTGCCACGGCCTAGGCTGGCCAGCGAGTCCTCTCGAACCACAGCCGGTCGATAATCCGAGAACTGGGGACGTTTAATGTGAGCTTCGATGCGTTCGGCTTGGTCGGAGGCTGCCGACTCGACACTGGCGGAAAGCTCCGGCAGATCACCGGCCTCCGAGCGTAACTTGGGAAGGGCGGAGGCTTCGTGCGCCTTTTCGGGCTCAACACAGAAGGTCTCGCGGGTCCACAGACGCCAGCTCAAGTTCTCCAGCCGACGGCCTTGGTCCATGTAGTCGGCACATTTCGAAAATACTGTGAATCGCGTTAGCCCAGAAATAGCACGAATGGCCACAGGAAAGAGAACCTACCCATCCACATGCCATGGAGACTCTGTGCATTTGCGGTATCCACCTTATGGATGTTATCCGCGTCCACCGTCAAAACGGGTGTTGTCAAAGGCATAGCAGCGGCGCCGCAGTTACGATTGCGGTCGTCGGTGCTGCAAAAAGTAGAATAAATGGTGTTCCGGGGTCGCCGTCTTCCCCGAGAGTGGTCGTACGGCGGTTGAAAAGCGAAGTGGGAAGTTCCTAAGGCCTTGTGCGGTCTGACGGAAGGACTTGAAAATTCGAGTGTGGGCCCTGCACTGTGCTGCAGAGAGTTGACCAATTCAAACCAGCACTTTAGGTGCAATCGAATGCTTCTGCAGATGATTCAGCCGGTAGCGAGTGAGGCGAGAGAGGGGAATCCGAAAGAACGAGAGGTCGACTTGGGCGGTTCGGGAATTCGTCAAATTTCGTCAGGGCGCCACCGAGATCGAATGCGGAGAAAGATTTGGTCAACTGAGAGAATCGGGTGCTGGAGACGTGTCGGGTGAGAGATTGGCGTGATTCCTGAAGTCGAGATGGAGAGGGGAAGGGTGATGAGGGTAGGAGGAGGAGAAGGAGTTGGCGTGCAAGTCGGAACGATAATAAGAATGACGGGGGCGGCGGGTGGAGTGGAGTGGAATAGAGAGGGGGAAAGTAATTATTAAAAATAAGAAAAATTAAAAAGAGGAAAATTAGAAAAAAAGAAAAAAGAAAAATTTTAATTACTTCGTATAGTTAGTTACAATACGTAATAAATGCAATTTAAAAAATCAGAGAAAGGCCGAGGCGTCGGTGAAGAAAATTCGGACACATCACGGGGCCTTCGGATACGCCTTATCCTACATGTGGGAACCGGATGTTCCCCGGTACTCGGGGTGTATCAGTGTAAATTTACACTGTAAAGGTTCGTTAAAGGTCTGTTTCCGGAGTTCGTTTACACTGCCCTTCTAAGAATTGTAGAGAACTGGTGACCTTTCGGAAAAGAGAATTGAAAGAAAGAATTGAGCAGGGTTCTGTCGGAATCCTCATGATAGGACTTCATCTAGACCGGGACTCAAACGCCACCTGCGGGAGGACGAGCCCTTCGCCACAGGTAATCTACAAGAGCCTACTGACTGATGAACTGTCGCACTGCCAACCATTGGCCGCCTAGCTAGCTCACAGTCCGGCTGACTTGAGGTCTTGAAGTAGACTATTTCCGTCCACCAAAAGTATGGGGTACGTCGCATGCCAGGCGATCGCCAGATCTCCCTCCAAGCCACGCTTCGTGGTCTTAGGGCCGGCTTGTTTTGGACTAAGGAGCACCTAAGTAGCCGAACCTTTCACCCGATGTCCGGATCGGTAGTTAACCTTTGGAGTCTCTGGAGTAAGAATAAGGGCAATCTGGGGGTAACCTGGGGAATACCTTAATGCCGCGAGCAGCGACTACCCGCCAGGAACGGGTAGTTGATTTCTTCCGGGGAACTGCGACGGGACTTCCGTAGATTTCACCCTCAGCTATTTCAACATCTAGTATCTGTTTCCGATCGGCCACAGAGGACATATTTCTAATCCTTTACCGCCCTTTCACCCTTATCTACCGAGATGCCACATCCTGGCCACTTACTCGCTAGAATTCACATCTAACAGGACACGGTTCAATTCAAGTGTCACAGTCGTAGTCACGAGCTTGCCAGCTGGCAAAGAGTGTAATCCTGGGGCAATAATGAGAAAGGTCAATATGAAGTCCACTAGGATGCGGACGGCCAGGATGCTCACGGGGCCTCAATCTGTAGGCTCTCCCTGCCTCCGGTCCGGACTGGCGGAAAGACTTCAAACTCCTCGGTCTCCACTCCATTGAAGATGTGAACCCGAGGGTTTGGGAATGGACACTCGATCTACATAGGATGAGCTACTGTTGCACAAGCCGCACGTTTCATCATGTGATGCTCCTCGCCTTTGCTGATGTGGAGCATCATCTGCTTCCTTGTCTCTTTGTTGATCATCTGGGATTTGTCGAGTGTCAAGAGGGGCTGGAGTTAGATATGCGGGGACGCGATCATTCTCGCTTTGCTGGCTCCACTCTATTCACCCGTTCGATACATATTAGCATTTGCCTCTCTCCTCGGGTCGAATACTCGCGAATAAGGGAGAGAGGTTCGAGAGAGGTTCGTTCTGACGGAGATGCGAAGTGTACTAAAGTATTTCGGTTGTCCACCTAGCCCTGCCAACATCTCCTGATTCGTCCGAAACAAAGACCTTCCCCCTGTCGGATGTATGACACGACTCGAACTTATCACATACAGCATGCGAAGCATTTTCTACTCGTGCAGCCTAAGATTGCTTCTGCTGACCTAGGCCCCCGCGCCTATCAATCATCTCGCTAGGTCACCTTGACCCCTGACATCGTGATGACCTCAGAATGGCGTCGATAGTGGCTTCCTCGACTCAGCAATCTGTCGTTGTCTCACGGTCTTCATTCGGGTGATACGGGTGGTACCGAGGTGGTTACTTGAACCTGCAGAGAAGAGACTCGATCGTTGAATCTCGACGAGGATCCACTCTAGCCCTGAAGGCCGCCAATAATGCCCGGGGTCGCATCAGTCGAGATACTCTATGTGACCAAGAACTACGAGAGGATCACATTCATCCGCAATATTAATGGCTTCTATCGAAGCTCAATGCCGAGGCTCTACGGGAAGAGAACCTTGAGTGCCGAGGCGATCCACATAGATCTCAGTCTTAGAAATGTATGAGTATTTGCAGACAGAGCCGCCTCAAATGTCAACGTTACCATGCACAAGCAGACCGAGGCGTAGATCAGGAGACAATCTAGGAACGCCTAATAGTAAGAAGTCCCCGCGCTCCGGATCCCGAGTCACGGTTAGCGGTACGAACCGTACGAGGTGGAGAGCGAACTGTGGCAAGCTCACGCGGATGTGTCACATGATATAGGAACTGGGTTGTCCTCGTATGTTTGTATGTTTGCGAATATGCCAGTCAGGTGCCGACCAATTTTATATGGCCCCCTGATTCTTGTAGGACAAACCCTGATCATCTTAACTACATATTATAGTACACCTACACTTATATTGAATCCAGCTGATCTCTGTATAGATTCATTTATCAAATATTGAAAGCGTTGAGCATGTCTATCTCTGTCCACATTTGCTAGGATACATTGAATGCCCTTTGGGCTGGACTTGGTACAACCCGATATATCTGAAAGTGTTTTCGGACACCTGTCAGATTTGACAAGACAACACCCATAATTTAGTTTCAACAACCAACCCCACTACATCAAAACAGAGGTGTAATAGAGCAAAGTCACCCCAGTCACCTAACATAAAAGTTGATATTGGATGCCAAAGCAGAAAAGGAGTGATAACAGACTCCACTATGGAGCTTCATACCTTGTATCACTCTCAGCAGAGCAAATCACATTCCAGAATTTAGCTGGAATACCTGTCTTTCCCGGCCCGGGAGCGCCCATGTGTGCCGCAACAAAGCAGTTGGAGAAAATCCAGATAAGGAGTGTTTGTACGCCGTAGAGCCTCACACAAAAAGACCCGGTCGCTGATTTGTTTATGCAAGGGATGTTTGTCCGGGGAGCGTACAAAGGGATCCGGTCATAGTTTTCTAGACCCACAAGAGGGTCAGGTGAGCTGTTGATCTTGACTGATCTTGAAGTCCACCTGGATGCATTCATACCAATGACCTACATGGCTGGGTGAATCGGGAAATACCTGTCTGTGTTCCTGGTTAGTGCAACTGGCTGAAACAATGATAGGATACATATGTCCGGCCGGAAGCAAGACTTGCAGTTCCGTGATGATCATTTTCAATTTTATCTTCCTGTCTACACTCTGCAACCGAGTAAGACAGTTTGATTTCTAATTCCTATAGTCGGATGGGGATGTGTTCATTTTCATATGAAAGGGTTGCACCTTCAAGATAGCCCTGGATCGTAATTACTATACCATCATTGTCCCTAGCGCCTACATAGTAATAACTGGCTTTGCTGCTGTTTCAATCCAACACACCGGCCCATCGAGACCCTCAATTTGTCTCGATCGTCCTGTCATAGCCCGTTTATTCCTTAGCAACTCAGACAGTGCTCTGAATACTATTAGGTCAAAGTGGACCTGGAGTCCAATCGTCGATAGCCTCCCTTGTTTTAGATGTGTGGGCCAGAGATATGCGAGCTATAGATCTGGTATCCGGGTGCTTGGGAGCCCTGGCATGTCTCTGTGATCATTTTCCGATGTTGTGGGTCCACCAAACCCACTATGTTTATGCCTTTCATATATGTCTTGACAGCCACCTCGTCATCACTATTTGTGAATAATGCGAGGGAAGGCATTGTCTAATACATGAGATCGACACCACGAGTTATGTATTTTTCAGGCCGGTAGTTTGAAGGAAGATATCCTCGGCTCTTGTTATGCGTATTCCAGCAAGGCTCTATGCGGATTTGTTTTTCTCCAACTGTTCCGTCATGCCCAGGTGGTTGAAGCCACTTTGGCTCAACCCACATTCTAGTCCGGAGTATATATCAAACTGACTATACATATCAAGGTACGTAATCTCCTTAGTCTCAGGAACCGTGTACATATGTATTTGCTTTTTCCCGACAAAAAGACAGCAAACGGCGCAAATCAAAGGACAACCAACGAATCACACCCCGTACAGCTACCCCAGCCTGACCCAGTCGGGCCATGTGCAGAAACTCCAGATGGGGCGGCTATCTCTGACAGGCCGCATTGCTTATTCCCAAATTAGACGTGTGCAGCGGCTGCGATCAAAGACATTGCAAATCGCGCGCCATCCGGCGGTTCTCGGTGCGATCGTGGCTGGATCTGGCTTACCGGAGCCTGTGTGACAGCCCCTATTTGCTAATTGCAGCAGGGCCATTGGTGGTCATGAGACTGTTATGGGCTGAGGTCTAGACCGTCGAGGCTACTCATCTGAGGTCTGACTATGTACTTTGTAGCTGGTTTGAGAATACGGCGATGAAAGACGCGTCGCCTTTCCGTTGACTCTCCACGGGCTGCTTGTATGGCTGACCTGGAAGATAATCTTCAGCTCTAACGATTATTGAAGGAATCGGTGTTAGGTAGGAGGCTCGGCTTCGCGATCTCCTGCTCTCCATCGCGCTGAAATGTCTCGTAGTGTCTGGCTTTATGGCTTATGGCTTTCTGATTTTCATATTGCTATCCACCAACCAAGTACCCTGGTACAGCTAAGCGGCACAAGGCAAAAACGTATGTGTATGATTCTACACCACTACTCCGTACATTGGATGCCAAAGGGCTCTACGGGTGTGCACTCGCTGAAGAGGCTCGGGTATAAAAGTCGATTTATGAAACGAACGACTGAAGAGTACCTACATATCAATGGGACCCACAGTCTGGGGAAGCAAAGTATAATGAGATGCTCTGCACCTTCCCCAACTAGGCCATTCAACATAACCTTGAATATTTTGAGCCCAAGGCTAGACTCAGCCATATCCTTCTGACTTATTTCAATTTGAACTTGGCGCTTCTAAAGTTTGCTGACCGCCGATCATCCTCGAGTCGTAAAAAAAGTATTGACAGGGAATAACATTACAACCGAACCGCAAGTGATGATCTCGAGTCACTAAGGCAATACCAAAGACCACCAGGCAGAACGACGTGACAGCGCTAGCAATAAGGCAACTACACATACATTGCGATGGCATAATTCCCTTAAAATTCAACAGCCACAAGCAAGAAATCAGACCTAAGACTTGGCATCGGACGGATCGCAGGTCAATCGGCCTTGTCCATGCGACTTGGCGATGAGGCTGATGACCGAAGCCTTCATCTGTACAGCGTATTAATCCCAGCCGGAACATGACTCTCCATATTTTTCGTTATTCAACTCCGTCTCACCTTCACATTTACACAACATCGGGTCATCTGAATACGGTTTGTGTCGCCCGGCAAAAATCCTAGCCAACGCGGCTAATGTCGACAGTATATCCGAGCACGACACTTTCCATAGATTCCGAATAATAACCTTGTTTCGTATGCCGACTGTAGTTTATATTACCTGGCTGAACATGCCCCAGATGAACACATTGGTCGACCCCACCTTCCGGGTCTCACCGATTTCAATCTCGACCTGTCAACGGAAAAAGAAAAAAAGCTCACCAGATCATAGTGTGCCTGCCAGTGCATGTCACACTCGGTGACGAGTTTGCATGCTGCCCAAATGGAGCTCGAGGCCCGCATTCATGCAAGCCTTTCCAGCTTGCCAAGGCCGACTAGGATCTTTAAATCGATCCGCGGTTGCCGATACTGGCGCTGCTGTGTATAGATTCGGATGCGGCTGCTCAAGTTAGTTCCGTGGCTTAGAACATTTATTTCGTAATGTATCTGTTGATGGCTGTTATCTAATGCATCTGTTTGTTGATATACGAGAGCGTCATGTTGCTTCCCTTCGATGCATCTTTGGGGGTGGAGGGACTGGTCTTTGGAATCATCCTGTGGCAACCTAGCCCAAGAAAAACAAAAGATGGGCCAAAGCCTGTCTCGGCAATAGTCGCGCCACAGTAGATCGTGAACTCTGTAGCCCACGAGTCGCGGGAACTAGGGTCTCACTTCAACGCGCTGTGAAACCATGGCGGCTACACCAAACCCTGAACCCCCTGCTCAGTAGAATTTCTGATACTAGGCTAAAGAAAAAAGAAAAGAAAGTAAATTATCTTTGCAAATAGCAACTAAAAAGAAAAGATAGGATCGTGTACAGGCAGTAAGTAATTCAGGGAACGAGGCACGCTTGCAATGGCATTAAACTTCCATGGTCAACAGACAGTTGATAGCTATACCACAGACATTCCACGATATCCCATAGGCCAGACACTCTTACGATAGACTCACGCTCGACAAAGGTTATGCAAGAGGATCAAGCTTCTAGACAGCCTACGTAAGCTCGACACCATCAAATCAGCCTTCTGCATACCCTCAATACTAACGTCGAAATCCGGATTGCCCCCTTATTCATGACTCTACGAAGCTAGTACAAATTACCTAATGGGAGTTCTTCATAGGCAGTAGAATGTTCAGACTCCCACGGATGAAAAGCAGGTACCCCTTTCGTGGATATAGATGACCACAACCCCCACGGGGTTCGAGAAGATCCCGTCCTCGAGTAACACAGCACGTTGACTCTATCCGTATATCAGAGCTACTTGGTCCAACAGGAGATGGTAGACAGATGGCACGAGGTTTTCGTTTCATGTTCCTCGGCATGTTGGGTTACCCTTGCAAAGGTAGGTGCACCTAGTGCACGGGCGACGGAAAACGTTGCCGGTGGAAAATGATCGAGCGCTTTGCTTCGCGTGGGGGTTTACGTGTGTCAAGAGGGTGTACGGTGTGCAAATGCTTCATGGATTGTATACCAGCAAGTCACACGGCCCCCGGTGCATTCCCATCTTCCGATGGGAATGGAAACGTGGTTTGCAATTATCGAAAGATGCGTATAGTTTCAAAGCGGGAGGGTATTTGTAAATTGAATGTGAGGGAGAGACAGGCACATGCTCTACTTGGATCTAGAGGCTGGGACTTGCCATATACCGGGCACCTATGAACTGAAATGGATGAGAATCATAAAGTTTTTTCTCATTGCAACTCCAAGATTTCTATGAAAGGGACCATTTTTACATAGGAGTCCAACAAATCATCATTTTTCAGCCGACGCACCGAAGGGAGATATCTACTTCAGTAACGCCTACAAGGCATTAGACTATGTGCGGGTAACCTAGAATTCAGCGTTGTCGTCACCAGAGATAATGACATTGTTGATCTGGTTGGTTATTAGTGAGGCACGAATAAGAGAGACAAGTAGGAGACATACCTTAAGGACCATGCGGCAGAGCTGTGTGGCGAGCAGAAGCTGCTGTCGCTTTCCAATCAGAGGGTCAATGGCAAAGTGCTCCCTCATGTCATTGCTGCCAGTCATCATGCAGTCAACACCAAGTCGGGTGTTCTTCTCTTTGACCTGGCGCGACTTGATGGAGGCAAGAGTCTCGATCGGGCTCAGACCCGAGTTCTCTGCCAGCGCCATGGGCACAGCATCCAGAGCATCGGCAAAGGCACGCATGGCGTACTGCTCAATACCGGGGCTCTATATCATTCAATAAGGGTCAGTCCGGCTCCGACACGCCTAATATGTTGAGAAACAACGCACCTTGACAGCAGCATCCTCCACAGCGATAGAGCAAGCAATCTCGGCGGCACCACCACCATAAACCACTCTGTTGTCGGTCACCAAGTTGCGAACAACACACATAGCATCGTGTAGTGACCGCTTAGCCTCATCGATGATCTGCACATTGGATTAGAAATAGTCCGTAACAGGCTCGAAAGATCCCAGCATACCATCTTGTTGCTACCACGGACGAAAACAGTGACCGCCCTGCTGTTGGCGCACTCCTCAATGACCAGCATCTTCTCTCTCGTGGTACCAAAGGTCATCTCACGCACACGACCAGCAGTACCCAACTTATCAGCAGTCAAATCCTCGAATCGCGGCACGATACGGCCGTTTGTGGCAATAGCAATCAGCTCAATCTCGGGGCCACCGACCCAACGGACAGCGGGCAGCTTGTTCTGAAGGAGAAGGTGGTTGGCCTCGTCGTCGAAGCCCCACTGGCAGATGACTAGGTTGGCTCCTGAGTCCTTGAGTTGCTGGATCATCTCAGCAAACTTGTTCTGCTCGTACTCTTGGAGCTTCTTGAACTCCTCGACGGAAGTAATATCAAGCTTGTGCTTAGTCTTGGGCTTGGGAGGCTCGAAGGGACAGGTCAGAATGGCCAGCTTGGCGTCCAGGACCTCATCGGGCATCTGAGGGTGGGAGAAGTCCTTGTCGACAATAACACCGTTCACGAGTATAGAGTCCTCGAGGGCACCACCCAGCTTGCCGTCCACCTTGATCAGCTCGAAGTCGACATCTTTGCGCTCCAGATCCGCAACCGAGAGCACAGCGTCGATGGCAATCTTGGCAAATTGGTCGTGAGACTTGGAAACACTATCAAAAACGTTAGACAGAACAAAGTCACCGGTCCGGGACTGGATCGTACATCTTGCTGCCCAAACTGGTCTTGGCAACCTTGAGGAGGTTGCTGGTGTCCTCCTTTGAGAAGGGGATCTCGTCACTGATCCTCTCCAGCTCCGCGATAGCAATCTCGCATGCCTGGTCGTATCCGTCGGCTATCCGGATGGGGTGAATACCCTTGTCAATCAATTCCGAAGCTTGCTCCAGCATGGCCGCAGCCAACACCACCACACCCGTTGTGCCGTCACCAATTTCCTCATCCTGCGACTTCGAAAGCTCGACGAGCAGCTTGGCCACATTGTTTGTAATTTCCATCTGCAATTATCCCACGTGTTAGCATGGGTCGACTGGGAGGTGAAAGGGGTCCGGTCGAACCTGGCCAAGAATGGTTGCGCCATCGTTGGTAACGGTGATATCGCCGTCGGGGGAGATCAGAATCTTGTCCAAGCCACGAGGGCCCTAAACGAACACGTTAACTATCATTCCATCCGTTACTGGCAAGACCCGTACCAGAGAGGACTTGACAATGCTGGCCACCGTCTTGGCGGCAACAATGTGCGACTTGACGGCCTCAGTTCCATGCTGTCTTTTCTTCTTCCCTTGGCTATTTGAAGCAAGTTCACCTGGTCAGCTCCAATTTTCTATATCTTCGGGGGCCCAATTGTTGTCTCCGGGGCGGATAGGAGGATATATCGGTGAACGTACTCGCGAACGACAATAAACGGACGACCCTGCTCGTCCTTCAACACCGAAGCTATCCATAGTGTCAGTAAAAGCTAGAGGTCGAACGGCGAGAACGAATGCTATTCACCTTGAGAGAGGTCAAGTTCTGTAGAAATTCAAAGTCATGGTCAGCAACAGTACCTGGGGGGTAATGAGGGGCTTCTGGGGGAAAGAAAGGAACTCGTACGCATCGCCATGTTGACGGTGAACTGCCACCAGGCAGATATTTAAAGTAAGAAAAAAGAATAAAGAAAAGAAGAAGGGGAAAGAAACAGCACCCGGTTCTCTTTCCTGCAATCGTAAGAGGGGGTGAAAGCTATCGGAGAGAAGCACACCAAATTAAATTCTGGCTCCCGAAAGCGGTATAGCGTCTACCGCTGTCCGCCTTTCCTCAGCTTCCACGCGCGCATCTCCCAACTTGAAGCTTCACCATTACAACCGTAATTTGTTTCTACTTGCATCCTTTTGTACCTTTTCATCGTCAATCTGCTTGCTCAATTGTTGCAGTTCGTCTCCCCCAAACACCCCAGCATGCCACGTAAGTGAACTGCACATTGTTGATTATGTCGCGTACGCGCGAAGTACCTCGACTGACCCTTTGATAGCGCCCGCTTCCGAGGAAATGTCGGACGAGGAGATTGGCGATATTCCCTTCAGAAATGGCGGCGACAAAGCTGAAGACAATGTCGTCGACGACAATGACGCAGACGAGGATGAGGAGGATGGGGAGGCTGAGGAGGGCGTGTAAGTTGAGTTCGGCGCATTCCCGTGGACCGATTGTCTAACTTCAGTAGATATGTCGTCGAGTCCATAAAAGAACACCAGTTCTTGGGCAATGTATGCTCGCTTTGCGCCTATTGCTACAGCCTGCACTGAATGCGCTAACTCTCCAACAGGGCAAGCTTCAGCTTTTCGTGAAATGGAAAGGATACGATGACATCGCAGACCACACATGGGAACCGGAAGATGAACTAAAGTGAGTGCACAGACATCCATTGCACTTCGTTCCATGTAGCGCATCTTCTTACTTCTTCTCATAGGAAGGGTGCCGGACAAATCCTCGCGGAATACTACGAGAAAATTGGTGGCCGACCTGAAAAGCCTGCAAAAGCTGGCCCCGGAAGGAAGCGCAAGTCTACGGGAGACACGAAGTCGCCCTCTGCCCCCGCGTCGGCCGAACCCAAGCGACGAAGACGATCCACGAAAGCTCAAGATCTAGTGCCCGAGACTGAGGCTGATGAAGATGATGAAAGCTGGGTTCCCAAGGGCAAAAATTGGGACCAAGAGCTCGACAGCGTCGATACCATCATTCGGGACCCAGATGATCAAGGCCTGTATGCATTCCTCCTTTGGAAGAACGGCAAGCGGTCACGAGTATCAATCGAGAGCTGTTACGAGAAGTGCCCCAAGAAGGTCAGTCTTTCATTCTGAAACGGACGCGAACGGCTTGCTGATATTTCCTTTAGATGCTCAAGTTCTACGAGAATCACCTGTGAGTCCCACTGAACCTGACGAATGCTTAATCGAACGTGCTAACTGGTCCATAGGGTCTTCAAGGAGGGATGAACACCTCGTAGGTGCTCGTTCAGAGGCTAGCGATGGTTGCAGCCTGATGAGAGATGTTTTCTGGGAAAAGATTTGTGACTATCAATTTTTCAAGGAGTTTATAGGGGCCCATCCTCCTTTTTAGTTTGCTGCAAGTCTTTTTTTCTAGGATAGGTTTCAATGGACTTCTGTATCATAAGACTGTCAGATGAACCCTCGGGCATTTTGTGCTTCCATAAGGTCTGAATACTGCGAATTGCGTGTCTACGCATATGATATTCGGCTTTTCAGCGTAAACTCATTATTTGACATTGGTCATTCAAAGCAGGCCCTTCTCCCTAGCCATGCTAAAATATTGCCACCTAATATTAGTGAGGTCATCTCCATGCTTGATGAGCACTCTTTCAACATCCCGTCCATTTATAGATTCCAGACCTTTGTCGTCCTCGGCTGTCCATACGCCACGTATGTTGTCGGGAATTCCTGTGCTTGGGTCCCAGCTTTCCATCACTTTGTCAGCAAGATCTAGGTCCATGGTTGCAGAGCGCAGAACAGCAATAATGGTTTCCTCATCCGCTACTCCTCGCGCTAGTTGCTTGGAGATCCAGCCGTCGACGTCTGGAAGGTCTTCGTGACTTTCTTCGTCACTTTCCTCGCTGTCGTCTGGTTCTGAACTTGACGGTAGACATGGTAGCTCAAGAAACAGTGGGTCGATCTCATCCCCTGATGGTTTAAGCACTGGATTGTGCACTGATTCGGTATGTGGCGAAGCTTGTGTAGAGTGAACAGTAGTATAGGACGGCCGAGTGTGAGGAATGACTTGTGGAGGTACTGGTGGGTTAGATGTCCGTGGTAGTGAATGAGGATAGCCGCTAGGTGACTTTTGTACCACAGGAGCTGAAGCCGTGTGAGTCTCGGGCTTCCTTCTTTTTAAGGGTAAAGAAGCTGTTGCTTCAGCAGGAAGCTCGGGTGTACGTTTTCGCTTTCTGCTAGGGTCCGATGAGTCGATGATTTGTGGGTGTTGGGTATGGTCCTCGGTCCTCGACTGTGCGGTTGTTACAGGGGGCTGCTGGGGATGGTCTCTCTTTGGCTCTGATGCAGCACCATGTAGCAGGTCAGGCCTAGGAATTCCACCCCCTGGACGTGGCTTTCCGCGCAGTCTTCTCAGATACCGGTTACGCCATGCTTGCCATGAATGGTGAGGAAACTGAAAGCAGTGATCAGTATCAGTAAGTTGTAGTCTGTCTCTCCGAGTTAGTAGTACGTACCTTTTCCTCCAGCGCCTGATAAACCTTGTTGCCATTGACAGGCGCATTTACCACCTTTTCCAACGGCTGGAGCCAGTCATAGAGGATTTGGTCATCTTCCAAGCTGAAGACTGTTCTAGTGGTCTTTCTCGGAATATGTGATGCGCCTATTGGGCGTGGCCCAGAAGGGGCGACTTGGTAATGTTTGAGATCTTGATCCACGGGAACGCGTCCATTTTTGATTGAATGGTCCACATAGTTGTACGAAAGGCTGCAGTAGTCGTTAGTTTAACAGGCCATGATGAAGATACGAAGAGGCTCATACCAGCCAGGAGAGGCGGTTTTCTTCAAGTGGTCCACTAGCTTGATGTCGGCATGTCTTTCTAATAGTACCACCTCACCGCCATGTTTCTGCATGCTTATCAGCCCTGAACATCCGCGAAGAAACTTTTCTCGGGTAGACAGACATACCGTTATTTTCTTTTTGTAATTGTCTCGGTCCGGGACATTCAGGGATAGCCAGAACCGCGTAGGCCTGGTGGTATTTTCTGTCACGGTAGTAAAGAAAAAGGCATTATTGCCCACGGCTTCTGTACTTGTCATTGCTAGTCAATCATCAAGCCCAAGCTCGCGTTGTTGACGCGCTATGACTGGTCAACGTGTCCAAGGGCACATTCGACCCAAACGAGCGATGGGATCGCTGGACAAGTACGTAAAGGATAAGACGTGGTTATCGAGTTTCTTTGTGTCCGAGAGAACTGCAGCGATAGTGAATTCAGCGTCTCATTGAATTCAAGGTTGCAAGAAGCGCGTTCCCGATTGGGATGATATCACGTGACCGTATAAATGACGGGCCGCGATGAGACGCTGACCAAGTCAACAACTTTAAGAGCGAAGCAGTTGTGAGGATTGGGAGAATGAGACTTGGAGCAAAGGTCTCAGGTCTCTTGGTTTTATGATTCCGGGTGTTACTGGTGGCATACAGGTCGCAGAGGCCTTAGTTTACCCGTCACCACAATGGGTACCCTCCGCACTGTCGTCCTTGTGATTCTGGGCATATCATCTCTGACCTTCATTGCTCTTTTTGGTCGGCTTCCTGCCTTTAGGTAAGGTGAAACAGACTACTCAGGTAGTAAGAAGGACAGAGCATGGCTGATAGGCCAATAGGAAAACCCCAATTGCTTTCCTTTACCGGCTATTGTGGGTGTATATTCCAAATGGTATCGCATCTGTCGACTCTCGTCTCCTTGACGGACATCTAACCAGGATCTTCAACCGCTCTGGCCGCTATGTCTTGCATGAGAACCACCCGCTAGTCCTGGTAAGTACTTTAGAATTCCAGAGGCGGCCATTTCCTAACTTGTGTGTCAGATCTTTTTCGTGGGCTTGCTTGCTGTAGGCGAGTATTTCTTTCTCCCTACGGCATGGCCTCGGATGTCAAGCATCCACAAGTTTTTGGTTCCGGGCCTTGTTATCATACCCTACGTCCTAATCTACAAGTGTGTGGTGACCAAGTCTTTCATCACGACACAGAATCACGAAGAGGAGATGAAACGATATCCCTATGACTGTGCCATATTCTACCCGGGACACCGTTGCCGCACATGTCAATTCCTCAAACCCGCACGAAGCAAGCACTGCAATATCTGTCGAGCGTGTGTCTCTCGACACGATCATCATTGTGTTTGGCTAATGAACTGTGTCGGGGCCCACAACTATGTTTACTTTCTGTCGCTGCTGCTCTCGCTTTCGGTCCTGCTTACCTACGGTACTTTGCTTGGTTATTCACTCCTAAGCCAGACACTACAAGAAATTGTTCCACCACAGTATCAGGCAGCTATGAAAGAAGGCTGGACAATGTACTTCAACATATGGGCCATGGTCATTACGGCTGATGCGAAGATCGGCACTGTTACTCTGCTGATGCTTATGACCGCTCCCCTGGCGGCGGCCTTCTTGGCTTACCATACCTATCTCATTTGGGCGGGGATGACAACCAACGAGAGCTCAAAGTGGTCAGGGTGGAAATGTGACGTGGAAGATGATATGGCTTTCAAGGCCTCACGCAGTCAGATCCCTGGGGCGCCCCGGAATGTGGATCTCGCAGACCAACCGTGGCCGGTTGTCAGCGACCAAATTCTTGGCTATATTACGGACCCGGACTCCAATGATATCTACTATCCGGGTTCCGACCACAGAGAACCCGACTCTTACAGAGACATTCCAAATTCACCATGGAAACTCACCTCTATGAGCGACATCGAGAACATCTACGATCTGGGATTTTGGAACAATCTTCGAGATTCAGTTGGACTATCGGTAAGGCGGAAACAGTGACCACGTTGTCGGATGCCTTCATGGATGTATTTCTAGTGATCAAGGACCGGGTTGCGTAGGTTCAGATTCCGGGCCGTTGAAGTATATATGTGAGCAAGCGACTGGTACATGAGGGTACCTTATCTCTACAATAAGAAGAAATTTTTGATAGTTATCAGAAACACTAAGAGCAACATGAAAGAGGGTCGAAAGGCGGTGGGAAAAGCGGTAATAATAGAACCACGAGTACCGCAATTTTGCCCGCCTCCAATTTTGATTTAATCCCACCACTAGTTCCTGTTCAGTGTCAGTCTCGACGTTCGCTCTTTTGCAAGATGGCGGATCCAAAGCCATTATGCACCCCCGCCGAACTCATGCTCAAGGTCATCCTGGCTGGGACCCTCAGCCACTACGAGACCCGCGGTATGATCGATGACAAGCGTCTTGAGCACATGCTGGCCGCCGGAAAGCAAATTCTCTACAAGACACACCAGGAGAGTGAGGTCCGGTATGTCTGTTAGTTATCAATATATCGTTTTATCTGTCCTGACCATAGGCGTTGCTAGACACAACCTAGGCATGTCACCCGACATCTGGCAAGGCCTCACCGATGTCCTCACCAAAGCGATCCCGGTCCTCGAATCGCAGTCATTTGCGTGGAAGAGTCCGGCGGCGACATACGAGCACTCTTCCTCCAACCTTATTGCTTACAACTACTTCTCGCTGGTGAAAGATATAGAGCGCCTCAATGATCTGTGCACGATTGCGCGGAACCTGCTCGCGACTACAAAGAAGGCGCAGAATTTGGCTGCTGAGAAAGGGTTCGATCAGCGGATTCTCGCATTGATTGATACGTGTGTGCGGGTTACAGCAAGAGGATTCGATGGCGAGACGAATGCGCGGAATGAAGAGCGCTGGCAGAAAGTCGTCAACCTCTACAAACGACTCCTGATTACGTGTCTGCAGTATCTTCACAACTTTATCATGCACAATGAGCAGCGGAAAATGGTTTTGTGGCTCGATCTGTTCGGTTATCATTCGACGGCGGACACAAACATCATTAAGCCCAAGGAGCCATTGGACCAAACCGCTCGATCGGAGGGCGTTGCGCCTATTGTCCAGGTTGGAGAACGTGTGATCAATCCCCCGATTCGGGCTCTGTACGATCAAACTGCGGAAGATTTGCTGCTGGAGACCATCGCGAAATTCCCGCGGGAGCCGTCCACAATCAAGGAAGAGGCTGCGATGCTGCTTCTAGCAAACATTAAAGATCATATGGAGAAGATCCTTGGCAAGGACTTGACGGATATCCAGGAGATGGGTCGAGACCCGGAGCAGATCAAGTACATTCGTGCTGCCCTGACTTCGATACTGGGTGCCAAGGTTGATGGATGGTCAGATCTTCAAGACCGTGCTCGGGAGCTTCCGCCTGCCCTCCCGGAAGAAGAAGAAGAACATGAGCCAACCAAGAAGAAAACAATTCTCACCATTGACCGCAGCCTGACTGCCGGTTTCCCCCGTCTGTGCTGGGCTGATCTACCCGAAATCAACGACTATGCGGTGGACGCACCCGTGACAGAGGATGACACAAGCATGCCCCGATCAGCTCAGTCTGCCGCGGAGACTCTACAGGAGGCCAAGGATGAACTGATGGCCCGTCTACAAGATTCGTCTCACATTGGCGATGCCGATGCGGATTACGACACTGGCGATGCTGGAACGGTGGGCGATGAGGACTCGCACAGTCTGGAAGGCCATGCGGATGGAAGCATTGAAGGAGACGAAGATGACGATGGGGAAGATGTTGACCGAGACGACGACGGAGGCGATGTGGACGATGAGGAGGATGACGACGACTACCGCGGCCGCCCTGGCGATCAACAGCGTGGCCTACTTACGGACATTCCTCTTGTGCTGGGGCCGGCAGAGATCGAAGCACTGCCGATGATCATCCAAGCGGGTATCGTCGACAGCTTTGGGCTCAAGGGTGGTGAGCGCAACGGCTCCAGGAACATGCAATCTCTGCGGTGCCACATCCTCCTCACACAGGAGACTGGCCGCAACCTGCTGCGTGAGCTGCTGATTTTCATTGCGGCATGGGATCTTCCCGATGATGAACTCTACTTTAAGATGATGGTCCAGATCATGGAAGCCGTTCTTCGGAACGGTCTGATGTCGCATGCCTACTCAGACTTCGGCCAACCAAAGGATATCATCTCTCCAGCCCAGGCAGTGGTCATCAAGATCCTGACTCATATTTTCCGCGCCAAGTATTCACCGGCTTCGGTGACGGGTTCTTCTCAGGCCAGTATCCCACGGGTTCCTGCATCACTCAGTCGTGTAGATATCCTCACCGTGCGGTACATCTTCACCATCTTCCGGGGTAACATCATCCCGGAGACCTGCGCCCTGATCTATCTGCAAGGCCAAATCCGGGCCGAAAACGCCCTGCCTGAAGACTTCCCACTCAACCTGTGGGATATGGAGAGAGTGTACGAGGGGGTATATCAGTTCTTGGAATTCTTCGCCGTTCTTACCGAGAACAACGACTGGAAGAACCTGTTGGTCAAGTGGGAGATTGTCTACGACCTGGTCACACTAATCAAAGAGCTGGAAGCCAGCATCCCCAAGGGCCAGTTCAGCCAGCTCTCTTTCGGCTCTGTTCCTCCGCCCCCGCCTCCACCGCGCAGCACCTCACCCGATGACAAGTCCAAGTCTGCTTCTCCGGGTCCTGTGGCCGTTGAGCGACCGTATGACCCAAGCGACCTCGAACCCCTCGACAACGGCGCCGGCGAGGACTCTCGCCCAGAGTCCCCACCGATCACCGAGGACCCGTCCGAGTTCGAGTGGCGCAACCTCAAGAAACTGGTGGTTCTAGTGCTATCTTCGTTAGTATGGAAGTGCCCCGAAGTCCAAGAGCAGATCCGAGAGTGCGGTGGCCTCGGAGCCATCCTGTGCTGCACCAACTTCGATGCCCACAACCCGTACATCAAGGAGCATGCCGTGATGTGCCTCAAGTTCTTGTTGGAGGGAAACGAAAAGAACCAGAAGTTGGTTGAAGAGCTCCAGCCGCGAGAGGTCGTCAAGGATGATAGTGGTATCCTGGAGAGAAGCGGCTACGAGGCTATGATTGACCAGACTGGAAAACTGGCCATCCGGCCGAAAGAGTTATAGTAGACCTTGGGTTGCGGTTCATTTGCTTTGAGATGTTGCTGTTGAAGGATTTACGAATTGCATAACATGAAGATGTGTTCGAGAGTGTGATATACCAAATTTTCTAGAAGTTCAGTTCAAACATCGCATTAGCTTTTTGCTCTACGTGGTATTGGAGATACAATATTTGCCAGAGGCACATGCACACGGTCATATTCGTAAGTTCTTCATAAATGCTGCGTTTTGCTCATCGCCATTATCAATGCAGTCATCCCAATGCAGTCATATCAATGTCAAACCAGCTCAATCCACCGTTTAACCGTACATGCCATCCCACTCCTCCTCTTCATCATCTTCCGCAAGTTTCTTCAACGCCTCCTTCTTCTCCCGCTGCTGCTTTGCGAAATCGAAGCGGTCCATGGGACAAGTGCCGCGCAGCCGCAGCCAGGGTCTCACACACTCCAGGTCAAAAAGATGCGTAGGGTGGCAAGGCAGCCGAACGACCAGCGGGTATTCATCTTCCAGGAAGGGGTTATTGCAGATAGGACAGACCTGGGAGTCGTCGAGGGCTGATTTGGGGACGCGCTCGAGTGCTGTTGAAATGTGAGTCGGGCGTGACAAGATTGTACCAATGGGTTCCTTACTGTCACAGAACTCCTCGCTGACACCCTCCACCTCTCTTGGTGGTGTGTCGGCCTCGCTGAGTAGGGTTTGGATCATCCGAGTTAACAGGTCCTCTGCTCCCTCGCCGTTCTGATCACCATCGCGTTCCTGGAGATTGGCTGCCTCGCGGCGCATGACTTCGAATGCCTCGGCGAGGGAGTAGAAGGCGGCGCTTACGTCGCCTGGTGGAGGGACTGCATGGGGACGGTGGTCGGGGCTGGGGGTGATCTCGGAGAGGGTGGAGAAGAATGTAGACAGGTCGGGGCGCCGGCGGCGCGGGGGAGTAGTGGTCGATGGGTCGGTCGTGTTATGTTCAACTAATGATCAGTGGTTAGATTGTAGAGGTCCCTCAACGAGGGGGGATGCGCACCTTCGTAGGTTGACATTGTGGGGTTCAGTGAAGGTGAAGGAAGAGGAGGAAGATTGGAGACGGAGAGACTGGGTGGAGTTCATTCATGAAAGCGCGTTGTTTGCGTAGTACTCGGACAGAGCACAAGAGGTAATAAAATACTAAAATGCTACTACGATAATTTTACTTTGATCTATTTTTGATCTTCCTTTATTTTATGGAATAGGTCTCTCTACCATGAAGTGTAGTATTTCTTCCAATTCTCTAGCGCATCAGCATCCTTGAACTTTTCAATCCCGCCACTCCATATTCCTTGACCCCAATCCCCCAAAGATGGAAGTTTTATTATCTAAGTAACCTTGTACAGAAAGACCATCTTCTAGGGTCTGTCCTTGAGTCTCATGGTGATCGATATGTGTGTGGCTATATTCCTCAACATGCTCTCATAGTTACGAAGAAGTTGGTATCGTGTTAGTTGACCTTTTTCTCATCCAGATATATATGTCCATTGTCCATTCTAATAAAAATCACAGGTTCGATCAAGAGACTGAACTAGGAGCCCTTCTTGAAAAAGATTGGCCCTAGAGACCTTTGCAGCATCCATGGATATTCTCTAGGCGTATCTAGAGATGATCAAGGAGGGAAAGGTGACTACAATTTCAGCTCCAAAAAGCGAACCACAGATTCGGGGAACGAAAGTCGACTGCTACTTCTATTTGAAGTCGGGCATAATAGATATACACAAAGTAGCAAAAGGGGCTTGTTGAGCAGGTGTTATGATGACATATCTGATAAGCTCTATCAGGTCTATGAATTTAGTGGTATCTTGTCATAGGACTCGCACAGTTGAGGAATATAGCCACACGTATCGATCACCATATGACTCAAGAACAGACCCTAGAAAATGGTCTTTCTGTACAAGGCCACTTAGATCATAAAACTTCCATCTTTGCTAGATTCTGGGTCCAAAAACTATGTATCTTCCGGGGCACTTACAATAGGACGAGGTAGCTTTGAGAAGGCCGAAGTGTCAGTCAACCATAAGGGGCTCGGGCTAGTACATATAAGCCCTAAAAGCTGGTGGTTTACATATACATAAGTGGTGCTACTCCCAGTATCTAGGCATGAATCATGATGTTCCTATCATTCCTATAATCTGCCATGTTTCATGTCGGCATCGACTCGAGCAAAGTTCAGGCAGTCTCCCCCCGTACACTACCCCATCCAGGTAAGTTCACGTCCATTTAACGCTTGTCTCCTTGCCACCAGCCAAACGTTATACGCCAATACAGACATAATAGCCCACCCAAAGCGATGAACAGCTCGACCCAACATGTGGGTTCCACGTGTTGAAGTTGGCAGCGGTGATGCCGGCACTCTGCTCAATCGACCAGCATGAGTCTCCGTTGGCTACGAGATGGTACTTGTTGCAGGTGCTAATGGTACCGGTCTCGGGGCCAAGATCAGCTGTGGCCATGCAGTAGTAGTAGCCAGCCTGCAAGTTCGTGCAACCGGTGCCAACAGCCGGATTCCAGGTCTTGAACTGGGCCAGCGTCAGGTACGAATAGTAGCCTGTGAGGATGTCGCTGCAGGTGTCGCCGGACTTAGCCAGGTAGTAGCTTGTACATCCGGAGACCATACCGGACTGGGTGGGACTGGCGGTTCTTGTCGTGGGATTCGATGTAGTGGTTGTGGTTGTTTTGGTCGTGGTGATAGTAGTTGATCCTGACACGCCAACGCAGACGTAGTAGCCTAGCCAGAGGGAAGAGCAGGAGGAGCCCACGGCTGGGTTCCAGCTGTAGAAGTTGGCTAGCGTGATGCCGTTTCCACTAGCGATAGTTTGGCAGCTGTCGTTCTCGACTACCTGGTAGAACTTGTTGCCTACATTTTGGTCAATATACGTTAAGTTTATGTGTGACATGGAGATGACGGCTTACAATTGGAAACAATGCCAGTCTGCTGCGGCGTAGGCCCGTTAACACTAGCGGTCGTTGTCGTGGTTATCGTGGTAGGGGTGGTGGTGGTGCCGGATGAACCAACGACACCCACGCACACATAATAACCAGGCTGGAGGTGGGAGCAGGAAGTTCCCACGGCCCTGCATGAGGGGTGATCAGTCCATATTAGGGGAGGCACAATATAAGAGCAAAACATACGGATTCCATGAGTAGAACTGGCTCAGGGTGAAGTTGCCATAGCTAGTCGTAATATCATAGCAGGAGTCGCCGGATTCTACAAGGTAGAACGCATTGCAGTTGGCAACTAGTCCGATCTGCGTAGGGCCAGGAGCACCGCCAGTCGGAGTTGTTGTGGTCTGAGTCGTAGTCGTCGTGGAGGATGATGTCGTACTGCTCGTTGGTTTGGTAGTCGTGGTCTTCACAGCTGGTGCCTCAACACAGTAGGAATTCCCAACGATGAGAGAGCAGTCCGTGCTGGAAAGTGATGGGTTCTACTTCACTCAGAAACCGTGTCTCAACTCATGCAATCGAGAACAGGAAGACTTACCCAGGAGATTAGCTGGCCCTGTGTGATCCCAAAGTAGCTCTCGAGCGAGGCACATGTGTCCCCCGACGCAATGCTGTTGGCCCAGTACGTGCATGCAGTGGTGACATTAGGGTCAGTGTCTCCAGTGGCAAAGCTGCCGTTCGACCACCGCTTCATAACGCCAGCATTAGCCAAGACCGCCAGGAAGGCATGAAGAAGAAGAGACGAGATCATTGCTGCCACTGATTTATACAGAGTTATACTGGTATGCTAGGGTAGAGACTCCAGATGCCGAGAGGTACACTTATATAGCTTCTTGTGCGATAGATTCCATCGGCTATTATGACTGACTGGTGTACGCGAGTTGCTGTTCCGGTAAAATGGGTCTTTCTACTAGCCAGACTAATGTAGTATTTGGTGCCACACCGTTGGCAGCTACCGTTGGCTACGGCAGACTATACAAATGGCGACTAGTAGCTTCATCATGCCGGTCTTGACCAGGATGTAGTCTTCCAAGAGGACAACTGGGTTGCAGTTGTGAGCGATGTCGGAGGTCAGAGCATGTATGTCGGCAGAGTTCGCATACACATACCTCCATAGGTAGCGTGGGTAGGTTTCCAAATGACTTTGGTTTATCTGGCTTTTGGGAGACTTACACTCTTCCTTTCCTCTCAGTTCATTCACTCCGCTTTCATTCGGCCCTCTTGAGTTTTCCGGTATTGACCCTAGTCGAAACAAATACCTTGCTGCCACAATGAGGAACTGGTTTTGTTACTTAATCGCCTCTCTTGGCATTGAGATGATTCTGGCTACGGACATGAAACAGCCAGATCTAGCGCGGAGAGGACATTCGGCCAGGAGAGCCCACGGCTCACGGCCCCTGCAAAAGCACCGGGATGGCGCATCCACCAGGCTCGGATTGAGCTCCGTCGAGCACATCGTGCAAGGTGCCCTTAGCTCCAACTGGGCCGGCGCTGTCCGCGAGAGCCCACCAGCCAGCTCCACTTATACCTACGTCGCCGCAACCATTACCGTGCCCACTCCGACTCCAACGGGCAACTCAACCTCGTATCAAGCTGCCTCGGCCTGGGTCGGCATCGACGGCGCAACATACACGGCCGCCATCCTCCAAACCGGTGTCGACTTCTATATCATCGACGGCGAGCCCTACACCGATGCATGGTACGAGTGGTATCCGAACTTCGCGCTCTATTACGACGAGTTCGCCGTCAACCCGGGTGATGTTCTCTTCACATCGGTCAATGTAACCTCTCCTAAACGGGGCATCTGTATTGTGGAGAACCGGACGAGCGGGCAGTCGGTGACCACCACGGTGAGCGCGCCCAAGAGCACGGCAACTCTGCAGGGGGTGAATGCCGAGTGGGTGGTTGAGGACTTCCAGTCGGGGGAGAATATGGTACCGTTTACGGGGTTTAATCCGGTTCACTTTGAGGGCTGTGTGGCGGAGGCTGCCGGTGCCGAGTATGGGCTAGAGGATGCAACGGTGTATGAGTTGATGCAAGGTGGTGAGATGCTGGCCCACGTCCAGGTGATTAACACGTCGGAACTCATGTTCACTCGTACCTGACGAGGCTGGTGGATCTATCTCCCAGCCTGAATGTAACCCTGCTATGGAATGAAAATTGCATCAAGTTCTTTCAACTGGCCAGAGCAGACTAAAAACCTTGGCATCTGCGTATAGGTCCTTGGCGTAGGCGGAACTAGTCAGTGATAGCAGTCTTGCTTGCATTAGTGCGGCACTAAGATTTAGCGCCAACCAGACGATCAGCGCCATCGGAACAACCCGATCAAAGCAATATGTGACGGGCCTCGCCCATCGCTCCTGGACCCAACCTCGTGTTCCTGCGCGTGCCGCAATTACCGGATCCCAATTCTGACTCAGTACCATACGCGCCTCGACTTATTGAAGACCGCCTTAGGCCATGATTAACGAGAGTTTGGGGGCCATCCCACCTATTCCAACACTAGTATGGGAGTACATACTGGACTGTGTGAGTTTTCACCTTATCTTACATGACAAGAAAATAGTAGTA
Organism: Penicillium sp. DT28; assembly: GCA_036712075.1. NCBI lineage: Eukaryota > Fungi > Ascomycota > Eurotiomycetes > Eurotiales > Aspergillaceae > Penicillium > Penicillium sp. DT28. Next base: position 1,854,381 of record JAZHLO010000002.1, read on the forward strand.
ATGATTTGAACCGCGCAGCTACGATGGGACTCTCAGGCGACTCTGCAGGCCCTCAGTCTAACCTGTCGCGGCTTTCGTCGCCTAACACTGCCCATTCTGTTTGAAACCCTCCATCTAGACTTCCATCCAAAGCGTCACACGGGACACCGAATGCTACAGGATCTTCAGGAAGCGGGAGATGAACTATTCCGCTGTGTTCGTATCCTCATAGTTACGGGTTATTTTCTATACAACCCCGAAGAGGATACCCCGTCACTTGTGTCGCCGTTACTACTGTCTCTTGTGGAGAAGCTGCCACGACTCTTGGTTCTTAGGTGCAGTTATGGTGAAATGCCCCAAACGAACCCGATAGCTAACGAAGTAACAGGTGGCGCGGCCGCTTCCCACTTCCCTATGGTGTGTTGCAGCACCTGGATGCTCGTCAGGTGGTGCCTAGCTTGTACTTTGAAGGCTGGCCCTGCAACCTGCCTGTCGCTCCAGTCAAGCATGTATCGCACTGTATACGTTCTCTCAGCGTCGCTTCTCGTGACAAAGAAGAGCTAGATGGATTAAAGCATGTAGTGCTAGCGCTACCATGTCTAGATCGGCTCGACATAAAATTTCTCATCCGCTCGCAACGTGATTCAGTGCCGCTATTCTCTCTTGGACCCGGAGAAAGCATACCACCGATACGCACTCTTCGCCTGACTAACTTTACGGCCGACTCCGAACGAGTAAATGAATGGGACCAGTGTCATCACATAAGACATCTGGGCCTAGATGGCGGGGCTGAATCGCTTAAGCTTCTCATGCTCTTTACAGGAAAGATCCCCGACTTGACATCGCTAGCACTGCGGATCCACGATGGAACATCCCCGGATATCTCCGATGATCTATACAGCCGGCTAGACAGGTTTCTGCAGAGCATCAATGCATTAGCGGCCTTCACTGCATACGACTTGTCCAAGGATATCCTCTCTCTTTTAGTGTCTCGCCATGGGCCCCACCTCAAGCGTCTGCGATTCCGGCAGACTAATTTCAACAAGGGGGACCGGGAGCAGATCAGATGTCTCTTCACTTTCAAAGAGCTCCAGAACCTCGCTAGTGCGCTTCCACAGCTACGAAGGCTCGGAATCGACCTGCGATTCAAGGGTCATTTGGTGTGTACAAGCCACAGGACACTTATCGTCATGGCAAAACCCCCGCTAACTGACCATCCTAGTCCTACGACGTACTCAGTGGAGCGGCATGCTTTCCTAGTCTTGAGCACTTAGAACTCAACTCGAACATCCCATACGGCGAAGTCAGAGCGAACGGCTGGAGACCCATGGTAGATTCATGGCTCAATGCAGCTGTTGTCGAAGAAGCATTCCGCTACGTGGCAGGGGAAAAGCTATATTATGAACGGATCACTGACCCAGCGACGGTTCCATGGTCGCCTTTTACTTCGCTCGATATCAAAGTAGGCGAGTGGGAGCCATCTGTTGAAGGCTACAGAGCGTCATCATTGGTCACTAATCCCATTTTCATGTATGCCTGTCGGTGGGCCCGTTCTCTGCCCGGCAAGGTCAATATCGTGCGATTACGATGCCTTGCCAAGCAGTATCCCATTGAGGATGATCGATATGAGCAGGCGCTGGCTCGTGCAGGCTTATGGAGTGTGTCAAAATTACTGTCAGGCCCTAGGACTCTGTAGCACATCTCCATCGGCTCAATTTGAGAATTTCCCCTTAGTAGCATTCATAGTGATAGTATAATGAATCTAGGCTTCTGTCTATTCTTTAATATTCAGACACCGGACGAGCGAGTGAGTCTGACGAGCAGCCAAGTCCACTTTCGCTACGGATGTCTCTTTTTCCATCCTCCCTCCCATTCATGCCATATACAGTACTATCACAGACCTGCTGCCACTCCAGTCGACCAATCATTGTTGTCCAGATACATAGCTGGCCCGGTTAGCCAATGTCACGGGTGTTCGTTAGCAGCTAGAAGAGTGGTCACTTACCTGTTACGTAGAATGCGAAACTATCTGCGTTTCTCTCCGCGTCTTCACTCTCACTGATCTGAGTCACGCACTGCCATCCGTAGGCAGCACCGTTAATGCCCTGTGAGCAGGGCGTGTCCACTACCAAGGATCAGCACTCATTCAACCCATACAGGAATAGAACAACACACTGTAGAAGTCAGATTTTCCCAGGACCAGTTCTGAATGTGACAGCTCATGCAACAAGTTAAATCCCAGAACCTTCTGGCGGATATCATCCAGGTTCCTCTCCCCGTTGCTGTAGGTTTTTTCACGCACGCTTCTGAGCGATTCGCCTGAGAACTCCTTCAACGCACCCGGACAGAACGTGATTGTCTCTGTTCCGGCACCCGGTGAGACGTGCAGGTAAGCCACAAGTCCGAGCGTGTTGTCACGGCAGCTGCCGTGGAGGTTATCGAAACTGCTGGTGGTCTGTCCGCCTCGCTCGGCGGGCCGGCTGTCCCAGTATTCGTACTGGACGACTACCTACATATTGAGCCCAACATGAACTTCGATAAAGAATGGAGAGTAAAGAAGGATACGTACGTTCAGCGCCGAACGGGTCCTCGTCTTCCAAGAAGTTGTCGTCACAGTAGAACTCCCAAATTGGAGGCCCAACATCGCTGCTGAGCGCGGCAGCAAGCTTCTTCGCACAATCTATGCATCATTACTTTAGTCCGCTGTTGGGGGTGAAGGTATGGGCACAGAGGGATGCCTACCTATCTGTTTCTGCACGCTCTCTGCCCCGTCGTCGTTGTCAGTTGGGTCATTCCACCATACCTGCCCAAAGATCGATTGGAACGTGTGCAGCGTCGATACCACCAACTTATCCGATGGCAGCGACTTCGAGTTACTTTTCAGGAAGTCGATAAGTGCATTGCTGCGGTCGATCATGCGATTTATCTATTCGACTTTTTCCTCAGTCTCGACACTAAGTGAACCTTCAGCATGCGGGCCTTACCGCGACAGGTGCATCGGCCAGAGCTTGCGAGATCCAGCCGGCTTCGGTGCCACTACATTTATTGTCCTTGAAGGCACGCTTTATCAGGACAGGTGAGCGGGCAATTGTCTGGTTCCCCGTGTCTTGGAGGATGTGGAGATGGTTCGCCGGTATGGCATTGCAGACAAAGGCAAAACCAAAAGAGGCCAGGAAAGCCGTACGAAGCTTCATAGCGATGTTTTTGAATGACACGGATTCTCAGAATAGCAATCAGAAGCAATTGCGCGCAGGGTGTCAGACCGAGCTTGTTTTATAAAACCCATGGACGAACCGTTTAGCTCCTAGAAGGATAACCGATGCCGGAGAATAGCATAATCTTCTAACACTGGCCTTCGTCTGCATAAATTAAGACCTGGGTCAATTACAGCCTGAATACTACCTTCGCAATGTTACATCTCGCCTCAGCTTGCCTTTTTTCTCGCCGTCGTCTGTATGCCCTGTATCCATTGTGCGCTACTTTAGGCCTACAGTGTCTGGCCAGATATTGGACTACCCACTTTGATCGGACCCATGACACTAAAATATAGCGGTTTTTTATACATAACAGAACAAATAATATGCGATCAGAATGCGTGTTGACTGTAAATACATTACATAACTACTATAATTAAATAGGTAAAGTGTAATGGGGTTTAACTAAGTGGGTAGTTCAAATATCTGGCCAGGCACTGTACATATTCTAACCAGGCTAGTCTCCGTTGCATCAGCCCCTATCAGGCGCCATGGACCGAGTTAAGAGACGGCATTGTTGGTCTGCAAAGAATCCAACATACCCCTCACGAGACGGGTCTGGCCACTCGTCAAGTCCAACTCTCACCATGCGTGCAATGGTTTAGTGTATGCATGGGGGCTTCACTTCCTCGCGAGACCGGTCTGGCCACTCGTCAAAAGTCAAGCTCTCGGCATGCGTGCAATGGTCTAGTGTATGCATGGGCGTTCCGTTCCGATGTCGCATTCTTCGTCTAATGTCCGACCAAATGGCATTGTAAATTGACTACCTTAGGAAGCCTCGGTCAAGGAGCCTATAAAGCCCACCGCTGCGTCCCACCAGAGCCTCCCCAGTAGCGAGACGACCCAACAAAGTGTTAAAGATGCTGACCCTAAAGTGGGCAGGACTGGTTGGCTTGCTGGGTCTCGTACCCGCGCAGGCGCTCGAGTTAGGGACCTGTTCCGCCGACTCTCCTTGCTACCAGGGGTGCTGCAGCAAGTCCGGCAACTGTGGCTTTGGCCCGGACTTTTGCGGCGGCGACGTTTGTATCTCAGACTGTGATGCGGTTGCGGAGTGTGGTCGTATGTAGACCTTCTCTGGACGACTTAGGATAAACAGAAAGCTGACGAGTGCCCAGAATATGCCCCGGAAGGAAGCGAAACCTGCCCGTTAAACGTCTGCTGTTCAAAATTTGGGTAAATGCCTTCTGTTCTTGCTTGGATTCGATGGCCAATAGCTAACATAATGAGTAGATACTGTGGAACTACGGACGAGTTCTGTGGCGCTGGCTGCCAGAATGGATGTGATGCGGTGAACCGCCCGTGAGTGGTCATCTCATCAGAGAAATTTGCAATTTGAATAATCCGTCTGATCTCTGTTCTTTCCCGGTCATTAGATCTTGCTCTGGGACATCTAGTGATGCGCGTTACATAGGCTACTACGAAGGTTGGAGCCCCGACAAGCCGTGGATGTCGTGCGGCCGAGCAACATCAACGTAGCCCCGTGGACTGTGCGTGCCCCCTTCTTTCCCTAACGCGTCTATATCTGACGGCAGTGATAGCATTTGTACTACTCCTTTGCGCTCATCGACTCGTCCACCTCCAAAATCACAACGATGAACAGTTGGGACGAGGAGTTCTACGTCGATTTCAATGCGCTCAAAGACCGCAAGCCTGGCCTCAAGACGTTCATCTCTGTCGGTGGCTGGGATGCGGGTGGGAAGGTCTTTTCGGATATGGCTCGCTTCCCCGGCACAAGAAGTGCATTTATTTCATCGTCAATTGCCCTGATGGAGCAGTACGGATTTGACGGCATTGACATTGACTGGGAGTATCCCGCCGCCGAGGATAGAGGTATCCCCCCTCACCATTCACCCCGTTCGGATACATTTCCATGGCCGATACTGACTTGATAGATGGTATTGCGGCTGACACGGCTAACTTGGTCAAACTGCTGAGTGAACTGCAGACGGCCTGCGCCGGCAAGTATATGATCACCACCACGCTGCCTTCGTCTTACTGTATGTTTTGGCCAAACCGATTGATGTCGGTGCCACTGACACGAAGCAGGGTACCTCAAGGGCTTTGACGTCGTTGGCATGAGCAATTACGTGGACTGGTTTAACTTCATGAGCTACGATATCCACGGTACATGGGATGGCAGCAGCGAGTGGACTGACTCGGTGGTCAACCCACATACCAATCTCACCGGTGCGCAGTCACTATCCCTTTTTGGCACTGTTGCATGCCCTCGCTAATCGATAACTAGAGATCTCTGCCGGGCTGGATCTTCTCTGGCGCAACAACATTGACCCTGCAAAGGTCGCCCTCGGTCTAGGCTTCTACGGCCGATCCTTCACCCTTAAAGACGCCTCGTGCAATGCACCCGGATGTGCCTTTGCAAATGACACTGGGCTCGAAGGCAATACAGGTGGAGCCAACCCTGGGACTTGCACCGGAACCAGTGGTATCCTCTCCGACTACGAGATTGCGCGGATCCTGGATAAGTTCTCTCCGCAGGTGGCATACGATGCCACGGCCGCAGTGAACTGGATGACTTGGAATGACAATCAATGGTAAGCTCAGATGGCTAATCCACTGCTCGCAACATCACACTGACATACGACTATCAGGGTTTCATACGACAACGCCAAAACGCTCCTGCAGAAACGCGACTTTGCCAACGCGCAGTGTCTGTCGGGCACCTTCGCCTGGGCGTTAGACCTCGGTGGCCCAGGAACCAAATCCGATCTGGTCAATATGGACCCCAACGCTGGCATGTCCGGAGCCAGTACCGATGGTTCGGACAGTGGCTCGGGCAATGTGTATATCGGGCAGGAGATCTATACCGACACCAACCCAACCATCGCCTGCGTGCCCCCTGCAACTTCATCTTCCCTCCAACGATGCTGCCAAGTCCTATTACTATGAACTTCCCTTCGTATGTCACCGCCCTGGAGGTCGCCTGGCCGACTCCCGCCGTGGTCACCGGGTCCAACGGCGAGGTCACCAGCACAACAACATATGCCCGTACCATCCAGAACACCACGCTGAGCATCCCGGCGATGGTGGTAACAGCCATCGACGCCTGGAACTGGAACATCACGGGGAGCGTCAAGGATACAACCTACACACTGTCCAGCAGCATCCTTCCGCCGCCCTTCTACATCACCAACAGCCTCTCCTCCACGCCGCCCGGGGTAACTCCCGTAACGCGCACCATCACACCACCCCCATTCCCCTGGACCACGACCACGGACAACAACCCCTTCCCCACGGTCACTTTTGAGGTCGGACCGCCGGCCCCCCTCTGCACCGCCAACTGCGGCCACCAATGCCACCTATTCTGCGCCGGCCAGTGCGAGAGGGACTGTACCGACGGCGGCATGGACTTCTACGACCCGCAGGATCCCGATCCGCCGACCAAACCCGGTTGTCGCGGGCCCGACTGTCACAACGGGAAATGCACGGGGCCGAAATGCATCTACGTCGGCTGTGACGGCGACGACTGTGAGGATGGGATCTGCACGGGCGACGATTGCCACGTTGCGGCCTGCAGCGGTGATGACTGCGGCTCTGACGGGCAATGCAAGGGGCCATCCTGCCAGCGGGCCGGATGTATGGGCTCACATTGTAACGGCTCTGGCGGATGTTTCGGGTTGGATTGCTTCGCTTTCGGGTGTATAGGCATCGGCTGTAGCACCGACCATATCTGCACACTGCCCAGCTGCCGCGAGGTGACATGCTCGGGCCCAAACTGTCAGTACGGCGTATGTACGGGGAGCGGCTGTACAAGCAGTGCCGAGGAGGATGGTTGCACCGAGGAGACTGAGGCGGAGGACTGCACCGAGTATGTGCAGAGCCGGATGGTGGGAAGTACGCTCACCACGACTACATCGACGCACTGTCAGACTATCACGGCCTGCTCGGCGCGGCCGACCACGACGATTTCCACCATCGAGAGCGACGGCATCACCCAAACCCAGAGCGAGGGACTGTTCCCGGCCCCGACGGGGGCCAATTGGGCCTCCATCACGTCGAGTCTGTCGAGCAAGCTGTCTAGCTGGGACTCGGTAGCGATGTCGGGCTCGACGAAGACGACCACCACTAGCACCACGGCAACCCGCACCACCATGACAGCGTCTCCTGCCCCGTCAGAAACAGGCTTCGATTGCAAGGGTTCGATCCGGTGCAGTTCGTTTGCGAACCTGCGCTCTTTCTGCGATATGGCCAAGGCATTCTTGGTCGAGACTGATAAATACGGGTAACATCTCCCTCTCGAGCCCCTATCTCCCCGTGGTCTGCGTCACGTTGCTAATAAATAGTGTCAATCAGAACGAAAGACTCCGACACGGATTCAGGAACATGCTACACGGACGGCAAAAATGCCGGTTTTGGCTGTGGCGTGTTCGTCGAAGGAGACGACTGCGAGATGACGGGTGATGAGATGGCTGCGTATGAATTTTTCCACTTCCCATTTCCTATCAAATCTCCCTGAAGCCAGGCCATCACGCTGACGCTATGCTAACAGAGCCTACGACCACCTGCACCAATCCACCGGCGGAGACTGCGGGAAATGCGGTCACGTGCACTTCTCGAACGGATGCACACTAACGGTCAACTATGTGTCGGGCTGCCAGACCACAAACTCAGGGCTGATACCGATCGTGGGCATCAACAACACGGCAGTTGCGGTGAATGGGGTAATTCGCCCGGCCAATGGTACTCTTCCGTCGCAGAACCTCACGCAGAGCGCCACATCGTCGATATTGTCGAGGAGCTTGTTATAGGTCTTGGGTGACTTCGAGCGGAAAATTTCCCAAAGGGCTCGTATCGGAGGATTTTCGATGGATCACATTTTGTGAAATGCATAGAATCGTTTGGGTCTAGAACACATTAGGAGGGGTACTACGCAGAAGGCAATGGAATAAGCTCAAGGAGCCTCTGTCCTCCGAGAACTTTAGCGGTTCCGAAATTGGCCATTCTATTCTGCATCATTTGAATAGGCGCCAAGCTTTTTATTGGTTTATGCGTGAGGACACCGTAGTTCTATACGGCTAGAACTCGATTAATCTACTGCATACGCGATAAAAATAGCCACACCCAACACGTCAAGCGGAGCGCCGATCTTGTTTACTTAAAACCATCGTAGGGGCAACACTCTTCTACACTCTACAACTACACCTACACCTACACCTTCATAATGCGGTCCAAATCCAAACCCTCCGTCTACCCAAAGCTACCCTTTCACGGCATCCGTGTCCTCATTTTCCTATCCTCAGTCGTGACCGCCATCATCTTAGCCGTGTTTATCTACCATCTCCATGCCGACGGATACAAACTTCCCTTCGCCTTCTTGATCGTAAGCCCTCAGCCCATCCCACCTACAAAAAACGAAAACTAAAACGCAAAACCAGCTCCTCATCGCCGCCCTCCTCTCCATCCTAAATGTCTTCTTCACATCCCTCATCAACTGCACCTGCGGCCTCTCCACCAAACTCTCCATAATGCTAAACACCCTCCTCCTAATCCTCTGGCTCCTCGCCCTCGCCCTCCTAAGCTACAACATGGCCCACACCATCCTCACATCCTGCACCACCCAATACTGGGGCAACAACACTGGCATCTTAGTCTGTCGGGCCTACAAGGCCCTCTTCGCCTTCACGGTCACCGGCACCGTATCCTCCATCGCTTCCCTCTGGCTGGATGTCATTGTGCGACGTCGCGCGAACCGTCTGGGCGCTTATAACCCAATGGGCAGTGTGGCTGCCATTGGCGAGGATCCGGCTGACGTCAAGCTGGCTGATCGCAGCGAGTCTAGTTCTGGTGGGGTGTATGATGCTGTGCCGCCTGTTGGTGTGCCGTATAATAGTGCCCTTGAGTACGGTCATGCTGGGGAGGCGGTGCAGTATTATGATTCGGCGCCGAGGAGTAGGAGGGGTGAACCGCGGAGATTTGATGCGTATGATCATGGTGGATATGGGGCTCCGGCTCAGCAGACGGGTTATGATTCTGCGATGTATCGTTGATTTGGATATGGACTTTGTGATGATTTTGATGATTTGTGGTTGTGCTATTTAGCAGGCGGATTTTTATCATCTGTTTACTCCCTTTGGGTTGAAAATTGTCTAGAACCTGGCGTTAGGAGGATTCTTTCCATGACCTGAATGACTCGGAATGTGGGTTGATAGAATTGGATTCTCTATGACTCTTCAATGTGCTGCATTATAGTAGAACAGAGAAAAAGCTGCGACCATCCAATAGCAGACATGATTAGAAAACAGCATTATGACGCTCGATATTGACAAGATGGGTGTGGTATTTTTGAAGCAAGAACCAAAGACCAAGACAGGGGTGCATGTTTACATGATCACCTCATTAGCGACGTCCTAATCATATCAAGTTAGTTGCTGGGATCAAGGAAGAGAGTTCAATTGCACATACCCGTTTGAGCTCCTTGTAGGGAAGGCAGACACAGTTTTGCACGCGGACCTCATCACCGACGCCGCACTCCTTACCCAGGATCGTGATGCTCTGGACCTTGACGCCCTGCTTGACGATGCTGGTGGAGTGGCTGCCGATGGGGATGGGGGTACCCTCTACACGAGCCCAGGCACCTACCCGGCTGCTCCATCCGATAATCGCGTGCATAACACAAGCATCGTGTCGAATCTCTGCATCTTCAAGAACAATCGAGTCCTTGACGCGAGCGCCAGCACCAATCACGGCACGGGGACCAATTGAGACATTGGGACCCAGCTTAGCAGTGGGATCGACCTGAGCGGTCGGGTGGATGTAGACAGGTGGCACAATGGTGGCAGAGGGAGCCATGAGCTCGTCGGACTCGGCCTGGAAGGCCTTCTGGAGGTAGAGAGCATTCGCAGGTACAGCCGATCCAGCGGTCTTGATCTGGCGCCAGAAGTCCCTCGTCTCATGCACGAAGAACCGATTGCTGTCAGCTAGGTCGGACAGAATATCCTGCTCGAGGCGGAGCACTTCGTTCTTCTCGGCGTCTTCGTCATCGCCACCAGCGATGAAGGAAGACTCGAGGTTGTCGGAAGAGGGGTAAGAGAGCATGCGAGGGCGGGTGGTACGACGCTTGATAGCGCTGCGGATGGCGGGGAAGATGCATTCAGTGGCGAACAGGTACACACCGCAGTTGATCAGGTTGGATATATGCGACTCGGGCTTTTCGACGTAGTGGAGCACACGCTTGGTGTGCGAATCCGACACAATGCAGCCGAAGTTGGTGGCTGCGTCGTTGTCCACCCGTGTGCCCAAAATGACCGCCTCCGCGTCCTTCTCCTCAAACAGTCGCAGCATCTCACCCAGAGGGAACGAACAGCAGACGTCTGCATTCAGCACAAAACAGCGCTCCGGCTTGCCCTTGAGGATCGCATCGCGGAAGTGGTACAGGCCACCGGCAGTGCCCAGCGCGGTGTATTCCCGCAAGTACTGAATGCGGAATTGAGGGAACTCCTTTGCGGCATCCTTGATGAAATCCCGCAGTACAGTCTCGTCGTAGTATCCGACCAGGAGGACCTCGCGCACATCGGGGACCTTGGCGAGCGCCTTGAGGCAGTGGTGGATGATAGGGTGGCCGGCGACTTCAAACAGGGGCTAAGTGGGGGTGACAGGGTCAGATGCACGTTGTCGCAAGGGGGTCAATGTCATAAACTGAGGAAAGCACACATACCTTGGGCACATCAAGTGACAATGGACGGAATCGAGTGCCTCGCGAGGGGCCTCCCACCTGTTGACCGGTCAGTTTGTGTATACAATAGGGCGATCATTGCGTCACTGACTAAGATTACGGCCTTTGTGGTAGCCAGGTTGGGATGCTCCCGCACTGGGACTTGAAGCATTATGAATAGAGGAAAAAGAAAGGAATGGGTAGAAAGGGAATAAGAATGGAGGGGGAAACACAAAGGTGGCCGAATCCAACATCGAAATAAAGCGCCAAGACTGAACGCTTGCGGTGGGGTTCTCACCTGACGAACTATACATTCACTATTTACTATTACTCAATATGTAATATGGATCTAGAGGACATGCAATGGAGCTCGAAGTGGATTTCAACTTTTCTTATTCCTACATAACTTTTTGCTGTTTTCCTGTTTCCAGTTTTCTGCTTTCGTATTTCCCAAGTGACTTCGTGTACTGTTGCCAGACATCCTATTGCAGGCTGACACATTGTCCAGTATCTTCATTGACCATCACAATCTCCCCACAGTAGCTCTCAACAGAGGCCTCTGCCTAACAAAATAGCTCATTTGAGGCCATCTCGTCAGAGAAGGCGCCCATATCAGAGCTCTCATCCTTGGTCTGATAGACCGCGGCAAGCCACTCTTGGGCTTGAGTAAGCTTGGCCCTGACCTTAGTCAAAGCGTTGCGACGGGCTTGTCGCTCGGGATCCTCGGCCATAAGTTCCATGCAACGTTCAAATGCTAAGTCAATGTCAGTAATGGACAAAGAAAGCATGCCAAATTCCTTGCTGCACTGGTGGCTCACAGTTTGCATTCAACTCTTGATTGATAACTTCAATTAGCTCATTTCGGCATTTCGCGAACATCTTGATGTGTGCCAGTTGGCAAATGACATCGAGGAATCGACTGCTGGCAACCTGGTAGTATCCACGAGAACTCTGCCCACATGGTTAGAACTGATTCAGCCTTGCAGATTAAGTAACCACTCACCGCCATCATTTCGAGCTCCTGGGAGAACTGGTCGGGTCCGAGGTCAGCGTCACTGACTTTCCGTATTTTGTGGTCATCCTCTGCGTATCCACGGAGTGAAAGCCAGAGTTTGGCCCGGGAATCACGGCGGGCCCGAGTCAGCTTCTCGAGAGTTTCCTGCGAGGCTATTTTGTGCTGACTTTGGGCCATCGTGAACGGGTTTTCGCTCTCTATCTGGTAATGTGTGCCAGCAGCTTGAAGATATTCTCCGCGGAGTCGGAAAAGGAATGTTGTTATCACCCGGTACAACTCTCGATAGAGTCCCGTCTGGTGATATTGAGCAATCACCTCATCGAGGGTGTCAACCAGTACCTTTTGCACAATGGTATGTGTGGCGTACACAAAAGCATTCGCCAGCACATCCCAGTTCTTCACACTCTTTTTGTTAAGTGTCTCAATGGCACTGGGATCAATTTGATTTGGAATGCCCGCGCGGTGAGATTCCTCCTTGATGCGCTGGATCTCTTCCAAAGAGAATCTCAAGAAAGGTCGCTCCCACTCATTGAACCACGCCGTTTTGTACGCCTCCCCACCTCGGTCGGTACGTTGGCTTTCATGCTGAACAACCTTGCTCTCAGGCGTAGATTCACCGACGGGGGCCTTTCTCTTGCGAGAAGGAGAGCATGACACAATGAACATGTCGGAATCAGCGTCATACTTCTCAGCGAGGTATGCGTTATCGCTATTGTCAATTGTTCTCAAAGTCGGACGAGTTCTCTCCAAGGCCATCTGGAAATCCCTAACCAAGTCCGACCATTCCTTTTGGAGTGTATTGTCGGAGGACCCGTATCCGGTACCTCCTTCGAAAATCCATCTGAGCTTCAGGCCCAGAGTGATTGTCTTTTCCATTAGAATCCTCTGCACATCCTCTGCAGGGGAGTCTGGAAGGGTGGCGAGCTCGGCATCGATCCGCCGAGCTTTTTCATCAATTTGATGAATTATGGATGGCAAGGACTTTAGGATCTGCTCCATAAGCATAGTCGACAGAGCAGCCTGGAGACGACGAGTTCCGAATCTGTCCTGGAACGTGGCCATCTGCCCAGCCCAGAAGGGGTCTGCGAAAAACGCATCCTCTTCTTGCCGAGCAATGGCGTGAGGCACATCCGGGTCTGTGTTATTCCGGACGACGTAGTATCCATGGCCTAAGCCATATACCTTTCCTTCCAAGATATCATGGTATGGGCCGAAGGAATCGAGGTCAGCAAGTCGATCAGGCTTTGTCAAAACACCCAGAGTTCGTTCTCTGGCGCCCTGGATTTCTCCAATGAGACGTGCTGCATTGGAATTTCCGGCATCATCCGTCATTGACAAAGTAAGCAGGACAATGCAGTTTGGCTCCGAGACGTATTGTCTGACGAGATTCTCGACAAGCCGCACCAAGTACTTCTCGGCCTCGTGTTCAGCCTGGCTGATTACGCCGGGCAGGTCGTAGAACGACAAGGCCGGAAAATTGGGCCCGGAAATATCAAGGCGAACCACATTAGGCGAGAATTTCACCTCAATGGACTGAGGTGTAAGGGCGTTCTTGCCCGGGACGTAACGCTGGAAGTTGGACGTAGGGTTCAAGATTGCCAATTGGGCCCACCAAATCGCTTCTTGTATCTTGCTCTTGTCTGTCAAGGAGACGAAGAGCTGATCCTCCTGTCCAGCCGGGAGCCAGGGTCCAAGAGGCTCACTTTTCTTGGGAGTGGCCGACAACTTCTTGTTGGGGTCGTGCCAGTATCGCCATGACAGGAATACCGAACACTTCCAGGGTTCACCTGGTTCACTTTCAGACAGGTTTATCTCCATGGGACATCTGGTGCAAGTTCCAGCACGGCGTGGAACTTTAATCTCGGAAATGCCCTCGATAAGGGAACTCTTTCCAGTGCTTTGGTCACCAACCACACAGATCTTTGGCAAGGCAATCTTGCTGTCCTCGATGCCGAGGTGACTCAGGTCTTGGATCCTCTTGACCAGAGACTTCATGTCCAACGTAAGGACATCCAGTGTTGATAACCCTTCCATCAGAGGGGGAGGGTTTGGTGGAGTCATAATCCCTAGACTCATATGAGTATACGCAGTTGAGTTGATGAGGAAACAATGTAACATACCTTCACCTTCCGGCTTTGGGCGCATGATGGGAGATGAATGTTGATGATAGGAGATGGATGTTGATGATGAGGATGATGGATGTTGGTGATAAGGATGATGGATGTTGATGATGGGAGATGAATGTTGATGATGGAAGACGGATATTGATGATGAGGATGATAGATGGAGGATGGATGTGAAGAAGACAAAGAGTGGCAAGAAGGAAAAGGGAAAATGTAAGAACTGAAGATAATAGATGATGGGGGATGCCAGGTAAAAGATAGCAATAAAAGAGGGGCTGGAGGCCAGAATAGTGAAGAGAAGTGAGAGATGTCCTTACAATAGGTTGTTTGTCTGCTACTTTTATTCCTACTTCCTTTCCAATAACTTGTCTGGGAAGAACATAATTCACTACTCTTTTGTTATTTCTTCCTATGCAACTCTTGTTGCTATACTCTTCCACGCCAGTCTCTCTCTTGCGTCTTCTGCTGTCATCTGCTACTGCATACCTCACATCAGCCACTTAACCACGATGACGGTCTTTAAAACTTCGTCCGCAAGCTCACACGCTAGCGACAATCCTAAGCTAGGGGATTTCAACAAGCGTCGCGTCTTTATCGCGCTTTATGAACGAGAGAAGAGCTCTCTTGGATTGAGTCGACGACGCCTGGAACACGCTGCTTACCACTGGGAGATAATTATCGCCCCCAAGGATCACTCTGGAAGTGACTGCTATGCCTACAGTGTCACGAACGGTTCCATCGAAAAAGGCAACGGACACATCACCGACGGCAACCACGGACGAATCTGGCGGTTTCGAGAGGAACAAATTAACCCAGACATCTCCGGCCTCCTCGTCGGAATGATCATGATCGGCAAGGTCCCATCCCAGGTCTCTCACGAGGATATCAAAAACAGTATCAGTCCTCCAACGATTCAGGTTCCAGATAAACTATGGGAGAATGGTACTACCTGGATCAAGGAGGCGATTGCGAAGCTCCAAGAAAGTGGTCTGGCTGAGTTTCACATACAGCAGTTCATGGATGATGCTTTGGCCTTTGCAGACCACTACACCAAGCACGGCCTAGGCAGAAAGTGTCACTTTTCGATACGTGACCACTGTTTCGCTCACCCGAGGATGAAGTGTCCCATGCTTAATTACACCAAGCGGCCCATGTGGTAGATGTGGGAGATGGATCTATGGGTCAAATATTAGCTAGTTTCCCCAGTTCGATTAGCGATGATTATGCTTTCTGTCATATATACCTTTACAGGGTTATCCAAATATGAATCAAAACTCCAACCTACCTCCATTACCTTTTTCCCTTTAAATTTAGGACACGTGGCTAGTGATCCATTATCTGGTCAGGCTCAACATTGAAAGTCGACTGTTATTTACCCAGGCCATGATTGATAGCACTAAGGTGCAGTGTTAAAACTCTCAATCTAGGCAGATTCTGTATATGGCCCATGCTAACCTGTGAACATTGATCATCGTAACTCTACTGCAGTACATACATAAGTACCTGTATATGCAGATAGATGATATTATCCATGGATATACTGCGTATAGACGCGATGGCAGCGGGGTAGCCCCACATTCTTGCCCTAAGCCCTATTTCCTGATTCAGTAATCCGTAAGTTTGACCAAGATCCAATGCTAAGAAATAGGTGCAATTGCAGCTGAAATAAGAGAAAATTACAAACATAAAAATAACTTGAATAATATATTGAATATATGCAGGATCATCAGTTAAAAGCGAATGAACTCACAGATGGCAGAGAAATGTACATAAGTTGCGCCCAATCAGACGGTCCCGCTGTTGCTCCCGCCCAAAATTTCGTGCCCCTCCCAACTTCATCCCACCATCCACTTCTTATCCCTTCGTGACAACCATTATGTCGGATCCCAATGCTGTCAAGGAGGCTGAGGCCTCCATGGCCAACCTGCTGCTTGATGAGGTTACCGGCGAGAAGGTTTCCAAGTCCGAATTGAAGAGACGCCAAAAGCTCCGCGAGAAGGAGGCCAAGAAGAAGGAGAAGGAGGCTGCTGCTCCCCCCAAGGCCGAGAAGAAGACTTCTGCTGAGGATGATGAGGCCAACCTCACTCCCAATGTGGGTATCATTGGCACACTTATGCGATTCCCAGGCTAACCATAGCGTCCCCGCTTAACAGCAATACTTCGAAATCCGGAGCAAGAAGGTCCAAAAGATGCGTGAGACCAAGAACCCCAACCCGTACCCCCACAAGTTCCAGGTCACGAACGACCTGCGCGAATTCCTCAAGGAGTACGATGGCCTCCAGAAGGGCGAGCAGAAGCCCGAAGTTACCGTCCGCATCGCCGGTCGTATCTTCACCAAGCGTACCTCCGGCAACAAGCTGATCTTCTACGATCTCCGCGCCGAGGGCGTCAAGGTCCAGGTGATGTGCCAGGCTCAGAATGCTACCGGTAGCGTCTCCTTTGAGGACCAACACGAGCACCTGCGCCGTGGTGACATTATTGGCATTGTCGGTTTCCCAGGACGGACAGCTCCCAAGAACCGTCCTGACGGTGAGCTGTCTATCTTCGCCACGGAGGTTATCCTCCTGTCGCCCTGCTTGCACGCTATTCCCTCCGAGCACTACGGTTTCCAGGACAAGGAGCAGCGTTACCGCCAGCGCTACCTGGATCTGATCATGAACGACCGTTCGCGCAACATCTTCCGCACTCGTGCCAAGATCATTACCTACATGCGTAGCTACTTCGACAAGCGTGACTTTACCGAGGTTGAGACTCCTATGATGAACGCTATTGCCGGTGGTGCTACCGCCAAGCCCTTCGTTACCCACCACAACGACCTTGACATGAACTTGTTTATGCGTATTGCTCCTGAGCTATACCTGAAGATGCTGATTGTTGGTGGTCTCGAGCGTGTGTACGAGATTGGTCGCCAGTTCCGTAACGAGGGTATCGACCTTACTCACAACCCGGAATTCACCACCTGCGAGTTCTACCAGGCCTACGCCGATATGTACGACTTGATGGACTTGACTGAGGACCTCGTTTCTGGCCTTGTCAAGCACGTCACTGGTGGCTATGAGACCACCTTCCACACCCAGACCGGTGAAGCCCACACTATTAACTGGAAGGCCCCCTGGAGGCGAGTGGAGATGATCCCTGCTTTGGAGGAGGCCTGCGGGGAGAAGTTCCCCCCGGGTACCGAGCTCCACACCCAGGAGACCAACGAGTTCCTTAAGAAGATCCTCAAGAAGATGAACGTGGAATGCTCGCCTCCTTTGACCAACGCTCGTATGCTGGACAAACTGGTTGGTGAATTCATCGAGGACACCTGCCAGAATCCTACGTTCATCATGGGTCACCCCCAGATGATGTCTCCTCTCGCCAAGTACCACCGTGACCACCCCGGTCTGTGCGAGCGTTTCGAGGCTTTCGTTATGGGCAAGGAGATTTGCAACAGTTATACCGAGTTGAACGATCCCTTTGACCAGCGCATGCGCTTCGAGGAGCAGGCCAACCAGAAGAGCCAGGGTGACGACGAGGCCCAGTTGATTGACGAGACCTTCTGCCAATCTCTCGAGTATGGTCTGCCCCCTACCGGTGGTTGGGGTATGGGTATCGATCGTCTCGTCATGTTCCTTACCGACAACTACTCCATCAAGGAGGTTCTGGCCTTCCCCATGATGAAGGATGACAAGACTGCGGCCGAGCCCAAGTCCGCTGCTGAAGTTGCCGGTATTGAGCCTTCGCCTGAGGAGGGAATTCGTATGTTATTGCTTTCCTGTAATTTTCACGAGCCGATTGAACTGACTTTAAATTTGCAGCCCACAAATAATTGATATGAATTCTTTTTCTGGAGTGATTTCGATGATTCACTGTGCAAAGTAGGATGTTGATATTGTTTGATGTGTGATGATCTGCTCCAGTGGTTTTGATGAGAAATGCATTAGATAAAATGGCTAGCCAAAATAGCAAGACTACCGTATACATATCTGCTCTATTCAAAATGATAGTAACTCTATCTACCTATCTACCTGCAATACCTGCAATCTGGTGCAAACTAGAAGCACCTGCCAGCGAACGTGGCCATACAACGATTATATCGACGGCATTCCTGTTGAATTGACAGATCGTTGCATTTGTGAATGGAAAAGAACTAAGTGGAATCTAGTGATTGTATAGGAATATCAGCTGGTCTTGAATACCAAATGGAATGCTAACCATGAACAAGCAATTGCATTGGCTAATGTGGAAGAACTCAGGTCGAAGGCAGCCTCATAAAGAGTCGAATGTGCATGAATGCCTATTGACGAAGACAACCAAGCAACAAACTTGCTGATAAACCGCGGAGTCTAAATGAGTCGGTACCAACTCTCCGACGAGCTCTTTGCCTCTGCTATAGGTATACGATGACCCGACACATCTAAAGTACCTACTCTACCCTATTATACCGTAAAGGTATGTTAGAAATGCTCTGGACTCTGGCATCACAGACATAAAGAGACTATCTAGGTACTGTGTCAATACACCCTTTTCTCACAATTTCTTTTCTCGCGATTTCCCAACCTTCCCTTTGGACATCGAAGCGGCCTCACAAGCAAATTCAATGATAGAATATAGGTATGTACACCAGCGATGGAGATAATCGCTGCCCGTTAGCCATTGATGACTCTGAAATACCGTTGTAGGGTGATATGTCAGAGTATTATAGGACTCTCTTTCTCCGGCAAATCCATTACATAGAGTAACGCGTCACGCGTCCTGGAAGTACCCAGAGTACCTAGGCGCCCTATATCAGGCATTTGCTACCTAGAGCACCTAATATAAAAGCACCTCATCCCCCATTCTTCTCTCAACCACCGTCACATCACACTCATTCAAACTCATCTGCTTTCAAGCCATCCATCTCCTTTCCTCATCAACCTTCACCAGTTTTGTGATGGATCACAAGCATTATCGTTCTGGTACCCCTCCTAGCCAAACTGAGCCTGCGCCTGATGGAAGTGGCCACCAGCCCCGCGACTCTCCTCCAAAGAGCAACCTGGGAGATGAACCTGGGGCCTCCACTACCCCTAATCATTCCCGAGCACGTCCCTGGGAGCCGGAAATCACCCTGCGGGGTCCTGATGAAATGGTTTGTCTTATCTTTATACTTCATCTTGGCATCAATATTGACCATGGCCTCTTGTTCTAGGTAAACCAGACACTCAATAGTCCTTCGGTCCAGTCATCTTGATTCAACTTGAGGTCGTGCCAGAGTAGGAAACATACAGCTAACTTGGTATCTCACAGACATCTCGAATGCCTGTTCAGCCTGTCCTGCCTGTTCTTTCTTCAAACCATTCTGGACATGGCTCCAGTCCCGTGGTGCCAAGCAAGAGAAGCCTTGACGGTATGTATAGAGATGTAGAGAGTCACTGGAACAGGGCGCTGGAAACGAAGGTTGTCGAAGATATTAATCACCCTTCTATTCCAGAGACTGAGCCTGGGGAGATGCAACCACCGCCAACCCCCAACCGACGGAATCCTAAATTCCACCTCCCGTCTCCCTCCCCGAGCGAGTATTCGGCCAATTCTTCCAACAAGACGCCCACCAAGGGCTCGGCCAGAAAGCCTCCGATCAAAAGGCCTTCAAGCAGCAAGTCTTCGCCGAGCGGGAGCGGCCACGCGAGACCGCCCCGTCCCTCCGAGCCACGTCCGATAGTCTTCGTCCCATTCGAAGAAATAGCAGCCCACACCGCCAAATGCGATGATTGTGATCGTCGAAACAGCGACGGCATGGTTCGCTGCTTGTCCTGCGGTTGGCAGTGCTGCCGCAAGTGCCAGGGACTTCGAGGTGGAGACAAGACTCACGACACCGTTAGAGGCCGGCATGTCGACGAACAGTCTATGCTGAGAACTGTTAAACGCGATGAGTCGGATCCAGTCACTGCTACTGGCGATGCATCCACTGCGATCGTCGCTGCTGAGGCACTAATTCGTTTGAGTACCTCGCCTTCGTCTCGTGCTGCCAATGCCCCCAAGGTCGAGAGCCCTGTTCAGCGGTCTTCTCCCGTGAATTACAGCCAGCTAGGAGATAGTGTCGTGGATGAGTACTCGGATGTTAGCACTGTGGATAGGAGTTCCACTGTTTCTTGGCTGTCTGATGTGGAAGAGGGCAAGGAGAAGCTTGAGCCGACTCTGATGCAGTTGGATCTGCTTCGACGCAACCCGCCCCGTGCCTCGCGTCCTTCTGATATGCGCGACTAGAGCCGTGGGAGCCTGCTCTTTGCTGGGTTTTTGTGATTTTCGAGAATGATGTGTTGAATGGGAATATCTGCAAGGAGCTTTGAGAAATACTGGGGTCGCATAAGTTGGATTTAGGTTGAGAAAAATGTGATAGTAACTTCGATTGAAGTAATTTCTGAGATTCACATTGCGTAGCTGAAGAGATGGTACTAATACAGACCAAGTCGCTCTAATCGACTAGTCAGAAACAGGAATGGAGATGGTATCAGAACACCAAGACGATAGACGCAGCAAGCCGTCTTGATCCAAAATTTGTACAATATTGAGATATCTTACAATCTCTTCACACCGGAGGCGGCTGATGAAGAGAGCTGCTGCCCACGGGCTTTGGCGGCCATCTGCAACAGCTTCGCGGTGCGTGAGGGGTGCCAGACACGGCTGCCCAGAACCATGACCCAGGTGAGGAGGAACAGGCTACCAGCCTGGTGGGCAGATGCCAATGGAGTGGGAACCAGGTACAGCAGAGTGGAGATACCGAGAGTGACCTGCAAACAGGCAAAGCCCACAACGCCGTGGACACCCTTCCTGGCAGCGGGCGGCAAAATGCGCTTCATAGTAGGCGACTTGAAACTGTAGGCCATTAGGGCCATGATGGATGTGAAGGTAGTCATAGCGAGAATACGGTGGTCAAGCTGAACAAGAGAAGGATTCTCGAGCATGTTGCGCCACCAAAGGTCGGATCGGTCCTCATGGCGGGAGTAGCGCGCATCCCACAACTCCGAACTCGGCGGCGTCAATCCCAAACCCATGTAGGGGAACTCGTTGTAGATGAGACCTGCATCCAAGCCGGCAACAAGTCCACCAGACATGACAGTAATGAAGACCAAGACAGCCAGAGCGGCAACAGAGCGGCGGAAGATTGCCAGACGCGGATCCCGGAGCGCCTCGAGTTGCTTCAGACCGGATACAGGATCCTTCATCAGGCGGTGAGATCGGAGAATAGCAAGCCCATTCCATAACATGGCGACGTAGCAAGTGAACGCAGCTCCAAGGTGTGCAGTGAGTCGGTACTGGCTCACACGTGGGTGGCTGCCCGGCGCAAACAGGTCATCCTTCAAACCCGACTTGACCATCCACCAACCAATGAAGCCCTGGAAACCAATCAAACCGGCGATACCAGCCAGACGCCACGCCATAGGCGCGGAGACCTTCTTGCGCGCGACGAAGTAAACAGCAGGCAGAACGAACGAGATGCCGATAAATCGGCCCCAGAGACGGTGGATCCACTCCATGTAGTAGATCGACTTGAATTCGGACAGGGTCATATTCGGGTTCAACAGTTTAAATTCAGGAGACGCGCGGTATTTGGCAAACTCAGATTCCCAATCTTCCGCGTTCATGGGGGGTATGGAGCCGGTGACTGGTCGCCATTCGGTGATGCTCAATCTGCGCCAGGGTTGGCCGTCAGCTTCTGAAGCTTTATATTTCAAGAATATGGCATGTAGACGAACCCCGACTCCGTCAAACGGGTCAATCCGCCGAAGATCACAATTCCAAAGACACTGGCAGCGCTACCAAGGAGCCAGTACGCAACAGACTTGTCGCTGATCTTGGGGAAGCTCGACGACTTGGCCTTTGTGGCATCGTGCTCAATGGCATTGCTAACCGAAGGGGCGGTGGCTGATCGCTTGAGTGTGGATGTGAAGAATTGGCGGTTTTTATCAGTGAAGAGCGAGGATCGGATTTTGTTCGGCTGGGGAGAGGGCATCGCGGCAAAACGGCGGACGGATTTGGCGGCATAGCCTTGGTTTCGAAGGCATTGTCGGCAGGTGAAGCTTCTAGTAAGCTGGGGGGCAAGACTCCGCCATACAGGCAGAGACGTCCCCAGAGAAGCCATGGCGAAAGAGTGATTGGTAAAGAAGGGGAAAAAATAAAGTCGTGATTTCGGCCAATGAAGGTGTTGATTATTAATGCCTGAGGCAATCGCGGCTCTCGCATCCATCGCAGACATATGTATGAACTTCTACATGCGCAATAGATGGATACTATGCCCGAGTCATCCTAGCTTTCGGTAGTGATTCTCCCTCGACAATGTATGGTTATAGGCACCTTTATTTCACCTATCGCATCTGAAAAAGCTCAAAGTATGTCAATTTAAATGCATGCACCGTCTCTTTGCACCATATCCCTCTTCCCACTCCATTCCATATCCCATCCTCTCACTCCATTCCTCCATATGCTCTCCTCCCACTCTTTCCTCCATGCGCCGAAAAGCAACCCAGAAATGAGATCCACGACCATGCAAAGTCAAAATAGCAAAAAAATCAGAATAACACCAGCCGTTCCCCCTGTACCATTTTATAGTTCACTTGTCCTTCGTAAATTGGCGCTGCATCTTCAAGTAAGACTTCTGGAGCTCCCAGATTTTGATCGCAACGTCTTCGGTGCGAATCTTCAATTCCAGGCTGTTGGAATTGTCGTGGACTGCCAACAGCTTCGTGTGCAACTTGGAGAGTTCTTGATGGCTCGAGTTCATTGATTCCTTGACATCATCCATTGCCATCTGATCCACATAGCCTGCCTCGTATCTCTGAATGGGCCGGACTGGGTCATAGAGCTGCGGCTCATCCCTCACCCTGAATGGATTTCCGTCAGAAGCGGGGGCTGTATCGCGACGAGGACTGCGGGAGCGACTCCTGTCTTTGTTGTTGGAAGGAGCCCGACGGGCGGAAATTGGAGCGGAAATCGGGGCGGGAATTGGCTTGGCCTTTTTCTTAGGGGCCGACTTTCGACTTGCTTCGCGCTGCTGGAATCGTTCCATCGAACTCCTCCAATCATGAACGTTGGATGCGAGGATATCCTCTTCGTATTTGAGTTTCCCATTAGCTTCCTTCGCAAAAAGGTGGCCATAGTATTCCTGGCGGACATGTCCACCGCTGGTGAAGTAATGGCACCATTTCTTGCGCACGCATGGAGCCTGGCAGAAAAGCATTCCGAGTTGATCATCGGTCAGCTCCCCTTTGCCAAACGGAAAGTCGCGGACACGCTCGTGGTTGTCGAAGCAAGCCCTTGGTGGGCGGGATTTGTCTTTCTTAGGGGTAGGACCAGTCTCTGGAGTAGGCGAAGGGTTGCTGAGACCGGCGGCAGCTTCGGCTTCGGCCATGTCTTCATTGGACTTGTTTTCACCCTTTCCCACATGTCCCTTTCCATGCGGCAGGTTGCGAGCACGCTCGGGCTTGTCGACGGGAAGTTTTGGTACATAGGATTTGCCCTTCTTAGGGGTAGGGCCAGTATCAGGAGTAGGCGAGGGGTTGCTAAGCCCGGCATCGGCTTCGGCCATGTCTTCATTGGACTTGTTTTCACCCTTTCCCACATGGCCCTTCCCATGCGGGAGGTCGCGAGCACGCTCGGGCTTGTCGAAGGGAAGTCTTGTTGCATCCTTCTTAGCGGTAGGACCAGTCTCAGTGGTAGGCGAGGGGTTGCTAAGCCCGGCATCGGCTTCGGTCATGTCTTCATCAGACTTATTATCTCCCAGGCTGTTTGTGGCCATTTCTGTCATCTGTTTGGCATCTTCCGGCTTGGAAGAGGGGCTGATGGAGGCCTCGGTTTCAATAGAAGTAACAGGTGCGGCAGCGTCTTCCTCTCGCTTGGTGTCCTCGTCGGGATCCATGATGATAATGATGGAAGAACGATCGTTTATGGCCTGATGGATGTTGTAAACGGTTAGCAGAAAGTATGACCGTTGAAGGAGGAGGGAAGATGTGAGAAGAAGGTGTGTGAAAGGACAGCCGGAAATTTGAATGGGGTGATTGATACCGATCTCAGGCCAGGTGAGAGATGTTGTGTATAGGGATAAGACAAGGCAAAGGAAAGAAAAGACAGGGAAGGCAAAAGAAGATTGAACCAACGATGCACAAATTCTTGAAGATGTTGATAAGATGCGTCGACGAGATGTTGGTTCGAGAGTTGAAGTAGGACGGGCAAAGAGGGACAGCTGAGAGTGCAGAAGAAGAGATGGTAATGACTATCTGCCACTGTTGGAAGCAGTAGCAAGATTTGTCTGGTGAGAGATGGCAAGGGGAGGAAAAGACGGAGAAGGAAGAAGATTGAACCAATGATGCACGAATTCTTGAAGATGTTCATAAGATATGTTTCGGGATGTTGGTTCGAGAGTTGAAGTAGGACGAGCAGAGAGGGACAGCTAAGAGTGCAGAAGAAGAGATGGTAATGACTACCTACCACTGTTGGAAGCAGCAGGAAGATTTGTCTGCCGAGAGATGGGAAGATTCACTAGGATTGACCGGTGAAGGTATAGTTGAGGAGAGAAGAAATGAGGAGATAAGAAGAAAGTGGAAAGTAGAAGTAGAAGTAGAGAGGGAATATCCGGGTATGCAAAGAAAGTCGTAGAGGGTATGGTTGAGGAGAGAAGAAAGGGGAGATACGAAGAAAGTAGAAAGTAGAAGTAGAAGTAGAGGGGAGATACCTGGTATGGAAAGAAAGGTGTTTGGGAAAGGTAATTGTTCGGGCCGTTTCTGAAATAAAGTGAGAATACTTCGCTTGTAAAAACCGGGTGTAAATGGAAATACTAGTTTATATGGTCGAGGCAACATATCATGTAAAACTCTCTGGTTAGATTGATTAGGGTTGGATAGATGCATTGGTGCCTTATGGTGCAGGCATACATTAATGCCTGAGGTTATTAATCCAAATCCATTGTAGTTAACTATGTACATAGTGGTTCGTCAGAATGAAAATCAGACATGACGGAATGATTCATTAGAAGATTGAAGAATACAATTAAAATTTGGAAGTTAATTAGATGGTCAAATATGACGGTAAAAAGGAAGGACAGAGCAAAGCCGAGTTCTAAGCTTGTCTCTCACCTCGAACTGACGAAACCGCGGCCTCAGGCAGCACAACGTAACAGCTTGCGACTTATCGATCTGCGCCAACTTGAGTCCCCGTCGCAGTCTCGCCATGTCATATGCCATCGAGTCGAAGAAGCGAAAGTTCCACAGGGTACTGGAGTCTATCTCCAAACCTTCTACATCTGAAGATGCCGCTAAACAGTCGACATCCAAGCTCGCGACGGCTGCCCCAGCGCGCGATCGTCTCTCTGGCGATCTCTCAATCAAGAAGGTTCGCATGAGCAGCTCTGACCAATCTGACTTTGCATCTGTCCGAAACTCGATCCTCAAACCTTCCCTTCCTTCCGCCTGCGTTTCATCGACCTCTTCTTCCAAGCGCCCAACTTTCGTGCCTTGGGACCGCGAACGGTTCCTGGAACGGCTTGAAACTTTCCGCCGCGTCGACAGATGGACAACCAAGCCATCACCGATCAATGAAGTACAATGGGCGAAGCGTGGATGGATCTGCACGGACGTCATGCGCGTAAGCTGTGTCAGTGGTTGCGGTGGCTCCGTGGTGGTCAAGGTACCTGAGGAGATCGATGAGCTTGAGGGATATGATGTCGAAAAGGTCCAGGAGCGGAAGCAAGTCCGTACGTTGACTTTACTCAGTCCAGGTTGAAGCTTATTGCTAATCAGGATGTCGATAGGTACGAAACTCGTGGAGGAATACGAGAAACTCTTGAAAGAAGCGCATGGCGAGAATTGTCCGTGGCGGAGCAAGG
The DNA here is from genome assembly GCA_036712075.1 of Penicillium sp. DT28. Taxonomy (NCBI): domain Eukaryota; kingdom Fungi; phylum Ascomycota; class Eurotiomycetes; order Eurotiales; family Aspergillaceae; genus Penicillium; species Penicillium sp. DT28. The sequence continues at coordinate 1,880,257 of JAZHLO010000002.1, forward strand.
GTTGTGATGGTAAGTCGTCAAATTAACAGACTATTATTTCATCTGCTTATTATGTATCAGCAACGATTCAGCATCTGCCGTTGGGCAATCCAGACATCGCCATCTCTGGACTCCGGGAACGCTATCTCAACCTGGTGAAGATGGGGGATAAACTACCTGCTGATAATAGCATACAGACCCCTGAAGGCTTCGACCTCGAGGCCTTAATAAAGATTTTGCCCGAGGATTGGTCAACAGAGCCCAATGAATCCGTGGAGACGAACGCATCGAATGAAAACAATGCTGGTTACCAGGGACCAGCTTCACAACCATCGACCCCAACGCCAGCAGCGGCAAATTCAGCGGCTTTTACAGATGAACCAAGATCTATCAATCGGGCAGCACTGGCGCTGTCTATCTTCGGTTGGAACGCAGTAGCCGATGCGGCTGCTGGTCTAGTTGGGTGTAAGGCATGTTTCCGTCGCCTTGGTCTCTGGATGTACAAGCCCAAGGAGAATGGAGACATCACAGTCTACTCATCGCTGGAAGTGGCTACTGAGCATATGGACTACTGTCCATGGATTGATCGGCTCGCCCAGAGCGGAACAGGCCGAGCCAACGAGAAGCCGGACGAGTTACGCAGTGGCTGGGAGGCGGTTTCGGAAGCCCTCAGGGTGAAGCACCGTCGACACATTCGTTCAACAGCATCAATGGAAACACCACGTACAGATCGCACTATGTCACCGCCAGCATCATCCGGGGGTGAAGAGGATGAGGAAAAGAAGAGAAAAGCTGACCGCGAATGGTGGGCAAAAATACGGCGCATGCGGCAGATTTTGACACCAAAGACTCCACACAAGCCTACGACTTCCAAGTGATATCCTTCTTGACACCAAAGACTCCAAACAAGCCTACGACCTCCATATGATATCCTTCTTTCGGTTCATTTCTCAGATGATATAGTTCATAGCGTGCAGTATCTACCAGGGCGTCGTTTCATGGAGAACAATGCATACTCAATCTTTCTATTTTGTATACGTTCTTTGTAGAGAAGGGCTCTTAGAAAAGAAATAATAGTAAATATCCCCTTCAACCCGGGGCATAGAACTGGGTGCTAGATCTACCACAAGGGACGGTATTGTAAAGGATATAGTTCCCACCATGCAAGGTTTCCAATGATTTTCGCGAGAACTTGAGTAGCCTGACCGACATTGATCCCAGCTCTTCAATGTGAAATGACCCAAAAGAACGGTAAAACTAACTAACAAAATGTGGTAAAAACCACAAGACAATAGCAAACCCCACGACCCTTGTGTAATTCACTCGTCCTCCATGCATGGGCCTCCTCGGCAGGGACATCGGCAGGGGCATTGGTGAGCTTCAGTTCCTCTATTTCCCCTTGGCCACTGATCAGTATCAACAAACATCCCTTTCGATCACCCGGATTCTCCACCTAAATTCAAATCGGTCCGTCATCAAGCCTGTGTGTTCGCTGGTCCAGACTTCGCCGTATAGATTTGCCTGGTAGTCAATAGGGACTCAATGCTTCTCATAAAAATTTTCGGGCATAGCAGTTGCGTCTTGCCGAGGACCAAAGCAAACTTGGTACGTCAAGAGCCTCTGTCTGCGAGGGCCTTCAGTTGTGGACGAATTGGGGGTCGCCGGCGTCTACCAGCAGGGCGAGATCCTGATGATCCCGACATATTCCGTCCCAAATGGTCGTATAATCCTTCTCCATCATAGTAAGGTCTTCCGTGAGCTTCCCTTGGGTCTCGCTCAAGTATCGGAAGCTCGTTGTGGTGACCTGGGACGCGACCTCGGGGTCCATGATAATGATCCTCCTAGGCACACAAAAGGAAGGAGAAGGAGCTATTGTCCTCTCCGAACTAACTAATCTCTGATCCTCCGGGACTGCAACAATCTGATTGAGAGGAGTTACATCTCCCCAAACTCCTAAAGACTCTGCTTCTTCAATTTATTGCTGAGCATTTCATTTGACTCTGCAAATTCTCCGTCGTCATAGAAATCCAGAGGAGCATTCTGAAACTGCCGGCGAATCGGGTTGTAGGGGAATGAATTTAGGTCGATAGCCTCCATATGAACATCTCGTAGCGTGGCGTTAGGATTGGACATGGCGTTCTCGAATACTCCGCGTCATTCCCAATGGGCTGGAGCTGCGAGTTGAGACCAGACTTGGTGACAGGCTTGGAGTTCTTGTCGGACTAGCCCAGCGAGTCGTTGATAATGGGTCCCCTGGACGCCGCCGAACGAAAACGAGAGAAGACGTTGCCAAACATGTGATGTATATAACGATATTCTAGATCGAAAGAGATACGAAGAGAGAAAGCCTACGAGGGAGATGGGTTGTCTCTTTTATACGCCTTCCGAGCTACTTGTAGGGAAGGTGCAACCCAGTCGAGTCGCTCTTGGGAAGGTGCTGTCTAATAGTTAGAGGTTTCCTGCCGGGGCTTCCTAGAGAGCAATATAAAGGTAAAGGTAAAGTGAATATAAAGTAAAGGTAAAGGGCAAAGTAAGAGATAGACTCACGCCTTTGGTAGAGCTATTATAGGCGGGCTCTAGGTACTTAAGGTCTCTAGAACATCCTACACCATGCAATACAAGCCCACGAAAAGATATGTAACGAGTCTCTGGTAGAAAGGCGACAGATACAGCGCGTACAGCGCGAGAGCCGTTAGGAGTCATTTGAATGCACTTACGAGGGATGCAGCCATCGATATCCTACACAGAAATCACTCAACAAACATATCAGAGAGATCCATAGATGGGTCCCTAAGGGCTGTCGACGCGAAGGGTGCGATCCGCTGATTATGTACAACGACCGCGATGCCTGGCAAGGACACCTGAGATTCCATCGTCTTCCGAAGGTAGTCCAGGGTTATACGCCGCAGCATTGCCCTATTGCAGACAGTACCTACCCCAAGGAATCCCCTTGGCTGTCTAGGGTATGTCTTATTACGTACCTTAAGAACTGCCACCTTATTGTTGGCACAGAAGCTGACAACCTTATCAAGGATTGATCGATTATTATATCGTCCTCCTATGCCTCGGTGTTCCGATGCAGCCGCTGCTATAGACCTTCCGGAGACTTCGAGCCGCAAGCGCCCGGCGCCAGGCGACGACGACTCGGGAGACGAGGATGACATGTTCGTCCGACAGTGAATAATAGTTCTACTTTGGCTTTTGCTTCGATTTTTTTGCTTTTGCGAAGGATGGAGTGAGATTCCCGCTGAGGGCCAGCGGCTTCGAGGGCCCCGAGATCCTCCTTCAGCTCTAGTTTCTATCATCATCAATCCATGACTTTAGGCCTCAGGCTTTCTTCTTTTTTAGTGAAGCATAACACCTCCTTCTTCTCACATCTTCCCCCTCCCTCAACAGTCCTACTTATGGCCTATTTGCTTGTCGCCAAAAGCCACTTTAGGGCCACTTCGATAAGCCCAAGGGTATGCTTGCGCAAGAGCTTTCGGAAGCCATGATGGTGGTATTATGAGACGGGTTGTGGATGGTCTTGCTAAGTAAGAAATATGTTGATACCCCAAACTTTAGAGTTACAGGTTCAATTAATATAGTAAAGAATAATTATGTTACTTTGGTCTCTGTTACCTACTGTAAGAGTTCTCTCGTCTCCACAAACGTAGCGATAGATGAAGTATTGTCTCCATAGTCGTAGTTTATACTGGAGTGTTGGTTGATTGGCCCGAAGGCTACTGTGATGGAGACCCACTTCGGAGCTCCCTTCGTCCACAACTTGAAGATCGATCTCTTGACTTCTACACACTCTTTACTTTTTCAAGCTTTCTCTCTTAATTCTGGATATTTTCCCCAAATATTAAGTCACTCACTCTCAGAGTATTGTGCATCTTACCACATAGCAGCAATCCTTTCCCACGATGGAATCCTCATCTGGCTCGGGAGCCCCCAAGCCACCTACATCCAGGTCAGCTGGTGAGGCAGACAGGAACGGTGCATCTTCTACCGCCGCACCGATAATCGAGCAAAATGGAAACACAGGCGATCAGAACCGTGCAGCGAACGAGGACTCAAAGTCTTCTGGACCTGCCTCGAAGCGCAGGCGAATGCAAGAACGACACCAGCCACGGAGACGCGATGCACCTTCAATGTTCTCACGCCGCGATCGATCCCGCAGTCCTAGAAATGACACGCCGCGCGAAGACTCCCGACGCTCACGCTCCCCACTGCAGGCTCGCTCCCCGACCCCAGAAGAACCGCGGCAACGCAAACGACCCGGCGGCGGATCGCGCATGGGCCAGAACAGGGGCGCGGATGTTTTACGCAGACAGGAAGAGCGTGAGCGCGAGCAAGAGATGGATGCCTTGCGGCAATCCGCTCAGCGCGGTGGACTGGATTATGTGCGGCAGCACTACAACGCCGTTCCGCAACGTGGCCGTGAATGGCGGAAGACGGACAGCAAGATCAAGGGCCTGCGCAGCTTCAACAATTGGGTGAAGAGTACTCTGATTCAGAAATTCTCTCCCTCGGAGGAATTTGTCGCGCAGTACAATGATAGCAAGGAATGGGCTGATGATAGCATGGGTCCGCCTGTGTCGGAGGTGAGGCCATTGCTCGTACTGGATATGGGATGCGGTAAGGGCGGCGACCTGGGAAAATGGGCGCAGACCCCGCAAGAGGTGGAACTCTACGTGGGACTCGACCCGGCCAATGTCTCTATTGAACAGGCGCGGGATCGGTACAGTCAAATGCTACGCCAGCGCGGCCGACGACCTCAGTTCCATGGCGAGTTCTTCACGAAGGACTGCTTCGGCGAATTCCTTGGCGATATTCCCATTATCCAGCAGGTGGGCATTGACCCCAATGCTGGACCTGGTGGGTCCATGATGGCTTCGAGATGGGGTGGCGGTGGCTTCGACGTCGTGACGTCCATGTTTGCCATTCACTACGCCTTTGAGAGCGAGGAGAAAGCGCGCCAGATGCTTAGCAACGTTGCAGGCTGCTTGAAGAAGGGCGGTCGGTTTATTGCTGTGTGCCCGAACTCCGACATCATCTCTAGCAAGGTCAGGGAATTCCACAAGCAGCGCAAAGAGCGCGAGGCTTCCAAGAAAGCCGCGACCGAGGCCCCTGAAGATGGCGAGGTTGAGGAGGATGATCGAGCTGAATGGGGTAACGATATCTACCGGGTTCGATTCCCCGGTAAGACTCCTGAGGACGGTGTCTTCCGTCCGCCGTTTGGATGGAGGTATACGTATTTTATGCAGGAGGCGGTCGAGGAGGTTCCTGAATACGTTGTACCTTGGGAGGCATTCCGAGCGTGGGTTCTCACATCTGTTTGTCGTTACATCTCATGACTGACCTTGACTTTAGCCTGACCGAGGACTACAACCTGGAACTCCAGTACCGCAAGCCGTTCTTGGATATTTGGCAGGAAGAGAAGAACGACCGGGAGCTTGGGGCCCTCAGCGAGCGTATGGGTGTCCGAAACCGTGCGACTGGCGAATTGAATATGACTGAAGAGGAAAAGGAGGCCGCTGGTGAGTATCGCTCGACTCTATACGCTTTTTCTACCGCTAACATTCCTGCAGGCTTCTACCATGCCTTCTGCTTCTATAAGGTCTAAATCGGCGGTACCGGTACCCCGTACCTTCAAATTCTGTACACTATATACTCACTATATCTTTCAAATCCATATCTTGCCGTCTAGAAGAATATCACAAAATATCATAGAGAAAGCCGAAACATGACCCTAATTGCTGTAAAATGCGATAAGCTTATCATGACAATCCACTGTAGCCCAATCGGGCTAGCGTGGTCGCGACGCGTTTTGGATTTCGAGTTCGGCTGCTTTGTTCAGCATCCAACCACTTCCTAGTTCAACTGTCTTGAACATTTTTGCTCTCAGGGAACAAGAACTCATATCAGGATGCTTTCAACCCCGGCGCGACAGCGCTCAACGCTGTCCCAATCTCGCCCGCCACCCAGCGCACGCAGTCGGGCCGCCCCACGAGCAACAGAAATTCCCGAGCTACCAGAATATCAGCCTCCCGAAGCTCCTCTCACCGCGGAAGGCCATCGGCAACTGGCAACGCTCTTGAACTCGCCCTATTCCAGGCACCTCAAGACCCACCTCCAACACGCGGCCGAGAAACTCACTGGTTCCGCGGGCGATGTGAACGATAAACTGACTGAGGCGAGGCGACTATACGAGCGCGCGAAGGAGAGTCGACGCGACGCCGGGAATATAGATGAAGACTTCGAGACTGAGGAGTATCAGCGGCTTGCTGAGACGGAAACCAAGATCAATGATGCGACGGGGCGTATGGAAGAGAAGATGCGCCTGATAATTGATTCGGAAACCCGGTTCCAGGGACTGCAGGATGCGATGAAGACTCTGGATCGCGAAGTCGGCGAGGCGCTACAGGCTGCACTCGGGGCCAGACAGACCCGTGGCCAGCGGCGTCAAAGGCATGCTGGCAATGAGGATGAAGACGGCGAGGATGCTGAGGATGAAGATTACGAGGGGACACCGGAACGAGAGGCCAGGGAAGCGAACGCGCAGAATCCACCCAGTCATAGATTGGGCAATGCACTGGAGCAAGAATCCGAAAAGTGGAATGGCCAATCTTTAACGGCGAGGTTGGTTCGATCCTTATTTCTTTTTATGCACGGCATCAGGGACTGACACTGAGACAGGTACGCGGGTAACAACAACTACATTGGCTTCTACCGCATCGTACACGACTCCAAGTTCCCTAGCAACGAAGTACCACCCCTACCACATGCTTCTACATGGTTTGCGCATTTGGAAGATCCCAATACGAATGGAACCACGGCGGGAAGTCCGTCGCGCCGTACACGCAACCAGCGCGAGCCTTCGCCCGCAGACTCGGACGACATCGCCATTCAGAGTGAGCGCATCTCACTGAAGTGTCCACTTACGCTTCTACCCTTCCGCGATCCCGTTACGAGCACCAAATGTCCACACAGTTTCGAGCGCGAGGCCATTCACGACATGATCTCGCGCAGCGCCTTTAGTATCCCACCTCCATCCGGGCGAGGCGGCCGGCGAATCCGGGCAGTCAAGTGTCCTGTGTGTTCTATCCCACTTACCACCGAGGACCTTCGTTCGGACCCGGTTCTGCTACATAAGGTTCGACGTGAAGAAGAAATGTTGGCGCGCCAGGCGGAAGATGATTTGGATGCGTCGCAGCCGCAGCGCGACATGCAGGGCCCATTGACCCTGGGCAGCGACGCGATTGATGCAGACGGCATGGACGTCGATGTGGATGTGGATGAGATGCGGGTGAAGTCCGAGCCTGGCCCTACACAAGGAATGGTTTATAGCGAGAGTGAGAGCGAGTCATCATCAGAAGAGGAGTGATCCACGTGATGTTATGTACCACGTTCTCCACGTGCTGATAACCACATGGAGGAGATAAGAATATCAATGACTCCAAGTCACTCGAACTCTACTTCTCCATTCTTCAATTGCTGCTCTAGTAATGTCTATGATTTAGCTCAGCTCCCTGGTAACTGCCAGAACTGAAGAAGGTTGTGGCTTAATACTAACTCGATAGAGTTCTAGCCACTTTTCACATAGATTCCTTTCGCCCTATTCTATTTCTCTTTCTAGTTATTTCTATTTGTTGACTAACTATTGAGTAGAGTATCAGTCACACAGAACAGGTGAATCTTATACAAATCAAGTAGTCATAGAATATCACTCCATGTATCACATAGTGTGTGCTACACTGCTAATCAAAGTCCCAAGCTCCCAAACCATAAACACACAAACATAGGATTAGGCGAATGGTAATCCAATGCTATCTCGTTTTGAATGTCACCCTGCCTCGTGGTCGTACCGAGTATTCTTCCTGTGCTCTTTTTCGGTTTTCTAGAAAGTGAGAGCTCCATCACCATCTTTGTTTTCTTCCTTCCCACACTTCTCTCTCTCTCTCCAGATCAACACTCTTTCTTCTCTTCTATTCTGATCTTTACGCACTTACCATGGCCGATACCGAGCTTGAACCCAAGACTGCCCATGTCGGCACTGAAACTACTATTCCCCCCACTGTTCACCAGTACGATGATGTCGCACTTCCGCCAGGATGGATGTACAAGCGGTTGGGTTATCTGGGCTGGTATGCCTCGCCCAAGTTCCAGCTGGGCATGGTTGCCTTTGTCTGCTTCATGTGCCCCGGCATGTTCAATGCCCTCGGTGGCTTGGGTGGCGGTGGTAAATCTGATCCTGGCCTGGCCGATGATATGGTACGTTCTGATATCTTGCCGTTGTCCTTAATCCTGAAATCCCAGGATGCTAATCAAGGCTACAGAACACAGCTCTTTACAGCACCTTTGCCGTTGTCGGTTTCTTCGCTGGTACCTTCGTCAACCGCGTGGGCGTTCGCCTTGCCCTCTCCTTTGGTGGTATCGGTTACTGCATCTACTCCATCAGTCTTCTCGTTTCCGTTCATAAACATGTTCCCGGCTTCAACATCTTCGCTGGTGCCCTACTGGGTGTCTGTGCTGGTCTGCTGTGGGCTGCTCAGGGTACCATCATGATGTCGTACCCCGGTGAGCAGCGCAAGGGCCGCTACTTTGCCTGGTTCTGGTGTATCTTCAACGTGGGCGCCTGTATTGGCAGTCTGGTAAGGAAGCTCAGTTCCATTGATGCTCAATTGACAACTAATAATCTGCATCTTAGATCCCCCTCGGAGAGAACATCAAGGTCAGAACCAACAGCAATGTCAGCGATGGCACCTATATCGCATTCATCGTGCTCATGTTCTTCGGCGCCTGTCTGGCTCTCTTCATCTGTGACGCCGACAAGATTATTCGTCCCGATGGCTCCAAGGTCATCCTGATGAAGAACCCGAGCTGGAAGACAGAGATCATCGGTCTATGGGATACCATCATCTCCGAGCCCTACATTATCCTTCTCTTCCCCATGTTCTTCGCCTCCAACTGGTTCTACACTTACCAGCAGAACGGCATCAACGCCGCTCACTTCGACACCCGCACCAAGGCATTGAACGGCTTCCTCTACTGGTTCGCTCAGATCATCGCCGCTGCCCTCATCGGCCCGCTGTTGGACATCGAGGGTATCCGTCGTAAATCCCGCGCTCGCATTGGCCTGGTCGTTCTTTTCCTTCTGACGATGGCCGTCTGGGGTGGTGGGTATGCTTGGCAGAAGAAGTATACCCGGGAGACTGTCAGCGCCAAATCCTTCACCCCGACCGATTGGACTTCCCCAGGCTACGTGGGACCCATGTTCTTGTATTTCTTCTACGGCATGTACGACTCTATCTGGCAGGGCTTTGTCTACTGGTAAGCTTCTTCTCTGTCATTAACTAGGCATCGAATACAAGATAAACTAACCCACACAGGCTGATGGGCGCTCTCGGCAACTCCGGCCGCAAGCTTGCCAACTTGGCCGGGTTCTACAAGGGCCTGCAGTCCGCCGGTGCCGCCGTGATGTGGAGTCTCGATAAGAATAAGCTGTCCTACATGACTGAGCTTGCGTCCAACTGGGGTCTGCTCTGTGGATCACTGCTTTTCGCTGCTCCTGTGATTTTCCTCAAGATCAAGGACACCATTTCTATTGAGGAGGACCTCCGCGGCACAGATGAGACTATCGAGGATGTCCTGCCCCCTGCCACTATCGAGCAGAAGCGCATTGCCGGTGAGGTCATTTAAGAGGGTCATTTTTGCCGGTGTGGTATGGTACACATTTTCACATTTTCCCGGGTCTGGCAGTCCCCTGGTGGATAGTCCTTTGCAATATGCAGATGCATATTCTTAGCCAGACTAGTTTAGTGCCTTGGTAATGAAAGACACATAATGCTTTATTAGGCTTCGTATCCTTCGGCTTCTTTATTTGGGTGACGGCTGTGGAACTCTGCAGCGCAACGGTGGCACAAATTACTGAACTCATTCATTGCAGAAATCAGCCCCTGTTCCAAATGTATCACGAAGAAACTTTTCGGGAATCTGTCACCAGGAACAGTATATGGTGTATGCTTGAGACTAGTACTACTGAAAGTAGAGAGCAGAGTAGTTGTAATGTACCTAGTGATGCAATTGACGTCCCACTTCACGAAGCATAATCCCAAATACAAACTGATAGCGATAGGAAAAGACAAGACAAGTGGGGGTATTCGCCTGTCTAGGGAAAACAAAATAGAAAAGTAACCTAGACACCAAATAGCGGTGCTTTCCGTGATAACATTGGCCTTTCAGCCAATACCCATGTTCGCCATTCTGGAAAAATGTGTTAAAAATGGAGGCGAAAACCGAGACACTCTATTTGGTAAGGAGGTTCAGATAATCGGCGACGATAAGAGTAACCATGCTGCAGATCATGTCAGTGGGTCCATCAAAAAAGCAACTATATCACGGCCCGAACGGGTAAACGGGTAAAACGGGTGGGGGCAACTAACGCATGAGGGGCGATCCGCACGTAGTACGTTCCGAAGCCACGGTAAAAGCGCATCCAGCCTTCCTCGGCAATGACCTTGCGCGCACAGTCCACCACACCCTTGTACGGCACTTGGCCGGTCTTCGGATCCTTCTGCTGCTTCTGCAGGCGGGTCTTGATAAAGTCGAAAGGCAGCGAGAGGAAGCTAGCGAAGAAACCGGCGATCGCAGAGGCCGCGAACGTCTGGTTTTGCGGCGACAATCTGGTATGCTGCTTGAGCTGTGCCTTGCTCTCCGCGAAAAAGGCCAACTGGCCCATGTTCAGCGCCATTGCTCGGATGACGGTGGGTAAAGCGCCGGCCCATAGGGCGCCCAGGCCTTCATTGCGCGGGATTCGGACCAGCGCGTCGAAGACGGACCGGTAGTTTGCCCGAGCCTCGGGCGGTTTGAGACCATCGGATTGCATGCGGACCAGTGACAAGTCCGCCGGGTTTCCAATCATCGCGGCGATACCGCCTGCACAGAGGCCGGCAGCGGCACGTTCGGCGAAGGTGACGTTGCGGTCTGCAGCTGCGGCGCGGGCGTTGAGAGATTTGATGAATGTGTCGAAGAAGCCTATGCGTGCGGTTGTGTAGACGGCTTGGCGGAGAAGGCCGGCGGAGAGGCCAGTGTAAAGATCCAGGACTTTGCCGGAGGAGATGATGTCGCGGGTGATGCCGAATGCGGAGGGCCGAGGGCCAGTCTTTGCGCCTTCACCGGCGAGCTGCAGACGCACCTTGACCATATCCACGGGTTGGATTACTACGGTCGCCGTCATGCCGGCGAGACCACCGTTGATGAAGGGGAGTGCGGCCCGCATGTAGGGATTATGCAGGATAGATTGGGTGGCTTGGGATGGGTTCTCGATGGCCTGTTTGGCTGACACGGCAGCATTGCTGGCGGTTTCTTTGGCCGAATTCGATGCTGAATTCGATGCCATCTTGTTATGATTCGGGTTAGATCTGGGAGGGGAGTGAGGAGTGGAGGTTAGTGATTTGAGGCAGATGAGCAAAGCTGGGTCAAAATACCGGAAACAAGTCAGATGATAGGCGTTTTCTCCTGAAAGGTTCTTCTCGTGAGGTGAGAACCGTGGAACCTGTGGATGACGTATCGTTCGTCGAGAGTTGTAGGAAGGAGAATAGAATACACGTCAGATGCGGGGAAATGAAGAGTAGTTGCGCAGAAACAAGAAACAAATCCCGTGTTGTATAGTACTCAGTACTGAGTGCTACTGCGTACAACCGAGATGCAGTCCTGCTTTGACCGGTTCCTATTATGTACATTTACTTGGGATACCTCGATATACTAGTGCTGTACATACATATGTACATCTAGTGAACCCCACTAAGTGGGCCAACTACGTCGATCATGGAAAATGCGGGGGACTGGTATACTTACTATGTACTAAGGCTTTACTCTCTCTTTTCACTCTCAGTTGAGCTTCATGCTAGCAAGCTATTTTTGTATCCAATAACTAGCAAACCTGCAATGTTTCTAATCAAACCTCCGAATGCAGTCCTTGAAAATCAGCCATTTACGATTCCTTAGTTTCCGATGCAAAGTGAGCCCGTACAGACCCTTATAATTCTCATCCCAGACATCCCACCGACAGGAAGTGCAATCGATGTCTCTAACAAAGCTCTGTAGCCCTGGCCAGAAAAACTCTTCGGGCCACTTTGCGGGGTTATTCTTCATCAATTTCCTCACGTAAGGTTCCCAATAGCGCCGTAGGTATGGGTACCGTAGGTATGGGTACTTCGAGTGTGGTAAGTTGAAGATAAAACAAGTAGATATGTATGAGGCCCTGCCGTTTAAGCAAAGGTGTGTTCTGGTTCGAACTTGTACATCCACATAATCGATACTGGTACAATCATGCCAGATGATAGTATATCCACGTGTAGGATGAGGGCAGTGTCCAACCAGAGTATTTTCAAGTTCATAGCCTTTACCCGCGTCACTGAGCTCGCATTTACTACTCGAACGTAGCTTGCCCGAGCAGGTGATCCTGAGACGAAGGCACATATCAACGTCGCCAACGTACTGCAGGCAGTAATCTGTCGGATAGCGAGCCTTCCAGATGGATCGTAGAGCCCGCCACGTAGGGTGTCGGTGGAGTTTCCAGCATTGACTGCAATATTTCCAACGAATATTTTCCAGTCGGAGAAGTAGCTGTGTTCTGGGCCATCCTGAGAATTCGTTGTGCAACGGTTTTGGTACCAGAGGCGGCAGTATGTCAAAAAGAGTCTTTCTCTGCAGCTGAAGGAGTGATTGGAAACAGGCGAGTGTGTATTTACAACTCAGCGCAAAGCAGATCTGATCCGGGGATGAGAGGATGGCCGTGAAAATAAGTTGCACTATTTCTGGAGGTAGCTTCTGTAACGTGCTGGTTGTTGATACAGCACGTAAATGAGTGCGAAATGAGAGGAGAGCTCGCCAACGACTCATGTTGGATATTCTGAGAGGTGTGCGAATGAGGAAATCAATACTGATAGAGTTAATTTTGATTTGACATTATTTGCGTCATCGACTCATAGCAACCAACCCAAACTACGCGACCTATCACGAAACCCTCTTTTCCTCTTTTATTCTACGTATTCATCTAGGAAACTCTCAAAGGCCAACCCGAGATATCTACAAGGGAAAATTTCTTGCACTATTCCTATCTTGGGGGTTTGTCTATGTCATAACTGCAATGGCTTCCGGCGTAGAATTTGGTTGGCATCATAACTTATCTCTCTTCTTTTCTGTTACCCAACGTTAAAAAATTATACAGCGTCCCAGAGGTGATGAATGGTCCCCATATAGAATGGAAATAGGGATACGGAAGTAGAGCTAGGAATCTCCCCCGTCAACCAACGGTCTTGCAGAAGCTCCTTAGCAGTTGCTCTCTCTTCCGGCATCCAGGTCAATGTCCTTCGAATGAATTTGAGGAAGCCTGATTTGTCTTTCAGGCGACATTCAAGGGCTTCCATTGTCCGAGCTTCCGGTATAGGTGCGAGACCCAGCCATTTCCCTAAAGCAATAGAGATTAGTATGACATACCCGTAGTCGTACAGTTGAATCCACAGCCCAGGGCGCTATACCTTCGTCATCCCAGAAGTCTGCTCTTCTCTCGGGGTTTTTAGCGAGAAATTCCGCAGGAGGAGGCCCTAATGCTGCGATGAGCTGGGCCAAATGAGCAGCATCATAAAGATCGCCATCATCGTCACGTGCAGTAAACAGTCTCTTTGGCTCCAGAAGGTCCCACGCCTTTTCGCAGAAATTGAATAAGTTCCTGGTATGAAAACAGCAGATCGATACACTTACCGTGAGGCCAACGCTCCATATATCGACCGGATAGCTCCAGCCTACATAAAGTAACGTCTCCGGGGCACGGTATTCTAAGGGCATGATATCACCACCGTGCGGCCCAGGACCAATTCTGGCTTCACCAAAGTCAGATAACAGCATTGGACCTTCCTTAGGTCGCATCGCGCGGGAGAGATAGATGGTCCGGGTAGGAGATACTTGTTTACGGGGGACCGGGGCGGTGTGTTCTTTCTCTTCCATGGACTGGAAAATGCTGTTTCCAAAGACACCAAGAAGCATATTTCCCGGGTGGATATCTATGTTAGACCAGAGTAGCGGTTAGAGTCACACTCCAAAGGAGGTTTGTTGATAGAACAGATACCGGTATGGACAATCTCCCCATATGTATGTAAGAAGTCAAGAGCCTTCAGAAGCTCAACCATAGCACCCTTGACGAAGTCTTCGTCAAACCCTTCTGGGCGGAATAACACTTTCATATCGCGAAGGCTAATTTGTGCAGGTTCAAAGACAAGGACAATATGGTCGCCATTAGAACCATTAACGACAAATGAATCCAACAGTCTGCGTATGTTGCCTCGTCCTTCGTGTGAACTGTCTGTCATACGACTGGTGATATGGTGGTATGATGGCAGCTCACGGTGAACTAAGGATGTATGTACATAAACCTTCAGCGCGACGTACTGGTGTGCTCTGTACCAATTAGTATGGCTATATAATAATGGGGTTTCATAAACCATGCCTCAAGTCTCGAGCCAACCAGGTGGTAGACGAGGACCCAAAGCCAAGCTTTGCAATTGCTTGATAGCGATCCTTAAAGACCTCTCCCAGATGAACGGGATAGAACCGGTCTGCTTTGTAGTCAGGCAGTTCTTCCTCTTCCACCAGCTGTTCGGCCTCGATATATTCGTAACCACTGGTGGGAAAGGCCCGGGGTTTTTCCGGAGCGCTTGGTATTGATGTTCCATTCTGTGATCTGGATGTAAACGCTCTCAGCGTAGAAGTGATTGCAGACCACGGTGACATTCTAACTCGTGGGACAAGGGGAGCCTGGATTTTTGGATATACGCGAATGCGACCTAGTTGACAGTGAGATATGATGGCCAGAGTCCCCTTTCTACTGCTAAGCATCGTTGCGAGGAAATCGGTCAAGTGAAAGTAGAGTGTACTCATTATCTAGGGGGATTATTCAAGACGAGGCGGGCTATGTTATTTCCGGTTTCCGCCTACAGCCTTAGCCAATCATAATACATAAGGCTGCTTGACCGAGTATCCCTCAACATACTGCTTATATTATTTAGTTTCGCAGTATGCCACTGAAGTCCATAAGACTGGTGTATATCCTTCGTTTATTCGACAGAATATAACTATGTCTGATTATAGTTCGCCCCTGTCTATATGTATAAAGTTTTCGTATAACGCAAAGGATAAAAGTTGTGAAGCTACGTAGAGTTTATAGAATAACATTGGAGTCAATTGTGAGTCAGGAAACTGCTTGTGATAACTCTATGGAGTTTGATTTAAGGCTTGCAGAGAGAAAATATCCTTCGTTGTATCACAACGCCCAAGTACGAGCCGGTCAGTGATGAAGAATCATATAAGTGCATTCGTAAGCAGAAGACGAAATAACTAAGGAAATAACTAAGCTGGGGAGAGAAGAAGAAGAAGAAGAACCAGAACCAGACATCCATCATGTGACCGAAGATGGAAACATACCCAACATCCATGTGAGGTGTTCGTCACACATTGGATTGTATGTGCGCTTCACTTCTACTTGCCCCTTTGCTTTTCTCCCATTGCCTCTTTTTTCTCCATTTGCTTTCTGCTGTACTCCCATTGCCTTTTTTTCTGGAATTCCTTTCTCCTGTAAGCCTCCAGGAGAGCTTGAGCTTGTATGTCCCATTCTCATGAACATGACCGCTTAAAAGCCAAGTGCCATCTTGGCTGTAGAATCCAATAGTAATAACGTCGTCGGGGTCCGAAAGGTCCTTCGAGGACTTATGAGCCTTTGCTCCGCTATGATATTGTTAGAAAAAAAACCACAACTTCGATGTTGTATGTGCCTTGGGAATCATACTAAATCTTGTATTCGATTGCAGTGTTATACTGTTTGTTGATCGTTAGCAGAAATGATTGTAAGAGATATTTAGCGCACTTACTTTTGACTTCACATCATCTCTTATTCTTGTTACTGATGAGACCCATTGGTCACCTTTGGGCCCATTAACAGATCGAACATCCTCTAAAGTCACCCTGCCAATGAGGTTTAGACTTGTTTTCATGGTAACTAGTTACGTAGCCAATCACTTGCTAGTCTCACATAGTCAGCGTTATCACATTTTGCCAGGGTAAAGCCTCACATACTCGAAGTTGAGGATTGTTTATTGGGTGCCTAAGTTCTCGAGGATAAAGACCTCTACAGTGCGTCCGCCATATGTTAAGAGAGTTTCCCGAAGTAGAATAGTAACAACGGCCCAAAGTAGAATAGTAGCAACCGCCCTAAAGTGGAATAGTAACAACCGCTGCCAATTGAAAGTTCTAGACTATCAGATGTATCATTTCTCATTAGAGATGTACCTAGGATAAGGTAATGGACGATGGACAAATAAATAAAAAGTGCAAAGACATAAATTCTACCAGATCGATAGCGATCTTGGAAAACATAAGGCCTACCCTTGTATAGATGATGACTTCAATATTTTGGCATAGAATAGGAAAGCAAAAGCAAAAAGCAAAACATACAACAGCAGGGATTCGCTGGTGGTCACCCACCCAACTACTAACCTGCCGGCGTGTGGCTTAAGTACGGCTGAGCGGACGGGAAGCCCTGTTCTCCACACCCTATGGTCGTATGTATCAGTTTACATACTGGATAGGGTGATAACTGTAAATAATAACATCAAATAAAGACTTTGACGGGCTGCCTCCGTTCCTCATCCCGCAAACCTCCAACGAGGGACGGGTTTACAAGTAAACATTTTGCTTCCACGGCCGGACGGAGACATGCCTTAGCTAATTCCCACGCTGTAAGCAGAAGGTTTCTAAAGCCCCCTTCAGCGACAGTGCGCTCGTACGCCTCCTGGAGTCCATCAAATAACACCCAGTCGGTTCCTGCACCCTCATGTACATGACCAAATACATGCAGCCTCGGTCGAACTCTCCATAGCGTCTTCAGTAGATGGGGACAGCCAAACTTGAGATCAAGGTGAGCAAGTGGTGGACTATGAGTAATGAGTACATCAATGCCATCTGGTACGGAGCCAGCCCATACATCCTGATTGCGGGGGTATTGAAAGGCCCAGTTGCCATGCCGGGTAGAGTAAGGACTCCCGTAGACCCTGAGTTGACGACCATTCGGGCAGGAAACCGTTACTTCTTCATTTTCCAGGTAGATGATATCGCCCCAGTCGAGCTGAGCTCGCTCAGAGGCTGCTCGACCTGATGAATCATCGCGTGCTGAATCAAGCAATAGCTCATGGTTGCCAGCAATCACGATCTTGATAGGATGAGGCAGGGCACGTAGCCAGTCAAGTGCGCCCTGGAGTTCCTGGAAAGACCCGGATTGTGTGAGATCACCACCATGTATAAGGATATCTCCATCCGGAACATCGGGTTGGGCGTTATGAGTATCGGAGGTACAGACTATCGCAACAGGGTTTGTGAGAGGCATAGCTGGAATAGGTTTATGCCAATCATAAAGCATTCGTGCGAGGAAGACGTAAGGCTGGGCCCGGAATTTTTGCCATGGTCCTGGTCGCTCTCGATGAATGAGTTCGTGGAGACTGGACATGATTGGGAAGTCGAGACCCAGGAATTTATCGGTAGTAACGAGCGGGCACAGGTAACGCTGGTCTGTTGGAATTAACGATGTCAGGATCCTCCAAGGTTGTCTCGATCTTCTATGTCTGAGATAGGTGAAGACCACATGTTCTGTGAAGACGAGTAGAGTTGACGTCGCCATCGGATTATATAATCCTTCTTGCACCAAGTTACAATATCGATTTCTTCTTAGTATACCTTGAGCTCCTGGTAACTACAGGGAACTAGTTCATCATAGCCTACATACTCAGAAACAAATCATGAATATCTGATTTCATTGGTTACCGTGGGGGATATCCAGAGAGAAACTCCGATAGGACAAATCGTCAAACATGTCCATCCCAAATGGAGCAAGACATATCAAGATATGAAAGACAAAGACAAAAATGAAAAACACCCAAATCGGGAGACCATGTACCCGCACACTCGCCCCGATACAAGTGGCGGGAGATCCAAGTAGTTAGATCATTACAAACCAACGCAGCACGCCATGCAAATGACTCAAGTGAAAGAACAAAACAAGAATGCCAATTTTGAGAACGTCCTGTCCCTGCCCTTACTGGACCTGGGGAGCAGCAGCGAGAACCTCGGGAGTAGCCTCGTCAGAGTACTTCTTGAAGTTCTCGTTGAAGAGGGTACCCAGCTTGTTGACCTCGTCCTTGAAGGAGGTGGAGGCAGTCCAGCTGTTCTTGGGGTTGAGCAACTCGTTGGGGACACCGGGGCAGGCCTTGGGCACGGGGAGGTTGAAGACATCGTAAACCTCGTACTCGGCGTTGGCGAGCTCGCCGCTGTGGATGGCATCCAGAATGGCACGAGTGTACTTCAGAGGGCAACGCTTGCCGCCGGTGGTGGCACCGGCACCGACCCAGCCGGTGTTGAGCAACCAAGCGTTGGCCTTGTGCTGCTTGATCTTCTCAGCGAGCATGCTGGCGTAGCGCATGGGGTGCAGGGCCAGGAAGGGCTGGGCGAAGCAGGAGGAGAAGGTGGCCTGGGGCTCGGTGACACCGTCCTCAGTACCGGCCATCTTGGAGGTGTAGCCGGAGATGAAGTGGAACATGGTCTGCTCGGGGGTGAGCTTGGAGATGGGGGGCAGCACACCGCGGGCGTCGCAGGTCAGCAGGATGATGTTGGTAGGGTGGTTGTCGCTGAGGCAGGGAATCTTGGCGTTATCGATGTACTCAATGGGGTAGGCACAGCGGGTGTTCTCAGTCAGGGTGGAGTCGTCGTAGTTGACATCACGGCTGATGGGGTCGAAGACGACGTTCTCCAGGACGGAACCGAACTTGATGGCGTTGAAAATATCGGGCTCCTTCTCGGCAGAGAGACCAATGCACTTGGCGTAGCAGCCACCCTCGATGTTGAAGACACCCTTGTCGCTCCAGCAGTGCTCGTCATCACCGATCAGCTTACGCTTGGGGTCGGCAGACAGGGTGGTCTTGCCGGTACCAGACAGACCGAAGAAGACGGTAACATCACCCTTCTCGCCCTCGTTGGCAGAGGAGTGGAGGGTCAGAACGTTGTGCTTGACCGGCATCTCGTAGAAGAGGACAGTGAAGATACCCTTCTTCATCTCACCGGCATACTCGGTACCCAGGATGACCATCTCCTTCTCGGCGAAGTTGATAGCAACGGAGGTGGCAGAGGTCATACCCTCAGTGAAACGGTTGGCGGGGAAAGAGCCAGCGTTGTAGATGACATAGTCGGGGTGGAAGTGCTCCAGCTCCTCACGGCTGGGGCGGATAAGCATGTTGCGCATGAAGAGAGCATGGTAGGCACGAGCACAGACAACACGGACACTGATGCGGTAGCGCTTGTCCCAACCAGCGAAACCATCGACAACGTAGATGCGGTTGCGGGTGTTGAGGTAGTCCACAGCACGCTCACGGTTAATTCGCCACACCTGATAGGATCGTTAGTCATGACGTCATATATGTCATAGCCTCGGCACCGCGGGGCAAGCCGTGAGGAAAGCCGGGAGAAAAAGTGTAGGAAAGATGAGAAGGAGACAAGCAAGAACCCAAGGAATACATCAAGTGGTTGCACCAGCTGCCAAAAAAGCTTGACATCCCGATTGCATATGCAAGGGATCCTGGGTGGAGCTTGCATCGGGCCATCTGCAAGGGCAATCCTCGACCATGTACACCAGCCAAAAATGCAAGCGGGCAAAAATCACTCATAGATAATGAAATAGATGAAACTTACATCGGGAGTCATGGGCTTGTTGACAGGTCCCCACCAGACATTGTTCTTTGATGACTCCTCCTCGACGATACGCTTGTCTGAGGGTGACCGACCAGTCTTCGCACCAGAGTATGCGCTTAAGGCACCACTGGAGGTAATAGCAGTACCAGTCTCATAAACAAGAGCATCTTCATAGAGGGCGGGGACAGCAGGGTTGGCAATCTATGAGGCGGGTTAGTGATGGGGCAAGGACGGGCACAAGAGGGATTCTTACAATTGCGACACGGTCATAGTCAATGTGAGCGGTCTCGTGCAGTTCCTCCTCGAGCTCAGTGTGACCCTTGCCAGGCCTAGAAGGGGTGTATAGTTAGCGACGGCGAGGTAGTGAGGGAAGGCAAAGGAGACATACTGAACACCACCAGGGTGCAGGGCAGTACGATTCACTGAAGTGGCAACCATGTTTCTGAGTGAAGTAGAGTGATAGTTATTGTTGCGTTGTTTTGCGACTTGTTGTTCAAAGAAATCTGTAGCCAAAGGACCAGGAGATTCGGGGCGAGCAGGGGGTATATAATCCTTTCCAGCAGGGGACATGGTAGTGAGTAAACTTGGTATGAAGGAGGTTCTCGCCTTGTACTTCTCCACAGTTTAACGGGTGATGTCGGGGCTGAGGGCCGAGCTGCAGCAGGCGGTTGGTGATGAAGACAGTGTTGCCGTGGGTTGCAAAAGTCCGACTTGACCCGAAGTAGGTTGTGGACACGAACTGAATTCGGAGCGGCGCAAGGAGTCAGAACGGAGTTAATACAGAATAGGGTACTGTATTATTGAGTTTAGAGGTTTATGGTGGTGGCCATACACTTGCAGATGGAATAGTTGAAGAAGGCAAAACTAGTATGACGAACCGCTGGCTTTATCCTCGCTCTACCTAGGTTCTACAAACCCTGAAGACGTCAACCATCTGAAGCTCTACAGTACTCAAGGCCAGTTAGAACAGTCAAACCCGTCACGGGCAACTGGAAATGACGTGCAATGACTTCACCAGGGAGGTCTTCAACACTTTAACCTTCTACTTTACTCCGTAGTTCCGCCTCAAATCGCGGGGAGCGCTGACATAATCGTAGATCCTCGGACTTCTTTGCGCTTGAAATCTTGAATTTCTCATATTGATTTCCCTCGCCCCGAATATCATTCGGAATCTCCCTTTTGGCCGCGAAATCATGACCGTGAAATCACATTTTTCATACCCGATGACGACAAGCCCGATTAAGATGAGTCGGAACGAGTTACAAGTGTACTCCAATAACGGCGATTAACCAGCCGAGGATGATGCACTGGTGAAATCGTTTGCGGCGGTCTCGGCCAATCACA
This sequence comes from Penicillium sp. DT28, assembly GCA_036712075.1. Lineage (NCBI taxonomy): Eukaryota > Fungi > Ascomycota > Eurotiomycetes > Eurotiales > Aspergillaceae > Penicillium > Penicillium sp. DT28. The sequence continues at coordinate 1,901,353 of JAZHLO010000002.1, forward strand.
TTCTCCACATTCTAATTTCCCAAGGACGATCGGGTGGAAAAGAAGATATTCCCGCTGGGTCTTTTGGGTCTTCTCGCCTTCTATGGCCTTTTGTGCAAATAGGATTAAAGCCCTCGTTTCCCGGTAGTACCTGGCCAACGCCGAGCCCCATACCATTCTGCAACCATACATAAGGTACATATTACGATATTACCACGCAACTATCGGTCTCGGACGAGATATGACGCATTCCATAGGTTGCCAGATAGGTTGATACTGTACATATCTTTGATCGCCCCTCGGGAATTCCTACGGATTTTCGTTGTATGTTCTCCCGATCGCTTTACCACGGCCCGGTTGAGCATGTGTAAAGTCTCCCCCCAGATCTTCTTTGCCGGTGGTTAGCGGCGGATCCCGACCCGGATACGGCCTCGGGAAGAAAAGGCATCTACTGTACATATTTCCAGAAATTCCACAAACACATAACACATACTTTTTGCGCGATTTGTTTTAAATGGATTACGTAGCGAGAATCTATTCTTATGTCCATGCCGTTCAGCTGACCGCCGCTCTGTTTTCTTCCCTTGCGCGTGACTTGTTACTCGATGACTAGGTGATGGGTCTGGAACTATGTATGTGCGCAGTTAAGCCTTTCTGTAATTCCCTCAGCCCGAATGGAGCAAGTGGGGAATGTTTCGCCCCTTATGTCTCCGCAAATGATCAAAAGACGTCCTATACATAGCTTACTGCTTAATACATGTACTGTAGTTAACTAACTAGCTAATCAATGACGGGGCCACTGGGGCACTGTGGCTGATAGAAGACCCTTCGGGTCCCCTTATCTCCAAAAGTGGGATTCCGAGTCAGCTTTATCGCCAGTCACGACAAGATCGGCCTTCCTAATTCACCCGTGGTTGTGATCTGTTTCTGCGTCGAGGTCTGGACCGTATGTGCGCGGAAAGGGGATAGAAGATCGCCCTGTCTCCTAATTTCCCCGATCCGGCAAACGTCATCCCCCTGGCCCCGGATCTTGTTACAGCTTCCATGACTTGCCGGAAAATACCCCGAGCCACCGGGCCTCCCGGATTCTCTTGGCGTCTTGGCTGTCTGGGGAAAGTCGCGTGGTCTGCGGATGCGGGGTATAGACTCTTGAACTACTTGCTGGTGACCTTGGCCGACTGATACGGCCTGCTGCATCGGCTATCCTCTTGGTACAATTTACTCCGATGGTATTCGGTATAAGACTCGGCAATTATTGCTCAATGACTAGTATGAAATCAGCCTCGGGCTTACTTTGATGGACTCGTGGGTTTACGAAAACCCCAAATTCCAATCACGTTTGACTTTAACCACCAGTATCGCTCTAACTGGGGCTAACTAGCCGGCATATCATACCTTTCATGTAGATGTACAGAATGGCCTTTATAGAACTAAACGTAAATTTGAAGACTGTGTCTCAGCCACTAGACCGATTCCCCTTGTAATCACCACAAAATAATTCCATCCTCAGTAGCGCCCTCGTCTTTCCACTTCTTTAGCACCACCTTTACTCCATCCGTCGCAACCTGAGCATACCCCGGTCCCGGTGGAGGCGCATTGGGATTGGGCTTTTTAGCAGGGTCACCCGCGATCCAGGCCACTGGTTCAACGTTACTTCCAGCGGTAGCCTTGTAGAGCTGCTCGATATCTTCAAGTGAATAGCCCCGGCCAAAGATGACTGCTCGCGCAGGTTTATCGTATTCACGAGTACCGACGCCGTTGTCATCCGAAGACTGGGGATCTCGGCCCGCCAACAGGTGGGGAATCTCTGCCAGAGCGGCTTCGTTGCTTTGAATAAAATGTACCACTGGTGCACGGGCTGAGTATATGGAGTTTTTGATATCGGATTATGGGGTTTGGAACACACCTTCGTATTCAGGTTGCAGAAGACTAGACACGGACGCTCCGATAGTCGCGTTCTTGCCACACAGTACAACAGGCAGGGGCTTTGGTAGCGTCGACATGGTTCGTATTGGAAGTTTAGAGGGGAAATTGAAGCGTTGGAGAGCTCTGTACAGTGGCATAGGTCGATACATGAGGTTTAAGTTTTGCGTTGTGATACCCCGCGTTTATATTTAGCTAAGCTGACTTGATGTTTTGATGGCCAGTACAGTTGATGCTTATTCTTTGCACGGAAGAGCTTTCCTGGTGAGGTGAATCAGATATGGTTGATGCCAGGGTAGTTGAGGTTGGGATTCTAAGCTTTAGGTGATCTGGGCCTCCCGTCTCACCGATGAAATTTGCCATTATCTTCATTCCATGCTTACATCCGCCACTACTCCCCTCATATTGCGACGACTAATACTGATATCTCAAGCATGATATTAATTCTCTTGCTTTTCGTCTCACAGAATTCATAGCAGAGTTCACTGCAGGAACGTATACGCGGAATCTCAACTCACTGACAACTTCCATACGTCATCCGGGACCTGAACCCTCACACGAATTCAACACGATGTGCTCTAATAATATTCGAATGATACCTCTGCTTCAGCAATGGCATTAAATACAACGTCTTCAGCACACGACCGCGTCACCCCGGAGGCTCGCAGATACCGCGGCCTCAGCTCTGTCATGTCATGGGTAGACCGGTACATGGCGTGGCCATTACCACCACGCCCATCTCTAACCCTCACAATCCCATCCAAAACCAGCAAAGTGCCCGGGGAGATTCAACTCTACTTCTTCACCGCACCAGCAGGAGTAACAGATGGAAGAGCAGACAACCTATCTGCAAAAAGACCCGTTCTCATCAACTTCCACGGCGGTGGGTTCTCCATTGGTCACCCTCTAGATGACTCGCGGTGGTTCAGAGCCGTGCTTCTCGCGCACCCGGGTGCTGTAGTAGTGAGCGTGGGCTACCGACTTGCCCCAGAGTACCCGTTCCCCATTGCAATAGAAGACGGAACCGATGCGATTCTCTGGCTGTGGGAGAATGCAGTCAAGTACAACCTCGACCCTGCCCGGTTCGCTATCAGTGGATGTAGCTCTGGTGGTAATCTAGCATTCACGGTTCCTCTCATGCTGCACAGAGAGCTTGAGAAGCGACATGTTGCGAAATCTCTCCGGTTGGCGGGTATCATTGCCTTTTATCCGCCGGTGGATTGGACGAAATCGCGCGATGAAAGAGATGCTACGAATCCAATTGCGTCTGAGAAGAGTATGGTTCCCAAGTCTGTTCTCAAGGTCTTTGATTCTTCTTACTTGGCACTTGAGAATCTGCCTAGAAAGCCGGGTTCGGATGAGATTGATATAGCCGATCCTTATCTATCTCCGGGTTTGACTCCTTCGTCGCTTTTGTTGGCGGCGTATCCGCCTATTGTTGCGATCTATACCTGTGGGTGGGATCAGTTGCTTGTTGAAGGGAATAGGTTTAGAGAGCGGTTGCAGAAGTTTGTTGACGAGGGAGCGATGAGTCATGTTGGGGGGATGGTGATTGATGAGGTAAAACATGGGTTTGATAAGAAGCCTTGTTTGATTATGGGGAATCCAAAGAGGGACCTGATGTATGCGGATGCTATAAAGCAGTTGGAGATGATGTGGGAAATCAAGGATCTATCTCAGGGATCTGATATGTCTGAGATGTCTGATCCTGATCGCTCTGACTGGTCTTGATCAGCTTTCCTCTGTTCTTTTGTCTCAGGGTTGTTTTAGTATTCATCATAGAGCAATATATGTTTTGATATCCCATACATAACTTTTCATCTGTACCTATGACAGGGCCAGTGAGAGATGTATGTCAATAGAATTACCATCTAGATATGTACTACCAGGAAATTAACAAGAAATAGAACAATTTTGCCCAGCAAAACCAAACCGCGCTGTCCTATCAAAGCGGGGCAGAGGGGGCGGGGTAAACAATCACTTTTTTCCTCGCTGACCATCTCTCTATTTCTCACTCGTCTCTCCTGGTACTAATAAGCTATCGTCATTTTCCCTTCCAGGTATGCTATTCTAGTCTCGGCATCCGAATATCTCCACATATACATGGACCTCAGATCTCTAACCTACAGCAGATCAACACTTAACAACTATCACCATGTCTGGACACCCCAGTTGCCCAAAGTGCGGTGCCGCTGTCTCTGGCACCAAGAGCTGCGGCTCGTGTGGAGCGGTTTGTGCGGTCTGATTCTACCAAGGTACCGGGCTAACTGTATCTAGACCTGTCCTGTCTAAACGGGTCTTGCAGCGGGGTGCACGTTCGAGAGAACTTGCGATGCTTTAAAGGATCAGAGTGTATCTACTCTCGAGTGGCCATAGGAGGATGGGTTGCGATGGACAGGCTGGTGGACGGGGTTCTGTGGTCTCGGTAGTTCCATATGAATATACGCAGGTTTAAACACGGAACGTCGTCACTTTTCAATAGACATATGAAATTCGATATATACGGAGATCAAAACAGGACATCCAGTTATCTCCATCAGAAAAAGTTACACCATGCGACCAAGGATATAAACGCAAAGCCAAAAAGTAGGCAATCCGTTAAGTAACCAACGAGAAAGCCAGTTCTCCGTCAGCTCTATCTAGCTCTTTTCCGAGCCCGCTCCGCTCACACCCAGACTATTTGCCATGGGATGCTCAAGCGGTCTTGCGCCACTGGGACCAGATACCGATCAGCGAGCTGACGGTTCCAGCAATACCGACCAGGCCATCGTCGAGATTGACGAGGCCCAGTGCGGAGGTGGGGATGGTCAGATCAAGCAGATCGGAGATGAGCTGTAACCGGGCGGCCGCGCGCTCCCTGATAGAAAAGCATTAGCATTTTGGATCCTCCTTCACGAGAGAAATGAAACATACTTTTCGATCTTCTTAGCCTCAACAACACCCTCGCCCTCCTTGCGATCGATCGTCTTCTCCTTCTCCGACAGAGTGAAGAGGGTGTAGAGACCGGCAAGAATACTGCAAGCCAGACCAGCAACCCAGGCACGGGAGGAACCGTCCTGCAGACGCTTAGCCGAGGCCAACTTGCGGTAGCCAACAAGGTCGATAACGGCGACGGTGTCGAGGGACAGGTAGCCGGCGTAGCCGAGCTGGCGACCCACGGCGAGGTAGCGGAGGACCGGGTCAACGGGGCTCTTGTTGTCGAGGGCGACGGAGGCGGCCTTCAAGTGTTCGACAAACTTGCCGATGCGCATGATCTTGCGCGTTGTGGCGAATTGCTTCTTAACGGCATTGTAAGGGTCGATCTCTGACTGTGGTCGGTTGGTGCGGTACAGGTACCAGGCATAGAAGCGGGAGAAGTACTGCAGCGTACGGAGGAGCTTGTCTCGGCCGACTGGATCGTAGGAAACGCGAGTTAGCTTAGCCGGAAATCTGGGCTGGGAATCGTCGGCAGGTCATCCAGGACGGACTCCAGGGAATGACATGAGAGTGCGCTTCCTTGATAGAGTCTAAACATACCGGTAGTTGCGACGAAGCGCAGGTAGTGCGCAATAGCTGGGTGGTAGACGAGAGCGTCGGCGACCATGATGACGTTTAGTTTCCGGTCACGCGAGGTTCAATGTGTCCGGGTTCGTAATAGGAAATGCAAAGATGGGTTTGGAGATAGGTCTGCAGATAGGTGACTGAGGTAGGTAAATCAGTCAAGAGGTGGATCGTAGTTAAAAGAGCAAAGGAGCCAGTGGCGATGGAAAGGGAGTCGGTAATTGAGCGGTATCTGGAGCCCGGACGGTTGACCTCGGCTGATGTGGAGTTGCCCCCGTTTTCTCCCCAGCCCCGCGGACTTAGGCAAACTATGTACTACTCCATTCTTCCATGTGAAATGCTTGTTTTCTCATTGATTTTCACTTCGATTGTATTTTGCCTTGAATATATAGTGGAATGCATGGACACCAAACATATTCCTTTTTCCAGGTATGACAAGCTTTCCGGTCTATTTTCGTCTATGTGTCACTAACACCGGATCAGGAAAGGAAATACGCTGGGACACGAGACCACCACTGGATATAAGGAACACTACCATCTTGACGTATTATATGCGTCAAATGGGCCGATAATATGCACCACCGAGTCAGATCACCCGCAGATCAGCACGGAGAATGCCTTCTTAATAGCCTCAGTTATGTCGCTGGGGTCGTCGATAAATCGAGATGTCGCTAGGGCTCACTGGATGCGTCGTCACCGTCATATTATATCAAGATCGTCGCAAGGTCTCATCAATCATCACATGACTGGGCGGGCCGTGTGTTGTCGCATTGGGAGTCGGCTTCATTGGGCATAAGGGGGAAAGGTCGATGGGGCGCAATGGGATTAATGAAACAAGTTGAAGTAACAATGGCGCGACATGTTGTGACGGAGGGCGAAAAAGGGCAGCAAAGGGCGTGTCGGTTTACTCCTACTCGGCCCGGTTGGGATTGCCCATGGTCGAGGTGTCGTAGCCATTCTCGGCCAAAAAGACACGGAATCTGGCGTCTTCGTGGGTAATCGTATCCTGTGGGGTCTCAGCTCAGCTTTCGCTTTCGGCGTCATCGGTGCGACGGTCATACCTGGTTGATCTGCGGAAGCAGGAAGTAGGCCAGGAAGGCGCTGAAGATGCACAGGGAGCTGGATACGAAGAAGGGATCCTGGCCAGACCGAACGGCATTGGGGGCATTCTTCTGGATGATGGGCATGACATAGGTGCCCACGAAGGCTCCAATCTTGCCCAACGCCGCAGCGTACGAGTAGTACTGGCCACGGATGGCAGTGGCGCTGGTCTTGGCTGCACACAGGCCGATGTTGTCACCAGGGCCGAATTCGCCGAGCGCAAGGAAGATACTATCCAAGTTAGATAGGAGAGATGATGATCTCGCTCCAGTCTGACTTACCCGTAAACGACGACAAAGGCGGCCACGTTCTTCTCGGTCGCAAGATATTGGTAGCACCCGGACATGATGAAGCCGACGACTCCCTGAAGGAAGACTCCAATGGCAAGGGTATTGCGAGGACCCAGCCAGTCACTGGCAAAGGCTCCGAGAGCAGAGCCCGGGATGTAGAAGAGGTAGGTCAGAGTGGTCCAGCCGAAGGTCTTCCACAGGGGCGCGTTGGCACTCTCGATGAGAGACAGCCATTTGGAGGAATAGAGACCGAACGAATACGATGAAAAGTCATAAACAAACCAGATCAAAGAGACCGTAGCCTATATCGAGTTAGCTCGGTTCATTCGAAAAACATCAAGCAGGATGCTCGTACCAGACGCCTCCAGTAGAACCTGGATACAATTAGTAACTTGCTCAATGAACCGTGATAGTCACGAGACTTACTTGATGATCAACCACACAGGGAACTTGTGCATGCGTTGACGGTCAAATTCCTCGGGCTCGTTCATTTTGGTCCGTAGATAGATCAAACTCAGCGGGGGAATGACGCCCAGCCCTAGGGCCACACGCCAGGCGGCGCGCAAGTGATCCTCGGTGAATATCAGAACCAGGATCATAGGCACAAGAGCCGAAACGACAAAGCCAAAGTCAATCTGGAAGTTGGTGAACATGATAAACCATCGGTTGCGGTGGCCCTCTTTGAGTTCGCCGGTGTTCTCGGCGCATGCGACGGATCCAGCAGGGTACTCGCCGCCAATGCCGACGCCGATGAAGAAGCGATAGGCCGTGAGTGCAGCAAACATGCCATAAGTGCTATCCTTATAGCCATAGGAGGCTGCACAGAGAGCAGCGAAGACGAACAAAATGATAGTCGAGATCATCAGGGACCACTTGCGAGACCAGTGGTCACTAGTATATCCAAAGATGAGCATGCCGACAACTGTGCCCGCGAAGGCAATGGCGGAGACATTCTGACTGGCGGTGGAGTTGCTATAGGCATCGGGGTAGATGGTGCTCAGCATGGTGTTCACCTGGCCAATTACCTAGGGCAGTAGGTCAGCTTCACTGATCTACAGATTGCATGGTTCTTGTGGGACATGGTCATAGTTCGTGTTGCATGCAATAGATGAAACCAAGGTAACATACCCCATTCAGGTAACCATCCGAGAAGAGACCAGCACCGCAAGCAATGGTAGGCCAACTCCGCTCCCATCTGCCCTTCTCAGGGTTTTCTAGCGGGGGAAGATCGATGCCACCCTCCTCCAGAGGGACGGGGCTCTTTTCCTCGTACGTGGTGGGTTCGATTTTGGAGGCCATCGTGGCTGATTGGCGGCAGTAATCGGTATCAGCAGGAACCTTCAGCTTGGCAGGATGCTGTACCACCCGAAGTGAAGAACACCAGTTTGAGGAACAGAGTTAGAGGAGAAGCTCGAGAATCAAAGGAGAGGGAGGAAGGGAGTAACCAAGGACCAAACTTTCATTGCGGAAAGCAGGCGCTAAGAGTAGTCATTTCCTAGTCGGGCGAAGCTAGCTTCAGTGCCCATGTGCCCATGTGCCCATTTCGCATGGAAGCGGGGGCTCGCAGTTATCAACTTTCCACTCAGATACTCCAAATGTAGCCGGGGGTGGGGGCCCTTCCTCATCCATCAAGCTAAGTATCCTCGCATCCAGTTTGTGGCCAATGAAGACTTGTGCGTATATCACCAGATGCCCCAGCCACGGGTTCACTCCCTCGGACTTATCCGTACACGTGCCATGTGTGTACGAGACCCAGTGATCTATATCTGAGGGGAACGCGGATCTGCTCAGTGTGCCGAATACGAAATACAGCAAAGTAAGGCCGGAGGATTGTTGCATGTGCGGACCGTTCGATCGGGAAACCGAACCCACTTCTCCTTTACTACTGTAGGCAGGTAGTATCAGAGTGGAGGCTCTTAGCGTTGCCAATGACGATTGAACCTGGGAATAACCAAGCTGATTCTAGAAACCACCATATCAGTTCTCAGCCCTATCTAAGATAGTCTTTCTCACCAAAGCTTTTTGTATGGATTACTAAGTGCCAGCAGTGGACGCTGCTTCTAGTTAGTTAACTAACTAGATACCTCAGCTAGAGTTCCGATCATCCTTTTGCATTTCCTTGGGTACTCTCACCAGCCCATTGTTGACATCCTGGAACGTATTTAGGCTCGGTTCAGGCTCGGTTCTCGTGGGTCGTGACCTTCCATCGTATTCTATACAGTGGAGCGAGAGCACACGACAAAAGTCAACGTGATTTATATATGAGTATTTATATCCTTGACCTATGTAGGGAAAACTTCCAAATTGTACGACGACCTCAATGTAAATAAGTCCGGAAAATAGTACACAGTAAAATGGTGATTAGTCCCCCAAAGCGAAGAGCTAGGGCTCGGACCGGACAAACGTTCCGCCAGCTGAGCTCGGAGCCAGCTACGTGATGCACCCTCCAGGATCCATCATCAACACATCCATATCCACATCCTCGAACTCCCAACCAAGGGCCTCCATCTCGATCTCCATCCCCCAGTACCTCAGCCCCATATCCTTGCAGCCATGGGGTCTGATCCGCAGTACATCAAATACCCTGACCTCATCCTCGCTCAACATGTCTTTAATCTCTCCAACCCTGCATGCCCTTCGTCGACTCGTCAGTCCTCATTGAAAAAGCTTCAAGATGCCATCGCCGAGAACAAGATGGCCCCTTTCTACCGGCATCTTGCCCACCCGGTGGAGGGCATCCTGAACAACTCCGGTGAAGGCGTGACACAACACTCTCACGGCGCAGGGACTGCTAAGCCTCTCATCATCTCCAACATGCTCGCGTCTCGGAAGTCCGGGCAAAAGATCGACTTTCCCTGGGACGAGAACCTCTACCAGTCACTGGTAGAAGATAACAAGAAGGAGTTGGAGACCTTCCAGAAGGAAGAAGACGAAGCCGAAGAAGCTGCCGGTGATACCGAGGTGCAGGCCGCACGGGGGAAGCGCGCCGAGTTCTGGGCTCGTGTAGGAGATAAGGTAGGACCGGGTTGCGACTTGATGATGAAAGAGAGATGTTGGCTGACACTGCTCATCCATTAGGACAAAGCCATCGAGTCGCATGAAGCGCTCCTCGAGAAGACAGGATTCCTCGGTACCAAGATCGACTTGGTACTTGCGATGATCCGCATCGGTCTCTTCTTCGGCGACCGTGTGTTTGTCAAGAAGACCATCGAACGCGCAGAGACACTGGTTGAGAGCGGTGGAGACTGGGACCGGAGGAATCGCCTCAAGGCATACAAGGGAATGCACCTTCTCACAACTCGCTCTTACAGCATTGCCGCGCCTCTCCTTCTAGACAGTCTGTCTACGTTCACGAGCTACGAATTGTGCAGCTACTCTTCCCTGGTCATTTATTCCGTGCTTGCGGGATCCCTGTCCCTCAAGCGAGTGGACTTTAAGGACAAGGTGGTGGATGCCCCGGAGATTAAGGCTATCCTGGGCTCCGGAGAGGACCAACTGGCTGCGCTGAGTGGAGAAGTGTCTTCCGGCCCGGGCGCACGGGAGGAGGAGATGAAGGACGCGACGGTATCGGAAGTCACCCCGACCGGTACCACTGTTGTCAACCTCACCTCCTTCGCTGCCGGAACCCCGCACGCCGAGAATGAGGTGCCCATAGACTTCTCCCCGCTGGCCAATCTGGTTCGCAGCTTGTATAATGGCAACTACCGTTCATTCTTCAAGGCTCTCGCCGGCGTGGAGGACGAGTTCCTGACCCAGGACCGATACTTGTTTGAGCACCGCGCCTGGTTCGTTCGTGAAATGCGGCTCCGTGCCTACCAGCAGCTTCTCCAGAGCTACCGGGTGGTTGGGCTGACCAGCATGGCCAATGACTTTGGTGTGACCGTGGATTATCTGGATCGGTACGTGCGTCTTTTACATATCAAGCAACTCTCACTGACTCGCCATTCTAGGGACCTGGCCAGGTTCATCTCCAGCAACCGCATTGCATGCACGATTGACCGCGTCAACGGCATCATTGAGACCAACCGGCCCGATGACAAGAACAAGCAGTATTCGGATGTGGTGAAGCACGGTGATGCTCTAATCACCAAGCTCCAGAAGTACGGACAAGCCGTTCGTCTTCGGGGTAGTGAGAGGAGTTAATTGATATGTATGAGAAGCGGTGATCCTATCCTAGGTAGCTTGCAACTATTGGAGCACCACGTTCAGTTGTACGCAGTATGTCTATGATGAAGAGTGGAGTCAATATTGGAGTAAATATAGCCTCGATCAACTAAAACAGGATTAAATGCATATCGGGCGGCTCCGGGGTACCCAGGTGGCAACATCCGGAATCCACTCGGCTAACGGGATTTTGAGGGGAAGATCGGCTGATCCACGAGGACCCTGCGATCTTTATAGTGCATTGTCTCTATTTTTGAGTCGCCAATTTTTGCATCTACAGTATACTCCTCTGCATGTGTTGCACTGATTAAAACATCCCGATGTGGGGTAAATGATGACTCACGTAGTTCACCGCCCAATGAGTCCGACAATACTTTTTTTCCCCTCGTTTGTAGCCGAGTAAACTCCAGAGATCCGACAGTTTGAGATCTGAAACCTGAAAAGGAGATTCAGGCGCAAAGGATAAAGATGTCCTTGCAATTTAAGCTCGCATCCAGCATGCGGGTGTCTCCGTCTCCGCTGCGGGCGACCATGACCCGGCCGAATGGCCTCCTGCTTCGCCCGACTGCTCGTGTTGCGGGGGATTCTCCGTCTCAGGTACGTGGGTTTAAGTTCGCCCATATATTTCGATTGGGCCATCCGGCTCCGTTCTGAGATCATACGATTGTGTACTGTCCCTATGGCTCCACACTTAAACCCCTCATCTAGCGTCTTGACTTATACTTGGGCAATTGATTCGGACAATTTCAAGCTAACACCTGCTTGGGTCGATTCAGCGCCTACCATGAACCTAACCAAGCGCTTCAATTCCAACAAATGCCTCAGCGTCGACAATATCAATCCACATATCCGGGCTGCCAAGTATGCCGTGCGCGGTGAGCTGGCTGTCAAGGCTGAGGAGTACCGTGAACGTTTGGCTAATGGCGACAAGACCCTGCCCTTCGACAGCGTTATATTTGCCAACATCGGAAACCCTCAGCAGCTCGACCAGCTACCCATCACCTTCTTCCGCCAAGTCCTCAGTCTCATCGAGAACCCATTGTTGCTAGAGAACACCGACGCCCTTAAGAGCTCCTTTGGATACTATCAGGATGTGATCGATCGGGCGAAGGCCCTCCTGGTCAATGTGCAGAGCGTGGGTGCTTATAGTCACAGCCAGGGAGCGCCGGGCATTCGGAACAGTGTGGCCAAGTTCATCGAAGAGCGTGACGCCTTCCCTGCTAACCCGCAGGACCTGTTCCTGACTGCTGGTGCTTCCTCCGGTGTCAGCGCTTTGTTGAGTGTTATTTGCAACAGTCCCAGTGCCGGTGTTCTGGTACCCATTCCTCAGTACCCTCTGTACACCGCTACCCTGGCTCTCCTGAACGCGCGCTGCGTTCCTTACTACCTGGAGGAGCAGCGGGCCTGGGGCACCGACGTTGAAGCTATTCGCCAATCAATCAGCGACGCGAAATCCGCTGGCACCGACGTTCGCGCCATCGTGGTGATCAACCCCGGCAACCCGACTGGTGCCTCTCTGAGTGCCGACGACATCAAGCAGGTCATTGATATTGCCGCCGAGGAACACCTGGTCATCATGGCCGACGAGGTATACCAGACCAATGTCTTCGAGGGCGAGTTCGTCTCCTTCAAGAAGCGTCTCCGTCAGCTGCAGCAGGAGCGGCCCGGCAAGTACGACGACGTAGAACTGGTTTCTATGCACAGTACCTCCAAGGGTATGGTCGGCGAGTGCGGCCACCGCGGCGGCTACTTTGAGCTGGTCGGATTTGATCCTCTGGTGCAGGAGCAGATCTACAAGCTTGTCAGTATCGGACTGTGCCCGCCGGTCGTTGCACAGTGTCTGCTCGAGACTATGGTCAACCCGCCACGCCCGGGTGAACCCAGCCACGAGCTGTATCAGAAGGAGTACAACGGTATCCGCGACGGTCTGCGCAAGCGAGCCTTTGCCCTGTACGATGCCTTCCAGCGCATGGAGGGCGTCGAGTGCCAGAAGCCCCAGGGTGCCATGTACCTCTTCCCCACCATTAAGCTGCCCGCCAAGGCCGTGGAGGCCGCCAAGGCTGAGGGCCGCGTCGCGGACGAGTTCTACTGCTTGCGCCTGCTCGAGGCCACTGGCGTGTGCGTTGTCCCGGGTTCGGGCTTCGGTCAGAAGGAGGGCACCCTTCACTTCCGCACGACTTTCTTGGCCCCCGGCACCGACTGGGTTGAGCGCATTGTGAAGTTCCACGAGGACTTCATGCAAAAGTATCGGTAAAGGCTTGATGGAGGGGAATAGCTAGACTCGTGTCTAGACTTCCTTGTTTTATTCCGAGAGGAATCTTCAACGTGCGCTACTCCACATCTATCTGCCCATGGATTGGCGGATCTATTATGTGAGGGGAATCTTCAACGTGCGCTACTTCGCATCTATTTGCCCGTGTTGGCGGATCCGGGCATTCATTTTCATTGATACCATATAGATGACATGTATCAGGAGCTGAATTTCCAGCTACCTAGATCATCTTGCATACCAGCTGTTCAACAGCCCTGGAGGGACAAATTGGACAAGTTAAAAGAATGAATATATCCTGCTTTTGCAGCTTGAATGAAATTTTTCATAGCCCTGGAGCTAGCAATTAGGGATTCTTTCCCAGGTTGTAGTCCAGTAACTGCCAAGTTGTCCCACGGTCCCTGCGATGGCATTTCTAGTAGTTAGAAAGCATTGGCGAAAGTGACTTCGACGCGTGGGACTATTGCCGTCTTCGAAACTTGTTTCGTTAACTGTCCGGATGAGTTCCTTTAGCGTTAGTATCGCTGAATGCTATGCTATCTCGTACTCTGAAGGGAGGCTGCTATTCTCTGGCTGTCAGTATTGTGTAGCTCTAGTATATTGAATAACAGAAAAGAAATTATAGCGATCCAGGCTCCACTAGAAAGAGTCCGAACTGAATGGCAGTATACTTGTATTCCCCTCCTGCCCATGTAAACCGCACCAGAGTATTTTTTAGGCCCTAATGCCTAGTAAGCGTGATCGGACACCCCGAATATACCGCTCAATGAATCCTCGCTACGACCGGTAGGACAGCAATTTCCAACCCTAAAGGGTGGATAGGTCGATAATCCTCAACTTAATCAGGCCAGATTACGAACACGAACTAGATCAAATTTACACTAGAACGAGACCATCCTTGAAAGCCAGACAGCAGACTGAAACAAAAGCATTGGTACTACTATGTCTCAAAAGTTACGATTACGACGCAGCAAGGGTGTGCTCACCGATCCACAATCCTAAGTATCTCACCGAACCAGAATAGATTATTCTACCAGCAGGACCGTGCCGAGCTAAGCATTAGCCAAGGCTGCAAGGAATTCACGCAGGATGCAGGTATGTACCCGCATGTACGATCTGGGAAGGCTTGGTATGTACTCCATATATGTATCTATGTCGGTGCTCAGCTGGAATGCACACGCTAGTTGCCTTGAATTTGATGTGTTCACCGCTACTTGGGAGACTTGTATGCTAACTCGAGTAATTCGAGATCTAGTTCGAGTCAGCAGGGTCGGGGAGAACAAAGCGGTTAACTCGTCAGTGCTGCATCGGCTTGCCTGGGAAGAGTTTAGCGTTGAGACAGGTGTTCACCGCTAGATTTGTGAACCCTATTTCTTAAGCGCATTGTTCTCTTTGGCTCGGATATTCTTGCCGATGCGTCTCGTGTGTAAGTAGGAGGCGCTAAAGTATATGCAGGCCGGGCAGGATGGCTAGGTCAGATGTTCTTATGTAGGTATTCAGATATTGGCCACAGGGATGCATTCACATTGTACATGTAAATAAAACAAGCTAAGTGTACGGTTCGAGGCATGTAATCCAAACCACAGAATCCCTCTAGATTGCATGCTAGCGTAAAGAGATCTAGACTGGCTAATAAAACACGAAAAATAATCAGGCATTTATCATCATCTCTCATCAAGGTCATGAAGACGGTGTGGAGGTGGTGGTAAGGTGCCGCAAGGTAGCGGAGACCCAAGAGAATTATAGAAGACAAGGAAAGGCAAAACATTGATGCCCCGGTACCTATTGTGCCCACGACTGGTTGAAGTAGTTCTCGTCCATGGGCGGAGTGGAGCCAGAGTCAAAAAGGCTGGCCGGCCAGATGGGCACCGAGTCCTGCGACTGAGACATGGGGTACATGTCTTGCGAAGAGACCGGCTTTGATTCCATTCCCATGCTGGTTTGCAGTTGATGCTCGAGAGCGGCCGTAGACTCATTGGCGGATTTAAGGAAGTCATCGATGCTGATCGACTCGAGGTCATTCGACGAGAGCAGCTGCGTCTGAGGCAGACCGACCAACGAGGAGGCGGAGCTAACGCGGAGGTGATCCATGTCGGAAGCTTCGCTCACACTGTGAAGATCGTGATGGTCATTGCTGTGGCTACCGGCGTGTCCCAGACCCGGCAGGGGACCGAATTCGTCAGCTTCGGAGAGGTCGCCGGAAGATGACGGGGGTGGGAGGCCCGAGGGGTACGAGTTGTAGTCGAAACTGGCGTATGACGGAGTCTGCGTGCTGGTGGACGCCGCGACGTCCGAGTACAGCGGGAAGCTCGACCAATCGACGGACGGTGCACCCATGCCGGCTGACCCGAGAGGCAACTCGGAATCGGGGGACGCAAAGTAGTTTTCCTGATATTGGTCTTGGAATGGCATACATGTAATTGGCGAATCAGACGAGGTAGTTCCAAAGGTGGTATAGGATGAGACATCGAGAGGCGGTGGCACGCTAGTAATGATTTGCTCCAGGGTAAACTTGTCTGTGGTGGCCGGGGCCGACGTCGGGTTCGAGGCACCGTCTGTCGGCTGCTTATCCATTGCGGAGGGCGGGAGAGGAGGGGCCGTGGATTGGTATAGGAAGGACTGGTCGAGAGAAGTCGAGGTATTCACGTCATCAGCACCCGCCGTAGGCGCAGTATCGGGGGAGCTCTGGTGTGAGATCTCCTGCGACCTAGGACACGGATCCATGAGGCCAAGAGATTCCTGGACATACGACGACTGCGTCAATGGGGGATGATCAACGGAGCGGCGGGGCATGTCACAGGGGTGGTGAATGGTATGTGATCGTGGGATTGTGTAGGGCAATCCGCACTTGTGGGCCATGTCATTATGCTTATGGGCGGGTTTGTGGTGACCGTCGCGGAAAATGGTCAACATCGACTCGGACTTGGTCGAAGTAAGCTGAGGCTTCCGCGGGTGTTCAGCGGGAACCGAGGGCTGAGCCAAAGGCAGACCGGTTTCAGGAACGGGATCGAGGTGTTCCTTTTTCAGCGCACAGGTACAGCGCTGGCCATGACTGCAGCCACAACGGTGGAGAGCGTCTTCTGTAATGTCATATCAGAATGGAGAACCGGGAAACCAGCGCCTAACATGCTATGCTCACTCAGATCCCGCTTGTCACCATGGCAGTCGTCGGATTTCTTTTTCTTGTCGCCGCACTCGCATTTGACGTGGGTAGTTCGAGACTTGCGCAGGCCGCGACAGTGAGGACATTGAGAGACTGGGCGGCCTTTTTTATTGATATGGATCAAAGGGCGGTCTTTCGGACGAGTTAGAAAAGAGAGCGGCCAAGTCCAATGGCGAGTGACATACCGCTGTGGTGACAGCTGCTGACCCGGTGACCCCGGACGCAAGCTTCACAAGCCCACTTCTCACCATCGATAAGCATCACGTGTGGTTACTGAAAGGGACACATGCGATGAATCGCGGGATGGTAAAATAGAGGAATATGAAAGGTTTTTTTGAAAAAAAGAAAAGAAAAGAAAGACCACAGAACAGAGCCGTCAAGGCTAGAGTACTTCGGGGCCTTCGTCGAGAGGGGCCGAGGAACAGAAAGAACAAAAGGGTATCTTAGGATGAAAAGACCCGATGCGGAAGTTCAAAGAACGCCGATCCAGCAGTATACAACCCGCAATGGAGTGGAGAGTTTCTCGAAGGGTATCAAAGGCGATCAAAGGCGAAGTCGAGGATCCTTATAGGAGGACAAGAATGGGGGACCAAGCCTACGCACCGTTTGGCGCCGGTCGTGAGACAGGACACCAAGTACCGGTAGTGGCGGCCAAGAGAAAGCGCGATCGATATAGAGAGTTGGACGAGTACCCTATGCAGAGGAAAGAAAGATGGAGGGAGGCGAGGGTTAATAACGACGGAAGGGGATTTTCACTGCATTTGTGGTCTTTCGAGTTCTCCGTAGAGCACAGTACATTACAAAACATTACGCAGTAACATAGTTGACATCCTCGTTAGGCTTCATTCTCCTCATTTTACTCGTTTTACTGCTACTTTTAAGCGTTAGACCATTGAAGATCGACCCTACTGCGTAGTTATGTACAGTACGTACGTAAACAGCGGGCTATCCCAGGACTATCCCAAGGACTTCACGACCTTGCGTAACCAGTCTCCGAGTCCCCGATCGGTAGATTCTGTCTGTACATAGCAGGAGGTTAAGAGTTTATCCAAGTACTGCGTACCACGAGGACACAGTAAAGAGCACAGTAAAGTCAAACGGGGCTCCCATCGCAGAACTCGACCCCACCGGAATGGATCTAGTGAAATCTGGGGCCGCCTTGACACTGTACTATCCCTCGACTGTTTTGTTGGGATATTTTGCAGGCAAGGATCCGAGAAGTTTTCCTGCTATTGACATCAGGTACCGGAATTTTCCACGATCCCTGCTTATAAAGATACAGTACAGTACTAACTGTACGCACGGACTGGACGGCAGGTTCATGGTCGAATGGCGTCACTGTTCCTGCTTCGAGCGGGCTGCAGAAGGTTTTAGCGGCAGGTGGACCCTGATCTGCGCGTGGAAGTCGATTCCTGTTACTGACCGATACGGTAAAATTCAACCAGATGAATGTGAATTAATATGGTGCTCTCACTGGTAGAGCAAAGTTGTATATACCTAGGTACTGCTGATCTGTGCTTTGAGTACACTGTCCTACTATACTAGGTCGACATAAGAAGAAGTCCCATAGGGTCTCTGGTTCTCTTTTCTTGTAGGGATCCAGCTGAATTAGGGATGCTGTGCACTTTCTGCTAAGAGGTAACGGACCTGCTCTATGACTATATACGTCGTGTTGAACTGTCTTCTCTGTACGCAGTATGGTTGGAGATATTATGCAAAGACCGTCGGATACATTGTCAACTGGAAACAGTTTATAAAAGAGGGATTCAGCCAAAAGACCAATTCATAAACAATATTAAGGCCTAGAAGAGTGGAAAGAGTGGTATGTCAGCGAGCTAACTTTGAAGCCACGATTGCCAGCAGCCAGCATGGTCTGAAAAGGCTATATACCCCCTCTCTCATGTGCCCTCCCAAATGATCTGGGATTTCACCTCGACAACCTTGGAATCTGTCGCAACTGCACAGATTTCAACAACCTGATGGATGGGTAAGCTATGAAGTTTATGAAGTTACGGTCGCCGGACAAACCGCCGCCCCGATCACAGGAAATAGTATTAATCCGCCGACGCAGAAACGAAAGGCCGTCCTCCGCGCGATCATCCGATGAACTATACAAATGTCCAAAAGTAAAGTGTAAATGAGAATGAATTGCTATCACAATGATGTTGGTGTTGCTCGATGCGGCGGCGCTAACCCCTGTGAAAATTCCCGCGAAATTTTTAGCCTGTAAAAAAATGAAAACCCTGCTCCTGCGCACTTCGCTTCCTTCACCTTTCCCTCCATCTTCCGGAAGCTCGCTTTCCATCCAACCCATCCCTTCTCGCGTATTTTTGGGGCTTTCCACGCGATATGAACCCCCGCGAGCAGTCTGATATGCCTCCGGCGCCTTCTTACCCTTCCCCCAACGGTGCGCAGATGGCCCAGGGCGCCATGCCCTACTACAGCAACCGCCAGCTCACCACCGACGAACTTCTCTCTGCCGAACTATCGCGTGAAGCCTCAGGACCTGGTCTCGGTGATGGATCTGGAAACGGTGTCCACCACAATCAGTCGATGGTCCTGGGCTCGGGAAATGCAGGCGATATGGGGCGTTCATCGGACGATCAACATCAACACCAGCACATGCTTCAGTTTCCCCCAAGCCAGCAGGTCGGCGTCGATCCCAACCATGACCTCAGCTATGGTGAACAGAGCGCGCGTAAACGATCAAAGATTTCAAGGGCTTGCGACGAATGCCGGCGCAAAAAGGTACAGCGACCATCTCCACAAACGCGAGACGTATGACCTGCTAACGGCGCGTCCCATATTAGGTACGATGCGACGCGAGCTCGGAAACTGGCCTTGAAACATGCTCGAATTGCCGCCGGCTCGGTACTGTCTGCCAATTCAGTCGCGTGCCCATGAAGCGCGGTCCCAGCAAAGGGTAGGTGGAACACACCCGACGTTTTGAGGGATATCCACACTGACAGACTTATAGTTATATTAAGGAACTTGCCGAACGCCTTCACACGCTTGAGAATCAGATGCAACCTGGGATCGGCGTCCAGCCCGACGTACCTTACCAATCCTTGAACGAGGTTAATCTGTCCAGATCCTACCAAGATTTCACGTCGCCCGTCGATACAGGCTCCGCTAATCGCAAGCGAACATACTCGGTCTTTGAGGGCCTTCCCAGCTCTTCTTTTGCCCAACCGAACTTCAATGCTCGCGCCTCGCAGAACGCCTTTGATGCGCCGGACTCTGCAGCAGATCCCTACAACCCAGCCGTTGCTAGCGGTGGTGCGCCGAAGCCTGGTAACCTCTTCTGGAACCCCACAGGAAATGACCAAGAGTTGCCAAGCGGTCTTATGATGACGGATCTGCCCAAGAATGAGGGTGAAGATGACATGACCCCTGTCCATCTTGACGAAGGAGCTCTGGATGCGTACGTGCTATATTAAACCCCTGTTTTGTAGAGATCCTTGATCTAACGCCATCCAGTTACTACCAGAAAATCCACAGTCTCATGCCAATCCTCCCGCACACCAGAGAACGAACCCTCGAGCTTCTCCACCAGTGCAACCGCGAGGCCCAGGAGACTTTCTGTTATGCGCTGTACACAGTCACCCGGACCAATTTGTTGCGCGTTGCAGGCAACTTTGTAAAAGTCACTTCATTTGACAGTGCTCAGGATCTCCTTTTTCATTATATCAAGCAGCCTTTGATTGTGCACTCCACCGCCGTCAACTTGGTCTGGCTGCAGACCCTGTTGCTGATGATTATTGACGCTGACACGCGCGGCCCGGATAATTTCGTTCTCAAGGATGGGCTTCCCAAGCATACTTTGATCCAGGCTGCGAGCAAATTGGGCTACGACTTGGCCAAGAGTCAGGGTCAGCTCAAGAACAAGCGCTCCACCGATCCCGATGTCGATTCGGATGCCAACCTTACTCGGCGCAACTGGGTTTCATTGATTATCCTAAGTCGTTGGTACGCCATTAGTGTCGCTGATGGCACCGTGTCCGGTGGGCAAGAGATCGGTGGTCGCGAGGACGAGCGAGTTGTCGGCCAGATCACTACTGGCATTGCCTCTTACACCACTTTTCTCTCTGAGATTGTTACCCTGGCCACTGTGGAGCACAACGTCTGCCAGACCAACACCGGATTGGGCCGAATGGTCGGAGCCAACCTGGTTGCATCTCTCGAGCGCCTGGGCGAGATGGAAGACGTGTTCAAGGTTCACGAACTGCCCGAGAACTCGACTACTCGCTCGCTCTTCGACAGTCTCCAGACCCAGCTCTACTGGACTGTACGGTTGCTCATCAAGCGCCATGTTTTCGTCTACAGCCCGTACGAGATCATCTACTGCGCACAGGAAGTCATCAACGAGATGCACAAGGCCACTCTGCAGAACCGCCCCCCAACCCCATTCGACCTGCACAGTCTGGCCCTGGCCTCAATGACTCTGCTTGAAGCTACCGTTCTCCCCGAACATGCAAACGAGTGCTGGGCCTCCGTTGAAAAGGTCGAAGAGATCCTTGACCACCGTGCGAAGGCCGCCATTGAGCCCGCTGAGTTCGGCAACATCTTTGGCACTCCGGGCTGGGACGCCAAGATTCGCGTCTTTATTGAATGGCGTCGCGCCAAGTCCCAGGAAAGCCAGCTGCACGAGTCTGTCGGAGGAAAACCTGGCTCTTCCCAACCGCCTGTCATGGGCCCCAATGAGCAGCGCTCTCTTCAGCATCTTGCTGACCTCGCTGTTGGTGCTGAGGGCTCTGTTAGCCAGAATGCCTCGTCGACTCCGCCACCTGGTTTGGATCAGGGTGAGACGTCGCCCAACCTCGCACCGCAGCTGGCACAGTCGCAGGGCGGCGTTGGCCGTGTTGTCGTTGACTTCGCCATGCTCACGAAAGAGGGCTATCTCAACGTGTTCTCGGGCTTGATTTACCGTCGTACTCGGTAAGATTCTTCTTCTGTGATGGACTTGCTGCTTTTTGCAAAAGCCCCCATCGCCCCTCTTCACTCTGTGCGGTGTCATGTCTATCTTTGCTTCTCTTCTCTCAGTTCTCGTTTCAGGCATCCTCTTTTAATTCTTTTTCCTTTTTTGGCCTCTGTATGTCTTGTCTCAGTGTCTTGGAGTACGGTATCATATGTAGGCAACTCTTTGTCTTTCTAACGCAAAATACCAAAGCGAAGCTTGCATTCAAATTCTATCCATATTCCAAGGTAACAACATACTATAGTAGCCTGCACGCTAACCAATAGTTTTCAGCCTTGTTCCATCATAAATATAGCTCTCGGCGACGACCTCGAATCGAGTGCTCCGTTCCGTCCGTAATACGTAATTGTTGCTCCGTACCTCTTATCTCTTCTTCCCAAACGCAAAGCGTCTCCACGTCCCTTCGACATCTTGACACAGAGCAAGGAACTTGTCGTCGTCAATCAACTCGCACATCCAGTCTTCCAAGAATGCAACCCGCTCTGCACTTGGAGAGGAAACATACTGCTCCAGCTGGTTCTCGACAGACATAGATGGGCAGGTGGGGATGTATTCCTGCGTCGGCACCAGTTCGGTATCACTGGGGTCGTCGCGAGGATGTTCACGAGACCTAATTTGCACCCTTATCCGAGGAGGTTGTTCAAGTTGCGCGGCGGGAAGGGGCTGAGTGCTTTGGAGCTCTGATGATTCCCGTGCTGGGTCTGGCTGGGTTAGGACGACGGACTGGGACTCGGGCTGTGAGTCGGGGATGCATGAATCGTGGCGTGGGGGGTCGTTGTTCCTGTTCAACGAGTCCAGTGTCCCGGCTGCATTGCCTGGATGCTCAACTGAGGATTGCGGTATGATCTGCTCGGAAACCTTCTGATTGGAGCTGTCAACTGCAGCTTTTCTCTTATTTGGCTTTGAAAAGGGGAGTTCGCGTCTCGGTGGCAGCATCCGATTGAGTTGGCCTTCGTCGTGGTAAGCTGGTGCAGTGGCAGGCTGCCTGTTTGGCCTTTGCTGAGACTCCGCCACCTGCCTGATGCTGTGCTGCACAGACGTAGCATCGGAGGTTTGGCTTGAGTGTCTCTGTGCGCCGTGCTCATACCTGGCCATTGTATGGAAATGACCAGGGGCGTTGCTATCCGGAGTCATTGCATTGTTTGCATCCTTGGAAGTGACGGTCGACAATTGGACTGAGGGGACTGATGTCCATGAGCAAGTTGAGGGTGGTCTCTGCATTGTCTGTGTGGATGCATTTCCTTCAGTCAATGGACAATTGATCTCACTCAGTATGGCAAGTGCCGTATAGTAGTCCCGGTCCTGGGAGAACTTGAGCTGGAATCGACGGGTCTATACATGGAAAACAGATCATTGTCAGAAGGGAGAACTTGTAGATTGGATATTGTGCCTTGTGCATACGTGGGTTTGGCTCTGTGGGTATTTCACTGCAAGACAAGGTGACTTGACCACCACGGCAAAGGGTGGCTTGGAGAGTGATTGATTCGAGTGAACAGAAGAAATTCGCATGAAGTGCTCCAGGTCAAGTTGCTCCTGGGTTGAGTTTAGCATGTGTAATCAATTGATCGTAATGGGTGAAGAGCGCACCAAAATTCCGTGATTGTTCATGACACGCAATATTAGCCTTGATGGTGTCGCTGAACTCCCAGAAAACTTGTCCAGTTGACAAACAAGATCTCCATGGCCATTGACATGGATCCATGACAATGGGCCACTGTGGTCGACGGATGTGGTTGTATGGGAGAACTTGGCCAATTGAAGTCGGGCCACCTGGGAGGCAATCTGTTGAGGAACCAGAGGCATCATGAATGGCCAAGAATATAACAAAATGTGGCAATCCAAGCCAGACACAAAGGCCGCAATAATTGGACGTCTGTGAAGAAGACATGCAAAGGAAGATGAAGATTGGTGGGAGATCACCTGCTCCCCATCAATGCGAGCATCACTATAGCAAGGTTTAGTCTCATAAGCTCCACGATTCTCAGTATATCCTCTTCGATTTCCTAAAGAACTTCGGCCCTTACCTCGCTGGCTTACGTTAATTCTTACTTTCATTATTTCATCGTGTCTGAAGAGTTTCTTCCTGCTACAACACCAAGATACCGGTATCAATGTCTTGACATCATGACGAAATCTAGTATTTCCATTCTCTGCGAGACAAAATGATCTTGCGATCCTGGCATAACGTTCCATCTTTGAAGAGTGATGTCCCCTCGGCGGTGGATAGTCAAACTCATAGCGACCTTGACCTGCCCTGGTGCGTCACAGAGCCAAAACTTCATATCCTCAGCCAGTTTTGTCTGGGTCTGACCAGCCTACTTCGACAACAAATGCAGGCCATTTGGGACTCCGAGAGCTCGGAAGCTCACTTGGAAGCCAAGAAAGATCGGCTGTTTTGTTCAGTAGTGGTACGGCTATGGGGTTCTTCTGTGAAGATCGTCAGTCATAGTCCCTCCAGCAATGAATCAAGCAACTTACGCTTTACAAACTTGTAAATAATGCCCTGGTATTCTTCCGTTGGACCAGGCCCATTTGCGGCGAGGTTCTCCAGCCACGCCTTCACAGAAAGCAGGCCCATATCAACCCGGCCCCTGACGGTTATAGATTATCCGGCGTCAAGACTGCTCTTTTGTTTATCAGCCCATCTGTCGATAATTCTCTCAAAGGTAGAACGGGCGACGGAGTGATATGTGGATTGCATTTTGAGCAAGAGAGTGTTGGAAGTGAAGTTGTAAGTGAATCTATAAGTAAGAGGAGATAAGACGAAAGCCCTGGAGTAAGACAAAAGTAAGATGAAAGTGAGAGAAAGGTAAGTGAAAATAAGAAAAAGGTAAGAAATGTAGACAGTAGGTGTAAGACTTACATGGAGATCGAAGAGGATATTTTCCTATCCAGACTAGGAACTAACTAGTCAATGTACCCGCATGGTAACAATCTGCCGCCTGCGAAAAAGGCAGCTTCCTGGCCATTAAACAAAACATAGGAAGCAAAGAGAAACTTAGCACAATGGTCTGAGACCATCCGAGGTTCGGTCTATCCACCGGTCCATCTGGCACGCGCTGAATTGGAAACCGCACAACAAGGACATAGGCGCGATATGGGCCGGTCTTACACCCACGTGCATCCGAGCAGCGGCCCTGAATATGGGCCAGTTGGCTTTCTTTGCGGAGAGCAAGGTACATCTGAAGCAGCATACCACATTATCGCCGCAAACCCAGACGTTCGCGGCCTCTGCGATCGCCGGTTTCTTCGCTGGGTTCCTCTCGCTGCCTTTCAGTAGTAGAAAAAACCTGGAAGGAAAAGAATCAAGCTCTCTGTCACTGATCTTCCCTAAGACCTAGCTCCCCATATCGATTTCTACGATACCTAGTATAGAAGCGGTACTATATACTATGCAGTTGGGCGCCCCGCCTATAGTACCGGTCGAAAAAGTAGAGATTGTTCCTACTCCTACGCCCGATTATGAAAGAATTTGGGGTAGTATTATGATCGATGTCTAGGACTCTACCTTCAGCCAAAAGGGAAGGAGAGCAACCTTTAGAAAGCAAAGTAATGCTTTCAACGTACTCTAAACGGAGTTCGCAGTAATGGAGGGTTCCTACCAGGCTATGAGAGAATCCGGGGTCGTATCCACATCGCATTTGAGGATATGGATATATTAGAGGAAACCATAGCTATGAACTAGCGCGGCGCTTCCAATGGGATAGAAAAGGGCTCGGCACTGTCTTTTCAGGACTACACATCGCTCGACATTGCCTTAATGACTGAGGCATCAACATTCCTTAACGGGAATAGCGCATCTGGACCGGAACAACGAAATCCCGGAAACGCGCCCTGGAGAAAGCGCGGACTTTTGGCTGATCAGTTCCGTTGATCGCAAACCCAGCTTCTCCCACAGCCCTCCAGGGCCACATACAAGGCATTGAAGACTATCCACCATCTAGCCCCGGTCGCATGAGATTGTACTATTTGCGCCAACCCAAGCCGCCCCTTGAATTCCACCGGTCATCCATCACATTGTGTTCTGCATCGCTGCGCATCCCAGCCTTGGCCTCGAACGCGCCGAGGAAGTCAACCGTGTCGCCAACGACCACGGCAGGACGAAAGGACCAATACGCTTGAGATTTGGAGGATTTGGAGGACGAGAATCACGACCGCCTCCCTGCGACCTGGCCCAGCGCCGCTCTGTTCACTCGAAGACGGTGTCTCAAGGTAGTTGACACTTCGTTGAAATCTTCAGCGCATCATGTCCGGCTCCACTCCCCAAAGAACGTCCCTCCGACGTAAGAACCCCTCCCCAGAGTTCCGAGGCGAACCACACTAACATGTCAACAGAGGGCTTGCGCCAGGCGCCCAAAGTCAACCAACCTTTCATCCCCGACACAGCCCCTGCTCGTCGCTCGCATCATCAAAATTTCACATCCCCGCCCCCGTCAATGTCCCCTCATATGAGCCTTAACCCGGCAGCCAATCCACAAAGCGCAAGTTTCGCTGTTGAAAGTTGGGATGGGAAAGGACAGACACATTTGCCGATGTCAACGCGAGAGGTGCCGACGCCAGGAAACCGACCGAC
This sequence comes from Penicillium sp. DT28, assembly GCA_036712075.1. Lineage (NCBI taxonomy): Eukaryota > Fungi > Ascomycota > Eurotiomycetes > Eurotiales > Aspergillaceae > Penicillium > Penicillium sp. DT28. The sequence continues at coordinate 1,927,333 of JAZHLO010000002.1, forward strand.
CCTGTTCGCCAATCTCTATGATCGCAATAAGATGGCCAGACAGCCCGATTTTTATGATCCCTACTTTCCTTTGAGATATCTCGAGGTTCCGCGCAGTAAGTAGCGTCAGCTGAATTTGGCAAAGAGATCAAATGCTCATGATATGTCTTATAGCGGACCACATTTATAAACGTGCACACTATGGCCTCCAGTCAGGCATCCCCGACGAGGTCGACTTTGCTCTATACCATCTTGTCCAGATCTCCAACCAGCGTTGGGACAAGTTCAAGTTCGAAGGCTTCCCATTGCTTGCCGAGACCCTCATGCAGAAGGCCCTGGACGTTACATACCTTTGCACTGGTGTGCGATGGGAGTTCGAGTACGATCCCAAAAATCTGACTGACCGGGTCAATGTGTTGAATTCACTTCACGGGACACGGGATATCCTCGATCGAATTCGACAAATCCCGACAAACCTGCCGACTGACACCCTTGAAACCTATGAGTTCAACCACCAGATTCGAAATATCAAGGAGGCGACTTTGGTGTTGAGGAATATGGTGTTGCTCAAGGAGAATGCGTTTTACGTCTCCCGCTACGCAAGTGGTCTTCTCCGAGACTTTTTGGTCATTCTCATGAACACACCGAACCAGCCTCGTTTCAATGAGATCAAGAACGATGCACTAGACATTGCGGAAGAAGTGACCAAGTTCATGAGAACCGATTCCCAAGATCCGCTCTGGATCTCCCTGGTGAACTTCTTAGATTCAAGTGATCGCGCCCACATTGTGCGGGCACTCTGGGCATTGACACACTTTTCCACCGAGCTCCAGGACGAAGATGGCACCAGAGCTATGGAAAGCCTGTCCAAGTCGACTTTACAACAATTGTATTACCACACACTACTGGACCTCGACAAGGACATCCTGAGCGGCGCGCTGGATATTTGGTATCAATACACCCTCAGTCCTGACAATATTGAGACTCTCATGGATGTCATCAATTTCCCCATTGTTTTTGTTCCTCGCATGATTGCCCTTCTCACCTATGAGGCCCGACCAACCAAAAAGGAAACCGTCCTTCAAGAGGAGAAAGTCGCTCCCCCGCCATCCGAGATTCCTCGAGTGCCACCGGAACTCTTGGAGAAATTGATGGAGCTGTCAGAACCTGAGCGTAGCTCACAGTGGCTTCGCTGCTGCTTTGTCGAGGATGCAGAGTGTGAGATCACGCAGATTGCTTTGTGGCAAGCTTACGAGCCGGTTTGCGGACCAGCGTGTCCCCGGCGGTGGAGTACTTCCCGCCGCCGAGTTCATCAAGAATGTCAGCAACACATTCACCAATGCCCAAGCGCAGGTTATCAACGGCCCGGGAACTGCCACCAAGTTCATCATCAAGGGTATCCGCCCTCTTGAGACTGCCTATACGTTTGATGGCTTCCCATACTGCTACTGCAGATGGGCTGACAACTCCAAACCGTCAAAGATGTGTTTCCGCGCCTTCACATCTCCCAATGAGCTTCGAAGCCACGTTTTCAAGGACCATTTGAACCTGGAGCCATCAGAGACCCCAGGTGAATTCAAGACGGAACCCGCCGAGACCCCTGTCCATACCTGCCTGTGGAACAACTGCACGCGATTCCGGGCCTCTCCTACTGCCAACACCGCGATGCTTGTGGGCCATGTCTCTTCTCACCTGCCTGAGGACCGCCCTGCGGATGCGCCTCCTCCAAGCACTAAGCGTGCTATTCTCCAGGAGCGTATTGTACGGAAGTGGTACTACATGGATACTCCGATCAACGAGAAAGGCGAGCCCATCGGCGTAGCCTACAAGGCTGCGCTGGTGCTACGCAACATTGCCCGCGGCCTTCCCAACCGAACCGTTAACAAGTACGGTGATGTGTCTTGGAAGAAGGCATGTTTCGTGAGCCAGCGTCCCAAGATCGTAGAAGTCTGGGACCGAAACCGTGCACTTCGGAAAGAGTTGACCGAGTTGATGATGGTCATTGAGAAGGAAGACGACTATTGATCCCCTTCTGCAGTTCAGTTCAGTTCAGTTCAGCCCTTTCTTTTTCTTCGAGCATCCGTGTCTTTTGTACACCTAATACCCTGCTGCTCAACCTCGCCCTCTTATCTTGTCTCAGACACAAAACACACTACGCAGAGACTCGTGATTGGCGGCTGTTGTCATCTGTGATTCACTGCTGCATGCAAAAAGTACAGCGGAGTTCTTCCGGGATTCGGGGTGGCGATTCTCATCTTACTGGCGTCTCTGGTTGAACCTTCAGGTTAAGATAGAGAGACATGACTTCAATATTTCTGCTATCATTATCGTTGTCATTTCTAGGCTTTTTCGGCGCGTGCTTCTGCTTTGATTCTGTTTCATGTCTTCTCAACGATGTATGTATCATAGAGATGAAGTAGGGAGATGAATGGGCCTAGAGGCCTTGGAATTCCAATTTTCCTTTTCGTAGTCGGTCTTCATCACGACGGGCCGGCTCACGAGCACGTAGGTGAAGACATAGTGGTAAGAGTTGCTAGAATTCGTTCTCGCTCATGATAGCACGAGGTTCGGTCTTGTTCTCCTCGGTGGTATATCCCTAGGTTAGGGCCTTAGAACACTACTTTCGGATGTTAGGATATAGCAACAGTAATATACAACGAAATATTTCCTAACTCACCTTGCTGTTGTGGTTGATTCGGTAAAATTTGAATATCACGCTATGCTGATTCCGTAGACCGTCGTGTCGGCCTTGCCCTGCTCTATACGGCTGGCGTGAACGAGGCCTAGAAAATCAATTAGCGATGCTTCTACTATAATGCGGCGGATCACCCTTCCCTAGCTCATCCCGGGTCTTGGCTGTTCTCGCCACTATAGTCCGTTCTCTCATCATCTGGTCGATAACGCCAGCCGCAGCTGAGGCATTCCTCGCCATCGTCACTCTCGCCTGTGTCTTCCAAGTGCATTCGATTGAAGCCAGCAGGTAGTGTACGTAAGAAGGCACGCTGGAGATGGCATTTAACCTCCTCGTCGTTTAGCGAGACATGGGAGGTCATCGAATCATGGTTGTACCTCGAGTAGAATCAACACCATCCTCGAACTCCCACAATTCCATCGTCTCGACAGCCGGTTTCAATGAAGGGGCTTTCGGCTTGAACAGTCGAACAGGCCACCCTTATATGGATCCGTATTTGCCTTATCCTTGTCTAATAGACTCTTCGATTGTTGGTTTTTAGAATGCTCGGCGGGTCCAGAAGCTCCGCGCGACTCGTAAACCAATGGACGACTGCCCGACCTATAAAACGAGCAAAGTTTTAAGATTTGCATGAGAACACCAAAGAAAGCAGGCTTACCATATATGTCTGCGTAGGTTGGGTTTAGCTATAGAAACCTCGGAGTTGTATCAGTGAAGAGTGGACAGTGAAAGAAAGGCGAGTCGGTTGTGTTAATGAAGAATTGGATTATAAAGAAAGTCGAAAGTTGCTTTGCTTTTATGCTTAGATGTCATCTGTAGGGCGCAGAACTATGGGTTACAAGATACAGCGACGAAGGATACATTTAGAGACCGAGTTGTATATAAGAGTATAATGGTTGATTTAGGGCCTTCTACCAATCCCCAGTAGGCACACCAACAACAGGAACATGCTGCCCATGGAAGCCAAAGCCCACGACACCCTTGACCTCGGCCCTACCCAGCTCGGTCAAGTTGCGAGCATCGAGACACAGGAGATAACTATAGCCTCGCAAGCCATCAAGCACCACGCTGAGAAGAACTCCATCATCCTCACTCTCCCCGCTCGGATTCGCGACAAAGATCGGCTCGCTAGGTGTGTGGCCATGACGTGCCCACAGACTGGTTTCCTGGGTATCGCAATCGAGCTTCATGATGCCGTCTGTGAGGGTTGCCTCGCCGCGAAAAGTCACGGCGTACACGAAGCGATGCTTCTTCGTGACGAGGCTCGGGTTCATAATGGGCAGATCGGGGGAGAATGATCTGCAAGCGGACCATTCGACAACAGCTTCTAGAGGCTCTGAGCTGGGCGCAGAAGGCAAAGCTGGAAGACGGAAGCGTGTAATGGTTGACTTTAATGCCTCGTCCCTGCTTGCAGCAAACTGCTTGGCACTGGGAAGCGAGGACTTTAGATTTTCGTAGTAGAAGAGTTTAAGGAACTCGGTGTTGTCCAGCCGGATAAGATCGGCCACAATGTCTGTCTTGGTTGGATCCTCCGACGGTTCCTGCCAAGCGTTTATGGTGTGGAAGCAGAAGAACGCAGGACTATCGTAGGTTGCAACAAGCCCTCTCCCGTTCTTACGATCGACGACGTACCATTTCGCCGGCTTGGATGGATCCGTGGGAATGATGGCGTCCATGAAGGAGCCATTGGTCAGTGCCAAAGGATTGAGGTGAGAGTTCCACACGCACAGAAGCACGTAGTCCTCGGTAATAAGCAGAGAGTGCAGGTAGGCCGGGACGCCGGGGAATGTGGCAAGAATCGTAGTCTTTCCAGTTGAAGCCGAAACCCCAAATACACGATATGTCGACTCTGCTCCAAGGGTGAGATTGAAGTTGTACATATCGCCCGTCACAGGGTCGGAGCGAGCATGCGACGCTGCCATGGGACCCGTCAGATCCGGATGCAAGGATTCCTGGTTTGTAAGGCCAATAGGCTCCAGGGTCTCTGGATCAAGTTTCTTGAATCCATTGTAGTCTGTTTTGGCGTATAGGGACCGGATGCCGTTTGCCCAGCGATCGGTCGACTCATTCGAGTTCTCATTCGAGTCCAGACCGGGCATATTGACTGAAAGTGTCACGCCGATATTCATAGAGTCAGGACGAGGAACGTATTCGGTTTGGACCTTGTTGAAAACCGACTTGCAGGGATCGCGTTTCTGGCCAAAGCCGAACTTGTGCATAGCACCCGTTGTTCGAATATGCTCAATTAGGGCATCGGTTGAGAATCGGGAGTTATAAAGAACGCGAGTCGAGTCTTTTGATGAGAGAATCTGGAAACGGTGTGTTTGACTGAATCCATCGAACCAGTGTGAAAGCTGGAAGAGTTGTCCATCTTTGGTCTCGACCTGGCTTTTACCTGGACCTGTGCGGTATAAAGTGCCAGCAGCATATGGTGGGATGGTTCCTATCACGGAGAGCTCAACGGGGGAGCGTTCTTCATATTCGGGATCGAACTAAAGCGGTATTAAGACGTGCTTTTGGCAGAGAAGACGATGACTTACTCCTATATCATTTGGCCAGTTGTTCCAAGACCCATCAGTGCTCTTAGAGGCACTGGTAATAGCATTGATAGCATCATTAGATTGAGATGCCAGAGAAGCCATTGTTGTGGTAACTTTATGGAAGTTCTGCAGCAGAATAAAACTACACATGGACAGTTTGGCACTTGGGGTCTTGTTTCATCTTCAGATACTCGACTACGAGCTGGATACTATATTCGTACATGATCGTCACTATCTCGGAAAGATATGTGGATCGGTGGACACCCTCTCCGACAATATCACTGGCGGGATTCGACTTTTGTTTTCTAGAATTCGGGCTTTCGCGTCTGCGCAATTCTAATTCGACCAGCCATTTCATCCCGATCGAATCACGTCCGAGGATTTGGCATCTTCGCTTCCACTCGCCTGTCTTTGCTCGAAACGGTTTAGCCGCTTATGTAGCAGCTTATCAATCTAGCAGCCTAACAGTTCGTGAAGCCGTCACTGCCGAAAGTATTACCAGGTTCACCGGAGTATACTCCCAAAAAGATCAAAACATATAGTTCGCGTTGTCATAGACATCTCCGATGAAACTCTCGTAGTTATGCCACGCAATATTATCCCCCGGGCCCTGGAGTCCGGTGGCACTATAGTCCACGCCGTCCCAAACGTTTGGGTAATAGTCCAGCATGTCCATGGGGATGTTGTTCTGTGGTAACGACATGGCCGTGTTAAGTGACTGGCCAGGTAAGTCTATGCCCACGTTATAATCAGCCGGTCCTCGCGGAGCATTCGCATTCGAGTCTTGTGCCGAGAGTTGTTCCGACGTGAGTCCGACATTTAATGGTTGAGCGACGGATTTCATTGGCACCACAGGAGGCGCCTGTTGCAGTTGACTGCCTATCATATTCCGTCTGTGAGCTCGGGCCTGGTTCATGAGTTTTTCCAGTGGTTTCCACAACATGCCGTGCTGGGAGTCTGCAACGCCCAAGCTCGATCGATGAAATACTTGCTCAATGACTGGCCAGTACAGTGCCATCGTCTCTGGGTCCTTGCAGACACACATCTCGGCCAGCGCGACTGCAAGTCCATGCCACGGCACCCATAAAGATCCAAACCACATCCACGACGCCGTGGCTGGGTCGCTGTATGCTTCGTGCAGCTTCCGTAGATTATCAGCAGCCAGTCGGAGCAGACCATCTCCAGGGAGGTGAGGAGGGATGAAATTCGGATTTCTTTGCAATGGGCGTAGACACCCAAGTTGTAGAAATCCGCTGATGATGGCTGCTGTCCGCCTCGCGTAAAGTTGAAAGGCAAACACATCGGGTCTGCACCCTCTCAAGAGTGTACTTGCCCTGTCCTGGAAGTCCTCCAGGATCTGCTTCCGAAGAGCCATTGTCTTCTTGCCGGGTTCGATGAAGTCTCTAAAGGCGAGCATTCTAGCGACAGACTGCGCTGCAGCGAGAATCAACGGGTAGGTCATGTCGGTGAAGGTCCCTTTGGGAGGCTCTTGTATGGGTGTTTCCATGCCGAAATAGATATCCTCGTCATTGATGTTAGCTGGTGGGTGTGCGTCTAGCCACGCAGACTGCATCATCGGTTCGGAAGCCCGGTCCAGAGAGGCTGCCAAGTCGAGAAGACCAATGGCTTGCCAAAGACGGCGACGCATCTCTCTGTCAAAGGAACTGACGTGAAATGGCGGATCACCTAGATGGAGACATAATGCCTGACCGGTTCGTAGTGCCATAGATGCCATGGTCCACACACGTCGGCTTTGGTCTTGGGATCGAGCGGCAAGCTGCTGCTGATTAGCTTCGAGCGGACATACGAGGGGAATGGAGTCAACAATGGGACTTACCAGGGACAGTACATAGGCTTGCAAGATAGTCAAGTCATTTGTGGTCACAAAATCAGACTTGATCAGCGCAGCTTCGGTTTCCCTCTGGAGATCGGCCAAAACTGTCTTCTTGTCCACGCCAAACATTACCTGACACTGCGGATCATCGATAGTACAGACAGCCACATAGTAGACAGCATACGCCAAGGTCACTGGCGCTTGGTGATCTGGCTCATAATCCAGATACGGCTCCTCGTCGACGAGAAATGCACGTAATGATGGGCGGTGCAGGATCTTGAAAACAGGGTCCACATTGCGCAAGTAGATCTCACACAGACTCCGTCGTGTCTGGGGGTGATGCTGATTTCCCGATTCGACGTAGCTGAATTGGGGCTGTCAGCGCTCTCGGAGCCTATAAACGAAGTTCCACCGAGACCGGTTGGGTTTTGGATGCCTGGTTCTTCATGTTCCCGGCTATCAAGAACATGACGCAGCTCAGTTGTCTGTTCTGATTGATAAGTTGAGGTTCGTATGGGTAGAAAATAAGTGCTTACCGTCTGCATCATATCTTCCCAAAAGGAACTAGCGATGTAGGCAGCTTGTGGACGTGGTCGATGCGGCAGAGTCATGGTCACAGACTGCTGAGGATTCCCCTGACAGCTCTCGACATTCTCCGTCTCGAGGGGAAAACTTGGGTCAGATTGCCTCGCATCGGTGCTGCCACTCGGCACAGTCGATGTTCGAAGTTCTCCAGGAAAAGCCTGACCACCGGGAGCATATTTCCGGAGAAGCTCCTCTAACTTGGCGACACGATCAGCAAGCTCTCTGTCAGTGTGGACTCGTTCAGGCTGTCTCCTTGTGCGGCCGCGTGGTAGACGGGCCCGTTCAACAGGGACACATTGAAAGCCGAGCCGCACGCAGCTCGTGCAGGGGCTCAGCTTATCACATTTCACCTTGCGCTGGCGGCAGGCCTCACAACTGAGCCTTACACGCGGCGCACCGGGTCGAGGTTGAGCCCGTTCAGTCTGAGCTGTGAGGTCCACCTGACCATCCATGCTCACGCATTCAGGGCTGCAAGGCGGACAAATAGGGATGATGTAGGTGGAGACTTTTATCAACAGAGAGGGGCAAACAGGATTTAAACTTGAACTTTGCTGGGGAACAAAGTGGGATAAAGTGGGATGTGGATTTGGAGGTTGTTTAGGTTAACTAAACCCCCACGCTTTGTCGTTAATCAGCTGTTGCATCCCACTGCACTTTTATAGTGATGTTCAAGTCGACTATCCTTCTTGGGGTTTCAGTTGAGCATAGATCCATTGCAATATGAAAAAAGTATCATGAAATACCCATCAATTGGAGCTCTTCCTGCATATTATCATCTTATATTATAGATCTAAACTTTCAATCACCAGACCTCCAAACTAAACTACACAGCTTATAATGTAGTCATCGAACAAAATACATTTCAAGTTCGTAAGAATTATTAGCCTAGAATCTTCAGGCCCCCCTTGGTCTTTCCAGACTTCTTCACTCCATCGTGTTTCGCTTTGCCATGGGGCTGACCTCGACCACCGCCTCCATTCTTCTTCTGGTTCTTGTTGGTCGACACGGGCTTGACCTCTGTGGTAGCTCTCCGCAGCAGAATCGGATGGGAGCCGATGTACTTGCCTTGCATTTCTCGAGCGGCGGCAAAGTAATCATCACCGTCACTAAAGCTGACAAACCCGTATCCCTTGCTCTTTTGTGTACGCTTTTCTCGGATCACGCGAGCCTTTTGTACGGAAGTGTAGCGGGCAAAGGCCTTCAGCAAGGAGTCGTCGGTCACTTCGCCTGCGAGGTTGCCCACGAAAAGCCGGAAATGAGCCGGGTCCCATTCTAAAAGCGTGGAGTCGTTCCAGGATTGACCGCCGCCGGCTCGGTGAACAGTCTTTTGTGGTTCGGTGTGAGGAAGAGGAGTGCCGGCAGCGGTGGATGTCCCGGCACCCGTGTTTATGCCGGTGTTACTAGCCCTTTTGTTCGAGGCATCTTCGTTCGGGTTGGCATAAGCGCTCTGCCACTGAGCGATTTGGGCCTCGGTGTCCGGGTCTAAGGCATTGCGCCCTCGGCCTGCACTGGGCGTCGAGCCGAAAGGGTTTTGGATATGCGGGACGGTCGGAGCGGTGGTATGTTCGCTGTACTGGGCTCCGTAATAGGCTGGCCCACTTTGATAGGTCTGAGATTGTTGATAATTTCCGTAGCTAGTCGCAGGGGTCGTATATCCAGTGGAGTAAACTGCTGGCGCAGAGACCGCCGGACTAGTTGTGCGATGCGGCTGGCTCGATGCTACGGAGCGCGGCGCAAACGCTGTGAAGGCGTTATAGCCCGACTGTCGCGCATTGCTGCCATGACCGGCAGGCTGGGCGGTGTTGGTAGACGGAGGTGGGCGAGGAGGAAGTGAAGACGGAGCCTGTTTGAGACCTGGAGGAGGTGGATAGGACATGATGAACAGGGCAGTCCAATAGAAGAGATGGTTGAGCTGTTGTGCAGAGTTGCAACCACAACGTACCTTCAGGGCCTGACTGACGCTTCAGTCAATCCGCCAGACGTCACACCTGAAGTTGGGAAATACTGCGAGGATATATTAAGGTGATGAGTATGCGCTACCTTTCTTAGGTAGGATGACGGCAGAGGTGGAACAGCTTCGATGTTACTATGCGCCACTCCGCAAAAGAAAACGGCCGAATTGTGCCTGTGGGCGTGCACGTGACCTGTGACTCAGCAACGATGACTCAGCATATGCAGACCCCCACCCTAGTCCAAGAAAGGCTAGTGCAATCCCAGCCGGTTGTGGGCGGACATCGGCAAGTGAAGAAGTTTCTCCGTTCAATCTACGCCAGAACAGTTCACCGATGGATTTGATTGGAAATGATCCGGAAATTGGGCTGCGTGATTTATAAACCGAGGACCTGTTGAGGAGTTACTCGTTTAGTCTGAGACCGGATGGATGCTATGAAATCACTATGAATTACCCCTCCATGCCCCGCGCTGCATACTCTTGTACTCTCTCGCATGTACTGCGTATTGTATGTAGTCAATGTACAATCCGGAATAGTATATGAATATGAAGTATGGAAAGCCAGGAACTTGTTATCGGATAACCTTGAACTGTAGCCCGAAAACAGAAGCCGAGTGGGATGACCGGACGACAGTCCTCCTGTACCGGATACTTGGCCACACACCGGCCACAATAATCAGAGCGAAGTATATGGTACACCCACTTTCACGTTCCACTATATTCCACTATACCCAGCTCGGTCAAGACCCAGGCTTATGACGGAAGAGTTGCTCCGTCAGCCGGTGACATCTTCTTCCCCTCCATTGTCTTTTTCCTCTTCTTCTCTCAAACCACTCAGTAGATACCCCCCAATCTTCCTTTCTCATTTCTCATACCAGATCAATCATGGCTGACCAGGCTGTGTAAGTTATTCCTTCTCCTTGCAATTTACTCTTCCTCCCAAATCTACACCATACGGTCTCGGGTTACGCGGCCTCGCGAGCTGCCTTTTCTTGTTATGATGCTTGAAAACGACGCCTCAACATATTCTGAGTCATGTCGGCATCAACATCAACATCCAAAGCAAGATGGTCTCGCGGGTTGGAATTCCGCCGGAGCCCCACAGCTTATCCCCCTCCTGCATTTCCAAGCTTGTATTCGCCGTTTATCTGGCTGTTGACGAACTCGGTCGCTGACTATAGTGCCCGTCTCGCCGGCATCAATGTCGGCGCACCGGCGCACCCTCTTCCCAGTGCTGATTTTGGCCTCATCGGTCTGGCCGTTATGGGCCAGAACCTGATCCTCAACGCTGCTGATCACGGTTTCACCGTCTGTGCCTTCAACCGTACCACTGCCAAGGTTGACCGCTTCCTCGACAACGAGGCCAAGGGTGAGTCTTTCTCCTAAGAACGCCAAGAATGCGTTCGTCCCTCTCTCGTCGCGTTCAGTCCGCTAAAACGCTACCACAGGCAAGTCCATTGTCGGCGCCCACTCCATCCAGGAGTTCTGCTCCAAGCTCAAGCGCCCGCGTCGCATTATGCTCCTCGTCATGGCCGGCAAGCCCGTTGACGACTTCATCGAGTCCCTCCTCCCCTTCCTCGAGAAGGGTGACATCATCATTGACGGTGGTAACTCCCACTTCCCCGACTCCAACCGCCGCACCCGCTACCTCTCCGAGAAGGGCATCAACTTCGTCGGCAGCGGTGTCTCCGGTGGTGAGGAGGGTGCCCGCTACGGTCCCTCCCTCATGCCCGGTGGTAACGAGGCCGCCTGGCCCCACATTAAGGACATCTTCCAGAGCATTGCCGCTAAGAGCGATGGCGAGGCATGCTGTGACTGGGTCGGTGACGAGGGTGCTGGCCACTACGTCAAGATGGTCCACAACGGTATTGAGTACGGTGACATGCAGCTGATTTGTGAGGTAAGTTTTGCCGCGGGACTGGGTTCTACGGTGGTGTTTTGAAGCTAATATTCTGTATTAGGCGTATGACATCCTTAAGCGTGGTCTTGGTTTGTCCTGCAAGGAGATCGGTGATGTGTTCGCCAAGTGGAACAAGGGTGTTCTGGACTCCTTCCTGATTGAGATCACTCGCGACGTTCTTTACTACAATGACAACGATGGCACCCCTCTCGTTGAGAAGATTCTCGACAAGGCTGGCCAGAAGGGTACCGGCAAGTGGACCGCCATCAACGCCCTTGACCTCGGCATGCCCGTTACTTTGATCGGCGAGGCTGTCTTCTCCCGCTGCCTGTCTGCCCTCAAGGACGAGCGTGGCCGTGCCAGCACCATCCTGAGCGGCCCCACCCCCAAGTTCGAGGGTGACAAGGAGGCCTTCATTGCCGACCTTGAGCAGGCTCTGTATGCCTCCAAGATCATCTCCTACGCCCAGGGCTTCATGCTCATCCAGAATGCCGCCAAGGAGTACGGCTGGAAGCTGAACAAGCCCTCCATCGCCCTGATGTGGCGCGGTGGCTGCATTATCCGCTCCGTCTTCCTGAAGGACATCACCAACGCCTACCGCAACAACCCCGACCTTGAGAACCTGTTGTTCGACAGCTTCTTTACCAAGGCTATCGAGAACGCCCAGAGCGGCTGGAGAAACGTTGTCAGCAAGTCCGCTCTGTGGGGTATCCCTCTGCCGGCATTCACCACCGCCCTCAGCTTCTACGACGGCTACCGCACCAAGGACCTGCCCGCCAACCTGCTGCAGGCCCAGCGTGACTACTTCGGTGCTCACACCTTCCGCATCAAGCCCGAGCACGCCAACGAGAACTTCCCCGAGGGCAAGGATATTCACGTTAACTGGACTGGCCGTGGCGGTGACGTCTCTGCCTCCACCTACGTGGCGTAAATGCCTCGGAGATAGAAGGGTAAAAAATCGGTTGAATGTATTTAGATGCCACATGCCACACGAATGGAACGTTACGACATAGTCTTGTTTTGTAGTATCAGAAGTTGGTATAGGTATCTGGTACCTTGGTTACTATCAAGTACATAGTGAAGTAAGTGTGGAGTAGCTCTAGTGCATGTTTGCATGTTTGTACGTTTGCTCTGTTTGCATTGCATGTTATCACCCCTCGCTCTTTCAAGTTTCAACTCATTCGATTCCTGGGGTCTTCCCTTTTGATCCATTTATAGACCATAACGTGAGCCCCTGGTGGACAACAATTGACCCTGTCTGCTTCCAATGTCTCCGAGGTAGATCCGTGAACTCGACATATCATCCGGGACGTGAATCACACCGCCTACCAAGGTCACCGCATGGCGGAGCACAAGCGCCAGAGCGGAGCGAAAGCAACACAGTCGGGCAGCGCAACAGGCCCCAAAATGGCCTCAGGAATGGTATCCTTGGAGGCCGCTTTGAGCGGAGCGATCGGTGCTCGGTGAGTTCACCTTTCAAGCTACTCGTCAAGGAAGGCGCTAATCTGCTTAATCAAGTGTACGCATCACGACTGCTGCGCCGGTTGCCTCGACTATCGAGGGCATGCTTTTCACTGCATGTCCCATCACCAACCTGGTGGCGATCAACACTTCCCCTTCGCCTTTGACCGACGCCAAGGCGCAGAGCGGTGATTACCGCGTCATTCCCATCTCGCGCATCCAAAACTTCCAGCTCCTCGCTCTCCCATCCAACTCCACCGATACCTCCTTCACCGATGCTCTGCCTTCCATCCAAGCCCTCGATGGCCGTGCGCTGAAGCAGCGCGAGGCAAAGGCCATTGGCGAAGCGCTCGACCGTGAAGCGCGCCGTGGTAAGGGCGTCACTCGTGAGGCCCAGGATATCTTCGACGCCTTTAGTCGTACCATGCCTGCCCGCTGGCACGGACAGAACATCGTGGTGGCTGATGCCGTCACCATTGCTCCTCCTTATCTTGTTAACGACTGTCGCCCGCTAGTCGAGGGAGACATGGCAGCTCTGTCGAGAGTCCGCAAAGTGGTAAGTACCACCAGCTTGGGCGTGATTGTTTGAGACAAGAATGATGCTAACAGGTTGTTGCAGCTTGAGATGGAACGGAAGAAGATCGAACTCCGGAATGCTAGTGCCACCATTGGGTCGGCTAGCACTTTCTCTCGCAATGCGAGCGAGCGCAAGGGCGGTTAGAAACCCTCTAGTACTTTTGCTCGCAATGCGAACTTGCGCAAGGGCGGTTAGAGACCCCTTATGTTCGGTCTTCTATAGAGGGCCTTTGATTCACGGTTGAGATGTGTTCTATCTGGTTCTTTCGAGGGTCTTCGGATGACGAGTATGATGCACTTTATGGAAATACCCAAGGATGAGATGTGTAGGTTCCAATGGGGAATCGATATGGTATGGATTGTCGCTTACAAGGACGCTCGGATTCGAGCGCATGAGCATTGCTCACAGGTGCATCAGTTCAAGGGATGTGGACTGCGTCACACTTCGTGGGTTGGTTTGTTTCTTTTCTCAGCGGGGATTTCGCTGGGGATTTCATGGCATAGCAACAAACCTCTTTGCTTAAACAATTGAAAGTTTTGACGTGTTTCTGTTCTTGAACTCGGCTTCGGCGCTGTTTGAAGTGCATGACTTTCGTAAATCTATACATATCAACATGCACGCTCTATAACAAAAGGCTAAAAACAACCATCAAATCCTGCGAATATCCCGAATATCCCAATAAAATATAAAATATAACATCTAAACCATTCATACCTCAGTCCTTCCCGGAAGAACATCACAAACTCTCCCAACAAACCCTTCCAATCCCGACATCGACACTGTCCCATTCCCAGGGGCACCGGCCACCGAAACCCCGTGCGATGCAGTCCCCATTGAAAACCCTGGCATGACCAGAACCTGGGAGCCTAGTTCTACCCACTCCACAGAGGTAACAAGTGCAAAAGTGATCTTCACATCCTCCTGAAACGCCTCCCTAGAAGTCCGCGGCGTGACACCCGCCTCAGAGACAACCTTGTTAATATTCATTGGCGAACGATGGCGCACAGTATAATCAGACCCACTGATATGAGTACTGATTGTTTCCTTGCCAGGGGAAGGGCCATCGCCATCGAAGCTGAAGAATTCCGGTTCTGAAGGTGATGGCGGCAAGGCGGGCTCATTATCTATCTCGGCGAGCGCCATGCTGACAACTCGCACCGTTGTGCGGATATTGGCGATGTAGGCTATTGCGTTCCCGCCCAGGAGCAGTGGGGGCGAGTTCGGTGCTGAGAAATCGGCTGCTGGGAAAGTTGCGGTGAAGGCTGTGTGGAAGGGCATTGGTATTGTTGATGGGAGTGGTGATGGAAGTTGGCTTGGGGGTGACTGAAAGTCTGTCAGGACCATGCCCTTGCGGATCCGGCTCAGTCGGGGCAGGCGTCCTTCCTCTGGGGAGGCGAGTAGCTCAATGCCGATGGTTCCGACTTGGTCTTCTTTCAAACGGCGAACAGGCAGGCGCAGGTCGCGGACGCTGACAACACGCACACGCTGCCATTTGGCTTGTATCGTGGAGGCGTCTTTCGCGGGCAGGATGCCTTGGAAGGGAGATGCTGAGAACTCGCTGGACACACCGGGTCCGCTGCGCGATAATAGGTTGAGAGGGGTGTCGTTGCTATTGTCCGAGATGTCCACGAGAACGGGACCAATGACCATTTGGTCACCGATTGATATACTGCCGTGTCGAACCAAGCCACAGAGAACCATTCCTCGACTTTCTTGATTGTTCTTGTCAGCCGAGACTGAGTATACCTTGGACGGCGGAATGGCGAAAACCTCATCTACATCGAACATGTTCCTGGTCGTTTGGTAAGATGCTGGAAGCATTGGGGGAAGCCGTAGTACTCTCTGAGGCGGATGAGTAGGAATGGGCAAGTAGCGAAGGAAAGCGTGGAGTTTCCCTATGCCTGAGCCATCGACGGCACTGGAGAGAATGATTGGAACGGTCTCAGACCACTTCCCATCCGCCGCCGCGATAGTTTTCTGTACTTCCTTGCTGTCTAGAGGACTGATGTATTGCAAGTCAAGTGCTTTATCTCCTACAGGAGATGCTGGTAAAATTGCAGGCTTGCGGCCAGCCAATTTTAAAGCAGAGAGGACTTTGGCAAGGTTCTCCCGTAACCCACTCCGAGAAGCAAGATCCAGCTTGGTAATAAGGATCAGAACAGGGACCTCCAGTTTCAGGCAGAGTTCTAAGTAGGCCAGACAAAGATCAATCTCAGCAATATGATCCGAGCCTGGTTCTGCTTCTGTTGGCTCTTCGCCGCAGTTTGCTGGAATGCAGAGCAGCACGTAGTGCGGGGCCCAGCTAACCAGGCCACGCAGAGAAGATTTCAAATACCGAATAGAGCCTGGAAGGTCGGATACAAAGGCCAGACGACCTCCATTGGAAGCAGCATGGATATCGTCCCATGCTGCCACATTTCCCGATGCATAGTTGACCACGCTTGGTGGCGTATCATCCGCATAACCGATTAACTCTTGGGCGACAGAGCTGGTAATTCCAGATGAGATCTCGTGGCGGTGTTTTAGAAGACTAAGTCGACTCTTGCCTCTGCCGTTGTCCAACGAAGATGATGTCAAGGTGCCCAGAAGAGAGGATTTCCCTGAAGTACTAGGACCCGCAATGGAGATACGAATTTGCTCGGTGTGAGAGTAGTCTTCTTCTGAAGCAGGTTCCTTCGTAGGATCCGCCGTGGAGACTTCATCACTGGTCTTTCGCGTCCGATCTCGAGACACATTATAGAAGTCCAAGTCCGGGGTGACCAGGGCCTCCGCGACCCAGAGACTCTCGGTGTTGCTCTTGATCAGGTCAGGCGGTGCAGACGGTGAATCGTCCGTCCACTCACATTTCCCGACGATGACTCGACGCAGGATCTCAACCTTACACGCGAGACTCGCCGCCATGGCTTGCAAATTGGCGACACTCTCATCAAGCTCATCTTGGGTGAGACCGACAAAGGTGCCATCATCAGCAACGCCGATCTCGTAGAGTGCACCTTGGCTCTCCTCGAGTCCGGGTAGCAACCGAGCCGGTTTCGAGGGCACACCTAATTGCGGAGTTGCCTCCGGCAAAACGGGGACGACTAAATTTGCCGTGGTGGACGAGTGAAATGGCGACGACTGCTGCAGGCGCCATAGTAGCTGGGTTGTTAACCCCTGCAGGCGTTGCTGGCGGCTCTGAGACGACTTGGCCTGCATAGGCCTGGGAGTTGCATCCTGGGCCGGTGATGCTGAGTTGGAAGACGGTATATGACCACGAGAGTGGTACGAGCCCGCGATTACATGACCGGTTGACATGGACAGGTAAGGGCGCCGCGGCCGGAGGAGCAAATGTAGCTTGTACTCCGTTGGACCCTCCTGGGGCTCCGGTTCTAATTTGCTGATCCCATAATCAGAGAGAAAGTCCGGGTCGGCGCAATCCAGTGCAGAACTGGATTTTGCACGAATGGCGAGTCCTCGCCCCCTGACCGAGTTGGCCTGGGGAGTAGACGAACCCGAGGCCGACCACGGAGACGAGACCCGCGGCGGGTCAGGGTCATAGGTGAAGATGGATGCCATGGCCGGGGCCAATGGATATTTTTACAGGCTCACACTGGGAACGGATGTATAGGAGGTAAAAGCAATAAAGTCTCAGATTTGCACAGAATCAACGGAATAGAAGTAGGCATTTCTCATCAATGGAATTGTTGAAGACGCAACGATTTACCCAGCGATCGCCGCGACTTTGAGTCACCCGGGCCGATGCCTCAGGCATAATTTGGATCTACGATCAAAACGTCGAATGAGGTCTTTGCTTCGGTATCTATGTCCATGAAGAGAGAATACACAGGATATAATATATACTTTTACTCACGTCATCTACTCTGCCGATGACTCGCCTTCTGGTCCTTTACATTTGCCCTGCGCGACATGGATGTTGCGCGCTGTCGTCCGAGTAAAGACTGCTCCACAAACTGGACATTCTGCCTTTGCGACCACACCGGACTTTTCACGCTGATGTCGTAGGAGGTTGCTAAAGGTCGAGAACTCGCGACCATTGCACCCGTGCTCCCAGCATTGAGGTCGAGGTCGTGAGCTGCCCGGGAGGATCCGGTGATCTGACCCAGTAGCGGGTGGCATTGGGGGCGGCATTGGGGGCGGCATTGGGTTGGGCGCGACAAAGACAGGCTCGCTGGGCATTGAAGAGCCCTGTGCATTTATAGAATGCTGATGCGCTGGTCTAACGGGTTGTGTTAGTGCATACTTGGGCCCCTAGGCTGGATTGACTCACGGGATTGGCGATGTTCCGGGGAGATAATAGGCCGGTTGGCTCATCATATAAGGTTGTGAGCTAAGTGAAAATTGTTACTAGAAGGCCTTCGGGTGGTGGGGGCATCTATAAACTCACAAAGGTATTTGTGTCCGACCAGGTAAAGTACCCCCCGAGTGAGTTGGTAAAGGGCGACCCATCGAAGGACTAGATACAAGGGGATCATTAGCATGGTTTATTGATAGTCTACAAGCACATTCAAGCTAAGTTACCTCTGTAATTGGCTTTGTCGAGCGCTACTGGACGCCCCAGGAAGGTATGACTGTGGTACCGATAGTGCGTGATAGCCGTGCATTGGTCCGCTTGGGTTCCCATTGTAATCGACTGGAGGTCCGGAAGAGGAATAAGGATGTGAAGCGGGAAATTGAGGGTTCATATGTCCCGACGGTGGCTGCTGTGCCTGGAAGGGTTGATTGCCCCAAACATACTCTGGTGCTTGTTAGTTGATGCTTCCCATGACGACGATGAACAGACACCTTACGGTGAGGATTAGGTGGCATTGGACCAGAAAGGTACCCGCCTGCTGTTACCGACATAGGGTAAGGGTATGGTGTGGTTTCAAGTCTACTGTTATGGCAAAAGGCGAACATAATCAGCAACCATGATCTACCCGGGTTGAGTGGAAAAGGCAGGAAGTATAACTTACATTGGTTTGTTTCCTATCAAACGCTCCTCACGGTTGACCCCGTCGGAAGGTGATTGCACACTCGATCCCGGAAGTGGCCTATCCGGGTCAAGGATAGAACCAGCAAGACTAGGATTGGGATTAAATGATCCAGCTGGATTTTGTTGAGGAAGGGTGTTTGGAAATGAGTGTGCTGGATGAGACTGGTCTTGCAAATGTGAAGGAGGGCTATTGAATTGCCACACAGAGGCCGGGGTTGGAAAAGCGCCTTGTTGGTAGCCCGGCGCGTGCCCTGTCTCGAGCACAGGCAATAGATAGCTGGCTTCTGGCTGGAAGGGCGGGCTCTTGGACTGATCGTCTGGGTCCCTGCAAATAAACGAAGCATTCTGTGAGCCTGAGTCACCCGGCATGAGGAGTTTTTCTAGGTCATTGAACCTAGCACAGGACTACAATCGAGCACGCTGATGGGGGGTCATAATGAGGGGGCTCCAAAGCGAAAGGAAACATACAGGGTGGTCTTCACAAGTCTTTGGATGCTGGCAGGTATGAGAGTGTTGTTCCTGGCAATGATAATCGAGCTGGCGATGGGAGCAGAGGATGATTTAAAAAAGACACTTCGATCCGATGTCAGGGCGTTACAACAGCAAACAGTTCCGTTCCGATTATCATTTATGCACTAAATCGGAAGTCGGGTTTGGTAGCCCTCACTGGCCCACAGGCGCAAAAGAGGGCTTCTAGATCTCCCGTTACCAATGGGGCGGTTCGTAAGGCCCGGGGGTGGGTAATCAAGTAAAACCTAATTGGGTTGGTAATATCTTTTATTTAACTGACGTGTTTGGAGTGTTATCCTCATGTGTTTAGTCCTGTAATCGTTGCCTATCTCATATAGCGCATGTAAGAGAGCCGTCAGACTTATGATCTTCGAATGTGGGCATACTCCGTAGACAGCAAGAACAGGGCTTTTGAGACCCCACGAATGACATCGGAACCCCCTTATACCAGAGCTTGTATCAAGATTTGACTCAAGTCTGGAGTCAAGATGTGTTAATGATCCTGAGCGGGATGGAGTATGAGGGAGCTCTTGGTCGGGACCAAAGTGGGTATCGAGCCCCAACGAGAAAATGGGGTTCAGGGATCGATTTTGGGGGCCATTGACCGGATTCGTATGTGGCTGACAGTAGCTCAGCAAACCTACTCCAAAGTTGTCCTCGACTTAGGCGACTTAGACGGCGTTTTAAAGCGCCGAATGATCTGACGAAGCTTGCTTAGCTTGCTTGTGATCCGTTTTCATCCGACCTGATCCATTTGGTCTCCAACGAACGCGCCGTTAGTGGAATTTACTTCGCGATCATCAGAGGGCCATACTAAGACCCGTAATCCCTGCAATTAAGAACCGGAACCCCGGGACACTATCAACTGTCCATAAGATCAAGTGGGATTGGACCCACAGGAGAACTTCGATCCGATGTAAAAATGACGGTGAACAGAGGGCTTAAAAGTGACACCCGGCAATCTGACTTGTTGTTTTATAGCATGAGGACGGGCTAGAGCCATGCGATTCACAGCACATCGAGAATAAACCAGAGTTGTCTCGACTTGGGCAGCGCCATGTGTGGATCCATAAGCAACGGGGTGAGTGCCAAGGCACGAAGATAGAGGCCATGATGATTTGGAGAAAAAAGAGTAGCATGACTCGGAGAGCATACAATTACGCTAGTGTCCAAAATTTTGACAATGGCATGTGCCGGGGGCGAGGAATGGGTCCGAAATTGCTGCGAGAGCATATGGATTGGGGATCAGCTTTAGTATCCACAGGACGGGATCCGCATCGCGCCTTCGCCATGTGTTTCGGGCTCTGCTGATTTGCCCCTGTAACAACCATATCGACTACTTCGCTCGACCTGTACGTCACGCCGGTTGACTTTACTGCACGCTGCATGGTGGCTGCCAAGTTAGGGGATTCTGACATTCGGCCATAACTACGCCGAACCCATGGAAGTGGAACCGATATGATATCAAGACGGAAATCGAATCATAGCTTGGCGCCAGCATGAACGCCGATTCGAAAAGATATTCTGTCATTTCGGCCCTAGCTCCAGGGTCTTGATCCGGTAGGCGGGTTGGCTATCATCCTCATATGTACTGCGTACTCACCAGGGCGATGCATGATACCCGGCCCTAAAATCCCGACCAAATCCCGACCAGGGAGTCGGTATCGAGCTCGCTTTTGCCTAGGGAGATCGACCATGCTCGTTTCATACCGATCAGATCCGACTGAGGTAATCAATAGTTAACGCCCTGCATATCAGTATGATAACTGTGATCAGATAAGAGATCCGGCGATTCTGTAGATATTCTAATTCAAAATGACCAACCAATTTCCACAGTCATAAACAACATAGCAACTAAGGTTCCCGATGGTCCATGTCCAAGATATTTTCGTAGCTTCGAGATGGAACAGTGGTTGTGCAGGAATGATGAAGAGGATGTTTTTTCTCGCAGTTGTTCGCGCAAACTGAGGTCACGTGATAGAAACGGCGCATGTCACGTGCGGCGGTCAACTCTGCTGCACTGTAATCCGACGGCATCACCATCCGCGTTGTCCACAGACTTTCCCCACCAACCCTACTAGCTATTGGGTCCCCGATATCCAAACCGACCCGTTGTCCAGCCTCTGACCAAAATCATCACCATGAAGCTCGTCCGGTACGTGCCCATCGATCGCGAGTGCAGGATCACCACCTGCGACACGCGCATCCAGGATCTGGAAATATCTTTCTGAGCTGCGCGCTAACATGCTATTAGCTTTTTGATGAAATGTGCCAATGAGACGGTGACCATTGAGCTCAAGAATGGTAAGGAAATCAATTTCCTCCAGGCCCAACCTCCACATCCCAAGCTCTTTACGGCCACCTACCTGGAACCAATGCGAATCGATAGCTGACTGATGACTACGTAGGTACTATCCTCCATGGCACCATAACATCGGTCTCGCCGCAGATGAACACTGCTCTCCGTACCGTCAAGATGACACCCAAGGGCCGCGACCCCATCTCTCTCGACACCATCAACATCCGTGGCTCCACCATCCGCTACTACATCCTTCCCGACAGCTTGCCGCTAGACACTCTGCTTGTTGACGATACCCCCAAGCCCAAGAACAAGGCCCGCAAAGAGGCGGACCGAGGTCGCGGGGGCCGTGGCGGTCCCCGTGGTGGCAGGGGCGGTCGTGGTCGTGGTGGTGGCCGCGGACGGGGGCGTGGATTCTGATTTCTTTTTTTGGGTATATCTCAGAGTACAGACCGGCGTTTTTCTCTGTCTTCGAAATATGGTTTCGTTTTCTCAACTTTGCATCATCATGGGATGTCGTCTTATTACCCCGGGGCTTCTTTTCATTTCTGGGGGGTGAAGGAGAAGGAAAAAGCTATCTACTTGTGGTTCCTCGGTTCTCAGTCTGTGCTTGCGCTTTTCTATATCTGATGCGGCATGAAGCATCGCCAAAGTGTCGCTTGTTTCCGTCCTTAACATCCTACCTGTCTGCTCTGCGCAGACTCCATGGCTATGCCGAGGCTACGTTAGGACGTGAACCATGCCGCATATTATTAAGGCCTTAAGAAAGGCCCATCGCAGGGCGCTGTTTTTGAATGGATCAGAACCGCGGACCGCAAGACCATTATCTATGAGAAATCTACCTTCCACGAAAGGCACTGTTGCTTCTCATGCTTTTCCACCTCAAATAAGGCATGTAATTACGTAGGTATTGATCTACTCACGTCATCCTGCCGGTATGCTACTTGCCCCAACACTAAATCTATTGTCGAATTAGAGTAATTCCTGAAACAAAGTAGACAGCTTGTAGCCCCAAATCCAGCATCGGTGACATGATATTCTAAGCTTAATCAGGAAGGCCGAACAATGTGTCGAGCACATGACCAGCACGTGTCGAACGGTGGAGTTAAACTGTGGTCCAAGCTGCTTCCTTCCTTTCTAGGTTAGTCCATGAATGGTCGTGACAGCTCGGCCCCTGGATACGAACTATGTATACGGCAAAATAGGGCATGTCTCCGTCAGCCCCCGGATATTGTCCGAGGCTGCGGAGCGGAGTACGGAGTGAGTTACACTTTAAAATAATGGAAGGATCGTGTCTTGCAGCGCTCATGGATCAATAAAGTCTCTATCCGTTGCCCATCTATGGTTAAATCGTAGTCTTTTGATCCCAGTACTTCTGTAAACTGGGTAGAGGTTCCGACCCAGGAACAATTACATATGCTTCGGGATTTAAAGATGACGCATAATTAAAACTAGGCCAAGAAGGTAAGGATGACGTGATCGTTGATTCTCTGCTAACTACGGTGTCTGTGGTGTTATGGAGACAAGTTGGCTGTCGATGGGCTCTTATCATCTGTTATTACCGGATGTCGATGTCGGTCTAGTGAACCAATAGCAGAAAGATTTGCAGTACAAGGAGCAAAAAATAAATAATTAATTAAAAAATAAAAGCAACAGGCTGGACTTAAATGGGTCACTAGTAGCAATGATGATCACTACGGAGTAGGCGTGTACCGTTCCGAGATATAGGTTCCGTCGGAAAGGATGGGGCCTTGGTCAATCGCTACCTAGGTACCACCACTAATGCCAAAATGGTAAATGGTACTCAACGGAGGCGGGGCACGCCTACGTCGTTGCACGTTCATTTCCCGGGGTTTGCATCCCCCCGGCCCCCGACTTGGCCTCCCCGGCCCCCAACTTACGGAGTAACCGTGCTTTTGCACCCGCACTGCCTTTTGCAGAGGGGAGAGAGGAGACATGATGAAGGAAGAAATGGAAGCGAGGACCCCTATGCCTCTCAAACAGAACGATGCTGCATAACTTACTTACAGGTGAAGAGGCAAGGCGCTGTAGGAGGGCGTTGAAAGTTGTGTGAACAAAAGAGTAACGAAGCATAGAATAAAGAAGCTAGCCAGATTCTGACTGTACACAATCAATAAGAAGCCATAAAGCTAGTGATATTTAGAAAAAGAAAAAGCCAGCGATGACAGGGCAAACTTCCAATACATAGTTGCACAACTCAAATCTTCAATTCCTGTACTCGAAGTCGACAGAATCCTGGCGAAAAAGGTGGTCAATGCACCTGGTTGTCCAAGACCTCAATCGCCTTCTGCCCCCATTCCTCGCACAAAAATATGCAGGGAGGTTCATGGTCCTTGAAAGAAGTCCACCAGTATCTGTCAGTCCCAGACACGTGCTCACCCAGCCAACCAGATGACGAAGGGTGGTCTTTATGCCGGTATGCCACCGAACGCGTTCTGCAGAAGGATGTGGTCTTTCCTTGTCTATTTCTTAAGTTAGCGGAATAATTTTCGAGCAATAGCTAATAGTCATAGGGAGAAGTACTAATAAAGCCTCTAACTCGCTCTTAGCGGTATGACGAAGCGGCTTCCTGAGCTTGATGAAGGTCCTTCGCAGCCTCTGGTGAGATGAACAAACTTTCATCCACCCCGTCTTTTCGACTTATGGGCCTAATCACTGACAACATGCTTTCGATGGTCGTAATTTGCTATTTCATCCGGCCATTTCAAGTCTCCAGGTTATTGCCGTCATAGTACGGTATGCTGCTTCAGCTGTGCCTTGCTCTCAGAAAAGAATGCCAACTGGCTCATATTCAGGGCCGCTGCTCGGATGCACGTGGGTGTAAGACCGGCCCATATCGCGCCTATTTCCTTATTGTGCGGTTTCCAATTCAGCACATGCCAGATGGACCGGTGGGTTGACCGAACGCGGATGCTCTCAGACCATTGTGCGCCATCTGCTCAGCTTCAAGGACTCCTTCGTATTGAAGCCCTTGTTGCAGCCCTCATAGGGGCATTGGAAAGGCCGGCCTGACTCATCCATAGGCGGCTTGTAGCTCTTTTCATGTGTGGTAACGTCGTTCAACCTGGTACTCTGATAGTCACAACCGGGTGTCTTCGTACAGTAAAACGTCCACGGTGTTGGACTGTCACGCGAGTTGCTTATGGAGGCATGTTTGTTGAGATCAGGCGAGACGGCATTATTGGCAGCTGTTCTCAGGGCCCTAGCAAACAACACACATTTCACAATGTTAATCGTCGAATATCGACGAATGAAGTCCTGTGTCTGGACGTCGTTTGCTCCGAGAAGCAAGCGGTCTGATTCTTCAGTGACAGCAGCCAGCGTGAAATCACCCTCAGGTTCATTGTCAACCCGTGGGAAGATTATCCCCACCAAGGCCTTGGAGGTGGAAGACAACATCCTCTAGTGCTCGCATGATATTTTGGTGAGATTCACCTGCCTCCACCATTCTCACCGCTCCAGTCATACTGCGGGCAACCGCGGTAAAGCGCCAGGTAATATTGTTGATGTTTGTGGTTCCTGTGTTTGGGGCTGCAATGTTACCACCAGTCTGCGCAGCGGAAGGCTGTCCGTCAGGAGGGACGGAAGAAGTCCAGGTAAAGAAGAAAGAAGAGAATTTATAGAAGCCCTAGAGATAGGTCACCAAGTAGGTGAGGGCTTGGTGGCGGTAGGCTATAAACTCATTAGCGCTATTTCATTATATTGTCTGTATCGCTCGACATAGTCTTCATAGAAGTCATTAAGTAAGAGGTAAGTAAGCTTTAAGAAGTTATAAAGTGAGAGGTAAGTAAGCTTATAAGATTGGAAGTTCTTATGGTTAAGTGTACTTGCCTCTTACTTTATGACTTCTTATAGGCTTACTTATCTCTCGCTTAATAGCTCCTAGACCTCGCTATTGACTTACTCCAATATGGAGAGGTTAGTAGCAAGGCCGGCTGATTTGTGCTAGCGAATAGGCCAAAAATGAGTCATGTGGCTCAATTCTACGTTGATATGAGAGCCGGAATATAATTGCAAATGACTTCTGGCACTATCTATCTCCGTGATTGTCATGCTTATATTGTAGATAATTGTGCATTGCGTAGCTTTCAGGTCGAGCTGATCTCTCACTCCAGTGGATAGGTGCATTATCACTCATCTAGCCCAGAGATAAGACCCATTGATATATCTCACACCACGTGTTGAGACTACCTAGGCATAAGGATCCGGGGTAATGACGCCCTGGACTTCCATCTCGAAGCAATAGTTTTTGGGGTCGACCTCTCTCGGCTTTACTTTGTTCATAGCCTCAATATCGAAGTGTGAATCCGGCGGCAGATATAACCTAGTAAAAAGTGAGTATTAGCTGAGTCTAACGTTTCCAGTTCGTATGATAGTGATATAGATGTGGAGCACGGGGAATACACACACTACCATGTCTCTCCAGGGAGTTCTTCCCAGAAACTTCCACTCGAATTCGCTTTTAGGCCCTCCCTTTTTGAGCTCAGGCAGTCCAAATCTGCCGTAGCAGCGCTGCAGACTATTGAAAACATTAGTATTCATACGGTTATCTGTCAAGGTAAGGTAAAAGTACGCGGGCCTCATTCTGTACCACTGCGAGCAGTGCTCAAAGAACATTTGATTCTGATAAGTCCCGATGAATCTCTTGCTAGATTTTAGTATAAAAGTCGCTAGAAGGTAACCAAAAACGAAAGGTGAACTCACCAGTTCATATCTCATTTTTTGGGAACTCATATTGGAGTGGGCTTTATAAGTGGCTCGGAGTAGATTTGACGTGGGATGTTGAGTGTCTTTCCAAGGTTGTTGTAAAAAACTTATGAGGTCGGCAGGGAGCCTTATATAGGAAAGAGTGGGTAGAATGCCAACGCATACATCGAAGAGTATCTTCAGTCATTACATTTACTGCGTAGAAGTATTGTAGATCTTATGAGGGATCAGAAGTTGGTGATGGCCACATCGCGATTAGTGGGTCAGGTTATGTGTTGAGCTGAGATTTAGTCGGGGAGTTAAGATTTCATGCAGTTTGTTTGTTTGTTTGTCTATTTAACGTCTAGGAGGATATAGGCGAAGCCTATGTCCTTAGACCTCCCGTAGGGTATTAGGACGTGCTAAGCTAAAGAATTACATACAAATAGGCTCGGAAGCCTCTAGATAACTTTAGAAAGCAACTCGGTAGGTAAGCGGCTATTAAGTAGCCGGTATTCGAGTATACTAGCCCCCGACTTGTAGGGCGGAGATACGTATTTCGGATAGTAGTAAATCCTCGGAGAGCCGAGGCAAAGAATAGGTATAAGGCTAGTTAGTCCGGCCGGGTATTAGAGCGGCGTAGCTACCGTAGGGTTATAGGCTTACGGGGGAGCCTTCGTATAGAAATAGAAAAGTATAGATAGGAAGGAAACGGTACGAAGAGAGGGTAGTAGAGTAAGAGAAAGAGAGGTAAGGGAGTAGTAGCGGGGCCTCGCTATCGGTCCTTAGGGGGATTAACGGGTATAGACCTCGCTATAGAAGTACGTAAGCTCGATAAGCTTACTAAAATCCCCTAGTCTAAGGGACTAGAGGTAGGCTAGGGCGTCCCTCCTACCTATAGGTAGGTAGAGGGGTCGCTTAGGCTAGAGGGCGAAGGACTATTAGGTCCGGCGATAGAGGGCAATATATTTAGGGGACTTCGTCCTTCCGTAGGAGTAGATAAGTTTAGTATTTTTATAGTAAAACTTAAGGTAGTACTAAGAGAAGTCCCTATATAAAGACCGAAGGGCGAGCTATCGGTAGAGAACTAGGCGTAGGAAGTCGAGTTTAGGGTATACTTTAACCTTATAGTCCTCGTAGCTAGCCTAATATTAATACTACGAGGATAGCTTAGGGAATACGTACTCCTACTATCGTTAGCGAGTATTAGTACGGCGGGCCTAAAAAGGGAGCGGATACTACTAGCTATAGGCTAGGACTCTAGGCCTTCAGTCGGGGTAGGGAGCTATATACCCTAGTCGGCTAATACGTCTATAGCTTTATTCCCCTCGATATCTATATACCTAGGTACCTAGTAGATCCGTATATCGTAGGAGCGTATTATATTATAATAGGCTAGGAAAGCCTACTAGGAGGATAGGGAAGTATTCCCCTAGAGGTACTAGATAATAGAGGTACTATTAATATAGAGCTAGACTAGTCCTATCTCTACGAGGGAGATAGCGTATTTAAGGCCCCTCTACGCTCCTACTACCTTAGCGTCGAAGATATAGGAGTAGGGGTATAGGGAACTATAGCCGGAGGCTAGTTACGTCTATCCCCGGTAGATAGCGTAGCTATACCTAACGTAGCGGGCCTAGCCCTAGTACCGTTCCGAGCTATCTAAGAAGATAGTAAGAGTATCTAGGGAAAGGGAGGCCTATTATATAGTAAAGGTAGCGGCGGTAGACTTCTTATCTATACCTTTTATAGGGTCGGTCCTACTCCCCTCTATATAGTAGGGAGCTACGAGAATTAGGCGTAGTACTAGTAGGAAGAGTAACTTAAGGTACTAGATAGTAGTCTTAACCTTCTAGTAGCCTCCTATGCCCTATCCCTTAGTAATTATAGGGGATTAGAGGTAGGGGGTTAGTAGGTATTAGGCATCGATAGTACGTAGTCGGAGGGCGAAGCGGAACTTAGCCTCCTCTAGAGCTACTATTATAGATAGAAGGTTAGTATCTCGGAAGAGGGTAATCGTAAGAGTAGTACGCTAAACTAGTAGGACTCCCCGTAGGGCGAGGGCGAGGGTACTCTCGACTATATTAATATACTAGCTAAGCTTAGTACTAACTTCTTAGGTACCGTTACGTCTTAGGAAGCGCGCTAGCTTAGTATAGCTAGCGTACTAGGCCTCTATACCGAAGAGGAGCGAGGGGATAACGTAGGAGAATATAGCCTTACGGAGCGTAGAGGTAGAGGGGCTATTAACTATTCTTATAAGGTTATAGATATATTAGGCGATCCTTCTAGCCTTAGTAGCCTAGACTTAGATATACTAGCGGAAGGTAAGTCTCCTATTAAACTAGACCCTAAGCTAGCGGAAGGTAGGCTACTAGCCCTCCCTCTCTATAGTAATAATTAGTTCGATAGTTAGGGAGTTATTAATATAGACTATAAGGGCGTAGTCGCCCTACTTATACGTAATATATATTATCTCTAGCTTTTCGGGAGTAAAGGATACCTTATTAGCGGATCCCTAGTCGAGGACTAACTAGACGTCTTTAGCGATAAGTTCTACGTTCTAGTCGAGCGAGTACGTAGCCTAGTAGAAGGCGAGATCGTCTATGTATCCGAAGTAGAGCTAGATATCCTAGAGGAGGAGCTCTACGATATATAGTAGAAAGATAATAGGCGAGAGAGGAGATCCCTAAGGTATACCGTAGGCTATTAGGTAAACTCGGTTATAAAGTCTTCTAGGCGTACCTTCGCTAGGTAGGAGGTAAAGAAGCTATCGATAAGCTACGTAAGGGTCTTAGGCTAGCCCTACTCGATTATCTATTTAAGGAGGTAGCGGCGTAGGACTATATCGAAGGCGCCTTAGACGTCTATCGTAATAAGAGTAACTTCTTTACTACTAGTAAGGACGAACTTAGCTTTATAGGTAAAGGCTATAATAAGATTAGTAACGGACCTCTTAGAGAAGGCGCCTCCTTATTAGGGACTAAGGATATCTTTAGATAGGGCGGTCTAGGCGATATATTTAACGATAATCCTCTCGAGGCCCTTAGAGATATACGAGAGGAGGGTAATAGGTCTCTAGGACCGCGTCTTAGACTTATCCTTCTTGCCTACCTTTAGGAATATTACTACTTCGGCGAGCTTCTAGGAGAAGGGGAAGTAGTAAAGAGCGAGGTAGCGGTTAAAAAAGCTATAGATAGTAGCGCTAGCGTACTCTTAGTAAGTATAGAGAAGGCGAACCGAAATTCGGTCTACTCTAGGAGAGGTATAGGAGACCCTAATAGTATAGGCTTCTACCTCCTCTATTAGGACGCTCTAGTCCTATAGGAGGTATTCGGTACTAGTATATCGCTCGATAGGGTTATAGTCGAGATCGTTATTATTATTAAAGCGATCTAGGATAGCCCTTCGGAGAGCTTCCGCCTTACTAGTAGTATCCTCGATTATTAGTCTATCTACGACTAGTAGGGGAGCCCTAAAATAGAGGGTAAGCTTATACTAGGCGATAATATTATAGAGTTCCTTATCGGTCTAGACCCTATCGATAATATTCTTCTAGTAGGTACGCTTAGTAGCGTAGACCTCTTTAAGAAAAACCTATCTAGCTTCCTTAGTCTATAGGGAGGGGTATAGTAATTACGAAGATAGATATATTACCTATACTTAGCCTAGTATTCTAGGGTCTACTAGGAGATAGGCTTAACGCTATCTTTCTATAGCCTACCGATTATCTCGATAGTACTATAGAAGATCCTTTCGAGCTAGAAGGCAAAGTTATCCGCCTAGGTAGCTATATAGATCTTGCTAACCTAAAGAAGGATAAGAAGGCCGCCTTTTACGAGGCCTACAAAGGCTAGGAGCTTCTCGTTAGGGACCTAGAGGCGTAGTTATATCTAGGGGGTAGTACCCTAGCCTAGGATAATAGTAATAAGTATCTTATAGTCCGAGCCGCTATATAGTTCCTTATCTATAGTAGTCTAGGCGAAGGGGATATTAGAGAAAGTAAGGTTAAGGATATAGCTAGCGTTATAGGTAGGTACGCTAGGTTCCCTAATAAAGTCTATATTAGCCGAGCTTGCCTAGCGAGCGAGCTTAGAGCCCCGATAGATATTAGTAACGTCTAGCTCGAAGGTATTATACTAGGCGTTAAAGTTACCGCCGACGAGGTATCGTAGCCTAGGGTCTAGGGTAGTAACATAATCGATAACCTCGTAGGTTGTAGGCTAGCGGTATACGTTAAAGATACGATACCTATTAATAGTAACCTAGAGGAGGTCCCTACTTCCGGCGGCCCTATACTACTAGGCCTAGAGACCGGCGCCTTTCTATACGTAAGTTATAGTATAGGAATGTTCTACCTTACGTTATTCGGGGTCGGTACTATTCTAGGCTTCGATAGGCGCGAAAATATTGAAGGATAGATAGTTCTAAGTCTTAGTACTAGGGAAGGTAAAGGGTTCCTAGACGTAGACTACGTCGTAGCCTCTATCGGTAGCGAGGTAGAGGAGAGAGATATAAGATATAGAGGATTTCCCTACGTTAGCCTAGTAGACGTATAAGTCCTAGGTTCTAGGCCTATTCGAGCGGTATAGGCTACTACGACGCTAGTTCCGAGGGTATACCGATATTACTTAGAGGTTAAGTTATTAATATCGATCTCTATACCTATATCGTTACTAGTAGGGAGGAGGGCTAGTATCTAGGTACTAGAGGTCTAAGAGGTCTAGGAGCTAGGACCTTATAAGTTCTTTTGCTAGAGGTCCTTCTAATTTATACTAAACTTAAAGGTAGTACTACGCTTATCGTAGCCGGTAGCTAGAGTCCCTCCCTCTTCCTATTCGGTATCCGAGGTAGGGAGGTTACGCTTCTAAGGGTTAGGGATAGTTAGGGCGTTGCTAGGGTTGCCCTAAGTAGGGCTAGAGGATATATTTACTATCTAGTAAGTCTTAGCGCTATTACGTCGGATAGCCCTTAGCTTAGACCTAGAGGGCCGGATATTAATACTATCCTTCTGTCTTAGCGTAGCCGTATAGTCTAGGTACCCTAATAGCTAGGGGCTATAGTAATTAGCGTAGCGGATAGGATAGTCGTAGGATAGGCTAGGGGGCCCTTTATAGGAATAGATAGGGGTACTATAGTAGCTATAGCGGGGGTTCCTATTATACTTCGGGGGATAGTAGTATCCCTAGTAGCTAGGGTTATAGTAGGAAATTAGGGTCTTCTTCTCGACTAGACGAGAGGGTATAGAAGTATTAAAGAGTCGGAAAGGACGTACTAGCTCCTTAAAGGAGATAATCTAGGTAGTCTTTCCGGTATCGGTATTCGGACCCTATTAGGAAGGCCGGTAATTAATAGGGCGGGTCTTAGTCTACGCTTAGGCCTCGTCGGCGACTATCTTAGGATCTATATAGATTAGCCCTCCGGTATACGCTAGGAAGGTCGCTAAGATCCCTAGTATAGTATAGTTATACTACTTCTCGGAGAGGTAGACCGAAAGGACTCCGATCGAGCGCCGGATCTCGGTAATAGACTCTAGAGCTAGGAATAGGTCCTAGGTAGTATAGTCCGTAGGCGTAACTACCTATCCTATTATAGTCTAATCGATATAAGGGATATTAGTTATAGCGAGGCCCTTTACGGCTACGTAGAGGGCCTAGCGGAAGGTATAAGGTTCCTATCGGTTAAGCCGGCGCTTAGGCTTAAGGATAATAAGGACCCGCCGATCGTCCCTAGTATTAGTCGAGGCTAAGGATCTACTCTAAGCCGAGGTCGGAGTATAGTAGGCTAGCTAAGGGTTAGCCGAGGGCTTAGCGGAAATAGGTTCGCCCCCTAGGATTTTAGGGGTCTTTACGATATCCGCCTATATAGCGGATTTCGCTATAGAGGTCGAGGTAGTAGGAGTTAGGTTACTCCTAGCCTAGATAGGGTAGTAGTCGCCCCTAGTAGCTACGAAACCGATAGTATTAATATAGTTTAAGATACTAGTATAGAGCTCCTAGCTAAGCGCTCGCTAGTAAAGCTACTTAAGGAAGGTAATAAAGAAGTCTATAGATATAGCGAGGGTACTAAGGATAGTCTTTCTATCCTTCGCCTAGTAGTCGGCTTCTTATAGCTAGGCCTAGATACCCTACGAGAAGGAGAAGGTTAACGTACTAGGACCTATATTAAGCGTAGGAGAAGGCTAGTAGCTTCGAGTATCCTTCTGTCTTTTCGTAGCACGAAAATTAGAGGGGGTAGTTAGTTCTAGGGGGCGCGTAAAGTTAGGATTAGGATCCTTAACTACGGCACGCTAGGGGGTAAGAGGCGCTATTTAGGGCGAGCCTGGTTAGGAAAAACTAGTTCGCGAGTGAAAGGAACTTCAGAAATATATAAAATAGACGAGGATCAGGTCGGGGGAGGCCTTTTCGCAAAGGTGCCCCTAGATCGGAAATAGTTGTAAAGGTGAGATTTCATGTAGTGGACTACCGAATGAAATATTAAAAATGCATTAGATATGCATATGCATATGCAGGTGCTAGTGAGGCCAAGCCACTCGAAGCGTGATCCACAGGAGAAGATCTCTGTCCCAGTAACAATTCGAGGGGACTGAAAACCCCTTTATTTAGAGAAGAATAAACATGACTAGCCAGGTCGAGGTCATTATATTCCAATAATAAACTGGTACTAGTTAGTGTTAGGAAGCTGTGATAGGCTAAATATTTGACTGTTCCTTTTCTGCTGGGAGAGAGTTCTTCAGCTGAGTTCAGCTACTCCACTCGATTCTTCCACACTCAATAGTATAGCGGAGCTAGGGAAAAGAAGGAGAAAGACCCACGGACGAGATATGAAATAGGAAAGGGATATGCTACCGCCCCATCGTAAATCCAAACAGCTTCAAACTATTGTAGATCGGCTTGATTGCCTGGGAATCTTAAACTCGTGATCGATCGGATCGCTGAGGTATAAATATCCATAACTCCTGCTGACCTGCAATAAACACACAGCTTCGAGCTCAAGTATCAGTTGGTTTTTCAAAATGAAGACTTCTATTATTCTTCTTGCCGCCTCCGCCGGCGTTGCCTTGGCTCAGCCTACTATCCTCAGCGAGCGCGCTGATACTGTCTGTCAAACCGGCAACGGCAACCCTCTTGAGCCCGTTCCTGCATGCTGCTATACCGTGCCATGGACTGCAGAACATTATCCCTACAGCGTCTGCATGGCTCGTAAGTTAACACCCTACTTCCCTCGGAGACTTTTCTCATGCTGACCTGCAATGAACAGCTTCGAGTTCGAAAAATACTGCCGAATTCGAGGAAAGCTGCCGCAAAATCAAAGCAACTGCGAAACCTCGGTGCTGCCCCAAAGCTCTGATCGCCGAAAACGAGAACCAGAATATTGGTGATGATCTTCTGTGTTCAGACCCAAGGACAGTGGCGTAGAGCCTTTGATTTATATGGCTCTAGTGTTGGATCGGTGGGGTGTTGATTGGACTACAACCTCAGTGAAGCTGCGGACGGATGGCTAACTTTGGCCGAGGAGAACGTAACAATGTATTAATAAAGATACCAAGCTGTTAACTATACAATCTTGAAAAGTATTATCACGTTGTTTGGAGTTTGGCTATATACCTTTTGAACCACAATGGTACCAATTCTCTAGATCTTGGGTTGAACCGGTATAAAACAGGAATAGAGCAGCCAATGCGCCATTTAACATGCGAATATTTGCAAATTCTCCCGGGCCGTACCGTCTAATCACGAGCAATCCTCTCGCCATATCCGAACGATGACCAGCTTTTCCCACCCGGCTTGCATACCACTCGAGCCAGCTGTATCGGCACACCATCTGCCCCAATTGCGAATACGTTCCATCACTTCGTCAGGTCGATTCTGCTTGCAAAGCAGTACATAAGCCACCCCACGAGATGACAGGATCTCAGGAATAGCATCTAATAGCCGATTCGTGGTCTCCATCCCATCCGCACCGCCCGCGTACGTCAGTGATAAAAAATACGAATCACTCTCGAACTTGGCAGAGCGAGACATGGATTTCGATGTAGCGGGATCATTATCTTCCTCGGATGGTAGACGTGGCAATTCCTCCGATGGAACATAAGGTGGGTTGAAAAGAAGGACGTCAATGCTGCCGGGCCGTAACGCGGAGCAGAGATCGGCCGTTAAAGAGGAAATGTGGACTGCATGCAAGGCAGCATTCTGTTGCGCTTTTTGCTGCTCTTTGATAGCTGTTGACACTGTTTCTCGAGTCGCGATACAGGCATTGCGATTCACGTCCGTTCCCAGCGTGAGGATGTCTCGGCGCCCGAAGATTGCTTGCGACTGCGCTGCTGCAAAGGCTAACACTACCCCAGAGCCTGTACCTGCTTCGACCACTAGAGGCATCGGGTTGGCGTTTTGGAACCTCTCGGATAGCCATTTTGACTCTGACGACGAAGAGAGTGTGTCCAAGAAGAGGTACGAGTCCTCAGATGGCTCGTAGATGGTGTCGAATGACACATGTGAGGTGTCGGGGGTTGGTAGCATTGCGAGGATATCCTCTAGATTGGATCCCTTGCTGTCTCGGTGGTTGTTGATGTTGAACGAGACCGCGGCAAGGATTGTAGGCAAACTCCGATATGAATGCTCGATGAAATGCAAAAGAACGAGCAGTCTACTTGAACAGGTTGCTGTTGACACAATATTAAAAGGTGCAGTAGAATTTAAAGTGCCGTGATATTCAAAAATCGCATCGATGATTCGCCGCGCTCGCTCGCCGCCTTCCGGCAAATCTCCAACTTCCCCAGAAATTATGTCACTCCGTGAACCTTAGAACTCGCACCTCGCAACAATGCGCCTCGCCCACCGCCTGCTTATGGCCACGCCGGCCTCGATCGGCTCCAAATCCAGCCTCACCGAGGCCCTTGCGCTTCTCCCACCGCTGCAGTTGTACCGCCGCATTCTGCGCGTTCATCGGAAGCTCGACCCGGAAATGCGCATTCTCGGCGATTCATATGTGAAGAAAGAGTTCAGGGCACATCGGACCGCGGAAAACCCGTTGCACATTGTACGTGTCTTCCGGATACATTGGGAAGGGATTGAAAGGAAGGCGGTGCTACCAAGGCCGGGACTGACGGGTATCGGCAGATTGGATTCTTGACAGAGTGGCAGCTCTACGCGCAGAAGTTGGAGGGTAATAATTGGGCTGGGGAGAAATTGGATGAGGCAAAGCTGAACAAAATGAGTGGTTGGTCGAGTCGAGTCGAAGCTCGTTCGGGTTTGCTAACTTGGTCTGCAGATCAACAAATTGGGCAGCTTTATGAACTCTACCAGGCTATCCGAACTGGGGGCGAAGGCGAGGATGAGGGTGAGGGAGAGAAACAATGATCGGATGAGAACGATTGGATGTTGAGACGACGGTATCGAGATGCGGGCATCTCTCGATACTTCAAACCTTTGTATTATACGAATGCGACCAAAGAGACAACTGGCATAGCAGGTGTTGCATTAAATTCCAGAAGTTGTACCTGCATAGGTATGTTCATCCTGGGTCGTACAGTTCCCGAGGTCATGTTGCGGTTACAATCGTGAACAGGGAACATTTTAAGTGTCTAGGCCTTACCTAGGTACTCCTATAAAACTATCGATAGTGATAATAGTCCACGCCTGGTCATACGTAGATATTCCCGAGGTCTGCAGAACCATAAGAGAGTATTTCCTTCGACGCTCTCCACCACTTGTTTCTCCAAGCTCTCAACATGCCTTGCCTAGCCGATCTTTTCCTTTCTATCCATGGCATTTTATGCCTATTTAGTAGTGTATCGGGCTCAGCTCTGCCGAATACAGTAAGCATTAATTTGTAGTCTGTTGCGAATTGTCATCATTAAGCGATTGTCCATACTAAGCAATCCGACTTACCATAGTTTCGCACGAGCGCCACCTTCGATCCCATCCAAGCGCTCAAAAATACCCACGGCTTGACCTTTACCTTCAACACAAGCTCTGGAATAATAGACGAAAGCTACGTTGATCGTCTCGAACTACGAGCAGCCACTCGCGCACTTCTCAATCTTCGAGGCAATGGCATGCCAACCCCAGTCCCCGACCCAGGCGGTTCCGTCGAGGCGAAGGCCATAACGAACCAGCTAAACCAAGCCCGAGTAGATGTACTGAGACTGAAAGTTCGACTCTACGGCCAGGACGGACAAGCACTTGATCATCTACTTCAAAAGGAAACCGCCAATGGAAGCGAAGTTCTGACAGCGTGTTTCCACAACTCCAACGGAGCATTCAAAGACGGATATGCCATAATCAGAATGACGGGAAAGCTAAATACCTCCATGATTCGCCCATTGCTCACGACCATCTTCCACCGCATTGCTCCTCCAACCATCCAGGAATTCATCCACGGCTTCTTCTTCCCCTCCCATCCCGAGCATTACCAGCTGTACCTCGGAAACATGACTGGTGTTACAGAGACGCTGGCTGGGATCCCGACGCGGACGTATCTGGATCTACTCTCGTCCCCTCCCGATTTTGTCATGCAGTACCGGGATCTATCGTATATCTACGGCAATGCGGCACGCGTATATTTGGATCATGATAACAAGACTACCGTTTCATGGACATTGCAGCAGTTCAAAGATACGGGCGACGGGATCGATATCAATTTGCGTGTTTGGTATCCTGCTGCTTGTCCGGATAACTATATCCATGACCATGTGGAGCACGTGTGCATCGAATATAGGAATTCGCTTCATCTGATCGCTGCGCTACTGGGGATTGAATAGTGGGATAATATACCTACCACAACTGTTATCTCTTCCAATTGAATTGAATGCGAAAAGAAGATCGATTCTAGATCTGCAGATGTAGTATACAGGGCGCGGGTGGGGACGTTACATAAGGCTATAAAATCCCCTAAATCAGTTCTGGGGACTTTGATACAATCCAGTTTTCATTGACTTAGTACATCTTCTAACTGTGTCTTAATACTATACACACATCCATCCAATTCACTCACAATCCACGGGATACACCTTGCAAAATGCCAGCCATGCTAGAAGACCCCTCCTCTCGCAACCCCCCACCCAAGAACCATATCCAAGCCGCCAGCTCTCTAAAACCCCGGCACGCAACACTATCCAAACTCGACTCTGCAGGGATTACCCTGTACCCAATTACAGGCGGACCGTCCAGCGTCCCGGAGGATCTAATCAGGTTCCTGCACGTCGAGTTCAGCGCGGAGATCGAGCGCGGCTCGACATATCCCATGGAGCAGCCTATGAGTCTAGAGCAATTTGCCGAGTACTGGTTTGGTACATTTGCCGTTCTGGCTGTGCTGAATGAGGAGGGCATTGAGGGGATTCAAGAGGGCAGGAATTGGGAGAAGGTGTGTTTGGGGACTTTCTATATCAAGCCGAATTATCCAGGTGAGTTAACTCCTCTATGGCATTTTGCGTCGGACATTGTTGTTGATTTTCTCCAGGCCGCTGCTCGCATATCTGTAACGCAGGCTTTCTTACTACCACTGCTGCACGCGGCAAGGGCGTCGGTCAGGCAATGGGTGAGGCGTACTTGGAATTTGCGCCTAGTTTGGTAACGTCCATACTTCCTGCTCTATGTTCTTTTGTTCTAATACTTTTACAGGGATACACGTATTCTGTCTTCAACCTGGTCTTTGCGAATAACCCGGCTTCGATCCGTATTTGGGAGAAGCTGGGCTTCGATGTGATCGGACGAGTTCCGAAGGCTGCCCGGTTGGCAAATAGCGAGGAATTGGTCGATGCCTTGATTTTTGGCCGGGAGCTGGGTAATTAGGATGAGGACTTGCAATTTTGCGGGACATGCTTCTCAGCGATGATAGAAATATAATACATAGTTAGACCTGAATTGCTAAGTTACCGAAACGCCATGCAAAGTAAAGCTCGCTCTAGATAACAAAGGTTCCATTATCAAGAGGAAAGACACAGTAAACTACAGGGGATAATATTGACATCGGCGAGAACCTTGAAACTGAAAAAAAACCCGAAGACGTGACCCAACGCTCAAACCGTACCATGCACCCATGGGGATATCACGCTTAACCTGACCCTCAATATTCATGTTGCGCCCTCCATCCCAACCGATTCAAGGATCGCCAGGTAGGCTGGGACGCAATGCACAAGTAGATAAACAGAAGACAAGGGGATAGAAGAGAAAATGTAGACATATAGGGAGGTCGAAGAAGGATGAGATGGAAGACTGAAGAGATCATACTCTGAATGGCGGTCGTGTGTCCACCTTTTGCGCGGCGCTCTTGTCGTTTCGCTTCGGCAATGGGAGTAGACTGGCCCGCTTGTTCGAGGAGTGACCTAATGCGGTGCCTGGGCGTGTCGACTTGCTTGGGCTGTGGATTGGCTCTTGAGCCCCTGAGACGCTGCGGCCAAATGACGGGATGCCCGCGAAGCTCTGTCGGCTACGAGGGGCCTCGGACAGCCCCGAGGGTCTGCGAAGACGACTGTAAGGGGGTGGATCAAGCAGCGAGGACCGGGCTGGCGTGGGTGACGAGATATTCCGTGCAGGACTGCGGGATGATGAAGCCAGTCGGTTCGACAAGCGGCTGATCGATCGTCCCGGGTGAGCCCCTGGTGCAGGAGAGACGGTTGAATCTCGTCGGAAAGGATTGGGAAGGGTGGACGATGGCCGAGGTGTGCGCGCTGGGGCAGACGACTTTCGGACAGTATAGCTACCAGAATTCAAGTCATTCAAATTGGTGCTGTTACGCCATGGAGGGCGGTTTGAGAGTGTAGAGGGTGGTTGAGGAGTGCGGGACCTTGTGCGGGAAGCCGGCGTTGGGGTGATGGAGCTGCTGGTGTGGGAGGATGTTGGAGATGTCATTCCGGCTGGTATTGGAATGGAGGACTTCCGTCCAGTCAAAGTCGCCGTACCCGGAAGGCCAGATACTCGTCGAATCTTGGACATGGTCGAGCGTGTCGAGGTGCTGCCAACTGAGTTCTCGCGATGGCTTGAGCCACCCAAGGGCGTCTTCCACCCGTTGCCATTGATAATAACGGAGGATGCAGGCGAGCTGCTGGGTGTGTCGATGACACTACCTGTTGCCGGGCTGTCCATTGTGACGATACTGGAGATGGAATCTCGTAATTGTTGACCCCTGATGATATGCACGTCTTCCAAAGACGTATCCATCACCCGAAGGCTAGCCTTGAGTGCATCTGTTCGAGACGTCATATCTGACAAAAGTCGCAAGATCTC
Organism: Penicillium sp. DT28; assembly: GCA_036712075.1. Lineage (NCBI taxonomy): Eukaryota > Fungi > Ascomycota > Eurotiomycetes > Eurotiales > Aspergillaceae > Penicillium > Penicillium sp. DT28. The sequence continues at coordinate 1,966,566 of JAZHLO010000002.1, forward strand.
ACCATTGACCGTCAGCCGATCATTCACACCCTTTTGGATGATATTAATCACACGTTCGATGGCAGGCACATAGTGCATCTTCTTCGCCTCGTAATTCTCGATCCGCTTGGTCAAGGTCGACGGGTCCTTCACCTGGGCATTGCTTTCCAGTCCTTCTTGCAACTTGGCAATGCTACGTTCGACCGAGTCAAACATCTTTTGTGCTTGACTACCTGCGTTGCGGAACACTATAATCCACTTATCCTCCCCCAGCTCTTTCTTCAAGGCCGTAGCGTCTGCTTCGAGCACCTTGTAGCTTTTTTCCAGGCGTTCTCGCCGTTCGTCAAGTTCTTCACACGCGCTTGGAAAGACATCCTGGGCTCTGGACTGGAACATCGATAGTCGCATTGGCAAGAAGTCCAAGGATGCCCGCAACGGTTGCATGCGTGCGAACAGCGCCATTAGGTTGGAGTAACTCGTATCATCCAGCGGAGTCTTGATGATCGGCGTGCCAGACGCCGCGGCCAACATGGGGTTAATGCCCAGGCGATTGGCAGTCGATGGGCTCTTGGTCGGAGATTCCTCCACAATAGTCTCGAGCTCGTTGATATCAAGACCGCCGGTTGATTCACTCGGGTCCATGAGACTTTGATGACGCTTTTCTTCCATTTCGAAAATCATCCCACTTAGATTATCAATCTCCATGCCCACATCCCCTAGGACGTTGGACCACAACTCCTCCCATTCCATTGCCAATTCCACAAGCTCCTTCACGCCCTTAAGCTTATTTTCTATCCCTGCCCACTTTTGTGTGATGGTCTCCATCTGACTGATCATAGTTCTCAAGCTGTCCGCGTCGACCTTGGCGATGTCATCCCTTAATTGCACGTTCTCAATGGATGACATGTAGACGTCGACGAGCGTGGCGAACTGAACAATCGCTTTGTCAACACCCTCCAGACCTTCTCGGCCACCTGCTGCTGCCCATTCCACATCATCATCTGCATCCAAGCCGCTAAGCACGTTCGACGCCCTTGCGATCCAGATTTGAATCTGGTCAGCATGTCCATTCAAAGCCCGAACGGCTGCAGGGGCGGTCGGGATGTTCGAAATGCTCGTCTCGAGCACTTCCGCCTGGGGAAGGGGAATGGAGGTTAGTTGGGAGAGCTGGTTGCTGAAAGAGGCACGGGAGAAAGAGTATATCGAGTCAGCACGCTGCAACCCTCTTGGGTTGAAGTATGACTGCGTATTTGAGGAAGAAGTGATCGAAGAGGCGGGCGGGGAATCTTTAGGCGGAGGGGTAGGTGTTGGGTCCTTTGACTGCTCCTCATGCCTCTTTGTGTCGTCGACATATTTCTCAAAATCGGTGCGGGTATCTTCCGCCTCGACGTCGGGGGGGACATTTGATGTTGGTTTCGGATCAGCGCGCAATGGCGCTGGAACGGCTTCCACTATAGACATGAATGTCGGCGGGGATCTGCTCCGTGCGTCGGGGGCAGGCACCGGGGGCTGTGCGGCGGCCAGAACGGGGTGCTCTGGACCTTCAGCGACCGCGTCGCGGTATTCTGACCCTTGACCGAGCGTTTGGGGAATCTTTCCAGTGAGATCTTGATCGGTTAACCCAAGGATGTTGGGCGCGCTTCGTTTCGGGGCTCGCGCTGTTGACGGAGATGTATTCGTTGTACCGTTCCACGCTTGGCCTCTCCTCTCAACCTTGATCGACAGGTCCTGGTGAAGACTGTCCAGCTCCTTGATGTGTTTTTCTGGGATCCGACCGACTTGTTGGTTGCGAGACACACTGTTCACCTTGCTGCCGCTGTCCAGCAGCTTTACCCGAGCCGCGAGGGCGGGAGACAGGCGGCGGAAGATGGAACGGCTGTTATTTTTCTCTGCGCTATTTGGCTCTGGGGAAGCTATCTCGTCTTCGTGAGTGCTGTGGTTGCTGCTCCCAATACTCCAGAGGGAGGACTTGGATTTCAAGCGGCGCAAAGGGGATGGGCCGTGTTCATTTGCGGAGTCGGCGGGGGAGGAGATGCAGACAAAACGGAGGCGCTGGAGGATGGTGGTGCGATGTCAGTCGCGGAAAGAGTTGGGCCGACGACTGTGGCATGCATGGATACAGGCCGGTAATGGTTGAAAGAAAAGGGCGGTTCAGATAGGGATGAGCAAAGAATGTTTCGTCTCGTTCGGTAAGAAAAGGGTTGAGAAGCGGGTGGTTTGTCACGGACTCAGTAGAATAATGGCTACATGACCAGGTTTGCACAAAGAGGAAAAGAAGTATCAAATTAATAAAGGTCTTGGGCAGCAGTGAAGTTGAGACAAGAGGGATGAAGTGGCAGTACAAAGTATAAATGCGCAGAAACATAGGTACAGGTACAGGTACAGGTACCTCAGCGCCTGCCTGCTTAACTATGGACCACCAGGTACCTGTAATTCAAGGGATCGTCGCCTGGATCCGATGAAATCACATGTTGAATTCAAGATATCACTCGCTCAGGCTGTTTTTCTGTTGACTCTATCGATATTGATCTGGATACACCTTTGCTCTGCAATACCCCTGGTACGTAGTGAAATTGGTTTTCCCATGAGGGCTCGTGCCGATCTATAAATGAAGCTCGGCTCTACACGGACTTGTGGCTCATTTCAAGGGGCCGATCAGCACCCATGTGCCCTAGCGTCAATGCGACGGGGCTGCAACGGCCTCCCCGTTGATATAACTCTGTATTAAGGTATTAAGCGTACATAATGCTCATCTGCATGTACCCTATAACCGTAATCTAGTGCCAAGCCCCCAACCAATAGAGAAAAGAAAGGCAACAATATACAAGAAAATTCCCAACGGGACCAAGATCGGAATAAAAAGCCAAGGGGAGACGGGCAGAATAGTCGGAGACATTCAGGGGTATCTATAGCCAAGGGGCAGCATAAAGGAGACCAAACATATTAAAAAAAGAGCAACCGAGCAACCGAGCACATGCATATGAACCATGGTTCAAGTGTCAAATCAGACCGGCACTCGGTGGCCGACCAGGGTTGGCTTCCTGCCAGTCCCGTACCAGCTCTTCACGTACCGTCTTGCACCAGGCCAGCAAGGCTGTGTCAAACTGCTTCCAGGCCACTTCGTTACTGCTCTGTACCACTTCCATAACGTCGACCTTGAGTCGCAGCTCCCATCGCAACTCCGCGGCTTTGATCCAGAACCGCAGGTTCTCTGCCTGCCGGTACGGTTTAGCGACGTCCTGGTGGAATTTCTTGATCTCCTCGAAGGGGCGTTTGGACTTTTTGACGGCAATGTTGTGCAACTGGACAAGAACACGGCCATCTCTGAAGCGTCCGAGAAATGCAGTGGGAAGAGAGTCATTGGGAGTGTCTTCGACTGGCGTCCACTCTGGCAAAGTATGGTCGGGCATCAAGCTCCGAAGAAATGATTCCTCGCGAGCTCGCTCTCGTCCGGTCCAGTCTCCCTGGGCCCAATCCCAGTTCTCACGCTCACGAGCCTCTAGATCCTCTAGTGCTTTCTCGCGAACCAGCATAGTACGGACCCCGGACATCCACCCGGTGATCACGTCGCGCTCCTCATCCCGCAGTCCGGTGGCAAAGTGTCTTGCAGCCCAGCGCTTCAGGACATCGAGAACATGAAGAAGGTCTTTGCGGATCTCACGCTCGCTCTTGATTGATGCCAACCGGTCCGGGTGTGGGTGGGTCGTATAGTAGATCTTCGCTGCTCGAATAGCCATGGTCACATCATCTAGAATGCACATTCCCTGTGCCTCCTCCTTTGTCTTGGGAGTCGGCACTTCTCGCGATGCCTCATCTTCCAGAGTTTCCGGGATATCACCCGGGGAAAGACTGGACCGAATGGGTTCTCTCGGCGGAGGCTCTACACCGTTCTCAATTGCCTCGATATTGGCTTCCGCCTTGTCCAATGCAGCCTGCAGGTCCCGTCGAAGAGACATGAGATCTGGCGGGGGTGGAATGTGGTGTGTTTTGATGCTGTAGGTGCTAACCGTAGGGGGCAGCATCACTTCCCCGTCCTCGTCATCGATATTGTCAACCTCTGGCGACTCCGTCATGTCCATTGGACTGGCGACAAGGTCATCAATATGCCGTTCGTTTGGGGTAATCAGCACCCGGGGCACATTGTCCTTGTTCTTCTTCTTAAACTCTTTGCTGCGGCCGTTCTTCCCATCCAGCAGGCCCGTCCTGGCAAAGTAATATTGTAAATGTGCAATGCTACCCAGACTCATGACACTATCGCGATGGCGAGCCGACTCGGCGAATTCAGCGCCAAAAGCGCGAATGTACCCATGGCGGCGGGACGAGGTCGAGACCGATGACCGTGCGTCGCCCGAGGTCGCAGAGGACGCGGAGTGAGACGAGACGGAGGAGAAGGTTCTGTCTGGGGATGAATATGAAGAGATAGCTGGCGTGGCAGGAACGGAGGGCGAGGGCGACGAAGAGCGAAGGGGAGGTGAGGGCGAATCGGTGTCAGCGAGTTGCGGCTCCTCCATGGCGACTTCTGAAACTGGCATCGCAGCGCCTGTTCAATTAGGGGATTCTTCGATCGACGGTGGAATGCGTACTCGATCTGAACTATCTGAACTCGATGGGGAAGGCGTGAATCGAAGGAAATTTCGACAGTTTTTAACCTAATGATAAAATCGAAGGCGAGACCGTTGGTCGCACGGCCAACGGCGGAATAAAGGCCACGAGGTTTAATGAAGCCGTGGATCAACGCCGAGAAACTTCTTTGGGTCAAAAGGGGCGGACCGAACGGGTAAAGGGGGTCGCACACTTTCTACTGCGTACTGTATCTCTCTAGTACCCAATTTTTATATGCCATGATGTATACCTTTACAGATCTAGATCTTAGCTTTCGTATATTCTCTCCTTTATTTCTTCTCTAAGAATAAATAACTTCAGTTCTTCAGATCTCTTCAAATCGGATAATTCGGGCCCGATGTGATTGAATTTCCATGTCGGGTTAGTCTGCCCCGCGGTCCGCGTTTCAAACGGAATTATCTTTTGGGCCGAGTTGGCCTGCAATATGTACAATTCCACCTGCATGACAATATGCGATGAGATGCGATGTTTCACCTTCCACCAACGCCATGAAAAAAGAAAAAAGGAAGAAAAAGTCGCTTAGAATGGCTTTAGGCCTAAGCCCTAAAGACCTCATCTCGCTCCCACCCAGTTTGTCTGACGTGCTCCATGCCCTTGCTCGGATGCTCCTTGGTCGGATCCAGGTATTTGGACTCGTAGGGATTGGGGTCCTCAGCCTGGTTCAGGTTGCCGAGTGTGTGGTTCACTTCGCGATGCTTGGCCTCATCTGCCCGGATGTACATGAGAAGGTCCCGCATGCTGCGCCTGCCCTCCGGCATCTGCCAGTAGTGGATTGCCATGTCGGGTGCTTGAAGGTTGTTCCACTCGGGGAGTTGGCCATTCTCGAGCTCTTTGATAGCGCGCGTGTAGGTGATAACGGCCTCCTCCTCGAGGTAACCCACGAATCGGTGGCAGATGCGAGGTGAAATGAGGTAGGAAATGAAGAAGCCATTGAAGAAGACGCCCTGAGCACCCAGCACCATCAGACGCATGAACCAGCCGGGTTCGGCCAGTTTGAGGAAAGACAGAAGATGCATGCGCTCGTTGAAGGCCTCTTCTAGGAGGGTTTCAATCCTAGACAACATTCTTAGTTCTTTGCTTCTTCCATCATCACAAGGTTGACGGATACATACCAGCCATTGTCTCGTTTCATCTTTCTCAGACTATGGAGGTGCCTTAGCATCCCGCCGACCATACCAGGTACACCTGCCACGCTCTCCAGAAAGATAAAGCGGGTTATCCATTTTCTCTCCGTCATCACGAATCTCTGAGGTATTTTCTCGCCGGGCTCAGCGTGTCGATAGCCAGTGGCATAGTCCATGCCCCATCGAAAGATCCGAACGGTACCGAGAGCGATCCAGTCTGACCAGTTGGTTGCTTTGCGGTGTGCCACCTGAATCTGTTTCATTTGTTCCTCGGTGTAACTGGACTATCTGTTAATGCATACTTCCCCCAGAAGGTGTCAAAGGTCAAAGGATGGAGCTTACACTGGATGCGCCCATGCTGATACGACTTCTTTCACGCCCGGTTCCTTGGGAGGTGGGAAGAATTCTTCAATCTGCTTTTGTGGAGTAGATGAGATGGGCCGCTTGGATGTGCAGGTAAACAGCGCAGGATTCCTGTGCAGTCGGCCTCGACCATTGCTGCCAGTAGTAGCGACACCCGAGTAGGAGCGCGCCGCTAGGTGGAAGTATGCGGGTCGTGCAGCAACCCGGAGGGGCCCTGTAGTTGGTATTGAGGAGATCAAGCTCATTATGTGCCAGAAGGATAGTGTTTCAGGGTTGAATAGCTGGAGTATGGAAGAAGTAGGCTCTAGCGAACACTATGGGAGTAGGTAGGTTTTATAGTACATTCGACCCAGCGCATGATTTTCGTATCAAACCGTCAAATCCCGATATGAGTCAGAAAAGGAGAAATCTCGATCAAAGAAGAATCAGGTTCCCGACCCAAATCAATGAATGGAACAAGGCTGTCCCTGAGTGATGACATTCTCGACGTTCGTTGGAGCGCTACAAGTTTACGTTTCTGGCGGGACCCACTCTGCCGCATCCCTGTATGACGCTCCGATGCAATCACGTCGGATCCGATACTCAGGCTGTGATCGACAAACTGACTACCTGCAAACAACAAGCATCCCCAAAACCCTTCCCATTATCCTCCTGGTTCTCTGTAAACTTTTTCCTTGTGATCCCGTGATCCGATTACCGTCGTATCCGACCATTGAACAGGTGACTTCGGGCGCAATCGGGTTCTTTCAGACGCCCACTTCTGCTGAGTCACCTAGCCCGAGAATTCACCGGCAAATTCTCTCACTGGAACTCGGCATCTATAGTTCTTTGAAACCCACTGTTCCTATCGATACGGTCTATATCACTTCATTAAAACCTTGAGATGGATTGTCTTTTGACTGAAGTGGGAAGCATGTAGTATTCACCAAGGTTCGGTATAAGGAAGAGACTAAGTTTGAGGGCGCGCAGCATCTATATGCGATGCGTTGGATACCCTGGTCCCTAGACTATGCGCATTTATTCCCTTCAGTTCGCAGTTAGGCCAATATCATTCCCAATGCATCACACTCTTCGTCTCTCAGTCAAACATCATATCGGAGAATTGACTAGTGTTACAAGAAGAAAAGTGTAGAAGGCTGGAAGCCTTAAAATCAGCTACAAAAGGCATAGGCTACACGAGACAGAGCTAACCCATTGATGTGTTGGTTGTCTGAACTTTTTATTGTTGTTCAGTGTCATGGTTCGATGGGGTGTGGAAAGATGATGGATTGAGACTAGCTATGGCTGGAACTAAGCTATGACATGATAACTAAGCATCGGCCGTAACATTCAGGGTTGTTATCTTTCATTAACCTGTTGCAATGCGAAAAGTGTAGTCACCATGGCTAAACCGATAACGAACTCCCTTCGGTACAGGGTGGTCGACACGTTCGAGGCGCTCCTCTATGTGAGCCATGACATACTCCCTGGGCTTATTTGGCGCCCTGTCTCAAGGCCGTTGTCGTTTGCCTCTAGGCGACGAGGTTTTGTAGGCAGATTTCCTTCGATAGGCGCCGTCTGTCGGAATTTGTCGGTACGCTCCTGTCGGATATAGTAGTAAATTGTAGGGAGCGAAAGCTTACTATTAGGGTATATCGCCCTATATTCCTGGAGCTCCTGCCCAGTAATAGGGGCCTTCACTGCGGCGTACGCGGACTCTGAACTAAACATCGGCTCCCGCCGATGTTTTTTATCTTGGTTGGCGGCTCTTTCATTGTAGAGCTCTTGTGAATGGCCACCGATGTACCCCTCGGTGACACCATGCTTCATTGACGGGATTGTGTGGTGCATCATCTGTCGATGCTCGTCTGTCATGAACCCGAAGCCTTCATCGGCTTTCTTCGGATGGGTGATGCCCCTGATGGCCCCCAGTCGTGTTGAGCGCGTCGTGATATCCGCTATGCTGATGCCCCCCGGGGGGCGGGGCGCGAGGCCCGGCATTTTGGCGCTATATATCATATCAGTTGCATATCCTGCATGCACGGAGACGGCGCCCTTGAGTGCCACGCTGGTGTATATGCCTAACTCGCGACAGTCGTTATCAGAGTGCCCCCATACCCCATGGAAGTTGCAGTACTACAATGAAATAAATTAGTCTGTGGCAAGCATAGAACTGTGAAAGCATAAATCAATTGGGCACAGTGAAAACTTCATTCAGGGCGACTGGTCAACTCACCTCCGGGTTACTGATGGGCCTCCTTGCCCTTGGTAGCGGCGGAGTATGTGTAAGGAAGTGGAAGAGGAAAGAAGAAAGAAAAGAATTTATAGAAGCCCTGGAGGCCAGTCGCTAAGTAGATAACGGTTTGGTGGTAGTGGCGGCTACAAACTCATTAGCTTTATTTTACTGCATAGCTCGTAAAGTGAGAGGTAAGTAAGCTTGTATAAAATCATGAAGTAAGAGGTGAGTAAGCTTATAAGGAGTTACAAAGTATGAGATAACAGGGAGCACCAACGCAGGTGGGTTAGCCACTACACCAGGAATTTTGTTGAAAGTGATTAGAAACCAAGAAGGAAGTAAGAGAAAAGTGAGACCCCAAAAGTGAGATCTCACAATGGCCTTCGCAGCTGAGCCACATGCCTACCACAACGACAAGTCGATTCTGGAATCAATGAAGGATTGGGTCATTCTGAATTTCGATATTCATCGGCAGTGGGATCCGAAACGGCACCTGGTTAAGATGACTACTTCTCACGCACGCCTTACTGATCAGGGCGTCCTTTGGGCGCTTTGCATGTTGACCGGTGAGGATCGAGGCCTTCAGTTCCCCTACGACTTCGATCAGCGAGGGAACATCAGATGCGCCAGAGTTCCCCAGGGTCCCCCGGCCATCATATGGGCCAACGGGCTGCCATGGATCGCAGTTTACAAAAGTTACGTTCTATGCGGCGACTGCCGACCCATCCTCGCTGCGAAACACGCCGAAGATGATGACAACATTTGGGGCGTGTCCTCGCCCCAGAGTAAGAGAAAAGTGAGACCCCAGTGAACTACGGAAGAATCACTTACCTCTTGCTCAATGACTTTTCGAAAGACTATGTCGAGTAGAGCGACAAGCCTCTAGAGCATCTGTAAATTCTCTCGATCTCGAGTCCCCTCTCATCGTCCTCTCAGATGCCAAGTGACCCCCTCAAGAGTCACTCTCAAGACTCTGGCACAACTGGGCAAGACCTATCGCAGGAAGTAACTCTTTCAACATCAGACATCAGAGTTGAATCCTGTGAATCTCGATGAATCAACGCCTATAATGCCTATCACTCAGTCTACCAATCCTCACACATCGCCCTCTAAGATGAAGTATCACCACCCCCCGGCATCCAAATGATGACCCGGTGAGGCAGGCTCAGGACCGGTCCCTGGATACCTTGTTGATGGACAAGCTTCGAGTCCACTACCCGGTCTATCTCAACACGGACCTTCGAAAGCTCCTTATTCCGTGGGAAGAGGACACCCAAGAGCAGAAAGACTACTACTGTTACTTTGCTGCGCCATGGAGTGATCCTTTTACTATCGACTTGAGTGAGGATGGGGAAGGTGATAAATAGGGAGACGAATTTTGATCACACACAGCAAACGCCCCACAGAGGAACTATGGACAAGCCCCTAGTCGGCTCCGAAGCGGGACAGCCCCAGTGTATCGAGGCAAGACGGTGATCCTGGACTCCATGAAAGACTGGATCATCTTGAATTTCGACATTCACCATACATGGGATAGAGAACACAAGCAGCTGAATATGACCGTCAGATGCGCGAGGCTGACTGATGAGGGTGTCGTGATCTATTCACGAAACAGAAGGTGCGCAGTTCAGACGTACGGGTAGAATTGGGAAGTCCCCGCAAGAAGCATCGGTTGATTGGGCTCCCAAAAGCCATTGTACTTACTGCGTCTTCTGGAATTACACATCCAGGTCGGCATGGGTCATTTCCTGCTGCTCAAAATAACCTCGCCACCCAGGCGAGGCAACAAGATACACGAGCCGAGTTCCTCTATCCGGAGGGGACACAGCTATGGCGATGTCCAGTATGTCCCGCCGTGACCTTTTCTACATTCTACGCCTTCCAGGGCCACACACATAAGCGTCATTCCCGTGAAGATCTTCAGCCGGTCCGTATCGAACAAGATAAACCTCTTTTTTTAAGGGTATTCCTGTCATTCACAATCGAGCAGAATTTGATGCAATGACCGGGGGATAGTGTTACTACTCTTGTTGTCAAGTTGTTCCGGAGGAAGGTGTATTAGATCTTTAAGTGGGCATGGCCAGTTGTTTGCGGGGGCACCGCGAGCAAGGAATTTCGTCTAAGCACCATCGAAGACGATCCGAGAACTGAAGACGATCCGAGAACTAAAGACGGTCCGAGAACTGAAGAAGACCCGAGAACTAAGGAAGACCCGAGAACTGAAGACCCGAGAACTGAGCAAGTATTAGAAACACCTTTTTTTTCAGTCTTAGCTTAGTTTCCACACAATACATGGGTTATGCCTTATGGCTTCTTCTTTTCTGTGCGGTCTAACACTTGTTGGGGCTTGTTGCAGTGTCCAGAGCATCTTTTGGGGAGAGACTAGTTATTAGGCTAGGGATCAGACGGGACAGCTCGACACCTTCGGCTTGACAGGGAATATCTCGTCGCACCTTTGCAAGTTCTATCCCATAAATACTCTATTGCACTCTCTCTCAATGGTACAGGAGTTTTGTGAAGTCCTCGACCGTTTGCTCGCGGCCGATGAAGCTGATCAAGATAAAGCGATGGAGGATCTAGCGAAGATACATGAAAAGCGTAAGAGAGAACCAAAGAAAGAGCCGAAGACCACTATCCCGAGTCTCCCTGTCTCATCTCTTAACTCCAAACAGGTACGAACCTGTTTAAAGCTAACGTATGCTACTGCAAATAGCCCCCGGGACCCAGCAGACGATCTTAGTACGTTGGTACGGAATGAATTAAACAAGCACCTACTAAAATCAATAGAGTTAGGTGTCTTGAAAGGATCCAAAATGCAACCTGCAGGAGCGACCAGAACGAGGCGATTGATCGCTGGGGCTTAGACGCTCTGATCATGTTCGCCCATGTGGCAGCAACCAAAATTCCCACGTCCCTACTACTTGAGAGAGTAACTTAAGGCACATCCTGGTGGTGTCGACAAGTGTGATAGAAATATCAAAAGTGGATGTTTGGCTTTACTCTTGTAACCGGTTAGGATTAGACAATAGTCCGTGCTAGCCATAGTAAATTATAGTGATGGAACATGTCGTGGTCGACAAACACATGAAGGCCCGGGTGGTGCCACAAATTGAACACTGTTCTTGATCTTTCTACAGTGGACAATAGTAATGGCAAAAGGATCATCCGAGTATCATCCGAAGAACGATGCAGTCAAGATTCAATTGTCGGAGCCACCAGAAGAGAACGTAGAGTCGGCGGTTTTCAGTAGCTCGAAAGTAGCATTGCCACTATCGGGTTGCAACTTGTTTGTCTCCAGCTTGACCACATGCGCCAGTCGTGGTCCCTTGTTAATCTGTTGCAGGAACTTCCCCACTGCTGCTCCATCACCTTGGACCTGGCCCTCGACCTATGCGATTGTTAATAAAGAGTGTAATTGAAAGCATTTAGAGACAAGCTCGTCCAGCCTTACCTTTCCGCAGGTTGTGTTCCTGCAATACCCCACAAGTCCTTGGCTCACTGCACTTTTTTGTGTAAAGTCCCTGTATAATATCAGGATTGGCTCTGGTCAATGACTTGTTGAACTTGACATGACATCATCGGTTGTGATGTGCGAGACTGCGCTCTTACCGGAAGCCGACACCTAGAAGATGTATTAGTGATGGAACAGGAGATATAGCATAATTGACAGGGCTCTGCTTTTGATTGGGGCCATGGAAAATGTGATCGTACCTTGCACAGCGCCATGGACTTTGAACGCGACCTGGGAATGGGGTCAGTCATGTGGGGTAATATACAACTTGTCAACTCGGTGCTTTCAAGTCTCAAGTCCCGCACGGGGTAGATACGCTCGGTTGAAAATGCAGAAACATACCCGCTCAATCGACATATTGAACTGTTTGTGGAAACGGAGGGTTGTGGATGTTGGTGGAATCCGATGTTGGTGAGAAACGCCACTTTTGAATGATGGATGCACTGCTGAGCTAATCCTTGTTTATACCTTCCAAGGTTATTTTTAAAACGAGGTTCGCTTCTCTCTTCTTCCAGATATTCATTTTCACTTCCATCTCCCTTCCCAAAGGGCATTATGCAAGTGGCTGCTATGGAAGTCGTACCTGGATGGGGGTTTATTTACAAATGCAATGAGAATTGTTATCATGGAAATGACATGCTATGAGAAGAAAGATATCTGAGCTTAATCATTCATCCACATCACGGGGATCGTGCTCCTTCCAGTACTGTTCATACTCCTCCGGTGTTTGAGTCGAGACAGCCTGATATTGAGTGAGAGGTGCCAGAGCAATGCCCAACTGCTCATACCTTTCCAAGCGCTTCCTGGTATTCTCACGACTCTTGTTGATGCTGTATACCTTGACGCGATGCGCCGAAGAAGTGACATGGAGACCCCAATTCCAGGCTGCGCGGACATTGAGGGGCTGCGTGTTGAGCGAGTTGTCCCAGCATCGGCAAACGATCTCAATCCATCCTTCCACATCGCAGGGTAGATCAATCTCCCATGTTCGCCAGGTCCACTTGCCCTTCTTCGATAGGTTCTCTTCTGGCACTGAATACCAGGTGAAGCCTCCATCGGCCGACAGCTCCACACGCTCCGGCCAGCGGCCACCACCGGAATATGCCCACCCCTTGCAGTGAATCTTGCCCACATGAATGATGGCTTGATTAGTCCAGGGTGTCATGATCGCTGAACTGACGGGCATCTCCTGGATTTGAATACCGTCGGTCGGGCGCAGGTTATACTTGCCGACCTGCTGGTTGAAGTACAGGTACTCGCGGGATTGAACAGGTGCACGCGAGGGGTTTTCAATGGCTTTGATACGGTAGAGCCACTTGACACTGCGAGCGCCAATGTACCCAAGGACCACAACTCGAAGTGGATACCCGTGAATTCTGGGCAATGGCTCGCCATTCATCTCCCAAGCCAGGATGACCTCGTTGGATTTGACCTTGGACCAAGGAACGCTAACAACATAGTTGCCCACATGCAGGTCCTTAACGTAGGTCTCAGCACCGTATAATTCAAGGTGCTTGGCCGGCTTGACCAGACCTCCGCAATCTTTGATCACTTTCTTCAAGCTGATACCGACATATCGAGCCGTGCCGATGGCGCCTTCGGCCCAGGGTGCCTGGGGAACCTCGTCGCCCTGTCCAGCGTAAAGAGAAATTTGCTCAATACGACGGGTTCCCGAACACTGCAGGTGACAGTCTTCTCCATGCGTGGGAACCTACTCTCATCCATGAGGTCATCCAGGGTGTATGTCTTCGGGTTCGCGACCAGACCATCCAGGCTCAACTCAAATTTGTCCTTGTCGATGTGCGGAATACCGCCATGGTTTCGCACAAAATGAAGTGAGTTGGGCGTGATTGGCTTGGCGGTCGTTAATCGCTTGGGAGACTCTCCATTGTACGGGAACTGAAGAAGGTGTAGCATATGGGGATGCTTCTCACGCAGCACATCTTCCCAAGAGTCGTCGGCCGCAGAGGCCAACTCTCCACCGATGGCCTCATGCCACGCCTTGAAATCATCACCGGGAAGCACAGGGTTGGTGGGTGGAATGGGTCCGAATTGGAAGTCGGGGACGCCCGGGAAGGTCTGAGAGGTCAGGATCTTGTGTGCCTTGGCCTTCTTTTCGGGATACTTTTCCCACTCGACATACCTATAAGTAGAAACAACAGTCTTTTAGTTTCAGGGCCATCAGAACAAAGCTGTCTTGGGAAGGAAAGAAATACCCTTTCCAACCTTTTCGCTCTGCGGCGAATACTTTATTGCGATCGCCGACCGAACGAATCGCTGCTTCGTCCTTCATCAACAATGCTGGAGTGGGAGGATATATCTTAATGGTATCAGTGCCACTCTGGTCAAGGATGGGCAGCTTGTAGGCTGCCCTACCCTGCTCGATCATCCACTCGTCGGGACGATTTATGTCCATCTCCACGCTGATCGACATGGTACTGGATAGATAAGACGGTAAAATAGAGCCTAAAAAAAGGGAAAGAGGGTTGACAGGCTATTCAATTGGCAGTTGGAGCGATGCTGGTGAGAGAAAAGAAGCAACCTTTGTCTGCTTCTTATAGAGTTCTTTTCCCGAGGGACGACATGGTCCAGGTAGTCGGATGCGGGTGATCGTCCATCACACATTCCTCGAAGCCCTTGTTTTTCTTGGCCCCAACAGTGTTTAGTGTTACCCAGAGGAACTTTCTGCCATCAAATCAGGTCTGATCAATTGTCTGTTGATATGACCTCACCACTTCGCTGGGCTACTCTGAGTGGCTTCTGAGCTATCAATACCCACGGCACAATTCGAAACTAGGAATAGGCGAAGCTCCATTATCAAACGTGGTTACTTCTTAGGCCCGGATTGGACGAGATAAAGAGCAAATAGCGCGATATGATCATATTGGCAGTGATATGACGTGGTACAGATGCGCTGTTCGGCAATCCGTTCCGGGTTCGCCGGATCGGTGAAGTCTCCGAGAGAGTCCCACTGTTTTGACATGCCAATCACTTCAAGCGTGCTGCGGCACCAAGTGCGGAGAACAATTGGACAATCGAACAATCCAAGAATCGAATAGGAAGAAAAATAGAAGTCCGTGATTCCATAGATGCCGCTTCCAGCAATAAGGGGGTCCTACTGGGAATGTAGGGTGGATTCCCCCGCATTTCTCGGCGTGGCGGATTAGCCCTAAGCTTAAAAAGTCCTTGCGCTCTATTGGTTATTTCGTGATACCTGATAAGGTACCCTGTAGACGGGCCGGCATTGACGCGGCCTTCGCTCCAAGCTGGGTTAAGTTGGAATGCACAACGTGCTGACTTGGCTCCAATCGAACATTATTGGACGTTTCGGTCATCCAAGGATACCCCAGCCTCGCTGTGAGATGGAAGCTAGTCTGTACTCGGTGGAAGCTTGACCAGGTGCTTAGATAGTAAGCATGATGACAATTGTACTCTACGGGGTCTTGAAACCAGAGCACTGGGCCCCTCAGTTTCAACCTACTATGCAAGCAATGATTAGTTCCCATGAATCTTCATTCTTGAACATGCCCATGTTCAAACAAAGGAACGTATCGAGACATCATCATTGGTAGCTGCAAGTACTTTCGTTCGAGGACGGGCTGGATGGCCTAATTGAGCTAGCAGAATACTATGCACCTGTCTCTTTTGATTCAAACCGCTGTCAATCTGCAGCTAAGATGGAGTCTTGATGTCACAAGAGTGGGGATTGAAACGGCACTACATAAAGTAAGCTTTTAGACCATCCAGGGAATCCCCACACCTGGACCAAGTATATCCAGGGTCTACAAAAGATCCACGTTAACCGACATTCCAACTGACCTTTGCTCATGGCAAATAGATTGTAGATGCTGATGTAGATTTGCATTTAGATGTATCCACTCGGTCCAGATGAGTTGGTGCGCTGGATACTGCAGGAGTCAAAAAGTCTCCGTAATCATCCTGCAAGCGAAACCTTCACGACATACGCCAGAAATTGTCATACATTATGGTCCCCCGCACTCGATAAATTCCCATGGACGAGCCGTCCTTCTTCTAAAAGTGTAGACCTTTGTTGTCATCGACTACTAGTAAAAGACCTCCAACTTTTGATCGATTCCAACACCATGAATATCCCGATCACAGTCCTCGCGCTACTAGCCCTAGCTCTGGTAGATTTGACCAATGCAGAGAGAGTGCTAGGTGCTTATATCTTCCAGCGTCATGGAGATCGCACAGCCAAAGCTCTGGCACCGACCAAGTTGACCGACCTGGGATATACCGAAGAGTACCTGAGCGGTAACTTCTTCAACAACCGATACATCTCCTCCAACTCAGCGTGGCACATCGAGGGTATCAACCCCAAGATAGTGGACCTAGCCCAGATCACTGCCAGTGCACCACAGGATAATGTCATCCAAAATTCAGGCCAGGCATTCCTACAGGGTCTTTACCCGCCAATTGGCTCTGCTGCCAACGAAACCCTTCGCAACGGGTCAACCATCCACTCCCCCTTGGATGGCTACCAGCTAATCCCGATGTCAGAGGTGCGGTCTGGTAGTGGCGCCGAGGATAACGCATGGCTTCAGAGTACATCTTCCTGCGCCAACGCCGAAGTGAGCAGCAACAACTATTTCTACTCGGCCTCGTATAAGGAACTTGTCACGTCCACGAACAGGATGTATCAGTCTCTCGCTCCCTTCATTGGCAAGAACATGAAACTAAGCCAATTGACCTACAAAAACGCATATATCATCTGGGACCTTCTCCATGTGACTTCGATTCACGGCTCGAGCATCACGAGTCTCCCATCAGCCCAAGAGATGCAGCAGCTGCAGGTGTTGGCAAATACCCACGAGTACAACCTTGCATATAGCCCCAACGACACCATGCGAGCTGTGGCAGGTATGACACTGGCCGGTCAAGTGGTGTCCGCTCTGAACAGAACAATCACATCCGGCGGAACATCCAAGCTGAACGTCCAATTTGGTGCATACTCAACTTTCCTATCCTACTTTGGTCTGGCTGGACTCGGTGCTGAGAATGTCAACTTCACCGGCATACCTGACTACGCTTCTTCAATGACATGGGAGCTTGTGACCAATGTCACGGGCACGGGGATGCCTCCCGAGTCTGCTATCGGTGTACGCTTCATGTTCCACAATGGAACCAGCATTGCCGGATCGACCCAATTGCAGGCCTACCCCCTTTGGTCTGTCTGCGACTACCATTCCTTGGACGCAGTTTGTCTCCTACACGAACCAGTTCGCCATATCTACTTTAGACCAATGGTGTCATTCCTGTGGGAACACGACTGGTATCTGTGGAACTGGCTCTAGTGTGAGCACGAATGCTTCGTCTCCTTCCTCTTCTGGTGGAATTAGTCTTGCGGTAGCGGGTGTCATAGGCGCGATGGTGACGCTGGGTGTTCTTGCGGGTCTGACTGCGCTCATAATGATTGTCTTTGGCCTACGTATTGTGCGGAAGAGCACACTTGCTGCTTTCTCCAGGGGCTCGGAAATTTCTCTGACGACACCGGAAGTCAAGAGGCCATCTGTTTGATTTCTCCTTGAGATGCCAGTTGAATATTTTGCTCATTTATGTGATTTGGTATATTTCAAATCTTGCTTTTGGTTCGATGAAGCTGAAACATGCTGAGCTTTGTGATATGATGTAGAAAAGTAATCACCGGGGCCAGCTATAGAGTATCGACGTATACTGTTGCTTCTAGGAGCTCACTCCAACGGCGTTTATCAATCAATTTTGGCAATATCCTTAGCAGATTGATCAAGTCCGACAGGGTGATGGTGAACTTAGAAAGCCTGAAATAACAGAGTTGTGGCCATTGGTCAACGTGCAAAGTATCTTCAGTAAATTAGGGTGGGCTGCTTGATTGTACTTGAACGTAGTCGAAAACTCATAAGTTGGAGGTGTGAAGGGGGGAAAGAGGAAGAGGAAGAGGTGTCAGCCTCGGCCTACGATTCGGCCCCTGATCTGCTGATCTGCCAAGTAAACATTTGACTCCCCCACAACTTCAAAGTCCCTTCTCGCCATGCCACTGTAAAATGCCGTCCATTCTTTCCTGGCTACGGCGCATTTATTCCCTCGATACCCTCGACACTCGCTTTACCACCTCCTCCACCTCCACCCCTGCCAGTGACACACGACATCGCGCCAAAGATGCCCGCGCCAACGCCATTGCTCAGAATGCCCCGGCACCACTCTGGCGCACCCCCGAGTTCTTCGTCTACTATCTGTTCTTCATTACTCTCGTTCCATTGATGTTCAAGACCGTCATCGATGCCTCCAAGGGTGGGTTATCTCTGCTGGATTGGAGGACTGACCTGGATACTGATGGAGGATCTGCAAACCACAGACAGTCATCCCATCTACCCAACATACTCCCACCTGCTATCGCCAGGATGGATCCCTGGTCGCTTAGTAGTGAGTCTCCGACTTCAATCCTCCACCGACAAGCGCCATGCGCTAAACTTGCTCAACCTACCTAGGACAACTCCGACGCGCAATATGCCAGCTTTCGCGATAACATCCCCTACCTGGCCCTCCTTCTGATCGCCCACCCGGTGGCTCGTCGCATCTACCAATCCTACATGAGCCGCAAAGATGCGGCAACAAAACCCTCCAAACCTTCGGTGGCCGCGGCCGGAGACGCACAACTCGAGCAGCGAATGCGCTTCGACTTTGGATTTGGCCTGGTCTTCATCACAGCGCTTCACGGAGTCTCTGCGCTCAAGATCCTTGCGATCCTGTTCATCAATTACAAAATCGGCAAGAACATTCCCCGGAGCTACGCCCCCACCGTGACATGGACCTTCAACATCTGCATATTATTTGCCAATGAACTACTTGGTGGATACCCGCTCGAACGAATTGCCATGTTCTTCGCGCCAGGGTCGGGAACAGTGGGAGAAAATGCATCTCCGCTAGTTCAATGGGCTAAGACATTGGATAACCTTGGAATCATGCCGCGATGGGAGGTCCTCTTTAAGGTCACCGTGTTGCGACTGATCAGCTTCAACATGGACTATCATTGGAGTCTTGATTACCCCGCGACGAGTGCGATTGAAGTATGCTTTTCTGTTCCTCCTCCGCGCGTGCTTTGTGTCGATTCCCAGCTGACTGAATTTGATAAGAAGAAACAACTCGACCCGGCGGCTCTTTCTGATAGAGATCGAGTCAAGATTCCCGCCGAACCTGCGGCGTTTAACATGCGCAACTACATCGCCTACGTGCTCTATTCACCACTCTATCTGGCGGGTCCTATATTGACCTTCAACGACTACGTGTCGCAGCAGCGATACACTGCGCCGTCTGTGACACGCACTCGGACAATGCTCTACGGGGTCCGATTCCTCCTCACTCTGCTCTGCATGGAGCTTATCCTTCATTACATCTATGCTGTAGCCATCTCCAAAGCGTCACCTGACTGGTCACTATTCACACCGGGCCAGCTCAGCATGCTTGCCTACTTCAACTTGCACATCATCTGGTTGAAGCTTCTCATCCCCTGGCGCTTCTTCCGTTTCTGGGCCCTCCTCGACGGCATCGACCCACCCGAGAATATGGTCCGCTGCATGTCCAATAACTACTCTGCTTTCGCCTTTTGGCGCGGCTGGCATCGCTCCTACAACCGCTGGATCGTCCGGTACATCTACATTCCACTGGGTGGAGGTGGACAGCGTCCCGCTCAAGGAAAGGGACCTTCACGATCAGGTGTCTGGGTCAAATTCCTGCAAATACGCAATTTCCTGCTCGTCTTTACCTTTGTCGCCCTCTGGCATGATATCAACCTTCGTCTTCTCATGTGGGGCTGGCTTATCACGCTCTTCGTTCTCCCAGAGGTTCTGGGCGGCATGCTCTTCCCAGCTCACCGTTGGCGCTCTCGACCAACCGCATACCGGGTTCTAAGTGGTATTGGGTCCGTCGGCAACGTGCTTATGATGATGATTGCGAATCTGGTTGGCTTTGCGCTCGGTCTAGACGGGCTTAAGGATCTCCTTGCGAGTCTGACGGGCTCTTACTCTGGCATTGCATATATGATCTCGTGCTGTGCTGTGCTTTTCGTTGGTGTCCAGGTCATGTTTGAGATCCGCGAAGATGAACTGCGCATGGGCATTAATTTGAAATGTTGATTGCCAGTGCATCGCGTGTGCTCATATAGATAGTTTCTCAAATTCGAAGATTATGAATAGAGTCTATACTTATCTAAGTACCTCCCCCATTGTCGGGAGACGGTTAAGCCTCTGCTCTATTTTCAGTTAACTACCTTGAGTCATTAAGAATGGTATAACTAGCTTGGAATCAGCGGTTTTTAGCTTGGAATCAGCGGGTTTGGCTTGGAATCAGCGGTTTTAGCTTGGAATTAGGGGTTCTAGCTTGGAATCAGGGGTTTTAGCTTGGAATCAGCGGTTTCAGCTTGGCATCAGAGCTTTAACTTCCTATTTACCAGAATTAGTATAGATGATATTGAGATCTCTCCCATTATTGTATAGATTATTGCCATTATAGTCATGCAGTCATAAAAGAACGAGATCAAGCCCGTCTTAGTAGTACAGAAACCAACATCCTCTAGAAGAATGCTCCACACCTCGAGTCCTCATGAACGCGATAACAATCAAGTCCACACGTCCGCAGATGACAATTCTTGCACCGAATCTTGCCCCAGTATCCACACATACAGCAGAAATGCCTTGGCGGCCGAGCTGATATCGGCGGCCCCGCACGCGACGCGTTATACGATAAAGGGGGTTCAGCGAGGAGCCTTTGCATGACCCGCTCCGAAGGCATGGTAGGTGCGTACGAGCGCAACAAGGGGTCATTATCGTATTCAGTCTTGATCAGCTTCGGTTTCGGTTCAGAATCCTCCTCAGCTTCCGTCGTCTCGGGTTGTGAAGGTGCCGGCGTGGGTGTAGACGTAGCAGTAGCAGCCGTGCGCTTCTTAGCCGACACAGTCGCTGGTGTCGAGCTTCGTCTAGCCGCAGCTCTGCTCTTAGCTATCGCGTTCACGTTTCCCCCGGTAAGTGCGGTACTGGCGGCTCCAGCGGCTATTGCGGCCTCCTCGTCGTCAATGTGGTTCCGGAATGTCTTTTGTGATTGTAGGATGCGGCGCACGTTCGAGGTCGTCTTGGCTCGTGTGCCGCGTGAACCGGCTTCCTTGGCCTGCTTTACCGGTACGGGAATCTGCACGTCGCTTTGGTTCTCGCGATCTAGCTCGGCTAGGTGGCGGATGATGGCGTTCGCTCGTCGCGAGGAGATGTCGCCGCCTTTGCCGGCGTCGCGGATGCCGCGTTTACGGCCGAGTGTCGGGGCTATCGCGGCTTTTGCTGGGTCGAAGCCCCGGTCGGCCACGTAGGTCCAGCCGGGCTGGGCTGCTGCACCGGAGTTGGGGAGGAGCTCGACGCGGAACATGGTTTGAGTGTCTAGGAATACCTAGGTAGGAGGCGATGGAATGCGGAAGTTGTAAGCTGAGTGATAGTGTTTGTCGTGTTTGCATCGGAGCTCCCAAGCTCTGCAGATTATGGCCTTAAGAACAAGGACAGAATGTGATATCAACATGTTTTGGATCGATTTTATATCTTTAAGGCTATTAAATCACTTGATACATTGCAGTAGTCATATAGCTTCAATATCAGACTAGGTCGCTGGCAAAGGAAATCCCCTAACACCCCGATGAAAGAATAATTACACATGATACATTAGAACAGATGAAACGACAATGACGCTTATTTCTTCTGCAGCTTGTCAACCTTGCCCTCCAGCTCGGTAATGTAAGACTGCAGCTTTAGGGTAGCTGATTGAAGGGCCTATTCGTATGATGCGTCTCTCCCCGGAACTCCGGAGAAAGAACATCGAGCAGTTAGCTCAAAAGTCTGCAAGACGCGGTACGAAGAGAAGACATACTCCGATGTCATCAGACAGCATCTCATTCGCGACACGATAATCACCAAGGATGTAATAGTAGACCGACGCGCCGGCAACAACGGCACCGGTCAGGAAGCCGAAGACTCTGCAAATAGTTAGAAGGGGTGTTGATAGAGTATTAAAGACAGATGGAGACGCGAGGATCAAACAAAAGGCAATACATACCCTCCTCGAAAAGCTCCTACGGGCTTTCTGGCAGGCAACGCTGCGGCTTCCCAGCGAGGACGGGAGACTGAGAAGGGCCGGACGACGCGTCGTGGTAAAAACAGTTGTGGGCGTGCAATCATGGTGACGTGTGGCCTGGAGTTATCAGGAAATGAGTTGGGAATTCAGAATTCAGAGTTCAGCTTGTAGATGCTCAGTAGTGTAGTGAATGGGGAAAGTGACGTTGCCAGTCGCGGAAGTCCGGGGTTCCGAAGCAGCGGGGAACTCGCTTTACTATGCAACGCTTCTTACTTGTCGGCAAAGTATAACTAGTTAACTATCCCAAATGATTATTTAGTAACCCATATCTATGGAATTATTTCTCGGGCCGTATCAAATGCCGCCACTTAAGATACTAGTTACCAGGGGTAGAAAGGGGAGGAGGCTGAGGTAGCTATGTAGTTGACTTCGACTCTCAGTTGAATTTGAGATGCTAAAACTACATCCGTAGATATTCTCGCATGAAACTCGCTATATGTTATAGAATACCAGCTATACAATATCCGCTCAGTTCGCCATCGTGCTCTCGTTGAACAGGTCCGCCAGTAGATCATCTCGACACGCATCTAGATCTGCACTCTCCATCCCGTACGTACTCTCAAAAACGTAGATGCTCAGTCGGTCAAAGAAGGGTCGGAGGACCCGCTCGACGATCTCGTCCTTGGCCGTTTCCCGGATTTGGTGTGAGGTGAGCCATGGCCGTTTGAGGCCGCTGCGTAATACAGGTTCGGCGTATTCATGGGACACGGTCGGCGAGAGAACACCGCGTGGTCCGAAGCTCTGGGAGACCTCGTCGGCGATAGCGATGGGTTCCCATCGGTTGGGTGGGTACACTGCATCGATGGTATCGGTGACGAAGAGCCACTCCAGAAGCTGGAAGTCGTCCGGCGCGATGACCAGCAGTGTGTCGAGTAGCTTGCACGCTTGTAGCAATGAATAGGCGTTGTAGAGCTCGGACTGCGAGCCTCGTGGAACGGCCGACAGAGCTTCCTGCAGTTCCATATTGATCAATGGCCAGAATGGCGCCATGGCGGAGGGCGAAGTCTTGAGGGCGAGGGCACGCAGAACCATAAAGATTTCTGCTCGAGTTGCCGACGACGGTGACGACGAGCTAGTAGCAGCTAGGAGATCCTCCAGCTTCTGGAGTAAGCCGGGCAGCTCGCCCACGAAGTAATCATCATTAGCCGACAGAAGGAGCAGTGCAACGCGGCGAAGGTTAAGCTGTGCCTTGCGATCCGCTTCCAGCCGCGCTGCGGAAGCTCCTACGCCGAACATGATTCCAGCTGTGCTGGGCGGCGGAAGTCGACCCAGCAGCTCAGCCAGGCGCTCCTTGTCAGCGAGAACCCACTGCCGCAAAAGATCCATCCAAGTGCTCTTGACCAACTCTACCTGCAGACCAAAGAAACGCGGGTCGCTGAATGCGTCTGCGATATCCTTCTTCCACACTTTCGCTGCTGCAGGTACCTTGGCCATCTGCTGCAGAAGAATCATTACATTGCGATTGAGGTTGTTGGGAAACAGACGAGAGCGGATGAGAGGACCGACCACGTTGGTGGACACGCTGCTGATGGCGGTACTGATACGGTCCGAATCACCCAGTGTCGTGATAAAGGACGGCATGGAGACGGCTAGGATGCTCAGCATGTCATCGGGCCCGGTGTGTGATACTGCAGTTTGGTCGTAGTCCACAGACGATTTAGCCAAAAGATTACTTTCTTGGTTGAGTCCTAGGGGCTTGCTAGTGAAGACCGCCGTGAGCAGGCGGAGAAGTACATCCTGAAGTTGACATGGTCAGTAAGCAAGCTCACCTATAGGGCCGGATTGACTTACTCCGAGTTCCTTGCGCATACGCCGGTCCTCGCCGAAGGTTGTGTTCTCCAATTTCGCACCCAAAATAGCCGCGAATTCAATCAGCCGTGGAAGGATTTGCCGATGGGGGAATGGATTGCTTAGCACGTCACGTAGAAACGTTGTGCAATCAGTCCAGATCTCGTCCAGAACATCATCATCCAGGGAGCGTGCATATGCAACTAAGAAGCTGGCAAGCTCAGACTCGGGAAGGTTGGATGTCAAAGAAGACTTTCGGTTATTGTCCAGAGCATTTGGGTTCGTACGCGTATAAATGGCGTTGAAAATGGCAGGGATGGCGATCTTCGGACGTGATCCATCCAGAGTATGAAGAAGGCTGAAGATGAGACCTGCAGTTTCCATGTCGGACTTGGTCCACATCTCAACCAGCGTCTCGAGACATTCCAGAGCTTCCGCAGTGAAGAAATGTTCAAGGATCCGTCGCGATCTATTCCGCATTCGCAAAGACGTGTACTGGAAAGACGCCATTGACTCAGAATCGGGAGGAGTGCCACTCTTACCCCCGGCACCCCAAGCCCAAATGGAGAAGCAAAGACGAACGGCATCCTGGAAACAAAGCAAAACGGTCAACCGGTCATTGGCGGTGTTGGATCGACCTTGGTTGGCCTCTGAGTGAAAGACTCCTGAAACCATGTTGCCGAAGAAGCCTTGGGGCTGATCTGGAGTTTTCACAGTGGGTGCATTCGACTCTTCCACCAGAAGACGTTCATGAGCGTTGGCAATGCAAGTTTCAAGACCCGTCAGGAGAGCAATGGTGACATGTTCGGAACGATCCTGCGGCCAGTCTTCCGTTTGCTGGAATGCGAGCCGAAGTCTGCCAAAAGACGCTCTAATCTCTCTGCAGAAGCATTCTACCAACATGAGCAGAATCTGGAAAATCGAGTCCGAGTAGAGAGGAAGAACCTCACAAAGGAGGCCGATCCATTTATCGACAATCTCCCGAGACGTGGCTGAACTGATTCCCTTGAGAAGACAATCAAGAAGCCGCTCGGGGGGACGAGGAATCTGAATTGTTGAAGACTTCCTTTCTGCCTTGTCACTGGTAAAAGACAGAATGGACGGGCTCGTCAAGCGTTCACGAGAGCTAGCTCGTTGATGTTTGGGACGAGGAGGCGGCGGTGGCACGTATGCCTGAGCGAACCGCACCTTGAGAGCAGCGAGCAGTGCGTCGATAATTGCACCTTGGACGGCAACGCTGCCGCCTTCAGACGCAATTAGAAGACGTTCAACCAGGAAGTCGTCGATTCCAGATTCAACAAGATCCTCTGCGCCAGGACCCAAGAGAAGTTGTCGCATGAGATGAAGCGCGTCCTTCTGCAGTCTCTCACCCTCGGCACTGACTTGTGTGGGGTTGGGGGCTTGGTCGCTGGTGATTCTAAGAGAAGTTTCAAAGAAGATTGCATGGAGACTTTTCCCATTTGCATTGTCTTTTCAAGAGAATTAGCCGCAAGATATCTCTTATGTGAGCAGAAATCGGAGCCTACCTTCGGACTTGGCCGTATCAGGGCGATTCTCGGTCTGGTTACGGGCATGAGACAGAAAAATGATCCATCCGTTGTGAGAGAGGATAGAGATGATATTCGAAGCCGTTCGCAGCAAGTAATAGCACTCCTTGTAATCATCTGGAGATATGGACTGGTTGTCTTGAGTTGCTTCACTGGGGGTATCACGTTCGAAGAGTTCCTCGAGTTTTGAAGCAATAATGTGGAAGATCCTGAGAGAATCAGATTAGCATATATGTGTCAGGTATTAGAAAGGTTTCTTTACTTGTGGATGGTAGGCAGGTCTTGAAGCCACTGTTGCACACTCTGAGAGACATCGCCCGGCTCCTGGGATAAAAGATCCAAAACAATGAACAGTGGACGTTCAAGCATGGTACACTGGTAGGAGAATAAAGACCCTCCGACATCAAGGACTTGCTTGGGGGCTGTTCATAAGCGCCGTGGTGGCTATGATTCCACAGAACATAGAATTTCTCTGCTTTTTCTTCGGATGAGAGATGATAAGCCCCAGCAGCCGATGTGTTAATCATCAAGGAAGTAATAGAAGCCTCAACAAGATGGTCGACCCAAGAGATCGAGTGAAGCAGCCACAAACAGCGCACGGCTTCCACGTGGAACTTGGGGCTTGATGGCGACAGATACTGCCAGAGTTGTTCAACTAGGCTGGGGATGAGATCACATGCATCCTCATAGCTTACATAGAAGCCAGGGGTATGGATGAAGAACAGGTTTGTCACAGCAGAGGCGATGGTAGAGATGACAGCAAAAGCTGCAGTGGATGTCTTGGTGTTCCTTGTAACCAATCTTTGGGAGATAGCTTCGTAAAGTCGTCTGTCTCGGAGAATACGCGACTTCGGAAGTCTCTGCAATAGTGTCACAAGGATATTGAGTTTCTCATTAAGAAATGAGGTACCATCAGCGTCCTCCAGGGTTGCAACGCAAAGATCATGAGCTTCCTGAATAATAAATTCGCCGAGGTGCCTAGGAGAAAACGGAAAAGGTGGAAGATCAAGGCTGTTCTTGCTGCTCTCGTAGAAGTGGTGCACCCTTTTCAAGATTTCAGCGTGCCGGGTTTTGGCATCAGCGGTCAATTTGTCCTGACTGGTCTTTCTTGAAAAAACTTTTTCCGTGAGCAACGGAGTCAATGACTTCAGCACGTCATTTAACGCGTTAGACAGGGCCTGCTTTTTGACGCGACCATTCATTGATGCAACTTCGCTCATCTTGACAAGTATCGAAACGGTCAACAGGGGGACATGAACATGTATCATGTCTTCTTCCCGGACGTTGAAGTTTTGAAGGATGAATCGTGCCAGATCTAAGCTGCGCATGACTTGGTCATGATTATCCTCTACGTCCTTGGAGCGGAAGTCAACTAGGTGAAGGAGCTCAGAGAAAATGACACTGCTTTCCACCCCGTCAAAGAAAGCGCTTGCGCTGCGGAAAACTTCTTCGAAGTGACCTCTGGGCGCGTCTTTCTCAAACTTCTGAACGCTATCCATGATGGGAAGGAAAACCGCCGGAACGATATATCCACCAATTTCCCAACGATCCATCAAGGAGAGCGAAATCCGGAAAGGCTTTGTCCGTTCAGATGGGGCGCTGGGAGCTTGTTTGATCATTTTGAGAAGACCATTGACCAATGGCTGTAAACCTAGTCGGCTGAAATACTGTGATTGGGAAAGTTCTCCACCATCGACAGAGGATGAACGAGTAGTTTCCGACGAGAATTTCCGACCATCAGTCGAGGATGTGTCATTGGCAGACTCCGGCCCAAGGAACCATGACCACAGGCGGCGGTTCAAGCTCATATCTCGTCGAGTGACCACACCCACAGCAGCGATGATCAACGTTTCGAGGTCGCCATCGGCAAGTCGAGTTTGCAAAATCGGGGAGCTCAAAGGAAGATGGGTTACGAGAAGATCGAGGAAATTCCGCTGGACCAGTAGCTGCTCATCAGACAGACCCGAGGCAAAGCAACGGATCAGCAAGCCAGGCTCAGGAAGGATCACAGAGTCAGCTGCTGCGAGCATGTCGGGCGGAATATCCTTAAAATCCCCGGTCTCGGCTACACTTGGTCGACGATCTGTAATGCCTAACTTTGGAAGGTAGCGGTTCAAATATGCCAGAACGCCAAGCCGTCGGCTGGAGTTCGTAATTGAAGCCAAGAAAAGGCATTGCCAGAAGTATTGCCCAGAAGCGCCTGCGTCAGACGTCCTTTGAGTCTCAAGGTGTCCGGAAACATCGCGTAGTTTGTTGATTATGCGTAGCGTCGGTTCAAAGTCGTCGCTTGTTTCTTCCTCTAGACCAGGAAGCAGGGCCAAAATAATTGCTTTCAACGCCGGGCGAATGGCCCACGGTTCGAGGTCAACAATGTATCCTTCCACCAAAGACAGAAAAAGTGGTCTAACGGTGAGAGAGGCAAAGGTCAGGGTGGGTGCAAGGCCCGGGAGGTACAGCGGAAGGTCGTGAGACAATCCCTCGAGCTAATTCAAATCAGGAGCATTCAGTAAAGCACTTTATTGCCTTCCGTCTTAATAGTCGTACCTTGATCAAGCCAAATATGTAGGTATATACCTCGAGCGCCTTTTGGTGAACGCCAGATGGTAATGACGGGTTCAGGCATTGCGCAAGCCGCTTCGAAACCAATAACTTATGGGGAACGACTGGCTGATCGGGTGGATGTGTTTGAAGTGCCTGGGCAAGGGTCAACGATGCTACATAAATCAGGTTCATGTATATGCGAGCCTACCTTTAGCAGGCGACTAAGGAAGGAGATGTAGTCGGCCCATTCTTGGAGGGCGTTGTCGAACAACGACAAGGCTCGTTCGACGCTGGACGCATAGCGACGGTAATTTTTGTCTTTCTTCAGGGACCCTAGAAATATAATCAGATAAATGACGAGTAGAAATGTTTTGCGCAAAGTACAAACCTTCCTTGCCCTGAAGACGCGGGCGCGTCAAGGAGCTCTCGGAGCTTGCGGGGGAGTTCGACCTCGGAAAGGCACTGGGATCAAGGCTCATGGTGCCAATGTCGGACGTCAAATCGATTCAAAGCCTGCAGACTGCACTCCGTCATATTTAGGACATCGAGTCACGGCCTCAGAAAGGAGGTGGGCGTTTGACTTGAAGGTCGGAAGGCTCAAGGCGGCCACATATCAATGTTTTGTCCGCCTTGGGAAGCTCCCGCCGATCGATGTCAGCGCTTCAACCTCTCAACGCTTCAGCAATTCCTCAATTCCTCAGGGCGATCGTCTCAACCACGTCCTTGGACTACGGTACTTTTTATTGAACGATGCGCACTTGATGAGTTAACACCCCGCGCCCAGCGACTGCGCTCAGAAGCGCACGCCTATAGCGGGGATGACTACACTACAGCCCGACCCTCAAAGCGACAGCCGGGATGGACCTGTCGACAACCCCTCAGTGGCTCCATCTGAGTCCAGCCCGTCGCATACCGATAGCAGACATCGCAGTCCCAGTTCAGAGGGTGCGCGACCACCTCTACCTCCGCGGCCAAATACATTGAACTTGTTGAACGACGAAGCGGGATATCGGGCTAGTCTTCAGGCAGAGGCTACAACGGCTATTTCTCGGGCAGATATCGGCACCCAGTCATCAGATGCTGGCAGTGCTCTCTCTACTTTGGCTGTCCGTGGTATGTCCCGGGGCCTGAAAGCGAGAGCAAGTCTAAGCCAGTTGGCTAGTCCGAAAGGAAGCGAAGCCGGAGACTCGGCTAGTATTCGGAGTTCGATCCAGAACGGCGACCTTGGAGATGTAGAGGCACTATTCAAGGACTTCGTTACCGCAGCGCCTGGAGGACATTCGAAAGCTGCAAGTTTCCTTCATTTCCCTGAATTTCCGGCCGATGATGTCGATGACGATGGATTTCTGAGCGAGTTCGAGCAAGTCGGTGAACTGAATGAAGAAGCCGGCAATGAAGGTAAAATCATTTCCCTTAATCATTCCTCCTTATAAAATAGCGCTAATTTGCAATAGACCTCCTCCTTCAACGGTGGAGGGCAAAGCAAAAACACTACCTCATTCTATCTGCGGCTGGCAAGCCAATTTGGACTCGCCACGGTGATAGTGGACTGATATCAACGTATGTTGGAATTATTCAGACCATCATCTCGTTTTACGAGGACGCAGGAGATCGCCTGCGCAGTTTCTCTGCAGAAGACTCGAAGTTTGTTATTGTGACTCGCGGTCCTCTCCATTTTGTGGCTATTAGCCGGATGATGGAGAGCGACAATCAGCTTCGGCTCCAACTAGAGGCCCTGTATATGCAGATTTTATCCACGTTGACCCTTCCCTCTCTCACACATCTCTTCTCCCTTCGGCCATCTACCGACCTGAAACGACCACTTCAGGGGTCGGAAACGCTCCTTTCCTCGTTGGCGGACAGCTTTACGCGTGGGTCACCATCAACTCTCCTCTCAGCTTTGGAGTGTCTCAAGATCCGTAAGGTGCACCGCCAATCTATCAACAATGCACTCTTGAAGTCGAAAACCACCAAACTCCTTTACGGGCTGGTTGTCGCCGGTGGACGGCTTGTGAGTGTTGTTCGGCCCAAAAAGCACTCGCTACATCCGGGTGACCTACAGCTCTTATTCAACATGATCTTCGAGGCCGACGGCGTCAAGGCCGGAGGGGGGAAAGTTGGATTCCTGTCTGCCTTCCCGGCTTCAACAGTAGCGGCTACCTGTATATGTATGTCAGCTTCCTTGATCTTCGAGATGAGGTCGACGAAAACGAAGACATATCCAAAGATAAGTCTGTCGCCATTGTCTTGATCAGTCCGGACAAGGAAAGCTTTTTCGAGATGCAGGGGATGCGTGATTCCCTTGTTGAGGTATGTACTAGGTTGCGTTCTCCGTAAAAGAACCATCGCTAATAACGCGTCAGCAAATGGAGAAGAATGGCAGCCTCGAGGTCATCAGATCCGCAATTGACGAGGGACGACCAGCTACCACCGACATCATTCCCGGGTCTGTTCTGCATCACTTTATGTATAAATCACGTGCAAACGTGCAATTCACCATGTCATCCTACTCTCCTGGGTTTACGTCAATATCTCGGCGACGAAGGTTAGCATGTTAATCTCGATATCCTTGTGCAGCGTCGTGCCTAACATATCATCTAGATTGATGTCGATATACAACAACCTCCACGAAAGCATCCACGCCAAAACAGCAGCGTCAAAGTCCACCACTGTGTCTCACGTTCAGCAAGCTCGTTTGCTTGGGTAACCCCGGTATTCGAGCTATACTGTGTTGCCGAGCCTAACGCCAATAGAAATGCGCTGGTACAAAGCGCGACCAAGATTGCGCAGTGGGTACATCAAGAGGAAGAAAGGCTCTTCATCATTGGTGGGGCTGTATGTATCGTTCAAAGTTGCCCCGAAAACAGCACTAACTATGGATACAGGTTTTCTGATCAACCCGAAATGCCACATCATGGGAGGGAGATGACATTTTGTACATATCTGCTAACATTATACCCAAATTCAGATCCCATCAGTATATATTGTCACTTTTGGCGCGTCTAATGGAAATATTGCTCCCGTCGTACGGTACGGTCGAGATGCATGGGTCTAGTCAATGGAATCATCCCGAAGGTTGAACAGCTGGCGCATGACCTCTCCCGACTTGCTTCGCAGTGCGTCATGGTACATGGTGTTGGTGATGAACTGCTTGGTGCCCTTGATCTTGGCAGCAGTGCTGGATGCCAAGTCGAAATGCACATACATGTCGTCGATATAAGTGGCAGCATATACAGGCACCTCGTTCCTGGCCAGCTGCTCCTCGTCGTAGAGGGCAGGCCAGTCGCTAGTACTGGCGAGGATTTCGGCAGCCTCCCTGATTTCTTTGAGCTCCGAGTACGACTCAAACATATCCTTGAAGACCTTGGATGGTGGAGATATGTTAGATTTAGCCAATTACGCCATTAATGGGAACAATAGTTCATTTACCATCTCTCCAGTAAAGTAAATCCCGGGCTGAGACCGAGTCTGATCGATTTGGAATTTCGGGTTACGGGAACGGTGTCTGTCCGCAGACCAGAGCGAGGGTTTCCTGTTGCACTTGTTATTAGAAGAACCGTAAAGATGAAGACCCAGTGGTGTCTCTTACCCTTGGCAGTAGATTGCCTCATGCAAAACAGCGTAGATTATGTTCTTGTCCATTCCACCATTGCTGTCGATCAAAGCGAGAGTTGGGACAGTTAGAGAGCCGAACATCTCCAAGTCGTTCCAGGTTCGTAGCACAATTTCTAGATCACTGATGAGAAAGCGCTCGGCTTAGCCTTTTCAAGACTTACTTACCATGCAAAGTATCGAGACCACCTTATTGATGTTAGTCTCGAGGCTTATATTGTTGCTAAATAGAGTCTTACCGTGGAACCCGAACACAATGCCAAGTTGCTGGAAACGAGAGGGTGTGAGGTGTCCGGATGGCAGGGGAACCTTGCTCTCAGCCAGATAGTGCATGATCTTCTTGACCCGTTCAGCATCCTCAGGGAACTTGGAATAGTATGCCTGGTTTCTCTCCTCGACCTTCTCTATTTTTGTGTCACTATATACGCCTCTCACCTTTCAAAGATAGGGGACTTACCGTAGGTCCGAGCATAGACAGGATCTGGATCGCTGACCATTGGTGGCAACCCCCGCAGAGAAAGGCTTCCTTTAGGCCTTCGGGGCTTTGCCAAGTGTTAGCAGGCAGTCTCAGAGCTGCAGTAAAAGGGGTTTTCTAGACACGCACAACTTCGACAGATAAGTAACAGCGCAGAAGCCACCGAAGCTTTGACCGATCACGCTCCATTTGCGCTGATCCTTGGGATAATCTTCGGTCAAGCATTTACGAATAGCTTCGCAGTCGCGGACAATATTGTCTGCGCGGAAGTGTTTGAGATATTCTGCCTGCTTAATAGCGTCGCCCTTTCGAGCCAAGGTTCCTGCAGTGATAGTTGAGCTCAGACCAGTACCGCGCTGGTCCAGAAAGAGAACCTATTCAGTTGCATTAGGCCCGGACATTTCATCCAAGTATAAAAGGTCGCGAGACTGGGGTTGTTGGGACGTACTTGATACCCCTTGGTGAGCGCTGGCTCGATCCATCCGTAGCTCTGCGGGGCTCCGCAGCCAAATCCCGGTCCACCCTGGAGGTAAACTAGCCAAGGAAGCTTGGTCTCTTCCTTGGTGGGCGTCACGGGTTTGTCTAGACGGGAGACACTGCGGGCAAACAGCCTTAGCGTGCCGGCATTGGGCTTGCTGTAGTCAACGGGGACGTCAAAGAACAGCTCAGCTACTCGAAGCTTTCCTATAACCCAGTTAGCCTTTCCCCAGGATATCCAATGAGCGATACGCACCGGGGACATTGTGGAATCGTCTATCAATGAGTTTTGCGGCCATTGTCGTGGGTGTTGGGTTCCCGAGAGTCACAGAGTGGAGAGCGGCGAAGAGATGCACCCCCCAACCACCCGTTAGTGTACACCCGCATCTAGTCCCTGGCGCTCGCCCATTTTCTGACAGAACTAGAAATACACCGAAAAGCCTTACTAAGTAAGGTGTGCACCTTTTTAGTCGAATGGCTGAATTCAAATAATTTCCTAACTTCTTACCTTTCTTCCCATTTTTGCACCTTCTCTTTTGCTTGGCTCTGTAGCCAGTCGCTATTCATTTTGCCTCCGTCTGCAAGGAGATAAGCTCTGATTTGGATTCCGAATTGCCTTTGGGAGGCCTAGCTGAGATCTCTATTCTGATCTGATCCAACTGAACCATGCAAGAGGAAGTCCTACAGAACTTGTGGAAGGTGGCCCAGGGCAAATGGGAATCGGGCGTCCTTCCCAGCGCCGAGAACTTGGCTCGAGCCCGGGCTTCTCTACCCAATACTCTTCCCGATGCCGGTGCTAGTCTTGACATTGTTCAACGCCATATCCTAGACGATATAGTGCCGGCCTTCAATGGAGGTAGCATCAGTCCCAACTATTATGGATTCGTGACAGGCGGAGTCACACCGGCCGCGCTCTTCGCAGACAACGTCGTATCTGCTTACGATCAAAATGTCCAGGTTCATTTACCAGACCACTCCATCGTCACGGATGTAGAGTTTTCTGCTCTTGGTCTACTTGCAGACCTCTTACGATTAGACCGTTCTGTATGGCACAATGGAACTTTTACCACCGGCGCCACGGCGAGCAACATTCTCGGTCTCGCCCTTGGGCGTGAGTTTGTTCTCCAGAAAGCCGCAGAAAAGAAGGGAATCTCAATGCGTAGTGTTGGGGAGGATGGCTTATTTGAGGTTTTACACGCGCTCGGTCTTTCTGGCCTCCAAGTGCTGTCAACACTGCCGCATTCTTCTCTAGTTAAAGCCGCGGGTGTTCTCGGTATTGGACGGGCCAATGTGCGAAACATTTGCCATGCAGACAACCAACTACATTTCGATATGGTTCAATTGGAGAAAGAGCTTGCACGGGCAGACAAAGTCAGCATTGTCGCTATATCCTGCGGAGAGGTCAATACTGGCCGGTCTGCAACTGGGGAGCAGTTGGTAGAGATTCGTCGGCTATGCGACAAGTATGGCGCCTGGATCCATGTCGACGGCGCCTTTGGAATTTTTGGCCGAGTCTTAGATGACAGCCCAGAGTTTGCGAGGGTCAAAAAGGGATGCGAAGGCATAGAAATGGTGGACTCTATTACTGGCGATGGTCACAAGCTCCTTAATGTGCCGTATGATTGCGGCTTTTTCTTCTGCCGACACCCTGATTTGGCTTTCCAAGTCTTCCAGAATGCGAATGCAGCCTATCTTACTGCGGCGGCTTCATCTATTCCATCGCCTTTGAATATCGGAATTGAGAATTCCCGTCGGTTTAGGGCTCTACCCGTGTACGCGTCTCTGCTTTCATACGGGAAGGATGGTTATCGAGACATGCTGGAGCGACAAATTCGACTCGCTCGTGCCATTTATAGCTGGATCTTTGAACACCCGGCCTATCTTGCTCTACCACGAACGACTTCCAAGATCGAACTCTTGGACCAGACCTTTATGAGTGTTTTGTTCCGTGCCAAGGATGATGCTTTGAATCTTGAGTTAGGAAGGAAGATCAACGACACTGGCCGAATGTTTGTCTCAGGAACTAGCTGGGAAGGAGCACCTGCCTGTCGAATTGCGATCTCTAACTGGAGGGTCGACGTTGAGAGGGATGTCGCCTTAGTGTCAAGCGTTTTAGCTGAGGTAGCCCAGAGCTAATGTCGTTTGTGGAAATGTAGGTATGTAACCATCTATAATCGTTGATATTGAAATGTGATCCCAAACTATGCAAGCTTCGTTTTATAAACCGATCACCGACGACGACCAGCCCCTCCGGTATTCTCGGCACGGTCAGCCAGGGTGACGACCTCGCCAATGCCGGCCGCTTCTTGTTCATCCTCCAGAGCCATGATCTCTTCACGGCTATCCCACCATTTCTCCTCTGCGCTTTCGAAGGCCACCTTACGCAGCTCCTTGATGGTCTTGCCCTCCACCTGTCCCTTCATCGTCAAAGTCTCGATCGAAATCTTCTGCCAGTCTTCCGAGGTTCGGTTGAAGAATTCACGGAGACTCTCAAAGGGACGAGGAAGAGGCCGGCCGTCTTGGACAGGTTGTTCTGTCTCTTGTTCCTCGACATCGAGTCGCTCCAGACCCTGGGTGACTGACGGTACCGTAACCTCCGTTGGAGCAGGCGAGCCCGTGTCGAGAGACATGGCATCGCCCTCCTCTTCATCCATCTCTTCGTCATCTTCTTCTTCGTCATCCATCTCTTCATCACTGTCCTCTGCCTCCTCCAGGAGATTCCAGTTCCCTGGTTCCCGGTAGAAGATCTCCTTGACTCCGTCGAGCTTGACCAGGTCAATGGAGTACATGTCATCGAAGGTAAACTCTCGCTCTCCCTTCTCAAAGGTGCCACCATAAATGAAGAGCGTGTCATCTTGTACTGCAAGCTGAGCGTTGAACCTCCGGTGCGGCATTTCGAAGCGAACCACGGCCGGTTTGTTGGACTGAACAGGCTCTTCAGCATTGGGTGTGCTGGACTTCATGAAATCATCATCGTCGTCATCGTTGCGGATGCCACCCTTCTCCTCCAAGGCCCTCAGATTCTTCAGAAGCTCGTCCTCATCTGCCTTACTTCTGTCACGCGATTTCATAGCCTGGTTCGCCTGTTGCTTCTTGCCGGGCGCGCGAGGACGGCGCAAGCTCATGGGGAAGAAACGGTTTCGATCGGTGGTCCAAGCAAATAGCGTGTCAAAGAACTCGCTGTCAATGCCCTCTTCACTCAGCTCAACATCGTGAACACCGCCGAACATGATACCTCGACCCTTATGATAGGCCATTGTGACACCTGCGCGAGGAGGGTTGGGCGTATTGGCAGGCTTCTTCCGCCGCTCCCACCGAACTGCTGGACCGATTGATTCCGCCGCAGACTCGGATTCAGGAGGTGTGATCCTCAAATACCAGGTATCTTGGTGGACCATAGGGCGCAGCAACATCTTTTGGGCTCCGCCTTTGCCCAGTTTCCCAGTACCCGCAGTTGTTTTCACTCGAGAATAGCCACCGTACAGAACGGCACCACTCTCGTGAGGCAACAAGGAAAACGAGGAGCGGGGGTCAGGTTTCTGTGATGTCACTGACAACGTCGGGCTGAACCAGGTGAATTTGTTGCAATCGTAGATCCACAGGTCCTGCAGATACTTGGTTTGCTGAGAGGTATCCTGGAACCCACCAAAGAGAATGATGTAGTTCTAAAGCAGCATCAGTCGTTGTCACATATAGAAACAGCGATTGACAGGATATGGGTATACCTTGTAGTAAGTCATACGGTGGCCACTTCTCGCGGGGGGCCCTTTGCCCTTTGTCTCAAGACGAGTCCATTCTCTAGTAGTAGTGTCAAGGTACCAGAAGTCGTTATAGTGATAGAAGGTACCCTGCTTCGGCGAAGAGAACTCTCCTACTTGGTGTTAGGCTTGGCTCGGATTATTTTTCGAGCCATGTGTTTGAACTTACCTCCGAACAAATATACACCTCCGGTGTTACCTCCACGACACCAGGCATGGCCGCTTCGAGGCAATGGGCTGTTCGGACTAGTGACCTCCCTCCACTCGCCGCGGTCAATCAGGTAAACGAACAGATTGTTGAAGAATGTCGCATGTGTGCCGTCAAAGTACTCTCCTCCAAAGAGCAGTAGTTCATTCCGATTGGAAGGAGATGCTAGCAAAGTAGCAGATGATCGGGGCACTGGAGGTTCCGATGGAACTTCAGTGACCTTCAAGAACTTGGCCTGCTCCTCTGCGTATTGGGCGAGGATAGCATCGAGATCAGCATCCTCGACATCGCTGTCGGCGTCCTTGCCCTTGGCCTTGGACTTTTTTCAGACTTTGCGGACTTCTTAGACGCCTTGGCCGCTACACGAGCCTTGTGCTCCGCGGACTTTTTGTCTTTCTTTCCCATGGTTGAATTGGGATGTCGGCACTGATTTTTTTTTTGGAAGCTTCAATAGCCTCCGCGGGGCATAAAAAGGGTTTTCTCCACATAGATATGTTAACTATGGGCACGTTGATCACTAGGGTTTACACAACATGGACCAGTTGGTAATTAAGATATCGAATGAAAACTACGGTTTAATCTTGTCTAATCTAATAATGGTTCTACATCAAAATAAACCAATTCAATCGTATTGACGAACATGAGTCGATTTAAGTGATCGTCGAGTCCGCTATCAGTTGTCTTGACCGCTCACGTGCAAAACGCGTCGATTGTCTCGCGCTGTTGATTTGACAAATGACAACGATACGAAGGCCATGAGTGCCATACGCCCCCATGACGAAGAATAATCTCGCCTCGCATCTTAAATGGCTGTTGAACCAAGGCCCCTCTCTGTACCCTTCTTTGACCACCGGGACGCCTCAGATTGAACGCGACAACCGCGTCTCTCAACAACCTACTCCGCCTTCCGATGAAAGCGACATACCTGACGAGGTCTTTGAAGACTGCAACGATGTGACAGATGAGAATATGGCAAGACTTATGGTTGCGCCCCAATCGGCGAGCAAGCCTCGCATGCTCAGCCTCGACACCAAACTCCAGAAGACACCTTCCACATCTAAAAAGCTTTCATCCCCGAAAAGTGCAGTCCATGGTACGCGGGGGAAACTGTCGGTTGTCGGAGAACGAGCTAGCTGACGCAAATGCTGAACAAACAGAATCTCATTATGAGCCAACCTCTATCAAGACGACACGACCCAAGTCGACCCCACTTCGACCGGATCCCAAGCTGGAAGCCTCCCCGTTCGATGCCATTGAATCGATTGATCTGACTGGAGACCTTGATCGGATGCCCTCTTCGTCAACTGCCGAGTTTGGAGAGCCACGTCGCCTATGGACCGAGGGGGCTGCATTACGCGAAGGACCCCAGGAGAAACGTGGAAAGAAACGGAAGAGCGACGAGTATACATCCGACCTTCTTTCGCCGTCAAAACATGCCACCAAAGTGCGGACGCCTTCAAAGGCAAGCAGACCCTCGACATCGAGTGCAGCTGAGTTTCTTTCGGCAAAGAGTCAAGCCAGTCGAAAGAGCCCTCCGAAAACGACGACACTGGCTCAACCGGAATCTACAAAACCCCAGAGTAGTCACAAGCGAGTTATTGCCGACTCTGATGAAGAAGACGACCCGTTTGACGTGAGCTGGCTGAACGATGACCAGGTTGACGACATAGTCCAAGATGCTGACCTAGGATTGTATCCGCGGTTGCCCCAAGTGAGCCCTGACGAGAATGAAAAGAAGAAGGATAGCGGGAAATCGCCTTCTAGAAGCTCGCCTTCAAAGGTGGCTGCAGGCAAGACAGCGGTTGTCAAGGAGTCTCGGTCTCTGCAGCCATCCCCGGGACTAAAAGTGCCCAGTTCTCAGCAAACGGACCCGAATATTTTGCGCTTCTTGAATCTGTCAGAGGAATCGTTGCAGCATTCAATCTCGCAGTTGAAAGCCACCCTCCAAAAGAATGCGGAGGTTGTTTACGAGCAAGCGATGGAAGGAAGGCCGGCCCCTGACCTAATTGCTGAGAACAAGAACCTTGTGTCCCGAATTCAAGCTATTGAGGCCTTACAAGCACATCGAAGGACCCACAACGAATGCTTTTCCCGCAAGCAGAATCTCAAACGGAGTCTTATGCAAGCTATTTCCCAGGGCTTGGACCCGACAACCATGCCGGATGAACTGGCAAGAAGTCGCGCAGTTGAGGCGGAGCTGGAACAGATAGAATCAAAGATTCGCGAACTATTACCCAAAGCCGACATCTTTGACTTGTCGCATGAGCCAATGTTGGACTGTCCCAGCTCACCGGTGAACTCTACTCGTGTACCTCAGCCCACGAAACGGTTGGAGGAATTTTCCTTTTCACGAGAATCACCCTCTGAATTTGCAGGGTCAGCCAAAAGAAGACAACGTTCTCCAGAACCGCAGTCGTTCACGAGCCTCAACCGGCTTCAGGAAGACTCAATCGTGACTCGCAATGATGAAAGTTATATCTCTCGAAACATGGGCTCCCCACCTCTAGCGGCACCGATGGATCTCGAAGATTTTGACTGGAATGCCAGTGATGATGAGATGCTAGAGGTAGCTGGAAGCTTTGAGTATGAGGCACCGATGCCTGTCCGCGAACAGTCCAGCCAACACCGTAAGGTCTTTGCAGAGACATCTGGAAATTCTTCTCGCATGCCCCCGCCAATAAAGTCACCTGGCCGCAGCAATTTCTGGTCAAATCATCCATGGTCCCAGGAAGTCAGAACTGTCCTCAAGGACCGATTCCACCTCCGCGGATTCAGACCAAATCAACTTGAAGCCATTGACGCTACACTTGGTGGTAAAGATACCTTCATCTTGATGCCAACTGGTGGAGGAAAGTCACTGTGTTACCAGCTACCCTCCATTGTGAACAGCGGCCGTACACGCGGCGTGACCATCGTGGTCTCTCCTTTACTGAGTTTGATGCAGGACCAGGTTGTTCACCTGCGAAAACTGAATATCAAGGCCTTTGTGATGAACGGTGAAACCGAGAAAAATGAACGCTCATGGCTCCTCGGCCAACTATCGAACAATGGCGGAGAAGGTATCGAGTTGTTGTACATCACACCGGAGATGATCAACAAAAATCAAGCTCTGGTCCGAGCTCTTGAAAACCTGAATCGCCAGAACAAGCTTGCACGGTTGGTTATTGACGAGGCACACTGTGTGAGTCAGTGGGGGCATGACTTCCGACCGGATTACAAGGAACTGGGAGAAGTTCGAGCGAAAATTCCCGGCGTGCCGCTCATGGCTTTGACTGCCACTGCCACAGAGAATGTCAAAGTGGATGTCATGCACAACCTCAAGATGAACGGATGCGAGGTGTTTACACAGAGCTTTAACCGTCCCAACTTGACTTACGAAGTGCGGCCCAAAGGAAAGAATGACGAGGTGCTTGCTAGCATTGCCGATACAATCACGAGGTCTTATAAAAACCAGTGTGGGATTGTTTACTGCCTGTCACGCAAAACGTGTGAGAAGGTTGCAGAGGATCTTCGGAAGAAGTACAACCTCAAAGCTCAGCATTATCATGCTGGCATGAACCCAGACGCTAAAGCCAAAGCTCAAAGTCTCTGGCAGATGGGCCGGTGCCATGTTATTGTTGCCACCATTGCATTTGGAATGGGAATTGACAAGCCTGATGTGCGCTTTGTTTTTCACCACAGTATTCCGAAGAGCCTGGAAGGATACTACCAGGAAACTGGGCGTGCGGGCCGAGATGGGAAACGATCCGGCTGCTATCTTTACTTCGGGTACAAGGACACCGCCACGCTCAAGCGCATGATTGATACTGGCGAGGGCAGCTGGGAACAGAAAGTCCGGCAAAAGCAAATGCTTCGCAATGTTGTTCAATTCTGCGAGAATCGCAGTGACTGCCGACGAGTGCAAGTTCTGGCCTACTTCAACGAATACTTCCGCCGAGAGGACTGCGGCAATACTTGTGACAATTGCAAGTCTGACCTAGTGTTCGAGGTACATGACTTTACTCGTCATGCATCGTCAGCCATCAAGATCGTGCGGCATTTCCAGAACGATCTGAAGGAGAGAGTAACTGTACTTTATTGCGCAGATATCCTTCGTGGAGATCTGAAAAAGCCCAAATTGCCGTCCCACAGGCAACTACCCTGGTACGGCGATGGATCTGATCTTGATCGAGGAGAAGCAGAACGCCTTTTCTACCGGCTTTTGGGAGAAGAAGCACTGGGCGAGGAGAATGTCATTAACGGCAAGGATTTCGCTGTCCAGTACATCCGGCTTGGTCGCCGTGCGACGGAGTTTGAAACCGGTCAGCGTCAGATGAAGCTCCAGGTCCGCGTGTCTCCGAATGGCAAATCTAAGACGGGACGGCCAGCGCAGACGTCGAGAAACGTCAGTCAAGGCTATCCTCAATCTACGATGGTGTCATCTCCTATCCAATCCGCCAACGACCGCCGCCACGCGCGCTCTCAGCATCGCAGCACTCGTGCTGATCATTCCTCGGCCGATGAAGATAGTGACGGATTCGAGCCGATTCGAGTGGTCGGAAAACAACGACGTGACAATACGCGTGAACTTGGGCCCCCTATCACCAGTGACCAAAAAATGGATCAACTCGACCACCTTCACCGTGCTGTTGTCGAGGACTTCGAAGTCACTGCCAAGAGATACCTCCAAGACGTAAGATCCTCACAGTTTGTTTTGTTGTCACGCTGACCTCTTCTTAGATTGTTGTCGAGAAAGGACTGCGTTACCAGCCTTTTCCGGATTCCATTCTGCGCGAAATGGCCATTGGGTTTCCGAAAAGTGAGTGCAGTCGCGAGTTGAGAATCATTTTGAATAGGCACTAACTCTCGCACAGATCTTTCGGAGCTTTCTGCCATTCCAAATATCGACCAAGACAAAGTCCAGCGATATGGCCGCCAGATATTGAGGCTGGTGGATAATGCCAGACGACGCTATACAGAATTGACGCAAGATGCGCAAGACGCCGACACCAATGGGGTTGTGCCGGATCCCAACCATCACAATGTCATCAATCTCAGCAGCAGCGATGAATACAGTGATGATGACGATCTTTTTGTGGATCAAGCTTCCAATTTCGATTACTCCATGGATGACAATCCTCCCACTCAAAACATCACCAGCGCCTATTTCCCTCCTCCACTATCCCCCGGCCCCGAACCTACCGACGAGTTAGGAGCTGCTTCTAGCTCCAAGGGGCGCTCCAAACGTCCGTACACCAAACGCCCACGAGCGCGCAAGAATGGCGGTTCTACCGGGGGCAACTGGAAAGCCAAGGGCTCCAGAGCAAAGCCCAAGACCGGCGATCGTGCCCCCAGCCGGTCCTCTGCGCCGAAGAGGACCGCCAAAGCGAAGACCCCCAAGTCCACGATTGGAATGATGCCTATTTGACTTTCTGTTTTCTGTTTTCTCGTTTACTTGTTGATCTTCTTTTTTACCTGTTGATCATGATTGGGCGTTATTATGTGCACATGAAGCATCTATAGGCGTTCTACTATGTATTCCCCGGGGGCAAGGCAGTTTCGGACTGTTGTTATACAGGTTCATAGCATGGGTTGTCAGTCCATTGTGGATTAGAAACTGAGTAGACATAATACCATTTTTCTGTGCGGAAGCAACATGTTACATCCTAGTCACCCAATGACCGGCCAAAATCAATCAGCCGTAAACGTCGTGCGTCTCGCGGGTGGAACTGGGCTACTTTGGCTCTCACGAGGAACCTCGAAGCAGCCGAATCACGTTTCAAGTCCACGTATGAGTTTCCAGCCTCCAGTAGCGCATTCAGCAGCTCGTGCACCTCTGTCGCAGCAGCTTCTCGCTTACTTGTCGGATTTGACGCCCCATGATTGGGCCGCAAAAACTGATCAATCCGTTGTTGTGCCCTATCCTCAGGCTCGGCCGGCTGCTTCTGCTTTTTCGGCTTCCCATGTGCTGTATAGCCCGCCTTCAGCGTAGCATCCGACACATCCAGGGCATCACCAACGGTTGGACCACCAAGATCCTCAGCAGCAAGCATTGGAGCCAGAGTTTCATCTATGAAACTGTCGAGGGAAACCTTGAGATCCGCAGAAGCGCGGTCTAGTTCATTGTTCTTCTTGTTCTGATCCTTGACCACTTCCAGGGCTACCTGGGACGGCGTCTGCTTTTGCTTTCGGATATTGGTATCGCGAATTCGCTGGATGCGTTCTCGGAGCCCAGTCGCGATTGCCCGCGAGTCTCGCAGGTTGGCCTCCTCAAGTCGGAGGCGCTCGCGATCTGCGGATAACTTCTCTGCAGTGACAACCACCGACACCTTGCTCATTTTAATCAGCTCAGAGGTATCTTCAATTGCAATGAGCGAAGGCAGGATCGAGCCCGCGGGTGGAAGCTCGTCTTCTGTCTGTAGCAATGAATCATATGCCTTTTTGGCGCGTCGTGCTTGAGCTACTCGGACCCAGGGGTCATTAGAGTTATCTAGCAGTCCATGCGAGCGAATCTCCCGGAGCTTTTGTTTGCAAGTTAGCTATATAGTTCAGGTCTGCCGGATCAATCAGATAGCGTACCCTCTTCAGTTCAATCTCCTGGCGTCGAACCTGCTCCTGGAGCTCGCGCAGGGTCTCGTCCAGTCGATGTGTATAGGCATGCAGGTTCGTTGCGCTAAGCGGCTCACTGGCGGACTCTTTCTCCGCTGCTTCACGGTTCTGAGCAAAATTTCGGATCTTACGTACGGTATCTTCAGATACCTCCATTGTTGCAGCTATGTCTCTCGAGACTAGAGGGATTGTCTCACAGACAACAAGTTGTGTTGCAAAAGGTGAACACAAAACAATCCAGACACCCCGTGATGGCACGTGATGTGCCAGATTGGGTTAGCGCGACTTCCC
Source organism: Penicillium sp. DT28 (assembly GCA_036712075.1). Classification (NCBI taxonomy): domain Eukaryota; kingdom Fungi; phylum Ascomycota; class Eurotiomycetes; order Eurotiales; family Aspergillaceae; genus Penicillium; species Penicillium sp. DT28. The sequence continues at coordinate 2,009,827 of JAZHLO010000002.1, forward strand.
CTTTCCACCTCGACTTCATCTTCATCTTCGACTTGACCTTGACCCTGCTCACTGCAACTCCCCTTCCCCCTTATCTATCCCAGCGTTTCCTTTGCGAAGTCTTTCCCATCGTGAGTTGTCTCCTACAGCTTGGAGATAGCACTGGTTCAGGTCCCTTCTTGCCTGGTTTCCTCGTTTCGACCCTCTCCTTACCCGTCGCAATCCACCGACACCTTCACCTCCCTTCACCTTTTCTCGACCATTCCCGACAATTATTCCCAGGCTTCCCTCGCTCTTCTTTGAAGAGCAATCCATCATCTACGTTGAACTGCACAATTCTGTCGGCACACCTATCTCTATCCATTTTTCCCAGCACCAGACTCCCTCTCCCGATCGCCAAGCACCAGCACGTTTTTCGTGGGACTTCTGGTGTACATAGACGATCCATAAGAAAGAAAGCAGATTTCGTTCTTGACTATCCGACTTTTCACGTAAGTGAAGACACAGCAGCGTACAGCGACCATGTCGGCATCCCCGTCCAACACCCAAACGGCCAAGCGCCCCCTTGAGGATCCCTCGTCGCCTTCAGGCCCCAACGACCAGCCTGATGCCAAACGCCCGGCTCTCGACAAAGTAGTGAAGAACGATCCCGAAGCCGAGGCCGAGACCGACGTGAAGCAGGTCCCCACCGTGGATAGCAAGGACAACCAGGGTGATACTGTCGTCACCGATGCTCCCAACGGCAAGACCGAAGACGAGACCCAGCCCATCCAGTCGACCGCTTCCCACGGTGACCGCGCCGGCTCACAGTCTGAAACTCATGCGCCGCAGGATGAGTCGAGCTGGATTCACATCCGAGCCGTGATCTCCAGCCCGGAGGCTGCCACCGTGATCGGAAAGGGAGGTGAGAACGTTTCCCAGATTCGCCGCATGTCCGGAGCCAAGTGCACTGTTAGCGACTACTCTCGGGGTGCCGTGGAGCGGATTTTGACCGTGAGCGGCCCCCAGGATGCCGTGGCCAAGGCATTTGGCCTCATCATCCGTACCCTGAACAACGAACCCCTCGACGCCCCTTCCACTGCCCAGTCCAAAACGTACCCTTTGCGTTTGCTAATGCCACACATTCTCATTGGCTCCATCATTGGCAAGGGTGGTAGCCGCATCCGTGAGATCCAGGAGGCTTCCGGCGCACGTCTTAACGCCTCGGACGCCTGCCTTCCCCTGTCGACGGAGCGATCCCTTGTCATCCTGGGTGTTGCCGATGCAGTGCACATTGCGACCTACTACGTTGCAGTTACCCTGGTGGAGCAACTGACCGAGCGGTTTGGGGGCCCTGCGGCTTCGGCGTATGCCACTCGCAGCGGTGGCCCGGCCGGCGCTGTTCCCGGTGGCATGCAGGTCGTGCCATACATCCCCCAGCCCGCTGGTGGCCAGTATGGACACCCGGACAGCTTTACCAAGCGTGGCCCTCACCCTAACCGAGCCCAAGCTGGCGCCTACGGAGTTCCCTATATGCACGGCCAGCCTGCCCCCACCCCCGTCGGTCAACCTGCCATGCCCTATGCTGCTGCACCGCACACCCCCTATGCCGCCCCCACTCCTCACCCAGTTGGCCCCTATGTCCCTGGCCCGCAAGCGACTCCTGCCCGCGGTGGCCCCCCTACTGCCCCTGCGCCTGTGGGTGGCGCCATGCCTGGCCAACCGCTGACCCAGCAGATTTTCATCCCTAATGATATGGTGGGCGCCATCATCGGCAAGGGCGGTGCCAAGATCAACGAAATACGCCATCTGAGCGGCAGCGTGATTAAGATCAACGAGCCCCAGGAGAACAGCAATGAGCGTCTGGTGACCATCACTGGTACCCAGGAGTGTAACCAGATGGCTTTGTACATGTTGTATTCGCGACTTGGTTCGTATCCCCATCTAATCCACTTGAAAGAGTCTTCACTAACAAGCACATAGAGAGCGAAAAGCATCGCGTTTAAAATTGACGCCAGCATTTTTTGGGGAGCCTTCACGGGCATCGTACCCCAAAAGTCTACGGTGGTTTATGATGAATCTGTTTTCCTTCGATTTTCACGGTGTCTTCTTATTTTTGCTTTCTCTTTTCCTTTTTGTTGTATCTTATTCGAGGCGTATGACTGAATCGGGCCTCCTAATAACCAATCCCACAATTTCTTCAACCCCATTGCCCAACCCCGAACCCAAGTAGCCTGGATCTCACTTTTTTTCCCACTCACACAATCCTCAATTCCTTCAATCCACAAGAACGATTGCCAGAATCATCAACCAATCTCAGCTGCCCTCAGGTCTTCTGGAAACTAACATGTCTCAACTCCAATCCAGGAACAGGCGGCAGCATCTTCTGTCGAATCGGTGCGATATACTTCGCAAACTGCTCCGTCTCCTTCGCCTTCTTATGTGTCTCCACACTGTCCCAACCAACCGCCAGAAAACGCATCGTCGCCTCTCCACTCGGACTCTTCGTGTGCTGCACTTGTCCAGGCCTATCAACATGACCCATAGTCCACGACCGCGGCCTCTGATCCTGCGGCAGCTGCTCGGTCAGCGCCGCACGGAAATTGATCAGGTCTGAATTCAGCGCCTTGATCTCAGCCACAGTCATGTTACTAGGGAATGGCAGTGGGGTTAGTTCTGTCACCGGGTTCTGGGTAAGTGTATCTGTGGCTGATACCACCGGCTGCAGTGTTGTGTACAACACTGTTGGTGGCTGTGGAGCGCTGGCCAGGAAGGGATCGAGGTATGCGGTGCTTATTGAGCCGCGTGCATCGCTCCAGTCTAGATTAGTTAGTACCCGTAGAGTATGGAGCACAGGAGAGTTCTACCAATAACCAAGACGATCGTGTCTTTATCCTCGAGCGTTCGACCCCACGCAGAGCTCGCGTGGCCGCTCTCGTTTTTGAAGGCGCGGAAGACGCCCAGTAGTCCTTCACCCTCTCTGTTGCCGGGTTCCTCGGGCTTTACACTGGGCTTCACTTTGAAGTAGAGGAACGAAGTGATGGATTGCGCCATGATTGTGAATATCTTAGGTTTGAAACAGTTAAGGAGAGATGGAATAGAAGTTAAGCTGATGTCACGCAAAATGATGTCAGAGTCGAGTCTTCACTACGGACGTAACCAAGAAAAGCAATTCGAAACTATGTACAGTCTTCGAAGTAGGATGTTGTTGAATTCTCCCCAATTAAGATCCAATTATTCCACGCCTGGACAAAATGAAAAATGTCCTGCCATTTCTGTCCCAAATACAAAAGTAGAATAGAAAAAGAACTATGTAGAAAAGAGACCCCCTCTACCAGTCCACGCTGCGAACCTTGGTTTGTTTCTTTTCAATAGCACTCCTCAGGTTCTGGACTGCATTTTTCCGACGAGTGGACTTGCTCTTCCACTGAGCAATCTCTTCTTGGGCGGTAGTCGACCCAGCGAGTTCGACGCTGCGAAGCCGGCTTTGCTTGGCGGAGCCGTTGACACTGGCCCGGAAGTTGAGGCCGCGAGATGCGGACTCGGGTGTGTGGTACGCACTGCCATCAATGGAGCGCGAGCCGGGGGTTGCGGGCACGAGGGCAGCGTTCTTTCGCGGAGTGGCGAAGGGGGATCCTTCACGGCTAACAGAGGCGGAAGAGGAGCTGAGGTCGATACCCAGCTTCTTCATTTGAGCCTCAAGGACATCGATGTCGCTACTCTTTCCCTCGGCCATGCTCATCATCGTGGCAATGGTCGAAGACACAGCCTCCACGGTGGGCCGCCTGCGGCCCTTGCCTGAGCCGTCAGGGCGCGGGATATCGGCAATCTTAGCTCGCAAGAGTGAGACGCCCTGCTCGAGGTCGGCCATCCTGGCTTGAATCTCGGTGAATGCAGTTCGCAAGTCATGTTGAAGAGTGGCCTGTTCGGCAGACAGTGGCGCCGTGAGGATGGAACCTGTATCGGTGTGTGCATCGAGCGTTTTGCGGATGCTAGCACATTGACCACGCAGAGTGACAATGTCCCTCGTCAGCAGCTCACGGCATTGGTCCAGTTTCTCCTTCACTCCCTGTATGCGCTGTTCATCGAGGGATTCGTTGAGAGAGACTACAACATAGTCCAGTTTGCTGATATCTTGCAAGCGCGTTTCCTCGTCCAAAATATCGGCAGGCTGGTCACTTTTCAGGATGTGCACCCAGTCGTCGGCATCGGAAGTCTGGGAAGATTGCTGGTACAGAAGGAACGATTCCAATGAGCGAGCATTGATACCCAATGTATCAACCATGGAGTTAATATCCCGGTAAAGACGTTCGATCATACCCGCAACACCCGGCTTGGCCGTTTCGCCCATGTAGTTCTGATGTGGCAAGAACGGATCAAGGGTGGAAACAGGCTCAACTGGACGAGCCAGGTCGGCACGAAGTCTCTCGTCCTCATCATCGTCCGACAGGGACAGAGCTTCCTCCTCTTCTTGCTGCTGGGCGATTTCGTGGGCGCGAGCCTTCTCCGCGCGGGCAGTATCACTGTGCTTCCGCAATTGTCCTGAACGCTGGGCTGCCTGGGTCAAGGAAGCCTTGCGCGATGTCAAAGCACTTCCCGCTTCCGGGCGGCTCTTGGTCTTATTGGAGAACAAACCATTCTTCTGGGAGTTGCGACGGGTAGGGCTAGGGGAACGGAAGGGTTCACGACCATCTCGCGCTGCCGATTCAGGAGGAGGAAGGAGCGGCTGCTTGGGGATCTCTCCAAACAGAGGTCGCGGAGGTTGTTCGTGCTTCTGAGAGATTCTTCTGAAAAGTCCTCCGGGCGAACTCTTCTCAGAAATCCCACTGAACGAGCTCTCGGCCGACGGTTTGGGGCTTGGGATCTTGATCTCATCATGTGTAATTTCTTCACCGCTGTCAGAGAAATCAGACTCATTCTCTTCCTCTTCAGACTCGTTTGCTTCCTCTTCAGACTCATTCGCATCCTCCCCAGACTCCGCATCCGAATCATCTGGAACTGGAACGGCCTCCTCCGCGGGTTCAGCCTTGCCCTTTACAGCAGTAAAGTCCGGAGGCAGCGGTGCCTCTTCCGGTACTGGGGGAGGGCTTTCCTCCTTTCTGGGTTTGCTCACGAAGTCCGGGGGAAGAGGAGCATCATCCACAGGGGAAGGCGGTCCCTTTGGTGACAGGAAGTCTGGAGGAAGTGGGGCATCGTCGGCTTTCGGCAAGGATTTCTTTGCAGGAATGAAATCAGGGGGAAGCGGCGCATCATCGACCGAACTCTTCGACACGTTGGAAGAAGCCGATGTATCCCCGGCAGCATAGGGATCCCTGCTAGTAGAATCAGGCGGCAATGGCGTCAACTCATCTCTCTTTGGAGTCGCAGTCTTGTCTGAGGGTGCAGACAGAGGGCTGGTGACCTGATTCTGGGAGGAACTCTGGCTGGTCGTAGTTGTGCTGGTGCCAAATAACGAGATGCTGGACTGCTTCGTCTCGGATTGTTTCGTCTCGCCGAAAGAGAAACTTGACTCCTTTTGCTGTCCAAAAGGATTGGGTCTGGCAGGCTGCGACGGCTGACCGAAGAGAGTCGTCGGCGCCTTGGCCACGTCGCTGGGCGCGCCAAACATTGACTTGGGCTCAGGCTGCTCGGGTATACCGGCATCCTCTGCATCATCCATAGACTCGGCCTGGGGGCTCGTCTTATTGGGTGACGAGACCATATCGTCAAATGAGTTACCAAAGGAGAAGGCCCCTGAGGAGGGCTCATCGGCCTTGGGTCCATCATTGACAGCTGTACCATCACCCTTGAAGGTAGACCCGAGTACAAAGCCGCTTCCACCGAACGGGTTCTTGACCCCGGCAGGCTGGGGCGTAAAAGGCGAGTCTGGCTGCGACGGGGCCCCAAATGGCGAAGCTGCCGCAGGTTTTGAGAAGGGACTTTCACCAGTCGCAGGCTTTGAGGAAGGCGACTCTCCGGGCTTGGCGGATGCGAAGCCAGCGAAACCACCTCCGCCCGAGAACGAGCTAAAACCACCGCCAGATGAACCATTACCCGGCCCAAGTAGACTCTTTCCTGGTGTACTAGGCTTTCCAAATGGCGAGCTGACCGTGCCAAAGCTCGGTTTTCCGAATGCGGGCTGTCCCGGTGTGCCGAAAGCTGACCCCGGCTGAGATGGAGCACCAAACGCAGGCCCCGGAGTTGATGGTGTGCCAAAGGCCGGTGCCGAGCCACCGCCTAGCGGAGACGGGCTCCCAAATGCAGGAGCAGATGGCTTTCCGAATGCTGTGGCGCCCATGGTCGACCCTCCCATGCTAGATGGGCTACCGAAAGCCGGACCACCAGATGGCTTGCCGAAAGTAGACGCACCAAATGACGATGCGCCGAAGGATGACTGACCGAAAGCGGGCTGCTGTTGGGTAGGGGCAGGGGCGATGGCCGATTGCTGAGATTGAGCAAAGGCCTGTGGGGCTGAGCCAGCAGAAACGAGACCGGAGTAGGCAACCTGCTGGTGGATTGCGTCGTTGTAAATCAACCACCAGGAAGACAGAATTCCTTCGTTGTTGAGAAGGAATACGCCGGGTAGAGGAGTAGAGCTCTCTGTAATATCTGCGCCCTGAATAGGCATGATGACGTTTCGGCTGGACGACAGATCAAGGCTCAGGCCGACAACAGATGTTTCACCACCGTCATCCTGCAATGGGACTGAGGCCCGCTTTGTGTCATCACTGAAGTCGACAACAGCGAATTGGTTCGCGAGCGAAGGGTCATCGCTCGCCAGTGATTGTTCGGAACGAACAACGATACTGAGGTCAGGAGACCTTGTTGATGAGAGTATCAACGCATCTTTTAAATGGGGTTTGTAGTCTCGCAGTCGCGCAATAAATTGATACGCTGATGTGTACCTCATCTGGAAGCCCATGGTAGGGCAGACTTCGGGCAATTTCTGAATCAAAAAAGGCGCCTGCTTCCGTCTGGTGATAATGTAATATGAGGACATGTCCTGTTCGGCGGAATTAGGCGTGTAGGCCATGAAGAAGATATCGTTCTCAAGCCAAGCGATGGACGACACTGTAATTGTTAATACGATCGCCTCAGGGAGTCACAAGAAGAGAGCAAGACTCACCATGGCATTCACCCTCCAGGTCCAAGGGCCGAGGGATAAGATCCTTTTGTGTTCCATCCGGTGTCATCTGGGCTGCTGTTCCATCTGCCAATCCAGCCACAAGCTGCTTCCCTTTATTACTCCAAGAAACACTGCTAACCCCATTCTTCAGAATGGGCCCGTTCGGTCCGTTAACCAAGTTACCCGCCTTCAAATCGGCCATCAGGAGTTCACCGTTGGCAGTGACCATGGCAACGAATGTGGAATTGGGATCCGGGTTGGGTGCCAGAGCGCGAAGTGAGACGCCATTCGTCGAGATCGATATGGCGGGTTGCGCATTTCCTGAGGCAAGACTTGACGTTTGGAAAACCGATATCTGAGATCCATTCTCGGTGGCCAGAATCAACGCGTCGTCACTGGCGGTGAATGCCACATGTGTCGGACGCGCCGGGACAGGGATCTTTGCTTGCGGTTCGAAGGGCTTTGTTTTCTGTTTGTCTTCGCCACCGGATGCTTCAATGGCGGCTCTGACAGAGTCGGTACTCGCGACGACAAGTACATCAGGGCCCGCGCCAACAATCACACCCTTGGTCTGCGCGACAGCTAGGAGGGAAGAGGTCGAGGAAGGAAGGGCATCGGCGGGCCACGGGGTGGGGAGTAGCCGGATATTAGCATCGCCAGAGAGGCCCTTGAAGCCAACTCGCTAAATGTGATGTTAGTCATAGGAGCTCTCAGCATCAGCAGAAGTTTTGGCGGGGCGACGTACATCAGTGTAGACTTCTGTGAGCTCCGGTCCAAGCTCCACTGGCGCGCTTCCATCAGCGGGGTTCGATGCCCCGAAGCTGTTGAAGGCCATTTTGAAACGGTCGAAATCAGCAGAAATGGAACGAGAATGAGCGCCTAAAGGTGAGCCGGTCTTGGAAGCATTGAGCGACGGAGAGCTCGACGGCGTTAGAGAGAAAGAGCGTCGTTGGAGTACTTGCGGACTCCGGTTGAAAAGGTTCAGGGTACGCGCAAGAATCTTGCGAGGAGAACTCTCCCGGGCAGAGGAGATAAGGGGAGTGTAAAGAGAGAGATCCCTGGCAGGACCGCAGAAGTATTAACTGGAGAAAGTGATGAGCATCCGAAAATGTTTAGTCACTTTGAAGGACAAAAACACCGTTTGATGCCTGACGGCTCAGGCAACACTAGCTGCGTGAGCTTCGTCACTTCCAACGCAGCTCGACTTCCTCCAGCTTACCTTTCTTCTCCATCCCCCACGACACTCTTCTTCCTCCTCCGTCATTTGCTTTGAGCTTATCTATCACACCTGCCGTATCTACATTCTGACTTCAGTCGGGTGCACACACCCTGCGTTGTAACGATGCCGGGCTTCGACTTCTCCAACTACAACCGCAACGCGGCTCTTCACGCCAAGGGGGTTCCTCTTCCCAAAGCCACTAGCACCGGTACAACAATTGTCGGATGCATTTACGATAATGGCGTTGTGGTATGTTGCCATTGCTTCAGGAAGCTCGAAAATTGCTGCGCTCAGGGAAGCTGACTTGACCGCAGATTGCAGCAGATACCAGAGCTACCAGTGGCCCTATAGTAGCAGACAAGGTATGAATGAGCAAATGGACCCAATCCTCTTTAACTTTTCAACGACACATTCAGAAACTGACGGATGCCCGTGATAGAACTGCGAGAAATTACACTACATCGCCCCCAAGATCTGGTGTGCCGGTGCCGGTACAGCCGCAGACACCGAGTTCACCACCGCCCTCATCAGTTCCAATGTCGAGCTGCACTCGCTATCGACCGGCCGTGACCCGCGTGTGATCACTTGCATGACGATGCTGAAGCAGCACCTCTTCCGGTACCAGGGCCACATCGGTGCGTACCTGGTGGTTGCAGGTGTTGACCCGACCGGAGTCGGCCTGTACACCGTTCACGCGCACGGCTCGACGGATAAGCTGCCGTACGTGACGATGGGATCTGGTTCTCTGGCAGCCATGTCGGTGTTCGAGTCGATGTGGCAGCCAGACCTGGACAAGGAGGGCGCCATTAAGCTCTGCGCCGAGGCGATCAAAGCCGGTATCTTCAACGATTTGGGCTCTGGTAGCAATGTCGATGTGTGTGTCATTGAGAAGGACAAGCCCACCCAGCTGCTCCGCAATTACGAGAAGCCCAACGAGCGTGGCCAGAAGGAGCGCAACTACAAGTTCCCTCGTGGAACCACCGCTTGGCTGAACCAGAAGATCATCAGCAAGGATGATCTGAAGAAATTTGTCACCGTGGAGACTTTGGCTGGTGATGATAACATCGCTGGTGGTGAGAAGATGGAGATCGATGTTTAAGATGGGATTTCATGATTGGTGGCGCAGGCTAGTGGTCTTTGTTTCTGAGGCGACTTAATATACTCTTGGGCTCGTGTCTCATTATTGTATCATTTGTATTCATGGATCCGATGTGTCCACTGTTGGATTCACTGCTACAGCTTAAGGTATCAAGTACGTCGGAAATAAACAGGTATTGAACACATTTCATGATTCTATAGACATGCACTGCCGGGGTAAGCAAAGTGCGGGTATCTCTATGCTAGGTAAAAACGTTTTCCACATTTCCGAATATGCTCCTGCATCTTCATACCGTGCCCAATCTAAGGACAGGCGTGGGAAGGGATCCAGAGCTTAATCCCGCGGCCGGTTATAACAGGACCGACCAATCTGAGGCGGCGCTGTAAGCTCTTCCACAACTGCACGCGCTTCGAACTTCTTCATGATCCAGAGAATGTACTCATACCGCGTAGCCGAAACACGGCGTCCTTCTTGACGGTACCGAACAACGCCAGCGTGGTACATAGCACGCACCAGAGATGGGTACACAGGGCCTCCATGTTTACGCAGGTAACCGTAGAGCCAGTGGATGAGGTGGAATGAGCGTGAGGGAGTCAGCTGCGGACAGCAGGAAAAGGCAATTGCCAGTTGATGGATCAGGTCAACGGCGACATGAGGGTCTGGGCATTGGCTGTCTCTTGGGCCAGGGTGATAACGAACAAGAGCCATTTCGTCGGGGTGCGGGATGGGTACCCAGGCCTTGTGGAGACATAGCTTGAATGGGGTGTGATTTCCGAGTAGTCTGAGGAGTGACCAGACGCTCTTGGAATCTCCCTCCCTGGCGAGACGGAGGAATTCATCCATCGTGGCAGGACTCGTTAGATCCATGCGACGGAGCATGCGCTCGAATGTGCCGTAGAAAAGGACTCGGATTCCTTTATATTCAGCTGGTTTCGTCCAGACTTCTGCCAGAGTGGTCTTTGCGGTTTCTAGTTGCTCGAGGGTTTTGCGGGTGGTTTTTGATGTCAGTTTCCTCAGCTTAAGATCGACTGCCAGCTGGAGAAGGTTGTTGTATGGGATGTCTAGGCTGTGGACTTCGTGCATGAGGTCCGCAAGAAAGGACCCTTCTGTGTTCTGCACCGTCATCTCAAAGAGGCCGAACAAGAGGTAAATGGGCCGGTCCGTTGCTCTGGGATCTTGGTTATACATTGGCGCCAATGCCCGACTCAGGCTCCGTAGCGCCCATAAACGCAAAATGATCTGATGCTGAATCGAGAGACCCGTCGGAGAGGTGATCTGTTCCTGCTGAGGCACCTGGGTGTAGGCAAGCGGCAGATCCAACCAGATCGGGGATTGTGCAATGGCGTCAATATTGGAGAGCCTTGTTAGACATTCGCGCCATCGCTCAAGCTGCTGGTTGCGGTCCTGACCTCCCCGTGCGGCAAGAGTCAAGACTTCGGTGACGTTGACGATGCACTTGGCTGCACAGTCTGCGTGGAGCTGGTTTAAAAGTCGGTCGGGTGGGGGAAGAAGCATCATTGTCTCACGTCCATCCACGGCCTTCAACCACGCCATGACCATGGCCGACGGCCAGTAGCTATCAGAGCTTGCGTCATGAGTCGCAATGATGATTTCCTCTGCAAAACGGAAGCCCCGAATACTCAAAAGTTGCTCCAGCCAGGTGTTTGTGACTTCCTTGTCAAGATCACGATAGCCTAGGATATTGCAACGTCCGATGGCTTTCCACATAGCTCGGTAGTGTTTCAGCAACGCTTTCTGGTCCCATGCCCCAAGTGTTTTATTGCGTTCCACAATGATATTTGGGAGCGCCTTGACGATCAAGCAAAGCTCTTGAGTTGGAACTAGGCCTAATTCCAGGGCCCGAGTAACGGCATTGAGCACGGCGATACGATTGGATCGTTTCGTTTTCTTTTGGCAGAACAATTCCACAGCAGCAAGGTAATTTCCGGAGCCCCGGGTGTTCAAGAATGGATCGTCCAAAAACCTGATGCATTGCGTCAAGTCGAGTGCTGATCGCATGAGCAGCTTGTCGAATATTTGCCGGCTGTACTCAGGTTCTCGTTGGAGGTCGATTCTCAAGTAGCGAGCAAAATCCCTGACATCTTCAATTTCCCAGTCATCCTTACCAAGGAATTCCGCCCAAATCTGAGCCCTGGATCTCGGCTCCGCATTGTATGAGCTTGGAGAAGGGTCATCGGAGATGTACGACTCCGCGGGTTCAGGGTTGTGATCGTAGAAGGGTAGAGGAACTTCGTGCGAGGCGATTGCGTAACTGCGAAGGTCTTTCCGGGCAATTAGACTCTCAAATATATATCAATTGTATTCCCCGTTCCTCTTTCCCACTCACCTTGGGGTTCCAGCTGTGCTCCCTGCCATGGACGATCGGACCACTTCATGTGCTCCCTCCCATTGCGGCCAAACAGACATGCAATATCCTCAGCTCCTCCCATACCAGCCAGGGCGGTGTTCCTTCGCTTCGCAAGTCGTCTCCGTGCCTCTAAGGGACCGGGAACGCAACTTCCATGGCGGCGCTGACCATTCGCGAAACAACGAAAAGTCGCTGCGAGCAGGTCGTCGCTGATCCAGAGATGGTCGGAACTTGATGAACCGGATGGCTTCAGAGCATGCCGGTAGGCATGTCTACCGAAAGACATGAATTTAGAGATGGCGCATGCGAGCCAATTGCCAGGTTTGGTCGTGATAAACGAGCGACGTCTTTTGGCTGCAGCTTCGGCGCGGAGTCTTGGCTCTCTATGACTAAGCACATTGGCCAATCCGTGAGCAGAAATTACAGCGATGAAGTACATAGACATATTTTAGTTGGACTTTTGAGTGTATATAATTCTTGGGGCTATGTCTATTGCCAATAATCCTCATAATCCCCCATGTAAACCATTACCTAGGTACGACACATGCCGATATCAGAACTGTCCTTATTTGGGGTCATCAAGGACAAACATGGATTCAATCCAAGAAAAAACCAGAAATCAAAGACAAAATGAGAAAATGCAACCCTGCGCCAGTACAATGCTTTAAACTTTTTCACCAAGAAAAGGTATCTCATGCTAGTCACTTCAGCGGTGACATGACCGAAGGTGTATAGAGGATCATAAAGAGAGTCATCGAAGGGAAACCCCCTGTAAGCTCGTGTCAAGACGGTTTTTCTCCAGGAAGAGGCTTCCTACCCGTCACCACGTAATAATCCATATACGCGTGGACATTCCTGTCTTGAATGGCTTTCCTCACGTCAACGAGGAAGACCTCGATCTCGGCCTTCGACCAGCCTAGAGCAAGGAACGGTTTATATGACCAGCCGGAAAGAGCTTCGAGCCAATTACTCTCGCTCCATTTCCCGATAGTTTTGAGATGTTCGTCTGTGGGCCAGGTATTTGTCGGAACTTTGAAGACTTGTTGCTCGACGTCCACGAACCCAACCTCCTTCATCCACCGTTGTATCTTGTGGGCGATGCGGAAATTCCTTGATGGCTCGAATTCCTGGCTCGAACGCATGTTCAGGTCGAACCAGTCATGCAGGGCGTATTTGCTAAACCCGTCGGGGTTCGGCGGGGGCATGGTGTCGTCGTCGCATTGTGGTTTCGGGTCCATTTCCTGACATTCAATGTATGCCCCTGGCTTGAGATGTTTGAAGGATTGTCGTAGTAGTCGTTTGAAAGACGGCAAAGCGCCGGTCATGTTGCCGATGTGGATGAAATCAAAATGGTCTTGGTCCCAGAGCCAGTCGTCTTCGGTGGCATCGTCGACCAGGAAATGAACGTTCTCGGGAACCTCTGTCGGCTGTACTGGAGAGAGATCCGTTCCAGTGATAGCAGCATCAGGAAACAGGGGGGCTGTAAAAAAGAAAGCAATGAGTTGTCAAATTCCGAATACTCGACCAAAGGAATAACCAAACATACCCATTTCTATAGGCCATATACCGGAGCCAGTGCCGATGTCGAGTATTTCTTTTGGGTCATCAAGAGGAACATTGTACAGTCTCTCTTTCATGAGCATTTTGAACATGTGATGTTGCATGTCAAGGCGATCAAGCTCCTGCTCGTCATTGGGATATGGGTAGGCTGGTCTGAGAGTCAGATGCATTCAATGAGTCGTGGGACACGGCAAGCCCATGGCGACATACCTCCTTCATGATACCTGTGATACCGTCTTCCGTGCTCAATAGGATAGTCCGTTACACTGTCAGTCAAAGACTGCGTGTCACTGTCATCCCGTTAGCATGAGTCCTTCGGATGATAAGATAGAGCTAAGGTAGGAAATTACAGTTGGCCATACCATCGACTTCTTGTTTCCTGCATGGTATATGTTAGCCTATCGACTGTAATGACTATATGATAGCCAGGAATGAACAGCGTCCAGGGTGTAGCAACGGTAGGATGGGATAGACATGATGAGGAGGGTTTAGGGGAGAATTAGACAGGGACGTACAGAAGACTTTTGACCCATCCCGATTGCCTGGGAGCGGCGTCCAGGGGAATCGACCGAGGCAGATATATGCAGGTCAATCCTAATGAGGGTGAGACAACGGGGATGAAAGCGGTTAAAGCAAGCAGGATAAAAAGTTATTGTATGTTACTGTGGCCAATAGTGGTTAATAGTCCGGCTTCCAGTGACCCGGGAGCATGGCCGCGGTATACTGCACGTGGGGGAATAAGTACTTACTGAGTAGGAGAGCGTGCCAGCAAAATTGGCGACCGTCCCACTCATGTTCCAGGATCAAGCACAGACTTAAAACAGAGGTGAGCGAGGGGGAAGATCTAGATTGAACCCAAGGTAAGATGTATTTGTCAGTGTTTGTGGAGAGCCCGACAGTTTGGGTTAAGTTATAATTTGGCAGGACGGGAAGACGATCCGGACAACTATAAATCCATCGAGAGCCGGGATAGGATCGACATATGAAATGGCGTGAGGGGTATGAAGTGGAGTCAGTACATGGGGTACAAAGTTGAGCCAGGCAATACCGGTCTCTCTAGTGGACATCGGACATCCATGGACGTCAGAGGGTCGGGTATAGGTTTTTAGCGGGGACAGTAAAGTACTAAGGCACTGGCAGTGGGTAACCATGAAATCCAAGGGACTAGGAGCTAGGAGCTACCTAGGTAGGAGCTAGATTGAGAAAACAACAGGGATGATACAGTCCGAAATCTATCGCTCCTATGCTCTACGTAAAACCGAGAAAAACGAGATCGAGTCAATTAGAAAAGAGAATGACAGTGATGATCTTCGGACTAGATACGGGAAAAGAAAAGAATGCACATGAATCCTTTCCCTGTTTGGTGGTTCGAGCGTCAGTCGATCTCCTGCCCTAACTAAACCAAGTAAGTCCTTAAGTCTCAAGTTCCAAGTCTTCGAGTCAGTCAATCTCCCGGTGTTTCAGTTTCAGTTGTGTTCTCTGGTGGACCCTGACAGGGGTTCGCGTCTTTGCGCAGTTCCGTCCGAGTGGGAATTGTCAACCGACCCAGCCACGGGCCGCTCTGACCGGACTGCTGGGTCTTCAACCATGATCCGAGAACATGGCAGAACCATGCAGGGTCATTCCCCTTACTCTGAATCCCGTGCTGTGTTTTATGAAGAAAAAGGGAAAGAAAAGCTAAAGCGACGTAAATCTTTGACTTTTGAGAAACCATTATAAATCACATGGTTCATCTACTAACTAATATACTTGATCGATAAAGGTGCCGCATTGTAGAGTTCCGGGCTAGGATTGTCCCCGAACCTAGTAAATGATCGGAGAAGACAAAAAAGAAAAAGCAACGGTGCATACGCAGTAGAGCTCTGCAAGGATCTCAAAATAAGCTAGACGTGTTAACCGAGTCAAATCAAGTCCGACCGGACTGCTGGTACTGTGTCAGGGCCCAAAGTGTCGGGAACGCGCGCACGAGCCAAATTTCGATTTTCGATTTTTATGCTACTTTGTTCTTTGATTCGCGTCTTACCGTGATTTATTCAAGTGCTATGTTGCTATGTTGCTCTGTTTTCCTGCACATCGTGGTCGTTGCGACCGATGTTTTCCGCAGTGGAGACGGTCGACGGTCTTGTTTGGTACTGAGCTCGCCTGAGGCGAGAAACCAGACTTGAGCTCTAGACCCTGTGGGACCTGGCACATTGGAGTCGGCAAGGGGTTCCAGTTTTGCCGTTAACCACGATGGAGATGGGAGCCCCATGGTTCGATTTGTACCGAGCTCTGCCAAAGGCTGGTCTCAAATATCATGTTACACGAGCCGAGAACAATCATCAGATAGCACCTTACACATCTCATCAGGTCGAGGAAAGCACGTTGTACCATATATGAAGAGACCAAACTATGCAGTATGATTTCAGGGACATTGCTTTGACTCGTGAACAGGAGCAAAGCTTGGCAGCACTGATTCAGGTCCATCGTCGATCTCTCTAATACTCCAATACTTTTTTCTATGTGAAGCAAATCCCGAATTACGCCATTCGGCCGAAGTACATTCCCCAGGATAATTCACCGGCAGAAAGCTACGTGGAATCTGTGGGTAGACCGCTTCCCTTGACAAATACCTACTTTCCCCACATTGGGTGAAGGTTGAACTCCATTCTATCCGAGTACAATGTAGTGATTTGGAATTTGGAAACAAAGTTACTATAGTGTGCCGAGGCCTGTCAATTCTCATTTGTCAGTGGAGAAAAGACCAGGGGCCAATCGGCGCGCTAGTACACGGGAATCCGTGAATGACACGGCTCACTGTCAACTACGGACAAAACAATTCTTGCAAATCAGACGCATGTACCACTGTTTAAAATTCTGTCTGCAGGGCCAATGACGTCTGGATTTTGTCCGGTCCGAATTCCCGATGAACTACTTCGTATAGCCCCATCTAAACGAGCTCTATCGTTGATTTGAGATCCTCGATTATTTGTCATTTTCCGGTTTGGTAACTTCCTACTCGGCCTTGAGTCTATAGCTACATGTTCTCGCTCTTGGAGTTGCCTATTTGATCTTAAGCTGCTGGTGTTCCATGGTTTCATCCTTACTTGAGAGCTTAGAGACCTTGGTTACCTTGTCACTGTGCTGACTATGTCAAATACGTATGGGTGGATTGACTTAGCAAGCAGTCTTGCGCGTAGAACTGATTAAGCGATATAGAAAAATAAACACATCAAAAGCAAGGCAGCGTATCCGCTGAAAGAACCCAGTTTGAAGCCGTGATTCCCGGTCAAGCGGCAGACAGTTTTGCTTCCACCGAGGCAACGTAGCCCTCCATTGGCTGGACCTTGTCGGTTCTGAGACACCTTGAGTATCGGAGCAGGCTAAATATCGGAGTAAAGTAGGATCATACCTAGTTTGAATGCGAATGTCGGTTTGGACCCTGGCTATTCCTTCCTGGTGGACGATGCTGTGTGCGATTCCGATCAGTCGAGCGACTTCATCCCACGCTCCTTCTATATTCGTTCAAAAATAAGTCTCCCATATAAAGCTTGTCGCGTCGTTGTAGGTAAACAAGGTCATGTAGAATCAATTGTCTTGGTACTTATCTCTGCCTTAGGGCACGTACCTAAGGTTGTGCCTGTAGCATGCATCACAAACTTGAGGCCTGATTGTTGGACGAGCCGCTGGACATTTGCAATCTCTTGAGAGAACGATGCATTCTGAGTGCCGATCTAGTTGTGAAGTTCTCAGCTTAGTAACTCGATTCCTTTTTGCTTTTTCGGAGGCTTTCTGATACCGGGATGAGAGAAAAGTCGGCTGTGCACCAAGCGGGTGTTGTCAGAGCTGGAGCTGCGGATGCCATTGCTATGATTCTATCCTGCTGCCTCAAGTGAAATTGATGTACAAGTCAAGTTCAAGTACATCCTTCCAACGACTTCAATTCTTTATCGTATAATGTGTGGGTAATTGTGACGTTGAAGAGGAAGGATAAACAGAGTTCACAATGTATTGGAACAGCGTTAATCATTCTGTGGTTGCTACTCAACAGGGCATCTAGAAAACACTCTCGTCTACGGTCCTTCCACGTCTTTGTTTAGGCTCACTTCCACGGACATAAATGTCCTCAAATAAAATATCCCACCTTGGTTCAGGCTCAGGCATCTGCTCAGCTGCCTCAACTTCACGGCTTACCATTCCCCGAACTTCCTTTTCAACAGCCTTTGCTTCATCTTCTGTCATGATTTCCCAGTCTACCAACTTCGTCTTTAGGTTGGCAATGGGATCATTTGCTCGCTCCTCCTTTAGTTCTTCACGGGGCCGATAGGCAATTCCTGGGTCGGACATGGAATGCCCGGCAAATCGATAGGTTGCGTACTCATAGAGTAGCGGTCCATTCCCTGCCTTCACCCATTCTCGGCCATGTCTGACAGCAGCCAGAACAGCCAGGACATCCATTCCATCGACCTTCAGCCCTGGAATGTACTGTCCACGCTTGTAGTACTCGGTCGAGGCAGAAGCACGTTCAGTGGATGTTCCCATTCCGTATTGATTATCTAGCGATCTCCGTCAGTAACACAAGGTATCCTCCACTTCGGCAAAAAGGGCTGCTTACTCTCGCAGCCAAAGATGACTGGCAGGTTCCACAGCTTTGCCATGTTGAACGCCTCGTGGACTTGGCCTTGGTTTGCTGCCCCGTCGCCGTACAGATTAATCGTGATGTTGCCCGTCTCTTCATACTGCTGAGCCAATGCAATACCAGCTCCTAGAGGCACACTTGTGCCTACAATGCCATTCCCTCCAAAAAAGCTCTTGGCGTACATATGCATAGAGCCACCTTTCCCATACGAGATGCCGTCGCGGCGACCGAGGAGTTCTCCCAGAATTGATCGGATAGTACCACCACGCATCAGTGTGTTACCATGAGAGCGATACGCCGTAATTAGCTTATCTTCCCGAGTGATACCATGTTCGATTCCCACTGCAACTGCCTCTTGTCCAGTCGATAAATGGCAGAATCCTCGGATCTTCCTCTCTTTGTACAATCCATCCGCAGCCAGTTCCATCCGTCTATGCGAACATGAGTTTTGAAACATTTCGTCCTTCAAAAAAGGTCATACCTGATTGTTGTCATGTCACGAAGCAGCTGTTTGAGCTGCCTCTTGGTGACTTCCACTGAGTACGATGGCGGGTCGAAGTTGTATGTTTCGAAGCTCGTATCCTCGATGGGGACGGTGAAGGGCTTGTCATCTTCCTAGTAGGATTGTTAGACCAACATTATCCTCATATTAACCTGCTCATGGATTGCAAGGTTACCGTTGGTATGCCTTGCACATTTGCGATCTGCGCGAATTGACGTGTGCTGGTGTATAATGGGCCCGGGTGAGCTAGGCACCTCGGAATTTGGGCCCTCAAAGGTAGCGAAGAGGCAGTTAAGGACCGCATTATACTTAGTGATAGCTGACAGTTGAATGATAGATTAGTGATATTAGGGAGTATGAACTTGTGAGAAATTGCAATGCTAGCTTTTGTCAGAAGCATGGCATTCTATGACGCAAACGTGAATTCATGGCCATAATGAACAAGTCTGTCATTAGTTAATTACCTAGATAGCCTGATAGGAACATATATACTCAAAATGAGTCTCACCATTCAATTTGTTGCACTCTTTATCATTGAAGAAACTTGATGATTTTCAGTTCTGGATGTCCGCAGTCGTAGAGGCTTCGATGTATATACTTCCCTCATTAAAAAGCACCACCTAGGCATCTCATGGAACAACACAGCCACATACCTAGGTAATATATGAATGCCCAACTAGTCACAGAAGACTAGGATGGTTATCTCTGTAATTTTTCTTGCAAGTGCATAAGTGTAGAAAGAGAAGTGAATGGTATTGACAAAGCCCGGATAAACTCCGGATAACCCTCGGATAAACCATTGATCCGCGATGACGCACCGGCCTCTCTCACTTGGATAAGCTCGATTAGTTAACTACTCTTTGTACATTAAACCTGTCACCCTATCAGCTCTGATTTGCAGTTTTAACGCATAACATACTTTTATTTGATGGTCTAGGACCACTCCTTCATGCCTGCGGGCGCCAGCCACATATGGTGCGACCGTCTCAGGCCCGTCCCGCCCGGGGCAGGGCATCTCGTGGCCACCTGCCAAAGCGTGAGGTGTCGCGAAGAGAAACAGCTCCAGATGTCTACCAGGAGATGTTGGAGGAGGCTGAAGCAAGAGACCCTGAACAATTTCATTCCGATAGGCCGATCAAGAGACGGAAAGTTGGAGATTCAAAGGCCATCCCTACTGATGCACCAGAAACAGCACAGGCCAGAAAAGTCACGGATCCAGAGATAAGAGAAGAAGAACAGGCCAAAAATTTGCAGATTGTTTACGATCTCTCAGAAACAGATGAGTCAGACGTTGAATGGGAAGATGTGGAGATTCAGCAGCCAGCACCTGAAGCATCTACTGCAGCTGCCGTGTCACAAGGAGACAATGAGATGCTCCAAATCACCTTGGAGCAAGAGCAAGAACCAGAGAAGCGAAAAAAGACTGTGCACAGGAGAAAACCCATCACCGCAGCTGAGAAGAAGATCCGTCTTGATGTTCATAAAGTCCATCTTCTTTGTCTTTTGGCTCATGTCAACTTGCGAAATCGGTGGTGCAATGATGATTCGATACAGGTACCCATAATTTCAATAGAGTCTTTGGTTCCGCATCCTAATGCTCCTTTATAGAGTTACCTGAAACAAATGTTGCCAAAGAGGATCATTGCACTTTTGCACCCCGATCAAGATAAGCCACAGCATGTGCGGTCTGTTACCTTCATGGACGGTCTTAATGAAGCTGGTGATATCTTCACCCGGAGGTTTCGTGTCAACAAGCCAGGCCTGAAGCGTGCCCACTGGGTTGAAGACCCAGTCCAACTCAAGCGGAGGATGGTATGCCGTCCTGGGAATAATTTTCACTTGGTAATAAAGATCGCTGACGTGCGTATAGGAGTCGATTTTATCGGATGCCGAGACCTTTTCATCAAAAGCGGAATTTCAATCCAAAGCAAAGACCATGCAGGGCTCTCGAGACTTCGGCGCACAGTTGTTCTGTGCTTTACTGCGCTCAGTCGCAGTGGAAGCTAGACTCGTCTGCTCATTGCAACCTTTGCCATTCTCTGGCACAATGAAGGATATGGCACCGTCCAAATCAGCTCCTCAGTACATTGTTGTTTCATCCGACGAGCATGAAACGTCGACGGATGAACCCCAGAAGTCCGGCGGAGATTCTTCAACACGATCGAGAGTGAAACGGCTCGGAAAACCTGAATTCACTTCACGGCCTGCTCAAACGTCCGTTCGCCTGGGCTCTCTTCCAACCCCCGAGACTCCTCGCACCCGGTGTTCTGGGTAGAGGCTTTCAATGAAGCTGTGCAAAAATGGTTTCCAATCGATCCAATGGTGACCAAGACTCTGGCAAAGCCCTCGAGGTTTGAACCTCCTGCAAGCGATCCGTACAACAGCATGAGCTATGTGGTTGCATTTGAGGACGACGCTTCTGTAAGAGATGTGACTCGACGCTATGCAAAGGCGTTCAATGCGAAGACGCGGAAGCTTCGAGTCGAGTCCATGCGAAATGGTGACAAATGGTGGGATGCTGCACTGCGAGCTTACGAGAAGCCTTTCCTCGAAGATCGAGACATCCTTGAAATAAGCGAAATGACTTCCAAATCCGCGGCTGAGCCTATGCCACGCAATATCCAGGACTTCAAAGATCATCCAATCTATGCACTCGAGAGGCATTTGCATCGAAATGAGGTGATCTTCCCCAAACGAGTTATTGGACATGTCGGTTTGAGCAAAACGACTTCAAAGAGCGACAACCTGGATCCCGTTTACCGTCGGTCCGACGTACATATCGTGCGCAGTGCAGATAAGTGGTATCGGGACGGGATGTCAAAATTGGAGAACAACCTCTCAAACATGTTCCTTCGACGCGACCTAAAAGCGGATTTGACAGCGATGAAGAAAATGAACCCGGACAAACTCCCCTTTATGCTGAATACCAAACGGAGATTTACCGACCTCCCCCAGTGGTACAAGGAAGGATTCCCAAGAATGCGTACGGCAACCTGGATATCTATGTCCCAAGCATGGTGCCACCAGGTGCAGTACACGTACAAAGGCCAGAGGCGGCTCGAGCTGCACGCATCTTGGGAATAGATTATGCGGATGCTGTAATCGGGTTTGATTTTAAAGGGCGTCGCGGAACTGCCGTGTTCGGGGGGATCGTTGTCGCCTCTGAACATCACGAGGCTCTCGAAGAGGTTATGAGAGCCATGGCGGATGAGAGGCACCGAGCTGCACTTGAAGCAAGAAGTGCGGAGGCTCTCCGGTTGTGGCGACTCTTCCTGACCAAGCTTCGGATCGTGGAACGAGTGAACATATGCTGCCGAGGATGAGGAAGATGGTGATGCATCTGCCACAGAGATGAGTGTCGATGACGTGGAAGCAACTGGAGGGGGTTTCTTTCCAGACCCAGATCAGCCTACATACAGTCCGCCCCTGGGAACCCGAGAAGCGGGTATGGTCGACACCGGCATGGAAGAAGACCATCTCGGTGGAGGATTCTTTCCAGATGAACCCGTCCCGGGCGGAGCTGATACCGTTGATGCTGGGTACACTCTCGGAGGAGGGTTTCTCCCGGACGAGGCCGTGGATGATCGAGCCCCCAAATCCCCGACAAACAACAGTGGCCAAGAACGTGGAATTTCTGAGGGGGCATCCACGCTTGATGACTCTTTGGATGTCAAGCCCATTCCCAAACCCCCAGTCTTCTCTCAGCCCTTGACCCCATCAAAGGCTAAAAGAGCCAGGGATTCAGATACCCCGCGCTACGAGTTGATTGTTGTCCCGAAGAAACCTGCTACGGTAACCGAAGCACAGCTGGACACAACCAAGCGTGTGACTTTCAGAGAGCTAGAGGGATCGTCCGAAAAGGCTCCGATTCCAGTTGATTCATCCACAAGCAGCGATTCCAAGTCTACCAGCATGGTGGATATCTCTGCCCAAGAGGAGCCTCGTCAATCTCAGCCACCACAGGATTCTGATAGTGAGATCGAGAAAGGGTCTTTACTGTCTGAAGATCCGGATGATGAGGATGCAGTCCCCGATTGGCTCATTTGATTATTAGCCATTTGTGTAAAACATACAATGCAATTACATATGACGAATGAAATGATACTGCACTTACTGACAGAGTAGCAAAGTAATTTAACTGTGGCATAATGGTAGAGACTATCGCTTCAATATTTTTCACTTCCAAGTCCGAGAGGGGAGGTTGACCTGGTGTTGTGGGAAGAGGACAAGGATGAAGGTGCAGCAAGTTCTCACCCCTGCACACTTCACGTTTCAGTTCCTCCCCCTGAACCCCCTTTCTTCTCTTTTCACCTCAATTCCATAGCACGAAATTTTGTACCGCCGCTATTGAAAGATCCCTTCTTACATTTGATTTCTGTCATGAGTGTCCAAACACAATTTCCTGATGTGCACTGGATCTGGAGTGGAGGCATCTCCGCTGTCTATGAGGTCCATCCTCGCATCGTGGTCAAGGTTCCAAAGTCCGGGGAGTTCGAAAGAGAGCAATTTCAGAAAGAACTCAAGATCTATGAGGTTCTCTCGCAGCATTCGCCCTGTCCTTCTGTAGTGCAATGTTTCTTCTACACGAACAATGGCATTTTCCTGGAGTATATGCGAGGTACAACTCCTATTACTATCTAACTGTTTATCTACTAACTAACTACTTTATTAGATCCACCCCTTGCCATAAGGATACAACGCAACAGTATCAGAGACCAGCACCATGTGGTTACTGAAGTGGAAAAGCTTGAACCTCTACCCCTACGAAAGGAGTGGATGAACGACCTTGCTCAAGCTGTCGCTTTCCTCGAATCACTCAACCTCGCCCATGGGGATTTACGACCGGAAAATATTCTCCTTGGTGGCAATAGAATAAAGTTGTCAGATTTTGATAATGCAGCGGAGTTTGGGTCGGAATCCGAGATTTGCCACGAGCCGTATAGAAGACTACTAAACAGCAACGAGTCTGACCAAGGGCTACCGGGATCCTCTGGCTTCCTAGGTCCTCGAACAGAGCAATTTGCCCTCGGTTCCTTGTTCTATTTTATAAACTACGGCTTTGAGGTTTATGGAGATCGATGCCTTACCCCAGACGATCCAAGGGAGCATGGGGTTAAGCTTGCGGAGGTACTGCAAAATATGGAGTTCCCGAAGCTAAATGGAGACCCGATAATTGACGATATCATCGACAAATGTTGGCACAATAAGTATGCAACGATTGCGGAATTGGCCACAGACACAAAGACGCTTCTCCCTGACAGGACCAACGAGGAAGAGACCGATACAAAGCCTGAAATAGGAAATGACGGAGAGGCTAATTTGACAGAACTAGTGGATACAGTGTCTTATAGGTGCCTCTGAATATATGGAAATCTCTGCATTTCTAAGCCCCTAAATCCAGGCAATTTATAGGGCGAATTATTATGTAAACCAAAACAGAAAATTCAGACTAAAAACATGCAAACAGTGCAAATTCCATATCAGGTGATCTTGGAATTCCGACACACCCCCTCAGCGGCCGTAGTATAACTAGGGTCGCTAGATTTAACCGGAATTCTTGTAAAACGGCCAAAAACGCATTCAAGACAAAATAGCATTAGTTTCCAATTTAGGCAGTTTATAGCCTTAGGCCTCCTCAATTAGGTAGCCAATTCCGACTATACGCAACAGTCGCAAGAAGTTCTAATGACGATCCTTCGAAAGCACCTTCGTAAGGCTATTAGCGACTATTTTCGCGGTAGGGACCTATCGAACTACTATTCTTCTAGCTCTAACCTCTTAACGTAGCTAATTCTTATAGATATCGATATAACGAAGCTTCGTATCGAACTATACGTCTTCTTTCTATAGCAGAGCGATAGTCCTCTCGTTGTCGTAGTCGATCGTTATAACATAGGAGGCTTAGAACCTAATATTAGCAAGGATCCTTATCTACTACTATAGGTTCTTTATAGCTTCTAACAATCCTAGAAGCTCTACCTCGGTCGTAGAAGTCGTCACGGTACGTTGTTTCGAAGCCTTCTAGTCGATAGGGCCTCCGTAAATCTAATAGATATATCTAGTAGAGCTCTTCCGGTCGGGGTAATCCCTATATAACGCGTCGCTTACGAACTATACCGATTGTAGCCTACTGCCTACCCCGTACTCGATTGCAAGGTAACGGGTAGTATATAAATAACAGATAACGCGGTTAATCGTATGTATATGCTAGGGACTAGGATTAGTAAGGAACTAGGCCAATTTAGTAGTCGCTTTCGCTATATCGACACGGGTAATAGTCGTCGTATATCTAGTAGAACCAACTTTCTGCTAATACAACCGGATAGTCTCTAGGGACGCAACGCCCTCGTACGGCGTTAAATCTTCAATAGGCAGAGGGCTATAGATAGGAGCCCTCTTAGTAAGGTTGTAACGTACTCCTATCCTAGTAATATAGCTATCCTAGCACAACTAGAGCTTCCGCTATCTCCGATCGCGGATGATCCGTATACCTAAGAACTACTCCGTATCGCCTTAGTCGGTTAATTCCTAGTATGCTTCGAGGTCTCTCTCTAACTAATAGGCCTCTACGCGCTTAGAGGGGTGACTAGCGATAATTATATTATTAACGTAGAAGAACACAATAATTCCGTCACCCACGAAGACACATAGGTCTTTAGGGACCTATCTAAGTCCTAGTTTTAGCAAAACTCCCGTAGCTTCCTTCTACCAGAGCCTCGGGGATATTCGTAGGCTATATAGCGCACGAACTAGCTTCTAGCATCGACCGGGGGTTGTAAAACCTTTAGGTATACCCGTAAGCACCTTATCTAGTAGGCGGCTATTAAGGAATACAGTCATAGCGTCTCTCTAACGCAAATCGAGGTCGTATATCGCGACTAGTGCGAATAGCATACGTACGGTACGTATAGCGAGGGTCGCTACCCTCTTCTCTTTAGCGGTGATAGTCTAGAGGTCTCCTCGCGTATAGATTCGCGCCTTGAACTTCTTAACATAGGAGTTAACCGTCTATTTATATATAAACCTCCATATTAGGGGCAGCACCTACCTTCCGCGGTCGTTAGGTCGTTAGATGACCTTATATACGCCCTTATCCTTTAAGGAATCGAGCTCCTTTCGCATCGTACCTATCTAACCTTCCGCGAAGGGGTATTTCAACGCTTCCCTATAGTTCGACGGCTCCGGCGGCACATCGTCTCGGTATAGGCGGGAACTCGGTTTCTCGCCGTATAATCTAGTAGCAAATACGTATAGCGTAGTCGGGGGATCCTCCTCGTCGTCGTTATAGATGTCGCTATATCGGATAGTGCCGAAGTTAACGAAATAAGGGTCTTGAGCCTTCCTCTTACGCGATCTAGACCCCGAAATGATATTGCTTATGTCTAACGTAGTACTTCCGATATCCCTCGATAGCCTCGATTGCTAGATAGCCGTCTAGGTAGCTTATGTAGCCTCGATTTCGGCCCTAATCTAGTTTTCGAGCTCGTTATCGGTTGACTAAGGCTCCTAGGCCTATTCTACCTCTTTAATATCATCGGTACGGTGATTATCTACCCCCTAAACTAGCGTAGGGGACTCCTTATCCGGCGGAGTCGGTAGAAGTAGAATATCCTACGGAAACGCACCCGGTAGTCCCGTATAGGGATCAGCCGGTTAAGGCGCTCGCCGCCTCTTAGGTATAGGTATAGGAAGTATCGCTATACCTTCCTTATATACCCCCTACTCTAGGGGAGTCTTCTCCTTCGTTAGATAATCCTAACTAACTATATCTCTATAGGTATCCTCCCTCCTCGTGTTATCGATCCCTATCAATTCCAACGTAGAAACCGGCGGTTAAAACACTCTCCGGGTAGCCTCGTAGGCCTACTAGGCCTCGTTCTCATCCAGAACGTACGGGTCTTATAATACCGGTATTGGAATAGGCTACTACGGCTCAAAATCGGGGGAATACTTACGCGTCTCGTCAAAAATAGCGTTACGTACTATACGGACCTTCCTATACTATAGGAACTAGATCTTCTAGATATTAGAAGCGATATATCCAACCAAGAAACCTATCTTAGCTCGAGGGCTTATCTTATCGGTTCTAGGGATTCTCTCCCGTCAATAGTACGCAAGACTACTATATAGCTTTATATTAGCTAAATTAAGCCTCGGCGGCGAGCCTAACTTACACAGATAGATACGTACCTCTTCCTAGGGGATAATCTAACGCTTCTCGTTATCTAGGTAAGTAGGTATACGATTTAGCAACTAAACTATAGTAGACTAAATCTTAGGCTATAGTTTAAAGGGCAGCTTTCCTTCGAGTCCTAGAGCGCGCATCCGAGTTATAATAACGCCTCCGGCTCTCTCGCTATACCTATTCATCTCCGGGTGATATAGGGGACTATAATAGACAATAATTCTATCCTTAGTAAGGGTAGCTTCTCCCTTCTTCCTAGCAGCCGACTTATTATCGTAATAGAAGGCCTTGATCGGTAGCCCCTATTGGTTCTTTGCGAGGCTAACGAACTACTCGATAGCTATTCTACACTCCTATTTATGTTCATAGGTTATAATCCAATAGAATCGCACTCCCTCGACATAGAAGTATAACAACTAGCGGTGTCTATTATACGCCGGCGGTATTTAGATTATATCGAAGTATACGCGTCCAAAACGACCAAAAGTCCTTCCTATATAACGACGGGATATCTAACGCGGTATATTAGTAAGGTAGTAGGTCTAACACAACCTACTATCCCCCTCGTTCTCTTTATCGCTAACGATGACTCTATCGACTATCTTCCCTAGCTACTTTACAACCTAAGGGCTTATATAGCCTAGTCGCTAGTACCAGAGGTCTATAGGCGCTATAGATCGTAGCGGTTTCTCCGACGTACGCACTACATAGGTATAACTATAGAACACCTCTTCTAGTTCGTCAAACACCTACAACTTTATATCTAGCCAGAGATAAGTACTAACTATAGGAATTCCAAACATATCGAATAGCATATCGGTGTCTTAACACTATTTAACGCCCCTAACACGTAGTTCCGTATACGATACGAGGTTCGCATAGAAACTAGGGGAATAATAAGTATTGCTAAGGGTCATATCGCGTCTCTTTCCGGTAACGGCGTCCCGTCCAACCAGAAGGGCTATCCCCCTACCTTCGCATAGGGTACCCGATAAGCCCGTCGAGAGATTAAACTCTCCAGCCTCGAACGACACAAAACGGCTCTAATTATTATAGACATAAACCGAGGATACAGAATTAAGGAGCTACCTACTCTTTAGGTACGGCGTAGACCTAATCTTATCTAGTAAATCGGTCGACGTATTAAGTACGATCCTCTTGACTTCTCGAGTCACTAACTAAGTCTCCTACCTCTACGGTAGCGGCTATAATCTAGCAGTAAAGAACGACGCTATCGGCGATTAGGGTCTATCCTTAAAAGCCGTATTAGCTAACCTAACCTAGCCTTAGCCCTAAGGTTGCGATTGCTTTCTGGCCTCATCGGAAGCCCTTTTGATCTAGGCTCTCTACTTAGGGTCCTTATTCAGCCGGTCTTCGGCCTTCCTAACCGTATCGGGGGTCGTCGTGAAGGTAGGTAGGCGCTAAGACTTATTAAGGACCTAGCACTTCTAGGCTAAGTGTCTCGGTCGGCCGCAAGGGCACTATCTCTTCTTAAAAGGACTAGTAAATATAGGATGTTGCTAACCGTTCCGATTCGCTCTAGGGCCTCTCTAACCATTATTACCGCCCGAACTACCTCTATTTCCGCTATTTCTATTGCCCTAGGGGGTAGGCTTACTCTCGCCGTCGTCGTGACTATGCTAGGTAGAAAATAACCCCTTTAGGTTGTCGGATTTAGCCTTCTTGCCGGTCTGGTTATAAGTAGTAGTAAATAACTAGTAGAGCTTCTTGATATCCATCTTCTCTGGATTTCTATTTACCACGATCGTATAGAAGTTGTTCTCCTACTAGACGGGTAGAACCTCCTTAACAGCTTAGAGGAAGTTATTTATAGCATAATAAATATAGTTCTGGTCTCCGACCTACACGGCTTTCGAGTATAGTGTCCCCTAGTCCCGCAACTATTGGTAGATGTCTCCTTTCGGCGGTTTCCGTACGTAATCCGCCTAACACGTACGGATGTCTTCGAAATAGCCCTAGGGCTACGCAAATATGTCGTATAGATATCGTAGCTTCGCCGTAGGGGTCTTTAATTCGTTGGTTGCGATGATATAGGATTTATCGATGTTAGCGGTAATATATTCGTTTAATTCCTATAAGGCCTTCCTCTTATTGGTATACTAACCTACTACGATCTTGTATAGGTCGATATCCATCGCCTAGATGCTACGACACTCCGGCTACTTTATCTCTTCATTAGAGGGCCTCTCTAGGAGTATAGGCTCTTTCGTTGCCTTTTTCAACTCGTTTTGGGGTCTCTCCGGGTCGTATAGATCCTAGATCTCCCTGTTTTCGGCAAATTGCTACATATAGCTATACTAGGTCTGCTATTATGTAGCATTAAGCAGTTTAACGCCCTGTTTGGCGGAGAGGGAAGACATGTTCGTTTAGGTTCGTTCTGTCGAAGGGGCGCCCGACATAGCTATCTACGTCGAAATATTCGTCGTTTCGGGGAAAAAGGCGTTCAGATACTCGTCAATTCGGGTAATCTTCGTTCTTACAGCTGAGCCGGGCTCATAACTGACAGAACTAGTAGATATAGTGTCTTATAGGTGCCTCTGAATATATAGAAATCTCTACATTTCTAAGCCCCTGAATCTAGGCAATTTATGGGGCGAATTATTATGTAAACCAAAACAGAAAATTCAGACTAAAAACATGCAAACAGTGCAAATTCCATATCAGGTGATCTTGGAATTCCGACATAATTGCCATCGCCGTGACACAGGTCAAGAGCACTCGGCAGAGGATTTCTCTTCCAAGAAAGCATTATGTCAGGATCTGGAGAAGAATGGACTACTACATGTGCTTTCTTCGGGGGAGCCTGAGCAACTCGGGTTCAAGTGTGAGTGGTATAGGTATAGGTAAACTTGCTGAGGTAGGGTGTGAGAACAAGTGTTAGTGGGTGGTGGTGGTGGTGGTGGTATTGTTTAACGTCTGGCGGAGTTTCGGGCGTAGCCCGTCTCCTGGCGCCTCCCATGGGGCATATGAGACGTGTAGAGCTATGGACTTATGTATATGATGACGGCCCTAGTCTACATTTCAAGTAACGTGCAAGGCAAAATCGCTAGTCGACTGCGCCCGTCCCCGACCTATAGGACAGAGGCAGATGTTCTTAGAGTGGGTTGTGCCTAGCTCCCCGTATCGCGGCTACGCTAAGCGGGGGGAAGAGAGGGTTAGAGAGGCTCTAGATGGTTTTGTGAACACCCGCATGGATGTTTGGTTGGTATGCATCATGGGTCACGTGATTGATGCCTGACTATATATCACACAAGAAATAACCATTCGGCTAAAAAGGTGCACACCTTACTTAGTAAGGCTTCTTAGTGTAGTTCTATCCGACACACCCCCTCAGCGGGCGTAGTATCACTGTATCAGTGTATCAGTAAACTGGGTCGCTGGACAATAGGACAATCTCCGCTAGGTAGATGGTAGGTAATCAAGCATGGTCTGTTCTGGTGGACACGCCTCTCTTCAATCTCTCGGTATAGGCCTCATAGCTAGGGGCGCCCCGTATACCCTCTAGTCTAGCTCTACCCAAGGATTATTAGGCAAAT
The DNA here is from genome assembly GCA_036712075.1 of Penicillium sp. DT28. NCBI lineage: Eukaryota > Fungi > Ascomycota > Eurotiomycetes > Eurotiales > Aspergillaceae > Penicillium > Penicillium sp. DT28. The sequence continues at coordinate 2,039,998 of JAZHLO010000002.1, forward strand.
TCTGTCAGCACCCCATTTCGAACGTGTGACCTCGCATAGTGGCATACGCGAACCGGGCTTATAACTATCACACAAGAAATAACTATTCGGCTAAAAAGGTGCACACCTTACTTAGTAAGGCTTCTTAGTGTAGTTCTATCCGACACTATATCTCCATGTTTAGTTTTGGTTTACTTACTTCCTTTCCCTAAGTTAGTTATTTTCGATAATACACTCCTTTTCCGTTAGATTTAGCTTTCAGTAGCGCTCCTACTTTGGTTCTAGACCTAGCTCTATCACAATAACTAACTTCCTCTTCCAAAAGGCCTTAGAATAAGTACTTAGGCTCTTTCTTCTCTCTACTACTACGGGACTACTAGTAAGCTACGTACGAGAGGCTAGTTAATCTTTTTGTTAGTAGTTCCCTTCTCTGTCCTATATAGATACGCTTATCGGTACTACCCTTTGATATCTATCGATAGTAGGAGTTATTTCTACTACGGAATTTCTTATAAACGCCCTTTTATATCTTCTTCCCCGTATTTAATACCCTTACTTTTTCTTATATCCTTAATCTATCTATCTCCCTTATTAAGATAGCTTACCTCGAAGAGCTCTACGCCTCTCTCTTAGCCGAATTCGAAGGTATTATCTAGGGCCTACGTTAGTAGCTATAAGTATAAGAGAATTAGTTATAGACCCTTTAGACTTAGGTAGGTTAGGTCGAACCCCTTCGTTAGTAAGTATAATCCTAAGCTACCTAGTTATAGGCCTATATATAGCTTTAGGCTATATAGTCTTAGAATTAGCGTCCTTCTCGACCTAAGCTAAGTCTCCTAGACCCTAAGAAGTTCAACGGTTCTATAATTAAGTTCGATACGTAGGATGCTACTATCCGTGCTAAGTTAGCTATCGACGCCGCCGCTATCGGAGACGATATAGCTTAATTTTACTACGTCTACCTTAACCTCGATAGCAAGGTATAGGCTATAGTTCTCCTATAACTCGTAGTTGCTAAGCAAACCGGTATCTATAACTTCTACGCTATCCTTAATCAACTTACGCGTATATACGATAACCCTAACAAAGTATAGGAAGCCAAGGACTGTCTCCTTAATATCAAACAATACGATACCGATACCCTTCCCGCTTATATTACTAAGTTCGAACGTACCCTTTACAAAGCACGTAGTTAGGATTGGCTAGATATTGCAAAGATTTCTGCTTTCCGTAAGGGCCTTAATACTACGCTCCGGAACCGTCTTAATTAGCAGCTTAATCTACCTTATATATACGTCGACTTTCTATATATTGTTAGGGAACTTAAGTACAAGCACGTGATTCCTTACCTAAGGGTTGCGCGATACCATTCGCGCTAAAGCATATAACCTACACTTAGGACGAAAACTCCTAGATCCTTCGATCCTATGCCTATTTCTTCAACGATTCCTTCTTATGTATAAGTAAAAGCTATAGATAGAATAAATCTAGCAAATTCCCTTATATTAGGAATCGTTCCCTATATAAGCCTAAGAGTTAGTCTCCTAGCTTTACGGTCTTTATAGATATATTAGAAACGACGACGAACCTACGAAAGCGCCCTACTACTATATATTAGAACCAACGGAGAAAGCGCCTTGCCGCTATATAACGGAATCTAACTACTAACGATAACTTATAAGCGCCTAGTCGCTAACCTAATAATATAGTATACTAACGTATAACCTTAATAATAATAGATATCGATAATAATAGCCGTCTATATAGCTTACAACCCTAAGGGTAGCTAGCTTCCGCCTCTATAGCTACCCTAACGCCTACCTATACTACTCCTCTTCGCCTATCCTATCTAGACGCCGATACGTTTAACGGAGAAAAGCCCGAAGAATATAAAACCTAGCGCCTTAAAGTACGCTCTAAGCTTAGGATAGACGCTACCTTTTTCTCTATATTAGAGAAGTACGTAATCTACGCGTTCGGACGCCTCTAAGGTAAAGCCGCCTACCTTATAATACCGTAGTTTACTATATAGGAAGATACCGAAGATAAGGGTAAGCCTACGTACGACTAGAAAAAGTTCTTCCGGTTAATAGACCGGGAATATAAGGATAGCGATAAACGTAGAAGCGCTATTATTAAGCTATACTAGATAAGATAAGGTCGAAAGGAACTATACGAGTTTCTAAGCGAATTTAACTAGATTATAACCGAAGCTAGAGCCTATAACTAGCTAGACGAATAGAAGAAAGGCTTCCTCGAAGTTATAGTTAACGCTAGTATCCTTTAAGCTTTAATTAGAAGCCCCTACCTCGGCGGTAACGATATATACGACGCCTACTACGAAGTCCTACTACGAGTTGACTATTAACAACGCTAGACATTGACATACCCATGGGCATGCCCATGATGGGCATGCCCGGCCCGCCCATGGGCGTGGTAGAGGTCAGGGGGGTGACCTATAGGCGGGCCTACCTACCCCTACCTACCCATAGGTCATGCCCATGGGCCGCCAAGATGCCTATAGACACCTAATTTGGCCTGATTTCTGCCTAATTTAGCCTAATTTCTGCCTAACTAGGCCAAATTGGGCTAAATCAGGCAGAAATCAGGCCAAATTAGGTATCTATGGGCATCTATGGGCGACCCGTGACGGGTATGCCATGCCCATGGGCATGGTATAGGTCCTTACCCTATGACCTATGGGCATCATGGGCCGAGACATAGGTCCCGGGGGGGTGCCCATGGGCGACCTATGTCAATGTCTAAACAACGCTACCTACGGACTTTCGATAAAGTCCGATATAGAGGAAATACCTACGCCCCGGTAGTCCCTACTACTACTACTACTCCGAAGTTATAAGACCCGGATTTAATAGACTAGGAGAGTATAGCTACCTAAATTGCTACCTTATAGACGGAAATCGCCGCCCTCTACGCTAGCAATAATACCCCTAGCAACCCTAACCGACGGGAACATACTAGATAGGTCTTATAGGAAGAACTAGGCGCCCGCTACGTACGTAGGGCCTACCTCCGCTACGGTAAGACGGGGCACCTTATTAAAGAATATACCCTCCTACTAGCCGCTAGACCTACTAATATCGCGGGAATTACCCCTAAAGAGACTAACGATAGCGAGTACGATAACGAATTAGGAAAAGAGTAAACTGTTGGCGGGAGCCATGGCTCTGAGGCCTCTGATTGGCCAGTCTCTCTCACCGCCTTCTGTTCTGCCGTCTCCCCCTCCTTCTAAGGTTCCGTAGTAGATAGTTTTAGTCATTATACAACTACGTTCTATGATTCCTTCCTCCCTTTTCTTCTCCTAACTCCGTAGAACTAACGTTCTACGTCGCTTATTTCCCCTCCGTTGCAGAATCGGTGATTCTGCTAGGTTATAAGCCCGGGATTCGTATTTCTACGGTCTCGGGAGGCCTATTTTCGCTTTATTCGTGGCTAATCACTAAAGATCACTTTATCTATCAATTTTTCGTGTAAGGCTGCTATCGTAGACCTAGCCTATATCGATTTACAACTCGCTAGCTATCGGAGCTATCTAAAATCATCAAAAATCGTCGTTTAACTACCTACGTATTGTTTCGGCATCTTCTAGAGCTATCAGAATAGCTTAACATTAAGTTCAACATCCGGAGAGAGGCCTTCTAATAGAAGAGGACTACTCTATATTTGCTACTACCTCTATAACTAATATCAACTAGTATACCGATATACCTAATAACTATACTCTTCTACTATTAGATTATCCGTTGACGGATCCCTCGTAATTCGATCTCTAGTATTAGAGCTATTACCGAGTCCTTAATAATAAGGGCCTCGCCCGATTTATCGATCCTAATATCCGACGACCGAAAACAACCGACCCCTAAGCCTAGAAATAGCTAAAAACCTCTAAGGACATCTATATATAGCTATAGGTTAATATATTAGCGGATATCTACGATATAATTATAAATCGAGGCTAGAAGATTATTAGCGCCGACGATGTTATCTAGTATATACGTAAACTATTCCGAAACATAAGTTATATATTAGCTAAATCGACTATCGAAGAGCTCCTACGTCTCTAGCGTTCTAACTATATAAATATAAGTTAGTTTGTAACTACCTTTTTAGTAGCCTTTAATAAGTATCGACGCTATATCGATTTCTACCTATACGTCGCCGCAACTATTATATTAGGCTAGATCTATTAAGATTTACCTATCTAGGTTGACGGTTAATACACCGAGCATAACAAGAACTTCTCTAATACAAATAAGTTCTAGATCGATAACCTAATTATTCTTTTCAACGATACTATTAAGCATCTTCGTACTAAAGAGGCTTAGAATCAACAAATTATTGTAGCCGTACCTACATCCGGCCGAAACAACTAAGACTCTTCTAATCGAGACAAATATCTCCTACTCCGTAATAGACCTCCTCCCGGCAAAGGTAAGGTAGCTAAATAGGTAACTAACTAGATCAACGGTCCTTTATAGAAGGACGTATAGGGTAACTACGGATTCTATAACCGCCTACGATACGAGACAAAGTTATACCTATATCTAGTCGTTAAGATCCGTAAGGCTACTTAGAAGCCCGTAAAAGGTATTTAGGTCTCCTATCTATAGCGGAACAAGAACAACCTTACCGGTCCTCCGCCTAAGGGATAGTAGAAGACGTTCGACAACTGTATCTTAAAGAATAAGGCTAAAACTACAAAGACATCTTAAGGCTAATAGTTAAAACCCCCTATACCTAAACTTTCCGCTAAAACTAAGCTTTCCCGTATACTTCCGATTATCTCCGACACTCGATAGTTATTCTAGTTAAGCCCTTAGCCTATAATATAAGTTCTAGCCCTAGCTATAGCTACGGCCCTAATCCAAGAAGTAGAGGAGATTATTAATAATAGAGGCTATAGAGATAAATACGTAATATATGTAGTCTCTTACGAGGATATAAAAGATAGGTTTAGATTTACTAGTCTCGCTATCGATATATATAACAACTTTGACGCTTTCGTTCCCCCTACCGATACGATTAACATCGCGCGATTAACCGCTACTATCCTCCTACCTACTACGACCGCCGACGACGATATCCTATACGACATAGACGAACTTATCTAGGCCTACACCGACCTATCCCTTATAGCTATTACTACAAGAAAGGAATAGGTAGTAGATTCGGGCGCCTCTTGTTATATATATGTCGATAGAGATATACTTATTCAATATATATCTTACAAACCGACTAATATTCTATATAGTTAGACAACCTCTAATAGAAGAAAGGCTTAAGCAATAGGCTACGCCTAAGCCCGTATTACGATGCAACTTAATAATAGATCTACTAAAGACATTATTATACGTTGTATCTATATGCCTAAAGGATTATTTAACCTCTTCTCTACTACTACTGCTAAAGAGGAATCCTAAATTAGTTGGTAGGATTAGAAGAACTAGCTCTATGATCTATTACTACCTAATAAGCCTATTTGTGGTTATACATACCGTAAGAGGCGTATTCCGTTCATCTATATAGTAGATTATTAAGACTTTATAGGAGCGACGATATCTCTAGAGCTCGCATACCGTCGCCTAGGCTATATAGGATAGCTATTAACTAAAGTCAACTATAATAAACTATCCGACATCGATATTACCCTTAAAGGCCCGGAATCCTTCGACTATAAGCCCTATCGCTTAGGTAAATCATATAGAATTGTCTCTAGAACTTAACAACCTCGTACGTTACGGCTATTTCAGTATATCTATTTTAATATCTAGCCCTATAAACCTATAGGGATCGGGGGCGTTAACTATATTATTATCCTTACCGACGACGCTACCTATATACGATTTGTTCTTCCACTTAGAAACAAGGATAAGGCGTCTAAGGCCCTTATCCAATAGGCTACGACTATATAGAATATTGCCTAATACTAGCTAGAAGTCTAGAGATCTAACAACGAGAACGTCTTTAACGATTTCTTTCGATAGACTTAAGCTAATAGGCAAAGTATTAAGCCTAGTGCCGAATACTATCATAAACAGAACGGTACTTCTAAATTAACGGGACATCTTATTATATAGATAGCTAGAATACTTATACTCGACGTATAACGTTATACTACCCTTATTCTACCCGAGTTATAGCTAGAAGTAGCTAAAATAGCCGTATATATCATAAATCATCTCCGACGCCCTTCTAAAGATTAATCCCCTACAGAAAAGTAGTTCTAAGGCCTTAAATACAGACAAGACGGTTAAATATTACTCTCTTACCTACGCGCGTAGTACTCTAAGGCCTATGTCTATATCCCTAAGGAGAAACGGGTCTAATTAGACAAGATAGCAGCACGTATATAGGTCGGTTATCTAGTCGGTTATAAGGGTAAATATAGCTATATTTACCGCGTCTATAGCCCCTAAAAGTAGAAGATCTTTCGTCGATAAGACGTAACGTTCTAGGAAGAAGATTCCCCCGGAAATCAAGAACCCTTATCGATTCTAATTTAGGAACTAGTTCCTATTAACAACTAACTAAAAAGGGTCTAATTCGCACAAGAAATAGCCCTAGTTGTTAGTTATTCTATCCCCCGACAAGAACCAAGGCAAATCTAGCCCGTATAGCTTCAACAAGTACTAATCCAAGCATAATAGACCCAACCGTATTAGGGCCTTTAGCAACAATAGATATAGCCTCTGCCTTATCGCATATAGTCGCAACCGCCGCCTCGACCCTAAACAACCATCTCCGTACCTAGAAACACGACTACTATTAGCTATATATCTATACCTACTATAGAAGTACGGGAGTACGATATCCCTATCCTAACTATTAAGAAATCTATTACTCCGGCCGAAACGTAGACCTAGATACCCTAGGCGCCGTAGCCGCCTAGAAGATAGGAGATATTTAACTTCTCTACCCTTCCGTAGAGACGACTAATATTAAAGCCTATACCTAGACTAATTCTATAGGGGGTTCTAAAATCTCCGTTAAAAATAGACCCGTTCTAACGTTATTCTAAAGCTACGTATATTACTAACTCTATACCTCCTAAATTAGTTCTAACCGAACCTACTCCTACTAAACTAGCTTCTACCGAAGTAATCACGATTCCGTCGAATACCCCCCGATTGTCCTACCTCCGAACGTACCGAACCTACCTCCTCCCCTTACAAATACACCTTAATAGCCGTAGAAGTCAATAAGGTCGACTAAAGGCAAGCGTTAATCTATAAGATACGAGGATAAGATATAGAAGGAGGACTAACGACGTTGTTAGAAGAAGCGATCTACTATAATTATAATCGATAACTCCGAAGAACTAGAACCGGGAATCTATTTTGCTACCTCTAAACCTATCAAATCATCCTCTATTGTTATCCCCCGTACGTACTAAGAAGCCTTATAATCTCTATACAAGAACGAATAGTTAGAGGCGGAATCGAAGTAAGTTACAAAGATTTACGCCCGTAGTGCCCTACAAAACGTACTAGCGCCTCTAAAAGGCGCTATTATCCTACCTAGGAAGTAGGTTTATGATATTAAGGAGGATAACGAGAGTATTATTACCGAATTCCGTATACGATAGGTTATATACGGTAATCGACAGAAACTAGGCCTTAATTTCTACCCTAACGAGAGATATATACCTATCGTGTTAGATTAAGCTATTAAGCTATTTCTAACTATAGCTACGATACGTAGATAGCCTATAATACAATAGGATATTATTATAGCCTATCTAAACGTAGCTATTAATAATCGAATTATTTTTATACGTTAACCTACTAGCTATAAGTAATATAGCCCGGATAGAGAAGAATATATCGCCTAAATCTATTAGGCTCTTTACGGCCTTCGTTAAGCTAGGAATCTCTAGCACGAACGGTTTACTAATAACCTCTACGATATTAGGTTTTACCTATACGAATCAGACCTATATATCTTTACCAACAGCATAACATATATCATGATTTACGTAGATAATATTATTAGTTCGGCTCCGGGATAAGCCTATCTAACAAGCTTCCGCGACGTATTAGCCTAATCCCTTAATATCAAAGACATAAAGTTCGACTACTTCTTAGGATACGACGTCTTCCTCTAATCTAACGGCATAATCTTCCTAAACTAATAGGCCTACATCCGTAATATAATCGATAGTTTAAGCTTATTAGATATATATACAAAGGAAATTCTATTAAATCCTAGCTAGAAAATCCCCGAAGACTATCTAGAATACAACAAGACTAATGCTAATATCTAAATACATAAAAACTAGTCCCGTACGCGTTATATCTTATATATAGAAGATATTAGTCGTGCTAGATAGTTATCTTACAAGATACGCCCTAATATCTCCCTTACTATCAACAAACTACGACGTCGCTAACTATCTCCGCGTAAGTACGATTTCGACGTATTACGAGACCTCCTTCTTTACCTCTACGGCATACCTATAATTAGAATTTATTTTAGACAGACATAAGAAGGCCTTATCGGATATATCGATTCCTCGTTTGCTAATACTAAAGACGGTAAATCTACCGAGGGATACGTCTAGTTCTACGGCGGATCACTAATCTTATAGGCCTCGCGACGATAGGATATCGTCGCTACTTCTAGTACTATCGCTAAATATTACGCTATAGATACTACCCTCCGCGAAGGCCTCTTCTTAGCCAAAATCGCCGTAGATCTTAAGCTTATATACCCTCTTAATTAGGAGTCTAATTTCTATACGAATTAGCTATTAATATTAGTTACTAATAGCAACAACGCTTTCTAAGAGGTTTATAAGCGAAGCACCGTACCTAACAAGAGATAGCTTATACATCGATACAACTTCGTACGAGACGCTATACGCAAGAACCTCGTTAGATTTAACGTTATTTCTACCAAGAATAATCCTATAGATGTATTTACTAAGGCTAAACATACTAAAGACTTCGTAAGAGATCGAGATTTGCTACTACACCTACGAAGCCCTAAGAATCTATATTAGATGTACTTAAATATATCTCCTACCCTAAATTAATACTATTTCTAACTAATTTTTCCTATATTCTGATTGGCTAAATCAGAACTCGCTTATTCTATATACAATATTATTTTCTTTGCCCTACAGTTCGAGATGCTAAGGGGGGTATATTAGCGGGAGCCATAGCTCTAAGGCCTCTGATTAGCCAGTCTCTCTTACCGCCTTCTGTTCTGCCGTCTCCCCCTCCTTCTAAGGTTCCGTAGTAGATAGTTTTAGTCATTATACAACTACGTTCTATGATTCCTTCTGTTAGGGAACTCAAGTATAAGCACGTGATTCCTTACCTAAGGGTTACGCGATACTATTCGCGCTAAAGCACGTAACCTATACTTAGGACGAAAACTCCTAGATCCTTCGATCTTATGCCTATTTCTTCAACGATTCCTTCTTATATATAAGTAAAAGCTATAAATAGAATAAATCTAGCAAATTCCCTTATATTAGGAATTATTCCCTATATAAGCCTAAGAGTTAGTCTCCTAGCTTTACGGTCTTTACGGATATATTAGAAACGATAACGAACCTACGAAAGCGCCCCGCCGCTATATATTAGAACTAATAGAGAAAGCGCCTCGCTACTATATAATAGAATCTAACTACTAACAATAACTTATAAGCGCCTAGCCGCTAACCTAACAATATAGTATACTAACGTATAACCTTAATAATAATAGATATCGATAACGATAGCTATCTATATAGCTTATAACCCTAAGGGTAGCTAGCTTCTATCTCTATAGCTACCCTAACGCCTACCTATACTACTCCTCTTCGCCTATCCTACCTAGACGCCGATACGTTTAATAGAGAAAAGCCCGAAGAATATAAAACCTAGCGCCTTAAAGTATACTCTAAGCTTAGGATAGACGCTACCTTTTTCTCTATATTAGAGAAGTACGTAATCTATACGTTCGGACGCCTCTAAGGTAAAGCTACCTACCTTATAATACCGTAGTTTGCTATATAGGAAGATACCGAAGACGAGGGTAAGCCTATATACGACTAGAAAGAGTTCTTCCGGTTAATAGACTAGGAATATAAGGATAGCGATAAACATAGACGCGCTATTATTAAGCTATACTAGATAAGATAAGGTCGAAAGGAACTATACGAGTTTCTAAGCGAATTTAACTAGGTTATAACCGAAGCCGGAGCCTATAACTAGCTAGACGAATAGAAGAAAGGCTTCCTCGAAGTTATAGTTAACGCTAGTATCCTTTAAGCTTTAATCGGAAGCCCCTACCTTAGCGGTAATAATATATACGACGCCTACTACGAAGTCCTACTACGAGTTAACTATTAACAACGCTACCTATAGACTTTCGATAAAGTCTAACGTAGAGGAAATACCTACGCCCTAGTAGTCCCTACTACTACTACTACTCCGAAGTTATAAGACCCGGATTTAATAGACTAGGAGAGTATAGCTACCTAAATTACCGCCTTATAGACAGAAATCGCTACCCTCCGCGCCGGTAATAATACCCCTAGTAACCCTAACCGACGGGAACGTACTAGATAGGTCTTAGGAAGAACTAGGCGCCTATCGTACGTATAGGGCCTACCTCTACTATAGTAAGATAGGATACCTTATTAAAGAATATACTCTCCTACTAGCTACTAGACCTACTAATATCGCGGGAATTACCCCCGAAGAGACTAACGATAGCGAGTACGATAATAAATCGGGAAGAGAGTAAACCTCGTACGAAGTCGTATACGAGGGAGGAAACTAAAAGAGTCCTTTAGTCTAGAAGAATAGAAAAAGATTAAAGATTCTTATATAAATATACCTCCTATTCTTACGGAAGCGATTATAGACTAAACAACGCCCGCTAATATATTTATCGACTATAGTTACCTCTATTACGGCGTAGTTTAAGAGAGCTTCGTATAGAATAATAGAATCCCTATAATTATAATCCCTCCCTAGAAAGTTAGAGGCGTTATAGGGGTTAGGAAACTAATTACTTATATTATATAGGTAATCCTCGATATCGATACCTACTATAAGAAGGATGCCTACTTTTATATAATCCCTAACTACCTAGGTTACGATATTATCCTAGGCCTCTCCTAGATAGAGAAGAACGATATTATTATCGAACCTAAAAGGTACTAGGTTTTTATATAATCTATAAGAGCGAGAATCTAAGATATAGGATAGCAAAGGAAGAAGAAAATAATAAGCGATATTACGCCTATCTCGGTAGGCGCTATAAAAGTATTCTTCTACCGGATAGATCGTATAAGAGATCGTAAAGCTCGGGAAGTCGAAATCTTCGCTATTATAATAGTAGATATCTAGAAGGCCCTAGTACCGAAAAAGAAGGTTAATCTAAACGAGAAGCTCCCCGACTACTACCGGTATATCGAAGATCTTTTTTGTGAGCATGCGATGCTTAGTGGACGTAAGTGTTTAATATGTTTAACGAAGTTAGATTACGTAGTATTTATATTATAGGTTACGTAACCCTATAATTGTTTATGAGTTATATTCTACCTCTTCCTATATTTTCTTTCCTTAGCTTAGTTATTTTTGATAAATATACTCTATTTCGATTAGATTTAGCGCCCGTTATAATAACTAAGCTTCTTCTTTCTTTCTTTCTACTAGTAAGGCTATATAGCGTCGATCACCTATAATCGACACGCTCGGCTAAGCTAGCAAACCCTACCTTAAACCGAATCGACGAACTAGAACTTTGAACCGAAACTATAGCCCGCTAGTCGACGGCTAGGCCTAATACCTAGTCGTAGACTATAAATACCTACTAGAATAATAGTAATAACGACGTCGAATCGCTATAGAACCCGATCCCGACTAATATTACTTATCCGACTCTCCCCCGTACCTCCTTAACTATAAACGACGATCGATGTAAATCCTTCTATATCTATAAAGAAGGTAGCGTCCGAGACAATAATAAGAATAAAGAAGATAATAGAAACGATAGGGCTAAACTAGATATCCTAGTCTAGTTAAAGTATACCGAACTAGACCTAACCGAATTTAAGAAAATAGCTAAGAAGGATCCTAAACGCCTCTTTAATATAATTCTAAAGCGTAAATATCTCTAGACTATTTATATAAGCGCTAAAGATCGTAAGGATTAGGCTTATACTACTACGACTTAGAACTATAACTAGGAGTTCGAGGCTATCTAAACTAAGTATAAACGTATTAAGAACCTCTAGAAGAATACCGAGAAGGAACGGGATAACTTTACTCTTTAACTCGCCTATCGGCCTATTACTTATAAGGTATAAACTACCCTAAGTACCGAATCTTAGCCTTATCGCTCTACTAAGGTCCCCGACCCTCCTATCCTAGATAATAGAAAGGATATAGACTTCGATATCTAGAGAACTTAGATAGAGTAGAAGCTCGAGGGTAATAAGGATTATTTCCCTACTCTCTATCTCTACGTAAGCTATATTACTAGTCGTTACGAAGGTAAGGCTCTTTGTTATATTAGACCCTATCTCCGTAAAGACGTAACCGATCCTTATATCGATAACGTTAAGATACTCGATTATCTTTAGGAGATCTTCTTAGACCTAAATCGATACGCTAAGGCCCGTATAGCTTATTAGAACTTAAAAATAAAGCCTAAAGACGATAAGTTCGACGAATTCCTTATCGAATTTACGTATCTCGCCGAAGAATCTAATACTCTAATCTCCGTAAGAAAGGAGGATCTCTACGCTAAGCTCTCTTTCTTTTTATAGAACTAGGTAATACGTTCTATCTATAATAAGTCGGTCTCTTTTAAGGATTTCTCTAACGAATACCGCGAATACGCTCTATTAATTAATTAGTAGTAGTAGAACTACTATCCTATACCTAGATTAGGCGGAGGTAACCCCTAAACTCCGAATACCGATTATACCCTCTCGAACTCCCCTATTATTAAGCGTAAGGAATCGACCCCTATTAGTACTACTCTAAACCTCGCCGACTATATAGCTCTTATAAAAGAAGGCCGATGCTTTACTTATAAGGAGTAGGGATACTTAAGTCGTAACTACCCTAAGAAAAAGCCTTCTATCGCCGCCGTAACCCCTAACGAATTATAGAGATATAAAGAATCGAATAAGGAGGAATTAAATATTTTAGGAAATACTAATACCTAGGTTAAGTCTCCTTCCTAGGCTTTAATATACCTCTCTTTAAGCTAGATCTTTCTAAGTTATTATCCGAATAACTACTTATTTTTAGTATATAGCTAGTTTATAATAGAAAATTAGTTTTAATATTAGCTTTAGGAGATATAGGAGTAAATAGTTTCCTTTTTATTAACGCCGAACTCGTATTACTATTCTATTAATAATTTAGAACGAAAGTTCGACGTCTATCGAAGGAGTATCCTATACGAGGATTTAACGGCTAAGAATCGACCCCTATTACTTATATAATTATTCTAACCCTAATTATAGATAGGAGATAGTAGGCGTAGCTACTAATACTTATCGCGAACCTTAGAAGCTATAACTTAATTCTTAGAAGGATATAGTTCGAATAATTTAATATTCTATTAGATTATAAGCGACGACGCCTTATTTAGCCTTCTAAGTAGTCTCTCTAGGATAAGGTTAAGACAAAACTTATCTAGTAGATTCTAAAGGAGATCCTATAAAGACTAAAGATTAACTTAACCTATTAAGCCGACGTAGAGAGAAGAGATCGTCTATTCGAAGAATCTTACCTACGACCCTAAGTACGCCTAACCGAGATTACCGTAGAGGAGGATATACCTTATATAGCTTACCTATATAGTCTAAAGCGATAAACGACTAATATTGTAATTATCGGAGCTACTAGATTCTACCGAAATATAAAAGATAAGAATATACCTTACTTCGTTACTAATATCTATAAAATTAGCAAAATTATCGAGGAATAATTAATAATATAGATAGAGGACCCCGAAATCGAGGAATTACGTAAATAAGTCCCCGAAGAGTATTATAACTATCTCGATATCTTCTCGAAGAAAGAATTAGATTCTCTACCGCCGTACCGTAAAGGTATAGACTATAAGATCGAACTAGAAGAAGAACCCCTTCGGAATTATTATCTACTTTATAAAATATTAACCGAGAAGTTACTTATAGCTAAATAATATATCTAAGAGAACCTAGTAAAAGGGTTTATCGAACTAGGGACTAGCCTATTTACGTTACTAATTCTAATAGCTATTAAGCTAGGAGAAGGACTACGATTCTATATAGATTATCGGAGATTAAATACCCTTACGAAGAAGGATATTTATCTATTACCTCTCGTCGACGAACTACTCTAAAGAATCTTAAAGGCTAAGATCTTTATAAAGATTAATATCTATTAGGGGTTCTACCGGATACGAATAGATCCGGCTTCCGAAGACCTTACGACCTTTAAGTCTTATTACGGTATATTTAAATATAAGGTTCTACTATTTAGATTAACGAATAGACTAGCCTCGTTCTAGCGATTTATTAATATAATATTAAATAAGTATTTAGACGATTTCTATACCGCCTATATCGACGATATTCTTATCTATAGCGAATCTAAGAAAGAACATCGTATCTATATCCGAAAAGTCCTTTAGCGACTCTAAGAAGTAGGCCTATAGGTAGTAATCTATAAATACGAATTTAATATAACTAAAACCTATTTTCTTAGGTTTATTATCGGTATTAATAGAATCTAAGCTAATCCTAAGAAGATTTCTACTATCTTAAATTAGGGACAACCTACGATAAGACGATCTATACGATCCTTCCTTAGATTTTATAATTTCTACCGACGTTTTATAAGAGACTATAGTAGGATTATAAAACCGCTAAGCAACCTTCTAAGAGATAATATTATATTTAAATAGACTAAAGCCTATAAGAAAGTCTTCTACGAGTTAAAACGGAGATTATAAGAACCTCCGATCCTCCGATATTACGACCCCGAAGCGCTAACTTAAATTAAAATAGATACGTTAGATAGTACTATCGGCGTAGTACTATCTTAGAAAGGTTCCGATAACTAATAGTATCTAGTAGCCTATTTCTCTAAGACTATAGATATTTACTAATAATACTATAAGATCTACGATAAGGAATTACTAGTAATTATCCTCGCCCTACGTAAATAGAGACCTAAGCTTAAGGGATTATAGCGGGTAGAACCGTTCTCGATCTAGACTAACTACTACGTATTAGAAACCTTTATAGTAAAGTAGAAACTAAGCGTAAAGTACTACCGCTAGCTAGAGGAACTTACCTATTTCTACTTCTTAATTCGATATCGTCCTAGATCCCGTAATAACCTCGCTAACGCTCTCTCCCGTAAAGATACTCTACTAAACGATAACCGAGAGATAATACTTCTCTCCTATCGATACCTCGAAAATAGGGTTTATCCCGAAGATTAATATACCTCGATCTAACCTATCGAATCCTCGATCCCTACGAATATCGTCGAATAAGTTAAAGGAGCTAACCGGACTGATAAGTTAATAGAGGAATAACGAACCTAGGCAAGGGAAGGATATAATAAATAGATATTAGAAGATAGATTACTTTTATACGAGGGAAGACTTATCGTACTAGATTAGGAAGACCTAAGAGCTCGCTTAATAGACGAAATCTATAGGCAACCCTTAATAGTATACCTAGGGTAGTTAAAGATAAGATCCCTAGTAGCTAATCGTTATTATTAGTAGGGTTAGGCGATAGATATAAATCAATATATCGACAACTATTTAATCTATAAGCGTACTAAGGCGTAGAGAGATTACCCGCCTAGCCTATTACAACCGCTACCGATTCTATCTTAGCTATAGTAGTATATTAGTATAGACTTTTACGAATTACCCCGAGATAGGAAGGGCTTTAATAAAGTCTATATTATAGTCGATCGGTTAAGCAAAAGAACCGTCTCGATCCCTTATTATCGAATAATATTAGCTAAGGATATAGCCCTTCTATTCCTTAATTACGTCTACTATTATTATAGAGCCCTAGAAACAATTATCTATAACCACGGCGGCTACTTTATTTCTAAGTTCTAGATAGAATTCTATCGAATCCTAGGTATTAAACTAAAATTATCTACCGTATACTACCCTTAGACGGATAGATAGATAGAAATTATAAATTAGTATATCGCGTAGCGGTTAAGGCCCTATATAAACTATTATTAGGACGACTAGTTAGACTTTATGCTAATAATCGACTTTACCGTATCCCTCCTTCTAAGTAGTTCTATAGACATCTCCCTCTTTATAGTATATTACGGATATAAACTACGAGTCTTCTTTAACTAGATAAGTAGTAGTAGACTAACCGAAGATTAGACCCGACGGTTATATAAGGCATAGGAGATAGCCTAAAAAGGGATATAGCAAGCATAACAACGTCAACGATAGTAGGCTAATCGTTACCGTAGAGAGATCGATTTTAGAGTCGGAGATAAAGTATTTATTATAACAAAGTACTAGAATATAGGACGCCCTAGCCGGAAACTTTCCTAGCTTATAAGTAGCCCTTACGAAATTCTCGAACGTATTAGGTACTTATATCGATTAAACCTACCCAAATCTATCCGAGTATATCCGGTCTTCTTACTAGATAAGCTTCGTAAAATATCCGACCTTCCTCCGTTACGTAGTTAGCATATTAACCCTCTACCTCTAGAATAGATCGATAATTATAATAAATAGGAAGTCGAATATATAATTAATTCGAGGCTATACTACCGGAAACTATAATACAAAGTTAAATAGATTAGATATAACGATAATCCTACCTAGTATCCGGTATCTAACTTAAGAAATATACCTAAAAAGCTATAAGATTTCTACCGCGACTACCTAAACAAACCTAGTCCCCTAATACGTCTATAGCAATAGATTAATATAGTACTCCGAGATAAATACTTAGACGACTATCCTAATAACTACAAACCCCTTCTATCGCCTAGGGACTAGGCGTTGTCTCGCCGGGGGGTTATAAGTATACGATACTTAGTAGATATAAGTATTTAATATGTTTAACGAAGTTAGATTACGTAGTATTTACGTTATAGGTTATATAACCCTATAATTGTTTATAAGTTATATTCTACCTCTTCCTATATTTTCTTTCCTTAGCTTAGTTATTTTTGATGAATATACTCTATTTCGATTAGATTTGGCGCCCGTCATATTTTTAAGCCGGAGAACGTAAGTAAGCTCCCTCTATACCGAGGGGATAGTATCGACTATAAGATTAAGCTAATTTAATAAGATAGAAAAG
Organism: Penicillium sp. DT28; assembly: GCA_036712075.1. Taxonomy (NCBI): domain Eukaryota; kingdom Fungi; phylum Ascomycota; class Eurotiomycetes; order Eurotiales; family Aspergillaceae; genus Penicillium; species Penicillium sp. DT28. The sequence continues at coordinate 2,057,312 of JAZHLO010000002.1, forward strand.
ATCCCTAAATCCCCTAGGGCCTCCTATATAATATAACAAAGGAAGAATTAGTCGTTCTTAGGAAAATACTTATAGAGTTACTTAATAAAAACTTTATCTACGTAAGCTACTCCCCTATAGCCGCCCCTATACTCTTCGTATAGAAGCCTAGAAGAGGGCTAAGATTCTACGTCGATTACCGAGCCCTAAACGTACTTACGAAGAAGGACTAATACTCCTTACCCTTAATTTATAAGACTCTAAACTAAATCGGAAAGGTAAAATAGTTTACTAAGCTTAACGTTTCGGCTATCTTCTATAAAATCTATATTATAAAGAGACAAGAATAGATAATAGCTTTCTATACGTAATATAGCCTATATAAATAGTAAGTAATACCTTTCGGTCTCGCTAATATACTAAGTATATTTTAGAAGTATATTAACTAGGCTCTACGAGAGTATCTAGATAAATTCTATTCTATATATATCGACGATATATTAGTCTATATAAATAGATCTCTCGAAGAATACTAAGAGTATATACGTAAAGTATTATAGAAACTAGCTAATACTAGCCTATATCTAGATATTAGAAAGTATAAGTTCGAGGTAAAGGAAACAAAATATCTTAGATTTATTATATAAGCCGGAAAAGGAATATTAATAGACCTAGAGAAAGTACGAGCTATTTAAGAGTAGAAATAACTAATAACGGTTAAAGATATATAAAGATTCTTAGGGTTTACGAACTTCTACCGAATCTTTATCCCTAACTTCTCGAAGATTATAGCTCCTCTTTAAGAACTAATCTATAAGGATACTACGTTTATTTAGATAAGACGCTATTAGGAGAGTTTCTAGAAGCTTAAGGATCTCTTTACCTCCGAACTAATTCTTATAACTTTCGACCTAGACTATAAGATAGTTATTAAAATAGACTTTTCTAGATATAATATAGAGAGAGTACTCTTATAGTACGACGATAAAAGCCTCCTAAGACTATACGCCTACTTCTCGAAGAAGAATCTACCTATAGAATATAACTACGAAATCTATAATAAAGAACTCCTCGCTATTATATAATATTTAGAGGAATAGGATATAGAATTACGCTTAGTAAAGAAGTTTAAGATTATTACCGACTATAAAAATCTTAAGTACTTCTTTAAACCCCGAAAATTAACTAAGCGCTATATACGCTAGTTAGTCTTCCTTAGCTAGTTTAACTTTAAGCTATAATACTATAAAAGAGAGGATAACAAAAAAGTAGATACGCTATCCTACTACGAATAAGATATACCGATAGGTAATAACGATAATCGAATTTAAAGCTATACTATCTAGCTACTCTAGCCGAATCTAAAAGAATAGACTATCGCTATTATCGCTCCTCTTAGCCTAATAGAATCTTATAATAAGCCTATACTAAATAAAGGCGAGAACTAAGAGTCTTAGTTATATAATAACGAGGATAACTAAGACTACGTAAGATAAAGAGACCTAACCTACTAGAAGGCTATAAAGTACCTAAAAAAAGGAAAACAAATATTCCCTACGTAACTAGGCCTAAAAGTATCTATTTTAGAATATAGTATTAATAAACAAGGCTATCTTTATCTTAGAGGATAGAGATAGGTACCTAATATCGAGCCCCTACGTATAAATATTATCTAGTCTACCTACGACTCGAGAGCTATAGGTTACCCTAGGAGAGAATAAATATATATAGTTATTACCTACGAGTTCTACTAGCCTTAAATATTAAAAGATATCTAGTATTTTATATAGAATTATAACGTATATAGAAGAACTAAACCTTAGAGAGAATAGAAGAAAGGCCTATTAAAACCGCTTCCCCTACCTAACTAGTTATAGTAATATATTATAATAGACTTTATAATAAACCTTCCCCTAAGTAATAATAATATAAATATATTAGTAGTTACCGACTATATAACTAAAAGAGTTATCTTCGAAGTAATAGGCTTAACTATCGTAGAAGCTACTATATAGATACTAGCGAATTCCCTAATCCGACGATATAGGTTCCCCCGTATAATTATCTCTAACTAAGGCGTATAGTTTATAGTAAAGATATAGCGAATTATCTACTAACTTTACTAGATCGAATAGAAGCTATCTACGGCCTACTACCTATAGATAGATAGAGCGATAGAGCGTATAAACGCTATAATAGAGGCCTATATATACGCCTATATAAATTACGATTAAGATAACTAGACCTAACTTCTCTTAATAATAGAACTTATAATAAATAGCTAAATAAGCTTATCGATAGGGGTAAGCCTATTCTTCCTAAGCTATAGCTACGACCTCTCCTTCTTCGAGCCTATATAGGACTAAGAAATATTTACGTTAGGATCGAAATATAGCCTAATCTAAACTAAAGAAGTAATTATATAGAAGATTAAAAAAGGACTCGATTAGGTAAATACCTCGCTAGCTTAGGCTTAATAAGAGATAGAATACTAGGCTAACCGGTACTATAATACTATATCGGAATATTATAAAGACGACTTAGTCTAGCTAAAGCTTAAGAATATTAAGACTAATTATATTAATAAGAAACTCGATTAGAAGAACGCTAAATACGAAGTTCTTAAAGTTATTAGAACCTACGCTATACGTCTTAATACGCCCCTAGGAATTTATCTAGTCTTCTATATCGACCTATTATAACTTACTAATACCGACCCCCTCCTATCGTAATAGAACGACGATATCTAGCCTTCTCTAGTCTTAGTTAATAGTAAGAATAAGTAGGAGATCGAGAGGATTATTAGCAAGACGCAAAAGAAATAAGGATAGGGCTAGTAGCTATAGTACGAAGTAAAATAGACTAGGTACGTATAAATAACTAAAAAGCCGGCTACTATACTAGAAGATACTACTACCTTAGACTAGTAGCTACGTAAGACGGAGCTATACCGTCTTCCGGATAGATCGCTACCGGAAGAGACCGTATAGTATATAAGAGGCAATACTAGACTACGTACGGCGTAATATTATAGCGACTATAGGCAAAATTTTTTCCGCCCTTTTAGAGAGAGGGGGTATTATTAGGGAACTTAAGTATAAGTATATAATTCCTTACCTAAGGGTTACGTAATACTATTCGCGCTAAAGTATATAACCTATACTTAGGACGAAAACTCCTAGATCCTTCGATCCTATGCCTATTTCTTCAACGATTCCTTCTTATGTATAAGTGAAAGCTATAGATAGAATAAATCTAGCAAATTCCCTTACATATATTATATAGTAGCTCGCTAGTTATTCTATTAGTCATTAGCAATCTTCTTCTACCTACAACTATTCTAAGGATACTAACCGTATAGATATATCGGCTATTTACAATAAGTTACGTAAGTTCGAAGATTCGGATAAGGAATAGACTACCGCTATACTTACTACTATTAAATACTACTATCGACCTTCTTCTTAATACCTCGAATCTTTTCAATATCGGCTAATACCTTTAGAAAACCCTATCTTTGTGTTTGTTTAATACGTTCTGTTAGGTTATTTCCTTGATAACTATGTCTTATGTCGTTTCCGTTATGCAAGAGACTCGGGGCGCGTCTATGTTTTAAGAGGGGGATGTGAACACCCGTATAGATGTTTGGTTGGTATGCATCATAGGTCACGTGATTGATGCCTAACTATATCTCTATGTTTAGTTTTGGTTTACTTACTTCCTTTCCCCAAGTTAGTTATTTTCGATAATGCACTCCTTTTCCGTTGGATTTGGCTTTCAGTAGCGCTCCCACTTTGGTTCTGGACCTAGCTCCATCACAGGTTTAATATAGCGATCGCTACGAGTTTTAAGGCCGAGGCTAACAAAAGGGAGGGAAAAAGAAAGGCTAGTATAGCAAAGAAAGAGGGGCTAGAAACGCTAAGAAAGAGGGGAGGAGGGTAAAGTACCCTAGCGGGTGTAGATCTTAGAGTAGAACTCCGTGATCTAGAGGAGCTCGGAGAACTCCGTTGGATTTAGGGATCGTAGGTATACGATCCCTTCCCTCCTACCGGAAGGCGGGTAGGGCGCTAGGGCTAGCGCCGGAAGGATCGTTGCGCTTTTATGTAGAGTACGAGGTACTCTAGGGCCTTGATGCGACCGGAAGAGTAGGTTAACTTAGCATCCTCGTAGTTAAATTTCCGGTAGTACTACTCGAAGTCGCTATACGAGGAGCGAAGGGTAAGCTAGCGGTAGAGTACTAGGCGTTGTATGTCTAGGGCCTCCGGGGCCCTAACCCAGTATTCGTCTTCCTACTAGCGGTACTAGGATAAGAGCTTTAGCGAGGCTTTGTCCTACTAGGAGGTCCGTGCCTCGTCTCGGAGGGCGTAGTATCGCGTGCTAATGCTACTAATCGTAGGGAGGGACTTAGGGCCCTCGGCTAGGGGAGTTTATATAGCTCCGGTATTAGCGAGGGCGTCTATAGCTTTGTTGCCTTCGATCCCTATATAGCCTAGCGCCTACCTAAGCTAGGTACGTAGGTCACGGAGAGCCTTATAGTATTTAAGAAAGGCCTAATTCGACGAGCCTATAGCCTAGCCTCTAATATACTAGATGACTAAGGTACTATCGATATAGAGCTAGACCTCGGTGGCACGGCTAGCAAGGGTATAGGCGGCCTAGAGCCCCCGGAGGGTACTAATAACCTCGGCGTCGAAGACGTGAGACTGGCTAGTAATCGCGCCTAAGCCGGTTGCGACCTACTCTTGTCCCTAGTAAATCGCGAAGCCCTAGCTAACCTTCCTACCGCCGATATGTTGTTTAGACCCGTCGGTAAAGATTGAAACGGCTATAGGTAGAAGAGACGGCTACTAGGCCTAGAAGTTCCGGGAGGCTGTCTATTTGTCGATTCCCTTAGTAGGATCCGTCCTACAACCCGGGGAGAAGTAGGGTAGGGAGAGGGCTAGTCTGGGTATAGCGGGGAAAATGGTTCCTAGAATCTGTAGCTTTGTCTTTGGGCGTTGGCGGGTTCTAGTTCCCCTGCCTTTGACAATCATCGGCGGGGTGATACGCCGCACGAGAGGGTGTTGCTCGTCCACAGTCCGAAGGCGGAGGGCGAAGCGGAGTTTGGCTTCTTCGAGGGCCGCTATGGCCGAGAAGTGTTAGTGGGAAGACTAGGTAGTGATGATTAAGTGATAGCCAAAGTCATCTGGAACTGAACTTATAGCAAATTGGAAATGAAATTTAACCAATAGATACATACGGAGACATCCAGAATCTGATTAGTTTTCTCTGTCACAATTTCATGCAAAACCGGGCACAGTATAATGTCCCCGAAGCAACTTATCAGAGAGAACCCACGGCACCTAAGTTGATGTGGTTCTCCTAAGGTTCACTCTGATCCCTCACACCTTTACAACTATTTCCGATCTGTTACGGAATAAGCCTTCTTGAAGCTATTCCCAAATCTCTTTGTCCTTTGTTCCTATAGATCGGCGGCGGTTCGCTACCGCTACGCCTCCCTTTCGCTTACGTTTCCTTTTCTCTACCGTATATTTATTTGTCAGCCTACCTTGCATAAAAGGAGGTCTCCCGTTTTATAGTTCCTAATTCCTTTAAGAATTAGTCTCTATTCTTATTACAATATATTATTCCTACCTCTCCCTATAAGTTATCCTAAACCTTTAGATAGTCGTTACCTTACCTAATCGATAGGCTTACTATCCTATAAACTAGTATCCTAATAATTCTAATTCTTCGACTTCGATTACCTAAGGTTACGATATCTCCTAATACCTAATCCTCTACCTAAAAGGCCCTATCTTAAAGCCGAAATACTACCGAATCGTAGCCGATTATCGAAACTCCTTACGATATAACCCCTATCGATAAAGGACTCCCCGATACTAAGTAAATTACTAAAAACTACTAACTAGCTTAATAAACTATCGAAAGACTTAAGTAATAGGTTACCCTAAAGCGATATATCGTAGAACTTTATACCGAGGAAGCTATACTCGATAGCTAGGCGAATTGCCTACGAAACTATTACAATTCTAACCCCGACCGTAAGGATCGATTCGAGATTAAGTTTAAAGATATCTCTCGATTTAAGGTTACGTTTAACCTTTAATAGTAGTAAAACTAGCTATTAGACCTTAAAACTATCTTCTAAGGCGTACCTTATAAATACTACTATAATAGTAGAAAGATCCTTTTTAGCGTCTTTTTTATAGATAAAACCTATCGTATAAGATAGTACCGATATATTAGTAAATTAATACCGGAAGACTAGTACTACGCTAAGGGATTATAGACCTACTTTAAAGAATTTACTCTCTTCTTTATCCGGAATACTACTAATCTCTAGGCTAAAGTCTAGGTCTAGCTCGAAAAGACCTTCTAACGTCCCGATAAAGATCCGAGAGAGTTCTACGCCTATCTCGATACCCTCGAATAATATTTCCCTCGTCCCTTAGAGACCGAGCGAAGCCTTTTCTTCTTTACGAAACTCTAGTATTCGCTATAAAACCTAATTAACCTTTATATCCTTAGTCTTCTATAGACTTAGGATAAAATAATTAATATTACGTACTACTACTAGGAAATCCTCTAATTATAGGAGAAACGTAAGCGTAAAGCCGATAATAGGGAACCGAACTAAGGACCCTCTAAGCGCTATTTCTAAGGATCTCTTTATAACTCTAAGCCTTACTCTAACTTAAACTCTAGTTATAATATTAATCCTAATTACCTATATAGATTAAACTAAGGCTAATATCTTTATAACTATAACGCTAATAACCCTAATAAGGAACTAGTACGAAACTATAATAATCTATCTCGCCCTTATAATAAGAACCTAATCGGATAAGATAGATAACTCCTAAAGTACTTTAACTATAGTAGTAATAGTTACCTATAACCTACTTATAACTAAAGCTATACTAATATAGGTAAGATTCTCTAGGAAAACGCTAATAAGTCGGAGTAGACTCTACGCCTTCGACTCCTTACCCTTAAGTAGAGATAGCTTCCTATTTCTATATACCGATCTACGTACGAGATACTATCGAAATATACGTAGATCTTAATAGCTACGCCGAAGTTAATATTATTAGCTATTAATTTATTAAAACCTATAAACTCTAATAAGTAAAATAAACTAAGCCTATTATTAAGGCTATTAACTAATTCGCTACGCCTATATATAGAGTTTAGAAGGTCCTAATTACTACTACTAACTCCTATAGGTTAGTTAGAACCTTTAAATACCTATATATCGCTATCGATTACGACTTAGACTTATAAGGTAGCCCTATCCTACTCTTAATTATAATATTATAGGACCTTAATATCTATCTTATACTAGTATCTCGCCTCTAGTAGTTTAAGACGCCTTCTATTATAATTAAAAAACCCTACGCCTTCGCTAAATACTCTTATAAACTAGTATATATCTTTATAGTTATCTAGATACCTAAAGAAATCTAGATCCCTAGAGACAACGATAACGAACGACCCCCTTAAGATCTATCTAAGATCCCTACCGAACTATAAGCGTATTAGGATATCTTTTCCTACAAAAAAGTAACAACTATTTCTCTATTTAAAGATACCGATTATACTATCGAACTTATCGCTAACTAATTACCTCCCTTCGGACTAATCTACCCTCTCTTAGAGAAAGAACTCTCGGAACTCTATCAATATATTAACGAAAATCTCGAGAATAGATATATCTATCTATCTAAGAGCCTTATAGGAGCCCTAATTCTATTCGCTCCTAAGAAGAATAGTAGACTCCGGCTATATATCGACTACCGTAGACTTAATCGTATTTCGGTTAAGAATCGCTACCCTCTCTCTCTTATTTCGGAGATTCTTAACTATCTCTTCGGTACGAAGTAGTTTAGTAAGATCGATATTAAGGATATATACTACCGGATCTATATCCGAGAGGGTAATAAATAGAAAATAGCCTTCTATACCCGCTATAGTTATTTTAAATATACTATTATACCCTTTAGTCTTACTAACGCCCTAGCTATATTCTAATCCTATATCTATATAGTACTTTACGGCCTTCTCGATATCTTTACGGTAGCGTATCTAGACAACGTCCTTATCTTCTTATTAGATTGTAACTCGTATACTAACTATATCCGCTAAGTCCTTAAATATATAAGATCTATAGGTTTATATACTAAACTAAGTAAATATGTCTTCTATAAGGATAAAGTCGAGTTCCTAGGCTTTATTATCTCCTCTAAAGACGTCTCTATAGATCTATAATACGTAGCTAATATACTTTTATAGCCGATTCCCTATACTTTCCGTAACGTCTAGGTATTCTTAGGGTTCTATAACTTCTATAGATATTTTATCCGAAACTACTCTAAGATTATACTCCTATTAATATCCTTAATAAAAGGAAGTATAAATAGTAAGAAGCTAGGTTCCTTAGAGCTTATACCTATAGAAATAGTAGTATTTTACCGTATCCTCGACGTATTTAAGATAGCGCCCCTTCTCTATTACTTTAATCTAGAAAGACTATAGAGACTTAAGACCGATATATCTAACTACGCTATAGCTAGGATCCTCTCTTAACCTAACGATAAAGGCGTCTAATATCCTATCGCCTTTTAGTTAAAGAAATTTAATAGTATAGAGGTTAACTATAATATACTAGATTAGGAGCTTTTCGCTATCGTTTAGTCCTTTAAATACTAGTAATACTATTTCGAAGGTAGTACGTCCCCTATCGAAGTATTATCTAACTATTCTAATCTTTAGGTATTTATAAAATAACTAAAACTTAATAGGAGGTAGGCTAGATAGTACCTTCTTCTATCTATATTTAATTTCTAAATAAAGTACTATTCTAGCAAAATAAACCCTATAGATAGCCTATCTCGGCGATAGGGCTTAGACTATAAGGACGCTCCTAGAGTTAAGCTACTTAGTCTATTACGGGATTAAATATTAAGTAAAATATAGCTATCTAATTAGTAGTTTATAAGAGTAGAAGTATTTAATATAAAAGATTTAATCTCGGCTAAGACCTACTTTAATAGTAAGCCCCCTACTATAGACGTAGATATCCTAGCCGCGGAATAGGAGAGTTTCGCCGCCGATTTAGCTTCTAAAAGCGACTAGGAGGAGCTAGGCTAGATATAGCTAATCCCTACTAAAGAGTTATATAACGCCTATATCGTTAAAAACGTTTACTAGGAAGAACCTAGAGATAAATTAAAGAATTTAATTAGGCGACTTTAGAGCGAAGACCTAGAGACTTAGCGGCGAAAGTATACTATTATAGAGAAGTAACTAGGGAATAAGGACTAGTCTATTAATTTAAAAAGGCTTATTCGATATAAGCGCTACTTTTACGTCCTAACTAGGAATAATCTACGGATAAAGCTATTAAGTATCTATTATAATAACCCTTTTTCTAGCTATTTTAGGCGTATTCGTATAGCTAAACTTCTTAAGAGAAAATACTACTAGGTAAATATTAACCGAGATATTAATAAATATATCTAGATATACGTAATTTACTAAGGTACTATAGCTCTACGGTATAGGCCTTATAGGAAGTTAGATATACTTCCTATCCTAAAAAAGCTATTTACGGAATTATTAATAGATTTTATTATAGGCCTCCCTCTATCGATCTACTAAGATTAACCTATTAATATAATCCTTATTATCGTCGATAGGTTTATAAAATAGTCCCTTTTCTTTGCTATTTCTATAATAATAACCGCTATTAACCTCGCCTAATTATTCTATAACGAGGTTAAACTCTATTACGGCCTACTAGAAGATATTATTAGTAATTATAGATCGCTCTTTACTAGCAAATTCTAGTTAGAATTATATTATCTTTCTAAAGTTAAGCTATACCTTTCGATAGTATTCTACCCCTAAACCGATAGTTAAATAGAATAGATAAACTAGGTTCTCGAGTACTATCTTCGCTATTTTATTAATATAGAGTAACTTACCTAGCCGTAACTACTAAGGATAGTAGAATTTATATATAATAATACTATTAATACTACGATAGGCTATTTACCCTTCGAGGCCCTCTTAGGCTATTTATCGGACTTCTACTATAGGATCGAGATCGATCCTTTAGAGAGGAGTATCCTAGCTATAATAGTAAGAATTAAAAAACTTTAAGAAATCTATAAAAGACTTACGACTTATTAGCGTAACGTTACCGAATCCTAAGCTAAATACTATAACGTTAAGTATAAACTACTTACTCTTTTTACCGAAGCCTAGGTAAAAGAATACAATCTCGAGTATAAGCTAAAGACCCTTAAATATAGAGACCTTATTAGACTATTAACTAAGAATCTAAAGCTTAAGACGACGTAGAAACTAAGTCCCTAATTTATTAGCCTATTCCGAGTCCTTAACGCTATCGGAAAATAGGCGTATCGCCTCCTTCTCCTAAGTTAGTACGATCGTATCTATAATATCTTCTATATCTCCCTCCTCGAATCTTAGAAGTAACGCCCTAGAAACGATACCGATTCTATACCGATACCCGAGCTTAACGATAAAGATAAGTATAAGGTTAAAGAAGTACGTAGCGAAAAGACCTTTAATAGAGAATAATATTACTTAGTTAAATAGAAAGGGTAGCCTTTAGAATATAATTAATAGGTCCCTTTCTACGATATAACTAATATAAAAGACGTAATTTCTCGATTCCTAAAGTCCGTAAAACGGAAGAAACTATCTTAAGAATTAGGAAAAGGAATAAGATATACCCCCGAAACGCTACCCTTACGCTAGTAGATTACTACGTAATTAAATATATTTAACTAAGCCTATAGGAAAAGTTACTTCTACCTCCTCTAATATAGAACCTATAATACCGTCGACCTAGATAGTTTTCTCTATAGTTACGCCCTAGTTATTTATAGTCTCGTATAATAATTCGCTACTCTAGCGAAAGTAGGAGGTATAGTAACGGATAAGAGCCTTAATAGAAGACATAAAAACGTACTTCGTACCGGCCTACTAATACTAGCTAGGATTACTAGGAAGGGCATAAAGAAGACGCCTACTTCTCTAAGCCTCCTAGGCACTAGAATAGTCCTAGACCGGCGGCTAAGCTATACCGGCTAACTTATAACGACGCTAATAACAAAACTCGCTATATTTCTAGTCGATAGCCTACGTAAGGAAAATTAGCGGAAATCTAGCGGATTACGAGCGAAATACTTACGTCGGTAGCCTTAGCCTTAGTAGTCTCGCTAAGGGAATAAATACTACTATAAGCTTTTACTAAAGAGTCGAAGGCGCTAATAAACGTAACCTAGGCGGAAGCTATATAGATCCGGTACGAAGCCTTCTAGAATAGGGAAACCTCCTCCTACTAGAACTCGTTAGAAGTCTAGCGTAGGAGCTCTCTAATATTATATAGATCGCCTAGAAGACCGGCGGGAGGCTATTTTGTTAGTATAAGTACTCGAAACGATAGAGAAACGTACTAGAAAGTACTTATCTTTACGATCGTAGTACTAGCGATATAGAATAGATTTAATAGCCTCTAAGATATAGTCGATACGGAAGGCTATACTAAGGGTAGGGTCGAACTAGGAGATCGCGGTCCGTAAGTATACTATATACTAGAAAGATATATACTATAGCGGATTAGTATAGAGAGGCTAGCAGCCCTTTAGCAAAATAAACTCTAAAGTCTCTATATTAGAGTCCGAAGAATCCCTAAATAAGACTTTATCGTTATTGCCCTACTCCTCGTTACTCTATACCTTAATACCTCCTCTACTATTTATAGTCTCTCTAGTATTACCCCTATTACGACTACTACCTCTAATATCTCCCTCCTTAGGTTCTTTACCTCTAACGCTCGAAATAGGGTTATTATCGGCTATTTTTAACTAGGCGAAACGCTAGTAGTAGGATCTCGATATAGTAATAATAAATAAGTAGAAAGATAATAAAATACGGGTAAAAATAATAATATTATAGATAGAGAAGAAGTAGAAGGAAGAAAGTAGGAAGACGTATCTTATATTTACTAATTATTAGGGTATATAATTTCTAAATTTCTTTGTTTGCCTATATTACGTAACCTTACAACGCCTAGGGTTAGGCGTTAGGGAGAGGAAGTATAATTATTACGGAATAAGCCTTCTTAAAGCTATTCCTAAATCTCTTTGTCCTTTGTTCCTATAGATCGGCGGCGGTTCGCTACCGCTACGCCTCCCTTTCGCTTACGTTTCCTTTTCTCTACCGTATATTTATTTGTTAGCCTACCTTATATAAAAGGAGGTCTCCCGTTTTATAGTTCCTAATTCCTTCAAGAATTAGTCTCTGTTCTTATTACAATATATTGTTCCTACCTCTCCCTACGAGTCATCCTAAACCTTTAGACAGTCGTTACCTTACCTAATCGACAGGCTTACTATCCTGTAAACTAGTATCCTAACACAATCTAGGGGCACCTTTGCGAAAAGGCCTCCCCCGACCTAATCCTTGTCTATTTTATATATTTCTGAAGTTCCTTTTACCTACGAACTAGTCTTCCTAACTAGGCTCGCCCTAAATAGCGCCTCTTACCCCCTAGCGAGCCGTAGTTAAGGATTATCCTAATCCCAACTTTACGCGCCCCCTAGAACTAACTACCCCCTCTAACTTTCGTACTACGAAAAGGCAGAAGGAAGCGTAAAGCTACTTACCTCCTCCTACGCTTAAAATAGGTCCTAGCATATCGACTTCTACCTTCTCGTAGGGCATCTAAGCCTAATTATAGGAAGCCGAACGCTAGGCGAAAGATAGACAAGCCGTACTAAGTACCCTCGCTACGACTATAGACTCCTTTATCGCCGTCCTTAAGTAACCCTAGTAGCGGGAGCTCGGCTAGGAGCTTTATAATAGTATCCTAAACTACGTTAATACTATTAGTTTTATAGCGACCGGCGGTAACTACTATCCTATCCGGGCTAAGAGTAACCTAACCCCTACCCTCTCGACTTCCGTAGCGAAATCTGTCTTATAGGCGGGTATCGCTTCGACCCCTAAAATCCTAGGGGGCGAACCTACTTTCGCTAAGCCCTCGGCTAACCCTCGGCTAGCCTACGGTACTCCGGCCTTAGCCCGAAGTAGATCCTCGGCCTCGACTAATACTAGGGAAGATCGGCGGGTCCTTATTACCCTAGAGCCTAAGCGCTAGGTATACCGGTAAGAGCCGTATACCTTCCGATAAGCCCTCTACGCGGCTATAAAGGGCCTCGCTATAACTACTATCCCTCGTATCGACTAGATAGCGACTAGGTAGGCCGTTACGCCTACTAACTATACTATACGGGATCTCCTCCTAGTACCTAAGTCTATCGACGAGATCTACCGATCCGTCGGGGCTACCTCGGTCTACCTCCCGGAGAAGTAGTATAACTATGCCGTACTAGGTATCCCGGTATCTTTCCCGGCCTATACTAGGGGCTAGATTACTATAGATTATAAGATAGTAGAGGACGAGGCCTATACGTAGGCTAAAGTCCGACCTATAAATTGCCGTCTATCCTAGCGTAGCCCTAACGAGGCTACGGGCAAAACTACTTAGATCGTCTCTTTTAAAGAACTAGTCCGTTCTTTCCGACTCTTTAATACCTCCGCCCCCTTACGTCTCGTCGAGAAGAAGACCCTAATCTCGTACTACGACCTAGGTTGCTAGGGATATTACTACCCCCTAAAGTATAATAAGAACCTACGCTATAACTATTATAGTACCCCCCTCTATTAGTATAAGGGCCCTATAGGCCGAAACTACAACTACCCCGCCTACTATATAAACTACTATAGCCCCTAGCCGGCGGGATATAAACTATACGTAGCCGCCCTAAGACAGAAAGATAGCGTTAATATTAGGCCGTCGAGAGCTAAGCTTAGATCCGTCCGCCGCGAGGGGAACTAGACCTACCGGAAGATAAACTTAACCTCTAGCCCTACCTAGGATACTCCTAGTACTACCAACCCTAAGAAGCGCGACCCCCTAACTAAGCGCCCTAGCTAGAGGACTAGACTCTAGCCGCTAGACGTAATAAACGTAGTATAGCGTTTAAGTTTAGTATAAATTAGGACGACCTCCAACGATAGAACTCTTAAGGACCTAGCTTCTAGGCCTCTAAAACCTCTATAAGCTCTAACTAGGCCCTAGCCCTAGCTCTCCCCCTAACGTTAACGGTACGGATATAGAGATCGACATCGGCGACTTACTATCTAAGTAATATCGATATACCTACGAAACCGGCGCCGTAGTAGCCTAAGCCGTACGACTAGGCCTAGAACCCGGGACCTATAGGTCTACTAGGCTAACGTAGGGAAATCCTCTACGTCCTATATTACCCTCCTCTACCTCGTAGCCGATAGAGGCTATAACGTAGTCTATGTCTAGGAACCCTTTACCTTTCTAGGCATAAAGACTTAGAACTACCTATCCTACGATAGCTTTATACCTATAGACGAGTAGAATAGTACCGACCCTAAATAACGCGAGGTAGAGCGCCCCTATACTATAACTTACGTACGGAAAGGCGTAGGCCTCTAAGCTTAATAGTACTAGGCGGCTAGAAGTAGAGACCTCCTCTAGGTTACTATAAACGGATACCGTACCCTTAACGCCTACCGCTAACCTATAACCTATAAAGTTATCGACTACGTTACTACCCTCGACCTAGGACCCTAATACCTCGTCGGGGGAGATTTTAACGTATAGCACGATACCTTCGAACCTAGGGTTGCTAATACTTACCGCGGCTTAGAGCTCGCCTACTAGGCCAACGCCGCTAATATAGACTTTATCGGGGAACTAGGCGTCCCGACTTATAATACTAGCTACGTCCTCGACCTTACCTTCTCTAATATCCCTTTCGCCTAGTGTTACGGAATAAGTCTCTTTGAAGCTATTCCTAAATCTCTTTGTCTCTTGCCTTTGTCGATCGGCGGCGGTTCGCTACCGACGCGCCCTCCTTTTGCTTACGTTTCCTTTTCTCTACCGTATATTTATTTATTAGCCTACCTTATATAAAAGGAGGTCTCCTATTTTATAGTTCCTAATTCCTTTAAGAATTAGTCTCTATTCTTATTATAATATATTATTCCTACCTCTTCCTACGAGTTACCTTAGACCTTTAGATAGTCGTTATCTTACCTAATCGATAGGCTTACTATCCTATAAACTAGTATCTTAATAATTCTAATTCTTCGACTTCGATTACCTAAGGTTATAATATCTCCTAATACTCGATCCTCTACCTAAAGGGCTTTATTATAAAGCCGAAATACTACTAAACTATAGCTAATTATTAAAACTCCTTACGATATAACTCCTATCGACGAGGGACTCCCTAATACTAAGTAAATTGCTAAAAACTACTAACTTACTTAGTAAACTATCGAAAGACTCGAGTAATAGATTACCCTAAAGTAACGTATTACTAAACTTCGCGCCGAGGAAGCTATACTCGATAGCTAGGCAAATCGCCTATAAAACTATTATAATTCTAACCCCGACTAGGAGGATCGATTCGAGATTAAGTTTAAAGATATCTCTCGATTTAAGATTATATTTAATCTTTAATAGTAGTAAAACTAGCTATTAGACCTTAAAACTACTTTCTAAGGCGTATCTTATAAGTACTACTACGATAGTAGAAAGATCCTCCTCGGTATCTTTTTTATAGATAAAACTTATTATATAAGATAGTACTAATATATTAGTAAATTAATACTAGAAGACTAGCGCTACGCTAAGAGATTATAGACCTACTTTAAAGAATTTATCTTCTTCTTTATCCGGAATACTACTAATCTCTAGGCCGAAGTTTAGGTCTAGCTCGAAAAGACCTTCTAACGTTCTAACGAAGATCCGAGAGAGTTCTATGCCTATCTTAATACCCTCGAGTAATATTTCCTTCGTCTCTTAGAGACCGAATAAAGCTTCTTCTTCTTCGTAAAACTCTAATATTCGCTATAAAACCTAATTAATCTTTATATCCTTAGCCTTCTATAGACTTAGGATAAAATAATTAATATTATATATTACTACTAGGAAATCCTCTAATTATAAGAGAAATATAAGCGTAAAGCCGACGATAGGGAACTAAACTAAGGATCTCTTTATAACCCTAAACCTTACTCTAACTTAAACTCTAGTTATAATACTAATCCTAATTACCTATATAGATTAAACTAAGGTTAACGCCTTTATAACTATAATACTAATAACCTTAATAAGGAACTAGTATAAAACTATAACGATCTATCTTATCTTTATAATAAGAACCTAATCGGACGAGATAGATAACCCCTAAAATACTTTAACTATAATAGTAATAGTTACCTATAACCTACCTACGACCGAGGCTATACTAATATAGGTAAGATTCTCTAGGAAAACGCTAATAAGTCGGAGTAGACTCTACGCCTTCGACTCCTTATCCTTAAGTAGAGATAGCTTCTTATTTCTATATACTAATCTATATACGAGATACTATCGAAATATACGTAGATCTCGATAGCTACGCCGAAGTTAATATTATTAGCTATTAATTTATTAAAACCTATAAACTCTAATAAGTAAAATAAACTAAGCCTATTATTAAGACTATTAACTAATTCGCTACGTCTATATACGGAGTCTAGAAGGTCCTAATTACTACTACTAACTCCCGTAGGTTAGTTAGAACCTTTAAACGTCTATATATCGCTATTAATCGCGACCTAGACTTATAGGGTAGTCTTATCCTACTCTTAATTATAATATTACGAGACCTTAATATCTACCTTATACTAGCGTCTCGTCTCTAGTAGTTTAAGACGTCTTCTATTATAATTAAAAAACCCTATACCTTCGCTAAATACTCTTATAAACTAGTATACGTCTTTATAGTCGTTTAGATACCTAAAGAAATCTAGATTCTTAGAGACGATAACAATAAAAGACCCTCTTAAGATCTATCTAAGATCCCTACCGAACTATAAGTATATTAGGATATCTTCTCCTACGAAAAAATAATAACCCTTCCTCTATTTAAAGATACCGATTATACTATCGAACTTATCGCTAACTAATTACCTCCTTTCGGACTAATCTACCCTCTCTTAGAGAAAGAACTCTTAGAACTCCGCTAATATATTAACAAGAACCTCGAGAATAGGCGTATCTATCTATCTAAGAGCCTTATAGGTACCCTAATTCTATTCGCTCCTAAGAAAGATAGTAGACTCTAGTTATACGTCGACTACTATAGACTTAATCGTATTTCGGTAAAGAATCGCTACCCTCTCCTTCTTATTTTAGAGATTCTTAACTACCTCTTCGGTACGAAGTAGTTTAGTAAGATCGATATTAAGGATATATACTACTAGATCTATATCTAAGAGGGTAATAAATAGAAAATAGCCTTCTATACCTACTATAGTTATTTTAAATATACTATTATACCTTTTAGTCTTACTAACGCCCTAGCTATATTCTAATCCTATATCTATATAGTACTTTATAGCCTTCTTAATATCTTTATAGTAGTATATCTAGATAATATCCTTATCTTTTTGTTAGACTACGACTTATATACTAACTATATCCGCTAAGTCCTTAAATATATAAGATCTATAGGTTTATACGCTAAACCGAGTAAATACGTCTTCTACGAGGATAAAGTCGAATTCTTAGGCTTTATTATCTCCTCTAAAGGCGTTTCTATAGATCTATAGTATATAGCTAATATACTTTCGTAGCCGATTCCCTATACTTTCTATAACGTTTAGGTATTCCTAGGTTTCTATAACTTCTATAGACGTTTTATCCGAAACTACTCTAAGATTATACTCCTATTAATATCCTTAATAAAAAGAAATATAAATAGTAAGAAGCTAGGTTCCCTAGAGCTTATACCTATAGAAATAGCGGCGTTTTACTATATCCTCGACGTATTTAAGGTAGCGCTTCTTCTCTATTACTTTAATCTAGAAAGACTATAGAGACTTAAGACTAATATATCTAACTACGCTATAGCTAGAATCTTCTCTTAACCTAACAATAAAGATATCTAGTATCTTATCGTCTTTTAGTTAAAGAAATTTAATAGCGTAGAGGTTAACTACGGTATACCGGATTAGGAGCTTTTTACTATTATTTAGTCCTTTAAATACTAGCGATATTATTTTAAAGGTAGTACGTCCCCTATCGAAGTATTATCTAACTATTCTAATCTTTAGGTATTTATAAAGTAACTAAAACTTAATAGGAGATAGGCTAGATAGTACCTTCTCCTATCTACGTTTAATTTCTAAATAAAGTACTATTCTAGCAAAATAAACCCTATAGATAGCCTATCTCGGCGATAGGGCTTAGACTATAAGGACGCTCCTAGAGTCGAGCTACTTAGTCTATTATAGGATTAAATATTAAGTAAAATATAGCTATCTAATTAGTAGTTTATAAGAGTCGAAGTACTTAATATAAAAGATTTAATCTCGGCTAAGACCTACTTTAATAGCGAGCCCTCTACTATAGACGTAGATATCCTAGCCGCGGAATAGGAGAGTTTCGCCGCTAAATTAGCTTCTAAAAACGACTAAGAAGAGCTAGGCTAGGTACGGCTAATCCCTACTAAAGAGTTATATAACGCTTATATCGTTAAAAACGTCTACTAGGAAGAACCTAAAGATAAATTAAAGAATTTAATTAGGCGACTTTAGAGCGAAGACCTAGAGACTTAGTAGTAAAAGTATACTATTATAAAAAAGTAACTAGGAAATAAAGACTAGTCTATTAATTTAAAAGGGCTTATTCGATATAAGCGCTACTTTTACGTCCTAACTAGGAATAATCTACGGATAAAGCTATTAAGTATCTATTATAATAATCCTCTTTCTAGCTATTTTAGATATACTCGTATAGCTAAACTTCTTAAGAGAAAATACTACTAGGTAAATATTAACTAAGATATCGATAAATATATCTAAATATACGCTATCTACTAAGGTATTATAACTCTATAGTATAGGCCTTACGGGAAGCTAGATATACTTCCTATCCTAAAAAAGCTATTTATAGAATTATTAATAGATTTTATTATAAGCCTCCCCCTATCGATCTACTAAGATTAACCTATTAATATAATCCTTATTATTGTCGATAGATTTACGAAATAGTCCTTTTTCTTCCCTATATCTATAACGATAATAGCTATCGATCTCGCCTAATTATTCTATAATAATATTAAACTTTATTATAGCCTACTAGAAGGTATTATTAGTAATCGTAGATCGCTTTTTACTAGTAAGTTCTAGTTAGAATTATATTACCTTTCTAAGGTTAAGTTACGCCTTTCGATAGCGTTCTACCCCTAAACCGATAGTTAAATAGAATAGATAAACTAGATTCTCGAATACTATCTCTACTATTTTATTAATATAGAGTAGCTTACCTAGCTATAACTACTAAGGATAGTAGAGTTTACGTATAATAATACTATTAATACTACGATAGGCTATTTACCTTTCTAAGCCCTCTTCGGCTATTTACTAGACTTTTACTATAAGATCGAGGTCGATCCTTCGGAGAGAAGTATCCTAGCTATAATAGTAAGAATTAAAAAACTTTAAGAGATCTATAAAAGACTTATAAACTACTAGCGTAATATTACTAAAGCCTAAGCTAAATACTATAACCTTAAGTATAAACTACTTACTCTATTTACCGAGTCCTAGGCAAAGGAATATAACCTCGAGTATAGGCTAAAGACCCTTAAATATAGAGACCTTATCGGACTATTAACTAAGAACCTAAAACTTAAGACGACATAGAAACTAAGTCCCCGATTTATTAGGCTATTCCGAGTCCTTAATACTATCGGAAAATAGGCGTATTGCCTCCTTCTCCCTAGTTAGTACGACTATATCTATAACGTCTTCTATATCTCCCTCCTTAAACCCTAGAAGCAACGCCCTAGAAATAATACCGATTCTATACCGATACCTAAGCTTAACAATAAAGATAAGTATAAGGTTAAAGAAGTATATAGCGAAAAGACCTTTAATAGAGAATAATACTATTTAGTTAAATAGAAAGAGTAGCCTTTAGAATATAATTAATAGGTCTTCTTCTACGATATAACTAATACAAAAGACGTAATTTATCGATTCTAGAAGTCTATAAAATAGAAGAAACTATCCTAAAGAATAGGAGAAAGAATACGATTTACTACTAAACTACCGCCTATATACCTAAAGATTACTATATAACTAGACCTACTCTATAAGGCTAATAGGAAAATTATCCTAAATCTCCTTAAGGATAATATCTATATCCTAGGTCTTAGTAGTACTAGGCTCTTCTATCTCTAAATCGGGGACGATTACCCTCTCTTTCTTCTAGTAATAAGTAGTATAACTATTAATTACCTTCTTAATAGAAGCTATAAAGATATACTTAGTATTAGCCTATAAGTACTAACTAATATCCCTTAGTAGGGTACGTAGTAAGCGGCTACTACGGTACGCCTCCTAGACGCTAGAACGGTCCTAGATAGGGGGCGATATAAGAGAGACAAGTTTACGATAGCGCTATAAGTAAAACTCTTCGTACTTCTAGTCGGCGTCTTACGAGAAAAAATTAGCGAAACTCTACCGAATTAGAAGAGATTTACTTATAATAGCTTTCTTTGCCTTCTTAGTTTCTATAAGTCTATAAAGGCTAGAATAAGCCTTTATAAGAGAGTCGAAGGTACTAATAAACGTAACCTAGGCGAAAGCTATTTAAACCTATACCGACTTAGTCTAGCGTAAAGAAGTATTCTTAGTATCCTTACGCTAAAACTCGTTATAAGTCTAACGTAGTAGAATACCTAAGTTATATAGATCTCTTAGAATTCTAGTAGGCGCTTATATTAAATCTTATTAGTAAAATTACCTAGGAAAAGAATAGCAAAATATACTTAAAAGTATTTATCTCTATAGTCGAAATACTACTTATATAGGATCGATCGTATAGTATTAAGGATATACTATACTTTAAAAGTAAGGCCTTCTTTAGGCTTAAAATTAGTTAGGGTATAGCGTAAATATACTATATACTAGAAGAACTCGTAGGTAAGGAGACGTACGTAACGAGGGTAGCGACCCTTAAGCAAAACTATACTAACGAGGTCTAGATCTCTATCGTTATCTAGCGATATATTATTACCGAAGGGCTCCTCTAAACCCTTAATCTTAGAACCTTTACCCTTAGTATCCTAGTTTTCTATCTCTATCGGTATCTCCTCCGAAATAGGATTTTCCTTAGCTATTTTAAGGCGGCCGAAACGTAGGAGATTATATTTCGATATTAAATAGATAGAATCTCGAAATAGCTATAATATATAGCAAAAATTAGGAATATTATAGATAAGCAAAAGGGTAGAAAAAGAAGAAGTAGGGGAATATATTTATATTTATAATTTCTACGAGTATATAATTTCTAATTTCTCTATTTGCCTATATTATATAACCTTACAACGCCTAGGGTTAGGTATTAAGGAGAGGAAGTATAATTATTACGGAATAAGTCTCTTTAAAGCTATTCCTAAATCTCTTTATCTCTTGCCTTTGTCGATCGGCGGTAGTTCGCTACCGACGCGTCCTTCTTTCGCTTATGTTTCCTTTTCTCTACCGTATATTTATTTGTTAGCCTACCTTATATAAAAAGAGGTCTCCTATTTTATAGTTCCTAATTCCTTTAAGAATTAGTCTCTATTCTTATTATAATATATTATTCCTACCTCTTCCTACGAGTTACCTTAGACCTTTAGACAGTCGTTACCTTACCTAATCGATAGGCTTACTATCCTGCAAACTAGTATCTTAACACCTAGACCGTAGTAGATAGGGATTTCTATAGCGGGTTAGACTACGAGACGCTCGTTACTACTATCCTAGGCCGGGGCGATACCCCTACTAAGCGTCCGTAGCTTAAGATACCGGATAGCGAACTCCTAGCCTTCGCCGGCCTTATTAGGATAGGCATCGCTATATTACCGAGCCCCGCCGAGATCCTATCGGTAACCTAGGCCGACGACTTCGCCCTTAGGCTTAAGGATACCTTCCGCTACGCTATCGAAACGATCGGTATACTACGTAGGGAAGGCGCTAAGCTAGCCTCGTAGTAGACCCCTAAGTACTAAGCTAAGTATAGGCAATACCTCCGACTCTACGACCGCTAAGCCCCCTCCCCTAGGCGGAGGAGGCTAAGCGAGCCTTCCTTAAGGAGGTCCGCGCCGCTAAGCGCGCCTACTAGAGGAATATTATTAATAGAGTCTAGACCGATAAGGATCTCTATAACGTTATCGCCTAGTATAAGCTCGGTCCTAGATTTAAAGTACCCCCCCTAGTTATAGACGGGATGCCTATCGAGGATATAGTAGGCAAGGCGGAGGCCCTCCGTAGGGCTATCCTCGATAGGTTTAACGATAGCGACGACCTCGACTACGACCCTATCGAACGACACTCCGGCACTAAGTATCTCCTATAGAGCTAGGACGTCTCTATAGAGGAGGTTAAGGCTTATACGATTAGGGTAGCCTATACCTCCCTAGGGATAGACTAGGTTATAGTACGGCTCCTCTACGCCTACTAGGAGTAGGCTAGCCTAGTTATATACGGCCTCTTTAACCGCTACCTCGCCCTAGGCTATTTCCCCTCCCCTAGAAGCTCGTAGAGGTAGTTATACTCCCTAAGGTCGGTAAGAAGAATAAGTCTAAGGCCCGATCCTAGAGGCCGATCGCCCTTCTATCGTATATCTCTAAAGGCCTCGAGCGAATTATCGCTAAGCGTATCGCCTAGACGGCTCTATCTAAGGGTATCCTAAGCCCTTAACAAGAAGGCGCCCTCCTAAAGAGATCCGTTACCGACCTCGTAATAGCCTTTATATATAAAGCTAAATTCGCCCTCGCTAGTAGTAAGGAGGTTACCCTCGTTATAATAGATATATAGGGCGCCTTCGATACCGTACTACGCCGCCGCCTCTTTAAATAGATAATTAAGTAGGGCTAGCCTAAGTCCCTCGTACGCCTAATCGATAGTTTCCTAATAGTACGCCTAGCTAGGGTACGCCTCGAAGATTTTACGACGGATATATACCTAATCGCCTACGGTACGCCCTAAGGCTCCCCGCTTTTACTAATTATATTCCTACTCTACGTTACGGAACTTTTCCTCTAGGATATTAAGCTCTGCTTTAGATACGCCGACGACCTTGCCCTCTTTTGCGCCTCCTAGTCCCTCGACTAGAACATAGAACTCGTCGCTAGGAACGTCTAGTCTATCCTCGACTAGGGAGTAGCTAATAAGGTCTCCTTCGCCCCTAAGAAGCTCGAGATAATCTATATTATACGTAAGTAAGGCGACTACGCCCCCTCTATCTAGGTTAATAACTCCCTTACTATCGAACCGATTACTAAGGCGCCGAAAGAAGGCTAGTAACTAGCCCTTCGCTAGCTCGGGGTCTAGTTCGATAGACGCCTTACCTTCCGCCGGTATATCTAGGTTAGGGTAGCTAAGGCCTAAGTAATTGCCTAATATATCTATAACCTTATAAGAACGGTAGACGGCCCCCCCGCCTCTATACTCCGTAAGGCCGTAATTACCTATATTATCCCCTCCCTCCTATACGGGACGGAGGCCTAGTACGCTAGCCGTACTAAACCGGCCTAGTTCCCTAGACGAAATAGTATCTAGGATATTAGCATAAAGCTTAGCTAGTACGTCGACCTTATAGAAAGTACCCTCGCTCTAACTCTAAGAGGCGTCCTCCTAGTCTAGCGTACTACGCCTATAGCTACCCTCTTCCGGGACGTAGGCCTCCCGTCGGCTATAGCCGTACTTAAGGAAGCCCGCTTCCGCTTTGCCCTTCGCCTACGTATAATTAATTCGAAGCACCTACTAACCTCTCGGCTCGCGCCCCTACTAATCACTAGAGGGTATAGCGTTAGAGGATATTAGAAGGTCAAGACTACTATTTAGTACCTAGCCTCCCTCTTTCCCCTAGTACCCTAGCCGACCCTTATTATACTATACTATACCGAGGGTAGCCGGTAGGACCCTATAGGCGGCGTAGATAAGGAAACTACCGCCGCGGCTTTTAATAACTAGTAGACTTCCCTCCCCCGACTATACTTACTATCTTCTCGGACGGCTTAGAATAATACTAGGGCTAAGCTCGCTATACTAGCTACGGCTATGCTATCTACTAGGGCCGTATACGACTAGCTACGGGTTATAGCTCCCTCTACCCCTACTCCTATGTCTTCGACGTAGAGGCGGTAGGGGCCTAGAAGGGCCTCGAATATATAGCCTCCCTCGCTAGGACGAGCACGATCTAGCTCTACGTCGATAGTACCTCTATTATCTAGTACCTCTAGGGCAACGCCTCTCCTTCCTTATAGTAGGCCTTCCTAGCCTACTATAGGATAATAGCTAGCCGTGATATATATATCCGCTAGGCCCCTAGGTATATAGCTATCGAAGGGAATAAGGCGGCTAATTCCCTCGCCGACCTAGGCGTATTACTCCCTCCCCTAGCGGAGGGCCCTAAGTCATAGCCTACGATTAGCGGCGTCCGCTCCCTCTTTAGAGCCCGCCGCGATAAAGCCTACTAGTAGTAGTAGACCTAGGTCTCCTCTAAACTATCCTCCTAGTACCGCCGCTAGGATAGCTATAAGGAGTACGAGGTTAAGGCTCTCCCCGAGCTCGACCTCTAGCGCCTTATCCTCTACCGATAGCTCGCTATCTACTCCGCCTACGGTAACTTCTTATAGTACTACTAAAAGTTCTATTATAAGGATACTAAGATCGTCTACTCCTATAGTAGGAATAAGACGCTAGAGTATATCGCCCTATACCCCTAGGCCTAGTAGTCCTTCGCCCTCTAGCCTAAGAGGCCTCCCTAGCCGCCGTCGGGTAGAAGGGAAGGCCTAGCCTACCTCTAGACCCTAGGGCCTAGAGACTTCCGTAAACTCCTAGAGCTTATATACTTCTATAGTAGGGTCTATACGTACTAAGCTTTATAGCCCTACCCCTCTCTCTCTTGCTTATTATACTCTCTCCCTTCCCCCTTTCTTTTATCTTACCCGTCCTTCTTGTTTTTATACGAAGGCTCCCCCGTAAGCCTAAGATACTAGCGTAGCTACCGCTACTACGAACCCCGGCCGGAACAACTAGCCTTAACCCCGATCCGTATACCGAGGGCCTTCTTTCCCCTCTAGATTTCCCCTATACCCCGCCCTATACGTCGGGGGCCGGTATACTTAAATACTAGCCGGTCTATCGGCTACTCCTTACTCGAGTTGCTTTCTAAAGGCGTAGAAAAGCCTTATTTTGTATGTAATTCTTTAGCTTAGTACGTCCCTATACCCCACGGGAGGTCTTAAGGAAATAGGCTACGCCTATTCCTCCTAGACGTTAAACAATACAAACAAACAAACAAACTCTGATCCCTCAGCCGCGGGTTCGATTTGCGTATTTTCCTTAATCTTCTCTCACTCGACTCTCACTCAACACTCACTCTCAACACTCACTTGTCCTTAAGTCGACAGATTTGAGAGGATCACATCAATCGATGAGTTAGGCTAATTGTGACGTCTTCTTGCTCGCCCGGGGCTGCCACACCTAAGATTGGCTTGGAGTAGTAATTTATAGGTCTAGGTATTACACTTCCTATATTCCTATAACCTCCTATAAGGCCCGAGCTTGACCTATATCGTAGCTAATACATAAAATACCAAAAGGATAGATAATGAGACTCTATCTCTGGAAAATTGATGCAAACTTCTCGCTAGTCATACAAAGTCATAATATCCTTACTCCACAGTTCTACTCCCATCCCTCGTAGCACTGCCCTTCCTTCCAAGCGGCGAAGTCTGTCCGGATGCCGACTCATCTGCATACGCGGGCGTCATACCCCGCAGCCCACTTGGACCCCTCCGATCTGAACGGAGCCCAGGTGAGCCCCGACGCTGGGGTGTCTCTGGGGTACCCTCGCGCGATCGAAGCTGGAAGTCCCGCGACGTGCCTCCAGGTGAATAGAGACCTTCACCGTCTCTCGGGTATCCAGAGGGACTGCCAGGTTCCCAGCCGTACTGGTAATCTTCGCCACGCCGCTTGACAGGACTCTCATCGTATGGATCCCATCCGACGCGGCGGCGAGCTTCGTGGCGAAGACGTTGGCGGTGTTGTTCATCGCCACCAGCGCCCGTCGTAGATGATTCTTCGAGGAAGAAGTTGAGGAGTTCGTCACTAATGGAGAGGTGGGATTGTTGCTGGAATTGTTGAAGGGAGGTCAATCGGAGGAGGGTTTCGAGGAGAGAAAGTGATGTGCGGATGTTTTCAAAAAGCGGGTTGGTGACGGTTGTGGTGGCTGCGGGTGGTGCGAATGATGTCCGCCTAGATGGTGATGGTGATGGAGTATGCCTCTTGTCTTTGAGAGATAGTTTGGACATTTTGTCGACATTGGACTCTGTTGTCGGATTCTCTGTTTCGGACTCGGTATCTGACGATTCATCCTCGTTATACACTTCAAATGCGATCCATTCTGGGTCAAGGCCAGGAGGAAGTCGCCATCCCTCCGGGATGGAGTCTTCGTGAAGAGAGCTGAAACTTTGGTGAGTTGACTGATCACCGCCATACAATTGTGCATCTAGTTGTGCTTGTTCAACGTCTTCTTCTGAATCGCCCTCTTCTGGCACGGTTGCAAAATCATGGTCAGAATCACCGCGTTCCATCATACGGCGAGGAGGCAGGGCATTCAAATCTCTTTTGAGCAACAGCACAGGGTTATTGGTTTCTCCATCAGTGCTGATATTGAGAATCCTGCCTGTATCCGCATAGAAAATCTTTGAGATCTGATGGATTGGAAGGATCTCTCGGATACCAGCAGTAGCAACACCTTCATATGATTGAGGCTGCGGGTCACCTTCTTCAAATGAGTGAACTCTTCCGTCATCAAGATCCTCGATGATGAGAACTTGATAGGCATACTCGTCGGTACCAGCAGAACCTGGGACCTGTCGTGACTTGGTCTGGTCGTCGGCATAGTACAAATTCATGGGAACACGTCGAAGCTTCAGCCGTGCTTTGTGCATTACTTCTTTCCATGTGGCCTCGCGGACAGATTCTTGGTCGTGGGGGCGTACGTGGCCTGCAAATAGCATGTACATAGAAAGGGTGAATGTCGGTCCTATCTGAACGGCGTCGAAATCGGACATTGAGTATGTGTCACCAGCAGTCAGGAAAGTACTCGCTTGGAGGAGCCGAGATGGTGACACGGTCGATGGCAAGTTCGTCGACAGCTTAGCACCAGACGTTGTGATGGCCAGGTTCATAAGCGGCACCGCATCCTCGATCCGAGTGAGAAGCCTCTTGATGTCCTTAATGATTGACTTCACTTGAACATCTATGAATGCCTTATCCCTGGAAGATTTGGGGCCCTTCCGCGAGACTTCTTCGGATGAAGCGGCTTTGGCCAATTGTTGCCCAAGGGCCTGGATGTCCCATCTCAGGGACTTTGTAAGAGTGACTGCCGATTCAAGGGATGTATTCCCTCGAGCGGCACTGGGAGGCTGGTTAAAATAGACACAGATGGCTGGTCATGTGGGCTGCGTACTCACATCAACTCGATCATGTCAATGGATGGAGAAATAACCTATATTCCATGTTAGCCAGATGTGGCTTTGACTAGATAGTCTGTGCTGACTCGAATCTTGCTCTCTAGACGCTGCTGCAAAGAGAGAAGCTCCTCACGGTCTTCACTATCTACATTCTGAGCCACGATATCAGCTCTGTCTGTTTCAAATTGGGCCTTGAATGTCGCGTACTCTGAGCAAACGTGAAGATTGTCGTATTGCATAGCTTGCGGTGATTGCAACCCCAGAGCTGATTCGAAGCTGTAAGTCTGCATTCAGAACCCCCAAGGACTGTTTGTCTCACCGAATGGCATAATTCATTGCCTGCTGGGTCAGCTGTTTATGATAGGATCTGTTAGAATTTCGTCACAACTCAAATCCGAAACGACACAATGGACATACACGAGTCAGAAAGACCTCCATCTTGAACAATAATATCCACTTGTTTTCTCAAGATCCACTGGGCAGAGTGGCTGGGCTGATATATGCCCCTGAGCAATAATAGAGGGGTGCTTATCGATAGTGAAGGAGGTTATGCCCAATAGTCAGAGATGAGAAGATGAGCCCAACATAAAATAAGTCAAAATTGCCTCTCAAATCAACTCGGGAAAACTGCCATTCAATAATAAGAAGAGAACAAAAGTCTCTCTTTGAAGTAAGAAAGCAAAAGGTGAAAGTCACTTTCCTATCATTTTGCATATCGGCCCACGTGACCAGAGCAGCAAATCGCGGGGCGCTGAGTCAGTCAGTGCAAAATCAAAAAACACCGGCCCCTCATTATTCAACCTCCAACTCGACTCTCGTGTCCACATAGTCTCGTTGCGTACGCTTCGGAGATACTTTCACGATGTCGAACCAGACACCCGAGTCATGGGAGGATGAGCTCTCCAAGCAGACCGAGGGGGTCAACCTGAACCAGGGCCGCCCACAAGGCCAGATCCCCACGTTCACGCCTGGTGCAGCGAGCTTCCAGCCTGGTGCCGCCTCCTTCACCCCTGGGGCTGCTTCTTTCGTACCTGGTCAGCAGTACCAGCAGTACGGTGGATATTCCCAGTACGGTCAGCAGGGCTATGGCTACGGCTACCCTCAGCAGCAGGCCTATGGCCAGTATGGCGCATACAATCAGCAACCCGGTAACTACAACCAGTACGGCGCATATAACCAGCAGCCTGGTGGCTTCCAGCAGCAATCCTATCAGAACCCTCCGGCTGTCTCCCAACAGCCCGCTCAGGCACCTGCCCAGGCACCTGCTCAACCCGCCGCGAACGCTTCCGCCGCCCCGCCCAAGGCTAAGGTCCTGTCGATCGGCGCTACCTCCTCCACCACTGCCCCTAAGACCAAGGTTCTTTCCATCGGTACTCCCACTCCTGCCGCTTCTGCCACGAAGGCTTCAGATGAGGTCAGCAAGGGCGATTCGAAGGGCGCTGCGGCTGCCGAGGCTGGCGCCAAGATGACTGCCGCCAAGGCCATCGATAAGAAAGCAGACACCAAGGCCGGTGCCACTGGCAGATCTTCGCCCACACCTTCCTCCGGGCGCTCTAGCCCCGGCCGTTCGAGCCCAGCTCGCGGTGTTGAAGCCGCGAAGGCTGCTCGTGCTGCTGATGCCGTCGCCAGATCCCAACAGGCCGATGTCGACGAGGCAACTCTGAAGGAAATCTACGGTGAGAAGCGTGAGCACGTCAACGTCGTCTTCATCGGTCACGTTGATGCTGGAAAGTCCACCCTGGGTGGTTCCCTGCTGTACTGCACTGGTATGGTGGATGACCGAACAATGGAGAAATACAAGAGGGAAGCCAAGGAGGCTGGACGTGAAACCTGGTATCTTTCATGGGCCCTGGACTTGACCAACGAGGAGCGGGCCAAGGGTAAGACCGTCGAGGTTGGCCGAGCGTTCTTCAAAGTTCAGATTCCTTCGCCTGAAGGTACCATCGAGCGTCAATTCTCGATTCTTGACGCCCCCGGACACAAGTCTTATGTCCCCCATATGATTGGCGGTGCTTCTCAGGCAGATCTTGGCTGTCTTGTCATCTCTGCCCGTAAGGGCGAGTATGAAACCGGTTTTGAGAAGGGTGGCCAGACCCGTGAGCACGCCCTTCTCGCGCGTAACACCGGTGTTCAGAAGCTGGTTATCGTTGTCAACAAGATGGATGACCCAACTGTCGAGTGGAGCAAGGAGCGGTACGATGAGTGCACAGTCAAGGTTATTAAGTTCTTGGAAGCCCTCGGCTACAAGAAGGAAGACATCTTCTGCATGCCCATCTCCGCCCAGCGTGCCTACAATATCAAGGACCGTGTCGGAAAGGATATCTGCCCATGGTATGACGGTCCTTCCTTGCTTGAGTATTTGACCGACTTCAAGCTTCCCGAGCGTAAGATCAACGCGCCGTTCATGATGCCCATCAGTGCCAAGTACCGTGACATGGGTACTATGTGTGAAGGTCGCATTGAGTCTGGCGTCATCAAGAAGAACGGCACATACCTCATGATGCCTAACAGAACTGAGGTTTCAATTGCTGCTCTCTACGGTGAGACTGAAGACGAGCTTCAGACCGCCACTTGCGGTGACCAGGTTCGCCTGCGTCTTCGTGGTGTCGAAGAGGAGGACTTTTTCCCTGGCTTCGTGCTCTGCTCGCCGAAGCGCCCCGTCCACTGCGTGAGCGCCTTCGAGGCCAAGATTCGTATCTTGGATCTGAAGAGTATTCTCACCGCGGGTTTCAACTGTGTGCTCCACGTGCACTCTGCTGTTGAGGAAGTTACTTTCGCCGCACTCCTCCACAAGCTTGAGCCCGGTACCGGACGTAAGAGCAAGCGCCCCCCGCCGTTCGTCAGCAGGGGCCAGACCGTCATTGCCCGTCTCGAAGTCACTAGCACTGCTGGTGCTGTCTGCGTTGAGAAGTTCGAGGACTACCAGCAACTGGGTCGGTTCACTCTGCGTGATCAGGTATGTTCAGCCTTTTTAAATCTTCTCGGATTTCGGGATAAGCACTAACGGTCAATTTACAGGGACAAACCATTGCTATTGGTATGGTCACTAAGCTCATTCTCCCAGAAGAAGAGGCGTAAATGACGCTCAGCAACGTATGACGGAACGCATGATGCAGGAAAAAGATCCCAAAGAGATATCCACTGATGGTGAATATCAATTCTCGACCTTCGCTGAAAAGTAGGCTTGGATTGAGCGGAGGATGTGACATATATGGGTGGGCAGAGAAGAAGGAAGGTTAGGCGATGATACACCACTGATGATTATGATTTTTTACACCTTTCTGGCATAAAATAGCTCCGCGTTCAATGTTTGAAAGCATTTGAGCTCTATCCACATCCTAGTTCCCCGAAACTGTGTAGTGAGTGGATTTTCACTTAGATTCATCGTCTATGTAGATACAAAGATGTCCATTCCATGGATATATCCGCCTCTGGCGCAAATCTATTAAACCAAACGATCCCGACGACACATTCATGCAGAATTTACCGCTTCTTCTTAACCATGGTAAATCCATCATCATCGATCTCAGGCTCGGCCTTCTCCCTCGGCGCGCGCACCAAAGCAGGTGCATCGCCCATCTCCACATCATCACCATCCTCATCAGCCTCGTCATCCGTTTCCTGATCCTCATCCTTAGCATCGACCTGCTTGAACATAGCCGCCGAAGCAGATTTCTGCTGGCGCTTCCGCTGGTATGCCTCCCACATCGCTTGAATTTCGGCGAAGTCCCCGCGGTCCGTATGTTGCTTTAATTCCATGATCTCCACCGCCACGATCGCGGCGCTCTCGTCATCGATCACGACGTCGAACTCGTCGTTCATGACCTGAATCAACACGTCCTCCAGATCCTCGGCGTCGGTCTCGGGCCGCTCGGTCAGCATCTCGGAGATGGCGCCGCAGAGCCACGCACGCTTGTCGTCGGATGTAGGGCCGCCCCAGTTTGATTGCACGGCGAGAGTAAGGGCAGGCCAGTTGTTCAGGGCGAGCGTGATGCCCAGGTCGAGGTAGGAGGAGGCGTCATTGGCCGGAGCCGATGTTGACTCTGAGTTCATGGTAATAGGAGGGACTCGGCGTCTTTTTTGCTCTAATGGTTTTGAAATTTGCGAGTGCTGTTCACAGTCGATACCCCGCAGATCTGGTGGGGGAGCAGGCTAAATTTGATAGACTTGATATTAAGGCGCCCTGGCCAGGAATCGTGAGGAAGGTTCAGACAGGTATAGATGATTCCTGTTCTGCTTGTTACCGGAACAGAGGCTTGGGAGCAATTGAAGGAGAATTAGAGTGGCGGTTTCGTTTTGATCGCGGATTGCGATCGTCCAAAAAAAATTGGAGTTGCGATTAGATACGGGGGATTTGATCAGGTGATTTTTCATACAAGGCATGAATAGCCTCGCTAGATAAACAGACTAATACTAACGACATAGATAACTAGCTAAAGAGACCTTCAATTTATATGACCACCACCATATGAAAAAAAAAAAAAAAAAAAAAGAAAGGATGGCACACTCAAACAACATAGGGCAAAAAAAAAGATAAAAAGGAAACTCCGATAGGGGGAATCGAACCCCCGGCTGCCGTGTGAGAGACGGCGATGTTAGCCACTACACCATATCGGAGATGGATATCAAGATTGCAACGCTTTGCCTATATAGGCTAGGGTCTTAGGGCTCCCTGTGCGTGCCCGCGCGTGGCTCTACGCAGTATATAGTGTCTCTCCCCCACTCAACTCTTCCTGGCCGAAAACACCGCTTCCAAATAGCCTCGTACTGTGTTTCGGACCACTTTGATGGTGGCAAATTCAGAGTCACTCTGAAAGGCTCTCTGCTAAAAAGGTTGTTGGGGCTACCTTACAGCGATGTGCAGGTGCTAAAGCACTTGAAACAGAACTGCCTATGCAGAGGAGTAGTAGATGGTTGAACTATTACAATCTGCTTATTCATCTGAAAGTTATTGGTTGCTCTAGCTTGAATCATGTCTTTCGTTTTTCTTTGCCTTCGTCACTGCACAGGTTCCGAGCCAGACGAGTCTCATCACAAAATTGCATATTTCTTGGACTCGGTCAATCTCACTCTTCGTCAATGTACGCACAGGCATGCTGCGCATTGTGTTGGCAGCTGATATCAAAAGTTCCAAATCGAGTTGCGCTTGCGGACCGAGGGGATGGATGACTATGTCTAGGAAGAGGGACATGGCGGCGGTAGTCGAGTAGAATGTAATGAGCCTATACCAAACTCAGTATCATATGCGCATGTTACTAAAGCAGCAATCCATGGATACTGACCGAAATGTTCCTTCAGCAATTGTGTCAATGAGAAATCTCAGACACCGGAGTGTTGATCGGCTGGCAACCAATGATAGGTCAAAACTCGAATGAACCGCATCATGAAGTTCCTCGGTCATGTCACCGGCTTCGGTGGTGCATCTCCTCACTGTTGTATGTATGACTGTCATGAGGTGGTGATACTCCAACTGTAAATAGATACGGCGTAAGCCCTCATCGGAAATATTTGGCAAATTGTGATCTGAGACGAAAAGGGCTGGCCGGAAATTGACGGGAATGGATAAGCGCCAGCGCTCGATTTCATCATCTAGTTGCCGGATATTGAGGAGAAGCTGGTTGTCATTGTCTTTCATCGCACGGGCAGAAAAGAGCAACTGGAATACCTTCTCCTTCAAGATGCTAAGACGGATGTCTCCCGAAAAACATGGTGTTCGTTGCCTGTTGGTTCCATTGTCGACTTGAGAGAATCCAGCTAGACCTGGTGAAGATGTGTAGTAGTCCAAATAGTTATCAGGCGGGGTGAGATCACAGTAAACATCAGTGAGAAGGGGGGTTCCCTGTGCGAATTGACAAATCTTTATCAAATATGTAACATGACCAGAATAGCGTTCGAATGTGCCAATTCACGCGTTCCGAATAGGAAAACTCGGTCGTAAAAGGCTTTGACGGCTGGAATGTGTGACTCCCTAAGGAGCAGACTGTACGACAAGCAATCGAATGGAAGAAGGCGGCGCCTTCCCAGTGGGCACTGAATACACATCGTAATTGCTGAGAGCCAAATTAGTCTGTATACTTATCTGGAGTGAATGACAAATCGCAGTACTCACCAACATGAGTAAAGCCTGAAGAGTCTCCAGGCTAGTATATCCCGTAATCTGCATCAAGAGGTAATGTGCCTTGGCCGCGAATATGTCCGCATCCCTGGAAAAGGGGTTGTCCACAAGACAGAAGCGAGACGTTAACGAGAGAGCACTTGAAACACAAGCCTTCGCTGAGATATGCGGGGCGGGTAGAAGATTCCCCTCCATGGGTTTATACGCAGTTTCCACTGTCTCTTCGAAGAGGACTTGGTCTAAGATGGGAAATGATAGCCTGAACGAAGAAGACGTGAAGAATCGGTTCAAGATTTCTCGAACGGCACTCTTATCAGGTAAAGCACATATCTCTTGGGCGACATACGGCTGAAACGTCGAAAAAGGCGAAGGAGTTCGAATGGGAATATCAAATTCGGTCGCCGTGATATTCTGGCCGGTTCTCGCTGAGATCCACTGGTATCCCGCTTCAGATAAAATGGGTATACCACTGAAGAACCAATTGGGACCCAATTGGCTTGCAGGCACGGTAACCCCCCGAGGACGGTCTCCTCTGGGATAGATGCCACAGGCTGTGGGTGTTTGGACCAAGACAGAGGGCGAGGGGGATCGCTCAGCGAGAAGAGTCGACTCCCTCCCTCCCAGCCCGTCGGAAACCTGGCAGGAATTGACTTCCGAAGGGACGGATACTCTTGGCCCCTTTAGTGATGGGGCCTGTGTTTGCTGAGCCTGGGATAGTGCTCCCTCAAGCTGTTCTATGCGTTGAAGTAAATTCTGTACATCGCTAGACTTCACACTGGGAGAAGGGAGCCCAAAGGCGAAATGTTAGCAAGATTTATGCAGCTTGGGGTACAAGATAGGTATACAAGTACGTACCTATCTCGCTTCCTCTTCCGGGGCCTTTCTCTGTCGAAGGTACATTCAAGGTTGCGATGCTCGCACCATTAACAGGGCCCTTCCGGGTTGGATATATAGCATTGGATCTTAATGGTATTAGTTCAGTGCTGCAGAGTAACTAGGGGGAAATAATGGGCTCGTTATCAGGTGCATAGAATATTCTAGCTTACCTTTTTCCCGTAACAGACATCACAGGCCCTTTTTTGAGGATGCGGTATTCTGCGAGGCATTGTTGCGGAGGGATCTTCGGCGTTTTCGGAGGCCGCGATTACTATGTGACACCCCCACTATGAGAATTCGGAGCTTCGGAACCTCAAGATCGACAGTCTGAAAACAATATTCCAGGTGGTTTAACTATAAATTTAACCCGCCTGATCAATCTGACTCTATACATCTCATTCTCAGTCTACCGAGATTCGGCTACGCCTGAAAATTATGTCCACAATGTCCCCCATCATTGCAAGATGTCACAAGCTCTTAGACGCCAAAATCCTTCAGCGCTCTTCTCACATTGTCTCCGTGATCGAGAACCAGGCTTATATTTTCGGAGGCGAGTTGCGACCGCGCGAGCCGCGAGACAATGATGTTCATGTTGTCTCTCTGGGCAGCAGTAAGTCACTTCTTAAATAGGACGAGAAGAAAATAATTGACTATGATTATTAGACGCTGCTGTTACCACTGTGCCTGCTATATCCAATTCTCCCTCTCCACGCGTTGGATCGGCAGCCGCCACACTGGATGGAAAGATCTATCTCTTCTCCGGTCGAGGTGGTATAGCAATGGCACCTATCGAAGAGCAAGGCGCGATCTGGGAGTACAGCCCGGCTGCGGCGAGTTGGTAGCTCATTAGTGCATCTAACTCCAGCCCAGGATCGTTTCCAGCCGCTCGAAGCTATCACTGCATGGCTAGTGATGGGAAGGATACGCTTTATATCCATGCAGGCTGTCCTGAAAAGGGCAGACTATCGGACCTATGGGCATTCAACCTTGGCCGTAAGGAATGGATGAACTGGCACCAGCACCTGATCCTCCACGCGGTGGTACATCGATTGCGTTCACAGCTGGCAAGTTGTATCGTATGAATGGATTCGATGGAAATACCGAGCAAGGTGGGAGCCTGGATGCTTATACCCCCAAAACAGACTCCTGGTTCTCTCTTTCGTATTCGCCTGATGGCGAAGCAGGACCGACACCGCGAAGCGTGAGCTCCTTGCGACCGGTTTATCTACGAGACCGACCGTTTTTAGTCACCCTGTTCGGTGAGCGTGATCCGAGTTCGTTGGGTCATCAGGGGGCGGGGAAGATGTTGGGCGATGTGTGGGCATTTGACATTAATGATGAGAAATGGGAGAAGGTGGATGTTCAAGGCAGAGAAGGGGATGAAGTTCCTCTTGCGAGGGGCTGGTTTGATGCTGATGTTATTAATTCAAGCACGATTCTGGTCCATGGAGGACTAGGGGAATCAAATGAGCGCCTTGGGGACGCGTGGAGTATCACTTTTTCTTGAAGTGATATTAGTGCTAGTCGGTGTCGCTAGAAGCGTTTTCCCCATGCCGTTAACTCCTTTCTGAATTGAAATGTCTTCCTCAACCAGACCTTACGAGTGGCCTCTTTCAGAGGCAGTGAAGCAAGCTAAATGTGTAAAGCAGCTTTCGTCGGGATCAACTCAACACAAATATTGCACGATGAAGGAAGTACGATATGTGTCCTTCGATGATCAGAAACCCTGCTCGACAAACAATGAAATTGTCAGTGATCAAACCGGCTCTTCGAAATGGCTTTTCCGGGACCAAGATTGAAAATCTTGGCTTGAAAAAAGAAAGGAAAACTCCGATAGGGGGAATCGAACCCCCGGCTGCCGTGTGAGAGACGGCGATGTTAGCCACTACACCATATCGGAAGTGGATACTAAGAGACCCACTTTTAGGCTATATAAACTAGTATCTAGGGCTGCCTCCTGTGCGTGCCCGCGCGTGGTTGTACCGGGCCACCGAGAGCTCCCAGTCCACAATTCTTTCATCCAAAACCACGCTATATCGTAGCCCTTTCGCCCTAACCTCTACTTATACCATATTGGAAGTAGATGATAGGATGGCTATTTTTAAGCTATATAAACTAGAGTTCTTAGGACTGCCTTCTGGTGCGTGCCCGCGCGTGGTTGTATAGTCCCCTGTTTTCCCCCTCCCCAACATCCTACAGAAATACCATACAGTAAGCTGTGTTTGCTAGGTATGCAGTCAAAGAGGGTCTGTGCATCTGTGGCCAGAATTCACTTCTGCCTGAATGACACTCTGCTTCATTGACAGCATTCTCTGCTGACTCTCTAAGTATCTTCCACCCTTGACGACATGGCCGCGGAAAAACGATTTCTTGTCCCAGATGAGAGGATTCTCTCTGATATCTTTCCAGGAGTGGTCGGCCTCAAGCCAAGCAGCTGCAACATAATCTCGAACACATTCGATATCTGCACCTTTAGCATCCAGGCTGAGGTCGTTCTACTGCCAGTCATCGTCCGACTCGAGACGGAGCAGTCGGAGACATCGAAAAGTCGCTTGGCCACTGTCGCAGCTCTTCATAGTCTAGGGCACTTCCAACTAAAGGATATTGTTCCGTCAGTTCGACAGATCGGTACAGCGACTACCATAGACGCGAGAAAGGTCAATTACATTGTGACTGAGTATCTTACGGGGACCGTTCCACTCGAGGATGTTTGGAACACCCTCGACGAAACCAACCAGCTGGAGCTGGTAGACTCAGTCGTTCGTGCCGTGGATAAACTTCAGAAACTTGGAGACGTCAAGAATGTCCGTGAACATCTCACGGCAACCCCTTACGTATCCAACGACAACGAGACCCCCATTACTATTGGTGGTCCGGGAATTGGATATTTTGTAAACATCAAGAATTTCCTGGAGGGAATACTACAAGAGCTTGGGAGACCTCCAGGTTGCAAGTTATTGGAGATTGATGGCGGAATTTTGATTGAGTCTGAATACGAAGATATCGGCCAGATTGATCTATCTCACTCGGACCTTGATGAACTCCAGCATCATGTTGTTTTTTGCCACAATGACCTCGAGCCTCGCAATATTCTCGTCAGAAAATCATCCTCTGGGAAATATGAGCTTGCTGGTGTGATTGACTGGGAATTGGCGGGCTTTTTCCCATTCGCTTACGAATACGGTATTAAGGATGCTTCTCTTGGTTGCCAAAACCTGTACTTCAGTTGGTATACCATGTTCAAAGAAAAGACATCGTATTTACTACCACAGACGGAGTGTCACACCAAGTTTCTCAGAGCTGTGAGGGTTATCGAGGAATCGAAGATGAAAACCATGCCACAAAATGTTGGCGTGCGAGTGCGGGCAAAGTGGATACAAAGGGAAAAGGTAGAAGAATCCTTCAACATCCGTGAAGGTTGGGTCCGCAAAGCAGGTGAAAAGAATCATGTGTTTACCAAAGAGGATATGCAAGAACTTGA
Organism: Penicillium sp. DT28; assembly: GCA_036712075.1. Lineage (NCBI taxonomy): Eukaryota > Fungi > Ascomycota > Eurotiomycetes > Eurotiales > Aspergillaceae > Penicillium > Penicillium sp. DT28. Next base: position 2,095,434 of record JAZHLO010000002.1, read on the forward strand.
GAATGAGGTCCTAAAGGAATTGGGATATATCTAGGTGGGATATTTTTAGCTTATATAGGCTAGAATATTCAGGACTCTATCCTTTTGCACCTATAGTAGCAAAAGCAAACTCTTTATGAGCACCGTACTCTAGCATCATATGCTACTCTCGTGGTTGATGTCGGTGTAGAGGTCTCAGATATCATTCATGTACCTAATATCGCCTCGTAGGCGTCCTCCGAACAGAAGCCTGACTACCCGCCCCTGTGAGCCACACACACAAAAGAACCGAAATCCCCTTGTCACAGAACGGTTGAACCTGCTCCATGAACTGGGCCTCAATATCCGCTACGAGCTCGGTCTTCACCTTGCTCCGGAGGTCTTTCTTGACGGCCTCAAGGTCTTTGTTGGTATCTTTGTTGGTATTCTGGAGGTTTTCCTTCGCATCCTGGAACTCGGCCATGAGCTGCTTCTTGAAGGCTTCTTTCCACATCTGACGAGATGACGGCACGTTCATGCGTCACGATCTCTCTGTATCCAACTCATAGTCCTCAGCCAGAGCTCTCAATGCAGGAAAGTAACGGCGTATGTTGACCCAGACAGCCGCATTCTGATAGGTCGCCTCGGAGTTATTTCGGTCGAACGACCCAAGTGTGAACGGGATTATATGTGCCTTATGCGGTGCAAAATCCAGATAATCATCTCCGCAGATTCTTGTCGCTGAGTTCCTCATCGCTGTAGTTGTCATTCTTCACAAGTTCGTCGTACTTGGTCGAGTCGTAACGGGGGCGATGCTGTGCCTTCTCCTCTGCGAGGTCCTTAGCGCATTCCTTCACATCCTGCTCCCATCTGGTAAGGAATTCGCGTCGCCACTTAGGGTGAAATAGCATCGTGGTAAGCTCGGAAACGGCCTCGCAAATTAGGAGTCGAGGCTTCACTTCGACAATCGCGAAATATTGCCTCAACTTGCTTCTCCAAGTGGATTCCAGGTAGCCGTCGGTATATGCCTTCAGCTTGGCCCTGTCAAGATTGACTATCTCCATCCGTCCGCGAGACGGTGTCCATTGGCAGCCTGCACCCGGGATAATAGGTGCGGGAAGCAAAAGCAAAGTGAAGGTTCCGAATTTCGTGGATGCATCTGAAGTAAGCGGCTGCATAGAAGAATCTAGGACCATAATATATAGGGAACTCACTGAAAAGTCACCTAAGCGGAAGGAAAAGTGCTCTCACTTAATTCTCACTTGCTTGTCACCGGATTGTCACTTCAGACAAGAACTGAAGATTGTTAGAAGGAAAGCTTATAGCCTGTAGAAGAGAGGATGATGTGTCAGATGTGTATGCAGCTTGCGACTCCGAAGCAACTTGTCCGGTTTGAGTTGCACCATTTGGCAACGTGCTGGAAGGAATAGGTGGCGACTGAATCGGTGTAGGTTCATCAAAACGATGGGCAGACGATGCAGCGTGGGCCGCGCGGTGTTTTCAGGTGGTAGATAAATCACAGATGTCCATCTATTCGGCATGCCCGCCGACCGGGAGCAATAAAGACGAGGCCTAGCGAAGTAACAGTAGCGGGATATAGCAGTGGTGATATGCGGGAATAATAATGATGATTTTGTAGGAAGAAGAATCGAGGAAACCGGAGCGATAATATGATGCTTTATCTTAGGTGAAGATAAAGGATTGTGGGACAAGAAGAAAGAAAGTGAGCTTCTCGCTGCCAGCTCTTGCACGGGTCGTGTCGCTGAGATGCGTTGAGTGCCATAGGTCGGTCACTTCGCTTACTTTCTACTCCCTGAAAGCCAGGTCCTCGTTGCTGCAATTATCGTCAGGACTTGTCCGCGAAGTCTAGTGTTATTTCCTGGAAGTCTGTAGATAACAGCAACGAAAGTAGGACTCCTATATAATTTATAGGTGCTAGACAGCAAAGAGACATAATTAAGATAGAAGGATATAAGGAAATATGTAAGATAAAGAGCAAAGTAAGAGCAAAGTGAAGGTAAAGTAAGGGCAAAGTAAAAGTAAGGGCAAAATAAGAGATAGAAGTGAGAGATAGAAGTAAGAGATAGAAGTAAGAGATAGAAGTAAGAGATAGAAGTGAGAGATAGAAGTAAGAGATAGAAGTAAGAGATAGAAGTAAGAGATAGAAGTGAGAGATAGAAGTAAGAGATAGAAGTAAGAGATAGAAGTAAGAGATAGAAGTAAGAGATAGAAGTAAGAGATAGAAGTAAGAGATAGAAGTAAGAGATAGAAGTAAGAGATAGAAGTAAGAGATAGAAGTAAGAGATAGAAGTAAGAGATAGAAGTAAGAGATAGAAGTAAGAGATAGAAGTAAGAGATAGAAGTAAGAGATAGAAGTAAGAGATAGAAGTGAGAGATAGAAGTAAGAGATAGAAGTGAGAGATAGAAGTGAGAGATAGAAGTGAGAGATAGAAGTGAGAGAGAAGTGAGAGATAGAAGTGAGAGATAGAGATAGAGTATACCTTGTTCTGGAGACGCTCCTCCTTCCTTCCACCTACAACCCCCGAAACATCATCTTTCGATAAGCATAAGCAAACTCGAGATGACTACCACAAACCATGACTATCCCCAGGGCTTCACTTATGATGACTTTGCCGTCGAGAATTATGGCAACTACCCTTCCAGCTTTTGCAGCTTGGAAAACGAGAATCTGTTTCCTAGGTCCAAGTTTCCCATGTTTCGTGACAAAAATACTCCTGCCAGGAACCACGCCTATGCCCTGATACTCCCAGCGCTTCTGCTGACGCCCCGAATAATACTCCAATGCTCCGAGTCATTTGCCCTGTTTGTCCGCCGTCGAGAAGCAGGCTCTTCGGACCCATGGCTTGAAGCAGATGCTGAGCTCAAACTCTCAAAGGAAGAGATCACTCTATGCATCCAGCGCGTTATCCCCGAGATCGACTTTGACCCCGACATGAACGCAAATTCTTCCCCATTTGCAACGACAAGCCTTCTCCCAAACCAGCCGTCGGATCTTATCAGAGTAGACTACGGGCTTCTCCGACTGCTTAAGGATCCGGAGTTGAATCACAGTGCGAAAATGGCGGGTCTAGTCTTTCTGGCAGTCCTACTCGCTCACGAATTGGCCCACATTCTGGAGTTCCGCTACATCACGGCCGGTCGACTACGGTCTGATGGTCAGCCTTTCGAAAGCCCTCCTGGCGTAACGTGCCGCGAGGTCGGCACTGCTTGGGAAATCCGTGCATTTGGAGGCCGGGTTTTCCCGTCTGTCGACATGAGAATTGCCTGGAAGGTATGCGTGGTTTATGCATCAAAAGTACCGCATGGGATTTTCATATGATGAAAGTGAGCGAGAACTGGATTCGTCAACTTTTCACCGAGTTCCATTAGACTACCGTTCAGCTTCCCCTCTGACCCCCAATTGACAAATACGCAAGATACGGACTTCCTGAAGAGGATCTAATTAATGAATGGCGGCGTGATCTATCCACGAAACAAAGGATGTGCAGTTGAGACCTACGGGTAGAACTGGGAAGCCCTCGCAAGAAGCCTCGGTTGACTGGACCGGTCAAGATATGCAGATGGGGGTAGAAGTGGATCAGAATGATCCCAACCAAGGCTTACAGACTCGAGCCTCGAGGGGTGTTACTGTCATTTAATTTTGCTAGCTTAAGCACTTGGGTTCTTGTTGTTAGTTTTTCTTCTCTCCTTAGTTTAGTATCTCGAATACCAGCGCCGCTGCCGTTCCGGTCCGGCAGTGATTGGCTCCCATTGACACTAGATAGCATCCAGTCAACTAGAAAAACACTCTGTTTTGCACCCCTCGACTATATTTACAGAGCTCGACTCCTCACCTAAGCTAATTCAACCCTGATAGACTAGCCCCGACTTGCGCGAGCCCCAGAGCTTGCGAGTGGCCGCAGACAGCGCATTCAGGATGCCTTGGGCCTCCTCATCCATATCCATGTCGCAGTCAGCCTCCGGCATTTCCTCATCCGCCTCATCCTCCTCCTGTTCAGTCAAAAACTGCTGCTCCATCTCCATCGAGGTGTCAGAGGTCCTGGGCAACTCGACCTTCACGGTGGCCGCGTGACTTGGAACGCCCCTGTCGTTCAGCACGAAGAGCATGTAGTATCCAGGGAGCGCAATGCCAGAATCGTCCGGGATCGCCGCGTGGAAGACAGCACGACCACTATCGGCCTCAGTGGACCGGGTAAATGACAGCGGAATGCGGCGCTGGTCGGTGTTGACCGTGTGCGAGACTGTTCCGAGACGGATCAACGAGGCGTTTCTGATGTCTGCATCCGCCTGGAAGGCCAGCGTGGCTCCGACCTGCACGCGGTACTTATTGTCGACAATTTCCGGCGTGCTAGGGCGCTCAGCCGGGGTACCATCCTCGCGCAGCAGGTATGGGGGCGTGAAGATCTGCGCGTCGTAGTGGTTGGCCGTGCAGTTGCCACAAAGGCCGCTGCCGCCGTTGAGCACAGTGGCGTCCGGCAACAAGATGGACAGACTGTGGTAGACACGTACGATATTGTTCTGCTTCAGGGGCAGGAAGATATCCCACTCTGGGTAGTAGATCTCGGGCGTCAACTGGACGTCGCGCTCGGCCTCGTTGAAGGGCACGCCGTAAATCTGGCCGCCGGTAATGAACACTGAGCCATCCGGGAGCACGACCGACGTGTGGTAGACGCGCTGGTTGTACATGCCGCCGGCACCCTTGATGCCGTCGGTGCCGTTCAAGCCGGCGACTTCCACTATCGGCCGCTTGAAGGGCTCCTTGATGGTGATGAGATGGGCATTACGGTGGCCAAACGAGCCGTCGTAGTATTCCTGACCGCCAAAGGCGACGATCTTGCCGCGCACGGCGTCGAACATGACGGCGTTGCCGGAGGTCGAGTCCTGGTCGTTGAGGCGACGCGTGGCGTTCTTCACCTTGCCGTCACCGTGAGTGTCGAACCAAAACATTCTCTTACTGGGGCCGGCGTGGAAGACGGTCCCCTTCTTCCAGCCAAACAGCCAGGCGTGATTGTCGTTGCGCAGCGGGATATCGACCGTGTGAATGATATCGGCCTTGATGTTGGGCAGGATGCGCCAGCGCCTAGTTACCGGGTCGTAGATCTCGCCGTCCTTGGGGTGGTTGGAGCCGCCGCTCCACGAGCCGCCGATAGCGAAGATATTGCCGTCGGAAAGGGTCGTCGTGGAGTGGTATCCGCGGTGCAGGTTCATGTCGCCGCCCGAGATCCACTCCGAGCCGTCGTAGATGCTGGTCCTCTGCGAGTCGGCACCGCCGGATACGACGATGTTGCCATCAATGTCCATCGAGATGCCCGGGCAGAACATGTCGTGGTAAGTGTTGGTGACGTTGGTCTGTACGATCGAGTGCAGGTACGGGTCCCAGGTGGCCGTGAAAGTCTTGCCCCCAGGCGAAGCAAAGAAGCGGTCGTCGGACCAGGCCGACCAGAGCATGATGTTGTGGCGACCGTTCGAATCAAAGCCATGGGCGCCGGCCGCAGGCGTGATGGGCAAGTCCAGAGTCGGACCCCAGATGCCCTTGGAAGGCTCGTGGGGGAGCACCGCGTTGGTGGTGTAGACGTTGACGTCGACGATCTTGGTGACAGCATCGGGATACTGGTGGCTAGGATGCTTGGGTGGTGGTGCCTCGCTCGTCGCCACGAGCTTAACGTATCGGGCTTGGATGGGTTCGAAGGCGGACAGCTTGGGGCTCTTGTTCCAGCCCCAGGTGCCGTACGCAGCGTTCGTCCAGGCGGCACCATCTACGCTGACATATACCTCGTGCTTGGCGATCTGGCCGCGGTCTTCCTCCCCCATGAGAGGACGCATGGAGATGCCATTCACGTTGCGCACCGTGTGCAGGTCCAGGACGAGTTCGTCTTTCTGATGAGCAGGACGGGGCTCGCTGGCCCAGTGGGTTTCCGCGCGACCGTCGTTGGCATACTCGCATCTGCTGCCCGCGGCCAAGCTGGAGCAGTGCGTCGTGAACTGATCTCGAGGGAGCAGTTTACCGCCATGAGGCCGGGCTTGCCAGAGATAGCGCTCGGGGTCGATAGGCCCTTCTGTCTCGGGCTCGATGTGACTTGAATCGGTGGCAAATGGGATGTGAGACTCCACGTTGGCCACAGAGCGAGCAATCAGCCCCAAGAGGAGGCCCGAGGCCAAATGGAGCTTCATTTTCAACAGAAGTGAGAAAGAAGATGGCTAACTGGAGGGAGACAGCGCAGATGGGCCGGGCAGGGTAGAAATACCAGGCAGGCGTCTCAGCGTGGCCACCTCCGGCACCACACGCACGACGCTCGCACAGGCCAGGGCATGATACAGAAGATTTGGATTTCCTTCAGCAGAGGTCGTGACGTACGCTGGTATAGTTGAAGTGGTCCATTGGTCCCACTCTGGACCCTTGTGATGCCCTCCGCAGCCGTCCAAGATTGCGATCTGCACAGCGTCTCCATGAACGCCTCCACGCAGGGCCCACTGGGCCCACTGGATCAATGGCATTATTATTCAGTTGATCATGGTTCACACCGCGGTTCGGCCGGGAGATCTGACGCGGGCCCAAGCGGGCCATTCCTTGACGTTGACATTTCCGGACTAATCCATCGAAGCGAACTTGCAGACGAGGATGAAGACTGTCAGACTAGCACACTGCAGACACTACGCAGGACAGGCATGCTCGCCTATCGGACGTCGATGGTCGTAACGTGAGGCATCCCCGATATCTGGCGGCCGTGCATTCCTCTCCACTCCAGTCCCAGAGCTGAAAAGCGCAGTGGAACACTTTATCACGTTCCGTTCTGGGTCTTACTCGGGATCGCGGCTCCTCAGTGGGCCCTTTCGTCCGCCCCGACAGGTGTTTGAATGCTCGATTAAGATTCCTGCATCGCGATGAGTCCACCCTACTAAGACTAGCAGGCAACCAGCCTCCCTGCGTAGCCACACTTCCTCAGATGAACCACTGCAAAGCCAATAGTGCGTGGACCGGGGACCCTCACACTGCGATCTGCTACACCCGGCTGCGGAAATCATATCGCCTCCTGGGTCGCGTCCACTTGGGCATGCATCTCTTATGCGAGATTCCGCTATTATCAACGCAGATTGGCCTCATCCGTGATGACCATCACGGATGGAGACGTCGATGATGTCGTGTTTTGTCCCAGCTGGACTCGCGGATGGCAGCGATTAGAAACGCCTGTATCTAATTGGCCATGCCACTCGTCGGCCACCATGAGAGCGAGGGGAGATGGCCATAAGAAGTCGTTCGTCCGGCCGGGCCATGATCTTGACCTGACAGATCCAACGATCTGACTCAAATCTTGCTCGACATTCACCTCCAGCATGGCATCTGAAGTCGACCCCGCCAACATCCAGGGCAGTATCTGGTCAGTATTTCAAATATGCTCTCGAGCTCTTCCATAGAAGTGCAAACCCGTGCTCACTGGTGATCGACAGGCCCCGCCTCCCTCGGTACTACGAAAGCTTCCTGTTTTTCAAGATCAAAGATCTCGAAGAGGACCGCTCCTATACCAGGTTCAAAGAAGACCTGAAAAGGCTGGTGGAATCCGGCAAGATCACCACTGGCAGCGAGTGCAAAGAGTATCTCGAGAAACATGACGGCGTTCATGAGGCCCGGGAAAGAGTGGACACTCGTCCCGAAGACCGCGACACGTTCAATGCGATTAACATTACCTTCTCCGGCAAGGGAACAACCAAGCTGGTTGGGCCTTACGACGAGCTGAAGCTCCGGGACTATCTGCATGAGCGTGGCATGTATCAGGACATGGTCTTCGAAGGGCCCGACGAGACTGACTCACTGGCCCCCGAGTACCGGCCGCCCCCGGGCTGGCACAATAACGACAACTGGCGATGCGACGGGATGTTCATCGTCGGCGCCCAGCGTGAGGATGAGCTGGAGGCCACGGTCAAGGACCTCAAGGGGTATTTCCGCATTGCCGACGATCATACCGTTGACGCCCCGGACGCCAGCGCGAAGATCACACTGACCAAGAAGGGACACGTTCGCAATGCCGATGGCAAAGCGCAGCGGAGGGAGATTCCCGACGAGAAGGACCCGTCCAAGAAGCGCCTGGAGAACCTCCGGGGCAAGGAACAGTGAGTGATTTCCTAGGGGATCTCGCATATTACCTTCTCTCTAACCTGCCGTCCGCCTTCTGCTCAGTCTCGGATTCGAAGACCACATTTCGCAGCCTGCCATTGAGGGCCTGGATCCACCGCCCAAGGAGGGCGAGCCCCAGGCCATTCCCCCGGGGTAAGTTGGAGCCTATCAATATACCGAGCACTGTGTTCTGACGCGTTACCAGCGTGATCTTCCTCAACCGCCGGGGAGACAACACCAAATCGCCGGCGTGGGCCACAGATGGCAGTTATTTAGCCTTCCGTGAGATCGAGGAGAACGTTCCCGAGTTCAACGAGTACGGTTTGCTCTGGGCCGCTGCATGATGGTCAGGCTGACACACTCCTACAGATTCGTGAAGACTCAGTCCGAGAAGATGGACACTTTCAATGACGGCACCGGCGAGAAGCTGGCCGCTTATATGATTGGACGATGGAAGAACGGTAAGAATGGTCCTGTCCCCTGTCTAGGAGGATGAGTCTAACGGTGCCTCTTCAGGGTCCCCCGTGGCGTTGGACACTGAGAACTCAGTGGCCAACATCCCTTTGCCAACAACTTCGAGTTCAAGCAGAACTATTCCAGCCCGAGGGAAATCAAGTGTCCGATTGCCGCGCACATTCGCAAGATGCGCCCTCGCGCTGATCTCTATATCTCGAAAGATGGCGGGAATGTCTCTGCGCAGACGAACTACTGGAACAACACGAACGTGATCCTACGTCGCAGCGTCACGTTTGGTCCGGAGCTCCAGCCGGGCGAAGAGAATATGAAGGCCTCTGAGCGTCCCAAGCGAGGCATTTACTTCATGTGCTACCAGGGCGACCTCCGGAATGGCTTTAATTTCCTAACAAGTCGTAAGTTCCCGTCACTCCCCTGACTTGCTCCGTCCGACTAACAGCACTAGGCTGGGCCAGCAACGAGGTCTTTGCGGGCAAGAAAGGGATGCAGGAGCGCCCTGGCCAGGACCCCATCGTCAGCCAGCGCAACCGGCCCGACCACCCGGAGCCCTTGTTCGGCATATACGACGGTGACCAGCCCAAAGAGCTGCACCTGGGTTATCTGCCGTGGATCGATCAGCGCGGGGGGAGTATTTCTTTACGCCGTCGATGGAGGCCTTGCGGGGTGTGCTTGTGAACGAGGTGGAGTAGACCCTAGGGAAGTGTAGGAAGAAAGATAAAATAGTGGTAGCAGAAGATGTTCAAGTCGGATGATATATTACTAGGCCTAATTCGGAAGGCGGTTTAAACCTGTAGTCATGATAGCCAAAAGCTGTAGTCGCTGTAACAATGCCCTGTCCTTTAGTCCTAATTCAATTAGTCTCTGTTCTTACTGCAAAATACTGTTCCCAGCCGACTAGATTTCACAGGTCCTCATATTCTGTATGTAATAATAGAAAACAAGTGCATTGAATGATAAGGGATATGTAAATAAAGCGAGCGATGTGTACGTTAGTCACAATCGAGCAGACGGAGAAAAGGGCAGCACGGAACATCAATCGCTCAAGGCAAGATAGGAGAAATCATGGGAATAAGATGGATAAACAATCCCAGCGCCAATGAACCAATTCACACCAAACTCCCGCGAAGCAAGCAAGTCAAGCTGATTTTGGACCTGTAAACAGTGTGTATCTTTCATGGGGCCCTTATTTGGAAGAAACAATTTACTCCCAGTCCTCATCACTGTCCTCTGCGTTGGATTCGGTGATCGGACTCTTCTCCTTGGGGCTGCCAGGGGTTCGGCTGGCGGTACCGCTCACAACGTCGTAGCTCGATTCACTATCTGGTTGAGACTGCTGGTCATTGGATCGTCGAGGCTCAGACTTCTGAGCAGCCTTTCCAGTGGCCGGTTTCTGGTTGTCTGGGTTGACCTGAGGAGTAGAGGGTGACTGAGACTCGGAGTCAGAGTCATCATCCCAGCCGACCTCTTCCTCATCTTCAGCGTTGGCACCTGTAGACAAGAGCAGATATTAGCATTGTATCGTGCGAACGTGTAGTAATGGCATGTCCGTACCTTTCAAGAGCTCCTTGCGCTTCTTCCTCGGTCTCAATAACCAAACGAAGGAAGTAGTACCGAGTCCAGAATTCCGCATACTCCACAGTCTCAGGGACAACCTTCTCCATGGCCGACCGCAACTCAGGGTACTTCTCGAGGTCGGAAGCGATCTCATCGGTCTTACTCTCAACATTGAACCCCTTTTTGAACTCTGGGAATTTGTCGCTGACGGGTTCCTTGGTGAAGCTGTCCAGATTCGAGTGGATGACGTGCAGTTGGGCCTCGAACCGAGTTGCATGGATAACGCGTTTGCCATCGGCATCCTTGCTCTCAAAAAGAAGCTTGCCAGACTCGTCCGTTTCCGGCGGGACGATACTCACAGCTTCGCGCAACTTCTGGCCGATGTTCATTCCAAATCGCATGATCGCCTCGTCCGCCGCTTCCTCTGCCTTCTCGATCTCTTTCAATCGCCGAGCAGCCTCGGCCTTGAACCGGGAAAGAAAGCCTTCTCCGCTAGATCCAGCCTGGGCGACATTCCTGGATCCCTCCTCTGTCGAGGCCGTAGGTGTCGCCGCCTCGTCTCCCTGCGCTTCGCCGCCGGTCAGGGCTGCAGTGTTGAGAGAAAGCCCCTTTGTTCGATCAACGATGCTGTCTCGCAGATCCGAAAATCCCTTCACTGCTTCCTCGCTAGCAGCGGCGTATTCCTGGCGAGCGCCCTCGTAGTAAGTTTCTCCCTGTTTGCGCACATTGTTCCAGAGGCCTCCGATCCGAGTACCCCATGGACTGGCGGAGAAAGCGCGGAAGGTTTCTTGGAACTCGGTGTTGAGGTCGATGTTGGATTTTTGAGTGTTGGAATCGGAGGAAGTGTCCTGCTGGGACGTGAGGATCTCCTCCTGGATGTGATCGTAAGCGATATCCATGGCGGTGTTTAAGGAGTCTGGAGAATGGAGGGTCTCGAAACAACTTGCACCTCCGCGTTCGTTCACGGGCCGACCGCCCCGCTTGACCCGTTCTTGGCCTCATCTAAACACTGACGTCTGACGGCATCCGATAACGCGAGTCTTGAAATCATGATGGAAAATATCTAGATGTGTTTTGATTAAGAGTCTCATGTTGATTAAGAGTACCCATGACAGGAATACATTCCCATGGGATCTCTAGTACGGAGAAGTATACCTCATCGGTATCTAAGTCCAGAACCAGAGATCTAACCAGAGGTCTATGGACAGCATATGACAACGAGATTGTGAGAGAAAGCTTGCGTTCGAGCGCTAGAATGAGATCATAATTCATATACATAATGTCTAGCCAGTTCACCGATCCGGTAAACTATATGGCTCACCCACACTCTCCTGACTTCCAATCCAGAAATTGGGAAGAGGAACACTTTCCATGACACTGGAGGTGAGAAGTTGGCTGTGAGATAAGATGCCGCCTGGTCTATTATTGCCTCTATCGACTGGCTGCGAAGATTCAACCTGGACCACCGATTCAGGGACTCGAGGTCGCTGGAATACTGCATCGGGCTCGGTGCTATTCTCGTCTTGTTCCCGGACAGGAGACGACTCTGGCACGATTTCAGTCTGGTCTGCCTCTTGGCTTTGGGATTGAGTTTGCAGAAAGGGACCCGGGGTCTTCGGAGGAGAATGCACAGGTTTGGAGTACTGCATACCCACTTCATTGGGAAAGAGCTCAGACAGCTTTTGGGTGTTCAGGGTAGGAATAGGTTCGAATGGAAATTGTGTCGCTGGCTGCATCCTTTGGTAGAAGATAGAGGCATCTGACATCGGTGCCTCGGACGGGGGTCCGTCATTCGGGTTTTCAGAAGATTGGACATTCGGTGGAGGAAGTTCTTGAGAGTCATCGCTTGATAGCTCTGGGGTGTGCCGAGTAGGGGTTGGTATTTTTGCACGTGGTTCATGGGCTCGAGATGGCGTTCCAAGATTATCGTTCATATCGTCTTCCGAGTCGTTATTGTCGGTATCCGCATCGGTTTCGTACACAACGGTTCTTTCTCTTCGTATTTGCTCTGTTTTCGTATCCGGCCCTCCGGGCAGCCCTGCTTGGGACGCCGACTCAGTGGACGGTGCATATATGGCCTCGTTTGGCAGGCTTGGTGAGGAGTGATGTTTCACCCGATCGAGCAATCTGGGGGAGGGTTGCGTCAAAGATTTCACCAGTGGCGTATCCTGCGAATCCTCGACTCGCCGTCGTGGCCCGGGGGATTCCTCCTTGATACTGTTTTTCGAATGATGTGCGAGATTTGAAGATTTGTATTTCGAGGGAGACCGAGTTGCGCTGTGGAACTGAGATGATGTTATTATAGCCAGCCCCGGGCTTTCTGGTGATTGCGAAGACGGTATCTCAAGTTTTCGGGGTTTCTGAGGGGTGACAGGCATATTGGCTGGTGGTTCGGTTTCGAGTTCATGTTCCGGGTTCGTGTCCTGATTATCTCCAAGACCCCCAGAGAGTGGTTCACCCGTGGACAGATCCAGCTCCGCTTCGAAAACCCTGCGATTACGCTTGGCGGAAGCAGTTGGTCTGGGTCGAACAGCCTCATTCTCAACTCGCTGTCCATTCTCGGTAGGATCGCGTTGAGGTTCCTCCGGTATGTATCCCATATTCACCTCGTCGTCGTCATCGTCTATTGTAATGTATCGTCGCACGAAGTCCATTTGCGTAAGTGTCTTATTTCCCTTCGTAGGTGGTTTTTCGGTAGACTTCCGTTTCCCTTTACCACTAATACTCGGCTTTGGCGTCATGTTTTTCCGTATATTTTGGCCTCGTTCAGATGCTCGACTATTGACTCCCGCGCTTTTCCTTTGCCTGGCGGGGTGTCTGTCATTGGCCTGGAAATTTGCAGGGCCTGATCGGGCCCGCGAGGGTGGTAGATAGTCGGTATCATCATCGGATTCCCCGTCAGTTCGACCCCTCGAATTCGGATCTTCGCGCGGTTCAGCCTCGTCAAGATAATCGAGCTGGTCATCAACCGGGCGTGGGGTCTGAGTTACGAAGTCGATCTGGGTAAGGGTCGATTGTGCTCGCGAACTCGAAAGGGAGCTTCTTTTATAGGGTCTCCCAGATGCTGACACGCTCGGAGACGCTGGTCTTTTCGATATGGTGCTCCTCGGGGCTTTCGACGTCTCCGAAGGACTGGGTCGTCGCGGAGTTCGAAATTGGTCACAGGGTGTTTCTGAAAACCTACCGTGGACCTGTTGGGGTTTCATCGCAGCTCCAGTCGGGTAGACATGAAGATTGGAGTAGAAGCAGCTTGGTGGTGACAGTAGTTGTTCTTGCCCATGACGTTTCGTGTGTGTTGCCTCAGGCACACCGCGTCGACGCGTTTCAATTTACGCGATCACGTGAAAGGTCTACATACAGTTAGCGGCGGGAAGATCCGCAGGCTAGCAGGGAATACACGTGAAACTTCGAGTTTACATAGATGAAAACTATGGTGGATCGAAGTTTGGCAGGGAGTACAAGAATAAAACAAATACCAAGATTGTACTAGCTGTTCAAGCACAATTACACATTGTAGAGAGCCATTTTCTGCCGGTACTCACCGACATATCAGCTGCCACTCACAAGGCAACAGAATTGACTTTGGTCCGCGTCTTCCGGGAACCAATTCAAAACCTTGGAAAAGTTTTGCATCTCTCCCCTGGATACTTGGCAAAACTGTTTGTCCGACTTGCATACACGATGGATACCTCTTTGATATCTCCCTTTTGGGGGCCACCAACTTCCTACTTGAAGTACGTTGCGATTGTCTGGGAATCTTGCAAGGGTGACTAACACTTCGTTCTAGTTTCTGTGAAGAGGTATATCTCCCTCGATCCAGTCAACCTTTTGAGAGTCTCGATACTTACTTGTTTGAAAGGATTATGGAGTAACACGTTTTGTTGCGGAGTTTATAAACACGTTCAGTAGCTTCGTCTACGGTAAGTACACAAGGTTCCGATATCCCAGACTTAAATTAATAACTCGTTTAGTGATTTACGGTATCTACGGTCTTAGACAGCTTAGCCAAAAGCAGCAGTCTGGTGGTTTTCGATCAATTTCATATTACGGATTGATTGGAGTCGGCGTCTGCTCGGCAGGCTACCATATGACCCTTAAATATCACACACAGATGTGTAGGTCTTCTCCAATTCCCAATGTCTAATTTAGCTACGGCACTCTCTTACTCTAATGTCTGAAGCGGATGAATTGTCGATGCATCTCCTCACGACACCCCTTGTATATCGCATTCTTACCTTCCAGGCTAGTCCACAACGGACCAAGATTGTCGGAATCGTCCTTCTTACCCTTTTCACTCTCGTGATGGCGGTTCACATGTTCATGGATGAATTCATCCTCCATGCTGTGACTTTTGGTCTGGCAGTGTACCTTATCGCAACACGAACCTTGAGGATTATCCTTCAACAAGTGCGCGATCCTTCGATTAGGAAAAGTCTCCGCAACCTCACATACTTTGGTTTCTGTATGTTTCCGTTGCATCCCACCGCTCTCTATCGACCGAAGTGCTATGACCAGGGAATAGCTAACGATTGTAGCCTGCTTTGTCTTTGGTTATTTTGTGTGGCTGATTGACGTTTGGGCCTGTGGAACTTTGATCAAAGCTCGACATGTGGTTGGTCTGCCCTTGGCATTCCTAACTGAGCTGCATGGTTGGTAAGTTATTGCACTTCCATTCATTATGATTATAAAGCGCGGTAGCTGACTAGAACCAAGGTGGCACGTTTTCACTGCCATTGGCGGCTATGTCGCGGTCGCTGTTGTGGACCTGATTACGACTGGCCAAATCCACGAGGACCCCATAAAAGACCTTGCGTGGCCCCTTGGTCCCGCAGCACGAGCTATAGACTCTATGACAGCGACGAAGCAAGAGGATTAGATGTGAGCAATTGGCTTTTTATAGGAAAAGTTCCAAACCTTTCTGTCAAAGATTCCAAGAGGACTTCTTTTCTGGGTGAACTGCGGACAGGCATTTCCTGATATCCGATGTATCTAAGAACAAATTACAATTACATGGCAATCTCTTCGAGGTTTCATTGAATGAGCAGCCTCGATCAAGAAGCTAATACTCATATCAATTCGCCTCATTGGCCGAACGATATTATCACCACTGAATATGACTGACGACTATCGTTGGATCATACTATACTAGGACTCAATACTGTTTATACTTCGCCTACAGTTAGTTGATCTATATACGTCGTAAATTCTTTAGCACCATCTAACCATTGACCGTTCCTTTCTAAATCCCGCTCCTCCAGATCCCCGCCAAGAGCAAGATATGCAACCCAATTACCTCTACGGAGCCCTTCTGAGCCGCAGCAAGCTGGGGAAAATTTGTATGATTTCTCTCCGTCCAATAACCGCAGTTTGGTATGCTCATCTGATTCTTTTCCTCCAACAACTCGGATCTGGAGATTGAAGCTCCTGATACTGTCTCCTCTCCCTCCCACTCGGCCCAATGATCCCCTTGGCGCAACAGATTATGATACTATCCAGGCCGTGTGTTCTCCACGCAACACCCACAGGAGATAAAAGGCTTCGCCATGTGTTATGTGGAAAACTCCCCGGCAGAGATTCGTCGAACCACAGGAGTAGACGGGACATTCTCCGCACTTTCATACCAGGGACTCGAGAAGACTAGATTTTCCACACACACACACTTCAGCCGGGCAACCCTTGGGCGAAAAAAACTTGCTGGAAGTGCGAACGAGGTACTAGATAGGTAGTAACTTGGAAAGATACCTGCTAAGCAAACAATTGCCATAGAAAAAAAATGTGAGGGCTGCCAGATTTGAACTGACGACCTTGTGGACTGGAATCACACGCGCTACCTGAGGGATTTATTAGTTGATGTTGTGGGTTTAGAGGACGATTGGTGGATCTTACCGCTGCGCCAAGCCCCCATGAGGTTGCTGTCACTTCCTCCAATTTGAATGATAAAGCAAATGGGTTCTCAATTTGTTAGGTTTAAAAAATGGTGCCTTTTCTAGTAGAACGACCACTGAATGCGGGTTGAATGGCCACGAGGGCGAGGTTTTATCACTCATCCATGGAGCCTTTTGTGTAGACAATGATCTATGGCTTCTGATCGGACTGACCACAACGCAAGCGATAATCAATCCCAATAATCCCGAGCGCCTGCTTACGGTTTCAGATATTAGATCCCTAGAAATAACTATACTAGTTAGTTAATGAATTAAGCGTGACTTTGGTAGCAAGAGGGCCACGGAACATGCTGAATTTTGATCCTGCGGATAGAGCGCTCGCTTCCACGTATCTGACATTCCGGCCAACTGCTTAAATAGAGATGGTTTATTACGCTAAAATTTGATGCTTTCCTATTTATGTGCCCCCAAGCGAAGGTACTACCGACTTGTCTCTTATCTAACTTCAAATTTACCGCAATAGAAAGTCAGAGAGGAGAAGCGAGGGAGAAGTAAAAGAGAAGTTAGATGAGAGATAAGTCGGTAATGCCTTCGCTTGGGGGCACATAAATAGGAAAGCATCAAAATTTTAGCGTAAAAACCATCTTTATGGAAAGTCACATCGCGGCATGGAAAATCCCGAGGAGTATCCAGTGAGAGATCCAATAGTGGGAGATTCTATGGCTGAATTCCACTATGGAAGGTCTGCAAAGAAAGCACCTTCGAGGAGGATTCGATCTATCACGCTAGGGCAGTGGGAGTGGGATCCCGATGATGCTGATTACCAGAGGATGGCCCCGTACCATTGATTTCCATGGTTTGTATGAAAGCAGCCATTACCTACTCGGCGTTCTGTAGGGTGTTTTTGGTAATGTTGGAATGTCGAGGGTATATGTATGTGGATGCGAGATCTGTTGTGTTAGGGACTAGGGCTGGTGGGGCATAGCATAAGCAACATGGAAATACCTGTGGTGAACGAGGATGGGGACTATGGGAGTTAGAAGCTTGCTGGGACTGTGGAAGGAAGGAAGGAGGATATTAGTGCATGGGTTTTATGTAGTAGTAGGCGTTTGACTGCGAATATGATGATGGTATTGCGTACATTCTGGCGAAGCGTTTCTTTGTTGAGACAATAAAAGTAGGCCAAGGAAGGCAAAAAACTTGAAGCAGGATACTCAAGTGAAATTGAGATAATACTTTATAGTGACTTGGAGGGGATATTTATCCCGGACTCCCTTGAGTCATTTTCTATGTAATATGCTAACAAAAAATGCCCTAACTAAGGCTTGAAACGGAATCGCACCGACGGTACCCAACATATATACGCGAGACTGCATTGAGACAGATTCGTGGAACTGTATTTGATTCAGATATCGATTCAGACCAATGCAGCATTCGGATGAAATAGGGGGCGCGGGTGATTCCGAAATATGTCAACAGCGGTTTGCGAGGTTGCGTAGCTGCTTGATCGCTCTTATAGAGACCACCTGGGCAGGTGCCGCGAGTAGGGGAGACTCTTCTTCCTTCAATTAGGTTGTTTTCTTTGTTGGCTGCGTTTACACCCTTCCATGGATCCTTGCTTTCTTCGCTCAGATATGTCCCGGTAGATATAGATGGTCGGAGGAACAGTTGCACCACCTTAGCATAAAAGTAGCCTAGCGTGCCAATACTTGCATACAGAGAGCCTATAAATAAAACTAGCAAGACCAGATTGCAAATAAAAAGTGGGTAGAAAATCGGCAGTGAAATAGGGATGGTCGTGAATTTAAAAAAAATTCAGCCAAAAAGATGAGGGCTGCCAGATTTGAACTGACGACCTTGTGGACTGGAATCACACGCGCTACCTAAGGAATTATTAGTTGATGTTGTGAGGTTAAGAGATTATTGGTGGATCTTACCGCTGCGCCAAGCCCCCTAATTATGTCCTAGTGGACACTAATTCAATTCAAGGATCTCTCTATCTTTTTTAACAATCTTAGCTTTCTATCAATGCTTACGAAGTCCTACATTCGTTTATGCGTTGTATGTGGATGATATCAGAACACATATACAGTGTGGCATCTGTATTCGACCCCTCCACGAACCCTACACCCTGGCCTGTGGACACACCTGCTATTCTGTAAGTCCCCCGCTTGCACCTAAACCTTTCTCCGTTAACTTTCTGACCATCTGCAGTGTCTCTCATGATGGTTCCCTGATGAGCGATCGAAGAGGACATGTCCGGACTGCCGAACACCTGCCAAAACCCAACCTGCGCCGGCATATACGGTAAGCCTGCTTCCTTTGATGTTCTCATACAAATCTTCTAGAATTTTATAGGTTCGGGCAGTCGTCCAACTGAGTCGTGCGCTTGAGAGGTCAGCTGCGATCAGCATATTGTCGGGAGCGGTGTTGGTGGTTATGGCACAATTATCCTTTCTTCGGAGACCTGAAGACTAAACCAAACAAAGGGATCTAGCCTTGACTATTCACAGATTCAGTGAACACCGGAAAGGAGAGACCGAGAGAACCACATCGTCAAGATCTAGTGCGTCTCGTATGCATCGGCTTTAGTACTCACTGCCTCGATGAGGTTGATTGCGGCCTCCGGTAGGCTGGACAAATTTCTCCTGAGATCAACGCCCAAACTATCCACAAGGGAGCGGAAGATGCTCGGTGATGTCGAGCGAAAGGAATATCAGCTGAGGGAAATATACCTATGGAGGATATTAGTCCTCAAGGATTGCGTTACCTCATTGAGTCAACATGAACACAATAACGACTATGCCCTTCTCTTCTACTGCTTTTTATCACCCTGCTGCGAGGCATCGCAAATACGATGATCGACATAATGTATGTCGACAATTTTCCAAGGGCACATTTAGCAATGATATCCAGGTGATGGTAATCTGACGATCGCTCCACAAGCTCACTTTTTGCTGTCAAAATTCTAAATTTATGTTGAAATGATCAATATTTTGTCATTGATTTTGGTTAAGATAATTTGGTCAGGTACGCCAAGAGATCGATTTGTTACACGAGTCCCAAATGGCCTACCAACATGCAGAAATGGAAAGCAGAGAGGATATATTCTCCCCGGGTCGATCAGGCCAGGTTTTCTCAATCATAATCGTCTCAGCATTTGAATAGGCTTATGAGAATAGTAGATGAATGAGACCATTCCAAACAGGGAAACATGAGTTTAGGAATCTGGTGACTGGAATGATTAGGGCTAAAATGGGCTGGCATGCAATCGTCCACGTGGTGAGCATCGAGTTGCCATATATAAACGGGTCGCATACACTTGTAAATCAGACCAGCGACGAGGATACGTAAATAAAAAATAGGTGGGCCTAGACCACTCAAAGCTGCTCCTCAGAGATCGATGACTTCATGGAGCATGATCGGCGCCGTCTGGGGTTACACATGTACTACACATGTACTACACATGGCGTATCGTCCGGATCCAGATACATATGCAGCTCACATAACCGGAATAGTCAGACAGCATTCTTCATGTTACTGGATGATAAGCAGACCTCATTCCCCTACTCGGGTGTAGTCGGCATTTAGCAAATTATCGGTGAGCCTCGAACTCACTGTGATGCCTGACGTAATTGCTGCTCACCCCTGAAATATCTCTTTGTTTCTTTGTCACTCTTGTCAGTAACTAGCATACTCTTCCTTAACTGATGTTAGCACAATTGACGTGTCACTAGTGGTTTCACTAAATCTTCTCCCATCAACTCCATCATGAACCAGGTGAATCCCGACAGTGATACCACCTTAGGATCAGGATCAGCAATGCGTGCTTCAACTGAGTCTATTCCAGCAAGTGCCAGTTCATCTTTTCATTTTGGCCAGGAGGAGACCTTTGCTCCGATTCGCAGTGCAACCACCAATGAGCTTGATGGGACTACCGAAGAAGGCCAACTGGGTGATCCAAACCTTACCCGTACATTATCAAGTCGACGCAGCTATGCTTCCGGCCATGAAGGTGGGGAATGGGCAGAGATCGAACGGTTGATCTCGCGGATGTTTGGTCGAGAGCGCAAGGCGAACTCCGAGGAAGAAAAGACACGGCATGCTGGAGTTGTCTGGAAGAACTTGACTGTGAAGGGAGTTGGTCTTGGAGCAGCCCTTCAGCCTACCACCGGCGACATATTTCTTGGTATCCCGAGGCTCATCAAAAAGCTACTGACTCGGGGCAGAAAGAGCACTGGAGCTGGCAAGCCAGAAATCCGAACTATCTTGAACGATTTCACGGGTTGTGTCAGGCCGGGAGAGATGCTCCTTGTCTTGGGTCGCCCTGGATCTGGCTGCTCAACCTTTTTAAAAGTTATTGGAAATCAGAGACACGGATACGAGAGCATTGATGGAGATGTGAGGTACGGAGGGACTGATTCAGCCACTATGGCAAAGAGCTACCGCTCAGAAGGTAAGTTACATCTCATATATTTCAATAATGTGAGGACTAATTTTAATAGTGTCATACAACCCCGAGGATGATCTTCACTACGCCACTTTAACTGTGCGAGATACTTTGCTCTTCGCTCTCAAGACGAGGACCCCCGATAAAGAATCCCGAATTCCCGGAGAGAGTCGGAAGGACTACCAACAGACATTCCTCTCAGCTATTGCCAAGCTGTTTTGGATTGAGCATGCCTTGGGAACTCGCGTTGGCAACGAGCTGATACGTGGAGTTTCCGGAGGGTAAGTAGATCCAAGCCCATTTCAAGAACATCTTCATGCAAATCCATGACAAATTCAGAGAGAAGAAGCGAGTCTCAATCGGCGAGGCAATGATTACCAAAGCTAGCACGCAATGCTGGGATAACTCGACCAAGGGCCTGGACGCGAGTACCGCACTCGAGTACGTCCAGAGCTTGAGAAGTTTAACCAACACCGCTCATGTGTCAACCCTGGTCGCTCTCTATCAGGCCTCTGAAAATCTGTTCAATCTTTTCGACAAAGTGATTTTGATCGAAGAAGGAAAGTGTGCTTTCTTCGGCCGCTCTGAAGATGCCAAGGCGTACTTTGAGAGACTTGGTTTCGAGTGTCCACCGCGATGGACAACCCCTGATTTTTTGACATCCGTCAGCGATCCAAATGCTAGATGTCAAACCTGGTTGGGAGAATCGGATTCCCCGTACTGCAGACGAGTTTCAAGCTGCATATCGGCAAAGTGATGCCTTCAAGGCCTCATTTGCTGATGTTGAGAGCTTTGAGAGCGAGATCCAAGCCGAGGAGCACGAAAGAGAGGTTGCCAGAAAAAACATGATGACCAAGAATTACACCGTTCCATTCTGGAAGCAGGTTATGATTCTCACTCATCGGCAATTCCTCGTGATGTTTGGAGACCGAGCCACTCTAGCTGGGAAGTGGGGAGTCATTGTTTTCCAAGCTCTGATTGCGGGAAGTTTGTTCTACAATCTCCCTGATACAAGGTTTGTGTTAGATGCGAAGTGCTTGGATTGTTTAGGCTAATATATCATAGTTCTGGAGTTTTTACGAGGGGAGGTGTTATGTTCTATACCCTTCTGTTCAATGCCTTGCTTGCCCTAGCAGAGCTCACGGCTGCATTTGAGAGTCGACCAATACTTATGAAACATAAGAGCTTGTATGTGATCTTCCTTATCGGGGCAGAGTTACGAAGATGAAGCCTAACATAGCCAGTTCATTCTATCGTCCCTCGGCATATGCCTTGGCACAGGTTGTTGTGGACGTACCATTAGTGTTGATCCAGGTCGTGCTGTTTGAGTTGGTGGTATACTTGTACGATCGGTCGAATCCTCTTCCATTCCACTTACTAACCATTCTCAAAGCATGGCAAACCTCGCGCGAACTCCATCCCAGTTCTTCATTAACCTGCTTTTCATTTTCATACTCACCATGACGATGTATTCATTTTTTCGGGCTCTCGGAGCACTTTGCGCATCGCTGGATGTTGGTGAGTGTTTTCCAAATGGACTAGATAGCCATTTACTAAACTTAATCCAGCCACTCGAATTACCGGCGTTGCGATTCAAGCACTGGTTGTGTACACTGGTAAGCATCTTAGAACAATCTGTATAAGATGCGTTTTCTAACAAGGAGAATCTAGGCTACCTCATTCCTCCCTGGAAAATGCACCCATGGCTCAAATGGCTTATCTGGATTAACCCCGTGCAATATGCTTTCGAAGCACTAATGGCCAACGAATTCTACAAACTTGATATCAAATGCGAGCCACCATACATTGTCCCCGCCGGCCCCAACGTAACCTCCGGCCATCAGGGCTGTGCTATACAAGGAAGCAGTCCTGATACGCTCACTGTCCAAGGATCTAAATACATTCAAACCGCCTACACATATTCCCGGGCGCACCTGTGGCGCAACTTCGGTATCATCATTGGATGGTTTATTTTCTTCGTCGCTCTCACAATGTTCGGAATGGAGATCCAAAAGCCTAACAAGGGTGGAAGCTCTGTCACAGTTTTCAAAAGGGGAGAAGCACCAAAAGCGGTTGAAAATGCAATTGAGCATACTGGACCACCAGTGGACGAGGAGTCAGCGGGGGAGAACGGCGCCACTCCCGACATGAAGGATGAGAAGGCAGATGAAAACGTCCAGGAAATTGCCAAGAACACAGCCATTTTCACATGGCAGGACGTGAACTATACGATTCCCTACAAAGGTGGTCAGCGGAAGTTGCTGCAGGATGTCCACGGCTATGTTAAGCCCGGTCGTCTTACAGCGTTGATGGGTGCATCTGGCGCAGGGTAAGTGAACTTGTATTTTGACCGAGCAAGCATGGCTGCTAATGTTACCCAAGAAAAACCACACTTCTCAATGCTCTGGCCCAAAGAATCAATTTTGGAGTCGTTACCGGTAGCTTTTTAGTCGACGGAAGGTAAGAGGTTTATAGCCATACATTATTAACTAGTGCGGTTTATCTGACAGTCACAGACCTCTTCCAAAAAGCTTTCAAAGAGCAACTGGATTTGCCGAGCAAATGGATATTCATGAACCGACTGCTACAGTGAGGGAATCACTGCGTTTTTCAGCTCTTCTGCGCCAGCCAAAGGAAGTGCCGGTGGACGAGAAATACGATTACTGCGAAAAGGTTATAGACCTGCTCGAAATGCGGTCCATCGCCGGCGCCACAGTCGGATTACATGGATCCGGATTAAACCCGGAGCAGAGAAAGCGGCTCACTATCGCAGTGGAATTAGCCAGCAAGCCCGAATTGCTTCTCTTTCTGGATGAGCCAACTTCAGGCCTTGACTCGCTCGCAGCTTTCAATATCGTCCGTTTCCTTCGGAGGCTGGCGGATGCAGGTCAGGCCGTGCTATGTACTATTCATCAGCCTTCAGCTGTGCTATTCGAGCAGTTCGACGAACTTATTCTGCTGCAAAGTGGTGGTCGGGTCGTATACAATGGCCCTCTTGGTCCCGATTCAAAGACGATGATTGACTACTTCGAGCGCAACCGGGGAAAGAAGTGCTCGCCACATGCAAATCCTGCCGAGGTATGTAACAAGTCCCCGCCAATGACTTACTCCTAGGTGCCTTCTAACACATCTGAAGTATATGCTTGAGGTCATCGGCGCTGGTAACCCAGACTACAAGGGTCAAGATTGGGGCGACGTGTGGGCCAACTCGCCTGAATCTGAGAAACTTTCAGAGGAGTTGAAGAACATCATTAGCTCCCGTCGGAACCTGCAAGATGATGGAAAGACCAGGGATAATCGGGAATACGCAATGCCTCTACATACACAGATTGTGGCGGTGACCAAGAGAGCATTTGTGGCATATTGGAGACTTCCTGACTACATTCTGGTATGTCGCGCTGATGGTGATATACGCATAGCAATTATTTTGCTAACGGTGTACCCAAGGGGAAAGTTATGCTTCATATTTTTACGGGTCTTTTCAACACATTCACCTTTTGGCACCTCGGCGAGAGCTTCATTGACATGCAGTCGCGACTTTTTTCGATATTTATGACTCTGACCATCTCACCCCCTCTAATTCAACAGCTTCAGCCACGATACCTTCATTTCCGAGGAATCTACGAATCGCGCGAGTCCAACTCCAAGATCTACTCCTGGACTGCATTCGTAGTGAGCACCATCTTGCCAGAGCTTCCATACTCAATTATCGCAGGCTCTATTTACTTCAACTGCTGGTATGTGGCTTGTCAATCACATGAAGCTTCCAATATCTTATAAACTATAGGTACTGGGGAGCTTGGTTCCCCCGAGACTCGTTCAGCTCGGGCTATGCATGGATGCTGCTAATGGTCTTTGAGTGCTATTATATTGGTTTCGGCCAATTCATTGCAGCATTCGCACCCAACGAGCTGTTTGCATCTTTGCTAGTTCCGTCATTCTTCACTTTCGTTGTCTCTTTTTGCGGTGTTATGGTACCCTATGCGTCTCTGCCTCATTTCTGGCAATCTTGGATGTACTGGCTTACCCCGTTCCACTATCTGCTCGAGGGGCTTTTGGGTGTTGTCACCCATAATGTCCCCGTCCGCTGCGTGGAACGCGAAGAGGCCCATTTCAGTCCGCCTTCTGGTATGACTTGCCAGGAGTATGCAGGTGCCTATGCACAGAAAGCCGGTGGTTATGTCCGCGATGCCGCAAATGGGCTATGCGCATATTGCCAGTATTCAAATGGTGATGGATTCGTAAGTATACCGGCAATACTCATCATTGACACCAGATGTAGGCTAACCGAACCAGGCTGCCAGCTTCAATGTTTTCTATTCTCATAAATGGAGGAATTATGTGAGCGCTTCTCGCCCAATAATAAGTTCGATTGGCGCTAACAGTTACATAGGGTATCTTTTGGGCCTTTGCCATTTTCAACTTCCTTATGGTGTTCTTTTTCTCTTGGTTATACCTCCATGGTATCCGTGATTTCAAGCGGTGGCTCAGCGAACGCAGGACTAGGAAGAGTAAAGTGGCATAGCCTAGTATAGAGGCCTAGCATAGAGCAAGATAGTATTTCGCATGAGTTCACATGGCAATAAGCTAAAAACCCAAAGAATGCAAGTAAATCCAAGGTTGCACCTCGTGGGGGTCTCAGCTCTCCGCGCCGAAAAGCTTGGCGCCTCCTCTTCTCGATTTCTTTCCCCGAGCCTCTGTCGCGTGTGCTTAACCATATGTCATGCCGATGAACTGTTGAGTTGTCCTTTTCTCCCTTCCCCTCCCCTACTCCCAGATCAGAGCCGACATGAAAGAAGAAACTCCCAGAGAGACACCCGAGGATTCGCGCGATGACGAGAACCAGCAGTCGGCCTCAAAATCGACGAACAATCAGACGGTCAAGGATCGTAAATGCCAGTACTGCAACCAGGCATTTACATCATCGTCTCTTGGCCGCCACCTTGACCAGTTTCTATTCAAGAAGAAGCCCGACGGCGTTCACGATGTCGAGGAGATTCGGCGCATTCGCAGTGGGATCACCCGTCGACAGGCTCGCACGACCTCAGGCAAGCGCGACGGTAGCACTGATCGCGCCCTGAGCAAGAGCTCCACAGACCCTCATCAAGGCGGAGAATCGAGTACGAGATCTCGGGAAGCACCCGTGCGCATGATGTTCAACACACCCACCTGGCATGCCACTGGCGTTATTAACGATATCCCCAACCCGAGTCGTTCTCAGGATGGACATCGGGCTGCGCCGGCACTGGCGCAGTCGGGATCGTTCCAGCTGCCGGACTACGCGAGCCGGGGCGCCACGGCAAACAACCCAGACACGATGAGGGCTCTGGAGTTGGCATTGCGCGAGGTGCTGGACAATATCAAGGCCGCAACGTATGCAGCATTTCCTCACTTACACTCCTTCGAATTGCCGCTGACTTCTTCTAGTACCAATTCGGGCTTTCGGCCTAGGCCATCTCCATTCGACTTCGACCTCCAGGCTCAGACATTCCCCTCTTTGTGTCTGCACCTCCTCCCTCCCCCTCCGAGCCTCTTCTCGTCCCATCCGTTCTCCTCTCCTACATCATTTCCTCTTCAGGCTCCCGGCGCGGAGCATCTAGAAATTATTCGGCAAGCGCTCCGTTCCAATGTCGCACAATGGCAGTCAGATCAGCTCGCGGCGGATCCCGCATCGGTCTCAAGATATTCGGGGGTTACCATTGATAGTGGAATGGTCTACCGTACTGCACAACAGCATGAGGAAATTAGTTTTCGACACCTGGATCTAGCCTTCAACCATTGGAGCACACTCCCCCATGAGGCCCGTCGCGACGCATGGCAACTGGAGATTACGCGTGCCTTCGCTCGGGAACTTGAGAAGCGCAAGTCTTCGGATGAGAAGCTTGCCAGGATGGAACAGGAAGCTAATCAATTACGTGCACAAGTTGAGCGTCTCGGGGCTTGTCAATGGCCTCGCGAGTTTGCTCTATTCCCACCAGATACACTCCCATTGTCGCGGGATATAATGCGAGAATTGGACGCAAAGGAGAGTCAAATCAGCCCAGACTCGGCTCGATGGGACTACGACAACGTGGTTGCTAAGTGGAAGCGTGTTGTCATGCACGACAGGAGCATGGGCCGCATCGGAGTAGGGTATGGCGTGAATGCGGGCGGATTGATGGAATCAGATCATGGGCAACGGCGTGAAAGTCCCAGCACTCGTCCTCCACGTCCAGGTGAGGACAATTCGTCTCATCCGATTCGTCTGCGTCCTTTCCAGGCTCCTGTCGCGATGAGTCCTGATGCCGCAAATACGTCAACGCCAGCCTCGTCCACGAACTACGCCTCTCCTTATTCACATGCCGATCCTCGCAGTCCACCCAGTGGCAGTGGCCCGGGTCAACAAAATAAACGTCCGAGACTGATGAACGGGTCTGATGGTTTAAGTGCACCATCCACCGAAGCTCCTACCAGGCCTCCTGGTTCCTGGCACTCTGGCACTCCGATTCTCTCCAACCTGGCTGCGCCGTCAAACCAGACACCTCCGTCTGCTTCTCGGGGCTGAATTCCAATATACGGAGGACAGTTTCCATATCTTTGTAATATTGCAGCAAGAATAAACTTGCTGGTGCAGTGTGAAGGTCGATATCCTCGACATCCACCCGCCGTAAATACATGCACAGCAGCATTTACGTACTGTGAAAAAAGAACCCGAGTCCATTATTATCATGAATGTGAACCAACGAGAAACGAGCTTTCACACAAGATCCAATACAATATAATAAGACACAGTTGCAATACCTCAATACTCCCAAGATCGCCAACCTTAAACCTTGGAAGGTTATATGATAGAAAAGAGAGATATCATTGCTCAACTTATGTGATCTAAATTCGCCCAGTATCGCACGCAATCTCTTCCCCAATATACTCTGCAATTGTCAGCATCTTTTCCTCCTGCAACCGTCTCCCAACCAGTTGCACACCAACAGGTGCACCATCGTACGTATCAGCATCATCTATACACATGTCAGCCATAGGAATGCGAGCGCTGGAGAAGTGTAAAAACTCACAGTCCCAGTTAATATACTCCTCGGACAGAGACGAGTCTTTACCCTGCACATCGACCGTCTTGTCCGCAAAAGTTACCGGAATAGAGACGGTGCTGTAATCCAGCACATTCACGAAGGATGTGTAGCCCACATTCTTAAACTGCTCGGGCATAACTGCTGCATGTGGCGCCAATGGACAGAAGAATCCATCTACAGGACGACCGGTGCCAGTTTGAGCTACCGTGCTGTTCCAGTAGTCCATATAGTCTTTCTGATATTCACGCTTCTCGACGTTAAGCGCGGCGATCTCCGACGCTGTTAACTGGGTGCCGTTCTGCGGGACGATGACTTGTGCCGCCTGCGTCTCGCCGGAGAGGCCGAAGTGGTGTCTAAAGTCCGCGCCGCCATCCATGCCGAATGTTTTGGCCTGTTGCATGTCAGCGTTATCCAGTAGACGAACTGTCAGTTGACTCGAGGGACACATACAGCTATGTCGTGAGCCCTTTCATGAGAAGGCGGGTTCCAAGGAACAACCTTGTGTCCGAGTCGCTTTAGTGTCTGCTCGACAAGTTTCAATCCGCGTGCGATGGGTGGGTGGATACGAGCCACGCCGTCATAGGGCATGATTCCAAAGGCGAGAGAGGAAGTACCACTTTTAGCCTGTTCAATCAAAGAAAGTGTATCTTGCACGATGGAATCCCGCCACGGAATCTCCAGGGCAAGCGGATCATGAAGCCAGGGCTGTTGACTGAGAACAGCTTTAACCAACAAGGTCAAGGACCGAGCAGTCGGCGCAAGGGGTCCAACAACCGACAAAATGGTGCTCTGTCCATCGGCGGAGTTCGCAGCACTTTCGTATGGAATCCTGCCCGAGGAAGGTCGCAATCCATAAAGGAAGTTGAATCCAGCAGGTATGCGCACACTGCCGCCGATATCAGTCCCGAAGCCAGCGGGTGATCCGCGTAATGCAATCAACGCTCCCTCACCACCGGAACTACCGCCGCAGGATAGAAACCTGTTTTTAGGATTCCATGTGTAGCCGATGATGTTGTTGACGGTTTCACCAGCCATCAGTGTCGTTGGGACACTGGTCTTGCAGTACAGGACGGCGCCGAGATTGCGCAGCTCTCTTACCAGCTCGCTCTCCTTTGTTGCTCGGCGTGGGTCGTCGCGCTGGCCTTGGAAAGTGCCAATCCAGCCTACATACCCCATGGTGGTTTCGACGCCTTTAATGTGGAATTGGTCCTTTAGACTGACGGGAAGGCCGTGCAATGGGCCGATGGGGGCTTTATGCTCTGCGAAGTATGCATCGAGTTTCTTTGCGTCTTCGATTGCTGCGTCGAAGATTATCTCGTGCAGACAACTGACCTATTTATTTCGAGTGAGCGGTAGTTGGATGTACTTGGTGCTGGATTTGGACGTACCAATTGATGAGCGAGTGCTGCGCGATGACAGAAGGCCTCGGTCACTTCAACGGCGGACCAGCTCCCTGAAGTCGTCTTAGCGACGATGTCGACAGCATCAGACTCTGTGATTTCAACTTCGCGCTCGTTGAGAAACTGCTGAATATAAGGTCCGGTCACATCACGCTGTTCTGTAGCTGGAGGGACGGGTCCTTTCAGTCGCCATTTGTCGGGGATCGCGCTGAGAATCGATTGGCGCTTGGCCTCGCCTTGAGCTTGCCAGTTCGATTGAGTCATATTGAGTGAGACAAGATGATAGCATGTAACAATCTTGAAGCCCTTCGGATAGTCGGATATACTCCCTTTATGTTGACATCCTTATCGCTGGGCGGGGTCGTTGGGGTCAGTTGGAGACGGGTTTATCAAGATAGACACAGCCCTCGGGTCCATCAGAAGCACAATAGTTATCTCGTAATTCTATCTTGCGTGAGGGTTTATCTGCTTGTACCGGAGAAGCCGAGGTATATTCTCTGATATCCTCACCTTCTCCAGATAGGTCAAAGTATACCGCCTCTTTTCATCCGGGAATCAACTGTCTGATTCGCAGACAAGGAAAACGGCAGTATTGCCCAGTAGACTTGAGTGTCATTAGGTAGTTCTCTCTGGGAGATGTCTGAGTGGTGGCTCAAGAAGAACCTCTCCGTATGACCCGGATCTCTCCGTATCCGTTCTCCAGGGGTATAGTGATGTAGTACACTGTGGTAGATAACTCGTGAAGACGCCAAGAAGGCCAGGATCTCGGTAATCGTTGGAAGTAGAGATAACCCGCCTAACTTTGTTCGTTGGATTCCCAACTTCTCACGGAGCATGAGAAGTAGTCATTTGCCTCACATTCAGGTTGATCCGTTTGCCACTCATCCAGCCCTTCCACATCTCATAGGGATCTATTAAAGCGTCCGGCACATCATCCCCCGCAGCCGGCCAGTCTGCAAGCCAAGTTGGACAGGTAGATGGTAAGATCTTAGGGACTCCATGCCAGGCAAAGCGTGATGTTCCATTCATGTACACGGCATCGCCCGACCGCAGCCGAATGACCTCCGCACCATTCCCATCATCATGGCTGACGAGGAACAAGCCATCGCACCCAAAGCTCACGCTGATCAAGCCTACGTCGCAATCCTCACTCACGTCCCGATGCGCACTCAGGGTGTCTCCAGCTGAATAAAGATTCAAGATTGCCGCCTGCGAGTCGGTCTCGGGAAATGCAGCCTTCAACAGCTTCGCGACATCTTGAGGGAATGGCGGCGGGGTTTCGGGAGGGTAGACCTTGTCGGTCCAGTTGTACTGGCCACCCAATGTGACCCAGCGGAGCTTCTTTTCAAGCATATTCTGGATGGACAGAGGCTTATGAACCTGTGGATCCTTTGGTTGCAGTGTGCGTGTCGGATCGTCCGCGAAAAACGACCGCGTGGTAGCATTGCTGTGGGTTCCTTCCGGGTATGTGACGTCGTAATGTAGATGCAGATTGGTTTTATGTTCTGGGTTGGGAAGGTCTCGGTGAAGCAAGCGCGATAACAATTCGGTCTGGACAGTAGGAGGAAATAGAGCTGGGATCATTAGGAGACCTGTTGAAGGTTAGGAGAGGATCTTTGAGCTGCCAGGTTTAGTTCAAAGGGAACTGACCGGAAACCGCATTGTGAGTATAGACCGGTATGTTCTCCGCCAAGGGGGCATTATCCTGACCAGAGGCATGTCCCCCGTGAATGAAGTCGTCGAATGCCAGGCGGAGCTCCTGGCTGGACATGTACTGCGAGATGCTCAGGTTCGACGGTAGATCGTCCGGGTCGACTCGCCATAGATCCAGTATGCTGGGATCATTGTCAATTTCCGACAAGGGAAGCTTGGAATACTTCTTGTAGCAGAGCCGGATAGCCTCCGGCGGGCGGTCGTGAGCATTGAGGCCTTTGATCTGGGCCATGGCGATGCAATGGATAAAGTGGTGAAAGAGCGACTTGAAATGAACGCGCTGACCGCCTTTAGCGCGGGGGATTGTTTGTTTTTGCTCCCCACCTTTGTTACCTGCTGAATATCTTCAATTCGACAAATTTCGATCTCTTTTGTGTGTTGAGGTCTCACTTGACTTACTCCAGTGGTCTTAGAGACCGACTTCCGATTACAGGTTAGTTTCAGTGGTTCCTTACCCTTAATGTCCCTTGCTTCTCCCTGACTCCCCTATCACCCATCCAATCTGCATTCCCCCCAGTTTTTCTCGGCTCCTGTCATTATTCTAACAGAGTTGAGAGTAGAATAGTATCAGACGTCGCTACCACCATGGAGAACTACCAAAAAATCGAGAAAATCGGTGAAGGTACGTGTTGTTGACGCGATTTGTTGATACTATCTTGTCGGAACTTGGCTCACGCGTCTCTCGTCCCTAGGCACGTACGGTGTCGTCTACAAAGCCCGCGAGCTGAATCATCCAAACCGCATCGTTGCTCTAAAGAAGATCCGATTGGAAGCCGAAGATGAGGGCGTTCCCAGCACCGCCATCCGCGAGATCTCGCTCCTCAAAGAAATGCAGGACCCAAACATTGTCCAATTGCTGAACATCGTCCACGCCGATGGCCACAAGCTCTACCTCGTCTTCGAATTCCTCGACCTCGACCTGAAGAAGTACATGGAGGCTCTGCCTGTTAGCGAAGGTGGCCGTGGCAAGGCTCTCCCCGATGGGTCCACGTCAATGGCGAGCCTGGGTCTGGGAGAATCCATGGTGAAAAAGTTCATGGCACAGCTGGTTGAGGGTATTCGGTACTGTCACAGTCATCGTATTCTGCACCGTGATCTGAAGCCGCAGAACTTGCTCATTGACCGTGAGGGTAACCTGAAGCTTGCCGATTTTGGCTTGGCCCGAGCATTCGGTGTGCCCCTGCGCACTTACACCCACGAGGTTGTCACATTGTGGTACCGCTCTCCCGAGATTCTGCTTGGAGGCCGCCAGTACTCGACCGGTGTCGACATGTGGTCCATAGGCGCCATCTTCGCCGAGATGTGCACTCGCAAGCCTTTATTCCCCGGTGATTCAGAAATTGACGAGATCTTCAAGATCTTCCGGTGAGTGCTTCCCTTTTGATCTCTGCTTTCTCACCCGCTAATTCCTCTTTTCCGACAGGGTCCTCGGCACTCCCGATGAAGAGATCTGGCCCGGTGTCACCTCCTTCCCCGATTACAAGGCCACTTTCCCCAGGTGGAAGCGTCCCGACGCCCCCATTGTCCCCGGCTTGGAGCAGGCTGGCCTCGACCTGCTGGAGGCCCTGCTAGAGTATGACCCAGCCCACCGACTCTCGGCGAAGCAGGCCTGCCTGCACCCCTACTTCCGGAACGGCAGCTCGTACTACTCGGGCCGCAGCCCCTCGCGCAACGGTTATCACTAGGATGATCTCGTTCAAGATTATTTCTGTGTAACCTTATTCATTCACGTCAAAAGGACCACACACGAAGTTGATGCCCGGAGATATGCATTTCTTTTGTTTCATTTTTCTCTTCTATGTATCTGGCGTTCATGGGGGGAGTGACTAGGAGGGCAGGCTTACTTTGATACAAGTGCTTTCAGCCAAATGCAAGGCGTACATACCCCTTTTTGACCATAAGCCCGGTGCTATATCGCGGTCTAAGTTAGGAATTGTAGTAGTATAAGATCAGTCGCTTGGCATCACGACCTCAGGTGCTTGTCAGCCTCAATTACCATTTCAGACCACCTGGGCGTATGTCCACACAACGTAGCCGTATCTTCGCATCGTCTTATGCATCATCCATTCGCGGGTCATCGCGCCCAATCGGACTGAGCGGGGATACGGACACTCGTGTCGAGGCTGGAAGCACCCCACTTAGACGAAAAGCCAAAATCTGACGTTAACATCGCAAGTCTCTATTATTGGAAACTCGGACCCTGCAGGTAAACCATCGTGCATACGCCGGGAAGCGTTTCCAAGATTTGTTGCGACTCCCTAGAGCAGTTGGGGGCTGTTTTGGCACTGATGAAAGGAAATGGGAATTTGGGGGCCATTTCGTTCATTTGCGAGCTACCGCGAGTCTAAAGCACGCCCTGCAGCTTTATCCTGAGAATGTCACAAATCCGATGCGCTGATGGGTGCTTTTGTCTCGGCATCGCCGAGCTGAGCGTGGCGGAGGCCGTGCAGTGATAGCGTAGCGGGGAAAAGATGGAGCATTTAACGATGCCTTGCTTTCCATTCAATCTTAGGTGATCCTCCAGATGATAAGTGCTACATAAAACGAAGCATCCCCGTGTGAATAACCCCTTTCTTTACCAAATCTAGTATATCACGCCCTCCATGGATGAATTGGACGACATGGGCTACGGTACTCCCAGCCGGACACCATCGCCGCATTCTAACAGCCGGCATCGCACACGCTGCCAGGCGCCCCAGGAGTCCGTGAAGCAGTTCTGGGAGCAGTTTAACACCAAATACCCCGGCAAGGTGTATACGGTGCTGCCAGATAACCCGTATGCTCGGACGCGGGCTAAGCGCGTGCCCAACGGTGTGGTCCAGGGCCATGAGGCCGTCAAATCGTATGAACAGGCCAAGCGGGAATGTCAGAAGTCGGTGGAGCGCATTGTCAAGGAATGCGAGCGAGTCAATCAGAAGTACACTGACCCGCACTTTGACATTGAGCTGGATCTCAAGTCTGGTCGGCGACACTGTTTGGATGGGCTGGATAAGGTCAATGAGGAAATGAGGCCGCGCGGTGTGAAAAGAGTGACGGTAGGTACATTGATTGATATGAATTAGCATTGAAGGTGGAGATCCCTGACGAGGTCCAGGAAATCTTCGAGAAACCACAATTCTTCGTGAACGGGCCGACGGCGTCAGATGTGCGCCAGGGCTACGATAGTGACTGCTGGCTCATGGCGGCGTTGTGTACCATGGGCAATAAGGAGGGGCTGATTGAGAAGATATGCGTTGCTCGCAATGAGAAGGTCGGTATCTATGGCTTCGTGTTCTACCGCGGTAAGTGCAACGGCACCGATAGGAGTATTCAAGGCTGATATCGTGGATAGACGGCGAATGGCAGCAGTACATTGTGGATGATAAATTGTATTTGCGAGCGGCGGATTACGACGAGTCGATTGACGAGCGTCAAACCTGGGACGACATCAACCGCACCGAC
Organism: Penicillium sp. DT28; assembly: GCA_036712075.1. Classification (NCBI taxonomy): domain Eukaryota; kingdom Fungi; phylum Ascomycota; class Eurotiomycetes; order Eurotiales; family Aspergillaceae; genus Penicillium; species Penicillium sp. DT28. The sequence continues at coordinate 2,129,504 of JAZHLO010000002.1, forward strand.
AGCGAAGAGGAGTATCGTCGGGTTTGGCAGACGGGTTCGCGGGCACTGTACTTTGCGCAGTGCGTGGATCCTAACGAGACCTGGCTTCCTCTGCTGGAGAAGGCATTCGCGAAAGCCCACGGCGACTATTCGGCCATTGAGGGTGGTTTCGTTGGAGAAGCCATTGAGGATCTCACTGGAGGGGTTACATCCGAAGTCCTCTCCAGTAATATCCTCGACAAGGACCGCTTTTGGACAGAAGATCTTATGAAAGTCAACAAGGAGTTTTTGTTTGGCTGTGGCACTGGACTCTTTTCAAATTGGCTGGATCCCAGCTACCATGGGCCTGCTCGAGAACGCAAGGGGATCTCAGAGAATCACTCGTACTCGATTATGGAGGCGCGCGAGATCAAGGGACATCGCTTGCTTCGACTGAGAAATCCTTGGGGTAAGAAGGAATGGAATGGTGCATGGAGCGATGGTTCCGAGCAGTGGACGGCAGAGTGGATGGAGCTCCTTGGCCACAAGTTTGGCAACGACGGCTTCTTCTGGATATCATATGAAGACTTGTTGAAGAAATACCAGCATTTTGATCGGACTCGTCTCTTTGGTCCCGAGTGGACTATCACCCAGCAATGGACGACCTTGAATGTCCCCTGGTCCGCCGACTACCACGGCACCAAATTCATCATGAAGGTGACCCAGGCCGGCCCGGTGGTCATTGTGCTATCCCAGCTAGATACCCGTTATTTCAAGGGCCTGGCTGGCCAATATAGCTTCGTCCTCAAGTTCCGCATCCAGAAAGAAGGCGAGGAGGACTATATTGTGCGCAGCCACAACAGTCACTTGATGGGTCGATCAGTAAATGCCGAGATTAGTCTTGATCCCGGTTGCTATCATGTACTGATGAAGGTCACTGCCTTCCGGAACGAAGACGTTGAGTCGACCGAAGAGATCGTGCGCCGTCTTGCTTCGAGCAGGCGGGAAAAGCTTGTGCAGGTCGGACTCTCGTACGATCTTGCACATGCCAAGGGCCTGGTTGCTGAGACCGAGCAGGAACGACATAAAAACGAAAGAAGAAAGGCTGCCGAGCGCAAGAAGATCCGTGATGAAACATTGAAAAGAAAGCAGAAGGAATGGATTCAGGAGCGCAAGATGGCTGCACGACAACAACGTCAGGAAGCCCGTCGCCCTAGCCTACTGTCCAAGCAGATGTTGAATGACAGGCGGACGGAATCGCCTACAGATACTGCTAGCATCTCCAGCGATGGCAACAGGTTCATCCCGACCCTCCAGTGCAATGGTCGACGGTTACGAACCGAGTCTCCACGCCCGAGTCTCAACACACGCCTTGCCAATGAGAGCCTAGATAGCAGCGATCTAGAATTGTTGGACGGATTCGAGTTCGACAGCGACCTCGATATGCCGGGTGATGAGCCAGACCATAAGCGACAGCAGACTCTGCCCGAGTTGGATGGGCCTGCTGATCCTTGGAATGCAGTTTGTGTGGTCGGGCTTCGAGTTTACTCCAAGGACCCTAAGCTTAGCTTAGAAGTGGCACACCCGGTCGACGATGATATGGAGGCACCTTTGGACCGGGATGATCCTGCAGCGTCGGCAACCACCGAGAAGATGTTCTGGGCTAGTCATACGTAGGAGGGCTGTTTGATAATATGCGATGAAGGTTAGATGAAGGTAAAACTGCCACAGTATGTAAATCTAGTCTGATGTTTAGATGGTCACCTGACCAGATCAAGCATTCGATTCCGGCGCACGGCATTCTTTATTTCTTTCTAGGAACAGAAATCTTAGAAGCTGTAGCTATGCGCTCTTTAATTCACCAGGGCCGTTTGGCTTTTCGAATATCTGGGGCTCGAACTAATACCTTCATCTCTATCACTTATTTCCAAGCGGTTCGTTTCCACACCGCGTCGGGAGGCTCTGTTGATGAAACCTTCACACTCCCCGTCGGCAACAACGGGGAGATCAAATTAAGGTATGATCTTAGTAATTCATCGAAATGCATAGCTACAAGTACTAAAATGGATGTTAGAGTGACACGACCAGCCGTGTCATATTCGCATACACAGAGCCAATCTTGCTTGGGGCCAAATGTTATTCTCTACCTGCCACCAGGACCCTTGTTTCAACGGCTGGGTGCAAATTCTGTCCAGACAGACGATAGAGTTACTTCCGATTCCAGTGGAGAACTGGAGCTGTTCAATGCAGAGTCACCGCAGCATCTTCTGGCATCCGCAACCTCCGCAATCGTAGTCACAGTCAACTATCGCCTTGGCAAGCCAAAGGAGAAGGAGAACGCCATACCTGAAAAGTCAAGTTCAAAGCAAGAACAAGCTCCAAATCCCGAAAATATATCATCTGCAACTGGTTCCCAGACGGACTTCTACAAATATCCGACCCCAGTGCACGACACACTCGCTGGATTCGACTGGATACAGAATCATCTGAATCCCGCGCACCTCGCGGTCTTCGGATCACAGATCGGCGGCTCCTTGGCTCTGATGCTGGCGCTCACAGAAGCACAATCAGTAAAAGCAGTCACAGCGCACGAGCCTGTATGCGATTGGCCAGGATTAGATGAATACTGCGCCATTGAGTACGAAGAAAGCGATTCAAGCACTGAAAGCGACAGCAGTGGAACAATCAAGATCTCAAAGCGAAGTCCAAAGAGAACATCGCGGTCATCCACACCACCAGACCTAATCCCACTTCTAGAAGCGCGCGAACACTACTTCACCTCTCCAGAGCGTTGCTTCGATGCATTCGCATCGCCGATCCTCTTTCTCCGCTCTGCGGGCTGCGATATACCTCGCGTATTTCCTCGCTACCTCACGGGTCCGGAACACCCCGTGCCAACACTGAAATACACCCACAAGCCAACATCAGTAGAGCAGCACGCTGCTCCGGATGGAGATCTGTGGGATGGAGATATCTACCCAGAACTTGATGCCGAGGACCAGTTGGATTCGTCGGCTAGGGTCGTACGTCGTCGGAAGGCATTGTCGCGTTGGCCGCCGTATGGATTGGATTATGGTCTTAGTGGACAGACTTGGTCGGGTCCTGGGCATGGAATCGGTCGGTTGCAGGTTACTTTGCCTTGGGTGAAGGTGTTTGTACAGAATGAGCTTGGTAGTTCGACGGGGGCTCGCAAGAATGCTATAGGGCGTACTGTCCTTTCGAGACAGGGTGAGGAGATGGTCTCTGTTATGCGACGGGCGTGTTTCTGGGGCCGGGAGAAGGGATTCGGTGAACAGAGGGTGACGCTATCGCGGGTTGATGGGAACTCAGTTCAAGAAGCTGGGCCCTGGCTCAGCAGTGTTTTTGATGGGTCGATTGAAGAGGATTAAGATTCTTTCTAGTTGTATAATTATTAAGTTACGAGGGTGAAAGTCCACGGGTATACTCTAAATGCAATTCCCACAAACGTATCCAGTATCCGTGTACTCAGTCCAGTGCCCATTCTAGACGATCCCTCAAGCCCAGTAATTCAATTTCAATTTGGTGACCCCCACCACCCATCCATATCTCCCAGGTCCGGAAGTATGCCTGTTTCGCCGGGAAATGTGGATATGTCTAAGGGGTTCGCATTGCCTCCACTGCCGTGGGTATCGGACAGAAAATCCATGTCAGAGTTGCGGATCCAGTCGAGATCTGCTAGCTGGGCTGAAGGTGCGGGAAAGCAAGAGTGTCGGTTTTGTTGCGATGAAATCGGTGGAGGTTGGAAGGATGCGTTCGCCATAGATGGTGATCCCAATGACGTTGAATTGTGTTGACGAGGTGTGTTACTATCAGATAAGCGGTTTCTCTTGCGTGCATTCGTCCCATGTCCATTCCGGATTGGTCGTGATGACGGCGCCTGCGAGGACAGAGCGGGGAGATTGCCGCTGCTTATTTGTCGTTTTGCGCCTGAGCCAGACCGGCGCATGTGTGCTTGCCAGCGCCGCTGGAGGGTGACTAGGTAGTCACGCGTGCGCTTAGCATTTTCAAAAGACTGGCCTAGCTCATCCAGGGCGCGGAAGCAGAGATTGAGGTAGGCGACCATCTCCGCGTTGCGTGGGTGTGGTTGGTTTATGTCCCCTGGTTTGGCGGGCATCAGAGGAGAGCTTGATACCGTGGCAAAGAGCAGCATCAGTGCCGCACTGAAGATGATGGCTACGACCTGGTTACTCATTCGTCGGAATGAATAGTGCTTCTCGTAAATGTGAAGCAGACGTGCGACTGCCGTAGCGGACTCAACGCACATGCGTCGTGCATGATGGTATCCAGGCCCCTGGCGAGGGCTGCGGGGTTGGATGTAGCTCTTGGAGACCCAGGGTCGATGGAAGAAAATTATGATCTGGTGGTATTGCATGCTAGAAATTATTTAGCGATAGACTGGTAGTTTGACGGTATAAGCTTACTGAAGCATCAGCAGATGAGGCAGTCTAGGTGTCGTATCATCCTCCAAATCGATCTCAAGGGTTGATGGCAGATCAGCCTTCCAGGCAAAGAGATCTTCAGTCACCCGGGAAGTGAGCCTTTGCAGGTCATGACGAGAAATATCGGAGCATCCGTATCTGAATATATGTTAGCAAGGTCCAATCCGCATGGCAAGAATAACCCACAGGATGTGACCAACAGGAGATATCATCTCCCAAAGGACAACGAATTGTCTGCATATCAGCTCAGTTGGATCCTTCAACCCGCTCTCAAGTCCAGGAAAGCTAGACTGGAATCCATATGGATACCAGGTTCCTTCCTTTTCAGCCCCGAGGGTAGTAGCAGGTTTTGGAACGGAAATGTCTCCGGCATTCATGCGGAATGGGCGGCCCAGATAGAAACCCCAGAAATGGTCTGCCACATAGCTACCCCAGAATGCGGCCCTTCGAACATCGGCTTCATGGTGGCTCATGTCGCCTTGGTTGACATAGGGAGTCATGTCGATATGCAAGCCTAGATCAAAGGCAAGCCGCATGGACATTCCGCTATAGAGCCAGACACGGGCATCACGGTTAGATGCTCCCTCGTGGAAGCTCATCAGAACAAGGGCTTGAACGGTTGCAACGCATGGAGCATCGAGTTCAATCTCCAAAAGGGCCTTGGCCCTGTCTGCAAAGAACTCGGCCAAAGATTTGGGGAACGTGATGAAAGTAGGATGGTATCGTGCTTCGAAGGCGCTTCCAACGGCGCACCTGAGATAAGTTTAGCATATGGAACATCCATCAGTAAGACGATCAATGCATACATGGCATTGGTAAGGACCTCTGAATAGAAAGGTGTATCGTCGTATCCGTCCCGCCAATTGGACCGCGCGGCCATGTACATTTCCTTGTCAACCACGTAGATGCTTGGGTTCTGCCATGTAAAATACAGTTCGATAAGATGATCTTCCAAAGCCTGATCAACCGGCTGACCAACTCGAAGATGATTCAATATATCTTGACCATCATGGCGAACGGTGCGCGCATCAGGCCGCTGTCGTTGTTGTGTCGCAGAGACATCCACCAAGTTGAGATTGGAAGTAGCGCCATAGAATCGCAAATGACCGTCCCCTGCAATCTTCAATGTTCCAATTCGATTAGAGAGCTGTTCAATGACATCATTCTCAGCCTCGTTCTCCTCTTCACTGTCAGATTCATGGGTGGGGTGGTCGACAGGTATCTGGCCCAGTAAAACATCGGGCTGAGCCATATCCATGCCAAGCTGGAAACTATCGGAGCTCAGCCCCGTAATGGCCGGCATACCAGGTGCCGTGCCATTGAGATTGGCATAAATATTGTCCAGACTTTCCGCCGTGGGAAGTGTAAAGCCCCAGTGCACAAAGTTCTGGTCATCAGACACTCCCCGCACCATCCCGAACGGGTTCCAGGGTTCCACGGATGGCGTCTGCTGACCGGAGACGATCCCCTGCAGAGATGGTGAGCCGGGTATCGCTATGTCGACTCCATGCGGAGGTTGTCCACTTGGGGTTGTGCTCGGCGGGCTCTGGAACGAAGCTGCGCCCGAGGCACCGCTTAAGCTTGTGTCCACTGGTCTGTGGCCATCTCTGACAGGACTTGTACTTGTAGCAGGGCCGCGTGGGATTTGCAGGGTCTCTAGAACCCTGTTCATACCGGCCTCATCTTCTGCCTTCATGGGCGGTGGCTCTAGCCCCTGATCACGGATGAATTGAACGAGCTGGTCAATCCTTGTTGAGAACAGCTCCGTGGCAGCTCGGAGGGATACTCTGTAATAGGTGTTAGCTCTGCCTCTATCGGGATATCATCAATGCATCACCCGCATCAACCGCGGACCCAATTGATACATCAAAGTAAAGATCCAGAACCCACTTCCGCTTATCATCGCCATGTTGATATTTGCAGTCCTTCCCCTTTCGCTGGCAATTTTGACAATTTGGCGTTGACCCGTCGCACTGCAGCTGATTAGACGCCAGCGCCAATACCCGTACGAGGAAGCAGTACATACTCTGATCTTGCTCTCTCGACAAGGTACACAGGCTGTCGTGACGTGCTTGCGAGGAGCCTTCTTCGGCGGCTCGGGCTCGGGCGTCATGATTCGGGAAGTTCACTGTCCAGGATCTTGGGAAAGGATTCAGGATCTGGTCTAACGCGTGGGGTAGTGTCGTTAGGGTCGAAGTCGGAGTCGCAGACGCGCACCGCAGCTGAAGAGTCAGCGATGGCGTGTTAAGTCATCCTGCATCGGTTCGGACAGTGGCCTTCATCGTCTTATATAACTATGCGACCGATTTGAAAGAAGTTGTCTTGCGCAAAATGTTCGTCTGGGGGCGGGGAAAGGCTCCACCTATGTTCAACGATGCGGACTTGGTTATCAGACGAATTCTAGACTCACGTGGACACTACGTTTTGCGACTGTACAACCCTGGATATAATTCCCTATATTTTTAGTAAATATCTACTCTACCAGTTAGAGGTGCGCTTGATCCGCTCGTTCTGGATCACCTCGATCCAGTATCCATCGGGGTCCAAAAGGAACGCCACGTTGTTCATCCGTCCGTCCGTCAGGCGCTTCTTGAAGTCGACCTTAAGAGACTCGAAGCGTTCGCAGGCGAGCTGGAGGTCATCGACCGAAATACCTACAAGGTCGTTGGTTAGAATATAAAAACATCATGGTACAGTGGAACTTACAGATATGGCCGAATCCTTGCGGCTCCGTGTTACCGTTGTGGTAAACCGGACCCTCCTGCTTCTCGGTCCCGTAGTTCCAGGTCAGCTCCAGCAGACCCTCCCACTCCGCAACGCCGTCCTTAGCACCCTCCTTGATCTTGGGGTTGGCGGCCGGGTATCCCAGGAAGTACAGATTGAACTTGTTGTCCGGGTTCTCCACGGTGCGGACCAGAGTCATGCCCAGCTTCTCCTGGTAGAACTTCAGACTAGTCTCGGCATCCTTGACACGCAGCATAGTGTGGTTCAGACGGTAGCTGCTGGGATCGGTGGTGGCCGACAAATCCTCGTCAGCACGTCTGATGAGCTCCACCCAGTACCCATCGGGATCCTTGGCAAAGGCAATGTGGCGCATGCGGCCCTCAGTCAGTTTCTTCTGGAAGGCATAGCCGGCATCCTCGATGCGCTTGCAGGCAGCTTCAATGTTGTCGACGGAGATGGCGATGTGACCAAAGCCCCGGTGAGGCTCGGTGTTGCCATTGACCACACTGTAGTTGGGATCGTTCTCGGTGCCGTGGTTATGAGTGAGTTCCAGAACGGCATTGCGGTCGGTCCAGTGACGGTCACCTCCTTGGAGAGAGGCCGGGCCGTTGTAGGCGAGGAAGTAGTTGGTGAACTTCCACTCGGGGAAATCCAGCTTGTTGACCAGGCTCAGGCCAAGGAACTCATAAAACTCCACCGAGCGCTTGGGGTCCTTGACCCGCAACATCGTGTCTAGACATGGCTGTCAGTGTCGAACTGCAGGGGCGGGAGGTTGATTACAAACGGTTAAGCTTGTAGGTAGAAGTATTGGTCGCCATGGTGTAAGATCGCACTATAGCGGTTAGTGATTGGCTGGATGAATAGAACGGAGGGATAATACCAGAAGATGAGAAAGGAGCCAAAATCCTTGAGAACGGACGCACTCGAGAGAACATGCTATGCGAAAGGGAGTGGAAGATGGGAGAAGTTATATGTGGGGCAGATGACGCTACAGTGCAAAGATTACAAATGCAGAATGCAGCTCGGAGAGTTGATAACTAGTTAGTTATCAGAATACTATATCTATAGCTACTAACTATTACTATAGTTATACTATGCTCTATAGGATAACCTCTATACTCTATATCCTGTACCACGTAGTCAAGAGATCCAAGTGCTAATTCTTGGCATTTCACACAGCTATGAGCTTTAACCTATGAAACCGAGACCCGCATCCTTATCTTTTCTCCAATCTAACAGTACACCTCACACTCCACACTCCACACCCTCACCCTCTACTGTACAATCCCCAGGTGCGTATACCTTTCCCAGCTTTCTGCACTCTTCCCCTTCCCCGGCTTTGTGTCGCTCCTGGACCCTTTCGTTCTGCCCAATATCTGCTCTTCCGCGCTTAGCACGGCCCTTCTGCCTGCACTCCGTCCCTGTTATTCCCCAATCAAAACCTATCATGACTTCATGTGGCCCCTTGGTCCTGCACGATGGTCGTGGCGTCTCGCGAGAGCCTCGCGCATCTAATGCCTGCGCGTCCTACCCTGCTGCCTCCATATCAACCTGCCTTTCCACCCCAATTCGCTCTGTGCTACCCGAACGTGGCTGGAATTATCGTGACTTGCCATCTCGACCGAGCCCGCTATGAACACACTGCCCTCGTTGCTCCCCGTCAAAGTTGCATTGGAATGAATCGGCCATTTGCGCATATTCATTGACAGCCATGGGTTTGAAAATGGCTGAATGTGAACCCTTTACAGTCTCCGATTACTTCTCCAAACCCCCGAAAACCGACACCGACTTCCTTCCCTACTGGGCTCGCTGTCGCGTGCAGTGCGCTCAGAATTTACTGGACTCATCCGACGAGCCGATCGAATACGACCACGACGACGAGGACTATAGTGATAACTGCTTCTTCTTTCCCGAGGATTGCTCGTGGACCCCGCCCAAGGACTGGTCCGTGGAGGCACATTGCCGATCGATAAAGGAAATACCGACCATCCCAGTGCACAGGGAGACAGCCACCGACACCATGATTCCCGGACTCCCTGATATTAAGATGTTAGACTCGGAGGCGCTAAGCGACCTTTTGGAGGATAACCTCTCCCCGCCGGAAATCACAACCATTCTGTGCGTACCTGAGCTTGGCTCCTGGTTTTTGTCAGCTAACGTATTTACTTTGTAGCGTCTTCGCAACAAATGGCGCCGTCTTCGCCTACGGCTCCACCCTCTCATCCCGCCAACTACGAAACCTCAGCGCGACGTACGGCGCCGCCTATACATGCTACGCTAAGAATGCCTCAAGTGGCAACCTAACGGGTGTGAACCCCGCCAGCCACCCGTCATCCTACGTGACAGCTCAGTCCATGTCACTGGGCAACGTGGGGTCGATAGTCTTCGAGCTGGACGACTCCGTGGCAGTGGTGACCCGATCGCCGACAGAGTCCTGCTGGCCGCCGTGGGTCCATCCAAACTCGCGCATGAAGGGACGAATGGCATCGACGATCACGCTGATGGAGCGACACCGGGCGATTCTGGGGCGACATCAGATGGGTCTCAGGGTGATGGCCACCGCACACCCACAGCAGCGTCTCCGAACCCACCCCGCAACGGCAATCTTGATGCCCAACTTGAGATCGACCGCAGCGCCGATCTGGCACGCTTGGCTAGCTTGAACCTGTCCGCTTCGCCTTCTGTTCTCCTGGCCCTGGAGTCGAAATGTGCTGCGCTGGGTAGATTTCTCGGGCAGAAACTTCATGACTTGGAAAGTCCGGAGGACTTCTAAACTGTGATCTTATTTTACTGGCCAAAAGGTGGCTTGGTATCACCATCACCTTGGGATCTTCGCAGACTCCTACACAAGTATGTTATACATGAGCTCACGACAATTGTGGATTTATTTCAGCGACTCAGGCAATTCCTTCCAACATTGGAATGCTTTGCGTATCTATCTTTGATACCGGGAATTAACGACTCGATTTGTCTACGCTATTTTCAAGGTATACCTAGGTATCGCAATCAACTACATGATTAACATGGAGGTTTGATCATAAAGAGGAAAAGACGCGTTAGAGATCATAGTATGTGCAGTATATTATGGAAGGTATATATGAGACAACCGGTTCGACCCGTAAGCCTCGATTAATCAACTTACCAAGGCACATTGAGATATCGAGCAGGCGTCAGAACGAGACATGCGAAACAAAAAAAACGCGTCATGTACCATGGAGATCCGAACGTGTTCAGTGGCGTTCTCAAGGGGAAAGAAAGGGCATAGCAGAAAATGGTAGTGAGAATCTCAATCATATCACTTTAGGCCTTCTCGGACTTCTCCACGGCCGAGCCCCCGGGGGAAGTGTGGAAGTGGCTCGAAGTGGTGTTGGACCGGCTGAGGTCGGTGGTTGCCTCCTCTTGAGTTGCCTTTGCTTCCTTTACATCGGTGCTTGGCTGAGTAGCTTCAGCGGCCGGAGCCGCCTCCTCGCTCTTCTCGGCGTAGGTCGGAGGCAGACTTGCGGAAACGTTGCGCGAGGGAGCGGCGGAGGTTACAGGCGAGGTAACAGCCGATCCCGCGGCAGACGGGGGCACGCTAGTCGAAACATGCGGGGGCGGGGCACGGGTAGCTTCCTTGATCACTGACCACCACTTCTCGGCGTCGCTGGGGGTGTGCGCCTTGAAGTTGAGCTCGGTGTTGGTATGGAAGGCATTGCCGACCTTGCCGCTGGAGACATCCTTGCCCTTGATGCTGAACTTGACGCCGTCAATGGCACCGACGACGCAGTCGGGCAGATACAGGGATAGCTCTGGGGTGGGGTCCTTCTGGAAGTCGTCGTTGTTCTTGAACTCGTGAAGGTAGCGGGCCGGGCTAACGACGTAGTAGCCGGTGCTGTAGCCCTTGATGACTGCGCGCGACTTGCGCTCCAGCGAGCCTTCAATCAGGGGCTGGGTGGACCGATGGTCCATATTGGGGAAGCTGATGCTTGCGAGCGAGCGCGGCGGCGAGTCGGGGTTGACCAGAGCAGCGTCGTTGCGCACCACGAAGTTAACCCACTCAAAGTCTGGTGGGATGCGCTGAGCCGTGCTCAAGATGTCAGCGTACATCGCGCGCTGGCGGTCCAGCTGGCCACCCATGTACTGGAAGAACTGGTCCATGACGGCTTGGACGGTCTGCAGAACGTGTGCCTCGAACTGCTGGAATGACTCCTGCACGGCCAGGATGTCATTGCGGTGGTTGTTCTCTTCCATCACCTGCTTGTTGAGGCGGTGGTTGATGCCCCGTTTGAGGATGTAGGGATCGTGTTGCTGCTCAATTTTGTTGGCTGCAGCCGCATCGAAGGTGGCAGACTTCTGGCCCAGCAGCTCAATGTGCTTCTGGGTATTCTGGCGGGCCTTCTCCACAGCCTTAGCACCCTTGGCTGCGCCTGACTTGAGCTCCTTGGACTTGTTCTTGATCTCCTTGTGGAGACGCTCCAAGACGGGGAGCACACTGCCCTTCAGGTTCTTCTCGGTGTCGAGATATATGTTCACCATTCCCTGTTCAAAGCGATTAGGGCCTGACTATAGCAATTGAATACCACGCATACCTGGGAGTTGTTGCGCATATTCTCGAAAAGACCGGTGACGCCACCGGCGCTAGAGCTGAAGTGGTGGCTCTCCTTCAGAGGCTCACTGACGGTCTGTTGTAAAACAAATATAGTCAGCCCACTGATCATGGCGGCACAGACACAATGGGCCACTAACCTTCAAGATCTTCTCATGGTCCTTGGACTGGGACTTGGACACCTTGGCACAAGCGCTGACATAGTCCTCGAGGTTACCGCACATGTGCTTCCACGCACGCAGACGCTCGATGAGCAGATTGGTAGTCTATATTGTGTGGTTGAGCATGTCGTTAGCTGATTGTTTCCATCGCGGGGTGTCCGTGCAGCTCAACGGCCGTTCTTGCACCAGGGTCCTGGACACACCTCACTACTATCGGTATCGGGAATAGCCTCGTCATCGCTCATAGACGTACGGCGGGTGAAGGCACTGCTGACAGTGTTCGACCGCTGAGGGATCTGGGTCCCCACGGGGCTTGTCGGGGATGCCATGGCAGATCGGTAAAAGGACTCGTAGAGGGTGAGGGTTATCGAAGTGTACGATCAACTCGACACGAGGAAAATGCGGGATTCGGTGGGATCTGGGACTGTGGCTGAAAAGCCCGGATTGCGGATTACCGGGCAAGCGCTAGTCCAGTGAGGGACTAGTTGTGAACAAAAGCGTGTTAAGAGAAGAAGATGAGTGGGGTCAAAGGGGGAATTAAAGGAAGGTGGGATGAGATCGCATTCTTTTGCCGATCGACTTTACAACTTGCGATGAGGTCACTACCCGCGTCTGTGGCGCTGCGGTGCCCAACTTCGGTGACTTTTTGAGTTTGGTTGAATTCGGGTCATATACTACACGTTTGGGTGCTATAGTTATAGCTCTTTTATAGCTCTTCACACTATATGCCGCCATGTGTTCGGCTACGCCACTGTGGAGCCTGCGATTCGAATGCGGCCGCATGTGGTACCGTTGCATTCCAGCACGATGCCACAATGCCATTGATAGTTGACGATTTACGAAATAAGATGATCTGCCCAAATCGGAAATTGACGGATATGATGCTGATATTTAGAGTACAGGCTCAAGGAAAAGAAAAAGAAAGTGTATCCATGCGTAACTCGTGCGGAGGCTGGTACTCCGATTCAACTGTCTCATATTCCCGTGGAAGCAAATGATCATGTCAATGAGATATCCTTGTCCTGTCTATGGTAACCGAACGCCGAGAATGACTGCGTATGTCCAATGCCGTGAAATGCTGATAATATGATTGGAAGAGAACACCTCTAGTCGCGAAGAGAGGAGAACGTAAAAGATTTGAGTACCAGTGTCCAGCACTGAACTCGTGGGGCATTTGAAGATCGAAAGGAGGATTAAGGCTGGGGATACTGTGCGCAAGGGTTCGATCGAAAGTGTTAGGGCGTCATACTCGTCCCTCACGCTCTAGCGCGCGCTTGCACTAGTCGTAGCCTGCGTTCCTCGTCGTCAGCACTGGCACCAGTGTGCAGATAATTGGAACGATTATGCACCTCGAAAGGAGTCGAAACTCCGCTACTCCGGCCACTTGTTCTGCCACTTCGAATGTGGGCCTGCTGTGGGGATTGGAGTACCGGCAGCGGAGGCAGGTCGCTCGCGATCACTGCATTGTAGTCGGGGAGACCCGAGTCGCAAGGGCCCACGGCCGCACGCACTGCAGTCGAGTAACTGGGAACTCGGCTTAGAGTCTCGACCTCGTCATAATGAGGATGGAAGGGAGTCGTCATGCCGGATGGCATTGGCTCGTGGTCTCCGTCATCAGAAGGCCTGCGGGAGAGCTCAGGGCTGCTGGGAGTGTGTGAGTTTGAACCGGAAGACGGCCCGAAGTAATCACCAAAGTGTACGTTCAATCCACGCGAGTTGGCGTGGCTTTCTGAAGGAGATCCCTGGGATAGCTCATTGGGCGTGGGCGGCTGAAGTACGCGATTCGCGGAGAGGGTGCTGAGACGGCTGTGCAGAGCGGAGGCGGAGATGTTGGTGTTCGTCAGAGCGTTCATTGAAGCGAGGTTCTCTGCGGAGATGTTACGGCTGAGCGCACCGAAGGGGGTGCCTGGACCGCCGCTGCCGGGGCCCGGGGTGCGGTAGCCCATGGGGTCGACTTCGCTGTACAGCTGGTCGAATGTGTGCTCGCCGTATAGAGGAGGCGCCTGGTGAGCGGCGAATTCATCGGCAGCCAGACGAGTCGAATGCTGTGTCTGCTCGCGGATATTGTTGTTCTCGTCAATGGCAATGTTAGGGGAGATGAAGATGGAAACCGGAAGCGTCGCGCGGAGCTAGATTGGCACAGTTAACACGAGCTTCGCATTGTGTCCTGCCGAGGATTCCGACTCACCTCACTGATGTGGCCATCGGGATTGTGGAGTTGAATGCGGAACTTCAATTTGTGGCGGATTTTAATGCCCTTCGTGTCCGTGTCCTGGAGACACCGGGTCAGAGTCCGTGGCATGTCGAGATATCGTGTGAACTGGTATCCCTCGGCCGCCTCGTCGATGATCTCGACATTATTCTCATCGACTTCGTGCTCGTCGGTCAAGATCGTCCGGGTAATCTTGTAGGTATTCCAAACGGAGTCGGGATCTTCCGGGTTAAGAGTCAAATCGTGGCTTTCGATCAGCTGTGACGTAGTCTGTCCGATACGCAGACCCTTGAGGAGCGGAATTAATTTGAAATCCACGCGAATGGCAGTACCAAACATAACCGCCTTGGTCGGAGTGCTGATGGAGTATTCGATCTTGTTCGGCCATATGTTGTCCACCGACTGGGTTGTTGTTAGTATGGCCCCATGCCGAACAACCGAGGTCACTTACCATCGCATGCGCTAGCTCCAGTGCACTGGTGTCGAGCGTTCGGATGATCCGTAGGGGTTTTCGAGTGACGATGTCCTTGGCATACTTCCGTCCGATCTCGGCCTTGAATCTGTACATCACCCAGGTCTCGGACAACCCCTCCACACTCTCAGGCATGGAGCCCTCTAGAACAACGTCGAAGGGGTATTCATAGTTGCCGGCAGGCAAAACTTCAGTCTTGCCTTTGCCAGGGTCTCGGAATCGCCACGTTTTGTCGTAAAACACTCGTTCGCGCCAGGATTTGCGGCCACCCGCAGCCGAACTGGATGGTAAATGCCAACTGCAGGGCATATGTCAGTTTGAAATTTAAAGGCTGCCAAGCGCTGTAGCATGACGTACCAGACACGCGACATGCCAGTCAACTGTAGGCGAATGTGCTTGATGGTGAGGGGTTCCGACAGACAGAGTACCAGGGTCCCCTTTAGGTGGGCGCTGGCAGCCTCATGTTCATTGCCTCGGAATACGATGTATCATCGTCCAATCTGTGTTGTTAGTACTTAAACTCAAGAGCGCAAAAGCCCATAAGCACCCCACTCACCGAATGTCAAAGTACTTGGCGTAGCTTGCGCTTCCACCACCACTAAAGAAGCTAAGAGCCATGGTGATGCTGCAAGGCAGCCGAAAGAGAGACCAGGAGGGGCAGTATAGAGAGAGGAAGAAGGGAGAAAGGGAAGAGGGAAAAAGAATAAAAAGGGAGATAACCAGAAAAACAGTGAAGACTATGACACAGACAGATTTCACGTAAATTCTCTCTAATCGGTGATCTACCGGACAGTGTCCAGAATCAAAACCCGGTCCGACCAGTACGGGTCCGCACTGGTGGAGATGGGAGATGTGCCGTTTTCGGCTACAGATTTTGGGTGGCGATGAAAAGCCGGAGATGTTGCGAGGTGACTAAGCTTGGTGAAATGGGAAAATGAAAGTGATAAAGGAGATACACTAGGACAATTAATAGGAAGTGAAAAATGGAAAACGAAAATATTGAAAGATTCTGTTGATTTGACACGACGCTTTTACGTCAGTGCGAGCTGACCCTAGGTAAAAGTAAGATCATATGAAGATGTCATGCCCTAATTACTATCTTCAATCACGTATCCGATTAGATGTCTAGCACATATCTGGTACTTTTGCTCTTTGTGTTTCAGAATCACAGCAATATCACATTGAAACAGTATTCTATCCACCTATATCCTACTCCCAATGCTTGGGGCCTCCCTTTAAGCATTTTGCCTATCACACCATACCTCGGGATCACCCCTCCCGCACTCGTGTTAGATCGATCAGTCGCTGATGATCGTGCGCTGCATATCATCATATGTACAGTGGTTATACAGCTTATCAATATAGCAATATCAATTTAGGTTTGGCAAATATACTCTATGTACTCAATCTGACCTATATGCCATCTATGGGCCTGAAACCGCCTCCATCTGATCTATGGTGTCTTGCAACCAAAGTTGCCTAGTTACAGACCATGAGCTCAGGCCTAGGCCTATGCGGATCGCTTTCATGGTGCCACATAGTTCAGGGGCGCCTGCATGCCCTGCATGTCCTGCATAGCCCTGTGCCCTGTATCCTGTGTCCTGGGCTCTATGTCTAACAGAGATATTCATACGAGGTAGATATCACCACAAACCAGAAATATGCCTAGGGAAGCCATGTGGACATGACATCCAACCATGGACGCAATATAATCTGCATATTCCTCAAAGCAGCAGTGGCAAGGTTCATTTCTTTATTGCCTTGTTCCTAGTTTCAAGCGCCACTCTCCTAATCTCTGCAGAAACAGTCCCCATCGGTCCCTAAGCGTCGTGGCTGCAGCGGGGCCCAGCCTTTGCGGCAGGCGGTCCGCCTATGAGCTCCACCAGGTGTCAACTGCTCACCGGCCACACCAACCCAGTCTGGTTCCCAACTGCCTATGCGCCTGGACCTACCATGGTCTGAGAGTGTCACCTAGATGATAAGGTCTCGGGCATCGTATGGATTCCTTGACTCGAACAGTTTAATAGACTGTGACTGAGATGGTGTGCACACCAGCCTACTACGTAGGTGGGAGACTGAGGACATCATTTCAAGACACCGGATTGAATGCCACCGCATAATAGGCGTTTCCTTTGAGGCTACAGTCTCGGCCTGGCTGCCGATACGGGTTCCTTCGGGATGCCTATGTACTGAACTCGGGCATTCCCGTTCACCGGAATCCCGATCCTGTCCCGATTCTGTGCCCGAGTTGCCCGAGTCGCCTTCCCCTGTTGATCTGGAAATCTCAAATGCTTGGCGGTTTCTAGTTTGCCTCTGTCAGTACGCAGTACTTGTCGTCCTCGAGGAAGCCATGAAGAATTGTATATAAGCACTTCATTGAAAGAGCCATACTCTCACTTCAATGACGTGTACTGTTAAATTCAAAAATGCCAGAATGGACTGGGATCTTATGTGTACATGTCATTATTTTGCGCAAGTACTCCGGCAACCCCCGTTCCAAGGGTTTTCTACACGGGACCCACCAGCAGATCATTGACGGTGAGGCTTTTAGGACAGTTTGATATTTTCTTTTCTTTTTCCTCTTTTTAGCAACTCGGACTTTCTCCTAATCCACACCATCTACATCCAGCAACCGGTGTAAACTGAGTTCCAGAACCAGATCCTGCTTCCACTCAGCGGGTACAATCACATCATTGCAATGATTGGAGTTAATCAAGGCGATTATGTGGGTCCTGTCCCTGTTTTTTTTTTTTTTTTTTTTTTTTTTTCTTTTCTTTTCTTTTTTTTCTGGGATGGTACCTAGTTTTGACGTATGTATACATTGCTTCTAGATACGCAGCGTACACCTTCTGAACGCCTGGCCATGGTCACACCAGCTCCAATGAATGGTGACACGCTATCGCTTACAAGTATCCGGTGCCCCTGGCGCAGCTGATACCAGAGAGGTTCTATACAAATTAACACGGCCTTCGTGACTCGAGCCTTATCAGCTCGGTTGCTATCCTCCGAGTTCACAAAGATAGCGATGATGCAGCGGGACCGGCTTTTCTCTACCAATTGCCATGCTGGGACACGGCACGCTGAGAGAAATCAGATCGTGACCCACTGCGGCTGTCTTGGGCTTTCTTTCTCTTTGCTTGGTTACTGGCGGGTAACCATCTTCTAGCGCTCTTTGCCCCTGTCTAATAGTGGCGCTTTGCTCCGACGATCGACTTGTAACAACAGCCCTACAGGAGGTACGGATAAAGGCGAAGAGGATAAGTCTTGTGCGCAACCTTGCCACATGGTTCGAGGCGCTGTGTACACTCGGACTTCCCGATGACCTGCATCTTCATCTCATGATCTATGGCCAATCAAGTCCTAAATACTAATCGTTGATCATCAAGGGAAATATTAACACTGAATAAATACACAGAATGCCCAACCCGTGCCGACTGCAAAATGAAAGAGAATATCGACTCGGCGCAATCCGACTTCGATGGCTCAATCGGATACGCACTTGATTATGCCCGGTGGCTTGGTCTACCATGAAACGTACTCTTCCTGTTCAGCTTTGGTTTCAATGCGTGAATGACCCTCGGGCTCTTCTCGTATGCATATGCGTGATGATTGGTCTACTCGCAATCGGTGGTAATCTAGCTTTGACAATAGATACTCCAGTATGGTGTCCGCAGCGCCTTTGAGATACACAGGCCGGATTGAAACAAGTCTCTGCTATATACTTGTTTATCAAAACAGTTGTGTAGTGGTGGACTGTTAAAAGGCCCTGGTTGTAGAACGGTGCTGGCATAGGACAAATGTCCAGAAAGTTTAGTATGTATCAACAAAACATCGATTAAGCTTGATTATTGAGATGTTCTAGAATATGGCTCATTCGATTCTTGGCAATTCCACACATCGGCCAACCTTCGACTTGAGTAATGGTGCACGAGAGCTGGAAGTCACGGATTCTGCGAATAAAATCTTCATTTATTGTGTACTATTACCGAAGAAGGTGCTAAGGAGTCCAAAAACAAGATATGCAGGAATTATGTTCACTGGTAGTAGCAAGTTGAATAACACAGAGAGGAACCCGAAGAATGCGGCGCAAGCCGATCTAATTCTCCTCTTGGTAAACCACACGCAGGTTGGTCTGCACAAATCGTGAAGCATCATTTGAGGGCTGGAAAAGGGATGGCGGGTGATGGGCTTTCCAAGTCGGCATCATTTATGCTCAGATGCTCTAGCTGTATATCGACACAGCACAAGGTTCAGCGTGATTATGTATTGTATGCCTAGGGGCAATGATTTGATGCGGAAAAACAGGGGTGTGAATGGAATATCGAAATGCGTCTTGGACCAGCAAGAGCATATGTCATCGAGTGTGGCGTGTGTTTCAAGTTGGAGCGAGGCAACTGCAGGCAGTCGTGGTAAGAATTTCACCTTTCAAAAGATCCAGCCCAGGATGACGTATAGCAAGATTCCAGCTCCAATGCAAATACCGGCTACCTTGAGCACGGCGACGGTATCGCCTTGCTTGGCCATCCTTGTAAGTCGAGAGGCGCTGCCCTTCAAGTTCGTTCCGAAAGAGGAAAAGACATCGTTCTGTAGGAGTGTAGTTGTCAGTCACAGCTCCGAATCGTAGTCATCGGCAGTTATGGATCTCTTGGAGCATTATCTCCCACTGCGTGGTAAACTGTTTGACATACCGAGCGATCGATCAGGTCTTGATCCTGCGCATGGTCATGGATATTGATTGTGACGTCTCGAAGGGCGGTGACTTTCGATGAGAGGGAGTTAAGGAGTGCATTGTTTTGCCTATAGTCTGAAGTCAGCAAGAGATGTTCAGTGACATAGTGACCAGACGAGGCGAATGAAGGGTACGTCAGGAGCTGTCAGGGTTGGCCTCCGCAGCTTCGGAAGGGGCTGAGACGTACTGCTCACGTTCATAAGCGTCGCTCATCTTGGTTGAGTTTAGAGATCTCGGATGAGACCTTATCGGAAGCGATTTTGGAGGATTTGGGAATCTGAGAGAGCAGCCTAGGAAAAGGCGGAGGCGGTGGTGGCTTAGAGATCTGACAGGTCATGTGATTCTGTATTTCCATGCCAGTATTGTTTCGAGATTGGGCTTTTAACGTTCGAACATGCTTGATAACATTTTGAAACTCTTCCATTTTCATTTATCATGCACCAGTTCCATCATGGTGTCATGGGTCCCTTACGCAGTATATGAAATTATATTCGGTCTGGAGTCTGGGGAGATATTGTACTGCCCAACCAATAAAGTCTCGCCGCGGTACAGAACTGTGGGACATTTAGCTTAAAAGACTTAGCTAAACTCGATGGCACGGCTTACCTTTGAATATCTTCTCCTCTGGTCTTACGAACACATTTAGCTTGTTTGCAACTTTGTCCTATTCACTCAAGACCCTTAGGGCATTAAGGCCCTTATTAGATATGCCAGGTGTACCCACTGGCCGGGCCTGCGATGCCTGCCGCAGACAGAAGAAAAAGGTATCTACACCCACATAGCTAGCAAAAACGAATTAGTATACTAAACATCCCAGTGTGATGAAAAACAACCCACCTGCTCACGCTGTACCCGCCTCAAAATTACATGTGTGGGCTCAGGCATAAAGCGCTTCAAATTCCAAGAAGAAAAACGCTTTTCTCCACCCAAAAGAGAAACCCCCAGTAATACCAAAAGCAAAGATGCAGTATCTACAAGCCTAGCCCACGCATCTGTCAACCACACCACAAGAGCCCTGCAACATGTCTACATGCACATCACACCTAGGCCACCTTCATCAGGTCTATCCAACAAACTCACCAACCTAACAACCGCCTTTGTCCAAACAATAAACCGCTCTACAGATCTCCGCTATAACCTATGGTGGGCCTTTGGCGCTTTTATGGAAGACATCCCATGCCGCCTTGGCTCCAATGATGCGTTAGACTGTGCCATCGACGCTGTGACAACCGCCCACAGAGACTTTTGCTCCCGGCGTAACGCATCAGTCGACGCCCTAGCTAAATACTCCAAAGCGCTGCGTACGCTTTGCATCTATCTGGATAATACCTTCCATGCCCAATCCTCTAATACCCTTTGCGCTGTTACGGTTTTGCTCATCTGTCAGATGTTCCTGGGCCAGTCCTCGCAATACTGGTCCGGACATGCAGAGGGCGCAGCATCGATTCTTAAAGCAAGGAAGGATTTCGGGCCTCGAGATAGGTTTGAACAGAAACTATTTCTGTCGCTGCGTGGTATGGTGGTAAGTATTTCGTTTATGGGGATGATCTATGAATACTGACATGCGACTAGTTATTCGAAGGACTTTTCAACGATCGAATCAGTCTCACGCCAGAAGAGTGGACCGAGCTTGTTACGAATGACTTTGATGCGCATACACCCGAGGGTCGGATGCTACAATATCTATCTCAAGGCCCTGATCTGATGCGTCGAGGTAGAGCAGCTTTACAAGGAGGTGGTACCACAGGAGTGCATGATGAAGTATGCGCTGTGTACCAGAATTGCATGACGGACTTAAGCATCCTACGACTACGAGCAAGGGAGAAGGATGTTTCTGGCATCGATATGTCCCAGATGTCAGCTGGTGACCGGGCCCTAGTACACTCTTTCATGCACGCGCACTATGAACGCACATATGGAATCGGGCTGGCCGTTGCTCTATTCTTTAATTGTCTGCTCGGTGCACTGGGCTGTGATGGTGGGAGTCTCGATGTGGAATATCTTGCGGAGGAGATCCTTGCGCTTGGTGATCGCTCGGCTATCTGGAGGCCGATTGGGACATTGTATTTGATTGTATGCTTGTCGGCTGCTTGGGCTGCTACGACGGATCCGCAGCTACGGATGAGGCTTCTGGTCGCTATACAGGACTATGACTCTGACTTACGGGTGCGGCGTTCGCAGTCTATGTTGAGTGAGTTGGAGTCGACTACGGAACATATGCGTCTAGGGACAGCTTTCAGTAAAGATAGGGAGAGGTATCTCCAGGGTACATGGATATAGACATTTGAATACCTACGATGTCATGGACCATGAAGACTCCAGGTATATTCAAATTCAACTTTCCGAGGTAAAGCTTCTGGCTACCTGGGGTGTTATGGAATGTCACAATAGGAAGAGTTCTCATCATATGATTGGTAAAAGTAAGGGAGAATACAAAAGTCCGAATTGTATGGGCTCGTGGAACCAAGCGCAAAGACAAGAAATCAAACCCCAGACGCTATGCGAAATGAAAAATCAGACCATGTGTGGGTGAACAGACTATATGGCAATGCATAGGCCAGAAGGCACTTGGGTTCAGACCGAAGGCTGCGATGAGCCAAACAAGAAAAAGGGAGTATGATGCCCCTAGGTTTCCATGCTTGGTGTTTCTGCTCCAAGCCCCGGCAAGTATGTAAGAATACGAACGATGGCCCGTTGGAAGGCGCGTCAGAGACATAGAGAGAAATGGGAGGAACAAGGCTTGTGTACAGGCAGTCTTCGAACATCCGAGACTGACAAAGGCATGGGTATTCTCGATAAGGGCAGAAAATTCGAAAAAAGAAGAAGAAAAAGAAAAACAGAAAGGGCTGATTCGAAAGCGGAAAGGATAAGTGAAGACTCCGCGCTCCTGATTCACCACATATCATCGTCGTCATCGTCATCCAGCTGGACACCGTCGCTAAAGGACATGTGTCCGTACTGATAGTGGCCCGAGTCATAGGCATTGCGGTTCTCGTAACCGTGATTATTACTCCTCCCGTGAGACTGGTAGCGATCGTGTGGATCATCGTCATAGTCGTACATGGATGGATCATCGTACGCGCTATCCCCATATTGTTGGTGGTGGTGTTGTTGCTGTTCCTGTGCCTGCAGAAATGCATGTTAGCAATGTTGTGTTTCAACCGTCTGCGTGTCACTTACTTCTTGGTATCGCTGATATTGGAGGTACTCATCTGGCTGCTCCCGTGATTTGGACTGCCTTTGAGACCCGGAAGACGTGACCATCAGATGTGGGTGCATCCGTTGCACCTTTTCCAGATATGAGTACATAAAATTGCTCAGCAATACCTGCGAGTAAAGTGCACGGCGGGGATTGGCAAGTTTGATGTGGGCCATGCGGTAGATAGCCCGTTCTTCGAGTATAGAGAAGCGCGTCCATGGGAAGTCGATATCTGCTTGAAGCTCTCGCATCGGTGGGTCGGGAGACAGATTCCGAGAGGCGTGTTTTCTGTGATGGACTTCTCCGGTGTGCTTCTTCTTGCTGCCACCAAATATCGATGAGAAAATTCCATCCTTTTCTTTCTTCGACTCTCCTGAAGCGCGCCGAGCACCATCTTTTCGTCTCTCTTCCTCCAATTTTGGATCAAGACGTTCCAAAATAATGCTTTCCCGGCCCTTCAAACTGGTGTCCACCGGCGTTGGCACCACCTCCGTGCGTGGATGGCTGTGTACTTTGTCGGAAAACTTGGACTTTGCCTTTTTCGAATCGCTGTCCCTCTCCTTCTTTTTATCCTTTTCTTCACTTCCTAATAGCCAGTGCCAGCTGGACTTTCGACCGCCTTCTGAGTCTTTCTTGGACTTCTTGCCTTCCTTGCGTTCTTCTGGTTTGCGCTCCTCCGACATGGTCGGAATAAAGGAGAGGCTGTCCGTGCGCATACTATTGCCGGGTATCATCTGAGGGTTATTGGCGAAATCGTTCAGTGATGTTGTACTATCTTTGCCAGACTGACGGCTACCGCTCATCAAGGTCCGCTTGCTTGGAGTCGAATCCTGTTGCGGTGCTGTCTTTGGCGAGAACAGAGATGGCGTCTCCCGCTCCGGTGCTCGACTTCCTGGAGATGCTGCATTGGTCGGAGCGCGGGTAGAATCGCTCGAAGGCGATTCGGCAATAGCAGGGACTTGTTGTTCTGATGTAGGAGTGGCTAGGGTAGATCGACCATTTGAGCTGATGCGAGAATGCCAGTGTCGCGCATAAGCAGCAGCATTGGCATTTGAGCTGTCAGATGAGGCGACATCGGGCTGAGCACCGGAAGACAACGCTTCCTCCTGCTCTGCGCCCGGGTCGTCAATAATTGAATCAAATGTCGAGCTAGTGGTGGAGCCCGGGGCATAGGCCGTGTTGCGAGATGGGGCAGAGGGTGTCCGAGATTCCCGAGATGCTGGCGCAGCGGAATCGGTGGACACGCGAGTAAGTCCAAGGATTGGCTGCTCATCGGATGAAGATGCGACTGAAGGCGGTGCTGATCCAGCAGATTCCGAGAGGCCTCGCCCAACTCTCTTTGAATACGGAGGTTTCTCGCCCTTCTTCAAGCTCCCTTTCTTGTATTGTGTCCGAGTCGATCGTCGTAGGCTGTTGCCCAGGGGTGTTGGTGGTAGAATCGGTTTATCTTCGCCTGGGGAAATCTCCATGTTCTGCATCGCTCGCACTAAGGAGGAGGCTTTCGTTGTCGGCCTCGAATCGTCCACCAAGCTCTCCAGTTGTTGCAAATTGGGGCTCAACATGCCATCCCGCTTGCTGCTTGCCTGTGAGCGCTGATGCTCTAATCGGTCGGCACCGTCTTGAAAGCCGGAAGAATCATCAATCTGTCTCGACAGCATAGAGCGCTTTCGACGCAAGCCGCCGTTCGATCCCTCACGGTCGGGCCCTAAAGAAGAATAGTCGCCCGACTTGCGCTTAATGAGGTCGGCTTTGCTCTCGAGAAAGGACTTGAATTCCATCGGTGCCAACTCGGGATGTAAACTCGCCGGAACCCAGAATAAACGAGAGGCGTCATTTTCATCGGCCGAAGGAGAAGGGGGTGTAGAAGGGATCGCGAGGTTACTGCCAAACGCCGGAAGGTCAGGGTCACCTGTTGCCGCTTCATTCATGGACATGCGTCGAATGGCCGCGAGATTGTTCAATTCCTGGACTACCGCGGCGGGATTGGACTCGTAGTCGATATCGTTGAGAGGAAAAGACGACGTTGCAGTTTCCGAGGGAGAGCGAGTACCATCTGCAGATCCGGTGTCACTTTCCCGGTCAAACGACCGATGAGCCACGAGCGGTGGTCGTAGGTGGCCATTTGCCTGCCTTGATTGACTTTCGACCGGGGAGTTTGGGGACAGCGTAGAGGGGGAGGAATTATCGGAACCAACAGCGCCTCGCGGGATGGTCGTTATTGACTCGCCGAGAGGCGTCGATATATAGCTGAGACGATTCGGATCATTGCGATCATTGCGATCATAGTCATCATTGTACATATGCCCGATAGCTTCCGTCACATGGTGGCTAGGATCGCTAATGGACAAATGGGGTGAATGACCTCTCCGCGCCGCGTGTCCTCCACCACCCGCAGGGGCACTCGGGGAAGCCTAAGTAAGAAAAGCAAGGTCAGCACGATGAAGAGAGACATCTCTAATACCATGAGCTTGTTCAATGGTTATTGTTGTCCACCAAGGGTGTTCACTTTCGGGGGAGGGGCCTCGTGCTGAGAGGGGTGGATCGTATTTTCCCCGGACGCAGAAACAGCCCATCCAGGAGAATAGAATCACGGAGTCAAACGCACCTGCATGGGAACCAGCTATACAGGAACCACACCCCTCAAAACCCTGGAGAGCCGAAAGGGTAGGGAGGGAGGAGGAGGGGAGGGACGGTCGGTCAATGTACCACGGGGAAAAGACGAACGATCATCGAAGCGGGGGAAAAAGAAAGAATCGAAATGAGCTAACCGGTAGCTACCGTGTACAAGCCGTCATTTGTGGGACGGAAGGGAAGTACAAGAAGAAACAGAGTCGATTCAAAGTGTCAAGGTCAAGGTCGAAGGTGTAAAGTGACAAGGGAAAGTGGGCGGAGTCACAGTCGCAGCACCTGACATCCCGTTCGATCGATCGCGATCAATGCTATTTTATTTTTCTTTTTTCTTTTTTAACCCACGAGCCTGAATCTGGATTTGGAGGTGGATCCACCAGTACAATGGGCTGGGCCTTTGGGATCTACGGAGTCTACAAGTGATTCACCTCGGTCCAGTTTTCAACCCCGATTGCCCCCAAGTACGACCGTTCCAGCTCCGCTTATATCTTCGTGGTACGATCTATGTACACTCTTCAACTTCCTTGCACCCCCACAAGATACCTTATCTATACACTCTATATTCTATGTCAGGTCTTTTCATACTTTTTACAGGCTAGAGAAACTAACTTCGAACTCGAACTACCTAGGTAGCTTCTGGAGTCTAGGGGCTCAGGGCTCAGGGCCCAGGGCAGTTCCATGCTTCGCCGTGATATAAGACGCGGTGTCACTCTACAGACTCCGGAAGATGATGTATCTGCTGTGCAAGGCGTCAGCCATCGGATAATGAAAGAGAAGTCACGCTCTCAGCTGTAATTAGCAAAATACCCCAAAAAGTTATTCCAATTTCTTTCCATTGTAGATAATCGCAAGAACCAGCGTGCATAATCTAGAATTGTGCAGAGTGGGGACGCGCAAATATCACCGAGCCAGAAGAGCTCAGTCGGCAAATGAAGAATCAAGCATGATAATGATAAACTCCGACGCTCGAGAGAAGAAAGGTGGGAAGAAGAGATATGAACCCAACGCCCAAATATATTCAAGCCAGTGAATCAAGCTCTCTATGTCCATGAAAGACACATGAATTTAGGAGGCGTCGACATAGTTGCTGCGCCGATATTAGTTCCGTCTTCCACAGCCTCATAACATCGAGAGTCAGCGCTTACCTAGGGAAAATGCCAACGCGATCGCCAATACGGCCCGTCCACCAATCCTCGGCCTTCTCCGTACGCTTTAGAATCGTGATGATTTCACCCTTCTTGAATCCCAGGTCACCCTCCTGGTCTGCATCAAACGTATACAATGCGATCGCTTGATCTGCCCGCAGCCCAGCAGCAGCGCCCGTCTTTTGCCCAAAGACCGGCTTGGGGGCGCTTGGACGGGTTGGCTTGCGGTCAGAGAAGAAGTCATCCTCCATAGGTGCGGTGTTGCTTCGGCTGCGGCCGTAGCTATCCCCATAGTCGCCGGGGAAGCGACTTGTCGGGGACCGTCCCATACCCCCTACAGGACGGTCATAAACGTCGTCGGCCCACGTGTTTGCACGGCGCGGCCTGTCGCGATATTCATATTCATCATCTTGCGTGTTGGACCGGTTGCGTCTCGTGTTCTGGCCATAGGCCTCGCCTCGTCGTCCTTCCCAGACCACGTCGTCGTGGCGCTCGTCGTAGATCGGCATGTCATTGTACATGGAGTCACCGTAAGCGCGTGCATTTCCTTGGAAAGCACGCGAGTTGAGAACGCGCATCAAAGCATCAGTAGAGGGCGGTGGTCGAACGCTGCCGGTGAGCAGCTGGCTGGCGCTCAGACGGCCGTGGTACATCTTCTCATTCGCATCTTTGCGTTCAACGAGCATGCTACCTTCCAAACTCACACCTGCAAAAAGACCCTTGGTCTTGGAATATGAGAAGACGGCCGCGACACCTTTCGTGCTGGCCGCACCGGCAGCTTCCGCATTTCGGCCAACCGGTCCTGCGGCAATCGAGACGTTACCACCCAAGGTCAGAGTTCCAAACTGCGAGAATGTGCGAACGGCGGCTGCATCGTTGAGAATGAAGACGAAGTCGGTCAGTTCAAACCCGATCTGTCCACCAACACCGGCACCGGCGGTCGCGATAGCCGAAGGAGCCGACCAGGTACCATCAGCGAGACGGGCGACGACGATGCCAGAACCAAACCGACCGGAGCCGATGAATCCCGCTTTCAGTACTGTGAGAATGGCAAGGCCCTGGAGAATACGACCAGTCAGTAAGCCACTCGTACCCCGCGGCGACGGAAGAATCTCACCTTCGCACCAGCCAAAATCTCCGGCGGAATGACCTTATCCGGGCCAAAGGCCTGCCTGGGGTCCACGAAGGAGGTCAGGATCTTGGCTGCCTTCCTGCATTCGCCTGTTCACACGAGGGGTGGTGGGTTAGCCGGATATGCCACGAGCGATTGCGGGAAAATCAGGTAGGGCACGTAGGAGCGACCAGGGAGATACGTACTGGATAGAGACGACGGCAGCGGGTTATGGATCCCGAGAGGCATCTTGGCGGTCGTCGGAGTAGAGGAAGGAACAGAGAGGTGATCACAGAGGAGGAGGCTGTTAAAGTCGACGGTTAGTCAGTTAGATGGGGGTGTGGGCCTGATGACGGCTGACGCGGGACAATAGTTCGTGGAGGCTACTTAAAGTAGATTTGGGTCAACGTGCATAACCCTGGAACACGAGATATATTCTTTGTAAGATGACATGAGAGCTCCAGGGGCTCATTCCACTCTAGACTTCTAAGGGGTTTCTCTTTCCTGATTAGACCTTTGTGGCGCAACACAGCCTCATCGTTTACTGTTATCGCGGGGCCTTCCTATGTATGTATTCCTACTTTAGTTTATGTCTAGTGTGCTCGCCAAGGTATATACGTTCATTTCCATGATGCTATATCCTTGATGCCTTGAAGTACCAATATCTATGTATAGCTCAGGATATTGGAATCATAATTCGAACATAGACCTCGGTTACCACATAGTGTTAACAGAAAGATCTGGAAGCCTCTGTCGGTAAAGGTTTAGACCACTGTCCGAACCGATGCAGGATGACTTGACATGCCATCGCTGACTCTTCAGCTTTAGCCGCTGATGAGCTTTAGCGTGCTTGACCGTAGGCATATAGTCTTCCTCGTTGTATGGTATTTGGGCAGATGATGGGGTATTGGCAGAGGTGGAAGAGGAGACGGCGATGGGTCAGGAATGGTATGACCATCGTCACTCTGGCCTGTGTCTTCCAAGTGCATTCGATTGAA
Organism: Penicillium sp. DT28; assembly: GCA_036712075.1. Lineage (NCBI taxonomy): Eukaryota > Fungi > Ascomycota > Eurotiomycetes > Eurotiales > Aspergillaceae > Penicillium > Penicillium sp. DT28. The sequence continues at coordinate 2,157,886 of JAZHLO010000002.1, forward strand.
GTCAGCAGGTAGTGTAAGAAGGCTTGCTGGAGATGGCATTTAAGAGGCCGTCGAATCATGGTTGTACCTCGATCAGATGATGAGGCTGTGGTGCACTGGCCCGACTGCTCGTCTTCAGAGTTGATGGCGATTGCGTTCACGGCAGAATGACAGAACTAGAAATAGTGACAGAAGTAGAATACACCAAAAAAGGCTTTGCTAAGTGCACCTTTTTAGTCGAATGGCTAAATCAAGGTGATCTCTTAGTGACACAGGAGCACCTGCAACCTTGAGGTAATATACCAGTACAGTAAAAGATTTGATTGAGTCTCTTGAGGTTTCAAGTGCAACTGTTTTATTTTGCTTCCTGTTGGTCGCTCAGAAGGAGATGCTGCCTCAGTCTATGGAGCGTATTGTGGAGGTGCAGGGCACATCGTACCTCTTAACTACCGCACGATGCAATCAAACAGGCTTAGTCAACTCCTTATCGTGGACAAACTAGTTAAACTATCAGCTCTCCCCAAACACAGACTCGCGACTGCTCGGTGCACAGCCATGTTCTGCCTCTAGCTCCGTCACCTTTGGGATCAAGATCGACTTTGCAGATGGCAACAGGTAAGCATGATTAGTCTCATTGTCTTTGACCCTACTAACACAGCTAAGTTCGGATTTGTGTCTGCGGCGACGAGGGCACCGGCAAGTCCAGCCTGATCACCTCGCTGGTAAAAGGTGTCTTTGTCACAAACAAGATCCAGCCCATCCTCCCCCAAATTACCATACCCCCTACGATCGGAACCCCCGAGAATGTCACCACCACAACTGTCGTCGATACCTCTGCCCTGCCGCAGGAACGGAACAACCTCGCGCGCGAAATTCGGAAATCTAATGTAATTCTCTTGGTGTACTCCGACCACTACAGCTATGAGCGCGTGGCTCTCTTCTGGCTGCCGTACTTTAGGTCGCTCGGTGTCAATGTCCCGGTTGTGCTATGTGCCAATAAGTCGGATCTGGCCTCGGAACACAGCGAGGCGCAAGTGATTGAAGAGGAAATGCTACCATTGATGTCGGAGTTCAAGGAGATCGACTCTTGCATTCGCACAAGCGCCAGAGAGCACCGCAATGTGAACGAAGCCTTCTTTGTCTGTCAGAAAGCCGTCACCCACCCCATTGCACCGCTGTTCGATTCCAAAGAAGCCCTCCTAAAGCCAGCTGCCGTCGCAGCGCTACAACGCATCTTCTACCTTAGCGACAAGGATCGGGATGGATATCTGTCAGACAAGGAGATCACAGACTTCCAGACACGCTGCTTCGGGAAGCCATTGAGCGAGGTGGACCTCGCGCACATTAAGGAGACTATCCAGAAAGCGTACCCAGAATCAGTTACCGAGTCTGGGATTGACTGCCGAGGATTCATCCACTTGAATAAACTGTATGCGGAGAAGGGACGCCATGAGACCGTTTGGATTATTCTGCGATCCTTCCAGTATACTGACAATCTCTCATTGCAAGAAAACTTCTTGCATCCGCGGTTTGATGTTCCTCCCTTCGCCTCCGCCGAGCTCTCTCCTGAAGGATACCGTTTCTTCGTGAACTTGTTCCTCCTTTCGGACAAAGATAACGACGGAGGGTTGAATGATACTGAGCTGGCATCCTTATTTGCACCTACCCCGGGACTCCCTGCGTCCTGGGCCGACGGCTCTTTTCCTTCCTCCACCGTTCGCAATGAAGCTGGGCACGTTACACTCCAAGGTTGGCTGGCCCAGTGGAGTATGACGACGTTCATGTCTCCCAAGACAACCCTGGAGTACTTGGCGTACCTCGGCTTTGAGTCCTCTGATCGAAGCAATCCTTCCATTACAGCAGCATTGAAAATCACAAGACCCCGCAAAAAGCGCAGACGCCCCGGGCGCGTGGGACGTAATGTTGTCCAGTGCCATGTTCTTGGAGCCCCTGGATCTGGAAAATCCGCCTTGCTTGATGCACTCCTATCGCGCGGGTTCAGCACGACATATCACCCTACAATCCAGCCTCGCACCGCTGTCAATACGGTGGAGCTTCCTGGTGGGAAACAATGCTATCTGATAATGGATGAGCTGGGAGAATTGGAGCCGGCCCTTCTCGAGAACCAGTCAAAACTACTTGATCAGTGCGATGTGATTGCATACACGTACGATTCATCTGATCCTGACTCCTTTGCCACATTCCAGCATTGCGTGCCAAATACCCGTACCTGGAAGAAATCCCCAGTGTGTTTATTGCTCTGAAAGCCGATCTGGACCGGACCACACAACGGGCTGAGTACCAGCCTCATGAGTACACAGCCATGCTGAATATGCCTAGCCCCCCGCTGCATGTCAGTGTGACTTGGAGCTCCATCCAGGAAGTCTTTGTACATATTGCCGAAGCTGCGATGGAACCCAGTACGGCATTCCCGCGGAGTGAGGAGGATGTGGAAGGGAAGTGGATGGCGTGGGGAATTGCTTTTGGGGCGGTGGTTTGCGCCGGGGCGGCTGCAGTGATGATTTGGCGTCGAGTGAGTGGAAGCGGAACTTGAGATGTAGATTGGCTATACAGTTTAGAAATAATACCCCGTGTACTCTGTTCATAGCTCGCAGTATAGAGATTTATCTTAACCGCTCGGAGTTAAACCGGAGCCCCGCCAGGCACGAGACTTCTCCGCTCGACTTTACCCCGGACATGGCGGATCTCCTCATTTTACTCTTCTCTGAACTACCCCCATTCTTTTGTTTGACAGTTCTGCATTGCTGTAAATACGTGACGCGCCGTTAATCCTTCACTATCGGATAAACTCAGAACTCCTCCACCTACCACTCCCATTGTGCATGGCGCTCTCGATCTGAACTTCTCCGATCTGAATTTCTACGCGTTGTATCATCTCATACTCATCAAGTCTAGGTGAAAGCCAATTGGAACCTTGAATTGGCACAAGCCTACTGTACTTGCAGCTGAACTACTTGCGTCGACATTACGCCCTTGACGTGGGAGACCCGTCCTGCCGGTGTCCCACAGAGCTGGTCCGATCTGAACTCAGACTAGAACTCAAACCTTAGGACCGGTTCAGAAATCATGTTGTAAGTCTTATGTTCTTATAATTATCCTCACTCCTCTCTTTCTTCTGAAGCAAGCCATCTTTACGACGTCACCCGCTTTCTGCCCCCAGACATCAGCGTTGCCAGCCATCGTCGAACTTGGAGACAGTCACCAGACAAAACTTTCGAATAGGCCCTTAACTTTCTTTCTACGAAATATAGTGTCCTACCACCTCCTCCACCACGCTATACCATCCCCGTCGCCTATCAGGCGGGGGCGGCAAATGGCATGGCGGTTCCGGTCATCGAGACCAACAATACAATCAGTCATCCGACAGGCGGATGTCCATTACAGGTTGGAGAAGGTATGTGCACCGTCTGGAAATCCATGATGCTAAAATAAGCCTTCGCCCTTGCGTCAAAAGTCGACTCCGACGTGCTGATACCAGATGCCGCTGCAGGAACCTATATCCTTAAAGACGATCTTCTCCTAGCCACGCCTCCCCCTCATCCTTCCGAGCCTGCAAACGTGAATCCCAACCCTCTTGCGACAATCCCAACACCTCCAACCTCGGGTGTTAAACTGTCTTTGGTCAGTCTGGACCCTCGCAAGAAACCTCCCACATTCCACAAGACGGCCATCGTTGCCCCGCAATTCGGGGATGGAAACCCGGCGCTCGCACCACCAGCGCCGCCAGCCAAGGAGAAGGATGCGCTGAAGAGACGGAAGCCGAAGAACAATATCATTAAGAGCAGTTCCTCGTTCGTATCTAGAGTAGTCACGAACGAGATCTCCGCAAAGCGACTGAATGACCGCGATCCGAATGGTGTCTTTGCATTTGCCAATATCAATCGAGCGTTCCAGTGGCTCGATCTCTCCTCGGCTCAGAAGGAGGAGCATCTCACCAAAGTTCTTTTTACCAGGGCGCACATGCTATGCCACGATGTGAACGAATTGACCAAGACTTCGTCTCATCTGGACATCGTGATGGGCTCATCCGCTGGAGACATCATCTGGTACGAGCCCATGTCGCAAAAGTATGCTCGCATCAATAAGAATGGAGTGATCAACAACTCCCCCGTGACACATATCAAATGGCTGCCAGGATCTGAGAATCTCTTTCTGGCGTCCCATGCGAATGGTGTCCTGGTGGTCTATGATAAGGAGAAAGAGGATGCCTTGTTTACCCCCGAAGCTGCTGCACATACCGAGAAGGACCGCAGCCGGTTGCCTCTGGAAATTATGAAGTCCGTGAATTCGAGGAATCAGAAGACTAACCCCGTTTCTCTGTGGAAGCTCGCGAACCAGAAGATCTCTCAATTTGCTTTCTCTCCGGATCAGAGGCATTTGGCTGTTGTCTTGGAGGATGGAACTCTGCGCTTGATGGACTATTTGAAAGAGCAGTATGTGGGCTGTCTTGCCGAGTTGGAGATTGAGATTCGGAGCTGACACATCCTAGGTTGCTTGACATCTTCCGCAGTTACTACGGAGGCTTGATCTGTGTTTGCTGGTCCCCAGATGGCAAATACATTGTCACAGGTGGCCAGGACGATCTTCTTACAATCTGGTCTTTCCCAGAGCGCAAGATCGTCGCAAGATGCCAGGGCCACAACTCCTGGGTATCGGCCGTGGCTTTCGATCCGTGGCGCTGCGACCAGAAAACCTACCGATTTGGCAGTGTCGGCGACGACTGCCGGCTACTATTGTGGGATTTCAGCGTTGGCATGCTTCATCGACCTCGCGCAGTGGGTTCTTGCCTTGATTCCCGCTCCCTTGGATATGTCTCTAATATGCTGGAGCAGCATCATCAAAACACAGCTCGGAACCGTAGCAGCATCATTGTGCCCGGTTCACAGTTCGCAAATCGCAACCGGGCTGACAGTGGTGGTACCACGGTGAGATCAGACTCGGACCGGACCGAAAAACTTGACGGAAATGTCGATACCGTGGAGAACCACCCGGTTGAGCCTCGGTCACGGACTGCGTTGTTGCCGCCTATCATGGTGAGTTTGTCTGTATTGTCCATCAAATCGAAGCTAACCATGAGTCAAGTCCAAAATTGTCGGCGAAGACCCTATCTGCTGGATCGGGTTCCAGAATGACTGTATTATGACATCCTCGCTCGAGGGTATGTATTGGATGTCGCAATGTCCGTCGCATTTCACTGACTTCTCTACAGGACACATTCGCACTTGGGATCGACCGAGCGACAGCATTGTGCAGCATGACCATCACATTTGAAATGAGGCAGCATACGCGCAGTCCAACTTTAAATGTTCTCATGCTCTTGTCTTAGCGTTCACGGGTGGCATGTTACACTACCATATTTTCAAATATCTTCAGATACCCAATCAATCAAGCACAACAATCATTTCATTGCTCGGTATCTACCATAACCATTCCACTAATATTCTTGAGCTATGTTAAGAGGCAAGTCCACCCTTACAACTTCGAGCTCCCATGTCCCTCAACATCAAACTCCGTAGTACACAATAAGAAAGTATCACGAAGCGCCTATACAACCAAGTTAGCCCCCGCAAGTCCAGTACCAGAATCTATAAACTCACCGACAAGCGATACCTCTCATTTATATCCTGATAATCCTCCCCAGCAAGCATATCACAGAAATGGCGAATAGAAGGATAATGCACGATCGAGATCTCATCCCACCAATCCTTGCTACCAACCACATTCCCCACCAACTTCGCACTCCCGCCTCTCTTCCCCGCAACAGGAATAAAAGCCTGACCGTACTGGTAGTACCTCTGCTTCCCGTCTGGATGGAAATGAAGCAGATTGAGCATAGTCACAGGACCGTGGTGCGTTTTCTCAAGCTCCGTCATGAATTCCAGTAGCGAGGGGGAGACTTCTAGGTTCTGCGAGGTGGCTTTGGTTCCTGAGGAGAGGAGCTGGTCTAAGGACCCTGTTAATGGGATGGAGGATTCGGAGTTGAGTTTGGCGGAGCGGACGGAGTAGGTGGAGAGGAGTTTGGAGGGGATGCCGGTTGGTATTTTGTAGGAGTTTGTTATGTAGTGGTTGAGGTGGTCGATTGGGATTGGTTGTTTTGGATCGGTGTTGTGTATTAGAACTAGGAGGTCCCAGGGAGTTTTGAGGGTGTCGATGTCGAGGATGTTGGGGTGGATGACTGCATGGCGTGGGCGGGATGCGAGGATGATTTGGAGGTTGGGTGTTTGTTTGAGATGCTGGATGAAGGATTGAGGGTCAGTTGATTTGGAGAGGGTGAAGAGGTAGAGGTCTAGGAGGGGCATGATGAATTGATGAGATGTATTGAGGAAGGCAAGGTAGGATATCAAAATTGGGGAAGCATTCAGAATTCCTATATCGGATGATTTTATATTGCGGGGAACTTTGATCGGCCTAAATGCCGAGGTCCAACTGATAAGTCTGATTGGTTGGAACGCAAGTATTTCATTAAAACATGCACAACATTATTGCATTTCAATATTAGAATAGGGACGTAGCATAGGTCCAGAGTTCAGCAAACAAAAGATTAAATTCCAATCTCAAAGTGAGTCCCAGTCAACTATATCCTTCGCCTCGAACAAGTCACAGACAGTGCAACAGCGTATATTTCGATTTTTTCCGTGAATAGCTTCGGCATTTCTGATTCAATCGAGCAAAATTTAAAGAACGAGGGCAAGGAGACCCAGAAGGAGACTGCCGGCCTCTGGGGCCAGAATGATACCGGCTGCGTTGGAGGTTGCAGTGGCAGTGGATGTGGAAGTCATGGTGGTCTTCATGTGTCTGGTAGTGGTAGCCGTCGAAGTAGTGTGAGGCATAGACGACATGGACGACATAGATGACATAGACGACATATTGGTGGAAGACGAAGTCATCGACGATCCTACTCGAGTTGGGCAAGTTAGCTTCTAGCAGATACCGTGGTGTGTGGGCAATCGCAGAAATCGAAATTTGGAAGCCAAGTTAGCACCCAATACTCACCAGGAGTAGTGGTGCGGTTGGAATGAGGCATGTAAGAAGGGAAATTTGCAATAGAAGTGTGCAAGTTTGAAGAAGAATGAGTAGTGCCCATGGGGATCGCTAAAGAGGTGGTGCTAATGCTCGAGACAGAGCTTGGTAAAGAACTGTAAAGGGTAGATGAACTGGTGAAAGTAGAATTCGGGGCAGGGGATGAACTGTAAAGGGTAGCAGAGATAAGGGTAGACGAACTGGTAAAAGTAGAATTCGGGGCAGGGGATGGATAGGCAGAGGAAGACGCACTCATGGATGTCATCATAGAAGACGAAGCGCGGGAGGAAGTAGAAGGTGAAGCAGTAGAATAATGAGAGGTGGCATGGGAAGACGCACTGATGGAAGAGTGAGTAGTAGTCGGAGAAGAAGAAGCCGAGGAAGGAGTATGAGAAGCAGAAGTCGAGGAAGAAGTATGAGAAGCAGGAGTCGAAGTCGCAGTAGTCGACATAGTGGCAGAAGAAAGCATGCTGGAAGCAGAGGCAGAACTTTGACTAGCAGTACTGGTTTCCTTACCAGAGCTAGAGGCCATTTCAGCCTTTGGCTCAGTCACCTTGAACTGCTGTGACTGAGCCAGAATACCGCCTGATGGAGACAGGAAATTGATCTGATAGCCACCACTGTATTGCTATCTGTCAGTAACTGGTTGTCAAAGACTTTTGGCTTTCGGTAGCATACCCAGGGCCTGCGTCGGACACATCAGGGTCATGGGCTCGGATTGTATAGGAGCCCTTCTCCGAGTCGACTCCAGAGGCAATAGTCACGGTCACAGGCGGGTAGACATTCTGATTGACTAGAGCAATGTCGACTGTAGGGGGGTCGGTCCTAAAACCTTTGCATTAATACCCATGATATCCCTGTCAAGAAGGAAACTCACGAAACCCGCTGCCAGTGGATGGTAACCGGCTTGGAGAAGTCGACTTTCTCACCCATCCTGGGCGCGGTGATAGTGATACCTGGCCAGGTATTAGATCTGCTCTCCATCATTCATACTTCAAGTCGTACCTGCAGCTGAAATGGCAAATGCCACAAGGGAAAACACGGTAGCAGTATGCATTGTGACTGATTAGTCGTATTATCTGACCAGAATAGGAAGGATTTCTCTAAGAACTGAGGATGGATGATATAAGAGAGAGAAGTCGCGAGGCTGAAAGGTAAAATGAGAGTCGAGGAGACACGATATTATATTATATCTCTTATATGGCCTGGAAACCAGGTCCAAGCTCTCAAGGATTTACCTGCATCTCATGCCAATGTTTATTTTCTGGACTAGGGTATCGTAATTCCCAAACGCGTCGTGTCTCATGCATCCAGCTCCAACGGAGTACAAAAAGCCATTAAGCAAGGGCCGCATCGCCCAAAGTCCCATGATACTTCTCCAGTTTATTGTAATGAGCAATCTTGGAAGCAGACGGAAGTGAATGCCATAGCTTGCAAAGATGAACTTTAGCCCGAACTCGAATCACCGGCGATTATGTGCTGCACAGCCTACGCCATCTCGCCCGGCCGCGCGTCGCAGTTCATGTTCAGTACTTGTCTGCATCTCTGATAGAAATCTGCTGTACTTTCATGCTTACATAGTTATGGTTCAGGGTTATCATCCCGGGATGACCGCTGCAGCCCGTTTAGCAGGAAACAGTTACTCAGTTCTGATTACATAGAGGCCACATAGATGAAGAGAGTATGACTGATGTACATGATAGCTCCAATATACCCTAGGGAGCATACGAATCTTGTGTACTTTAGCATCAAGGATCTGAGCCTCAAATGACAGGGGAGATAAGAGAACCTAAATTAGTATCCCAGAGGCAAACCAGTCTCGTTACAAGCGTCTGTTAGAACAGCCCGAGATTTAGCTGGCGAATCCGAAGGGCCTTAGCACATCGGAACAGCTGGATTTCTTGCGCATGGCCTCGGATCGTGGTCATGGATAAGGTAGGACAAGCCGGATTCTATTTCTAACTGACGCCTTCACTCGCAACATGGGAATGTTATTGTGAGCTCCCCATTTATCGTGAAGTGGCTACTAAATGACAAGTTTGGCTCTTAGGGTTATTTCGGTGCATGACAGAAAAATGGCCGCCTTGAAACGGACTTTCATTTTGCTTCAGTTACTGTCCACACAATATTAACACCGGAACTGTCATGATTGGACATTATACGGGAGGAATTAAAATGCTTCAATGGCTTAGGTTGCACTTCGCATCCCTGTTGTGGTCATTGCTGTACCTAGGTAGAAAGGTCCGGCTTGGCCTGGAAGTGTTATCTGTATTCTCCGGTTCCTTTAGCTTCCTGGATACAACTGAATGGAGATCTTCTATCGGCATCTCTTCTCTAATGACTTGGATTGACGTATGAGTTGTCGTCATCCGTTATCTAATGTACCGGGGACGTTCCAGAAACAGAAAGACGCATATGCATGAGCCTATTGAGCCTCATAATTTATCATGTCTTCTTTGGTCGTGCTCAAACCCCCCTGTTTTGGATCACCGAGAAAATACACGTTCCCATTGACACCGCCGACAACACCATACCCACGACCGCAAGAACATATGGAAAGTCAAGATATCTAGCAAGGTAAAGTAGTGTCACTTTATGATGATGCTTCGGCCACCATCCGCAGTGAGTCGCTGGCGGACACGAATGCGAACCCATGAGGGTCCCAGCTGCACGAAATCGTGCTCAATCGGATTGGAAACTTCGGCATTATTCGCCTTGTGAGGAATCTCCAGGAGAGGATCATAGAGTGCACCCTGAGGCTTCAGAGTGCAGATATCAAGGAGAGCGGTAGGGCAGAAGAGAAGTGCCTCTCCGGTCGTAAGACAGACGATTCGACGAAACAACTCGGCGCCCTCCGCTTTCTCTTCGATGGCACCTGCAATGTGCGATTTGATGGCCTTGAACCAGGCCGGAGAGGTGAAGCGGTGAATGATAGTAACATTGCATAGATCCAGGAGATTGGGGGATATGGTAGGCTCCTGAGTGGCAATAATGACTCGCGTTCCCAGGTGACGCTGCTGACGAACAATAGACAACAACGTATCAGTGAGACCAATTGCCTCCGGAGAAGTCGCCTTCAGGAACTAGGAAGAATAGCGCATTAACTTCACGGGAGCAGTTAGAAAAGGTTGAGAGATGCGTACCTTGTGGGCTTCATCCAAGGCTAGTATGCGGCCTGCCTCGTGCCGATTCTTCAGGAAAAGCGAGATGCAAATGGTGTAAAGGGCACAGGCATCGTCGGGGCCAACGAATGGACCACTCAGGTCGATGATGGTCAGTGTGCCCTTGTCGAATTTCCAGGCGTTTCGGAATTTGGCATGGGGTTCCTTATGGCCATTCAGAACAACCGGAGCAAAGAAAGACTCCAGAACATCCAGACGCATGTTCAGAGGAATCTGCTGCCCGTTCATAAAGTCCACTTTGTCCAGGCGGCGACGGAAGGTCGGGTAGTCGAAACTCTCACGCCCTTGGTTGGCCAAGGCCATATCTCGCAAGATCTTCATAACCACCTGAGACATAAGTGAGCATAAACACCGAGGAGGAAGCTCATAATCCGTTCACTTACCTCGATGTAGAGAGGCTGGGCATTCCTGTTGTTGACTCCCATCAACGTCTTCATCATGCTGATTGTGAGATCGTTCTGTGGGAAGTACAGAGGTTCAACGGTCAGACGACCGGCAGCTTTTCCCAGGCCAGGTAAGCTGGTGTAGATGTTCTTCATAGCCTCGAAGTTGGTCGGAGACACCAAGACACGCACGGGAATGTTCGAAGACAGATAAGCTGCTTCGCATATCTGAGTACTTGAGAAAGCGGAGAACTCGTCATAATGGAAGACAAGACCAGCCAGAGGAGACCCCAGCCTTCCCACAGGCGAAGGGGAGATGAGGGAATTCTCGAGCAGGCATGAGAGCGTGTGGCTCTTGCCGCTTCCCTGGTTGCCGCAGATGAAGGCTGACCAGGGAGCCGTCAGGTTAGCGTACATAAGGGAATTTTCGGCGGGCAGCCGCTCAGAGGAATCGATGCGATGCCCCAGGAGCCCGTACTGAAGCATCTGGGGCTTTGGGCCCTTGGAAACATCTTCAGCATGGGCTGCCATGATGGTCCCAGAGAAAATTGGTGCTGTGATCGCCGGCTCAGGCACCTGTATGTCACCATTCTCGGCAGATTTGGAGGGGGCATTGTCATCCAGACTGAGAAGCTTGGTATGGCTCGCAATTTCAGTGCTGAACCCCAGGAGAGGGAGAGGAGACATGTTTTTGATAAGAGGAATGAGATTGTGGAGACAAGAAGTTGGATGGCGAATTGTTGTGGAAGGTAAGGGAGCTGAGAAGTGGGAAGAAGACCCCAATGGTATGACTATTTTCAACCCTTTTAATCTAAGAAGATCAGGGGCATTTGAGTCAATCAATATTCTGCAGTTAGCGGGGTCTTTCGGCAAGGAGAATGCGTGTTTGTCAGTCCTGTTCAAGCCATACTAATCTTCAAGTTTTATCTTCTTTCAACTGCATTGTTTCCATCAATTGACTGCTTGAAGGCCCATATACATGGCAGTATAGAGAGAATTTGTCTCTTCTCTAACAGTATCGCTGATACCTTCCACAGCTCTACTGTGAGTATTACAACATCTGCAATGGCATTGATGCATCAATCCATCATAAGGCTGTGTGTTGCACCAATCCACCACCATCAGGGTTTGAGCAGACAGCTGACAATGAATGAGAAATCCTTTTTCATTTCATTGGCCATGTTATGCCAAAGGAACCCACTGCTGTCTCCAATCCAGCATCATCGATGCCATTGTTAAAGGTGCCGGTTGGATCAAATGGCAGGCCCTCTTGCTCCAGAGCTGACTCTTTGATTCTTTTGCAACCCTTAGGCCAGCAGCAATGATCCCTTCTGCAAAGCCATCAATATACCTTTGGTACAGTGATCTTCACATCATCTGCTGCCTGTGCCGCATCAAAACAGGCAAAGTTTAGATGTGTAGATGTGTTTGACTTAGTCTGGATGCGGGGTAAGGCGGTACAGGATGGCAGATAAGAAACGTGGGACTCCAACTTTTTTATGTCATCCTTCACATTCTCAATTCATACAAGCCACACGAGCTTGGTTGCACAGTTATCATGAAGTAGATCTTGGTGTTTCGATATCAGAATATTCCCAAGAGAACTCTCGTGAGAATTTTGACGCGTCCTGGGATATTATTAAACCCTGACATCCTTTCTCTCCCCGCAATGGGTCACTCCGGTGACAGAATGTTGAGTGTATGTGGCTTGACAGTGTTCACATGACCAGGATTAGCCATTTCTAACACCCTGGTGATGTATAGGAGCTTGAAACGCGTTATTGTCCCCCAGTGGACTCTGCGCTCTTTGCAGCTGTAGCCTCGGACTTTGACCTCACAGAGCCCACGGCTGTCAATGATCTTTGCCAGATACTTGATTCAATCAAAGAGTCGGCTCTGGATCAAGAGGGCTTGCCTTTTGATCCAACCGGCACATTTAACAATGGCATCGATGATGCTGGATTGGGCGGGCAAAGTGACCCCGCCATCTCACCTCATACATTCTCTGATGACAGGGACACGACACGTTCCCAGACTGCAGTGGGAACAGATCGCTCTCTGAAATCTTCAAGCAGCTCACATGAAGACACCGTCGAAACACTTGTACAGATGTTTCCTACCATCTCGATTTTTGACATCAACCAAAGCTTGAGGAAGAGCGGTGGTGATGCCACCAAGAGCATGGATGTCCTGCTCAACCTTGCCTTTTTCGATGAAGCACAGGCAGCAGATGACAATTCGAAAATCACTGTACCCAAAGGTATCGACGGGTTTGCAGAAGGCAACATCGACGTTGGCCACAATAAGGGGCGCAAGAAAAAGCGCAACAAGAAGCCCCACCTTCAAGCCAGCAGTTCGTCCAGTGATACTGCTTCAAACAAATGGGAAACTGGCAAGGCAGATATTGAGTTCATGTCTTCGCGGATTCCAGACCTGTCTAAAGAAAAACTGTCATCGATGTATCATGCAAACGGAGGCTCTTTGTTTGCCACTATCAGATCTGTTGCGCTTACCAACTGTCCAAAGGATTTGCACGAGATTGATGATGATCCTGTTATGGTGATGCAGTTGGCCGAGCTTACTGGATCTCTTCCTGGTCTCCAGACCACCACTCTCATCGGGCTTCTCAAAGCCACGCGCAACATGCCATCGGCGGCAAATGACCTTGCAAAGATTTTGGCTCGGCGACCTTCGCTTTCTGATGTTTCAAACATCATCAAGTTCACTGCGACGCCAGTCAATCTAGGCGACGACGACGGTGCTGGCGCTTCTGGTTCTCGGAGTCGAAGCAGCGAGGTCGTGGCAGATGAGGTCGACTATGCACAAGTATCCGCAGCTGCACAGGCCTCTTTTGCCGCAGGCTCTGCCGCCTACGCGCAAGCACGCGACAGCTACCGTCGTTCCAAGTCGAATCCTCTATTTGCTGGCGCGACAGCCGTGTACCGAGAATCTGCACAGGAAGCTTTTCAGCGTGGAAAAGCACAACTATCGCGTGCATCTGATCACCTTGTCAACAGCCAGTCCACCAAGGATAGCGTTGATCTGCACGGTGTCACAGTGACTAATGCAGTTCGCATCGCCCGCGAGCGCGTCTCGAACTGGTGGGACGGACTTGGCGATGCCAAGTATGTTCGCGGCGGTGGTAAGCACATACACGGTGGTTACAAGATAATTACTGGTGTCGGCAACCACAGTCAGGACGGCACATCTCGTCTCGGCCCTGCAGTGAGCAAGATGCTCATACAGGAAGGCTGGCGTGTGGAAGTCCACCGAGGTTTTCTACTCGTCACCGGCATCTCCCGAGCACGTTAGCGGCGCATTTTGGATTTGTCCTCGGCATCCTTCACGTTGCCCTCAGTTTTCTCTGACTTGCAACAACTACGGGTTCATCTGGTTGTCAACGCGGCGTCGCCGGAGCACGTTAGCGAGCACGTTAGCGCATTTGGATTTGTCCTCGGCGTCCTTCATGTTGGCCTCAGTTTTCTCTGGCCTGCAGCAATTATTGGTTCATCTTGTTGTCAACGTTTTCTTCACGTTGGCCTCAGTTCTCTGGCATGCAACAATTATGGGTTCATCTGGTTGTCAACGTTTTCTTTTTCCGGTTTGCAAGATACCCAGGAAGGTGGAGTTCTATTGAAGTTTCCTCATTAGCGAGGGCGAATTTACGGGCTGTTGTTCTCACTTCAATCTCTCTTTTCCCTCACATCTGAGTAGGATTTATTGTAGCTGGTGAGAGATCATGTCCCCGCATGATGACGTAAAGCAGATCGACCTCGTTAACTACGGAGTAATCGCGGCCACTTCACAACAACAATACTTTGCAAAACAATACCTTACGCAAAGGTGCCACAGTCATCTCTATGCGATCTCAAGCAGTCCGAATCTTGCAAGCATCACTTAGGCATCGCGCCCTCGTTCAGCCAGCCGTCTTTTCTCGCTGCCGTTCAACCGTTACCCGCAAGACCAGTGGTACTAGGCTCGGAACTAAGGCGCTGAAAGCAGCCTCGACAATCCCCTTCTTTGGTGCATTCTTTAGCTCCAGCGCAGCCGAAGAGCCCAGCGGCAACATGTCGTATCCCGACCAGCGGAGCGATGATCAGTGGCGAGCAGTTCTGAGTCCTGGTCTGTCATTTGTTTCCCCATGTCCTTGACAATCTCTTACTTACCAAATACAGAGCAATTCCGAATCCTTCGCCAAAAGGGTACCGAGGCCCCCGGCACGGGCGAGTACGACTCACACTATCCGACAAAGGGCGTGTATACCTGCGCCGGGTGTGACGCACCGCTCTATACAGCCGATCATAAGTTCAAGTCTGGCTGCGGCTGGCCCGCCTACTATGATTCGATCCCTGGCGCCGTAAAAAGACATGTTGATAACACATTTGGTATGAAGCGGACTGAGATCGTCTGCAGCAACTGTGGCGGTCATCTCGGTCATGTCTTCGAAGGTGAAGGGTATCCGACACCGACAGATGAGCGACACTGTGTGAACAGCATCAGTCTGCGCTTTACGGAGGACCAGGGGGCTTCTGGGAAGACAAGTGAAAAGGCAAAGGCTTAATCGGTAGTTATTTAGGCCAAATTTAAGATGTTCTAGAAATGAAGCTGCTTAGCGCGGATGTGGATTGTACAAGGGCCAAGCGCGTAGTCAAGATCCAATACATTGCATATATCAAACAGCCTAATAAATTCGCACGTTAACCCTGCATATATCTATCATCTCTTTCATAAACTGAAGAAGTTGTGGCAACTATCCCAAAACTGCGCAGCTGGCACGTGCCATGAACCGTAGCCTTAGGCCGACCGCCACCTTCGCATGGGAGATTGCCATTGTTTCTCTTCCCCTTTCTCAACATCCTTTGAGTCGCTCACATTATGTCTCGACGCGCTACGCCGGGCCAGGCTGCCCAAAACCAGCAGACCATCAAGAGTCTGCTGAAACTCGAGACAAACAAGATATGTGCCGACTGCAAGCGCAACAAGCGTTAGTGTCCCCTCCGATGCCGCTCACCACAGCCTTGGTTCCCCGGTTTTGGGTCACAATGTGTGCTAATACTCTCTTGCTTAGACCCGCGATGGGCATCTTGGAACTTGGGTATTTTCATCTGCATTCGGTGCTCGGGCATCCACCGGGGTATGGGCACACACATTAGTCGGGTCAAGTCGGTCGATCTCGATGCATGGACCGATGAACAACTCCAGAGTGTATTGAAATGGGGCAATGCGAGGGCCAACAAGTCAGTCGTCCACAATTGATATTGCTGGCCATATGCTAATGACCTACAGATACTGGGAAGCGAAATTGGCACCCGGTCATGTTCCCTCGGAGGCGTGAGTGCATTGCGACCATACTATATATGAGATGGCAGTTCACTGATGTTGAGGGCAATAGTAAGATTGAAAACTTCATCCGCACCAAGTACGATACCAAGCGCTGGGTCATGGACGGTCCCATGCCTGACCCCTCGACCCTGGATGATGGCGACGACGACGTTGTGAGTGTTACAGATGCGCTAAACGTCGAATAGCAACCACTGACCTTCTAGCCTCTTGCGGTTGTACAGGAGAAGGCAAAGATTGAGCGTTCCGCTTCGCAACGAATGGCACCTCCACCCCAGCCCGCGCGCCAACAAGCCTCGATCGATCTGTTCGCTGATGACCCGATTGCTCCCCCGGCTCGTCCTAGCACGACCGATCCAACTCCCCGCGCTTCTGTAAGACAATCACAGCCCGCGCAACCGAAGGCTCACAAGCCAGGCGATTCGTTGCTCGGTCTCGATTTCTTTGGCAGCACCCAGCCGTCCACTGGCAGCCGTCCATCCAGCACTGCATCTACACCCGCCGCGCCAACCGGAATGTCTCGCCCAGACTTGAAACAATCGATTCTGTCCTTGTATTCGAAGCCTCAGCCCCAGGCCGCCCCGGTTCAGCACAGGCGCGACAATTCATTCGGCGATATGGCCTCTCCGACAACCCCCTCCACATCTTCGAATATGGGCGGCCTGACTGACGCATTCAGTGGCCTAACCTTCCCATCAACTACATCTCCACCCCCGGCCAAGCCGGCTGAGAAGCCTTCTCCATTTGCCAATCTCACCAACTTCGGTGGTCCCAAGTCGGCCCCAGCAGCACCTAAGGTTACCTCGCCTTCGGGTTCAGCTAGTGGCAATCTATTTGATAGCTTGGCTTCTCCTACGATGTCTGCGCACAAGCCCCAGTCGCGAAACACATCCATCTCTTCGCATAGCCAGGACTTCGGTTTCGGCGGCTTTGCGTCTCCTCCCCCTCAGCCGAAGCCTCACCCTCCTTCTTCATCCCTCTCCAATGACCTCTTTGGTCTCTCTTCCCCGCCCCCTCAGCCAGTGTCACCACCAAAGTCCACCGTGACCTCCCCGCAGCACGAGATGAGCTCTGCATTTAACCTCTCCAGTCCTTCATTGCAGCCCAAGCCTGCCGCATCTCCCAAGCCTGCCGCAGCGGTCAATGCCATATCAGCTAGTATAGATCCTTGGGGCGGCAACGCCTGGAGTACACCTGATCCGGGCCCTGCTCCCGCACCTGCACCCGCAACCGCTGCACCTGCACCGTCCAGCACAGCGTCCATGATGAAGGTACCTGATACATTGACTGCAAATGACATTGGAGCTGGTTGGGGTGCTCCCGCCGCTCCACCGAAGGCCACTCCCACCGTGGCTGCTGATGAGGACTTTGGCGGCTGGACCAGTGCTGCTCCCGTTTCATCGGGAACTACGACGAGCTCAACCAAGCCGGCTGGCGGGTTTGGTGGAGCTGATGACCTTTTCTCGAATGTTTGGGAGTAGAGGACATATTACTTCCATAGCGAATTGAGATATTGCTTGGAATTGCAGTCCATTCTTGCATTAGTGATGTTGACCTATACCTAGGTACATGTATATAGATTGTTCAAATATTCTTACTACTTACAAGTAGGATGACCATTCTTGCAATCTATCTCTTCGATTCGATTGTTAATCTATTCGTAGTTTCGGCAGGTATAAAACGACCATCGCAGCCATGACATTATGCTGCTAGTGGTAAAATGAGCACAGGCCCCCGATATAATAACAAACTCCCTCCGATGGGTATATAGGCCAACACATGCTAACCCAAGAAAAAGAAGGAAAAAGAAAGACTGTAGATCAAAGACAGAACATAACCACCCGGCATACAAATCATAACCATGAATCCTCAAACAAGCTTATCGGTACTCTCCGACTTATTATGACTCGCCATATGCGCGACGTTCGACTCCTCCTGCGTCACGAGAGTCGTAACCTTAATGCCAGAGAAGCCGTCATCTTTGGCTCTGGGCTTCTTATCGTAGCTATGGATCGACCCGTCTGGGGATAGGTCCTCCAAGTCGTATTGGTCCCGGCCACCGATCACCGATGCCTGTACATCTGTGTGACGGGTGTGGCCGGTGAAAGCACTGCGGCCGGCGGAGGGTCGTGTTGTCTTGCTGCGGTAGCCGTTACTGCCGGTGGAGAAGATATGGGGGAGCAATCGAGAAAGGAAAGCGCGTGTGCTAGGGAGAGAGGCGCAAATGATGGCGACGTTGCATTCGACAGCAGACCAGGAAGCAGCGCCGACGTTGTCGTCTGTTGTTTGTTAGTGTGGATTCTACTTTCGGGAACGAGGTGCTTACAGGTTGGATCGTCGGAGTCGGAAATGATTAGGAGACTGTGGAAGCGGAGGATGGTGGTGATCATGACACTATAGTGGTTAGGTTAGCAGATGTATACCTAGGTATTTTGGGAGGAAGGGATTTAAGAATTTACTTACAATCCACCGAGGGCGAAAACACCCATTAGAGCCAGCTTCTGCTTCCTGGGCAGTTGGAGGGATTTGAGTACGGGCATTGGGAATACCAAGATCAACAGATCGGTGAGGATATGAATGGCCGAGTTGGAAAACCACAGGGCCTTTCTATCGAAGCAGAATCCCGGGATCGAAGGATCCCAGAACCGGGCGATAGGTACGCAGTTTGCCCAGGCACTGGCGACTGTCCACGACCCGTAGACGGCGATGAACCCGAGGAGAATGGCACAGGCTAGACGTAATTGGTTCGTTGCGAAGACTCGTCGGTATTGAAGGAGGATAGAGATCTTGGTGGTAAACAGGCTGGATTGATAGATTGGAACCGAGGCCCAGAAGCACTGGAAGAGTCAATAATAGCTCCGTAGTGCTGTGTTTGGCACTTACCATCATTTGAGTTGTAAAGACTGCCTCTGGGATGAGTTTCAAGTGTTGACCCATATCATGGTAGACCTCTGGTAGGAATTAGTACATGTCAAGGAAGAGAAGATGGATCTATAACTGACGTCCAACAAATAACCCGAAAAAGACCCATGAGAACATCAAAGAGACTATAATGGCATAGTCGTCTGATCCCATCTGCTTCACCATAATCGCTCTCGTATAAATCCGAACGAGCACAACGAATGTGGCCAACGAGGTAAAGACAGCGCTGACGGCCAGGGCTGAGCGGCCTCTTGGGGTTGATACTGTAGTCATTATGGCGAGTATTGTCCAGGACACAGAATTGCGTGTCGAGGCAGCCAATGCTCATTAGAGACCCGGGCTTGAAGGAGTGAAAGTCCCGGTGGGGGAGGAACAAGATCGAGTCAGGGCTTTCTTTTAATACACCATTGTACGAGAGGGCGATCCGGGGCTCGAGATGGCCAAGAAACGGTGGAAAGAATAGTATCGGTCTAAGGTTTGCAAAGTAAGCCACCGAGGGGCTACAGGATATAAGCTTATAGGGCTATTGGAATTCAGGAGAAACTATTACAAATGAGAGCTGGGAAGTCAACAGTCAGTGAGTCCGAGTGAGTCCCTCAGGTTTAGTGCGATTTAGTGTATGTTAGTGCAATCAAAGCATGCAGGTTAACAGCCCGACAGAGTTTAAACAGTTGATTGCGGAGTCAATTGACGATATGTTGACCAACAGGAAAAGCCCCAAGTCCGTTGTCCTGTGCGGTCAGGGGCGAGTTTCCTTGAACGTGGGACCTTCACAGACCTGTTTTTTGGCCACGAACCCTACGATCGAGGGTCCATGCGATTGCTGTTTCTAGCGGAAGTAGATCGAAGGATAATCCTCGGCGTTTGCGCACAATTCTTGGTCGAAGCGGATCCACACCTGCCAGAAGCGAAGTTCCAATCCATGGATCCAGCTCGCGCTACGTCGAGCATAATATGAACGTGTTATTCAGCCTGTCTAGACTGAAGTCGTTGTTTCAACGATTCTTTACTCCGTGTTGATCAAGTATGTCTGATTACATAGTGTTGATTCCGTGATTTCATCTCTCTTGTATTCAGAACTATGTATAGATTGCGCGGGAAGATCGGATCATGAAGACCCGACACCGAGTGAAACCGAATCCCCGGCTAAAATGCTTTAGCCCGTTTCTCTCGTATTTACTTTTCTGCAATTTCACATTCCCACTCGGTGCATTAGCTTCAATAACGTCGAAATTGTGGCGGGAAGAAGAATGCTATCGAAACTTCCATGTCTTCCACGTGAATGCAGTTTATCCTCATATTTATCCCATCGGCTCCTGCAACCAACCAAACAATCATGACGCACAATGCAGTGGCTCCTTACTAACAAAGCAATTGTCCCGACTCGGGCTATCCTTATCTGTCGCAATCGCGTCGATCAGAGCTTCTGTGCCGCGCTTCAACCGAGATGCCGCTAGGCGCACGGTGCTCTACCACGGTGGCGATTTGATTGTCTCGTATTCCCTATATGGTTAGTTCCAGTTACCGTGCTCGATGCCCCCACTGGATAGTATAAATCGATAGCATCCCGAGAGTAGGATCATTAATGCCTTTGTCGATCCTCATGACCAGGTCCCACCTGCATTCGTGACTGAATAGGGGTAGATACTTCATTAATGGTTATGTCTTGGGTCAATCGACTATTTCTAATTCACATCTTTCAGATCAATGATCATCTACTAGTGGATTAGTCTTCCGATCATGGGATACCGCTGGAACGGATCGATGGGGATAATGGACACGTTTCAATCTGGACGATGTCCACTCACTCGAGTAAGCGCGTGAAGTTAGCTCGAAGACAGTTAACTATGGACAAAACAGCAGAGTAAATGATTGGAGATGGGAGATTTGCTGCTGCCTCGGATTAATATTGACACCTGAGGCATAAAATAGTTATGTAATATAGACACCTGATGTATGAGGCTACTAATACAAGTCGTTCTTCAAACCTCACATCAAGTCACAGGAATAATCTCGTGTATTAGGAAAGGTATTAGGAAAGGAGAAATAAGTCCCCTGGTCCTAGGTACACCTTTTAACTTTCTACTGCCATGCCCCGGAGTAGTTATTAACTAGTTAACTAGGTGATGTTATCTTACCGATACACCTGGGCCTTCATCAATCATGTCCTTCAACTTGGACATGATCCATGTCTCTGTCGTGTCAAAGAAATCCACGCTTCCCGGTCATAATACGACTGATCTATTGGCCATGGCAGTTGTCTAATTTGAAGTTAAGCTGGGAATGGCGTTAGCGCCCACCAAGTTGAGACCCCAGCCACCGATCGCAAAAGCACATGGCTGGGATGCGGTCTCTTTTAAAACCCCCGTCAACATTCCAAGTGATGCTATTTTTCTCATTCCCCCTTATGCGGCTCATGGTATTCTAAAAACCATTCGAGAAGAAAAGCGCGGACTTCGTGAGCAATACTGCGCTGTACACTCCGCCGAGTATACAACCGAAGCCTCAGTGCCAACGCAGCACCGGACAAGGGTCAATTCCATCACCCTTAGATTTTTCTTCGACTTTTCCTTTTACTCTGCTTGACGATATCACGACCTACACTCGACCAAGTACTCGATCGCCCGCCTTAGCACCCATTCTTACGCTGAGAAGCTCAAACAACCAAGCTCCCACCAAGATGGTCAAGCGCAACATTACCATCGCGGTCATCATCATCGTGCTCTTCCTTATCCTCGCAATCGTGGGATTCGCCATCTACGCCATGCAGAACCACGTCTCATTCTTCTCCAAGAAGAAGGAAATCGATGAAGAGAGTGCCGAGGAAGGGTGACCTTAACTGCGACTTTGCGTCCTGATACCCCCGATATCCGAAAGTTGAATATATCTCGGAGATGCCGAAAAAACCAGACACGATACCCTTTTGCTACCTTGACGAGCCCCATACGATTGCCTTGATGCTGCCCGCGCCGTTTGCCTTTGTACAACTTTGAGCATGTTTGCTACATATATTACATTACGCCTTTGGATGAACCTCGGAGTTGGTGGACTTTATTTTTCTTTCTTGGGTGTATTTTCGATGACTTTGATGGATGCTTAACATATGATCTATGACTGGCCCGCAACGAACGAATCTTTATTATAACATGAGTGCTTCGTATTTTGTAGGCTTCGTAAAGAGGAAGTGATGGGGCTGAATGAAATGTCTTCCAGGAGCGCAGATATCGGTGTTTCTTCGAAAACGGTAGACCAGGTGTGCATGGGTACATTCATGACACCTCAGGATATACAACTGGAAGACCAACAAGTAGCCCTCGGATTAAGGGCTTTACATCTATATACCCCGTTCAGATATTTCAAGGCCGTGAAAAACCATGGAAAGCGGAAAACAATAATCTTGTTGATCAAGCAATAGCTAAGTTGAACAGCTGAAAATGCAGAAATATATAGGTACCATTCGCTATGTACCACGAAAACCAAATCCATGCCGCCAATGGTATCGAATAATATAAATGCACCTTCGCCCGTGTGAATATTGTTCAAAACAATGCAGAACTCCTTTGAAACCAATCACTAATCAAAAAACATAGCTTAAGAGCTCCTGAGCTCTTAGAGCGGTTGCAATATGCCAAGGCAGCGTATTGTTTTGCACGCTGCGCATCCCTCTCGCTCGAGCAAGGGCTGCTAGCTCGCGATACATTCCAAGGATTTCCTTCAGAGTACTTTCATGAGATGAAGGTGGCCGCTGGGAGTAGATGAGGTTGACGGTCATGGCGAAGACACCGTCACCATCGGTAGTGCCCTTGCGCCGAAGGAGATACCGCCAGCGCGGGGCGAAATTCGGTGATATGAGGAGAGCTGTTCAGGCGATGTGAGAGGACAATTGCCCAGGACTCGTCACTGATGTCAGCGAGAACGACATCCGAGTCGGGTTCAAGAGAGGGCTCGGTTGGTGTGGGGGCATTGTAGGTTGCGCTGGGTGTTGGCGCGTTGCCAGATTGCTCGGGAGAGGCAATACTGACGCTTGGGTTTGGGGTGGAGACGGGGGTGGATGAGAAATGGGGATTGAGGACGGTTGTTGTCATGGACGAAGTGGGTGATTCGAGCATCAGGTCGGGGGTGGTGTTGACGGTCACGATGGTCAGTTCCAACGACCCTGGTCGCATCTTGTTTACTTGGTCGGCCAAAATGCTCCATCCTATACAAGGTTAGACGTGTACTAAAGAAAATTCGAGAAGTCTCGAAGCCTTACCCTCAACATCATCTTGTTCCATTGATTCGGTGTTGACCAGCAAAATCCTCCACCGGGCCTGGAATTTGTTCATTATCTGCTTGGTCGTGACCCAAATTTCATTGCGCACTTCAGCAACCGCCCTGGCAGCACCTTTGCTTCGATAGCGGAGACAATAGGACATGGTTGTTTGAATAGATCCAGTCCCATCAGACCATGCCACCGACATCCAGCGTTGATCTGAGCTTTTAGAGCAGGCGATATGAAGGCTGCGCCCATCTTGAAGTGGCGATCCCTTGTCAGAAGCAAGACGGAAGTGGAGGGCCTTCGGAACCGGATCGGCGAGGAGTATCGCTGGGGCACAGAGCATAGGGTTCATGTCGCCTTCTCTTGGTCGGCATCGGGCGTATACCTCTAGAGCAAGATCCAAGTAGTCCGTTTGAGTCGGAACAACCATTGAAACCCCAGAAGTGATGAAATCCATCGGGATGATTTGCAAAGCAACGTCGTTGACCTGTCGGGACTGTCGAAGGTCGGCGTTGGCCGCCAATTGTTGGAAAAGGTACCAGAAAGCTGTGCAGATATCCGCCAAGGCTGCTGCGTGAGGGAATGGATTGATAATGTACACGACACAGTTATCTGTGCCGGGCGGAGATTGTGACAAATCGGCTCCTGGACCTGGGTAAGATAATGTGATAAAACGTAAATTGGAAAAAGCAACATACCTAATTCTTCGCATAGCCTCTTCAAACCCTGCATCATGGACGCATAGCTGGATTCGGTGTCCCACGCCCTCAGTCCCTCATGGAATGCCATTGACTTGTTGCCTCGAGCATGGCCACCGAAGTTGCAACTTTGATACGTAAGGCCGAAACGACTTAAAAAAGAATCTGCCGCCTCTGCTGCCGTATCTGGATGAATGCAGTAAGCCGAGACATTTTTCGGCCCATGAGCAGGCTCAAGACCGAAAGTCTCCCAGAAAGAGACAGCGGGAGGAAGAGCTTCTAGATACTCTTTCCCCCGGCGCATTCGAAGATGTGGAGCTGGAACTTTTGAGATGGGGCTTCGCCCCGAGATTTTGGATGACTGCTGCGTCGAATCTGCGCTTGTTTCATCTTGCAGAGATGTATATCCGTTCAGATCTAGCTTGGACATGTCACCCAGAAACGTGATATCTTCTAAGCCCGTTCGCAACATTAGGCTGTCAGTCTCAAGACTGAATAGAGCGACATTTCCACCAAGCGAATGATCCAGGGATGATTGTATGATTTGATCGACCAAGAGTTGCGCAATTGGTATTTGGTCTTCTCGACGGCAAAGGATGGGTAGTTGCTGAATTTGCAACGCAGAGAAATAACCAGTAAGGGCCCAGTCAGAGAAGTTGGCAAGAAAGTTCCCCAGAAACGTTGAATTTTCAGCTTTGGATCCCAAATTCCCCTCATGTACACCGGATGATTTGGCAGGTGATGCAGCGGATTGGACATCAGACTCAGAAGGAACGCGTTTCCTCTTCAAAATTGGAAGAGCCGACGGGGTTGGTGCATGCTGTAAAGGCAACTCATCACTGTATTCACTACTACCACTGCTTGAGGCCGATGAGGATCGGGAACGGCTCCCTAGGGGCAATGGTGATGCACTGGTACCGCTTGGATTTTTGTGACTCACTGAACCTCGATCGCGGTGAGGAATGCCCACGGTGGGGATGGTGCTGGGACTTTGGTCCAAGCTGTCTGGTCTAGCGCCAGCGGAGAACCAGAACTTGCCAGCTGCCCCATACTTTTGATCCCAATCCCCAATCTTCTTTTCGAATGCAATAGGTTGATAGTGTCCTTGAGAAAGACGGGGCTCTTTGAATTGCTCGTTGATGTCTGACTGTGACCCGGAAAATAGGATTTTCTTGATTCTCACTGGACTCAACGGCGGACTAATCGGTTGGCTTCGAGGGGCGGGCGATGATGGGCCCGAGCCAGGGGATGTCATTGGTGCATCTGCCGATTCCGGTTCATTGTTCTGTTCCTCTTTGAGTGGTTGGGCAGGGTCAACATCTCCAGGCGGAGGGCTGGTTGGTAACGCCTTGTTATCCACTTTATCCACTTCCTCCTCTTCAACACCATTCGATTGTACAGGGGCCCGAGGGGTTTCTAGGAGCGAATCCATAGGAGCCTCATCACCCATACCCTCAAGATCCGGATCATCAAAAAAGCTGAAATCAGCATCTGTTATTCCTTTGGCTCCAAAGTCTCTCTCATTCATCTCCCCGAAAAGGTCGTCGTCGCTTGCATCATATTTGCCAGTGCCAATCGCGCAATTAGAAGAGGGTTCAGTATTAGTAGTGTTCTTGTCTTGGAGTGCAGATGACGATAAAAAGTCGGCATCATCGAAGAAAGCGTCAGAGGGGTTTGCATGATTCGCTCCCATAGCAGCTGCACCGTCAGGTGGAGTTGGATAGACGAGGTTTGTGGCTTGCAAGTCGGGATATTGGGCCATTCGGGAGAGGCTCTCATAAATTTCCCCATTGTCAACTCTAGGAGACGTCATTTCATGGTCTTTACTTTGAGGCTCCTCTAGAGAAGGAATGGCTTGAGGGTCGTGTTGAGTTTGAGAGAGCCGGCTTTTGAAAACCATCGACCAACAAATTCGAGTGGATCGTCTAGAGAATCTTGGAGCCAAGAAGACTGGATCGGTTGACCGCATCTTCGGAAGCAAAACCTCGCGGGCCAAAGCATGCGCTTGAGAGGCAGCGTGGACTGAGATTCCTCATTTTGGCGCCCTGCATCCCCAGCCAGCCTTGCAAAAAAGGGCTCCCAGACCTCGACTTCGACCCATGGTTCCTCGTCGATGGACTCAACACGCAGTCCAAAGTTTGCTAACCATTGGACAACATCTAGCTTCCATTGTCGTCTTTTTGTCGCCGTGTCTATGGAATTCGAGTTCCCCGGCGATGGAACTGTTGGAGATTCGAGATTGGCCGTGACTAGCCTCGCAACAGCACCATTGGGACATAACCAGAGATCAGAACCTGGCTGCACTCTAAGGACATCTGAAATATCATCACAAGGGCTGCATAGTCGGGCGATTCCATCCTGAGATACTGTTTGCGGAGCGATTGTCAAGGTTCCAGATGCATGTAGTTGAACACTCAGAGTTGTCAAATAGGACTTTGAAAGAACGCTCTCACTGTCAATTCGAGGGCTCTCATATCCAAGCTGGTCCACAGGTGTAAATAGGGTACGAGACCCAAGCGGAAGGGCACCATAGTGTCGAGTCAGATGAATGCTAATTACCCCAGTGACAGCCGATATAAAAGATGCGTATACGGCCGCCGAGCCACTAGCACTATAGCCATCAGATCGTCGAGATGATTGTTGGCCTTGCTGTGACCTCTGTGACCCGGCCGATTGAGGCCCACTATGATCTTGGGACTCTGATGAAAGTTTTATCAAATTCTGGGATGTGATATTGCCCGATGCAGAGGCTAGGCAAAAGATTAGCAAATAAAAGGCGCCGTGTCGGAAGTCCATGAGTTACATGTATCAAGATGTACCTTTAAGAACTGTCGTATCCACCAGGATTTTCCTCGTTGGTGTATCCCCTTCCGTGATGTACAAGGGGCCCAAACTTTCAAAGTTTGGAGTTGGGGAGAATACCCATAGGCCAAGGCGCCTTGGGCATGATGCTAAACAGCCCAGACTTCGCAGCTGGGCTTCCAAATTCTTCAAACGACCAAGATGCTTCAAGATCGTGTAGCCGTTGGCTGGCCCTTCTGCCGGCGGGTTGGCAATGCTAGGCCCGGCCTCCTCAGTGTAGATTCTCCAATAGATCCTGGAGAAGCCATCCTAGAAATGATCGAATTAGTCTATGTCCCAAATCGCACTTGCGCGCATACACTTACAACCCGATGTACGTTAGTCGTTGCACCTCCGGGAAAGTCCATGGTTTATCAGTTACGGACAGGCCCGGGAGCAATCATGAATAGAAAGTCCTCAAGGGTTATTCGGGGAGTCATTTCCAAAGGAATGATTAAACATGACCCAATACACAGACCCATGAGCCACGAGTCATCGAAACACAAAATGGCGAGGCCAAAGCAGTTGCAGTTGGGCAAATCGCGAGTTGGGGAAGTCGGACGCTCGGGCCAATCACCCCGGGCTTGTCACGTGCTCCCTATCGCTCTATCTTTTTTTCTTTCCTTTCGTTATCAGCAGCTTCTTCGACTTGCACAAATTGGCGCTATGAAGTTGTCCAACCAGTCTGAGGTGCCTGTTTACACCATCTCGGGCTCTAATACTGCTCGCCCATTACCCGAGTGGCTTGCCAGGCGTCGAAAGCGCAGCTTGAAAGATGATCCCGAATATGCGAATCGCGTCGAGTTGCTGCAGGACTTTGAGTTCGAGGAAGCCAGTCAGTGTGTTCGAGTCAGTGAGGATGGCGACTGGGTTATGAGTACAGGTATGGTTTTTTTGTCATATCTCTGTCACGGCGCAGCTAACGCAGTGGCTACTAGGAACATACAAGCCGCAAATTCACACCCACTACCTCCCGCAACTTTCTTTGTCATGGGCCCGCCATACAGTGGCCCTTAACACTACCTTCCTCCTCCTCTCCTCCGATTACTCCAAGTCTCTTCACCTTCAGTCTGATCGCTCCCTCGAGTTCCACACTCCGCAAGGATGTCATT
This sequence comes from Penicillium sp. DT28, assembly GCA_036712075.1. NCBI lineage: Eukaryota > Fungi > Ascomycota > Eurotiomycetes > Eurotiales > Aspergillaceae > Penicillium > Penicillium sp. DT28. The sequence continues at coordinate 2,185,642 of JAZHLO010000002.1, forward strand.
ACACGACTCGCCTTCCGCGATACGGGCGTGACCTGGTGTATGACCGCCAATCGACCGAGGCGCTGGTCCCCTCAGTCGGTGTAAACCAGGATGGTATGGGAGAAGTCTTCAGATTGAATCTGGAGCTTGGAAGGTACATGCGCAGCTTCGAGGTGGATGTTGGAGGTGACGACTTTACGTCTGCGGGAGGCGGTACTCTCCAAGGCGGCATTCACACCGGCTCGGTCAATACGGGCGCTATTGCGGAGGAGAGTCACAATCTGTTGGCATTCGGTACATCGGCCGGTACGGTGGAGCTATGGGATCCCAGAGCCAAGGGCCGAGCGGGCGTCTTGCTACCGCCAACACAAGACGGACCGGATCTAGCACGCAACGAGATCACTGCGTTGGAGTTCAACCGCTCTGGTTTGACACTTGGAACCGGTTCCTCGAACGGCCTGATTCACCTCTATGATCTCCGGTCCCCAGTTCCTCTTCTGAAGAAGGACCAGGGATACGGTTTCCCCATCCACACTCTCAAGTTCCTCCAGCCGTCAACCGCAACACGTGAAGCAACCATGGACCCCAAGATAATGTCTGCTGATAAGCGTATCATCAAGCTTTGGGACCCTCGCGACGGTACTCCCTGGACCTCTGTCGAACCCGCCGTAGATATCAACTCTGTGGCCTGGTGTAAGGATAGCGGAATGCTTTTGACTGCAAATGAAGGACGGCAGCAGCACTCGTTCTTCATTCCGCAACTAGGACCCGCGCCCAAGTGGTGTTCGTTCTTGGACAACTTGGTTGAGGAAATGGCCGAGGATCCCAACGACCCGAACGCCTTCACCAGTGCTCAGGCTGGCTCCGTTTACGACAACTACAAGTTCTTGACTGTTCCTCAGCTCCGCACATTGAACTTGGAGCACCTTATTGGCCGCACCAACCTATTGCGACCATACATGCATGGTTACTTCGTGGCGCAGCGCTTGTACGAGGAGGCGAGACTGATTACCAACCCGTACATCTGGGAAGAGGAGCGTGCCAAGCGTGTCAAGGAGAAGATTGATAAGGAGCGCGAGAGCCGCATCCGAGGCAAGAAGAAGGCCGCCGTCAAGGTCAACAAGAGGTTGGCCGAGAAGTTGATGAACGCCGAGGAGAAGAACGAGCGCCGCAGAGCCAAGCGTGTTCTGGAGCGTGGTGGTGATGAAGAGATGGCCGAGGCCCCTGCTGTCTCCGAGTCCAAGGGCAATGGTGTCCTGGGTGACAGCCGTTTCCAGGCTCTGTTCGAGGACGAGGACTTCGCCGTCGACGAGAAATCCTTCGAATTCCAGCTTCTCAACCCCAGCACTGTACCTGAGTCTTCCTCAAGAAAGGAGCGTGGCTTGACAGCCGTCGAGCAGGAGGCTATCGACGATGTGCCTGGATCCAGCGACGACGATTCAGAGTCGGACAATGAAACCCGGGCCCCGAAACCCGTGAAAGAAAAGCCTTCGAACAAGATCTCTTCTTCCGACTACAAGCGCACAAAGCGAGCACCGCCTCGCATGCAGGTATCTTCCTCAACGCGCACCAACTCCGCCCGCGATCGTTCATTCGGCTCTCGCGCTCAAAACATGAAGACCAAGCAGCGGACCTCGCGACAGAGTGGGCCCGTTGGCGAGAGGGAGGTTAGTTTCATGCCCGCCGGGAAGCCGAAGCGCAGTCAGCCCGAGGTTCGCTACGACAAGACCGACTTCAAGGCAAAGGAGCGCCGGAGCGCTTCGGGCAACACCTTCCGCAAGATGTGAGCTCGTACTCTTCAGGCCTCAGAGGCCATGCCACTTGAACCACTTTTGGCGTCGAGCCAGACTCTATCGGTTTATCGCACGCGCGAGCCAGATTAGACGCTCCTTCGAGATCCTACGCCCTTCCATCGAGATCTGATGCGCAACCTTTCGCCCACTCCATGGCCGGGCCCGGCGCCTGCATCAATCTCTGAATCCAGATCGATCTTGGATGATAGACTGGATATTGTCCGACCGCCAGGTGGATGTACATTTAGTATGAACACGTTGCATGACAGGATTGTTTTCAGCATAGAGTCCTTAATTGTTAGATACCTCGAACCGGAATTGGAAAAAGTCTTTGTGTTCCACCCAGCCATTCTCAGTATCAAACTGGCCTACGATCTTTGCAAGGATTGATATTCGGAAAGTGTAGTATTTGGTCTGCTCTAGGATCCAAATTAATCGAATTCCATGCCGTAACCCCTCAGCGCAAGGGGAAAGAAGATCATAAGAGCCACCACAAAGTCATATCATGAGAGAAAGAAGAGACATCCAAAGTCAACGTTATCGCAATAGATCGCCAAAAACATCAATTCGTACCAATCATGCAGGATTATATAGCAAGAGGCTTGAAAACCATGAAAATGCCTTCGAAAAGCGGAAACAAGAAGAATTCAACAAAATGAAAAGGCCAATCCCATTCTATGCACAAAAGGGAGGAACAGAATTGAGCGTTCAGTCTATGAGAGCAGCCAACTCTGAATAGAGGATGCCTTTTGAAAAAGGAAAAAGAAACAAAAAGTGACAACCAACTCAGATGAAAAAGGAAAGAAAGAGAAATGGGTATTTGACATTGCGCCACGGAAATGGGAAAATCCAAGTAAATGGGAAAATATGGAAGAGGGTTTCAATCAGGACCAGGCGTGGAAGCCAGGAAGCCCTGCTCCGCGACGGCCGCTGCCACGTCGTGAGCCACCAGCAGAGTCACTGCTACCGTGATTGCCTCTGTTCTCCTCCAGGCTCCGACGCGAGGCACCGAAATCGCTCATGGCGAAGAGCAGGGGCTCATCATCTTCTATTTGAGACGGCGGGGCCCGGCTGGTGGTGGGCCGGGGGCCGGATCCGCGCCGGATCTCCATGGTAGAGTTGCCACTGTTGCTACCGCTGGCATTCCCATCGCGGTCAGCATCGCGCTCCACGAGATGCGGCGGAATCGTGGCACCGCGGGCAAGACTGCTAGATGCTGAACTGAGAGATTGAGGGCCACCGGAGAAACCGCGACCCCGCGAGCTAGCAAAACGGGGCTGGTAGACATTCATGGTAGAGGAGGAAGACGTCGCCGTTGGACCAGCACCCCGAGTTGAGGTGGCGTCGCGGTAGGGTCCTGTGCTATCTGTGGCAGTAGGAGCGTCCACGGAGGATGATTGTTGCCCTGATTGGGTTTCAGGGGCAAACCCGGTCTCCTGCTGCGTCTCCATGGGCAAAGGGAGCGGCGGCCCCACACTCATGCTACGCATACCGAAGGGGAATATTTCGTCGTCGTCGCTAACCGTCTGTCGCCTATGCTGGGCGGCAGAGCTTGAGCGGCGATAACTGGGGCCAAACACTCGAGGGGAGGTTGGTATGTCGATGGCAGCTGCAGTAGAGGCGCGCTGCGTAGTTTCGAGGCTGGCGTGCTCATCGACCGACGAATTATGCCCGATGTTCCCACTCGGTTGACGTTCATGAGCCGGAACGATATTATCAGCAACACTGTTAGAGCTCAGGCGGGACCGGATGGCAGGCGTATGTGGCGTGTGCGGTGAGATTGGCTTTCCAGGAGAAGAAGCCGTAGAGATAGACGTGCCAGCAACCATCGGTGGCACACCCGACAATTGCTTGCTGGAAGTGGTAGAAGAGCGGCGTATGTGCATGGAAGATGTCATAGACTCTGAGAGGGCAGCGTGAGACTCACGCATGCCTCGAAAGCGAGCCAGGGCAGCTGCAGGAGCCGTTGCATTTCGAGCACTCTGCTCCAGCGAGGAGTTGGCAGTGGAACGATTCATCAAGTCCTTGCTTGTATCGAGCATCTTCAAGAAATCGGAGATGTTTTCATCGTCTGCATGCATTGATTCCGCGCTCGTTCCGGTGACTTCTGCAAGCAAAGCGGAGCCGGGTTGGATGTTAGACGAGCGGCACTGGCCTTTCCACTCGAGTTGTCGTCTTCCAACCGAGCGGCACCTCCCGAAGATGGCCGTCCTCGTCGGTGGCTGAATGAACTACTATACCGTGACAGGGGCGCAGGTTTGGGGGATGCGGAAGTTGGGGAAGGTATAGCCTGTTCAGATGCAAGAGCAGCAGGCCGACGAGCAGCAGCAGCCACTGAAGGTGGCGTAAATCTCGAGTCTGTAGATGTTCCTGTAGCGAGACGCGCAGACGCAGTACGGGGAGATACGCCCAAAGGTGTATCGACGCGAGCAGGTGAAGCGGATAGAGGTGGTGCTTTGAATGCTTGAAATGAGACGGAGGGGCGACGGGCAAAATTCGAACTACCACTTTCACTCGCAAGTTGAGCAGTACGTCCCGTAGGAGCAATTTTCGCAGCGGGCATTAACTTTTTAGGTGAATCTGAGGGAGATAATGACCCGGCACCTGAATCGCGTGCTGCTCGCAGCGTTGAGATAGGGCTGGCACCAGTAGCTGGCCCAACCTGATGAAAGGTTGACAGGCTTCCGTATGCACGCGAGCAATCTGGGTTCTCGATTGTCCTTCTCTCCACAGGCACTGACCCAACTTCAGGCCCCGGACAAATGGCTTCCTCTGATGGTAGTGATGGACGGAAGATAGCATCATCAGCACCCATAAAACGCGAGCTCAGCAGTGCTTCCGAGTCGTCCACACGGAAATCACAATTCGTTCGATACGTGACCGATACAGAGAACGGTCCAGCCGGGGACTCAGTGACGCCAAAGCTGTACGTGTCGACCACCTTCTCCTTTTCTCCATATAATCGAACCGTTAAGTGATCCGGCGAAGCATCACTTGGAACGGTGCTCCCATCTATCACGCGGTATCTGAGCTGCAGGGCAGGGCTCCGGCGCCCAGTCGTGTTGCGCTTGGAGAACTTCCACGCGGGCAAGAACTTAGAATAGGTGAATAGGGAGCGGAAAAGAACGATGCTTTTTTTATACACAGTGGGCAAGATGGAGCCCAAATCGGCGGGCAGCCCGCTGGAGGACTCGCCCAACTCGATCCTCCATCTTTCCAAGACGATCTCATCATCAGAGTCCGACTGACGCGATCGGTGTGCATGGGCGCCCCTCGAAACGGCGAGCGACTCTAGAACATCCCATCGCTTGCCATTGTCGTCCAAAATCACCAAGCTCTGGTTATTCGTCAGGCCTTTGCCGTCTAGGAATGTTTCGATAATGAGGGGTGGCGGTCGCTTTTCCGTGGCGTTGCATGCCCTCCAGGTCAAAAGCTGATCCCGGAGAGCATCCGTATCTTCCAACTCGACGTTGAACTAGACCGGTGAAACCGACGTTAGCACTTCATCTTCAGGGTGGGGCATTGAGGCGGAATGGGGTCAATGTACCCAGCGATTGATTCTTGGGCTATCAGAGCCCTTGTTGAAGCTCGGCGGCAAGTCAACACGGGAGTGCAAAATGATCAAAGCTGCTTTTGTGTGATAGTTCTGTAAGACACCGAGCAAGCAGTCAGTATGGAACTCTCATGGTCGATGGCGAGCCCGCTGCAACCTTACCGATATGATCTGATTCAACTTGGTTATCGCCTCTTTCCTTTGTGCAGCCTCCCTGGTCTGGGCCGAATCTTCTGCTCCAGCATCGATGCCTAAACCTCGTGTGCTATTGATTCTTATGTCCGTGGACGGCGAAGGTGGGATGGAGTCGTGCTCTTTTGAATCGCCCCGGGTAGCGGGCGGGTTGGAGGAGAGCCTGGGCACCGGCGATGGAACAGCAGGGGATCGGGGATGCTGATGCATGGCTAAGGTCTTATCAGAGCATGGTCAGCATCGAGTTGCACGATTCCGAGGCAAACGTGCTCACTTCAACAGATGGAATCCGGGGGCGAGTGCTATCAGCACGGGAATTCTGTTATCAGGAGTGCAGAGCAGCGGTGGATCTGGTACAGACGGCCATGCTAACAAGTAGGAAGAAGAAAGAGGATCGAAATTCAAAGGTGGAAATGTCGTGAGGTGTCGAAGAATCAACGAGACAATTGGAAGAACAACGAGGGCATTGTCTGGGAGGTAAATGCCAGTCTGGGACCTTCGGAGTCTAGGAGCTTCTCCGCATCAATGACGATTGTGAAGTACGTCTCGGGTTCACAGCATATATTTCACGTTGTGAAACCTATGGGATAAAGCAAGCCATGATGTTCCAAAGGGATTTAGAAGGGGGTAATGTGGATAACGTGGATTAACGTGGATTAACGTGGAGAAAGGAGGCAAGAAGACGGTCAGTGACGCACACCTGGTGACTCGACAGGTCGAAGTCAGTCTGTCAGTCTGTCAGTCTGGCCCACAGCTGATCTGTTGGTACCCATGATTTTATCTCCTATTTCTATTTGTACTTTTCTATTTTGTTCTTGTCTACCTCTAGTTAACCTGTCTCATTTATTAAAGTTGTCTGTTCCTAGTACACGGTCGCATGACTTTGGGTTCTTGTATATGACCTGGAGAGAGATAAGAGATCGGAGCTCAGCTGATCACGGAACAACGATCGACATGTCTAGACTCTTTGACGATTTACATTTGGACTGTTATTGTTGCCTAAGGTCTTTTAGTCTTTGTCGGGAATAATGTACCTGTTAGGTCAAAGAGTCATATACATCAAGTACCTGTACACTATACACTATACTACCTATAACCAGAGCCGCAGTGAATGACGCAAGCCATCAGGAAATGGTATAAGAATAAGAATGACTGGCATCAGCTGCTCCTATTTCAATCAAATGATATAAATCTCATCCGATCTCATCATTACCCGCTCATAGATCTCGGCTCTCGTAGATCATTCAAGGTTTGAACCAAGGTTAGCTTCTACCAACCACCTAGGTAATCGTCGTCTGGAGAACGTTGAGGTCCTGCTTAACGTTCTGGTCATCCGTCCCAAGAGCGAGAAGCGCGTTGATCAGCTTTACCAAAATAGGCTCCAATTCCACGCCCAGAGCGATCGGGTTGAGGAGACTGGCAAGTTCCGTGTTCTTCAAGCACCCACTCTTCGTCGTCCCGGCAAAAGCAGACTCGATAAAGTGGACAATATCTGGGAATGCCAGGATTTCGGTCGACTCATGGCCGCCATTTGCAAACGTAGTGAACTTCACGCTGGCGCCGTTGTTGCACCACGAGTCGACCATGGCCGATACGTCCGAGTAGGGAATCACTTCGTCTTGTGCGGCATGGTAGACAAGGACCGGTGCGATCGGAGTTTCTGCCTTATTCACGCCCATTGTATTCTGTTGCAGCACAGCCTGAATGGTTGGGTTGTAGAGCAGGTCCCGGCCCAGAATCTGCATATCCGTGGAGAGCAGCGACTCCCCAGCGAAATTAAGCAGGTCAGCCAAGGCGCAGTTCTTGCTAGCAAATTCTACTTTCGAACGGCCTTCTGACGTCAGAATGGCATTGATGAGACTCAGCTGTGCACCATAGGCACTGGGTGCGGTCAATCCAACAACAGCAGCAGGGCCGAATCCGCTGAAGAGCGTACCATCAAACGTGAGTAAACTGCCAGTCAGATTAGAGGGAGTACCGCCCTGTATCCAACCCTTGATATTCAAATCAGGGGCATAGATGGCTTGCAGAGAAGCTGACCATCCTACAGCGATGGCGCCGCCAGAGTAACCAACGCCAACAATCATGGGCTCGGCGCTACTGAGACCCAGTGGTTTGAAGTTAGACACGGCACGCATACCATCCAGCGTCCCCATTCCTGCTAGGCGGCCCGCGCCGAAGGCCGCATCAGGGCCTTCGTAATCAGGTGAGGCAACAATATAGCCCATGAGCAGGTAGGCCTCTATAGTCAATTGCTCGGCGGATGCAATGAGATCCGTCTGGGCAGCAAATAGCTGGTAACCATAACTAGGGTCACAAATTGTCGCCGAGCTGTCGTAGGCCGACTGGAATGAAATAAATCGATCGATTTTCGGATTGGTAGGCTTGAAAATCGTGGTCACAGTGGCAATAGCGGAGCCATTGATGGCGGTGGTCCGATAGAGCAGCTGGTAAGCAGCCACTAGATTTGGGATCAGACCTAAGAAGGCAACACTAATGCTTCGCTGCTTCAGAATAGTCCCTGGGGCCTCCGACTCGAAACCAGAAGGGGGTTGATAAAACGGATCATCAGCTGGGGTCGCGGGGATGCGGATGTCTTTGGCAAATATACCAGATGGCAAGGCAGATGTCACAGCCAGCATGATACCCACAAAGGCCATCATGACGCGGCGCATTGAAGCACCGCTGGTGGAAACCATGGTCAGCTGTATAGGTTGATGGCCGGGGCTTCAATAGGGTACACAATGTCAAAGCCATGGGAGGAAAAGGACCTAAATATCTACCATTTGAACATATGAATGTGACTGTCAGCCTCATCCCAAGGCAGCCAATTGTTCAATATTAATCGACGCGCTACCAAATAACTGATTAATGTCCATGAATTGCCGAATCACGAGTCCCTTCGGTCGAAACGGAAATGCTATTAGACAGCGGATTCCCGGAATACGATGCATAGGGAATTCGAATACCACCTATACCGTATAACGGAGGGTGCCATATATAGCGAAACTACTATATATGTGCCGATGGGTTCGTGGAGAACGGGATCGGCACCAGCCCCGCACTGCACCCTCTGGGGTTACGATCCACAGATCAGCAGGGTCACATTTATGCTTGAGGTACGTAAACAAAACTGCATAGACCTAGATGATGATGAATATTCCCCTGGTGTCAGTGCTACAGAGCCTATACTTTGAACTCGTGTTCTATGCATCCTGCAGGTCCTGTTGTGCAAGCCTTTTACATGTGATAAGAGAGCATCAGTACGAGTCCAAGTCGGGAAATAAGCAGAGTAAAACGGAGTGAGATGGCCTTGCGAAGTGGAGAAGTATAGGGTTGAGCTATTTCCAACCCCTCCCCCTCCCAGCGCACCTTGCTTGTAACCACCTGGAGAGTCAGTTTCACGATATTCTTAAAATTTGGGAATCGCTCCTTACACTGCGCGATCGTGTCGCCAAGGCATCACAACGTCAAAGTCCTCCTCACAGGCTCTGTGGTAGAATCTTAAAGAGATACTTTTGGTCAATCATTTTCATCTAATTGGAGGAGCTTACATAGTGGGATACGAAGCTCAAGCAGTACAGTTGGTGGAAGCCAGCCAGGGATCCAAAGCTGTATTGTGGTGGTAATCCAGGATCTCCAAGTTGGCGCAGGAGATAATAAGTCGACCATGCCTTCACTGCCGTTACATCTCCCAGTCCCGAAAAAGGTCCTAGTCCTCTGAGTAACTAAAAAAGAAGACCAGGAACTATCTACCGTTCAACGCAGGCCTTGCGGAAGGTCTACAAAAGCTACTGGATAACTAAGGGACCCACGGAGACTATGGCAAGAGGCATAATAGAGACCAAAACAAGAATTAGGCATCAAGATGGCTAAGCCATCCAGAAAACTATTACAAAGCGAGCCCTACTCACCCTCCCCCTCCCTGGCTGGTTCCTTGCCCTTCTCCCCCTTAGCTGGCTCCTTGCCCTCCTCACTCGCCTGGAGTCTGGCCACCTCGGCTCTCAAGATCTTGATTTCCTCCACGAGCTCGTCGTAGGAAGGGACATGGGGAGGCGCCTCCTCTGCGCCACCAGTTACTGGGTTGCCACTCTCCAGATCCGTCACATGTAGCACTATTGCGATGACTAGACATGCAAGTTCGCGCATTTGACCGGCTTTGAGAATATCCCAAGGTCCATATGTTTGAACCCTCATGAAACCAGGTTTGTCCGGAGAGCGACCTCGAATGTATTCGACGTACTCCTTGCTGTATCTAGCAAAGCTGAGAAAAATACCGCACCTGTCTTGGGAGACGAGAAGACAACTAAAACCATTAGTTTGTATTTCAAGTCGTGATAGAAGTGATGATAGAGGTAATCAAAGGAAGTAGCTTACTGGTCTTTGAAGATGGCTGGATTGGAATTGGGATCATGTACCCAGGAAACGAGCTCTGCGGTTTCCTGCATCTGGATCTTCATTTGCTTATGTTCGCGGTCTCCAGCTTTCACCTCAACGAGGCCGCGCAAAGTGTCCCCATTTTGGAGGCAACCGTCTGTGATCGAAGTGTATTCGACCTTGTTGTTGAATCTGGTTGTAAATCTCACATGGCGTGAGTTCCACGAGGGTCTGTGAGGGCCAAAGGGCACCAGATTGGTGACCATATCGAGGAGTGGCGCCAGAGCCATGACGACTAGCGTTTCATCGCCCGCTTTGGCGTCTTTGGCGTCCCAATCAGGGTCTCGGTCGTCTGAGGAGACTCTAGCCATCTCGGTATCACTGTCTGATGCGTGGGATGCGTGGGATGCGTGGGATGCTTGGGATGCTTGGGATGCTTGGGATGCTTGGGATGCTTGGGATGCTTGGGATGCTTGTAATGCTTCTTGTAATGCTTGTAATGGTCGGAGGGAACTGACTGAAAACCGTTTTGAGAGTTGGGCAAGCTTTTCAACTCTCCCTGACTTTCTAGTTGTAGATGTCGATGGGGGAACCTGGCTTGTCGTCTGTATAGTTGACGTGGATGTGGACGCCCTTTCCTGGTACAATTTTACCAGGAGAAACGCCCCAGGGCGTTGATCGCTGTCTTGCGAAAGGCTTTCAGCATCGATCTTATATCTGACAAGCCTTAAATATTTGCCGAAGTCATCGGAGGCATCGACGAGCTCAATGGCCCTCTGCCAGACTTGGTCAAGGCCGTACTGACCGAGAGACTGGATAAGCCGACGGGGTTTCAGCACTTTCGACCACAGTGCTCTCATCACCATAAATTGATCTCTGCGGATTTTTGATCCAGATTCGGCAATGGTGAGGCTGTGGATATCTTTTTGATGTAGGCCGGCTTGTTGGATGATGTTCTCCCACTCAGCCTCAGTAGCAGGAATCTTGAAAACATTCGCCGGGATGTCCGGGTGAGTTGGAGCTTTTCGCTTTGAGGTGGTTGCTTTTCCCTTCGAGCGGGTTGACATCGCGGACTGCCAAAGTTGTCAGAATGCTAGATAGAAGTAACAGTAGAAGTAACAGTAGAAGTAACAGTAGAAGTAACAGTAGAAGTAACAGTAGAAGTGATAATAGAAGTGATAATAGAAGTAAGGATAAAAGTGAGGATAGAAGTAATCAAAGGAAGTAGCTTACTGGTTGAGAGTTTCAAGGCGAGGTATAGACTTGAAGGGGAGGGTGTACTAGGATTGAGTAGCTGAGGAATGGAAGTTGTGAGCAGAAGAGCCTCCCTTCTCTGATATGGAATTGGACAAAGTATTTCTATTACTCTACTACCCCATTACTAAAATAGTAGGATTCAAACATTGCATAAGGGGCATTCAATAGATGCTCTGGCGTTTGCTAGATATCCTAGCACCTTTCGCATACCTTGGTTCCATGCTGGTATATCGGCATCAAAGACCGTACTCGTACTGATCGCTTCCTGCATACTAGTCATATCCAGGATCGTTCGACTTAATGCAGTCGCACGTCTGCCTACTAGGGAGGGATCTGAGACCAACGAACGGTGAAGTCTGTTTCAATGGGTACGTAGAAATTGACTCATATGCCTAGGCCTATTCATGATTTAATGCAGTCACGCGTCTACCTGCTAGGGACCGTTGGAGGATCCGAGACCAAGAGGTGCTTTCAGTGTGGTGTTACACAGAAAATTGACTCCAAGTGGACATAATCATCAAATCACATTCTTTTTTGTCCGCGTTTGATGTCTAGAACCAAGGTAGATAGTGTTTGATCCGTCCCTAGCTCTTTCGTTTGTCTTCGTTTGATGTCTGGAACCAAGGATAGTGTTTGATCAGGCATCCTTACCCGCTCTTTGTTTGGAACCAACGTCACTAAGCGCTCTTTGGCTCTCCCATCTTTCCTATCCAATTCCTATCTTCCTCACACCACCCATTCTACCATCTCCAATCTATCTCGTGCCCATCATGCGTGCCGCCTTCAAGAACCTTGCTAAAAAGGCATCTCTGAATCCACTCTCCTCTAGTCGAAATAAGCCCCCTGATGAAGCTGAGCGAAAGACTGTCCTGGACGCTCTGGACACTTTGTTCAAACAAGTTGAACAGCATCCAGACCCTTTTGTCACGCCCGACGATTTTCCGGATATCCGTGTCCAGGAAAATAATGAAGTAGAGCAGCTGCTCGATCCTTTCTTCAAACCCTATCCAAAAGCGCGCTTCGACGAGCATTCGATTGATCTCGAACACCCAGAGGCTCAATCTATGATAGATGGGTATAAGGAGCCTGTGGGCAAGGATCCATTGGATTTAACGACCAACACCGAACGGCACCTCGAGCAGGCTCGCGAATCCGTCTATTTCGTCCAATGGCAATACTCCCAGGCTCCTAGGTGGCCCCGGTCGAAAGAGAACGGCTACTACCAATCACTAGAGCTACTGGCAAACTGGAAAGAGCGCGAGTATGTTACAACTTATCACTTGATGGAGCAGTCGCTGATCCTAGATTTGCCAGCCTTGTGAAGATCTTTGATTTTCGTCGCTTTAAAAACACTATCTCCTACGAAGAGAGGGAGTATAACGGGGAGCTATTCCAGTGGAAACCCATCGCGGCGTATACCTACATACGGTTAACAACAGATCCGAGTCCTCATGTCATGATTGCTGTTATCCACGGGCTTCCAGGAAATGACACCAGACTTCTTCGCGGAGAACTCTTGACGATCATTGCGGCGATGAGGACCCGGCTTGCGCTTCCAAAGCAAAAGAATCATATCATCGCTCCGGTCTGTACTCATATGTCTTCCTTAGCTATCTCGATACCTAACTTTTCTTTTGGCTCTAGGTCTTACTACTCTCTGCTATGTCACACAAAGGTCGCATGCTACTGGCTTTCTTCGATGGCGAGTTCCTTCAAGTCCGCAAGACTCCGCTTTACGACCTGTTAGCGGACTCCGATAATGGCTTCGAGCTAATTTTGCGGTGTATGACGAATACACCATGTGGGGAAACTGGAAAGCTACCGGCGCAACAGCCTCGGCAGCAGGTCCAAATCCCAGAGGCAGAGTCCTCGAAGGTGACCTCCAATGTCACGATGCGACAGCGTAGGGGCGAGATCCCGGACTTCGAACAGACTTCTTAAGTGAAGTGCAGTGTCGCAATTGACGTGGTTGATAGTCTTGGAGAGGAACTATCACGACAGACAGAGTGCGAGGAAATCGGAGAGATGTTCATATTAAAGTTCAGGAAATCGAAATTGCCACTTTCAACTCCCTCTATTGTGTTACGATTTGAGCTTAGTCGTTGTGATTATGGAGGGTGGTTCCGGCGACTGCGTTAGGGCTGGGGCTGTGCTTTCCAGTAGAGTAGAGATAGTATTCACAAGTACTCCAAGTTAGATGGAGAAAAATATCGTATATGTAGCTCAAAGCATAATTACCAGGGCTATCGCCTCGAACGAGCATCGATAAATCTGAAAACCCCACCTTGTCGCAAGGAAGTTCCAAGTCGCAGAAGACCGTATATTACAAGACAAGACAGGTGCCAATGGAATCAAAGGTTATAAACAAGAATGGGGAATGATACCAAAAATGATGAGCTGAAAAGGCCACAGAAAGGCAAATTAAATGACAATGGAGAAAAGACCGATCATGCCATCTTAGGCCCGGTCTTTGCCCTTACCGCGGTTCCCCTGTCCTCCACGACGTGCATTTTTGCTCCCACTACCATTAGGAGTGTGAGGACCGGCTGCATTTCGCGGCTGAGTTGGGGTAGTCGCATTCTTCTGTGGCGTGGTAGGACCTGGCGCAGCTTGTTTCTGAGCCTGAGAGCCACCGCCATCAGCAACACTTTTGTTGCCTCGACGTTTACGAGGGGTTCCGGAAGAGCCAGCACCTCGTCCATCCTTTCCGTTGCGCTGCTGCTTGGGTTCGGGATCAAGAAGACCCTGCACGCGCTTGCTCTCTTGGTCCCACCACGCTTGAAACTCCTGTTCGGCTTGGATTTCTTGGAGGTTGTGCTTGGCTGTAGCTGCCTCGCGAATGACGTCTTTCTCAATTTGCTGTTGCTGTAAGATGGTCGCCAGGGAGAGGGAGCCGCTGGATGGGGAGTGGAAACCTGATGGGTACGGCTCTGGGCGTGGGATATGACGGACAGATTGGATTGCGGGTTGAGGCGATGCCTTGGGGAGATTCTGTTGGGATGGCGTGGAGGGTTCTGAAGGTGAAGGCTTAGAGAAGGAAGACGGCTGCATGCTGGCAGAGATGCTCCGGCTTTGTGATTGTACTGGCGTGGCCATCGGCTTTGCCGGAGGTGTTCCAGCCACTGTTTGGCGCATAGTCATCGAAGGTTTCTGGGCAGCCTTCGCGGGCCCAGGCGATCCGAGTCCGCCTTGCCCTGGAAGAGGATCTTTGCCGGGCTTTGACGGTGTGGCTGGAGGTGGTAGCTGCCATGGATTCTTTGAGGCTTCTCTGGCCTTTTCTTCAGCAGCAAGCCTCTCTTGCATCTGCTGCTGCTGCATCTTCTTCCGCTCTTTTTGGGACACCTTGAAGTTACCGCTGCTCTCGCGTCGCCTTTCCATGCCCAAGGTAAGATTCGATACCCGGGACCCCGAAGTCTCGCCCATGATGTCTTTGAGGTCCTTCTTGTTGCTTGATATGACAGGCGAGCCCCACGGTGCTGAAGAATCAGGCAATGGTGCCATGCCACGCTTTTGATGCATCGCGATAGCTCTGGATCCAGCGGGAGACTGCATGAGCAGTGCATCTCGCGGCGAGGACATCTGCTCATCCAAAAATCCTCGGTCCTCAAGGGATTCGGCTTCTGGTATGCTCGCTCCCAGTGCTGGAGATTCGGGATACGACCTATTCTCCGGTGTTCCTCCGAATCTCATTCCGCGCGTAATAGCCTTGCCCTTCATTGCGTCAGCCGGCGAAATGGTAGTTTCCTCGTCCATTTGGAACATAAGATCACCGGTTGATGGTCTTGGTTTCAATGCAGGACTGGCAATAAGGCTTCCAGAGTCTCTGGGAATGCTGGACTTGCCCTTGCGCACCGGTGTACTGGCCACTGCCTTCTCGCTGGGTTGCCTTGGTCGCGGATCATAAGCCTCAACTTGGCTAAGACGAGATTGCAAAGCCATCGCATCAATCCTACGTCGTTTGTCCATCTCCACGGAGCTCACAATCTCCGGGTACTTCTCCAAGACATACTCCTCTGAGTTGCGCCCACGAGAAATCGGGAAACATGCTAGCTGATTCTCATGACAGACCGAGTCAAGTTCGCGGAGAAGATCCTCATCGAGCCCTTCCAAGAATCTGTTTGCGAGCATGGCTTCGAGGTTGAGGCAAATGTACTCGAGGGATGCGTCTTTGAACCCAGTGACATAAACAGGGGCGACGGAGTTGAGAAGATAAGAGATATTCCGAGTGTTGACAAAACAACCAAGCATTTTCTGGCAGATCTGCGACAGCCGGTCGATCATCAACTCATTGGCAACATACATAACATCAAGGAGCAAATCAATCAAGTCATCCAGGTCCTTCGTCCGTACTTGATCGAATAATTGCTCTTCCGTGTCGGTATATAGGTAGCGTAAGACGAAATCAAAAGTCGCCCGATCGATGTGTTTAAGGTCGACATGTACGCTCTCCGACGGGGTCCTCCGACGATGTGCTAGCCACCTGCCAGCTGAACGACCATTAAACAGGGCATCGAAGAATGGGCAGCGCTGGCACACCACTTGGCTATGGGCCTTGACAGAATCGCCGTTCAATTGAACCACCACGTCGGCATCGTCAAAGAAAGACGGGTAATTAATGGCATGTGCCATGTCAGTCTTCAGGCTTGGCTGTGGCTCCACCATCAAACGAGCTGCGCGTTCCAGCGTCGGCAGGCCAAGCTGAGTAGCCACTCGCATGACCTCAGTGCGCACTTGACGGTAACGGGTGGCACTTTGAGGCGAAGTCCTCGCCTTATGCCAGACATCGATGATGCTGTCCGTGTAGAGGAAAAAGACGACATTCATAACGGTCAGAAAATCGACACCTAGCAGACGGATCTGGGTGTGCCCATCCTTGCCGTATTCGATATCGAGAACATCAGGCACGGAAGAATAATACGACTGCCGGAAGTCTTGCATGGCCTTGCGAAGAACGGGGCTGCGGCCGGTCAAGAGAAATTCGTGTGCTGGGATTCGTGCATCCGAGAGGGAGCTAGTCACCCAGATAGTGCCTTCGGAGCGCACGGAGAGGAATTGATTTTCCATTTCCGATGAGGCCATAATGGCTCTTTTAATTGTTGCTGCAGACGACAATGCGATAGGATCTTCCATAGCAGTTGCTGCGATGATTGAGTCCACATCTTCGGGCTCGGGTGTCATAAATGGCGAAAGCGGCAACAAGTCATCCCAAAGAGTACTTGGGTCAATATGAATCTGTTCCCGAGTCACGTCACAGTCGCGCTGAGCGACAGCATACGCCCCGAAGGCATTACTGCGCACGGCCACGGCCCTCGAAAGACCTGGTATGCGGGCAAACTTGTATTCCTTCGAGGCACCCTCCTTGTTCTTGGTCCGCTTTTCTTTCCTCCAGGCCGAGCCAGAGGTTGTGCAGATGATGATGGATCCATCTTGTCCCACATCAACGTCACTAGCAGCCATATGGGATTTCTTGACGGACCAAGCCCTCACGGGAGCAGCCAGAGAGTTGCGAATCTTGGCCGGGTTGGTTGTGGACGTCAGTGCTGAAGGCTCGTCGGGTTGGTTGGCTCGAACAGTGAAGACATCACCAGAGCTAGATAAGGCGCATATTGTATCGCCGCCGCATGCTAGCTTCACTACGCGATTCGCCGAGCCATCGTATCTTGTCGCCATGAAGCTATCCCTAATAAACCTGGAGCTCGACTCCAATGGCAACGAGAGTTTGGAATACCCATACTGCGAAAAGACCCATACTTCGTGATTCTGAAGAAGAATAGCAGTAGCACGGTCGATAGCGGAGACCATTTGAATCGGGCTCTTGAATAGAGAGGCACCAACACGTCGTGGCGTTGTCTGGACTTCGAGAGAGCGGGCATCAGAGTCAACTAGTCCTAGTTGACCCTCATTCTTACCGAAGGTGTAGAGACCCGAATCACTGAAGACAACTGAGTGAATTGAGGATGCCGCTGCTCCAATAATCATCTCTTTCTTGAAAGGGTTGAAGATCTGCCGCGGGGTGCTCTGGATGGGGATGTCGTTCCGGTTGTTCGTCCTGGGCAAGCCATAACCGAGTTGGCCGAACTTGTTGCTTCCCCAGCTGAAAATCTCGCCGTGGTCGGTGATGGCCAAGCTGTGATCCTGACCGAGAGCAACGGATATGACCTTCTTTTCGGCCAGACCACCCGTCTCGATGCAGACGAAACTGAAGCGTGTCGACTCATCGCCAGTCCCTAAACGGCCACCGGGGCCAAACCCGCACATGAACAAGTTGGCCTCGGGATCATCTGTGATAATAGCAGTATGCAGCTTCGACATGACGACGTTCTGATATTTCATTGGCTTGTTCTTGATCAACGTCGGCAGGTCTCTCGAGTTGTTGTGGTTAAGAACACCCCCAAGACCAATGCGCTCCATCTTTTCCTCATATTCGCGGTAGAAGCGTTGGAGCAGATGGTCCGGACGCTTAAGCACGACACGTTCAGGGAATTGACGGTCATCCTGATCTCCAAGTCCGAGATTCAAGTTTTTGTTGCTGCCCAGGGTGAACACCTCATCGGCGGAGAAATCGCTCCGCGGCTTTAGGATACTCCGGGTAATATAAGGCTCGTCTTCGCCGTCATCTCCATAGTTAGAAGCAGCATTGGAGCCGGCATCACTGTCGGTAGCAGTTGGAATCATCGAGTCGGGCCACCCCGAGGATGAAACCATCTGCTTGATATCTCGGGATGTGATGGTCGCTCCATAGATATCGAAAGGACTGTAGCCTTCCCGATCCTTGATCTTGATCAAGCTGCCGCTCGGATGGCCCGAATTCCCTAGTTTGCTAATTTCTGTCACATCACGCATGTCGCGCGCCATAAGTGCCTGGGCGATTGTGGCATTTCCCGCATAGAGGGCGCGATGCAAAGCTGTCCATCCACTCTCCCAGTCCTGCGCATAGATATCTAAGAACGGAATATCGAGCAGTGCGGACGCAAAGCTGGGAGCCGTGGGTTTCTGGGACGACGCAACGTGGTGAAGGAGGGTTCTGCCGTAGTGATCGCGGGCATTGACATCGGCGCGCGACAGAACAGTATTGCCCTTCTGGAACGCCTGTCTTTCCGGGACAGATGTTCCGGGTGAAAGACCGTATGCTTTCTTCTGTTTTGCGGGATTGGGAGATGAGGCGATCATTGACCCGGGGCTTCCAGCCTTGCCCGACAGGCTTGTCGCCGCCCCGGCAGCTGCAGCGCCTCCGGGCACTCCTGCAGCTCGCGGTCCGGCGAACGTCGCATTCGCCAGGAACCGGTGGAAGCTCTCCACATCATCTTGAATGAAAAACTCCCAAAGCTTGCTACTCATGTGCCCGAAGTGGTCGAACCGTAGAATCTCTTATCAAGCCCAAGCTGGAGCGTCGCCGTCACCACACAGGCAGACCGCGACAGAGGAGCTGGGTGACGAGAGAATCCTGGTTTAAAAGGAAAAGATCGATTCCAAGAAGACCAACGCGTCTTCAGCCAATGTAATTTCAGCGAAGTTCGAGCAGCGCGCAAATTCGATTGTGGGTTTTCGAGGTCGGCTGGTTCGCGTGAGGTGGCGATGAGCTGTGTTTATCAATATCAGAGAGATTTTCGCATAAAGGCTCGGATCCGGATGAGAGGGCAGAGGAGGCAGAGGAGAATGAGGTGAAGTTACTTCTCAAGTAGACGTAGATGCGGTTGCTTTATCGCGGACTGTCATCGTGGAACGTGGAACCCCCTTCGCAGTGACCAATGATATTGCGCATGTCCCTCCATGTTCCCCGACGAGGATCATCTGTGGCCCTGAGAGTCCCGTGGGGGAGCGATAGGTTATCGTCTTCTATGCTGACATGCTTTGATCTTCATCATCGTCTTTTCCCCGTACTGTATACTCGGGCACTCTCCACTTCTCCGGTAATATGTACCCAATTGCACCAAGAGCTCCATGATAATTTCCAGTGGTTAAAGGTAGAAGTATACACGAAAACAAATCAGGAGAAAAGCATTTATCATTACTCATATGGGTCACGCCATGCACGATGCGCCGGAAAACGAGCCTGCTGAGTACTAAGATCAGGTGCAACGCTATTGACTGGAACAATAAGATAATAAGAAAAAGGAAAACTATATCCACTGTAGGTAAAAGGACACGTAACGAACCAAATGGAAATCCACCAGCGCCGGGCAATTGCAAAAGCGCAAGTCATCAACATAAATTAGCAGATTCATGGGCTCAGCCTGAGCTAGCAACCTCGCGACTCTCCCACATGCGCCGAATCATCATGTCAGTGGCACTCACGGGATACTCTTCAGAGTCGTTCTCTCCTTGAAGACCATGAGCAGCTTCATCAGAAGTAGAAAGGATGCGATGGGAGGGGTGAGCAGATGTGGTTGCCTGGTTGTCGGCGGATTCGCTCGGGGTTACTGGGTCTTCGGAGCTTGAGCCGAGCCGGCTTGGGCGCCTTCCATGCTGCAGAAGAGGTAAAGAAGGGGCTGACTTAATTGGCTTTCCCATCACCGAACTTTGCTCGGCGCTGGCTCCGAGAACCTTGGATGCTTGAGCTACAGAGCGAAGCCGGCTGAAGCTATCGCCCGTGGGTGACTGGAAGCGTCGTACCACCATCAGCTCGAGTGACATTTTTTCGTATGCCTTTCGGACATGTCGAGTCTCGCTGTCGAATCCTGGCCCTCCACCCCGACTAACACCGTTCATGCCTCTGTTAACATCGTAAACCCCAGAAGCAGAGCGCTTATGTCCAGTGTTCATGTAGCTTGGATCCATAGCAGATGGAACTGCCGTAGTAGAGACTCCATGTGTATCAGGCGGAGAGTTATTAAGGGTAGCTGTACGTTGAAGCCAGAGCTTTTGCTGAGTTCGCGATGGCAGATCAGCACCACCACGGGGGCGTGCTGGAGAAGCAGTAGACTTCCCAGCACCACGACCGGGAGAAGGGGGTGTTTGCGGATGATAGTGAGGTAGGAATGAAGACGGAGTATTGGGGTCTGAGTCAGTCCGTGAGGAGGCCTGGCCGGCCTTGCTGTTCACGATGAACCTTGAAACGCCGCCTTCCATGGAGGAGGAAGTAGCCTGCGGTTGGCTACCGGGTATGCTGCCGAGGCCAATATTCGAGGAGGAAAAGGTGCGCCGAGCCGCATCCTGGCCACTAGCCAACTTGAAAGAGGCGCTACGCGACGCGGAGTCCGCAACGGGTGGCTTATGTTCACCCATGGCAGATATGGAAGACATTGCAGGAGGAGCTTTAGCCGAATGAGAGGGACTGAGAAGACGACTGGCGATATCACCTTGCTCACTAGGCTGTTCTTGCTCGGGCGTCGCGTCCGAGTCGTTCTCGTCCTCCTCGTCCTCTTCGGGATCCTTTCGTGCAATCTTGTTGATGACCGAGTCCGGAAGACTTGTTGCTCGAGGCATTTGTGGGTAGGGACGCTTCACAAAGGTGAGAGGATCGACGAGGACTACAGCGTTCTCCGCGCTGTGGTTGGAAGGCACGACTGAGTTGCGCCTCGTACTCTCGGGCGACTGTGTTGTATCTTCCCATTCAGCTTCGTCGGTCTCATCATCCCCCAGCTCAAAGCCCACCGACTTCTTCTTCAGGAGTGGCCGGTCCGTAACCAAGGCTTTCTTTCCAAGGCCCGAACTGTTGCGTCGCAGGACAGGTGTAGAGTTGTTCCTCTTCATAGAATGTGTCCTGGGATGGTCTTCTGCGGTCCCAGTATCCCAGCGCACGTGTGCGGTACCTTTGGGACTAGCGATCGGGGTGGCCGGAGCAGACTTCTTGCGCTGGTGGTGGCGGCCGGTCAGCTCGGGACCCAGCTGAAAGCGTTGCAGTTTACCGAAGTTCTTTCCGGTTGAAGGGTTGCGGTGATGATTGCGACCACCACCTACGACATGAGCGCGGTGAGCCTTGTGCACGGGAGCCTTGGAGCTGTGAGATTCTGACAGTTCCAGGTTGGAGTTCGCCCGCGTGACGACGGCATGCGAGGAGACGGCGCGACGGCCAAGACCGGGGCGCTTGACTGGAGAGGAGGTGTTATTCGGCATGGCGGCAAAAGCTCACGAGAGCCACAGGCGGGTAATCAGTTGACTTGCACAGGGCATCGAAGGGGATTGGTCGAGGGAGAGAAGGTATCACGACAGATCGAACGTGCAGGTGAAAAAGCAACAAGGTCGTAGTAGTCGGATATAAAAGGTGTCTACACCGCCTGTCTCGAAAGACGAGGCTGCGAAGTCACAGCGATACGAACTCGGCTGGGTAAATGGGAAGTGAGAATGGGAATTGGGAACTTGGAACTGTGACAGGGAAGACGGAGGTGAAGTCGCGGGTAAAATTACGGAGGTTACCTTACAGCTGTGGAGAGTGGAGAGTTCCAGATCCGGCCCACTTTGAGCCATGTAGTTACCCTACATATTGAACTACTCTCATGTTTTCTGCTATACATAGTTAAAAAAAATTGCTTAATGATTTCAGGTATCATCGAGTGCATGGTAAGAAAAGAAAAGAAAGGTCAACACCTTAATAGCAATATGCAAGTTCAACTCTACAGCTCGATCAGGCTCTCCTCCACCGGCTGTTGATGCGACGCAGGGGGTTGCGGCTGGGCCTCCGGATACGCCCCCGGTTGACCGGTCGGCACCTGCGGGTATAAGGGCACTGTACTGGGCTGCTGCGGCTGATAATAGTAGGATTGAGGCGGCGGCCCGCTGGGCTGCTGATAAGCTGCGGGTCCGGTCTGTGTGACAGTCGAGTATGTCGGTGATTGCACATGCTCGGGCGAGTGTAGCTCTGGTGCACTCGGGGGTGCACTCGGGGGCGCGCTAGGCTGGTATTGAGAGTCCCGTCGCATGATTGGGGATCCTTGGTATGCAGATGCAGGCTCGGAGAACTGTTGTTTAACCGGGTCTTGGTCGGGCTGAGGAGTAAAGTATTGCGCGGGTCCCGGAGCAGCATGACTGGGCATAGCGTTGTTTGTAGGCGATCCCAGCGAAGGGTATGGGCTACGACTCCAGGCATTGGCATGGGGCTCTGTTGGGGGCCCCTGTTGGGCCTGTGCTGGGTACACTGACTTTGGAGGGCCAACGGCAGGGGCTTCATAACCATTGCTATGCACCTGCTGTGGTGCATATGCAGCATTTGTCGGGGGAGCGGCGTCGGCAACATTTCCATAATAAAAATTCTCCACGCCAGAGTTTATATCAGGGACATGCGCAGACCTGCCGCCCATGCCGTAATACTGAGACCCTCCACCCAGATTGTGTTGAGAGTAGGCACTGGAAAGGCGATCTTCAAGCATTCGATCATAATAGCGAACAACGGTCGATAGCTTGGAGTGCAGGTCAAGTAATGTGTCTAGAGAAAGTTAGTTTACTAGCTTATTCGGTGGATATACGATATCAACTCACCATGTTTGCTCATGGTCTCCCCATAACTGCGGGCGAGTTTAGGCCGGAGTGTGCCTATACTTTCATAGAGCTCCTGGATCTGTGGTTCCCTAAGGATGGTACCGGGTGGCTGGTGCTGTAACCTCTCGACAAGAGTAGAGAACAAGTGAATGTTTTCGGCTTCGACCGGACTAAGTTCGTAGGGGTTCTTGGGTAGCGGAGTCGAGGTGCTTGCTGAATCGTGCATCGCTGAGCTTAGCTGGGTGTTATTCTTCAACACAGCAGCATGTTTCTGCTTGTGCTCTTCCATGTCTCGTAATGATGCTTCGATTGCAGCCTTAAGATCTGCATCTTCTTCCTCCACATTGGACGGTCCTGGAGCTTCATTGACCGACGCGGGGACATTTCCTGTTTGAGGTACGAATCCGGAAGGACCTCGTCCTTCTGCTTCTTCGAGACTCATCTGCAACGCTCGACGGAGGTCATCATCAAAGCTATTGTCTGCTTTGGCGGCACGCGGTTCCATGGCGTTGGATTTGGTAATTGACTGGTTCTTGATTCTGGTCCGATCTGAAAGCCCCGATGGCGTGAACGACTTCGAAGTCAGTTTAGTATAGCACCCGTCGTCCACTCGAACCGGCTGGAGGATTCCGAGGTGCGGGAGTGGGATGGTTTTGCTGGAACATTGTGCATCGAAGACATTGCCGCAGTTGCGGCAGTGGTGCTTGCGGTTCATGAAGCTAAAGGGAGTCCGGCATCGCATGCAGACGTCTGAATCTATCCATTCCGGCGGCTGAGCTAATAATTAGCCAATGTCACTATTGCCGAACGGATATCTCAGTGATAAGCCTACCGCATTGCTCTCCAGCATACTGCCGCTCATCTCTGTCTTGGGTGGGAACTGGAATCCTTCGCCTTGCAGTTTGCGATAAGTCTCCCCGACGTACGTCAGATCCATTCGACCTTGAGCCGCCATGGCCCAATTCTGTATAAGTTCCAACATTTTCCGTTGAACCTCCGGGTTCAGGGGAGCGCCTTCAGCCTTCAATAGAGACACTAGATTATCCATGAATTCACGAGACGCGATCTCGGCGAGGAAGTGGGTGCCGCCGTTCTTCACACAGGTATCGGTCAACTAGTGGGGGAACAGACTTATGAGTACTAGCTCAGCGTTTGTAGTGGGAGGATGAATGGACACCAACCTTCAATGTCGCCAGCTGGATATTGGGATTACGGTTCTCTAACCGGCGTTTCAGGGCCTTCATGGCTTCCTTGGGTTGAACGCTTTTCGAACGGACCATATCGGAAATCTCCAGATTAAGAGCAATGTCCTCTCTGAGACTCTATTAGCGTCCAAACCTAGTCGAGCACCAGGTGCGACATCCATTGTAGGCAGTAGGTCGCAATAAGGTGACAACTTACAGAGAGGATGAAGTCGCCCGCTCGATCTGCTCATCGAGCGGGGACGCAGAAGAGAACCAGCCTGCCATTATGGAGGACAACACCAGCACAAAAGCACGCTTGGAATCGAGGGTCGCGAGCAAAGAAGACAAGTGAAGCAAGGACGAGTAAAGGTTGAAGCTCCAGGCAGCCCCGTGACTAATCCCAGCTGGCGTCATAGGCGCGGGCGGTCAAGTGCATTGGTGACAAACCTTTGGTTACCCCAGACCCGCTCCGGTTCCTGGATCATTCTACTGCGTTCGTTATTCTTTGTTCTTTAAACACTGGAGCCTTGTTTTCCAGTCTCATAGCCATGCGCTGAACCCCTATCTTTGTTGCCTTGATCATGCCCCCCGATGCGGCAGCGCTACCTTCTCATCCAGACATACCACCGTGGAAGGACGCCCGTCCTTACTCGGTGGGGGCAACATGCATTCCAACGGCCAGGTCAGCAGACCGACCTCTTATCCGAATGGCACCCTACCACTGTCACGACCGCGTTTTCCAAATATCAAGGACCTTCAGGACCAGGCCGCTCGTTTGAGCGTTAATGAGAACACTCCGGTGAGTACAGATCTCTTAGGCAGCAGGGAAACTGCTACTCACCGGATGCGCAGCTCGACATTCTTCTCAGAACAGCGTCAGAGGCAATCGAACGGGCCAAGAGCCTGGATGACAAGGAAACCGACCAGGCCTATATCCAGTACTTGCGGGCCTCAGAGATCACCATCAATATCATCCCCCACCACTCGCACTATAAGACAATTATTACCGAACGGCCTGGATGGCATAAGGAGTTTGCGGATTTGATGACGGTACGCTATGCCTGACAAATAACAAGGGCTCAATCAATCCCGAGTCACTATACTTCTGACACAGGATCGAGACTAACTCAACGTTCAATGCAGGCGGTTCGAAGAAAGCAAGGAACAATGGATGCAATCAAGCAGGAGATTATGGAGGATAACCTAAAGAGTAACGTGCAAGCAACCGGGATCTTTGCATCAACCCCTCCCAGCTCGCAAGCGTCGATCGTTCCCAGAGGACGTGAAAATCGTGGGACGAACAACTCCGTGAGGATGCCGAGCCCGACGCAATTTCAACGGATACCCGACCCTCAGTTGAACCCGAAGAGATTCTCCAGTCCGGCTGAGGATGTGCTGGCACAACGATTTGCAAAGCTCAAGACCTCCCAGTCCCATGAAACCGAGTCAACTTTCAACTCGCCTGGTTATACCTCCTCCGGGCCTGCTGATCAGGCTTCATCTTACCCCTCCAATACTCCTCCTCAGGGAACCTATGGCTCCCCTTTTGCATCACCGACCAGACGTCCCTTGGGTCCCCGCAGTATGGGTACCTCATCTAACACACCAAGCGTTCCTCCGAAAGTTCCTCTCACCACATCTCTCCCACGTGCTCCGGATCCCACATACAGCCCTATCTATACGGTACCCTTGCAGTCCCAGCCGAATCCACCAAGGACCTCCTCTGAGAGTGTGCGACGATATTCTCACTTTGCAAATTCTCCGCGGGGCAGTCCAAGTCGTGGCTTTGATGATAATCCGTACAGATCGCGAACACCGAATGGAGTCCACGCATTGCGAGAGACTAGGAGCAATTCCCCTGATCTGCCGTTCAACTCTACTATCACAGCTCAGGACCTCCTAGACTACATGCGCAAATGCAGCGTCTTGTTAATAGACGTTCGTCCCCGAGACCAGTATGATAACGGTCATATTTACGCCAAGTCCATTATCTGCGTCGAGCCGGTGGCTCTGAAGGAGAATGTATCTGCCGAGGAGCTCGAAGAGCGCCTCGTCGTGTCTCCCGAGTACGAGCAGACCTTGTTCGAGAGGCGAAATGAATTCGATCTCGTTGTCTATTACGATCAAAATACAGCATCAGTTAGCTATCTGGCGGGGCCACCGTCGGGAACGTCCGCGCCACATCTGAGATTCCTTCATGACACGCTTTATGAATTCAACGAATACAAGCCACTCAAGGCCGGGCGTCCTCCCGCTCTGCTCCTTGGTGGGTTGGACGCTTGGATTGATGTCCTTGGACAGCAGTCCCTCGCTACATCTTCGACTGCGGCTGTCATGGGGTCACTGCAGTCCAAGAAGCCAGTGCCCCGACCTGGCCGCCCCCTCGGCCGGGTCCCGACCATGGCAAGCGCCAATTCCAGCCTAGAGGTGCGCAAGAGACGTCTGCGTGAGTTTACTCCCCTCAACTCGAAGGAATTGTCGGAATGGTTGGAAACATCCAAGAACGAAGAAATCGACACCAGTACCTATCTTGAGGAAGAGCAGCCCGCGGAAGAGCCTCAGGAGGAGGTGGGTCAGACCGACGCAACAGTTCCATTCGTCCATACTTATGAAGACTTTCTGCGACGGTTCCCCGAGCCACATCAAGTTCAGCAGTCTATGATGCACCCGGATACTCGGCCAGCAATACCTCCAGCACCAAACTATGCGGCGCCTCCTCTCCCAGTGGCGCCCTCACGGCCCCCTCCAGCGGTGCCTCGTCCAAGTTATAGTGGGGTCTCGGACGGTCGACAAATGCAGCCACATATGGAGCGCCAGAATTCGGCAAACCGTGCGGCGTTGTATACTCAAAATTCGCTTCTCAGTCGCGTAAAGCTTCCGCGAACTGGTCTCGCCAATTTCGGAGTGACATGTTACATGAATGCGACCATCCAGTGCCTCAGCGCTACTGTGGAGATGAGCAAGTTCTTCCTGGACAATCGATTCCGCTACTACATCCAAAAGAACTGGAAGGGATCCCAGGGTGTAATGCCTGGCCTGTACGCTAACTTGATCCGATCGCTGTGGAAGAACGACGTGGAAGTCATTATGCCATCTTCGTTCCGTAATTTCTGCGGTCGACTGAACCGGGAATGGGCCATTGACCGACAACAGGACGCAAAGGAGTTCTCGATTTCACGGTGGACTGTCTCCACGAGGATCTCAACATCAATTGGCAACGTAACCCGTTGCGACCATTGACATTTTCGGAAGAGATGCAGCGAGAGCGGATGCCCGTGGCTAAGGTGTCGCAGATTGAATGGAATCGGTACTGCCACCGGGAGGAGTCTTTCATCTCCAATCTTTTTGCCGGGCAGCATGCCAGTCGACTCCGGTGCACAACCTGTAAAAAGACATCTACTACATACGAAGCATTTTATAGCATCAGTGTCGAGATCCCCACCACCGGTGCGGGCGACATTTATCAATGCCTTCGCAGTTACTGCCAAGAGGAGATGCTCAGTGGCGACGAAGTGTGGAAATGTCCACACTGCAAGGTCAAGCGCATGGCGACGAAGCAAATCTACATCACACGAGCACCCAAGATCCTCGTGGTCCACTTCAAGCGATTCTCCGCCTCCAAGACTCAGAGCGCACGGAAGATTCACACCCCAATCGACTTCCCCCTTCACGGCCTACGAATGGATGAGTTCGTTATACCGTACCCGACTTCGGCACCTCCTCTCGACTCCGGCGCACCGGCCAACGGCGATTCGACCAAGCCGCCTTTCACTTACGATGCATTTGCCGTGCTTCGACATATCGGGTCCTCGATGGGCAGCGGGCATTATATCTCGCTAGTACGTGATGCAGAGCGGCAGTGTTGGCGGAAATTTGATGACGAGAGAGCGACGGACTTCAATCCGCGCGACCTGCGGCCGCGAGACCGGTTGCAGAACGAGCAGGCTTACATTGTGTTTTATGAGCGAGTTCCAGCGAAATGAGCGTTTCTAGGTTTTCACGTGTATTGTTCCTTGTTGTACATGGTCCTTTGCATGTCACGATTTTCACGATTCGATAGAGCGGCGCCTAGGGATTCTGGGTACATATATCAATCTCACGGGGATTCGGGAACCTTGGACCCGATGCCTGTTTAGAATCCTTCTCTCGTTTTCTGAGTACCTAGGTACCTTATATAAATTTTATAACCCAAGGTGATATTGACGTCGTGGAAGTTGCGCAATGGAGGTGTTTGAAATAGCACCGGTTCATTCCACGTCTGTTAGAACCAGTATAATTCGTTTAGTATAGGTAGCTAGGATTCAGCAATGATGATAGACATAAGAATGCTATATATTATGCATTAAACATAGATAGTCTTTAGTTTGTATCATATCTCAATTTTGTGCTCGCTACTCCGTAGATAGGGATCCGCACGCATTTCCCGACCGAGTCCACTCACCTCGGGTATTTCACGGTTGGCACTTGTATATAGCTCTTCTGGCATTTCCGGCGGAATATATCCAGAGACAAGCGGGTTCTTAGTGGTCCTAAGCCCTTGTATAGTTCATTCATATTCCCCGAGGCTCTAATAAGCAGCCGCTGATTCGTCCAGACTCCAGACCCGAGTACGTTGGACAGATTCGGTTCTTCGGCCAACTGAACATCATAGAGTTTCCTGGATTATTACCCCTCAGTTAATGCATAGCCCCATAGCCCCGGTTATGGGCTCAAATTAAACGGTGTTGACTGAAGAGTACGGAGCAAGTAGTATATACGGGCCCACGGTGGAGACCGCCCGTCCCAGACACATCTTTCTCGGTCTTGACCTTTTGTTTTCTACTTTCTGCTTTCTACTTTCTCTCCTTCCCTTGGTCTCTGCATATACCTCTGCATATCTCTGCTTTTGGCCTCCCTCCACGTGAGTTTCCTCTGTTACGCTCCAATCCCGTCCCTTTTATTCTCCTGTGTTTTACCATATTGCCTTGAAGGCTCAGGGACGCAGAGTCACCGTGGGACTCATTCCCCGTCCCATTGTGACAAGGACCCTGATAAACCTGCTAACCTTTTGCCATCACTAGTTCTCTTCACCATCCACCATGTCTGAGTCCAAGGAGTTCACCCTCGCCGAGGTTACCGCCCACAACACCAAGAAGGACCTGTACATGGTCATTCATGATAAGGTTTACGACTGCACCAGCTTCGTCGATGAGCACCCGTATGTGTCTCCTATTCTTCCCGCTCACTCAATATACCCCCCTTTTTCTCTCGATAGGCCTGCGACATGTCTCTTCTCCTATCGCGAGTTCCTGCCCCTATCGCAAAGCCTACAGGCCAGCTTGGCCTCAGCGCTCCCTCTCATAATTCAACCACGCGCCACAACCAACCCAAGTCTGACAAGCGACTAACAAATATCCAATAGCGGTGGTGAGGAAGTCCTTCTGGACGTTGCTGGCCAGGACGGCTCCGAGGCCTTCGAGGATGTCGGCCACTCCGACGAGGCGCGTGAGATTCTCGACGGTCTGCTCGTCGGCACTGTGAAGCGCATGGTATGTACTCATTCAGCTCTGTCGCTACGGCTATATCATATCGTGAACTGGAACCTGCAAATACTAACACCAACCAGCCCGGCGACCCTGAACCCAAGGCCCAGGCCACCGCCTCTTCCTCCTCGTCTTCCTCCTCCTCTGGCGGCTTCGGTATCGGTCTCTACGCCGTCATTCTCATCGGTGGTGCCGTTGCCTATGGTGCTTACAACTATCTCCAGGCCCAGCAGAATGCGCAGTAGATGGAGAGTGGAGAGGTCCGAAAGTGGGGGTTTATTGGAGGAACAAAAAGAGAAGGCCGTTGCAATCAGTTAGAAAGTCGGAAGAATTATCTATAGCTTGGGCTTTTATTCCGGGATTTCTTTTTCATGTCAGATGGTTTTTTCTTAGATTGATTCCTTTTGGCCCGGGTATACAGTCGATTGCTTCGGGAATAGTTGCTCTTTTGGGCACTGCACTTCCCCTCAGGAAAAGTGTCTCCGCTCCGGTTGGGGGCGAAGATAAAGCTTCTTACTGTTTCTATGCAGATATTAATAATAAATCAATCTTGACCGGCTTATCACCCGTGCGGGGTTCATCGGGATCTAATAACCCAAAAAGTGTGTCTATTCCCAAACTCCATACAGTACATGAGGTATAATCTAGTTTGTCCAGCCCTTAGGTCCAGCCCATTCGCCCTTCACCATGGAGTTGTAGTACACCCACGGGAAGAAGTCCTTCTTCAAGTAGTAGAAGGAGCGACGCGGCGTGGCCTGGTCGATGCCGAACCAGTTACCAAACGTCTCCTTGGGCACTCCGCCGTACTTGAACTCCGCCAGAAGCACCTTGCCGTACTCCGTCAGTAGCGGGCACGATGTGTATCCGTCGTACACCGCATCGGGCTTCTTGCCCTCCATCGCTTGCAGGAGGTTGCGCACCACCACGGGCGCCTGCGCAGTCACGGCAGCCGCCGTCTTGGAGGTCGGCAGGCTAGACGCATCACCCGCTGACCAGACATTGGCGAACTTCTTGTGCTGAGTGGTTCCGTCATCGACATCTACGAAACCGCCCTCGTTGGCGAGCGCGCTGTTCTTGATGAACGCGGGGGCTCCCATCTTGGGCACCACGTGCAGCAGATCGAACTGCTTGGTCGCGGACTTGCCATCGGGGAGGGCAAAGGTCGCCTTGTCGCCGTCGATGGAGACCAGGTCGTGCTGGAAGAGGCCGTTGACGCCGCGCTCTTGCTGTATGGCCGTCAGCGCGGTGTTGTACTTTGGCACACCGAACATGCTGGGAGTGCCCGTCGCGAAGTTGATCTTGATGTCCGAGTTGGAAGGGTTGGAAGGGTCGTAGCGGCCCGCACGCTTCCAGTGGTCCAGAGCCAACCACATGATCTTCTGCGGCGCACCGGCACACTTGATAGCGCCTGCGGGCTGGGTGAAGTAGGCGTTGCCCTTCTCCAGCCTTTGGATGGTGCCGAACACCTTGCTGACACTGTCGTAGCCGTAGATGGATGAGACGGGCGAGCTCTTGTCGGCCAGAGCCTCTTGCAGACCATTGATGTTGCCCCAGTTAAGTGCGAGACCCGGGGCGACGATTAGCTGCTCGTAGCTCACGCTGTCGCCATTGCCGAGCTTGACGCTGTTCTTCTCAGGGGCGAACGTCGCCACGCTGTCCTTGTAGTACTTCAGCTTGGGGTCAATCAAGCTTTTCATCGGGCGTCGCAGCTCTTCCTTGGTCTTGAGACCACCGCCCACGAGGGTCCAGCCAGGTTGGTAGTGGTGAAACTCGGCCGGGTCGACAATCGCGATATCGTCCTGCGAGAACTTGCCCGAGTGAAGCAGCTGGTGACTGATCGCCAGGCCGGCAGTGCCGCCGCCGACCACGACGACCTTGTGGTTGCGCGCGGAAGCAACGGGGGCCTCAGTCGCGAATTTTCGGATGCTTGGCGCCGCCCGAGCGGCCTTTGTCGCGTTTCGGCTGAACATTTTGGCCTGCTTTTGGGATTTTCTGGGAAGGAATGAAGAGAAGATTAAAAAGATGCGGGATAAAGAATCTTGTCTCGGCCGCGATCGGCCGCCCGTAACTTTACGCAATACATGCGGTTACGGGTCCACTCGACTTCATTTTTTATGTCGATTGTACCTTAGTTAAGACTCAAGAGGTTACAAGGTACTCTGTTAAGATTTGTTCTCATATTATGTCTCCGAGTATGTCGGGGATGCAGTCGCCGATTCAATGGCAATCGGCGATCAAGGGTTTCTGGTACTTTAACCTTAAATATGACTGCATCTGATAACTTCCCTTATTTTATTGCAATGATGAAATCCCTTCAGTCCGTTACTTATAGCCTGCAACTTGCAGCTAACGTGCGAATCCGATCTGCCATCTCTTCAGCTGGCCTCGGTTCTATCTGCAGGAGTAGCGTCACCTATCCTCAAGCATCACCTAGAAGCCTATCGTGCAGCACGGTACTTCTGCCTACTTGTAGACATCGACTACATTCCCCTTCCAGTCGCTGGAGGTCCCAAAGACAAGCACCATACGCCACGAGCACCACCAAGCAACCGACAATACACAACATCTTCGAAAATGTAACCGGGACATGGCAATACATCGTCGCAGATCCATCAACATCAGCAGCAGTGATCATAGACCCCGTCCTGGACTATGACCCCAGCACACAAGCCATCACCACCCGATCTGCAGATGAACTACTCTCTTTGACCCAGAAGCAAGGCTATAAGATCTCGAGAATCCTCGAGACACACGCCCATGCCGATCATCTAACGGCATCTTCATATCTCCAAACGCGCCTCTCTCAAATCCAAGGCCACAAACCGTCCATCTGCATCGGCAAGCGCATCGAACAAGTCCAAAAGCTATTCGGTCAGCGCTATGGACTCTCAGAGGACGAATACACCAACGTTTTCGACAAACTATTCGACGACGACGAAACCTTCTCCATTGGCAACCTAACCGCAAAGGCTGTCCACCTCCCCGGACATACACCCGACCATCTGGGGTACCAGATCGGAGGTAAGCATTAGCATATAGTTAGGCCTTTTCACCCATCGACCACAAATTAATTGTAATCTAGACAATATATTCTGCGGCGACTCTCTCTTCCACGCAGACATCGGCACGGCGCGCTGCGATTTTCCAGGCGGCGACGCAACAAGCCTCTTCCGATCCGGGCGGAAGCTACTAGAGCTAGATGACCATGTCAAGATCTGGCCTGGTCATGACTACCCGCCTGATGGGAGAAAACCTATTCCCTGGATGAGTGTTGAGGAGCAGAAGAAGTTGAACAAGCATCTTGGGGATACGGTGTCGCAAGAGGAGTTTGTGGCTATGCGGAATGAACGGGATAAGGTGCTTAGTGCGCCTAGATTGCTGCATCAGACTTTACAGATTAATATTAGGGCTGGTAGGTTGCCGAAGATGGAGGATGGGTTTCGAATGTTGAGGTTGCCGTTGAAGTTGGGCGGGTTGGGGTGGTAGATTGGATTCCTTTGGATTGCGGGTTTAGGTTAGTTTGTGTCAAGCCTTGGAGTTCTCGCTGCTTCATCCGGTTTCTATACTTCTCCCTGTTGCAATCACTTGGACACTTCAGTTAGGTAGGCATCGTCTGAATCTCCAGGAGTTGAAACTAAGTATACGTACACAGAGTAACAATACCTGTAGCCTACTCTCGCCCGAGAGGCTTTCTCGTCCGAATTGGCCTCATAGACCCAAACATAGATAACTAGGAAGCATATAAGACGAGTGAAGTATAATACAAGTCATGGAAGACGGGTTTATAGGAGTGCAGAGCATAATGCAGGACTGTGGGTCACGGATGGCCAATTGCGAATGCGCAGGACATTTTATCGATGAACCGTCATGGCCCAGTTCTAGAACCTGAATTGACTGCGCTGAAGTAGGAATATGGAGAGATATGGAGAATACCTCAATAAACGCAAAGGTACTTGTGGATGAGTTCAACACTGTGTGAAGTATAGCTTGTTACGGGCATCAGCGCGGCCAAAGATGCAATTCAATCCGTTCGGCTCAACGGTCCTCGGCTAGTACATAGATTGCTTTTAATTACCCGGGATAGCCCTGGTGACCTTTGCATGGAACCCCATCATATACTACCACTACATTACCGCATAAATTCTATATCGACATGGCCTCCTCCTTGCGCCGCCTCATTCCTTCGCGCGTCGCAAACACAGGCTCGCAACAGCGCGACCACCACGCCAACGAGCGCACATTCCTATCATGGACGCGCGCAGGCCTCGGCTTCGTGGCTACGGCGCTTGCTCTGGACCGCCTGGACGCCATTGACCGACTCCTCACGTCGAGACTGGGCAATGCGCTCACGCCACAGCAAGTGGTACCTTCCAGTCATGAATCGAAGCCTGCTATAGATGCGCAGCAGTCGGAGCCCAATTCTCAGTTGCAAATGGGTTCGAAGATGTTCCAGGGCCTTTCTGCGTCGCGAGTTTGTCAGTTGCTTGGGGTTTGGTGTCTTGGGTATGGTTTCTTCCGATATTGGTCTATGAGACGGTATCTGATAATAGGGCAATTTGTTCCTGCATTTTGGGGGCCTGTTTTCATGACTGCTGGTAGTTTTGGCGCGTTTATGATTTTGGGGTTGCAGATGGATCGGAGACATCAGAGTCATCACTCTTGAAGACGGACATTGTTTGATTTGTTATAGATTATAGATTATAGATGTTATAGAGGGGGTTCTGTGTACAATAACTATGGAAGGTGGGAGCCAAGGGTGGGGGTGTTCGTTCATCTCCATCTCACTGAACAATAAGTAATGCAAATTCTACCCCCACGGTTGGGGTATTCTAACGACATCCCCAATGAAAAGAGTCGAGACCCACAAAGACCTCGGTAATAACCTCGTCTTCCATTGGTTATATCCTGCATACCCCGGTTACCCCTGTTCTCGTATCGGCGAGTTCACCGAGCAGGGTCCATAGTTAGGATAATCTAAATAGTAATTGACTGCTCTGTCCTCGATTCTGACAATTGCAAACATGGGGAAGGTTTTCGATGCCGCAGAGGGTCAGTTCACTCATCAGAATCGGGATATTCACGGCTAACTCGATTCTAGTGGCTAAACACAACTCCGCCGAGAGTTGCTGGGTAATTCTTCATGGAAAGGTCTACGATGTGAGAATCAGCCTGCGTCCTAGGCTATACACAGTACTGTAAAGGCTAATGCCACATACAGGTGACCAACTTCGTCTCCGAACACCCTGGCGGTGCCAATGCCATCCTCAGACTTGCAGGCAAAGACGCCACAGAGGAGTTCGACCCCGTCCATCCAGACGGCACTCTCGAAGAGAACCTGAACCCAGAGGCATGTCTCGGCACAGTCGACCCTGCAACAATCACCAAGGAACCCCAGCCTGCACCTGCAAGCGATGTCGAAGACGTGCCAGTCCAAAGTCTCCTCAACATGGACGAGTTTGAAAAAGTGGCCACCGCCAAAATCAGCAAGAAAGCATGGGCCTACTACTACTCCGCAGCCGACGACTTGATCACGAAACGCTTCAACACGGAAGTGTTCCGCTCGATCCTCCTCCGCCCACGAGTCTTTATCGATTGCACAGAGTGCGACATCAGCACTAAATTGCTGGGTAACCAAGTCTCTATGCCGATCTACGTTTCCCCCGCAGCTATGGCCCGTCTAGGCCATCCAAGCGGAGAAGCCGGCATCGCAGAAGCATGTCGCAGTTTCGGGGCTATGCAGATCATCTCGAACAGCGCGTCCATGACGCCCGAGCAGATCGTGGCAGGTGCGTCACCGGAGCAATCGTTCGGATGGCAGCTTTACGTGCAGGAAGTACGAAGCAGGAGCGAGAAGATGCTAGAGCGAATCAACAAATTGCCCGCTATCAAATTCCTGGTGATTACTCTTGATACGCCTGTGATGGGGAAGAGAGAGGATGACCTCCGAGGCGGCAATGTTATCAACGATATCACGGAGATGAAGTCCCCCGAGGTTTCGCAGAAGGATGAAAGGGCCGTTTTCCAGGGTCTGGATCCTACGCTTAATTGGAACGAGACTCTAAAGTGGATTGCGAAACATACCAACTTGCCTGTTGTCCTCAAGGGTCTGCAGACCCATGAAGATGCTTATATTGCCTCTTTGCATACGCCCCAGGTTAAGGGTATTATTCTGTCAAACCACGGTGGCAGATCTCTTGATACTTCTCCTCCGGCTGTGCATACTCTTCTTGAGATGAGGAAGTACTGTCCCGAGGTCTTTGATAAGATCGAGGTCTGGGTTGACGGGGGCATCAGGAGAGGAACTGATGTTGTCAAGGCCCTTTGCCTGGGCGCGAGAGGTGTCGGTATCGGACGGCCTGCGCTTTTCGGATTGGGCGCTGGGGGCGTGGATGGTGTCAAGAGAACATTGCAAAGTAAGAGATATTGTAGGCTCTTTTGTTCTTGCGCTAACGAGATCTCAGTATTGGCCGATGAAACCAAGACTTGTATGCGTTTACTAGGCGCCCAAACGATCGATCAACTGGGCATGCAACATGTACGTCTATGCCCCATTCTTAGAAGCTATCTAACCATCTTTACAGATCAATACCCGACTAGTAGAGCAGCAGATCTACGATGGACCGTCCGGGCTGGAATCCATTCGAGCAGAGTTCCGAGCAAGGCTCTAGACGTCAGACACTCAAGGAAAAATGGTGCGCGAACAGTGGTATATAACGTGTTCATAGACATATAAACAAGAAGCCACTATCTCATCCAGAATAATCCCCTATTTCCACTGTCCAGCATTCTCAACCCCCTTCGCAACACTCTTCGCCCCATCCTCAAGCCCAGTTCCACCCGAGCTCAAAGCATCACCAACGGGCTTGCCCACACTACCCGTTGCGCTGTTGATGGTATCGCCGATGCCGCGGGAAGCGGTGCCCGCCACGCCGCCCACTGTGCGCGTGACGCCGCCGACGGTATTGCCGAGTGTAGATGTAACCCATTTGGCGGCGCCTGTTGCGCCTTGGTCTTGTGAGCCGTTGTTGATCGGCATGATGTGTTTGCGTTCGTTTGTATGGATTGGCTGAAGCACTTAGAAGTCGACGCTTTGAGAAAATTGGGATCTCGAGGTACGGTTGAAAGGACGGAAATGGAGTATAGTTGATAGATGAAAGATGATAGATATTTAGCTGAGGGGTTGTTATGTCGCTATGCCAGTTGGTATGATGTCATTGTTTACACGGATGATGGCACAAGGTAATAATCATCGACATGAGGGCGATGCTGCGTATTCTATGCTAATACTGGGATTATCCAAGTTGGACATCGTTTACGTTGAAATTGAATGCAGTCTTGGAACGTGAAATAGAAAAATGAACATTCTTTTGGAATAAAATGAGATACTAAGTACCAAGTAATGTAGAGAAAAGAATCACCAATAGACAAGAATTGCCTGCTACCTCGCAGGTATGAGATGTATATGCCAAATGTCGAGCGCAAGTGTAACTATGTTCTGTCGTCGTTTCTCCCGACGATCTCGAGAAAAAATTATAAATAAAATCACCGAGCAGAGCCGTTCAAGCCGTTCTGCACAGCCTCCAAAATCATGTTCTTGGCCTCCTCTACGCCAGTCGAGCTACCTCGGATCTCAATGGCCTCTCCGCGAGCCTGGTCCTTGGGCACGGTGATACGGCAGCCGGTCTTCTTCCGGATCGCGTTGATCTGACTACCACCCTGGCCGACGACGAATCGGTAGGTCTTGGGATCGGGCAGAATCAGATAGCCGGTAGCGGACTGTTGAGTCGCGGAGGTGATGGCCTTCTCAATCGTGGCGCGGGCCTTGGCAACGTTCTCCGGGGAGCCAGTGAGAACCCAGGGGAAAGGAGCGGCGTCGGCATCCCCAGCAATGGAGTTGTCGACCACGTTCCAGGAATGAGCGTCCATATCAGGCTCGTCGGTGATCAGGGGCATGGCACCGTTGGTAGTGCCACGGGTCGACTCGGCGGCCCGCTTGGGCACGGAGCGGCCGGCGTGGTCGACAGTGACCTGGTAGTCGCCGCGCAGACGGCGGAAGAAAGCGCCGTTGTCAGCGACGACGTGGTGTAGATGGCTCGGGACATCAACGGCCTCAGCGTGCTGCTCCTTCAGCATGCTCTGGATGTGCTCCTTCGCCTCGGCGACAGCATTGCTGGGGCCCTTCAGCTTGACATCGGTACGACCAGAGCCCTGCTTGGGGATATCTAGGGTGATCTTGAACTTGGACTCGATGCCGCGGCGTGTATCACCTCCACGGCCGATTAGCATACGGTGCTGGGCGGTAGGGACAGTGAGAATCTCCGTCACTTGATCCTCACGCTCCTTGACAAACTCCTCAATAGCAGCAATAATCTTATCGACGACCTTTCCATTGCCCTCTAGGCGAATAGTAGACTCGGTGCTATCAGGGCGCGGGAAGCGAACCATGCGAGCAGCACTGCCGTCGGTGGGACCACCGGCCTCAGTCACAATCTTGCGGATGTTGGCACCTAATAGAAATTAGCAATAGATCCCGAGGAGGATACTGATATTAAACTTACCACCGCCGCCAATCAAGGCCTTGTGGTACTTCTTATCCACCTCGATAGACTTGGTAACAGTGGCATCGAACTCGGTAACACGCTGCTGCAGGATCTTCTTAGCATCGGCCACCTGCTGCTTAGTACCCTTGATACGAATCTGGACACGACCAGATGCGTCCGGCGCATCGCTGGCGCTGGGGACGTCGATCTGAGCCCCCGTATCCGCACGTAGTTTGTCCATCTCGCGGCCGCGCTGGCCAATCAGCGACGCAACCTGGCTCTGGGCGACAGAGATAGTGGCGGTGTGAGAGTGATCAATGACCCACTGCAACAGACTGAGAATCTCGTCGCGAGCCTGGTCAGCACCCTTACTGGGACCCTTCACGAGAACCTCATCGGCAGCTTGTTGGGGACGGCCAGGGCGAGCACCACCGGCGTCGCTGCTAGTCTCAGTGATGGACTGGTCATCGTTAAGGGCAGTGGCACGAGGGAACTGAACCCTTACTGAGTAGCGGTCTTGGAGGCGGTTGACCTGGTTGCCGCGCTGTCCAATCAGCTCACGGTGATATTGGGCGGGAATCTTGAGGATGTGAGTGGTCTCGTCTTCGAGCTTCTTGCCCAAGTTGATGATGCGCATACGAGCAGCATCCGCCTTGGCCTTGGGACCCTTGACCTCAACCTTGCCATTCTCCACCTTAATGTCGACATCGAATTCCTCGCGCAGCTTGTTGATGTTCTCGCCACGTTTGCCAATCAGGAAATTCGCATACTTCTGAGGGAAGTCAAAAGTGGTAGTGTATCCACGCTCCAAATCGTCCTTCTCTTGCTCAACAACGAAGGCATCCAGCTTGGCAACCAGCTCGGCAACCGCACCAGAAGGTCCACGGAGAGCGATCTGGACCTGACCACCGCGCGGCTCGCCAAGAATGGCACGCACGGGGATGCTGTCCTCGCCCTTGGCATCCTGCTCGCGGATGATAAACCGCCTAGCCTTCTCCTGATATTTGGCAGGGATGGAGACCGACTGGGCAACGATATCCTGCTGGTTTCCAAGCGTATTCAGAAGGTATTCCTGGGCCTCTTGCAAAGTCTTCTCGAATGCCGCGACCTCCGCCGGGGAGGGGCGCTGTCTGGGCACCTCAAAGTTGGACGCGGTAGCGGTTGGGCCTTCATAGACAAGGACAACCTCGGGGCTCTCAACATCCTCAGGTACCAGGAGGTGAACACCATAGTCACTCTGGAGCCTGTTTGCGCTTTTGGTGCGGAGATGGGAGTGGAAGTACGGATCCACAGGGACATGGCGCAGACGCGATGGAGGGTAAGCTTGCACCAAATTCATGATATCAGAACGAGCACGGATGGTGTTCTTGCCGTCGCGAGAGTAGACCTCCCAGCTGACCGGACCATCGACACTCGGTGGGAGCGCAATGTGCGCATCGTAAGCCGACTCCAATTGCTTGATGATCTGGCGACGGCGAAGGTACTGAGTCAAGGCACGCGCATGGGCATGAGGGCCTGCGGGGGCATTGGGGTGCTGGCGAGACAAATCAATGCTTGCCATCTGCATGCTAGTTGCGAGGTCCATCGCGTGGTTGATACCGGCCTCAATCTGAGCCAGTGGGCCAGTGATGGTCAGGAACTCGCTCTCATCAGACGCAGGAGGCAGAACAACGGCACATCCGGTCTGAGCAAGGAATTGGTGCAGAGCATCAGCCTCATTTCCTAGGATGAACTGGTGCTGGCCGCGGTTTATTGCCAATTGGCGGAGAGTCAACTTCTGCTGCAATTCAGCGGCTATGCGCTCAATCTCCGCACGCGCCTCCTGGGCGGCAGCCCGCTCTCCAGAGATAATGATGTGCTTGTCGGCAACAGGCACAAACTGCACCTGGCCAGGGTGAGCTTCCTGGGGAGGTGGCTGAGAGGTCCAAGTGTCGTATCGTGGCACATTGATCTGCGCCTTGGTGCGCTCCTCAATTTCGCGCAAAGCCGAATCGTGTGCACCAGCAATGAAGGGGAAGAACTCCGGGGGAATCGTCTTCAAGCGTAAGTTCATGTTTGCGCCACGCTCCTTGACAATCGCCTCAATCTCGCGTCGCGCCATCTCCGCGGCCACCGCATCACCCTCAATCAGCACATCAATGGTATCGCTATCATCGTCATCGGCGGGGGCAGCGTCATTGTCGGCGCGGGGGACTTGGACACGGGCACCGGTCCGGGTCTGAATATCCTGAACAACGGCACCCTGGCGACCAATTATGTGGGGCCGGACAGAGGTGGGAATGGGAACGCGAACGGATTGCTGTTCAGGGGGAAAAGAGTTAGACGGAGATATATGATGAAGATAATCTGCCACATACCTTGGACCCAACCTGTTGAGCCACCTCTTTCAGGGCCTGACGAACAGAATCTACGGAACCCTTGCCTTCGAAGATAATGGAGCCACCGGGGCCGCCGCGCATATCAACATTGGCCTTGGATCTCCGGGAGATGTCGCGAAGAATATCACGAATTGGTTTCTTAAGCTGCCCGCGCGGGAGCATCTGGGACGGAGCCAGACGGAGCTGTTCCATGTGCTTTCCAGGGAGTGACATGACCCGGGGAAGATTCATCGGTTGGGCAGGTTGGCCATTGGCAACGGCCGAGGCTGCGGAAGGCTTCGCACCCCATGTGGCCGCAGCGGGGGCAGCAGGCTTGGGTCCGCTACCCAGAGCAGGGAACAGTTCTTCCGATTTCACATCGAAAGCCGGGGCCTTCTTCGCGGCGGGCTTCGGGGCGGGAGACGGGGTTGCCGATTCGGCCGGTGTCGATATTTCTGAGACTGGGACAGCGGCAGGACCGGGCTTCTGATCGTTGACGAGGGAAGACGGAACGGGGTGCTTCAGGTCCTCTTCATCCACTGCATCTTCGACGGTAGGCTTGTGGGCCTCGTGTTGTGCTTCCAACATAGCGGCGAGAGACTTGGCGGAACCGCCATTGGTAGCGGGCGCTTCGGCAGCCATGGTAAGAGTGATGAATTGACCGTGAGAGGAACCGGGGATGATCGACGAGGGGACTATGCGGAGGTAGACTGCAAATCAAACCTGGTCCGAATCAGTATTGCGACTAGACGAACCACTAGGATGTCGGGAAACAGAGGAATGACCAGGATGGAGAAAGACTAACAGGTGGAGTGCTACCCTTTCGAATTGATGTCAAACAAGTAATTCGATGCCCGGATTGACTTGGCTTGAGGGCAATATCCCCGGAGGAATTGGGGTAGAGTAGTCTAACGGGGAACTGCAATCCAGAGCAAGTACCCAGAGAAATGTGCAGAGACTGAATGAACAAAACTCTAAGAGAAAGTTGAAGGGGAAGAGAGAGAAAAGGGGGGCGGAGAAAGAGGGAGGTGGAAGGTGAAAGATGGAAGATGAGGTCGAGAACCCCAGAAGTACACAAAGTGACAGAAAAGGCCAGCTCGAGGCTCCGGGGAAGTTTTCTCCGAGCCCGATCGATTATGGAGCCCCAACTTCAACCTCGTTCTTCGCAGTATAGCAAAAGTGATGACCTTCTGAAGCATTTCTATCTACACCATCGGCCAAATGATCTTTCCAAAGTGGTATATATCACCACATCCACCACATCGCCGACTCCTTTCTCTCCACCAGAAACAAACAACTAGAATGGTGTGATCTCCGCGAGGTATATCACTGCTTCCAGGCGCTTAGACACCGCTCCAGGTCGACCAAGGGTGAAACACTTTGCGTATGAGTGATGTGCACATAATCGAGTCCAGACTTCTATCGACCCGTACCATTCAAGGCTGGAGCAATAAAGGACAAACAGAAAACGGAACCAAAGAAACAGTTTTCGGGTACATCCGAACCCCTCTCCACCTGATAACTACTTGGTCTGTGAGAAGAGCAGCCACAAATTACTATATTCAAGTGAACACATAGCTTGTATCGATTTTAGAACATACAATCATTCTTTCCTTCTCTAAACCCGAAAATGAACAAGACTCAAGAAAGACAAGAGAAAAAAACAAACCGACCATCGACATACATGGGCCCACTCTTCATCATCTTCATGATCATCTATGGTGAAGCTGCTCACCATATCAACTTCTGACGGGCATGACCAAGTCCGGCAACGCGCTGGATCTGATCGGTGTAGTCTACAGATCCAGCGCCTCGTGGGGCTCCATCATCTAGAATTTCTACGTCCACTACCCTGTTCATACATCCGAGATCAAGATCTTCCTGCACACCACTCTAGGTATCACAATCCTCACCTGCATCGGCATGCTGCTGGGTGCCTGCATCAGCTCGGCACTAACCACGAGCTTCGAGTGGGCGGCCGCGTACGGAGATATTGGCGAGATTCCGAAGACCGTTATCTATCCCAATGGCTTTCCCAAGTTCCCACTGGTCCTCCTGGTCTTGTCTCAAGCAAGTTGCTACCTGCTGTTATATTATATATACCTCTGGCGCTAATATCACCCTTACAGTCGGCATCAACTTTATTGCAATCTACTCCGGTGTGCTATCGGCGCAGCTCTTCGCTATGTGGGACTGTAATTGCTTTAATCTTACAGGAGCATGCTAAACATCTTAATTACAAGCACACAAAGTCAGGATGGAACAATGAGCTCTATTCACGATCTCTAATTAACATGTCATATAATGATTGAATGTGCATAAGCCCCAAGGGGCCGCATTAGTATTAGTATTTCCTGTCACAAGTGCGCGTCCAGGCAGACAGGACGGCACGGGTATCGAACACGAGTGCACTACTCGAAACAAAGTATGGATCCCAACCATTGACAGAGAGAAAAGAAAGTGAGAGCCTCGGAGCCAAGAGCGATATGTATAATGAGGCATAGAAATATTAACGGAGAAAGCTTAAGCGGCCTTCACAAAGGGCCAGCCGTTCTCCCAGCCGAGCTCGTTCCAGGCGTACTTGTAGGCCGAGTTGCCGGCCTTGCCGCCGTTTTGCTTCTCGGAAAGAGGGTAGTAGTGATAGTACATCACGAGGCCAAGGTCCTTGTCGTTGACGACACCACTGTTTACTCGTTAGATATTGTTTCCTTTTCACAACGATAAAGTCTTGACTTACGGTCCACCGGGTCCGAAGACCTGTCCGTGGCTAGCCAAAAGGAGAGTGCCACCAGTCTTGGTGCAGTCAACGCCGTCCTGATCGACAAACCCGCCAGTGCCGCTCTTGGAACGGCAAACACGGATGTGGTACTCCTCGCCCTCGGGAGGATAGGTAGCGGTGTATCGGCCAGCGATACCGGCGCAGTAGAGAAGGTAGTAGAAGCCGCCGTGCTGGAACATGAATGCGCCCTCCTCGCGGTGGTTGAGGGTCTGGTTGAAAGATATTTGGTAGGCAGCAGAAGAGCTGACCTTCAGAGGGCTCTCCATCTCAATCTGGTGAATGTCGTTCCAGAAGGAGCCGAAGTTGAGGTAGTCCTTGCCGTTAATGCTGACCCAGTTGGGATCGATCCGGTTGTAGTGGCTATTGGCCGGGATGCCGACGGAGCCGTGGTCGGTCCAGGAGCCGGGCTCCATGGTCTTGGACGTGGCAACGCCGATTTCAGAGTCCTGGGTGCCGGTTTTGGAGAGGACATAGTACATATAGTACTGGTTGTTCTGGAAGTGCACGTCAGGGGCCTAGTATTGACTGTTAGTAATAAGCCACTGTATACATAGCCATGTCAACATACCCAAATGTCACTGCTGCTGACGCCCTCGACCTTGATGCTGGAGCCCTTGGGCAAAGCAGAGCCTACGTCCTTCCAGGGACCCTTCACAGAGTCACTCGTCATAGTGTTGATACCGGTCCCCGTGGCAAAACGGAAGTACTTTCCATCTGACTGCCGCTGAATCATTGCAGGGTCGTGGGTCCAGCAGTCGCCGGTACAGGGACCCCGGTTGGGATAGGCAAATGCCAACGCTATGAAGAAGAAGAACAGGGCAAGCATTATGGCGGTCGAGGGATAGGCTGCCGGGTTGTCGAATAGATTAGTCGTGATAATAAGTCTAGAATGCCGGAGGAATGCGCTCAATTTATGTTGACTCGGACCCTCTCCCTAGAGCATCGAGAGGGTCACGCAGATGTCGTCTTGGAGAGTACATCTTCCGCCTTGATCGAAGGTTTGGGGACCCCACCACACCAATCAGATACTCTCCTTGGTGCGTATTTGGTCCTATGGATGTAAGGCACATGTCAGTAGTTGGGCTCCCGACGTGGCTCGAATGCCACAAAGGGGATAGCAGCCAGAAGGAAAATGCGCCTCTAGGGAGATTCAATCAGAACGATGCCGATCATTGACACGATGGGGAATACAAAAACAGATGCGAGACCCGCTCTACGAGATCATGGCAATCAGCCGTGAGTGTCGATTATCCCTTATGTGATGTCTCGCATCCGCAAGTGCAGCCTTCGCTAGATTCGGGCAGTCTCCCCCACCACAAACACAGAAACCCACACAGGTTCGAGTCGAGATTCGTTTGTGCAAATTATAGTTTGTATCACAGGGGTCAGGAGTGCATGATGCTTAATATGGCATGCAAGTTGCATTGAGACTCCACCGTCTCCCTGCGAGACGCCTATCGTGGCAGGCAAGGGAGATCGGCCCTTTATTGCACTATTGGATGTCGTGATTGTTTTTTCGGTATATATCCT
The DNA here is from genome assembly GCA_036712075.1 of Penicillium sp. DT28. NCBI lineage: Eukaryota > Fungi > Ascomycota > Eurotiomycetes > Eurotiales > Aspergillaceae > Penicillium > Penicillium sp. DT28. The sequence continues at coordinate 2,230,120 of JAZHLO010000002.1, forward strand.
CTGGGTTCTTTGCTGCCATGCCAACTGAGGCAGCAGAAATCTTCATCGCAAGTCATATGCCCCTATGCCCCGACGTTTAGACTTCTTTAGGTCCCGACAGCCCAAAGCGCCACAATCCGGGGAGGCTGATGATCTGCCCTCCATGTGGGACTCGGCCGGCACCAATAAGCTTCATCTCGGCGGCTCATGAGATCGCCAGCGGAGTCTCCATTTCGCTAGCTTTACCGGTGCGCCCGAGATCTACTCGTTGTGGATGCAGATCGGGTTCGTGAAGGTGTGGAGTGCACCCCAATAGGTAAAGTGGGAGATCAAGGCTTCGATCACCCTTTCCATAAGGATGACAATTAATATCATCAAGAAAAGGGATATTAGCAGGGTTGAGAAGGGGGGCTTGTGAAACCGAACATCAGGGACAGAGAAAGGGTTGCAGGGGAGCAAAGAGAACTCAAGCTGACAACAGACCCCGGTTCTACACCGCGACTTCGAAACGTCTAACCATTTTCCCCAATATACACACGCGACTTCTCGCTAGTAGCCCAACCCGACCTTGGCTTTCATCATTAAGCATCTCATAGCACCGTAGTTGATCGCCACGAGTCCATGACCCATGACAACTTCAGCACATGCGTGATGTCGCCATCGCCTTCGTCTCCCAACAACCCCTCATCGGGATACGAAGCTGAAAACCCAGATCCTCATGGCCACTTGCTTGGGTCGCCTCCGGCATATATCCCCTCACTGAGTTACCCTGGCTCATTCCCCTTGAAGCCACATCCCGAGTCAAGTGCCCTGTTGTCTGACACCCGGGCCACTTTGAAATAGGAAGATCCAGCCTGTCAGGTCCCAAGCCCTACGTACGTGGACTGCGCTCATTGATCATATGCGGATTCAAGGTTGGTTTCGAACATTGGAAAGATCTCCCACATTACTGAGATATGTCCTCGGCTCTTTGACACAATGTCTCGGGCGACTGAGCAGCATCGACACATTCCACGCCTTTAAGCTTGTTTAAATTTTTGATTTTCGGTGGACATCGGGAGAGGCGCCATAGTGAAGCTTGGTTTGGATCGAACCAATAGAATTGCTGAATCTCATCTTTTCTCTTGGGGCATGGTTCTAAACTCGACTGGCGACACGCATATTTTATTTCTACGCGAGTCAGAGACATGACGATACATAAGATATGTAAAATGTGGCCTCTGGTATCATGTTTGATGCGATATTTATTCCGCAGTCGGGGGATGTATTACCCCGGGGCCATAGAACTCCATTACGAAGCCCAATTATCAGTGATAACGGTCGTGTCAATACCTTATACGTGTGCTTCCATCCCCGGCACGAGGACATTTCAACGTCTCCGGGCAATAGTGGGATCCCGAGCCAAGAACCCCAGAGTGATATCAGAAATGGGCCACGCCTCGTGGGCGAAGGGGTAGGATTTGTTCGCCAGAGCATCTCAAGCTTCGGGCCCGAATCGAGAATTTGTCGGAAGCTATTGTCCTGTACGTTAAATCCTGATGGGCTTCGGAGGCGCTAGCCACGCTGACCGTGGCCGAGTGTGTTACCGAGACAGCCATTGTGATCGAGGGATGTCCCGTTCCCGCCAAGTTCCTTCAGGGGCTGTCATTCTAAAGCTTGGCTTTGTTTCTCCAACTGCTCAGGAAATCCACTTTCTTGAAGCAAATCGGTGGGCATGTCTTGACAGTCGCAGCGCTTGCGTAAGAACTGAGCGGATCGGCGGACCAAGATATAGTGTGTACTTAGGACAATTTTCCGAGCTTTCGCCATGAGACGGTTCTGGAAAAAGGTTCAAAGACACTCAAGACATAATTTTCAAACTGCCTTGATAAAGCAAAGTACTACCTAGGTACGATGCTAGAGGGCTACCAGCAGCAAATCAAATCTATGGGTTCGCACTGATGTCGTGAGCATCCGTTTGTATATCCTTGGCAGCCGGAGAACAACTTTATGATCCGAAGGTGCCAGGGCTTCTGACAACCAATTTGACCGGCAACCTTGGAAGGCAGCCTCGCTACTCGAGCATGTTCTCCTTGATCATATTCTATAGACTATCAAGGCACCAAGCTTTGCACCAGAACGTTATTGCATACATAAAGGATTCCTCGCAAAAGAGCTGATCAGGCCTCGCACATGGTCTAATCACGCGTCCCTGGCCATTAACCGGATTCATGATGATTTAGCTCGCTACCCTAGCCCACATTCAACCCCGTCGATGTTCAGGTAGGCTAAGTAGCGGCGCATTTTTTGTTCCATAGATGGCGCCTCGAACGATGCGTGGTGGTGCCCCAAGGCGCTACATACATTGCCTATGTTCCCCGGTTCTCAAAGGAAGCTGATGTCCTTATGTGTGCCGCGGCTGGATCAGGATTTACTGGGAGGATTCATAGCAAGTAAACTTGAGGGTGCCTAAAACTGCCTGTACATAAACAATGTCTAGATATCCAAAGCCTGGTGGCAGGCCAGGCTCACTTTCTGCACGCTTCCATGGAAGAGGTCCCTGTTTAGAACTTATATTATGGCAGGCTGGACCAATTGCAGGTAGAGTAAAGGACAGGGTGGTGCCCGAGCAGCAGGACAAGTGGCCATTCAGGGGGAAAGAAGCAAAGCCGAGAGAGACAAAAGCCCGGATAAGGCCAAGACTCACGTGCAGGGATATAACGGTGAGGAATTCGAATCAATTCGATTATAGTCGAGACAAAGAAATAGTGAATCTGAATCTGAATCTGATACCAAATGGAGTATTTACTCCGTAACTATATCATTGCAAATGACAGTTAACCGGCCAACCACCGTTCTATTCTTATCCCGCGTCGTCATCCCGAAAAGTGGCACCCGTTGAATTGGGGGGAAAATCTAGAACTTGGAAAGTTGGAGAGAATCCAAGGAGAAATAGGCGTCATCTGGGATCAGTTCATCAGATTTATCGACTATCAACACTTTAGACCCTGTACTTCTATCTATCACCTAAGAGTCCCCGTCATATCCAGCCACCAAGTCAACTCGACTCCTTTTCGCTCCCGCTCTCCACGTGCTAATTGGACCTCTCGAATTTCTATCTCCCCCTTCTCTCCCTTCTATTCATTCCAGAATTATCCCCAGAATTCCATCTATCATCAGGGGTATACACAAATTCATCGTCACATCTCAGGGCCACCCTGCAGTGCTCACGGGCGGCAAACCCTGGTCCCTGCCAGTAAAAAAACCACGCAGAAAATTCTCCTGCTTTCCCTGACCCCTCTATCGGCCCAATTCCAATCTTGTCTCGTGTAGAGACAGATTTTGCCTGCCATGAATCAAGAGGGCTTCTCGTTAAAATTCCGCCGCCCCTCCAGCAAGCTGCAGAAGGATCCCCCTAGCTTCAGTTCGCGCATTCTTCGGAGTCATCAAAGCACCACCTCCCTGAAACGTCATCCGTCCGCCCCAGTATATCCGCGTTCTTCACCTAGTGAAAGTCGCGAGCACGTCCGATCACGATCCAACGCTGCCTACGGTTCCTCATCCTCTTCGTTGGATCACAGTGGCGGTCCCTCTCCCGGCTACGAGGAGGCGTCACCCTTCCCCAGTCACAGCTCTTCGCGCTCTCGCACACGCTCCCACCGCTTCTCCTATGACCAACATAGTTCGGACGAATTAAACAGCCCCTACGAAACGCGGGGCATGCTCAGTGCGCTTGATGAGAACTGTGCCGAGACCGAGCCTCACACCCACTCCCAGCCAACCCCACCGCCGCCTTCCCATCACAGCAGCCCCGACCCGCGTGGTCGTCAACCCCTCCGGCAATCTGCCAGTTTCACCACCCTAACGAGCCGCATGGATCCCTTCTCCCACCGCGAAACTGAGCGGCCTCCTCCCTCTAAGAGATACTCCGATGAAGGCAATAATGGCCCACCTACTCGGCCAGGTAGAAGCAAAAAAGCCAGCTTCTCCAGCTTTGTCAACAGCATGCTTGGCTCTCCTCGGAACATCAAAATCTCAGCACCGGAAAATCCAGTCCATGTCACTCACGTCGGTTATGACAACCAAACCGGCCAATTCACGGGTCTCCCCAAAGAGTGGCAGCGGCTGCTGCAGGAAAACGGAATCTCAAAGAAGGAACAGGAAGAGCACCCGCAAACCATGATGGACATCATGCGATTCTATGAGAAGAACACCCGAGGAGATGACGATGAAGTGTGGCACAAGTTTGATAACGCTTACTCCACCAACAATAACGAGCGTGCCCCCTCGCCGCCTGGCAGTCCTCGATTCCCCCAGAATCATGAAGGCAGTTTCGAAAACCCACGCTCGCCACCTCCAGTTCCTCGTGGCCCGCCTGTCTCATCACCAGCGCCGGCGCCAGCTATGTCCCCTCCATTGGGCAGTCTAGTACCGCACCGCGCTCCCCCCAAGCCACCCGGCATGGCACCCGCCCGCCCGCCGCCTCAACCTCCTGTCTCGCAACCATATGGGGGTTCCTCACAATGGCCTGTTCAGGATTCCTATGGTCCCTCATTCGGTGCTCCGTCCATACCAAAATCCGACCCCATCTCTCAGTCACCCAAGCGCAGTCCATCCACTTCTCACAATGGCACCCCTGCGCCCAAGGGGCCGATTGCCTCCCCGACTCAATACCAGCAGCAACAGGAGCAGGTTATGGCAGCTGCTCAGCAAGCGATTGCACAAAAGCAATTGGATCGTAGTACCAGCCAACGCCAGCAGATACATCAGCCGCCTCAGCCGCCTGCGCTCGCCACAAATGTGGGTGCGGCGCCGACTGAAGTGTCCCCGACCTCGCGGGCCCCGCCAGCAGCTCGGCCTCGTCAGCGCCAGCGCCACAGCAATGCAATGGATGTGCGGCAGCGCTTGCTGACCATTTGTCACCCCGGTGATCCTACTCAGATCTACTACAACCTGAACAAGATTGGCCAGGGTGCTTCTGGTGGAGTTTACACTGCCTACGAGAAGGGAACCAATGGCTGTGTTGCTATTAAGCAGATGAACCTGGATTTGCAGCCCAAGAAGGATTTGATCATCAATGAGATCCTCGTCATGAAGGATAGCAAGCACAAGAACATTGTGAACTTCCTCGAGAGTTTCCTTCATGGCATAGATCTGTGGGTCGTCATGGAGTACATGGAAGGTGGTAGTTTGACCGATGTGGTTACCTTCAATATCATGAGTGAAGGACAGATTGCGGCAGTTTGCCGAGAGGTATGTTCTGATTTCCATCTGTTTTTCTCACAGACATAGCTTCTAACAATCTTGTCCTAGACCTTGAATGGTCTGCAGCACTTGCACTCGAAGGGTGTCATTCATCGTGATATCAAGTCTGATAACATCCTTCTGTCGATGGACGGCAACATTAAGCTGAGTAGGTTCCGGCTCTAGTGTCATCACATCGAGCATTGAAGCTAATTCTATTGTAGCCGACTTTGGCTTCTGTGCGCAGATCAACGACTCGCACAACAAACGGAACACCATGGTTGGTACTCCCTACTGGATGGCGCCCGAGGTGGTCACACGCAAAGAGTACGGTCGCAAGGTCGACATCTGGAGTCTGGGTATAATGGCCATTGAAATGATCGAGGGCGAGCCGCCGTACCTGACGGAATCCCCACTGCGAGCCCTCTATCTGATCGCCACGAACGGTACCCCGACAATCAAAGATGAGCACAACCTGTCGCCCACCTTCCGCGACTTCCTTTACTTGGCTCTTAAGGTTGATCCCGAGAAGCGAGCATCGGCCCACGACCTGTTGAAGCACCCATTCATGGCTCAATGCTCTCCCCTTAGTCACCTCGCCCCTCTGGTCAAAGCTGCTCGTCTCAGCCGTGCTCAGGAGAAGGCGCAAAAAGGTGGTGCCTAGATGAACTGCTATTTTCTGATTTTGTTTCAGCATTTCTGTTTTGTCTATTCGATCCCTATTCCCATCTTGCTCAGATACCCTATCACTACCGATGTTTCTTCTAGATGCCGGCATGCTGAATTTCGCGTCATGCCGCAGGAACCCTGTTTACTGCATCGATTTGTTATCCAATATTCCCTTGATGAAACCGTCCTTTATGGTGAATATGATCTGACCTCAGGACCTGTTGTCACTGATCTGTGTTCTTTTCCTATAAGCTTGCCTTTGGGCTATCTATGTAGTCTACCTAGGTATGTGTACTCCTATCTCAGTCGTTCCTCGCATTTTGCTTTCAGCAAGAGATCAAGGCTCTCTTGCCATTTTCCTTTGGTCGCGCATGGTTGAGAAAGCATCGCCTTGCATGCATCTGCCGCTGCGGCTGTGGCTGTACGTAGTTATTGGAGATAGCATGTACCAGCCATGGAGCAAGATCAAATCAGAGCAGGCTATAAAGCAGGAGGATACAGGTACTTAAGCAAAGAATGAAAATATGATTGGTACAGGTACCAGAAGGAAATAGAATAAAAGCTCAAGGCAGACACGATATCGAATTTGTTGAGCTTCCGAGAGCTTCTCCCACCGTCGTCATCACCTGCTGACTCAGGGCCACATCCGGGCACAACACTGTAAAGTCGTCCTGCTCTCTGTCCTGTCGACTCATTGGGCAATAAAGTTGCAAAACGTTTAAACTATCGCTGTCTCTTTTCTAACCTTTTCCCACCATCTTCTCCTCTCGGTGTACCTCGAGCCCCCAGCCCCAGCCCGCAGCTTGCAGACCTCAATCCACTCCCCGCATTTAGTGCTCGACCAGCATCGCTGCGAACCACGCTACCGCGACCGGTGGAATTCGCCCAAAAACAAGCGGCCTAGTGATTCGCCTGACGGCAAGCTTTTTGGAGCTGTACTATCTCAGTGGTACCTTATCCAAGCTCCCTGTGTGAAGGTCGAGAAGCGGTACCCGACATCCCCGACTTCTTGCATCGCCGTGACTGTGAGGCCTTTGAGGAGGGAAATACACCGAAAATGTTTCGTGCGCAGCAGAATCCGTTTGACGACGCCGTCGGTAGGTTATACCGCAGTCCTAGATGACCGTGTCTACTCCTGGTCCACCAGCTGGGCAACAGGCAGAGCCGCGGCTGAGTACCAAGTCTTCAACTTCTCAGTATCTGATTGCTGACGTGGGAACCTGCTTCACAGCCAAGGCGACAGACGAGAATCTGACCTCCGAGAACTGGGAATACATTCTGGTACGTTCCTGAACGATTGACCTACTCCGCCATGATTGAGGGTCGGGAGTCTGATTTGGGTTGGTTCTGCGATATAGGATGTCTGTGACAAGGTTTCTGCGGAAGATTCTGGGTATGTGGTGCTCTTGATATGGACTCCCATTGTTGCGAGGCTAGATGCTGATTGGGACTTGGATTATACAGCGCAAAAGAGGCAGTTGCTGCCATGATCAAGAGGCTGGCTCACAGGAATGCCAATGTGCAGCTCTATACCCTGGAGGTTCGTGATTCTTTCCTGTGCGCCTCGAAATGCATATATAGTCTGTGATTATTTGCTGATTGTTATAGCTTGCCAATGCTCTGTCGCAAAACTGTGGACCGAAGATTCATCGCGAGTTGGCTTCGAGAAGCTTTACTGATGCGCTTCTACGTCTGGCGAATGACCGCGTAAGTTACGCCGGCGCCATGCCACCACCGAAGACTAGAATGGGTTGCTAACAGTATTGCGTTCTAGAACACACATCAACAAGTGAAGTCTAAGATCTTGGAGCGTATGCAGGAGTGGACCGAGATGTTCTCATCTAACCCCGACTTTGGCATCATGGAGCAGGCGTACATGAAACTGAAGACCACGAGTGAGTGCAGGACTGTCTCCAGAAACAATGCTAGGTCGGTTTTGCTAATTATTATCGTTTTAGACCCCAACTTGCAACCTCCGTCAAAACCTGTCAAGCAACGAATCACAGATTACGACCGACAGAAGGAAGAGGAGGAACTGCAGATGGCACTGGCACTCTCGGTCAAGGAAAGAAAGCCAGTCCCTCCTCAAGCGAGCTCCTCTGCAGCGGCCGCTGTGCCGGCACCCGTCTCTGCATCCACCCCGGCTCCAGCAAGCCAAGCCGAGCCTGCTGCGTCTCAGCCTGTTCCATCGGGCACGTCTGCCGCTACTGTATCACGAGTCAGGGCCCTCTTTGACTTCCAGCCCTCCGAGCCTGGCGAGCTCCAGTTCCGAAAAGGCGACATCATCGCCGTCTTGGAGTCTGTATACAAAGATTGGTGGAAGGGCTCATTGAGAGGCCAGACCGGTATCTTCCCTCTCAACTACGTTGAAAAGCTTCCCGACCCGACCGTGGAGGAGCTGCAGCGGGAGGCTCAAATGGAGGGAGATGTCTTCAGTCAGATTAAGAACGTTGAGAAGCTCCTGACGCTGCTGAGTACCCGGAGCTCGGATCTCAATGTTCAAGAGAACGAGGAGATTACCACCCTCTATCATTCCACCCTCGCCATTCGGCCAAAGCTGATTGAGCTGATTGGCAAGTACTCTCAAAAGAAAGGTGCGTATTTGCTATTCCGTTGCGATATATGGAAGCTGATTATTTCCCAGATGAGTTCACTCAACTCAACGAGAAGTTTATCAAGGCTCGCCGTGATTATGAATCTCTACTCGAGGCTTCGATGGCCCACCCGGCGCAACCCCAGTATGGTCGGCCGGGTCAGCCTCAATACGGGTTCCCGGGTGCTGCTGCACCTGCTGGATACCCTGCGGGCCCTCCTCCAGATCAGCGATACTTCAGCCCTCGGCCTCAAGGTTTGTGAAACATGAGCTTATTCCAGATATAATTCGCTAATTTGGTTATCCAGAGCAACCTCCACAGTCGCAGACCCCCTACTATGGCGCAGAGCAGACAATTCCTTACCGGCCCGCATCTCATTCCCCCGATCCTCGGACCCAATTTGCAGGTGGTCCGCCACTGCAGCAGCAGCCAGCTCAGTCGCCCATGCACCACCGTCCCCAGTCTACATACGATCATCCCCAAGAACTAGGAACATCCGTTTACGACTCGCCCGTGGATCACTCCCCTGGCCAGCGTCCTCCTTACCCTTCCACCGGCCAAATGCCGCCTACGGCACACCACCAATTCCAGCAGCAGCAGCAAGCACAGCAGGACTACTCGCCTTCTGCTTACTCCGGCGACGAAACGCCCCAGCTGCCATCTGCTCCTGGTATACCTCAGCAATTCCAGCAGCAACAACCGCAAGCTCCGTACCCCACTTCACCGACCGCTCAGCATCAACCGCCTCCCTCGCATCAACCGCCTCCGATTCCTGGCACTGCACACCCGCCCTCTCAGTACGCTGCTTTTAACCCAGCACCGTCGGCTCCACCTGGCAGCGGTGAGTACCAGGCATATCAGCCCTCACAGGGTGACGTGCCTTCCTCGAATCCTTCTTCGTTCTACCGATAACCGAAGGACTGCTGCGTACGAGAGGAGGCTGCTTGGCGTGCCCTGGACGGTTTCGATTCCCTGTTTTTCTGCCGCTTGCTAGGACATTCTGCGTCTGTTGTGTATTTACCTGATTACCGACTGTTGGTCCATGTCGTTTGCCAGTACATATTCCCATGTTTTTGCAGTATCCCCATTATATGTGTTTTTCGGGCCCAACAGTGTGATAGTATGATGCGTGTAGACATGAAACCGCGGACTTTGGATTATCAATGCGTTAATCAGAAGCAAATATGAGATTGAGTTTGATTCCTATACTCCTAGTTAATTAGTCTAAGCGTTATCGGGACCAACCACGTGACCATATCGACACCTCAGACCCGCGACAGCAAGGCCGTTGACAACAAGCAACTTCGGATTAGAGTGCGGCCTCTCTTCCAAGCTTGCATTGAGACTGGTCAAAAAGTATTGCCTACAGTCCCATCTCTATCATACGCCATCATATATATTCTCCTATCTGTCGCCCACGATCTACCCTAAAACCTCCTGGCAGCTTCCCCGCAATCGCGTCCTCTCCTCGCAGACGATGCCCGGCTTCGGTGTATCTCCCACGAGGTGAAGGCCACAATTTCTGAACCATCATAGGCGGCTACGATTAGGATATTGATAGAAGGAGAGTCTGGGCCTCGCCCAGATAGTGGCCGCCATGGAGGCCGACTGGGATGAGCTGTCGCGCATACCAATGCCACCACCGAGTGCGCACGCATTGCCTACAGTCGCGACAACGATAGCTTTTGATGATGTTATGGAACTTTTGTGGGCAGGAAATGAATATGTGAGTATTCATGAAGGATCTTAGTATCTCTGGAATAAGGGACTAATGCACGTCTTCTCTGATCAGGGTCGAATCTCTTCGTTCTATGGACCAGACCTCCAACGATATACCTCTGTACGAGCCCATCCAGTTTCCGAGGGAATGGTGCGGCAGATACTCTTTCACGAACGTGGTGTGATATCATTGTCTTCGAAAAGCGTACACATGATTACGCGGCGTGGCCTGACACAATGGCATCTCGCCGACGAGGATATGGTCGACCTCCGCTGCATGAGCTTCACGGCGCAGCTCAATCGGATCCTTGTGGCTGGCTGCCAGCGCGTGATGTTTACGGTGGACATCGATAAAGGCACAATTGTTGACAAATTACCCACCGAACACAATTACACATTGATGAAGAAGAGTCGGTATCTTTGTGCAGCTACAGATACAGGTTCGGTAAACGCACTCAGTCTCAACGATTTCAGTGTCGTCAAATCGTGGAAGGCTCACGGAACCGCTGTCAATGACATGGACGCGCGGAACGATTTGCTCGTCACCTGCGGATTCTCTGTCCGCCACCTTGGCTCTCCTATCGTTGATCCACTGGCAAATGTATATGACCTCAAGACGTTGGCGCCATTACCACCTATTCCTTTCCATGCTGGAGCGGCATATGTTCGGATGCATCCCAAGCTTCATACAACGAGCTTTGTAGCCTCGCAGACAGGGCAGCTGCAAGTGGTGGATTTGATGAACCCCAATGCCATCAATTTACGACAGGCGAATGTCTCTTTGATGCTAGGTCTTGATATTTCACCCTCGGGAGAGGCGCTGGCTATAAACGATGCAGAATGCTCCATTCATCTATGGGGCTCGCCAAGCAAGATTCACTTCAATGAGATGAGCAAGGAGATTGAATTTGCGGACGTACCCACACGGCCTCTACCGATTGACTGGTCACCAGAGACTCCACTGAACATGGTCGGAATGCCTTATTACCATGAGCGTCTCTACTCGGCATGGCCAAGCCATCTCGTGTTTGAGGTTGGAAGTCCCCCTGCATCCTTGGACCAGTCATTGCTTCCATATCTGCGCCCGGCCGAGGTAGGCCATCACGCTCCGAACCCCAGAAAGACACGGCGGAATCAGGTCGAAAATACCCGTGCATTGGCCACAGCGGAGCCGGCTCTTATTGCGCCCAAGTTCCTGAGTGAGAAGGCCCGTGACCAGAGCAAATCGAAATTGGATGGCTCCATTACAGACGCGGCCGAAGCTCTTGCGGGAGCAAAGATCAATGGTGAGAGTGACGACGATCCTCTCCTCAAATATAGCAACGTCGAGATCAAGTATAGTCGATTTGGTGTCGATGATTTCGATTTCCGGTACGTGGATTCTTTCTTTGAGAAGCTTTTGCTATTTTGCTCATACTCTTCTCAGATTCTACAACAAGACCTCCTTTTCGGGTCTTGAAACTCATATCGCCAATTCCTTCACGAACTCCCTCCTCCAGCTCTTCAAGTTCATCCCACTGTTCCGAAATATAGCTCTGACTCATGCAGCTGGATCTTGTATCTTTGAGCACTGCCTTCTGTGTGAACTGGGTTACTTGTTCGACATGTTGGAGAAAGCAAATGGCCAAAACTGCCAGGCAACCAATTTGTTGAAGACGTTCAGCAGCTTCCGGGAGGCTTCAAACCTTGGTCTCCTGGAAGAAAACCTGCCTAACAAGTCTCTCTCGACTGCGATTCAAGCTGTCAACCGCTTCTTCCTGACGCAAATATCACAAGACTTCCGGATGATCCAGCCTAGCTCCGAAGAGCTCGATCAACGCCTTGCGACTATTGCGTCGGAGTCAATTAGGTGTATGTTCTGCCAGAATGAGACGGTGCGCCCAGGCAACTCGGTCGCCAACGAGCTTTTGTACCCCAATCTGGATATGAAACATGCCAGACGCAACCCAGCATTCCGATTCTCCAATATCCTGCGTGCAAGCATCGAGCGTGAGACCCAGAACCGAGGATGGTGCAACTACTGCCGACGTTACCAACAAGTGATGATTCGGAAGACTATTCACCGAATGCCGCTGGTTCTTGTTCTAAACGCGGCGTTGACGAACCCCATCTGCCGTCGACTGTGGGCCATTCCTGGATGGCTACCCGACGCAGTCGGTATCATTATCGAGAATGGACAGATCATGTGTTTCGAGGGAGAAGATCTCCATCTCCAGATGCAGAACAACACCCCCAACCTTGTGGTGTACGACCTTGTTGGGCTAGTGGCGGAGATTGACGTTCCAGAACACCAGAAGCCCCATTTGGTGTCCTTCATCAACGTTTCCATTTCGGAGCGAGAACCCCAGGAACGTAGCAGGTGGCATCTATTCAATGACTTCTTGGTGACCGAGGTGGACCGGGATGAAGCACTTCGCTTTACTCAGCCTTGGAAACAGCCTTGCGTGCTAGCTTTCCAGGTGAGAGACGCCCGTCACTCTGTTGATGACTCGTGGAAGAATGCTCTTGACACTACTCTGCTCTTCCGTGAGTGGTCTTTGAATGGTTGCTCCCAAGTTGATTCATGTCGTACCTTGACCGAGGAGGAAAAGCCACAGCCAGGAACGCCCGTGGCACTTGATACCGAGTTCGTTGACCTTGAGAAGGCCGAGATCGATGTCAAGGCAGATGGATCTCAGGAAATTGTGCGACCCAACAAAAGTGGGCTAGCTCGAGTTTCCGTGCTGCGTGGCTCAGGTATTTCGGAGGGCGTACCCTTCATTGATGACTATATCACAATCCGGGAGCCAATTGTCGACTACGTCACCCAATACTCTGGAATCAAGCCTGGTGATCTGGACCCGCGGACAAGCGATCACAACCTGGTGCCTCTAAAGGTAGCTTACAAGAAGCTCTGGCTGCTCTTGAACCTTGGTTGTGTCTTTGTTGGTCATGGCCTGGCGTCGGACTTCCGGAAGATCAATATCCAAGTGCCAAAGTCCCAGACCGTTGACACACAATACCTTTTCTTCCATCCCAGCAAAAACCGCCGCCTTAGTCTCCGATATCTCGCCTGGGCTGTGTTTAAGGAGTACATCCAGGAAGAGCCAAACCCTGATACAGTCCATGGGCATGACTCGATTGAGGATGCCCGGATGGCACTACGTCTCTGGAAGAAGTTCCAAGAATACGAAGACGCAGGCATCGTCGCCCAGATGCTCGAGGAGATCTTCCGGGAAGGCTCCAAACTGGGCTTCCGGCCCCCTCCCAAGAATGCGACTCCAGTCGTCTTATCTCGACCAGGCACCGCTGTCACCATGCAGGATAGCGGTCGTAACACCCCCAGTACACCCGACACCAGCGCTTCTGCTGCAGCTGCAGCTGCAGCCGCAACCAGTGCGGCCCCTGCTAGCGCTCCCAGCACTCCTCGCCAGGCTTTCCGACGATCGATTGCCTTAACTCCCAGCAATGGCACGTTCTCAGGACCTGGGGCGGGAGACTTTTTCGGCGAAAGTCCCTTGCGATAGACCTACCTTGTTGGACCGAAGTTGTGTTTCCTCCTGTTTTGGTGGCCCTGATGGTACATGGCACGAACTCGGACTGCATAGAAGCCAAGCTTGTTTAACTTTCGAATGCAATAAAAATGTCAAAGAAATTTCCATGGCTCCGTAAGTGTAGACATGTATAGAGTAGACTGAACTGGACGTGGTTAAGGCACTGACATATAAGTGGGGAATGACGTGGATCGCATCGCTTCCATTCCCAGCTCCTTTTCGTGTGTCCTCCCACTTCCCTTTTCCATCTGGGAACTTTTCTTTCACGATTGTTTATACTAGACATCTCCTACTATTTCAACATCTTGAATTGACTTACGCTTCCCGCAGTACAACTCTCTCCCTCTCCCCGCCATCGCGACCCCTCCCCCTCCCACCTGAAATACCGACCCGCTCCCCAAATGTCGAGACATCGCGTGAAGAATGTCGGTTATGACGATGACGATTACTACGATGACGATGGCTACGAGTCGCCTGATCCCGAGGAACAGGAGTTCCTCAAACAGTGCACCGCAGCGGTCTCACAACAGCTCCGCGCGGGGCAACCGTCGGTGACCGCAACGACCGAAGAAATCCAGGAAGCACTGTGGCACTACTACAACGACGTGGAGAAGTCAACGAATTATTTGAGGGGTGAGTTTTGCTGGAAATATCTGCAGCCACAGAAGAAGGGAACGTGTTGTTTGGACTAACGTTCATTCTCTCTCAGGCAAAAAGGAAAAGGAACTCAAGAAGCAGCAGGCGACTGCTGCACCGAAGAAGAATGGTAAGCAATGCAATAATTTGCTTTTATGTATCGATTTCGTGGCTGGGGTTGGGCAAAAAGAGCTGTATTCCGCTGTGGCTTCGACTCCTGGTGAAATCCCTCAAAAAGGTGTGTGATTCGCTTCTTCGGCAACGCTATGCCTTAAAATCAATCAATCATGACTTTAGAACTGACGCCACCTGGAAGTTTGAACAATTTTCTAACAGGTCATCCAGTGCCAGGGTTTCCAGCACCCATCTGCCCACCTATAGCGCACTTTTCTGCTGCCGATTTCTTTCGTGACTCTCCCTGGCTGAATGTGCCTTCTGAACGCAAAGTGGATATTATCGTTGAATCGTTATACCCACGACTTGGTCTGCTAGGCGGTGCTCCTGAGGCGGCTGGAGGCAAAGTCTCCAAGCTTGCGGCTTTAGCTGCACAGCGCAAGAAGAAGGAGAGCGAGAAGGCTGCACCTACATCAGGTGCCCCTTCAACGCCGCAGCCTGTGAAACCAGAAGCGCCATCGCCTGAGCCACAAAGCACCCCGTTGTCTCTTCGAGAGAGACTCGCGATCAGCAAGGCTAGCAGCAAGTCTCCGAAACCCTCGGAAACAAACGAGTCCTTGCGTCGATTGAATAAATCGGGCCTGTCTGCGCCGTCGCCAGCTCAGAAACAGCCGTCACCTAAGCTCACCAAAGCTCCGGAGCTTTCAACGCCGGAGCAAGCGAATCAAATACAAGATGAATCACAAGGCGAGCCGGAACCGCAACAGCCAGCGCCTAAGTTGCGTGCCTCGCCATCTATGTTCGCGAGTGCCATCGTTGGTGATGCAGCAGGACCGACCATGGCCCAGCCCAGCCACTTACACTCGAACAGCGTGGATTTGCTGCGAATCTACGGTCAAGACCATGCTGAACCTTTTGACTTTGCAGGCCCCAGCCCCGATGACATGGTGCTGAATGCTCAAAGCACAGCAAAAGGTTTGGCGATTCGCAGAAAGGTCTGAAATTCATGCCTAATACTGTGCAGGATTCAAGTCCAAAGCCGCTGCATCCAAGTCGGCCGGAGATAAGAAGTCCCAGGCCGATCTTGCTGGTGGCTTGAAGGACCTCTCCGTGGAGGAAAAGGTGACTGTCAAGAGCAAGAACTTGGATGTACTTGCGGAATACAATAAATCAAAGCGGAAGAGATCTGCCAACTTTGTTGTCATTGGTACGTCTTGCCTCAAACCAGTGTTATGGAAATCGACCCTAACCCAAATTCAGGACATGTCGACGCAGGAAAGAGTACTCTGATGGGAAGGTTATTGGCAGATCAAGGGGCAATCGACCAACGCACCTTGGATAAGTATCGGAAAGAGGCTGAGAAGATAGGAAAGGGGTCCTTCGCTCTCGCATGGGTGTTGGATCAGGGCTCGGAGGAGCGTGCACGAGGTGTGACTATTGATATTGCGACCAACAAGTTCGAGACGGAGTCCACTGCATTCACGATTGTCGATGCGCCGGGCCATCGAGACTTTGTTCCGAATATGATTGCCGGTGCTAGTCAGGCTGATTTTGCCGTTTTGGTGATCGACTCCAGCACAGGCAAGTTTGAGTCTGGATTGAAGGGCCAGACTAAAGAGCATGCTCTGCTGGTGCGTAGCATGGGTGTCCAAAAGATCGTCGTGGCCGTCAACAAGATGGACACTGTCCAGTGGGACAAGGGTCGCTTCGAGGAAATTGAACAGCAGATTTCATCATTCTTGACGACTGCCGGCTTCCAGGAAAAGAACATTGCCTTCGTCCCATGCTCGGGTGTGCTTGGAGACAACATCACTCGGCGCAGTGAAACTCCCCAGGCGTCCTGGTACACGGGCCGGACATTGATCGAAGAACTGGAGACTTCTGAGCGATACACGTACGCTCTTGACAAGCCACTACGCATGACGATTGGCGATGTCTTTCGTGGCAGTGTACAGAACCCGCTTTCAATCTCTGGCCGACTGGACTCTGGCAGCCTACAGATAGGGGACCAGATTCTCACCATGCCCAGTGGTGAGACTGCCTTGATCCGCAGTGTGGAGGTGGATGGCGAGCCCAGCGACTGGGCCGTGGCTGGTCAGAACGTGGTGCTGAACCTGGCAAATATCGACCCGATTCACCTGCGATCCGGTGACGTCGTCTGCCGAGCTTCATCTCCCATTACAAATGTCACCACTTTCACAGCCAAGGTCCTCGCTTTTGAGCACTTGATGCCTATGATGGTGGACGTCCACCGCGGCCGTCTTCATGTCCCTGGCCGCATCAGCAAGCTCGTTGAGTCCCTCGACAAGGCCTCGGGTGTGTCTACCAAGAAACGACCGAAGATCATTGCACCGGGTACTGTCGCAAGGATAGTTGTCGAGATGGACCAGGCCGTGCCCCTTGAGGCACCAACCCGGATTGTTTTGCGACATGGGGGGTCAACTGTGGCAGCAGGGCTATTGGAATGAAGGTGATCGTATAGAATAGTATCTTACAAGCATATACTACATTGAAGCTACAGAGTATATGATGTCCCCTGCATCCTGTACCTTGCGCATGCTTTGGACGAATGGGTAATGAGGCTCTGTAGATCATTGGTCCTGGTTCTAGACCCCGTGCCTTAGGAACGGGAGGAGCTGTCGATCATATAGACCAGATAAGCCCTTTTGATGTATCATATAGGCCACTTGGCTCTATTCCTCATTCTAGTCATTCTAGTCGATACGTGGCACTATTCTTTTGTGAGTAGCCGACACCAACAATTGCATCAGGGGCGAAAACCAGGGTCAACGGCTTCTTCTAGCAAATTCGACAGTCTAGCGCGTGGTGATTGGGAGAGCACAGGGGCGCATTCTGCAGGGACCCACAGTCTGAACCCAATCGAGTAATAGACTAGCCCCATTAAGCAGGCGGTAAGAGCTTAAAGGCGGTGGGACCTGCTGCGCTGAGTCAGCCAATCATGACGCGAGAAGTGACCTGAACTAGAAAAGGCCAGCATGGCCGCTGCGTGTTTCCTACCCTTTATACAAGAACTCCCTCCACTCTCTTTCTTCTCCTCATTCCCTTCTTTTCGGGTCACCCCTCCCGCTTACAACTAATCGAGGGTCATTTGAGTACGACATATTCGTGTTTTACTCCCCGCGCTTCCTTCTTGCGCGCATCGAAGCTTTCAATCTTCGGCAACTTTTGTTTCATTAGAGTTCGTTGTTGAACCCCGAGTTTCACACATATAACTATGCCGCGTTTCGCGACCCGTGAGGGCGCATCCAAGCCCTTCACTTGGACCACCGTGTTCTACCTTCTCTTCGTTCTACTTGCGCCCCTGGCTCTGTTTGGCACCACTGCCCACGCCCAGGATGACGGTGTCGAGAACTATGGCACGGTTATTGGCATCGATTTGGGAACCACCTACTCGTACGTGATATATTTTGACTCTGTGACAAATGAGAGCATTGGCTAACTGGCTTTGCAGTTGTGTTGGTGTGATGCAGAATGGAAAGGTCGAGATCCTTGTCAACGACCAAGGAAACCGTATTACTCCTTCTTACGTCGCTTTCACTGATGAGGAGCGCCTTGTCGGTGACGCCGCTAAGAACCAATACGCCGCCAACCCTACCCGGACCATCTTTGACGTCAAGTGAGTTTGCCAGGGTGGCCTGTTGTATCGCAAGAAATTGCATGCTAACAACCCTTCTTTCTAGGCGATTGATCGGCCGCAAGTTTGATGACAAGGATACCCAGAGGGACGCCAAGAACTTCCCCTTCAAGGTCGTTAACAAGGATGGCAAACCTCACGTCAAGGTCGACGTCAACAAGACGCCCAAGACCTTCACTCCTGAGGAGGTTTCCGCTATGATTCTGGGTAAGATGAAGGAGATCGCTGAGTCCTATCTCGGCAAGAGTGTGAGCTCAGCTGTCGTGACTGTGCCCGCGTACTTCAACGATGCCCAGCGTCAGGCCACCAAGGATGCCGGAACCATTGCCGGTCTGAATGTTCTCCGGGTCGTCAACGAGCCTACCGCCGCAGCTATTGCCTACGGTCTTGACAAGTCTGGTGACGAGCGCCAAGTTATTGTCTACGATCTCGGTGGTGGTACTTTCGATGTTTCTCTCCTGTCGATTGACAACGGTGTCTTCGAAGTCCTGGCTACCGCTGGTGACACCCACTTGGGTGGTGAGGACTTTGACCACCGTGTCATGGACTACTTCGTGAAGCAGTACAACAAGAAGAACAACGTCGATGTCACTAAGGACCTTAAGGCTATGGGTAAGCTAAAGCGCGAGGTCGAGAAGGCCAAGCGTACTCTGTCTTCCCAGATGTCCACACGCATTGAGATTGAGGCCTTCCACAACGGCAATGACTTCTCCGAGACCCTGACCCGCGCCAAGTTCGAAGAACTGAACATGGATCTCTTCAAGAAGACCCTCAAGCCGGTTGAGCAGGTGCTTAAGGACGCTAAGGTCAAGAAGAGCGAGATCGACGATATTGTTCTCGTTGGTGGCTCCACCCGTATCCCCAAGGTTCAATCTCTTCTCGAGGAGTTCTTCGGTGGCAAGAAGGCCAGCAAGGGTATTAACCCCGATGAGGCCGTTGCCTTCGGTGCCGCTGTTCAGGGTGGTATTCTCTCCGGCGAGGAAGGCACTGGCGACCTTGTTCTCATGGATGTCAACCCCCTTACCATGGGTATTGAGACCACTGGCGGTGTGATGACCAAGCTCATCCCCCGTAACACTGTCATCCCTACTCGCAAGTCGCAGATCTTCTCTACTGCGGCCGACAACCAGCCCACCGTCCTGATCCAGGTGTTCGAGGGTGAGCGCTCGATGACCAAGGACAACAACCTGCTCGGCAAGTTCGAGCTGACTGGTATTCCTCCGGCTCCTCGCGGTGTGCCCCAGATCGAGGTCGCTTTCGACCTGGACGCCAACGGTATCCTCAAGGTCAGCGCCAGTGACAAGGGCACCGGTAAGGCCGAGTCCATCACTATCACCAACGACAAGGGTCGTCTGTCCCAGGAGGAGATTGACCGCATGGTTGCCGAGGCAGAGGAGTATGCCGAGGAGGACAAGGCCATGAAGAACAAGATCGAGGCCCGTAACGGCCTGGAGAACTACGCCTTTAGCCTGAAGAACCAGGTCAACGACGAGAACGGCTTGGGTGGCCAGATCGACGAGGATGACAAGCAGACTATTCTGGACGCCGTCAAGGAGACCATCGACTGGCTCGAGGACAACGCGGCCACTGCCACCGCCGAGGACTTTGAGGAGCAGAAGGAGCAGCTCTCCGGCGTTGCTTACCCGATCACGAGCAAGCTGTATGGCTCTGGTGCTCCGCCAGAGGACGATGAGCCGATGGACCATGACGAACTGTAAAATTATTTTTCGAAGCATTACCCATGGAGTTCTTTCACCTTTTGCTTTTGTGTTTCTAGTCTTGAATGTGCGCGGGGTAGAGTCCCTCGCAAGAGTCCGTTTTTGATAGCTGACTCCTAAATACATGATACCTTTACATTCATCAAAGTATCCACGAATATCCGTAGCTTAGTTCCCCTTGGCAATAACATCCCGCACCGTCTCAACCACAACCTGATGATCGTCCTCCTGCTTCAATCCACTAACAACAACCACAGCAACAATACCCTCGACACCCTTCACCCGAATAGGATACCCACCACCATGAATCGCATAGTCATCAGCAACAGCACCCCCACTAGCACTAGCCAGCGCATACTTCTTCACAAACGTAGCCTCCACCACATCCGCCGCCGCACTCCCAGCACCTAAAACGATCTTCTGCCGCATCGCCCAGCTGGACACTCCCCACCGCAGAACCGTGTTCCGCTTCCTGCGGACCCAGTTCTCATTCTCCGGGATCGTGCCGCTGTCCGTGGCGCTCTGGAAGAGAACATGCAGAGGGCCGCCGCCCGTTGCGGTGGCGAGGGCAATGGAGATCAAAGCCGGCTTGCGCTGGTTGTCTGGGAGGTTGCGGATACGCTCCCGTAGCGCGGTGCCTAGAGTCCAGGCGGTGCTGGCTGTGAAGGTGTTGAATGTTTGTTCTGGGCTTGTTTCTTGAGCGATGAGGACATGGGGCTGTGGGGTGTTAGCTGGGTTTCTCTTCCTACCATTGGGAGGTGGTAACTTACGTCTGTGCTAGGTGCGGGAAGGGCCATTGTGATGGATGAGGAATGTTTATGAGGTTTGGAGTTCTGGACAGGCAGATCTGGGATTTAAGCTGGGATTTAAAGGATGTATGAAGAGCTGGAGAGCTGGTGGGGAGCGGATCCTTGGGATGTTCTTTACTGGGTGACGTCGGATCCACCGCATGGCTGGACCTTCCTTTGAAGCTGTTATTAACCTGAAGGTCTAACTTTGGAACATATGTACGTCAGAACTATCGAGCATTCGAAGAAGATACAATTACATCTCCAGATCCAGCAATTTTGCAAATTCACCACTCTCGCTCGCTAATTCTCTCGGATTTCCCACTTCTACAAGCTGACCATTGCTCAGGACAGCCACTTGATCAAAGTCGAGTAGAGTGTGCATTCTATGTGCCACCATGATCACGGTGCAGTCAGCAAATGACTGCCGTATGGCCTTTTGCATCCGTTTCAGGATCAAGACTGTCGAGATGATTAGTACCAGGCAAGGAAGAAGAGGCGTAGTGGATAGCTAGTTACATACCTGCTTGTTGGCTCATCCAGAATCAGAATTTTGCTTCGCTTCAGCAGAGCCCTTGCCAGACAAAATAGTTGCTTTTGGCCCTGGGATAGAATGCCTTCATCTAAATCTAAATCCAGCAACACTTCATCCATGGCATTGTGGCTTGTCGTGAGGGAGTCCCAAATGCCGACGGATTTTAGGGCATCGATGATTTCCGTGCTGGATACCACATTCAGTGGATCGGCATTCTGCCTGATTGTACCAGGGAAAAGGAACGGTTCTTGACTGAGACAGCTGATGCGTTGTCGGATTAATGATCTGGATACAATGGAAATATCTTGCCCATCGATAAATATCTGACCCGAACAGATCTCATTGAGACGTAGGAGCGATGAAGCTAGTGTACTTTTGCCACTATTATGTCAATCATATGTTAGCATTTTATGCCTTCAATTGAGAGTCAGTAAGAAGAAAGTTTACCTTCCTGTTCTACCACAAAGGCCGAACTTATCTCCAGCACGGATGCGAAGATTAATGTTGTTAAGCAAAGGCCTCGCCTCATCATTCCAGGCAATAGACGCATCCGAAAATACGATTTCTCCCTGGGTCGGCCATTCTGGGAGCTCATTGTAAGTCTGGATGGTCGTGTTGCACTCTTCGTTCGGAGTTTCTTCGGCAAATCCCTTGATTCGTGAAATAGCCCCAAGTGAAGTTTCAAGCAACGTCCAGTTCTGAATCAGTTCAGACAAAACAAGTCCCAGATCCATCATCATGACAAGGGCAATTCCCAAGAGACCTGGTTCGACGCGAGTGCGAGCGAGAGAGGCACCAACAAGAAGTACTGTGATGGCAGCGACAATCAAATTCAACACCAGACTCAGCCAGCGTTGAATACACAAGAGAAGATAGTAGGGCTTTTGGGCGACGTCTAGCATTGAAATCATTCGAGTTGAGGCAGCACGAGTCCAGGAGAAGGCCCGGATGGTGGTTACTCCAGCCAACGACTCAATGAAATGGGTATAAAGAGGGGCCTTGAGCTCAATCCTGTAGGTGAACGGCATTAGTTATAAACGTGATAGGCACTATATAGAGATGAGACGTACTCTAATAGCCGCAGTTGACGTGAAGTCTTGAGATAGAACCGCTGGATCAGTACTAGAACTCCAATGAGAGGGGGCAGAGCTGCTGCTAGGTATGGCAGTGAAGCAATAGCAGTGGCGCCTTGCGCGATAGCTCCAAAAAACACTGGACGTAATTGTAGTCAGACTATGGACACGATTTTTTAGCAACTTAATCACGGAACTTACGAAACGGTAGATATAAATCCCCGAGGCAGAATCATGTCCACTAGTCTTATATCTTGGCTGAAGCGGGTTACCAGGACTCCAGTCTCAACATTCGACAGAAACGACATTGGAGCACTATGGTTGTTAGCCGATTATCCATGTGAGTATATCGGGACACTGACCTCATGCAAGAGCGTAGCACGACAGAATGAAGGTTCTTAGAAGCGGCGGGAACAATAACAACCCACGTCCAGCTAGTACCAGAGCAAACGAATCAGCTAGGATGCAAAATCTTGCCTGATGATGGGTGAAACTTACAACACAGCCAGCATTAGTGCAAGCACTTGGATAACCGAGAAGCCTCCATACAGCCCAAGCCAGTAGCCTAAATGCGAGGCTGCGGCGTTATCACTGCTCGAGGACCAGAGGTCGACCCAGACGTCTATGGGAAAGCGAGTCAGCTGCCGTGGGCGTAGATAACCCAAATGTAGAAATGTAGTAGTCATAACTCACAGCGTAATCCGCTCATACCAGCCTCGGTAATTAAGAAGAGGAGCAAAGCAGAAATTCGCAACCAGCCCAGCGCAGAGAAATAGTACTTGTATACAGCGAGATCCGTTTCCTGGCGGCGGCCATCCGTGGAGGGAGCGTGGATGGACTCTGCAGTTTGATTGGGAATCTCTGGCAACTCATCACCTCTCTCTGCCTCACCTGTTCGCGTGAGTTGAATGCCCACGATGTGAGTCAAGTCGTCAATTTTGTCTCGAAGCTCGGTAAATCTACCCTGATTGACGACTCGGCCATCTTCCCCGAGTACCAGGATCAGATCGGCTTGGGACAAGTGATGGACTAGAGCATGGTCAGTGTGATGACCGCGTATCGACGCCTCGAAGCGAGTCCATTCATGCTTCAAATATCCGTGATGCACATACCAGTGTGAGTTGTCAAGAAGACCGTACAGCCCAACCGACGTAATAGTCCAGTCGGACCAAATACATTATCGAAGACATGTCTAGCGGTTGCAATCAAGACCACTCAGAACATCATCGAAGCAGGCAATGCGTTTGCGAGCATAAACGGCACGTGCGATAGCCTATACGAGTCAAATTGTTAGTGAATGACGAACCCAGGGGAATAACCCACTAACAATTCTTTGTCGCTGTCCTCCGCTCAGATTAGACCCTTTACTACCCACGGGTGTCTCGTCACCGGCTGCCATCTTCTTCAAATCCAGATCTAGCGCACACGCGCTTACAACGGTGCCATACCAGTCTGGATCAAATGTAGAGGGATCGTCTCCGGCAATGTTACTCCGTATTGAAGCGTTAGACAGCCATGGTGTTTCATCACAGAATGCCAAGTCTGGGTACTTAATGAAAAGCTCACCTTCCAGCACGGGAGTTTCACCTGCGAGGCCCTTGAGGAAGGTGGATTTACCGCAGCCTACTGGACCCACAAGGATGATGAGAGTACCGGTGGGAGAGGATTCGAAGCTGAGTGTGATTCCCGGTGTCTCGGTCGGACAGGGGGATTTCCAGGCAAATCGAACATTGCGCAGTGACAGAACCACTTCTTTCTCTGTGTGTGGACCTTTTGGAAATGAATGAAGCTCGATAGCGGAAATTCTAGTGGTCGAAGAGGATTTAGTTGAAGGCGACTGAGGAAGTTGTCTTTTTTCTGTGTAGAACAAGATGTAGTCAGCGTCTGTTGAGGATGTGGAGTGTAGATCGGCATTCAGGAGCCATATGACAGAGACGTACCAACACGGCCCGGCCTTTTCAGAAAGTCTTGTATCCTATTCAGGCAGCCTATGGATGCATATGCGTCTGGAATAGCCATCAAAAGATAGCTCAGCGGCGTGATCATCAGGTTTATGAGCGACAAAGATGTGATGGCTCTGTTGACGGCAAGACCGCCAGAGCCTTGCAGCATCGCTGATATCGCATAGGCAGCGGGTGTCACGAGCTGCCCAAAGGTCAAAGGGGAATTAACTAGACGTTATTTCAGTAAGTCGACGAATACCTATATAGTTGACTCGAGTAGCACCCACCCATACATACACGGACGGACTGGAGTCGGCGGAATTTCTTGGAGACTTCAAGCTCTTCCGTACGTAGTGCCTCAATCATAGCGCTCATTACCTCGGTAAGTCCAAGGTATTTGACGTTTCGAATAGACCCTAAAATGGAAGTCGTGAAGTTGATACGCTTCTCGGTGGCCCGAAGCCAATCTTTTTGCCGAGCAGAAACAGCATTACCCATGGCAAAGGATGCTGCTATGAAAGCTAGTGTAGCGCTGTCAGTCAAAGGACACTGCAGACAAATGTTTAGAGAAAAAGGCACTAACCTATTGCCACCAAAATAGGACCGATGCAGATGGCACCGACTTGAGTTTGTAACAACCATGTAGCGAGTGCCAATTGTAGCACATTGGCCCAGGTTTCGCAAATTACTGAGTAGAAATATTCCGCAAGCATCTCTATGTCGGACCCCATAAGGGCCATCGCGCTGGATTCGTCGGTGCTTCCTAGAGGCACATCCATCATATGCTGGAAAACGAGAGTCATCAGACCGCCGCGAAGTATGGTTGTGGTACGATATCCTAAATGCTCGTATGTGGCTCTGGAAACCTATAAGAGGATATGAGTTTCTTTCTTGACTGCCGGAGTAAACCGAACTGGCTTACAGCAATCCCGGTGAAGACAATTGCGGTTGCTGCAATTAGGCCGTAGCCCATGTCCT
Organism: Penicillium sp. DT28; assembly: GCA_036712075.1. Lineage (NCBI taxonomy): Eukaryota > Fungi > Ascomycota > Eurotiomycetes > Eurotiales > Aspergillaceae > Penicillium > Penicillium sp. DT28. The sequence goes on from JAZHLO010000002.1 coordinate 2,255,277, forward strand.
GTGACAGCGAGCTGGTCTGCTGTAGAACGGTAACGACTTTCCCAATCAGAAACGGTTGCGCAATACTAAATCCCACGACGCAGAGCCGTGGGAAAGCGATCGTAGCAATGTCCACGCGGAGACACTTGATCACCGCCAGAAGCAGAGCCATTTTTCCACTTTGAGAACAGCCCGCCCATGAATCTGCGAATCGAGCAGCCACTTCTGAAGACAATATCTTTTCGTTGACAGTGGGCAAACTATCCCCAGTGAGTAACACGGAATGCCCTTTCCATAGCAGACCATTCAGCCAAGTAAATAAACCTCGACTAAAGGGCCCGCTCACACTCTCAATAGAGTGGTCCTTTTCAGTGGGCACAAACCACTTCCGCTTCTCAACATTATTAAGTATCAAGAGAAGTACCTTTACAGCGAGAGACGCAGAGAGACAAGCAGAGTAGGCCTGGTGGCCGTGTAGCAACCAAGCTGTGCGCACGCGCGCAAGGTCCAGAAGTAGCGTGACGAACAAGTAAGCCGAGGCGAGAAAGGATGGGCGAATAGATCTGAAATGCTCCAGATCAATGAGAAACACGATGGCCAGTGCCGCCACAAGATCGATACTTGCACTCGCAAGTGAGACAGGTCCACCAAGAGGATTTTGCGTTGCAACAAGTACCAGGAGACCAATTTGAATAGCTGCAAAGGCTATAGAGACAGCCTGCGTAATGTTAATACTCAGAGTCGCTTTCTTTTCGAACACATAGAGATAAGAAGTTGTGTACTCACGAGTGTCGCGACACGGAATGCAGAAGAGCGCACTTTTGGCGACTGTCTAGACAACTGAAACAAACGAAAGGTGGCGAGCAAGAGGAAACAAGCCGCTGGTAATATGCTAAAAATCGCGGATTCGAAGACTACCGTAAAGTCGAAGCCCCCACGACAGTCCGTTGTAGCGACTATGGGCCCAAGTTGGCTGTCACGGCATGCGCCTGTGGCTAGAGTTGATGCCATGGCAAGGCGCAAAGCCAAACAGAGGGGATTATAGGGGGCTGAAATACGAAGTGAGATTATTGACTATTTCGGTTGATAATAAGCAAAGATGTTGATTCTATATACCACTCTCACGAGGAATATTGCAGCCTAAATAACCAGTCTTGTCAGTGCAAATTGTAGGCTGGAAAGGCTACCATTAGGCCAGATAAGAAAGTACTAGGACTAGAGAGGACTAGAGAGGACTAGACAGGATTAGACAAGATGTGCACCAAACGCCTTTCTTTGTCTCTTATCGGACTTGAGCGTAGCGCCGGATGTCCGGCAATTGGGTCGATGGGGCTGCAATGAGGGAATGCGGCTTCTCATAGGGCTTAGCGCGTTGCCGGACCCCGTCGGCGAGGCTTTGTGCCAAGAATAATTATAATCTTCACAGAGTTGGGTCTGGCAGTTTTAACAAGCCAATGGAAAATATCATGGTTAGTTAGTTAGACTTCGAGCTAAGGTGACAACTAGGCAATTAGTACCCGCTGGTCGCAGCGGTTTCCTCTTCCTGGACAGGAGGATGAACAAACATCGAGCCCACCAAACAAAACACGAACGACACTGCCAAACCAAAATACGGTAAGCCAAGCAATGTACCGCCCAGTTTCATTCCTGTCGCGAACAACCACGCGAGTGCTGGAAAAACTAGCCTACGTGGAGGAAAAATCAAGGAGAAAAGTCTTGCAGAAGAAACTATCTAGATAGGCATCACGTGATCTCACAACAGAAGGTGAGGGTGAAAGAAGGGCTATCTTATTGCCTCTATTTCTGGGTATCTCTTTTGGACTAGGCAAATTTAAGCTGTTTTTCAAGACGCGTGTGTCGAGCGGATGAGATCATCTTTTCCCGGTACTTGCACGTTGACTTGTATACTCGCGCGCTACTTCTCCGGTACATAGGTAGTATCCGTCATTTGCGCATCATTATCTAGTGATTTTCAACAAGGTACATAGTGGTTGAGTTCTTTAGCTCTTTAATTCATGTCGGGAACCAAGGTAGGTAGTGTTTGATCATCCGTAAGCATCCTTTAGCTCTTCGGTTTCCATCTTCGTTTTCTTCTCCTCCACCTTACTCCCTTTTGATCTTTCCCTCTTCTTCCCTATCAGTCTTCTTGGCGCTGCTTATTACCACCATCTCAAATCTATTTCATACTCATCATGCCTGAAACCAAGCGCAGTACCTTCCAGGGTACCTTGAAGAACCTTGCTAAAAAGACAGCTCAGGATTACTTCTGCTGTGGTCGAAGGAAAGCAAACCAGCCCTCTGAATCAGAAAGAACCTGAATCTTCCGATCGCCCCAGTGAAACTTATCGAAAGAATGTTCTGAAGGCTTTGGACAGGTTATTCGAACGAGTTGAAAAGCATCCAGACCCTTACCTCTCTTACCTCGAGCTGGACAGCAGAAAGTTCGAGGGGATCTCCGTCCGAACAAAATACAGAGTAGAGGACCTGCTCTATCCTTACTTCGAACCCTTGTCGCAATCGCAGCTCGACTTGCACCCGATTGATCTCAAACACCCAGAGGCTCAATCTATGATAGCTGGGTATAAGGAGGAGCCCGTGGGCATGGATCCATTGGATTTAATAACTAGCACCGAACGGCACCTCGAGCAGGCTCGCGAATCCGTCTATTTCGTCGAATGGCAATACTCCCAGGCTCCTAGGTGGCCCCAGTCGAAAGAGAACGGCTACTACCAATCACTAGAGCTACTAGCAAACTGGAAAGAGCGCGAGTATGTTACAACTTATCACTTGATGGAGCAGTCGTGCTAATAATAGAAAGCCTAGAGAAGATCTTTGAGCGTCGCTTTAAAAACACTCTCGACTACGAAGAGAGGGAGTATAACGGGGAGGAATTCCAGTGGAGACCTATCGCGGGTTATATCCCAATGAATCCAAGTTCCCATGTCATGGTTGCTGTCATCCACGGGCTGCCAGGAGATGATGATGGCCTTCTTCGTGGCGAACTCTTAACGATTATTGCGGCGATGAGGACCCGGCTTGCACTGCCAAAGATGAAGAATCATCTTGTCGCTCCGGTTTGTACTCACATGTCCTGCTGCCTATAACCCTTAGCTGTCTCGATGCATAACTTTTCTTCTGTGTCGACTAACTTCCCTTTTGGCTCTAGGTCTTGCTGCTCTCTGCTATGTCACACAAAGGCCGGATTATACAGGCTTCCTTCGATGGCACGAACCTGGAAATCCGAAAGACTCCGCTTTACGACTTCTCAACGGACACCGAAGATGTTTTCACGCCATTTTTGCGGTGTATGGCGAGTACACCAGCTGGAAATACCAAAGAACTACGGGAGCCACCGGTGACTCCAGAGTCACAGCCTCCGACACAGATCTATGTCCCTTCCTATGACGAGCTTGTGGAGGTAAACAAGAAGCTCAGAGAGATGAACAAGGAGCTCGTGGAGATAGACAAGGAGCTCGTGGAGATAGACAAGGAGCTCGTGGAGCGAAACAAGGGCTTGAAAGCCGAAAACCAGGCCTTGAAAGCCGAAAACCAGGCCTTGAAAGCCGAAAACCAGGCCTTGAAAGCCGAAAACCAGGCCTTGAAAGCCAGAATCAACGCCTTGAGAGCCAGAATCGAGGCGGCTGAGAAGGTAGTTGAGAAGGGCAGGGATGAGGAGGACTTTGACGTGGTGATGGAGAACCCTGGCGACCCGATCGCGCAGTGTAAGGAGTGATTCCTAAATCTCGAGAATATCGAGAAACTGACTCTCCGGGTGGCTACAAGCAAGGTGGGCTGGGGGGGCAATAGCTAGACCCTATATTTTTCTTCTCCGCTTCCCCAGGTCATCTCACTCTATTTTAATTTTATTTCCTACTTGGACTCGTACTGATGCTCTTTATTGCCAACAATCAACCGTACTGCGTGATGACCGGAGCATTTGGCACTGGCACTACATTCGAAGATCCTATCCTGAGGGCATCCTACAAGTTTAGGTCTCAATACTGGTGAAATTCTCAGCTGATTCGTTCCCAAGAGGAGACTCAGATGCACAGTATTCACCCTAGAAAGTACTGTATGAGCATATGTAAATGGTCAGCTTACTCGGTGATCGCACGGCTTATCTAGGTCAGACGATATGCAACCTCGGTCATCGCCGACACTGAATTGTTATCGATCCTATAGTACTATGGCAATGGCATTGTTTTATTGTTTTTCCGGGTCTCCACAAATTCCCAATTCTGGAATAGTTGGAGCCGATCGTTACCACGTTATGCCAGGGGCAAGTTTCGTCTCGTGCGTTCCATTTAATCCTACTGGAACATCCACTCACAATGTTTTATGTGGACTCTACCATGATCAGCTCGCCGATCGCCTGTGTCCAAGTTCCCTTTTTCCATCCTGATTGGCTCTGTTCCTATGTTGATTCCGGTCCGCAAATGTGATGATCACTCGATGAAACATAGGATGCAGGTACGAGCCACGTTTCTACATACAGTATGGTTATACCATGGAGATGAAGAGCTGGACCCAATGACGGGGGCCAAGCCTGCTCATCCAGAATTCGGAACATCTGGTGTCAGATATAACTTGATCTCCTTGTGACGATCGGTGCTACCGCTCATTCTGGTTGGCTACCGAGATCATAGCCCACTCCTCTTTCGCCGTGCAACGGCAATGATCTTCGGAGTTCGGGAATGTAGCGGATATGTTGAAGGCTAAAAGCTCTTTTCCAAGGGCTGAGTTGCGCCCTGTCGTTAATACTTTCAATACTCGCAGCTCTCACCGTCGGTCATTCTTTGACTTCTATACATTCTTTATCGGCTCCGATCTAGAGCCCTATCTTTGATACAACTTTACTAATATCTCCGCGAATTGGTGATGGCTCCGTGGTGGTACACGGCTAGCAGCACGCTGCTGCTGTCAATGGGCGCCTTTGCTTGGCCCTATTCGACCTATACTTCTATGCCATTTCAGCCGCCTACGCTGGAAATCAACCAGACCGGCGTCTCCGACCCCGGCTACATCTTTCTCGGACCCCGTGGAGCCGTTCAGTCTGCTGGCCAGGCCGCGCTCATCTACGACAATGTAGGCAATCTGGTCTATCAGGGACCCGATGAGGTCACCGCCAACTTCCGTGTGCAGACCCTGAATGGTTCCGAAGTGATCACCTTCTGGGCCGGTGACATGATGGACCTGGGTTACGGATATGGTACCGTTCACATCCTCGACAACACCTACCGGGAGATCCACACCGTCACCCTGACCGGTGCCTTCGTCACTCCGGACAACTCAACCCAGGATTCGTACATTGACCTGCATGAAAGCCACATCACACCGCGTGACACCATGCTGGTTACCGCGTACAACCTCACTCAGCACGATCTGACTTCCGTCGGGGGCAACTCCTCCGACTGGATGCTTGACGCCCACTTTTACGAGATCGACATCTATACCAACCAAATCCTCAACTCGTGGAGTGCCCTTGACCACGAGGAGGACATTCCCTTGACCAGCTCTCACCAGAAGCTCGGCGGGGATGTCGGCACCCAGGATGCTCCGTACGATGCCTACCACATCAACGCCATCACCACCACCAACAACGGCTACCTGGTCTCCCTGCGCCACATGTGGTCCGGTTACTACCTATCCCACGACGGCACCGTGATGTGGCAGGTCGACGGCGAAGACGGCGGCGACTTCCAGCAGGTCGGCAACGCCAACTTCTCGTGGCAGCACGACATGCGCGTCTACAACGAGACCGACTCCGGCCTGGTTCTGGATCTGTTCAACAACGCCAACACCCCCAGCGACCAAGAGTCCGCCACCACCGGAGTTAGCCTGGCCGTCGACACCGTAAACAAGAAGGTGACCGGCCTCCGCTCCCTCAGCGACCCCAACGATCCCATCCACTCCGTCAGCCAGGGTAGCTACCAACTTCTGAGCGAGACCGACAGCCACGTCTTCATGGACTACGGCTCCATTTCCAAGGTCAAGGAGTACGACGGCGACGGCAACGTTGTCTTCAGCGCCCAATTCGGCGACGACAACGCCGTCGCTTCCTACCGTGGCTACCGTTTCCCTTGGAGCGCTACTCCCTTCTGGAAACCCTCCGTTGTTGTCCAGCGCACTGCTGAGGGTGCTACCGTCTTCATGTCCTGGAACGGTGCTACTGACTACGACAACTGGGTTATTTACGCGGCGACCTCAGAGGACTCGGTTAACAATGAACAGATTAGCTCTGCTCAGCGCACTGGCTTCGAGACTGCTGTCAATGTGACCAGCCCTCCTACCAACTACATTCAAGTTGTTGCTCGCCAGGGTACCGCTGTCCTTGGTACCTCCGAGACCGTCTCTTTCTAAACTCGACGGAGATGATTCAGCTGAGACCTTTCCACCTGTGGTGTTTATAGAAAGTTCATCTTTTACCGCATGGGGCCATGTCTGCAGTTTATATCCCTGTACATTGCCTTGAGAGGACATTTTCTTTTCATGTACATATTTTACCTTGTCTCTGGGATATTGTAATTACCACTCTCTCCGAGGCTTAATTCAAGATGGAACTGGACTAGATAGCCAAGGCGGTAAGAGTATTAGACCGGGGTTCTGGATGAAGCTGAGCTAGCCAAGCAACCTTGGATGATACTGTGCATTTATGACCGGGCAATTGCAGACTCCATGGACATCATGTTCACTTTTTTCCAAGCCCCCGCGTTTCCTATTTTCCTATTGTAATATTTTCATGATTATGAGTTCATTTTTACAGTCAGGAGGCTATGTTTTGATAACTATGACCCCTTACTTTCTCTTATACCTAGGTATACCTCTACCTAGCATGAACCTTAGAAAATTAGGTGAGATCTGATAGAATACTGTCAGATCGGCCCTCGTACCAGTTCTACCTAGAGCAGAGAATGAAATCCTTAGCATCTGGCGGCCCCCCAAGCTACTAAAAGTAGCATATGACATTGTAAACCAGGCCAAAGCGGAGCCATCGCCAATCCGGGGTGTTTAAACTCTGCGGGGTAGACTCCACTCTATGTAAATGATGAACCTAGGAGCACAGTGAAGGTATAGATGCATCACCCTATCGGTGTTGAACGCCCCATTGTACTATCCCAGCATCCCAGCAGCAACTTATTTCGCTGTGATAGCCCTTGCCTTGATTGGGAGTAAACTTCCGCAAATCAGTGCAGGGCATCAAGCTTTATTATTCAACTGATAGCATGTGCTTCATACTCGGCAGCCGATCGGCTCTCGCGTGGCTGTGACCGATCTGAGCTCGTAGTTATAGTCGTGGTAGCAGGGTTTCCCCGGATCCTCTCAAAGAAGTGATAGCCGCATTTGGCTCTTTGTTTCCCCGCCATTTAACATCAGAGAAAGGCGTTATCTCAGATGTGAATGCGAAGAGTTTAGACTCTTCACCCAGTATCTCCGCCATATTCATCCAGCATGGGTCGAAAGTTAGGCCTCTTCCGGGCCGCCTATTTGGTCTCGGCCAGCTGCATGGGCTCTTTCGCATTTGCCTTTGACACCGGCATCATCAGTACGTCCTCATTCTCCAAAATATACTTCCACTCGACTGACTTCTCCAGGCGGCGTTCTCGCATTGGAATCCTTCCAGAGGGACTTCGGATACTCGCACTACACCAGCGCACAAAAAACCACCGTCAACTCCAACGCCGTGTCCATCCTCCAGGGTGGCGCATTTTTCGGATGCTTCCTCATCTCGCCGATCGCCAAGTACCTTGGCCGCCGCTCCGGTCTGATTGTCAGCTCTCTCGTGTTCACTCTGGGAACTATTCTACAAGTGATCAAGACTGGTACTCTGGGTACATTCTACGCCGGTCGTGTGATTGCTGGTTTGGGTATTGGATCAGCAACGGTGTTAATTCCCATGTACTCTGCTGAGATGGCTCCCAAGGAGTTCCGCGGTCGACTTGGTGCTTGCTTCCAGTTGTTCTTTGCGTTGGGTGTTATGATCGCCTACTGGGTGACGTACGCCGTGAGTAAAGACCAGGCAAATGGGACGAGCCAATGGCAGACAGCATTGGGATTGCAGCTTCTCGGATCGACACTACTGCTCTTCGGCATGTGTACGGTCAAGGAGAGCGCCCGATGGCTTGCGGGAAAGGGCAAGATAGATAAAGCACGCGAGTCACTCAAATGGGTGCGCGGTGGTGAAGAAACAGAGGAGCTACAGATGGAGTTCGACGAGATTCTCGCTGGTATCGCAGAAGAGGCTCGCGTCAAGGAGAACCTCACCTTTAAAGAGCTGTTCCTGCCGGTCAACCGCTATCGACTGTTCATCGCTGCCACCATTCAGCTCAGCGCACAGTTAACCGGTAACACATCGCTGGCCTACTATGCTACCCAGATATTCGGTGCCGTGGGGGCTGGCAGTTCGGCCAAGCTGGTGACAGGCTTCTTCGGCGTGGTCAAGGTAGTGGGCGTCGTCGTGTTTCAGCTGTTCGTACTGGATAGGATCGGGCGCCGGGTCCCGTTCATGGTCGGTGCTTTCTCCATGGGCTCGTTCATGCTTATCATTTCGATTATTCTGGCCACCCATCCGGTCCATTCCAACCATACCTCGTCCGGGCCCACTTCAGCTGGCATTGCCTGTATCATCATGACTTATGCAGAGGCATTTAGCTACAATATGTCTTGGGGTCCGCTGCCTTGGCTCTACGTGGGAGAGATCTTCTCTAGTCGCACCCGAGAGATCGGTGTTATGGTTGGCGCGGCGTCGCAGTGGCTGTTTAACTTCATGATGTCGCAGGTAACTCCACATGCGATCGCGAACATTGGTTGGCGCATGTTCTTGATGTTTGCTATTTTCAATTATGCTATTATCGGATACGCGTGGCTGGTTTTGAAAGAGGTATGTACATTGCGCTGGTTTTGGGGGATCTTGACTAACTGTGGTAGACTTCGAACCACTCATTGGAGGAGATGCAGGAGGTGTTTGGAGGAGAAAAGAGGAATGAAAAGGATATTGAGGGTGCAGTCCATGAGGAACACGCTCGGCCGGAGAAAGAGGCTTGATTTGATTTACTTAGACCCTTCAAAGTCTATATTTGGTTCGTTGCCCCGGGCTTCCCCGGACTCCCCGCACAGCCCGACTTTAGCGGGCGCCACGCACACTATATCCTCCACACGGATCTTTCTGTGCCGCGAGTGCTAGAAATCCCGCAAATTATGCTTTTGACTCACGGAGCACGCGACAAAGTTGGCATAGGCCACAGTCTGGCGTTGCTCGACTCAAATGAGGGCATAGCAGATGGACACAATGTAAGGTACAAGCGACGTTATCACTGGTTGTATCACATCTCCCATATAGAATTAACCGCCTCGCTAGCTGTTAATTCTCACTGGCTGGATTAAACAGGGACCTATTAGCCCACCCTTAGCGTAGCATTGGTACCGAATTATCCAAGCTCATGTAACGCAGAGACGCCATGTCAGAGTCGTAGGCTAAACCCAGTTTACCCGTAAGGCGACCCAGCAGACTGTTTCTTTACTCTTTGCTTTTGCCCTCTACAAACTCCCTGCATTGACAGACTTGGAATTAGTGACTGTGTCTGACCAAGCTATTAACCTACTGCCGTTGACGAAGTAGCGGCTCAAGCATTTTCTCCATCGAACCAAACTCTTAAATGTGTACAACTGCTCACTAAGACGGCTTTTGATTTCCTGCTTGTCTTTGCTTCCGAGAGGTCACTACGGGTTCGATCAGAGTTCTGTGATGAAGGAACAACATGTCGGACACTGGAAGGCCCACTAACCCAGACGGTCTGGTTCTCGAAGCCTGGGGCCAGGGTTGTATGCTCGGCAGTCTATTGATCATGGCTGCCGTCACAGTCTGCAACATGAAGAAGCATATCCTTCTACACAAGCTCATTCTGGCCGAGGTAGACTATCTCGCTCTATTGATTCTTGGGATGTGCTAAAACAATTCATACTAACTGTATATAGCTAATTCTAGCCATGGCCAATGGCACCTTCATCTTCCCACATGACCCAGTCTACGGCTGGTATCAATCCGTCACAGCCATCGGCCTCAACATCTCCTGGGCTCTTCACAATGTCATAGCCTGGATGAAGAACCGACCTTTTCTGTCCCGTCGTCTCTCAATGTTCTACATCATCACCGTCATGCTCTGTTGGCCCTACTGGATTGTAGAGATTTATGCAAATTTCACCTATTTCAACAACATCAACACAATATTTCTCAAGACTCGACCACTCGAGCCGCTTTTTCGGTAAGATCCCCCGTCGCTAGTTACTTCATGACTCGCTAATTATAACAGAGATCCGTGGTGGGTGTTCACAACCGTCTCGTTATTCTGGACCATCAAACGCGAGTATAACTTCGGTCTCTGGGAACTAGTCCAGATCAGTCCCCGGTTTGGAATCATGTTGTTATCAATGTGCCTATCGATTGCTTTTATCGTCGTTGATCTCCTCAGTGTCCTCGATGTCTTTACCGACTCGCTGCCTACGGGCATTGAGCCTTTTTGGAAGGTACTGCCCATGCACACCTATTTCCATGGACATAACTAATGTGTCATTTCTCTAGTTATCGTTCATCTTCAAGTGTCTCTGCGACACGGTTATTCTCGATGACTTCAAGACTGCACTGGACCGCATGCGCAGCTACTGGCTAAGCAAGCAGGTTAATGGTGAGCTTCTGCTCGCGAGTCCTAATGGACGCGCGTCGGGCCTACCGCAAGATGGCGCTCTCGATATCGAGGCTGCTAGGCCGATCGTTATGCATAAGCTTGTGCGAAGTGATAAATCTTTCTCTGCGCCAAGGGTTGCGCTCCGGGACAATGTATAGTTCGAAGTGTTTCCTTTCATTTGGTTACAAGCGTGGTGTCAGGTGAATTTTGGTTGTTGAAGAATGCTGTGAAAGGGATGTTGTACTGGAAGAGAAACACCCTTAATTTAATTATCTTGAGTTAAGAATATAATACAAGATCCTATGACAGTCCCATGTCCCAGAGAATTGGCTCGGAGACAAAGCCGATCACAGGACAGCATCTCCTATATAATTCTTTGAGCCTGACAGCGTAACCTTGCATAGGCCACTTCTAGATCTAGCCACCCCCACACCGACATCCAAACACCGACGCCTCCACGTTCTAATGTGGGCGAGTATGTGTCCAGCTGATCACAAGGCGGGGTGCAAGTCTATAGCAAACATGGTTGAAATGAATATCCACATTCATAGAATAGCGAATATAAATAGCTCTTCTTTTTCCTCGAGCTCTCAACTTCACTCCCATCCTCGAGTATCAATCCACAAGTATTGAACAATGGACTCCATCGACATCCCTAAAACCCAAACCGTCGCCCTGGTGCGAGACCTTGGCGGCACCGTTGAGTTCAAAACCGACTACCCCGTCCCAACCCCCGGCCGCAACGAAGTCCTCGCCAAAGTGCTTTACTCTGGTGTCTGCCAAAGTGGTAAGTATCCTACCATGCACATCACGGGAGTCCACAAATAACACAATCCCAGACCTACACACAAAATCAGGAACAGCCGCTGGTCCAGATGGGAACCCGATTACGAAGATTAAGCTCCCGCATGTCGGCGGGCATGAGGGAATTGGCCGTATCGTGGCTCTGGGTCCTGATATCGAGCACAGCGCGGGTCTCAAGGTAGGCGGACTTGTTGGGATCCGGTTCGCGAGTCGAATCTGTCGAAGATGCGAATTCTGTCTTGCGGGCACGGAACAGTATTGTACGGCCAGTACAAACCATTTGCATCATGAGGATGGCAGTTTTCAGGAGTATATTGCTCGATGCGGACTATTTGACTGTTTTGCCGGATGATGTGGATCCGGTTGTTATGGGACCGGTGCTTTGTGCTGGATTGACGGCTTATAAAGTATGTTTTTAGTCAAGTGCTGAAGTTGGGGGGTTTTTGCTGATGATAGCAGGCCGTTCTGAATACGAATGTTCGCCCGGGAACCTGGCTGGTGGTTGTTGGTGCTGGAGGTGGTCTTGGACATTTGGCCGGTATGGACGTTGGCTTTTCCCGAGCTTGTTTTTGTTTACTAACTGATGATAGTACAATATGCAAGAGCTCAGGGAGCATTGGTCATTGGCGTCGACGGCCCTGGCAAGGAGGAGTTCGTTCTCGGGCTTGGAGCGCAGCACTTTATCGACTTCGCTACCGAGGACCCGGTCAAGAAGGTGCAGGAGATTACTGGGCTTGGAGCGCATGCCGTGGTTGTGACAGCTGGGAATGGAAAGGCATTTGCCCATGCATGCGATATGTTGCGGGTGGGAGGCACCTTGAGCTGCGTGGGCATTCCTCCCGGGCGACCTTGTCTCGAGACTCCCATCTGTACGATTGTCATCAAGGGTCTGCGGATTACGGGTAACCTGGTTGGGTCATTGAAGGAGTGCATGGAGGCGGTTGACTTGGTGCGTCGTGGTGTGGTGAAGCCGGTCATTAAGGTCCGGCCGTTTAAAGATTTGCCGCAGGTGTATGAGGAGATGGAGAAAGGAGAGATTTCGGGAAGAGTGGTCCTTCAAATTGCAGATGATTGAATTTTGTGAACATAGATTGGTTTCGGGGTTTATTCCCTTGGGCAAGTTGTTACATTATGGTTGAGCTGGCCTGAAGATAATACCACTTATTCATCGAGATCACCAAAACAAAGGGTCTATCTCCAGTTGCTGCTGTTCATTGATTCGACTCGCTACAATATTCAATAACCGGGTAGCATATACTTCAATCATAGATAGTTGTCTTCACAACGGGGGTACTTTACGCGGTCTGGTAGAGGTTATAAGCAGATAAAGGTCTAGATATAGGAAACGTAAGTTGTCTTTTTCGCTTCGATCTATTTTATAAAGTATTTCAAACTTTCCTTATTTTCCTCTTGCTTTCCTTTTACATTTACTAGAGTATCTAACTATAATCTGATAAGAATCTGATATAGGCTATACTGTTTATATTATTCTATAGAGAGTAGGTTGTATTACAAGACCTAATTTCCTAGATCCCTGAAGCCCGCCTAAAGTCATATAACTTTGACTTTCGCCTCCCTACCAGGAAACTACGTCTATATATTACCATAGGAATGAGTACCGTAGCAATCTGCTACTTCGCGCGATGCCTGGCGATCCTAGGTGGCTCTCTTGGACCGGACCCAAGTGTGTCTTAAATGGACAAAGATGCGAGGAACAAGTCGTGTTCTAGGGGTTCTCGAGGTCTTCAAAAGAGATTGAGACGGCATGCCCGTGCTAGAACAACGCGAAGGATGTCCTCGACCATTGATTCAATGCTTCACATATTTATTAGCTGAACTTATGCAGACTGTCTTCTCGCGCCTGCCAACAAGAGGATTGGCGACGTAGATGGTAATCTGCCATTCTATGATACTCTTGCGTTCGGTACGAACATAAGTGATCCTTCTCTTACTTTTCTCTTACTCTTACTATTACTATCTTCTCTTACTATCTTCTCTTACCATCTTCTCTCACCATCTTCTCTCACCATCTTCTCTCACCATCTTCTCTCACCACCTTCTCTCACCACCTTCTCTCACCATCTTCTCTCACGGCAAAGTTATTCTTCCACCGGCAGGCGTTCGCCTGTCAGATCGGGTGGCATACTATATGGCTCCCAGCTCGATGGGCCACAAGCCCCGGGATCAAAACTTCCCCAAGGACTTCACCTTTCGCCCGCGTCGCGCCCGTAGCGGCACCCCTGGCTCTCGCGAGCCCCACCGCGCGCCCCCTGGGGAGTCGGTTCGCCCTGGCTCCCCAGGGCCAAGCGACGCCGAGGTGGAGGAAACTCGCACGCCTCAGGGTAAGTTGTTGAATTCGATGGAGTTCGGGGGCTAACACAGTAGGAAAGCAACTCCGTCCCACAAAGGGGACCACAAGAAGCTCTTGGATGAGCAGTTGAATCCCCTGCCGTATTTGTTCGACGGCAAATTGGACGACGACATCACTGCGGCGCCCGTGTTGCGCAACGTGGACTGGCGTAACCCGGACGGAGGGTCCGTCAATTCCACCAACAAGCGCCGCGGCGCATACATCCAGCAGGCGGGATTGATCGCCCCTGCTGGGTGTGCCTGTGAGCGTTGCGGGGAACAGCGGGGTCCCTTCAAAACCTGCTCAGACGGCAACTTTCTCATTGATCGTCTGCCATGTGGTCCGGCAGTTGTTGCTTGGGTCCAAGGTACCCCACACTGCCCCGTTTACGGGGGCTACTATGCACTAATGGGGGTACATGGCTGAGAAGCCATGGCTAATTACCCCTAAACCTCCCACGTCCTTGGTGAACGACTTCGTCCTTGACCCCGCTATCTACGACAAGTCAAAACTACGGCTCCGACGAGGTGGTCTTTTTGGGCCGGCGCTGTGGAAGACCCGCGACCTCCCAGCGCTTCAGCTGACGTCCCGAATAATAACCCAGGGCCCCCAGTCATTTGCCCTTTTTGGCCGCCGTCGACAACCAGGCTCTCCGGACGCATGACTTGGGGCTGATGCCGAGCTCGGACTCTCAAAGGAAGAGATCGTTAAAGGCAGAGTGGGAGAAGACCCTGAGAATCGATATCACCGACAAGGGAAGCAAAAGAGAGTCGTTGGAAGAGCAGACTACTTAATCCGATATGACAAGATGGATCGTCTTGAGGTGGGTATTGTGTGGATTGAAGCAAAGAAGACAGCACAACTAGCGGCAGCTGAGCCGCAGTTTCTTGGCTGATTCATGTCGCAACCCGGGCTTTGGGCTCGTCGCAAGTGATGCCTTGACCCCTGCTCAGATTCGAACTCGGTTGAAGCGGTACGATTCGCCTCTCCGCGTTGACGATTTGTGGTGCATCGCATGTCTGCGTAAGGCGATCACCAGTTTCGAGGAGGGCGATGATCTGCTCGTGGTGAGCTGCACTTAGCGTAGTGCCGGTTCCTCGCGCTGCAGCAATTGTGTGGGCAAGAAAGGCCCCTACGCTCCGGTACGTTTCCCATCCTTTTCCAACCTTTTCGCGTTCTGTTTGACTAACAACAGCAGGTCGCTCGTGGCATGACTGGGGATTTTTACGATTTCTTGGCCGTGAGTCTTTGTCACGAGGCGTTCCGAGGTTGTTTTGTTGACGTTTCGCAGGTTTACCATTGGGTGCAGACTCTCGCCGACGCGGAGGAGGATTTCCCCTCCTTGTTTTTGAAGAGCGTTGCAGTCGATTTCTTCCGCTTTGCTGCTGCTTTCGAGCAGGTGGAGAAGATGCATCGTAGTGCCTGGTCGATTAGTGGGAAGAAGAAGCCGTCGCCGTAAGTCATGCAAGAAGGATCGATTCGCCCCCAATTTACTGACGAATAGGCGTCTCAATCTGCTTCCCCTTTACGGGGGTTACACACATCGACCTAAATACGATTGCCCCTTCTCTACGTGCAGTCTTTTCGACGCCTATTCGCTTCTGCGATCTTACGACGCTCACCCTTCATCGCAATGTCTCTCTCCGGAACTGGGAGAGAATTTTCAGACAGCGCAACCAGCTGAGTTCCGGATCCGAAGATGCTACAGATGATGGACTGCCTTTGGATTAGTGCATGGGAATGGTTCATACACAGCGAAAGAAGATGAACAAGAAAGACTCCATAGTTTACGGCGTGGCGTCAGACAGCAATACGTTCATCTTTTACCGGATTAACAACAACGGCGAGTGGTCCCAGCATACACGGTGGCCCGTAAGACGGTTCGCGAAGGAAACGACCGAGTTACCCGGTTCCATTACACCCAGATCATAAATCATCTCGCTTGGATCCTGCGACGCGCCATGATCCAATCACCACCTACCAGCCATAAGGCTTCCCACGTCTAGGGTAGCTCGGGTGAGTCTACCGAAGACCACCCCATTGTTATCCCGACTTCATACGACTCTAACACGAACATGTCGGAAGGATCTGCGAATTTCACAAGTGATGGTGACGACGAGGATGTGGTTGTTCCTTAGTTTGCTTCGACTAACCTTGTTTATCTGCCACGGAGATCTATGTTCTTAGCTTTATCACAATAATCTCATACTGATGCTCTGTCTCCTTCTTTTCTCATAACATTCTCGTAACAGACGCTCTCCCTTTGACGCCCCTAGATAGTACTAGAATTAGCTGGCCGTGGCCGAGACTGTTGTTGAGGCAGTCGTTGTGATCGAGGGATGAGGTATATCCAATTTCGCGTCTAAATGTCTCTGAAAATACATACATGCCATGATTTCATCTTATCAATAATCCAGCTCCGGAACTTCAGACCCTTTAGTAGTCCAAAGACTCCTCCAGGAGCTTCCTCAACTCTGCCCTCTCCGCCTCAAGCTCCCCACTCAGATTGGGCGCCAGCATCAACACGCGCTGCTGGGGAATAGTGCCCTCAACTAGACCCTCCAAATCCGCTCCCTTGAAGCCCAGATCCTTCAATCCACGAGGCTGGTCACCCAGCTTAACAAGGAACTCCGCAATGGCATTACCCAGTACCTCGCCGGCACTCTCACGCTTGACGTTCGAAATATCCACACCAAACGCCTCAGCAGCCGCCAAGTGACGGTCCGGGTTCGACGCCGCAGTAAAGCGGAAGACAGCCGGCGCGGTAACAGCGACGGAAACGCCATGAGGAATAATGGGATGGTCAACCAGGTAGCCCTTGTGCTTGTAGCCTGGGTTCTGGCTTGAGATGGGGTAACTCATGCCGTGACACAGGTGCACGCCTGCATTGCCGAAGCCCACACCGGCCAGTGTGGCGGCGAGAAGCATGTTAGACTGCGCCTCGGTGTCCTCGGGGTCCTTGACTGCGCGCGGCAGGTACTTGACCGTGCTGCGGAGTGCCTCGAGGGAGAAGATATCCGAGATGGGGTTTGCGCCCTGGTATGCGGGACGGTTGATCGGGTTTGTGGGGCGTGGTGTACGCTCGTTGTATGGGATTGCGGTCCAGGATTCCAGGGAGTGGCAGAGCACGTCTAGACCCGAGGCGGCGTGCACGGCTGAGGGCATGGTGCGTGTGTTGAGGGGGTCACAGATGCCCAGGGTGGGCTTGAGATTGCGGTGGGCAATGCCGGTTTTGGCTTTCTTAGATACCAGGTCGAAGATGGCGGTTCCGGTTGTTTCAGAGCCGGTTCCTGCTGTGGTCGGCACTGCCACCAGTGGGAGTAGTTTTCTGTCGACTGGGCGGCCCTTGCCCAGTGGGGCGTTGACGAAGTCCAGGAAATCGGCTTCTGGGTACACATTGTACAAGTTCATTAACTTGGCTGTGTCAATGACGGAGCCACCACCTGGGGAATTGTTAGCCGGGCTGTAACTTGTTCGGGGAATATATTGTTACATACCCACAGCGAGGAAGGCATCAGGGTTGTATGGTTTGGCAAAAGCAATGGCCTCCTTAATCCTTTACAACCATGTCAGTAAGATGTAACTTCGATTTAGCCTGGGCGGCACCTACGAGCTGTCCTTTGGCTCAGTGCGAACCTTGTCGAAGATTGTAAACTCAATGCCCTCTCTGGTCAAGCCCTCGACAGCTTGCTTCATGGCATCGAGCTTGGTGACATTGGGGTCGGTCACAATGCAGACACGCTTGGCACCCATATTCGCAAGGTCCATGCCGACCTCCTTGGTAGCCCCCGGTCCGAATCGGATACTCGACGCAGCCATTTCGAAGGCATATTCCTTCTCACGGGCCGGGTCTATGGGGGTTGCCAAGTGGCGCTTGACATGGCTCATGAGCGATGGGGTATGCTGGTGGTGGTAGCTTGGGTTGCGGTGGCAGGGACAGTTTGGTGGGTGGGTGAATTGTACGGTGCGGAGAAGATTCAGGGCACGATTGGCGGCGGAGGGAGCCACCCTAATTGCTGGAGCGACCATTTTGTGATTTTAGGTGTTTTGGTGGTTTGGTGTCGTGTGCTGAAGGATGAAGGAGCGAGGCTGTTTAAAGAGGGGAAATCTGGAAGTTGGGGGAATGCCGAAATGCGGGATGCGGGGACTCCGCCGATTCGGTGATCTCGCCGATGTCCCCGGCCGAGTAGCTGTCGGTTGAGACATTGGAGATTTTGGGGTAACATGAGGTAATGCAGTCCACCTTGTATCCAAGGTCCATGCCTATCTCCGAAAAACCGAGGATCGTCAGCGAATGACTTCAGTGATCATCCATGGAAAAGCTTGTGTCCAAATTGGAGATGCTTATACTCTAAGTAGGTAGAAATGCATGAATCATCCTTGTCTACCGTAGCCCTATAGTTAAAGCACTAGCGTATGGCTGAAGCTTTTAGCACATTAGCTCTAGGAGTCACGTTATTGCGCTCTATTTCGTCTACTGCTTTTATCCTCACCTGGGGTACATACAATGAGTGTACCTGGCGAGGAAGGCCAACAAGGCCATCCATGTCAATGATTAATCTGATTTATTGCTAGGGTACCCTGGGTTCACGCAACCCAAGTAGTTGTAAATAAATTGATTCTCTGTGTTTAGATCTCGTAGAAATCGGAGTTAGAAGGCGTTGTCTACGAAGATAAAGAGGATAAGGGCGGAGGAAAAGAAAATTGCAGTGAATTGAATTTAATCAAATTGAATTGGATTAGATCATGATTACTTGATATGCCCAAGAGTTGCAAGCCTTCGGCCTAGAGAGTTTCGAGTTGAGGGTTATGAATGCCGTCGATAGCTTCAGTATCTCTCACTTTGTAAGTCCTTACAAGCTCACTTAGCTCTTACTTCATAACTTTATATAACTTCACTTACCTCTCACTTTACAAGTAATACAATGAAATATGGCTAATAAGTTTGAAGCCGCCACCGCAAACCCTCACCTACTTAGCGACTGGCTTCTAGGGCTTCTATAAATTCTCTTCTTCCTTCTTTCTTCTTTCTCTTCCTCCTACTCCCCACCGCTACCAAGGGCAAAGAGGCCCGATCCGCCCCCATCAGTCAGGGCGAGGAAGACAGTACGTATCCTTGAGCTCTATCCTCCGCTGTTGCTACCGCATCTATGTGGTTTTGAATCCTCTGGCCTATGGTCGTTCCTGCGGCCTTCGCTCCCGTGACCGATGTTCTATGTTCGAATAGTTGGCTAACTCGTTCTAGTCAACATGGAGGGCCTCACCCTTGGTAGCGGTGGTGGCCAGCAGCCTGCGACCGCCCCTCCTGCCGCCAACCCCCTGCCGCCAACGCTCCTGCTACCAGTGTCGAGGTAGCAGAGCTTCGTACCCAAGTGGCCGACCTGAAGGCACTAATGAAGACCTACATAGAGGACAAGGGAGGAGAGAGCCGGTAGATATTCTAGTTTGATGTCTCCAGCAGACTTGTGTGTGCACCATCATCATCGACCATTCCTGGATCTTGGATTTCTTTTTCCAGAGTGTTTATGTCCCGACTTGGACTTGTACTGATGCTCTTTATTGTTTATCATATGTACATAACTTGGAAAATAAGACCTACAGGACGCATACAACAGTTCAAATTATAGGCCCATCATATGGTAGGAAAAGGCAATATCCAATACGGCATCATCATCTCTACAAAGATTTATCGTATCCAATGCATTTGCGCCAACCTATAATTCCTAGCCCTATTGCAGTTTTGCTTACGTATCCCGAGCTTGGTAGCATAAAATCGCGTGGATCATAACCCCAGAGGATCCTGCCGATTCCGTTTGACGGGCCGACTCCGGCGTTATAAAGTAAGAGATAAGTAAGCTTAAGAAGTTATGAAGATTTTGAGAGGTAGAAGGAAACAGAGAGGTATCACCTCGTGTCCCTCTATAATGGAAGATAATTTTGACACACAGAGTTTCATGTTCAGAAAATAGGTAGATTCCAAAGTACAAAGTCCAATTCACCACCTAGTCATCAAATTCCTTCATCTACGCATTCGGAATGATGCAAAATGGCAGTGTCATTCCAAGATAGAAACAGAAGTCTATACAGTGATACTCATCAAAGAAACCATGATAAGCCACGAATGCACCGGTATGCAGTCCAAAACGCCAGGGTATCGAAACAAAGACCAAACAAAGATCAAAACATAGAACTGCGCTTTTTATCCAGCCGATTCCGAGGGCTACTCTCCTCCTTATTCCGCTTAAACCCAAAGAAACTGCTTTTCTTCGGCTGCACTGGCCGTTGTGCTGCCGGTAGCGCCCCACTACCCATAGGCGTGGGATAGAATCCTACATGGGACTGAGGCCTGGGTTGGGCCTGCGGTCGAGGCATGAGTTGGGTTGTTGATTGGGCTCGTGGGTCCATACGACCTGGGTTGTGAAGGTATGGGCTGTTGGCGAACGTAGGAACAGGTCCGCTCTGCGGGGCTCTTTGGGGGCGGGTGTGGTAAGGGGGGTGAGATGGCCCTTGAGATGGTAGATGGGAAGATGATTGGGAGTATTGGTGTGGGTATGGCTGTGAAGGCCCGCTGTGTCGCGGTGGTAAATGTGGTCTTGGGGAAGTGGTCCGGTTGGGTTTTTGTTGGCGTGCCTGCTGTTCTTCTCTGCCGTATATTTGCTGCAGCCGTTTTGTCTCCTGGTCAATCTCTGCCTGGCGCTGGCGTCGGGATTTTTGCTGTGCTCGTTTCTCAGCAGCCAGAAGGTCTTGTGTACGACGGGCCTCTTCTGCTGCAAGCTCATCTTGACGTCTCCGGGCCTGCGGTGCTGGTGACCTTGAATCAGGAATCATCAATCGGGGCGGCGAAGGCCTGCTATTCGGCTTTGCTCCTGAGCCTTGGGTCGGGGCCCTGCCTCCTGCAGGTGCTGCTTGAGGTCGGGTGCCGACTGCTGCGGGTCCACCCGGGGTAATATGAAAGGCCTCCTTGGCTGGGCCAAAGAAGATGTCACGGATAGCAACAGCGGCAAGAAGTAGGACTACCTCCAGGCCCTTGAAGTCCTCCATATCCACACGATAGAGATTCGGTTCGTACAAAGTCAGCTCTTTCAGACCCTGGAAAAGAGCCACGGTAATGTCGGGCTCACGACTCTTACTCCGCGTATCAGTAACCGTCGTCTTGCCATGCAGCAAACACGACAAGTCCTTGGATAATTTCCCATCTTTGCGCCAGCTAAACCGCAACTTCGGGGTCACATCGGCAATAGAAGGGTCGGTCTGTGTCCGATCCAGCGTTGACGCAGAGGGGAGCCTAAAAGTCCGCTGAGGCATTTCAAACTCCCATCTCGCAGGCCTGTTCCACGTCTTTGGCTGATGTTGCACGATGATCTGCTGGTCCGGGTTGTAGAGCTGGATTGTAAACTCGGTAGGAAGAACGGGTTCAGGAGGCGGTGCGGCACCGCCATTCGCGCGGATTGTTTCCGCAGAGAGGCTAGGCTGTGTCCATTCTGGGACCACGGCGACCTCGCCGTAAACAATGTCCGCTACGTAGGGGTCATACAGGGCGACGCCGTAGCGGTTTCTCGAGGTGGGGAGGGCAGGATCGAGGGCGCGAAGAGTGTAGGCGGGTTCCGGATCATTTCCATGCTGCCGGTAGTAGATTGTACTCTGCTGAGGGGTCTTCGAGTTGTTCTTGAGGAAGAACGCTATCGAGGGTCAGTGTCATGTACGGAGAACCGAGGCCGATAATGACGTCGCGGAGAGTGATCGAGGATTAAGGAGAGGAAGAAATCTTACTCGGCAGGTTCTCATCGATCATTTTGACATTTGAGCTCGACTGGGAGAATATAGTGGCCAGCACGAGTGATATGAAGAATGAAAGCCAAAAGAATGTAAATGAAGCCAAAGCGGGGACGCAGCCACAGCCTAATTTTAGCGGCAGCTTAAACGCGCATCTACGAGGCAGCATCATTACCGCGACTCCACTTCTACGGCTATGCAATGCTCTACTCCACTTCTATGGCTATGCAATTACATACTTGATCCGTTGATCGGGGAAAATTTCTACAGCCCACCTAAAACAGTATTGCATGAAGCAATCCGAGTCAGCATCCAGTTGGTCAAAAAGGGAAAAGAAAACTTACCTTGATTTAGGGGCGCCTAAGCCACCATCCTCCACTTTGTTTCGTATAGACGCCAAATAGATCACCGAGTAATATACTTAAAGCCTAGCATTGAGATTAGCAAATGGTGCAAGGGCAAGGATCACGTACCTTCCTTTTGTCAATGCGCATTCGGTATCCTAAAACTTGGTTAGCCTTGACAGCGGGGCAATGCTTGACTTACCTTTGTCCATTGATGATCGAGACGGGAATAGATACATTCGACTAGACTACCTATGCGGGTACCTGGTAACTCACTGTATTAGCTAGGGGTGCCAGGGAGAGCTCACGTACCTTTTTCTTTAGTGAAAATCATTTAAACCTAGGGTATGCATCTTTCGGAGTCTTAAGTCCACGTTACCGGGACGGTGACGTACCTTTGTATAACATATCTGACTTTCATTTGTCTGTAAATAGATTGCCGCTTTGGCCCTAGATACTCGTCAGTTCCATGGTCCAGGGAAGAAGACTTACCTGTTATTCGTCAGTGACCAGTGCAAAGGAATGAACAATGTAATATAAACTTAGCCTTTTCTTTTCATGGTAGTCATCAAGTTAGTCTGATCAAGTGCGCCCTAGATACTGATTAGCAACGACTTCGGGAAGGAGTGACTTACAGTGAATGTATCTATCCTGCTTCGTACCTATATTGTTAGCAAATGACAATATGTCCTATAAAAAGTCTTAGCCGTTCGAGGGGGTAGTTGATGGAATTAAACACACTCAGCTTGAATAAAAGACGGTAGACTCAAAACGGGACCTATACAAGCGCATTAGTCTTTCCAGGGGAAGTTAATGGAAGGAAATATACTTAGTCTAAAAATAAGGCAAGTGAAGCTGAACCGGTTCATATACACTGGTATATGGTGTAGTACCTAGGTATATTGTTAGCCTTAGGAGTATTGGGGAGAGGTACTTAGCGTGTTGTCGGACAATGCCATAGTAAGATCTCTGGGATAGTGGACTGCCCTGTTGGATCTGGAGTCTACTTCAAGTGGGAAAACCGACCATTAAATAAACGCGTCGGCAATCGCATGGAAGCCAATGGCATGGTGCGCCTCTTTATCGAATCCTGGTTGACGGTGTTTGGGCTTGTCTCGAATAAAGTTGAAAGAAGCCATTGTTATGGAAGTGAAAGGGCCCTGCGATTGGATGAAACGTAATACAATGGCTCGAAGACAAGACTTCTCTTTATTCGATTCTAAAACCACGGGAAGCTGCATCTGAGGTCTACAATGGGAACGCATTAGTCTCGATGTATGTACCCGTCAAAGTAAATCTGCTTTTGAATCTGCGTCGAATCTATGCGCTCTATCGTTTATCAACTCTTGAGACATGTGCTCTCTACTATAGACAACGCCATTGTCTGACCATCCACAAACACTCTATACACGCATACCATCGACCTCCTTACCCTCGGGCACCTTGGCAGCCTCGCGTTCAGCAGTGCTGAGTTGAAGACCCTGGTCATCCCAGCCCTGGGTACCGATCTTGTAAAGCGTCTTCTGCTGCTCACGGCTGGGAGTAGGACCAGTCTTGCCACGGCGCTGCCGCGACTCCAAAGTCTCCATGAGAGTAGCGTTGTCGCCGTCCAACGGATAGCCTTCCAGGTCATCATGATGCTCTTCGTCACTAAAAGTAAAGGTACGGTATTCGGTGTTTGTCCAACCGGTACCTGCGAATAGTGAGTTAGTTCCCTGACCCAATGGAAGTGATTGCAGACGGTGTCATATACCCTGGAATTGACTACTATCCTCCCAGTCCTCGGTGAAGTAGTGCAGGAAGCCGCCGTGGGTCACCATGACGATTTCCTTCTCGGGCCGGGCCTTCAACCACCGACGTGCGGCGCGTGCCCGCTCCTTCAATGCTCCGTTGTTCGGCGCATAGCGGCCAGCCTGGTCGCAGACATATTAGCTAGCTAGCATTGCGAGATCTATCATTGTGTCCACACACCTTCTTGTTCCATCCCTCATACAACAAACCGAAATCGACATTCTTGCCCGAAAACTCCTCCCGCAGAACTTGTGGGTCGCTGCCGGTGTCGCAAGGTACGTCGGAGATCTCTTGAACATCGGGCAGAGCAATCAGCTGCATGTCGGGATGAGCCTTGAATACGGGCTCGAAGCTCTCCAATGCTGTGTAAATAGTGCGGCGCAGAGGCGACGCGGTCACCAGGTCGACATTGGCGTGATTCGGGAAGGCCTCTTGCAGCTTGCGGCATTGCTCGTGGCCGAGGTCTGTGAGAAGAGGATCGGGGATGACATGGTTTTCGGTGCAGAGGTTGTGGACGCCCTATATCAGCCGGTTTTAGCCCAATCGAAGAGGAGCTGGGTGCAAAGGTCCGCATGGAGTTGCGCCGGTTCTTGCATGACGATCGGTGGCGGGGTATTCGACATACCTGAGCGTGGCGGACGCAATGGATGATCGGAGCCATGCCGGGTTATATATACAGAATGCAGCAAGCTATTTGTCTGGTTAGCTCCTGGAGATGACTCTTATCGGGAACGCGGGGCAGCGGGAGAGAATCCCGCAGTCTCAGCCTGTAGCTTGCGGTGTAGTTGGACTTACATCTAACTGTTCAAACAACACAGCGAGGACCAGTCTAATGGACTGAATATACAAGGGAGGTTACAAGGCGAAGAGTCATCGGAGGTCAGCACTCCGCCTTCTTCGTCGCCACAGTCAGATCGCCATCGGGCGAACCATCCGCCGCAACTGGGGCCGATGCGAGAATATTGACTCTGATTCGTTGGCTACAGGTGTCCTTACTGAACCCCACGCAGTCTTGACAGAACGATTTCATGATGCTTTTCATTCATGCAAGTATTGAACCAATAAATGGGTATGTATATACAGAATTCCTCACGCAACGCCGAATCCTCGCGCGTTCTCAAGTGCCTTGTCAAGCTTCTCAGCTAAGGCCTTTTTACAAGAATACTCTGGCAACAGCAGGCGACCAAAACACGTTAAGCTGGTCGGAAGGCGCTAGATATCCAGTTAGTATAGAAACATGCACAGTACCATGGAAGTTATGACGTACCAGATCTCCCACACCGTTCTTCTGGATCACGAACATGATGCTAGGGATTCCGTTGACTGGAACCCGGTCACTGGCAGTGACGAATTCCAGAAGCCGTGCCTTCTTCTCCGCCGAGTAGTGCTGGACAACACTCCAGAAGTCGCGGATGACGCGATGGTCGGGCCCGAAACCACCCTCGTATCGGGCATGATTTTCGAGCTCCTTGATGTCTATTTCGTGAAGACCCTCGACGACCGTCTTCAGGGCCTCGGGGTTAAATATAGACAGGGCTGACCGGTCAAGACAGGTGTGAAAGCCCCGAAGAAATGCTTCAAATTGTGGTCGAATTGATTTGTCCGTAAGCCAGAAAATATAGTCCTTCACAAATCGTTGCCGGTTTTCGTTGGTCACAAGCGGTGCTTCATCGCTGGGAGGAACTGGAGATTGGATCGTAGCATCGCTGGCGGGAACAGGCCATGTTGCATCACGACCGATCTTCTGCATGTCAACCGTCTCAACACGACCAAAAGATTCAAAACTGAATTCGTAGGTGCGCACAAAGACATCGCTCACGTCACCGTCCTTCCACTCAAGAAGGGAGCTGAGGCCATGGCTAAGTTCCGGCCAGCCATCCTTTATATGATCAAGGTGCTTTACCTTGAGGCCTAGAAGCTTTCGGTAGAAAGCAATCGGGAAGTTTATGGGGAGAGTGAGGCCATTATAGACAGCAATAGACATCAGCAGTCCGAGGAGCTCAAACTTGTAGAGTGGCTCCAAAGAGCAGGGTCGGAACCAGGAGATACGGTGCCGGCTGTCCATCGTGAACATACCATAGACGGGGTCGAGTGCTTCCGCCATGAGCACGCGGAAAAACTCTTGCTGCACACCGCCATGATCCAACCCTTCCTCGCCCTCATCCATTCCCATCTGAACTTTGAGAGGACGCATCAGTTCGCGCCTTTCTCGACGCCATATTTGGTTAAGGGCATCTCTCAGAACATTGTCTCGCCTAACGGAGATAACAAGGTATGTGGACATGGAAACTTTCATGCGGGCTAGAAGTGCAGCATCATCGGCGATGGGGATGTTGCCAAAGGCAGTTTGTGTGACATGTCTGGTCGTGGTCATGGCGGCCTCGAAGTACTTGGACATGGCGGAATAGTTGAGAGCGCGGAAGTAGATAACCAGGAATGACGGCGGGAACAAGAAGGGGTACGACAGGAGGTGCATTGTGCGATTATTTGAAAGGCTGCCCATCCACGCGACAGGCATCTCGAGAGGGTCCAGCCGCTCAGCGAGAAGGGGCGTTTGAAAGTCCTCGGGGAAGAGCCCCAATCGACTGCGTTCCCTGTACATCAAGGCCATGATCTGCACAGCGCCACCAGCAGCACTGCTGCGAGACATCTCGGGATTACCATCCCATTCCCTCAAGAGTAGCGTTCGAAGCCACTCAAATATCAAATGGGCAGGGCTTGTTTGCTGAGATGATGGGGTTTCTTTCGTCGCGCCAGATCGAATGTCGTAATGGTCCGTTATATTGTCAATGATGCGATCTATTACGCTCACTTTTCGCTGCTTCGATAAGTCGAGCGAAGATACTTGGC
Source organism: Penicillium sp. DT28 (assembly GCA_036712075.1). NCBI lineage: Eukaryota > Fungi > Ascomycota > Eurotiomycetes > Eurotiales > Aspergillaceae > Penicillium > Penicillium sp. DT28. The sequence continues at coordinate 2,281,847 of JAZHLO010000002.1, forward strand.
GCGCCTTGGAAATTTCGTGATATGCAAGTCTTGCAGTCAGAGCACGAACGAGCCGGTTAACCAAACGGAGACCCAGTTCATGCTCGAGTCTATCGGTGGCCTCCACGGCTTGCTGGGCATGCTCAGGAGACAGCTTCTGCATGTCCGCCGACGAAGCAACAGTCCCTGCAGCACGCATTCGCAAAATTCCACGCCAAGTCTGCGAATCAAGATCTGGAACCGAGCCAATCAAGACAAAAAAGGCAATCGTAGCGATATAAGCAGCATCAGCATCCGACAAGTGCCCTTCTGGTGTAGACTCTGATAATCGTCGTCCTGCCAGGGGAAGAGCAGCAGAGCTGGTCATCGTAGAACTGCGGGATGAGCGGCGCGAAGCTTTGGCCGAGGAAGTAAATTCATCTGGAGGCAAAAATAACTTGTCGAGACCGGACCATAAGCTATGCAATGCAACATCCCATGGGCAAATGGTGAACAAGCGCTGTAAGGAGTCTCGAAGGTTCGAGACGTCCAGACGACGACTGTCTGCTGGCACCTTGGATTGTCCATTCAGATTCACTGCATCCTTTCCAAATGAGAGTAAGATTTGTCTGGCATTGCTGAAGACAAAAAAGACACTCTGAGCGACGAAGGGAAATACCTGACGTTGACGAGGCGTGGCAAACCGCCAGTCGGGATTGTCAAAGGTACCCATGGACTGCATCCTATCGAGCTCCTTCTCCAGTTGTCTGAATCCTCCTCGGACTCAATCATGATTTTTTCGAGACCGTTTATTATCTCCGGTGTGAAATGAGTGACTGTCTGAGGCAGTGGATCCGCATGGCGCGTGTTCCGCGACGAGCTGTGCTTGACTTCCTTATCACTCAATGCACCAACATCGACATGGGGCTGCGGAGGGGAATGTCTAGCATGACTCGGGGTTTCCTGCAATGAGGGCTCATGGAGAATCTTCTCGCTATCCCAAGACACTCGCCGCTGGGCCTTGGATCTTTCCTTCGGGCGTGTATTGTCTAGACTGTCAATCCTTCCACGATGCTTTTGCGGTCGATGTTTCAAAGCCGGCGGCGAAGGAAGACACGCAAACTCGTTCGAAGCTAGATGTGTGCCCGCCGGTAGATGCTTGTTCTTGTATTCTGACCGCTTTTTTCCTTTTTTTCATCCATGCTGTGCCAAGACGACTGTCGCCAATTCTCCATTTCAGTAAGTGACAACCGTTTAACATGTTGGTTCTGGAATTTGAGCTCGACCGCTGGGGGCTGAGTCCCGGGGTTGCGTGAAGATGGTGTGCGAGGTTGCGCGTTATGTGGATGAGAGACGGTAGGCTCTTCCTTATTTGGATACCGCTTGTCGGCTTCTGTGACTTGATGGCGCCGTCGTTTGGCGGACGTTGTGGGTGTATTACCGGGTTGTGATCCAGAATGCTTTGTCTTTGTCTGAAAGGACTCGGGCACTTGACGCAGTGGAAGCCACTCCACCATGCGTAATGATATTGTGTCGAAGAGGTTTTGCGTGAAAGATTTGGGATCTTTAAGCGGTTGCTCAGCGACGTAGTCAATGTCCTGCCAATGATAGCTGCCAGCCGCTGCGCTGGGGGAGTGTCCTGGCCCCTCTGTATTACCCTTCATTGTCGGTACATCTGCCTCGGGGGCAGATAGCGCATTCTTCTTCGCATGCTCGGTAACTTGATCTTGTCCCATTCGCGGGGACCTGTCCGACTCGGTAGTGGCGGCCGCCGCAGCCTGGGCCTGGAACGCACGAGATCGCTGTAACGAAATACGATGGTAATCGTTAATGGTGAATTCAGATGAATATTTCGGATTGTTGCAGCATAGTCCGCTCTCCGCATCGTCTAGACTGGCGAGGTAACAGGCGAGAGTTCGGGCGCTGAGTTCCGTGTAGCGGCGGTACGGGCCTTCGCTAACCCGTCGGCGACGACTGGCGCAGGTCGGAGTAAGACATCCGGGATCATCACATCCATGGAGCAACTGGTTCTTGTATCTTTCCACCAAGGTCCGTCAGCCCCGTTCTATAGTAACATTCCTCGACGCCACCGCTCACCTTCGTACTAGAATATTGAAGCGCCGTCTGCGTTCATCTCGGTACCATGGGAGAACCTGGGATGGGTCTGAGAGCTCAACCGTATTTTGCACAATGACCTCCGGTGCATTGGGTGGAATCTTGGACCTAGAGAACTGAGGTCGCTCGGTGCTGTTGTGCCGCTCCGTGTCGGGAGATTGGAGAGAAGCTCCGCGGAGCCTTGTCATAGCGAAAGACCCGGTCGCATACCCGGACGAGATGAGTTGCAGATTTCAGGGAATGGACAGTCGGATAAGAATGACTGCGCGATGTTGGGGAACCTTTTGGGGCGCGATGCTCAGCTTACCAGATATCGCCCGGGCCATTGATACCTGAGGCATTCAGTCGATGACTCGACGATCATGTGATCCGATGGCGTCACATGACCGATCCGCCGCCTTCTGTGCGGTGGTTGATAAGAGAACTTTACAAATCGGGTTCCGACAATTTCACTTTTTCTTTGACCTCGAGCTGAAGTTGCCAGAAGTATCTCTTGCTCCTTCGTCCTATCGACCCGAGATTTTCACTCTTCAAAGTCCTATCCCAAGCGAAGAACCCGCGGCGGCTTCGACAGATATTTCATAATACCCCGCCTGCGATAAGTCTGATCCACATCCACTTTTTTTCCTTACCGAAGACTTGATCTTTGCAACCCCTCACGATACCTGACGACGAGACATTATGTCGACAACAACTCAGACTGCCGTTTCTGCGGCCAACCTCCCCTACACTTGCAATACTTGTCTCGTTGCTTTCCACCGTAGCGATGCACAGAGAGATCATATGCGCAAAGACTGGCAGTGAGTGACCCTGCATAGAAAGGCTCATAAATAGTTGCTAATCAAATAACAAGCCTGTATAACATGAAGCGCCGCATCGCTGCTCTGCCGCCCGTGTCTCTCGAAACTTTCAACGAAAAAGTACTTGCCGCCAAAGCCACATCGAACGAGGCCGCCGCGAGGGCCTCCTTCGAGAAGACATGCCATGCCTGCCAGAAGACCTTCTTCAGCGAGAACTCGTACCAGAACCACATCAAGAGCTCCAAGCATAAGCAGCGCGAGGCTCGTTTAAGCAGGGAAGGCGATAGTGCGTCGGTGATGAGTTCCACCTTCTCGCTCGGTGACCCCATCGACAAGCCCCACGACGAGGTCGCTGACATCGCCGATGGTATCAAGTCAGCTACTATTCAGGAGGAGGAAGATGATGATGAGGATATGCACAAGGAAGAGTTCTCGGCATCTCGCTGCCTGTTCTGCCGGAATGATTCGGCTGATGTTCACGCCAATGTCGAGCACATGAAGAAGAAGCACGGAATGTTCATTCCCGAATGGGAGTTTTTGGCTGATCTGGATGGCCTCATCCACTACCTCTACCGCAAGATCAACGAAAACTTTGAATGTCTTTACTGCCATGCCATCCGCAACAACGCAGCCGGATGCCGCGCTCACATGAACGACAAAGGACACTGCATGATCGCTTTCGAGACCGAGGAGGAGCAGATTGAGATTGGACAGTACTATGACTTCCGGAGCACCTACTCTGACAACGAGGATGAGGAGATGAAGGACGGTGGAGTCAAGCTTACCTCTGATGGAGATGACGAGGGATGGGAGACCGACGCCTCTTCTGTTGATGACGAGGAAGAAATCGACTCGAACCGGAAGCAACCTCTTGTCTACCAAGATGAATACGAACTGCACCTTCCCTCTGGCAAGAGTGTCGGCCATCGTTCTCTTGCCAAGTACTATCGCCAGAACCTGCACAACTACCCCTCTGCCGATGAGCGTGCTGCTCGCCAGCTTGCCATTGAAAATGGCGAGGTCGAAGAAGATGAGCAAAAGCCTCGTGGTCGCAACCACAACCGCGCTGTTGTCTCGCGTGCCAACGGTGGCATGGGCCTGATCGGCGCCACGGAAGAGCAGAAGCAGACGGCTCTTACCGCGGAACGTCGCGAGAGGACTCGTGCTCAGCGACAGGAGAACCGCTACACAGCCCGCGTCCAGAGAGCCAACAACTTCCAAAAGCACTTCCGCGATCCTCTTCTGCAATGATCGGATACACCTTCGGTCGATCTTTTGCGAAATGGTATTTTATCCTTCCACAGAGGTTTCCTTCCCGACGCTTCAGTGGCTGTCGTGTAGCCGGCGCTCACTAGCACAGAGTGCAGTCGATATTATCTTCAGCAAGCATAAAGAAGAATACACCAGCCACGACCCTAACATCCAATTGTCCCTTGCCCGACATGTCACTCACGGGCTGCTAGAGGCTTTCCCAGCCGAACTCGGTGTCGATCAATGGGGTGCTCTTTTTCCGTTGCTGGGTCCTTTCTCCCTTGTTCCCATGCGGAGTTCTCTACGCTCGATTGCAACGATGCCTCATCGACTCAACTTCACATTTTACGGCCTGAAGCACACATGCTTTCCAAGATTTTATGATTGATCCTTCCATGGTGAAGCATATATTTTCACGTCGGCATACTCGAGGTTCTTTTGTCATTTATGGTGGCGTTCATCATTTCCGAGTTAGCATGAGAAGCATGATTATGATCCCGAGATCCCATTCAAAATGAACCGTCTATTTCCTTGCATTGTCCACCACGTATCGTAATAAAGAACCCGTCAATCATAGGTGTAGATCACGGCACCTAACTAGCTACTAACTACAGTGGACGCCAAAATTCAAAGGGTTGCGGAGTGATCCGTAAAGAAACCCCATCCCCATATAAATTGTAATGTGTCAGAGGCGCAGAAGAAAGTACGTCTGAATATAAAACAGAAAAGAAATACTCTTGAGTACATGCGGTCCGTACCATATGAGAAATGCTTTCTGTTCACCTAACTCCTCTCACCCGGGCATTTCCTAACAACAAGAAATCACCTGAATTTGGCCATTCGACTAAAACGGAGCACACCTTACTTAGTAAGGCATTTTAGTGTATTTCTTGGCTCTGCCATTTTCTTTCATTGATGATTCATCAATGTCAAGATGCTCCTTAATTCCAATAGGCCGATGTTCCTTCTTTTCAACAAGGTCGAAAAGATTACCGTTGGTGGCGTTGGTGTCATTACGGCCGAGCGAGCCCAGGCCGAAGTTCTGAATGGCACCTCGCAGCATACCATACAGGGTGATGTAGGAGTCATCGGTAGTGTTGGGGGTAACGCCGGTGCCGAAAAGAATGGTGGCAATGTGGTTGTTGTTGTTAGGGGTGGAGTCCTCGTCGTTCCACCAGGTAGCCTCGTCGAAGGTGGCGACAACTAGAGTGCCTTGAGCCTCGAGTTGGGGCAGGTACAGATCCAAGAATGAGTTGAGCCACTCGGCACCGGTGTTTGGCTGGTTGAAGTAGTTGCTGTTGGATTCAGGGTCGTGGGCGTTGTGAAGCATGTCCGGGACATAGTAGGAGTACTGTGGCAGAGTGTTTGACATGACATGGTCGGCGAAAGTGTTGTTGGCGCCGTAGATCTTGCTGCAACGCTCGTATTTGCTAGTGTAGGAGCTAAATAGCAGGGCTGGAACGTCGAGGCGACGGTAGATCTGAGAATTCCAGTCAGGGTTGGTGCTGTCGATGGGGCCGTTTGTGATGTAGTTGTTGCAGTCGTTAGGACCGCGGTGAGTTGCGATAGGATTGTACCACTCGGCGTAGGTGCCATAGGAGACGTTCTTGGCCTCGAGGAGGTCGTAAATGCTGGTGGCATTGACATTGTAGAAATCCTCATGGGCCATACCGAAGAAGTCACCAGCCACGATAGCAGCGTAGTTGGGAAGGGATGGATGGGTGATAGCGTAGCTACGGGTCAGGAGTTTACCACGGGTAACCAGTAGCTTCCAGTAGGCCTGTCCAATAGTCCACTCGTAGGCCTCGTTCTCGAAGATAATGTGAAGGATCTTCTTGAACTTGCCCTGGGTGTGGAAGAGCTTGGAGCTATTGATAGCCTTGGGGTGGCCCTCGCTAACCTGGAAGAAAGGATACTTGCCCGTCGACCCGGAGGGAACAGAATAGCCCTCTTTCTCGCCATAGCCAGTGAAGTTGGTACCGCTGACGGTCTCGTTGTTCACCGACCAGTAGTAATAACCACCATACACTTCAGGGTCGAAGGGAGGCTGATAGGAGAACGGATAGCCGGCCACGGCCGAGTCGTTACGCTTGAAGACGTTGCCACCGATGCATGGAACATCGTGTTTGGGAAGAGCGTACTGAGCAGTGGCGGCGGAGGTGAGGGTCAAAGCACAAATGGCTTTAGTAACAGCGTTCATCTTTGTTGGCTGAAAGTCCACAAGCGGCAGGATCCGATGAGAGATTGATTTCTGAGAGGAACTGGTTCTGATCTTTGGGTATAGACCGTCCTTTTAATATAAAAAGTAGGCATGGCATCTTGTATCAAAAGTAGGCGTCGCATCTTGCGCTAGAGAGGGAGTCCACGACACTCGAGGTACACGTGGGCGAGCAGTGAAGTGAATGGATTGACGCGAATCGTGGATTAATTTCTCTGCCTAGAGGTGTAATTGCACTAGTCTTGATAGGCTCATTGGACCCGTAGATCGATTCTGGAAGACCAGTGAAAGAGACATTTGTGCGGGATATGACAGAGAGGCGTTTTCTAGATCCATCGACTGCTAAGCTTCCAGCTAAGCTTTGCCGATACAAGGATCCGGTGGACCAACAACTCGACCCACGTGCTTCAGCCGAAGCTTCTCGTTCGAGAAATCTCTCGAATCGAAATGATGAAGCCTTCAGTTTCCCTAGAAGTACTCAGTGAGCAAAAGCGGCGAGGGATGCGCAGTAGAACGGAAGGAGGCCAGACATTGGTATACGCAGTATATGCACCAACATCAACTGCATTCTGGTTTACATACTAAAATTCAGCGCATTTTACTACGTTTTTAGGCGTTCAATTTGGCTACATTCAACTCCAATAATACGTATTTGGATTAGGCTATCATGCTAATCCCCTAGCCCTTCCCCTACTGTTCGCGCGCCCACTGATTCAGTAGCTTCTGTCGAGTACCTAGGTAGTCTCCCAACGTCCCTCGTTCTAAGACATGATCCAATTACTTTCTCAGTTAACGTCTTTTAGCGCGGTTCCCATTATGTACATATCTACTATCTGGCCTTGGTCCGGCCAACCTCGGAGCGTATCAATTGCGTCTGAACCGTCGTCATAATTGAGTCGCCCTTCTGTCAGTCTTTCTTCTGTAATAAGTTCTCTGCGTCAACAGCGTCAAGGTATTACAGCCATGACGCATTCTCCAACCATGTGCTTTGTCCCATAAGGAAATCTATCACTCAACCACTCACCCAAAGTCCTATTAACTCCCAAGTTCTAACTGGATGGCGTAATGGCCACGGGTGCGCTTCGCCAGAACAGAACACCCAATCCTCTAAAGAAGATCGTCTGAAAACCGATTCTGGTCAGTTAGTACAGATTGTAATAGATGTATAAGCCCGAAAGCACCCGGGCACCTGGCAATCCCACGGTTTCATGAAGCACTACATTCTTCTGTATCCCCTGTCTCCAGCGCACTGGGCTGCCCAAGTCTCTGTATTCGGCATTGGATGGCCAGCACCTCCCCGACCTACTCTATAGCCGCAACACCAATGGGATTCGTGTTTATCTGAATCACCCTCCCATACGGAACCAACTCAGGACCTCAGACCAGTGTATCACATAAACTTGGCGCGGGCCGCTACCCGAGCAAATGATATGATGCGATTGCTGAGATAGCGAATATGAATCAATATACGAATAATCAGGGGTATCTTAAACGTTGTATCACAACGTTGTATTCGTGAGACTTGGAATGCGTTAGATCAACGGAAAAATAATGGTTTGATTCGCTGAGTCCCGCGCCGGATTGATGATGCACGGCGCGCTAGGATTATTATACAAAATTTTAGAAATACATGAAAGAAAAAATAATCCATTCAAACAGCGTCTCAAGGCACAAGAATCAAAATGGGAAGGAATCCTCTTCCGATGAGCTTGTGCTGTTGGTATGCAAGACCACCTTTCGAATGCCGTTGACGTCCACAGTTTGCTCTGTGATACTGCCACTGCGGGCTGAGCGGATGGTGCCATAGCCCATTTGAACAGCGTGGGCACCGTCCTTGGGGTCGAGAGCATCGAGGTTGGTCTGAGGTGAGCGGGATGGTGAGTTGCCACCCCGTTTGATTTTGACCGTATTGTAACGGGTCTGCCGTGGACGACTGGCCAGATTGGAGGGGCCAAGGTGTTTGAGATGTTCACGGATTTCATCGGTGGCACCTCGCTGGGTGAACCACTGGTTATTGGAGTTTGAAGTGCTGTCGGCAGGTTGCCTGCGCAGCTGGAATCGTGGAGGAGGTGGTTCCACAGAGTTTCGACGTGGGGACGGATTCAACCGACTTGGAATAGATGAGGCTCGTTTGTCGCCGTCATCAGTTAACTCGCCATCCGTGTAAGGCATAGTATCTTCAACAATCTTCCCCTTGGGGACACGGGATTTGGGTGCGGGAGCCATCCGGCGAATGGCTTTGTGCACATCAACGAAGACATCGGATTCATCGATGATTTCCCTTTGAAGCCATTGTTAGTAAAGGTAAGCCGTGAGGAATGTTGGAAGGAAACATACTCGCCAATTAATTCTTCAATCACATCTTCGAGGGTGACGACCCCCAGAGCACCACGATCCTCACCTGGATAATCGGAAACAAGTACCATGTGCGACTTTCCTTCTTGGAAAAAGTTCACGATATCCAGACAGCTGGTGTCGGGTCGGGTCTCAGGTAGGGTAGCCAAGGCAAATTCACGAACGCATTTGCAATCTTCGGGATCGTAGGTAATGAGCATCTTCACGAGCAGCATGCCAACAAAATTCGTGGAATTGTCAGGAGCGTGGATAGGTATGCGAGAATATCCTTGAGACAGGATGAGGTCCATGGTATGCTCATCGAGGACAGTGTCGGCAGACATGGTGAAGACATCTTCCATGGGTGTCATGATACTCCCCACGGACTTCTCTTTCAAATCGAGGACGGCACTGATGATGGTGACTTCGTCGGAGTTGAGTTGTTCTCCGGCTTCCCCCAAAGTTTTGTGTAATGTGACGAGTGTCTTCAACCCGGCCTTTTTGTAGATGGTACCGTGGTCTTCGCCGAGGAGCCTGTCCAGTAACTTGGCGACAGGCCAGGCGACGGGTGACATCACATACATGAGAATCAGGACGCAGGGCGCCATCCAGGCGCCTATAGGCAACCCGTAACGAACGCAGATAGATTGAGGAACAACTTCGCCAAAGATGACAATCAATGCCGTACTTCCCAGGACCGCCGGCCATCCGCCGCCGAGGGTCCGATCGAGAACAATAGGCAGTGTCTCATTGGTGATCACGTTGCTGAGGAGAAGAGTGACAAGCACCCAGTGCTTGCCGCGTTTGAGTAGCTTCAGGACACTGGCAGCATTTTTCTTCTCCGATTCTTCACCGGAAGTCTGTATCACTTGTAGATAGACTTCATCCTGGCCCATCAAAGCAATTGTAAGCCCCGCAAATGCTCCACCACTCAGCACGAGAGCTGCTGAGATACACAAGTAAAGCCATACGCTGGGGTCGGACGACTCGGTCGGTGATTCGGTATCGGTCGGCGAGAGGATGTAGGATGAGAGAACAGGTGCGGCCGATGCGAGAGAAGAGTGAGAAAAGGACAAGATTATGAGCTTGGCCAAACCCAGCACGAGGGGCCGAGCGGCGAAAAGATGAGTCGCGGGCGAATTCATCGCCAGAAGAAGAGCGCAATGCACGTAGAGGTTCGAATCACAACCCGTTCAGGTTACAGCAGGAACATCGCTGTTGTGTAAACCCGGTCACTGCGGGCGCGTAGAGAGACGGCGGAGTGAGGGGTAAACAGAGAAATTGAACAGGACGAAGAGGTTAATCGTCCTGTGAAGTAATGAATCAGCGCAGGGTGGGTTCAGCACCGGGGCATATCGTGAGGTCGAGGCATGACGCGCAATTGGGTTTGGAATACGCAGACGGACGAATCGCAAGGGCCAGGTCCGTGTTCCCGTGCCTCGTCAACACCTGACGGCTGAGGCATTCAGCCGTGTCCTTTGTCATCAACCTGATATAAAGAGCAGTCTCGATAATTGGCACCGGTGATTCCTCATCAGCGACCAGTGCCATCTCGATTTTGTCTTGTCGATGTATCAGGTATCCCTTTGCAATGATGACCTCCAGGAACCGAGCCATCTTTAGTGAGATGGTCTCGATAGCGGCACCAGTGACGGGCTTTGTCTTCGTGGTTCCCCCCCAGGGCCATGAAGCATCGCTCTTCGTCAGCGGTTCTTGAAATTGTCAATATATCAGACATCTGCGATGGTGGCACCGGTGACGGGCTATGTCTCCATGGGATTTACCCCATGAAGCGTCGCTCCTCGTCAGCGGCCGGTCCCGTATCGTGGAATGTCGATATATCATGCATCTCGTCGATAGCGGCATTGGTGACGGGCTATGTCTCCATGGGATTTTACCCCATGGAGTGTTGCTCCTCGTCAGCGGCCGATGCCGTATCTCGAGCTTGACGATGTACCCGGTATCTCTTGGATACATAGTGGCACCAGTGACGGGCTATGTCTCCATGGGAAAGTTATCCCAGGAGTGTTGCTCCTCGTCAGCGGCTGATGCCGTATCTCAAGCTTGTCAATATACCGGGGATGTCTTCGTGACGGGCCATGTCATCATGGTCACCCCCCCAGGGCCATGAAGCATCGCTCTTCGTCAACGATTAGTGCCATGTCGAACTTGTCACTGCGATAGCGGCATCGGTGACGGGCTATGTCTTCATGGATTTTACTCCATGAAGCGTCGCTCCTCGTCAGCGGCCGGTCCCGTATCTCAGGCTGTCGATATAGCAGGCATCTCGTCGATACATAGTGGTACCGGTGACGGGCTATGTCTTCGTGGGTTTTACCCCATGAAGCGTCGCTCCTCGTCAGCGGCCGGTACCGTATCTCGAGTTTGTCGAAAGACCCGGCATCTCGTCGATAGTGGCACCGGTGACGGGCTATGTCTTCATGGGTCGCCCCATGAAGTGTTCTCCTCGTCAGCGGCCGGTGCCGTTTGTCAAGATCGTCGATAAACCAGGTGTTTTCAATAAAAAAAGAAGTGACGCCGATGACAGGCTGTAACTTCGTAGGCTCCCTCCCAGGGCCATGAAGCGTCGCTCCTTCGTCAGCGGCCGGGTGCTGTGTCACAAAGTTGTCGATACATCGGGCATCTTTTCGATAGTGGTACCGGTGACGGGCTATGTCTTCATGAGTCACCCCATGAAGCTTTGCTCCTCGTCAGCGGCCGGTGCCATATCTCATGCTTGTCGATGTACCGGGCATCCTTTCAGTTGAACCGTGGCGGGCGATATGTTCATTGGTGTCCCCCCCAGGACCATGAAGCATCGCTCTTCGGCACGGTTATTTCCATCTCGAGCTTGTCGAAATATCGGCTCAAGCTTGCCGATAATCGAGATCTCTTCGCAACAATGTTTGGGAGATGTTGTCTCGGTAGCAGCACCGGTGACGGGCTATGTCTCCATGGAATAGTTATCCCATGAAGTGTTCTCCTCATCAGCGGCCGGTACTGGCTCGAGCTTGTCGATATATCTCGCTTTTGAATAGCAGCATCGGTGACGGGCTATGTCTCCATAGGTTGCCCTATGAGCGTCGCTCCTCGTCAGCGGCCGGTCCCGCATCTCAAGCGTGCCGATATATCAGGCATCTCTTCACAACAATGTTGGGGTGATGGACAGTGTCTCGACTGGCGGCGGGTGCCGTGTCGAGCTTGTCGATATATCTCGCTCTTCAATAGCGACACCGGTGACGGGCTATTTCTTCATGGGTTGCCCCATGAAGGGTTGCTCCTCGTCAGCGGCCGGTGCCCTATCTCAAGCTGCCGACATATCAGGCATATTTGTGCCAATGATGGTAGGGAGAAGAGAGTGTCTCGATAGCATCGGTGACGGGCTCTTCACGGGATAGTTATCCCATGAAGTGTTGCTCCTCGTCAAGGGCGGTGCTGTCGAGTTTGTCGACATATCTCGCTTTGGATAGCGGCATCGGTGACGGGCTATGTCTCCATGGGATGTTGCCCCACGGAGCGTCGCTCCTCGTCAGCGGCCGGTCCCGCATCTCAAGCGTGCCGATATATCAGGCGTCTCTTCCCCAAAAATAACAAGAAGATAGAGGACAGTGTCTCGTGAGCGGCACCGTTGACGGGCTATGTCTTCATAGCTCACCCTATGAAGCGTCGCTTCTCGTCAGCGGCTAGAGCCGTCGAGCTTGTCAAAATATCACTCCTCATTTCTCGGTCTCCAGGACCCGAGCTGTGCGTAAGCGGATGTGCAATGTCTTGATAGCGGCATCGGTGACGGGCTATGTCTCCACAGGTTACCCCATGGAGCGTCGCTCCTCGTCAGCGGCCGGTCCCGCCTCAAGCTTGTCAGTATACCGGGCTCTTCAAGTGGCACTGGTGACGGGCTATGTCTTCATGGGTCGCCCCATGAAGGGTTGCTCCTCGTCAGCGGCCGGTGCCGTCGAGCTTGTCGATATACCAGGCATCCGTCTCTTCGCAATACCAACAATTTCCAACAATTTCCAACAGGCAAGTCATGCAGAGGGGATGTACAATGTCTTGATAGCGGCATCGGTGACGGGCTATGTCTTCACAGGTTACCCCATGAAGCGTCGCTCCTCGTCAGCGGCCGGTCCCGCTTCAAGCTTGTCAGTATATCGGGCTCTTTGATTGTGGCACCGGTGACGGGCTATGTCTCCATGGGATGTTGCCCCACGGAGCGTCGCTCCTCGTCAGCGGCCGGCGCCATCGAGCTTGTCGATATACCAGGCATCCATCTTCTCGCAATGTCAAGAAGGTCAAGAAGTTTCAAGAGCCAGGACTTCCTAGTGGCCGAGGCCAAAGGTTCCTGGAGGTCGAACACCAGCATTTTCCGTCAGATCGAATCGAACACCGGGACCCTGGCGCCGAGCGGATGACTGTTCGGGCGTCTGGCTTGGTTGCCGGAGGATTGATCTTGGGGGCTGACTCTCTCGAGCCAGTGACCCCTGGGCTGGCTGCTGCGCGGCCTGTAGCTGACGGAGGGTGGCATCTCTGAAGGCGGAGGCTTCCTCCATTTCCTCGATGGTCTTCTCCAAGTCGTGGACCTTATGCCAGCCATTGTTTCTGCTCTTGGTGATCTTCTTGATCTCGTCCTGGTGCTCCCGCTCAATCTGGACCTGCCAAGCTTCCACCTGCTCCATGAATTGAGCCTCAATGTCTGCGACGAGCTCGGCCTCCACCTCACTCCGCAGTTCCTTCTTGACGGCCTCGAGGTCGTTGTTGGTAGTGTTGTTGGCATTTTGGAGATGCTTCTTCGCATCCTGGAACTCAGCCAATAGCTGCTTCTTGAAGGCTTCTTTCTCGGCCTTGGAGTCCAGTAGGATCCAGTCCTTGTAGGCCTGGACCTGCTCCTCGAGCCGAAGCCTTTGTGCGGTGCAGTCGTGGCATTCGGTTGGCAGGATTGCGGCATTCTCCATGACGGTATCCTCATCACAAGCATCACCCATTTCGACATCCTCCGGCTCCGAGATGTTGCTCATCTCGGTGTCCTCGAGCACGGGAGGCTGGGGCTTGTGTGGGTATCGTTCTTTGAGGAGGACGGCTTTGTCGTCCTCGAGCTGGGCGATGCGGGCGATGGCATCCTTCAGCTCCTTCGGCATTTCATGGGAAATTTGCTTCACAACCTTCCCAGCCTGGACGGCGGCTTTCAGCTCAGCATCCTTGGATGCGAGCTCCTCATCCTTGGCCTTGACCTGGGCCTTGAGGTCGTTGACGCGCTCCTCGGCGTTGATGGCCGCCTCGGTAGCCTCGTCAATCCTCTGCTTCAAGTCTTCGGACACACGGATGAGGCTTGAATCGGCCTCCGCCAGCTGTTCGGATTTGATTCGCAAATCCCGAGCGACAGTGGCGATCCGGAGATCTGCCTCTTTGGCCTCCTCGTTCCTGGAGGCAAGGATGGCGGCAAGGTTGTCGATCTGACGAGTCAGATCGGCCTCGCGACGTGCCATATTGTCCTTGCTTTGGGCCAGGTCGAGGTTTTCGCGCACCAGACGGTCGATCATAGCCTCGGCCTCGGCAAGTTGCTGGTCGCGCACGGCGATTTGACGATCGCGCGTGGCGAGTTGGTTGCCCAACTTTGCCTCAGCCTCGGCAGCCTCGCGGAGACGACTAGCAAGCTTCGCCTCGGACTTGTCGAGCTCCTTGCGAAGAAGGAGCGTTGCGTCGACGTCCTTGGGCGGCTCTGACTTGCTAGCCGCATCGAGCTTGGCCTTCATTTCGGCCATCTCCTTCTCATGACCCTGGATGACGACATGCAGTTTCCTGGAGCACTCTGCATGGATGACACTGTTATCCTCCCAGGTCAGAGGTTCGGTACGCTTCTTGCGCAGGTCGCGGCGAAGGTTGTCGGCCAAACCCTGCCACTCGAGGAGCGAGGATCGCAGCTGCCGGGTCTGCTCCTGCTCTTCCTTGAGGTTTTTGGCCAGCTCCTCTCGCTGGGCTTCGGCGCGCCGAAGGCTTTTGGCCAACTCCTTGCTAGCTTTACGCTCTTGGCGCAGCTTCTCGGCAGTGGAGAGGCGGGGGGGACGGGGGTGTCGGGGGGGAGGGGGAGTCGGAGACGACGGGGGATGGTGCGCTGATGGATGGTCAGTGTCTCTCACTCTTACCCCACCAGGGTCATATAATACTTACTCGTCGGAGGGGAAGGCGCCGGCGGGGGATTGGGCGCTGATAGATGGTCAGTGTCATTCATTTCTACCTCAACAGGGTCATGGTATCACTTACTCGGCGGAAGAATGGTCGGAGACAGGCCAGAATCGGCCGAAGTAGATGATCCAGCCGATCACGAAGATCGCGGCGAAGACTCCGCAGAGACGAGAGATGATAGTCCAGGAGGACGGCGAGATGATAGTCCCGAAGGACGACGGGAAAGAAATCTCAAACATCATTGGTGGTCGACGCGTCAATGTGAGAGAGGTGGGGAAGGAAGGAAGAGGGAAGAAGAAAGATGTAAATGTGTGTTTATGTTCTATCACGGTCACCCCCACGCTGATGATTCTCTCATTTGGCTGCCTCCGGAAACTTCCAGGTAATCAGCCCTAACCCTTACTTTCGCTTCGAGGATGCCTACACTAGTAATGATAATTACATTGATATTAAGGATCATTTCCTTGATTGTATTGATAACAGTAGTGATGATATCAGGCAGACAGTTCTCAGGGGTTAAATTCGTTACTTTTCTCTCGAGGATGCCTACACTACTAACGGTAATTCCCCTCATCCTATTGATAACTTCTGATGATTTCATGTGGACAGTCCTCCAAAAGGGTCATTTTACGCTGTCCCTGGCCTTGAGCACGTTGTTGAGCTCATTCTGATTATCTGTTAATATCAGCCTACTAAGTCCACTTGCTCCATGAATTGGGACTCAATCACTGGAGACCGAGGAAAATTGAGATGCGTGATGGGTGATCGAGGCCCAGTTTATGGAGCAGGTCAACTTGGCAGGCCGAGATCAACGTGATAGCCGGAATGAGGTCAACAAGCGCTCAAGGCCAGAGACAATGTCCTGGGCAAGGTCAAGGAGAAAACGATCTCAGATATGAAGGTGGGCTCAGCCTTCAGGGATGCCACCCGTGCAGTATCTCAAGCTTGTCGGTATATGTCGATGCTTCACAGGGTGATCTATGAAGTGTATGATTCTTCGGGAGAATTGATAGTTAGGCTGGTGACCTGG
Source organism: Penicillium sp. DT28 (assembly GCA_036712075.1). NCBI lineage: Eukaryota > Fungi > Ascomycota > Eurotiomycetes > Eurotiales > Aspergillaceae > Penicillium > Penicillium sp. DT28. Next base: position 2,297,730 of record JAZHLO010000002.1, read on the forward strand.
AAATGTCTCGATAGCGACAGCGGTGACGGGCTATGTCACAAGGAAGATAACTCCAGGATAAATCCATTGATTCTATTGATAATACTATTGAATTGATGATATCAGGTAACCAGTCCTCGAGGTGGCCCCCATGTAGACCTCAAAAATTATATGTCTAACCAGATCACATAGTTTGTGGTGGGCTGTTGTTCTCACAATAAGCTTTTCGGTCCGTGCGGGGCCCCACAATGGTGGGGTCGGCAAACCGAGGGGCGCACTCAACCATTTCTTCCCGCTATAGTCTCGGTCGCGGGGTCATGTATGGATAGTGTCGTCACGCCAGGAAAACTACGTATGACGGTCAGAAACTGCCGGGGAATTGTGAGGCCCTGTCCGAGATTCTGGAAAGACGTGGTTGCAGACATGCATCTTAAGATCTTTCTACGCTTCGGCTTCTGTACCTCGAAGGTGCTTGAATCTTGTTCGTATTTCTATCACGCTACATCCAACCATGGCGGCATTTAGTCCTCGACCATGGTACTGGTTAAGTGTGCAACAGCTTAAAGGGTTTTTGATTCAATACTCTAAAGTCTGTTTGATCGCATCGAATATCCCTAGATGATATATTATGTTAGATTTGCGTACGAAGCGAAAGGAAACGTTGGCTGAAATCACTTACTTGCAACGTCAGGCATAATGAACTGCTCATAAACCAAACCTGTGTGCGTACTCCATCCAGCAACCCGCTTGACGGGAGCTTCCAATCGCAGGAATGCATGCTCTTGCAGAGTCGCTGCAACCTCTGCCCCGACGCCGTAATTAACCATGCTCTCATGCACCACAACTGCCCTTCCTGTTTTTCGGACACTCTCAAGGATCGTCTGACGATCCCAGGGGTAGATAGTGCGTAGGTCAATCAACTCGATGTTGACACCCTTCATGGTCTTTTCGATGGCGGAGATGGCGGCAGAGCACCGGTAGAGTGGTTGGCCGTAAGAAATGACTGTGAGGTCTTTCCCAGGCTTGACCACCTCAGCTTTGCTGAGAGGAATGGTGTAGTATTCATTCGGAACGTACTCCGCGGCCGCCCGGTAGAGGATCTTGGGTTCCATGAATACTACCGGGTCGTTGTGCTCGAAGATGGATGACAGCAGGAGGCCCTTGGCTTGGGCAGGTGACCGGGGTATCACCACTCGGAGGCCGGGAATATGTGCAAAGAGCGACTCGGGTGATTGTGTATGATAGCTGTTCAAGTGGTCAGCTGGTAGGCTTCAAAGTGTGAGGTGCCCGAGCCCCCGTTGTATATACTTACAGACCACCATGACCGACCGCGCCACACGGCATGCGTATGACCAACCCCCCAGCATTGACTCCAGTGTTGCCTTCTCTGTATCGAAACTTTGCCGCCTCATTGACGATCTGGTCGAATGCGGGATACATATAGTCGGCGAACTGGAGCTCTGCCACAGGCTTCATGCCCTCAGCCGCGGCACCTATGGCGAAACCCACAATTCCTTGCTCTGACAACGGTGTATTGAAGATTCGATCTGAGCCAAATTCTGACTGTAGGTCCATAGAGCACCGAAAAACACCACCGAATGCCACATCTTCACCGAAGACTAGGACTTTGTCCGAAGTAGATAGCGCAGTTCGGAGAGCGGAGTTGATGGCTTGGAACAGGTTCAGTCGCTGACTTGTGGCTCCAGCTGGGAAATTTGGAACACTTGACAATGTTGCTGGAGTATGATGCAATAGAGGAGTGGTTTTGAAGTCAAAGGGCAAGTTGAGCTTTGCCGTGGGCGAGGGAGCCGAGTAGTATCGGCGCGGTATCTGGGAGATCAAACAACGCGGAGCACGAGGTCGTACCATCTCTGCAAGGGCTGTAAATTAGGAGTCTGTAGATCTAGAAGGGACATGAAAAAGCGGTTTGAGAGTCTTTGTTCTTTATAGATGGGATCCTGTTGTTCCATTACGGGGATTGCGGGGGATGCGCCGTGAATAACCGAGAAGCAAACAATGCAAATGCGGAGGCAATGACGAATGTCTAACACGACGCAGTAACTAGTGGCAGATCAATTCTGACCTTTTCTGGTTTAATAGCACATTTGGAATAGAGTCATAGAGCACCTGAAACGACTATGGATATCGCTGTTCAAAGAGGCCGGTCGGTCATGAATATTGAGTAACTAAGGAACCACTTTAATGACTGCCCCTCTTCTGCAATTACACCACGGCTACCTGTCTCTCTGCTACATGGGGATGTATTCAATGTCTAATACGCAATGGTATCCTCTGCTGTAAGACACAGTCAAAATGCACTTCATATTATCTCCTAGGATTGTGGGTGAGATTCTTATCAGGGCTTATCGTCCGGTGTCGGCGGTGTGACTCCCACCAAATTCCACTTTTTTTCCGGGTGACTCAATCTCCCCGACCTTTTCTCAACTTGTTGTTTCTCCAGCTCTATTCCATCTACCACACAGTCACACCATTCACAATGTCCAAGGGAAAGGTATGTGGCCTTAGGTTCATTAATTCCTTGCCATTGTCATCGCAAAGCCCCCAACACACTACCAGACTGCCCGCAATGTCTTCCGACAATGAACTGACAACTTCCCCAACAGGTTTGCCTCGCCTACTCTGGTGGCCTCGACACCAGCTGTATCCGTATGATATTTCCCAACATCCGGTTTCATTCAATGGAGGGAGATCGCTGACATCAGGCCCAGTCAAGTACCTTATCGAGGAGGGCTATGAGGTCGTCTGCTTCAGTAAGTCGCATCGCTCAAATATACTCTACCCAGAATGCAGTGCTAACTTTTTTCTCAGTGGCCGATGTTGGCCAAGAAGGTATAGTAGGAATCTGCGCCGGAAACCACTCAATTCGAGACTAAACTCTTCCCATAGAGGACTTCGAGGCTGCCCGCAAGAAGGCCCTTGCCATTGGTGCCCTGAAGTGTGAGATCATCGACATCCGCCGTGAATTCATCGAGGAGCTCTGCTTCCCCGCCATTGCTTGCAATGCCGTCTACGAGAACGTGTACCTGCTCGGTACCTCTCTGGCTCGCCCCGTGATTGCCCGCGCCCAGATTGATGTGGCCAAGGTATGTCCAATTGGCTCTATCCCGCGGTCGCAGAACAGCTGCTGATTTTCGGATTCACCCATAGCGCGAGGGCTGTTTCGCCGTCTCCCACGGCTGCACCGGTAAGGGTAACGACCAGGTTCGCTTCGAGCTTGCCTTCTACGCCCTCCAGCCCAACATCAAGGTCATTGCCCCGTGGCGCGACCCTGTCTTCTACGAGCGCTTCGTTGGCCGTAACGACCTCCTCGAGTACGCCGCTGAGAAGGGCATCCCCGTCACCTCCACCAAGTCCAAGCCCTGGAGTATGGACGAGAACCTGGCCCACTGCTCCTACGAGGCCGGTATTTTGGAGGACCCCAACACCACTCCTCCCACCGACATGTGGAAGCTCACCGTTGACCCTCTGAGTGCCCCTGACCAGCCCGAGGACTTCACCATCACTTTCGAGAAGGGTGTCCCCATCAAGCTCGAGTTCACCGAGAACGGCAAGAAGAAGGCTGTCACTGACTCTGTTGACGTGTTCCTGACTGCCAACGCCATTGCCCGCCGCCACGGTGTTGGCCGTATCGATATCGTTGAGAACCGCTTTATCGGTATCAAGTCTCGTGGCTGCTACGAGACCCCCGGCCTTACCTGCCTGCGCGCTGCTCACATCGACCTTGAGGGTCTTGTGATGGATCGTGAGGTTCGTGCCCTGCGTGACCAGTTCGTCACCTTCAACTACTCCAAGCTTCTGTACAACGGCATGTATTTCTCCCCCGAGCGCGAGTTCCTGGAGGCCTCTATCACCGCTTCCCAGAAGTCTGTCAACGGCCAGGTCCGCTGCCGTGCCTACAAGGGCAGCGTCTCCATCCTGGGCCGCTCTTCCGAGACCGAGAAGCTGTATGACATGACCGAGTCCAGCATGGACGAGATCGGTGACTTCTCCCCCGCCGAGACCACCGGCTTCATCAATGTGTCAGCCATCCGTCTCAAGAAGTACGGCCAGATGAAGGCTGCCGCTGGTGAGAAGATGTAAATTATCTTCGACTGAAAGAAAATTCATGGTTGGAAAGTCATATGTTGAGCATCACTGGCTTGCTGCGGCCATGTGCCGGGCCTTGTTTCACGTTTACCACGTACATTGGAAGGGTCTCCCGGTTTGAATGATTGTATAATGAAATAGAAAAAAGTTGCAATTGTGGGAATACTACGAGTTCTATGGCCTTTTGTGTAGTCTTGTAAGCCATTGATGTTGAATCCGACTCCAAAGCGTCCGACAGAACGGGCAACTTATCGAGCTTTGTAAAACAACGCGCTGTCTATGATGCCATCTATGACAGAAATGTTACAGGTAGGCTTTCGCCTTGTTATCCTCCACTGAATCTGCGAGACAATGCGAATTAGCTGTGAATCCAACACACCGGGATGGGGAGATATACTGTTCCAAGCCTCCAACGCTGCCTTCTCGGCATCCCAACCCCACAAGAACTCCTGCGTCTTACGATCAGCCCACTTATCCGGGTTGGAGGAACCGCTCGCCGATTCCAGGAACTGTGCATCTCGCGCGAGCTGCTCTGGCCCGTCGGGCAGGTGTAGTGTGATACGGTTCTCGGATCCAGACTGCTGCACAGTCTCTGCGCGCTGCTTTCGAGACTGCTCATAGACCCGAAGCGCGTGTGGGATCTCGCTCCGGGACGAAATAGTCGATAGCAGAACACCCAATGCTGCCGCGTCTTCGACTGCCTGTGCAGCTCCTTGGGCAACATAGGGGCTGTGATATGTTAGCGTCGCCCAGCGACAGATAAAAGCGAGATCAAACATACAGCATGGGGTGACAGGCGTCACCGATCAGAGCTACTGATCCCCGAATCCAAGTCTTCAGTGGGTGGTGCAGGCACAGCTTCCATTCGAGGACCTCATCGGCGTCCACAAGATCAATCAGCTTGGTGACCTTGCGGTCCCAGCCCTTATAATTATCCACCATAGCCTGCTTGGAACCCTTGGTCGTCCACGACTCCTCGACTTCATGGCTGTCAGGATGAAGCAGGACAACGTTGTACATTTCGTGTTTGCGCACAGGGTACGCAACAATGTGGCGGCCAGGACCCAGCCAGCGAGTGGCCTGCGGCTCATCGATAAGCTCCTTCAGATCGGGATCCTTCTCCATGATGCTGCGAGGGAGCATGATTCGGTAAGCTGCATCTCCGGTAGCAACGGCCTTGATTGTCGGGTCCTCTAGCATGTGACCTCGGATGGTAGATTTGATGCCATCAGCGCCTATAACGACGTTGCCTTTGAGTACTTTGCCGTTTGCTAATGTTACAGTTGGCGGATCGAATGTGACATCGGTGACCATGGAATCCTCGTGGAGCTGAACATTATCAAGAGCCAGGGCCTTCTCAATCAAAGCATTGTGCAGATCGGCACGATGGATAACAACCTGCTGGCCGAATGTTTTGTTCACCGGCATAGAGGCCAGGAGCTTGCCATCTTCCCATCGTCGGATATGGATGTGCTCCAAGGCCACATCCCGGGCGTGGATTAAATCAGACACACCCCATCCTGGTTGCTGGTTAGGAATGACTCGAGTCTTGGAGCAGATTAACTAACGCTCAAATAGTTTTAACATGTTAGGAGAGACTTGAATTCCTGCTCCAACCTCTGCGATCTGTACCGCAACTGTTAGCAAAGGTCCCAGGATCTTGATAAGCACCTGGACATACTTTCGGAGCAGCTTCAAGGACAACGACACGGTGACCACGCAGACCTAGTGTCAAGGCCGCCGCCATACCGCCAATACCTAGCGAATGTCAACCCGGAGTTCCATTTGAAACAATACACCTAATGCAGTTCAATGTGAACATACCGGCCCTGTTCAAGGTTAGAAACCAGATCTATATCTCCAAAGGGTCGAGAGAGAACATACCCTACTACGATAACGTCCAGAGGGACATTTGCGGATGGTACGTCCATCATGGCAACACAGTGTGGGTGACGAGAAGAAGGGGAAAAAGATAAAGAAAGAATCTCGCGTGGTGAGACTCGAAAGACAGCTCGTAGCTATTTCAAGAAAATTCAAACCGAGTTTTAAATGGCCGGTCGCCTCCCGTGGCACACGAACACGGTACGCTTCGGCTAAGAAGAAGATTTCCGGCAAGCAGAGCGATCGGGCCCAGGATCCACAATCATTGGCCTTGTGACATTTTCTCTGGGGAACCGATCAAGCCCGGCTCTTCACTGCTCAGTATCTGCCGATTCCTACACTCAACCAACTGTGCGCTTCAACCCGAACATCCGTTATGTCTTTGAGTTTCAATATTGGGGCCAGTAGACCCACGATCGAGTCGCGACCATTTCCCCGACTGATAATCCGGTGACGCCGATCGCCGATGAATTGAGTCAACGGCATTGATGAGCTTCGTTCATTGCCGAGTGTCGAAACCCAGATATTGAGCCTCCTAAGATCACCGGAGTAGATATCAGTACTGAGTACTACTGAAGCACGATGATTATCCCCTTCCTGGTATGTAGCGAGAAATCCACTCTTTTTCTGCTTTGGGTGATCGCACTTGCATAGTTCTTGGCATCGCTCGAGATAACACCAAACACAAGTCCTAACTAGACAACGGATTATGACGTCCTGACTCATGGTCTCATCAGCAAGTACATATGAACGTTGCCTGGTTCTGCGCAGATAGTTCCGCAATTCCGCATTGCGGACATACTTTGTCTCCACACGGGATCCTGTACCTGTTCTCAGTCGCTCCTTTGCTCGCCTTCTTTCGATATAAGTGGTCAGCCTCAAGATCAATATGGTATCAGCGCCATATACAGTGGCATCCAGAAAGTCTGTATTTACCTGGACCACCAGAACAACATATCCCACGCGACTTTCTGCTTTGGGTAATATGGGCTCTCATACGGTACCGAGTTTCGCCATTGTCCCGCGACACATCCAGAGCTTGTCGACCTTCCCGTTCGATAGCAGCGGATCTTTGGCCCCCGCGGAGTGATTCGGCAGTTGAAAGGATCGTGTCTCATATTGCAGCCGTTACTGGATGCAGACGCGGCAAAGCTGGCGATCAGTGCACTTGGTACAATCAGATAGAATTGCCGACCGGGGTCGCTTTTGTACGATCAAACAGGCCTCAACCTTGATCACCCCCATAACAGGCGTGGATGGTCCATAACAGGCATGGATGGTTATGAACGTCCCCTGATCTGCCACTACACTCTCCATCCCCAACCAAAGTCATATATGTATTCTCACACGGCAACGGCCTCCGATCCGGACCATCCTCGACTTATCCAGGTTGAAGGAAGATCCAGACCGGGGCATTCTCGCTGATGAATGGCCCAAACGTTACCCTGGATCCAGGTGTTGCCGTGCGCTAGGTCGCTTCCGTGGCACGGGTGTTGCTTAGCTCTCGACATGATAATGACTCGTCATTGATCGGCACGTGCGACTGCTCCTTCGCGAAGGCTTCCTCGTAAGGCAGGTCCATCTCGTTCTGGAAGGTTGAGCTCCGGTGTTGCCCCACCACCCGTCGACTTCTTCGCAAGCCTTTGGGAGAGAACGAAGGTTACCAGTGCCGAGCTTGAGCTGTCACTCTTCCCAGGTTACCGAGGTTCAGGCCCAACGATGGTGTATTCCAGGGTTTTGACACCGGAGTCAAAACCCTGGAGTACACCATCATTGGTTCTCGGTCGCCAGAGAGATTGTGCTGGAGTGATCTTCGAATAATTTCTTTGCGTAGCATTTTCCGAGTTGGCATTATTGATTGCTTCTTCAGCCAATGCGTAGAATAATGCTATGAGCCCTATCTTTGAAATCATCAGCACCGTGGACATCTAGTACTGGACATAGACTACCATTTGGAAATGTAGGTGTACCGTATGGCCATAGTCCACCAGGGGAATGGCTGTGCTGTTCATTTGTTATGGCAGATGATTCGCTGGGTTTGGAAAAGAGCAATGAGCTCTTTCAGCCTGTTCAGTAATCATAATGGTATCTTGAAATTTTCAGGGACCTCGGGAGGTTGAGGCAGGAGATGGCAAGATATATCGAGAAATCAGTCCATTTTCTAATATATTCCACACAACTACCCCAATCGGAGAATGCCTATCCTGGCTTATCGCCGAGTCAATTGGCTTTCACAGACCCGCATATCAAACATTGAAAATGCACCTCGAGCGGCGGTGTACGGTGCTGCCAGTTTACTGGGTAAAGGGAGTGATAGATGCGGGTGATGGCATTAACGGTTGACAGAACAGCCCCACGATTGAAAGGTAGACCGACTCGGTGGGGGCAGCCTTAGATTTCCCTTAGTTTGGGGAACATTGCAGGGTTTGTTGGGGTAGTTGACGCTTAGCTTTTCTCGAACTGCATCAGTTCCTGCAGCCAGTGTGGGATTTTGCCGATAAGGACATGGGTTGACTTCTGCGAGGGAATGGTTTACACAGACCATAGCTAAGGTATAGGGAAAGAAGGCAGGAAGTGGATCGATCAATTGATTGGCTTTTCTCTTTAAAAACGATGAAATGTTCCCATAATATGCCAATGACAGTTAAGAATTAAGAAATAGATGCAAATAACGCCTCAACATGCTTGCCTCGTATCAATTGAAAAATGAATCATATCATACAAAATACAGGCCGTACTCCGTATCAGAATCAGAATAAATGAACAGAACATCGAGAGGTCGAGAGTCTTGAAGTCGTTATCGTGAGTGATGGACAGGTGTCCAAGGAAATGCATTTGTGAGGAATGCACAAGGATGGCTTGATGAGGGACATCAACAAGCTAGCTGAATTGCATCCTAGTTCAGATGAGTCATGGTCAAGGAGTCTGTCGGCGGACTAGACCATAGTTACTAAGGGGTAAACAAAAGCCGTAGCCGGCTAGGACCTTTCTTCTTCTTCTCCTTGGGCTTCTTCTCTTTCTCAGACACAGAGGTGCTGCTCTTTGATGGTGCTTTGCTCGGGGCTTTGCTCGGTGCCTTGCTTGGTGATTTGCTAGGGGCCCTACTAGGCGCCTGACTAGAAGATCTCGGCGGGGCTTTCGAATGCCTGGAGGAAAATCCAGAAGGAGCCCTGGATGTGGCATCATGTTCTGACTTGGAACGCCCGCTCGATCGGTGAGTGTGGGCACGGGACGTACGTGAGCGACGAGAGCGACGAGATGATGCAACGGATTCATCGTCGAACTTGAAGCGAGGGTCCCGTTCCATGCGAGCGGTGGTGACATCGATGCCCGACATTGCTGCTGCCCTCTCGGTGATGAACTCGCCATCCACCGAGGTCCCCACGCTCTGGGCTTCAATATCTGCGACACCGCGTCGCCACATCTCAACATGACTGAGTTGTTCCACATCGAACTCCATCAACTCTTCCATGGCCATCGGCTCTGGCTGCTCTTCCTTATCACCACCGGAAACACCAGCCTGGATCTGCTTGATGATTTTGTATCCCCCAAACATGACAACCGTCACACCAAGTCCAACACCGGCGGCGATAAGGAATTGCGGGCTTGACAGAAGGGCGAAGACCGTGGGGGCTGCGGCTTTCAGCGCGGATAGCGCGGCTGGCGCCATCTTGCTGGCAAGGTTGCTGATTTCCGCCAGTGTCAGAGCGACGGCGGCCATTGCATCGGGATTTTTCTGAAGATGCGAGATGGTGGCTGTTGCACTGTGCTGGATACAGTGCGCCTCTTCGAGAAGCCACTGTGCACGGTCAACCAGCCCATCGAGCTGCTTCTGATCATCGGGGTCGGGAGGAATATACACGGACAAGGCCGCCGGGGAAGCTTCTCCATATGCAAGATCCATGTCAATGTTGTCAATGTGGGCATCTGACTTGGACCTAGCAGTTACCGGGCGAACTTCGGGTTCTTGGACAGTGATATCGTGATGAGTATGCCGGCGAGGAATCGTTGTAAGACCTTCATAGTGAGACTCCCGGCCAGAGGCGGATTGCAAGTCCTGTTCGTAACGAGAAGAGGAACGGCCACGATGAACACTGCGACTGGCATGATATTGCGATCTGGTACGGCGACTTCGGCGAGAGCCTACCGACTTGGAATCGTCGATTTTGTAGTGGGCAAGCGCCTGGAGCGCCTGTTCCTCCGCAAGTTTGGCATTTCGCTCGGCGTCAAAATGTGCCTTGCGTTCGCGATACGCAGCTTTAGCATGACTAAAGACACCGAATATATGTTTGCTCTGAAAATCTATTAGCGGGGTAACTGGGTATTTGTACTGGGGTCATACCGTGCTGACAACCTTGCCGGACTTGTCAATCACGGCGATCGTCTGGCCGAGCGGCGCCATAGCAAAGGCTAGTTGAAAAGAATCCGAAGATCACGCATGAGATAGTTGAGGATCGACGGGGCCACGAGGAGCGGTGTAGAGCCCTAGCGATTTTAGCCGGGGGTGCCTGGTAGGCAGAGTATAAATCACGGAAATAGCAAGTCAAGTATAAGATAAAAAGGACAGGGAAGAAGTCATACTTAGGGCGCCGGGGTGTAAGAGCGCAAAACTGCCCAAGGTGATTAATCAGGCTGCTTTTTGCACCACCTTAGCAGTGATCAGCGGTAAGGTCCGATCGGGGGCTTTCTCCAGCATATGAAAAGTGATGCGCGAATGCAGGAGGCTGGGAATCAGAGCGATGGCATGGCATTAGCGTGCAGTAGTATGCCGATGGTTGGGCAGAGCATCGAACGGTGGCTGTAGGAGTTATAGGGCAGGGCCAGTTGGGTGATAAGTGATGCGAAGGCAGAAGGCGAATCAAGTCTCGGCGCTTGAAGCTCACATCATTTATCACACAGCGGTGGAGAACTAATTTGCTGTCGCCTTTTGATTGCACAGCATAGATCCAGTAAGAAGCCCGGTCTTTTAATACACTACGGGGTCGAGTCATTTATGACCAGGATGTGAATATCAGGGAGTCAGTCACATCTCTACTTCGAACAGGAGAAGAAGCGGTGACCTACGCTTTCTTACCGCCACTGTGGCTGGTGAGCGCCACATCTGTAGCTATGGCGGTGCTATCGGGTCGAAGGTACAAACTACTTTTCGCCATATGCCTATAGTCCTTGAGTTGCTGCTGAGTTCATAGGAAGGTATAACAATGATGTGGTCCCAAATCATCAATCCCCCAATTTCTGGTTCCACGCTTTTCTCTTCACCCATTACTGTTCAAGTTCCCTACTGCAATCATGGGTAACTATCGTGATGAGAACATTTATCTGCTCGGTCGAAATGAGGCCGAGAGTGCACGGTATGTTCGATTCCCGCTGTTGGCTCCCACAAAACACAACGATAAACACGTCTTCTCTCACTCTTTACTCTATGGCAATATCTGAGGGTCGACCGGTGTAGCTCGGTTGATTGTTGAGCTACTCTCTTTGCCCATTCTATGCTTTCAGCAGGCTAACATTCTTTTCTCCCTAGTCTCAATCAGCAACATCGCTTTCTAGTTGCCATCTCCGGGGATGAGCTGATTCATCCGTCTATTCCTAAAGAGAAGATTACCGCCGTTGCGGATATAGGAACTGGTACCGGGTATGTTGATTCTTGATCAGCCCGATATACCCCTGTCCTCCAAACCTTTCACCATATAAGACAATAACGACAGTCTTCAAATATCGAAAACAAGCAATGCGTTTTCTTCAAATTATGAGCCAAATACTAATCCAGGAAACAGCATCTGGCTTGCAGATCTCGCCAAACATCTCCCCAACGCATCCTCGGTACATTTCCATGGATTCGACATCTCAGACGCTCAATTCCCACCAGGAAGCACAATAACAGGCCCAGAAGGACAAACCATCCCATTAAGCATTCACAATGCCCTGAACCCATTCCCACCAGAGCACACCGGCCGCTACGACCTCGTCCACATCCGACTATTAACAGCCGGTCTTCAAGAAAGAAATTACAGCACAGTACTGGGTAATGCACGAATCCTTCTAAGTAAACCACCCAACCCCCTTCCTATGCTCTCGGCTCACATTGCTAGAACCCGACGGCTGGATCCAATGGGAAGAAGTCGACCACACAGCATTCTGCACGAACAAGCTCCCCGAACACCCGGCAATAACAAAGATGCGCACCTCGGCCATCGACGCCATGCTCCAACTCGGTCTCTGGCCCTTTGCGCCCCAGCGTGTCTATGATGAAGTCTCCGCGGCAAGGTTTCGGAATGTGTGTCGTGAGACATACACCACTGTGGGAAAGGAACATCTTCATGAGATAGCCACGAAATGGGTTGGGAATGTTATGCGTGCCATGGTTCCTCCGTCAATGGTTGTTACTGGTCAGGCTAAGGATGAGGAGGAGGCCAAGGCGAAGGTCGAAGTTTTGATCAAGGAGTTTGAGAAACATTGTGAGAATGCACTTCCCTTGGTTAATTATGGTGTTACTGTTGCGCAGAGATGTGAATGATGAATGATTTCTTTTTTCCCTACTTGATGGTAGGATTGAAACTCAACGAGGCACCCAATGCCACATTCTATGCCATCAAATTATATACATACCCACCAACGCCGTCATTATTGTTACACAAAGTGGGTCGCGAGATGTAGCCCTGCGACACGAGGTCATTTTCTGGCTATGCCAACTCCATCCCATGATTATTGCCCTTCCTCTGCCGTCTTGTCCTCGCCCCCTTTATCATTTTTCCACGAACCAGCGTAGTGATGTTCAACAAGATACGGGCCTCGGTCTGTCGGCCAGCCGGCCTGCATAGCAGCAAATGCCGCATTCGGCAGTACAAGCACATCCTGCAGTAGGACCGGCTCATGGAGGTTCGAGATATTGGGTCGACCGACGGGAAGACCCGTTTCCCTCTCCAGGCTCTGAATAATACCCTTAGTCATCGCCTTGGGCCCTGTAACATTCACCACGTCGCTAATAGTCTGCATTGTGAGACCCGAAATCGTCGTGTTATATTCAATTGCAGACTTCTCGAGCTGCGAAACAATATATCGAAGAACAGTGGCGATATGGCTTGTCCGGGCCTTGGCCATAATCGTCCAGCTGGCGAACTGGGAGCCGTCGAACTCTAGTCCGACGACGAGGTTTGTTCTGTTTCGATACTGCTCTGGGATCCATGTGTTGATGGGGGCGTCACATGTTACGTCGAGGTCGCTCCAGATACCACCTTCGTTGTAGAGGATTAATTGTCGGAGGAGATCTGCCTTTAGAATTGGAACTTGTAGGGAGAGGTATAGGTTGAGGAGCTCGGGATAGTCGGCGTATTGCTCGCGCATGTATTGGTCGGCGCTACCGTCAGTGAGGATTTCGTGTCGGAGGCTGGGTGTTTGGATCTGCCATGACTCCATGTCCTCGCGACGTGCATCGTCGATGTCGTGGGTGCTGGACTTTTGCCATAGTTTTGCCGGGAATGAAGATGACTCCAGCTGCTGTTTGCTCTTGATTGCGGGGAGTCGAAAGGCTGCGGAGCCTGCGAAGGCCTCGTCGGTGTTGTCGGGAGAGCTGAAAGGTTCGGATGAATGGTCTGCTGTGGCAGCATTGTCATTCGAGATGGGCCTCGAAGTGAGTCTTAAAATTGGGATGGAGGATTGCAAATTCCATGAAAACCAGACGAGAGTTGCGACGAATGCGAGTAACAGAACCAGCAAGTAATGGGAGTAGCGAGCCATGTTGGGCGCCGCCCTCTCGGTAGAGCCTGGCGAGAGAGGAGGCGACAGAACCACAATTTCGGCCGTGATTGAGCGATGTGAAAATGCTTCGATCGATGGCAGTGAGCATCGAGTTCGGGGATCGGTGGGTCCAGGAGACTTGACCCTGAAGATCGGTTTTTATGGGTCTCGAATATCCACAATAGATATCACCATAGATGATTAGGCAAGAGAACGTAGAACTAAGCAAGAGCGAACTACAACAATAACAGACCCGCCTAATAACTACATAATTCAGTACGACTCCTGCCACAGTAGTCATTCTGAACATCCCCAGCAGGGCTGACGCAGACTATTTGACCAGAAAGCAAGCTTCTGAGAGATGGTAGAACAACATTGATCGTCATTTTTTCTTCGAATGTCTTTTTTAGCGGCAGTATCTCCTGCTACGTATCACCTCACTACTCATTCCCTAAAAAGCTTGGGAGTTAGGTATGAATCTAACTGTTTAACTGTTTTGATGGAAGACCTTACCTCATACCATACTTGGCGATTATTGCGTTCCTTATCACTGGGTAATTCATCATAGACCTTACCACCGCACACATATATATTTGTCGTACGGAGAGACTTTAACTGCCCAGTTTTATACATATTGATCACATGCTCAATATTGGCTCGTTGGCGCTGGAGTACCAGGTTCTCGTCGTTGAGCCATCTTTCAAGTTGCTTGATGCGCTCTTCTGCTGAGACATCATAGGGGTGTGGCTCAGCGGGACGAGCCTGACTTATGTCGAACCATTCCGGAGAGCCCGGTGCATCTAGCGATGTATCCTTTGATGTATCTGGTGCGCCTTGACTAGGAATCATTAATTAAGGGGTGCAGGATAGCGGGATGAGACTTGCTTATGTCGAACCTTTCATTGTGCTCTTCTGAAACCTCAAGCTCTTCTTCTGGGACCACAGAAGGATGCGGGGTGGCGGGACGAGACCTATTTAGGTCGAGCTTTTCCATCTTGACTAGAGATCATTAATTGATGGTTTGGATCTGGAAAGGGTTTCCCATACAATATGTGAAGATAATGTAGGGAGGAAGTCAGCTTTTGGGGGTGTATTTCTTCGTGAAATAACTATAGGATGGCAGAAGAGTGAAGCGCCAGATAAATATTAAGTCCCATTGTATATTGGACTGGTATAGATATCACGGGACGTTTCGGGGACATCGGGGACCTCGGGGACCATCAATGACAAGAGTCTTGTAAGGAGAGGTATTCTATAGGGCCGGACAGGCATTTTCCACGAAGATCGGAGTCTATATCTCTAATCCCGTGTCCTGCCCACGTTAACTTGGTTGCGTTGTACCAACTGGGCATGCTAGTAGGTAAGCCTAATAGTTGCCTGACCCGGCCAAAAGAAAACACGTATATACAATTTGAACTTGTAGAAATTTTCTAGTGTACACGCGATGTGTTGATCCAGGGAGCCTTCCAAGGTTGTCTTAGAGAATACACTAAGACGGCTTCAACCTCTTTGAGGCTTGTTATCGCTCTTAGGATCTAGTTAATTAACTATGCTGTTAGCTTCCAGTAGCTAAACATCCTCTGAAACTATACCTGTCACTCCCTGGGACCCCATCGGTTCATCTCATATTGTACATAATAAAGCAACACAAAAATGATATGGAGATACCTCTTGCTACCCGATCCGGTTAGGCTGAGTAATCTCCGCGATGATGTATTCGCATGGAAGAAATGTCCAACCTACACAACATTACAATGGCTTCCATCATCGCTCCGAACATGGCTTTCCGTGCATTCAGAGCTGCCCCGAGAGCTGCTCCCTGGGCCAGTCTCAATGCTAAGCTGCCTCAGGCTCAGCATGCCTTCCGTCGCTTCTTCGCGGCCCCCGCTCAGGAACAGCCGCGCCTGCGTCTGGGTTCGACCGGTATGGCTACAATGGGAATATTCCATACGTGAATGTCATGCTAAAACCATTCGCTAGCTCCTAACTTCAAGGCATTGACCACCAAGGGCGAGATCGACTTCCACCAGTTCATCGGTGACAGCTGGACCATCCTCTTCTCCCACCCAGCCGATTTCACCCCCGTTTGCACCACCGAGCTGGGCGCTTTTGCGAAGTTGAAGGGCGAGTTCGAAAAGCGCGGTGTCAAGATGATTGGCCTGGTTGGTTTCTCATATACTTTATGCGATTGGCCTTCAACTGACTCAACCTTCTCTACTAGAGCGCCAATGACCTCAGCTCCCACGGCGAATGGATCAAGGACATCAACGAAGTCTCCTCGACCGACCTGCAGTTCCCCATCATTGCCGACGCCGACCGCAAGGTTGCTTTCCTGTACGACATGGTCGACCAGCAGGACCTGGACAACATTGACCAGAAGGGCATCGCATTCACCATCCGCTCCGTCTTCATCATCGACCCGAGCAAGAAGATCCGTCTGACCATGATGTATCCCGCCTCTACCGGTCGCAACACTGCCGAGGTGCTGCGTGTCATTGATTCTCTTCAGACTGCCGACAAGAAGGGTGTCGCTACCCCGATCGATTGGCAAGTGGGCGACGATGTCATCGTGCCCCCATCGGTCAGCACCTCTGACGCGCAGAAGAAGTTTGGCGAGGTCCGCGAGGTCAAGCCCTACCTGCGATACACCAAGCACTAGAATGTCACAAGTAGCCCATGTAAAATAAACCAAAAATTGAAGATGATTGAAGATAATCAACTTTCTGCACGCGACAAAAGCCTACGCGGGGCCTGTCGATCGTGAGCACAGCGGCTTTCATGCTAGTTAGAGGAGGGATCGACGAGACTTCGGTCGCATCCCGAACTTCAACCATAGTTAGATGAAGCGATGCTGCATATTCTTATTTACCGTTCGGTGGCTGCAGGGAAGCCGGGCCCGCTTTTCAAGGAGATGATATTCCGGAGAGAGATCTTCATCCATCGCAACCGTGAAGAGTTCTTGGCACAGAAACAATGCGAGAACGAGCTCGGATTCCACCTATCGCAGTGCAACGGCCCCCTCGGTTATGCAAGCGAGCTCACGTCCGATGGATGATCCACTTTACCTGCATTAGCAGGGATCGCTGGCATAGTTGGATGGCACGTGGACCATCCTTCTCCCTTTCGAAGCGGAAGCCCATGACCTGGATACTGGTATATCTATAAGGCGACCTTGTACAACCTTGGAACCTCGTCGCTTGCGGGGTACCCAGGTAGTACAGACCTAGTTGCGTCTGATCTGCTGTGACCCGACGCTCGAACCCATCCTAACTATGGCCCCGTGGACGCGTTTGGCCCTTGTGCCTCTTCTTGCTGAAGCAGCCGTCACATCTCATATGCTAGGTGCAGGCCATGATCATGATGCCACCCAACTGAACCAACGTGATGCGGCAGAGGGCTACGACTCCCCTCCGTATTATCCCACGCCCAATGGGGGCTGGGAGTCTGACTGGGCTGAAGCCTACGGAAAGGCACAGCAGGTCGTTGGCAACATGACCCTCGCTGAGAAGGTCAACCTGACTACTGGAACGGGTTTCTTCATGGGTCCCTGTGTCGGACAGACGGGCAGTGCACCACGGTTCGGCATCCCGAATATCTGTTTACAGGATTCCCCTTTGGGTATCCGGAACTCGGACCATAATACCGCATTTCCGGCCGGTATCACGGTCGGTGCGACTTTCAACAAGGATCTTATGTACGCACGGGGACGAGCCCTGGGCGAGGAAGCCCGGGGTAAAGGTATCAATGTCCAACTAGGCCCTGCTGTTGGTCCACTCGGACGAAAGCCTCGAGGAGGTCGTGGTTGGGAGGGCTTTGGTGCGGATCCCACGTTGCAGGCCATTGGAGGCGCGTACACGATCAAGGGTATGCAGAGTACTGGTACTATTGCCACGATTAAGCACTTCATCGGCTATGAGCAGGAAATGTATCGCATGAGCAGCGTCGTCACCGAGGGCTACTCGTCCAATATCGATGACCGCACCCTGCACGAGCTCTACCTGTGGCCTTTTGCTGAGGGTATTCGTGCCGGTGTCGGCTCTTTGATGACTTCATATAACGATGTGAGTAGCCTTTGGCTCCCCGACTGAAATACCTATGGTTGACACATCTTCTAGGTCAACAGTTCTGCTGCAAGCCAGAACAGTAAGCTCCTCAACGGAATCCTTAAGGAGGAGCTTGGCTTCCAGGGCTTTGTCATGACGGACTGGCTCGGCCATTACACCGGTGTGGCATCCGCACTCGCTGGTCTCGATATGGCCATGCCTGGTGACGGTGCTGTTCCTCTATTTGGGGACAGCTACTGGGGATCTGAGCTGTCTCGATCTGTGCTGAACGGCAGTGTCCCGGTCGGACGACTGAATGATATGGTATACACAGGACACATTGCATCCATGCCACTGTGCTAATTAATCATGCAGGTTACTCGAATCGTGGCGACCTGGTACAAGATGGGTCAGGATAAAGACTATCCTCTGCCCAATTTCTCGACCAACACGCTGGATGAGACTGGTCCTATCTATCCCGGTGCCTTGTTTTCTCCTAGTGGTGTTGTCAACCAGTTTGTTAACGTCCAGGCTGATCACAACGTCACTGCACGAGCTGTCGCGCGCGAGGCAATCACCCTGCTGAAGAACGAAGACGACATCCTTCCGTTGCATCGCAATGATTCGCTCAAGATTTTCGGCGTAGATGCAGGTGGCAACTCCGATGGTCTGAACTCTTGCTCCGATCAAGGATGCGACAAGGGTGTTCTGACTATGGGCTGGGGCAGTGGAACAGCGAGACTTCCTTATCTCATCACGCCCCAGGAGGCTATCGCAAACATTACCAAGAACGCTCAATTCTACATCACGGACTCCTTCCCATCTGACGTGACTGCCGAGGCCAACGACATCGCTGTCGTTTTCATCAACGCCGACTCTGGTGAGAACTACATTACCGTCGAAGGCAACCCGGGAGACCGTACCGACGCTGGTCTTTATGCCTGGCACAACGGCGACGACCTCGTCAAGGCTGCCGCAGAGAAGTTTTCTAATGTAGTCGTCATTTATCATACTGTTGGTCCCGTCATCATGGAGGAGTGGATCGAGCTTAAGTCCGTCAAGGCTGTGCTAGTGGCTCACCTCCCTGGCCAAGAAGCAGGCAACTCCCTAACCGATGTTCTTTTCGGTGACTACAGTCCTAGTGGTCATATGCCTTACACCATCCCTCGCAGTGAATCTGACTACCCGGATAGTGTGGGTATTATCAACGAGCCATTAGGTCAAATCCAGGACACTTTCACTGAGGGATTGTACGTGGACTATCGCCACTTCATGAAGGCCAACATCACGCCGCGGTATCCCTTTGGCCACGGACTCTCCTACACCACTTTTAGCATCTCCAGCCCCACTTTGACGCAGGTCGGTGCTCTTGATAGCTCCTATCCCCCAGCAGCACCTTCGAAGGGTCCCACTCCGGTATACAATGATGCAATTCCTGCAGCTTCCGAAGTTGCCTGGTCATCCACAAACTTCACCCGCATCTGGCGTTACCTCTACCCCTACCTAGACAACCCGGAGTCCATAACCGCCTCCAACGACTACCCCTACCCCGACGGTTACTCCACGACTCTAAACCCCAAGCACGCGCTGGCGGCGGTCAGGGTGGAAACCCGGCGCTGTTCAACATTGTGTATTCCGTCCAGGTCCAAGTGACGAACACCGGTTCTCGACGGGGTAAGGCTGTTGTACAACTCTACGTTGAGCTTCCAACTAGCTTGGGTCTCGAGACTCCGAAACTCCAACTGCGCCAGTTTGAGAAGACTGAGGAGTTGGCACCAGGCCAGAGCGAGACTGTCACTCTCACTGTCACCCGTAAGGACCTGAGTGTCTGGGATGTCGAGGTTCAGGACTGGAGGGCACCAGTCAACGGCGAGGGTGTCAAGCTCTGGATCGGCAATAGTGTCGCTGATCTTCCCATCGTTTGCACTGTCGTTGAGGGATGCTCTTCACAGTGAGCATCCAAATCTTTATCCTTTATTTATTTCAGTTCTTTCCCTTGTATTCTTCTACATTTTTTTCCCTTGTCTTCTGTTTTTGTTGGTGTCAACATTATCAGCACGCGGGCATCCAAGTTTTCATTTGCAGTATATATCAGACTTGGTCGGAGATTTCGACCGATATTTATTGCGACTTTTATATTGAATTCTATTTTGTACCCGACCCAACTCTATACAGTGGTGGGGAGATTCTGCACATCCTCGATAACAGGTGTCTTCTCACTTCTAAGACCAGTGACAGTCTCAACATGCTCTTCCTTCAGACGAGTCTTCAAAATAAACGCAGAACAGAAGACACCTACACCCGCCATGCAAGTATACAAAATCCACATATTCCGCATACTCCACGCAAAAGCATGCCTAACAGCAAGCAACTGCGCTGCATCCTTAATACCCTTAATTAACTCAATATTCGCAGCCGCAGAGTCACCCGTCAATTGCTCTGCCAAGCTATTTGACATGCCAGTAGCCAACAGACTGGGCTTCATTTTGCTCATGCTATTCTGGAACACCACGCCGCCAATAACGATGGATGAAGCAATGGCGATATTGCGGATAAAACCCAGAGTCGCGGTTGCCGTGGCAGTATCTTCCTGGGAGACCATGGCCTGGAGGGCGATGATGGGGGTTTGAAAGAGGAACCCAGCGCCAATGCCGCTCAGCAGTTCATAGCCGACGATTTCACCGACGGAGGAGGATACGTCCAGGTGGATATACAAGCCGTTTCCGATGACCATGAGAATCAAGCCAATCCAGATGAGTTCGAGGTAACGGCCTGTTCTGTGGATTATTGCTCCGGTCAGGATGCCGGAAGTTGCTTCTGCTATGGAAAGGGGGAGGATCAAGACTCCTGATCGCATGGGCGATGCTTCTTTGGCGGATTGGAGGTAGAGCGGGAGGTAGTATTCTCCGGCAATGAAGACCTAGGGATCAGTTAGTGTTGCGCATAAATGCAGACGGATGAAGCCTTACAAAGCCATGTGAAAAAGCCACGGCGAGGGCGGCAATATTGGATAAACGAGCAAAGATGTTCAGCGGCATCAGCGGGTACTTTGCCAGTCGCTTCTCGCTATATATGAAGAGCAAGGAGCAGAGAGACCCGAAGACAATCAGGCAAATCACCGTCGGTGAGCTCCATGCAAACGTCTCTCCTCCAAAGTCGAGTCCGAGAAGCAACATCAAGGTCAAACCCAGGACGGATAAGCTTCCAAACCAGTCGATAGCCCGAATGCCTTCGAGTACCTTGGTCTTTGGGCTGTGTACATCCAAGAGGAAGAAAAGGAGGACAAAGGCAATACCCGATACTGGCAGGTTGATCCAGTAGGTCCATCTCCAAGAGACGTACTGGGAGAAAGCACCGCCAAGTAGCGGGCCAATGCCACCAGCCAGAGCCCACATAAATTCCATCAAGCCGAGATACAAGCTCCGGTGTCTGGCAATGTCTTAGCAATACTCACAGAAATACAAGGAGCCCCATCTCACCTGACACTGAACAAATCTGAGATGACAATAGTCACAAGCTGCAGAATCCCACCACCAGCAACACCCTGCAACGCACGGCCAGCGATCAACATCTGCATATTGATAGCAACAGCGCAAATAATTGAGCTAGCAAAGAACCAGGCAACCGCAATCAGCAGAATTAGCTTGCGGCCCCAAATATCAGAGAGCTTCACCCAGATACACCCACCCGCCGCATTAGCAAGCAGATAAGCACCGCCAATCCAAGTATAACCTGCAGCAGAGTGCAGCTTAGCCGCAATAGTGGGGATCGCGGTCGCCATGATAGTCTGATCCAGGGCTGCGACAAACATCGACAACTAGATCCGGGTTAGTATTCTAACTATCAGTTCGCCTGGGCCGGTCTTACAGAGAGGGCGATCATGATGGCGAAAATGCGCAACATGCCCCGTCTGTCTGGGGGCTCGATGATTGAGATGTCCGAGGCCATTTCCTATGCTATTTCCTATTGCTGATGGTCACAGATTGGAGATAGGAAGCTTGGAGTCATAGTTACGACTCGGAGAAATATTCTGGGCACTGACAGTTCTGGACCCCGCTCGACCACGTTGACGGTGTGGGTCCGATCCTGACTCGCGGGGACGTGAGATCTAGTGTTTGGTGCTATATCGTGGGGCATCTTTTTGATGTTTGCTATGTTCTATAGGTGTTTCTATGTTGCTATAGATACAGATTCATTTGCTGGCAATAGCTTAAGCGATGTTGAAGTATCACATGCGCTAAGAACAGCCCGTGTAGCAAGGAATTCCTATGGCTTATCCTGATGATCCATTTGAATGTCTTTGAGAAGTCTCGATATATGACACTAGAGGCTCTCGCTCCTACTATTTACTAGGCGAGCCGGATCTCTGCTTCTGGTGATAGCTAACATAAGCTTGAAAAATGGTGCGGGATATCTTCAGCTCATGATGCTTGGGTCTTAGCAAGACTAGGCTTTAGCAAAAACAGAAGAGACTCTAGATTTTCGAAGTAAATATGAATACTAGCGGGTTGGCAGTTGATGGGGAGGAATCCCCGCCATATTCCCTTCAGATGGAGAGATGCCTCGAGGGTATTGACCCTCCTGAAGATGTAACAATTACCGCCATGCACCATTAGCAGCGAGGGTAGCGAGAAATAGCGCTTTCATTATGGATAATATGAACTGACGGTCCCTAGCAGGTAGACGTCCAAATTCAACGACCCTAAAGAGCATAGAGAGATAGGAAATTTAACCAGGAGCTAAGACTATCTCCGATGCTTAAATGTTGCTGCCTGATCCCTCGCGTAATTATACATACATAGACGGCCCACATAGAATCTGGCAGTCTTCCAGACTATTACTCGTTATAGGATCAAACCCCGGTCTAATACATGGTTCAAGGGCACTAAAGTGGAGAGCCGCGTAATAAAGGGTCCTGCCGTTCCGTCTTTGCCGTTATGTATTGATCTGTAATTCAAGCAATATTACATCCTCGTACAATTGTAAATGGATAGATAGATTTGCTCCTATTGTATGATAGGCATCCCAAAAAGACACCTGTGAGCCTATCATTTATTGCATTGCTATAACTAGAATAGAGCTATGATGTATGTCTAACTAGAACCCGCCCAGTTTACATCGCATGGTCCAAGCAAGGGCTTTCGAAATGATATTAAAGGCCATAAACCTGTTCAGCCTCTAAAGATTACGCGTTCATGGCCAAGTACTTTACAACACACGGGCCCCATTAGAAACGTGGCGGCAAACACGGTATTGATTTGCCTGATCTGGAGATAGGGATGGCGATTGCCACTGGGTTCCATATCCGGGCCAGTATTCGGCATAATTTTCCATCTGACCATGCGTCGTGCTAGTTTAAACCCGTTTAAACCCCATTTCCTAGTCACAAAGTTATTTCAACTCACCAAGATGGCCCAGCTTTGTTGATGATGATTGACACGAGGCCCACTTCTACGACTCGATTTTCCAGCCTATAGAATCAACAGCGACATGTCCTACTACGATGAAGAGCGCTTGAGCTCGGGCACGGAGCCCTGGTGGGATCGACGGAAAAATTCCATGCGCATCAAACGGCCGAGAAAATCGACGGTTTTCCTCTTTGTCGTGGATGTTATATTCGTCGGACTACTTCTCTACACATTGGGACCTCTGATCGATCTATTACGATGGAACGAGGCGCTGTTCAAGCCAAGAGTCACCTTTTCTGGACTAGAACACCTGAATGATTCCCATGCAGTAAATGGCTCAGGCCTCATCCCCAGAATACTTCATCAAACTGCCGCCACAGAGATAATTCCGGACAAATGGAAGGAATCACAAGCAAGCTGCAAAAAGGCCTATGGAGACTTTGAGTACA
Source organism: Penicillium sp. DT28 (assembly GCA_036712075.1). Classification (NCBI taxonomy): domain Eukaryota; kingdom Fungi; phylum Ascomycota; class Eurotiomycetes; order Eurotiales; family Aspergillaceae; genus Penicillium; species Penicillium sp. DT28. The sequence continues at coordinate 2,321,334 of JAZHLO010000002.1, forward strand.
AGGTGTGTCTTAAAAATCAAGGAAGTTCTCGCATGCCAAGGACTTGTGAATCTCCAGCTCATATGTGTCTGACTGATCTCTGTACTATGTAGCTGTGGACTGACGAGTCAACTCGTGATTTTCTCTCTGTCAATTACCCCTGGTTTGTGGATATATGGGACGACTATGCCTTCCCCATTCAGCGTGCAGACTCCCTCCGCTATTTTATCCTGCATCACTACGGCGGCATTTATCTCGACATGGATACTTGGTGTAACGAGACTATTCCCATCGATCAGCTTGAATCAGACGCAACGACGGAATACGCGCTCTTCAAATCAACAGTGCCGACAGGCATCACAAATGATTTCATGATAACATCCGCCAGACATCCCATCTACGCATCCGCCATTGCCAACCTGCCCTTTTACAATTCCATCACTCGGGTCTGGGCCCGATGGCAGCCATACTGTGCTATTATGATGTCGTCTGGACCAATGTTCCTGACTATGGTTGTCAAGGATTACTTGGTACAGGAGGCTTCACTGCCCCCGGGTTTCGGGGTCGTCAATGCGACTGAATTAAGACCCTACATGAAGGATTTGGAAAGTGCCTCCTGGCATCGGGCGGATGCGAAGGCCTTGATGTGGCTTGGAATACGACCATGGACTTGGTTCAGTATGGGAGCGGTGGCGCTCTGCATTCTGTTGTACCTTTTGAATCGTGCGTTGATGCTGACCCTTGAATTTCTGCTATGCAAAGTTCTATATAGCATTGGGAACCGGGACTCGGCAAAGGTCTCATGGAAAATGAAAATATAGGCCAACTTTGGCTAGATCGAAATAAAAAAAGGGTATACGTTATTGTCAATCGCGGGTGGAATGCCGTCTTTTTTAGGTGAAGTGTCAGACGTTGCTTTTACTGTATGTATGTATTTACCACTATGTATTTTATCGGTATAAAGCTTTGTAACGACGTATTTCCGATTGAGAATGTCACTACTCACTTTTTATTGGTCGTTTCTGTTGGACAAGCTTTGTGGGAAATGAGCTTAGCAGTCCTTGGCCCACCACGTTGTTATGTATCTGCGCAAAAACGTACATTCACAACTAACTATAGATAACTATGGAGTCAACTCTCTGTTGAGTATATGTCTAAGACGATCCTCGGCACCTACAGGTAGGCTTTTTGCCGTGGGGAGATTTCCAACACTCACTCGTTAGTTATTTACACTGAAATATAGCACATAGCACCCAATTTTAGCTCACAGACCCCCATATATACTACCGGCTTAGCCACAGCTTTTACACCTTCTCAATTCCGCTTAGTCATTTTGGATCAGCCAATCAAAAGGCAACCCTTCATCCCATCCCCTCAGAATGTTTAGGGCAGGCCCTAAGGGCAAAACCATCGCCCTTTCTACGCCGACCCACATGGGCATCCCTAAAAGCCCTATGCATCGATTCGAAGCAGGTACCGAAAGAGCATCCATGTGCTGAGTGCTTCCAGTCTCAATTTGGTCGTCTCATTGACCGTACTACGGCGTCGAGTATCCCATCCTCTATGCGTACATACGAACGTCTCGATACTGGTGCTGCGGCTCTAGTATGCGTCAGCGTCGTCCCGGCCGACATTGTACGAAAAACTTTCGAATGGACAGCCCTGGAGAGCGACATATCGAAGCTTGTATCCAGGTCAAGGGGTCAAAGCTGCTGATTTCTGGATGAAAACCCGGCCTTCCCAATTCTAATGGCTAGATCACTCGATTCAAACAGCATTTGCTTCGATTCCACACGTTCCATGGTGAAGCTGGTCAGTCCCAGCCTCGACACACGAGATAAAGTCTATCCAGAGGATCTACGACCAATATCAGCCTACATAATGATATCTATGATATGGATGATGAAACTGCCAAGCGTGGTCTCTCTACCGATATTAGATATCATTAGTCTGATATCGGTCGCAGATCCTTTGGATAGGGAACTATCCGCTTCGCCATGGAATGTATGGTATCGGAACCAATGACGCTGTTTGAATCGTGATCCAGCGATCAGAAAACTGAGGCATCAGAAGGTTTGCATACTCGTGGATTTGCATCCAGCAATCAGCAGCTTTGACCATTCTTAGGGTGCTGAGACCGACTGACTTGCGACTAGGATCCTAGTTTCCCAAAGAAGATAAATTCAGGGTTTATTTGCCTTACGCTTGTTGATGGCCTCGTGCATGATCGACGTCATTCTAGATCTCCGCGTGGGCCACCTCCGGCTGTGTTCACTTTGGCCCAGGAATCTGTGTGAAGGGACCATGGCCTTATCTCAGACGATACTACACACTAAACAGCCTATATGAAATGGTACACACATGAAACAATATGTTGGCACATTTGAGGAGCCCACCCAGTACTTCGACAACCTTGGAACAGCCTTTAACCCCACTGTACGACACTGCTCTCCCCACATTTACACCTCAGCTCTTATGTGTAACTTCTTCCGGGCCGTCCAATGTCAAACAAACAAGAGATGCAAAAAACATATTTCCAATTAGGTCAACTACTCTTCGGCGACATAACTTTACCGCGCAGGCAGCTGTCGCACGCGAATTCCAGCAGACATCCGGTAGTCCAACTCTCGAAGAACTTGAGAAATGAGGAGCCAGTGCTCGGCCGTATATTGTGGATTCATCCGAGGCTGGGAATGGTTCCAACGCTGGAGAAAAGGCGAATGGGTTCCATGGATTGGCATCGATGCAGTTACAGCAGGATGGATCCATGGGTCTTGGAAAAGGCATTCGAAATCGTCTACGACAGACCCAAAAAGAAGCAAAAGTCAAGAATACAAGAACAGAGAACGTGTATTGACATCCAAATTGTACTCCAAATGTTGATTCATGAGACTGAGACTGCCGGAACCAAAAAGCCCATCGTAGGGCTATAAGCCGTTATATAAACTCGTAATGCATAATATACAGGATATGATAATTAAAAGAAGAAAGAGTAAACGAAGACCAAAATCGTCACCACAGTTGCGACCGTATGTTCCAACTCGAACCACGCTGCCTGGCCACCAAAGGCAATCTTCTTACTCTTCTTGGTGGGGTGCGCGACGCCGGTCTTGGAATCCCGGTTCAGTAATTCCTCACGGTCGGGGACGGAAGGAGGATCAATGGCGTAGGACACGGGGATCCAAATCGAGGTGCAGAGGAGGAGGAAGGTCAGTGGTGGCCAGAAGGCGTGGGTGATCAGGCAGACGATAATGCCCTTGAAAGTGTGCTGAGTCGCGAAGCAGCGGTAGGTTGAGATCACCACACCGACCAGGGTCGCGTAGACGAAGGCCAGGTGGAATAAGGCCATGTAGTTGAACAAAATGACTCGGAGGCGGACGAAAAGATTCTTTCGCTGCTTCGGATCACGCTCATCGAGGGCGGAGCTCAGGGAGCCGGTCGGTTTGAAGGCCTGGGTCTGGCCTCCGAGCCAGCGAGGGAGGAAGAAAGAGCGAACGATGCAGAGTGCGATATAAGGCGACATCCAGAGTTGGTAGCGAGAATCACGCTGACCGGTGTGGTAGCCGGCGGGGATGAAAAGCACAAACTCGTTGATACGGTTGACGATGGTCGTCGCGAAGCACGCCCAAATGAGCCAGTGCAGCTCGGCCTGGCTCCCATATGCCACGAGCTGCTTACCCCAGAGGAGAATGACGGGGATGGCGAAGATGGAAAGAGTGAAGAGTATGGAGTATAGACTCAAGGTTGCGTACAGGAAACCCGAGAAGCGCTGCGCAATGGTCATCTTGCGGACGGCATCGCCCCAAAGACAGAACTTGAGCTTGAAGGCAGTGTCGACAGTACCGATGGCCCACCGGGTACGCTGCTTCAGGTGACTGCCAAAGTCTTCGGGGACAGTACCAAACTGCAGAGGCTCGTGAACATATGCCGTCTTCCAGCCCTTTCCGAGCATAAGTGTGGAAGTTGCGACATCCTCAGCTAGAGAGCCCAGAGGGAAGTTGCCAATGTCGTCAAGAGCCTCGCGACGCACAACGTAGCCAGAACCGGTACACCACGCGACATGCATGGCGTCCTTGATAGGCTCGATCACATGCACGAAGAAATCCAGACTCTGGGCCAGAGGGTCGGAGCCAGGGATATTGTAGAAAAGTTGGGGAGGGCAGGCAAGGGCCATCTTCGGGTCCACCAACAGGTGGGGGAGAATCGCACGCAGCCATTCTTTCTCGGGTATCTGCAGGAAATTAGCATGAGACATGGAACGTCATATCTCCACTGCAGGGGAAATTAAGAAATTAACCGCAGGGGACGCAAATTGAAGTAAAGCTTACCATATCGGCATCCAGGGCAGCCATGAACTGACTGGCGCCACCGGGCAGGTTGTGTGTCGCGTCAAGACCAAAGTTGAGGTTACCGGCCTTGAAGTGGTGAGGCTTGCCGGGGATCTTCTCACGTGCCAAGTAGAACAAGTTGGGGTGGTTGACGGACATCTGTTTGGCGGATTGTTCCAGAGTGGCCGACTTGCCGTCATCGAGAATAATGACTCGGAATCGGTCGGGCGGGTAGTCCTGGTCGAGCGCACCGCGAGTGGTGTCAAGAACGACTTCATCGTCTTCACCACAGCAGGTGATAAGGACATCCACCGTTGGGCAGTCATTTCCAGTCAAACGCAGCCTGGGCCTGCCACGCTTCTTCAGCGCCAACATAGTCCAACAGTTGTGCAGGAGAGACGGAATTGCGACGGCGACCTCAATTGCGACGAAGACCCAAGCACCGGCGTAGTTAGTCTGGGCAAGACTCTGTGCCGAAATGATACAGTAGATACGCAGACCCAGGTAGAACAAATATACAGCCATGTTGGCGAAGGTGAGGAACGGAGTGAATGCGAAGACCACGCGCTTCCAGCCCTTCCAGATCTCTGCATCGTCGCGATCATTGAGGCAAGTAATGGATCCCGACTTGACCCAATCTTTGGAGAGGTCCGGAGAAAATGAATCGACGAGTTGTGTGAGAGATTGGTGGCTTTGGCCGACCTGAGAATGATGATTGCGTGAGTAAAAAGCGTGGATGAAAAAGAAAAAAGAAATATGTCCTATAGCTTACCAGAGTTGGAGAAGCCGACCGGGAATCATAGGGTGTCACGCCATAGATGGATGAATCAGGGCCGGTCGATGAACGAGGAGTCGGTTGAAGCCAGCCCGGGCTCGGGGCGCTGTACGGATAGCCGTAGTCTTCCCGTGCCATATGGCCCGGGCGATACGGCATTACCGGCCGTGGAGAGGCTAGACCCGGAGAGGGAATATCGTTGAATTGAAAGTCGAAGCTGGCATTGGGATTGCGATATCCGGGGTGAGCAGCATTCAATTCAACCATCTCTTCCGGATCTTCCTGGTTGGTGTAGCTGTAGGGAACGTGCCCATAGTGGCCGTGGCCATTCATGATAGCGATGAGCGAGCGGGATTTGGTTAGGAGAGAGGAAGCAATAGCAAATATAAATCAAGACGATTGGATCATCAAATGTTGATCGGGCAACGTAGCCAGCCCCCAATAGCAAGTATAGCAATAAAAAAACGAGTGTTAGCCCCCGAGAAGCTAGGATGAAAGAGCAAAGAGCAAGGAAGCAAAAGAAAATGAGCGGGGATGTGCTGAGCCACTATGTGTACCCATGCGTACCCATGCTTATCAAAAGGTAGTGGCCGATCTGGGTCAGTTTTATTGGATTTGGACTCGACTTTTCGGGTTAGTATTATGGGCCAATCGGTAAAATCCTGAACGGATTCAGAGGATCGGAGGTGATAGTGTGATTGATCCCCAATCACGGTTAGCCAAGCATACAAATAAATTTTTTATTAGATTCTCCACTCGAATCGAGGCTAGAATGTCTCTGTTTGCATCTTAGCGTCATAATTCATAGTGCACAGCCTAAAAAAGAGTGGCGACTAAGACTGTACCTGGGAACCTCGGAACCTTGGAACTCACGGTCCACAGCCGAAAGGTACCTATACTCCATTGACGGAAAGAGAACCCAGTAGGGTATCCTCAAGGGTATCCTCATAGTCCGTGTATTATAACTAAAATCCGCGAGCGGAGGAATTTAAGAACAAGAACAAGTAAGGCGGATGTGACTGGTGTAACGCAGGGGACGAGAGCGTGTTGTGGAGATAATGGATAATGGATACTGTAATGGCCCATTATCTCCACTCTCGATTATCAACCAACCACTTTGTACTTTATCAGGCACCGAGGCTCCACACTCCCGTTTTAGTACCTTTGAACTATTTTCGGTAACTCGGATCGCATCTTTTGTCTTGCTCTTCTTTTCCTTTCTTCTCTCTATACTTGTTCCACACAGTCATGGCGCTAAAATTAATTCTCAACGCCAGTCTGCTGGTCATTCCCATCGGAGGTAGCCTGGGTGCTCTGTTCGGTATCGACGCACACCGATCGGCCACCGGTCAGCCTCCGCTATTCGCCCACGACGGGGACGGGGACGGGACTGGGATTGGGAACGGGAATGGGAATGGGGGAACGAGCGGAGGACCAAGCGGAGGAAGCACTGGTGGTGGTTCAGGCGCCAATGGCCACACGGTGAACAACGGAGTCACCAACTCGATGTACTGCCAGAACTCGTACGCTATCTCACCGCCATCGGATGGCCAACTCTACACATGTGAGTTCATATCTGCATGAGATTGCGATCTTAAACTGACTGATCCATAGACAACCCCAATCAATGGGGTGTAACATCTACATCCGAGGGTGCCTTGTGCATGAATGTAAGTAATTCCATCGTCTTCTTCCTACTCGACTTTAACACTCAAGTCTAGGTCACCACCAATAACAACGAGACCTACCCGACCAAATACTCCGCTCCCCCGTTCTCCGTCACTTGGCAGTACGATCAAGGTCCGTCGACTCAGCCTGTGCATGCCTTCCCTAATGTCGGGGTGGACGGTGTCCTGCCGGTGGAATTGGGCAAAATGTCATCGCTCAACCTCGATCTGCACTGGACCTACGGCGTGGGCAACATCCCCGTCGACACGACGACCGAATCGGAGCTGACCGCCCAATCCCTCAACACCAACGTCGCCGTGGATATGTTCTTTGACAGCGACAAGACCATTGCTCAGAACAGTTCTTCTGCCAAATACGAAGTCATGATCTGGTTTTTCAAGTTCGGCCCTCAGACCGACCCCATCGGCTCCCAGGTCACAAGCAGAGAATTGAATGGCACGACATTGTGAGTATTCGTCTTTTGTTTTCCTTCCTCTCTTTCACTAACTCCTTTCCTAGTCAACTCTGGGCTGGGCAGAATGCGCAGCAGCAGAATGTCTTCACATGGATCGCATCTGAAACAACGGAGCGGTTCGTGGGCGACATCTACCAGCTGATCACCGATCTTTACACCCTCCAGGGACACCTGTACCCCTCGAGTGACGACTACATGGGAGTATTCAGTTTTGGCACGGAAGCATTCTCATCGAATGCCAACGTCACCTTTTCGGTTCCCGAATTGTCCATAGACATCCAGAAGTCATGAGCTACTGTATATACCCCTGTTACTTAATATCTGCACGTGTACGAATTAGCAATGAATGAGCAAGGCATGATAAGTGTCATTTTTCCATGGAGTTTGTATAAGGCTTTCTCTCGTAGCAGGGTACCTCGGTACAGCGCGTATACATGTGCTGTGATCATTTTCCCTGAGTTGAGTAGCTGGGTTCCTTGACAGTGTATGAATCGCGGGCCCTTTCTTTGCCAATCTCCCATTCTTGCTCTTCTTCCTAGAGTGGCAGCCAACATGCAGTTTCAGCCATCGCTCAAGTCCACCATTCCAAGCCTTAAAGGACATTAGGTCAATGCTAAGCTTTGTGGGCGTTCGCTTCTACGTCATATCCCACTGTTTTCAAGTCGACAAACGAAGCTCAGGCCATGATTGACGTACTTGGCGCTTACCCCACCGGGGCTTTCTCCGCTTTCTCTCGCTCATCACTTGTGAGGATATTCCTTATAGATTGCTCTCAACCGCTGTCACAGCTATGATGTTTGCTAAATAGTCTATATAAGTCGTAGCAGCACGTACTGTATCAGTTGGCGCGTTCATTGTGTCGAAGTCGATGACGTGGGTCCAATAAGGCTGAATCAGGACTCCAGGCATCCACGATTAAAGCCGGTGATGTCGCAACTTTGCTATTTTGGAGTACGGAGTTCGCTTCAAACGTCATCAATATCCCTTAACCATGGTGCACATAATAAGCCACTTAGTGGATTACATGAACCCCTTGATTAGCTGGATATACACTCATCTCTTCCAACTTGTCGCGGGGCTCTATTTAGCTCCACTTGCTGCTGGTATCATTTGGTTCATCTGCCAACCTTTAAGTGCTAATCATAGCCGCTGCGCCATGCTTCCATGGGAGGTCTATTCATTATGCAAACTGTCGCAGACGGTGACTTCCGAACTGGCACAGGAACCATCCCAGTGCCCGGGAACGGTTTTCAAAAAGCTCTATGAAAAGCATGATCCTGATGCGCTTGGAGCAAAGTGTGGTTCAGCAGGCCTCTCAGCGGAGGAATTCAACGACAAGAATGAACAGCAGAGAGCGCGTGCTTGTGGGAACTGGGGATCGTCAGAACCAAGCGAGCTCTTCCTCCAGGTCAGACATCTAGTGCAAACTGGAGACGATCTTGACCAGCTGACATCGGAAGCAGGTTTATCACGATGCACTCTGTTCCTTAGAAAAGAATCCCATGGCTGGAGTTGTCTCGCCTCCTGTAATGGCCAGCAGAGGCGTCGTTCCTCTGACCATTATTGCACCATTACCTGACCTTTGCCGCCACCTAGCCAACTGCATTGCGCGAGCCGAGCATGAGATCTTCTTGGGCACTAATTTCTGGATCCATTCAGATGCAGCGACGTTGGTTACAAATGCGATTCGCGAATTGTCAAAAAGAGCAGGAGAACGAGGCAGAAAGGTGATCATGAAAATGATGTATGATCGTGGAGACCCCCGTCAGGTCTGTGTCTTGGTAACCCTTGATTTCGGTTTCCACAATGCTGATATCTCCTCCAGGTTTGGAAAAATCGGTTGAGTGTCCACGAGGATCAATATACCGGCGGCAAAGTCAAGCTGCCACCTGCCAATGAGATTCCCAATGTTGATCTTCAAGTAATCAATTTCCATAGGCCTGCCTTTGGGACATTCCATGCAAAATTTACTGTGATTGATCGGCAGATAGCTCTGTTGCAGAGCAGTAACATTCAAGATAACGACAATCTCGAGATGCTGTCTCATATTGAAGGTCCTATCGTTGACGGCTTCTATGATGCAGCATTACTTTCATGGGGCAAATCTCTCGACCCCGCGTTGCCCTTGTTAAACACCCCTGCCGAGTCTCTCCCAATACCTTGTCATAAGTCACCGGAGACTGAGTCTCCTTCTGATGAAGCATCTCAAATTCTGCCTGAACATACCACGAAGAGCGAGCATTACGATACCAGCTACGGAAACGAAGCACGGCGTGTCAACAGCAGCATTATTCCTCGCGGGGAAGAGACTCCAACCCAGGCTGTCACCCGTCACTTGAGTATGTTTCAGGACGATACCTACATGTTCAATCCGCTAACGTCGTCAACAGACACGACTATTCAACCTGATACAGTGGGTGATGCGCCAGACCCTGATCAAGAACCCCGGATGACTCCATACATTGTGTTACCTCGCCACGATCCCGTCCCCATGGCATTAGTCAATCGGGAGCCATATGGTGGTAAGTGGCTTGCTCTGCTGTTGGACAAGACGCAATCGCAAGAAACGGCTAGCTGACAGTGAATTGCAGCTCCAAATCATAGCAGCATCCATACCCCCCAGAATTGTGCATGGCTTGCGGCTATCAAGAATGCAAAACACTCGATCTTTATCCAAACCCCTAATATGAATGCAGAGCCACTCCTGGCGCCTATGCAAGAGGCCATTCGCCGCGGTGTGATCATCACCGCCTATCTATGTCTTGGTTACAACGACGCGGGCGAGTTACTGCCATTCCAGAATGGCACGAACGAGATGATTGCGAATAGACTGTACAACACCCTCGAGTCTGACGAAGAAAAGGCTCGGCTCCGGATCCACTACTATGTCGGCAAAGACCAAACTCGACCGATCCATAATTCATTCAAGAAGCGAAGCTGTCATATCAAGTTGATGATTGTTGACGAGCAGATTACGATTCAGGGTAGGTCTAGACGTGCTTCTAAATGCGATATCTCACTGAAGGTTCTTCCTAGGCAACGGCAATCTCGATACCCAGTCCTTCTTCCACAGTCAAGAGATCAATGTCCTAATTGATTCGCCACTGATCTGTAAGCAATGGCTCAGTGCGATTGATCGAAACCAGAATACCGCAAAATATGGTGCTGCGAGTAGCAAGGATGGCTGTTGGCATGATTTGGAGACCGATGAAATTCCTCAAGGGTCCGTAGGTACAGAACCAGGACGGCTCAGTTGGGCAAAGGGCGTTGTCGGCACCGTGAAGCGGGTACGAGGAATTGGGGGTTTCTGATGCGTAGATACACCCTGGATTTAACTTTAGTCTCTGGTAAGGCCGGTTATTTTTCTGTTGGCTAGATCTAAAAGCCCTATTATGCGCAATTTACATTTTCTTTGCTTGCAGAATTCATCTCATTTGTTTTCGACGAATCTTTCTTTTGTATTCGCTTTTGTCTGGAAATAACCAAGAGCAGAGTTATTCTTTCAAATCAAGCCGAGACAGAAAGGATGTAGATGTACCGTGATATACCAATCCAGGCGCCTGAGGTCCAAAATATGCTATATCTAACTAGTTAGCGTCGGTGATTAGTCGGCCTTTAATCAGCGGGGCTCTCCAGCTTGAATAATTTCTCCATGCAAATATGCAATGAGTGGCTGGAGCCAATGGCATACTCTAGAAGATACTTTAAAATCAACATTATTAATCAACCTTAAAATCTCTGAAGCCCGCGCGGCGGTGGCGACATGGATATGGGCTCCACACGGATTTAATCGTGGAGCTTGAGCCTACTTTTATCTCCGGCTTCAATTTTACATCCGTGTATAAAGTGGACCGGGCCCCGATAGTTAACACACTAACCGCGATCACCTCCCTGAACATCGCATCACATATACACCATGTCTCTTAAATATACCAACAAACTTGCTGGACAGCGAGTCCTGATCCTTGGAGGAACCTCAGGACTCGGCTTCGCCGTTGCTGAAGCCGCTCTCGAGCACGGAGCCAACCTGGTCATCTCCAGCTCCAGCCAAAGCAAGCTCGACAAGACCGTTGCTCGCTTGAAGGAAGCCTACCCTACCCAGACCGAAAAGCAGACTATCACCACCCACGTCTGCGACCTTTCCGATGCCTCCAAGCTCGACGCCAACTTTGAAGCTCTGTTCCAGGCCGCTACTGTCGGCGGTACCGTCAAGCTGAACCACGTCGTCACTACTGCCGGTGATGCTCTGTCATTCCCTCCCGTGGCCGATATCACGCCGGAGCTGGTCTACAGTGGTATGAACGTGCGCTTCGTCGCGCCGGCCGTGATGGCCAAGTACGTTGAGAAGTACGTGGAGAACTCGCCTGCAAGCTCATTCACCATGACTGGAGGCGTGCGTGGCCGCAAGCCTGCCCCTGGCTGGTCTGTCACGACTGCTGTGAGTGTTGCTGTGGAGGGTCTTGCTCGAGGATTGGCTCTGGACCTCAAGCCGATCCGTGTCAACGTGGTTTCGCCTGGCGTGGTGCTCACTGAGATGTTCAGCTTCATCCCCAAGGAGCAATTGGATGGTGTTTTGCAGACTTTCAAGGACGGATCGACTACCGGCACTGTTGGCAGACCCGAGGATCTGGCGGAGAGCTATATCTACTTGATGAAAGATCAATATGTCACGGGCAGCGTCATCGAGTCCAATGGCGGTGCTCTACTTGTTTAAAGCATTTTCTATAATATAGACGATTTCAATCACGTTTCACTTCAGGAACTACTTTTTTTTCTTTTTTTTTCTTTTTCTTTTCTGTGACTCCATTTTTGCAACTGCTGAGTAAGACTACTTTTATGCCTGTTAAATCCGATCCGAACGCGCCACTCCAGATCCGCGGCTCAAGCTCCATCGCTTTGTCTTCTGCAGACCGCACTATCAGAGAGGCTGTCAACGACATCTACAGGACCCTAGGCGGTCTCTGTCACTATTCTCACCACATCTCATTAAACCTTAGACTTCGACAGTTAGCTCCAAGATGCAGGGCTTCAGTAAGTCACAACCCACCGTCGCGCCACAATGACAAGCTAACATGCACGACAGATATGGGACGGTTCGTCATGGCAACCCGATACCCTCCATTCGCTATGTCATTTACTGACTGAATCGTAGCTACGTCCCACCGGACCAAGAAGGCCTGACCTCCGCGAACAAGTTAGCCGGCAAGCACCCTCTCGGCGCCCGCGCCCGTCACCTACACACAACCGGCGCATTAATAGTGCGCTTCGAGATGCCATTCGCAGTATGGTGCACAACATGCAAACCACACGAGACCATAATCGGCCAAGGAGTCCGCTTCAACGCCGAGAAGAAGAAAGTCGGCAACTACCATTCGTCCCCGATCTACAGCTTTCGCATGAAACATACCGCATGTGGAGGGTGGATTGAGATCCGAACAGACCCGCAGAACACGACCTACGTTGTGGTGGAGGGTGGGCGGAAAAGAGACACGGGAGAAGATAAGAAGTTGCAACCTGGTGAAATCGCCATCCGGCCGGGCTTTGCGCAACAGGATCCGGCGGAGAAGGATCCATTTGCGAAACTCGAGGGGAAAGTCGAGGATAAGCGGCGAGCGCAAACGGAGGCGAGTCGGATTTTGGAGTTGCAGGAGCGTCAGAATCGTGATTGGGATGATCCTTATGAAAAATCGAAGAGGCTGCGACGCTCGTTCCGTATGGAGAGGAAGGGACTTGAGAAGTTAGAGTCGAATCGGGAAGCGTTGAAGGATAAGATGAGTCTCGGAATTGAGCTGGTTGACGAGACCGAAGGGGACCGCCAACGCGCCAGCATGGTTGATTTTGGTCATCCAGCGTCTGTGGGAGATATGGCTGCGCGTGCGACTCGGGTTCGGCCTATGTTCGAAAAGAAGTTGGTCGAAGGTTCACCGGATATGAAGTCGCGCGACAAGAGCAAGCGTGTCGGTTCGCGCACTCGTACGGCTGATATCGCTGCGCAACGCAAAACCCACCTGCGGAATGAGTTGACGGGGAACACGCGCGCTGCGGTAGATCCCTTTCTCAACGATGTTGGAGATGAGCAGGATATTTGGAGGCCGAGCGTGAAACGCAAAAGGCCGCCTTCCACAGATAGCCAAGAGGCAACCTCAAAGGATACCACCAGCAGTTCGACGGACGTTGCAGCAATCACCGAGACACAGAAATTACCCACAGGTCCGACAATATCGACACCAGCTTTGGTGGGCTATTCCTCCGACACGGAGTAGTCAGAGGTCGCTCCTACAAAATGTTTCTACGTTTGATACCCTCGGGGCGTTGGCATTTTCTTTTTCTGGCGTTTACAATTCGAATACATGGAATCATTGAGTATTCATCATATATTCTTTTCCTTTGCTCAATTTGAGTTGGATTAGATATCACTATCTCGTCTTATTTTGCCCATGGCGCTTTTGTAGGTGCAGCGCCGCCGGGTGGTGGTGGTGCCTGTGAATTTGCCCAAGGAGCTCTAGTAGGGGTCATAGGACCTGGAGGCATCCGTGAAGTATCTGGGAGCGCCGTTGTTGATCCCGGGCCCGGCCTTGCTGTAGCCCATGGTGCTGCTGTCGGCCCCATTGGAGGTGCCCGAGTACCTGCTCCTGCGGAGGTCCAGGGTTCTTTGGTCCCTGCATCCGTGTTCGGTCGAGCTGTAGGAGCATGGCCAGCATCTGGAACAGCCGGGCGTCCCTGTGGACCGGAGGTTGCGTGAACCGTCGTTGGGGGAGGAATAGCGTTAGGATCACGGTCGAAGCTGAATAGAGATCCAAAGGGGAAATGCTGTACGACGGGGAATTTGGAAAGAACCTCTGCATTGTACATTTTGACCATGCCCTGTAAACATCTATCAGCTTGAAACAATGCAGTAACATGCACACTTATTACTGACCTTATTTATCTTTCCCCATCCAGCTCGAATACCTGATATATCATAAAGCATCGGACTATGTTCCCAAAATGGGCCTTTCTTGACATCGTAAATGAATCCAATGGCCGAGAAGTATAGATTTGTTTTCCTTTCTCGTTCCACAATATCTGGTTTAATAACTCCGGCGGGGTCAGGCGCATCGGGCAGTGAGCCCTCTTCTGGAGTAAGATCGGAATCATTGACGGCCGGTGAGAACTGAGCTGATCCCAGGATGTATGGAGCGAATGAGTGATCGTCCAGTCCCCAGACTCCATGGGAACCAGCGGGTTCGAGGGTATATGTTTTGATTAGAGTCCTGATGAGATCTAGGTATCTATATCACCAGTTAGAACATCCGATAATTTTGTTTTCGGTTGCCTGGGCATTTCTCACGGCTCGATCACGCCAAGCACGATGGCTCTCTCCTCGACTCCAGGGTCGGCTTTAGGGAACCCATTAAGTTTCCATATCGCGCCCAGGAAGGCAAGGAAGCTCAATTCATGACCGGTGCCATAGTCCAATCTCTGACCACTGCCCCAGCTGCCCAGGAAGTATGCCTTCAACTCCGACTCTGCGGTTGGGCCTCCGGCCGTGGAAGAGGGCATATCTAAGAGCTCTGCGGGCAGGAACTCCCTTAGCAAGTCGGAAGCCCGGTTCTCTACAACTTCATGCCATTTCCTGAAGCTGATGTTCCCAAAGCGCCGTGGCCCGGTGTCCGGTGGAACCTCCCGTATAATGTCCTCGAGCTTCGAAAGAAGGCCCTGCAACTGTCGAACGGGGGCAGAGAATTGCACTCCATCAGTGCCCAATGGCCATGACTGTATGGTGCCGTCGGCAAGTTTCGTAGGGAGCATCGATCTGTTCAACTGGAGGACAAACGTCATGATGTCCGTGTAGGCTTTTGAGGTAAGAAAGGCCGACACATCTTGACCTTCGTGGATTCTCTTGACGGGCGTTATGAAATTGTGCGCAGAAGAAGTGTCTAATGTGGGCAGGACACGGACTGTTCGACCGTCCGAAGTCATAATGAAGCTGAAGTCCGAAAGCGAAAAGTGGTGGAAGCTGTGGAAGCTGGGAAAGCTGGAGGGGAAAGCGGGATGACGACTGCGGATCTCCACCCGAGCTGTGCTTTTATCAGCTTTCTCCAATTTTCTCCCTTGCAGCGGTCGCCCCTCAACGTGTATCTCAATTGACGCGATGGCGCGCGGCCAAAAACGCAGGGCACGCCCTGATACAGTGGATATTCTTAACAATATTTCCAACCCCAATGCCGTAAAAAGCCCTGCCAGGAAGGCGCCCCGAAGAAGAAATACCACCCATCGCGCGGATGTCTATGATATCCCAGCCTCTTCACCAGAACCACAGCCTGAACCTGAACCTGAACCTGCACGCGAACTCCCCAGAAGGACACTTCGCAGTCGCCTGCGAGGCCATTATGAACGCCATTCGACGCCTGAGCCCGATGTATCCCATGACGAAGACGACCATGACGAAGACGGCGATGATGTGGATGACCGCGATGAAGATGACCACGATGAACAAGACCGCGATGAACACGACCACAATCAGGATGACCCCAATGAGGCCCATCACGTTGAAGATGACCCCGACGCGTCATTTGCGGGCCCGCATGAGGCCTCAGAGCTCCAAACACAAAACGAAGCGGAGCTTGAGCGAGATTATATCGGCGAGGTGAAAACCTGGTTCATCCAGGAGATTGAAACAGATGCCAACAAGGGTGATTGGAAAAAGATATACCAGACAAGGAAATGGTTAAGAAGGCAGGGCTCGCGCCCCATGCCGGAGATCTTGAAAGATCCATGCGATATCGTTGCCGAACTTCGACACATCTACAAGCAAGTCGTGGACGAAGACTCTTTATCATCCGACCAGAAGCGTGAACTCCGAAATCTTAAGGACTCGCTATATGTGGAACTTGAGCGCTTGACTCATGATGCTATGTGGGAGACTGGGAACGAGGCCACCGCGTGGCAAGTCGACCAATTCGAAGCGCACATCATAGCCAGGATGATCGTTGTGCTTCTTTTCAGCTTCAAAGTTTATCGGAATTTGGGTATAACAGCCCTAGGTCAACTGCAGGACACCCTTTTCGTGCTGATAGCATGCCAGAAGCGGATTCATAATGTGGTTACGGCAGAGGGGAAATATCTGGTCAAGGAGGATGGTTATCCAAATGCACGTTATTGGACTCGGAAGATTCGGATCTCATTGAAGCGTATTCACGAAGATCTCGAGCAGCAGCAGGGGTCGGTCGAGGAGTCTAGGATCACTCAAGTGAAATCGCAACGAAGGCCATGGACACCGGAGGAAGGGAAGACACTCGTCGAAGGGCTACAGCAATATTCTGGTGAGTATTCCTCGTTGCTTAACTAACTATATACGATGGGGCTAGTATTAATTGGCTGTTTTTTTCTAGGAGACAATCGCTACGTGTTGATAAAGCGTCACCTGGGGAACAAACTGTCTCGGCGGACCATTGGAGATTTGAGGAAAGAGGCTCAGGAGCTTTCCAAAAAGGCTCGCGAAATGGGTCGGCTGAATATTTATCCTTTCTTGGAGGGAGTTTGATGTGTCTTGGTGGCGGATAGAGTTGGTTTTCTTTTCTTTTTCTTTTTCTTTTTTTTTTTTTTTGATTTGCCTGCAATATACCCACCTACGGACTACACTGAATGGAGTTGTGTCTCTTTTTGTCTTCATGTTGTCTTCATGTGTAAAATAAGCATTAAAGAAGCGAATGTTATTTGGTTCCATGGTTCGGCCAGAAGTATGAACCATGGATTAATTGTCTTGTCAACAAAAGCGCGTCAGGTCTGGTTCAGGGGCACACACCCGTTTTACAGATCCCGAGGCCTATATCCATAATTACCCCGGTATAGATATAGATCAAGCTAGGGATATGCAGCAGACCTTATGTGACTGCTTGTGCAAGTGAATCTGGGGGAAAAGTTTAAATGTGATCGACACGTTGGACACTTTCTTTTTCATGATCCTATGCGGTTGATTTTGGCATAGATATTGTCGGACTATACATTGAATCCTAGGATAAAATAGAACTATGAACATATAGCCTATTTGCACCACCGGTCCTAGGCATTCAATATAGCTTTCTACAGTTAGGTGACCCTAAGACCAGCATGGAGCAGCGACGATCCTCCCCCTCCTCCGAGAGACACCGCTTTCACTTTTCCCGCTTCTCTCCTTTTCCTTCTTTGCTTCTGCTTCATTCGAGCACTTCCTTGTGCCCTTGTGACTCTTAATACTTTGCTTCTGTTTCCTGGTCACCAGTTTGGTGGAACATCAGCTATTTTGCTGAGGACCATCTTTTCTACTACAGACCCCCTGAAGCTTCGACATACACGCGGCGCGTAAGTATTGCCCTTATTTTTCCCTTCGACTTCACTTGCATATGAAACCAAACACTCGCAAAGCATCCTTTTCTCCGATCCTTTCCCTCGGTTCAGACCACAGCTGCAATTTGCGTTGGGGTTTGCCGTGGTCGTCAATTCTTCGTTGTACGGAGTCTCGAAGCTTGAGTCGCAGAAGTATAGCCATGCATGAATCCCTGCTTGTCCGGACTCAAGAAAGTATTCCGCATTGCAACTATTTCAAAACTCGGTTTCTGCCTTTGCCTGTCGGTTGTTAATTGATCTCTTCTCCTTCCAGACCCCTTTTCTGTACAATTGACTTTCTGCGCCTACACTTGTTCCTCGACCTACAATTACGCCTCGCCTCCCATAATCACCCAATCTGATAAATATGTCGTCGACCGAAGACCCCGTCCCAGTTGCCGTCGATGCGGATGTCGAAATTGCGCCCCCGGCTACTCCAGTGGAGTCGATAGTCCTTTCGGGCAGTGAAGACGCCAGCAAGTCCAGCCCCGAGGCATCCAAGGAAAATGCCCCTGCGTCTCCGGCCAAGACCGTTAGTAGTACGACCTCCGCATCCAAGCGTCCAGTGTCAAGCTCCACGACCGCGAAACGGCCCACTTCCTCGTCGACGGCCACGTCAAGGACCGCGACCTCGGCTACGCGCGGCACGACTTCTTCTACTAGTTCTCTGAACAAGCCTCCAACCCGCCCAACGACAACTTCCTCTGCTCGGAAGCCTTTGAGCACGCCTACAACCTCATCTCATCGGTCCCGGCCTTCCGTCAGCAGCTCCGCGGACGAGAAGCCTCGGTCAATTGCGAGCTCCGGCGATGAAAAGCGTGGAATTTCGAGCAGCGCTAAGCGCATGTCTATGGCGGGCACTGCTTCCACTCGGGCCCCATTGAAAACATCCTCGACCCTCGACCGCAGATCGAGTGTCGCTGGTTCAACTCTGGAGAAAAAGACGGCTACTGGCACCACCGCATCCCGTACCGCCACTTCCACCAGCAAACCTGTTGGTCGGCTCACTTCCTCGACTACACCGGCCAACGGGACGGCCACGTCGACTACTGCTACGCGGACTGCGGCTCGGCCTTCGACGGCGACTACTGCTTCTCGACCAGGGACTTCGTCTGCGACGGACCCTAAGAAACGGTTGAGTGCTGTGTCCAGCGCCACCAAAGCCGCTGGTGATTCGGAGAAGTTGCAGGCTCTCCAGTCCAAGCTTACGGAGAGTGAGGAGACTGTGAGCAGCCTCAAGGCCGAACTTGAAAGCGTCAATGAGAAGCTAAGCCAGCTGTCTGTCTCTCGTGAGGATAGCGCCAAGGATGATGAGGCTACGGAGACTGCTCATGCGGAGCACGCGGCAGAGCTTGAGAAGCTGACTTCTGCTCACGCGGATGAGCTTCAATCCCTACAGGCGCGCCTGGAGGAGGCGGAGTCCCAGCGTAAGGTCCTTGAAGAGAAGTCCCAGAAAGAATTGGAGGAGGCTAAGGAGTCTGCTTCTGCTTCGGGTGATAACGAGACGGCTGCCGCTCTCGAAGAGCTCAAAGAGGCTCACAAGGCTCAGTTGGGTGCCCTCGAGAAGGAGCTCGCGGATCACAAGGCCTCCGCTATTGCATTCGAGGAACAAATCAACACCCTAAAGTCCGAGCTTGAGTCACAGAAGGCTGGCCAAGAAGAGGAAAAGGCGCTGGCTCTCGATAGCTTGGAGCGCGAGCTGAAGGGCCGCGATCAAGTGATCGAAAATCTCAACAACGAATTCCAGAAGCTAAGCACTTCCAAGGATCAAGAGATCAATGCCGCCAAGGAATCTGCCAATGTCTCCATTTCCGGATTACAAGAGCAAATTACCTCACTGGAAGCCAAACTTGCTGAGGCCGAGTCTGCTACTCAGCAGTCGGAGCAGACCGCAAGCACCCTCGCCGAAAAGGAAACCGAGATCAGTGATCTCAAGCAAGCCCTTGAGAAGCTCCAGGGTGAACTCCAGGAGGCCCAGGATGGTGCTACCACCGATCTTAGCTCTAAGGTGAAGGAGCTGGAGGCTTCCCATGAAGCCACGGTTGCGAAATTGAAGGCAGAGCACGATAGCGCATTGAGCTCACTCTCCGCTTCTCATGCTGAGGAGCTTGCTCTCGCCAAGGCTGCTGCTGAATCAACTGGCACCGAGCACTCCCAGGAGCTTCAGGAGCTTCGCGACGCATTGGAGTCTGCCAAGTCTGCCACTCAGGGTGACCACGAACAGGCTATTTCAGAACTGAAGGCTGCACATGAGGCGGAGCTCAAGACTGTCCAGGAGAAGTTCGAGGCATCTGAGAAGGCACTCGCTGATTATCGTACCGCTCTTGAGGAGGGCAAAGCTTCTGCTCAGGAGGATGCTATTAAAGAAATTGACGCTCTTCGCCACAAGGTTGAATTGCTGGAAACTCAGTTGGCGACCGGATCGGGTGAAATCAAGGCTTTGCAGGAGGAAATTCAGGCCAAGCAAGCTGAGGCCGAGAAGTTGTACAGCAGTTTGAAGGACGTTGAGAGCCAGTTCAAATCAAAGGATGCCCAACACGATGACAAGCTGAAGGAGCAGGATAGCAAGATGAAGGCTTTGGAAGAGAAGGCCGCCGAGGCTACTCGACTTCTAGACGAGCAAATCGCGCAAGCTGCCAGTGCTTCTGAGAAGCATTCCCAGAATTTGGAGGCTCTGAAGGCCGAACATGTTGCTGAACTTGAGCGTGTCAAGCAGAAGACTTCCGGCTCCCAGGAGAGTACTCTGGGTGAAATTCAGCAGAAGTACGACGAGCTAGTTTCCAAGCACCAGGAACTCGAGTCTACTCACGCTACTCGGGTCGAATCCCTTGAGGCTGAGTTGAAGTCGACTTTGGAACGTCACGCCGAGGAAATTGCTGCTCATACTAAATCTCGTGAGGAGCAGATATCCGAGCTCCAGAAGCAGTTCGGCGAGACCCAGGCTCAATTGCAAGCCGAACTTGAGGCTCTCCAGGCGTCCAGCCACACCGATCGGGAATCTCATGCCAAGGAACTTTCCGAGCTCCAAAAGAGTTTCGAAGAGACCAAGGACAAGCTGCAGAGCGAGCTTCAGGCCATCCAGATCTCCAAGGCAGCTGATGCTGATGCCGAGCACGGCAAGGCCATCGAGGAGCTTCTTATTCTCCAGGAGGCCAAGGTGGCTAGCGTGAAAGAACAACTTGAGGCATCGCACAATGCCAAGATCGATGAGCTCCAGAAGTCCCACGATACTGCTCTGGCTAGTGTCAACGAGCAGCTTGCACAGGCCAAGGCCGCCGCGCAGGATACCTCTGTTCTCGATGGCCTGAAGGCGACCATTGCGGAGCTCGAGCAAAAAATGGCTGCTTCTGAGAAGAGTCAAGGAACGGCTCAAGAAACGGCGGTTGCTACTTCGCGAGAGCTCCAGGAGAAGCATGCTGCCGAAATTTCCAAGATCCAGGCTGCCTACGTCGACCTCGGCAAGAAGCATGATGCGGCCATTGCTCAGGTTGAGGAGCTACAGAAGTCCGCCGCTGCTTCGAGCAGCAGCACATCGGAGTTGGATTCCACTTTGAAGCAGCTTTCTCAATACCGCGAAGACTATGAGGCACTGAAGACGAAGCACACCAATTCCAGCGAAGAGCTAGAGGAACACCAGGCCAACGCCAAGGCTTTGAAAGAGCAGATGGCCTCGTGTGAACGCGACCTTGCTGAGCAGATTGATAAGAATATGCAACTCCTCAACCAACTCGGCGACTACGACGCAGCGGTTTCCGGCAGCCGTCGCCGTGTCCGTGAGCTCGAGGCCGAACTGGCTGCGTTGAGGGCCGTCAGTGACAAGGGATCCTCGTCCGGCCTGGACGCCAGCAAATGGGCGTCGGCAGAAGAGGGTGACGAAAAAGCTGAAGGGGGAGGTCCAGCCGCAGAAGGTGAGGACCTTGACCTTGGTTCATCCATTGAGGGAACGGTGGGAGATCCCCGTTTGAAGTCATCTTACTCCTCATATTTGCCCTTTTTTCATCCATTTACATAAACTTGACGCCAAAGCTTATATGTGCAAAAACTAATGAATTTCTCCGTAGATGGCCGGCATCCTGGAACAGCTTAAGCACATCCGCTTCTCGAGTGACGAGTGGTACGATGAGCATGAAAAGTCAGTTAATTTTCAAATCCCATCGTATTTCCATTCCCTGCTAACCATTGTCACAGACTCATCGGCGAATTGGCCCAATTTGCCCGCCGATCTTCTCCAGACTCCCGAAGTCCCTCATCCATTCCCCTCGCATCTGCTGCAGGGTCAGAAAGTGGTCGTCAGCTAGAGGTCCCCTCTGCAAGGTAACCTCCATTGCTGCTGCATTAGCATGTTGCTGGCGCTATGAGTTTTCTTTGTTCGATCCTGTTTCACTCGTTCCGTGTCGAGGCTTGTATGTAATAGGACCCAGGATACCCTGTTTTATGGTTGGATTTTGTCCGGCCTTATATGTTTAATACGCTTTATTGCTTAATGCTATAGACTGGCCTGCTTTGCGTGGGCTGGTCGTTGATATAGATTGAACCGAAATCTTCTCTCCATATGTGCATGGAGCGTAAGCACTTCACTCTTAATATCTCCCAGGGTCTGGACCTTGATTAAAGTCTGGAAACTGAAACTATTGATTGGTTCCAGACTATCCATGCATCTCACTGATTGGGCGAGAGGACACTTTTCTCTAGTGGCGCGGCTCCTCATGTTTCAAGGGTTGTTCTGATATCACGCCCTGCATATTGGGCGTTGATACACTACAGATTTGAACCGCCTTCCAAAACAGGCCTAGTATTATCCATTCTGCCAAACTTATTTACACATATTATTTACATCGGACATCTCGTCACATTATGGCCTCTTTCTCCGCATTTTGAACATCATGCAGGCGCCTTTTTATTGCATACGGCCATGGCCTCGACGGGCGCATCCAATGCGGCCAGGGTATCAAAGGGTGCATCGATCAATACATCGTTTCGTAGATCAGTGGGCGAAGCTCGGCGAAGCTCTTTTTTTGCTGCAGAAATGGATATTAGTGATAATCATAATATTATTCATTATATACAAACCAGAAATGATGTTGATGCGGCTCAGTTTTAGCGAGAAATAAGTAGAAAGATGTAGGAAGAAAGATAAAATAGTTGTAGCAGAAGATGTTCAACTCGGACGAATATTACTAGGCTTAATTAGGAAGGCGGTTTAAACCTGTAGTCGTGATAGCCAAAAGCTGTAGTCGCTGTATCAACGCCCTCATCCTGTTCACATCCTTCCCAGTTTACCTTCCTCTTCTTCTCTCATACCTAGTAAACATGGTAAGACGCATGTTATGATCAGAAGGATAATCTGCTCATCTTCTTTTCTAGGCCACATTTGAAGATCTCCCACCGGAGCTGCTTATTTTCATTTTGTTCCAAATCCCTGATCTGGCTTCTCTCAAGTCTGCCGTTCTTTCATCGCCAAAGTGCCACCAAAGCTATCTTATAGTGCGACAAGAAGTACTCTGCCGCATTCTCAAGGAACGATACGGACTGCTTCTAGGAGAGGCAATTGCTGCTATACGGTCCCGTGGTCTCCATTTTGTGAGTCACAAAGAAGCAGCAATTGCCCTGTTAGACACTTGGCGTCGCAGCAAAGAAATCAGCCGCTCACCACCAAGTCGGATAGATGAGCCCGGCAGCCTAGAAGAGATTCTGAGCCTATTCCATTTTGATAAGGAATTACATTTCTTTTTGGATGATTATGTGACGGCAGCACCGCGGCCCGAGTGGATCGAACCTGATCTATGGGAAAATTCGCTGCCTATCGAGTTATCCTATACGGAGAGGTTCCGTTTTCTTAGGGCATTGTGTCGACTACAAACCCACGCCAATATTTTCGGGCAGCCTGAAGAAACCCTTGACACCCCAGGGCGTCAATATTACAATGATGATTATATTAACTGGGCGTATAAGGAGGCGGTCCCTTACGTCTCTGCTGGGGAAGAAGCATATCGCTTGTTCTTTGGGACTATGCCGCCTTGGGAATATGAAGAAATGGGCTGTGTATGGGCATACCTCGTGACGAAGTATGACCCTATCGGCAAGGAATTCTCCGACATCCTACACGATCTTACAAAGAAGTACGGATACGAAGACATGGATTATCCTGCTTGTACATATTCTTTGGCTGCGATCGGGCCAGAGTTTCTCTACCGCTTGCTGCATGCGACGCCTTTACTGCGGCGCGATATGGTGCTATTTAATGGAAATTTTACGGTCGACACCTTCATCGGGAATGGCATGCCTGTCAGACAAGATGCAATGCTGCCTTTGATTTATCCTGCGGATCGACATGCGGTTCGGGATTATGAACAGTTCTTGTCTACATTGCCGTCTGTCGAACAGCCTAATATTTCGTGGAAAATGGTGCACTTGGTACCTGATAGAGGGGAACAAACCCTTGAGGAGGCGCTTGACTTGGAAGGTGAATTTGGATGGGATTGGGGCCATGCTATATGGGATGATGAGAGATTGAAAAGCTGGAAAGCGCCTACCAGCTTCGGCCCCCTCTTATCAATGACAGTTAACTAGTTATCATGACAGTTACCTAACTAACTACATAGTTATCTTGACTGCAGTCTAACTCACTAACCGAAAGCGGGAGAGAGGGCGGTGAGTGATATGACTGGGCCTTTGTCCTCTCCAAAGCTCGGGAACCTAGAATAGAACTTGACTCTCATCGTCCCTTGCCAGCTTTGCCTTTTCAAAATGCCCCGTACTGACGCTCTCGGTACGTCTTGCCTTATCCACATGAACAGCTTTCAAACCTAATACCATTACAGCACCGCCCTCCACTCCGGCCGAGCGGGCAATCATCAAGTCCTACGGTGGTTGGACCAACTTCATGCTCAGCTTTGGCCTGAAGCCTTACAACGATGATGAGCTGGAAGAGGCAAAAAGGATCCTGACTTCTCTTGCCAAGGATAGAAACTGAATGACCCCTCTTCAGTGATGAGCATCGAGTCCCTCATGTCTTAAGTGCTTTCGCTCGTGGCTTCAAGCTCAAAAGTCAATTAATCTTACAAAGTGCTATTTGATGCATTCGCTCATGGAATTAACGGAATAGGGGCTACAGCTTAGACTAAGCTTCTGATTTCGTGTTGTCTTGATCCGTCTCATTGGGAACTTCATTGGGAGCTTTATTATCGATCTATCGATCTTTAGAGGCTGTTTTCTCAAGAACGAGACTCGGTGAACTCCCAAGTCCATTTTAAGCCAATTTTAAACCAGTGTTGGATATCATAAAATTACAAGTGCCTCTATTTATCCTGAGATTCCATCACGTCCCAAGCCCCAGCGACCAACCTCGCGCATTGCTTCGTCGCCACCTTCAACCAGTCGGCCATTGGCATTTGAAGGATTCTGTTCACCCAGAACACCGGCTACGCATTGCCAGCCGTTGCGCCCACCGCCCCAGCGGAGGACCTCGTTCTTGTAGCGTTCACCAGCGGCTCGGTCGACGGCTGACCTTCCAGAGTTGAACACGTCCTGCCAGAGTTTATTGGCGATTGCTCGATCGAAAATGTAACTGTAGTATGTGGCCCCATATCCGTACAAATGTCCGAAGAAACCCTGCCATGAGGTCCGAGGACTATTGTCCGGGTCGGGCAAGCTGGAATATTGGGAGAAGACTCGATGGTAGATCTCGGTGGTGTCGACACCCTTGATCGCATCATCACAGGGGATGGAGTGGTAGGCCTGGTCGACAAGAGCCATGAGAATCTGTGCCTCGTTCTCAACGGCGCCGTAGATAGAGCCGTGCGCGTTCCGATCCATCTCCATGCTGCGCATCATACTCTCGGACAGTGGTTCGCCGGTCTGCCAGTGTCTAGCATAGAGGGAGAGCACTTCCGGGGCGGTGGCAAAGCTTTCCATCAACACCGACGGAAGCTCAGCGAAATCAGTCGCGCAGCGAGTTCCAGAAATAGACTGAAGAGGCGTCTGGCCCAAAATGGAGTGGACAGCGTGGCCCATTTCATGGAACAAGGTGCGCACGCTCTGTTCGCTCAGGAGTGTTGGCCGGCCCGAGCCGTTCGACACGGGCTCCTGGAAATCGCAAACAAGAGCGATGGTCGGTAGCTGGCGCAGGGCCTTTGTTCGAGGATCCACAGCGGTCGCCATGCCATCGTTCGGGTGAGCGGATTGGTCCATTGAGGCACACTCCGCGATCTCATCGGGTGAGATCTCACGCGAGCAGCGCAGAGTGAAATGAGCAGGGTTGGGGTGCTTTTCGGGTCGCGAGAATAGGTCACAATAGACCACGGCGATATGCTGCTCGGACTCATCGACCACATCCAGGCGGCGCACATCGGGGTGCCAAGTCTCACCAGGAGACGTTTCCTGGGGCACAAGACGTACGCCGTAAAGTCGATCGAACAGCCGGGAGAGACCTTGCATAACCGTTCCCAATGAGAAAAACTCGGGAACGGCGCTCAATTGGCGAGAACGACGAGCCTGGGAGTACTCCAGCACACGCTTGTGGACATAGTAGGCATGATCCCATGGTTGGAGGGAGCTGCCTTTCATTTGTTGCAGCTGGGCGAGCTCCTCCCTCACAGGTCCTCGGTTGCTTGAGATGAGCGAGGTGAGGAAATTCGATACCGACTCCGGCGTCTTGGCCATCTTGTCACTCAGTGTCATGTCGGCAAAGCTGTTGAACCCAGACAGTTTTGCCAGTTCGGATCGCTTCATTAAAAGCTTCTCGAGGCGGTGTATTTGACGCGAACTCGAAGTTCTACTAGCAAGATACACCTCTTTTCGGACTGACTCGTCTCGTACAGAACGAAGCACCAGTCGGGGGACAATACCCATCGTGGGCACCGGCGCTTTGTTATTCCATCTCTTTATCTTCTGAACCACCATAGGATCCAATCCCTGAAGATTGTTCGCATGGAAGACCAATTGAGACTTCGCCGGTTCCGCGCCGTTGAAGAAGTTGGAGCCAACTTGGCTGATCTCGCTCGAGAGATTCACGAACCGTTGCCGCTCGTCTGTTGGCATGTGAATGGCGGAGTTTGTAAAATCCTTCATGAGAATCTCCGCCACGATCGTCTCCGCCTCGGTCCAGGACGATGTCACTTCGGGGTTGGCCATAGCTTTGCCGAGTTGCTCGTGAAGGCCCGTGGTCGTGTTCAGTACATTCATATATTCAAACATAAGCGCGTACGCCTGCGTCGCAGCTTCTTGGATTGCTGGATCGGGATGGATCGTCCGAATGAAGTCTGAAAGGTCAATCACACGACAAAGCAGATCACTGAGCCGGTCTAGGTCTCGCGCCAGTCCCCGGTACTCATCTAGAGTGGAGGCCTGCAAGACCTTGGCCACAATATTCTGACATCTCTGCAGCGACACACTGGCAAATGCCCTAAAGCCATCCGGGCTCGTCAAGTATTGATTCTGAACCAATCCGGCCCGCTTGGGAATCGTGGAGCTGCGCTGGTGTGAGAACTCTTTCCAGAATGGCTGAGAGTCGAAAACACGTCGCAAGGTATCATCGTCGGCATTCTTCTTTGGCGCACTATTGTCTGTAGGGACGTAATCGACGTGAGCTCGGGGAGCAGGGTATGCAGCGCTTTCGAAATTTCGTGTCTGCAGCTGCAGCTGCAGGAGACATTTGCGGCATGTCCACGGCCGGCGCCCGAAAGGGCGAAGCATCATAGGGAGGTTATAAAGAACGTAAATAACTCTAAAATCTTCAAAATGCCACCAGTAGCAAGTAAAAGAAACCTGGGGCAGGAAACGTGGAGAGAGAAAGAGACGCGGACGATGACGGAGTTTTCTTGAGAACTCCGCCGAGCCGAATAATTCCCGTCTTGGCTTCAACTTCAACCCGACTTTGCTTCATCGCACTCACCTCCCACCGCTTCCTCCACCACCCCCAGGATGTCGTTCCGGCCGATGTTGAACCAGGTATACTTCTTTGTCTGCCGCTGCACATATTTCCGGTGCAATTGACCCATCAACCGCGTACTGATCCGTCCCTAGCGGGCTGTGGCTCCGATCGCAGCTACCCTCCTCGCTGGAAGCATGGCCCTGTACCCCAGGCAGACAGCTTTTGCTGAGGAGCCTCGAGAGGTATATGACCCAATTAGTCCTGATGATACTCTGGCGCGATGAAAACCCCGTTCTGACACACGACCACTTGCTCAAAGCAGAGGAAACCCATTTACGACGACTACCCATCTGACATCCCCGAGCCCAAGCTCACGCCTGCGCCCGAGCCCGCGACCCCGGCTCCCCAGACTCAGACCCCTTCCCAGGCGCTGTTGCAAACAAAGCCCTCCTCGCCAACTCCGACAGACATCCTGACCGCTCAGATCCGGCAAGCCCGTCTCTTCCTTTACTCGCACTCCCTTGCCGCAGAGAACGGCTTTAACGACTTCCTGTCCCGGGCGCTGAACATCGAAAATGCTTTCACTAACACCGTTGCGTCGCTCGCTCCTTCTCCCGAGTCAGGTGAGCGCCTCACCCCGGGCGGTATCTACGTCGTCGTTGCCGCCATGGCCGGCTCCATTGTGTCACGCAACCGCGGCATTTTCCTCCGCACCTTGTCTCCCCTCGCTTTCGGTACCGTCGCCGCCTGGACTCTCCTGCCCGTGACCATGCGAAATGTCTCCGATCTGGCCTGGGAGTACGAGAAGAAGTTCCCCGCCCTTGCGAACCAGCACCTTGCTGCCCGCGAGCGGGCGGAGCACATCTGGTACACTGGCATTGCGCACAGCGGCATGGCTCGCCAGATGATGGAGGATAAGATCGGTGAGACCCGGAAGAAGCTCGAGCAGCTGGTCAGCAAGGGTCACTAGATACAGCTTTGGTTTGATATTGTCCATCCCGCGTGGTTGAAGGGTGTCTTCATTTGTTGCATATGTACGTTTAGAAACTCGTAGATCCGATGTATAATCCGGACGTCTCCTTTGTTTGACCAAAAATCTCCATGGAATGTCCAGTGGCGTCGCTGCATTTTTATGCCAGGACTTGCTTCCACCTCGTAAAGTGCCCACACTTAGCTTCAAGGGACTCTTTCGAGACATTTCGATACTTGACCTCTGAATTTCCTCCAACGCCCATTTGCAGTATGATAGCCCTTATGTCAGAGGTGCTGCCGTCTATGTGGAGGTTGAGGTTAACGAGCGAGGACTCAGCACCGCTCTGTACTATCCTCGTATGAGGATTCCTACACGGCCGAGCTCCTGGAGCTATATGAGACTATGGTCAATGTTAAGCCTATCAAGTCGACGGTTTCCGACGCCAAACAAGATCTGCAGATCTACACAATGTACCGTCGTTTCTCTCAACAAGTCTAAAGGTGTAATCACTAGGATGGCTATAGACCCACGAAGGGTGTAAAACGCAGCAATTGATATACTTGAAGGTAATCCTGTTGGTATATTGTCTGCAACTCATTATTCTTGACTGGGAACTTGGCTCTGAGACATATTGTGCCCATTTTCTTCTTCCGTCGGGCCTGGTGCCCCTTCTACTGCCGCTGCGGCAGGGTCCGGGGTCCCTGAATGAGCCGGTGAGACCCCGGCTTTGGGCGGCGGAGGAAGAGGTGTTCCCTTCCGTGACGGTGCATAATCCTGTTCCTTACTTTTCAGTTCTCCTCGGCAAAATAGTCATCAAACGCTCTGTTTGGTGACATCCCAGCGCGCGTTTTTCCTCCGCGGCGGCTTGCTGGTGAACGGCTATTCGGAGGAGAAGTCACTCTGGGCACGAGTGGTGGAGGGGCCACCATATTTGCCGGTACTAGGAAGTCGCCCGGTGCACCAGCGCCATTAGCAGCTGGAGCAGGAGCGTCAGAACCGTCTTCATGTGTTTCAAAGACGACTTCGCCAGGTCCTTCCACCTCTTCTCCTAGACCCACGGGAAGTCTATGCAAAGCACCGTACCCTAGTTCTGCGCCAACGGCGCCCTCGCCGCCCCATCCACGAGTGGGAACTAGTTCAACTTCACGCACAACATCAAATTCGCTGTTGTAGACCCACAAAACCAGAGTGCGGTTGAGATGGTCTTCCACCAATTCCCCGAGGGCTGATTCTCCGCGTAACGTCCCACTTGGTGTTCCAATAATATAATCTGAGTGAGGGAGCAGCCCTGCGCGGTAGGCTGGACTTAAAGGTGAAGGAATGTTGAGGACATGCCAGATGTTCTGTGTGGAGGAAAGGGGCGCAAGCTGTAGTGCGACGCCGAGGGATGGGTTTGTTGCGGGGATGGGGATGCTGACGGTATGCGTTCGTTGGCCCTGTATAGGAGATCCATACTTTAGCAGGCTTTTCATCTCAAATGCCAAAGGGTATCACTACCTTAGCGCTCCAGACATCTAGTCTCACACTCGTACCGGCGCAATTGCGGACCTCTGTCGCGAAGAGGTTCGGGTCCGGATCTTCCTGTCCAATGTATTAGCGATACTATTGACTTCATTCAATCGCCACTCCAGTAAGCTTACAATTGCATGACCATTAATTCCAACAATAAAGTCAAACCACGGCTCCAAGGGTATCTCGGCGTCCTTGTTGCGGAGGACTTGGAATCCAAAGGCGTTGTCATGCGGTCCACTGCGAGGCTGTTGGATGGGTTCACCGTCTAGCCGGCTCATAAATCGATTTAGTGCGCCGAACATCGTGACGATCAAGTAGATTCTGGCGACAGGTGTAGCAAGGTGGAGTGATGTTGAGCTCGAGCTCCGCGTGCTGGCATATAGGTGCAAACAAAGCAAACAATTATTATGCATCGCATTTATCACTTATCGGAGACGTTTGCGATTTAGGACACTCTACATATTTGACAACATGGCAGACTCGGAGGAAGCACCTCCAGAGGTGCATCATTACGAAAGCCTTCAAGAGGTCCCATGGGATATTCAAAAGTGAGAGACCTTATGAAGACCTCATCAGCCGAGGCTGACTTCTTCCCTAGTTACTGGTCACAGCGTCACCGCATCTTTTCTAAGTATGATGAAGGTGTATGGCTAACAGATGATGCCTGGTTTGGAGTCACTGCAGAGCCAGTTGCCAAGTTAGTCAATTACTCGTTTCCAGGGAGGATACATCTAACATATTGGACAGTAAAATAGCAACACACATGGCAGAAGCGGTGCCTGCCGGGCGCAGCATCTTGATTGACACCTTTGCTGGTGCTGGTGGAAACAGTATCGCCTTCGCATTGACAGGCAAATGGAAAAGAGTCTATGCAATTGAGAAAAATCCTGCTGTTCTTCAATGTGCCAAACACAACGCTAAGATCTATGGCGTCGATAAGAAGATCACTTGGTTCGAGGGTGACTGCTTCGAGATTCTCAAGAACCAACTCAAAGATTTGGCACCGTACAGTGTCATATTTGCCAGTCCTCCTTGGGGTGGTATGGTTTTCTCTGCATTCCCCATGTGGTTGAGGTTCGCTGACAATTTATATTAGGCCCGGGATACAGATCTGATGAAGTGTTCAATCTCAACACCATGGAGCCATACTCACTTGAGAAACTCTTTACAGAGTTTTCAGCATTCACTCCACATATGGCTCTATTTCTACCTAGAACGTCGAATCTGAAACAGTTGGCAAAGTTTGTCCCTGATGATCGCAAGACAACGGTGATGCACTATTGCATGGAAGGCCACAGCAAGGCGCTGTGCGTTTACTATGGTGATTTCAATGTACAATAATCTATTTTTAATCTAATGCAGTTTATGAATCCCCTTCTTATACAAAATCATCATGAACCTGCTGTTGGTCTGTAGTTCACAGTTTTGACAGCGTTAAGCTGATTGCCTGATCAGGTTAGCGCCTTGTGGCCTTGCCGCCTTGTTCGGTGATTGCGCTCTCCGTCCCTCGACTCTTCAATCACCTATCGCCCTATTCTCTCTCTCTCTTTTCTCTTCGTCTCGGTCGGGCAGCTGTCTCTTAAATCTTGTCGGACAAAGGCAACCTCCCAGATGTGCATGTTTTAACCGCGTTTTTCGCCTGCCTGGCCTGCGCCCGCTTTAGTCTGCCCTGCGAAGACAGACTCTCGACTTCGACCGATCCTGGCCTCATTTCCTCCTCCCACATTGCGCAACCGCATTTCCTTTCAATATGCCTCACGCCACCCAGAAGTCGGACCCCGAGGGCCCGGTGGATGACGAGTTCGACAATGTGATGCGACAGCTGAACAACTACGAAGGTGGACCGGAGTTTGACTTCTTGGCGCGTGACTTGGAAGTGGGAGAAAAAGCAGATGATGCGGTCGACTATGAAGATTTTGAAGACGATGAATTGCCGGAGGAAGAGGATGCCCCCACATCGACGCGTGTTCCACATGGCGATGAGGCTGAGGATCCTTTTGCCAACCTTGAAGGCGATGACGACGCTGGTCTTTTCGGAGATGGGGGTGACTTCGGAGAAGGTGACATCTTCGGTGATCAAGGCGGGGAAGTAAAAATCGAGGAAGATAATCTTGATGATCTTTTCGGCGAGGGCGCTGCTTCTCCTCCTGCTGGGCAGGTGGATGAGACAAAGGGTCTTTTCGAAGATGAGGGACCGTCGTTGACGGACCAGCCCGTCGAGCTGCCACCCATTCCTCGGGCTCCAGAACCTCAGCATCAGCCGATGACTCTCGACGACAGCGAGATCTTGGATGATGCCAGTGTCATTTCCGAGGAGATGGACCCGTCGACCCTTCGTGCCTGGAAGCTCCAGCAGCAGTTGTTTGCAATGTCATCGATTGCTGGACCCGACAATGTACCCGCACCGCCCGAGAACCATGAGGAGCTTCTTCATTCTCTGTTTCCCACCTTTGACCGCGACACGCTCCCGCGTTGGCTGGAGCTTATTCCACAAAAAAAGGCTTTCTTCCTAGGCAAGCAGCCTACCAAAGTCCCGAAACCAGTTCTTCCTACCAAGGTCAATATCGAGTTGGCTGCTGATCAGGAGCGCATATTCAGGACTGGCCAGCCGAGCAAGCGTGGACTGGACAATGACTCTCTGGGTATCGTCACTATCACCGAAGCCACCCAGGAGGTGGAAGAGGAAGAGGAGACAAAGGAAGATTTTGAAATGGGTGGTGCGGATGCGGACGAGATTCTTCCTGGCGGTTTTACCATGCAAGATCTCCGAACTATCTGCGCAGACTGGGATGTGCGGGAAGAGGACCTCTTGCCCACTGTTAAGGAGCAAAAGCCGGCTGCACCGGCCGAGTCCGGACTCTTCGACGAGGACGAACCAGATTGGCTGATGGATGAAGATCAGCCGTCTAAAAAGCGCAAGACCGGCCCGTCTCCTATGGACGTGATCGCTCTGTCCCACCTCGACATCCCGCTCCTTGACGACCCCGAACAAGTGATCGCGCAGGTGGCCAAGAGGGTTACCATCGATATGAATGATCCCAACATTCTTGTTGAGGAGCTGAGAGCCGACGCGACTCTCCACAGGCCAAGGCAGAATATTCTTCGTTCGAGAGAAGATGTAGATGTGAATGTCACTCGTCGTCTCACTCAGCGATATAACATCTCCAACGATCAGGCCTACGACATGCTGAAGCAGAATCATCAAAACAAGATTCGAAGCACTCTCGGCAACGTCACTCTCGAGCACGCGTTGCCAGCGTTGCGTTTGCAATGGCCCTACTATAAGACCGAGCTAGGAAAGGCCGAGGCTAGATCTTTCCACCGTCCCGCCATGGCCTTCCGTCCCGGACAAACATCTTGGTTCAAGAATGTTGCGCATGTCAAGCGCAAGCATCAAAAGGGCAAAGACGCCAAAGCCCTCTACGACTCCACGAAATCACTATCTTTGTCTGACAACTCGAATGTCTTGCTCGTGGAATACTCCGAGGAGGCGCCCTTTGTTCTGTCAAACTTCGGCATGTGCAATCGTTTCATCAACTACTACCGACGGAAGAATCCAGATGATCCTACGCGCCCGAAAGCAGAGATTGGAGAGACGGCTGTGTTGCTTCCTCAGGACAAGAGTCCATTCTCCATCTTCGGTCATGTGGACCCGGGTGAGATCACCCCTGCAATCTCGAACTCGATGTATAGAGCACCCCTGTTCCCACACCAAGCCAAATCAACGGATTTCCTTGTGATCCGCAATAGCACTGGCGCTGGGGGCAGCAATTATTATGTGCGCAACATCGAGAATCTGTACGTTGCCGGACAGCAGTTTCCATCTGTTGACATCCCTGGACCTCACTCGCGCAAGGTTACTACAGTCGCGAAGAATCGCATGAAAATGCTGGTATACCGACTGCTCAAGAAGAGTGCCGATGAACGGCTCGCTATCAGTGACGTTACTGCTCACATTCCCGGTACCACTGATATGCAGAACCGACAAAAAGTGAAGGATTTCCTTCAACATGACAAGGATACCAAGTACTGGAAACCTTTGGATCCCGTTCTTCCAGATCAAGATACCATCCGATCATGGGTTCAGCCCGAAGATGTCTGCTTGTTAGAATCGATGCAAGTTGGTCAACAACACCTCCATGACACCGGATTTGGAAACGATGCCGAGACTGGTGGCGACAATGACGAGGATGAGGAAGGGGAGAGCTTCGAGCAGCAGATGGCACCTTGGAAGGCCACCCGAAACTTCCTGCTGGCATCGCAGGGCAAGGCCATGCTGAAGCTTCACGGTGAAGGTGATCCAACTGGTCGTGGCGAGGGTTTCAATTTCATCAAGACATCCATGAAAGGTGGATTCAAGGCCATTGGTGAAAGTGTCGAAGACAAACTGGATGCACAACGCCTCAAAGAGCTCGGCGGCCACAGCTACAACGTGGCACGCCAACAAAAATCATATGAAACCTCTATCCGCCGGATCTGGGATGCGCAAAAAGCTAGTCTTTCATCCACCGTTGAGCACTCTGACCAGGAGAGCGACGTCGACCAGGGCGAGGAGGAAGAGTTTAACAAGCCCACACCACGATCCGAGGCGCACACCCCCGCAGCCAGACGCGGCGACGACGAAACAACCAGTCAATTTAGCCGAATGAGTTTCGCGAGTCAAAAGGGCAAGGTGCTACGCATCACACGCCAGTTCAGGGCTCCCAACGGAGAAATCTTGCAAAAGGAACAGCTCGTCTGGGACCCCCGAGTCATCAGACACTACATTTCGCACCGCCACCGCACCGAAGCCCTCACCACCAAGCTAGAATCTCTCCAGCCAACCGGTGACCCCGAGGTGGACGCGCGTAACCGCAAGCTGATCGAGGCTGAGTTGAGCCGTCTCAACCGGAACAAGGAACGCCGCTTCGCTCGTGAGAAGCAGAAGGGCATTTCTCGCGCTGGTGACTCCCCTGCTGATAGACCTGCTGGTACTCAGCGCAAGTGCGCCAATTGTGGCCAGGTCGGTCACATTAAGACGAACAAGAAGCTTTGTCCCTTGCTCAACGGCACGATGAAGCCCGAAGATCGAGTTACCGATTCTGCTTTCTCGATGAGCGCGCCTGTTCTCTAAGCTGGGGCTGTGTGACATGGATCTGAAGACCTGTTTACCTTTGATACCCCTTCTACGACTACATTTTCTCTGCTGGGTCTTCGGGTCTTTTCCCATGTCTTGCTGTCTAAGCCACAGCGCGATGAGATGCAAATTGCAATGTTTCTGGGAGTTTCGGGAATGGGAAAATGCTGCTCTGCGGCTCGGAGTTCAGACTTTACTCATGGATTTGTCGACCAGCTTAGTCTCATGTCGTAGCATGTTTAGCATGTCATATCGAATTTTGTTTCGTGTACAATAAGAACATTTTATTGAATGAACACTTCATTGAATATGACCCGAAGTCATCGAATGGTCTCATGGTAATAGGTATAACTAATAAAGATAATATAACAAGGTCCAAGTGAAAAGGAAAGCAGGTTTTAATGTATACAGAGGCGTCACGCAAAACCGAAAGAGTATATGAATAGGAACAGTCATCTTCCTCGAAACCAATGAAGGAATGTAGTCCAGTCAAACGGGGGCTCCAACTCCAAGTCTCCTTTTTCGTATACACCTCACGGGAAAAATAGGCCATCCAACTGACCTCTTAGGAATGGCTGTCGTCCACGCTGACTGCTGAGTACCATAGCCGGACCCTTTGGTCGAAGGTAGGTATATCCAAGAAATGCACCTCGTTTCCGGATCTCAAGTGCAGTTCGGCCGATTTTCTTGTCCCGGAGAATCTTGTCGCGAGGTCGCTTCCTTGACTTTTTCCTTGCAGCACGCGCTGCCTGCTGCGCATCGGGCTCTGCTGTAGCCACGGGACTTCCATCTAGAACTGGTTCCTCAGGGGGTACAGATTCTGGAGGATCAGGGGTCTGAGATACTGCGGTTGTACCAGCAAGATTTGCGTCGGCATCCTCATCGATTTCTGCTGCATCATTGTCTGAAGATTCCTGGTGGGCATTGTCAAGACCCTTCCAGTCGTCGAAATACCGGCTATCCTCCCAGCCTCTGACCCGGGGGACCAACGGTGGCTGAAGCAAATGAAGTTCGTCCCACGGGACTCCTCTGAAGAAGGGATGCGCCTTGATGTCAGTGGCATCGTTGGGATACACGTAGTAGCTGGGTATATTCAAGTGCCGGGAATCCATGGAGTAGAGAAACTGTGCGGAAACAGGTCGGCCAGTCAACACATCATTGGCGTGGTACTTTGGAGAGCAGAGTCGATATTCGCGTTCCTGCAGAATTCGTGCTATGAGATCGATAGCGTCCGAAGAGATGACTTTGTCCGTTGGCCTCTCTCTTGGGAATTGCAGGGTACGGTTATGTTGCTGCAGTCGCTGTTAGTCTATATCTCTGCAAAATGGGTTTGTCTCAACCAACTTACAAGGATCTTAATCTTGGTGTCGGTGCGATTCTCACAAGCGAATGGTGTAAATCCGTACAAGCACTGGAGAGAAGAAGTGAGAACAATATCTCCAAAGCTGATTGCAGCCATCTCTTACCTCGTAGATAATGACACCCAGGCTCCACCAATCGCATCGCCCATCGTACATCTCGCCTCGAACGACCTCTGGCGCCATGTACTGGCTAGTGCCAACCACGCTCTTTGCAAATCTGCGTCTTCCTGTGCTGTTGCGCCGCTCCAGAAGATTTGTCGATGGCGTCTCATTCAAGCCATGAGGGCCCACCTCGGAGTATTCCTTCAGCTCAGTGGCGTGTGCTTGATCCTCCGCATCGCCGATGACCTTGATTCCAAGTTTCTCTATCATGTTGTAGCGATTGTCATGATAATATGCTTGATCATGAGACCAATGCCCATCAAAGGACAGACCAAAGTCGGAAATCTTCAGGTGACCAGATGCAGAGATAAGGAAGTTGTCAGGCTTGATATCCCGGTGAATCCAGCTGAGGTTATGGGCCTCTTCGATGCACAGGATCATCTCAGCAACATAAAACCTTGTCCACGGTTCAGGAAGTA
The DNA here is from genome assembly GCA_036712075.1 of Penicillium sp. DT28. Taxonomy (NCBI): domain Eukaryota; kingdom Fungi; phylum Ascomycota; class Eurotiomycetes; order Eurotiales; family Aspergillaceae; genus Penicillium; species Penicillium sp. DT28. Next base: position 2,358,320 of record JAZHLO010000002.1, read on the forward strand.
TGTCCTTGCGGATTAACAGCCCGAGAAAGTCCCCACCGACCATGTAGTCCATGACGAGGTATAAGTTGACGCTATCTTGGAAACTGGCGATCAACGGAACGACCCAGCGGGATTTCTGGGCCGCAACAAGGAAATCTCTTTCTGCTTGGATGTGGCCTTCCTGACAGTTTCGAATCATGTCAGACTTTCTGATCACCTTCATGGCGTACACTCCTTTGTTCTCCCCGTCCATGAGTCGCCGCCGGCTGTGCTTGGTTCCATCCACGGTAGATCTGGTTTTTGAGATAGAAGGACTGCTTTCGGACATCGGGAGGTCTTCCTCAACAATTGATGCGTTGTCACTCTTTTTCTCGCGGACTAGGCGAACCACGCCGAAACTGCCTCTACCCAGCACTTTGATAACTTCGTAACCAGCAATCGACGGGGCGTCCTCATCCTGAACACCTTGCATATTTTTCAAAACTCGGCACCGTCGCAAATATTCATTCTCTTGCAGCAGCCAACGGTGTCTGGTCTGAGCCTCCTCGTCAGGTGCGAGCTGAAAGGCACACATATGCTGCTCAAGCTCACTCTGGCGCTGCGAACGTGGATCCGGGTTCTGGAAAATGGAGTTATAATAGGGCTCCAGGTATAGTTTGGCCACTGAGGCGGCCTCCGCGCTTATGATCGAGGGTTTGATGGCTGGAGCTTTGCTGGCCAATGTGGTATTCACGGCGGAGACACGGTCCGAGAGAGTGGACAGGTCGGTTGGTGAGGCCTTGGACTTATCGGAAGGGAACGGCTCTGCCGATGTCACTGGACTCGGAGGGGTCGAGTATCCCAACGGCGAGCCATTGCTGCTTGGGGTCGTCGAGGGATCAGAGCTGTCATTAGCACCATCGCCGTGCTGCTCGATAGGCGTGGACAATATAGGTGATTCAGGGAAGGGGATGCTTGGTCTCGAACGCAGATGAGTACGGCGAATAACCGTTGGTTGGCTAAATGGGAAAGAAAGTCTTTGGGAAAGTCGATCAACCAGCTTCGAGGGCAGCAGGTTTTGTGATTCACTGGCATTTGTGGAGCGACTTTCCGTATGTTCAGCAGTGCATTGCTGGCCGGCTTCCCCTTCGGCTTTTGGGCCATGCCTTTCTGCAGCAGGCTGCAGATCTTTTGAGGGTAAAGGCGCAGACTCCTGAATCTCCGGCTGAACGGCGACTGAAGACACAATCACCAGTGGTGCACTTTCTGGTAAGGAATTATCAGGGAGCAACACGGCGCTGTTCCGCTCGATTATCGGAAGAGATGGAGTTTGATGTCCATGTCCATGAACGCTATGACTGCCTTCGTATGACACAGATTCAACACTCGTCTTTTGGCCTGCAGCTGATCGTCAACATTCCGGAAGTGATGTGCAATGGGATGATGGACACTTACTGTTGGAATAACTGCGGAGGCCAAATAGCAATAGGATTTTGGAGCGACTCCGTGACAGCCGGACCTTCAGACGATTTCTACCGGGCGAAGAGTTGGGGCTCTGATCGGATGCAGGACTGTCGGATACTGGAGATTCAGCAGGAGAAGGATCGGTGATGGCTGTGAGCTTGTTCGCTCTGTTGGGAATCCAAAGATCGAAGACGCTTCGTCGGCTTCGGACTCTCTTTCCATAAGAGATGGTCATCTTCAAAGTTCCTCCATGAAAGATCAAGGAACGGTGGTCTATGGCAAATGCAATCCTTGAGGACTTTGGTAATGATAGGATGTGGCGATGAATGAAATTAACAGTATGAAGGACGGAGACTTGGTAATGGAGTTGGATGACTCTTCTGAATAGCACTGGAAGTAGTAGCCCAGGTCTTCATACAATTGTGGCAAGTGCCATGGTTAGTTATACTGAATGGAACCTTCTCAAAATGGCATAGAATGGATTATTGAAAAAGTATGTTACATCTGCCTCAGGTCCTCGAGTAATTACAGCTGTCCTTTTGTCTCTCGCTCCTCTTCTCTCTCTCGCTCCTCTTTCACAGAATCCTACTCTCCTCCTGCCATCACCTTCTTCCTCCACCCGTTCCCATTATCAACAAGTCAAATGTTTCTCGCCCAGAATGGGTCCAAGAAACGGCCTCTGACGAGGCTAGCGGGGTCGCTAAGGGATCGACTAATCCCGAACTGAGACTACTTACTATGGTAGAGACTCACGAATTCGCTTAGACTGGAACCCAAATCGCCTACGAAAGTCTTGGCCGGGGAAAGTATACATTATAGATAGATTATAGTTGCCCGAATATCATCACCATAGATAACACCACTGTTAGACCGAGGAGACCCTCTCTTCTACCTATGTTGGGAGCGCTCTTTGTCGGGAATCCAGGTGACTCTGCCGATGGATCTCGAGATTTGAGATCTTTCTTGGGTCGAGATCTCCTCATTTTGAGCCTCCTCACGGATCTGGAGATTTGCAATCTCTGGCCAAGGCCAATTCGCTCAATGCCTTTCCCCCGGCCAAGACTTTCGCACTTCCACTGAGTCGATATTCGTTCCGCTGACGAAGTTTCTAAATAAGTCATAGTCAGTTCTAAGCTCATCTTAGATATGGGTAGAATACTAACTTTGCGGCCTAGCATAGACCTTTGAAACTTTCTCGCGACAATGCTGGATCGCTGCCAGGTACATTGCGATCTGCCGTTCCGCATTAGCGTAGACTTGATGCCGCCATAGTGAGGGTCGTCATGGCATAGAAGCCAATCCGCACGTCCGGTAACCGTTGTATTTCCACGTTCAAGACGTACGTCTACCTCCGAATGGAGCCGGAGTTGTTCCAGCGCTCCTTTGTCGGAAAGGTGATGGAGTCGGTTAAGGATCACAAGCTCAATGATAACGCGCGCGGAGGCTTCTGAACGGAATATCTTGAGCGGCCCAGTCAACCGAGGCTTCTTGCGAGGGCTTCCCAGTTCTACCCGTACGTCTGAATTGCACACCTTTTGTTTCGTGGATAGATCACGCGTCGTCTATTGTTTCTAGGAGTGGCCTCTGCATTGTTGGCAGGTGTGTCGACAGCGGGAGGTGCAGAATCAACTCGTCCTCAAGAAGTGCGTATCGTGCGTATTTGTCAATTGGGGGTTGGAGGGGAAGTTGGACGGTAGCCCAATGGGATCCAGTGAAGCATCAACTGGTACTCCACGTGCTCTAGACCGGTACGTCGAGAAAAAGACGTACGTTGGTAGAGCTTCTTGAAGAGCGTTTCCAGTCGCAGCCACTGTTTCCCATCGGACGTCCTTAGTACAGTGGCAGTATCACGCTACATAGCGATCAAATTCAACACTGTACTAAAGCAAGTCGCGATTTCCACATGTAGTTCAGCTTCGATTGCCTGCTCGGCATATTGTCGATCCAGACAATGATTTGTCGGAGAAGAGTGTAGGCGTCGGTCGGAGTCCATGAACCAGAACTGATAGTTGTCGGAACGTGAAATATACCAAATAGCCTTACTAAGTAAGGTGTGCACCTTTTTGGTCGAATGGCTAAATCGAGGGTTATTTCTTTCCGTCAATAGTTATCACTGTCGGTAGTGATCCCAACGTACGGTATGGCACTTCCCCCGGCTTAAGATCCTTCTGGTGCTTCCCAACAGACGGCCTCGTCCGTAAGCATCACCTTGGCAGGTGGCCTATGGAAGCGGTTGTTTGTCGCCTCTACGGACCCCGATACGGACCCCTCTTTCTTCTTTTGCAGGTATGCCTGTCGGCGGGGCTTTTGCTTTTTGACGCCCCCGTTATTGCGGGTCCACATCGCCTTATCCCAGTCAGAGAGCGTTGTAATCACCGGCCGCGCGTTCGAACCCGGGTGAGGGTTGAACCATTTGGGCCAACTCTTGACGTGTTCGTCGTCGGCCATGATTGGAGTGAGAAGTCACATAAAGGCGCAAACCGTTGAAGAGAGGTGATGGAAAGAGACAAGCTGATGGAAGGGTGAAGTGGGGAAGTAACGAAGTTCGCGAGAGGTGAAGTGAGAGAAACTGCTGTCGCGACGTCGGGGGGGACGGCTAGGGGTGGCCTCTTTGCCCTTGGTAGCGAAGGAGTGTGTGTGTGTGTGTGAAGAAGAGGAAGAAGAAAGAAGAAAGAAGAAGAGAATTTATAGAAGCCCCGGAGGCCAGTCGCTGAGTAGGTAAGGGTCTGGTAGCGGTAGCGGCTACAAACTTATTAGCCTTTTCTATTGGATTACTCGTAAAGTAAGAGGTAAGTAAACGTATAAGAAGTTATAAAGTAAGAGATACGTAAACTTATAAGAAGTTATAAAGTGAGAGATAAGCTGAAGAAGTTATAGAACGCATACCGCCATCTACGCCTCCTAATCAATGGACCTCTTCTTCGGCGATTCTAAGACTACAAACATGGGAAGTACGTCGAGGCTGGGGAGATGAGCGAGACTCTGTTGAGCGAGTCCTAGATAGGATGCATTCTAGCAGCTTAATAACAAACAATATGATCTTATTATCCATGACCAGACCATAACATACGCAGTATAACACACGATTAAGCTAGACGTCTATTTAATCTCCAGAAGCTTGACGTCAAAGATGAGCTTGGAGTTGGCAGGGATGCCGGGAAGAGCCTTCTTGCCGTAGGCGAGATGGGCAGGGATGGTCATACGACGCTCACCACCGGGAGCCATACCGGCAACACCGATGTCCCAGCCCTTGATGACCTCACCCTTGCCGAGCTTGAAGGAAAAGGGCTTGCCCTTCTTGTTGGAATCGAAGACCTTGCCATCCTCGAGCTTGCCGATGTACCGCATGGAGACGGTGTTACCGCTCCGGGCCACCGGACCCTTGCCCAGCTTCTTGTCGTCGATCTTCACGCCACGGACCTCCTTGACACCGAGAGTGCCGGTGGGCTTGTCACCAGACGGAGTAGGGCCCTGCTCGAGGTTCTTGGCGAACTGAACCTTCTTGTCGGTCTTGGCCTCCTTCGTGGCCTCCTTCTTGGGCTCAACAGCGGCGGCATCGCCGTTGTTCTTCTTCAGCTTCTTCTGCTGGGCCTTGGTCAAGGCCGGCTCCTGGGCTTTGTCGGCCTTCTTGGCACCTTTGGCCATCATGTCGTCAAGGCTCTCCTCCTCAGCAGCACGCTTGTTCTTGCCCTTGCCCTTGGCCTCGACGAGCTTGGGGGCCTCCTCCTCCTCGCTGTCAACCTCGGTGATGCGGGGGTCCTCCATGCCGTCGAGGTCGTCGCTCTCGTCGTCCTCCATGGCCATAAGCTCGTCCATGTCGAGCTCATCCTCATCTGGGGACAGGTCGTACTCATCCTCATCCTCCTCGTCCTCGTCGAACTCGGGGCGCTCCTCATCCAGAGCAATGACATAGTTACCGGTCAGGTAGATGGTGTGGTTACCGGTGGCCTTGAAGAAGACGCGCTCACCCTCGCAGACGGTGATGTCCAGAGGCTGCTGGAAGTTCTGCGTGATTGTTAGTTTTTTTGTCAAATACTGTATTAACATGCATGCTTACCTGCTGGGGGCTCAGGGTACAGATAACGTTCTCATCAAGGTCGAGGCCCTCATCGGACTCATTGTCGGACTCGTCGTCGTCAGTAGCGGGGCCCTTGCCCTTGATAAGCTTGGAGATGGCGGCCTTGAGGTCAAAGCCGCTGTTATCCTCGTCGTCGGACTCGACATCCTCCTCCATGGCCTCCTCGAGCTCCTTCTGGGCGGCGGCCTGCTTCAGTTTGCGGGCCTTCTCCTTGTCGCTGGGACCGCCATTGGCCTCCTCGTCATCAGAGTCGTCCTCGTCTGAGTCCTCGACATCACTGTAGTCCTCGTCGTCGGACTCGTCATCATCCATGTCAAGACCGGGAGGAGCGCGAACAATCTTCAGAGTAGCGCGAGCAGGCTTGCTGGAGTCGCCATCCTCGTACTCGGGGGCCTCATCAGGGTCGATGGCAGCCATGGTCACGCGGAACTAATAACTAAGTCAGTCTGTGTCATATCGTACACTGTCGATAATTGTACTGACCGAAGCGGCGGCATTGGGCACTGCGGGAACCATAGCACCGGCAGGAATCCGCAGGGCATAGACTGCGACAGGCTGGACGGCAGACATTTTGAAGAGATTGATCAGAAAAAGGATATGCGAACAAAACAATAATAAAAGAAGGTATGAGAGAGAGGAAAATGAACCACTGAGAGAAGACAGATGTGGATGAAGAAAGAAAAAGATGCAACCCAAAACCGCAGCAACAGAGATCCTCGGAGCTCTTTTTTTTTTTTTATTAAAATTGATTTTTCTGTCTGATGTTGTCAACCAATAATAAAATTGAAAATGGTCTCACCGCCCTTTTGTTTACCGCCAGCTACACCGCCCCTGATCACCTGACCTTGCCCAGCTTTTCTGCCCGTGACGCGTGATTTGCCTCCGCGTCGCATCAGCGAAAGCACCCGTTTATATCCCTCGTCACTGACGGTCATGTTGGTATTGCTGGCCCAGCATGGGCTCTCATCCTGATGCTGACTCCAGTACAGTGCGCAAACGTATTGCAAATCGTAAGACCCTTCTTTATCCCTTTGATCTTAGAGTATGCTCTGATCCGCTGCTATATAGATGACTTCAACGATGAGAAGGGCGAGGAATACGAGGCGTCCACTTTCGGGGGGTTTGGGGACTACATGCGACGCAAGAAAATCAAACTACAGAATTTAGATGCGGAAATTCGAGCCTCGGCTGGCGATCGTCCTCCTATATTTCGCGGTATCATCGCGCATGTCAACGGCTACACACAGCCTTCCGTCCAGGATCTCCACCGTCTGATTGTCAGTCATGGCGGAGGTTTCCTCCAGTACTTAGATGGCAAGACGGTTGTGACGCACATAATTGCCAGCTCCTTGACTCCCAAAAAGCGCGAAGAGTTCCGACGGTACCGCATCGTGAAGCCTGCGTGGGTCACGGAGAGTGTCGAAGCCGGGCGTCTGTTGCCTTGGGATCAATTCCGGGTTGTGGATGAAGGTCAATTTCAGAAAGTCTTGAAGTTCGATGATGGACGATTCACCAGTCAGGCCAACAGCCCTCAGGTTGGGTACAAAGAGCAATCTAGCATGAGTTGGTATAATTCCCAACTCAAAGCTATGAGCGCTGAATTCAATACGCCATCCAAGCCACCGCAAATCCGTCCATCACCAGCTATACAATCCACTACTCCCTCTCAATCAGACTACGGCGACTTCCCTAGTCTTGGTAGTCTAGAAGCGCAAGACCAAACTACTACTTCTCATCGAACCAAGGAAAATGCATCGCCAAACATTCAGACACCAGTGGCCGCTACAACACCCAGTGAGCACGGCGAAATACTCTTGTCTCCTCGCAATAATGTGCAGACTTCGCCGTCAAAGCAGGCTAGCCCTCTTAACCCGAATATGACATCTGAGGAGTATAATGCACAACTCTTAGCTGATCCTCGAATGAGGAAATCGAGCGTTGTCAATCCAGAGTTCCTCCAACAGTACTATCGAGAATCACGGCTTCATCATCTGTCAACGTGGAAGGCTGAGTTGAAAGCCCAACTTCAAGCAGCAACCAAGGAGAAGGCGATGTCTCTCGTTTCTCGGAAACAGCGCGTACCTGGTGCAAGAAGGTACATTATTCACGTCGATTTTGACTCCTTCTTTGCTGCAGTCTCTATTCTCAAGCATCCTGAGCTCAGAGATAAGCCCGTTGCCATCGCCCATGGGCCTGGCTCAGGATCTGAGATTGCAAGCTGCAACTACGTTGCTCGCGGACGGGGCGTCAAAAATGGCATGTGGATGAAAGGTGCTATGCAGGCGTGCCCTGAACTCCAAGTGTTGCCGTATGACTTTCCAGCCTACGAAGACGCCAGTCGCAAATTCTACAGCTCCGTCTTGTCGGTTGATGGGACTGTCCAGAGTGTGAGCATTGATGAAGCTCTCATTGATATCACCAACTTGTGTCTGGAGGCCGGTGGCTCGGACGGGAGGGGCATATCAGAAGGATCTATCTATCGCGAGCAAGCCAAGGCAGATGAAATCGCCCAGAACTTGCGTGACTCGGTCAAAGAGAAGACTGGATGTGCGGTCTCTGTTGGGATTGGCGGCAACATTCTCTTGGCCAAGGTCGCACTGAGAAAGGCAAAGCCCGCTGGGCAGTTTCAGTTGAAACCGGAAGCTGTCTTAGATTTCATCGGAGATCTCACAATGCAAGATTTGCCGGGTATTGGGTATAGCCTCAGTAGCAAGCTTGAAGAGCTTGGGGTTAAGTTTGTTAAGGATGCGAGGGAGCTCACGAGGGAAAAGCTGATTTCCTCTCTGGGACCGAAGACTGGAATGAAGATTTGGGATTATGCTCGGGGCATCGACAAGACTGAAGTCGGCAACGAGGTCATCAGGAAATCCGTTTCGGCGGAAGTTAACTGGGGTATACGATTCGTCAACCAGGATCAGGCAGAAGACTTTGTCCGATCTCTGTGCGAAGAGTTGAACAAGAGACTCGTGGAAAACCTGGTCAAGGGCAAACAGCTCACCCTGAAAGTTATGCGACGCTCAATGGATGCACCGCTTGAACCAGTGAAGCATCTTGGTCATGGAAAGTGCGATGTTTTCAACAAAAGCGTTGTTATAGGCGTGGCAACGAATGCAGCCGACATCCTGGGTAAAGAGGCTGTCTCGATGTTGAGGAGTTTCAACTTCTCACCAGGCGATCTGCGCGGTCTCGGGGTCCAAATGACCAAGCTTGAACCTCTCAAAGCTGGTCCTGCGGCAACCATTGAGAGCAGCCAACGTCAGCTCAACTTCCAAAAGTCTCCGTCTCGCAGGCAGACTACATCCCCCAGGCAAACCGTTGTGCAAACCGACCCAGATGACTTGGAAAGTCCACGCAAGGACCATTCCACCCGCATCCAAGTTGATCCGATTCTCAGCAACAGTGCCCACAAGCCCTTGAACATTTCCGGAACTCAGTTCATCATGCCGACTCAAGCGGATCCTAAGGTTGTTTCGGAACTTCCCAGTGATATCAGATCAAGACTGGTGGCCCAAAAGCCCCGACAAGACTCACGTTCTGGATCCCCATGCCCTCCTCCGCGCCCTGTGTCAGCACCTACCACCGCAGACCTCCCTCCTCAGTCCGAATTGGATCCTGAGACCTTGGCTGCCTTGCCAGAAGATCTGCGAAATGAGGTATTAGGATATTATAAGCAGCCACCCGCGCCGTCCGATCCATCACCACCTCAACCTCCACCAGTTTCAGCAGCCTCTGTGTCTCGTCCAATATCTGACCGATCACTCGGACTGAAAAGGCCAGTCTCACCACCTAAGAAAAGACGAGGCCGCCCTCCAAAGACGGTGAGCATGCGCAACAGGACTCTGAAACAGACAGGGTTTGGCTTCACTAGACCCGCGACTGCCTCTGTGCCTTCTGCCGAAGACCCTTCATTCCGACAAGGATCCCCGGCCGTTGAAGAGCAGTCCGAAATCTCAGCCGAGTTCTTAGCTGCCCTGCCAGAGGACATTCGCCAAGAGGTTCTTGAAGAGCAAAAGCGCACGCGTATGCTCCAACGCTCCCGCGCCGCTCCGACAACTTCACGACCAACATCCCAACAGCGCAACACACCAGAACCAGCCCCAATCGAGAAAACACTTCCTCTTCCTCCTCTCCCGGAGCGGCCGGTTTTCACTTCAAAACGTCTATCAAGCCTACCAGATCTCCGTGACGCCGTCAGTGCTTGGTATTCTGCCTTTGCAAGTGAAGGTCCGTATGCCGAGGATGTCGAGGTGCTGTGTACATATCTCCGGCGTGTCATTGCTGAAGAGAAAGATATCGACAAGGCTGTTTCTGTGGTGCGTTGGCTGATGTGGCTAGTTGATGAAAATAGGGGTCTGCAGGAGTCTGCGGACAATCAGACTCCTAGATCTGGGCAGGGTGTTGTAACTTGGGCGGATGCAGTCATGACTATGCAGAGCAATGTACAGAGCGCTTTGGGGGAAAGGGGGCTGGCACCGGTGGATTTTGAATAGTGTATATTGTTACTGGTTATGATGCAATGAATGAGATACCCCTTTTGTCTACATGCGAGTGTGCATAGGCTTTATCTTATGTCTGCTGATCAGCAGCTGGGTACTGATAATCTCGTGGACACAAACCCCTAATTGCAACTTCGAATCATACCGTCTGTGCCGAAGCCGAGGTCCTCATAAGATCACTAACCCGGGTTGTCCCCAGTTGCTGAGAACAAGAACTTCATGGAGTATAACAAGGATGCAGGAGAGCTACATTAGGGGCTGGCACAACTATGGAAAATGGTCATAAGTGAATCAAGTCGATCACAGGAGATCATCAAGCGGGGCTCGCAAGAAACACTCGAATGGGTATCGAGTCAAACTGACTTGAATCATCATATGGTGAACCACGTGGGGTTTCTGGGGTACAAACCGGAGAATTTGTGCCGGAATTATCAAAATCTCCATGTGGATGGACCGTTTTTATGTACATAAGCAGACATGGTCCTGCTACTATTGTGATACCCATGGACCATACGTCATTATCTCATGGTCTACTCCTTTGGTCTCGTTTTAAATCACACACATACCCACGCGATTCCTGCTGAAATCCAAATCCAAAAGCAAAGATGATCGAAGCTTTCCTTGCGGGCATGACACCCAGTCAGGCCATTTTATGGTCTCTGGGTATGTTCAGCGTGCTATTACTATTTCGAAGAATCCAGACCCAGATCCAGATCTCGCGCCTTGGTGCTAGAGCTCCCAAGGTCTCATTCCGTCTTCCATATGCTCTCGACTTTATCTACAAGAGCCAGATGGCCAACCTCTCAAACAAGGACCATGAGTTCTGGCACAGCGCTATCATCTCAGCTGGAGGCAAGACGAACGTCAAGACCGCCGAGGTCGATGCTGGTATCTCCACGCGGGCTATTATGACCTTTGATCCTGAGAACATCAAGGCTCTTTTGACTGGACAGTTTGCCGACTATGGCAAGGGCGAGCCTTTCCATAGGGAATGGAAGGAGTTCTTGGGCGACAGTATCTTTGCTACGGATGGAGAACTGTGGTCACGCTCGCGCCAGCTCATCAGACCCATGTTCGTGCGAGACCGCATCGTCGACACTGAGATTTTTGAAAAGCATGTCCAAAAGCTTATCCCGCTGCTTGGTGGAAGCAATTTGCCCACTGGTAGCAAGGTGGTTGATATTGGATCGCTCTTCTTCCGCTATACCCTCGATGCTGCCACAGACTATCTGCTGGGTCAGGGCACTGACAGCTTGGATAATCCAGCCACAGGCTTCGCAGAAGCATTCAGATATGTGCAACAACGACAAGCCGAGCTTTTCCGATTCGGGTAAGACAACTTCGATCCCGTGTGATGCTGGTTATAGTCCGATTGGAGAGCTGAAAGCTAATCTGGGCAGAGTGTTTAACTTCGCCATGTCACGCAAAGAATTCCGCCGCAATTTGAAGATCATGGACCAGTTCCTCCAACCGTACATTGATACCGTACTATCTCTATCCACCGATGAACTGCATCAAAAGCTCTCAAAGCGAGAAACCTTCCTCGACGCCTTGTCTCGCTTCACTCACGACCCTCGAGTCCTCCGAGACCAGCTAGTTGCCGTGCTCCTCGCAGGCCGAGACACAACTGCCGCAACGCTATCCTTCTGTCTCTTTGAACTATCTCGAAACCCTGAAGTCGTCACCAAACTACGCGAAGAGATTCGCCAGCGTCTTGGTGTCGGCGCCGACGCCCAGAAACCCGAATACGCAGACCTGAAGGAAATGAAATACCTCAACGCCGTGATCAACGAGACAATGCGCGTCTACCCCGTCGTCCCCTTCAACGTGCGCTTCTCACTCCACGACACGACCCTTCCTCGCGGTGGTGGACCCGACGGCCGAGACCCGATTGGTGTGCGTGCGCACACGCGGATCATCTACTCGACCATGTTGATGCAGCGCGATCCCGATCTTTACGATGGTCCGAAATCCAAAAACTACTTCGATCCGAGCAAGTGGATTCCCGAGCGCTGGGTTTCGGGTTGGTGGCCGCGGCCGTGGCACTTTATTCCGTTTAATGCTGGGCCGCGGATCTGTATTGGGCAGCAGTTTGCTACGATTGAGATGGGGTACACTATTATTCGCATTCTGCAGGCTTATGAGCGCATTATTGCACTGCCGGTTAGTGGGAAGGATCGGGTTGAGGATCCTGTGTTGAGATTTGAGGTTACGTTGAGTCCTGGATCGGAGTTGAATTGTGTGTTTTTGAAGGAGGGAGAGGACTTTACTCGGCTTGGGTCTAAGGCGAAGGTCGTTGCATAAGCTATTTTAGTTCAGACGGATGGGATATCTTATACTTCAGGTGAAGGTTGCGCGATGGCGAAGGGGCACTTCCTGGTTACTCTCTTTATGAAGATTATAACTAGTTATGAGAAACGAATGCAAACATTTGTCCCAGCATATAAATCTTAGATACTTCGCTCGACTTCTAATATGTTCAGACAAGACTCCTGGTTCCCCAAAATATCAAAGCTAGTAATATTTCAGCTTCATCTTGCGTAGCTTGTTCAACTTCCGCAAAACCTCCACTTTCCTCAGCTCCAAGATCAAATCCTCCTCATCGGCATCATCCAAGTCACCCAAGATGCTAATCAACGTCTTCGCCGGTGACTCCTCGCCATTCAATGGCCGCGTCTTCACTTGGATAGTCGTACCAACCCCACCAGCCATCGCAATATTCGATATCAAGGATGCAGGCTTCGTAGCCGGAACAGAAATATCATGACTTCCCACGGAGACCTTGAGCGTACCATTTGCTTTTGCTGGGACTGTGGCTTTTGCTGAACCTTCGTCATTGCCTCCAACCCAGCCCCTACACATCCGTACGGCCTTTTCCCACTCCCCAAACTTGCTTGCACTCTCTTCGCGCGTGATACGGGGCTCGAACACAGCACCACCGACACGATTGATGTCTCGTAGCTCGGCAAAGCTATTCCATATGCCACATGCGAGGCCGGCTGCGATGGCGGCGCCTAGGGCTGTGGTTTCGCGCATTTTCGGGCGGTAGACGGGGATTGAAATAAGATCCGCCTGTGTCTGGATTTGAAGCGTGTTAGTCTCTGTTTAGATAAATGGTACACGGGATACGTACCTGCATTGCCAAGTCTGAATTGCTCATTCCTCCATCGACGGCCAACTCGGAGAGTGCTTTGCCGCTGTCCTTTTCCATTGCGTCTAGGATTGCTTTGGTTTGGAAACAGGTTGCTTCCAGTGTTGCTCGTGCGATGTGACCTTTTTGTGTATACTGGGTAATGCCGACTATTTGTACTATCAGTTCCCGAGGTCGCAATTGGATATAGCTTTGTCAGTAGAAAGAACTTACATATAGTCCCTTTGGCATCGTCAATCCAGTAAGGTGCAAACAGCCCGCTAAAAGCTGTTACAAAAACACAGCCGCCGTTATCCTCCACCGAGAGAGCCAGATCATTGACATCCTTCGACTCTTGGAAGAAATTCAAATTATTCTGCAGGAATTTGATGCCCGAGCCTGCAACAGCGATGCTGCCTTCCAACGCATAGACAGCCTTCCCGCCAAAGTGGTATGCCACGGTAGCCAAGAGGCCGTGTTTAGAGATGACGGGCTTGTCACCAACGTTATAGAGTAGGAAGCAGCCCGTGCCATATGTATTCTTTGCCATTCCTGGAAAGAAGCCTTTCTGCCCAACCAATGCAGAAGACTGGTCTCCAAGACACCCCATAATCGGCACGTTCTCAAGAACCCCAGAGGCAATAGTGCCGTAAGCATGAGCGTCGGACGAAGGCACAATCCTAGGCAAGTGGATTTTGCCCCTGATACTGAAGAAATCTAACAATGTATCATCGTATTGCAAGGTCTCCAAGTTCATGAACATGGTGCGCGATGCGTTTGTCGAATCCGAGACAAATACGTTGGCAGGAGCGCCACCGTTCAAGCGGTAGACGAGCCACGTATCAATGGTTCCAAACGCCAGCGTGCCGCGCTCGTATGCCTCTCGAACTTTAGGTACGTGTGCTATCATCCAGAGCAGCTTGGTGGCAGATGAGTAGGTGGACAGCGGCAGACCACAGATTCCCTGGAGCTGTGATGCGTTGGGTCTCTGTTTTAGCTCGGTCACTATTGCTTGTGAGCGCGTGTCGGTCCACACAATGGCATTGTGGAGGGGCTCGCCGGTCTCGTGGTCCCAGACTATTGTTGTTTCACGTTGGTTCGTTATTCCGACGCATTTGATGCTGGAGCGACTGTGGCCTTTGCTCTCGAAGGAGCGGACGGCTTCTTCAATGCAGGTTTCTACCGAGGTGACTATTTCGAGGGGGTCGTGTTCATGCCACCTGGAAATTGGACATTGTTAGGGCTTGGTTGCTTTATTTTTGGATAGTTTGGCTAAACCACTTACCCCGGCTTGGGGTAGATCTGGGTGAACTCCACCTGGTGGGATGCCACGGGCTCTCCATCTCGATTGAAAATGAGGAACCTGGTGCTAGTTGTGCCCTGATCGATTGAGCCGACAAAGACGTCTGAAGGCGGCATAGTTAGGAGGAAGAGGACTGTCTATGGAGGAAAGCGAATTCGCTCTATCGTATAGATCATGGAATCATAGGGTATCGCAGAAGAACAGAGAACAGACTCTCATCAAACCCAGGGCAACCATGTTAAATAAAATGAAAATACCGTGGTAACACAACCTGCGGGGTCTCCAGCTTACGAAGAATTGGTGGGATTATGAACGACCAGGGGGAACCAAAGCGACAAATCATCCAGTTTGAGGCTTGAGAGGTTGCGAGAGATGGTCAAAGATCGAAACACCTGACAAGACTGTATGTGGTTAGTATGCAGACATGCCGACTCGAGCTCGGCTTTTCACTCTCTAATTTGCAATTTGCCCTATACTATGACTTATATTATACCCTGCTCGGCAACAAACTCCAACAAAATCTGGGGAAAAGGAACCGTTTACGAACCGAGTAGTGTGACCACGTCGTATCCCAACTTAATCTTCCCCGCGTGTCAATTAACGCAGCCTATAGCATAGGCTAATGTTGAGATTGAGCTATCGGACGACTCGGAATCCTTGACGAAGTCCTTATACGAACTTCCAGAAATCACTCGTGTCCCCACGGTGGAGACCTGATCCACTCCAATTCTTCAGTCCAGATTGAAATGTCATTTGTATGTCAACCTCTGTACTCTGGAATATGCAACATGCAACCTGCACAGACTTCCCTCCAGTCTCCGTTATGTCGGCAATGGTGACAATAACCGACACAATGGGAGGACGAACACTCTCCTCTCTCTTCTGTACTTGGCCTGATCCCAAGACCTTGTGATGTGACAATACATGGAAGATAGTGGCACAATGAACACCTGTGCCATCATCCAAAGCCTAACAAGCGTCAAGTACCACCGTCAACCGAAAAATAGGCTTGGAATCAGATATCGGCTCCGAACTATAGCCGTTCCACAATCCAGGCGCCGTCCTCTTTCCAACTTTGGATATTTCCAAAGCTTTGTGTCTGTGATACAATTCGAACTTCTAGAAATTGCAATCTGGAGTGGCGTGGCATTCAGTCTCCCGAGTTGTCCAGGGGTAACGGAAGGAATAGAAGCTTCTATCCAACCTTCAATGCCGCTTCCACCACCCGTGGACCCAGTAGGAAGAACGCGCGACATCCGGTGTCACCTACTAAAAAGAAAAAGAAGAGGAAAAAAAGAATCAGGTGCCTCCAAATAAGCTTCAGAATGAGAAATGGGCCGGCGTTTTCCGGCTCCCCAATTCAAACGGCGTTGGTACAAACGCCCTAGGCTTGGGACCCAAAACAATAACGATGTTATCGGAATTTTTCCTTCGCGGGAACCGTCCCGTTATGGAAAGAGAACTCTCCTGGCTTGGTACCAACTGCTGACGGTCACTTCAGGTCTCTGGCGGTATCTGCATCTGGCTGTCAGCCGGCTCTGGCGGCGTGGAGAGACACGCCTCCCGAGGCGTCTTTCATTTATCGAATTGACAATTTTGGCGATAGGTATTGTACAAACTTTGCCTGCGAGGGTTACACCGCTATTATCTGGCTGTCGGGCTGATATATGGCTGGACTGGTCCTTTGGGTTGAAGGGAATTGTCCTGATACTGTTGACAGTCTGTGTCCAGCCTTTTTCTTTTCATGAGCTTTTGAACAGTCGCATTCTATTCAATGTCGAATACACACAAGGAGATACAATTGTGGATCAGAATAGTGGACGCACTTCTCTATACTTGGGGAGTAAACATGAGGCTTTCATTCATGATCTCTCTCCCTCTATTGACAATGCTGCTCCGCCGCCTCTACTGTGGTCCAGGATAAGAGCTTACAGTCGTGATGCCTTCTCAGAGTTCTTTGGCACGATGATCCTGCTTCTATTCGGGGACGGGGTGGTGGCTCAAGTCGTCCTCAGTAATGGTCAAAAGGGCGATTACCAGTCCATCTCCTGGGGATGGGGGTAAGTTAAACCTACACTCCAAAACGTCTGCACATACTAATATATTCCATCCATCAGGCTGGGCGTCATGCTTGCAGTATACGCCAGTGGTGCCTCAGGTGCCCATATCAATCCAGCAGTAACCTTTGCAAACTGCATCTTCCGCGGCTTTCCCTGGCGAAAATTCCCTATCTACGCCCTATCCCAGACCCTCGGAGCCATGTGCGGCGCAGCAATTGTCTACGGCAATTACAAGTCCGCCATCGACGTCTTCGAAGGCGGCGCCAATATCCGCACTGTCCCAGGCTACTCTACCACCGCCACAGCCGGGATCTTCTGCACCTATCCAGCGGATTTCATGACCAAGACAGGACAATTCTTCTCCGAGTTCCTAGCCAGCGCCATCCTAATGTTCATGATCTTTGCCCTGAAAGACGACGGCAATCTAGGCGCTGGCCCTCTCACGCCTCTGGCATTATTCTTCGTCATCTTCGGGATTGGAGCTTGTTTTGGCTGGGAGACTGGATACGCCATTAACCTAGCGCGGGACTTTGGTCCACGGCTTGTTTCCTACATGCTGGGATATGGACATGAAGTATGGGCTGCTGGGAACTATTATTTCTGGGTATGACATCCTTCTCTATCTTTCATCTTATGCGTTCACTCACAATAATAGGTCCCCATGGTAGCCCCATTCCTGGGCTGTACTTTTGGTGGATGGCTCTATGATGTATTTTTGTACACGGGACTGGACAGTCCTATTAACACGCCGTGGATGGGGATTAAGCGTCTAATCGGGCTTAGGAGACAGGTGCTGCAAAATCCGGACAGCCACGTAGTTTGATATGACAAAAACCATCTACCGGGATACGGCTTTACGGGTCATGTGTGAATAATGTGAAATCAAATGACTCTAAGATGGGAAAGAGAAGGAGAAGGCCATGAGGTATTTCCCAGGCGGGATGTGGCGGCTTCAATTCCAATTTTCTATGTGTAGTACTGTCAATAAATCATTGATGGCATCTCCCTGTCCACAAGGATTCAGACCTGGACTAGCTCCTGCGTCAATCGGTTGATGCAGTCTGGTTGCAGTCTCTGTAACGATGTTCAGTAGGAGAACAAGTGTATTGTGCTTAGTCTATTGTTTCTTAAGACCCACTTACGTGCGTTGCTTAGAGGTCCTGCTGACTCGCTATTCATGCTGCAGGCAGGGAATTAGATATGTTCACGTGGACTGGAAGTGGCTGAAGCTTTGCCACATGAAATGATGTTTGCTTCGGTGTTTCCGAGTATAGTTGCTGGACATATTGCATTGGGTGCTGTGGCGTGGCGGGTGGACAGGGTCTTTTTAGGCTATCCAAGGATATTTGCGTGATGCCAACACTAAAAAGTCTGTGATCCTTGAGACTAGGCTGTCATACAGTTTGAAAACTGAGATATTAACTGCAAGTTGCATTGCTGCGTGTGTATAATTCATGACCATCTATAAACACTGCCGGGGTTTAATACATGAAGGTGGGTGCCAGGCCATGTTCGCCCCACCGAACGGAATATCCATCGAGTTTTGGTATGTATGCATGATAATGATTCGTCAGAAAAAGCAGAAGCCAAGGGTGATAAACGCCAATATGCTGGGACCTGTGCAATCAGGTACGTCGAAACCGATTCCGCATTCCACTTACGGATCATGAAGGAAAAGTGTCGTGTGCGCCATATCAAATCATGCCATCGTGAGTAATAATACAGGTTGTCCGTGTCATCGTGCCACAGGTTCAAAGGAAAGCAAGAATGCCACCAACAAGGGTGCAGAAACTGGCCAAGATTGTTGGAATGCGCAGGCTGATCCCGCCGCTAACCTTCGCCTTCACCGTCGGGGTTGAGGAGGAAGCGACCTTCCCGGTCTTGGTAGCGGTCGTCTTGGTAGCAGTTGTCTTGGTATCAGTCGTCTTGGTGCTCGTCGTGCTCGTCCTTGTGGTCTTGGTCTTGGTCCTTATTTTCTTCGAGGTCCTGCTGGACGCAAGATGGGTCTCAAGCCCAGAAGGGGAAAAGACAGCCGATGACAAAGCCCACGACAGTGAAGTAAATTGGAAGGTAGACTGTGGAGATGACTCGGTCTTAGTGACTAGTTCCAGAGACGTATTGACACGGGGTGCAAGGGTTTGCTCACTCATTGAGCCGCCAGGTGGTGAGATGCGATCAGAGGCAGATTCCCAACCACTGGGAAGAGTAGAAGTCGAGGGTCGATCGGTGGCAACCCAGGGCCAGACGTTGGGAGTGACACAAGTCGAGGTCTCCTTGTGTGTTCCATCCCAGGGGATAGGGATGCCAGAGGCAGTCGCTGTGATACTGGGAGCAGCTTGGGTTGCAGTAGGTTCTTCGGCACGATTGCCGTTGATCTGGCCGCCGTCAGAGATAATTGATTCCCATGAGCCAGACCGGTCACCGTAGCGGTACGTGTTCCCGGTCGAGTAGTCGGTCACGGTCATCGACTTCATGTACATGCTGAATGGACCTTGGCTGTAATCGGTCAAGCCACCAGCCCAGTCTAGAGAAACATGTTAAGACCAGGATACCCACGTCTTGCTGGGGCACTTGACTCACCAATGGTTCCTTGGGCGTTGTCGGAATCTCCACCGGCCCAAACACCGACCTTGATCATCATGGGAGACTGAGGGTACTGATTGGTGGCTGCCGTGCTGGGCGTGATGGCACGAACGGTCTTTCCATCGATGGCCCAGACAATCTGTTCACTGGTCCAGTCCACGGAGTAAGTGTGCCAGTCGTTCTGGTTATCAGGGTTATCGTGGAATGCGCCACGGCTGTAGCTGCTCGTGTCTCCTTTGCCGAAATAGTTGGTCTGCACCTGCGAGTCTTTGGCACCGAGCCATTCCCAGTCAATTTCGTCCAGATCATCGGACTGCAGAACGGCACTGCTGACAATGCCCGTTCCTGGAGCTGCCTTGATGGTGAATTCGACCTTGCCGAACATGATGTACCAGCCGGACTGAATCAGCGGCCCGTCACCCTTCTTGGCGACGGTGAAAGTGGCACCATTGGTGTCATCGTAGGTGACGGTTCCGACAGCAGAGAACTGATCAGAGGCACCCTTGGTGAAATCGTAAGTCTGATCAGATGCACCCAGAGCAGTATCCGGGGGGCAGGCTAATCAGTGGTTCAGCTGGGGATCAGGTTGCACAGAGATCTGGGCCACATACATTTCTCGGTCGGATTGCAATCGGTATATGTCTGGGCTGCAACCAGAACGGAGGAAGAAAGCAGGCACAAAGCTGCACCCAGTGCGAACCGCATGGTGGGCGTACACAAAATGTAGATATGATATAGGATCAACGATACAATAGGGGGGTTGAAGATGAGGAGGGTATGGGTATGAGAGGAGGAGGGAGAACAAGAAGAAGGAAAAGGCGAGACCACAACACAATCTAGCGTGGCAGGCTCGAGTTCGTCATAGTAAGAGGAAAGTGCCAGCCTCCGTATTTGTTAGTTCGTCGCAGTTTCCTCATTAGGCGCAAATCCGGAGTCCCGTTGGGCATTGATCCAATCAGATCTCTCATTTTTACTATAGGATACATCTTGGGCGAGTTATTCTGTTGTTTGTGAAACACATCTCACTCGTTCTGTTTTCAAACTGATCAAAAGCACTCAAGGATAAACCGAGCTCTTCTGTAGAGCACAATGCGATCGGGAAGTGGACCCGCATCCCCAGCCTCCGGATTTCTGCTGCAACAACCACGATTTAGGCTGCCAATTGAAGAGGAATAGGCTTGTCATTTATTGTATTTCTCTTGTCATCTCTGCCATTATCCTAATGGTCGGATAGTGCAGAGTGCGGTGTACGGTGTACGGAGTATGAACGTGATAGCCTGAAGCATGGATGACGATGAGTTAGGGCTTTATTCTTGAATAAGACACAACGTGGGTTATTATTCCAGTCTCTTTGGAAATAGAGATCTTATGCTGCACACTGGTAAATCCTAGACGCCACATGGGTTTAACCTCTCGCAAACAGTAAGTAATTGCAGCCTCACGCTGCTCTAGATCTATCTAGAAACACTACGCAGAAAGTGAAGGATGAAGTACCCCGCTCGATATCTGATAGCAGTCATCCACATACAGTATAAGGCAAGCAAGAGTGGCCATGGTCCAAGTCAATTGCTACGGGGACTTTCGGCCCCGAAGATGGCAGTAGTTACGTCAACAGTTCATCTCGGTCCGGGTCAACGAGTCATGTCAAAGACTTGGGTATAGGGAAAAGAGGAGTACGTGGGTACTTCTTTATAGATGCAGAAAGTGAATAAGGAAGAAGGAAGAATGAAGAATAAAGGATGAAAGGTGAAGATGAAAGATGAAAGAATGAATATACTTAAAGCAGATCCACTCAAGCACGGTCTCAACTCACGGACCATTTTGCCCCAGACACAAATCAAATCTACGTGAACTTTGCGATCTCCTTCAATGAATCTTGGGCTCTGAGACTTTCTTCCAAATCAAATCCAAAAAACTCTCATTTGTCTCTCCCTTCGTCTCAGATTCTCCCCGTCACCTCGGTTCCCCGTTCCTCGTCCTCGCTCCTCTTCCACCCGCGTTCGACATCCAACCTTCTCCTTCCCCTCGATCTGCACGAGTCTCAGACCTGCATCGCCATCCCCCGCCGAGTTTCCCCGTGGTACCTGCTTTGTGCTTTGTATCACACCCTTCCGCGTTGCTGCGCCATGTTCCCTATCGGCACTTGACCGCGCCTCGCTTTTCAGGACTCACTCTAATCGCACACTCTACTGTGCCCCGACATTTTCGCCTCCCCGCGTCTCCTAGCTTCTACACACCCTGCTTCAGGGAACCCGCACCCCATTATCGAATACCCCACTCATCGATGAGATCCCGCCACGCAGCCTCATTCATCGTGAATATCCCCGATCGCACCGACATACCCTAGTGTACGCCACTTTCACCTACCGCATTTCCGGGTCCGAGCTCCGCACCGCAACATCCAAGTCGACATCCTTCCAGCCCTCCGATTCTCCGAAGCATCCAATATTCATTTGCGTGTATTGATGGTGACCTGCACTGGATTTGTACACCGCCGGGAAGTACAGCTAGCACCAACTTGATCTCAAGTCCTCTGCGGCGGGACCCGGCAGACCCTAGGACCAGCCATGCCTGCGCGCGATCACGAGCAACCCAACCGGCGTCAACGCTCAGAGAGCTCCGAAATATCGCAGGAAACAGTCCGGAACAATGATGACTCACCCTGGGCCCCGGATGCTTCCTCATCCAATAGTCGCAGTGATGATACCTTCCCAGGTACCCTAATGGCCAGGTAAGAGCTCTCTTTCTTCTGTAGATCATCCATATCATCGCGCACACCGTGTGCAAGGATGGAAATTTGAGCTAGCGAGCTAAAACGCCTCCAGGTCCAACGCGTCCCAAGGTCCGATCAGCTTTGAGCAGTTCAAGTGGTCTCCTGACCTCTCTCCAACAGAAGAACGCAAAGGATCTGGGTACAGCGGTCACCGTAAGGCACTTGCTGTTCTCGGCGCCGGCGACGAAGCATCTCGATCGCTATCCAACAGTCCGCGACCCCCGCCTATCAACCCTCCTCGCCGCGATCAAGATGATGTGGAGTCGATCGCTCCTTGGACTACAACGCCTGGTACCTCTGGTCAGACCTTTTTCAACGATAATTCAGAGTATGAACAGTCTCCTGCGTCCGCAACATTTCGCCGCCCCACGACCGGCCGCACAGCATCGAGTGAACCAGCAGAGATGGACTGGAATGGAGACCACCGAAGGCCGTCCGCTGTGAGCATGACGAGCAGCCAAGGCTCAAGGTCGAGCCAGAAGCGCCTAAGAAAGAAGGCGAAAACTTTTGTCGGTGAGGAAAACTCGGCATTCGATGAGCCCGAAGACAGCCCGTCAAATCCACCCAGCAGGCGAGGGGGAAAATCGATCAGTTGAAGGCCCGAGTGAGAGCCAACTCGGACGGTTCAGAGTCACCTGGATCGCAGCGGCCCTCGCGCCCGCGAGCGGAAGGTCCTCTGCCTTCAAGTGACATCACTCCATGGGTGTATCAAAGCTATCATGATATCCCCCAATATGGGGAAGCTCCGGTGCGACAGGTGCCCATTGGACCCGATGGTCAGCGTCTCCCCTCTCGGGGTGGCTCTAGCTCTGGATACAGAGACTCAAGTCGAAGAGCGCACAATGGGCACCGCCACTCTCGAAGCAAAGAAGAAAAATCTACGCTCGCAGGGGATCTCGCCGGTTACCACGCTCTTCCGGGTGGGCGCGACGATTTCAATGTCGGTCTCAGACCCTGGAACGATACTTATGTCAATTCGTCTACTGGCATGAGCTCCCGTGGCGGTCGTTCGACTAGCCCGACTCCCAGCGTCCAAAGTGCAATCTACCGTGAGCACGGCCAGAACTCCCCTGGTGGCCCACCAAACAAAAGTGGCATCCTGGGCAGAATCGGACGTCACCTATTGCCAGGGTCACACAAGCCGAATGAGAAGTCCAAACGTGACCATTCTCCGAGCCGACACAGGCAAGGTAGCATCGAAGGCCCCTCTGGTGGTGGCCGTCACCTGGAATCGGCAGACTCCGGGCAAAAGAAGGACTCCGGCAAAGGCTTGGGTGGTATACGTGGGCCCAAGTTCGGTCCTCGCCGTTTCGCCAGCAATCTGACTGGTGATGTGGTCCCGCGAGATGAAGTGCATAGGGGAGAGGACGGCAAGCATGTCTTCAAACTCGACACTGATCTTGAGAATGTCGCTGACATTGTCCGTTCAACTTCACCGGGCCGCATGGCTCGTGGGATGGAAGGAACAACTACGCCGCGTGAAGATCCGAACCGGCCTGATACTCAGGCAAGTCTGGGTGTCGACAGCTGGCATGCGCCTGACAGTTGGCATGTCAAGAAGCAGAACGATCTTTTGGCAGCCTCAGAGGGCGGTTCCAAGCCGACTGGCGGGCTTCGTGACCGTGATGGTTCGTCTTTCTTCATTCGAGTTTTCCGCATCGATTCCACCTTTGCCACCCTTTCAGCTGGTCTGAACGCAACTGTTGCCGAAATTCTTTACATGCTTGGGAAAAAGTCGTTCTTGCAGGATCACCTCAATAATTACGAGATCGTGTTCCGAAAGAATGACTTGTCTCGACAGCTCGACCACAAGGAGAAGCCAATTCTCATGCAGAAGCGACTTTTGGAGCAGGTCGGCTATACCGAGAGAGATCGGATAGAGGATATCGGTCGCGAGGACCATAGCTACATCTGCCGTTTTATCTTCCTGCCGACGAAACTGAGCGGATACACCAGCTTGGAAGCTGACCCTGGTTTCAACAAGATACAAAAATTCAGTCATGTGGATCTTTCCGGTCGAAGCCTCGTCACGATTCCGATTACACTGTACAAGAAATCATCGGAGATCATCTCATTGAACTTATCCAGGAATCTCTCTCTGGATGTGCCAAAGGACTTCATACAGAGCTGCATCAACTTACGAGAGATCAAGTTCAATGGCAATGAGGCTTCATATCTTCCCACAAGTTTCAGTCTGGCCAGCCGCTTGACCTATTTGGACGTGTCAAACAATTTCCTGGAGAACTTGGATGACGCACAGCTTGATCAGCTCCAAGGCTTGGTCAGTATCAAACTGTCCAACAACCAGCTGACGAGCCTACCTAGCTACTTTGGAAACTTCGATTTCTTGAGAAGCTTGAGCATGTCCTCAAACGGCTTCAAGGTCTTCCCAGACTTCATTTGCAACCTAAAGAGCTTGGTCGATCTCGATATCAGCTTCAATAGCATCGAGTCGCTTCCCAATATCGGCCGATTGACCACGCTGGAGCGCCTTTGGATGACAAACAACAACATTAGCGGAGGCCTTGATGATTCTTTCAAAGAATTGGTGAATCTGAAGGAGATTGACGGCCGATTCAATGCAATCTCAAGCATTGACGCTCTGTCTCGCTTACCGCGGCTTGAACAGGTGTCTTTCGGTCACAATTTAATATCTCGGTTCAGGGGATCCTTTCCAAGGTTACGCAGTCTGCACATGGATCATAATCCACTGACACAGTTTGACATTGACAGCCCTATGCCAACGCTGACTTCTCTCAACCTTGCATCTGGAAAGCTTTCCCAATTCCGGGATGCCATGTTTGAGAACATCACGAACCTTACAAAGCTTATCCTGGACAAGAATCATCTGTCGTCAGTTTCATCGCAAGTTGGCAAACTGCGTCGGCTGGAACAGTTGAGTATCATCAAAAACCCACTCTCCTCTTTGCCTGCCACCATTGGCTGTCTCAGCGAGCTCAGGGATTTAAACTTGAGAGAATGCAACCTCAAGTCTTTGCCGGAAGAAATTTGGCACTGTGTCAAGCTGGAGACCCTTAATGTCTCCACGAACCTGTTGTCGACATTTCCCAGGCATGGCGCCCCGCAACCTTTGGTCCCCGGGGAGCCGACCACAACACCTGCCACGACTCCTGGCATTGCTGGAAACCCCAGCTATGAGGAATTAGGCCCGTTAGATGAAACCAGTTTCCGCCGAACCAGTCAAACATCCGGTGGAATTTTAGCATCCGGTGTATTGCCAGGCGGGGCGTATCGAAACCCCTCGACGACCCCGTCCACTGGACAGCCAACAAGTGGGAGAAAGGTATCAGCAACTTCGCGATCAAGCAACGTGGAAACAAGCTCATCTTCTCGAAAGGACTCAAATTTCTCGCAGCATGGGGTAGCAATGAGCTTTGCCGGGTCTTTGCGAAACCTCCACCTCGCCGATAACCGCCTGGACGACGACATTTTCCGCGAACTGGCCCGCCTTCCTGAATTGCGCATTGTAAATCTCTCCTACAACGAGATCACAGAATTGCCCCAAGGGGTTCTCAAGCGATGGCCCAATATTTCCGAGCTCTACCTGTCTGGCAATGAGTTGACCTCGCTCCCATCCGATGACTTGGAGGAAGGAAGTCAACTGAAGGTTCTTCACATCAATGCTAACCGATTCCAAGTCTTACCCGCAGAGCTGTGCAAGGTCAGCAAACTGTCCATTCTTGACGTTGGGAGCAACGGGTTGAAGTACAACGTCTCCAATTGGCCCTATGACTGGAACTGGAACTGGAATCGAAGCTTGAAGTACCTGAACTTCTCCGGCAATAAGCGGCTTGAGATCAAGCCCAACATCGCGTCTCTGGGCCAGCCAGTTACAAATGGTGCAGACTTGACGGACTTTACCTCTTTGACTCACCTCCGAGTTCTGGGTTTGATGGACGTTACTCTCACGACTCCTACAATACCAGAAGAGAACGAAGATCGCCGTGTGCGAACGTCTGCGTCTTTAGCAGGTTCACTCGCCTATGGTATGGCAGATACACTCGGCCGGACCGAGCACCTGTCCATTATTGATATGATTGTGCCCCGTTTGAAGCCGGATAACGTCGAAACACTCATGGGTATGTTCGACGGTTCGACGATGTCGAGCGGTGGTTCGCGAGTTGCAAAGTACTTACACGAGCACTTTACCCCGACCTTTTCTCATGAACTCAAGAAGCTGCATCGGGATCAGGGCGAAAACCCGATCGATGCTCTCAGGCGTACCTTCTTGGCTTTGAACAAGAATATGGCTGGGTCAGCATACAGATCGATTGATGATCGTGAGCTTCGGCAGTATAACCGTCGGACTCTTGCCTCGAGACAGCTCAATCAGGATGATATCCAGTCTGGTGGTGTTGCAACCGTGTTGTATTTGAACAACATGGATTTGTACGCTGCCAATGTTGGCGATGCTCAGGCTATTCTCGTAAAATCGGACGGTTCCTTCCGCAATCTAACACGGATTGACGATCCTGCCGAGCCTAGGGAGCGAGCGCGCATTCGCGCTGCTGGGGGCTTCGTGTCTCGCAACGGGAAACTGAACGATGCTCTCCCTGTGTCGAGATGTTTCGGCCATTTCCCAATGATGCCTGCCGTCATTGCGGCTCCGCACACCATGCACGCTACCCTGACTGAGCAGGATGAAATGATCATTCTAGCCTCAAAGGAACTATGGGATTATGTGTCACCGGAATTGGTTGTCGATATCGCCAGGGGTGTTTACCCAGACTTGATGTTCGCTGCTCAAAAGCTCCGAGATCTGGCTATTGCATTCGGTGCGACTAACAAGCTGATGGTTATGATCCTCGGTGTAAGCGAGCTCCAAAAGAGACAGAAGAAGTGGCCTCGTCCCAGCATATCCATGGGTCCCTCCGCATACCCCGAGGAACAACAGATCATCCCGACAACCAAGATACGCAAGCGACCTCGCGATGTTCCTGGAGATTCTCGTTTGGCTCGCTTTGACTACGTGGATGCTCCCATTGGTGAGCTGGTCATCATCTTCACTGATATCAAGAAGTCCACGGGTCTGTGGGAGTCTTGCCCAGACGCAATGCGCTCGGCTATTCAAATCCACAACGACATCCTGCGACGACAGCTTGGCATTATCGGTGGCTACGAAGTCAAGACAGAAGGAGACGCATTTATGGTGGCCTTTGCAACCACGACTGCCGCATTGCTGTGGTGCTTCAACTGCCAGAACCAGCTTCTAGAAGCTGAGTGGCCCACCGAGATTCTCGAGCAGCCGCAGTGTCAGGTTGTCGTTGACATGGAGGACAACGTTATCTTCCGTGGTCTGTCCGTCCGCATGGGTGGACATTGGGGCGAGCCTGTCTGTGAGAAGGATCCAGTCACCAACCGCATGGATTATTTCGGGCCCATGGTCAACCGAGCATCCCGAATCTCCGCCGTCGCCGATGGCGGGCAGATCTTCGTCTCGTCTGACTTTATGACCGACGTCCAGCGCAACCTTGAGATTTTTGCCGATTCCGAGCGCTCCGCGTCCACCAGCTCGAATGAGAGCCATCCGCGCGTTGATAGTCTTGGACAAAATATCCGCCGCGAGCTGAATCAACTCAATAGCCAGGGCTTTGTGATCAAAGACCAGGGCGAACGGAAGTTGAAGGGCCTTGAAAACCCAGAGCCTCTGTATCTCGTCTATCCTCACTCCCTGGCTGGCCGCCTGACAACCATGGAAGAAACGACCACCGAGACTGGTGGTCCGGCTACGCTTAAGCCTGGTTCACAACTCGACCTAAAGACCGATCTGATATGGCGTCTATGGGAAGTTACTCTTCGTCTGGAACGTCTCTGTAGCGCTCTGGAGAACCCCAACAACCCTCGGCTCGGCGAACCAAACATCGCGCTGTTCAATATGGTCAAGAACCACGGCGGTGAGTTGAATGATTCGACTGTGATCAGCCTGGTCGACCAGCAAGTCACCCGTATTGAGGCAACCATCAACACTCTCTCTCTGCGCCACATGATGCGTCCCTTCAAGGCCGGCGACCGCCTAGAAGACCACGCCGTGCCCATAGGCGATGTTCTGCAACAATTGAGAACCCAGCTGGCGGAATATGGCGCACTCAAGCAGCAGATAGCTATCGGGGATATAAGTATCACCGGTGTGCCACCAGTCCAGGATCGCTCCCCTATGCACATCAACACCAGCGAACAAAGCAACGACATCTCTACCTCCTTGTCCTTCCTCAACCTCTCGGCGGAAACACCTCGCTCCTTCGAGTTCCCGAACAACACCCATTAATGGGGTTTGATAATCCTATACATGCTTTCACTCTAATGATGACCTTCGGCTCTCTTGACCTTCATTTCTTCTTTGGTTGTCTGTTACGTTCGGGGGCGGCGTCTCACGGGTGAGTCTTGTTCAGATCGGTTTACGATGCATCTAGGGAATGGAGCCACAGCGGATATTCCTCTTTTATTTCCATAGCTTTGCTTTATGTATGGTATGTGTATCATTGTGAATATATGGTCATTCTCTGTACTCTCGCCTCCTATGGCCCTTCTGGGATGCCCTTGTCCCTAACTAGGAAGGCCACATAAAGCCTCCAAACAGTGATAATCCTGAAGAATCGAAGGGCACAGTATATGTAAGGGACACTTGGAATAAATTATCAGAACCCTTTCTCTCACTTGCATAGATATCTACGATAATTTCGCAGAGTCTGGGCTCACTCACTATATGAACCCCGTATCGTTGCCTGATTTTTCTGGCTTCAACAGGGTTTTTATAGTGGTGAGATCACGTGGCGTACCGTGGCGCCTTTGTTTGTTTGTGCGTCATCGCGCAACGTTGGAACTTACGACCTTCATTTCTCCTTTCTCTTGAGCACATCCATCGCCTTATAGGCTGCCTAGGACCGAGCACCTAGATACAATACAAGGTCTGACCTAGAGCAAGTGATAGTGTCCAACCGTCATTGCGTCCGCCCCGCCTGTTGCCGTGGCTACAAGCCTGACCAACCGAGTCCTGTCAAATTGACAAGAGGACAAACATCCACTTCGGTTTTTAACCCTGCATTTCTCCCAGTTCCAAAAACAGGGGCGATCGCTTCCCTCTCCGTTTCTTGAAATACTGACTGGACACGTCGTGCACCGTGCCCATCCTTGCATCGCGTCACTGAGCCATCGCATCTAACTAGCTCGGCTGACTTTGGCGATTTCATCGACCTTCTCTAGCCAGACGAGCCGCCGCGCTCACTACGCCACACACCATGGACGACCTAGAATACCTACAACCGGACTTTGACCTGAACTCTCTCACCGTTCCCCGTCTTCGCAACATCCTGGTCAATCACGATGTCCCCTACCCTGCCTCCGCGAAAAAGTCGCAGCTGATCCACATTCTGGAGGAGGAAGTCCTGCCGCAAGCTAAGAAGCTTCTACGCGATCGCGAAAGGGTGAGAAGAACCAGCGCAGGCATCACGGATATGGGCAGCCGAGCTTCGTCAGTCGTCAGTTCCAGAGATGAGCGTGAGTCTATGCCGCCACCAGCCACGCCATCCACAGTTGCTTCAACCTCAGGCACGAGGCGTGGCACATCCAGACGAAGCGCTCGTGCGTCTACAGTTGAAACCGATGAATACCTCGCCCCGACTACACCGGCCACGTCCAAGCGAAAGAGTACAGCACGGTCTGTGGGCAAGCACCCTCGTGCTTCAGATACGGAGACTGGTGACGACACCTCCGCTACACCAGTGGTCTCTGTCGGCATTTCACCACGCAAGTCTACTGCGCGCAAGTTGCGGCGCAGTGAGGTTCTCCCTTCCACGGAACTCGATGATTACACTCCTGTTAAGGCTGAGCCTAGGGATGAAGCTCTTCTCACAGATGACAATCCCTTCCAGAGTGGAAGTCCGGATTATAGTGGAAGCCGGAGGTCCAGCTATGAACCCAAGCGAAAGAGCGGCGGACGATTATCGACTGAGAGCCCGGTCCGCAAGAGTGCATTGCGATCCCGGAAATCCGCCACTCCTGGCAGCGTCAAGCAAGAAGATGGCATGAGGGCTCCTACACGCGAGTCCTTCGATTTTGCTTCTCGGCTGAAGCCTACCAGGGAAGAGACGGAGGAGTCGGAAGAGGAGTCTGAAGAGGAAGACGAGGAGGAGGAAAGTGAAATGAGTGCCGGTGAGGAGTTTACGCCGGAGGAGCAACTTGCTATGGAGAGTGAGCAGTATGCATCCCTCACTCAGGTACGGAAACGCCCGCGCAAACAAAGCAAATCTACCATCATTGCATCCTGGTGTGTCATTCTAGCGGTGCTTGGGGGCTTCGGTGGCTGGTGGCGCAAGGAGAAGATCGAGATTGGATACTGTGGTCTTGGAAAGCCTACCTGGTCTCTTGCCGAAACTAAGGTCCCGGAGTGGGCCAACGTGTTGGAGCCGCGCTGCGAGCCGTGTCCATCGCATGCATTCTGCTACCCCGATTTTGAGGCTCGCTGTGAGCACGATTTTATCCTCAAGCCTCATCCTCTCGCACTGGGCGGTCTGGTGCCTCTGCCACCAACATGTGAGCCTGACAGCGAGAAAGCCCGTCGTGTGAAGGCAGTTGCAGATAAGGCTGTAGAGGAGCTTCGGGAGCGGAGAGCCAAGTATGAATGTGGTCAGCTGAAAGACGATGGAAAGGCTCCATCGCCTGAAATCAGCGAGCCCGAATTGAAGGAAGAGGTTGGAAGGAAGCGCCGGAGAGGCCTCAGTGATAGCGAGTTCGATGATTTGTGGAAGGGAGCTATCGGGGAGATTGTCAACAAGGAAGAAGTCGTTAGCAACACCAAGCAGTAAGTCATCTCGATGTCTCCTTGATTCCGCATATTGTTCCGGGTTCCCCTATCCCGCCGCCGGATTTCATAACAATTGGTCTTGGTTCTGAGTTCTGACATTGTATATTGGGACTAACAGAGGCGCCCTCGCAATCACAGACCTTCCGTCCTTGTCCTCTCGTCAACATCAACAGCCCGACTCCCACTCGCATGTGCCGCCCGCCGCTACGTCCGACTCGCTCTCCTCGCGTATCGACTCCCTCTTTCATTTCTAGCTCTGATCATTGCCGGTCTGGCTTACGCCCGCGCACGTGTTCGTGCCCGCCGCTCTGATATTGCTCGCGTGCCTGAGCTGGTCGCGACTACTCTCGACCGTCTTTCCACGCAAGCTGCCTTGCATGCCCGCGGTGGCGCCAAAGAGCCCTATATTGCTATCAGCCAGCTTCGTGACGACGTG
This sequence comes from Penicillium sp. DT28, assembly GCA_036712075.1. Lineage (NCBI taxonomy): Eukaryota > Fungi > Ascomycota > Eurotiomycetes > Eurotiales > Aspergillaceae > Penicillium > Penicillium sp. DT28. The sequence goes on from JAZHLO010000002.1 coordinate 2,389,422, forward strand.
CTGCGCTCTGAACTGCGGGACAAACGACGCGAAGAGCTCTGGAGCCGAGTCCGCCGAGTCGTCGAGGGCAACGCCAACGTTCGTGCAGCCGTCCGTGAAAGCCGCAGCGGCGATGTCGCGCGGTGCTGGGAATGGATTGGCGGCATCGGAGGCGTCGGTGGTAACAGCGCCGAACTTGAAGGCAGTGCTCGGTTTTCGTTGCCTTCTCCATCGGGCAACGCCGACGTGGACCATGATAGCAAGGAGAAGCTAGCTACGAGTCCCAGAGAGTCCCGCCGCTGGGACGAGGGCCGTCCGATCTACTGATTGCAGACCGGCTTTTGCTTCAGGTAACTCTTGGGCATCCTTGCAGCTCCGAGATGCATTGGTTTTCACATCCACCGCTTGTTAAGTGTACGAGACATGGTTTTGCTTTTACTCGCTTATTACCTTATCCTATCCAGTACATATTTTATTCCCTGTCTATTATACATAGCTTTATTCGAAATGTCCAATACCCACGTGCCACTGAACAAACGACCTCATGATGATCGATGCGAGCAATTCCTAGTCCCTAACCTAGCCCCTCGGCGACTCGGCGACCCGAGCCTGAAGAGCCTGAAGATTGTGGTGGGGGTATGCACGCACCCGTGCACGCCAACCCCCGATTTAAGCCGGGGTCACCCCTGTTGCAGCGGAAATCTTCGCCGAGCTGCCACGAGGGGCTAATCTAAGTGGGGGATTGGAAATCCGGACTAGGCTAAGCGTCGATATACCTCTTTCTTCTTGAGCACCTTTTCTTCTTTTTTCTTTTCTCCTGTTTTTGACTTTTTCGTGATCTTCCATGCCAATTGAAGTGCATTCAGATCTTCATATGAGCCATGCCTCGGAATGTAGTTGAGAGAGATTTACAGATTTACCAGTTCTTCGATGTTGGTGTCCGAGCCAATCCGAGTCTAGTGTAGCTTGAAGACCCGCTTCTACCCGCGATCCAAACAAGGGGTGCAAGATCACTAATCATGTAGCTAGGAAACTGTTTCCTGGGACTGGGATTTCCTGGGATCGGCAGAGTGTCAACATGACGGCGGCACCGAGATGCTTGGGATTGGTCTCTAGCAAATTCCCCTTTATATCTAGGGCATATTAGGGCTATGGGACTACATGTCATACATGGATGACATCTGAGATTTCCAAGTCTTGGTAAGAACGAAGGTAAAAAGGCTTTATGAGTGGAGATGTACGCAGTATACGTCGTATACTTCTGTACTCGGTATGTCCACCACGGGGTCAAAGGGTCTTCCCGTGGATGCATGTATCACAACGCTTTCCCATGCATCTCACCTCGCTGATCGATGCTCATTTGCTCGGACTTTGGCCTAAGAATTCCGGCCAATCGTGGCCTCCATGGCCCCAGAACACAACTTCACGATGTGTCCGTGCATCCTTCATTGCCAATGCAGACACATGATGACCGCTTTTTCAGTGACTAGTTAGTCAGTACTATGTTAACTGTCTAATTAACTAGTATCTAGCTTACGACAGCCCGTTGAATACATAACCAAGCGGATAGGCATGGTGGGGTCAATACGACAAGTGGAGATCATAAGTGACCTGAAGATTAACGGTGGCGAATCTCTCGAGCCCAATGAAAGATGCTTCATGTGGGCTTGCTACATAGTCCTACACCGCATGGAGTATACTCTGTCCCAATGATATGGTCGTCCCCTTATCCTATGGCTATACTCGGATCCTATTTCCGGCCCAACCGCTTGTACCATCATCTAAGAGAACCCACTTTCAGCCCTAACCCTCTGCTTCAAGATGCGTCTTGTCTCGAGAGACATGCGTTTCTACAGTAGAAAAGAGGGCCTAGCATCATATGGCCGGGATATGGCCGAGGTTTACCCTCTCCAGTCAGATAGAAACCCATTACAAGTTCTGGGGAGAGTATAGACTACGCGGGTAGGGCCTAGCACTGGGTTGACTGCAGATGGCCCGAGTCGACTTCAGGTCATAACGGCTCGAGATAGGAAGCCTATTTACTATCTCTAACTCGAATAAGTCAATTCGAACGATTATCGGTGCATGGCTGACAAAGGATGCATTAATAGAGTGTTGTTCATGCCTAATTTCCGACGGTCATTTGGGATTTGGCACCTTTATTCTTTTTATCTTTTTATTTCTTCATTAATTGTATTTTTCCCTTACTTTTTTTGGCTTTGTTTTCGTTCATTTCCCAAATACATGGATCCACCAACAGTTCCGCCACCCTCAACCCCTGCTGCTCTTTCCCTTCCTATCCCACCCACGTCCGCTCCCCCGCCCAAACCCTTTTTCCCTTTTTCCTCTTTACCCCTCCACTTACCCATTTATCGTCAGGCAGTGGGCATCTGTGCAAATATTGTCTTTGCAGTGGGGCTAGGGCTGCGGACAAATCAACCGTGCTGCCAGCGCCTCGGTTGATATGATTCGCGCATGGACTATGTTTCTACTTCCCAATCGTGGCTTATTCTGATAGTCAGAGCCGCGTCTGACTTCTTTTTCCCTTTCTTTGCTTTTCTTTCCTCTTCTTTTCTTTCGTTACACTCTTCCTTCCATCCTCGCCTGCCACTCTTCCCGCGATGGGCGACGTAAGCAAGCAGTTTAGGCCGATTGCGCCTCGAATCATTGCCCCGGGCGGCGGAAATGGGACTCCCCAACCGCCGAATGGTGGCGGAAGTCACTCTGAGGACGGCAGGATGAAGAGGGCCTCAACAGCCTGTAAAGAGTGCCAGAAGCGTCGAACAAGGGTACCTTCACCTCTGCCATTCCCTCCCTTCCTTTGCTTCTCCATGATTTGAGCGTATCTGACACTCCTTGACTCTCTTCCAGTGTAGCATGAATCCGTCGGGTAATTGCTGCATAGAATGTGAGACTCACGGTCGAGAGTGTCTCTTCGATGAAACATCCGACAAACGCCGCAAAGCCGCGCAGCGGCGGATAGAGGAGGACTATGACAACTTGCTCCAGCTATTACGCGTTGGCGACGACAACACGATCCAACATTTTCTTCACCAACTTCGCTCCGGCGCTTCAAAGGACGAGATTCATGCCATCTTGCTTCAATACCTTGGTCAGACTGGCCAGTTGAATTTCAACAACAGTCTGAACCCCAATATGATGAACAACAACTTCTTCGATCAATAACACAGCTGGTGGTATACACATCGTCTTCGTTGCATATCACTGAAGCGACTATGGGTTCGACTATGGGTTCTTTCTTTCCCCCTCATCCGTCGTCCGCATGGCAGTCGTATACGCCGGAATCACATACACGAATACATCCCGTGCGTGGCCATCCACAGTGCAAACTGGGTAGGCCGCCTGCTTGGTAGCTGTTCTGCATGTTCATCATGAGCGTTCTGCTTTTTGTTCCCATCGGAGCAGGGGCATGTGCGTTGTTCATTATGGAGAACTGCCGAGCGCAATCCGAGTGGGCGCCTCGATGCACTATGTGAAAGCAATTTGAACATTGTTACAAACAATTGGTCTTTTGGACTTGTATATCTCTTTCCTTCCAAGCCCTAGCCTGTATCTTCCGCTCTCTCCCTGTCCAAGCCACCTTGGTAGACTAACGCCTTCCTACACTTCTATACCCTACGACAAGATACTGATTCCCTCTCTTAGTTTTTGAGCTTGAGTTTGGCTACGGAAAGGATACGAGACAATCTTAAAAATGCACTGGCGCCAACCAAGCTTTGATGCTGATTTCTACACCCGGCCGAGTGGCATTGTTTGACTTCGAGTCACTGGCGCTCTACTATGTCCAGACTCTCACGCCTCTGTTGTGGGTCGCCGATGTGTTGAGACTACGCGGTTTGGTTGTTTCACTGGCAGGAATTCAAATGAACCCGAGCTATGAAATTACCATTGACGAATACTAAAGCTCCAAGATCCGTTGCAATGAAATGTCTTTGAGGCCCTATCTACTACACTGAGTGTAGAAAGAGTGTTATAGTGGAACAAGATATCGAATCGGCCTAGATAGAAGTCCCAACTATAGCAGGCGGCAGAGAGCATAATCATTCTTCTCTATTATTCTCGTAAATGTTCTCCTATAATGCTTTCCGCCTACCCAGAGCAGATGCATATTGAGACCCGCTTCCTACTTACTTCCTATAACTCTAAAGGTTAGAGCACAATTCAATATCTACTTCTCTATCGGAGGCTCGGGTTGATTCCGATTGCGGGGTCTCTCCACCTCCTCCCCGGATTCTTCTCCCTTCCGGATTCTTCTCCTCTCGCACCCACAACTCCGAAATCTATGTGTCCATTATAGCTACCGGCAAATGGTAACTAGCCTGGGAACGGGCACACAAGGGCCTAAACCTGATATGCCAGGGCCGGCTGATCCAGTCGATGCATCACCCAGTCGCAAGCGCAAACCGTCCGCCTCACTGCCGTATAAGAACGGCGTCCGCCAGAAGATCACGCGCGCCTGTGATTCATGCAAGGAGAAGAAGACTCGCTGCACTGGTACATTGCCCTGCACGCGATGCACACGGCTGTCACTGCCTTGCAGATATAACGCAGCATACTCCAGAGGGCTTCCGCCGGATCCTCTGCCGTCGGATCCTCTGTCGGAAAGCCCTGCTGCATGCCGTGTCTCGGAACCTGCTCGGGTGCGTAACGGCTTCCGTTCTCGTACCAGTGCAGCTCAAACTGGTCGAGACTCCGTTGGCGGTCATACGTTCTCCGGTAGCCACCCTGTTTCTCTACGCAACTCGCCAGAACCGGGGTCAACAGACTTTGAGGGGAATTACATTGGCCCTGCGTCTGGTGTGTCGTTTATCAATCGAGTCTGGAGTCGGCTGCACCAGGATGATACGGCCCATATCCCCAACGCCATGCGGAATGAGTCCTCGGTAAATACGGCTGTCTTCATGTTTGGCGATAAACCATACTCCCACCTTCAAGGTGTCGACTTTACGTTGCCTCCCATTGACAAGGCTATGGAGTTGGTGGCCATTTACTTCGACTTCTCCATGGTGACTTATCGATTCTTACATCGAGGCAGTGTGGAAGATTGGGTCAAGCAATTGTATGAGGGTAATATCTCGATGTCGAATCTGCCAGTCGGGAATATGGTTGCCCGGGCTGCTATCGTTCTTATGATATTTGCCATAAGCACGATTCATAATAATCTCGACCTAGCAGTGGTAGCGGATGGGTACAGCGAAAGGTGAACACTGTTTCAGGACATACAAATCAATTGACTGACAACGATGATAGCGAACGCTGGTATGCGGCTTCCAAATTTATGTCTTCTCTGGAATCAGGTCCACCGCGGCTGGAGACCATTCAAGCTCGACTGATCCAATGCTTATATTTGCTGTCATCATCAAGAGCTAACGAGTGTTGGTACTCGTTCGGCACCGCCTTGCAAGTTGTAACCGCTCTCGGCTTACATCGCAAATGCCCTGCCAAGTTGACAAAGAAGGGTTCAACATACTTCGAGCTGGAGCTTCGCAAACGCGTTTTCTGGAGTGCTTATACTCTAGACAAATATTTGAGCATCATGTTTGGTCGGCCTCGTCTGCTTCACGATGAAGACATTGACCAGGAGCTACCAGACGAGATTAACGACGAGGACCTACTCGAAGAAACCCAGCACGACGAAAGAGATCCACGGATAGCATGATGATTGCTTCAGTCCTGCACTACCGTCTCAGTCGTATCCTAGGCGACATATCCCGCCAACTCTACAGCATCAACCCATTATCCCGCGACTCGCCTTTGGAAACAGCCATCCGACTAACCTCAGATCTAGAAAAGTGGAAAGAAAGTGTCCCCCCTCTCTTCAACAGTGTCCAACCCACCAGCTTAATCCCACCTCTCTGTCGCCAAAGCCATGTCCTACAGCTCGCCTACTCCCACGCCATGATCCACGTCACACGCTCATTCCTTCTAAACGACTTCACCGACCTAAGCCGCAGGCCTCGAGACCCGCACCCGATGGTCAGCTCATACGTGCAAAAGTGCATCAGAGCCGCAGAGGATATCATGACTCTCGTCGACAGCCTCGCACAGCAGACACTCTTCATCCAGTCGTTCTGGTTTACGCATTATGTATGTTTCTGCGCTATCCTCGTCGTCTACATTCATATCATCCAGCAACACCGCAACTCCAGTCCCTCAACTGGGAGTCCAGCCGACGTCGACAAATTGAATTCTCTCTTCTCTCTCGCGGAAACATGCCAGCAGTATCTCGCCGAGGCTACGCGCAAGAACTGTCCTAGTCGGCGGTATGGAATCATTCTTGAGGAGCTTCGGCAAGAGGTTCATAGGCAGATCGGCTCGGATGGACTGTCTACACCTGCACCGATGAGTACTTGGGATCATGATAAGCCAATGGGGCAGAGTATGACACAGGATGGTGTGCATCGGGCGGAGCCGTTGGATGCTCAGAATACCCAGGATGTGGGTTTCATGCCAACTCTCCTGCAGCCTTTAGAGCTGCCTTCTGTCAACCCTATGGATGATTCTGGTGTCTTTGGGAATCTTGAGGGCTCGGTTTGGTGGGCTCAATTGGACTCTTGGGTAAGTTTGTCTCCTTCCTTCCTTCTTTTTTTCCTTCTTTTTCGCTGATTCTTGTATAGGCACTCCAGCTTTCCCAATGATCCTTCTATATTCACCTTGTAGTAGTAGATCTGACTATTTGTGAGCCTGGTAGTATTTTGTATGGTTAATGCGACATCTGGGCGCGCCGAAAGACAAATGACTCTGGTGAGCTTTCCAGCAAAATAGGAAACCAATACCTAGGTATGGATTTCACTAGGAACCTCATCTCGCGAATGTTTTTGAGTTCTATAACTCTGGAGGTATATATCTCCACGGGGCGGACTCTGGAAAACCCAAGTTCGAATCCAGACACACGTCTCACTCAAGTTGGAAAAATATATATCCAGGCTAACCGCGGATCAAATGTCTCCTAGGTAAATATCGCCAAAGACTCCGCGCACTCAAAATGTAGTGCAAAAACATGATCGAATAGGGCTGGCTTGTTATCCGGAAAATGCAAAAAATGGACTCGCGGGGAATCGAACCCCGGACCACCCCCATGCTAAGGGGGTATTATACCACTAAACCACAAGCCCATTGGATGAAAGATCAGCTGACAATTATGCTATTTGAGTAAGACATACATGAACAATGCATCTCCATCTATCTGATCTGGAAATAGACAGCTCTACCAGGGCTTTGTGTGCCTATTTACCGAAGTAGGTGTCTTTTGTTCAAATTACTTCATAAAAAACCACTGATTCAGAGTGTACCTTAGTCCTCTCTACTTTTAAGACCTGTGTCACCTACCCTCTGCTGTTATGTTTGGTCTGTTTGCAACAACCAATCACGTGACCGTAGTCGCATTTTCGCCTTCCCGAAGCTTTCACTTATCGCGTCAACTGCTTGCTAAGCTTTGAAATTTTGCCACTTCAAAATCTATAGCACGACGTCTTTTTTTATCGGATTCTACGGACGCAACACCTAAACGTCGCAATCCGCTTACTTTTCAGTGCGCTAAACCCACCGGAAGCGCATCTTGTCGGGTGGCGCGAAACGCCGACCTCCACATTTGAACCTCTTATTTGAATATCACTTTCCTCAATCCCCCAAAATGCTTCCGACTATTACCCAGGATTCACCGCTAGCGGCGGCTGTTGCCAACGTCATTCAGCCAAAGTTGGTAGAGATGGGATGGAGTACGGACGACGGCCAGGAGTCGGCGCTCATTGAATACATCGTCCTGATGCTGGTCAACGGCAAGACCCAAGAGCAACTCGCAAGCGAGCTTTCGAACGATTTCCTCGGCCTTGACGAGGGTGACACGCAAGCGCTGGAGTTCTCAAGGTGGCTCTTCGGGCAGGTCGAGATTCTTAATCAGCAGATCAACGGGGTTCCAAGTGCACATACGACTGGACAGGCGCCTTCATTTGGACAAGGACCTGCCCAAGCACAGGAATCCGAAAGCAATGGACAAGACGCAGAGATGAGTGGCACGGCCGATTCTATGTAAGTTTTGCCTTTTAAAATGAATGACTTTGCAACATGCTGACCTTGTCTTTTCTCTTATCTACAGACCAACTGGACCCAAGTCGATGCGTAACGGAAATGGACGACAGAATGGCCGAGGGAGAATGTTGAACCAGCTCAATCGCAATATGGATCGCGCTGGTGACGCCGCTCTTCACCGTGTTAACGGACAACAAGGGACCGGCCGCATCGGTGGCGGTAACCGTGGTCGAGACCAGCGGGGTGGCAGACAGGGCCGCGGTGGCCGGAACATGGGCGGCATAGGAATGGGTCCTAATATGGGCAACAATATGATGCAAATGAGTCCTGAAAACCAAATGCAGATCATGTCGATGTTGGAGGAGCAGGCACGGATGATGTCTCAACTCATGCCCGGCTTTGGCTCTCCGGCTATCAACCCTTCCTTCCAGAAGGGCCAGTCCGGCCGTCCGCTCGGTGACCGTGTCCAGCGTCCAGGCCGTGGCGGACGTTTCCAAAAAGGCGGGCCGAAGCAGCGTCAAGAAGGAGGCGATATTGACATGGATGTTGGAATGGGTGGAGAGCAGGACGAGAGCAATACGAACAGTGTTTGCCGGTTCAACCTCCGATGCACGCGCAACGACTGCCCATTCGCCCACCAGTCGCCCGCTGCCCCCGAAGGCACATCGATTGACCCGACCGATGTCTGTTCATTTGGTGCGGCTTGCAAGAACCGCAAATGTACTGGCCGTCACCCATCACCGGCAGTCAAGGCTGTACACCAGGCCGAGGAGATGTGCAGGTTCTACCCCCACTGCACCAACAAGTTCTGCCACTTCAAGCATCCCAGTATGCCGCTCTGCCGCAATGGAGCTGACTGCAAGACCGAGGGATGCAAGTTCACCCATATCCAGACCGCGTGCAAGTTTAACCCCTGCATGAACCCCAACTGCCCGTACAAGCACGCCGAAGGCCAGCGGGGTGCTTTCAACGACAAGGTCTGGACTCCCAATTCCGGCGTTCATGTGAGCCAACGCAAGTTTGTCGATAGCGAGGAAGGGACGGAGGAATTGATCAAGCCCGAGGCTGGTGCCGACGGGTCTCTAGACCAGGGGACGATCGCTTGACTCCGCCTTAATTGACCGATAATATCAACCGAACCGATTCAATGCTGAAAGCAATATTGTGTACAATCTGATCTGTGATAATGAATGGTTGGGGAGGGCGTTCATACTTTGATGCATTCTTGCTAGTCTTGAGGACATTTTTGAGTCCCATATTTGTCTGTACATAGATATCCCCGATATTCACAAAAAGAATTACGCAACGCGACGCGAGCTATAATGCTCTAAATGCAAAAATTACAAAAACTACTCGTTTAATCGTAGAAGGAAGAGTACGAAATTCTAGAATTCCCGGGACTCCGACTTTCAGCTTAGTAAGTCGCGAATCTCGGACCTTCGCGAGACTACAACTTTGGACACTTTTTGGGATCAAACCATTGCCGACATGCGGTTGGCAGGTTTTTCGAGGGGGTTCAGACCCGGCCACAAGCCCCTGGTTTCTATTCCCCGGTCTCATCGACGCGCCTACCATCTCGCGGTAATCGGAGGTGGCATCACTGGCCTCACGTCCGCGTGGCGGGCGTTACACGACTCGGAATGCTCCAGCATCACGCTCTACGAAAAAGAGCCACGACTCGGTGGATGGCTTCAGTCTGAGAAGATTCCTGTCGATGGCGGACATGTGCTGTTTGAATATGGCCCGCGCACCTTGCGAGGCGGCCCTAGTTCGGTTTCTCTACTCTGCATGGTACTTGGATAGAACATTTCGTGCCATTGACCGAAGATGCTGACTTGGTTGGAAAAGGTTGCAGACCTAGATTTACTCGATCAGGTAATTACGACCTCTAAAGACAGTCCGGCAGCAAGGAATCGTTTCATCTACTACCCAGATCATCTCGTCAAAATACCCATCATCCACGAGCTTCGGGATTCTTGGACCAGCCTAAAAGTACTCCGGTCTGAGCCTCTTTTTGACAAGCTCGTGTCCAGCGTGCTTTTCGAATCTGTCAAGCCACCTCGCTCCGAATGGCAACGAGACGAGTCCGTGGCAAGCTTTGTCTCTCGCCGATTGCATCCCAATGTAGCAGAAAACTTGCTTTCTGCCTTCATGCATGGTATATACGCCGGGGATATCGATCAATTGAGTGCCCAGACCCTTTTTGGCTATCTTCGCGATGTCGAAAAGGTCGGTATCGTACGAACCGCGATCAACAATTACGTTCAACGAAGGCTGTTCGGGATCATGGATGATCGACTTGCTGGGGCTGCGACCTGGGTGAGTAGCAAGAGCGAGGCGCAGCAGCAAGTTATCGAGGACATCGCGGGATCTTCTACTTTTACTCTCAAAGGAGGAACACAGCAGCTTGTCGAGGGCCTGCAGAGTGCCCTGAATAAGTCAGGCAAAGTTAAAATCATGACCAGCACACACATTAAGGCCATGACCCAGTGGCAGGGCTCTGACTCAATAAATGTAAGTGTCTACTTCTTACCCTTGACATTCATTGCCGCGTGTCTCATGCTTTCACAGATCCAAACTATGAAATCCGGCACCCAACGTTTCGATCGCGTCATTGCTGCCATCCCTCCGCGTGCTTTGTCGAATATCTTGGAGTCAAGGACAAACCATCCTAGTCAACAGGCTCCTCCTCGTGACACGATCAACAATCTTCGGTTGAATGACCATGCCACCACCGTCATGGTGGTCAATCTGTACTATCCGAATCCCAATCTCCTCCCTGTCGATGGATTTGGTTATTTGATTCCTCGATCCGTCCCGGCCGACCAGAACCCCGAGTGCGGATTAGGCGTGATCTTCGCATCGGCTACCAGTACCGGCAAGAACGGTTTATACCCGGACCGGGAAGAATCACAGGATACCGCCCCCGGCACCAAGCTGACCGTCATGATGGGTGGTCACTACTGGGATGGATTGAAAGACAGTGACTATCCCGACCATGAGTCGGCCGTGAAAATGGCTCGCACCATGCTTCAGAGACATCTGGGCATCACTGATGCCCCAACCGTGGCGCGGAGCCGCCTGCAGAGAAATGCCATTTCTCAGCCCACTGTCGGTCATCTTGACCGCATGGACTTGCTGTCTAACACTGTCCGCAACGACTTCAACCGCCGGCTCGTTCTCGCCGGGCAATGGTACCCTGGTATGTATGATAGGGGCGTGATCGGCTGCGTGAAGTCAGGGCTCCTAGCCTCAACTTACGGTGTTAAGCCAACTCTGCCTGCTGGTCGTGGTCCTTGGTCGGAATTCAATTACCAGGACTGGAAATTGGAAGGCGGTATTCCTATGGCCCCGGTTCGATGGTACTGGAGGTACCTTCGCTAGAGTTCAGTTGTCGAGACGTACATTAGATATCTGTAATATAGCTAGCTGCACAGAATTGGTTACATATATGCTGGACGCAAAATATTGATAGACAGAGGCCCATATCGAGCTTTTGACTTTGGCATGAACCTGCCCATGTGGCTCAAGGTCATATTCAGCTTCCCTATCTCTATAGCCGAGATTTTCGCGGGACGAACAGAGGCAATCCGCCATTCCCCGATTTGATCACGCCTTCAGGGCGAGATGTGTAAGAAGGAATTTCCGATGCTGATGATAGCATAGTCGCTCGAATGCCGCGCTTGTGGACCGCTGGTGGAAGCGAGCTGGCGGAGACCGGGATTCGGTACCATTTAGCCTGGTGGGTGGAGAAGTATTCGACATGCCACAGTCCGTCGACCGCAGGCCCAATGGGGTTTGATGCACATAACAATGCCATGATGGTGCGGTAAGAATTCGACTTGGGGCCAGAGGCATCGTATGGATAAAAGACGGATTCCGGAAATTTCAGGGATTCTCCGGTTTAGTATTCTCCTTCTTCTCGCCATTGGAGTCAAATCCAAGAGCATCTAGCTGGCGCACAAGCTCTTGGATCTTGATGACCTTTTCCAACTGCTCAGGCAACAGGGCCTCGCCTGAGTTCTTCTTATCACGGAGATCCCGCGCCTGTCTCAGCTTCTTCCTCAGGTTGCGAGCCTTCTTTTCCTTCTCAGCCTCAATGTCCACGGGCTCTTCGGCGGGCTTCGCTTCCTGCTTGGGAGGTGCCCTCCAGTTGTCCGAGTCCGAACCCTTTTTCTCCTGGGTGCCATCCAAGCCTTCGGTCTCCTTGGACTTCCGCTTGGCTTCTCTGCGCTTGGCGTTCTTGTTGCTTGCTGTGGTGCTGGCATTCTTGTCGTCTTCGCTGCTCAGAGTTTCCGCACCCGGCACCCCACCACGTGCACCACGGTTTTTCCATGCGGCTGCGGCACGGTTCTTATACAGCTCCACGTCTTCCGGGGGCTTGTACCCAGGTCGTACACGAATTTCTTTGCGCCTGGAGCCATCTGCACGAACAGATGAAGGGATGTATCGTTCGCCGGTGTTGGCGTCGGTGGTGATTCCGGCTTTCGAGATGTTGGAGGCCATGTTGAATAGATGAATAGATAGGAAAGGAAAGAAAAGAAAAGAGAAGCAAAGCCCCGAGACTCAATCGAAGCCCGAAGACTCAAGTAGAAACGCAAACTCGCAAAGTGTAGAAAGTGACAAAAGTGGGAAAAACAATGAGGGCGGATGGCCGGTGGTTGTCATGGCCAATCAGCGAACCGGGAATTCCCGCAGCTTTTCGTCCTTGCGAACTTCGTCTTCGTCTCTCTTTAAACCTTCGTCAACTCTCTTCTTCACCTCGACTCGCTGTTTCTAGTCGCGTCACTTCTTTTCACAATGGGTGTAAGTGCATCTCCTCCCTCCATTGGGAAACTTCTGATCCCCCCGCGCACTCAGGGTTCTTGACTGACTTGTCGCATCTCCAGATCTCCGACATTATCTACCAGCACGTCTCCCCCTTGGACATGGTCGCAATTGCCGTTTTAAGAGTCTAACCTGGGACCTTTTGCTATCTTTAGGACCATCATTCGCAGGAACGCCGTCTTCCTGACCACCATCTTCGCCGGAGCCTTTGCCTTTGAGCTGTGCGTTACATCCGAGCCTCCCTTCGTGTCATATAGAACCCCCGACTAAATCAATTGCAACACAGGTCTTTTGACACTGCCTCCAACAAGATCTGGGACAGCTGGAACGCTGGCGTATGTTCTCTCGGCTCCATCCCCTGACCGCGGCGATACCCGGAACCAGCCTCGCAAAACACTTGCTAACATGTCTATCTCACGTACAGCGTCAATGGAAGGACATTAAGCCCCGATACCTGGCTGCTGCTGCCGAGGACGAGGATGACGAGTAAAGGAGCCGATATGCCGTGATAGCTCTGGTACAGATATACGGTACCTAAGGGGGAAATGGGAAAAGCGGAGGGACCCCTGTGATTTTACTCTTACTCTATTCCGGTTGCGAACTTGTACGGATAGAACTTGGAAGTCTGTGATACGATTCATTCTGACAATTTTGACTTGACCTTTGAGAATGTGGACGTAGCGTGGATCTCTTGTGGCGTTTGGAGACCCGTCGATGTCATAGCGAAAAACACCTTTACCTGCGTATACTCATCTTCGCTTGTCTCTGTACAAATATAACTCTTGATTCCCTCTTAGATTCCATCTCATATACACTTTCCGCCATTTCCAAGGTTGTCGAGTGATATCCGACCCGATTCCACTTTGGTTGGTTTGATCTGCTTGTCGACCTCATCGATCCACATCTCGCCTGTCTCACTTCTTTCCCCCCACAATCTTCGGACCTCAAAGAAAGCCAGAGACTCTTTAGCGCTGAGTTTTCACTTCTCTTTAACCTCGCCCGGATTGCTTTCCTGGCTACAGATCCTGCACGATTTCGAAACACTCGCTCCACCGGATTTAGAGCATCTCTTAACACCCGTCCACCGCGCCAGCGGCTTTCTGACCTCACGCCCGTGGCAGCCGAGCGGCCCCTATCCTATACTTTCCTCCGAATCCTAAGCCATGCACATGCTCGCAGAATGTGAGAGAATCCTCGGCGATGGCCTTCTACGACTACCCGCACAGCACAACTACCGCTACGGCCCAACGGCGGAAAAGGACTTGCTAGAGCTTCTCTTCCGGTCTTTAGTCGGACACAACGAGGAGCTGATCCACAATCTGTTCCCCGATGGAGTACCGACGGGCCCGTGGAAACTGACCGAAGCCCACGGCGCCCGCGAAGGTGCTGAGTATAGTGAGGCAGCGCGGGGCAAGCGATGCGGTCACATCTTCCGAGCAGGGGAAGCCACCTATCGCTGCGTAACCTGCGCCGCGGATGATACCTGTGTACTTTGCAGCCGATGTTTCGATGCCTCGGACCACACGGGTCACCAATATCAGATTTCGCTGTCGTCCGGTAACTGTGGTTGCTGTGACTGCGGTGACGAGGAGGCTTGGCGGCTACCGCTCTTCTGCGCGATTCATACAGACAGTGGTCATGCCAAAGAGAAAGAGAGAGCGCAGCGACAGCTTCCGCCCGAGCTGGTGTCTACGATCCGGTTGACGATCTCGCGTGCGCTGGACTATTTCTGTGATGTCGTTTCTTGTTCACCCGAGCAATTGCGTTTACCGAAGACCGTCGAGGGTATCAAGGCGGATGCAGAAGCTTCAAGACTGCGTTCGGGCTGGTACGGGGAAGGCGACCCGGAGGAAGAAGAACCGGAGTTCGCGGTGTTACTGTGGAACGACGAGAAGCATACGATCCGAGATGTGGCCCATCAGGTCACCCGTGCCTGTCGCGAACGGGATAGCTTTGGCGTTGCACGAGCACACGAGACCAACGATATCGGTCGAAGCGTGATTAGGTACTCGAAGGATCTTCAGAGACTGCTGGCAGTGTCCAAGATTATTGAGGAGATCAAGGTGACAGTCACAATACGCTCTGCCCGCGACACATTCCGTGAACAAATGTGCGGGACAATAGTTGAGTGGTTGGCCGACATTGCTGGATGCAGCATTCTCGATGACAATGAGATCTTCAGACAAATCATTTGCGAGGAGATGCTCAGTCCTTGGCGAAAAGGAAGCGGTGCCTACAATGCGGAGATCGGCAGAAAGGGTATTTGATCACCAAAGAGCCGACTCGCATCTTCCTGGCCGGACAGTCATGCTTACTCTGCCGCCACATGGCCAGATTGTGTTGGCGACGGAGGAGGATATTGAAGATGACGATGGCGAAGAAGGCAATGAGCAGGATGAGGATGATGAAGACTATGTGGAAGCTCATGATGACGCCGACGACGAAGATGATGAGATGGAGCTCGAGCTTGCTCGGCTTCAGGCTGAAGCCGATGGTGACGATGATGACATGGACATGGATATGGGTGCTGACGACGAGCTTGCTCTTGCTGAACGCATCTTGGCCGACCTGACTCGCCCACCTCGTCCTAGTCCGCCGCCTCAAGAGCCGGAAGAGCAGCCCTCTCAACAGGAGCAGTCCGAGGCGGCTGCCTCGGGCCCCCAAAGCTATGTTTCCATCCCAAGGACCCCCCACGCCGTGGTTAGACCACCGCCGGCGAGAACAGAGAGCCACTGGGAAGTGCGGTCACCTATGCCCGCTCCTGGTGAAAACGCCACGCCTTATGAGGACTTGTGGCAGCGTACTCGCCTTGACTGGCTGATCCTCTTCGACCTCCGGCTGTGGAAGAAGACGCGCACTGACCTGCGGGATCTCTACATCAGCACTGTTGTCAATGTTCCTCAGTTCAAGCGCATCATGGGTCTTCGCTTGTCTGCGCTATATACTGCTCTTGCGCAGCTTTATCTTATTGCGGATCGAGAGCCAGACCACTCTATTGTCAATCTCTCGCTGCAACTTCTCACCACGCCTTCGATCACCGAGGAAATTGTCTCCCGCGGGAACTTCCTCACGAAGGTGATGTCGATTCTTTATACATTCCTGACAACAAGACAAGTTGGTGAACCTCAATCCGTCAATCCAAACGCCACCTTGGCATTTGATTCTGGTTCAGTGACCAACAGACGCCTCTACCACTTTTTCCTTGATCTGCGATATCTTCTCCAGTCTGAATATGTTCAGCACCGTGTTTGTACAGAAGAACAGTATCTGCCTCAGTTCTTGGATCTAGTTAAACTGTCTCAGGGTATCTGTCCTGTTGTGCGCGCAGTGGGTGAGCATGTCGAATATGAGACCGATTCTTGGATCAGTGCATCGATCCTTATGCGAGAGATTAACCGACTTTGCCGCCAATTCTGTGAAGCGTTCCGGAACCCTGAAATCGACAATGGCCGTAACCTTTTCCGGGCAATCGAGACTACGACTATCACCGCGATCATTTACTCCACAGGCGCGGAACGCAAGCGCTTCGACCAGGCAGAAATCAAGGAGGAAATTCGCTTCAAGACTTTGCCGCCCTTTGATTTTGAAATTGGTAGTTCCGGTCAGATTCCATGCCATCGGGTTGTCGAGTTCGTCGTGGAGAAGGGCTCAATTAGTTTCCACCATGCGCTCCATTATACCCTTTCGTGGTTCATTGAGTTGGGACGCGGAGTGAACGGCCAAGTGATGCGCAGTGTCCTGTTTGAAGCTGCGCAAAAGGCCAGAGACGAGCTACACGCTCTCAAGGCTGCTGACAAGCTCGTCGACGATAGTCTTCTCACTCTCGGCCCAGAGGATCTTCTTCTAGCCATGTTCGACTACCCTCTGAGGGTATGCGTCTGGCTCGCACAGATGAAGGCCGGTATGTGGGTGCGCAACGGTCTGAGTCTTCGTCACCAGATGTCCCAATACCGTGGTGTGTCTTCTCGCGACTTTGCCTATTACCGGGATATCTTCCTTCTGCAAACTGCGATGGTGACATGCGACCCTAGCCGGGTCCTTGCATCCATTGCGCACCGATTCGGAATGGTCGACTGGATGTCTCGAAACTACATGCCTCGCCCTGGCTACGAAGATTCCCAGATTGTCGACGTCGCTGAGGACTTTGTTCATCTACTGGTCATTCTGTTGACGGATCGTACTTCCTTGACTGCGATTGATGATAGCACTCATGTGACCAAGGAGAACATCAGCCGTGACATCGCTCATGTGCTGTGTTTCCTCTTTCCTTCTCTGATCTTTCGACTCGCCTGAGTGACAAACTGCTCGATTCGGATGAGTTCCAGGATGTGCTGGAGGAAGTTGCCAACTTCCGTCCCCCCGAGGGGCTGAGCGACTCTGGAACCTTCGAGTTGAAGCCTGAGAACCTCGACCTGGTGGATCCTTACAGTGCACACTACACTAAAAACCAGCGCGACGAGGCAGAGAATATATACAGAGAATGGATGGCTAAGAAGACCGGCAAGAAGGCCTCCGACATTGTCTATGAGCCAAAGCTTAAACCTATCAGCTCTGGAGTTTTCTCCGATCTCCCGCGCTTCACCGGTACCATGATCTTTGCTCAGATTGTCCACCATTGCCTGGAGTATGTCGTTTCATGCCACGAGTGCACACCCACAATCCCACCTACACGCGTTGAAACCTTTTTGCAAGTCGTTTTGCATCTTATCCTGGCTGCAGTGCTGGAGGATAACTCTCAAGATGGTGATATGGAGACGGACCAGAGCCAGTCATTCAATCTACATGCTCTGACCAAGTCCCGAGAGATCAAGTCAGGCAAGCTGACTATCGTTGGTCTACTGGAGAGAATCTCCGTCATGAACGAGTTCTCATCCTGTGGACCTAAGATTCGTCATATTCTTAAGCGCCTGTGGCAGAAGCGTCCCCAGACATACACCTCTGCCACTGCCTCTCTCAAGTTCCCCTTCGACCGCATCGAGACAAGTTCTCCTGCAATTGACCAGGATGGTGACAAGGAAACGAAGAAGAAGCAGGCCATGGAAAGACAAGCCCGAGTGATGGCGCAGTTCCAGCAACAGCAACAGCAGTTCTTAAACACCCAGGGTGATATCGACTGGGGCGAGGAAGACTTCAGCGACTTGGAGTCGGAGGCAGAGGCCGCTCCGGAAACGAAAATGTGGAAATATCCCAGCGGAACCTGCATCCTGTGCCAGGAGGAAACCAATGACTCGAGGCTCTATGGTACTTTTGCTCTTATCGGATAGCAATATCTTGCGACAGACCGACATCAGAGATCCCGACAGGATACGTGAAGTGCTTCGGACTCCTACGAGCCTGGACCGATCTGCTGAAGATGTGCGTCCATTTGGTGTTGCTGGAGAAAACCGCACCACAATTCGGCGACTGGACTCTTCTGGAGGTGAGGTCATCAGCGAGAAGGTTGGCCTCAGCAAGGGCTTCAACGCGAAGAACACTCTACGTGGACCCGTGACAACTGGTTGCGGCCATATCATGCATTACTCGTGCTTTGAAGTCTATTACGGAGCGACGCAGAGACGGCACACTCAACAGATTGCGCGCAACCATCCCGAGAACACATTGCTAAAAGAATTTGTGTGTCCGCTGTGTAAGGCGCTTGGGAATGCATTCCTTCCCATTACCTGGAAGGGCAAGGAGGAATCCTATCCTGGTGCATTGGATACATCGATTTCCTTCAATGAGTGGATGGATGCAGGACTGAAGCATACTCTGAATCAATCACAGAATTTCCCTGTTCTCATGATTGACAAGGACAAGGCGTACCAGCAGCCTTATTCCGACTTGTTCGTTGGGTATCTCTCAAAGAGCCTGGTGCCTCCGCTTGCCTCAAAGGTCGGACAGCTTGCGACCTCTTCAGTCCCATCAGCTGCTTCTATTGCCGCGCCTCCGCATTTCATTTCCTCGTCATCCCGGATGGCAATGCCAGGCCTGTTCCCTGGTACAGAAGACATCTCGCCGTCTAGTCCGTTGCAGCAAGTCTTGAGTCCGTCGGATAGCCCCATGACTGAGCTCCTGCAGATCTACAGGCGCCTGAAGAAGACGATCAAGATGAACCACGTCCAATCTATCTTCAACTACCCTCCTGAGACAATCGGCAATGACGACCTCGTGCATACTGACTCTCTGATCCGAAGCTTTGGTTTTAGTATTGCTGCAGTGGAGATAGCTCAGCGTGGCGTTGAGTCAGAACCAGGCTCGACTCTGCTGGACACAATTCCGCCTTTGACACTGACGCATCTGCGTGTCTTGTCGGAGACAGCCCTGACCTATGCTGCTGTGGGTTGTGTCCACTCAAACGGCGTGAATAGGGGCCTTCCGACACTGGAGTTCCAGGAAATGCATCGCCAGAAGATCTGCCAATTGCTTGTTGGGCACCCCTGTTTGAGCGGCACTCCGCTTTTGAACGATGTTAGGAATATCGAACCTCTGCTGGCCATGGATACGTTTGTATTCTTGGCCGAGTGCTCGCTTTCACTGCTCCCAGTTCTTCACATCGATATGCGCCATCTGATTCAGATGTGCTACGTTGCTGAGATCGTCAAGGTCGCGATGACGTTCATTCTGTGGCCTCTGGGACTTAAGGAGGAGCTTGGCCAACAGGGAGAGGCGGACCTTGAGGGGTCCCAGGTTTCCAACGAGCGATACGGTATTACAAGACACTTTTTCGACTCGATCGTCGCCGAGCTCAAGGCAAACTCCGTTGGACGTGCCGAGGGCTCCTCGTTCCCTGCCGAGAGCGGCTACGTGAAAGATGGAGAAGAGTCTGCTACTCCAGCCGTCATAATTGCCCTTCGTCGCCTTATTTCAAGCTACGCTCTCACATTCCTGCGCAAGGCCGTGATCCTTCTTCATGTCCAGCACGGTGTCGAGTTCCCGAATTCTGTCGCTGATGCTGGAGCATCGGAGCTCGACAGACTAACAAAGGCCCTCCATATGCCTTCGCTTGATGAGGTTTTCATGACTATCAACCCTGCTCGCGAGAGCAACAATCCCTTCGACGCGGTTGTTTCTGGATGGATTTTCCACTGGAACGCCTCGCGCTCCGGCATTCGCTTCGAAGACCACCGCCTGTGGCCTAGCCTTCCTCACCCAGCAATCTTCGAGCTTGTCGGCTTACCCATGTACTTCGATAGCCTGATCGAAGAAGCGAACCGACGCCGCTGCCCCAAGTCCAAGAGGGAACTCAGCGACCCGAGTATCTGTCTTTTCTGCGGAGAGATTTTCTGTTCACAGGCAGTATGCTGCATGCACAACAAACTAGGCGGCTGCAACCAACACCTCCAGAAGTAATTATCTCCATTTCCGTATGCTCTGTCTTACATATACTAACAGTCCTCTCCTATAGGTGTGGCAAGAACATCGGTCTCTTCATCAACATCCGCAAGTGCACAGTGCTATACCTTCACAATCACAACGGTTCCTGGCACTGGGCCCCCTATCTCGACCGCCACGGTGAAGTTGACCCGGGCTTACGCCGCAACCGCCAACTCATCCTGAATCAGAAGCGGTATGACCGCCTGCTGCGTGATGTTTGGCTGTCGCACTCAGTTCCCGCGACGATTAGCCGGAAGCTGGAATCAGAGATCAACAACGGTGGATGGGAAACGATTTAATGAATGAGCTATCGATAAAAAGGTGTTATGTGTTTGCTGCGCTAGAATTACGATAATCTATGCGGGCAAATTCGGTATGGTGGGCTTGACATCATTGCCTGTTTTTTGCGTGTTTTCTGATCGCCTCTCTTGTGTATCCTTGTATATTGAGGCTGTTCATTCGTAAACTGGCGTTTTATACTAATACCAATTTGTTCCATATCCTGTTTGACGATAGACTCTTGAATGTGTCAGAGCTGTATACGGGACCTGCTCAAGGGCTGCCATGACCTGGAACCCAACTGTGGAATAAAAGATTAGATTCTCTATTGCTACTATCCTTATATCATTCTAACTTTTTTGACTTAACTCTCCGCAATGATGTCTACTGTCTACCCAACGTCTCACCGACACTCCCCTCACCCAACAATAAAGTCTCGCCTTATCCGGCGCCAAGCCGGGCAATTGTCCATCTTAAAATTGACGACCTGCCATTCCTAAACCACCAGCAATCATGAACAACGACCAGTTTCGGCGGCTAATCAACTCGTCAAGCTCCGAGAAACCGTCTGCGCCCGCCCGCAATGCAGCAGCTGGTGCGGGCGCAACCGGACTCCTGGGCTCGCGAATGCGCTCCAGCATTCCCATGACTCCGTACGTCTTCAACATTGTTCCTTCAGTGGCCAAGCTAACCACTATTCTTTAACTATAGGCGCTCTGTCTCCGGAGTCGATTTAGCACGCCAACTCGCCGAACAGCGCCAGGGCGACCGTCCGAACAAGCGATTCAAGTCCTCCGCCGCGCCGAAGGGAAGCAAACTGCCAACTGGCTACCAAAACCGTGCACAATTACGCAATGCACAGGATGAAGGAAACGGGAATGACCTCGAGAAACGGATCAAAGCGCTAGAGGAGATGGTGAAACTGGGACAAATCGACGAGCCGACATTCGATAAGCTGCGGGCCGAGCTCGGTGTTGGTGGTGATGTCAGCAGTACACATATGGTGAAAGGTCTGGATTGGGAGCTTCTACGACGTGTTAAAGCTGGCGAGGATGTGTTGCGTGCACCAGAGAAACCGGAACCGGAACCGCAACCTACAGAAGAGCCCGTGCGGGAAGAAGATGCGGAGGAGGAGTTTGAGCGTTTGATGGAGGCGAAGGGACAGGAGGAAGTCACTGCAGCGAAGAAGCAGAAGGAGAAGAAGAAAGGAACCATGGCGCCACCTCCGCCGCGCAAGAAGACGAGAGATGAGATTCTCAAGGAGCTGAGAGCTAGTCGGGCTGCAGCTGCGGCTGCTCCACCTCCGGAGCCGACACTAGGCTCGAGATTCAAAAAGATTGGGGATGGCAAGCCGGAGAAGAAACGCTTTGTGGAGATTGACGAGGCTACCGGTCGTCGGCGAGAGGTCCTGGTCATAACGGATGCCGAGGGTAATACGAAACGCAAGGTCCGGTGGATTGATAAGCCCACCGACTCGACAGGGTCTGCTACTGCGCTCCCCATGCCGGACAAGGCTGCGAAACCCCTGGGTATGGAAGTTCCCGCCGAGATAGCTGCCCGGGAAGCTGCCAGCGCTCCCCCGGAAGAGGATGATGACATCTTTGCTGGTGTTGGCGCAGACTATGACCCGCTTGCTGGCTTAGAGGAAGAGTCTTCATCCGATGAAGAAGGCAAGACGGAAAAGTCTACCAAGGAGGAGAAGAAGCCTTCCCAGGAAGAACAGAAACAGCCGGAAGAAGCAGCCCCCAAGCCACGCAACTACTTTGCTACCGGCACGACGGCCGATGCTCCCGAGCCAGAGGATCGCTCCAATCCTCTCATGAAAGATCCTACTATCATGGCTGCGCTCAAGCGAGCAGCAGCTCTTCGACAGGGCTCTCCCTCCGAAGGCGAGTCTCCAGAGGCGTCTCTTCGGCACAAAAAGTTCCTCGAGGAAGCTCGGCGGCGCGATGCCATGGACGCTGCGGATATGGACATGGGCTTTGGAGGTAGCCGCCTCGAAGATGCCGAGGACGAAGAAGGTGTCCTGTATGACTTTGACGATGATGAACGCGGCGGAAAGAAGCGCAAGCGTGGGCCTAAGAAGAGGAAAGGTAACAAGGATAGCGCTAGTGATGTGATGCGCGTGCTGGAGGGACGGAAAAAGGAGACTAGTTAGATGTAGTCGAGCTACTGTATACCCAATGCAACATTTCTCTATATAACCTCATGTCAAGTTGTGTCTAAGAATTTCATGACTGTATTGTATGGTAATAGTACAGCATGATCTCTAGTTCAACCACACTTCAACACTTCAACGTCGTCAACTACTATCTAAATGAGCCTCCGATGGCCACGGAGGCCCTTGGGTATATCAATATCCCCCTTCCATCCATGCGCCAGGTTTTCTGCATCAACTCCAGCCATGACGGGAGCTGAACGCAACGCGCCAAGACAACACCCTCGACACCAACGACCAGAGAAGCGTCCGACCCTAACGCATTTCCTGTGTCTCCCACTAGTCAATTCTACCTCTCTACCCCAACTAGAGTCCTCAATTGCAACCTTCAGGGCAGACTGCCCGCCCGTGTCAATTGCAGGCTTACCAGATGCCTCTACTAAGCAGGGTACCGCCATCATACCCGAAGGCGCCGTACGTCCCTTGGGCACGTTGCACCTTACTCTTGGGGTCATGAGTCTCACGACAAAAGAGCGTCTAGATGAAGCGCTCCGGTTTTTCCAGTCGCTTGATCTTGCCGGTCTCATGCGCGAGGCAGAGCGAGTGGCTTCGAAATCGCGAGACAAATCCCGTATTCGTTCGGATAACGACTCTGGAGATAGCGGAGCTGCGGGTGATACGCCGGCTTCGAATCCCCTGAGCATATCTCTCGAGTCATTACATTGCCTGCCACGAGCAAACGCTGCGACAGTTCTACATGCGTCACCTGTGGACCCCACTGGACGACTATATCCATTCTGTCTGATGCTTCGGGACAAGTTCCTTGAGGCTGGATTCATACAAGACGACACTACGGTCAAGCAAAGGGATAATAGCAAAGGTGTAAGAAATGAACAGATTCACTCAGAGTCCGAAGTCCCTCCCAAATCATTGGACCCCTATACAGCCGCCGTCATGCGCAATGCGAAGACACGTCCTTTGCTCTTGCATGCAACGGTTGTGAACACAATCTACGTCCGAGGACGACCAAAACCTCAGCCCGGAGCTTCAAATCACAAAAAAGGGAAGAACGGATTCAAACGCCTTGAATTCGATGCTCGAGATATAGTAGCTCGGTATAGGGACTACTACGTTGATGAAGCACGCACGATTCCCCGTGTACAACCTAATGCCACATGCTCCGAGGATACGGGAACAGCAGAGAATGAGGCTAGCAGTCGCAAGGTCGTATCTGCGGAATCCTCACCTCAGTATCCGTTTGTTTGGGCAAAAGACATACCAATCGACAGTGTGTGTATATGTGAAATGGGCGCGGAGAAACTCAGTCGTGATTCTGAAGATGCAATCCTCAATGCACGCATGGGCGAGAAGTATACCGTCATTGCAGAACGGAGCCTCGAGGCACCGTGGAGTTCTACATCAGCAAGGTCGGGGAGTGAATGTACTGATGGGGGAGTGAAACTAAGCTAGATTTCTAAGATGTATCATATTGATCGAATGATCTACCAATATCATGATAGATGGATGAAGATTCATTTGTATTATTCATTGCTGTTGCTAAATCTCCCGTAAGCTTCTCAAGCCAGCTTGAGGTGCCAAACGCCGTTCGATGCAATCTCGTGTAAAGTCCATCGATTCCAGGTATTAGAAATGGAGACTGTCCAGTGTGCATGGGTATCTTCGCGTCCCTCGAATGTTGGAATCCCAATGACGATCGGAACAATCGGTCAAACAACCCTGTGCGCAGGTGTACAGATGACACTCATCCAGGGCATTCGCGAAGATTGTGGTTCCATCCGGTCGTAAGACCAGAGGATAGTGCTTAGAGCCAGATTCGTTCTGAACACTTTAAACGAATCACCTCACTCGACTCATAATAGTCTCCATACCACGTTCGACGGACAACTCGGCAGCCTTAGCCTTGATAGAGCTGATCATGCTACGCTCAAAGTCATCACGGGTGCGTAGCACAGCCTCCACCCACGACAGCTGCAGATCCCAGTACTCGTTCTTGAATGACTCGTACACATAAACAATAGGCGGACCCCTTTCAGCCTCAAGCAGACGGACAAGCCAGTCGACCAACCGCCACTTCTGCTTGATAGTTGCTTCGAAGGAATCCTCGTATTTCTGGAAAAAGGCGAAGACAGTGAGGACGTCGTCTTTGAACTTGTCTGTGAACGGGTCAAGGTGGCGGCGGAACTTGACGCCCTTGTTGCGAACGGATGATAGATATCGCACCAGCAGCTCGTCTGATAGCTCTTCGACCAGGATATCGACAAGGGAAGGGTGTAGCACTGGGGTGTAGTCGGCCATGTAGTCCTCGAACGTGGAGGTGATTCGCTTGACAGCAAACTCGCCATACCATTTCGTCGTAAGCAGGTCCGGAATGACAGTGCTGAGATCCACATTGAATACCACGTCCACGAACTGCGCCAGGCAGTGCGTGCTCAGGTCGACGTAGCCATCGCGCAGTGCCTCCAGCTCGGCATTTGCATGCGTGGCCATGTACTTTGGTGTCACCAGTGGCTCGACGTCGTTCTTGAACCTTGTCAAATAGCCCATTTGGCCGGTCTCTACGTTGTCGTCGATGCAGGCAATCTGGTCGTTCGCCACTCCGATCAACCAGTCCTGCAGTAGCTGCACGCCCTCGCCCTGGTCGCCCGGTGCTTTGTGCTTGGCACATTCTTCATCG
Source organism: Penicillium sp. DT28 (assembly GCA_036712075.1). Lineage (NCBI taxonomy): Eukaryota > Fungi > Ascomycota > Eurotiomycetes > Eurotiales > Aspergillaceae > Penicillium > Penicillium sp. DT28. Next base: position 2,414,762 of record JAZHLO010000002.1, read on the forward strand.
ATGACGGCCGTCCATGCGCTCAGTCGGGTTTTCAATGCTCGGAACATCGCGTCGATGACGCCTTCGACCACGTCGGCTCTCTCAGAGGCTCCGGAGGCCACAACCTGCTCGTGGAGCATACGCCACATGTCTGCAAGAGTCTTGGTGCGGAAGTACCCATCTCCATTGGTGTCCAAGGCGTCTGGTTGTCGTTCCACAAGGCCTCGCTTGTCTGCCTCAAAGATGCGGTCCATCCACTCCTCCACCGCGTTGATAATGACACTCTGCCACTGGCGCACCAACTCGGGCTCACGATCATCTAGAATGTTGGGCTGAAGTTCGGCTGGTGTCCAGCCCAGCTTCTTCATCTTCTTGTAGTATTTGTCGCTCCAATGGATGATCTTCAGCAGATTGTCGGCGGGGATCTCAGGATCATCAATCATGCCCACGAGGAAGTCATGCATCATTCGGTGATAGATATCGGTGTATAGCTTGTAGATCTTCCACTTTTTGGGCACCAAGTTCTGCATGCCCTGTTTGACCGTGAAAAGGTCGTTGAAATACCACCGGAAACTCTTCTCCAAAAGATCCGGGTCTCCGAGGAACTCCTCCTTGGTTTTTTCAAACTGATTCGATGCGTAGAACTCAATCGCCTGGAGGAACTTCTCCTTATACCCACGGACGGTCTTGGGACCAATGTTCATTGACTTGAAGCGGCTTGCCAGGTCTTTGTGGTCTTTTTGGGCCTCCTGCAAAGCTCTCACAGTGTCGTCGTTCTTCTCTTCATTCGCAACCACCACTGCAAGTCGAACAACCATACTCTTGTTATCCTCCTGCACCAGCGGAATCAGGTTCATACAGGCTGTGCCGAGGTGGTCATCAAACCAATCGATCACCGAGTCCAACCCTTGGAAGTACTCCGTCAAAGTCTCCTCAGCGCTCGGGTCATTTGCCTTGCGAATCTGATCCATCGCCTCATCGCGGAAGTCTCGCAACCGCGAGATCTGCATATGAGCTCGGAGAAGATTTGGTTGATTCTCAATGTCGTCATCATCTTCCTTCAGCATATCCTCCACCTCCTGTATATCGGCGCTGAAACTCTCCAGTCCCCTCTTCATCATCAAAGTGGCATCAAAGTGCCGTTGAATCCGGGCAAGTTTGTCGATCTGCGCAAAGTCTTCGACGCTATTCTGCGATTCGGCGCACAACTTGTCGATTCCCTGCAATTCATCCTTTGTTTTTAATACTTGTCGTTGCCCTTCGGTCAGGATACCAATACTGCGCTGCACTGCCTCCAGCTGGTCCCGCAAGCCTTCCCGCAGTCGCGAATCGACGGCACTTTTCTTCCGCAGGTACTCGGCTTTGAGACCACTAATCTTATCCAGATCCTCAGGGTGACGCAGGATATCCTCCAAGCGGGGCATGGCCACCGTGCCATCGGTGTTGGCGGCTTGAGCCATAGTGACAGTTATGTCGGTCAAGGAAGGGTAAGGTGTTGTCGCGGGAATTCGGAAGCACCTAGTCTAGCTCCACTGGGTGAATGCTAGGGCAAGCGAGGCATGTAGGCATGTGGCTAGAGGGGAATCGCTGTGCAAGAGCAAGACTTAAGGTTATTCAACAGTCACGCCCAGTCGTCAACTACATCCCCGTTCCATAGCGGAGCTGCGGACGGCAGAACCGACACGTGATCTACCGCCCGAGACTTTGCGAAACCCAAATATCGACTTGTCAAGATAAATCATTGAAGCAGCTCAGCACGAAGCCCTCCCAATCTGTCTCTGAGTGGAGTTCTCCATCCAATTGCTGTTCTGCGCAACAACCAAACCTTCACCTTGAACAAACCCTCCATCTCGAAGCAATTCACTACACGGCTGAAAGAACTCAGCACCACCTCCATCCAATCTACGAATTACCTCGCCTTCAAATCCACACTCAATCAAAATGAGCTACTTCCGAATCACCCTTCTCCGCTCCGCCATTGGCCTTCCGCGCCGCTCAACAGATGTCCTCAAGGCCCTCGGCCTCAAGAAGCGCATGGCGACAGTTTTCCATCCGGTGTCTCCGTCCGTGGCCGGTCAGATCATGCGAGTCAAGGAACTTGTCTCAGTCGAGGAGGTTGAGCAGGCTCTCACCAAGCAGCAGGTGCACCTCGAGCGGAAACCCGACCCTGGATATTACGTGGAAAAGAGCCGTGACCAGGAGCGCGGGGAATTGCTTGGTCAGTAAGATGGATCGGTTTGATTATTGAGAAGGTACTGGGGAATTGGATTGATTGCTGGGGCATTATCTGTTCCCCGGATAGTGATCTCTCAAGGCCAGGTTTTTCTGTGATTTTATTGCATGCAGCGGGTTTGTTTTTCATGCCATGTACTCTACGTCCCTTACTTTTATCGACTGCTGTACTATACCGGACGTCATTCCACAATCAGACACAAATTACTTGAAGCAAAAAGTATGTGCAGTTGCAATTAGAAAGCTGGGATAGTAATAGACGCCAATTGTCTTGAAAATCGACCCGCATTAAGAATACCTGTTAAAGCAGTAATCGGCGGTTACAGTGAAAAGGAAAGAAACACCACTCGGACCCTCAGGCTTTGTAAAGAGTGTCAAGGAAGCCTTCTGCCAGACGGCTCACAATGCTTTTATCAGGGATGCTTCCGGCCACGCCGTAAAGGGCGGAGGTATCGCCGCGTTTCAAGATGTAAGCCTTGCCTTGTCGGAGGCGCTCCTCGGCCTTCTCCAACTCTCTTTCAATAACTTCCACCACGTCGGTGATGAGCTGGTCGACAGCCTTTGCCGTGGGAATGGTGAAAGCACAGTGCAAAGCCGCTGGGGACTGCAGGGCATTGAGGTGCCAGCCCTTGGCGGAAAGATCGTCGGCGATGTCGTATGTGTCAATGGCGCCATTCCTGCTACGGAAAGCGATCACGCTGACCATGGGGTTACCCACCACCTCCATGTGGAGCGAGATCAAGGGATGCTCGCGGATAGCAGACTCAAACTTGCGCGCGGCATTGATAATCTCCGTACAGCTGTTGATGTATCCCTTCTCACCAACGCTCATCAAGCTAGTCCAGCAGCCGGCAATCAGCGCACCGGGGCGAGAACCGGCCACGGAGGGCGAGGCATAGACACCGCCGGACCAGTCGGGGTAGATAAAGTACTGCTTGCTGCGGTAAGCCTTGTTGCGGTAGAGAACAACGGAGTTGCCCTTGGGGGCAAATCCGTACTTGTGAGTGTCCACACTGATACTAGTGACACCGGGCTGGCGGAAGTCGAAGCCACCCTCTTCTTCGTATGGAGAAGGGAATCCAGCCTTCTTGAGAAGAGCAATGACAAAAGAGCCCAGGCAGCAGTCCACGTGAAGAGGGATCTTGTACTTGGTTGCAAGGCGCGATAAGGCCGGGATGTCATCGACGATACCATGGGGGAAGTTGGGCGCCGAGGCCACAAGAAGAACGGTATTAGGGTTGATCAAGCGGCGCACAGCGTTGACGTCAACCTTGAAACTGGGTTCAGGACAAGGAACACGGTGCAGCTTAATTTTGAAGTAGTTGCAGGCCTTGATGAAGGCAGCGTGCGCGGTATCCGGAATGATCCTGCATATTGTCAACTACATATCGGCAATTTTCAGAGAAAATCCGAGCTCACATTTCCGGCTCCGTGATACCTCGCTCCAAGAAGCCCTTTTGCCGGGCCGCCAAGCAGGCCATAAGGATTGACTCCGTGCCACCACTGGTGGTGACACCAGCGCCGTCTGGGGGAGCATTGAATAGGGACAAGACCTGACCAAATTAGCCGTCCAACTCCAGCAGTGTCGCGCAAGACACAGATCACAAAGAACGACATACCATAGCAACGATCTCGGCTTCCATCTTGCGAACACCAGGGAAAACATCCGGATGGATTGGATTGGCAACGCCAAATTTACCAAAAGCCTCTGTCTGGAGCTGCAAAAGGTCCTCACCACCATGGTACACCGCACCGCTCACTCGTCCATCTTCCCAGCGGGTGTGTTTCAAGCCAGCCAACTTAGTGAGCTCCTCTCGAATCTGATCCGGAGACCAGCCGTCCTTGGGCAGCGTGAGATACCGAGTCACATCCGGACCGCTCTGCACGAGCTTCAACTCGAGATTCTCGATGGCCGTAGAGACCTGTTTATCGACTTGGCCTCGGACGCCTGGGGTGCGTAGGAAGATAGAGTAACAGAACAGGCGAATGGCGAAGTAGACATTGCGAATGCTGCCAAAAAGGCCGTAGCCACGGAGCGAATAGAAGGTCTTGCGCGTGTAGCGAAGGATGACAATTATGAATACGATGTTGCGGATCCTAGCACGTTTCCGGTCAGCGACGATCGACGTTTGGAGCATGGTTTACTTACAGGTCCAGATTGACAGTAGATAAATGGGCACTGGAAGCCCGGCCGTAGCCCAGCAGCTTGTTCTGCAGGGCCGCAGGGAAAGTCGTGGAACTCATTATGTTCCTATGGATAGAGGTGTGGTAATGATGCAGCCCGCCGATCGGGGAAAGTGGATTGTTAAGTAGGTGACATCCATCCCGGCCGGACTCTTCTTAGCGCCTGCCGAGGCTACCACATGAACAAAGAACCTTTCATGAAAAAACTTGAAAGGATTGAACTGATAATTTCCAAGGTTACCCCTTTACTCTACGTTGAAAGAATCGAGTCATCTAAATGCTCCCTGAATTGCTGTAGCCAATTGGGCTTCGCTTATATACATAGAGAGATCTCTCTCCGAACACCAGTCCAGTCGTTCTTTTTTGGTCTTCAGAAAACAAAAAACGACTTTTAAAAACCCGATGAAAATGAACATGAAAATGAAAAAAAAAAGGTCCCAAACGCATAAATCACATCAAATCATCAGAGATTCCACGGCATCCAAGGTTTGACAACGAATGCGAGAATGGTCTGGCGAAAAGCACGCTATTGAACACAAGATATATATGATGTCGCTTAAACGGCAACATTGGTGGTCTTGGCCTCAAGCGCAAGCTCCTTCTCCTTGGCGGCGAACTGGGCCTGCTCCTCAGGGCTCAGGTCCATCAGAGGCTTGTCCTCACCCGACTTGAGGTTGCGGTGGTAGGCACGGATGATGGAGTCGGCGTCATCGACGGCGATGGGACGAATGTCAGCCAGGGCCTTAATCTTGGCGGTGCACTCCTTGCACTGCGCGTCAGTCAGATCGATGTTAAGCTGCTGAGCACGCGACTTGATGGCGTTCCAGCCGGTCAGACGAGAGGCGAAGTGGACGTAGCGGGTCATGCCGAAGTCAGCAGGGTTGATAATTTCGTAGGTGCTGGGGTTGTTGAGGATGGCCTTGGCGTGGATACCAGCCTTGTGAGTGAAGGCACAGAAACCGGTGATGTAGTTGTTGAAGGGAATGTTGACCTGAACGGCCTCGGCGACAAGGTCTTCGATGTCCTTGATCTTCTCCAGCTTGTACTTGCTCTTGACGTACTCGGGGTCGGCGACCATCATGCGTGCCATCAGACCACCGAGAGGGGTGATACCGTTGCGCTCACCAATACCGAGAACGGAGGTATCGATGTGGGTAGCACCAGCCTCGAGAGCACAGTAGGCATTGGCGATGGCGCAGCCAGTGTCGTTGTGGAAATGAGTCTCAATGTCACAGCCGACAACTCCACGGAGCACACGGACGAGCTCGTAGACCTGGCGAGGGGAGGCACAGCCGACAGTGTCGGCAATACCGACACGCTGGACACCGACCTTGTCGACGGCGGAGTAGATGGACAGGAGGTCAACCAGGTCGGAACGGAAAGAGTCCTCGCTGGAGAAACGGATCTCAATGCCCTTGGACTTGACAAACTCGATAACTTCAATGGCGGTGTTCTTGATGTAGGTCATGTCCTTGCCGTGAGAGTGCTCACGGAGGTAGGAGGAGGTGCCAATCACGACATCGCTACAAGTCGGGTTAGAAACAATGCGAAAGGACTCAGCAAGCGTAATGACTTACACTCCGTCAACACCTGTCTCGACGGCTACACGGGCATCATCCATGTGGCAGCGAATGTGAGTGAGGATCTTGGCCTTCAGACCAAGCTTGCAGATAGCCTCGCAGTCAGCACGCGACTGCTCGGAAGCGCAGGGGCTGGTGAGCTCAATCTATTGGGATAATCACGGTTAGGCTTCCTCTCTTGATATTACCATCCGAAGGTTTAACAATGACTCACGTAGTCAACACCGAAGTCATCCAGAGCCTTGGCAATCTCAATCTTCTTCTCGGTGTCAAAGAAGGCATTGGCGAACTGCTCACCCTCACGCAGAGTACTCTCGATGATCTTGAAGCGGGAGACATTGCTCAAGAAGTCGGTAACACCGACGTTGTGGCCATACGGGTTGCGGGAGGGCGCAGGGTGAGGGTTCTGGCGGGTCTCGACGGCAGTGAAGCCGGGATGGTCACCTATAGTTCCTGACGTTAGCATGCAAACTTCATTTTTGTGAATCCGCTGGCTCAATCTCTTACCAGCGGCACCGTTGAGACCATTAGTTTGCCCATTGGGCTCAGAATCAGCAAGGGGACACATTGTGTGCGTAGATAGTGGGGTGGAGGAGGGGGGCCCGAGGAGAGATGGACGGGAGTGAAGATAGCGAGGATTAGTGAAGTAAAATGACCAAGTTCAAGTTTCAACGATGATATTTATGGGCTGAAGAGAAAGGAAGTAAGAGTCATAAGTGGAGTGGGCGGTGTGGTTCCTTTTTGCGTAGTAATCGTCGTTCTTTGTCGGCGGCAAAAAAGCGAAATTTTTCGCCTGGGGGTGGGGATGGCCGGGTTCGCTCGCTGGCTCTCTGGTGTGGTATGTATGTATGTATCACTAACCATTTCTGTACTTTCACATACTATGACTCAGAGCGATCTACGAACTATTACGCCCTATGCATCAATTGCTTGTGGATTGAGGAATGGCGAGTTGCCAGGTGCTGCATTCTGCCCTAATTGCCGTTTTGGTGCATTTGGAGGGGAACCCGACATCGGCTCGGCGGGGCCTGATTCAGACCTTTTTTTGTCTACAGCAGTGGACTTCACCGATGCCCTGATTAAATGTCTGAAATTGGTCATACTATACGTATCAATTAACCCAAATTCGAGATAAGGGACCGTAAAGGACGGTGGATGTCCATAGGACGCCCTATACTGGACAATGTCGTCATCCCATTTACCCCACTAAAAGCCTAGGTCATGGATTCACAGTCCTGCTGGATATTTATGCTCCCCGGGCACATAATTATGTGATTTCGAGTATGAAAGACCCACCGGATTGGTGGCAATAACGAGATTTGGGTTCATTCCCTCCATGAAAATTGCCAATAAACATCTGAGATCAGACTGCGTGCGAGAGGTCTGAAGGTACTGGTGGGTCGAGGGTACGTAGAGGGATAGTATACGGAGGCAGCAAAACAAAGGGGATAGTCTTCTAGGAACCAACTTGTACTTTTCTGTTCTGCTTAAACATGAGGTGTTCTCATTCCTAGTGCTCAAATTGAACAGCTTCGTTGGCCTTTTGATAGCTATTCGCAGGAGGCATTGGCAGCATCATACGTATACTATACGGTCAATTGGCCCTAAAGTCCTTCCGGCGCTTAAAGATAGCCATCATATAGAGTCCAGTTATACCCATACTCAGTTTGGCCCAAGTATATACTAACTTGAGGTCTCCGGCATTAGCCCTAGGCATGTTATGACCGGGACTTTAGGAATACTGCCGATTTGTCTGCTTTCGTTTTGATCTATTCGCTATGTCTACTGTGCCTTTTGAACTGTTGCATGTCCAGGTGATCAGTGAGGCTCCTAGCACTCTGGTGCAGTCATGAATAATGACAGCCTCATAGGCAGATCTTGTCACACACTTTGAAAGCATGACCTTCAGTATACCCAACTCCCAAGCCTACCATGCAGCAACAAGACACACTTGATATAATGGCTCTCGTGGCCGGCTTCAATGCAGCATGTCAATGGAGATATCATAAGTCGTGCTAGCTGTGAACCTCGAAGGTATAGATCTACTGCTTTGAATTAGATCTTTCCGGTTGGGAGAAGGTACCTAATGAGTATCCGTGGACACTGACAGCTATAGATGTCGTCCAAACCAGACACTCGGGTCAGAGATGTAGAAAGACAACAAAGACCCTTAAGTCCGTACTCCTACTCCGGGGTCCATGGACCGAGTATCTCCCGGGGCTCAAGGTTCGCCTTGTGGGACCCAAGGCAACGGGAACACCCCGGCCAGCTGCATATCATATTTAGACTGCAGGTGGAGATGCCACTAAGTCGATGTCGATTTCGCGATATTCGCGCGTCAGTAGCTTCAAAGGTGTAGAATAGATCGAAGAGTTGACATAGTTCTCGTTGAACTTAAAGACTACAGTCCAATTCAAAAGAAATCAGTCGATATGCGAGATGATTGAAGCGGGTCTCCCCGCGTGTCAATTACGCGACTGTGGTTGGCCGGACGCTCAGGCCAGCTGTCGTTCCAACGAGAAGCTCTTCCTGTCCTCTTCTCCTAATCCCTCTCGGGTGCCGTTGCATTGATCTCTAGTAATCAAGGTATGCTTAATTGATTCTTCCCATGGTCTAGAGATCCCTCTAGAATTCATCATATACCTTTCACCTTCCGAGCTAATCCTACGCGTCGCAGCTATCAAGATGCGTTTCACATCATCGCTTGTCGCCCTCCTCCCTGCTGTCGCCCTGGCGCAGGAGCAGGTTCCCCTCGCCGACCGTGTTCAGGGGTGGTTCAACAAGGCCAAGGCCCTGATCCCCACTGCTGTGCCGGCCGAGCCCATGGTGAAGTTGGCCGAGAAGGTCGCCGAAAAGCGCGTCACCCCCGTGACCCTCAACAACTGGCAGTCCATCCTGGAGCCTGGCTCCGATGCGCAGGACTGGTACATCTTCGTCACTGGTGGCAACAAGACCTGCTTCGGGCGCTGCGATCACGCCGAAAAGGCCTTCAATGTAAGCTTATGCGCCACGTCTGCATCATCTCCATATCCAGTATCCAGCATCTTACCATAACCTAGGAATCCGTCCTCCTCTTCTCCGCCGACCCGACCTCCCCGAACCTTGGCCTGCTCAACTGTGAAGAAAACCGCGTTCTCTGCGCCGCCTGGTCCGCTGGTGCTCCCTCCGTCTATTACTACCAGATCCCCAAGGCCCTGCCCGAAGGCGAGGGGAGCCTGCCCATCCCTCTGCACGTTGTCTACATGAACACCACCACCGTCACCCCCGAGGAGCTCTATCAGATCCATTCCAAGAGGAACTTCGAGCAGGTCCCTGAGTACGAGGGCGCCTTCCACCCCACCGACGGCTGGTTGGCCAAGTACCAGCTGCTCTTGCCCCTTGGCTATGCCATTTTTGCCATTGGCTCTATTCCCAGCTGGTTGTTCATGATCGGAATTAGCTTCTTCAGCCGCAATGTCATGGGTCGCCGTATGAACAACTTGGGTACCGACCGCCGTCCTGCTCCTGCTGCGGGAGGTGCTAACTAAAGGCTTGATTTTAACGAATATAATCTTTCTTTCTGGCATGTACATAGTAAGCGGTTGGCTCTTGCTGGGTTCAATGCACTTGGATTGGCTTGTTCTATTTATCGTTTTAGACGGTTGTTGGAAGCGGCCGCTGTTTATGGATGTGTCTTCTCCAGCTTTAGGAATTTAATCAATTTGCCCATGATTTGGAGTTTGTAATCTCAAGTAATCCAGTCCTGGTATGACATTGGGCTTGAACCCAGTATTTTCTTCGATAAGACCTTGGCAATTGTTGTTATTACGGCGAGCGGGATACGAAAATCTCAGGCTAGCTACATAGGCATTGAAAAGAAAGAATTACCCCAAAACATTTCAGTTTAAATTGCAATTGATTGCAACGACGTAATATGTATTTAATTCTACAGAGCTGAACTAGTAGCCCTGCGCCAGTGGCTGAATGCACAATGATATGTCATCACGGCGAGGTCCAGCGCCGAACAAATCAGCAGTGCACCACCCACTCACCTTCACCAACACTACTCAGACCTCCTCAAACCTTGCATGATGACTACACCAGTGTCGCTTGACCGAGCCCATCCCACAACGACCGCCTACGTGATCGCCACCGCGATTGTCGCCGGCGTCACAGGGTATTTCATCGGCCAAGGTGCCTCGCTCGGCCTGTTCAGAGAAAAGCAGGGCTGGCCAAATGGCTACGACGTGAAGGTTCACAAGGGCTCCTCTGACGAAGAAAGCGACTCCGAGGAAGACGAGAGTGATGAGGAGGATGAAGGCAATGGCGAGGAATTAGCCAGCTTCAAGGACAATGACGACGAGGTGAAGCTAGTGCTGGTTGTTCGGACTGATCTAGGCATGACCAAGGGTATGAAGCTCTACAATATTCTTTACGTACCAGACAAGACGACGATACTGACTACATGCATTTTCTCAGGCAAAATCGCCGCCCAAGCCTCCCACGCAACCCTCGCTTGCTACAAATATTACCACGCGCACTCGCCCGACTCCCCCATTCTGCGCCGGTGGGAGCGCAACGGCCAGGCAAAGATTGCGCTGCAGACCAAGTCGGAGGATGAGTTGCTTTTGCTGCAGGCTCAGGCTATGAGCTTGGGACTCTGCGCGCGCGTCATCCAGGATGCAGGCCGCACTCAGATCGCCAGCGGCAGCCGAACGGTGTTGGGTATCCTAGGCCCCAAGAGCGTTGTCGACAGTGTGACGGGACATCTGAAGCTTTTGTAAACTATTATCTTCTGTTATAGACAATGACCATCACGATGACAGCCCATGCGACCCGAACTCGGGAATGCGACATGTAGCTACAGGCCTGATTTAACCTCTGCAGGATTTTTGCGATCCCAAAGAGATTCTGCGAAAGTGTCTAGGATACGCCTCACAGGATGCCTGTGACAACTGTAATGAGCTGCTGTTCCACTACGAAACTAAAATAATTCTAAGAATAATATGAAGGTATGTTGGCAGGTCATGGTTATTCCCTGGCCTCACTAGCCAACGGCCAATCGGCAAAGGGATCAGGAATATGACGCCCTCCGCAACCAGGACCTAAGCCGAGCTCACCAGAGGGAGCTCAAGACCCAGGCCACACCCGGCGCGGAGCATTAATCTGAGATCTGTCGACAGGAAACCGTAGTGTGCCATACACGTGGGAAATGTATGGCTCCATAGTCGTCGAACTGCCCAGCTCTCGACCGAAACACAGATTGCTCCGTGGACGGGAAATCTGGACACAGATCCATGGTGTGTTGTGGTGAAGAAAAGAAAAGAAAAAGAAGAGGGAAGAAGGCTTCTTATTTATCCGCGCTAAGAATTTGTGGCGCTAACCATATTCGTGCTAGTGTAGTGGTCACATGATAGCACCTGATATCAGGGTCGACACTTGCGACTTGTCAAGACAGCTATTACCGCCCATCTCCACTTCCCTTGCTTTTCGAGCTCGATCACACCGTCAATATGGCGGACGCTCTATCCATCGAGCAGAACAACAAGATCCGAGTAGCCCTCGGACTCAAGCCACTCCCTGTTCCAGGTGCCGAACCTGACGCCACCGGACCGGACTTCAAGGACGATGACTCGAGCGCATCTGGCGAAGAGGAAGACCCCGCGAGCACACTCGAATCTAGGCAGGCACTGGGCTATGAAAACTGGAAGAAACTTCAGGATGAGGCCGATGCTAAGAAAAGACGAGAGGAGAAGAATGCCGCCATCAAGAAGGCGCGCGATATTGCCCAGAGAAATCTGCAACTACAAGGACCCACTCTCGGAGAGATGGATGGCGCAGAACTTGATACCAAAGCCTGGTTGATGCAGAGCAAGAAGCGCTCGAAGAAGATCGAGAAGGAGCGCGCGCGCAAGCTTGCCGAGGAATTGGAGGAACGCGAGCGCGCTGCGGCTGTTGAATATACTGCCGCAGACCTGGCTGGTGTCAAGGTCGGTCATGCTATCGGCGACTTCGAGGGTGGCGAGGACCACATTCTTACCCTCAAAGACGCCAAAGTCGATGACGAAGAAGAGGGCGATGAGCTCGAGGATATTCATCTGGTCGACAAAGAAAGAGCCGAGGAGCGGAACGAGCTCAAGAAACGCAAGCCGGTCTATGACCCTACCGCTGAGAACCAAGGAATTCTTTCACACTACGATGAGGAGATCGAGGGCAAGAAGCGCAAGAGGTTCACACTGGATGCCAAGGGCTCGACCGAAGAGGAACGCGAAGCCAAGCGACAGGAGGTCTCGGAACGATTGAAGAAGGGCGCTATTAGTCTCGATTTTGAGCCTGAAGTTCCGGCTTCAGATTACATGGATATCAGTGAGGTTAAGATTAAGAAGCCAAAGAAGAAGAAGACCAAGACGACAAAACAGAGGGCTGTGATGGATGATGAAGACGTTTTTCCTACGACCGAATCGAACGGCACTTCCATGGAAATCGACTCGACAAATGCGGCCCCGGCTCCCGCGCCCAAGAAGCCGACCAACCAAGATGTGTCCTTTGTGGATGATGATGATCTACAAGCCTCACTGGCGCTTCAGCGCCGTGCTGCATTCAAGAAGCGCAAGAAGATGCGCCCGGAAGACCTTGCTCGACAACTTCGTGAGGAGGAGTCCCAGACCCCGATGGAGATCGAGACTCCCGAAGAAGGCGCCGAGGAACCTGGTCTTGTGATCGACGAGACCTCAGAATTCGTTTCCAATCTTCAGAAACCCACATTGCCCGAACGGGAAGAGCGGCGAACGGCGACACCGGCTGCAGAGGCCGCTGCTCAGCCGGGGCCCGAGGCGGAGACTGAAGATATGGACATGGAGCGGACCTACAATGATATTGAGGATGGGGAGGATCTCGAGGAGCGCATCAAGCGCGAGGAATCTAAGCAGGACCACCCGGAGTTTACTGGGACTGGCCTGGAAGAGGAAGCTACATTGGACCAGGGCCTTGGCGCCACTCTGTCTATGCTGAAACAGCGTGGCATCGTGAAGGAAACCGACAGTACCAGTCACAACGCGCTCATGCGTAAACGCCAGCAATTCCTACAAGACAAGCTGAACCGCGAAGCCGAGGCTGATCGGCGAGCGCGGGCACAGCGCGAGCGCGACCGTGCATCTGGCAAGCTGGACCGCATGTCAGCCCGCGAGCGCGAAGAATACGCGCGCTGGGAAAACAAGCAGCGAGATCAGCAGGACGCGCGACAGATGGCAGAGGTATTCAACCGCGAGTACAAGCCGGACGTGCAGCTCAAGTACACGGATGAGTACGGCCGCTCAATGAACCAGAAGGAAGCCTTCAAGCACCTCAGTCACCAGTTCCACGGTAAGGGCAGCGGCAAGATGAAGACGGAAAAGCGCTTGAAGAAGATCGAAGAGGAGAAAAAGCGCGAAGCAATGAGCGCGCTGGACAGCAGTCAGCATACCGGCATGAACAATGCCATGGGAGCCACGGCGCGCAAGAACCGCCAGGCGGGTGTGCGACTGGGCTAAACTACTCTTTATGTCTATAGAAGTCAAATGATCAACCTTATGATATGCAGGGGCAATTCATCTCGTTTCTGACATATCAACTTTGGAGCTGGAGTCTCCGCGTTCTAAAAGCAGGGGAGACAACCCTGTCTCCGCATGTGGAGATCGGGTAATATTCCTAATTTAACCGAGTCTGTTAGTTGTTTGTAGGGATGTACGGTGTCCACTACGGAGTACGGAGTAGAGCAAGTATTATAATCGGACGTTAGTTTCCAGTTCATTCTTTTGTAGATCATATAATCATAGTTATGTAGGTACATACATAGTAACTATGTAGTAGTATTACCCCAACTCGTGAGGGGAAAAAGGCGGTGGAGTCCTTGATCAGTTCACCGGGAAATCAGAATTCCGTTGTGCTCTCTGTATGCCTGCGAATAGACAGTGAAACTAACTTCTTTTTCAGTGTTTCGATACTATAGTCGATACGATAGCAAATTCTATATTACAATTTCGTCCAACTGAAGGAGTATTTAAGAATGATAAAAACCCTGGTCAAGTTGTTAATCCGCACGTTGTAATCCGCATTGTGCGGAGGAAGGAGGCAGCCAATCCTGCGTGAGTCGCATTTCTTGCCGGGTTGCGAGGTACTGGTACTTGCTTAAATATGTGGGGATACACACACAGTCAAGTACCGAGTACCGCTGTCGCATGAGTCAAAACAGACCGCACCCGCAGCATCTCCGATTTTTTATTCTCCCGATTCTTCCCTTCTTTCCTTCCAGCTCCTCAGAGTTAGGTCTTGCCCTTTCTTCCCTTTTATCCTTATACATTGCAATCATGCTCTCCACTCTGCGTGTTGCCAGCCGCTCGGCTGCTGCCCGCGAGGCCAACATGCGCACCGTTATCATTGGTGCCAGACAGGCCTCGGCCTGGTCCAAGGTTCCCCAGGGTCCTCCTGTAAGCTTGAACCAGATCGACCTGCCCGCCAAGTGCCATGTTTTGGGTCAATGCTAACCTTAGTGGACATGATAGGATGCTATTCTCGGTATCACTGAGGCTTTCAAGGCCGACTCTTTCAAGGAGAAGATCAACCTCGGTGTTGGCGCCTACCGTACGTACAACTCGAAGGGGATAGAGAAAGGGCGACTAGGGCAAGGAAACTAATTGGGTTGCCCTTATTTAGGTGACGACCAGGGCAAGCCTTACGTCCTGCCCTCCGTCCGCACCGCCGAGGACAAGGTCGTGGCCTCGCGCAGCGACAAGGAGTACGCCGGTATCACCGGTATTCCTGCCTTCACTAAGGCTGCCGCCGAGTTGGCCTATGGTGCCGATTCTTCCGTTCTCAAGGAGGACCGTCTCGTCATCACTCAGACCATCTCCGGTACCGGTGCCCTGAGAATCGGTGGTGCTTTCCTCGAGCGCTTCTACCCCGGCGCGAAGAAGATCTACCTTCCTACCCCTAGCTGGGCCAACCACGGCGCCGTCTTCAAGGACTCCGGCCTCGAGGTCGAGAAGTACCGCTACTATAACAAGGACACTATCGGTCTGGACTTTGAGGGTCTGATTGCCGACATCAAGGCCGCCCCCAACAACAGCATTATCCTGCTGCATGCCTGTGCCCACAACCCTACCGGTGTTGACCCCACCCAGGACCAGTGGCGCCAGATTAGCGATGTCATGAAGCAGAAGGGCCACTTCGCCTTCTTCGACATGGCCTACCAGGGCTTCGCCAGCGGTAACGCCGACCAGGATGCCTTTGCTCCCCGTCACTTCGTCAAGGAGGGCCACAACATTGCTCTGTGCCAGTCCTTTGCCAAGAACATGGTAAGTCGGAATACGTCTGATATGCTCGAGATGTGACAACTAACAAGATGTGCAGGGTCTCTATGGAGAGCGTGTCGGTGCCTTCTCCCTCGTCTGCGAGGACGCCGAGGAGAAGAAGCGCGTCGAGTCTCAGATCAAGATCCTCATTCGCCCCTTCTACTCTAACCCGCCCATCCACGGTGCTCGCGTCGCCTCGACCATCATGAACGACCCCGAGCTGAACAAGCAGTGGCTCGGCGAGGTCAAGGGCATGGCCGACCGCATCATCGAGATGCGCTCCCTCCTGCGCAAGAACCTCGAGGCTCTCGGCAGCAAGCACGACTGGTCGCACATCACCAGCCAGATCGGCATGTTCGCCTTCACCGGTCTGAAGCCCGAGCAGATGGATGCTCTGGCCAAGGAGCACTCCGTTTACGCTACCAAGGACGGCCGTATCTCCGTCGCTGGTATCACTTCCGGCAACGTGAAGCGCCTGGCTGAGGCCATCTTCAAGGTCACCGGTTAAGCGATTGGACACGATACACGATAAAGGGTTGATTTGCAACAATCGTAAAAATGGGAACGGAATGGGCTTGTGCTGAGGCTTGCCGAAGCCTGCTCTTGTACTGATATAATGTCTCTGTGTTTTATATTGCATGTCCATCTCAACGGAGGTTTTGGATTTCTGCTTTCGTCTAAGGTGTCACATTGAAGCCCTCACTTTGCAAGTCGTATGATTCCTATGAGGTCTGTAACACTAGCATCCGTTTCCTCTCCGCGGTATGCTCATTTCCCGACATTCATGGTTATTGTCAGCAACCATTTACGTGTTACCTACGATTCTTTACGAATGAAACATTTACTTGATTACTCTACGATTCTCCCTACGAATAAACACTTAGCTTGAGCATATCGATACTTCTCTGTTTTCCACAACGGTCTCACATGGATGGGATATACAGGACCGGGCGTGATTTTCCTCGACGAAATCAAAAGGAAAGGCGAGTCCATGCCCCCAATCTCCCAGATTACCCAAGCATTCTGATGTCTACCTTTAGCTTGAGAATTGTAACGTAAAAGGAAATTCACGCATTCTAATCTAAAGTAAAGTAAGTTAGCTTAGATACTCATCAAATCACCCGATAACCTCAATATCGAACCGCATATGACAACTATACGAGTCACCCGTAGGCCAAGTGACAATTCGACCGATCCGTCTCGTACCCCGTTCAAAAGCACCCAGAATGAGATGAACGACTAACCTTCCAATCACGGTGCCCAGCAAGGCGTCGTACTCCGGTGTACCAAAGGTCCAAATCTGCTCAACGTCCTCCTTAGGAGGCCACTGGAGACCATTGCGCGGTGTGTACAACTGCTGGCGGATAAAGTTATCGAACGTATCCGCGTTAATCACATAAGTCACAAACACATACCTCAAGGTAGAGATGGCAAAGTCCCTCTCGTAGAATGCTTGTGTAATCTGCGAGATTGGAGGGATCGTCGTCTCTCCGTTTGATCTCGTCGAGGAAGATCACGCCTGGTCCTGTATACCCCTTCCACGTAAGACCGTTGTGGAAGACAGAGAAGTACCGATACACGGATTCTGTGACAGGCGAGTCCCATTCATTGGGGAGTCCGAGGTCGAGGATCTGTGGTTTGAATGTCACGGGGATAGTCTTGGGCTTGATCACTTGGAATAGAACACCCAGCTTGTCAATGGTTAGTGTGGATACGGGAATGTTGCAGTCTGGCTCACTTGGATCATCTATCCATCGCCGTCGCTGTGCTCCTGTCTCTTGACGTTTACCGTATTTGAGCTCACCGGTCCATCGCTCTAGCCGCTGCCTGAAACTGGGTGTGAGTGACGGGAATTTCACTTGCTGCTGTGGCTGTGTAACCTCTACATGTTGATGATGTGGGTGTTCTGAATCGTCAGAGCTATGATCTGGTTCTTCCTGGATGGACTCCAACGGACCCCGGGCAGCCTCGACATGTTGACGGCTTCGTTCCTCGTCTGGATACTGTATCTCCCGTAAACGTGGTCCCAGGTCTTCTTCGTGGATTTCTCTGGCAGAAACAACCACATACTCATCTTCATAGGTGTCTCTGTCTCGTTCGTCAATATAGATAGTCAAGTTGCCGAATTGGGCAATGGCTGCGTCAATAACTTGGTCCATGGGGAGATCCATGATGGGGTGGGTGCTTCCTCGTTCCAAGGGTATATCCAGATACTGTAGGTTTTTGCTTGATGGATCTTGATGAGGATGCGAATGTAGATGAGTGACTGTTGATATCACAGAGGTGGGATTAATCGATGCTTTTATACCCTACGTACGAAGGATTCCAGGGTCCTTAGGTAGCAGGTTGAAACTGACAGTTTCGGTTGGGCAAATGACTCTTTGATATATCTCCAACAATGAAATGCAGTCTGAAAAGGAATTGTGTGTAGCATCTCGGAACAAAGACCTGATCGAAACGCCCTAACAAACAGCTATATATCTCGGCTGAGACAGTCTTTGACATAGCTCCGGGATCTCTAAACAACGAACGAACAACCTTGGAAACATCGAAAGACATTGTGTGTGGCTTTGACACCCACAGTTTATATCAAAAAGAAAAAGAAAAGCAATATTGTAAAAGCATGGCATGGAATATGGATGTGTGTACCCTGCCCCACAAAGGGAAAAAAAAAAAAAAAAGAATGCGACGACGCCCGGATTCGAACCGAGGAACCCGAAGGAAACGGCTCTCCTATTTGAGAGATCAGACCCCAGTTAACTGGGATGTTCAGTCTAGCAGGCCGCCGCGGTAACCACTGCGCCACGTCGTCCTTGCATGATGATGAACCATGGCACACGATATAGAGGTCCATGGCAAGATCGAGTTGGAGTAGGCCTAAACTGGTAATTTTGGCACCTCAGTCAGAATGATCCATCCAGAATGCAGTAACTATTTTGATTGTGCATTGATTAAATTAAAAATACATAAACACGATGGGCCTCCTATAAAGGGGCACTTGATGGAGCTTCTCCAGAGCTTCTGCACTTCTGCCCAGCACCACGTTGAGATATGAGAGAGACTCTCGGCGAACCTCCCCTAGGCCGGCGGGGGTGTCGTCGACGGTGGTGTACGGTACACCCACCCAATATTGATATTCTGTAGATCCTCGGCCTGGATTTGCTGTAGAATGATTTAGGATACACCTAAAGCTTGCTCTTGATAGGAACACTTACCTCTCGAACCATCTCGGACCCTAGCGCAAATACTGTATGCCAAAAGGCGAACTTCTCAATGAAGGTTTCAGTGTCATCATCAAGTTCCACATCGTCTTCCTCCAGGTCAATAGTGCCATCGTGAACAGCACGGACCTGCTGAGGGTTCACGTTGAACCATTGGCGAGGCACCTCAGCGTAAATACGGAGTTTCACGGCGACTCCGGCGCTTTCAAATCTGGCAAAGATTCCGTCGAAAGTAACGAAATTGGTCGTAAGACCATCCCACATGGAAATGACAAGAATGACAGACGATTGCGCAGTTTGAGCGTCAGCGATAACCTCTTCGATGAATCTCATTTCAGCCGAGGCTGGACGCCAGGCATCATTTGGATCTTCGTGCATAACTATCAGGAAACGGGAGGGAGGATATCCCTGGGTAGAATGGCTTGCACGATGCTCTTCTTCGACCCGAGTGAGAGACTCGCGGGAATTGGCGATTTCTCCTTCTTGCTCTGTCGGTGATTCCCACAAACGATAGATGCGGTCGACGAAGACGAGCAGAGGTGGAGTGTTGTCAGACATCGTGGGATTAGCTGAAGGGGGAAAGAAGGGGAGAGAGAGAGTGAGAGTGAGTGAGAGTGGGAGGACGGAGGCTGCCTTGAATAGGCAGTGCATACTGAGTCCCTGTCAAAGACATCACCTGATTTGGCCTTTCGACTAAAAAGTGCATACCTTAGTGAGTAAGGAATCTTAGTCAGTTCTAAATAAGATATCCAAGAAGAGTAATTATATTTGTCCAGTCCAATCCATAAACACCAGGACACCGTATTTCCATGAGTAGGTAGAAGGATACAGAATCAGCACTGAGATGCAAATGACCGAATCAAAGACCAAAGCCTCCAATCCCACTCAAGCCACCAACATCCGACCCACCTGCCGGTGGAAGAGGCGGGCAGACACATCCAGGCGGGATATTCGCATTGTTGTAGGGCCAGCTTGACGGAGAAGGGGCTGATGAGCGGCCCATAGCTCGTGCAATGATACTGGCGGGACTAGATGTCGTGTTTTGGCTGGCATGGAGGAGGCCAAAGCGGAGGAAGACCTCCGAGCAGGTGATGATGATGGAGATGATGATTAGGATGATGATGATCCAGGTTTGGTCTGTTATAAGTTAGTATTTGGGAGGTCGAGGGCTTGGTTGAACCTACGGGATGTGCGGTTATCCGCGATGGAGTCGGATAGGATTTCTGCGAGGTCTAGGAAGACGCGGCAGCGTTCGTTGAGGACTTGGATGCGAGGTTTGATTTCGAGGTATTCGCGCACGGCGATGTAGAGGGGGTAGAGAGTTGGTTCGCTTTCCCAGAAGAAGTTTGGAACGTCGAGCATGTTTGATGCTGGGTGGTTATTAGCATATTATTCTTCAAGTAGTTTGAGGGAGGAGATAAAACGTACAGAGATTAACCTCCACGCGGCTCTTGAATAGACGACCTAGAATACGAAAGACTTCTTCGCGTTTCATGCCCAATTGGCCCGTCATGGCAAGCCGTCGTGGAACATCCTTTGCGTCTGCCATTTGGCGGGCCATGACCTCTTCAAAGAAACAGAGCTTGGTACTTTGTGAGATGCCGTGGCTGATAGCGAGCTTGATCATGTGGTCGCCACTGCGGAGAGTGATCATGTCGTTGAACACGCGCGGGCGCGAGATCTCGGTCGAGTACTCGAAGTGGAATTCCTCGGTTTCGAAATCTTCTTCGTGGAGAGGCATAGTGGCTAGCGGGATGGGGGTGCCAGTTGCGGATGAGGTAGCGAATGCTAGATCTGCCAGCAGATCCTTCTCTTGTCGTTCGGTGAAGTTCCAGAAGACTACCACGCCGTAGCTGAAGACGAACATCTCAGCCACGTTGTATAGAGTTCGGGCTGGGGCTTGAGGTTGCGATGCTAGCATTGGCGGAGAAGACCGCTCCCGGGATAAGGCCTGGCCATCATCATAACTGTGTCGACGGCGGCGAGGGGCTGGTTCGGCTTGAAGTTCTTCATCAGGAGCAGACACGGAGGAGCTCTGCAGTCCGCCGCTATCGCCTGATTCGTTCTCCTTGTCATCCTGGCCACGATTGCCTTCCTCGGGAATGCGGTCCAATAATCCCTGAGGGTGCTCCTCCCTGGAGCCATGTTCACCAGAGACTTGAGGAGACGCTTCATGGTGATGCTCTTCAGGGCGATTGCGGCCACCAACCGAGTGCTCGTCCTCACCCATGTAATCATCATGGTGATCACGCAGCTCGTTCCGCTCAATCTCTTCATCCAATAGCGACTTTCCACCGGGAAATTTGACCACAGGACTACTCCGCAGACGATAGCCCTCATGCCCAGGCAGAAGAGGCAAGTGGTAAGCAGTGTAGAGACAGTCATCGTAAAGCTTCGTCCTCGCGCCATGGCGCTCCTTAACAAAGGATGCAACAGAACCCAACTTGTACGCCTGCGCTGTGCAATACGCCGTCACACGCGCAAGCTTCTCCGTCCGCCGAGCCTTAGGCAAGCGCTCCGCATAGCTCTTCGCACGCTCAGGCCCAACACGCCGTCTATGCAAGTTCTCTTCTTCGGCCAAGAGTGGTGCAGTATCATTATCGATACCAAAGTCGCCACTGAGTCGCTTCTGCGCCAGCAATTGCTGCCGCACGACCTCGGGATCGACATGTCTCTCTCTGGCCAGCTGTTCAACAAGCTCTTCATCAACCACGTCCATGCCCACATCCTCATCACTAGCATCCGGCTCTCCAACGCCACCTGTATCAGGCAAAAGCACCAACTTTTCGCTAACCTTGGTCGTCCGCGGGGGCAGACGAGGCTGCGCCGCAAGGCGCCCGATAGTACCAGTCGCATTGGAAGCCGTAGCGGAACTGCTACTACCCGCACCGATTAAGCTACCGGTGGCCGAGGCAAGGCGGCGGGATCTGGAAATAGGCGGCGGGTGCCGCTGCTGCATGGAGGGAACATCGGAGGCATATTGGAGCACGTTGTCGACGGTAATGAACCGGGTCGCGGGGGATCTACGGCGTCTGGGCGTAGAGGCAGATTGTTGGTCGCGGGAGTCAGTGACCTACAGTTTCCTGCTGTCTCAGTAACCCGTGCATGAAGATGGTAATTGCTTTTTGGGGAGGCCGGCAATCTTACCAGGACGGTCGGACTTCGCTGACTGGTACCCCGTCCACGAGAAGGGGGAGTCATTGTCGCTCTCCTTAGACAAGGATAGCTCCAATTGCTCGAGGGATTGGACGGGGAAGTTCGTTGTGTTGGAGACCAGAGATGGAGATACGACTTGCCCAAGTCTTAAGTTCCCACGGCCACTAGACCGAATACGTGTTAGTATGGAGAAAGTCGGATGACGTAAACAAATGTTTCCCGTAAAATTACCAGATCACGTGACCCGCCACATGTTTTTCCCATCCAACCATAGCGCCAGGATTGGACCCACCAATTCACTAGCAGCAAGGGATGTTTGGGTGGCTGATCCGGGGTAAGCGTAGATCAACTCTACAGATACGAGAAAGTTGTGAATGGAAATTGCATCATAGGAATATTTTAATTGATGTTCTGGTAAAAATGCCATGTGTACTGATGCTCGGAAATACGGAAATGCAAAGTCTATGCCACAAATCAGAGGTATGAAGGAATACGCAGAGGGTTTCAAGGGGGAATATGCATGAGATGGAAAATAAGGAGAAATGGAAAACAGATATGTGGAGAACAAATTGACCATAGAAACGCCGAGCTGTCGATCTTGTAAATTGGGGATTCAGAATTCGCCATGTGAGTGAGCACGACCAGAGGTCGTCACCATGCAAAGGTATCGTTAGAAATCACGAGAGATGCCATCATTGAGTCTTGCGTGTTCGTTCCAGATCTCTTCTTTCATGCGTTCCAGCCGATTATGCTGTCGGTGGAGTTTCTCCATATCAGCTGATGATGGGTTGGGCTGGGCTTTGAGGGTCCTATGCAAGGAGCTGTACTTTGCATAATACTGCTTGAATGTCCGAGACTTTTCCCGCAGCTGCTGCCAGAGGAGCTCCTGGCTCAAGGGTGGAGATGCGCTGCCCGTGCTGCCTCCGCTCGAGGTGCTGATCGCCCGGCGGCGCTTGTGGTCGAGGTTGCCGGTCGTGCGTCCCATCGCTACATGGGGTACATCCAGCCGCTCGGGTTCCGCCTTGCGCTTCAAGGGGTTCCCAGCGAACCCAGCCTTGGTCGGACCGTTTGTCGAGGCAACGGGCTTTGAAGGTCGGGCAGCTGCTCCAGTCGTCGCTTTATTGGTACGAGAGAATTGGGAGATGAGTGGGGAAGAGGAGGAGCTGGAGGATTGGTTTTGGCTATTGGAGCGGCTGCGACCGGTGGCATCGGATGCATTGGCCGGAGGGGAAGACCCGAGAGGAGACGGTTTCTGAGGCGATGTGGAGGTTCGAGGGGCAGATCGCTTGGAAGAGGCTGATGTTGTAGAACGGGGTTGAGAGGATTCGAGTCTGGGTGTCGATAACTCTGTTTTGGTAGACTGTGATGCAGGCGGAGCATTGTTGACCGCACGGGGCTTGGCCGGGGCCGGAGCTTTAGCCGGAGCTTGAGCCTTGGACGAAGCCGGTGCCATCTTGGGAGGAGCCGTCTTTTCGTCCTGCGAACGCTGAGAGGGTGCAGGTGGAGACGAAGCGGCATCAATCATGCCGTCATCATCATCCTCGTCGTCGGAGTCATGCACATACTCGGAAGACTTGAACTTGGTGTCTGGCTTTGCTGGGGTCTTGGCAGCAGTCTTCTTCGTAACGCGGCCAGTCAATGTAGTGTTGTTGGCGCTCTTGGGTTTGGCTGGTGCTTTAGCGGGTGCTTTGGCGGGTCCCTTCCCCGCCTGAGATCTCTTGGTAGATGGAGCCGATCGAGGAGCGGTTCCCGACTTCTTCGAAGGGCCAGTGCGGCGGTCGGTCTCGTTACCCGTACTGTCATAGTCCTTGCCCGAGTCGTCGGTCCCGTCTAGCTGACCTCGTGCCAGAGCTGGCTTCTTCACAGGGCCATTGTTGAGATTCAAGCGAGACAGACACTTGCCCTTGCCCCGTTCCCCCTTGGGAAGAAGCATTTGCCACAGCTTATCGGTACGGGAGATCCGCATACGGTCAAAAGCTGAAATGGCATTCTCAATTGCCTCCTGTCGGTCATCCTGGGTTGGGTAGGGGAACGTCCACACATCGAGGTCCTTGTAGATCTTGTCCTTGAGGTCGAATTTCTCGCGATTCAGGCGGTTCTCGCTTCCGTACTTCTGGGCAAGAACCGTGCAATCATCGATCGTGGAGCGCGTTTGACGGGCTAGGAACTTGGAGGAGACGGCACGAACGGCGAGAAGGTGGATGAAGGGTGTTTTGAGAGCCTCGAGACGAGCGTTGTTTTTGGACTGCGACAGCGGCGCGGAGGTCGGAATGGGAATTGGAGACTTGGCGGCTCCCAAGGTTGGACTCGAGGTCAGAGATCGGGAGGCAGCCGTGCGAAGCAGTCGTTCTTTCTCTAACTCGGCCTTGCTCCGAGGACCTCGCGGGCCAGCAGGTCTACCGCCAGCCCGAAGAGCCTTCAATTCATCTGGATGCTGAATCATGTGTGTTTTCTTCGATTCCTTGCCTCTTTCAAAGGCATTGAGACTCTTCTCCAGGTTGGCCAGGGCCTGATCCGTGGATGCAGTAGCCTCCTTGGCCTTTTCCACCTCCAGGCTGTGGCTCAGCACACCCGTAAAGTAGAGGTTTTGCTTATCGGATGAGCCGTGGTAGATCTCGGACCGGTGTGTTTCGGGGTAGGCGTGGAAGGGGCAAGAGTTGCCCGTGTAGTGAAGAGAAGGGTGCTTCCCTAGGCGGACTCGAGCTGGTTGTTCATCCCGCAGGCTCTGGATCAGCTCGTCGAGGGTGCTCTGAAGCAGGTTCAGCCGCATGATCTGAACCGGCCTGGAGGCAGCATTACCGGACTGGTCTCCGGAATGGAGACGCAGCCCGGTCTCAGGGATGTCGAGGCCAGGCATCATGGCCAGTTGTGAATGGGAAGAGAGGAAAATTGGAAAGGGAGGGTTCGGAGGTGCGAGCAGGGTCGGATGGCAGCGTGAGAGCTGCAGGTCAGGCGGCCAACTGCACGGGGAAGTGAGGCTACACCATACGCCATAAGATCGAGGACGGTACTGGGGCCAGGAATGGCATGAAATGAAAGACAAGTAAAGTTGAGTGAGGTAGGAGGGTAAAGAAAGTGAGAGAGAGTGAGTGAGAAAGAAAGTGAAAGTGTAGGAGAGGGAATGAGGAGAGACAGCAAGGCGAAGCGGAGAGTGGGGAGAGCTGACGGAGCGATTCCCTGGGTAAAATTACAGGGGATTCCCGATGCGTGGGAAAAAAGGCCTCTTTGCTTTTTTTTCTTCCCTTTTTTTCTTTCCTAGGTTTCTTTTGTTCTACGCGAATAAATACTCCGTACATTTCTTACATTTCTTCCTGTCCGTGGCGATTCCCGGATTGATCTCCATTCGGAAGCACGGTCCGCCCTGTCTCAGGTTCTTTGAGTCTTTCATATATTTGGAATGATAATAGCGACAATAATAGAGTAAAAGCGAGTATAAGTCTATGGTCTACGGTCTATGATCTACGGTCTAATGAATAGCAGGGTTATCTTTGTTCCTGCCAGGAAGAGTACTTTCTTTTTCTTCTTAGTTGGTACGGGTCTTACGATATTACTTACCACATTACCATATGTATTACCATCTTACCATCTCACATCTCACCATCTCACTTTCCCTTTCCTCCGAAGCTACAGTCCGAGCAAGCTGTAATGCTGTACACCCCCTTGGTGGAACTAAGACCACCCTGGAGAAGAAAGAGTTACAAGTTGCAGAGAGAACCTGGAGCCGTGGACCGAAAATGGGGCTTCCCGAGTCTAGAATCCACCCAGGGGAGACGGAGAAATCCACGGGTGTTGCCGGGAGACGTTGTTACCACTACAGACTGTAGTTAACTAGTCAGTTACTTAACTACTCACTGGTTAACTAACTAGTTAACTAGTTATTAATTGCTTAACTACTATCAGTTCCAAGGCAATGTGGTATGCACAAGGGATCTCAATTTCTACATATGACGGCCCTCATCGGGTAAGGAATGCTAGTACCCCTCGTTCATGCACGCAGGCACGGATTCAGCAGGATGACGAAACAAGGTCGCCCGTGGTCGAAGTTTCCCGACACTATGGTCTAGCTAATTCGATTCTGTGGTATAACTCTTGAGGCCAAGAATGTACTGTACGACAATGCTCCCTGATGTATGATCGTGTTACAGTACCCGGCCTTATCGTGCCCAAATTGGACCTAATCGGTGAAGATACACGGAGTACCAAAGGATTACATCGAAGGATTTGTTGCACGAGCCCATGGCACTCGGGGCCTTTTTTAACAGGCTGCTTCGCATTTCCACCTTCTTGACTCGATCCGATCCACTGATTTCTTAACTTTTCTCATGTCTATGGATGTAAGAGTGGAACTTGGATCCCCTTGCTGCTCAGCCCGAGTGGGCTCCGACTACTCGCCATAGCGTCGTGATAGTCTGAGACAGTCGATAAGTCTTTGACCTGCAAAGACCTGCATCGACTCTGCACGTAATCTTCAGACCTACCGCCTTAGGTCCCTAGAATACTGTACTTACTGGTGGATCAACTTTACATGCTTGGCGGGTTCTTCTCGTATCGTATACCCGCTGCGGAGTATTCTGACTCAATCGACTCAATCGAGTCAACAATACCACGATAACACTCACGTATCCTCAGTAGGTAACCCACTCTCCAAAGCCCACGACCCCACCGCCTCAAGCTAGCCTCGATTCCCACTGCCCAAGCCGTCGCAACAGTCTCCTTCGCAATCCTACTCTCACGTAGACAACGAATCCTAATACTAATAAAGACTCGAATCTACCACACTAGAGTCCATCACATCAGCCGTGAAAGCCATCAAGTAACGGTGGACCTGTAGGGTGGCTACGCCAATCTAGCTGAGCTCACCGCTATAGTAAAAGAGTGATCGAGCTAAGCGCAGTGGGGTGCAATCTGGAATGTCATTATTACGGCCGAGTCACGGTCGCTAAATGATGCAGTGGCCAAGGTGACTGCTGTTGAAGCGGAGGGGGCGCTTCTGGCGGCTGGGGTTCGGTGTTGTTTGGGTATCTGGGGGAAGAGAAGGAGTTGAAGGAATAGCTCATATGTAGAACCGAACATCAAAATCCCATCGCACCTTCCCTGGACAACTTGATTGTTTAGCACAACAGCCCCCCACTTATTCCCATAACAACAATTCTCATCCCCAGACAGGGAAACCCATCCTAGGGCAATGTTGGAGAAAAGAAGGCGAGAGTTTTGAGAACAGCATGTGGAGTTACGTCCCGAATTGCACCTTTTCATGTATTGAGCTGTAACTGCTACTCGCACCTCGCACCTATACCCCTGAACCACCATGGATCTCACTTGACAGAGCATACCTAGGTAGAACATATGGTTAGATATAAAGCGCAGTATAGCTGTTCCAGATATAGAGCTGCTAACCGAGCTACCTTCGCGGGATACGTCCACCACACCCGCAGCACGAGAACCTTGCTAAGCAGCCATGCGACGACCGAATCCAATTGGTATAAATATGAGACATTTCTAAAGCACACTCAACTTCGATCATGACTGCATAGCATGTAGGAGACTGAGACAGCCTTGAATGCAAGTGGATTTAAGGACGGCCCTGACAAGAGTCTAATTTTAGTACTCGATCATGCAGAGCCTCCTTCCATTTCATGCCCAAAACAGCACTCATTTCGATTTCAAATGTTATATTTCCTTTCAGCGAACCAATCCATACCGGCCTAACTAGTCCCATACGATATCCACCCATAATAAAGAACTCCGCAACAACTCATATTCCCACCGCTACACACTAAAGTGCAGATCATGAAAATCCCGCGAATATTGCAGTAGCGCTCGTACCGCCACGCCGCAGATGTGGCTTAGACTGAGGCGTATTTGTCACCTCGAACTAGGGATTCCACTTGGTCCCTGTTATCATAAATAGTTTTGTTTCATCGTGTTATGCTGATATAGGTAGTGGTCAGTTGCGCAAGGTCTAGAATAGGTACTCGAGGAGCAGATCCCCTAATATAAATGTCATCCTGAATATCCTACTGTAACAAATTTCGAGAAATAAACAATATAATGAGCTGCAACACTATTATACACAGCTATCGTACATAATGGGATCGAAGTCGATCTGAACAAAATGGTATTCGACGCGAAAAGAAAAAGACAAGACAAACAATGAGACTGGACCAGACAAATGAAAGAAATAAAGCAAAACAAAAAATAGCATATTAAGGTCGAAGACGTATATGACCAAAGAAAGGGGTTAAATGGCAAAAGAAAAAGAAACAGTATGCAAAACTCGACACAAGAGCAAAGCCACAAAACCCAGATACCAACCAGACACCACAGGGCCAAATCTCCCAAGCAAAATACCCATTACCTATTCCCATATCCAGTACAAATGTTAGCCCAAAAGATCCCTGCTCCCGCGCTCTATCTATGCTGTTTCCTCGTCTGGTCGTGTCTCGGTGAAGCCATGTCATCCACAAGCAAAAGAAAAACAAAGGAAAAGCTGGATAGTGAGGGATGACAACTCGATAAAAACAATGATGGACAGTCCCGACTCCGTCGAGGGTTCCTTCCGTATAGATACAAATCTGGTAAAGATGCAAAAAAGCAATGCAGCTCGTAAGCAAAGAACGATGGAAAGCTATTTGTTTCCATGGGAATCAGGAAGGATGCGATGAAAACAATGTTAACATAGGAAACAATGATAAGGTGATGGAAATGCCGTGAGAGCAATTCAGAATCTCGAATCCCAGATCACAGGTCATACGGGTGTAGACCAGGTGTGCTCGCCCATTCGAGGCTTGGTCTCGTAGTTGTCCGGCTCGGTGCTGCCAGGGCGACGGAGGGTCGAGTTGGGGAAGTACATGTGAGGAGGCATCGAAGTCGGGTACGCTGGACCGCTCGGCTCGGGGTACGTGAAGTCGTTGGCCGAGCCTGGGGAGGGCATGCTACCGTGAGACGGCGAGGCCCATCCGAGGCTGGTCATGTGCGGGCTCCCGCCGACACTGTTCGGCCGGTGGTCATTGTTGGCCGGAGGCTCGAGCGGCTGCGGGGGAGCATAGGGGTGAGACGTCATGGCAGGTCGTGCGTGAGGCGCGCTACCGTAACTAGAGAGCGGAGAAGTCGCCGTCGGAGAAGCACGAGGGCTGCCTTGTTGAAAGTCACCTCGTACATGAGGGGGATGGGTCCGTTGCCCATGTAATAGTCACCGGCTGAGCGATGCATGTTCAATGGCGGGAGATCACCACCAGGCGACATGGATTGGGCAGGGGATGGCGCCGAATGAATAGACGCGTGATCCGAGAACATCCCTTCACCAGGGCCGCGACGTTCCTTGTTTTGACGCAGGTTGGCCTCGGTCTCAGCAGCAGCTTCTTCGATGGTGCCGGTGTGATGGTTCTGATGACGGGTCAGAGTTGTACGCCGTGTGAAGGTCTTTTGGCAGTTGGCGTATGGACACTTGTAAGGTCGCTTGCCGGAATGGATGCGACGATGCCGAGCAAGTGACGATGAGTCGCTGAAGGGCTATATGGAGTTACTCATTAGTCTAGAGGCACAAACCTCGAGGTATAGGGGATACAAACCTTGCCGCATCGCTCACACATATGAGGCTTCTCACCCGTGTGCACTCGAGAGTGTACCGTCAGTGCGGAGCGTTGGATAAACTGCTTGCCGCAGCCAGGCCAGTCACAGGCATGGGGTCTGATACCAGTGTGAATTCGCTCTACAGTTATAAATGGTCAACACCAACAAGAAGAGCCGAGATACGAGGCACATACCATGTCGCGCGAGATCGCTACGCCGAGCAAATCCCTTATTGCAAGTAGAGCAGTGGAACGTCTTGGGTGGAGGATCAGCATTACTTCTCCCGCCGGGAACAGGCCCCGGCTGCATTTGAACATCGCCAGCATATCCGCCAGGGACGTAGGCCATGTTCCGTGGGGTAGCACCTTGTGCTTGAGCGTAATAGAACGACTCTGCAAGTCCCGAGTCCATTCCGGGGGGAACAGCGTGAGGTGGGTATGCACCGACAGAGTTGTCCGGCGCACCCGACTCGGGCTTCATGGTGGGATTGTGGTGAAACTGGTTTTGCATATATTGTTGCTGTAATTGTGCTTCTGCGGCGACAGCTGCTGCGGCAGAGTTCTTTCGGTTCAGAATGGTCGTGAAGTCCATGACACGACCCAGCGATCAGCTGAGTGCCCGTGGTAGTGGACAGCTTCAGCAAGCGTCCCGTCCTGCGCGAACCGTTCAAAGTCCTTTTCCTTTCGTGTCCACGGGTTTTCGGAGTTGATGCGCACGTTAAGTGGCGTGATTCTTCGCGCAGACGCGTTTTAGCCGCTGTACGTTTCAGGTCGAGGCAAGATTGAGGCAAAAGTGCAGCTGCTATCTGCCGGGAAAAACAAGTAATGTCTTTAGATAGAGCAGGAATAAGTTTTCAAGTATGGCGACCGGCTAGGCCGGAGAGCACGGCTTGCGATCGGGATGCTCGTCAGGGAGAGGGAGAAGGAAGGGCAGGATTCCTATCGCGAACAAGTCCAGTCAGCTCAAAGTCACCTTGGAAGACGCGATTCTCCCAGTGCCGCTCAGTTGCCGCTCGGATATTGAAGCAGGTCCGCAGTCTTTACGTCTCCGGTGCTCCACAGCCGTGGACCTTGCAGGAGGCCCCAGCGCAAGAAAGTCTCCCAGGAAGACAGCAAAGGGCAAGCCAACATCAATATCTGACTTGACTCGGACAGATGAGATGTAAAGCCCCAAGGAGGCAAATATCGCTCACAAAGGGCACAGCTGGTTGGGCAGCCGCGCCACGGCGAACACTGGGAAAATCGCAGAAATCGCAGTCAAAGTCGCGGAAAGCAGACAAGCACGAACCTTTGCACGGCCAAGGATAAGGACAAAGGATACCGGGCGTCTGGGGCGTGGGGTGTCCTAGGCAGATCCCAGGTCAAAGAAAGGACGGAGCGGGAGTCGAGGGAGGAACGCGAAAACACGAGTCGAAAGTCAAAAGTCGGGGTGAGAGTCGAAAATCAGTGGGTAGCCGGAAGTTGCGCAGGAAGTATCGTCGAGAATGCAGGGTGTGAAAGAACGAAGTGAGAAAGGGGAGAAAAGATGATTATGATCCTGGGATGTATTAGGTGACGATTACTTGGGGTTATTTAGGTGTGGTAGGTGCCACTGGCATACATCATTATTTACATCTGGAAAATCGATGCTTCGCTGTCCCCACTTGGTTACATTTAGTAGATTTGTTTAGAAGCCCTAGGAGAAACTGGGAATTGAATCTTTTTTTCACTTTCTTTTTGCCAATGTTGTTGTTATTCCTTTAAAAAGTTACCACGTTAGACTTCTGTTTCTATTCCCTATGTCCAATATGTAGATGTATAACTCGTGTAGACCATTACTGAAGATACTGTCACCTCCTATTTCCTCCCCTGCCCCGTATCCCTGCAGGTATGGTCTCATTCTAGTTTACCCTATTTCCCTAGTCGGACCCAGCGAAGTGCGCTAGAAGGAAAGCTGACCGCACCAGAAGCCCCGTTAGTATTCCGGCTCCACAACGTGGTTTCCCCGTCCCTGCGCGGAAAAAAAGAAAAAAGAGAGTGGATACAACATAGCGACGATCTGAATCACAGTTCCGCTGAAGGGAACTGATTCTAGTACTGCGTAGTCTACCTTAGATTCCATTCATCCGCGACTAACAGACTTAACGTATCATCTATGCTAGTATGAAACGACTAGGAAACTTTGCTAGACGATGACGCAGGTTTTCTATGATCGGGCAGATGTGGACCCAATGTCCCATGAAACGAGGAAGTTCCGGGCATCCACAGGTTGTTATGTGAGATCAGTGATGTGCGGAGTAGTATAACCCCTGTTGAGAGGAAGGAAAAGAGCGGGATGATATGATGACATGCATGGTTCTCCTGGGATTGACACGAGGGAGTATGCGGCCTAGCAGATCAAAGAAGATTTGACCATCTCGATAGTCCGTCCCCACTATTGCCGACAAGGCTAAACTGATATTCCTTCTAGAAGGTTTCTACGAAAGGGGCAGGGACGATCCAATTCGAGTGGATCCCCCTAGTCATCGGTAATTACACTTCCTATCTCGTCCATTGCCCCCTTTTCCCGATACGCTAAAAGGAGCCTCTAACAACTCCACTTCTCTGCCACCACGGCACGGTAGACTGACGGATCGCTCTAGATGGGCCTGCCAAGCCTTCTCCTGACCTTCTGGAAGGCCACCAGAAGGATTTCGAAGGGCCATGGAAGCCGCCGTTGTTCCCCATCCTGCACGGAGCGCATGTGCCATCTGCCATGTGCCCGAACCCTACTCCAGTGAATTACCGGGATGAGCATTGCCGAGACCCATTTCGAAGCTATTCTTCCAGTACTTGCCTAGTGCCCGACCGGAGATTTCAAGGAATTCCCCGACAAAGGGTGCAAAGAAGGAAAAGGGGAAGGACAAGCACGGAGTAGTTGGGCACAATCTGCTGACCAGTCAATATATCGGCCGCCACACGCCTATTTCTGGTCTTTGTCGTGATCTCCCTCCTCGTGCCTTTCCTATTCTGGTAACCCCTTGACCAACCGATTATGATGACACCTACGCAGCGGAGAACATGAAGTGATTCTGAGCGGAGGTTTACACATGTCCACGTTGGCAGTGTCTGAAGTTGTGAGCCAATGACCCATCGCATAATGGGAAGCTCCCTATTGTACTGTATGGATTTAGCCTTGTTATGAATCTTTGGATCGTCATAGGTTGGAGCCAGCATGCACGAGGACCACATGGGCTGTGGCTGAGACGATGTATGTATCAAGGTCCACACTAGCCCTATCAGTAATAACAGGAGGTGCCCGACGCCACAACTTTGATAGTTTCCCTGTTTTCTGTTCAGGGGTTTGACAACAACGTCGAGTCAAGCACACAAGTTAGAAGAACACTTCGTAGAACAAAAACGGTCAGGGCATATTTGTCCTGGATGATGTCACTGGGGAAATCGGGCACTGGCCCACGCGGTTCCACAAAATTAAATAGTTCGGATCAGCACACGCTTCATTTCGGTCTTTTTTCCTTAAAGATCGGATCATCGAGAATATCATTCTGCTCGCTTTGACTAACTGATCTGCAAGAAGGGGAAATCGTGGCCTTTCGCATGGTCGCGCACCGACCTCTGATCTACGCCGTTAGATCGTCTGGGATCCTCGTTTCCTCGCACTTTCTGGTTTCACGAAGAGATCCTGGAACACTAGCTGCGCGGACTGGATGTTTGGAGTTTCAGATCTTTGGCGGACTTCTACCAACTACCGTACGTAGTTAGTCAGAAACAGTCGCTGTTTGATAAACAGAGTGCTAACTGTCTGGCGCGAAAATATGCCATGAATCCACGAAGTGTATGGAGCAGATCACCAGTTTCTAGTCCAGGCAATACTCAAGAGCCAGTTTAATATTGACCAAAGAGGCTATTCTTTCTCATACCTAGGTATAGCTTGATGATCACTCAAGACCCTGACTCAAGTACCTAGATCAAGGATCACTACACCAACCACCATCCACAGTATACGTACTCCCCGTAACCGCACTCGCCTCATCACTCCCCAAAAAAACAATAACCTTCGCAACCTCCTCCGGCAGCAAGTCCCTCTGCAAGCTCTGATTCCGCATAACCGTATCCCGATACTCGGGCGTTAGAACCTCCTCCCTTTGTCTCCTCGTCGCAATAGCTCCAGGCATAACACTATTAATACGAATATTCGCCGCGCCCACCTCCTTACTCTGCACCCTCGTCAACCCCATAATCGCCGCCTTACAAGCAGCATAGACCGGCTGGGCTGGGTCTGGAATGCGCCAGGAAATAGAGCCCAAATTGACAATACTTCCTCCGCCGGCACTCTTCATTGTCGGAATCACGGCTTGCGTAAGGAAGAACACATGGCGCAGGTTGGCGTTGATGCTGACATCCCATGACTCGCCTGTAACTTCCTGCGTGGATCGTCGTGCGCCGATGCCTGTTGCGGCGGCGTTGTTCACAAGCACGTTGATGA
The DNA here is from genome assembly GCA_036712075.1 of Penicillium sp. DT28. Taxonomy (NCBI): domain Eukaryota; kingdom Fungi; phylum Ascomycota; class Eurotiomycetes; order Eurotiales; family Aspergillaceae; genus Penicillium; species Penicillium sp. DT28. Next base: position 2,448,458 of record JAZHLO010000002.1, read on the forward strand.
TGCCGTATTTTTCTAGTATCCTGGAGACTGTTGCTTGCATTGCAGGGAGGTCGCTGAGGTCGCAGGTAGAATACTGGGGCGACGATTGGGGGTGCGCCGGCTTCAGGGGATAGTGAGATGATGTGGTTGATTGTTTGTTGTGCGGAGGTTTTGGATATGTCTATGAATAGCACTAGGCTGCCTTGTCGGGCGAAGAGCTCGACTGTTGCGGCGCCTATACCTTCAGCGCCGCCGGTGACGAGCACCACTTTGCCTTCGAGACTGGGATAAATTGCATGTCGTGTCATGGCTGTGATGTAGAGCTTCGGGGGTGAAATTGTACAGTGTCAGCGATGATGGAATAATGCAATGAGATGTGAGACTGAGAACCCTACAACCCCCGAGCGGGGTGCTGGTGGCCATTTTCCCCCGCGCGAGCATTTCCGCATGTGTCTTGTACCACCTGCAGGGTCTTCGAAATCCCGGGTACATTGATTCCGTCGATGTTAGAATGAATATATGGGAGGAAGACTAGGGCATTGACAGCCTGAGCCAAGACGTATTTTTATTCCATAGTCACATAAGTGTGATCATCCTCAAGCATTAAACCGTGTATAAAGGGTGTATCGCCGATCTATAAACAAGTATCCCACGCAAAGTGCCCAAGACCACCGCCGGACTGATGAGATGAGGAAATGACAAGATACCGAAATAAAGTGCCATCAACTCCTCATATAGCGTATATAAGCAGACACCAAATCCCATGCAAAATGAAAGGAATCACGCAGCAGCAATCACCGCTTGCGCCATGACAATTCTACCACTTCGTCGCCTAGGGGCGAGTCCCGCTTGACGTACCACTGAGTAACCCGGCCGTTCTCTTCGATCACGGCATCTTCAAGGAGATAACTTTCCTTCATTTCGTCCTTTCGGCGGAGAGGGCCCAGCTCGTGCAGGTAGGATTCCTGAACAGCGCCATTGTGCGGCTCCCATGTCATTTCCATCGAGATGTCACCCGGCTCTGGCGGGAAGCCGTACTTGATGACCGAGAACCCGTTGGTCAGGATCCAGCCGTCGGCAAACTTCCACTGGCGCAGGAGGCAGGTGTCGCCGCACAGCTCAGAGATCACACTGAGTTTGGGCATATCAGCCTGGAACCATGACTTCCAGTGGTGCACCGAAAGCGGGGGTTCGCGACCCGACTCGAAGAACCCTGACGCATCCTTCATCAAGTCCAGCTGATGGAGGCGATGGTCGACCGTCAAGTGGGTGGTGGTGTACTGATAGATGCAGTTGCCGATGCGGCGGTCGCCGGTATATGTCATCTGCTCGCATTCCTCGTAGACCACTGCAAGTTCGGATAGCAAGGGCCGCGATATGAAGACGCCAGCGCCTCCGAACGCAATAATACCGAATACTGCGATCTGCGGAGTACCCTCTGAGAGACCGCCGATATACATCGGTTTGGTATGGTCGTATTCCCTCAGCGCATCCACCAGCGCAGACATGGAAAGGAAGAAGGTGTCGTCGTCGATGATGCACGCCCACTGCGTCTGTTCCCGCATATTCTCTTCCAGAAGAGGAATGAGCGCAAAGTACCGGTGCAGGTAGTCATCCTCGGATTCGGTGATGAAAAGGTTGATTCCCAGGGTGTCCGCCTTGGCCTTGACCTGCGTAATGCCTTCACCTGACTCAGAATCATCGGGCTCAATCAGAGCGAAGATACGAGTGCGCGTATAACCAGCCCAGTGTGCAAACTGATCCAGTGAGTCGTTCAATCTTCCAATTGTAGTGGCGACACCAAAGTCGATATGCGGAGCAATCGCCGTCTTGGGCGGTTGGACAACCTGAAGCTGCATGGGCGTTGGAATGGTGCAGCCGTCCAGCGACTGTCCAGGCACGGCATCTGAAGCCGGAGGCTTCCTCTTTACGTCCAGCAGCGGCTGGTCAATCGTCTGTCGGACGGGGAGTGGGTCCGCAGTTACGTCCACCACAATCTCGCGGCGGGTGTAAGAAATCAGTTTGCGCACACCAATGCGGTGCAGCATTTCGGGATCGATGTCGCATTTGACGTCGGAGGAAATTGTCACGTTGGAGAAGGCGTTCATGGCAGCTTGGTGAGGTGGGGAGGAGGGCCACAGCAGGACTGCGAATCCCAGGACGGCAAGAATGACGACAGCAAACCGCATAATCCTCTTCCAGGCCCATGAGGCCGGGAGACACCCATCCCGACTCTGGAACAGCATCGTTTCGTCTTATATATTCTTCGTATCAATTCGGGGCCGGTGATCCTGGGAGGCGATCGTATACTCGTATTATAGAAAGTCAACGAGTAGAATCCGCATTGCGGAAAGATGCTCCGAGATCAAACGAGCTGTTCAGAGGCCCGCGGACGGGAAAGAGGAAGGAATATGTGTGGAGGGTGAAGAGGAAAAAACGAAAGCCGGGTTGCTGAGAGGGGACGGGAAGATGAGTGACGATCATGGTTCCATGGATACTGGATGCGGCAAAGGCGCGCGACTCTCTCACTTAAGGGGTGACGTACGGGTCACGTGTAAATGATTTTTCCGATTCGACCTTTTTACTTTGGACTTTATCTTTACTGTTAATTAGGACCAACCAGACTTTGTGATAATGACACCTCGAGTCTATTTCGTATAACTATGGATATACGACACTGATCTATAACTCAGCTCCGGATGATCTTCAAACTCGACTGCCAAGACCGGACCGACACTTCTCTCTCTTACTCGTCGTCATTCCGTCGTGCAGCTCCACATCCGCGCGTCCCTTGGCTCTGCCCTGCTATGATTTGTTCTGTTCAAGTCTCCATATGGACCCCTACACACTCCGTGAGGTCCAATTTCGCCTAGAGAGGTTTCCCCTGCCAGACTCATTCCCTTCTGAAACAAGGAAAATTCTCACATTCTCTGCGTGTTATCTCCTCTATGCAGCACTTATTCGGGCGATTTCAACGTCGATCAGCCCCTGCCGATGATCCGCTAGCTCAGCCCACTGATATCCAGCCCAGTTGAAGGCTCCTTATGTAGCGGCAAAGCAGATCGTGAATACTCCGTAGATTTTCAGGGTCCAGCCTGCATACAGAAAAGCCCAGAGGCAGGCATCCATTGCACCCTAATGCAAGTAGGCGCATTTGGGGCTGCAATTGGCGGACTGCTTCAAATATCCTTGTAGGAATGATAGGGCTGAGACCAGGCCTTGCTGGGTCTACCTAGGTATTTGAGACTGGAGGCGATTGTTACACTGTCGGCCCAAATACTTGAGCAGGGTTCAGCTCAGAAGCCTGCTTATTCTTATCACCTGGCAAGGACTATTTATTTGGCTGTGAAATATGTATCACATGGTGGGATTGGGAAAGCTTACTGCTCACATTCCCATTCAGTTTAGTTAACTAGTGCTTAGGAGGTGTTTGCCATATCAGATCAAGCGCATACCTCGGTATTGGAGTATTGGAGTTAAGAGGATAGTGTTAGCTGGTATCTCCTAGGAGCTGTTTTACTTGAGGTCAGCTACATCGTACTGCTCCTGTAGAGGGTGCGTGTTATAGCTGTGATGGCTACTAAGAGGTTTAGAATGCAATTTGGAAAGAATTATAGAGAAGGTACGCAGTACTTATTGGGTTAACTAATTAGTTAGATAGCGTTAATTGGAGACCACAATAAGGTGAATTCAGGAGCGTACGTCGGAATAGGGCCATATATACAAATAGGTGTCTCCAGTGTCCCTAGTGTCCCCTCAGAACCTCAATCTACCTAGGGAAGAATACCTATACAAAGGAGCAGAGATACGAGGACAACGGTGATACCAAAACAAGTAAACACGATGGGAATACAGCAATCCTTGCAACAGCGGCGTACACAATCCCTCTTCGACCGATGCTCCCTTGACTGCGTTGTAGGCTGCTCCTCTATTGATGGGCCACTCAAGTCTGGTGAAGGAGTCCATGAAGCCTTCGTAATCGTCGAAACGTCCGAGAGAGGGTAGGAGTAGTGCTCGTTGACGGTCATTTTGACCCGGTGCTTGCTGCAAGCAATGGGGTAAAGTACAACAAGAAGCGTAGAAAAATCTATAAAAAGATCAAGTGATTGGTTATAATTTAAAGGATCAACTTTAATTCACCCTGACTTCGTTCCTTCGACACTTTACTGGTTGTTCCCAACAACTATAGCCGTCATAATGTGATCTCTGCCTCCGCCTTAGAAACATGGCCCATATACATGCACGTGACTTGGTACGGCGGGGCATTCGGCACTGTGCGCAGGATTGCCCGATGGGGAAGGACATTTCCGCACACTCTGGCGCTGTGGAGAAGGATATCAACTGGAGATCCCCCCATTGTCAGGAGTCAATTGATCTCCAAGTATTCAGGCCATCTTATTCTGACCAGCTTTATCAGCCGCGAACAACTCCTGTTCTCGACTTTCTCGCCGCAACCCCGCCATGGTTGCGCAGTCGCTGAGTGCGCTTTTGCAGCGGGCAACGATTGACGATCATGAGGAGGTCCTCCAGTCCTGCAACGAAACCCTCGCCAAGTCCAAGAGCGACATACACGCCCAACATATCAAAGTCATCGCTCTATTAAAGCTCGACCGTTATGAAGATGCGCTGCGGGTGCTCGAGGCTGGAGGCGATGCCCTGAAGAAGCGGGCTGGGTTGGAGTATGCATATGCGCTGTACAAGTGCGCGAAGTTGGAGGAGGCTCTTGAAGCTGTGGCTGGGTTGGGCGCTGGTCGTGGTGCCAGCCATTTGGAGGCTCAAGTGGTATGGTGGACTGTTTGCTTCATCTGGTGACATTCGCTAATATCTAATTTTGAACAGAGCTACCGTGCTGAGAAATTCCGTCGCGCCGCAGAGATCTATGAAGAACTCTCTCAGTCTGCTAGTCCTGAGGACAACGACTTGAGGATCAACTCGTGGGCTACTGATGCCCAGCTGCAGTGGAAAGGCGAGCCGCAATATGTGCGTCACGAGCGACCTTCGAGAGAGGATCTGGAATCGTTTGAGACGACATACAATGCCGCCTGCTTGAATATTGCCCAGGGAGCCTTTGCGCAGGCCGAAGTGCTGCTCAACCGCGCGAAGAGTAAGGATCCCATCCAACGATCGCTAGGCTCAATGCTGACGGGCTTGTAGACATTTGCCAGACATCAGAGGACCTCTCACCCGAGGATAAAGCCGCAGAGCTGCTGCCCATCTCCATTCAATACTTATATGTGTTGATTCGGCAAGGGAAGACGGAGGAGGCCGAGTCGCTTATCAAAGAGATATCCGTGGATGAGTATGTCTGTCAATGGGAGATAGAAGACTAAAGCTAACTTTTTCAGCATCCAAGAACTTTCTACAAAGAAGGTCGCCCGGAACAACATTGTTCTGGCTCGCCAGGCCGCGGTCAACCCGTTCGTCCTCTACAAGGCCCTCCATGAAACCCCCGATGCCATCGATAACGATCGGCTGTTTGAATACCAGCACAACGCCCTGAATGGGAACTCATACGCCGCGGACCTTCTTGTACAGAAATACGACGGCATGATCCGTTCAACAGCCAAGGCGCTCTCAAAGAGCCCCTACCCCTCTACCGAGGCTAGCACCAACCTTCTTTCGGTCTACAATGCCGCAGGCCACGCGCGAGGCGAAACCGGACAGAAGGCCTTGAAACACCTCCTGCCTGTTCTGGAAAGGCGGCCTAACGACCTGGGTCTCCTTCTGACCGTGGTGCAGATCTATGTCAACGCCGGCAACACCACATCCGCAATCACTGCCGTGGAGCGATCGCTCGGCAGTCTCGAAAAGTCTATCTCTGAAGCTGACCAGGACGCTCAATTCAACCCAGGCTTACTTAGCGTTCTGATCGCTTTGTACCAGCGCGAAGGTCGGAAACTCCAGATCCAATCTACCCTTGCACAGGCCGCCGAACACTGGCGCAAGAAGCCCGAGCCTCCTGCGTCTCTCCTGCGCGCCGCCGCTACCTCTCTCCTCCACTCAGACGACCCCTCCGACCTGACCACCGCGGGCGATCTGTTCCGCTCTCTGTACCAGCAAGACTCCAGCGACCGTGTCGCTCTCGCTGGCTACGTTGCCTCCCAGGCTACGCTGGACTACTCCCAGGTTGAATCGCAGCTCGACAGTCTGCCCGCGGTCAGCGACCTCGTAGCCGACATCGACGTCTCTGCCCTGGAATCGGCAGGGATTGCACCCTCCGCATCATCTGCTGCCGCTGCCGCCGCTGCATTTGCGGGAGCTCGCAAGCGTGCCGCCTCGGGCAAGGAAGGCGGCGCCACAAAACGTGTCCGCAAGTCTCGTCTGCCCAAAGACTATAATCCGGACAAGAAGCCCGACCCGGAGCGCTGGCTGCCTCTGCGTGATCGATCCTCCTACAGACCCAAGGGGAGGAAGAACAAGCAGCGCGCTGCAGAGCGTACCCAGGGTGGCGTTGTCACTGACAAGGCAGATGAACCTGCTGCTCAGCAACAGCAACAGCAGAAGTCTGGAGGTGGAGGTGGAGGCAACGCCAAGAAGAATAAGAAGAAGGGCAAGCGGTAGTGGAGTTGTTCATTGCTATCTGGTAGCTTATAAGAATAGATTACCACTTACTGCATCTCCCTATTACTGTTACATTTTCGCCCTTCCCATGCCTTGTAAAAATCCACCCTAAGAGCTGCACTTTTCCATTGACCAGCAAAAAAAAAAAAGCCACTTCACATCGTAAAAGCTGGATGAGAATCTCAACCCAGCGGCGTGTGAATCGTTCCACACTGCCGGTCATAGTGTGCGAAGATCATATGCAGCAGACGAAGATCATTCAAAGCGTCCTCGGGAGTGGTCTTCACCTCCGGACCATTCTCACCCGTGAGATAGGAATGCAACGCGCGCAGCTCCCGATCATATGTCTCCTCACAGGTACTCACGTACTCTGTTCTCTTGACGCGGGGACGGACGACTCCGGTTGCGTGTCCGTTGGTTCCATTTCCATGGCCATTTAGGCCTTCGCCTGTATCCACCTCCTCAACGACAACCTTGACCGATCTCTCCTTGCCGGCCGCTTCGCCGGGGTGGGGGAAGTCGTACTCCACGCTGAGCATCTTGCGAGCACCGTAGACTGTGAGATGGGCATCGCAGCGCGGGAGGGCGTCCACGCCAGCCTCGTAGAGCAGGGTAAACGGGTGTCCGCGGATATCCGAGTCATCTGTGTAGTGGAAGATAGCAGAGTAGAACGGGTCCGTGATGGAGATGCAGGAGACAGCATTGGGTGAACCGAGTGACTCGCGCATCAGAGACAGATCGTGGCATCCTAAGCTACCCAGGAACCGACAGAAGGCGATGCGTTCAGGAGTGATATCGTCATTTGAGCCCCAGATGTCGACCAGGAGGGTATGGAATTCGTCTTCATTGGCGTTCAGCTCGTTGACTCCGTTCGTGTACTCGATTGCAGGGATCTTGAGCGGGCCAGCAATGTTGCGGCATCGTGCATAATGGATCCGCTCCATGCTAGCAAGCTCTTTCTTGAATATGTCTGTGTAGCATGGTGCGTAGCGGCGTGCGCATCCGACGAAGACTCGTGATGCGCCTGCGTTCTCATTGCTGGTCGACCGTGCTGCCAGGCCCTTTTTGGTTGCGTCGCGGATTCGTCGGAGAGAGTGGATTGACATGCTAAGGGGTACTTCGACCATGACGTGCTTGCCGGCTTCGAGGGCGGCGATGGTGTATTTCTCATGGTGCTCGAAGGGGAAGAGGTTGAGGATGACATCTACTTCGATGTTGTTGATAATGTCCTCAGGGTTGGAGGTGATGATAGGGATGTTGAAGAGCTTTTGGCAATGCTGAGCGGTTGCATAATTGGTAGAGTGGAGGGCGAGGGTGTTGAAGTGTGAGTTGAGAGTAGTTAGAGTTGGTAGGTATGTGGACTCGACGGCGTCGGTGGCGCCGAGGATGCCCAGGCGGAGAACCGGGGTCGCCATCGGTGGTGAGTAAGAAGGGACAAGATATGGTCGATCAGTTGGCCTAGATGCAAGGCTGCAGAGGTTCACGCACTCAGCTTGTTTGATGGCAAAGGTAAAAGATGTCAAGGTGATGGCTTGATGTATGGGAATGAAAGGTGGTGATAGTGAAAATCAATTCTCTTGGGAGCTTGAAAGAGCTTGAAAGTGAGAGTTCGAGAATATTAGGTAGCACAAAGAAGCTTTAGTTCAAAGGGAAAAGGATAAAGGAGCTAGTACCAGGCTGTCCATTCCACAAAACAGAGGTCAACCGTGACATCAGCGGACTCTAATGCCGCTGAAAGGGGGAGAGAGAGACCTGGTTGGACCTTGAACTACCCCGGAATGTACCCATGGGTCAAATACATTTAGCATATGGTATAATAGAAAGTACATATGTCTTAGGCATATAGTAGATGAGAGGTTGAACTTCACTTTCAAGGATACGAATAGTTAATAGAGCTACTATACATGCAGTATACATATGGTAGCTATGTACTTTACTACACAGACTATGATCATTTGAGTAACTACAAGTGTAGTGTAATGTAGATATACTCCGGTCTTAGAGCGTGAACTTCAAGTTTATTTTTATACTCTTGTCCCCACCAACACAGCCCTATCTGGTGTGGCGTTCCAAGGTTTAATTGGCGTCATCTCATCCACTTCTCGCTTTTCTTTTCTTGACCTCTTCTCATCTCTTCCTTACAAGATGGGTGTAAGTATCTTCCTTTTGCCACTTTACCTTTCCCTAGGAATAAAGTACATATCTGACCCGACTTTGGAACATCACCAGTTCGCCTCCAAACTCGCTGCTATCCAAAGCCAGAACCCAAACCCGAACCCAAACCAGAACCAGAGTCAGAATCAGACAATGTCCAACACTGGCTCCTACCAAGGAGCACCTCCTGCAGGCTACACCGGAGGCCCTCCGCCTTCCTTGCAGCCTGGAGGTGGATCCGTAAGTCACCTGTTGATCTTGCGACGTCATGCGTGGAAAATGCTGACTCGGCCTTTCTGCAGCAACAGCAGTATCAGGCTTATCCAGGATCCCCTCCTCCCCAGGGATCGGTAAGCTACCCTTTGTGATATCTTTTTACTTTGTCTTTGTGTCTTTTTTCCCTCCTCCAAATTACCCCTCCCTCTCCAAACCCCACCAGCGTCGGACAATTTTCGAATCATGTCGGGTCCCTACTACAACCAGGGCTATCCTCAGTACGGCGGCTCACCAGCTCAACCCTACCAGTCCTACAATACTCCCCCTCCGGGTGCTGCTCCCTACAATAGACCTCCTCCGCAGCAACCGCCTTACCCCGCATCATCTCAACAGGGCTATGCACGTCCTGCCCCGCCGCCCCCTCAGGGTCAGCCCTACGGATCTTCACAGTCGCCCTATCCTGGACAGCAGTCTCCCTATCCCGGACAACAGTCTCCCTATCCTGGACAGCAACCTGCCTACCCAGGACAGCAGCCGCCCCAGTCTCCGTACCCTGGACAGCAACCGCCCTATGTACATATGAGCCCTCGTATACCCGTGCGCTATGTTTTGTGTTGATCGCGGCATGGCAAAAGAGGAGACCCGGATATATGCTACGGAGAATTAGGGCCAGGCTCCATACCCGCCCCAGGGCTCTACGTACCCCGGCGGACAGAGCTATCCTGGACCTTCGCAGGGCCCGCCTGGTGGGCAATATGGCCCGCCGGGTGGTGGCCCACCACCCCAGGCTGCTCCTGCCACTCCTCAACAAGTCAACGCGTATCGCCAGTCGTTGATTAGCACCATCCAAGAGAAAAACATTCAAAGCTTCTACCCGCCGGAGAGACTGGAACAACTCGTCCAGTCCCTCGTCAATGATGCACCCGGAAAGCTTGCCAAGTTGACCAACGAATGGTCCGTTCCCATGGAGGTGGCCACCGATGTGATGAAACTGGCCCTGTTCGATGTGATCCTCTACGTCGACGACAGTGGATCGATCGAGTTCGAAGAGAAGGGACTCCGAAAGGAGCAACTGAAGCAGATTCTGGGCATTGTGGCCACTGCCGCATCCACTTTCGACCAGGATGGAATCTCGGTGCGATTCATGAACAACATGGAGCGGGGTGATGGAATTCGCAGTGCAGCAGATGTCGAAGCGCTCGTCTCCCGCGTGCGTTTTGCCGGATTGACCCCTCTGGGTACCGGCTTGAAGGACAAGGTTATCGACCCCATGGTCGTGGGCCCGGCCCGTGCCAACCGACTCGATAAGCCCGTGCTGGTGATCACTATCACCGATGGACAGCCTGCCGGCGAGCCCCACGGTGCTTTGCGCGATGTGATTTTACACGCAGTGAACGAGGTTTCGCGAACTCGATATGGCCGCGGTGCTGTTTCCTTCCAGTTCACTCAAGTAGGCAACGACCAGCGAGCACGGGAATTCCTATCGGACTTGGACGCGGATCCTCAGATCGGCCAGCTGATTGACTGCACTTCCAGTATGTTGCACGCTAGTCTGAGCTTTCACGTTATGCTAACACTTCGGTAGACTTCGAGGTTGAACAAGACGAGATGTCACGAGCGTCACCGCCAGTCCATTTGACACGCGAGCTTTGGGTTTGTCCTTCGTGATGATTCGCTTTTTCGTGAACCTAAACTGATGATCTTTGTAGTGTGCGAAGCTTATGCTCGGCGCTATTGATTCGTCGTACGACACCAAGGATGAAAAGGCCAGTCGTGCTAGTGGGCCACCACCTCCGCAGGGTGGCTACAGTGCATATGGTCAAGCGCCGCCCAGCCAGGGCCCGCCTGGAGGATATAACGTTCCACCAGTTGGATATCCCCCGCAACCGGGCTACCAGGCCCAGGCCCCTCAGCAGCCACCCTACCCGGGCAGTAGCCAGGGCTATGGCCAGGCACCACCTGCACCACCATATGGCCAAGCACCACATGGATATGGCGCACCCTCGTATCCACCTGGTGGACCGGGCTATCCTCCTTACCAAGGCCATGTTCCGCCGCCACCACCGCGTCGTTACTGATATGACGTCATAGCCCTTTGATTGTGTTTTTGAACTTTTACCCTTTTAACCTTTTGTCATGTTCTGCAGACTCGTTACAGGGAGATTTATGACTAGTCACTTTAGTGCAAGCATCCATCGGAGAATAGCATAAGCAGGTACATATTATTTGCCTCCATTGTATACTGTACACATGTAGGTGGGACAGAGTACGTGTGCGCCTAAAATAGGGTTGCCATGCCATACGAATCAGAAAACAGAAAATCCATGCAAACCAGGGAATGCAGCTGTTCACACTGTTCACAGCCCTCTTTATGTCTCAAACCATGGATGCGGAACTGTAGGAACTTATCTCATGTATCTCGTGGCTGTGTTGTCGTCGCAATCAGTCCTTTCTATGTGGATGCAACCGATGCAACCACCCACTTCACCCAACCATTGCATGTTGAGGTCTCCACACCCACGAATGAGTCTAGAATTATTTGCATGATTGCTGGAGACCCAATTTTTCTCCCTCGGGTTCTTTAGTTCTTAACTTAACTTAATTCTGTTATCTTTGTTGCCTCTCACTGCACTTGGTTCCTGGTTTCTAGCGTCTTGCCGCTTCCGGTCTGTTTCCTCCGCTTTGCCAACTTTATTCTTTGTATCTTCGCGACACTTGCGACTTGCATCCTCTCTACTCTTTATATTTGCTTCACTCCGCTTTGGCTTGAGTTCTGCCCCTCGTTTCTCGTCCGACGCAAGGACGTACCCTCATTTGCAAATCTCGCACTCATCAGCACTCATTTGATCGGAGAACTCGCCGCTAGACCATGTGGTGAGCGATAGAGGATGCCTGGTCTATCTTTAGTGTCCTTCTAATCCACTACTTTGCATTATCCAAGTCAGGAAATTAAACAAGGTCGATCATAGATCTCTCAGAGGTGATCGACCGGGTGCCACGCAGGCACGATCCGAAGCATTTGGCATTTCCCGCAATGTCCAACCACAGGTCCTCCTCCGATGGGAATCCTCCGGAGCAGCACGATGTCGTGAGACGCCCGTCTCTGGTCACCTCGCGTACCATGTCCGACTTCGGTCGTCGCAGCTCCTCCCAATAACCATGTGCGCTTTTCGACAGACCTCGAGCGAGCCCCGGATGAGGAATTGCGACAGGCGGGCTGGGATCGACGACCCGGCTCGCGTGGCCTGACCATCGACACGGCGCTGGCACCTCCAACTGTCCGGTCGCCTGCTCGCTCGCCGACATCTCCTCTTTCCCCCAATAACGCCCCTGCAGCCACCCTCTCTCCTCTCTCCCCGACCTCTCCAACGGGCGCTGAGCCTTCGCGCTCACGCTCGCGAAATCGTGGCTACTCCCTCCGCCGATCAATTTTCAACAAGAATATCCAGACAACTTCGGAAAGTGATGTCGCTGATGTCGAGCTGGGCGAAGCGAAGGGACCGGGCCCCGGGTCAGAGAAGGCACCGGGCCCCGTGTCAGAAGATGACCCAGCTCCGACTGCCACTGAGCCCGTTGCGATTGACGAGAAGCACGAGCTGACGGTCGCTCCCACTGCAACCGTCGGATCTACCCTCCTAGAAGCCTCGACCTACACTTCGTCCGTCCCGTCAGAGCGCGCTTTCTTCAAGGAACACTATATGTCCGTGGCACAGGGCGAATGGCTTAAGAGGAAGGCTGCCACTGCGGTGATTTTCGCCCGACTCGAGGCTGCCATGACCGCTATACGGAATTTCATCTTGCGCATCAAAGAAATTCCGCCTACCCAGGATGGACGCCATATCGATCTGAATCCGTCGTTGGTGGAGAAATTGGTGGATGAGCGCACCGGCAAGCCTTACATTGGCAACTGGATTCGTTCCAGTCGCTACAGCTTCTGGAGTTTCTTCCCTCGGCAGCTGTTTGCGCAGTTCACCAAATTGGCGAACTTCTACTTCTTGGTTGTCGCTGTTCTGCAGATGATTCCTGGCCTGAGTACCACGGGAACATATACAACCTTGGTGCCACTCTTGATTTTTGTCGGTATTTCCATGGGAAAGGAAGGCTTTGATGACTGGCGTCGATATCGCCTGGACAAGGAAGAGAACAACCGATTTGCCTGGGTGCTCCGGGCTGACCCGGCCAGCGGTGTCCAAGATTGGGTGCAGATCAAATGGCTCGATATCCGTGTTGGAGATGTCATCAAGCTTGAGCGAGATCAGCCTGTTCCCGCTGATTTCGTTCTGCTGTATGCAAGTGGTCCCAATGGCGTGGCCTATATCGAGACCATGGCCCTTGATGGAGAGACCAACCTGAAGAACAAGCAGCCGTGCCAGCCCGTCTCGAAGGTGTGCTCTACGGTTGAGGGCATCACCAGCAACTCACTTCACTTCGTTGTTGAGGACCCGAACCTGGACCTCTACAAGTTTGATGGCCATGTTACTGTGAACGGCCAAGAGAAGCTGCCATTGACCAATAACGAGATTGTCTACCGAGGAAGTATTTTGCGCAACACGGATGAGACTATCGGCATGGTGATTTACACCGGCGAAGAATGCAAGATTCGCATGAATGCCAACAAGAACCCGCGCATCAAAAAGCCCTCTCTGCAGTCGAAGGTCAATCGCGTTGTTATGCTGATTGTGGCTCTTGTGGTTATCCTGGCCGTTGTCTGCACGATTTGCTACAAGTACTGGTCCCAGGACGTGGAACGTTACTCCTGGTACCTGACGGACGCAAGCGTGGATTACGGTCCGATCTTCACCTCCTTCCTCATCATGTTCAATACCATGATCCCAATATCGCTGTATGTCAGCATGGAGATCGTGAAGGTTGTCCAGATGTTCCTGCTCAACGATATCGATATGTACGACCCAGAAACCGACACCCCCCTGGAAGCCCGCACATCCACCATCAACGAAGAGCTGGGTCAAGTCAGCTACATCTTCTCGGACAAGACCGGTACCCTGACGAATAACTCGATGCGTTTCCGCAAGATGAGCGTTGCTGGTACAGCGTGGTTGCATGATCTGGATCTTCAAGAAGAAGCTGCCCGTGAAGGTGACCACACCAAGCTCATCCACAAGAAGCGTAATCTCAAGGGGAAGAAGGCCAGAGGCCGCAAGTCGACTGCATCTGAGGTGCTGATGCCTCGGCCTTCTAATGTCTCTGCTGGTGTCGAGGGGCTTCGCCGTCTTCGTCATTCGCCTTACAAGACCACTGACATGCTTGAGTATATCCAGCGCAAGCCGTACACCATCTTTGCGCGAAAGGCGAAGCTGTTCATCATGTCCATCGCTCTATGCCATACTTGTATTCCCGAGAGAGATGAGAATGGCAACGTCTCTTTCCAGGCTGCCTCGCCCGATGAGTTGGCCCTGGTTCTCGCAGCTCAGGAACTTGGCTATCTGGTAATCGATCGCCAGGGGAACACTTTGACGATTCGCACCTATCCCAGCGGCCCCGGCGAAGCAGCCCACGATGAAGTTTACGAAGTCATGGACGTGATTGAATTCTCCAGTGCCCGGAAGCGCATGTCAGTTGTGGTGCGCATGCCTGATCAACGCATCTGTCTCTTCTGCAAGGGCGCTGATACCACTCTTATGCGTCTGCTTAAGAAGGCCGACCTGGCGCAGAAGAAGGCTGATGAAATTGGACGCCGTGCTAGCAAGCGCAAGGCTACCGAAGCAAACCAGGTGATTCGTCGCAACAGCGAGTACAACAACCGGAAGGACAGCGGTGTCCGCAACAGCTTCGGTCGGCCTAGCTTTCACCGTCGGCGCTCCTCTGTGTCTGGTCAACATGCTTCGGCTTTGCGCGACAGCATTGACGTCTGGCTGCGTGACCGTGAGACGGATGGCGGTATTCTCGACCGAAGGGCTGATAGCGAGTATTACAGTCCCCGTCCGTCTGGACAGATGGGACGGAATTCAGCGGCCATCTCCGATTCGGGCAGCTCTACCAATGGCGAGGAAGAGGAGGATTTAGTCGAAGAGGCCCTTGTTGTGGACGAGGCGGCTACCTTTGAGCGATGCTTCCAGCACCTGAATGACTTTGCCACTGATGGACTGCGCACCTTGCTCTATGGTCACCGCTTCCTAGACGAGGCCACTTATAGCTCCTGGAGGGCTGCCTACCACGAGGCGTCTACTAGTATCGTTGACCGCCAGGAGAAGATCGAGCAGGTCGGCGAGAAGATTGAGCAGGAGCTCGAGCTGACGGGCGCCACTGCCATTGAAGACAAGTTGCAGAAGGGCGTGCCGGAGGCTATTGAAAAGCTGCGGCGTGCCAATATCAAGATGTGGATGTTGACTGGTGACAAGCGTGAGACTGCTATCAATGTTGGCCACTCCTGCCGTTTGGTGAAGGACTACTCGACATTGACCATTTTGGATCATGAGAAAGGGGATGTCGAGGAGACAATTATCCAATTGACTTCTGATATCACTCGCAAGCGCGTGGCTCATTCTGTGGTTGTTGTTGATGGCCAGACTCTGACCAAGATGGAAACCGATGAGATTGTGATGAAGCGCTTCTTCCAACTTGCTATTCGTGTTGACTCTGTCATCTGCTGCCGAGCCAGCCCCAAGCAGAAGGCATTCCTGGTGAAGTCCATCGCACGCACGTTGACGACGCCATCACTCTTGCCATTGGTGATGGTGCCAATGACATTGCGATGATCCAAGAGGCGCACGTTGGTATCGGTATCACCGGCAAGGAGGGGCTCCAGGCCGCACGTATCTCAGACTACTCGATTGCGCAGTTCCGCTTCCTTCTGAAGCTGCTTCTTGTTCACGGGCGCTGGAACTACATGCGGGCGTGCAAGTACACCCTCGGCACGTTCTGGAAGGAGATGCTGTTTTATCTCACCCAGGCGCTGTACCAGCGTTTCAACGGCTACACTGGAACCAGTCTGTACGAGCCGTGGAGTTTGAGTATGTTCAACACTCTCTTCACCTCGCTTGCTGTCATCTTCCTTGGTATCTTTACCAAGGACCTCGCCGCATCAACTTTACTGGCCGTACCCGAGCTCTACTCCCGAGGCCAGCGACACGGTGGCTTCAATATCCGCCTGTGGCTGGGCTGGACCTTTATGGCAGCCTGCGAAGCCGTGATCATCTTCTTCACCATGTACGGTCTATTCGGCATGTGTCAGATTAACCCAAGTGACAACGACACCTTCTCCCTGGGCCTCCTCACATTTACCGCCTGTATAGTGGTGATCAACCTCAAGCTGCAAGGCCTGGAAGTCCACAACAAGACGTACCTATCCCTCATCGTGATCGTCATTTCCATCGGTGGCTGGTTCCTGTGGAACATCATCCTTTCCCAGCGCTACACCATGAAATCCGGAAAGGGTGTGTACGATGTCCCCGGCAACTTCCTCCACCACGTCGGCGACAACCTCCTCTTCTGGGTCGTCCTCCTCATTGCTGTGGCCGCGGTTCTCCTCTTCGAACTCACCGTCAGCACCCTCCGCGCGCTCTTCTTCCCCACAGACGTCGACATCTTCCAAGAGTACGAGCAGGACCTCGACATCCGCAAGCGTTTCGAAGAAGCCGCAGCCCCCGAGCTACAACAGGGCTGGGATCACGGAACCAAGAAGTCTAGCTTCGAAATCGCTCGCGAGAACGCCGAGATGGAGGCTCGTGAGCGCCACGTTCAGGAACTCCTATCTCGGCCTCGTGTTATGACCGAGACCAAGCCTGTCACTGGGGAGATCGAAATGGAAGGCTACTTCAGTGCCAGTGCTACCAGTCATAGCGCCAGTCGTACTGAAAGCAGTTTAGTGGAAACTGCGCCTATTTCACCGGGTGGATCGTGCGCGCCTCGGCGTTCGGTCGAAATCCACGAACTATTCAGCAAGGGCTTTGGTAAGATCCACAAAGGCCAGCTGAAATGATTCATGTGTATATTTGTATATGTGGGCAGTTGTTCCTGTTTTGATATTTTGTCATCGCGTCATTCCCTCATAGCGTTCTATGCTTGTTTCCGCCATGATCAAAAGCGTTGGTGTTTTTCTTTTCATGACTCTCCTTTATGTGCACAGTCGAGACAGACTGAGATACCCCGTCTATGTTGGACGCCTGGTGTTCTGCTTTTTGGTTTTTCTAGTGATTTTGGGGTGTCCTACATCCCGGTACATATCATACATGCTCTTGCCCACGCAGGGAGTCAACCATAGGTATCTTTGGACATATCTTACACGTAGACCACAACTATCTAGTAGGCACACATCGAGAGGAGAAAGTCAACAGAGTAGAGATCCATCCCAACCCAGCCCCAACTAAACAGGAATATCAAACGGCCACATAACCCTAATCTCCCTCTCTGTCGGCCTCTCCTCCCCTTCCTCACACTCCGCATTCATCACAGTATAGTAAAACTTCCTATACAACTCCTTATGATACTCCTGCACAGCATCCCAATTCTCCTCCACCAACCACCCATCACTCGGCACACACAGCGCCTCACAAACCGTACTCTTCAACGTCAGCGTCGTCTTCATCTCATCATACTCCTCCTTATGCCTCTCAACCTCCTCCTCACTCGGCTCCGGATAAGGACAACACCCACTAAAGCCCAGCCACCCCCAATCCTTCCTCAACTCAATCAACTCATGATGCAAACTCGGCAACCCCCTATCCCAAGTCCCCACACAAACCCAAAACAGCCGGAAGATATTCTCATGCATATCCCTCGGCCCATTCAACTTCGGTATATCCCGCAACACATCCCTGTACGTCTGCGCGCACAGTTCATCCCTTTCCCACCCCTCCTCCTCCCCTCCAAATTCAGGTGCGTTCGGAACGGGTCTCCCCCGCGCGATGCGCAAAATCAGGCACCTTGGTCGCGTACCAGAATGCAGGCTCAATGGCCGCTTCCTTCCAGTCCAGGATGGCTGTTATCACGGATGGATCGGACTCCGAGACGAAGATGGTACGTTTTTCGAGATCTGGGAACAGCGTTGGTGTGGATGGGGTGCGTAGTTGCGGGTCGGTGGATATAGCGTGCAGGACTTTTCGGGCGGCGTGGAGCAGGTTGATGTGTTGGGTTACGCTGCCTTGGTAGGATGGTTGCGGGTATAGGTCTGGGTCTGGGGTTATGGGTGGGAGGCGAGCGAGGGCTGTGTCGATTTGCGCGTTGCTGTAGGCGAGCATGTCTTGCCCTTTGGGTTCCAGGGTTAGCTTTTTCCCTTTGTCTTTTTTGTAAGGGGTTGGGACATACATGGTTCCTTACTGGGGGATCCGTGATGCGCGTAGAACTTGGTACTCCCACAATCCCAATACCGGTCTCTGCAGTTTGGGCCGATGCAGAATTCATTGTCCAGGACATGGGTTGGGTATGGTATTGTATTGGCGAAGTAGATACTTCCGTATACCGGGAATTCGAGGTCGACTACTTCCTTCAGGATTCGATAGAGGTTTTGTATGCATTTTACCCGCTGTTCGTCTGTCATATCGGGCCATTTCCAGTGGAGGATTGTGCCGGGCGGGTGCTCAGTGATGATGTATTCGCTTCCGATGCTATTGGAGGCATCGGCGCTCCAGTCGAGGATTTTGGGGATTGGAATGCTTGTTCGTTGTTGAACTGTACACGTTAGTTCCGGTCCCTATATGTGGGGGTGTAGGCTGACGATATTTGATTGTAGCCACTTCGGATGCGGTGGTTAGACTGGGTGGTCCGGCTACCTTGAAAGGTAGTCGTGCGATAGTACGCTTCCCGTTGTCGAATGTGTAGATGAACTCTCGATGACAGGGGCTTTCTCCCTTCTCGCAGTTCGTGGTGCACTTTGCGCCTGACAAGGCGAGGACTTTCTCGCTCAGTTTGTCGAAGTCGAAGTTTATGTATCGGAGCTGGCGCTGTTGGTTGTCGTTGCGGAGCCAGCGAGCGCCCGTGTAGTTGTAAGGATCGAAATCTGATCTTGTTAATGAGTCGGATAGATGTCTAGAGTGCAAATAAGCTCACCATAGGGCTTTGCGGCGGGCGCATCCGTTGAATAAGGTAGGTGGTGGCATGTTGCCTTGAATGGAAGGATGTGTCCTCGAGAGCGTTGGCTCAGGTGGAGAATGTAGGATCGATGTATAGGTATCATTGTGACTTCAGATGGAGGTGGCTACGTGACAAACCAGCCCTGGAAGGGATCCGAAGGACCTGCCAAGACCGGTTGAGATTGAAATTATTCAGGTACGTGAAAGGTATAGGCAAAGAGCGGGAACTTGAGAAGTTGGATATGCCCAGGTGGATTCGTTCATAGGTTGATAGGGGATGTCAGGATGCGGGAGAAAGGGAGGCTAAATCTAACCAATTGCGGGGATTAAAAAGACATCAACATCACATTCACAGTACACATTCATCATCACGTATATACATGGTTGTTGCTCGATCAATCCGAGACCATGACCTATTCTGCATTAGTTTCCCATCTCTGTTCATTTCAGTATACATACCCATATTCATGTTTATAGCAGCCCAATCACTATATCACCATAGATCTGAGCATCGAGATCAAGACGGACCTTGGCATGGAGGTTGAGGTGGATCTTGATCTTCAGACTCTCCTTGCCATCCTTGCTCTCGTCACCCTTGGTCTCACCGGGGGTGGTCAGGCCAGTGGAAGAAGGCAGATTGGCGACTTCACCAACTTTGTTCGTGGCGTTGCCCAGCTCCTCCTCAGGCCGGTTGCCCTTGCGGCCTCCCTTGGGCAGAGGGTCGGTGACGGCGGTGATACTAGGCGGCGGAGAGTTAGCGAGGGCTTGAGGTTCAGATGGCGTGTGTTTGACTGGATATGGATTTGGATTTGGGGGAGGCCTCGGCTTGTTCTTGGTCTTCTTTTTGGACATTGGGAAAGAACGGGCGGCAAAGTAGAAGAACCAAGTTACAATGGAAGGATCAAAATAAGGGATGAGGGATTGGAGGATGTAAAGATACCTGTCGGCCATTGTGGAAAGTCTAAGTCTTTTGGTGCGATTGAGACGGTTTATGAGAAGTGGAGAGTGGAGAGAAAGAGAAATCCGTGGGAGAAGAGAATAAAGTGAGTTATTTCAAGTTTCCAGTGAAGGGGGATCTGCAAGCACCGAGTCTATGAACTATGCATATCTACATGTTCATGCGAATAGTTGTAAGGAAGTGGTGATGTAACTCGTGGAGATAAAAGTGGATTCTCCCCACTTGGATCGTACCCACACGAGCTGAAAGCTGAAGATGAAAGACTCTGTATTTATCTGTTACAGGCGCCCACAATACCTTCCAAATCACTTGAGATCGTACCTGCGCCTTTCCAATCACAATGGTACTGGGCGTCGTCATGATAGCGTCTATGCTGCCGACCATGATTGGCCTGAACGAGGCCACTCAGGGAAGTCGACAGCAGGAGGAAGATCGAGTCAACAATGCGCGCAAGTCGCGCACTCATCTCGTGGCGACAGTCTCGTTAAACCAGGGCACGCAGGACCAGCGACGACAGGTTCATAATGCCACAGTGCAAGTGGGTCGAGACGGGAAGGTAAGTTCAGCTGAGCTGTTTTCGGAAGTCAACTAATGTGCTGATGGCGTACTGCAGCTCTACATCACCAAGCAACCTGCTTCCACCATGGTCCCCTATAATGGCGGGTTCTATACACATCCAGACTTTCCGCCTAATAACACATCTGGCTTGGTGACTGTCAGTGGTGAGGAGACCCCGACTCTCCGTTGGGTGTTCCTTGATGCCACCACTCATGAGATGCGCTGGGGCGGTCGTCCTGATACCGAGGGCCATGTATGTGGGCCCTTTGACTGGTCCAAAGATGAGACATACTTGACATTGGAAGGCTGGGAAGGCTGGCTAGCAGTGCGATTGCCGGACGATGACACCCGCGACCGGACAAATCACGAGCTGGGGATCGACGAGGGGCACGAAGTTTGGCGGTTATACTTCGATCAGAATGACGATGGAGCTGATCTACCGCCTGGAGCTCAGGGACTGGAAATTCGACTGAAGCGAGTGGCGGCGCAGTCATGATTCTGCTGCAGTATAAAATGGAGAGACATACGCAATTCAATTACTGTGAACTACAGACTTGGATCTTAGTTTGCCTGGTGGGGATGGATCCACTGTTCGTCCAGTATTTAGCGCGATCAGCTGGTATGCATTGTATCACTTGGAGAAGAAGTTCGGATCGGAAGTGCCGGTCCCAAGGTTCTTATTCCGCGGCCCGCAACTTTCCACTTCATGTCAACCCATTATCATAAGTACCTACATTTCCGAAAACGATACCGGGCATCACTGAACAGAACAGGATTATGCACTTCTATCTCACAATGGCGTAGTTCCCCACCGATCTAGTCGCTCTTATGTACCAGATTGGCTCCACTCCGGATGCAAGATGATGCAAAAACGCAGCTACGAACTCCGTGCTACTGGAATTGCCCAATCGGATAATCCAAGAGCTCGAATGGGCTGATACTTTACCTGATGTCACTACCTTACGGCCACGCCGAGCTGGATATATGACAACCGAGTTCAAAGCGTGTATTTTACTGAGGAACCCCGCAATTGTTCCCCCGTGATTGCACCTGAAGAGCAGGAGGAGATCATTGTCTAAGTTACAGCCAGGATCATTTAAATATCTCCGAATGTACCTAAGTATTCAACGGATTTGTTCCCTCGCTGGCTCTTCGCGCATTGGTTGCAGGAATTTGTCAATGAGAGAATTTGTGGGTTAACTTGGTAGGCAGAGGTATATTTCTAATATTGGTAGATACCCACCAGCAGTTCCCCAATCAATAATACCAACAAACAACAATATCCGATATGAACCGCATCGTTGATGTTTAAATAAATGAACGCGGCGTCTATACTTGACGCATAGTCCGTCAACACGAGGACGTTTCCTTCTCGAGGTCGAATACGCCCAAGGATTCGAATCGCTAGAAGTGTCAAACACCGATACAAAGTGTTGTTATTGACTGGTTTAAATGAGTTCAACGAAGCAGTGGATGATGATGGGGGACCCTTTGACTCGATGACATTGTGATTGTATTCGACACAAAGGAAAAGTCAACCTTAGGCATGAATCACGTGCCTATACAAGATTGGGTCTTCCTATAACCGCTGCTTCACCTGTGTTATCTCGAAGATGACGCCTGAGGGGATTGAAGGCGAGACCGGCCTCCACGGTTCAAGTCACAACACATCAAGGACCATTTCCGACTCTAGCTTTTTCAGGGAGCATCGGGCGTCTACGCTCCCTACCCCCGCCGAGGTGAGAGCCATCAATGAGAAGTCAGGCGACATCTGTGGCACAAGCTTCAACCGACCCCCGCCTGTCAAGTTCCCATCGCTGGGCCTGATTGTCAAATATGGAGCCGACACAACCGTTACAGAGGCAGAGGCCCAAGAAATGGTATACCACCAGTTGAAAGGCAAAGTACCAGTTCCTGAGGTGTTCGGGTGGACCGAAGACGGTGACCAAGTATTTATCTACATGTCTTCGATAGAGGGCGAAACCTTGGAGCAAAGATGGGGTGCTTTGAACGACCAGGAGAGACAGGCTATCTGCAAAGAGCTCAATGGCATGGTCAAGGCCTGGAGATCGTTAGAACAGCCCGACCAAGACCTTTACGTGGGTAAGTCATTTCAATTCATTGCCGTAGCTAGGCAGAACTATGCTAACGCACTCCTTAGGTGGCCTAAATAATCAACCTCTAAATGACATCTTTCTTTACTGTCACCGGGACCTGGCTGGCCCATTCCACGGTGCAGATGCCGTCCAGAAATTCCAGAATGGCTGCGATATCGAGATTTATGGGGAGGTGCCCGTGGTCTTCACGCATGACGACCTTGTGCCCCCAAATATCCTTTTATCGCACGGGGCGAATCCAGTAGTAGCTGCCATCATTGATTGGGGCCAGTCGGGGTGGTATCCTGCTTACTGGGAGTACTGCAAGGCGCGTCGTGTCAGGGCAAATCCGGCATATTTTGATAATGACTTGGATGAAGAATGGAAGACGAGATATTTGCCAACTATTCTGGACCCGGTCGATGATGAGACGGTATACCACCCTTGGCTGTGGTTTGTCTTGTCCAAGGGTATCTAGTTATGCGAATGAAGATAACCGCGAAGCTTTAGTAGTCCCTTGATGTAGAGGTAACTATTCCGCATCAATCCTCAAGTTTGTCGAGAGACAACAATATGATTTCAGTCTATTCTGGTTTGTTATAGATAAATTCGGGCTATTTGCGACAAGGAAACCTGCAAAGTACAACACGAAGAGAACATATACACATGCTTGCAAAAAAGGCTCAAAAGTCCAGTACGGTCATCAGGACGAAAAGATTAAACAACGATAACAGTGCGGTTCAGAGCCTCGAGGAAGGGGAAAGGCCCGGCCTATAATCCACGTTAGAACTATAGGGCACACATTTGCGACTGGTACTTACCCCGATGAGTGTAGCGTGGGCGACATTGATCTGGGCAGCGCCGGGAGCGAAATCGGCGGGGATCTTCACAGTGAAGTTCTGGTAGGGAGGGTTGTAGGTCTCGTGGTACTGGGGGTTGAATTTGCCATTGTAGAGAATGGCTCCCATGACATCGTCGGCCGGGTTGCATCTGTCAGTGCAAGAG
This sequence comes from Penicillium sp. DT28, assembly GCA_036712075.1. Taxonomy (NCBI): domain Eukaryota; kingdom Fungi; phylum Ascomycota; class Eurotiomycetes; order Eurotiales; family Aspergillaceae; genus Penicillium; species Penicillium sp. DT28. The sequence goes on from JAZHLO010000002.1 coordinate 2,472,013, forward strand.
GAAATGCCGATCGCAACGGCCATCTCGGTGGATCCGGTAAGGGAGTTCTGTTGACATTAGAATCACAAATATGGAAGCATTAGGCTGGGACTGGAACATACAGGACGCTGGACCTGGACAGTCACGTCGCTACCTTGCTTAATGTTCTGTCCGGCGATAGGCAGGCCGATATAGGCGCTCTGGGCCAGCGCGCCGGCAGCGAAAGCAGCGAGAGCAAAAAAGGACTTCATTTTGTAGGAAAAGATAGACAAGAAGGTAGAATTAGATCGAATTAAACGATTGAATGCGAATTGGAGACTCTTAGCTACGGACCATGGGCTATTTATCTGCAGATATCCAGGATATTATCCACTGGGTAGATTCAATTTTTTGAAGGTTTCAAGGCGACCATGGTCAAGTAGTGGCGATTGGCCAAGTCTCAGCAGATCTTAGCAGATCTCGGTAAGATGTCTCGGTAAGATGCACGATGTGGGCCAGATGCACCAATGGGAATTGGTAAACTTAAACCAGGTTCTAAATTAATCGATTTTTCATGTTAGGATGTTCTTTTTTTGGTCCCTTAGACCCGGGGGATCCGTATTCAAGCCACGGAAGCCACAGCCGCCTTGAAGCTTACACTGCGCCCTTGCCATAGAATCAATGAGGCTTAGAACTTTGCTCACCGTTAGGCCCTCTCATGTGACCTGCTAGCGCTCACTCGGGCTGTGCTTATCGGCTCTAGACTGATGATGCATGCTACTTGGTCCTATGAGTGGTAAGCACGCCTAAAACACGTCATGTTCTCAAGGTGCTTTGTCTATAAAAAGACTCGTATTCTCTCATGTAACGGTTCCATTCACAGCTAGAATCTCAAGAGTCGGTCAAAGACCATGGCGAGGATATGCAGTGTCGTAGCAAGGTTCCTCGATTAATAGGTCAAAGATGGACACTTCAGCAGTAGACATACGACATAGATGCTCATTCAGAGATGCACCTATTACTTGCTTTTGGAAATTCATCTTGACCGTACATAAGTTGTATCTTTTTGTCTTACTGCTACTAGACCATCACTCCAATCAGTGTAAGCATACAGCTGCTAGCAAAATCTTCGTTTTCAATGACCGAGGACTAAAGAACAAGGTATTAGTAAACTTCGGAAGTGAATGGAGCGAAGTAAACACATCACTCACCTTTGCAAAAAGAGAAGCCTGTCCGATTCCCATATGTTCAGCAATCCACACAAGACATTTCTTCAAATAACGCCGGACATCAGGATCCACAGTCGACAGATTCGAAATGACATGCAGCGGATGCATAACCAGTAGCCCAGATGCAGCCTTTCCGACATTCGCTAGCGGGGTTCCATTATCAATCTGATTCAGGAACCCATACAGGTTGTCGGTCAGGTGATAGGGAATAGAGGATAACACATCCTGAACAAGACAATCCATATCCTGCGCCTGTTTCTGGTCCATCGTCGAGTTTTGATTGCCATTCGAGAGGCTTGAAATCAGTTCTGAGAGATATAGTCGAGCCGCCCGATAGACATTCCAGATACCGGCTATGTAGCGGTCAAAGTATATGTCCACTTTTCCAGGCCAGTAGCCGACATTGCACTCGGAGATTGTGCTGCTTTTGCTCACCTGGCCGATTGTGTTCGGTCGGTATGTTCGGTCTTGGGAATCATCCCATTGTGCGAACTCTCGATCAAGTTCCAATGCATCTTGTAGGAGCCAGACTTTTTCGTCGCAATCCATGAGGCCTGCCGTCGAGGTGACTTTTACTCGGTCTCCAATTCTCGCAAGTGCAATTAGTAGTGTGTCTAAGCATCTGGCCGATGCCTTGGGATTGGGCATGGTCAGCATGCCTTGTTCGCCCTTCTGCAGGTAACGGGTCAGTATGAAGCGACATTGGTAGAGATAGGGGCATACCATGAGGCCATTTCTGAAAATACCAAATGACTTGCCATCACGCAGAGCTTCCAAAGGGGATATTGGGTTGTTCTTTAATCCAAAAAGAGCAGCGAGACCATTGGTATGTGCATTGTGCAAACCGCGTCGAGAATCATTCGCGATAATCATCTATTCGGTTAGATCAAGGAACAGTGCTTGTCAAGTACATGTTTAGCTCACTTCGTAAAGCCCAAGCAACATCACAGCCAAGGAATCATCTTCCTTTGACCTTGCAGCTTGATGCTGAAGCCCAACGGCTAAGGATGCAACCAGATCGTGATTCAATTTCTCACCCTTGGCCGTTAGGTCGGGGCGATTAAGCTTGATGCCTTGACTAGCAAATGCCACCATCTTGCACGCTTTAGCTAGACTGGACTGCTCAGTGAGTCGACGCAGTCTTGGCTCCACGCCAATCAGAAAGCCATAGGAGATGGCGGGTCCAGTCGGCGTGATACAGAATTCATGCAGGAAATATTGGAGAGTGAGATCGTCGACATCTCTGTCAGGAACCTTCTTTGGAAGGGCGTCTTTAGCCAGGGTGTCTGTCCCACGTAATCGTTCTCTAATTGGGAGAGAGTGGTTTCTTGTGGCAGATCTAATGGGGAGTGCCACTTTCTTTCGGTCGTTGTATTCTTGGATTGCGGATGCTCTCTCATTCTCGTACCCGCCACAAGTCCGCCATGCCTTCACGCATCTCCTGCATGACTTGATCTATATTAGTATACTAAATATGGCGAGCAGGATTTTATGAAGCCATGTTTAGACATACCGGTTGAGTTTCATCACACTGATAGATCGTTAGTCCTGTCGGCCGAACATAGTGAAACAATCCACACCTTCTTTCTCAATATCCTGCAGGTCTTACAGCCTCTTGAGCGACTCAAGTCAACCATTTTCGCTCTCTCAATTGAAGGTTAACTCAATCGGCTTGAATAGTTAGGGGGTTTGCCTGCTGCGGGGGACCAGAGTAAATCATGACTAATCTTGGTCCAACTAATGTCACCTGACCAGGCTGGCCCGAGGTTTGCCCTAGAGCTTGGAATTTACCTCTACATAATACATCACATTGGTAGAAGGCGTGCACAGGAGCTCATAAGACATATATGATGTATAAAGCAGGAATGCAGGTACTTAAACGTATCGAAAAAGTCATGAAAGATAATAGAACGGCAACCGTTCCCAGGAATACCGTGACACGTTGGCCTAGGAAAGATCCCTTCAAAGAAGCGAGCGAACAAATGAACGGATATCCTCTGTCATCAACTTCGGTTCCTCCGCGGCGCCAAAATGCCCACCGCGAGGAAAAACAGTCCACTGGCGAAGATCGCTGTGGGCTGCAACAAGTGATCGGGGCTTGAGCAAAACATCCCGAGGAAGTACAGCGACAGCAGTGGGGACACCTAGCTCAGGCTTTTGGTCCGTCACCAGCTCCAAAGGCTGGGGAAACGAGGAGGCTCTACAGAACAGCTCCGTTCCAACAAAGCAGTTGGAGAACCAGTAGAGGGATATGAAGGTTAGCAAAGTATCCTTATCAAACTTGGCCTCTACATTTCCCCCACAGTCACTCCAGTTGCGTCGCCGCAAGATAATCCACGCTGCTTGGCCGACAGGACTGTCATGGAGTGCCCAAGCGAGGGTCTGCGGATCAAACATATGAATCATGACATGGAAGAATTTACCCGGGTTGATATCTGCTTTTTCCATCAAAGCGCGTTCCTCGGGTGTGAAATCGGCCGGATCACCCACATCCTCATGTCGTACTCCGGGAAGAATTGGAAAGCTCAAATGGCACCCGATGATGGATTCAGGATGGGCATGTCCGAGACGCGCACTGATAAATGCCCCCGCATCGCCTCCATGGGTGACAAATTTCTCGTATCCAAGCTCCTTCATCAATTTCACCCACAGATCAGCTGTCTGTACATAGCCGATATCGTCTCGACCCGTGGGTCCGGAGAAGGTGAACCCCGGCAGTGAGGGGACGACGACATCAAAGGCATCCTTGGGATCGCCACCATAAGCGGCTGGATCGGCGAGTGGCAGGATCATGTCTTTGAAATCCCAGAATGTCCACGGCCAGCCGTGATTGAGAATGATCGGAACAGGGCTCGGGCCTTTGCCGCGCACATGGATGAAATGAATGGGCACTCCATCAATCTTCGCACGAAACTGGGGGAAGCTGTTAATCTTTGCCTCCTGGGCACGCCAGTGAAATTCGTCTTTCCAGTAGTTGACCAGCTCGCGCAGATAAGTGCCGTTCACTCCAGCAGACCAGTCATCATTGTTAAGCTCGGGGGCCCATCGGGTATTGGCGAGACGGTCCCGGAGGGCGTCTATCTCGCTCTGAGGTATATTGATCTTGAATGGTTCAATCATGATGAAGACGAGGGAAAAGTGCAGATACAACGGGAACACAGTATATATTTGGAACATGGTACCTGCCCCGCCTTTCTGACAGTGGGGCAAAAGTAGTATGAAAGCTGACTGTATATCGTTGGACGCCTTATTAGGCTACAGTCTTATTTACTGTTTCGACAATCTACAGACCCGATGCGGTCATTCCTACATAAATGAGTTAGTCACCTCCCGAGGTCCGCAAATGGTCCCGTCCAAGTTTGGGGATATGCAAATAAGATCGTTGGGTCGAAGATTAGCCTTGAGAGATCGATCCATCTATGTTGTGCATTTCCCTGTACCCTACCTAGGTAGTGGGAAAATGGAATAGAAAAACTAACCATCCTTCCTGGAGTATAGCGCCAGGTCCGCCTGTGCACACAGATGCAGACATATATGTCTGCCCCATCGCGTGGCTGATGGTATACGTACTCCGACACGAACTTATATTCAGCGAAACTCTCTAGTAGGTACCGAAGAGAGAAATAACCAGATCTGATCGTCTTGTTGAATAGGTATAGCGTATATATTCCGTTTTATTACGTTTACTTCACGAATTCCCGGGTTAAGTCCGGTTAAGTCCGCGCAGAATTCAGCTTCACACAAGGATTTGGAAGATTATAAGCCAGCCGGCCCTTGAAAAAATGAGCTTTTCATGAACATTATCTTGCCGATATACTACCAGGATATACCAGGATGACGCCCACACAAAGCCAGCTCAATGCGCAGCACTGTCGCAACTTCGTTCCCACCCTTCACACCACGCCCTATCCAGCGATAGATCCGACACGCATAAAACTACCCTCGCCTTTCGTCGTTTGTATAATTGGTGGAAGAGGGGCAGCCGGTGGTGGACTTGCTCGAGCATACGCCCAGGCTGGCGCATCGGGTCTCATTCTCGCTGCTCGCACCCGTTCAGGCCTAGAAGAAACGGCTAACGAAGTTCGATCGATCAGCTCTACGATCAAAGTCGTCGTTTCAGAATGCGACATAACATCCGAAAGCGATCTCGTATCAGTCGCACAGACCGTCAAGTCTGAATTTAACAGGCATTTGGATGTTGCCGTGGTGAATTCGGGCTACTCGGGTCCGATAGTACTTGATGTTGCCCAGGAGTCGCCAGATGACTACCGGGCTGCATTTGATGTCAACACCATTGGCTGCTTTTATGCGGCACATCATCTGATACCTTTGCTCGAGGCAACTCAGTCGAGTGCTATGTCTTTCATCGCGATCAACTCTATGGCCACGCCTACGGTTGCTGGGATGGGTGCTCATGCTCATTATTGTGTGAGCAAGGCGGCTCAGGCGAGATTGATTGAGATGATCAATGAGCAATATTCAAGTCGTGGCTTATTCTGTGCAAGTGTGCACCCGGGCGGTATGATGAGCGGATTCCTCAAACATGACGTGCCCGAGAATATCAGGAAGAGTATGTCTAGCTCCTTTTCAACTGCAATACAAGGTTTGCAGGCTTTATGCTAATCCTTGCAAACTCTTAGTGTTGAATGACAGTCCCGATCTAGTTGGTGCGTTCTGCGTCTGGCTATCAACTCCAGGCACTTCTGAGAGACAACGAAATGCCCTGAATGGTCGCTTCCTCTCCTGCAAATGGGATGTTCGTGAGCTTGAAGAACGCTTCGATGAAATTCTGAAGAAAGACCTGCTGAGATTCCGAATTTCCGTGGATTGATCTCGTTCCATACATGCCTCAGAATACCGGAGAGTATACTTAACAGGCTCTTTACAGTCGGGCAAGTTGAGGAGTGAGACGAATTATAACCAAGTCGCAACTTGTTGCTATAATACTTGTCTGTTTTGTATCAGTAAGCTGTCGATTCGAACATGGCTAAGTAGCGATTGCGACGTCCCGGTCATTCGGTGCTTTGGTCAATCAATTCCAACTCCAACTCTACCGAGAATTCGGACTTTTTAGCCAATCCAGTGTAATAAAACACGTGTTCGATGTTATCCTCTACCACCTGGATATCCCGAGGCAACTAAATCGTTCCTCTTATCACGCCTCTGATTCGATGATCTTCAATATCCCAGTCCGATGGCGTGGGTCCGACAAAGATTTCCTCTTCGGGATTAGCTTTTTCGCCTGATAAGCTACTTTGTGCTCACCTTTACTTTGTCGTCCGCCAATCACGATGATTTCACTTAGACAATGCTCTGGGGGAATGAGCTAGGGCCATGGGAATTCTGGTTGCTCGGTGCCGAGATACTCGAGCGCTCCCAATATTTATAGCCTAGGGTCTGTCCGTTGCAAATTGTTTCACACTTGTTCCTTCATACATCTCTCCTCGCATTAACCTTTGAAGAACCCCTCGGGAGACCTTTTTATATTGATATTTGAAAGCTCCCTACCACTATGGGTGATTACAAGCCAGATACAGCCGAGGCTGCAACCGTCGTGGCTCCCGCCATGACCGAGAAGCCTCTTGAAAACAGCATCGCCAAGGACAGCGGCGTTCTATACCACCAGGTTCGTCAGAAACCTCTCAATATTGTTGGCGGCAGGGGAAGCTACCTCCTCACCGACAATGGCTTGGAAATTCTGGACGCCACCTGCGGCGCTGCAGTGTCTTGTCTTGGCCACAGTGACAAGCGCGTTCATGAAGCTATAGTGGAGCAACTGCAAAAGGTTTCTTACTGCTATTCGCTTTACTTTACCAATACTGCTGCAGAGAGTCTTTCTAAGATTCTGGTTGACTCAACTGGAGGAAAGATGTCGCGGGCTTTCATCGTCAGCTCGGGTAGGTTGAAGCCATGAGCTTGGAGTAGTGTCTCGATTACTGATAATATCAATCGATTTAGGTACCGAAGCTGTAGAAGCTTCTATCAAAATGGCTGTACAATATTTTATGGAGCTGCCTATTCCCCAGCCACAGCGAGCCAACTTCGTCTCTCGCAGACAGTCATACCACGGTAACACACTTGGGTCACTTTCGGTCGGGCACCACGTTGGCCGCAGGGCCCTTTACGAGAAGGTTCTAGCAAGGAACACTGGCCATGTCTCTCCTTGCTACCCATACCGTGGCATGCAAACTGGCGAAACCACTGAAAGCTATGTTGCTAGGGTTGCCCAGGAACTGGAAGATGAGTTCCAGAGGTTAGGGCCAGACACTGTCTGTGCTTTCGTGGCAGAGACGATGGCCGGCGCGGTAAGCCCCCAAAGTTCGTGTTGAAAAAGACTTGCTGACGATAAAGACTCTGGGATGTGTTCCCCCACTACCCGGATATCTCAAAGCAATGAAGGAGGTGTGCGAGCGGCATGGAGCTTTATTCATTCTGGATGAGGTCATGTCCGGCATGGGACGCACAGGGACACTGCATGCCTGGGAGCAGGAAGATGTTATTCCTGATTTGCAGACCATAGCCAAGGGTCTTGGGGCCGGATACGCCCCTATTGCCGGACTACTCTTGAACAGGCATGTTGTCAATACTCTGACGAAGGGCACCGGCGCATTTGCGCACAGTCAGACGTATCAAGGCCACCCAGTGTCCTGTGCCGCTGCGGTTAGAGTCCAGCAGATTATCCAGGAAGATAATTTGCTGCATAATGTTCGCGCGATGGGTGAATATCTCGGTCGACTTCTCCACGAGAAATTCGATGGCCATCCTCGCGTTGGGGACGTCCGTGGAAGAGGACTGTTCTGGGCCGTAAGTTTAATACACCCCATGTCCTTAAGCCTTGCTAACCGTCCGTAGCTTGAATTTGTGCAGAACAAGGAAACGAAGGAGCCGTACCCGCCGGCCAGGAAGATTGCATGGACTATTCATATGACTGGTCTCAAGCCAGAGTATGCTATCTCGCTGATGCCCGGAAATGGCGGAGCAGATGGTGTCAATGGTGATCATATCTGCTTGGCACCACCGTACACTACTACGCGTTCTGAGATTGAAATGATCGTCGAACGGACAGCTCGCGTCATTAAGGAGGTCTGCGGCTGATTGATACTTTTGGCTATTGATCAAACTTGCTTTAATTATTTCCACTCTATACCTGTTTCTACACCAATAGATTGACTATATGAATGCACTATGGACCTTGAGAATGGTGAATAAAGACACATCTACGTTGATAAAGGTGCTTACTACAGTCCAACGATCAACTCCAACCCTGAAACTCTTTTGCACCTAATCAATCATAGTCCATTGATACATCCCTAACCCAAAGAGGAAACGGGAGCTCCTCTTTTATTGGCCCCTCATCATGTGATCGGGTTGTCGTGATAAGAGGCCCATGGAGAACACTCTTCAGTGTTCATCCTGGCGAGATGACCCGTGAACATCGATTCCAGAGATCAAAGACCGGTATTTGATGAATGTCGAGGAAATATCAGGACAGACACTAATATGAGGCGGCAGGCTGTCTCCAGTGTCGCAAGAAACATCATAAATGTGACGAGAAACGGCCCGTTTGTTTCTTTTGCTCTCAGCGTGGTTTTGACTGCCAATATCCCTCGGGACTAAAATGGGTTCGTCGAACGCAGCCGACGGTATCAAGACATCGGTCTCGCAGAAGTACTATGGATGAGATGGGAGCGTTGGGAAGATCTCCGTCTGCGTTTCCAAGCGCTATACTTCAATTTGAAGAGGATAGACAGGCATGGGAATATTGTATGTGCCATATCAATGACTTGTATTCAATCTACTAACCATGGTTTCAGATGTGAGGCTGGTATCCTCGAATGTACCTGCGATGGATGGCCCTGATAATCCATACCGGCAATTATCGTTCGTGGCCTTGACGTCGCCAATTTTACTCGAGACTATTGTCTGTATCGCTACAGAGCATATGCTCAACTTTGGTCTCGGGAGCGTATTTACAGCAGCACAACGCCAGCAACGAATGTTGAGAACCCTTGGACAGAGTCTTCATGCAATTGGTGCAGCCGGGACCTGTGAAGCGGGGCGCACTGAAGCAGCAAGCAATGTAGATCACGAAGTGCTCCTCGCGGCAGTAGTCCTACAAGGGATTGTCGTCGCCCAGTCGGCAGACGGGGTCTTAGAACCACATGTCAAATGCGCCTCATTTCTCATGCAGACGCTGGATCACTTCCGCCAGGTACCGCATAGCACGCTTGCACGCATGACAGTGCAACGGTTCGCCATGGTAGATGTGATGCTAGCCATCTCCCGGCAACGACGGCCGTATGCCCCGCGCAACTTTGTACTCCATCAGCCCGATTCAAGGCGATGGGACAAGACCGAGCCCTCTTTCCACAAGATGACCGGCTGTCCACAGCCACTGATGTGCTTCTTAGTGCGCATCTCACATCTGGCATGCGACGTGGAGGAACGGCTGGAGCATTGTGCGCCGTTCAATGATATCCTCGCACAGGCGTATCGACTCGAGAGTGACCTTCGTTCTTGGGGCCCGGAGTTCACGGGGATGGTTCCAGGAGACTGCGTGCGCCCGCCTCTGGATATTCTCACTGAGTGTTTCTACTGGACTGCTCATCTTTTACTGGCACGTCGCGTGTTTCGAGATTCGACCCGCAGTCCCCGGGTACAACATATGATGCACACGTGCTTCGGCCTCATGGATCAATTGTCCACAGGCTGTGGGCCGGACTCGTCCCTGCCTCAGCCGTTCTATCTTGCTGCCAGGGAGGCTGTTAGTCTCGAAGACCGCGTTTGGGTGCGGCAGAAGCACAAGTCGATGACCGAGTACTATCGCGAACAGCAGCGGAACATGGCGATGCAGCTTACGCAACGAGTCTGGGATATTACCGACGAAGCGGAATCGATGGATTCCATTGAATTGCAGACTGGTCCTGCAGCTGGTCCTGCAGTATTAGTTGCAGATGAGAAGATTAGGGCCATGGACCAGCAAAGTTGTCTCTTTATTTTTTGACAGGAGGCAAATGTCAACCGAGTTTGGAGTGCCAAGATAAACTCTTGAGGGCACGCTCGTAGTCCAACGTAGCCTCATAAAATCACTTTTGACGTGCAAAGCGCTGCCGCACCGCCGAGGAATGTGGGTTCGCCCACAATTCTTTTGTTCTTTTTTTGGACCCGAGCCTTTTGTGGTCGTACCACTCACTGAGGTGGTACGACTTGGTTGCCCGGGCCCTTTCAGGTTCGGTTCGAGAGAAAATGACGGAGTGCAGCCGGACAGCCTCCAGGGCAACATGTTTCGGCGCCCTCGCACTATACCATTCTAAGCTTCAAAACATCGGATGCTCCGGAACTCGCACGGAGTCGTGTCTGCGACGTGCGCTGCAGGCAAAGAACGCATCGTCATCCCTGGTCGTCTCGGACCGATCGGGCCAATGACGCCGCACAAGGAAGCACACGGAACGTTTTGGAGACTAACTTGACCTGGAGGCAAGATAGTGGGGGTATGCTAACTGGCCAGGCCCAAACAGGTTGCACCCTGGCCAGTCTGGGGCTGAGTCTGTCCAACGCGACACCGCCATCGGAGTCTCGAATGACCTGTCATGGTGCATCAGGCCAATCATAAGTGTACCCGGGGCGGGTACCTGAATGCTGTTCCCCCTCTCAGTCCGCAAACTCGGGGCTCCATGGGTCACAGATGCAACTCTACGCTTATTGGCTCTGATCCAACGGATCAGCCTCTGGAACCGTGGCTGTCCGCCGGTGGGACTGGAGTCGTGGCTGCGGTATTATCGAATCAGGGACAAGCGGTTTTCAGGGACCTGAACAAACTCTTTTCTTGAGGATTTGTTGTAAGTTTGTTATGGGGGAATTGTAGAGGCGGACGCAATAAAACAGGTAAATCGATGCGTCAACCGTCACAAGCCAGTCCGGTGTTTCAGATCCCCGCGGATCTCACGTGGTGGATTCCGTTCGGCGGAATTTGGCGACGATCGGTTGTGGTTGTGGGATGGTCGAGAGGGTCGAGAGGGTCGAGAAAGGTTGGCTGGATCTGTGCTTTCCCTGGTGCTGAGGGTTTCCATCTTGCCGTGGTACGCTAGTAGTTAAAGTATGTAGTACAGTTAATCTGTGCGATGCGAGTCGAGTAAGGAGAGCAGCCAAAAAAGCTCAAGATCGTGCAGTTTGTATGCAGGCCGATGCAGGGGCAATAGAAACCGGGAAGAGAAGGGAAAGGCAGGGAAAGACACAACGGACACACACACAAGAGATGCAGATGCAAGTAGTAAACAACACAAAGCGATTTGAGGGCCCCACGAGGTGTACTTAGTCAGCATCTCCTGATCTCCTCCCTCTCTCTTCACTCTTGTTCCTTTCCCTCTACTTTCATTCTTTTCTCCTTTTGCCAGGTCGTTCGTTTCACTCTTTTAACGACGACCTATACCACTCTTTCTATCCGTCTCTCGCTTCTTTTCCGATCGGTTTCCCCCGGACCCGTTCTCGAACCCCGTTGATCGATTCAACCCGGGTATTGCGATTCCCCTAAGTCCGACCTTCCTCGCTTTTTACGTTCGGTCGATCCCTAAGGATCAATTGCGCTTTTATTTGAGCTGCATAGGCCAGCCTTTTTTTTTTTATTACTTCTTCTTTTGCTCGGGGCGCCTCTGCGACGTGACCCTTACCACCCAACCCCCCGTTTCTGACGTGGACGCCATCGAACGCGAACGCGACTCGATCTCCTTACGCCAGAGCGATTCCGTTCGTTCATTTGTTCTGTCTACACCTCTCGCGCTTGACGCTGCTTCGAGAGACTAGATTTGAAGACCATCAGTCGTTTTCTGCGCATCTCCACTCGTCGACCGGATCGTCACACATTGGTCAACTTCTTTGAGAGAAACGTATACACTATACGTATACACGAAAATACCCTCTGGTTCCCGCAAACTTGATTTCTCCAGCCGATTATTCGCTGGTTTGTGTCACAACATGTCTGCGTTGACAGCAACTCCCGACCCCTCGACGGGCGCGGGCACCACAGCATCATCTTCGCCCGCAACCTCCACCCCTTCTCCGTCGACTTCGAGTGCTACTACGGCTGCCTCGGGCTCGGCCTCGCGCCGTCCGCCGCGCAAGAGCACCCTTACTCAGCAGCAGAAGAACAACAAACGCCAACGGGCAACGCAGGACCAGCTGGTCACTCTCGAGGTCGAGTTCAACAAGAATCCCACCCCAACTGCAGCTACCCGGGAGCGTATCGCATCGGATATTAATATGACTGAGCGATCCGTTCAGATCTGGTTTCAAAATCGGTATGTCTGATTGAGTTGGAATTTTACGATCTCTTGCTGATTGAAACAGTCGCGCCAAAATTAAGATGCTCGCGAAGAAGAGCATTGAGACTGGCGAGGGCTGCGACTCGATCCCCGAGTCAATGCGTCATTACCTTGCGATGCAATTCGACCCCGCCAAACCTGGGACGCGAGATCCCTTTGGGCGCTCAGTTGGATATGGGGCACCCAGCATGTATGGCAATGAATCTAGCCCGAATGGTAAAGTTGGTACGTACGACGACACGACACCTTGAAAACTTGAACCGGCCAACATATTGACTTGTCACAGTTATTTCTCACTTCACTTGCCGTTCTTTGACGATTGGAAGTTGGCGTCGCATCGGGCAGAATGCCATGGATTTGGTCATCTTCTATTCGCCCGACAAAGCTTCAATGACCTACTACATCAACAACGATTCTGCCGGGTACAAAATCGAGTACCCCTTCGCGCACATCAAGAACATCACCCTGGAGACTGGAGACTCGAACCCTGGGCCGAATGGCGCACCGCCTCGCCCTGGTGGTCTGGTTGTGGAACTGAACCGTCCCCCGCTGTTCTACATGGATTCCTCCAACTCTGGGGGCTTCTATCAATGTGGTGACTTCACCGAGGAACAGCAAGCGAGTCAAATTATGGTTCATCACCTGGGAGGCCATCCCAAGGTCCTGAGCGTGCAGCTTGCAAAGCTCGTTTCACTAGAATCCTTCCAGAAACGCCTAGCGTATAACAATGGCAACAACAGCAACTTTGCCGTGCCCGGTGCCATGTCTCCGCCGTTTATCCAGCGCCCAGCCTCCCAACCGAACCAATTCCAGCCCGCTGCCTACTTGAATCTTTACCAGGATCACAACCACCTGGGCTTCAACACGCCGGCCGCTCGTGGACACAAGCGCCAGCGAAGTCGCTCGGTACCAGTAGCAGTGGATTTCTCAGCATTGCAGGCTCCAATGTCCTCTTTCCATATGCCGCAGTCGCCGGCTCCGTTTAACCACCACGCCGAGTCCGGCATCTATGCACCAGTCCCGCAGTCAGCACACACTCTGCCTGCGGACCTGCGCATCGATACTGATGGATATGGTCTTGACTTCCAACCAAACTCAATGTCTGCGAACGCTGCTGCGTCGCCGTCCGACTTTGCCAGCCCATCGATGTTCAGCAGTACCGCTCAGGGTGATTCGACACCGGTTGCCAGCATGGCGCCTCAGTTCAACGTTCCGTTTGGAACTGGGCCTTCAGACTCTTCGACTGTCGGGTCACACGCAACATCGCCCTACTCTAGTGTCAGTCCTGCGGACCCGATGATCGCCAACCACTCTCCCCCGCTTTCCAACCTGTCCCACTCCTCATCGGACATGTATGGCTTTGCGCACGATCAAAAGTCTGCCTTTGTCGAGGATGGTCTTTCCATGAACGATATGTACCCTAAGCATAACTTCCACTATGCGGTCTCGCATGACGCTCCTACTTTCGAGCTACCAATGCATGGCATGTCGGGTCATGGTTCTCCTGGGGTGGGTGATTACTCCCACGGCATGCTCAATCTCGACGAGATCAACTCGCAGGGCCTGCCCTCTGGCCTGCCCTCTGGGTCATCATGAAGTCGATCTTGAAGCTCTTTTTTCCCTTGTCTCTTTTGACGTCTGACGGCCTTTGGAGTGCTTGCGGCGCTTTTGTTGATGGGTTCTTGGTTCTATTTCGGAGGCTTCCTTGTTGTCCAGTGGATGGAGTCACCAACGGTCTCGGGATCGAGTAAAACAACACGCTGTCTTGGGCATGGTTGTTGACTCGGTCTCCTGAACAACCCATATCGCTGGCGACGACTGGGAGGCCAAATCCGATGGAATAATTGCTGTTTCTGTTCATTGCGTGACATATATCCCTTGTGCGTTGTATTAATACCTTTCTATTCTGGGCCGGTCCTGCAGCGATTTTCTGCTTTTTATACCTTCTGGAATCCCGGATGTTCCGGTTGATTCCTGATTTTCTTTTTTTTTTTTTCGCCCCCTGGCCAAGCCGCTTTCCATTTTTGAATCTTTGATATACTGGCCAGGATCTTTTACGTGGTGATGCCCAACAGACCGACTCGGAAAGCGACTCCCTATCTGATCTTTCTTCTTTTTTCTTTTCTTTCCTTTGTGTGTGTGATTGAGACTTTCAAGATGGTTTCCATATGGATTGCATTCCTAGTGATGGGATGGGTTTGAAGCCAGTCTGTCTGCTTCCATTGTCATGTCGGCACCGTTTGGGTCTGATGACGGCGTCACCGATGTTGGGGCGTTCCGTGTTGGGTTGAAATATCCCGGGGCATCTACAGTGTACCGATGGCGCTGGTCTGGCGGTAAACGAGGAAGATTGACACTAGGCTCCGAATCAAATACTTCTTTTGTCATAAGTTTCTGTAGGGTTGGTATCGTATTATGTACAGAGTATAACTACATAGTCTATACCTAGACATCCTTCTATGTATCGTACATCTATCCACATGCAAATATGATACACGGCACCCACTACAACTCCCACCCCTTCGGCGCCGGCGCCTTCATCCCCTTCTTCTCCCTAAGGTACTTCTCAATCCAGACCTCCATCTTCTCCAACACGTTTCTCTGAGGCTTCCCCTTCTCCCCAACCTCAAAAACACCCTCCTTACACCAAACACTCCAAGACCCCATCAACCCCGCCATAAGTACGTCCGTCCCCAATCGATCCCCAACAACAGCAATCTCATCCGGCGACTTGACCACTTCTCTCTCCCGGAACCACTTCACAACCTCATCTCCACAGAATGGCTTCTTCCCCGTGCCCGCAGGCAGCCTGAATACGGGGATCTGTAGATGCGCCAGCTGAGATTCAAGCTCGTGGACCTCTTTATCAAACGAAGGATGGCTGCCGGCGCGGTTGGAGACGATGAGGATTGAGTGCGGGTTGGTGGATTGGTGGAAGGGGGATGTTGGGGATGTGCGGAGGGATTGAAGTTTGGTTAGGATTTGTGGTGGGAAGGTTGTTGTTTTTGGTGCGCAGAGAGTATTGTCTTTGTCTAGGACTAGGGCGCGGATGGTTGGTGTTCGTGGACTTTTTTCTGACTGTGTTTTATCCCGTATGTTGTTGACTAGGTGTGGACCGAGTTCTTCGGGGAGGTGCGTGAAGGTTGGGATGGTGAGGTGTGGGAGGAACTGGGCTGGTTGTTTGAGGAGGGTTTGCACGGCCAAGTTGAAGGCGTGGAGGTTGGAGTTTGGTAAGCCTGTCATGTTCTTCTTGGATTGTAAGGTGGTTATCGTAGATTCATGAATAAAGTGTGAAGAAAGTATTGTAGAAGCGCGGGTCGCCCAAAGCGGAAAGGAGGACCTCGGCCGCAAAACTCGCCTTTTGAACCCTCCAACTCCATCATCCCACCACCTGCCATCGCTGCTCGCCTCTCCCTCTTTGGACACGATTAGCCGATTTTGATCGCTACCAGGATATCCGGATACCCTGCATATTCTTTAAACCGAATCCTCCTTCCCTGTCGCACCAGCCGTCGAAATGGGCAAGCTCACCAGCACGATCGGCATCCCGATCAAGCTCCTGAACGAAGCGCAGGTGTGTTTTTTCTCTCTACTGGTTCATTGCGATCCCTGCTACAAGAGGAATGGATATGATTCTTGCTTGGAGGTGGAATAGGCTGGATCGCGTGCGCAGACCGCTAACTCGTCCTCACAGGGCCATGTCGTGACGCTCGAGATTACATCCGGTGTCGTCTACCGGGGGAAGCTGCTGGAAGGTGCGTACTTTTTCAGTCCGAGGGAGAACGATTGGTCTGTCATGGCCGACACGTCTCGCTCAACTCGCGCTATTGAACCCGCTAACATGTCTTTCATCTCACAGCCGAAGATAACATGAACGTCCAGCTCAAGGACATCACCGTCACAGCACGCGACGGTCGCGTTTCGCACCTTGACCAGGTCTACATTCGGGGTAGCCATGTACGATTCTTCATCGTGCCGGACATGCTGAGGTACGTGGAGAGCCCGAGCGATTACCTCGTGGCTTCGATTCCGTTGACCATCAGTTCTGACTTCTCTTTTTTCTACAGGAATGCCCCCATGTTCCGTACACGAGGCCAGCGTGGGCGCGGTGTTGGTTTGGCTCGTGGTAAGGCCACCGTGCAGCGTGCACGCGGTCAAACACGGAGACCTTGAACGAAGTAACGGGATGAGCAGTTTCAAGATCGGGCAGCTGTGGTTGGCGTTTATGCTTTTTGCGTTTTCAAAGGATTTCAGGAAATTTCTCGGGCTTCCGTCTTGCTGCGGGCATAGAACTGTATCTTCCCAGGAATACCCGAATGAACGGTTGTCTTCCCTTGCCTTCTATTCTTGAGGATTTGGGAGTATGAGTGTGATAAACCTCTTTATTGTGGTTGATGGCCTCGTTGCTTTTCGAATGAGCCATTGGTCTAACAAACCCAATGCACACCAAAACTGTAATCAGACTTTCAGAATGGGTAACCTTGAATATCATGGAAATGTCAATATTAATGTAATGTCGTGGTAATTGCAAGGTCATGCTGATATCGGACTCGACTCATGCGGGGACAATCTTAATCTTCCCTCTTACACCCCACGACAATCCACGACACGACCACTACTCTTCTCTCCCTACACATACTCCCATGAAATATCATTCCATTAGAAGAACATCCCACAATGACCTCCACCTCCGATCCCGACTCAAAACCCAAAATCAAGAACATCGCCAATCCCCGCCGTCTCCTCATCCTAACACCAACATCCCAATCCCTCACAACAATCCCACCTCTCCTACACTCCCTCACAGGAGTCCCAGTCACCGACCCTCCCCAGCAAGAAACAGCCACCACATCACAACCTGCTCCCTCCGCCACACCAACCACCTCGTTCGCAGGATACACAACACACAGCCCCCTCCGCCTATCAACAAAATACTACACCGCCGAAGTCCCACTATGGGTTGACGAAATCCCACTTTCTACAGAAGCAACAGAGACGACGTCAACACAGTGGCGCACGGAATTCCTCAGCGCCGAAGCCGAGATCGTGCGTGATGCTGTCGGTGCTTTGGTAGTCTGCGTGCGGGCCCCCGAGTCAAGCCCGAGCGATACAAATACAGATCCCCTCGAGCGTGAGGATGTGCGCGCCGTGCGCGATCTAATGCGTGATGTTGGGGCTGTGAAGTCACGTATTGATGAGGAGCGCGGCGGTATGGGTGATGTTCCGGGGGTGTTCATCTTGCTTGGAGCGAGGAAGAATGTGCCTGTTGCAGCTACAAAAGAGGATGCATTGAAGCTTGGTGTTGATGATGAGCTTGGGGAAGATGCGGCGCCGTTGTCGGTTGGGTGGTGGGAGGATCAGATGTTTGATATGGGGTTGTTTGGGTGGGAGGTTATTGAATGGGATCCGACGGAGCAGGGCGAAGTGACGAGGAATAAGTTCGGAGGTGTGTTTGCGTTTGATTTATTCCGTCGCAAGCGCAATTTCCATGATCGTTTTGAGGATGCAGTGCATAAGGCTGTACTAGGGATTGTCCTTCTCCAATGCGGCATTATGCACTGCATCCTCGAAGCTATCATGGGAAATGCGCTTGCGATGGGCCCATTTTTTTCCGAAAGCTAATGGGGGATAGAGTACGAGGGCATGCCTCGTATCAAAGAGGTTTTGGAAACACACGACTGGACGGCTTCGGGGGATACGCTCCAGGCCGACGAACTGGGGTCGGATGATGATTTCGAGGAGTTTATGAGTGGTGATCATTCGCACTCGCGTGGCTTTGGGGAGGAAGTCAATGAGCTGGAACGTGAGATGTTCGGGCTGCGCATGGCTATTGAGCGTGGTGGGGATGGACATGAGGATGACGAGGATGATGAGGAGGACAAGGTTGAGTCTATTGAGGCGCTGATGATGCGTATGCAGTCTATACGAGGTATGTTGGATGTGTAACGTGGGACTGCAGTGCTGACCGTGTTCTAGATATGAGTGCTGAATTGCCCGAGGCTCAGAGGAAGAGATTCGCCGCGAAGGCTGTGCAGGATATTATGCGGGAGTTATAAGAGCAGTTGCATTTGTGTAAATTGCAATGTTCAAATATCCAGTAGCGTTCTCAAATGCTGGCTTTAGCATATTCCATGCTTTCAGCTAAATACTATAAAAGTAGCTGGAACATCGTCGAGTAGTAGTCGTAACCCAGGCTGTATTCTATACAATCAGGGCTTCCAGATTTTCATCTCCGCTCCGTAGGCACTCTCCTCCCACTCAACGCATCAACACCTACCGCACATCTAATCAGCGCGCTTCTTCCCCCTCAGAACCTTTCTCCGCTGCGCAATCATATGGGTGTAGAGAATATAAGAACCTAAAGCCAATCAGTAAAGCATCCAACCCAATTTTCATAACGGACACATACCCGGCACATAAATAGCCAAAATAGCCAGCAAAGCCCACCTGAACAAGGGACTAATGTCCGCCGCCGGGCCCAAAGCCTTGAAAATAAGCGTGCACTCGCTCGAGATCCCGATCGGGTAAAGAACATAAAAAGTGTTATACCGCAACCAAGTCCACCACGCCGGAACACTATTTCCCGAGAGCGTGATAGCAAAGAACCCGTAGCGGATGATCTCCGTGATTCCCCAAGCACCCACGCAGCCTAGATACGCGTAGTCGCCCAATTGCGCGCCGCTCTTGTTGCCGACGATCTCCCCGCCGAAGGGGGCCATAATTCCCCAGACGAGTAGGAGACGGCTGGCGACTTGCATTGCGGTTGTCAGGAAGGGTGCGCGGACGAGACGGATCAGGCTGTGGAGGACTTCTAGGATGGCGAGCGATTGCGTGAGGAGGAGGGGTTGGAATGTTTGAGTGAAGATGGCGGGGATGTTGTCGATGTGAGAAGGGAGTAGGCTGGCTGTGTAGACTACACAGGTGCCCCAGGTGAGTAGGTTCAGGGCATTGTAGGTGAAGAGGTAGCCTCTTGTCAGCCCTTTAGGTGAGGACATGGTTCTGATTGAGGGAGAATAGGCTGCGTGGTGTGGCGATGTGTGGTGATTGATGCAGACACGGAGCCTGGGTCAATTTGAAGCCCGGGTTGGGTCAAGGTGAGTCTGTTGGGATTTCACGAGCTGCATGTTGAATCTGGAACGGGGTTACATAAGCATTCCAGAAGCCGCCTCGAAGCTGTGGGGAAGCAGACAGTTGGAACATGTCAACAGATTAGCTTCGTTTAGAGTCGATCTGGTGGGTTCAGGGATTCTCAGTGATTTGTTTATTGGATCCTCGATGATTTCTTGAACCAACATTCTACCGTGAAGTTATAGTTTAGGCCCGAGAACAGATTCCCATTTGCCGATGAACCGATCAGCGTTGATCTCTACTGCTATCTATGGTTACAAACCGCCTGGAAAGAGTAACCGAAGACTTCCCTGGCTACACTATGCGGACGAATGCCATAGTAGGTGATAAGCCCAGGTGCAGTAGTGGCAGGCCATCTGTGCGATGCCAGTTTGGTGTAAGCCACGCATCTACGAGGATGGGATGGGGATGGTGACCGGAACGTCCACTCGTAGTACAGTATTCAAGTCGTACAGTCAGTTACTGACATCATATAGTCCCGATGATGTCGGGGCGTCCTTGCAAAAGATGGTGACGACTAAAAGGTGATAGAAGTCGGATTAACATAAACCCGGATTAAGGTGTGTTGTGTAATTCGGGTGTACCTGTATGTATTGGTGTACAACAATGACATCAGCGGCTTGCAGGGAACCCGGAGGCATGCTCCGCAATGATATCATGGCTATATTTAAAGGATATGATTGGCCAACCGGACTTGGTGCGAACCACCTCATGCGAAAAGAGCAGGAGAAGGCTACGATGTCCACGCGTGCCCCATTCCCTATATAAACAGAAGACTCGGCTTGCCTTCGCGTGTGGATGGCTGGCTTTTTTTACCGAGACCAGAAGACAGTTAACACCCTCAATTGGAGGGAATCCAACTATCAATACCCCGGGACACGAATCGCCAAAATGTCCATTCCCCAACATCGTCATCGGTGACAGCATAACGGTCCCCGAGGTCGTGGGCCCAGCGCCCGCTCACACGAACCCCTACCTGACCAGCCTGACATATGTAGGGGGAAGACTTCTACATGCCGGACTCCGACAGACCACTCTAAGAAGCATGCACCTTATGCAATCTGACACAATCTGACACGTCCAGGTGGGAAGGGAATCATTCCTTCGGGCTCTTGCTCGGACGGCGAGGGCCCAGACCGTCCTTTGAACTGGGTCAGGTTCTCCCGGTTGCGGTCCAATGCACTTTGACCTGCACAGTTCTTGCTTTTCCTACTGTGAGACGGGCCTATTTGCCTCCCTTCTCGAGGCTACGGCTATTAAAAAGAAAGAACAGCAAACAGTAGCACCGGTCTCACTCTCCTGCCTCGCACAGGATATATGACCGTCCTCTTATCTACCGATTGATAATCAAGTGGAGATGGTCTGGTGTTTGCTGCTAGCCTTGTCGGCATTCTCGTGCCATGTGCGGCTCGGGGTATGGGAACCAAGCGTCACAGTTGGAGAAGCGAGTGACGTGCCTGGCGACGGGATCGGCCCCGCCGATGATGTCGTTTTGCGGCTGCACTCGCTATCGCTACCAGATCTCTAGCCCAGGTAGGTTTAGACCTGGTCGTCTTCCTGCTGGGTAACGTGGTATTTTTGCCTTTCCCCACTATCAATGTACCAAAAGCTGTCCGAATCCCGATGATCTCACATCCTCAATTGCTCGGCCGGTGGGGTGATGTTGGTCAAAATTTGAGATACAGACGGACCGCGAGGGATAGTTAGCCTAAAGACCTCACATATATTCTCTCCAAAAAAAATTCGAATAAAATGAAATAAAAATTGGAATACGCAGTAGAGGAGAAAAAGCCATAATCCCTGATGCGCATTAGCGCACAATTCCCAAGTATACAGTTCCCCAAAGACATTTGTAGTGAGAACAACCATTTTTACGCTTATCTCCTTGGTTTAGTGATGGCGAAGACAAAATAAAAAGGTTGATCAAATAGATTGACAAAAAAGATTACAAAATAGGGGAGATCGATTCATTGTCCTCCGCTCGTTCGGTTTATTGAAGGGCGGCTACGATTACCCACCCAACCAACGTTCTCCGCCCTTTTCCTCGCTAACCTCATGTTCCCCTTCTTCCCTTCGCGTGTCCTCTGCCGGCGTGGTTAACCCTCGTGCTTCCGTCCTTATACCGTCATTTTAAGGATATCTCGGGCTACTTTGAAGCTTTCGGAGCTTCAAGAACAGACTTACACACAAAAAAAAGGTGGGATGAACTCCAATCCGCGCTTTGGGAAACCTGCCCCTCCTTCTGCTCCATTTTAGCCCGGACATAAAATTCCCTTTACACGCGATACCCGATTGATCTTCCCTCGTTTTGCTTGGACTGGGCATCTTTGACTCATTTCCCTTTTCCTGGTCATCTTTATTTTCGTTTTCGTTTTCGCGCATTTCTATTGTCCACGTGTGGACCTGGTCTCTTTCCGGAGCAGCTTCAAGCCCCGCGGTGACGGTCGAGTATATGGTAAAATTGGCCCAAGGCGGGTTCATTTATCAGAGCTCTTACACTTTCACCTCCACACTGCTCAACCCCTCACCCTTCGATTCTCTCAACCCTGTCCCCTCGGCTTGCATCTCGCACAGTAAGCCCATTCCCTTTTGTGCCTTCCATTTCGGGGTTCTGTTTGGCTTCACAGTACGCAAGACCCTGTCATCCACCTGTGGCTTGTTTTCCCCTGACCTACGCATTGGCCTGTATGGGCATACCCCACCCTTGTGACTGACATTCAATCACCTCCCCTGTCATCCTTCCACTGCTGCTTCGATCTGTAATATACCCTGGCTTTGCAAGGGGCACCTTCGAGTGTTTCGTTCCAGAAATGAAGCGGGGCGTAGTCCTAACCCGGGATTACATTTCCGCCGATCTGATATTTCATACACCTCACATGATGTCTCATATTCCGAAGAGAACTGTGGCTGACTGGGACTAACAGACCTGTCGAGCTCCTTGATTCGGGCTCATTGTCAGATCGGGCAACCGAAGTTCGATCTCACGACGATCCGTGCTGTGGACTAGGTTGATCCTTCCCTCACGGTCTATTTCCACATCCCCAACATGGCCCCGACTGAGACTTCCAGGGCCGAGGAGGTATGCATCATCCATATTCATGTCCCAGGGCCTATCAGATGCTGACCAGGTCGCCAGCCCAAGAGCGCTCCTCCCAAGCTCTCTGATGTTAAGGACCTCATTGATGAGAGCACTTTCGAGCAGATCCTGGAGATGGATGACGACGATGACCGTGATTTCAGCAAGGGTATCGTCTATGGTTTCTTCGACCAAGCCCACAACACATTCGAAAAAATGGAGGGCGCACTGTACGTTCCTTGACCCGCCGTACCGAATCCACTATTAACACTCAACAGGAAGGAAAAGAAGCTCAAGGAGCTCTCAGAGCTCGGTCACTTCCTGAAGGGATCGTCAGCCACGCTGGGCTTGACCAACGTTAAGGACGCCTGCGAGAAGATCCAGCACTTCGGCGCCGGAAAGGATGAGACCGGGTCTACTGACGAGCCCGACCAAGAGGTCTCCCTCAAGAAGATCGACACCACCCTGAAGGAAGTCAAGGTCGAGTACGCCAAGGTGGAGAAGTTCCTGCGCAGGTACTACGGTGAGGAAGTCAAGGATGAGGAGCCCAAGGCGGAGCCCGAGTCCAAGAAGGAAGAGCCCAAGAAGGAAGAGGCTAAGAAGGAGGAGCCCAAGAAGGAAGAGCCCAAGAAGGAGGAAAAGGAAACGAAGGAAGAACCGAAGAAATAAGCGGCTGGCAGGTTTGCTTTTTTTTTTTTTTTTTTTAGCGACGGATGGAGCATTGCAAGGGCCTTTGTTTTGTTCTGGTTTCTGCTTTCTTGACGTACATACAAAACCCGCCATGGCTCTCCGAATGTCGCGGACTCAGCCTGAAGAAGCGGGGAACTCGCGACAGCGCACTTTTCCAGAGGAATGGAAATCATTTCAAGAATTCGACAGAATCGAGTGATTATCTCTTAGTACATTTTTGGATAAGTTCAACTTGGGTAAAGTAGAAAGTGAACAAGCGAAAGTAAGCGCGTAGACATGCATATAGATCCAAGTGCGATGATTGGTGCACCTGACAGTTCGTTGATAAGCTTGAATCGACTGTGGCGCAGACGATCCTGGGATCCATCGATTTGAACTTTGACTTTCTGATCTTCCATCTTCTCGTCTTGTCATATCTTTCCCAACTCGCAATGCACCACGGCTCAACAGAAAGCCCTTGCCAACGTGTCCCATAGCCCCCCGGAACAACGCTTGAGCCTCCATCAAACGCTAATCCGTTGAAAACCAGAGTACCGATGGCTTCCGCCTTCCCCGAGGAATCTTGCATCTCATCCGAGCCCATATCTACATAAGCCTGGAGAAATTGAAATGGATCTTCGGAAACCTGCATCCCATTAGTTGTGGATTAAAGCCCGTGCAACAATCCCTTCCCTTGATGGCAGGGGTCACTGCTCACCTATAGTGATATGAAGTCTTTGGTTATTCTAGGACATGGGAGTCAACAAGTCCTTGCGATATCGAGGATTCCTAACCGGAAGAATAACCATGGGCAACCTCGACACCATGAGGCTGCAAATGACGTGCCGCAGCCTCGTGTTTACATTGGTGACATCCGCGTTCGATGGGTGACTGAATGTTATACCTGAGTTAAATAAAACTGAAAAAGCTCCGAAAGGGACGGGCAGCCTGCGTTACGCCGTACATGCCCCTGTGCTTCCCCACAGCATTACTTGCTTTTTCATTCCATCCCGTGTATTCCGTTCGAGATTTTAAAACACATGGTTCTTGTGTTTCGAATGCCATGGGAAGGATACGAAGGTATTCCTGTTGCAGGAGTGTGTCTGTATATGTCAATTAGAGGCGAACTTGGATCTGTCCACGTTGTAGCTTCGGCTCTTTTGTCCTGCTGAGCTCTGTGTCCTGCCTTTTCAGGCTGCCGAGGTTATCGATGTCTTGTGTTTTTCCCCACACTTTCATGCACATCTATGCATGCTTTGAATGCACTGCACGGCTCTTTAGACGGGTATATTCCGGACAGATGTACGCAGGCGAGCCGTTTGGTCTATTGCCAAATTGCGATATTTGATACTTGTCTAGGGGCGGCTTAGTGCGTTACACGGTAGCTACAGTCTCGCGGCTGCGGGCCTGTACAGTCCCTATTGACCTGGAGTGAGAATTGTTTACCTATCCTCAAAATAGAGCTCTGTAGCTCTGTCAGCTATTAATGCGCGTTATTTGGATATGTCCACTCAAGGGGGCTTATTCTGACATGGATCTCAAATAGGCTATGTCTCTCATGCTACAGACAAAAGCATATACATCTACTGCATGTATCATCAGTCGCATCTACTTACATATACCTCCGTCTGCTGTCTCGGCTAGTAGACTCGATCTCGAGGAGCCCCCTCGAAAGCGTCCTGCCGTCGCTATTCACGCTCAGTCCTCGACCCCAGACTCATAGATGTCTCATGACACCGTTTGCTTAGTACTCATTCTCGGTGAAAGGGTGTACTACCCCCAGATTGAGCTCATATCCTACAGTAGACTTCCGTTTGCCGACTATCCGACTCCTTCCCTTCCTATACTGATGGGGGCGTACAGCCCGTAGCTGCGACGCTACGTAGAGTCTCCAATTCTATACTCCACTTACAACCCCAGAAAAACGGATAGGAATAAACCAAGTAATGTGGGGTTGGAAACGGGTGCGAGAGCAGGTACTTTGTACAACTATCACAACCGAAGAGAAGCCAGATCTTGCAGGTGTATGTACTCAAATGCCCGAAAAAAGCAAGAGACAGGTAAGCTTAATTTTAGCACCACACTAGATCTATCTTATTTTCTTTTCTTTTTTGGGGGACGCCCTATGCAATATTCTAAGATAATTCTCAGCCCCATGTCTCTGTTTATGGATGCGAACAGAGCTCGTCTGCATTGTCTTCGCCTCGACCTCTACCCACTCGCTCGATTGCATACGCTCGACCTGCTGTCCGTTCGTCCTGCTCCGTCCCGCTAAACAGATCTGATTGCATTGCATCCTTGGCTTTCCCAACGGCCGTGCAGCCGTGGCACTAATCGTTGGATGAAATCGCCGTTGGGCATTTGAACTGGGGTAGTGACTGATAGATATAAAGGGCGAGCTTGATCTTGGGGAGAGCATCCTACTCTACAACATTCGCGATTCTCAAGTTCAAGATCCCATCCTAGCACAGGCATATAGAAAATATAAGCTCACAATGGCGCCCGTTGGACCCCGAGTCTCGAAGGAGGAATTCATGCACGCGCTGGGCCTCAGTGCGCATGAACCACAGCACGAACAATACTACCGCGCCATGCGAGTAAGTATACCTCTACTCCCCTTCCAAACCACAAAACTAACATCCCCAGGACGAAGCAATCATTGTCTACAACCGTATGAACCAAGACACCTCCCACCTCCTCGACAGCGTGCGCGCCGACCCAACCACGCGCCCTCCATTCTTCTGGCACCATATCCGGCCCGACCACCAGCGCTTCGCGATCATGGAAATCTGGCGCAATGCCAGTCCACTCACACGACCGTTTTTTGACTGCGGTGGTACCAACGGCGAGTATGGACCCAACTGGGTTGCTGGGTGGTTGCTGTATAGTGTATTTCGGTCGAGGGATGTGCGAAACAATCGCAATCGCCGAAAGGGGGAGAATAATGCTGTTGCCGAAGGTAAGCATTTCCTTTGATTTTATGGTGTAGATTGAGAGCTAACAAGTGTTTCGTGATAGCGAAGAAGCAGCAGGTAGAGGAGACGCCAAAGAAAGGATACTATGATCCTGTGCGAAATGGTACACTGTGATTAGTCTTGATTTGGATAATAGTTTATTAACGGGAATGGATCTAATAGTTTATTGACGGGATTATGAAAATTACAGCCCGGGTACGGACGATGCAGGTAATACAAAAGGAAATCAAAAGCGCTATGGACTTGGTATAGAAAAACCAGAATGATATCCCTCTTCCAACTCAATCATCCTCTCCATCTTCACCATCCTTGTCCTTCTGATCCCTCTTGGAATCCTTCTCCTCCCTCTTAGACCTTAATGCCTCGGTAACTCTCTCATCCTGCTCATCAGCCCGCTCATTCCACTCGGCGTCATACTCGGCCGCAATACTCTTAATCTCCCGTCGAAGAGCCTTGCCCTCGTCAACGAGATTCTCCCAAAGCTGCAAATCCACATTATGCTGCTGATAGAGTTTCTTTTGCCGCGCACTCACTGTAAAGTCCAGTGCTGACTTGTACGAAATCTCCCGATTGTGGTACAAAAACCACAAGTATCCACCCATCAGCGTGGACAAACTGACCAGATACGTCACGGGCTCCATAGTATCCCAGCCCAAGGAAGTTTCAAAGGTCAACTTGTACACGCTATACCACCACACAGCCAGGATGCCGAACCCGCCTATCGCTACACGCTGCGCTCCGCGGTGCGCTAGCGTGTCGCATTTATGCTTGACGTCGGCAATCCCCTGGATCCGTCGGGATAGTTTGCGCAGCCGAAGACGGAGGAAATATGTGCGTTCGTTGAACGATGGCACGGCAACCCGGATCTGGCCTAGTCCTTCAGGCGCTCCTTCGATCGTGACGATAAACTCGCCGGCGCGAGCAGCATCTCGGATAAAATCACCCACTTCAGTGGCCTGGGACCACCGTACGAATCGCTCGGGTTGTCCGTTGAGCGGGTCCAGACTGGAGTCTGTTTTGCGGGGGTAGCTGTAGGTTTCTGCGTCTTCTTCACGGGATCGACGGCGCCGGACGGGTTGATATTCGCTGTGGTTATTTCCATTTTTGGTGGCTGGGTGGACATCGTCTTCAATTCGCTTGCGCGGTTTGATTGAATTGTCTTCGTGTTGGAGGGCGATGAATGATACTGCGGGTGGCCGCAACTTTACGTTTTCGCCTTCGATTGGGGGCAGTTCGGACTGAATTAGGCGTTCTAGGTATGAGAGTGGTTGGTGTGGGTGGACTAGTATGGCGATTGGTTCAATCCCTAGTGCTGCGTTAGCTGTATGCTGGGAGTGGTTGGTTTAGGTCTGGGTTACCTTTGTCGTGATTCTTATCGACGGTGGTTAGAGGAATGATCAATTTGAAGAGCCGCGATGGGGTCGTTAGCATTTTGCCTGTTCTGGTTAGCTGGGGAGCTTTTTATCGACAAGGAGTGATTCTTACCCTTGGTCATCTCTTTGGACCATTTAGCGTCCTGGTGCTCAGTGGATGGCTTCTCCCCGCTGGCGCCTAGCACTTGACGCGAAGGTGTCATGTCTGGTGCATCATCCCTGACTTCGAGTGCCTCTAGCACGTTTTCGGTTTTGGCATTGTCACTAATTCTCTCAACGTAGTTTGCTTTTTGTAGAAGCGGGTTTGGGCCTCTCCTAACCCCCGAGGAACTCCCACAATTGGTCTGCATAACGTCGTCGCAGGTGATAACTTCCAACCAGCTGTAGTGTTCTGTTCGAAACTTCTACTCGAGAGCAGGTGTAATTGTCGATAACCTCCAAGAGCGATTGTCCCTGGCCTGCCAGCTAACGAGTGTACTCCAACACAACGACGCGCCTGATGCCTTGCGGTTGACACGAGGGGGCGTAGCCCCACGTCGCGTGATGCATCTTTGAGTTGAGTTCTGGGTATCTTTTCACTCAAATGGTGGCTATTGTAGGGTGAGGAGACTGGAGGACATGGTCGGAGAGGGAAGGAGTAGGGAAGGTAAGTCGTGGTCAATTCATGACGCAGAGGCGTTTCAAAAAATAGTGGAGAAGCTGAAGGTACTCCGTAGGGGTCACTGGCAGCCACGGCAAGTTCTAGGTCCAGGTACAAGTGATAACATCTTGTAAGCTTTGTGCTGCCTTGACTGGCGTCATGACGTCATGTGGCACTGTTGTGTGGCTGTGTTGAGGCTTGACTGTATTCAGTTATCTCAATGTCATGTGGTTATCTACTGGGAAATACATATAAAGAAATCAGCGTATACTACTATCTTCATTTGACAGATACTTAGTGGGATAAAGTGTAGCACCTAGGCGAATGTCCACAAATTCTATATAGTAAAACTCAAAAATATAAAACGGATATGTTTAGCTAGTATCAAATCCTGAATGTATTCGAAAAGAGTTCAACGAAGCACACTAACGAAAAGAGAACCACCTGGGCATTCAAGAGAATAGTAAGTTGCATATCTTAAATTGACCGCTGACCTCCAATATGATGCAAATCCTCCACAGAAAGCTCGATACCATTCCACCATCTATGCACCATGAGCCCAAACCCATCCATCGAGCCCCTGAATTCACCAAAGCATGATCCAGCAGACACAAATTTTCCATCTATGAAAGCTCGCAGAAAAACACTCGAAAAGAGCACATGTCAGCCGTAAAGTCGTGAGTCCAAGCCAAGTTCACCCCGGGAAAACGACCACTACTCCCGCCGCGCATAATCAAGCATGCTAGCAGGAACAGCAATCTGCCCCTCTGCATCCAACCTCGTCATCCGCTCCGGACTACTTCCCCCACTCCAGCTCCCCCCACTACTGACCGAGGCATCAGTATCGTCATCGCGGCTCTTGCGGCCTGTGCCAATGGCAACCGGCATGCCTTGCATGGCGCCGTCGTGTTTGTGGCCACTCGGATACATACCGTCATTGACGGAGAAATTGCGGCAGATAAGGTACGCGCGCATGGCGGCGTTTTCGCGGGCCAATGTTTCAGATTCGTGGATGCTATCCGTTTGGTATTCGCGGTTGTTGACTCGTGCTATGCATGTGTACCCTGCCGTTGTGGCGTAGGCTTCGTAGATTGGTTCTGGCCAGCGGCGGCGGCGGCAGAGGCCTGTTTGGTATGTTAATTGGGTTTTGGGGAAATTGAAATTGCATGGAGGGGTTGGGAATAGAGTATCGTTTGAAGTTGCTGTTGGACTGAAGGCGAGGATGCAAGGCAGGATGGGCTACGTACTCGCCAGGTAGAGGATATAGTACATCTCGTGGGTCTGGACCGCCGAGCCCGTCGATGCAGCTATCAGATATGCGGATGGTGATGCCCAACGTTCGACGATAGTAGTTTGAGGTAAGCCTAGGCAAGGAATGCAGCTAGGGTTTCTTGGTAGATGCCAACCACAGTGGATCTTTGAAACGCAAAGTTGAGGAGGAGAGGACGAGAGAGGTACTTTAGTAAAAATTTAAAGAAGACATTGGAATATACCCCGCCACTATAAACATAATATAAGAACACACGTCTGTCTCGTACCACTAGGGAAGATTGTTCCAATTGCTCCCAATTGAAACAAAAAAGACCACTACTTCTCCGACCTGGCCATTTAGGGTACCACGGTATACGCGACCTCCTAGAACGAAGATTGGGTCGTACATTACCCTACTATGTATCCCGGAGTCAAAGACTTTTAATCGTAGATCACTGTTTCCCGGACCGATAAGCTGCAGGAAGCCCAATGAGGCTATGTACATCATCAAGACCCAGCACGGGTGCAGATAAATGCCAGCTCATCACTGCGTCCGAGATGCCTGTCGAGTAACTTTGTCCGTTCAAATCGTTCCGTGGGTCCTTGGCGCCAATCGCCGCTTAGGCCGTGGATTCATGCGCGTAGAGATGAAAGGATCCAAGAACTAAGCGGCAAAGAAATGTTAGGTTTCTACGTCTACTGCGGGGCATTCCGAAACAGGGACTTGCGACTTTGAAGGCATACAACTTGAAGAATATGTTGGAATCTTAAGGGCAGGGAGGAAGCTGGCATCCCTGCAGAGCTCAATTCTTGCTCTTGATCGCCGAATTACAGGGGGTCAAAGAAGCCGGGTCTCAATTCGGCTTCAGTCGACTGGCAAGCAGCTATGCCAGCGCATCAGTACCTTAAACCCGCCGAAAAATAGAGACGCATCCAATTGCCCCTCTTCTAAGAGTATTAGTGTCTTCGCGTCCCACCGCTTTCAAAAATGATAGTTGCAGGTTTTTGCCATTCAGCCCCGGTCCAATCTCTTCCCTACGTTTCGCCGACATCGAGCCCACCGCTAGCCTTGATACGACCCAATTTTCGTTCTAGCAGGTCGCGTATACCGTAGTACCTTAGCAATCCAGGACAGAGAGATAGTGGTTAGTGGACCTTTTTTTCCAATTGGGAGCAATTGAAATGGGGAATAGCTTTTCCTTCAGCTATCTTTACCCCGTTCGAGAGTAACTACTACTAGAACGTGGGATCCTTTGACCACAAACCCTCGAGTCATGACCACTTATTCTCATCTCAAAACGGCTCGGCTTCGTACCATAGCCGCATTCTTTCAGCAGCCTGGTGTGGGATGACATATAGCGGGTGGAAGGCCGCTAGTCGATCGCTCTCTTCAAATACATTGCCCTCCCGGATCGGCGAGGACTTCCAGGAAAACGCAGAGGCAAATCTAGACGAGACGCTCGAGGCCGTACGATAGTGATGGTGTTGTGTTGCGCTCAAGCCAGTCAAAACGTAGCAGGTGTGGTAAGCATCCGGACTCCTATCACGGTCAGCTATATCTACGAACCACCCTGGAAGGGAAATACTTACTTGCCCGGTTTGTCACGAAGACCGCCGTACTGAGATTGACAGCATCCTAGGATATATCGGTCTAGTCCTTCACGGCTAAATAGACTGCCAACTGTTCCTGGGGAAGGAGGTTTCCCATCTATTGCAGACTGCAATAATGGCCAGCACCCACCTACCCAGTGGCTATAGCAGCCATCAACAAGCTTGTTTGTTCGCCCGGAGAATCCACCTTCGGGGGCATTCTGTCGAGAAGATAGCCATGCTAGAAGTAGGGGTAGGTCCATACACCTCCAAGGGAGTCAGTATCTAGATAATAATAATTATCAGAGAAGGGGTTAGCAGATCGTGGAGTGGAGGAGTATTTCTCCTCCATCACTCCACGAGCTGTGTGCCTTCAGAGAGGAACTCGTACTTAGGAATTATCTCCTCCGGGGGTCCTATAATGGACAAACAAGCCAAGGCGCAGAATGCATATGCTCCATGCGCCTCTGCACCGGGGCTACCAGAGATACCACCCTCAAAGGTCTGGCCTAGACAAGGCCTGTTAGCATCGCATGCCGTACTACTAATAATGACATGCCTTACATCTTGCTAGATAACTAGGAAGCTCATCCGTAAAGTTTTCCAGTCCCGTTGATGGAGCTGCGGGTGGCAGGGCCAGGGGCAAATCCAGAAGCGAGATGATAGTCATAGCGCAATATGCACCGCTGCCATAGCGAGTCAGAGCCTAGATAATGCATCACAGGCATAAACTTACCGCACGTCCTCTTCCCCGCCTTCGCATACGCGAAACCCTCCGTCCACCTGCTTCAACCGGCCCAACCATCGCCACCTAGGAAACGTGTCAGACGCACATGCTAAATCCTAGAGAGATACATAACTCACATTGACTGACGATCTACTAATTCAAAAGCTTCTTTGCCCCCAACCATAGCTAGCGAGAGAACCGCCGCATAGCTTCCTGCAAGGTGCGAGATTTGGCCATGACCGCCACCAAAGCCACCGGAGGGGTTCTGCATAGGCCGTAATGTTTCGATGACACTATAGGTAATATTAGTCTCGTCATGTTAGTTATGCCACGGAGTATCTCCCCAGAGCCAAAGAAGGTAATAATAGGCAATTGGTAGAGAAAGCGACGGCATTACGACACAATGAAACTCACCGTTGACGGACTCGAGTAACATCCTCTCCCAAAAGGGACAGCCCCGCTAGGGCCCAATAGACCATCCATGGCCTACTCGCATCCATAGCGACAAAGCCGGCGGGGTAATCTTCTAGGGAATCATAGAGATAACCCACATGATCGTCACGCTGGAGTGCAGGTACTCCGCATGCATTGAAGTCCTTTTGACTACTATGGATGCCCTTGAGAAAAGGGAAGCACTTCTCGAGGGTCGCGTCCTGCAGATCGATCGATTCTGTCACAAGCGGGTCGCGGATAGGCGGCGGCTGCGTGAATAGGGCTGGGATCCCCGGTCTAGGTGCTTGGCTAGACATTTTCCCGGTCGGATGTGAGTTCGCGGGGCGCTTCTGTTCGCGCGCTATGTGTGTGTAGGGGAATCGAACTTTTCGATATTTCCCGACCGTGAGTGGCATGGACTGGATCTTTTGAATTAGACGGGGAGATGGTAGTAACAAAGAACATGAGACTCGAATAGGATGGCCGTTGCTATTGTCTGGAAGAATTGATGTTGATATTGTTCACCCCACTTTCTTTTTTTTGCCTTTCCGCCTACAACTTTGACAATGTTGTGTTGTACATCTGCAACCTGCAACCTGCAACTTCATAACGTTTCGCCTAATACAGGATAGTCATTGTCACAGGCAAAATGGAATCCACAGTGGTCGCACGCCATCGAATGTGATGTATCCAATTTTCGGGCTCCTGCACGCGACGGTGGCTAGTGCCGCAGTTTTAGTCTATCGTGCTGCTCCCTGATCCCTGCTGCCTGCTCCAGTGGCTTGTTATTCTCCCTTACTTGCTGCATGTGGTTCCAAACCTGCGAGAGAGAAGAGGGAATGCCCGAGGCCATGACCTGTCGACTCTCCAACGCCAATGCCTCTCCTCAATGATCTGGATTGGCGTCATCTCCAACAAGAACAGGGATACTCCCCTCGACTGCATGGCTATCCCCATGAGGCATAGTGACTGGTTCTTGGAAAGTACGAATCACAGGCGTCGTGCTCATCACTGGACACGGTGATTGGATCAGATTAGGAAGGACTTGGCTATCAATTCACGATCGCATGTCAGATCACGCTTATTGCCACGCCGGTCGCTTTTTTTGCCCTTTTCTTTCCTTCGTCCCGA
The DNA here is from genome assembly GCA_036712075.1 of Penicillium sp. DT28. NCBI lineage: Eukaryota > Fungi > Ascomycota > Eurotiomycetes > Eurotiales > Aspergillaceae > Penicillium > Penicillium sp. DT28. The sequence continues at coordinate 2,505,510 of JAZHLO010000002.1, forward strand.
GCTCCACTGATCTCCATTTCCGTTGGCTTCCCGTGTGTCTCGCCATCGATTCCCACGGTCTCTCCCACGGTGTCAATAATGGGGGAAAGAGAGGGAAAATGTAAACACTGTCTACTACCATGAGTATCCCTTCTTATGGCGTACAATAACGAGATCTATGATAAGATTAAATAAGAATCTCATCATGGGAGTACCCGGCATTCCCCATACGGGAAGATCATGGGACTTGGACTTGCGATCCGGACCATCTCGCATCTCTCTGTTGAGAGACTAGAACTAGAATGGGACTACTAAAATGGCATGGCGTGGCAGTAGGACTTTTCTCCAATTGCAGATAGACAATCCCAGCCATTGCTCTCCACTTCCTCCACACGATTCTCCCCTAGCGCAATCACTTGCTCACCGCTGCTTTGTCCCCCCCACCGCCTCACTCGCAGCTTTCCCCCACGGCTGTGTCACTCTCTGAAGAAGGCCCTTTTCATTCCAGGCTGGCCCTTTCCCTTCTATTTTCCCTTCAAACACGCACGTTTTGGCTATCCAAGACGCCATGTCAAGTATCGATTTACCTAACGATGGCCTACTCGGCGTCAACTATGATTCGAGAGGTTATCTTCAGCAAACATGGTCCGTACCGGTAGAGCAGGACCTCTCACGGGCTGATGAAGGCCACGATGTGTCACGACTTCAAAACAGCGGTCACACTCTGGAACAGTCGGTGGCCCAGGACCACAACCTCATGGTTGACTGGCAATTTCAACAACTACACCACAGCTCGCACCACCATCACACTCTGCCCTATTCGGCCGAGGACCCGTCATCTGCGCCCCAGTTTACCTCCAGCTATGCCATGGCCATGCAGTCATCCCCGGTGGATCTCATGTCAGCCCCCCAAGGCCAAATGAGCGCCGGTCTGCTCGATGGTCCCTATCTGTCTTTGTCCGCCCCTGTTGGAGATATGGTGCCTTTCACCTATCATGACTTCCAGGCCGATCTGATGACTTTCCCCAGCGGTCTTCCGGATGTCTACCACTCGACCCCGCACCCTGTTTTGGAGAGCAGTTCGCCTACAGATACCTATCTCGAGGTCCGTTCCCTTTCCAGCAGCGACAATGGCTGGAACACAGTCGACCACCGCCGCTCTCTCGACTTTGGTTTCCCAGAGCAAGGCGTCTTCGTCAACCCCACGCAGACTCTCCACGACCGCAGTCTCTCAGAGTCTTCTTACTCGACTTCCTATGGCAGCTTCGTTGATCTTGCCAACCCTATCAGTTCTCCCAGCTCGGAAACGAACATCGACTTGCCGTACAATCACCATCACAACGCCTCTTTGAGCCTGGCCGGTACCTCTCCGATAAGCAGCACCATGTATCCCCGCGGCAATGAGGAGCACTCCCCCGCGGGCTCCCGCTCTCCGTCTGCTGTCAGCCCCAGTGCCATGGTTCGCCCGATCCCAGTTCCCATCAAGAAGTCAACCTCTCCTACTCGGTCATCTGGATCTCAATCCTCCGCTTCTCCCCCGAGCCGGAAACCGTCTCGGAAGAGCCCAATCGCCGCCAAGACCGCTGAGACCAAGGTTCGCAAGCAATCCCAGACAGGCAAGCCCGAGACCGAGAAGCGAGTCGGCAAGCGAAAGGGCCCTCTCAAGCCCGACCAGCGTAAACAGGCCAGTGAGATCCGGAAGCTGCGTGCATGCTTGCGATGCAAGTTCCTCAAGAAGACCTGCGACAAGGGCGAACCCTGTGCAGGCTGTCAGCCGTCACATGCTCGGCTGTGGCAGGTTCCTTGCACTCGTATTGACATCAAGGAGATTGGGTATTTCATGAAGGACTGGAAGGCCGACTACGAGCGCCACATCTCGATGGGCTTCTCCGTTGGCAACATCAAGGGCTTCTCGGATCAGGAACGTACGCTCTTCATCACGCATGGCTACGGCCAGATTTTGCCGATCAACGCTCGTGAGGTCTATGTCCGCGACGAGCAGTGCTTCACCATCGACTGGGTCGAGACGATGCACCGTGAGCCGACGCAGTACGAAGTCGAGACTGCCAAACTCTCTGCTGGTATGGAGGGCATCTCGCACGCTATGTTGTCCGACTACCTGGACCGTCACATTGACGGCAACGGGACTTTTGAGAAGTTTGTCGACGACTACTTTGACGGCACGCCGTTCCTGACTCAGATGCTCAAGACTGCCTTCCGCTATTACTACCGCACCAAGCTGCCCGTTATTCGGAAAGCACTGAAGTTGATAATTGCGTACAATCTCACCCTGCATGTCACCATGGTCGAGGGACTGGGTGACGAGGACGGGTTCCTCGGTCAGATTCATGCACCGGGCTCCAAGTTCCGTGGCAAGACCATGGCCCCCGTGATGATCAACTTCCAGATCAAGTGTGCTATGGCGAGCATGTGGCGCGAGCTCCAGAAAGATGTTCTAGAGGAGCTTTCGGCCCTGTATTCCAGCGTGTACAGCGGTGATAAGCTGAAGAACTGGCCGACCATCTTTATCCTGGCTTCCATCTTGTTGGCTGTGTGGGAGGAGATGCAGTTCGACTCCAACTACCGCACACCGGACCAGGCTGCCGTCGATAAGTTCTGCACAGACATGGAGACCACTCCAGTCGGCGTCATCGTCGGTCTGTTCCAGGCTATCTCGCAGAAGTTGCCTCCCTTCACTGAGTGGGACTCCCAGAAGCACCACCAGCTGCTGTATTCCAACCCCGATGTGTGCAACACCATGACGGAAGTCCGCCAGCACGTTGAGCAACATGGTAAGAATACCCCCTTTTCCCATATGGTTCAATATGGTTCAATCACTAATACCCTCGCAGAGAGCTACCTTCGCGGCCGCTCAAATTCCAAATTCAACCGCAGTGACTTCGACTGCCTCTCAAATAAATTTGTCTCCCGACTTGTGATTCGCGCCAATTAGAGACGACCAGATGATGCGTACGCGCATGATGACGATGATGTTTATACACGACCACCGTGTTTTCCGCAGCAAGTTTTCCAGTCCAGCCAGTTTGTGCTTTCCCTGCAATTCCCCATGTCCCGGATGATGAATGCCGTCGTGACGATGCGCGAGCGCGTCTTCCCGCTCTTTATGACTAGTCTCCTAGCGAGATTCCTGTTCAAGTGATTTATGTTCATTTTTTTGCATTGGTTCCAGAGAACTGACCATCCTGTTCATCCATCCTGTCTTTTATTTCCTAGCCATTTGTCTTTGTGGTATACCTTACTCGCATAGCTTTCCAGCGATGAACGAGGATCACGAACGTTATGACCTGTGTACGGCCGAGTGTGTTTTTTGGTGTTCTTTTTTCCCTTTCCCCCGCGACAGCGCCCTGGGCTCCTCTGATTCTGGACAGGGCACAAGCAACCGTGTCGCATTCTTTGATCGCAATGTTTTTATTCCGGAGTGCCCGGCGTCCAAGGGGGCTTTCCGTCTTTGCAAATCGCGGTATGGTGTCTATATAGCTTTTATGCATACCAGTTGAAAGTCCTATAGCCCTTGTATACCATGGACGTAAACAGCGCAGATCGGGTAGATCGGGAACATCCAATGCCGGATCCGGTATCACCTGACCCATGTTCCACGTGATCACTATACTTAGCAGTCCCACCGAGTTATCGCTCTCAGACCCGTTTCCCGACCTCGATGGCGCTAGAGACCCATTTCGGGTTCCACCCCCTCTTTTTGCGATAAGGAAGTCACGTCATTGCCGTTTCAGCCATTTCAGCCATCTTCATCCGGATCACCGTGGAGCATCACCATGTACGGAGATTAGAGAGAAATGAAGGAAGGCTGGAGTGGCGGGATCCCGTAGAAAACCTGAAAAAGCAAAATAGTGCCTATGATAGACGATAGACTGGTTTAGCGCAGGAACCGCAGGTTCGCTGGTGGCGTCACTGACTGGCCGTTCTTTATTTGACTCATCCGGCATCTCTAAGGTTCCAGTCGCTTCCCATTTATCGGTCTCTGACTAAGAGTCTTTGCCCCCTCTCCTACATAAACCTCTCCCCCTCCACTTTCTCCTTCCCCTTCTTCAACTATTGATTTCCTCACCCCCCTTTCCATACTGCTCGTCCAACACTTGGAATCACCCCCGTCATCATGCAAATCTTCGTGAAGACCCGTGAGTTCGCCCACCCCATTGTCGCCTCCGCGTCTCGGAGCGCGCCATCACCTGACTTCCCTGCTAACTTTTCTCTCAGTGACCGGAAAGACTATCACCCTTGAGGTGGAGTCCAGCGACACCATCGACAATGTCAAGTCGAAGATTCAGGACAAGGAAGGAATCCCCCTGATCAGCAGCGTCTGATCTTCGCTGGTAAACAGCTGGAGGATGGCCGTACCCTCTCGGATTACAACATTCAGAAGGAGTCCACCTTGCACCTCGTCCTACGCCTGCGTGGTGGTATGCAGATCTGTACGTTCCCCTTTCACCGCCACTCTGTAATCCACCTGCTAACTTCGCCACAGTTGTCAAGACCCTGACTGGCAAGACCATCACCCTTGAGGTTGAGTCTAGTGACACTATCGATAATGTCAAGTCTAAGATCCAGGACAAGGAGGGCATCCCTCCTGACCAGCAGCGTCTGATCTTTGCCGGCAAGCAGCTCGAAGATGGCCGCACTCTCTCCGACTACAACATCCAGAAGGAATCCACCCTTCACCTTGTCCTCCGCCTGCGTGGTGGTATGCAGATTTTCGTCAAGACACTCACCGGCAAGACAATCACGCTTGAGGTCGAATCATCCGATACCATTGACAACGTGAAGAGCAAGATCCAAGATAAGGAGGGAATCCCCCCGACCAGCAGCGTCTTATTTTCGCCGGCAAGCAACTCGAGGACGGCCGCACGCTATCAGACTACAACATCCAGAAGGAATCTACACTCCACCTTGTCCTCCGCCTCCGTGGTGGTATGCAGATTTTCGTCAAGACCTTGACTGGCAAGACGATTACGCTTGAGGTTGAGTCCAGTGATACCATCGACAACGTCAAGAGCAAGATTCAAGACAAGGAGGGCATTCCCCCTGACCAGCAGCGTCTGATCTTTGCTGGCAAGCAGCTGGAGGACGGTCGCACTCTGTCCGATTACAACATTCAGAAGGAGTCCACTCTTCACCTGGTGCTCCGTCTGCGTGGCGGCCAGTGATCGCTCACCCTTCTATCGCTTCCGATTTACGACTTCTCTCTTCGACTGCAATAGGTCCTTGACCTGCATGGCGTTCGGTCGGTTTTGAAGCTATGGCTTCTCTTCCTTTGGTTTTCATGGGCATTATTCCTTCCTTTCTGCGCCCTTCAGGCTCCATAGTCTATGAATTGAATGTGGCAAATCTGCCATTTATTTGCTCTTGTTCTTCCATTAGTCTTACTCAGTACCTGGAGCATCTACGTAGTCCGTAATGTTTGCCACTTGAAATTTCTATTCCGTATAACCAAGTGCGCAGTGCTCGCCACTTTCTGATCACTTCTACGCCGAGAGGAGATATTCCAACAGATAGCTTGAAAGCTTCTAGCGACGGCTGAATTACTTGTTATAGGCGAGCTCCATTAGCAATATCACCGTAGTATACCCACTAACACGTGGGACCCGTTACAACTTGTTCCAGTGGTGGCAACGACGCCTCACCAACGACAATCCGGGGTGCTTACTCATCGCCTTATCGCAACCAACCTGACGGCATCAGAATGATCTTGAGCTCAACCATGTGAGCCATCGCCCGGGATGCCCGCTTACTTCTACCACCTGCGCCTCGAAGTTCTCTCCAACTCGCAGTCATCTAAAGCCTCGTCTCTAGCTCCGGTTTCCGCATGGGAAGCTCTCCTGCCGTTCCAGAAGCGATCCCGGCCCTCAAGCTCCAGCCCACCATCAGGTGCAGCGAGAGATTCAGAAAGCAGCAGCCAAACCTCTAGCAAAGAGCTCACACTTGAACGGCGACCGAAACAACCGGGCAGCTCCTCAATCGATCACACTCCTCCGCAACGGCACCCACTCAACCCCTCCACGTTTTTCTATAACCACACACGAACCGCAAAAGACGTCCAGTCCGACATTCGCTTCGGCGCCATCGACATCGAGTGCATCGACATGGTGGCGCCAGAATACGCTCCTGCAAAACGCACCCCAAAGCGCGGTAGCGCGCCCAACGCCGGTGACAACCTTGTAGCGGCAGGTATCGGCACAGACATCTTAGGAGGCCTGCGTACCAAGGGCCGGTATATTCCCCTCGACCAAAAGGTTGCGGACAGCGTCTTCGGTATCGTCCATTTGTACCGCGATGCGCAGGAGACTCCCCATCTTGCCGGTAACGATGACGACTACCCGACCTACCTTAAGGGCTCCGCTGCCGCCGCGCGGCATCCTGGTGACCAGCAGGCTGGCTTGCAGCCGTTGATGAGCGGGGCCGGTAGGGGGCAGGCTCGGGGACAAGGTATGGAAACGGCGTACCCGTTTCCTGTTACGGCGTCAACGTCGGTCATGGAAGAAGATTGTACCACGTTGTGCATCCTTGCAGTCCCCTCTTATCTTTCACCGTCGGACTTTTTGGGGTTCGTTGGAGAGAAGACAAGGGATTATGTTAGTCATTTCAGGATGATTAGGACGCCCAGGGCGAATCGGTATATGGTTTTGCTCAAGTTTCGCAGTGGCAGGAGGGCAAAGGAATGGCAGAAGGAGTGGAATGGCAAGGTTTTTAACAGTATGGAGGTATGTTTGTATCTTGACTCGATGGAATTGGGACCCTAGCTAATATACCCGCCTACAGCCCGAGACATGCCATGTTGTCTTTGTCAAGTCTGTCGAGATTCAGGTTGTCGAGCCTGGCTCTCCATCTGGATTTTCTCCCAGCGAGCCATCTGCCGTGCAAGCGACGCTTTCCGGTAAACCGCTCGCACCTCCAACACCGGCGCTGATCGAGCTACCCACATGCCCTGTCTGTCTAGAGCGAATGGACGAGACGACGGGGCTGTTAACAATTATCTGCCAACATGTCTTCCACTGTACGTGTCTCCAAAAGTGGAAAGGCAGCGGCTGTCCAGTATGCCGCTACACCCAAGACGACTTCCGCAAAGGCGGACTGGCCACCGAAACAGACGAAGAGCCTGCCGAGTGCGCCGTTTGCCACTCCGAAGGGAACCTCTGGGCCTGTCTAATCTGTGGTGCCGTCGGCTGCGGCCGCTACGACGGCGCACACGCCTTTGAACACTGGAAAAAGACGGCACACGCCTTTTCCATGGACCTTAACTCCCAGCGTGTATGGGACTACGTTGGCGATGCCTACGTGCACCGGATCATCCAAAGTAAATCCGACGGGAAGCTCGTGGAACTCCCCGCAGCAGACCACAGCGCCCTCGACCCACCCGACTGGGGCGATGCCGTGCCGCGTGAGAAACTCGAGAACATGAGCGTCGAATACACACACCTCCTCACTAGCCAACTCGAAAGCCAGCGCGCATATTTTGAGGAAATCGTCGAGCGCGCCGCCGACAAGGCATCACAGGCCAGTGCAGCCGCCGCAGCCGCCGAAGAAGCAGCGAGGACTACCTCAGCCCGTCTCGTCGAGATGCAAAAGGAACTCAACACCCTATCCTTGGAGACGATACCCAGCCTCGAGCGCGATCGCGCTCGGTTAGAGAAACGAGCTGACAAATTCGAGTCCATGGCTCGTGCTATGGAGAAGGATTATCGAGAGGAAAAGACCATGAATCAGAGTCTGATGGAAAGACTCGAGATTCTTCAAAAAGAGAATGGGACGCTCAAGGCTGAAAAGGCGGATTTGGAGGAGCAAAATCGCGATCTGACTTTCTTTATTAGTGGAAGTCAGCGGCTGCAGGGGCAGAGTGATGATATTGTGCAGGGCACTGTTAGTGTTCCTGAGCCTGAGGTCAAGAAGAAGAAGAATAAGGGGAAGGGGAGGAAGTAGGGCCTTATGCTCCAGGGCTTTGCAATGTATGAGTATCCTTCTATGTATCATGATTGAATGAATTCAGTTATTAGGCGCTCTTGCTTCTTTTATGTTCCGTTCCTCGATGAACTAGGTTAATCATACTAGGTAGAATAAAAAGCAATTGGGTTCTACAGGTGGACTTGATAGCCGCGACACACCGTCTCCGCAATATTAATAGTCAGCTGTTGGATGGGATCCGGCTATGGGTTGTGGGTTCTCGTTGGTAAATTTGGTTGAATCAGTTGTAGGTTTGTCAGGAGGCTTTTCTGGCTGAGATTTGTTGTTGTCGTACCACCAGAACTCATTGTATCTAGATGGCTTCCAGTCAGAAGGTCGTAGGTCAGGGTTAATAAGCCAGCATCGAGAGGCTTGGTTGTTGGAATTGTTGATGATCCGTGTTGTTTACCACAATATCCGCCTCATAGGAACCATACCACTTGCAAAGTGAGGGCTTTAATGTGACACCTTAGCCGAAAGCAGAAATCCAAAACCTCCGTTGAGGATCATTAAGAAGACATAACCTTTAGGCTTCTGGCTTTTCTTCTTCCGCAGAGCGTAACACTAGGCCAGTTGCTACGCCGATTGAGTAGACCTAGGCAATGTTATACGAGCGACTACCACATATCTCCTTTCCTATATCTCTTACTTCTCTTACTTCTCTTACTTCTCTTACTTCTTTTACTTCTCGCCCTTCTCTTACTTCTCGCCCTTCTCGCCCTTCTCGCCCTTCTCGCCCTTCTCTTACTTTTCTTACTTTTCTTACTTCTCTTACTTCTCTTACTTCTTTTACTTCTTTTACTTCTTTTACTTCTCGCCCTTCTCGCCCTTCTCGCCCTTCTCTTACTTTTCTTACTTCTCTTACTATATCAAGCATGATATGAACGTTCCTTGGATTCGCCCAGATATTGGCGACTCTCCCGCACCTACCCTCTCTCCAGCCATCGAGAACGTCATTCAACAACTCCAAACTTCGGAGTATCGCTCCCGAGAAGGGGGGCTGCGGCTCGCATCGTGATCGAGCTGCTAATACTAGATCGACTACATCACCTTCCGGATCAGGGATCACTGGAACAACTCTGCCTATATCCGGAGGTAGATATCCATTTCCTTCTTGAGAATACCCGTGAGAAGGCCCAGATTACTGGGCGTGCAGATTGGCTGCTTTGCCATGATAAACCATGCTACGGAATCGAATTAGCACTTATTGCTATAGAGGCAAAGCGATATAACGATTTTTCATCCGCGGCTAAGTAATTAGCCGTCTATCTTATAGCTATATAGGAAGCTCGGGCTAAGACAAAGATCTATAGCGCCGTCTTTAGGATTATCATAGATAGTAATTACTACTAGTTCTAGTATCTTAGTTTAGAGCGATAGCTCTTTGATTCTATTGTCTTTAATTAGCATATTCCGGATAGGAGAGCTTAAATAATCATCTAGCTTAACAAAATACTTACGGATGCTATCGAAGCCTCTCTGCTAACGACTCCTATCCTTTATCGCAATAAGTCTCTCCGGAACTAGAAGAGACGATTCACCCGTAACTAATTACCCTCCGGATCGGATGATATTATAGATGAAGGACTGCCCCTAGAGATTATTGCGCCTGGCTCGGCTGAAGTTGTGGGGGCTGCTTGGTACCGCGGGCAGCGAGTCCTAGTAGTGGAGTGCGACGGCGCTCCGGAAGCGGCCAGCACTGGCTAAGATGACAAGGACGAAGATTCGATGTTAGGAGGACACAGTTTCTGTAGGGCAAATACATGGTCTACGTATTTGAAGTAATGGTTCCCCTTGTATCCAGGACCAAGAGTGTGATGTGCTGTATGCACCACAGGTGGAAGGGTGGATATCAAACCTCTAGCATAGTATACAATCAAATGATTCTATTTTACAAAACAATACTTTATAGCCCAACCACTCAACCACTCTTCTTCACAGCCCAGAAATAATTCCCCCAGTCCTCCGACCCAGGCACAATCTTCCACCCCAACCCAGGCACATAAATAGTCCCCACACACTTCCACCGCATGCCCTCAAGAACCCCCGGCCCACCACGACTAACCCCCGTATCAGCAGCACGCATCAACCCCTCCTGCGCCCACGCCTTCAACTCCGGCGGATTGACAAACTTGCTCCACTCATGCGTCCCACGGGGCACAACACCAATGGGCCACGGCGCCTCAGCAATAACCTGGTTCAGAATCCACGACGGAAAGGTACGTGAGATCGTGGACCCAATTAACCAGCCGCCTGGTTTCAGGGCTCGAAGACAGTTAGCCAGGAAGGCCGTTGGTGTTGTGGTTGTCGGGTCGATGTGCTCGATTACTTCGAAGAGCGTGACCATGTCGAATTGCGGTGCTGGCGTGGAGGATAGTACGTCTTCGAGGGTCGTGTTTAGGTACCGGAACTTGCCGCTGCGCAGGTGCGCGTCGACCGTGGGATCCATGCGGCCGTGTTCGCGCGCGATCTGGATTAGTGTTGGCGAGGGGTCGACGGCTGTCATTGAGGCTGCGCGCGTGGGTGTGGGAGACGCGGCGGAGGGGTCGAGTGGGATTGTGCGTGCGAGCGATTCGGCGAAGATGCCGCCGCCGCAGCCGACGTCGAGGTAGTGGAGGTTTGGGGTGTTGGAGGTGGGGTCTTGGATTGCTGGGGATGGGCTGTCTGCGAGGCAGGTTGCGATGAATTCGTGGCGGAGGGGGTTCATCAGGTGCAGGACTCGGGATGGGCCCATTGGGTCCCACCATGAGCTGGCCAGGGCGGAGAAATGGGAGAGTTCATCGGGAGAGACGGAGGATGTGGAGTGCCAGCGTGATGTTGAGGGATTCCGTGGGTTGGTTGAGGGGAGAAGGGGGATCTGGCGGAGGCATGATGATGCCCGTGTTGCGCGGAGGGCGCGGAGAGGTAGAGAGTGGGAGCGTATAGCTGCCATGGTAATCCTGGGGGAGCTCTGCTCGGGATCTGTTGTATGGGTTGTGAAAGCACCCGAGTATGTTTAGGATTGCTCGGATGAGCTTGCGAGTTGAGTACTTGGTGGACCTAGGGTTGATCTCGGTCAGCAGAGTTTCTCCTTGTCGCAGGGCTGAGCAAGAAGTCAGGACATACCAGGAGTATCAGCGCATCCTCAATTGTCGTTGGTGTCTGAACTTGCAGAAGAAAGTTGAAGCTATCCACATCGAACTGGAATCTCCGAGAGCCGAGACAAACACGCCAAGGCCGTTTGACTGATCCCATCCACTCAGTTCGTTCTTCCCTGCAGAGGCTATGTTATAGAAGTCCAGTTTATGCCTTAGAAACAGTGCTTTGCAGCTCTCTATGCTATGCGGGTATCTTCAGCACACGTCTCGTCGCGGAATATGGCATTGCGACACAAATAGCCCTCTATATAACGCCAATGGTATCATGGGCAACCCAAACAAATCACACATACGCGAAGAGACATTGTGTCAAGACAAAGGACAGTCTCGATAAGCGAGATCTGCCTCCTGGCTCACTGCTGTCAAAAGGGTTACCGGCTCGATTTGTTCACCGTCCATCTCACCCATCTCGTGGGGATCCCGACCGGCAGCGAGCATCCCAACGTTGCTCACCAGCCCATGAACTGAACTGGTCCGGAATGGGTGCACCGAGGGTTGGCAGGAAATTACCCATGGTAATAGTGCAGTCGAGTCCTAGTACCGTTTTGCAGCGCTCTAAAAGTGATGGGAAGAGGTAAGAGGGCGAGCCTCGGATCTGCGATAGTGTATGTAAAATACCCCAAAGGAGCTCCCTGGGATCAATAGATGATTCAGCCACACGATGTATAGATTTTGAGCCAAGGGAGCGCGTCACGTCGGCGACCGAACAGCCCATATCGAATAGTTTTTGCTCCTATATTCACCTCATGAGCATCTTCATAGCGCGCCTCTTTCAAGGGGACATACCATGCCAATCCCATGGGCATCAACCGACCCCTGCGATGCACTTGCGATCACGCTCATCACTGCTTTTCCAACGAGTACTGGTAGATGGAATGGCAATACACCGTCTCGTGCACCAGGTTGCGTGGCATGGCTTATGGACAATTTCCACATCATCGCCTGCAACCACTGTTGCGTGATCAGGATATCCACCTGTTGAATTTCGGAGACTCCATCGAGCGTGATCGGCTTAGAGAGACTTGATTGGATCACGGATGTAGGCGGTTTCTCCAAGAGTCCGTCGCCGCCTCCAGCAGATACCCAGTCGTAGAGATTGGCAGTGAGATTCTCGAAGACACTGATCAGGTTGATGAATCCGTATGCCAGGATCGGGTCTTCTGAGCAGAGGACCTGCGGCTTGTGGATAGTGCTGCGGAGCATGACTGGCTTGGATTGCTGCAGAGCGTAACCTCTGTTTGGTTGGATCAGTGCTGGGAAACAAAGAAAGAGATGGCAGTTGGGGATACTCACCTCTCTGTGATAAACAGTAGCCAAAAGACACGTCGCATTTCCTCGGCCTCCTCGACATCGAACCCCGCATAAGTTGATTCGCGTTGCAGACCCAATGTGAATGCCATCGAGATAGCCTGACACAAGTAAAACCATGCATGATTCTGCTTGTCCATGTTGCCATAGGAGGCAAATAGGAAGAAAGAAGTCAAGAGGGTCTCAATGCTGATATCCTCCACGACATTACACTCCTGCCGTGCCCGCTCTGCTTCAAGTAAGAGTTTCTCACCGGAAACTAAAGAGTGACCATCCCCCGAACCCTGCAGAGGAGCATGCTCGGGCACAGGAGCGGCGCCGTCCAACTTGAGCTGAATATGTGTAGCTGCACACAATGAGGCCAAAAAGGCATATCGTCGGGGAGAGAGCCGTTCTGGCTGCTGACTATCTAAGCGGAGCTCCTCCCCACGCACAACCGGCATGATTGGGAACAAGTACTTCAAGTAGACATTGACATGCGCCAGTAAGATCTGCGGCGTGAGACGGCGAGCGTGTGGAAGCAGTCGACCATTTGCTGATTCCACCGTGGATTCTGTCGAGTCCGGTGAAGAGACCAGTTCTGGAGGAGGGAATTGGGAGAGATACTCCAAGGCTTCGTGAGGCACATACTGTGCATCGTTCGTGGACGTGGGCGAGCTTAGCCCATAGGCTGCCTCGTTATATATCTGCTTTTCCGCATTTTTGTTTTGGTGTGACAATGGGTGCATGGGCGCCAGGGGATACAGCGTCCGGAACTTAGGGCCTTTGCGACGGAGCACATCGCTGTATGAACAGGACAGAAGCAGGCGTTGGCACTTGTCGCAGGGCAGTTCGCGCGAGCATTTGATCTTGCGCCGGCGACAATTATCACATGCCTGTTTTATTGTCGGCTGGGATGGCGGTACAAGGTCCATTGTGGTCGAGCGTCAGGACAGTAAAGTAGCGTAGTTCATGGTAGGGGGTAGTTGTTGACTGGACGTGAAAAACATATGCAGTAGAAAATTTGAACAGAAATTGGAGAAATCTGGGGAATCGCGGGGTTCAGTTGAAACCCCGCAAAGACCCCTGATACTACGTAGAAGACGTAGTATGGCCTGTTTGTCCATAGTATAGTATAGTATAGTCTTAGGTCACATTTGTGCCTATCATGTTGAATATGCAATGTGCTAAAGGAGCTAAGTTGATTTGAACCAATAAGGCAAGACCCCCATCGACAGGGGTAGATGCCATTGACGGCAAGTCTCAAGGACCAGAAGGAGAGCGGGGCGATGCGCGATTTTCTGGATTATAATTCAATCCTGGACCTGCTAGCATCCACTTACAGACCTTGAGTTGTCTCTTTCTCGGGTTAGCATTATATCCAATCATGACAACCATGAATCTATACATCCCGTGATGGACGGAGATGCCGAGTTTACTTGGCCTCGGGAAGCCGAGGAAGCCACAGAATCATCATGGGCCATTCTCTACACTTTACAAAGCCAAGGCCTTTCCGAGGGGGCCGAGTGTTCTGTGTGGAGGAAACTAGGCACAGAAATGGCCAGAAATGGCCAGAATCCCCGAAGTTCCTGCGAGCGGGTTTCCCAGTATTCCGTGCTGCTAGCTTTGGTGGTTTACCACTGATTATATCCTCACATAATCAAGAGTGTATTAGCTATAGCCAGAAATACTATACTATCCTATCCTCTCTTTCCGTATTTCTGTCCAGACTCTCTCTTATATGTGAGTTGCTTGCACTAGAAATCCGGGGCTCGGGCATTTATCGGGCGGTCCGCCAATCAACCACCCTGGTTTCCTCCAGATTCATAGGTCATTTAATGCGGGCGGGAGCTTCTTCTCTCGGCAAATGGAAGCTGGTCTTAACCAGTTCCGGGGTAGTACAGACGAAAAGTGGCAGGTACGATGATGATCGGCCCCGTTCTTAATCCCAGATTCATCAAGACTCACCCCGCAAAAACATTCAGCCACTCACTTCCGAGGAATGTGACGCTGTCTGCGGGGATTCAACGGAAATTGTGAACTTGTCCATCCCGGCAATCTTTCCGGTATTTCGATCTCGGGAAATATGTTCTGCAGTGCTACGATTGTACCGGGTTGTTGCTCACACATATAAGAAGGGTGGACGGATCTCGGTACTCGAGCTGTGCTGTGTCTTCCGCACATCTGATCAACATGGTTGGCTTTGTGGATCTCTTGGCTGGCGCCTGCCTTCTCCCAGCCGTCTATGGCGTGAGCTCTGCGCCCTCGCCAAGTGCCTCCGCAAGCTCGGCCTACCATCAGTTCAGCCTCCCTGCCTCTGCAGACGTCGGTGCGAACTTGATCGCCAACATCGATGACCCTAAGGCTATCAACGCACAGTCCGCATGTCCTGGATATAAGGCGTCTGGTGTGCAGACCACTACTACCGGGATCACAGCGACCTTGCAGCTGGCTGGTCAGGCTTGCAATGCCTACGGAACGGATATAGAGTCCCTGAACTTGACAGTCGAGTACCTTGCCAAAGACCGATTGAATGTCCTCATCACCCCTAGTCATGTTGACGCCTCCAACGCTTCTTGGTACCTCCTGGATGAGCATGACGTGCCCCGTCCCTTGGCCGACAAGAATTATTCAGGCAAAGATAGCGATCTACAATTCAAATGGTCCAACGACCCTTCGTTCAGTTTCACGGTGACCCGCAAGTCTACTGGAGATGTGCTTTTTGACACTGTGGGCTCCGTTCTGGTGTATCAGAACCAGTTTATTGAATTTGTTACTGCTTTGCCCGAGAAGTATAACTTGTATGGCCTTGGAGAGCGCATTCAGCAGCTGCGCCTCTTGCCGAATTCGACTCTGACTGTCTATAATGCGGATGCTGGGGATCCAATTGATAGGTAAGTTTATTCAAGTGGCGGACAAAATAGTGTTCT
This sequence comes from Penicillium sp. DT28, assembly GCA_036712075.1. Taxonomy (NCBI): domain Eukaryota; kingdom Fungi; phylum Ascomycota; class Eurotiomycetes; order Eurotiales; family Aspergillaceae; genus Penicillium; species Penicillium sp. DT28. The sequence goes on from JAZHLO010000002.1 coordinate 2,520,817, forward strand.
AGGATTGACACTGACACGATTATAGCAACATCTACGGAACTCATCCGTTCTACCTAGATACCCGTTACTACGAGATCGATAACCAAGGCAACCGAACCCCTGTTTCGAGCGATGATGCCGATCCTAACAAGGAATACACCTCCTATTCTCACGGTGTATTCCTTCGGAATGCCCACGGCCAGGAGATCCTCACTGGAGCTCGGAACCTCACCTGGCGCACTCTGGGTGGTAGCATCGACCTGACCTTTTACGCAGGCCCAACTCAGCCGGAGGTGACGAAGAACTACCAGATGAGTACCATTGGACTGCCTGCGATGCAACAGTACTTCACCTTTGGCTTTCACCAGTGCCGCTGGGGTTACTCCAACTGGTCCCAGGTGGAGGAGGTCGTAGCAAACTTTGAAAAGTTTGAAATTCCCCTTGACAATATTTGGTAAGCCGAGACTCGACCCTTCATGGAACACAAGCTGATACAACGATAGGAATGACATTGATTACATGAAGACTTGGCGTGACTTCGACAATGATCCGATTCGCTACTCCTACAGCGAGGGACGAGAATTCCTGGAGAAATTGCACAACAGCGGCCGCCACTATATCCCTATTGTTGACTCCGCTCTGTATATCCCGAACCCGCACAACGAGTCCGATGCGTGAGTTTCACATCTGCTATGGAAGACAATGTGCTGACCCAGCTTCAGCTATGATACCTACACCCGTGGCGCCAAGGACGATGTTTTCATCAAGAACCCTGACGGAAGCACTTACATTGGTGCTGTCTGGCCTGGATACACCGTCTTCCCAGACTGGCGTCACCCTAAGGCTGGTGCCTTCTGGGCCAACGAGATTGTCACCTGGCACGACAAGATTCCCTTTGACGGCATCTGGATCGACATGAGCGAGGTTTCATCCTTCTGTGTCGGAAGCTGTGGGTCTCACAACCTTAGCCTGAACCCCATAATGGGTACCTCGCTTCCTGGAACTCCTGGGAACCTGGTTTTGGAATATCCCGAAGAGTTCTACATCACCAACTCGAGCGAGGCGGCTTCAGCTTCGGCAGCATCATCGAGCCAAGCTGCTGCTGCTGCTTCTAGTTCTTCATCCACCGCGGACTACTTGCGCACTACTCCTACCCCAGGCGTGCGCGATATCAACTACCCTCCGTATGTGATTAACCACGTTCAGACTGGCCACGACCTCGCTGTGCACGCCGTGTCTCCAAATGCAACGCACTCGGATGGCGTTCAGGAATACGATGTGCACAACCTATTTGGTACTCAGATCCTCAACGCTACTTACCACGGTCTGCTGGCTGTCGCTCCTGAGAAGCGCCCCTTCATTATTGGACGCTCTACCTTTGCAGGCTCTGGCAAGTGGGCAGGTCACTGGGGCGGCGATAACTTCTCCAAGTGGGCTTACATGTTCTTCTCCATCCCCCAGGCGCTGTCTTTCTCTCTATTTGGTATTCCCATGTTTGGTGTTGACACCTGTGGATTCCAAGACAACACTGATGAGGAGCTATGTAACCGCTGGATGCAATTGTCCGCATTCTTCCCCTTCTACCGAAACCACAACACCCTTGGCGCCATCTCTCAGGAGCCGTACCAATGGGAATCTGTCATCGAATCCTCCAAGGCTGCCATGAAGATTCGTTACGCCATTCTGCCGTATTTCTACACACTGTTCCACTTGGCACACACCACCGGATCAACCGTCATGCGCGCACTGGCCTGGGAGTTCCCACAAGATCCCTCCCTGGCTGCAGTCGACACCCAATTCCTCCTCGGTCCCTCTATCATGGTCGTTCCAGTCCTCGAGCCGCAGGTCAACACCACCAAGGGCGTCTTCCCCGGTGTAAAGCAGGGCGAGGTCTGGTACGACTGGTACACTCAGACTGCCGTTGATGCCGAGCCCGGCGTCAACACCACCATCCCCGCTCCTTTAGGCCACATTCCCGTGTTCGTCCGTGGTGGAAGCGTCCTCCCCATGCAGGAGCCTGCTCTTACCACCCGCGACGCCCGGAACTCTCCATGGTCCCTTCTCACTGCGCTTGGCGGCAAGGGCACTGCCTCTGGCGAGCTCTACCTCGATGACGGCGTGAGCATCTCGCCCGACGCTACTCTCAGTGTCAAGTTCCATGCCACCCACTCTAGTCTCAGTGCTATTGCTTCTGGTAACTGGAAGGAGTCCAACCCACTTTCAAAGGTTACTGTCCTGGGTGTGCCCCAGAAGCCTCACAGCGTGACCCTCAATGGAAAAACTATCCTTGACTCGGCCGTGCAGTACAATGCTACTTCGCACGTCTTGTCGGTGGGTGATCTGCAAAATGCTACTTTGGAGGGTGCTTTCAGCAAAAACTGGGTTCTAAAGTGGTAGATGAAGGAAAAACGATGACCGAGGGGCTTGTAGGTACAAAATAACTTGAGTACCAATGATAGACGAAGTTCATTCCCACATAGATACTGTAAATGCACTTATATAATCTTCCAGTTTTACTACGAGGTCAGAATTATTGATATTGTCCAAGGGAGTTATCGATGAAGGGACCAAAGCTTTTGTGCTATTCCCGATCATAATCAAGGGTTGGGGCCGGTAAGGCTTAGAAAGTAAGGAAGGGTTGGCTTAACATTAAGTTCTTTGTTTTTTGTGTCAACAAATCCCCCAGTGGCCTAAGGGTTAAGCCCAGGGCTGCTGGACGCCTCGCCACGGGCGTTGCTCTGCAGTGACATAGTCGACTGTACAGCAGGGATAAGTTGAAAAGTGGCGGGTGGGTGGGATCGCCTACGGGCGGGTCATAGAAGTAAGTTTCCTTTCTTTTTTTTTCTTTTTCCTTTTACTATCTATTATGCTAGAAGATATTACTATCATTAGATAATTATTTTGAACATCCTACACTGTTGTAGGGGTGGTGAGGGTATCGCGGATAGGGCTGTCGTGACTTGATATTGAGATTTCAAAAGATCCAAAGACAAGTCACACTTGAGTCGAGCATGTTACTGGCAAATTTACAGATCTACGGTTCGAATCCAGACTGCGACATTTAAATTTGGTTTCTTTTTTTTTCTTTTCTCTTAAATGAATCCCAGGAATTGGTTCGCAATGGCTTCCTACCTTGCTATACTTATATCATCTCTCAGTCTTATGTGCTACGGATTATAATTCAAGAGTAAACCCAGCCTTAGGCCAAATGGCAACCTCGGGATCTCCGAGAGAGCAGACCCTTGAACACGATCGTTAACTGCCTACTGCGTGAGATGCATCAAGCCTTGAAACGGGACTAAATCCTTAGGTGCAGCTAGTGTTTACCCCATAAACCCAATGCCTGAACCTACGATCGGAAGAACAAGAATCCACAGTTTCAAAAACATGATAAGATCTTTCTCAGCTCACACTATTTTAAGGGATCAGCCCATCAGCCACCAATCACACCTGCCCCTCAACCCATTGCAACCCCATGTCCCTGACAATTACTCTCCATCGCATCTCGCACCCTGATTTGTCACGCAATATATCCGCGACTCAGGATTGTCAGGCGTCTGAGGGTCCCTGTTGTGACACTCCGAAATGGGGACTGGACGGAGATCGTGATCTAGGCGAATGATTGGATGTCGTTGAGAGTGATCTACAGACTTGGGTTGTCCTTACTTATTGAACTAATATCCCGAAGAGCGGACGGATATCCTTTTTATGCCTTGTCGCCGAGTGCTACACTCCAGTCATGCTCACTGATGGACACTCACTTGTGCCAATCTCTACTGTTATTCTTCAACTGGCACTTACACTGCTCCTGCGCCCACGAGTCTGTGTTGGTTGCTTCATACAGCCTGTCTCAAGTCTGGATATAAACACAGTCTTTGCCTTTTCACGTTCATTGTTTTTAGCATTTTCTTCTTTCGCTAGAACACAATGCTGGTCTCGCGGCTTGCGTTGCTCGCAGGTATAGCCAGCTCGGCTGTTGCTGCTACTCCGGCACAATGGCGCTCGCAGTCAATCTATTTCATGCTCACAGATCGGTTTGCAAGGACCGATGGGTCGACGAGTGCTAAGTGCGACACTGAGGACAGGGTATGTTCTTCGCTGATTAATGATGAGAGAGGCTAATACGGCTTCAAGGTTTACTGTGGCGGTACCTGGAAGGGTATTGAGCAGAAGGTTTGTCTAATATGCATTTCAATGGTAGGGAAAGATACTAATGGCCCCTACAGCTAGACTATATACAGGGAATGGGCTTCACTGCTATCTGGATTACCCCTGTCACGGGCCAAATCCCTGATGATACCGGATACGGTTATGCGTATCATGGATATTGGCAGCAGGATGTGTAAGTGTGGTTTGGAGCCACGGGTAAACTCTGACTAACCTATACAGTTACTCCTTGAACTCAAACTACGGCACACCGGACGATCTCAGGTCTTTGGCTTCTGCTTTACACCAACGTGATATGTACCTTATGGTTGATGTTGTGGCCAACCACATGGTACGTTTCCGTAAACATATGGTGGGAGTTATCGGGTTCTATATCCGGTTCTAATCGTGCGAACAGGCGTATAACGGTGCAGGGAACAATGTAAACTACAATGATTTCCACCCCTTCAACTCCAAGGTGGACTTCCACCCCTACTGCGAGATCGACAACTACAACAATCAGACGGACGTCGAAGACTGCTGGCTTGGTGACACAACAGTCTCACTCCCTGATCTCAACACAGAGTCTGAGACCGTGCAGAATATCTGGTACGACTGGGTTCACGACCTTGTCTCGAACTACTCCAGTATGACCTCCACCATACCTGATAAGCCCCCACGTCTAATTGAATATAGTCGATGGTTTGCGCATTGACACTGTCAAACATGTTCAAAAGAGCTTTTGGCCCGGCTACGACGAAGCCGCTGGAGTCTACTGCGTCGGCGAAGTATTCGAGGGTGACCCGGACTACACTTGCAGCTATCAAGAGGTTATGGATGGCGTTCTCAACTATCCAATGTTAGTCCCAGCATACGGTCACCGAATCAGCAGCTAACAACTCACAGGTACTACCCACTCCTTGCAGCCTTCAAATCAACCAGTGGGAACATGGATGACCTCTACAACATGATCAACACGGTGAAATCCACCTGCAAGGACTCAACTCTCCTGGGCTCATTCGTGGAAAACCACGACAATCCTCGCTTCGCCTCATACACCAACGACATATCCCTCGCCGAAAACGCAGCCACATTCACCATCATGGCAGACGGCATTCCTATAATCTACGCCGGCCAAGAACAACACTACAGCGGCGGCAACGACCCTTCCAACCGTGAAGCCGTCTGGCTATCAGGCTATAACACCGACAGCCCTCTATACAGACTCATCGCCAAAGTCAACGCCGTGAGATCACAGGCTATTTTCAAAGACTCTGGATATCTTACTTACAAGGTGAGTTTTTCAGCACCGTTCCGCTTACAGTATCTAATAATATTTCGGGTAGAATTACCCTATTTACAAGGATGCTACCACTATTGCTATGCGCAAGGGTTATACAGGTAACCAGACTATTACTGTTCTCTCTAACCTTGGTGAGGGTGGTAGTCAGTATACGCTTTCGCTGGCAAATACGGGGTTCGAGGCTGGGATGGAGGTGACGGAGGTTGTCACTTGTCAGAAGATTACTGTGGATCAGAGTGGGAACGTGCCTATTTCTATGGCTGGGGGGCAACCGAGGATTTTGTATCCTACTTCGTTGCTTGAGGGGTCGTTTGTTGGGTGTTAGTTTGAGATTGATATCCGGGTTGAATTGAATAAAGCTGGGCTTCTCTTCGTTTCCATATACCCAGCCACATTGGTGTATACCTAGGTATAGTCTCCGTTCGCTCGTCTGGTTTCCTTCTCCTCAACTCTCAATTTCCAGATTTACTCTCCAAGTCGGCTTGTCTGTCTTTCTAGACAGTTTCTTTTATCTACATGTCTCAAGGATGTATTTAAATCCCGCAGAATGATTAAATCGTTGCATCTTAAATAAAGCCAAACTATTCGCAAGCTCATCATTAACAATTCACCATAACCATCGTCCTTATCCTCAAAAATCATGAATCATCCTCGGCACCAGACTCGGCATCGACCCACCAATAACATGTGGCTGCTGGAACATCTGTGTCTGGAAAGCCGGCTGCGGCGGCACAAACTCAGCCGGCATAAGCTGGTCAAAGCACGAATACCCCTCAACAAGCGTCTCCATAGACCCAGCAGACATAAGCTGCGACAGATCGATATTCTCCGCACGCGCGAAGATGGTACTCTTCATAGCATTCGCACCGGGGGACGCCTGGTCTGAAGCATCTGAATATCTCCGCTGGACATCGCTGACGATGTAGGCGATTCTGTACGCAATGTGGTCGCTATTCGGGGCGAGATGCAAGAGAAATGAGCGGACTTGACCGATCAGCGAGTCGGAGGGATTATAGTCGCAGAGCGTGAGAGCCGCGTAGCCGAGGATATAGTATACATTATCGATTAGCCCCGGTGCGGCTGAGAAGCGGGCTTGCAAGAAGCGGGAGATGATCAGCCGTGCGTTGCTGCAAATTTCGGGTGCGAGACGGTCGGATTCAGGTTGGAGTTGTGCGGCTGTGCGGTGCAGGAGGAGCTGGGTGAACCATAGGCTTAGTTCGAGGGTTAGTTGGCTTTCGTTGTCTGGTGATACTGTTAGACGAGTGGAGTGGGGGAAGTGTCTAGACGTACTGAGTAGATGGGCGCATTCCATTTTCCAGCGCTCGATTTCCTCGTACTCGGTTTCGGCGAAGCGGAGCCGTTGAGGGGTATTCTGGAGTTTGAGTGCAATGCGGTAGAGTTGAATCTCGGCGAGAATTCTTCCATCTTCTGGAGTGGCGCTGGGATGATCTAAGATGCGAGCGCAGTGGTCGAGATATTGGGGATGCACGTTGATAACACGGCCATAGCCGAGAGCGGAACTGTACGTTCGTTAGAAGAGCGGGTTTATCAGGCTTGGTATAGACATACTGCAAATGCGTAAGACAGAATATGTTCCAAAGACGTAATTGTAAAAACATCTCATCGCTCAAAACGCTTTTATTAGAGGGTTGGTTGAGGAAATTGAAAGCAAGTAAAGCGTGGTTGATTGAGATCCCGCTCAACAACCAGCCATCCATGTATCCTTCTTTGTGGCCGGATGTAGGATACAGGCTTAGAAGCGCTAATGCTTGGAGGCAGTCGTTAGATAAGAGAGTTTTTCGCCACAGCGTTTTGGTTACAGCATGCTGCACTTGAAGGGAGATTTCGTGCACGGTATTTGAGGGCATGCCGGGCAGATATCGAGAAGCTAGCAAGCAGGCAGTATTGAAAAGGAGAGTATCTGTTCGCCGGATGCCAGATGAAAGATCTATCGACACCCAAGGACTGAAGTACTCCACAAATCTGTAATTGTTTGTTAGCCAAGTCATCAACCCGGGTCCACGGAGTACGTACAGTTCTATCAGCTTCAATGAAAGTTTAGCATCTATAATTCCCCGTGAAACAACATCATCCAGGAGATCGACATCAGTAGGGAAATTATCTCGCCCGTTAAAACATTCGATCTGCAGATCCCTAATGAGTTGAACGGGCTTGAGGGAGAACGAGCGCACCGGGCCGTTCTCGTTCGAGGCTTCATCCAAGCTCCTAGCTGCATAGGGATTCGGGCTGCCAGAGGCGTTAGATGGTTGATTGACCATCTGCCGCATCAAGTTTACCATTTCACCCATGCTGCGCTCCAGCGAGACAAGCCGCTCCTCAATCGAGGGAATAGCAGCATTGGCCTCGAACCATGTCGACGACGCATTGTCCTGGAAAAATCGATCTTGGGTTTCCGGCAGCTCACACTCGAGTCTTTCAACAGAGTTAGCGCCATGCACAGTTTATTGTGGGGGCTAAGTGGAGAATTGCCATCGATGGGGACTTTGGCGTCTCCCAACAAGACAACGGTGACAGTCATAAACTTTGTAGCTATCCCGGGGGATAAAGATCGGAGGTAGTACCAACCTGAGTGAAAGGCAGCGACGACAGGCATGACCACGCGGATCCACGTCGCAACGAGTCTTCAGCTTGCGACATGTATTGCAGGCGGTCATCGACCGACGGATTCGCCCTCTAGGCCGGGCATCCTGGCCAGGCTCAATTCGGTTGCCATCATCAGTGGCAGCAATACTCTTGGTGTCCCACGACATGCGGCTATGTGCAGGCTCGGTGCGCGTCATGTTGATCGAGAATCAGATCAGATCCTTTGCTAGTAGATCATTTATTATTCAGGTAACCTGGAAAGTGAATAGGGGGTTGCGGTGTAAATAGAGAAACGAGTGATCAACGGTTGGACCCGTTCTCAAGTTTCAAATTTACGAAGATCATTGAGGCCCGGGTGGAGAGAGCAAGGCTTATAACAGATAGGAGAGCAAGAGATGGTAGCCAATTGCGACAAGCCTCTGATTAGTGACGATATCGATTCCAGCGCAGGTACGTGATCCACTCGCAGCGGACCTGGGGTAATCGCAAGGAATCCACCAATCCGAACCTTGTCTACCAAGCTTCTAGAATGGTAGCAACGGCCGTGCCTTCCTGCAGACTTCCTTTTTCCTGAGAGGGGTTAATATGCGCGTCTTGGCTGCTTTTCTTACCCCTTGTGGTCAATTTCGCCGATGTAGCGTGGGTTGGAAAGTGGCTTCGGCCTTCCCTAAAAGGTCTATTTGGGCCTTGGCCTTATCGTGGGATTCTCCTGGAGTTTCTTATCTACTCCTATAGTTCTTTTGTACAGGAGAGATTGGGAGGGACGGATATCTCCGAACCGTTCTATACTCTATCATCCAGGCAATTGATCGTTTCCTAAATCTACTGTCTAAATTGATGCGAAGTGGGGTTGATATCACTATCATGTGGGTCGTGGATAGGAGCGGAAGCACGGAGCAAAGAGGTAAAAGAAGAAAGAGTAAGGCCGGGGGCAGGTTAGCATGTGCAAGCGTCTCGCAGCAATCTTGTTGGCTCGGTCATCTTTTTTCAGGTTAGTTAATGATTGGTGACCAGGGGTTCCAAGCAATGTGACATTGTAACTTTCTAGACCCGGCTAACACCGGATATTCGGGTAATGCATGGGCCTTCTACTAGCCTGATCCCTTAGCCAATCTCGATATCCACTCAAGATGTGCTGTGAGAAGTGCCAATTGACAGACCCATGGGAACGGTCTAGCAACGTCAAGGGTGGGCAGAATAGTGTCCTAGAAATCGTGACTTTTCAGTCTACTCACCTCATACTGTCGCCTTATCGACTAAAGTTGGCAACATCACCCCTGTCAATCCAGACTCTATGGCGGTGGGTCTGAACGGGCTCGCTTGTTAGCTCGAAACACAACAACGGCCATCAAAAGTCTTTCTTTTATAATCGCGCGGTGCTGACTGGTGCTGGGTTGACAAAATAGAACATTCGTCCGAGGTTCGTCTCAGTTGATCTCCACAGCCTGGCTCCACTTAGATTCCCGGTGCAATATAGGTACTGCAGAGATCTTAAGTGCCTGCCAGTTCGAGACGTAGCGCAATGTTGGTTTTCTACGGGGCCTTGATCGAAGAAGCGGTCAGAATCTCATGGATGTGTCGGTGGCTGATAAAGTCCTTGTCCTCTCGCATGCTAAATTCCGGGGTAATTCTCCATCGGGTAGAGTCTAGCGAGCATGAACTGTAGCACATGGTAGCAGGCTCGCGAGATCTAGTCTGTGCACATTACCAGATTCGGTGGGCCAAATCCCCAGACTCGGTCTCATCGGCAGGATCAGATCAACGAGATCAACAGGGCCTTCCATGTCGCACGCGGGAAATGCGATCGACAGGCTACGACTTCTGCCAAGCTTGTACTTGATGTCTTGACTTGACTCAAGCAATGCCTCTGGAGTTTCCCGATGTACCTTGGCGCTCTTGGTATCCCATGGACCTTCATGCTACGGCCCACTTGGAACATGTGGATACGAGGCCAAGTTAAGACCCAGTGCAGGTTATTTCCCTGCTGTCAGTGGACGATCTCAAGTGAGCGCCATTTGAGGATTGCTACAGCTGGGCGAGTGCGCTTATGCAGGCCATCACTGCGAATGTAACAAGCCAAGCTTCAGTCGTGCTGATCGGACCAATTATCGCCTGCCGACAGCCAACATAGGTATGACATGAAGGGGCGTGGCCCGTGATTGGATGAGGCTATATTCCTAATCACTCAACCTTGGCGGATAAGATTTCTCCTTTTCTGTTTCAAGCCATCTAGTCCGTGACTGCAGAGGCACATTCAATCCTATGATGAGATGACGACCCATCACGGTCAATTAATCGGATTCACAGCCCTGTTCCTGTCTAGTTGCCACTGACGGGGTGCTTGAAACTGCAGATAAGGAATTCTGCATCTAGATAGTGACAGGCGGGTGAACCCGCCCGCTGTCCCTGCTCTATGTCAAAGATAAGCGTTTTGGTTTGGGTTTTGCCACGAGATCTAGAGAAGAAACTTGAAAGGTCCTGGTTTCCCTGCTTCGGTTAGCTCTTAGCAGGGTTAGGAACCGCTACTTACAATAGAACTAATCCACAATACTTCTTTAGACTTCGCCGCCTTAGGAACCAGGTTTCCAAGTAAATCGCGATAAGGCACAAAATACAAACGCTCTGTAACTCATAGTCAGACAATAAAACAGAAAGATGAAAAGTAAAAGTGAATTTATCAGGCAACCGATCATCTGGATGTCATATCTTGGTGTAATTTATTCGGAACTCTAGGGTATGATCATACGATCATGTTGTGCCTATCAACCAAGGGCCTTTGATCAAGTTCAAACTACGGAAGCAGATTGCACATGCTAGGAGGTGCTCTGCTATTGGCAATTAGTTAGCGAACTAGAGACTGGCGTTTCAGAAATCATCATTACCATTATTCAGATCTATACATACATATCTTCCTACCAGCTACGAACACACCAAAATACACATTACTATATAGCACAACACAAAGGATAAAGTCGGCTACACGTAGGCCATAGCATCATTCGACACTCTCGACATCCTCTTCGAAGCGCCCTCCCCCACCTGTAGCCCTTCATCATACTCATACTGAACCGAGTACTCGACCTCCTTTCGAATAACCATAGTCTCCGGATCACTCTCCGGACCATCACTCATCCGCCGACTATGTCGAGATCTCTGAGGCATAAGCTCAATAGCATCCGCATCCACGTCCAGGCTCAAGCCTGACTCATCTTTCCCCTTACCCAAGCGTGAAAACCTCTTCTTGCCAGGCTCGACAAGCGGAAACAGAGAGCGTCTCATCGGAGCCCTTACCTCCTCTCGAGCACTCTTTGCACTTCCCTGTCCGTCCTCACACAACTTCTCCTTCGAGCTCGACCTGAGCCTCCTATCCTTATCCATCCTCCTCTGGGTCCGACAAAGACTCCTATTCCTGGACCCAGATTGGGAAGACCCCGATTTGGAGCTCTTCGTCCTCGATCCCGAACCACTATTCTCTAGGTTCGAGTCACCCGCTGTACCATAATTTGTGCTGACAGCCGCCATAAACGGCCGCAGACAGAAGACGCTGCATGCAACGAGGGCATAGTGGACTTCGACTTGGAGCCAGAGGGTTGGTTCGGCAGCGGCAAGGGTGACGTCTGTGTCGGAGAGGGCAGAGTGCAGGGTTGAGATGTGGAGAATGGAGAATATTATAAGGCTAGCAGTATAAAATCTGGATTAGCTTTGAAGGTTCAAGACCTTGGGAAGGGCTGGAATGCCCAGGATCGTCCACTCACGGGAATCGGAATATAAATGCGAAGCCGATGGTTAATTTTCGTTTCACAGACATGAATAGGTCTTTTAAGAGAATCACTGCCAGAAGGAAGATAATAAGTTCAGTGACCACGTCAAGGGCTGCGATGAATTGCCAGCGTTTAAACTAATCGCGTTAGCATTACCGCCAACTCCAAATGGGACAGTCATAATACTTACCAGATTAAGACACTGTCCACCTTCTGTCCTCCACGGACGATTTAGTTCGCAATTAACCAGCAAGATAAACATAGCCGGTATAAGCCATGCCGTGCACAAGGCTAACGTAGCCCACGAGGCTCTGTTATGTGGTTTTTGAGGCGTGAGACGGAGGTAAATAGCGACGACGCAGCATTTCGAAAGGTAGATAATAATCAGGGCGAAAACGTCGCTTGTTGCAATTAACTAACTGTTTAGTTTCCACAAACCACCACTGGACAGCCAACTTACTGCCTGGATCTGGTTAAGACGGCTATCATCTAACAGGGCAAGAGATGTGCCGAAGCCGCGCGAACATGCGTAGAAAATCAAGGAAGACTGCACAATCGCAATGATCTGTCCATGTCTGAATTTAGCGCAATTCCCAACCTTGGTTTGTTCTCGACACGAATCATACCGTAGCCCCCAGCAATACAAAATCGTCTCTCGCAAACGGCGGAATCAGCATGAGTCGGACGTAAAGCCTGATCAAAAAGCAGACTAGTGAGATCACAAGCCCCAGAGCAGCGGTGATGATTATCCACGCGCCATGGTGGTAGTCGTCGACCACCTCGAAGGGAGGTGACTGGCCCGAGGGCACATAAGGGCCCATGATAGGACAGAAATCAGGCCACACAAAGACTCATGAGGCGAAATCACGGATGAAATGGGAATTATGAAAGACGCATGGAATCGAGGCCACCTAAGCCGGGCCTAGAAGATGCACAATGCACCGGGAGTGATCCACCCGGGTATATACAACAGAGCAATCTTAAAATCAGAGAAGTATGCAATCGAAACTATCAGGGATTACAGCCCATGTGTCGGCAACCGATAACGGGTCTGGGTACTAGCTTCTAGTAAGTAAGTTTCCGGCGCCATTGCATCGCATCCCTTCTATAGGATTCGGTGAGTATGATACATACGCTGAGTCTATATTATGTACGGTGGTTCGTTGCAGCTCTGATATCACAGTCTATTGGTCTTGTGGTTTTTAACCCTCACGTCGGACGCTGAATATCTGAGTTATGGTTATGGTGCCAAGTGGGCTGCTGCCATTCTTGCATAGAGATGATCTGCAGAGCTATGCGCTCGTGGGGTTGAGGGCTGAGCTCCGATAGGGCCATGTGGTTGGTGCCTCAGATGGAATGTGAGGGGTGGCACTGAATTGGGCTTTTTGTGGCGTTGGTTTTCCTGGGGTCGGAGAGTGTCAAGGGGTGATTTGCGCAGGGATCCAGGAGTGATACGTCCGAAAGTTCGGAGGTGCCGAGACTGGGATTTGCATAGGGCTATACTTTGCGACAACAATTCACTCGACAAAGTATACCCATCTAGTTATTCTCGATAATTGACTATAAATAATGGAACAAACAATAATTCCATTGTGAAGATTCAAAGGTTTACAATGATAACAGCTGCTGGGGGCTGAGCCACGTGGAGTCGTATCCCCTTCCAATAGCTGGTTAGCTAGATTCTTCTCCAGAAGACTTTCTCTCTTGATCTTTTCTCTGTGTGTAGGCTAGTTTTCAGTCTTCCGGCCTCTTGACAGCAAAAGCAACCAAGTTGCCTGATCGCCTGCAAGTAACCCCCTTGGCATGCAAGGCGCCGATAGCTTGATCGCCCATTCTTCAACCCTCGACTCATCCAAGGGATAAAACGCAGAACTCGGGCCCACGCTCAGCATCAAACGCCCTTTCCCGGCATCAAACAACAGATTGTCATTTGGCCGGGGATTCCACATGGCGCCAAATTCCCCTGGCCATGCCTTGCTCCCACGCCCTTTTCCGCGCTCAATGCTAGATATTTCCTGCCCCGGCATATGTAGCCCGCGACTCTTCTCCGACCTTCTGTAGACTGAAGAAGGACCTTCTTTTTAGGACTGGGGAACTCGAACTCGAATTCAAATCAGGATTTGAATCTGAACCTGAATCATATTTGGATTTCGATCTGCCTCGTTTGAGTTTTCTGACAATCGGGGGAATTGCATCGTGGAATTCCGTTGCGAACTGCATGCTGTGACCCGGGGCGAGGCTTGTACTGTGGTCCGATTGTTCATTCCGAAGGCTTTAATATTGGGCGGGGGGTTTTTGTGATCTCCTCCGCGATGCCATTTCTCAGATCTGGAAACGACTCTCAAATGACTGTTACGGCTAATGATCATGATGAGGAGGACTTTCCCCAGAAGGGGCTCGTTGCGGCGAGGCATATGGGCACGATAGCGGATCAGCGGGATATGCATGCGCTGGGCAGAGTGCAAGTTTTGCGAGTGAGTGGTTGAATTCGCTTTTCTGGGAACATAGCTGACGCTTCAAAGAGGAACTTTCGCTTTATTTCAATTGTTGGGTTTGGATGCACCTTGATTTGTACATGGGAGGTTATTTTGACGTTCGTTGATTCTCTCATGCGATTTGTGGGAGTCCAGTGAATGCTAACATGCGAAATAGATTATTATCAGCCGGATTGACTGATGGTGGCACGGCGGGGTTGATATGGGGATTCGTTGGAGTCTCGTTGGGCTTTTCTCTTGTTTATGCCAGTGTTGCCGAGATGGCTTCAATGTAAGTTGGGTCGTCCATCTGATCATTCCATGCTCTCTGTGTTGACTGTATGCAGGGCCCCCACAGCTGGTGGACAGTATCATTGGGTGTCAGAATTTGCGCCGAAACGAGCGCAGAAATTTCTTAGCTATATGACGGGTAAGACAGTCTTGACTCGAGGGAGAAAGAGGTCGGTTAACATTTATCGCAGGATGGTTATCTGCGATGGGATGGCAGTGCGCCATAGTCTCGATCGCATACCTGGCCGGTACAATCATTCAGGGTCTGATTGTGTTAAACCATCCAGATTATGATTTCCAGCGCTGGCATGGGACAATGCTAGTGATTGGCATTTCGACCTTTTCCATCTTGTTCAACACGTTCCTGGCAAAGAACCTGCCATTTGTGGAAGGGCTGATCTTGATCATCCATGTTATTGGCCTCTTCGTGATTATCATTCCGCTATGGGTGCTTGCACCCAGAAATAATGCGCGAGCTGTCTTCACCAACTTTAACAATGGTGGTGGTTGGGATAATGCTGGAACGGCGACACTGGTGGGTCTATCCACCACTATTACATCTATGCTGGGCTATGACTGCTCCGTCCACATGTGTAAGTCGAACAACTCACTGATTAGCGTGGCTTTGCTGATATTTTTCAGCCGAGGAAATCAAAGATGCTTCGGAAACCCTCCCCAAGGCTATGATGTCCTCTGTGGCAGTCAATGGAGTATTGGGGTTCATCATGTTGGTAACACTGTGTTTTACTCTCGGCGAAGCCGAGGCAGTACTACACGGTGCGACAGGATTCCCTTTTATTCAGATCTTTTACAACACGACGGGCAGCTTAGCAGCCACCAACGCCATGACAGCCGTGCTGGTAGTAACCTTAACAGCCAGCACCATCACCGAAGTCGCAACTGCATCACGACAACTATGGTCATTCGCCCGGGATGAAGGCGTTCCCTTCTCATCCTTCTTCGCTTACGTATGTGCATCCACTACTTTGAAAAGAGCCCAGCTGACTGAACCAACAGGTTACACCGGGATGGAACATCCCACTGAACTCCGTGATGGTGTCGCTGGCAGTGACCGTCCTCCTATCAATGATCAACATTGGATCTCAGGTAGCTCTGAATGCCGTCATATCGCTGACAATCACCTCGTTGATGTCGGCATATATCATGTCGATTAGCTGCGTGCTCCTGAAGCGGCTCCGGGGAGAACCGCTGCCGCCTCACCGTTGGTCACTAGGCCGGTTCGGTCTGGCGGTAAATGTCGGGGCGCTGTGTTTCCTACTGCCGGTTTTCGTCTTTGCTTTCTTCCCTCTGTCAACACCTGTGACACGTGAGACGATGAACTGGAGCGTGGCCATGTACGTTGGCGTCATAGGATTGGCGACGATATATTATTGGGCTAGGGGCCGGCATCATTTCATTCCGCCCGTGGCATTAGTCAAGCGGGAGGAGAGATTTTAGTTTTGACCTCGTTGACCTTGTTGGTCTCGGTTGTGTTGGACAGGACTTTTATGACTTACTTGACATGTATGTAGTGCTCTGCTTGTATTTAGTTGGATGATTACGACATTAATGCACTTCTGAATTGGAAAACGTGATCGGTGATTGTGAATGCCGGATCAAGTACTTCTGGTATACTCCATAACGCCGGTGATTTCCCATCTTCCGAGGTCCGAATTGAAGATATCCGAGCATCCCGGAATACCCAATGGTAGTTCGGGATCTAGTTATTGAACGGGACCATGTCGACATGCCGAACACTGCCCAAGACGGGAAGGTGACACAGCCTGATTGAAGTTATTGTTGTCTCCCTGGTCCAGCAGTTCGCGACAAAGCCTGAGTTACCAGCAGCTAAGGTCACTCAGGTCAGTTCACAGCTCCAGGGCTGAAAACTGAGGATCGTGGGCAGATCAGACCCAGCTTCAGGGGCACACCCTTGCTCTCCTGGAGCCTCAAGCTAGCAGCATCCACGGTGTTTCTAGAGCGACCCACTGATTGTCAACGGCCTACGCACCGCGATCCCAATAGTCAGGAATGGCGGACCCGAGCGACAGGGACAGAGCTCAATCGAGGAAAGTGGAATAACTAGCAGATCGGGAAGTGGGTAAGGTCCATCCCTTCTTACCTTCCCCTTTCTTGGGGACGAATGAGGAAGAGTAGATGTTCCGTGGTGTGACAGGAGTTATCTGATTGATTGATAAGTTGGAGCCGGTGTCGGCCCACCTCGGAACCTCCTTTTTGATTTTCGATTGTCGGAACACAGGAAAAGGGATTCGTGTAATGATGATTACGTAGAATTGCAGGGACTGGTTTTGTTGGGATTCGGGTGTTACTCCGCGAGATACCATACTACGACAATCTGATTAGATATACGCAGTAGGCAAGTAAAACGTACGGAGACGTAACTTCGGAGTAATGGAGACGACTAGAGATATAGATAGAGTAGCTTCGTGCAAATGCATTGTCGATCTGGGGGATTAGCATCGAGTCCCCAAGTGATAAAGTGTAAAGTGGAGAGAAAAGTTCGTGACGAAGAATGTGGCAAAATCAGATAATGTAATTAAATTTCCCTGAAACTGGCGTATCCGCTCCACAGCCGACGTAAATTTCATCTCTCTGCGCTTATGAGACTCTTCCCTACTTCTCTTCTTCTTTAAAACTATATACCTACCGCCCTCGAGGCTATCACTATTCACCATCTCGTTCCGCGTTTGTCTCGCCCGTCCACTCCGACGGCCGTTCCCGATAACCCCTCCACTGGCCCTCGGCTCATTCCGGCACCCTATGGGTATGTTGGAAGCCCTGCAGTCCACTGCTACTGCGAAACTCACCCTTCATTTCTACAGTTCACGCAGTCGGAACAGTTATGCCGGCAACCATCGTCTCTACGGGGCCTCGCCTCCGCAAGAGCACCTTCCAGGATATCCCCGTCTCATCCACTTCCCACCCCGATAATCCTATTCCCGAAGAGCCCCGTGGAGTACGATCTCTCTCCGTGACAGACACCAACTTCAATGTCTCATCCCAAGAAAGCTCCGACACGAATGACTCCAGCTCCCCTGCCACTCCTATCACTCCACCCGACTCCGACAGCGGAAAAGAGCTTGAAGACACCAATGGCCGCCGCCGAGCCTCGACAGTCCTGATTTCTCAAAATGCGGAGGACATGAGAAGAGTGCTGGAGAATGTTGGCACGGGTGGTACTCAGAAAATTCAGTCCTCGTGCTGTGGTGGAGGTTGCTGCCGAGGACAGCAATTGCGGCCGATTGACGGACCCATCTCCGGCTTCAATTCGATCACTCCTCCTGATAACAAGGCCTTTAAGAGTCTGGGTCTGAATTTGGATTTCCTTACACTGGATAGCAACCTCTCCAACATTGCTCCACTTCCGGAGAAAACGGTCTCTTTCAAGGCCGCCCCGGCATATACTGCCAATGTCGAACTTGGCCCGGAAGACCACCCTCCCGACTTCGTGCAACCCCATCCTCCTTATCAAGTTTATCGCGCTCCTCTTCATCATGCTCGTGAATTGACCAAGACCGGTGCGGAAAAGCGCACCTATCACTTTGATATTGACGTTACCGATTACCCTGCCGAAAGCGGTATGGTGGATTTCGTTGTTGGTGGTGCGATTGGCGTCTGCCCGAAGAATAAGCCCGAGGAAGTTGAAGATGTGTTGGATCAATTGTGTGTGCCCAGGTCGTTGCGAGATAAGAAGGTCCTTATGCGCACAACCAAGGGCCGATGGCCTACAATCTGGGGTGACGAGAAACCCCGCGAGCTGGTTACCACAAGACGCGAGGTGCTGAGCTGGTGCTCAGATATCCAAAGCTACCCTCCGACCAAGCCGCTTTTCCGACTGCTGGCAGAGTACAGCAGCGAGGAGAACGAGAAGAAGATCCTGGAGTATCTCTCGTCTGCTCAAGGCCAGGCCGCTTTCTGTGAACTCCGCACCAATTCCCACATCAGCCTTTCCCAGTTGCTGCACGCTTTTCCCTCTTCAAAACCTCCTCTAGACCACCTTCTCTCCGTGCTCAACACCCTGATGCCCCGTTTCTACTCCCTGTCCCAGGACCCCCAGATCTCCTGCCAATTCAAGGGCACTGAATGCCGCCGCCTAGTCGAAATCGCCGTGACGGTAGCCGATTCCCAGGATTGGAAGGGCGGCATCCGCACTGGCGTGGGATCGGGATACCTCGAGCAACTCGCTCAACGCGCGATCGCAGCCGAGGCAGCCGGGGAGAAGTTGGACATCCATATTCCCATGTTCCGTGGCCTGATGGCCAACCCGCTCGCTACGCGGTTTGCCTCTGATGGGCCCATGCTTTTGATCGGCGCCGGTGTCGGTATTGCCCCGTTCCGTGGATTCGTCCAGCGTCGTCTGCAATCTGCGAACTGCGCCAACAAGGTATGGGTGCTCCAGGGCGTGCGTGACTCTCTGCTTGATGAGCTCTATAGCGGTGAATGGGGAGTCCACGAAGACAAGGTCCGCACAGTTGTGCAGAGTCGCCGTGGTGAGAGTCGCTATGTCCAGGAAGAGGTCCGCCATCAGGCTGATCTGGTCTGGTATGTGATCAACGCCCTGGATGGCCGTGTCTTTGTCTGCGGGAGTGGCAAGGGCATGGGCGAGGGTGTCGAGGCTGCTCTCATCGAGGTTGCTATGGCCAAGGGCAACTTGAACTCCGAGGAGGCCGCGCTATTCTGGCAGCGCAAGAAGGAAGCTGGGCAGTACATTGCTGAAACTTGGTAATCGAAGTATGGTTCTCGAGTGAACGCATATCTGCCTCTCCCACATTCGACATACCTCGATAAGCTTCTTTACCACGCCACATCGTCAACATGTACATACCATCTTTTTACCTATCTGCATCGTCACGATTTGCATTTTGCGTTCTGCATTGGGCTCAAGGAAGCCGGCTACAGGGATGAAAAACGACCCAGCTGGCACCAATCTATCCAGCAACTAGCCTTTTTGTTTCTTGTTTCTTAGCGGGGCGGCTTTTTGATCTATCTTTTCCATCATTGAGTTATGGGCTTTGTGCAGCTTCCTACTTGGTTGATGTCACCAACATTGGATTGCTTTCGCCTTGTTACTTCTCTGTCGGCTCTGGGAGGTTGTCTGGTTCATTTTTTATTTAAATTTAGAGTTGATTCTCAATCAACTGATCCTTTGACTTTGTTTACCTATATCCTCGAAGCATGGTACCTAGCAATGGACCGTGCAACACAATCTTGAACTCTCATTTCCAGAGTCTCTCCACCTCTCTAACTCACCGTCTCATTGAGTCATTTCCTTCCTCAAATATTTTCTCTGATACACTTGTCCCTCGGATAACGCATGAGCGATAGTGGTATATCACGTGACATAGAAAGAGTCGAACAAACGGCATCAAATAACAAATGAAAAGACATACTTCCTTCTCTAACCTTCAAACAAATCAATCATATCCCATAACTCACCCCCTCCACCCAAGACCAGCTCAATCACCAGGCAAAGCCGACATCGGTCCTCTGACACTTCCGTGCCCCCACATCGATAAGCCTCAAAAAAGTGGGGGATTCAACCGCTCACCACACCACCGCACACTACCCCAAGACAACCAACACAATGCCCAGCCTCCAAGAAAGCAAAATCGGCTTCATCGGCGGAGGCAACATGGCCTCCGCCATCATTGGCGGCCTGACTTCAAAGGGCGTGTCCAAGACGAACATCATCGTCTCGGAGCCCTGGGACGTCAACCGCGAAAAGCTCGCCTCGACCGGCATCCAAACAACCACCGACAACGCCACCGCTGGCGCCGACGCCGACGTGGTCATCATCGCTGTCAAGCCGCAGGTTACAAAGAGCGTGTGCGAGGAGCTCGGCGCCAACTGGGGCAGTCGGGCGACGCTGCCGGTTGTCGTGAGCATCGCGGCGGGAATCACGCTGGCGTCGCTGCAGGGGTGGACGAAGACGAGCGATGGACGGACTCCGCATGTTGTGCGCGTGATGCCGAATACACCGGCGCTTGTTGGGGAGGGAGCGTCTGGTGCGTTTGCGGGTGCTGGGGTGACGGAGCAGGACAAGGAGCTTGTTAATGCGTTGTTGGGAAGTGTGTCCAAGGCTACGGAGTGGGTTGATCGTGAGGAGTTGCTGGATGTTGTTACTGGGTTGTCTGGTTAGTTCTTTTCCCTTTTTCTTTTCCCCTTTTCTCGGCGCAAGAGACTAATGGTGTTCAGGATCCGGCCCGGCTTATTTCTTCGCTATGGTTGAGCACCTCGTTGCTAGTGCTACGCGTCTTGGTCTGTCTAAGGAACAGGCGACGCGTCTGGCTACGCAGACTTGTCTGGGTGCGGGCAAGATGCTGGTTGAGTCGGCGGATGAGCCGAGCCAGCTGCGCAAGAATGTGACCAGTCCCAATGGAACTACTTTTGCGGCGCTGCAGACTTTTGAGAAGGAGGGGTTCAAGGAGATTGTTGATAAGGCTGTTACGGCGGCGACGGAGCGGGCTGCTGAGTTGGGCAAGGCGTGAAGTTGAAGTTCCTCGGTGATGGTTATAGACTGGAATAAAGGATAGATCATCCATGAAAAGTGGCTGCAGATATGTTTTCGCGACAATTGCAGACTGTCAGCAAATCAAAGAAGGAACGTTGGTTAAAATAATGAACCAGGGTCGGGGAGCTAGCTCTTCGGTCACAGATTTTGATTAGGGAGAGTCGGGGGTCCTATACCGGAGGCGTCTCCCAGATCCTTGCTACTTTCAAACATATGCGTTACCCGGGATAGTTGGCTCGAATATTGCGTCCTCTTTGGAGTAGTACTACCTAGGTATTTGTCTATGGGTCAGTAGATGTCTGATTCTCAAGTTAATCTCTACGATTGGAGCAGGAGCAGAGCAGGGAAGCCAAGCACCCAGGCTCTGGCTCTCAGTGGATCACGCAGTCATGTACATACCCATATCCGTTTATGGGTTCCTCTCTGTTTGCTACAGCTAGACTGCGTATTCCATCCGAGTCGCAACTGCATCGTCACCTTCTCGGGACTTACAGCAGAGCCCGGTGTGCTATTCGGGTCACCACCGCTGAACTGCTATAGATCACGATTACAAGATCGACAAGTTGGTCAAGGTGTGACAGTGACATCCTAAAACTGAAATAAGGACTCGGCACCGTGCATGAACCATTCCCCTCTTACGGTGAACTATCATGTGGCAATCCCTGTGAGAACCTAATCGATCGGGCAATATAACCCCTCAGTAGTTTGCAGGACAAACTATAGCCACGAGGCCCGTGGTCGCGCTAGCGATGTATGCACCAAGACCACATGTGAAATCGAAATCTCACAAACTATACGGGTTAGCCTATGTCCTTGCAGTCCAAGCCACCCCTCACATTCTGGCCTGATATTTGCTGAGCGACCGATGTAACCGATGCAGTTGAGATTCAAAGCCC
The DNA here is from genome assembly GCA_036712075.1 of Penicillium sp. DT28. Taxonomy (NCBI): domain Eukaryota; kingdom Fungi; phylum Ascomycota; class Eurotiomycetes; order Eurotiales; family Aspergillaceae; genus Penicillium; species Penicillium sp. DT28. The sequence goes on from JAZHLO010000002.1 coordinate 2,542,803, forward strand.
ACGAGAAGCTAGGAGCCCGAGAACCTGGAAAATAAAATGGCACTATCGAGTGATCTTGAACCTAATTATTCTCTTTTTATTCTCTATTTTGTGTGTTAGGTCCTAAGATCTCAGACTCACCGCATTTCTACAAGTTAAAAGTTATGCAGGTCGCCGGATAATAAAAAGTCCAAAACTGAGATCACCGTCCCAAGTACCGGGACACAGTGACAAATACCTGACAGTTTCCTGGGATAGCGCTATGCACGCTGTGTTTGCCATTCCCCGGGCCCGAGCAGAGATCCCCGATCAGAGGGGGCCTGCGAGATCCGATGATCTGCATCCCTAGTCCATTTATGCACGATCTGATCTCGGGGTGATACCGTGCCTAGCAGGGATTCTGTCTTTTCTTTTCTTTTCCCATCTAAGATCTAGGGTTCGCAACCCGATCCGCCCTGGAATGACGTGACACTGGACCGGGTGTAGACGGGTAGATCCCGACTCCACGAGGATTTGATGGTCCCAGTTCCAAGGATAGGTAGTGTATAGACTTTGTTGGGTGCTATTCAACTTGATTTTGGACGAACGACTCGGTGGATCGACCCAGGTTAGGGCGTCCTATGGTGGACTCTGCATTGCGGAGCCTTCGGTAATGTCACCGGGACATGATGGGTGTCAACTAAGGCATATGTAAGAAATAAGAGAAAAGATTAATAAAATAATTAATGAGTATCTATTTTTGATACGATCAGAGATGTCCGACTGTAATTCTCTGTACTGAGTTAGATCACCATTTAGTGAGATGCGAGCCGCATGACAGATCGAGGCGTAATCAAATCCCGGTTCCTCCACTTCAGCCCCTTCTCTTCCTTTCCCTTCCCCCTAGCGAAGCATGAGAAATTATAGTCGTTATATTTGCTTTCCTCAGATCAGACAGGGATTCCCGATTCCAGATCCCCGGTTCCCGATTCCCGATTCCCCGAAATCTGAAATCCAGGACCCCGTCATCCGTTCATCCATCTGGAAGAAGTGGAGACCATGAAGAACTCTCGATCTGGAATCCCTGTGGCATCGCCAAGCCATGCACCATGGATACCAGCCCCTCCGAGGCCTTTGATCGATCTCCGCCGATCAGGATCGAGCTGCACCAATATCCACAGTCCGGGATAAGCTCCTCCTACGATCTACCATTACGAGTGGATCCTCTCCAAGGGTTGACTCACGGCTGATCTTTCCTCGGAGACCGCTTTCTGTGACGATGACGATCCACATTTTGTGTCGTCCGCGAACTCCGGTAATCTGCAATTTTGACACGACTCCAAGTCGACTCCACTCTGACTGAAAAACCAATCTCATGCTCCGGTGACTCAGGTACGTGATGAATGGCAGTCCACTCGCCACTCTCCACTCTCCCTTCCCCCTTCATGTTCGCGGCTGTTGCTGCCGGCATACCCTCCCCTCTTCCCCAACTTCTCGGTATGCGGCGAGCCCGAGCACCTGTCTCATTCTTTTATTACGATACATACACGGACTCTGGTGTCCACTTCCTTAGTTTCTGAAATCAGATCCAATGCGGCTGAGGATTCCCAGGTATGACGACGTGCGGAGAAAGCAAAGACGAGGACAAATGAAAAATGAAAAATGAAAGAAACTATCGAACGAATAGGGAAAGAGTCTCGACAAGCACATAAGGAAAAAAGGAAATTAAATTGCGGATCTTGGGGTTGGAGGGGAACTAGATGCTAGCGCTAGTCTGACAGACTACGCCAGGTTGACAGGAACTGGCAAGAGATCCTTGGCACTATCTGTCAAGGACAACTTTAACGATGCTCCATAGGTTCATTATAGTTCATGATTTGCCCGCTCTACATGGGGCATACATGCCTCAGTAGTTTGTGGCTCCTTGTACCCACTTGCACGATCGTCATTTTTTTGGGTCATTTCCCCCCTGTTCTTGCCTTTCCATGGACATGTAACAGCTGGTCGTTTTTCCTTTTTTCTTTTCTTTTTCTTTTTTCCTTTTTATACAGTGGCCCTGCATTATTTGGACCCCAAAAGGAACCCTCATTCCCCAACCTTGCATAATCTTGTCCTGCGATGCCAACGTAAAATCAGCCTAGTCGCCCAGGTCGGTTCATTTATTCCCTTTTTTCTCGTCTGTTTGCTTTTCCCCTCTTTCCGATTTCCATCTAGCTTTCGGGTGGGCTGGTCATTCATCGCGATCGGAGATCATTTCCATCTATCTGCATCCACCCGCCATTTGTCTAACACCGTGACCTGTATAGTTTTCGATCTACTTATCCCCTCTTAAACCTTCTTCTTCATCTTTATATAAGTCTCGTCTATGTCCCAGTCCCGGGAGACGGACGAAGATACCGACATGGCCATATCCTATGCAAGCAGAGCCCCGGCCGGTCCCCCGCAGACGCTTCCATCATTTCGCGAGGTGAGATGAAAGACAAAGACCAAGATGATTACTACGCAATACTAACCATAGCTATAGCTTCTCCCTCCACACCTCCACGATGAGATCGACTCCTCTTCATATTATACCTCGCGCCAGTCACAAGAACGCCCTTCCTCTGGACATGAGATGGCCGATCCCAGATCCATCCCAGGCTACCCAACACATCCATGCTCCAAAATGCCATATGAACACCGTGAATACACTACACGCACTGAGCGGCCGATGGGCGAGCCCGCATCCATGCGGGGACCGAGTCCCATCCTTCCACCGATCCGGGATCTACAATCGATGCCCGAGCGTAAAGGATACCCCGACAGTAGAATGGCACCGAGGTCTGATCCATTCGCACATGAATACCGCGGGCAGCCTGTACCGGGACCTATGGCAGACCGACGAACCGCCGAGTACCCGCCCGTGATGCATGGCCAACCCCCGCATCCTACATGCACCCGTCAATGGCCTACCAGGGCGACCCAGAACAGATGTCGCCTTCTATGATGGCACATCCACAGGCCAATTTTGGAATCATGGGTGAAACCATCGATCCTAAAACAAAGCGTCGCAGGGGCAATCTCCCCAAACCGGTTACAGATATCTTGCGCGCCTGGTTCCACGAGCACTTGGACCACCCATACCCCAGCGAAGAAGACAAGCAAATGTTCATGACGCGGACGGGACTATCAATCAGCCAAGTAAGCCACCAAGTCGCCGGTGTTTAGGAAAGCCCGCTAATAACAGTCCCAGATCAGCAATTGGTTCATTAATGCACGGCGGCGACAGTTGCCTGCACTGCGGAATCAAATGCGCAGCGGTGGAGACGCGGACTCGTCGCGCCATTCTCCTTTCAGCGACGTAGATCAGGCGCCCGACTTGCCCTCGCCTCACCATTAGACGACATTTGGGCTCTCGACGCCCGACTCAAACACCGAACCTGCCTTGACGGCAGTTGCAGCCGGGCTTCTGTTTGACCTTTTTTTCTTTTTTCTTTTTTTTTTTTTTATAATCACGGCCTTTAATTTCCTTTCTGTTGCAAACGTTTTGGCATCAACAGCGTTCCTTCGGTTTACGACCGGGAGATTTCTCCCATTTATTTACGAGCTACGGGGTTGGGTATATGGCACGGGTGGATAGACTGGTATTGGATTGTTTTCTTCTCTTCTTTTTGTTCTTTTTTTCCTATTTGAGATTGTTAGCACTCTCGACAGAGTCAAGAGTGCCGCGAGATATCATTTTGATACCCATTTACTCATTGGACGTTACCAAGCGGGTTGTACCGGGAGACAGGGGTCTTTGGGAATTCTCTACCGCATTACCTCGGATTCGAGCATTGCATCTTGCATCCTCGGACATCGCACTTGCATTTACGGTGTTCTGGCCGCAGAAGAAAGAATATTGATTACAAAGCTATCAGACTGTACGATCACACAATAGATCAAAAACATGGAATCAGGTAGAGATGAGACATCACTCTCCACCGCTTGACGATCCCGTAATTATTGCACGCATGGAAACGTGGATCCTGCCTTATGAAGCGGCACGGAACCACAATTCTGAGGTAATCCTCGCTCTCGTATTGCATTCCATGCGGAGACAGACCTGTCTTCAGCTCGAGTCTGCCCTCTTTCTAAGCAGCCCTGATCTAGAACGGACTTAACTAGTTGTGGTGCTAAGCGGAAAATACTTGCACTCCGATCCATGGTACACCTCTTCTAATCCTGACAGACGTCGAATCCCAAATATTGGCCCGACCTAAATCTATCAGACCATGGATTCACCTCCCAATAAACCCGCATTTCCACCTGCCAGTCCCAGACCCACATGGACGAAAAATTTCAAGGGATCGCGATTTGCTGGTCTTTTTCTCCTCATGACGTCGATCCGAACTTTCTCGGATATTGTCTACCCCTTTTGACAGCGCTTAAAGTTCGGTTCGTCCGCGCGGTTAAGTATCCCCGTGACGTTGATTTTCCCATCCCCTGAACGTCAATGACGTGGTGCCCAATCTTTTTACCCTTGTACTGTGTATTATTGTGTCCATTTCCATTTTCCATTTTACCCAGATGGTGTATAAATTCGTTGACATGGAGCACAACTGGATAAGGTTCTTCGTATACTGCGGTCCAAAGATCGGCTATACCAGCCACGTGAATCCCCAAAGTCAAAGTCAAAAAAAATCTGATATGATCTCCTGGGAAATCCTCGGAGTAGATCTCCAGTGGATATCGAATTCAGAGCCATGATACGCTGATCCACAGCCTCTAAACCTTTATTTCAGACATCTCCGACAATTATGAACTGTGGAGTGGCACGGATTGGCCCGGAAGCCTTGGACTTGCAGCTTTTCACTGGCTATTTTCGTAGACAGAACTGGAGGGGAGTATCCGGAGCATCACGTTCCGAACGGCTTACTGTCGGATCGGAAGATGGACTTGGTGCCTAATCACTTGACAACACATGCAGTGCACTCAAACAATAGGAACAAAAGAAATACGAGTGCCAGTTGCAGGTTATGCAGGGCTCCAACAGGAAGAAGAATCCTGCCGCGATGGCTGGTTCTGCAAATGCCGCGCATAAGCCGATCCATCATATAGCGGTGAATTCAACCATGACGTTGGAGGACACAGAGTAAGACAGGTCCAGACCAGCGCGAGCTGTCACTTGCAAAATATGAGCTGTCTCATGTCAGGATCGAGCTTATGACGATCGGCTGTAGATCTAGTTCGCAAGGGTGTTTGCCGGTGAGATTTAGTTCCGCCAATGAGAGTGGAAGAGTGGATATGCATTTGGTTCGGGGTTCGGGGGAAATGGTCTCCGTTCTCCGTATTTGACGTGTCGTTTGGTTCGGAGAGCGTGGCTTTTCCTTTTCTGGAATGGCGTAGTCCATGTAACATCGATCTCTAATTCCAGTGCCCTTTTATGATTTTTTCGGTCGGATCTAAGGTGTACCTAGGTATTTGGGAGTTTTTAATTGCCGTCCGCGCTACTGCCAGTGCACCAACGGTTCTGCCAGTGCTCAGAACAAGACTATTGATTTATGGTGGGGAAGCTGATTCTTGGGAAGATCGACTAGACCCATCGCCCTAGAGTAGTTCGTTCAATAGCCTTGTCTAGGCTGGCCAATCCCCGGCGGTAGGAGTATTTGCTTAAGCTTTTGTCTTCTGGAATGCCCTAAGATTGTGGCTTGGATTTGATTTAAGTTGACTTAACCATGCTTTTTAGCTCTGCGAGCTCGCACTGATGTCCGAATATAGATGGTGGGGACGCTCGGTCCAGATGCAATACATCGCGTCTTGAGAGTCAGATAAAAGAGAGAAAAGTCAGAGATAAACGAGAGAACAGTCGAGGTGTCCTTGTCATCATTCTCGTCATACTCCATCACCAGGACTCGCTGTCCGCGGTACCAAGCGGCCCTTACAACTTCATCTGTAATATCATCCGATCCGGAGAGTAATTAGTTGCGGGTGAATCGTCTCTCCCAGTTCCGGAGAGACTTATTGCGATAAAGGATAGGAGTCGTTAGCGGAGAGGCTTCGATAGCATCCGTAAGCATTTTGTCAATTGAAGACTGCAGAATCGAATACCTAGTCGCTCTGAACTGAGATACCAGAACTGGTAATGATCACTATCTGTGATAATCCCAAAGGCGGCGCTATGGATCTTTGTCTTGGCCCGAGCTTCCTATATAGCTGCAAGATAGACGGCTAATTGCTTGGCCGCGGATGAAAAATCGTCATATCGCTTTGCCTCTATGGCAATGAGTGCTGATTCGATTCCGTAGCATGGTTTATCATGGCAGAGGGGCCAGGAGAGAGGGCCGAGGAAGAGTCATCGGCGTCTCGCCGATTCCAAAGACCCAAAGAGAGTCAGAGGCAAAGAGAGTAAGAGGTAAAGAGAGTAAGAGGTAAAGAGAGTCAGAGGTAAAGAGAGTCAGAGAAGACGACGACCACAAGGTAGCAAGAGCCGCCTAGTACTATACAGAAGAGTAAGAGATAAAGGAGAGAAGAGTACAAGAACGTACATACTGAGTAAACACCTAGGCCTTTTTTTTGATGTTTACTCGCGAATATTCGCCGTAGGTAATAAGTAGCCCGTATGGTTATGGGCCCTTTACTGGCCATAGTATATACATTCTCACTTCTATTCTCACTTCTATTCTCACATTAGGCTAGAGATTAAAGTCATCAAACTTAGGAACAATAACCTCCACCTTGCCTTCTATGTCCTACTTATCTGCCTTCTACTATAGAGCCAGATCGCGAGGAGCGTACAGTTACTGTTATACGGGATGATCGTTATGCCTTTCCTGAGTTCGAGGACCTAGTACGCTAAGATCTTATTACAGTTCTCTTATGTAGAGAACCGAGTTTGGCTAAGATTCCTCGCATGAACCTGTCTTGTTTATCTCTGACTCTTCTCTTATTTCTATCCTACTCTCTTTGGATCCTACTCTCTTTGGATCCTCTCTCGTTTATCTCTGACTCTCTTTACCTCTTACTCTCTTTCCCTCTGACTCTCTTTGCCTCACCGCTCTTACCACCTTCAGAGCCAACCATGGAGCATCCTCCAGCAAAGCGGCGCAAACGCCTTCCTGAGATAGAACAGGAGATGATCGAGCCCCTGAAACGCATCCCGGAGATGATCGAAGACATAATAAAGGACGATCTTGATGTGAGACGTCGTGTAGCGGAACACCTAAGAGTGTTGGCGCCACTGATGCAACACCTCGCCGTTTCTCAGCCTGGCGTCTATTATTCCACTCAAATCGAGAGGCCTGCGAGGTTCTGGGGATAAAGCGTGATAAGACGACGGATGTTTGGACTCGACCAGACATCGAGGACTCTCCCGCCACCCTCTCTCCAGAAATGGATAGCGTCATCCACCAACTCCAAACCTCGGAGTATCGCTCTGGCGAAGGAGAGGCTTCGGCTCGCGTCGTCATCGAGCTGCTTATACTCGATCGCCTGCATCACCTTTTGGATAGCGGATCCCTGGAGCAACTCTGCCTCTACCGGAGGTATCCTACGTGGGAATGCCCACGTCACTGGGCGCCCAGACTGGCTCCTCTGCCACGATGACCCTCACTATGGCGGCATCGAGTCTACCCTCATTGCGATCGAGGCTAAGCGGGTGTCGCAGCTTGGCGATGCGAAACGGCAGATCGCAATGTACCTGGCAGCGATCCAGCACTGTCGCGAGAAAGCATCACAGGTCCACGCCATGGCATTTGGCATCACTACTACAAGTGAACAGTGGCAGTTCTGGTGGCTGAGTTCCGAGAGGAAAATGTACTCTTCCCGTGCCTTTGATTGGCGCGTAGACAAAGCCAATATTCTCACGTGGCTCGACAAAATGTTAGCGGAAGCAATCCAAGCATCGCCGCTCACCACACCTGTTATCCGCCGCGACCTCTCCCTCCGGGCCTAGGAGGGCGCTTTCAGACGTCGCAACCAGTTAAGTTCCGGATCCGATGACAATATATGAGGGACTTCCTTTGGAAATCAATGCGCCCGACTCAGCTGAACATAAGTTCTTCCTCAACGTGTTCAACCGGGACGGCCACGTCTGTTTGAAGCGTCTCCCAGCCGGAAAACCTCCCATCGCGAAGTGGCGGGGCGTACGTTGGCTGTACTTAATCAATGGACGAAATGTCCTCACTGGCGAGGCCTTATCCAAGTACTTCCCTTGGGAAGTACTCAACGATCGTCCGCTACCAAAGACGAGTCAACATCAACTGGCAGTTGGATATAGGTCGCTTGGTACCAAGGATGACAAGTCCTAGTGATGGAGTACGATGAGGATGATGACAAGGAGGATGACAAGGACTGCGCTACCGAGGATGCCGCTAAGGATCCTGCTAATGATACTATTGAGGATTGATGTAGCTTAGGACCATTGCTACCATTGTTACCATAGCTAGTTAGTTCGTGTGATCAGTCATCCGTTATCATCTGCGGAGAGATAGCTTTAGGATCACGATCAATGATTCCATGCTTACGCTTTTTGCTTCTTACCGTGTAACAGCCATACGACATTATTGTTTTAAAATTCTCTATTAATAACTCCTAGCACTGAATAAAACGAGGCTTCTAAATTAGTAGATTCATCTCGGTAATAACTCAAGGGACAGAACGGCCGCAGCGGAGACGTTTTGAAAGAGGTTGCTCATTCTCAGCAACGGGATTGCACTACTACGGATTACATTGAGGGATAATTTAAAGAATGATTATGCGATTCATCATCCAGCGTCCACATCGAACGGGTCAATATCCTGGTCTAGCCGCCCGGCCGGAACCTGGCTGTTAAATAGCTGCCACATGAGCCAGTCAACAGAAAAGTCGACATTAGTGTCAGGTGCCAACTGGATGCTGCCATGGTGATCCTCAATCGAGACCGGACTATCGGTGAAATCACCCGGTGCCAGAAACGTCCTCTGTGAGACGCTCCCCTCAGGTATGTTTTCTTCTGAGCCATCTCCACCTTCGGCTGAGATGTGGAATAATGGCTCGCATAGCTGCTCCAGCGACTGCAGCAGGGTCAGAAGCTTGCCCAGGTGGCGATCTGCTTTGAATGGCGCTAAGCCCTTGATGATCTGGCGCATGAGTGCGTAATCGTCACGATCCATGGTTCCAATAATGTTGCAGAAAACGACGAAGAATGCGCTGAGTGGGTAGAATAACAGGGTCCTAAGGAGGGGTCATCGTGAGTTGATACCGCCCATTATGCTTGGGAGGATAGACAGAGAGAGGGGGCACACCATGTCAAGAATGACGGATACGGATCTTCGAATCCAGGTAGCTCAGCTGGGTGTTGTTGAAGAAACAGGAAGGCTCGGAGCGATTTTCGAGCATAGATAAGGCATTCGCGATGGACGGTGGGGCTGAATGAGCTTTTCAAGCGCGTGCGGTGAATCTCCACGAAGATCGCGTAGAAGCAGAAGTCAACGGCAACCCAATCATATTGAACCATCTTGGGATGGCAATCACGGCTCTACAGAAGTGGTTATCTTAGAGTATGCACTAGGGAACAGGGTAGGGCAAGCAAGTGAGGACATACCGACTGCAGTCGTGGGAGAATGTCGTGCATTCTGGCGTCGAGGAGCTGGTATGTTTTAAGCGATCGGTCATTCGGTCCGTTTCTGCCACTAGAAGATATCTCTCGTAGTTCCCCCTGGACCTGAGCGAGATCAAGTAGAACACGCAACAGGCTGTCGTATGGAGACGAGGGTGCTAATACGATAAGATCGGTAGGGGAAATCTCCAGGTAGGGTAGCGAAGTAGGACGACAGAGCAGAGAGCTCAATGTGGAATCAAGATAATAGCACCAGTATACAGCGCTATAGATCTCGTGTTCAAGGTCCGAGGCAGCTGGTAGTCTGCGGATCTTGTGATAATTGAGGGCTGTGATTTGTCGAGCAGCATACGAGACAAAAAGCCAAGATTGGTAAGGTCTTCCCAAGTGTCGCATTAGCAATGCCTAGAAGGGAAAATACAGATTAATGAAGATGCTTCACACTTATGGGGAGCAACTTACACTAGAGAGCAGAGATTGTATGGCTGATAAATCCGGTGGTTGTAGGATGTTGAACTGCTCTGTGCTGCGCATGGCTGCCTCTACATATGTTGCCTTGGACTTTGAAAGATCACTTTTCAAAGCAGAGTTGTCTGTGGCTCGTGGGGTTTGATATAAATGAAAGATTGCTTTCACGTATATGCAAACGCAGTATTGATGGAATAAAGTGTTATTGAGTTCGGAACGGTCTCGTAACAACGTTGTAGCCATCCTCGCGTATGACTTGTCGGATATATGATCCGGCCACTGGATACGGAGAGACTCCGGCGGGCCTATCTTCCATTAGAAGTGATATTAATGCTTGCCGGAAAGTCGGGGGAAGTACCAGGCAGGAGCATGAAGAGTAGCTCGCGCGGCGGTGTTTCTGGAATTGGGCAAGGAGGATCGTGGGAACGAGGCTCTTCTTCGATGATTCTCACCGTATGGGGAGGCTGACTGTCGGTGATGCTACTCACCAATTCTAGAGCAGACTTCAATAAAGATTGTCTTTCATGACTGATGTGGAGGGAGTTTTGGAGGTCTATTTGAAGAATGTCCTTTGCTTGCATCGCATGGTAATTCGATCCTTCATCGCTTGTTGTTGAGACAGCAGTTGGCGGGGGCCGTTCTGTAGGAGACTGGCCAACCTGTCTTGGCCTTGATCCAGAATCTCCCAAAGGAGGGTTTTCTCCTACCCTAGGGTTAGGACTCGGAAGATCTCTGGGCACAATTGATGTTAAAGAGATGATTATCATTCTTTTTCAAGCGGCTCTGCACCCTACCTGCGAGTATCGGATGCATCTCTCCCAAGATCTATCATAGTCTCCTGGGAGCTTAAAAAGCTTCAAACTTTGTCAGTATCGATGAAACTATCTTGATCCATGTGACAGGTGAAATCGCCGGCAGACCTCTGAAGGTTTCTTTTTCTGGATGCTCGTCCACTGCGTGTGCGTTGGCACGCCGCCCCAGCATCCCGGCAGTTGGCGCATGGTGCTTGCCTACTACACTTCACCTAAAAGATAAGACAAAGGTTAGATCGTCTCCAAATTAGGGACCATAGGCACGTAGGAACCTTTCTGGCATGGCATAGGTCACACTGTGCTTCGTTAGACTCCGACAACTGAAGCGAAGGCGAATGATTGAGGTAAAAGCGGGACCCACAGCAGGGAGAATATCTGCAGTAGGGAGGTTATCTGCAGCAGGTGTGAACTGGTCCGATACCATCACATTCATTGAGCCTCTGTTTTTGATGGATGGAAAGAGTCATGTTGCAGGAGAAGGTGGAGCGGGCGGGAGAAACCAGCCATCCGATGCTCACGACATCTGATGCCTTAATGCCTTGGTGTCTCAATACTGTCCCTAAGAAATCAGCAATTTAGCCATTCGATTTTAGTGTATTTCTTAGTTCTGTCAAATGCTTCTGTGCGTCACCCAACACCTGTCATCCGGGCCTACTAGTGTCATGCAAATTGACAGACAGGCCTCTCAACTCTACGTTGATTTTCGGGTCTGTCAATATATCTTATGAACGTCTATTGCTCTATAAGTATATAATTTACATGTCGCTTTGTATTATCCTACACGGAAAGTCTCCACAATGCAATCGATGGAAGAATAATTCCCAGGAATATCGTATAGATGATATATCCGGGGAGAGGCAGATGCCGCGCTGCAACAACTCACCAGGGCACATTCTGTCCATCATATTTATCCCACCCTGGCACATGGATAGTCTTGAACGTACCATTATCTCGGCGATCGGCCGAGAGAGCAAGCTTCAATACTGCCTCTGCACCTTCTGCGAGGGTGAGATCGGCGTCTTGCCCACCCATGTCACTCTTCAGCCACTAATTACCATTCGTTAGTATGGAGGAAGTCTCACTGCAAACGCTTGAGAGCGACTTACTCCAGGGTTGACTGCAAGGAACACAAAGCCCTCATCTTCGTATGAGACAGCATATTGTACCGTCAATGCATTCAAGGCGGCTTTGCTAATCTTGTAGGCCGGGCAAGGAGCATGTGCGACTTCTCTAGCCAGAGTCATGGATCCGTATATACTTGAGCTGTGCGATTGAGCTTGTTAGCATTAGAACAATAAATAGACAGGGAGGCCTGGAATGTAGTCTCTCGTATACTTACATGTTAATCACCTTCTTCAACTGGCTCGACTCCATGAGAGGGAGATACTGGCGCAGAACATTGTGCGTGCCGCTCACGTTGACCGAAAGCTGCCAGTCGAGGTCCGACCTGATTCCAGATGGTTTTTGTCAGCCAGTTCTCGCTAATATACCACTGACAAGGAGAAGCTAGGCGGAGTTGCTGTACATTGCAGTAACCTTTCCATGTGTCTCACTATGAACACCCGCACAGTTGATGATCATATCTAGGCTCTGTCCTCCTAGTGCCGACTTGACTTCCTCCGCCGACTTTTTGACGGACTCTTCGTCTGCCACGTCAAGCGGAACAAAAGTTACGGAGCCATTGCTCGCTGCAACGACTTTGTCCAATCGTGGGCTGCACTTGCGGGCGGTTGCGAAAACCCAGCCACCGTTCAAATCCTGGTGGCCAGCGACATGCTGAACTAACTCCAGGCCAAGGCCACGGGAGCTCCCTGTGATGAGGACGTTGTACATGGTACGATCTGTGGTGAGAGGTGAGGTGAGATGGTGGAGAGGGGGAGACAGATGCCCAGAAACAGTTAAAGCGAATAGCTAGCTTTTATAAACAGATTCTAGAATCCTAGAAGAAAAACAGAACTCATCTCCGGCCCGTACTTCCCGAGAAAAGCCACCGGCGTTCAAAAGCCGATGCGGTAAAAGATGAGTTGGTTCGGAAACCCGACCCAAAGAGGAAGTTTAGTTGGTCCATCCAAGGACATCTTCACGGCACTCCAGACTCCGCAGTACTCCGTAGTCCTATTAAGACCATGCCGAGACCCAAGTTTTTCTGAACGATATTAGCAATTGAGAGTGAGAGCTGAAGACCCAGCCCATTTTCATAGCTAGCCTCCTCATCATCAGCGCTCTTTGCTCGACAGGAGACTTCTCTGATCCGCCTCTCTATCTGCCTCCTTTTCCATTGGGTCTAAACCTTAGTATCAAACACGAGACCAGACCACCATGACTGAAGGTTACCTCGCTACGTTGTGTGACCTCCTGCAGGCAGATGAAATCATCACCCCGGATTCCCCGGATTATCAGGCCAGTAGCCAGACATGGGCGGCTCAGAAGCACGCAAAACCCAGCCTGGTGATCCGACCTACTTCAACCAAGGCGCTAAGCAAGGCTCTTGCCTACCTGTACACCACAGACCTGGATTTTGCCATTTACGGCCAGGGTTTTAATTCCGCCTCGGCCAAGGATGTGCTGGTGAACACTTCGGCATTCAATGACTTTCACTTTGATGCACAGGCGGATGTGGTGACTGTTGGCGCTGGGCAGACCTGGTTGGACGTCTATCAGAAGCTGGCCGAGGCCGCTCCGGAGTATGGTGGTGAGCAAATCCTTCGTTTATTTTGATATCTAAGTACGGGCTGCTAACACCAGTTGCCCCAACAAACTGTCGTCGGAGCCCGCACGCCTTGTATCTCAGTAGCGGGAACCATCATTTGCGGAGGCTATTCGTGGGTGTCCAGTGAGCATGGCTGTATCTCGGATCCGAACAACATGCTGGACGCCCAGGTCGTCAAGTATGACGGGTCCATTGTATGGGCGTCCAAAGAGCCACAGTTGCTGTGGGCTCTCCGCGGTGGTGGCGGTGGCTTTGGTGGTCAGTCAATCTTTGTGGCTTTCTGTTCTGCGAATCGCACTAATTTCGACCTACCTCGATGTAGTGATGACCCAGGTCAAGCTCCGGGTGTTCCCCTATCCCCAGAAGATCTGGGCCGGTCCTATCCTGGTACCCCACGAACGGCTGCAGGAGGTCGCAGAGGGGATTGCGGGCTTCCTCTCGAAGCCTCGACCCTAAGATTACCATGTTCATGTACGTGGTAAAGGGACGGCTGCTGGAGTCGATCGGAACTGACTCAGATATGCTGGTTATTCACGCATTTGATGCCAACGGAGAGGAGCATGGCCGGTCCTGCTTCAAGTGGGCACTGGAAATCCCGGGCGCAGTTGATCAATCCAAGATTACGACCCTCTCTGGCGTTGTCAATCTGCAAAGTAAGAAGCGAATTCCAACAATGTCCTTTCGACAGCAGTCATTTTCCTGGAAAGCCACTAACGTAGGGTTCCCTCTACAGACAAGGCGGGTATGGTGAAGGGTAGCATGAAACAGTTCTGGCAGCCGTTGCTGCTTAAGGATATTACCAAAGAGCACGTTATCAAGGCTGTTCAATGGTTCGAAGGAATACGGGAGATTGATGCTGCACTCGGCGACTGCACCTACGTTATCTTCGAACTCCTCAGCTCGGTAAGACCTCACAGCTGCCAGAAGCTAACTCTTCGAAAAGCCTGGGCTAACAATTACTCTCACCGCTGTGAAATATAGCGCGATCCGGTGGGAGGAATTTCGTGTTGTGCCTGGCCACGAGCCCCTGGTACGAAGCACATCTTACTTCTCGGAACCGGATGCCCTGCAGGGGCCGATGCCAGCAAGGAGCAACTGGCTCAGGATCTTGCCATCAAGGCACCTGCTGAAGTATTAGGAGTTGATGCAGATCTCAACATCCTGCCGAATGGACTCGAAAGCTACCATGATGTGACCAAGGTATGGGCACTAGCAAGTTCTTCCACTCCGGTTCGGCTGCTAATAAGACAATCTCGCAGATCTGGGGCCCACATGTTACCAAATTGCAGGAGTTGCGGAAACGGTACGATCCGCGCCGCAGATTCAAGGGGGCACTTAATGCCCCGCCGTCCTAGTCAGTCGTATAGGTGCCGATCCAGGTGACTTGTGACCGAGATCTCCCGACACCCAATAAGAGGCTTACAGATATTGTTACATGCATCAGAAGATGCTTTCGGGAACCAGATCCAGATCTCACAGATCTTGCAGATCACGTAGCCCTATCTTGGCCCTATGAACTGCCTTGCGTTGTGTCACTGGCCCCAAAACACCCAGCTTCCTTTCCTAGCCTTTCACCCATCTATCTACACTATGCTCTTGGTAGTGAGTAATATGATATCAGATATCCACTTATGCGCAATACACAAATGATAGGATTGCGATAGTAGAGCATCAGGCAGCCGGTAAAGTATGGTCTCCTGCGATGTATAATCTGCTCATGGCAAGTTTTCCCGAATCCTACAATGCCAGGTG
Source organism: Penicillium sp. DT28 (assembly GCA_036712075.1). Classification (NCBI taxonomy): domain Eukaryota; kingdom Fungi; phylum Ascomycota; class Eurotiomycetes; order Eurotiales; family Aspergillaceae; genus Penicillium; species Penicillium sp. DT28. The sequence goes on from JAZHLO010000002.1 coordinate 2,558,059, forward strand.
ATCAATGTACACACAAGCCAGTTGGTATCTACTAAAACATGAAGTATACGATAGCATTTGCTTTAAAAAGCGCATACTAGGCTCGCAATAATCGTGGTTGGTATATAATACGCAGATAAAAATAACCAGACTAATCGAGTCAGCTGAACCGCTCCTATTTCATGCAAGGACCAAAAGTCACTGTAGCACTTTTTTGATAGCACTTGCATATTGCTTTTCAACGGATGTAGCGGTCAAATGGAAAAGCAAAGCCCGATGGCTTCAGGCCCATGTTCAAGTATTATAAATAGCTGAAAAGCCCAGCTATTGCGCTTCTTCATCATCCTCTGCGTATCCTCAAAGCCTGAACTTGAATACGCCCCCTCAGCTTTTTATATACTTCTACTGAACCTTTGTGCAAGTCAAATATACCTCATTAACGAAACTGACCGGCTGACACCTGGAATATAGACACAATGAGGGTCAATCTGGTCTTCGGCACACTACTTTCAGCCCTTTGTGCTGTATATGCTGCTCCGCCCACAAGCCGTGCTGATTCCCCTCTCATCAAAGAGCTGGATAAACGTGCCGAGTGGTCCTGGTGCGATACCTCTAAATATGTAAGTTTTGATCTTGTCGATATTTTGTAGATTTTACTCTAACGCAAAGGCAGTGCAACCAGGACTCGGACTGCAGGGGTAACTGCGGTCCAGGAAATACTGTAAGTGGAAAGACATCACGGGTCATTCACAGGGCTAATTACAAATTGACAGGCAAACTGCGGAACTGCGTTCTATCCTCACAGTTGTTGGGTGGTAAGTTGCGTCCTCGCAACAACTATACTTTCATTATACAGCAAGCTGACAGCAACTTAGTGGGGAGATCCAGCCAAGGGTTATTAAAGCTACCATTGAAACTACATAGACTCCTTATTAAAAATGACCTTCTACTGGGTCTTATATCGGAGTCTTATATCGAATTGATTGATTATTGACCAGCAAACTGGGATTAACTCGATGCCTTGGTGACGGGTTTTCCCTTCTTAGGTTTCCCCACGCTGTGATGTGAATACAAAGGCAAAAATATAGTTTCCCATGGTTCTCTCCTTCTCTTTTCCCACGTGCTCATGGTATGACAAGGATATTTAGAAGTAAGAATATCAAGTAAAAATTAAGTAAGGATGCCTATCAGAAGTAAGAGATATTAGGCTAGTCGAAGCACCTAATAGTATAATGAGAAGTGAAAATTATATCCCTTTATTTATATATAATAGAGCTAGAAATCTCTTACTTTATCCTTACTTCTTGTTTCTCTCACTTCTTCTCTCACTTCCTCTCTTACTTCCTCTCTTACTTCATATTTCTCTTATTTATATCCTAGTAGAGAGGTCACGCTCTCTTTGTCCTTAACCCATCACTCAAAAGCCTCCGCGCACATCATTGTCGAGCTTGTGATCCTTGACCCACTACAGCACCTTTCCGACAAAGGATCGCTCGAACAACTCTGCCTCTATGCAGAGGTAGACGTGAGTCTACAACGCGGAAATACAACGGTTCTGGACGTGCAGATTGGCTACTATGCCATGACGACCCTCACGAGATCGAGTCAACGCCGATTGCAATCGAGGCGAAGCGAGAAGACGACTTTTCGTCTGCAGGCAAGCAGATCGCGACCTGTCTTACGGCCATACAAGAAGCTCGGGAAAGAACAAAGATGCATAGCTCAGTTCTGGTTCATGGACGCCTATTCTCTTCTTCGACCTTTGATTGGGGGGTGAAGAAAGCTAAAATCATTGCCTGGCTTGATAAGATGCTTACAGATGCAATCGAAGCCTCCCTGCTTACCAGGCCCACCCTTCATCGGAATGTGTCTCTTCGGAACTGGGAGGGTAATTTCAGACGTCGCCATCTGTTAGGTTCGGAATCAGATGACGCAGACAAGGCACCCGAGGGACTTCCCCTAGACATCTCTGCCCCAGACTCGGCCCAAATTGTCGGCGGAATGGTACAGAGGCCGCCGAGTTCTGGTGATGGAGTACGATGAGGATGAAGACGGCGCTACGGATACTACAAATGTTGCTATTGAGAACTGATGTGCTCAGGACCATACGACATTATTGCTTTGCAATTGTCTATTAATAACCCCCAGCACTGAATATAACGAGGCTTCTAACTTAAACCTATTCTATACTGTAGCTATGAAGGAATCGAGATTATGTGGCCTCTCTACGTAATTAGCGCCGTGAAGAGATTGCCCTGTCTTTAGGCGAACATGTTCTCAGTGATGCGGTGTTATTTACTCTCCCACTGCCTATAGAATGAAGTCCGCTTGTTCGGAATTGCTCGTTTTCTGTCTGTTTCCCTCGATGGTGAGCACCCTAGTGTATGTATAGACCCGAATAATGGTGATGATGATTCCTAAAACGCCAGTCTCTACCCCGGAATGATGATACGCAAACGCTAATCTTAATCTAATCAAAGAGATCATCTCGGTCAAATATATCCAGAAGGTCGCTTGAACGGATGTGCCTCGGTGCTCCTGGAAACAATGCATCAGCATATGCGCGGTAAAGGTAGATATCCAGTCAAATACTCACAGGACGTATTCATCCAAGCTGATATGATCAGGCTCGGAAAATATAAGATACAGATACTTGAGCGTCTCGGCAAGCCAGAAGCTCTCCATCTTATCCGTGTGTTCCGGGACAGGAGTGCGCACATCCTCGATAGCCGAGTGGCCGTACTTAGTGCGTGTCGCCTTTTCAATGTTCTGGAACATGCGCCATGCGGCCTCCTGCAGGGATTTGTCACCTGTGATTCGGTATATGATGAAGACGGACTCGACGGCTTCGGGTCTGCATCATCATTAGTAAAGGAAGCAGAAACACGGAATAAAAACAAACCTGAGTTTGTATGTGGGGTCCCGCAGGCTGAGAACTCCTGGTGGAATGCCTTCTAACTCGATGACCTGTTGGGCTCTCTCGCGCTCCTCTGGCGTGTTCACGGGCGACGCCATCACTTCGTTGTACCATCGATCCTCATCCCAGGGACAGTTGTCCATGTCCTTACAGGCTGACACCTTCATGATCTCAGGCATGATACCGGAGGGCATTTGGTCGTAGCCCCAGATACATCCGTCCGTTAGCCCCCGGGCGATGGCCATGTCCTCCGGTCGGTTGAATACTTTGGCACCGATGCCTACCATCCCACCCAGGAAGCATTTCAAATGATCCTGGACATGCTGGACATACTGCATCTCACCACCTCGAAGGGCGCGCACGTCGGCAGTGAAAAGGATCTTCTGACTCTCATCCTTGGTCATGGTCCGGAAGAGCAGGTTCTCCTTGATTGCTTCGATGGCCATGGTATACATATCGCGGTACTGGTCTGTTTGAGCGCCGAGGAGGATATGCTCCTTGGGAAGATATTCATAGGCCGAGTCGGCACAGCCGCCGAGCGAGAACTCGCCCATATCGAACTTGAGTTGATCTGCGTTGACCCATACGGGCCACAAACCGGGGATTCTGGTGGCGTTCTGACTTGACTCGAGCTCATCCGAGATTCTCTGGACTGCGTCGAAGTACTTGGGATCACCTGTGACCTGAGTCAGGCGGGTGAATTCTACGCTGAATGAACCCAGCTCTGCCAAGGCCATTCGTTCTGATGGTTCGATTTCCTCGCCTTGAGCAGATCTAAAACTTATTAGCATCTGTGCATTGCGCCTGACGGTATTTCGGATTCCGGCTTACTTGGACCAATCCCAGCGCGACTGAGGCATGCGATTATGCGTGTCGAAGCAGTTGAAGATCATTTCACCCAGCTCCACAGCTTTCTTAAGGAGAATGGGATACTTGCCCTCGGTCAGATCATGAGCTGCGAGAAAACCGCCCATATATCGGATGACGATTTCAAACACATTGACCTCGCGGCTGAAAGTGGTCGTAAAATCGATATGTTCTAGAGCCTCGAGGGCAATTTCAAGCTCCTTGTCGAGTCCCATGATAACTAGCGCATCTAGAGAATCAACCAGGGTAGCGCCCCACCCACTGAAGGAGTCTTCGTATCTGCCACTGCTGGGCGATACCTCATCACGCATCCAAGCGTGAGATTTATATCCATTCCATGCGTGCATAAATGCCTCCTTCACGGCCTTTTGTCTCTTGACTCGTTGTTTGCGTTCGCGCCTGGACTCCGGTGGGAAGTCATATTGAATGCGCGGAATCGCAGATGGGTGTGTTGGTAAAGGAATGTACGAGGTGACGGGGTATCTCTCCGTCGAGGCGTTCAAATGAATGGCATTGGGTGATGAGATGCGACTGTTATAGACGGGGGTGGGCCTCGGGTGGTATAATTGGTACGTGTGGAGACGGCCGAAGGGCAGCCAGACCAAGAAGATGTAGGCGACGGCGAGAAGAAGGATCGAAGACGTGAGAGAGCGGGTTTTGCGGTTGAAGACCATAATGAAGGTGATTTGCGGAGACGGTGACAAACGACTTTATAAAGGAATTGAAGGAACGACGGTCATAAAATGCAAGGAGGGAACAAGCTAAACAGCTCAGAAAGCGAGAAATCAAGAAAAGGAAAGGCTCTGTTGCTCTCTCATGCTTGGAAGCATCTGCAGTCAGAGAGAGACGCAGAAAATGGAGAAAGCAGTGCCACCATGTGGGAGTATCACGTCAGGCAGACGCGGGATGGGGATGAGAATGGGGGACCCCATTGATCGTCAGGGAGCAGTCTGATAACCTTTGACACGCGTCCATGGAGAAAGAAACATGGCAAAGTCCATGATTGGTGAGATCCGGCATGCAAAGGGGCCAATATACACCCCACGTAAGCTTGTGTAAAGGTAAGGAGTCGAAGTGTCCGGGTTATTCTTAGCTGTGGTGGTGTTGGTCTAGACTTGACGATGTATCAGGTACGTGGCAAAATAGGCGAGACATCTAAAGGTCTTGTGTATCTGTTACTCAAACCAAGATCCACACATCCCCTGAATTTGATCCGATCGGGTTTAGATCGTGAAAATCAATCAATTCTAGAGCTTTTATTGGTCTCCATCTGTGGCTGAGCTTGGATCCTCGATCTACGGAGTACATCGTCACATTCCATGGAATTACATCCATTACCCGAAATAATTGGGTCCTACATTGACAGTATACACGATGAAAAGATCCATATTTCGCAACTTTTTCTAATGTATTGCCCAAGAAACAAAACTTTTTGTGCGATATGCCAGAAAACACGTATGACAATCCGTGCAAGAGGTACATAGTCCGACCAGCAAGATCCACACTCTATTAAACGTTGTGTAGAGTCCCAGAGACTTTGCAGTTAACATCACCAACAGCAGCATACCCTCAAGAAGACTTTGAGACAGATGTAAACAGCGAGTACTCTGCGTTTTGCGGTGTCAGACCCAGCTCCACGCCTAAGCCAAGGGGTCGAATCCCATGGAGCCAGCGCGGTTGAGCTGAACCATCAGAGGAGGCCGTCTCCAGAGCGAAAACGATTTCTGAGTAGACCAATCCAGCGATTCAGCCTCTAGCTTCAAATCGAAGTTGTACAGAAGCTTGGTGAGAATCAGGCGCATTTCCGCGTTGGCAAGACTGCGCAGAAGTGGGATGTTAGCCTTGAATCAATTGGAAAAATGACAATTGTGCATTGCTTACTGCTGCCCAAGGCAATTCCGAGGTCCGTACGAGAACGGCTGGAAGGCTTCTTTCTTGTCAGACATGAACTTGCGAGAGTCGGGCCCGTCGAGCCAGCGCTCCGGCAGGAAGGCATTGGGAAACTTGAAATTGTCTGCCGAATGGAAGGCAGAGTACAGCGACATGGAGACAGAAACCTAAGGCATGGTCAGCTTCTTGAAATGGCTGAAAGCACACGGGAAGTGGTGCAGCCCGGTACTCACTCCTTCAGGCACGTATTGGCCGTTGACACAGGCTCCTCCTTTAGGAACGACACGAGGCAGCATGGCCGGAATCGGAGGATAGATACGCATAGTCTCCGACAAAACAGCATTCAAATACGGCAGCTCTGCAATGGCCGAACAGGTAATGTCAGATGCCTTGTCGAAAGTACCGCGGATCTCACGTACCAGCCGAAGGTACTTGTCGCGGTGTCGAAGGAGATAGTAAACGCATCCGGAGAGTAGAGCAGCAGTGGTCTCACTACCAGCCAGCACAAACACAGCAGCATTGGCATCGATTTCCGAAGGAGTCAAGCCCTTTCCATTCTTGCTGTGCTTGAGGATGTACGAAGTGAAATCCGGGCGAGTTGTCTGTGACTTGAGACGACGGCGCACTTTCTCGACACTCAAATTGAAGCTATCCGTCCGTTTCTGCATCAGATGCCGCGGAACCAAAATCGTCACCAGAGGTAGGAGGATTGGATAGAACCAAAAGAATTTCAGATACGAGCTGGCTTTGACGGCGTCCAGAATGATCAGCACCCACCAATGGTACCTGTTCTCGGCGAGACAGCCAAATGGTTCGCCAAATGCAAGGTCGCCAATTAGATCAAAGGTGGTGTAGTTGAACCAGCGCACCATGTCGACGATGGGCGACTGCTCTTGGCCAAACGCATCTCTGAGCTTGTCGATCAGCATGTCCGCATAGATGTGCAGGATACCTTCCTGTTCGCCGAGAGCTTTGTTGGAGAAGGCATGGGTCAGCAGGCGACGCATACGAGTGTGCTGCTCGTCATTGGCCGTGATGATTGCATTGACACCATTGGGTGTAGGTGCATAGAGTGCGGGATCCTTGCGGAAGGTTTGGCGTCCCTTCTTGCGGTGGCCATAGATGTCCCTCCAAGCAGGTGCAGCACGGTAGGCGAGGGAGTTTGGGGCAATACGGACAACGTCCCCATACTCATCGTGGAGTTTTTTGATGATTGAGTGCTGCTTACCCTGGACATCCCACAACAGATGAACCAGAGGAGTGATAGCAGCCAGCTTGGGGCCGGGGTATCGGCTGAGCGGGTGCAGGTACAGAGTGTAGACGGTCCAGATTGTGAAGTACACGCCCAGCTATATGTCAATGTTAACGTTGATATCAGTTTCATAGTGGGCAAGGCGACAATGGCCATCTTGAGCGCACTCACCAGAATCTGGGCGCTGGTGGCCACGATCCAGAATGACGAAGCGTCAGGAGGATACCAACTTCTCGAGGCGACTCCAGACATTATTCTAATCATTGCAAATTGCAGGTAAAGATAGTAAAGATAAGTTACTGAGGTAAAGACTGAAAGTGAGAAGGAGTGTATGAGATTCTTGGAGTAGGAAGACTGTTTAAAAATATTCGCCATCCAAGGATTCAGAGAAAGATAGATATTCGCCCACAAACAGACTTCGATCAAACGCCTCGGTGGGTATCCAGATGCTATTTGTGCGAGTGGGAGATGAGCGCTATAAATTGCACTCTATACACGTTCAACGCTGCATCTTGAACTAAATATAGGATTCGAACTTTTCGGATATTCCCACAAACTGTTTACGTTTAATCTTATGCATGCTTTGATCTACCTGCGAGATTAGATAAAAGAACTGGATTTGTGGCATTCAGGTCAATTGGACTCAATGAATTGCATATAAACACTCTTTGATGGGTGGTGTTTGAGAGGGCCTTTATATGTTCGATTCAAGGCTCTCCGATGAATGACTACGAGGGCCAGGCTAACTATTTTGGCTAGCACTTGCTCCAAGAATCAATGCGGTGTTTTCTATATTTCCTATTATCATGGCGATGTCATGTTTAGCGTCACTGACAATAAAGGGCTTCTCTGGCGTAATATTGCTGCGGGTCAACTGCAGGCCCTGTCAAGAAGTCCGCGTCTTTTACTCGAGATAGTGTATCCAAATTCCGGGTTCTCTAAGACTACAACATTGGAAAGAGCAGAAGATAAGAGTCGGACAATGCCTAGTTGGTGTGTACATATAGAGAATTGGTACCAGAGATCCGAGTGGCAGTACATAGATCAATTCTTTCAATTCTCGTACCTAGGTATGCATAAAGTATGATTTCAGATCGCAAAGGCAGTCGTTAGTCGTAAGTCATAATAGTAGTCTATATATCTTCCAATATTACCTCCAGGGCTAGATACAACAGGACTCTTGTTCACAGGAATCAGCTGGCGACAAAGAAACTCAATAAACTGCCAGCAGTCAATCCACCCACCAGCATCATGCCCATGAACCCACCCGCGGCCTCTCTCTCATCCTCCGAAACCCAGTAGCTGGCACCCATCATGCAACTAGACGCCAAGTATCCATTGGTCGCGCCGAAAAACAACTGCACAATGAAAAGGTAGAAGAAGTCACTCTGCACGACAGCTCCTCGACCATTAATGTTGCAGAGCAGATAGAGAGGAAGGAATGCGACACGCGCAATCGAGAACAAAAACGCCGTCCGCGGGCGATGTGCGAGCGATAACCGGGGAATAGCCACCGCCATTCTACCACCAAGATCTCCCACGTTCCAGAGGAGGAATGCAAGTGGAATGAAGACGGGCGAATCGTACATTCGGGACTTTGCCAAGTCATTGACAGACAGAATCTCCGAGGTGAAGACCGGGAAGAACATCATCGTGACCGTGAAGCACAAGAAGACCGAAATGGCCAGATATTGCAGCTTTTTAAACAATGTCCACAAGCTAACCGACTTATCGCCTGTCCGGTCATCAAGATCTGCCTCGTCTTCATCAGATGATTTCAACTGCGCTCCAGGTCGGCGTCTGAGAAGATGGAGAAAAGCAAGCAATGTGAATATAGAGACGACCGTTGCAGTGAGGAAGTAGATAAAGGCCGATTTCGAGGATGACTGCGCCGGACCATCCTCGCTTTCCTTACTCGGCACAGCCAGAACCGAAACAATCTGCGCAACGCATGGCAGAACACCGGCAACTCCCTGTCCACTCATAATCGCCTGCATATACTCTTCCCTACCGAAGCTCGCAACGTACGCAAAGACACCATTCTGATTGAGACCCGTTGCGAAGCTCGCGCCAAACACCATAATCATTAAGAAGGCAAAGTACCCGCGCACGGAGATATCCTTCATGACAACCGTGGAGAAAGCTAGCAGCGTGAAAACAAGGCAGTTTATAAGCAGCGAGAGCGTGATGCGCCACGGGTAGGAGACATTCTTCTGTAGGCGGGCGAGGATGTATGCGCTTCCGAGGTTTGTGACTGTAGAAACGGAGAGAATCGAGGACTGATAGCGGGATGCAACCCATTCGTTTGATTCGAAGCGACTGTGGAAATAAGGCGATGCGGCTAAGAACATGTTCCTGAGCTCGAGTTAGCTTCGAAGCTCCCCGTGCATTGGTGATACGGTCGGCGGTATATTCCCGACGGGACTCTTACCACGCCCATAGCATGGCCACTCCGAGGAGAAAGAAAATGCTATATTCCAACCTGGAAAAGCGGGACGGTCGTCTTGAATCATGGTCCTCGCCATCGTCTTCCGCGGAGTCTTCCAGTGGCTCGTAGGCCGCCGGTTCGGCGATGAAACTACGGACACGGTCCATGGTTGATGAAGATGTAGTCCTTCAGATCTTCGATCTGAAAGTCGAGCTCTTACTGGGACCGTGGAGGTGCAAGTGAGGTCGAGGATCCAGGGCTGCAGCTTAGATGATTCAGCGGGGACGGGATCCGCGTGACTAATTGCTGATCATAGACTGCGGAGAATGCGAACTACATCCGAACAGCTTCATTTGGACATGATAGGAGTTTTTACAAAGATCCATTGCAGTGAATAATTCTATTATATTGGTTGTTTTGTACACGGTGCGAAAGGTGGAAACTCTATCGCCAGGCGAATCCACTATGCTAAAGAAATATGAGAAGAGAGATGGTCCAAGAGCTGGATGCAAAGTGTCCCAGGGCTTGACACTGGGGTGTGGTGTGTAAAAGTAGAGATTCATTTATTTCTTTTTCCCCGACTTGAGTTCATCCAACTCTTCCTCCTCGGCTTCGAGGCCCTGCTCCGTCTCACTTTGATACTCGTAGAGTAATTCTTCCGGTTGCACAGCACTGGTTTTTGGGGGTTGGACAGCATCGCCGCCGCTCATCTGCCACTCCATGAGCTTGGTGAAAGCTCCATCCGGACGAGAGCTGAGCTCTTCGTAGCTGCCTTGCTCGGCGACTGTGCCGTCGTTGCCAAGGACGATAATGGTATCTGAACGCTTAATGGTGGAAAGACGATGAGCAATGCTGATGGTTGTGTTGTTACCACGCAGTAGTGCGGCCAACGCACTGTTCACCAGAGTCTCGGACTCGGCATCGAGGGCAGAAGTGGCTTCGTCAAGGATCAAAATATCAGGGTTCTTGATCAGAGCACGGGCAATGGCAATTCGCTGTTTTTGCCCACCAGACAATTGCGCCCCACGGGCTCCGACATGAGTGTCAAGTCCATCAGGCTAGAAGAACTGTTAGTAAATACAAGGCATAGCAAGTCAAGTTGAACTTACGAAATCACTGATGAACTGGCAATTGGCCTGGCGCGCAGCAGAAATGATCTCAGAACGAGTTGCATCGGGTCGGCCATAGGAAATGTTCTCGGCGATGGTTCCAGAGAAAAGCACAGGCTCCTGTGAAACTACACCGATCTTTCGTCGGAGGGACTTGGCATTGAAGCCGTTAATGTCCTTTCCATTGATCAGCACTCTACCTGTGGTAGGACTGTAGAAACGGAGCAGAATAGACGCAATGGTCGATTTGCCGCCTCCAGATGGGCCAACGACCGCGACATTGGTTCCCTGGGGAATCTCGAAGTTCAAATCCTTGAAAATGGTCACGGCGGGCCGGGTCGGGTAGCTGAAGGATACGTTCTCAAAGCGAATAGGACCCCGGGCGGACTCCACCTTCAAACCCTTGGTCGGATGAATAGTAGGCTGGCGGTCCTGCAGTTCGAAGAGTCGGCTTGCAGCACCGACACCTTTCATAAGCTCCGAGTAGAAGCTCGAAAGGCCGAACATGCTAGATCCAGCATAAGCAGTATACATTAAGAAAGAGGTCAACTCTCCGATGCTGATGGCGCCGGATTGGACCATGCCGCCTCCGACATAGAGCAGACTCAAAATCGTCATATTTCCCATCAATCCAGTCTAGTAGAAGTCAGTACTCAGCCCCAGCAAGACGTAGCTATAAGAGCAGATACTAACCGTGCTGAAGAACGTCGCGCTGATCAAGGATTCCTTCTTCCCGAGGTCGAAGATCTTGCGTACTTGCTTGTTGTACCGGTTGACTTCGAGGATCTCACCCGCAAAAGACTGACTCGTCTTCACATTGCCCAGGCGTTCCTCGGCAATCTTGGTGAGCGAGCCCAGATTCTTCTGAATCTGGCGACTGAGATTCCGGATTGCTCGTCCATAGAAGAGAGCACCCAAGCCAATTGGTGGCAGCAGCAAAGCCAAGATACTGGTCAGCTTCAGACTGGTATACGCCATAAGGCCAAAGCCAGCCGCACCACTGACACCAGCACGCAGACCGTCTGACAGATTCTGCGTGATACTCTTGCCCACAATGATAGTGTCAGAGCTGAGACGAGAGATCAGGTCACCGACCCGGTTCGCATCAAAGAACTCGGCATCCTGCACAAATGTCTGGCGGAACAGCTTGGAGCGCAATCTAGCGACAATACGCTCCCCGACAATACGAAGAATGATAATCCGACCGTAGTTGGCAGCAGCACCGATGAGAAGGATCCCACCCAGAGCGCTGTAAAACATGGGCAGACTCAAGCCAAACAGCTCGTTGCCGCCCTCCTCCACGCTCTTCGTCGCCGTGTCCATAATTTTACCAATTGAGAAAGGAATCGACATGGTGATGGATGAGGAGATCAGCAAGAAGAAGAATGCGAACCCGAGATATTTGGCTTCGGGTCGCGCAATCTTGAACAGCCGCCAGATTTCGGCGAACCCAGACTTCTTGCTTGAAGCGCCATCCTTGGCCAATTTGGCTCGCAGGTTGACCTGAGCAGCTTGCGCTGCTTTCTCGGTTAGTTCAAATCCTTTATCTTCATCCTCCTTTTCCGGAACGGAGCGGTTGGCAGGTTCGGGGGTATTCGGAGATTGGGTAGGCGGTTTTGCTTCAAGGAGGCATCGTGATGAAGATAATAAGCGTGTTTGAGAAACAATGTGAGGCGTGAACGGGCTGTATTGGATGCTATTCTGGCGAAGCAGGAGAGGAATCTCGGCCGAACGGGTACCGACGGCGCGGTTGCGAAGGGCACCGGAGGCGGTTGAGTGTAGGCGACCGGCGGAAATGTAGTCGCTAGCATGCAAAAAGGATCGGTTCGCGTGCGGGAATAAGTCGCGCAGTACGGCGCACTGGGGTCTTGAAATCGGCCGATGGCTGACGCCCGGAGCCCAGGCCGGCAGTCGGAGACTGCGCATCTTCGGAGATCGCTAAGAATCTCAATTTCGGTATGGTCTCAATGATGGTATGCAATAAGGTCAGGATTCGGGAATGGCCATCATATGGACAAAAAGGCAGGCACACTCCATGACACTTGCTACTCCGAAGCATGTGGAGAATGAGATTCGCAGCCAAGTTCTTGTCGGCAACTCCGATTCTGCCATCATCGACCGCCCATGGAAGCTGTTCGAGAGCTTTCGATGCTTTTGTTTTTGTCCTTGTTTTCTGCGATTGCTATATCTTCGACGGTTGTGACCAGATTATTCTTCTATTGATTTTTCTCAGAGCTCATAGAGATTCTGTCCATACTTTCTCCTTGAAAGCCTCCCACATTCTTTGCATCACGCTGATACCCCACCCTACCTAAACTTCTCGCGACATTCGGGACATAAGCCAGGATGGTCCTCGACTACAGCAAATGGGACCAGCTCGAATTGTCCGATGACTCGGATATTGAAGTTCATCCCAATGTGGACAAGCGTTCATTCATCCGTGCCAAGCAGGCTCAAATCCACCAGCAACGAGAGCAGCGCCGCCACGAAATCAAGACCCTGAAGTATGAGCGCATCATCAACGATGGTCTACTCACGCGCATAGACAAGCTCCTCGAGTCTCTCAAGAAGCATGAAGACTCCTCCGCCTCCCCAGATGAGTTTATTTTCCAGACCATCATGGAGTTTGCTAGCGACCCCGCTGAGGATCAGGCCCCTCCACCCCCGGAGGGCGTACACCAGAATGAGCCAGAACAACCGAAGTACTCGCAAATGATGAGCTCTTTGGTCGACCAGGTCAAAAAAGAATTTGAGGACTCGAAGCCCGACAACCTGTTCAAGGCATATATCCAAGGCGTGCAGGGACACAAGGACAAGGTGCAAGGCCTGCAAACCGAATTGTTTGAGAGGCTTGCAAAGCTTGAGAAGGAAGAGGGAAGCAAGATTACCAGTGATAAGCTACACGATGGCTTTAACCAATCTCATGTGGCCAAGGCCAAAGCTGCCGAGAAAGCGAAGGCTGCTGCCTCGGCCAAACAGAGAGACGTTGAACTACTGAACCCCGGTGCAGCCAGCAGCTCTGCCAGCAATGCTCCGAATGATGATGAAGGCGACGACGACGACCCTGCGAATGTCGAAATTAGCCCACTGGCAAAGAAGTTTGCGCAGCTCAAACCCAACGACTACAGCGCCTATCTGCAGTTTATCTCCGAACACCCGCAGATTGTTGCCGAGAAAGAAACAGATGGTCTTTTGGTAGAGGCCTTCAACAGTCAGATGAAGGGCCAGGAAGACTATGCTCGCCAATGCGTTCACCAGGGTCTGCTCTTGCAATACTGCCGATCTCTTGGCCCCGATGGCATCAAGCTCTTCTTTAGCCGGTATGTTTCAACAATTGCCCCAATGTCCAAGCATGTAGCTAACTTTGAATGCATAGCATCACAAACAAGGAACATCGCGCATTCACACTGTTCAACGACGACGTGAGGGACACTTACAACCGAATCAAGACCCGCTCAACCGAACTCAGCAAGGAAACCAGCAATGATCCTGCCGGTGTTGAGCAAATCCAGCTGCACGCTGTTGACCCTAACACTAAGCACCATCAACATCCCCGCAGCAGGAAGTCAGGACCCGACCGAAATTGAGGCACGCAAGGTCTTCGAGGCCTTCCCCCCAGAGCTTCAAAAGGCACTTGCAACCGAGTCTCTTGATGAGGTGAACAAGGTGCTGGGCAATATGTCCGTTGAGGAGGCAGAGGTGGTCGTCGAGCAGCTTGGCCAGGGAGGCATGCTCAGTCTTGAGGAGGGCATTATCGATGGTACCACGGAAGAGGGCAAAAAGAAGATCGCTGAAATCGAGGCTGAAGGCAAACTTGAGGAAATTCAGGAGGTAGGGGAGCCTGGAGGTGATGTGACTGAGTTGGACTGAAATAGTGATGGATGAAAATTGTGAAGCGCTGATGAGATGAACGAATGCCTTGATATTTTATCGAAAAACTCTGATGTACCTAGGTACTCCTTTAATTTGAGAGCTAAGGGAGATATTCCTGCTTCTGGATGTTACTGCCAGGCTATATCATAATATGTGGTCCTTTCAAACTGCCATCTCCGGCTTCCCATACTAACCTTTGCGACTCGAGTCCGTCACGGAGCTATCCATTGTTGCATACTACGCCTTCTCTCGGCTAGGACGTCGTTTTTGACTCCTCGATCAAGCATAGCATTCATGAGAATCCTTGGTATTAACGATGCCACCGGTCTGAAATACTTAAATTACACAAATCCCCCTGAAGATGTCGCTGCATGGAGTGAAGACGAAAAAAAGAAGCAGGGCAAAAATACCTTTAGGCCGGGCGACTAAAAGCTAAAGAGCATGATCCCCAAGAAACCAGTCGCCTCACAATAGCCCAGGTATCAACGATAATTGTAGCCTGAAAGTAGAGAAATCTAGACCCCGCTGGCACCGGGAGCTTGCTGGTCCTTCCGCAAGTCGATCAATATCTCGCGGAACCGCTCCTTGCCGGAACCGCTGCCACCACCGATAGCGCCCTTACCCGACACATCGACCAACTTGGCGATGCGCTCCCAGCTGGTGCCACCGGCAGAGGTATCCTCGCGGCTAGCCAGGAATTGTTCGGCTTCGGTCTTGGTTTGGGCACGGTGCTTGTCTGACTTGTTATTGTAGGAGACGTAGAAGTCATCAATATCCTCGCGGGCCTTCTTGATGGTGGCCTCCTTCTTCTCATTGGAGATCTCGGCGCGGCGCGCAATCTCGGCGTCTCGCTTCTCGCGCCATTCTCTATATCGGTGGACAGTAGATATTAGCTGACTGATGTGGAGTGTGGGGAGTGGTCCAAGGGGTTCGACAGACAAACATGCGCCTGCCCACCTTGGAATTGTTGATCTTCTTACCTAACCGCCTCGGACTCTGGCTCCGTTTCATTGGGATTCACATATCCGGTAGAGGGGAAGGGGGAACCGGAGCCGGTGATTGTACCGCCGGGGGCAACACGCTGCATGGAAACATTCAAGTCAGCATTAAACGCACTCTGAAATCATCACATGGTAATTTGTACCTCATTCTGCACCTGTGTCTCAACTGATGGGAAGGAGGACTCAAACTGTCCAAGTTCCTCTGCAGGGACCTCATCGCCGCCCAGTAGATCGTCATCTCCCTCTACCACCTCAGCCACATTGTCTTGGGGGTTGCGAATTGATCCGCGTCTTCTCCGAGAGCGGCACGTTCACGGGCAAGGAAGTCATCATCACCGCCACCATTGTTATCAATGACTTCGGTCTGGCCTAAAGTGATGTTAGTAATGCTGACTGTACAGACGGGCTCAGTGTCCCTGCAAGTGATTCTTACCCTCTGAGAAATCCTCCAAGGAGGGGAATCGGTCAGCCATTCTGTAAATGTTGTGTATGTGCGGATTGTCGAGGGACAGTAGCAAGTAGTTGACAGTTGTTGCCGGCCAAACGCCCGGAGCCCCGTATACTGCCATTCTAGGGCGGTGAAAGCTTGTGGTTTCAACGAGTGACAGCTTCAATCAGCTCCTCGTTGCCTCTGCAAACCTACTCTTATACTTAAACCATTTATGCAGTGTGACTCGGCCTGCCTTTGGCTGCGATATTTCTCACTTCTTTCCGTTAGCCCCAATTGCTCCATCTCCCTCCGCTACTCACTTCTCCCCACTCGCGATTGTCGCGACTCTACTTCTCACTTGTCCTACTTCTGACTTCTCCGAAACTTACACCCCTGTCATCTCATCAGCTCACGATGGCTTACACGGATGACACCGTCAAGGCTAAACTCTCAGCTCTAAACGAAACCCAAGAGAGCATTGTCACCGTTGCTCAATGGGTCATGTTTCATCGGTATGCTCATGTCCGCCTCCCAGCCGTATGGAAAAGGAACTGACTTGAGGTGATTGTTTGCCTAGACGTCATGCCGAAAAGTCTGCGCAGATCTGGCTTCAAAGAATTCGTGACTCGCAACCTCCCAAACGACTCAATCTGATCTACCTCGCGAATGGTGCGGAACATGAAACACCACAAGCTTAGCCTCGCTTCATCAACTAATAACATAATAGAGGTTGCTCAGCAATCAAAAGCTCGAGGAAGAGATGAGTTTCTTGCTGCGTTCTCGCCTGTTAGTTGCTCGCTACTACCCCAGTGCGCACAGGCGCAAGCTGACAAGAAACTAGATCATCGCCGAGGCTACGGCAATCGCATACAAGGGAGCTTCGAATGATATTCAGGAGAAGCTTGGTCGTGTCGTGAAAGTCTGGAAAGATCGCAACGTCTTTGAAGCACCCATCCTTGAAGCTGTGAGAACTCGCATGAACGGTTAGTCAACTGGTACTTGGTCATTTGGCTGCATTGCGCGACTAATCGTACAACAGAGATTGACAACACGCGCTCTACTACAAAGAAACAAACCCTTGGCGGCTCGTTCTTTAAAGACTCATCTGCGGGATCCACGCCCTCCGAGCTCCAGCCGCTGGTCCCTCTGCAAGTCGCCCTTACCAAGGCGACAATGGCCTCTAACACCCCAGTCACCACCGCAACTGCCGAGTACGAGCAGATGTATAATCCTCAAACTCCGCAGCCCTTGCTTCCTGTTCACGCCGCGCGCCTCAGTCACCTGTTAAAGACCTTGGCCAGTGCCGAGAGCTCCGTATCTGAGTCAATCAAATCACGACGCGCGCTGATTGACGGCCTCGAGAAGCTTCTTGCGGCAAATCGCTCCGAGTTAGCCAAGGAAGAGTCCCTCGTCTCTCAGCTTGCCGAGAAAAAGGCCCAGACGGACGCCAAGAAGCGCGAAGTGGAAGATTCCATCATGCGCGAGCTTACTGATGATGCCTCTGGTGCGCACCACGAGAGTGCCAAAAGCGAAGATGCACGCCGACCCAAGGTCGAAGCATTGACTCCTCCCCCGGTCGAGGCCATCACTCCTGTAGGCTCGCCCAAGGCTGAGCCCTCACAGGCCACCCACGGCCCGTTTACTCATGAGCCAGAAGAGCCTCTCCCGGAAGCATTCTCTCTGCCTAACATTGGCCAGCCAGGCAATGACTTCGATTTCGGTGCGAATGGATCAGCCGCAAAGCGCCGCAAGACCAGTCATGGCGAGGAGGACTATTCGCAGTTTGCTGGTGGAGATCTGGATGATGATGTGGCGGAATTGCTGGCGTCGCAGGTGAAGTAGTAACAGCGGCAAGTTTTCCATTTTCTGGTATTCTTTTGCATTTTCTTTTCAATTTTTACTGCCTCGGTGCACTAGAGCAGCCGTCACGTCGGGTAGTTTATGCCCTCGAGTTTGTTTTTTCCTTTTTCATGCGAATACCATCAAGTGATTATCTAGCAAGCTGATGATTTAATGGAATACCAAGCGGGCTGCTATCTAACTATTTGTGCCACCTTGTAGTCAGCTACCTAGGTACATCGCCAGTTACAAACAGTCTCTGTATATATACATACTGCCTCGAACTACCTAGGTAATGCTTTTCGACAAGTTGACGTATGCAACTTCGGTAAATTGTACAGATCGACATGGAGAATGTCTTCAACCATTGTATTAACTATGTTCTGAGGGTATGCAAGAGGAAAGAAGTCATCGAAGTATATCCGGATCCATCCACCGGTGTCGAGCAAACCGGCTAGACAAGCTGTGTCTCCTTTCCCGGTCCATCGAAGCCAATAGGGATCGAATGTTATTCGAGGACTCATCTGGAGGAGGTGGTGGAGCACTCGACCGTTTAGGTTTCACGACCAAGACAATAATCAGTCCAACGACCACGAGCGCTAATAATATCATGATTTTGCGCTTGGTGGTGCGTCGTTGGTAGTTTGTAGCCTAGAAAAGTTAATATGTGGTGCATATACGAGGAGAGTTGTTAACGTACCACTTTGAGTTCCTTCTCAGCGGCTTTGACTTCGGTGCCCATTCTTTCCACGTTGTAGTCAATGCGGTCTAGCATGGTGCCTTGGTCGATGATCATTGATTGTAGCTCTCGGAATATGTCCGATAGCTCAATGATGCCCTTTGCGATGTCATTGATCTCGCGCTCGCGCTGCGCGATAGCGGCATCGTTCTGGCCTGTTTTTCGTTCGGATGTCTGCTGCAACATGGTCTGCGAGAATGACTTGTCTGCGTCGGATTCCATCAAAGAGGGATCTATATAGGGGTTCTGGACCGGGGTTGGTGCGCGATCGAATGGCGTTGAGAATCCTTCCAAGTCTCGTAGTTCTGCACGGCACGTCATTCATTAGCTTGGTTTCTCCATGCGGCATGTCGAGGAAGATACGTACTCCTCAAGTACGTGCTCTGCTTCTTTCGGAACCGAGCACTCGCCTCCTGGACTCTCGCAGCTAGGGAAATCTGGATATTCTTCGCCATTGTCTCCTCGCCGCTGCTCACTCCGCCCTGCTCTTTCGAGTCGCGCACCATAGTCTCGATCCGCTTGATAGCCGTCTGGCAATCATGGAAGCTGCGCGTGATCTCCTGCGTAAGCCGCTCAATTACGCCCTCATCCTGTCTCCGGACATCCTCGTCGCCGAACCCCGGGAGCAGATGCTTCTGGTGCAGCTTGTCCAGCTGGGCGGACTTCTGCGCAATATCTGCCAGGTGTTCGGAGACTTCTTCTTGTACATCGACCCAGCGCGGCGGAAGCAAGTCCATTTCAATCACCATGTCTCCATCATCGTCGAAGCCGCCGTCCGTGATCAGACGCCGGCTTTCCTCCGGGTGCGCGGAGGTCTCGAAGCCATTAGAGGGACCGAGGAATCGTGGCTTTTTGGAGGGGTGGTGTGCAAAGGACTGTCGGTAGGATATGTAGCTATTTTCGGCCGCATTCGGTTAGGGTCTTGCGAAGGGTCAAGGTAGCTGCTGGGGATACGTACAGGTTGGTGCGATCCCGCCACATCGTGTCCGGGCGACGAGGGGATGAATGCGTGAGCTTTTATTAAGGAAGTATCAAAATGGATGTGGATGTCATGATCGGCTGACGTCGGGTCTTCGAGACAGGGATCGTGGAGGTGCTCGGCCTGGGGTTGCAGTTGGATGATGAAGCCGACATTGAGGAAGCTCTCCGCAAGGGTCAAAGTACTGTATCCGCCCGGTACCAACGGAGCTGCCCCACGCATTTAGGGCGTATTTTATGACGTTTGTACTGCATACGATGCCAGGCACAGGTGCGTCTGTAGTGCATATTCAGGAGTCATTATTGTCAAGATATACCTCTTCTTTACTTGCTGCTGGTTATCTACGTCTATTGCTGTTACTCAGGCAGAATTGCACATGCTAGATCTAGCCGGGGTTTATATTGTATATGGATTTGTCCATTGCCCTCGATTAACCATACGGTTGTTCACTTGTGTTTCTGCTGTCTACCTAGGTAAATTGCATACAAGTAGGTCTATTGAAGTATTTTTTGAGAAGAGTCGAAGACGCCTGTGTTCTGACTCTTTGAGACCTAGGTGTTTCAGTCCGGTATCTGATAGAGCCGCATCCTGTATCCCACACCTCGCATACACTCTAATATCACCTATGCATGCCTAGAGCTATACGCAGGATCAAAAACTGTACCGCATTTGAATTGTTGTGGCAGAATGTTCTCTAGCACTGATGAGCATACCATGTGGTCAGCTGCAAGGGTGGGCGAAACGTACTGCGCCAACAATAAGCCTGTCACAAACTCAAGTCTCAAAAGCGTATGCAAAGGCGAAGAAAAGCCTTGTTAGCTGGAATAATATGATGATTATTACCATTTCTAAGAAGGGGCAACCAATAGGAACCTCATAACAAGCAGGGGTGAAGATGAGGGCTTCAAGCTATGGGCCATGAGCAAGATAAGAGTTAGCAAATGCAGCTCCTTCCAACCCAAGGTTATATTGGGATAATATGTTACAATCAGATCGTGTCAAGTGCCTCTTTGGCAGTTATCATGTATGTATGACTGCGCGGATGTGTACAAATAAGCCATTCTTCGGTCAGCGCAAGTACAACGGCACTGCAGTAATAAGCACATTAAGCTTATGAGGCCAGGCCCTCGGGAACCAAGAACCTACCCGGATTGTTTGAACCCAATGAAGAATAGAATCTTAGCACAAGTTTGGGGCAGTCTTGGCTGTAGGGCTGCTAGTCCCACTCGTCACTTGCAAGGATAGAGCGGGACAGTCCCAAAACCAAGCTTTTGAGTCTCCGTCATCGCGTGGGTTAGCAATTAGCACAGAGCAACCAGCATAGGCTAACACCGAAGGAAATATTGTAAGGGAAATAGTTCATTTCCTCGATCTGCAACATGAACCAGAAAATTCAGTAACAGACTCAGCCCTGTCCCAAGTACGCGGGACACTATAGCAGACCGCCTTCAGGGCGGGGCCAACGTGACTGGGTACTTGTCAGGCACGCTATTTTTGTGTACGGCGCCATGTACCCAGTCCTCGTAAGGCTTTCCCCTTAACTTTCCTTCTCCCCACCCTTCACCTGAGCCCTTCAACACCATTTCCACCTCCCCCTTCACGAATTCCAACTTCATTCACAATGGTACGCTATGATAGTTATACATTATCCCCCTTTCTGGATTCGCCAGCCTGAAAGACTCCCCGCAAAGCGGGGCAGTCTGACAAGACCTTGTGCTGACCGCGCCATCGCACTTCTAGGCCGATTCTCTGACCGAAGAGCAAGTCTCTGAGTACAAGGAGGCTTTCTCCCTGTTTGTAAGTGACACGATGCAATTCACATATGTTCAAGGACCCATGACTGATACATCTTTCCCGACAGGACAAGGATGGCGATGGTGAGTGCGGTCCTTCCTGACAGCTCGCAGCTCGTCGCGGGCGCTTTTTTCTCTGGCGATTGGCTGTACAAAGTACACAATAAAGAATTATACTGAGACGTATGACCAACAGGCCAGATCACCACCAAGGAGCTGGGCACTGTCATGCGCTCTTTGGGCCAGAACCCGTCCGAGTCTGAGCTGCAGGACATGATCAACGAGGTTGATGCCGACAACAACGGCACCATTGACTTCCCCGGTATGAATCTTTTCTTTCGTGCCGATCGGGCCCACAATACTAATATCCGCCGCAGAGTTCCTCACCATGATGGCCCGTAAGATGAAGGACACCGATTCCGAGGAGGAGATCCGGGAGGCGTTCAAGGTGTTCGACCGCGACAACAACGGCTTCATCTCCGCCGCCGAGTTGCGCCACGTTATGACTTCCATTGGCGAGAAGCTGACCGACGATGAGGTGGATGAGATGATCCGCGAGGCAGACCAGGACGGCGATGGCCGGATTGACTGTACGTGATAAACGGCATGGACCGTGATCGCAGACGCTAACTATCCGCAGACAACGAGTTCGTCCAGCTTATGATGCAAAAATAATCACATAGCCGTCATGTTTTTTTCATCTTTAGCTGAAGTCGCGGTTTCTTTCTAACGAGGATATCTTTTCTTTCCCTTCTATTTCTTCAATTTCAGCTCCCATTGTCTCTGTAGTCGATACTTCCGCACGGCTTGGATGTCTTCATGATCAAGCGCGCTGTTTGAAATACGGTCCACGCTTTTTGGAGGATTTGTTGGTCTTTGGGCTTGTTCGTACCTAGGGCTATAGGATATGGACTTGTTTTATTGATTGCCCATTGCGCTTGCAGTAAAATCCGGTATGCATTTATAGTTGCGCAGATATCCATTAGCAAATACAAACCACCAAATCAGCCAACCGCCAAATCTACCGATTGAATCTCAAAACCTCCATATACTGTCTCGCAACATCCGCCCCAGCCGAAGGATCAGGATCCTCCTCCTCGCCCCCAGCCGCAACCTCCCCCTCTTTACTCGTCTTCTCCCTTCGACCCCTCTTCAACTTCTCCTTAACCTCCCTTCCAACCCCAGGAACAAGAATAGACTCCCTCGCCCCCTCAAACCTCAACCGATTCCAAAACTCCCTAATCAACTGCGCCGTCGCTGCATATTCAGCATCAACATCCGCCTCCTCAACCCCCGCAAACTCCACCTCAATCCCCTCGTCCTCTCCAGCTTCAAACCCATCCACAACAGACGGCCCCCGCCACTCAATCTCAACAACCGTACCCCGGACCCTCGCCGTCGGATACGTCTGGCGCACGTCACCCATGCGCACCCGGAAATCACCAACCTCGTAAACAACACCCGCTGGCACGGCCATCGTTAACCGATGACACCAGAATGGTTGTGCCGCGTACACGAAATGCTGGAATAGCGTCCCGTGCGACGCTGGCGGCACGGTCGTCATGACCATCGGCGATTCCGTAGTATTAGCATTAGGTGCAGGCGTTGCGGCGCCGGATGTTGGCGCAGAGCCCGGTAGCTGAGAGGGATCTTCGGCTGGCTCGGAGGTATAAATGAAGCCATGTGTTGGGTAGTGGGTTAGAGAGAGAAATTGCATGTAGCGGGGCTTTGGGGGCCGTTGAGATGCTGAGGGCGGCAGTAGGCCTGGAGTGTCGCGCATGAGTTTGTGTTCTAGGGCCCAGCGGCCCACGGGGACCAGGTCTTGGTCTGGATAGGCGGTGCGGAGACGCTCTGTTAGAGTTGACAGGGCGGTCGTGGTGTTGGACTGGGAGGGAATGAAGTATACGCTGGTTTTTGTTAGTTTGGTTCTGGGATTTTGGGGATGGGTTGTATAATGTACCCGGTGATTGGCATGGTGGTGGTCTGCGAAGGCAGGGTTGATATGGTGAGACGAATCGAGGTTAAGATGGATGATCAGGCCAGATGTAGATGTAGTGAGAGTTTAATCTTTCAGTTTCTTATCGACTGGCCTCATTCAATCATTCGAATTACCGGGCGTGAGGCTCCAGCTACAGGACGGGCTTAGTGCCTGATATCCAACCTTGGAATGGCTTTGTTTCAGATGCCTGCCAGGATGTGCCTTGGCTCGGTGTTAAGCTTTCCAATCTGACATGTAATTAGCGGGGACCGTCAAGTAAATACTATGGTACATTTATCCAACCTGGGGGTATAATCTATGTATTAAAAGGCGTGTGACGTGTATTGAAGATGTCAACCTTCAGTCGACGTGCTCCTGCGGACTCGGTCAGGTGATGACTAAGCGCCCTAGGGTCGGCATCGAACATGCAGAAAGCTTCACTTCACCACCTGGACAGGAGCCTCAGATTGTTTGCCAAGTAAGATGCACTTCAGATTGTGATGTATGTATATCCTCTATGGTTAACTCCGCCATACCCATGACTCAACGCAAACAATGCATCCCAAAATCTATACAAACTGGTATCAAAGAAACATATCGTAACTCGAATATACGCCCCCTTCAACAGGCCAAAAATTATCAGCCTGCCATTCCTTAAGAAAAGCAGAGCATTAGAAGAAGTCCTGCTCGGCCAGCCACTGCGAGTCCATGGCATAAGCAACCAAATCAGCGGCACAGCACATATCCTCATGACCATGCTCGATATCCAGAAGCTCGAGGACAGACTCCAGTCTATCTTCTAGCGTCTGTTTGAGTTTTGAAACCCGCATCGAAAGGTCCTTGGTTTGTCGCTCTTTCACCAAAGCTCCGGCTGCCTCGTGGTCTTTGGATTTCTTGCCCTTGGCAGAGCCCCCTTCTGAGAGTTTCCTGTTAGGAGAGCAGGGTGCAAGAGCCTGCCTTTGTGCCGGGCCGGCTGGTTGTGGAACTTCGGGTTTTCGGTTTCTGAGAAGGTTCTTCAGGATGAAAAGCAGCCAGACCAGATTCGTTCGCGGGGCGTATTCTGCCCAGATGCCCGGGACGTCAGGTGTTTTCTCAGTCTGTGCAGGGTCTCCGGTATATAGTGTTGCGCGCATACTATCAACAAGTTAGAAAAGTTCCTTCTGAGAAAGGGAAGCCGTGAGCATAACGTACTGTCTATATGTGTCTCGCAAGAGAATCTCATCTTCATCGCGACCGATAGCATCGAAAATCTGTTTCTTGTCCAGATCCGACGAAGCAATCTCAACAACTCCTTCAGGGTCATCAGGGACGTCGGCAAGACGAAGATCAGCGCGTGAGAGCGAGTAGTCGATGATGGTTGTCTCGAGAGAGCTAGCTCCAAACCCACTAGAGGATTGCTGGCATGCAACCTCTAGATCTGTGGGGGTTCCATCGAGCCATCTGGCCGAGTGGAGCGAATACAGACATTGCCCAAGTGAAGATCGCGATGCTAAGTAGATGTTAGAAAGCGCTAAACAAACAAGCCTTAACTTAGCGGAACCCACCTCGAACAGAGCATACTCTTCAGCGCGCGCCAATGCCATAGCCACGCCCCAAAAGATATCATAGATCTGGAAGATCGATGCCCAACTAAACTTCTCCAGCTCACACCCTGCATCATCCATCTCCAGAATAGCCCACAGCTGCGAATCAGGATACGCCTTCTTGCTCGATGGGTTAGGGTTCATGCAGTCATCCTTAGTCTTTTTGTAGTGATCCCAAGCACTTTGGAAAGACTCGGGGAATCGACCCTGCACTACATGAATTTCTCTAAACCTCGCAAACCCAGGAATCGGGTCAAGATATTTGAGCATCTTGACCTCGGACACTATCTCATCGATAGTGGTAAACTTCTTCGAGCCAGGTCCGCTTTGCGCTCGCAGTGGGACTACCTTGAACACCCCGTTTCCGTAGGCTTGCAGCTTGGCTAGTTTGGACTTTGATACTGCAGGCCGACAGCTCTCTTCGCGCAGGTGCAACTTGTAGACCTCGCCGTATGAACCCTCCGCTAGCTTCGCGACATGGAACATGGTTGCAGATCGTGAGGCCCATGTGCTGAATTTCTGGATGCTTTGTGAGGCGACAGCTGACAAGGCCTCATTGAGGATTGGGCGGACGTAAGTATTGGCTTTGGTGTCGTGGACAAGACCGGAGGAGCGCCGCTCGATGGGGATCTTTTGTCGAGGGGCTCTTCTTCCTATCGAGGGAATAGTTGGGAGTTCCTGGGATGTTGGTGATGTGGATTGCAGGGTCGTAGCGCTAATCCTGACCTCTAGCATGGTTTCGAAGGGCTTGGGCTTCGGCTTCTCGAGGGAATCCTCGGGGACAGTCTGTGGTCTTGGGTTGTTGGAATGTTGGGAAGCTGGACTTGATGGCTTGGGTGTAGCATCCTTCTCTGGTTCCTCTTGAATAGTTATTTCGGCCAACTTCGATTGTATGGCCTCGACGGTATCATCGGGCCTGGGTGGCGGTGTGGCCTCCTTTGCGGGACTCCTCTCCTCAAAGACAGCTCTGGCTGCATTGTTTCTTCGCTTGCCGTAGACCCTGCGCTGGGTGACGGCTCGGGTTGAGGTTTTTCGCTGCGGTGTCGCGTGATCCGCAAATGGGGGAAATGAGTGCGCGGACATGGCCCCTGTGGTATCGTGGACCTCTTCGCGTACAATTAGCTGTGAGGAGTTTACCCTGTGGGTAAACAGAGAATGACAATGGAGGACAACGGATAGAAGGAGTGAAGACTTGGATGCGAAACGGTATTGACGTTTATCCCAAAAGGGCTTAGCGTAATCGTTGCTCTGGTGAGCCAATTCTTATCATTGCGACCAATCACTGGCCGCCGTTATACTCCCTTTACTCCGTACGCCGCTGGCTTCTTTACTTTGTCTAGAAATGCCAATTAGTGCCAGAATTGCCATTGGAAGGTATATAATGGTTTGAGAGTAATCTTTTTCTATTTGGTGCAAGCTGGCGATGGTTGCCTTGTCTCTCAAGGCAGGTCACTGGTTTTCGCTCTCCTACTCATGGAACCTTGAAATGATACAGCACAATGGAAGTCAGTCCTCTTAACATTGTTATCGATCGGGTTCCGATGCTCCAGGGCTATTGTTATCCTTGGGCACCCCAGCTAGCGATGATATAGGACCCTCTGATGCGTACACCGACGTTCCAGAATACGCTATCAGATCGAAAGCCGGTCCATGTTATTAACCAAAGCGTATCTCACTGCAATTTTCCCCAGACAAGGAACTAAAAGATGTACTGCATATTTACAACGTTGTATTGTTGATCACCGTTTTCGTCGATGGGGCTCCCCCAATATAACCTACATATGACGCAGTGTCGAACGTGAACGTCAGACATGCATAAACGGAGCATTTCCCCCTTACTCCAATCATCGATCAATCAAAAACCGAGTTAGGCACATGAGACAAAACGTGGGCTGGACTCAGGAGTCGACTCGGATCTACAAAGACCAGGCCGTTTCTGGCCCGGTGTCAGACATAGTGCGACGTCGACTGTGTCGCGTCGAGACCCCCTTTCCCCGGGCAAGTGGGTGCTTAGCAGGGCGTAGCGCTTAGACTTATGCGGCCGCGGGCGCTGGAGAGAGTCGTGAATGGCCCAGAGAGGGCAAAGTGGGAATTGTACTCGGAGCGGGTCGGGATGACATGCAAGTTCCTGGAGTGACGTTACCCGTTAACAACAACGTTAGTGAGATCGGGATGTATTTCAGAATGGAATATTATATAGAAGGAGAATAATCCTCAAATAATTCGAAATAATGGATTATAATAAGATTTAGGGGCAACAAATGTGTCAAAATCAAAAAACAAAGTGGTCCGCGCACGCGACCTTCGGGCGGGTTCGCTTTTAGGATTTTCACGTTTCCACGTTCCTACGTTCCTCCTGACTTCGCCATCCACCTCGCCTCTTTTTACCTTCACGTTTGCTTGTTTCTGCGCTCTCTCCCAATGCGCGGGCATGGCGTTCAACTTCAACTGGTCGCCTTTGATGGCGGACGCGAGTTTTTACACTCGTGCCCAAGAACTGCTTACTGCTGCGCTCAATAAATCCCCGAAGCCCCCCATTATCGTCGATGATATTATCGTCACCGAGCTCAACCTGGGCTCTATGCCCCCCGACCTGGAGATCCTGGAGATCGGTGACCTCGCCGAGGATCGCTTTCGCGGCATCTTCAAGATGTCTTATTCCGGCGACGCCTTCCTGACTCTCAAGACTCGAGTCCAGGCAAATCCTCTCAATACTTATCTTGTTACGAGGCCTGCTTTCGCATCGCCGCAACCTCTCGCCGCTGCGTAAGTTCTTCCTGTAGTATTCACGCATGCACAAGTTTTCTTTCGTCGGGTTTGGCTAACGGCGCGCCTCTAGCACGCCACTCACCATCCCTCTCCAAATTACGCTCTCCGATTTCAAGCTATCCGGCTTTGTGATCCTCGTCTTCTCCAAGCAAAAGGGCATTACAGTCGTCTTCCGCAACGATCCCCTCGAGTCACTCAAGGTATCGTCGACCTTCGATTCGATTCCATTCGTGCGCGACTTCCTCCAGAAAGAAATCGAGGCCCAACTACGAATATTGTTCATGGATGAGCTGCCCGCTATCATTCATCGCTTATCCCTTCGTCTGTGGGTTCCGGAATATCGCGCGGATGACGGGGCGCAGAACGAGACGGATAATACCGAAGCCGCATCAAGCGAGGGCCCTGGCCAAGATCCATTAGCTAGCCCTCCGCAGGACCCTGTTGATTCGCTTGGAAATGCTTTGAACGAAACCGAAATCGCCTCTCTTTCACTAGACTCCTCCGTCGAGACGCACTCGCTCTTCTCGCAGAAGAATCTACTTCGCCTTGCCGCCCTGACAGATTCGCAACGGACCCTGTCGCTATTCACGCCCTCCATCAATGAAGTGGTGTACCGGGCATGGACTTCTCCGTCTGACCCCAGCGAAGTACCTTCCAGCGTCATCTCTCCCTTGAGCCCCACGCTCTCCCGAACACATTCCCATGTCGGCAGTGTGTCGTCATCGCTTCACGAAACGGCTAGCAATGCTTCTCTGCACAGCCGCCCTTCTCTGGGAGGTCACTCGTTCACCGGTTCCGGCTTGAGTCTGGGGGCTGGACGTCACTCGAAAGCTCATTCTCGGAGGCGGAAGAGGCGCGTGGTGGACATGCGTCGCCCCAAGACGACTGATGATGCCATGAGTGTGAGCGACGACAGCTCAATGATGGAAACTAGCAGCCCTCCTTCCATCTATTCCGCTCCACTACCCATCGTTAGGGAACAGGCGGATGACCCTGTTACCCCTCCTCTGGGCCCGGAGACCGACTCTCTCCTGCCTTCGATTCCTGAACCCCACCGGGCGAGTCTCTCTCGCCCGAAACAGCGCCAGGACGCCCATGAAACGGGAGACCTTTCCTACTCCCTAGAAACCATTCGTCCTCCTAGAACTGAGGACGTGGAAGCCACCCCCCGTGCGACCATGCGCGGTGGCTACTCGAATAAAAAGGCCGAGGCGGGACCTTCCAGACCACCACTGCCCGCCGCAGTTCTTCCATTTACCAAGGAAAACAACGTCGAAGAACCAGTCGACCCTCTCCTCGTGGAGCGACTGGCCGGTGAAATTGCCCGTCGCATGCGCGACGAGAATATGATGACCGGCAATGCATGCAGCAACTTCTGGTCCCGTGCCCAGGATGAGGCTCCGCCGGCCTACGGTCACTAAAATTGCGACATCTCACCTCTTATCTCCTTTGTTTTTCTCTTCTCTCGAGGACACCTCGGTGTTTAATGACTCTTACGACCTTTTATTTATCTTTGTTCGGAAGCGGGATTGTATAAAACTGGGTTCCTGGCCTTTGGTTTGGCGTCTTTCTGTTCTTTTTCGCTAGATACCACTCACTCGAGTATATTGTGTATAGTCTTGTACTCGGGGTTGGACTTGGGGTATTTGGGGTTGGAACCTAGGGCAGGAACATGAATTGGACTTTTTATTTCTATTTTTATTATTTATGAAATGGTGCTATCTACTGTCATATTGTAATGTGCGGCTCGGCACAAAAGACTGGAGAAGTCCGTGGGGCGCTAGAAGCAGCTTAGCTCCGCACCAATTCTCTCAACCTCCTTTCCCTTCCAGCCACCTTTCTGTCTCCATCACAACAATGGCGGGCATGTTCAAGAACGTGTTCGGCTCGTCCTCTGGGCCTGCCAACCCTGACGATGGTAAGCTACCATTTACACCCCAATTGCTGCTGTGCGCGATGATCTAACGCTGTTCTTCCATAGACTTCGCTGATTTCGTCGAGGCCCCGAACCCGTCGCCTGCCTCCATTGTTGCCGACTCGACTGCTGTCCAGGCATCAAGCACTGGCGCTGTTCCCTTCACGGCATGGTACCGGGTCTGGGAGCGCACCTCGCCCAGCGACTTCATGCAGGAGGCATTGATTATGCCCTTCATCCTGGTCATCCTCCTCTTCCATGTCTGGGGCACGCGCAAGAACCGTCGCAAGGCGAAAGAGTGGGCCCAGGCTCACGTTCCGGCCCTCCAGAAGGAATTTGCGGTCGTTGGCTTCGATGGCGTGCCGCACTCCGAGGAGAGCGACTCCGTCACCGTGGAGCTGGCCAACCCGGAGAAGAAGCTGAAGGAGAAGGCTGCCAACGAATTCTCCACATATGCGACTGGCCGCCAGAACGTTGCCTTTTTGGATATTTCGCTCAAAATGCCCAAGCGCTACAACCCTATCATCTACTTTATGGAGTACGCCTGTAGCTTCTTCTTCGAGAGCTGGGAGGCTCCCGCTGAGAAATATGAGGCTATTATATACGCTTTTGACGGCAAAGAGAAGGATCTGGTTCCTGTTCTTGGCAAGGATACCTCGTCTCTGAAGGTGAACAACTCAACCTACGATGGCTTCATCTGGGCTGTGGTTCACAAGAGCCACATGCAGAAGTTCCGCACTGATCGCTACGATGCCTCCCTCACTTTCTCCAAGGACCATCCCAAGCTTCCCTCCTGGGTCACTGTCATGTCTGAGAGCGCCGAGATCACCGACACTCTGCTCAGCCCGGAACTTATCCAGGCTATTGAGCAGGCTGGCCACGACTTTGAGTACCTGATTGTGACCGACCAGCCTGTTGACAAGCCTACAAAGTAAGTTTTACCGCACGATATTGGTTTCTGCCGCCTCTAACTTCCGATAGGATCGATGAGACTGTTCCCAGAAAGCGTATCCAGCTTTCTATCAACCTCGCCTCGGCCTACACTGCGACCCTGCCCCTCTTCAACCAGTTCCTCCGTCTCGCCGATAAGCTCGTTGCCTCTGCCCACTTCCGTGGCGAGGTCCTGCGCAAGCTCCGCAACGTCCGCGAGCAGGAGGTCAAGAAGCTGCGGCGTGTCGAGGAGGAAGAGAAGGCCGAGGAGCGCAAGCTAGCCGCCGAGAAGATCAAGAAGGAAGAGCGCGAACGTATCCTGCGTGGCATGACCGCCGAGGAGCAGCGCAAATACCTGGACCGGGAGACCCAGAAGGAACAACGCCGTGCTCAGAAGAAGCAAACCCGTCGTGCCTAAGCTGTTGGACATGGGATTTTGGGAACATTAACATTCCTTTTCCTTCCATTCGCAAATCTTGAAATGGTGAAGCTGAATGCGAGGGAAAGTTGTCTTACTCTTTATTTTTGATACCTTTGCTCCCTTAGATGTATGCATACGGGGAAAAGATGCGTGGTGTGGATGAAATGTCTTCATGTTAATTTGACACTTTAAGAGGAATGCCATTGTTCCAGTCGTAGGCAGCGGCGATGCCGTGCTTGCCCCGAGTCCAACACCGAAAGCACTGTTACTCCTACTCGGAAACAACTTTGCCATCACCTACTATCCTCACATACTTATCCTTGCTAAACGAGCAGCTCATTCCATTCATTATAATCATGCTGCTCGTCCTGACCACAGTCATTCTCTTGGCCACCTTATCCCCAGCAGCCGTGATCCCCAGACCCCAGCACGAGCTCCGTACAACCTCCAATGCAAGCGATGTCCTCGACAACATCCACTCTACGCAACTGCCAATTGGCGCAGTCCTCAACCAATGCATGGTCCCCGGCACAGTGGCCCTAACCTTCGATGATGGCCCCTACATCTACACAGCCCAGATGCTGGATAGACTATCTGCCCACGGCGCAGTAGCAACATTTTTCCTGAACGGCGTGAACAAAGGCAGCATCGAAGCATTCCCACACCTCGTCTACCGAGCCCTGAATGAAGGCCACCAAATCGGCTCCCACTCGTCTGTCCCAACCCCCAACCCAAGACCAAATCCGAACCTGCTAACCCTCCGTTTCAGATGGGGCCATATCTCCCTACCCTCACTCCCTTATGCCGGGATCGTCGAGCAAATGACCTCCCTCGAAAATACATTCTCCCGCCTGCTCGGCTTCTATCCTACATACATGCGCTTCCCATTCCTCCAATACTCCCCCGAGTCTTTGGCTGCCATGGCGGACATGGGTTACAGAGTTATTGGCATAAGCGTCGATACGAAGGACTATGAGAATGATGACCCCGGTTTGAGCTGGCGCAGTTTTGAGAGGTTCAAGGCGGAGCTCAATGCCGGGGGATCGATTGTGCTGGCGCATGATGTTCATCAGACGACTGTTGAGGTGTTGGTGGATAATATGATTAGCGAGATTAAGAGCAGGGGACTGAAGAGTAGGTTCTTTTCTTGAGGTTGTGGTTCTTGGCTAATGCTTCGCAGTGGTTACTGTGGGTGAGTGTCTTGGGGAGCCACGCGAGTTTTGGTATCGACAGGGTCGTTGAGGATTGGGGAGGGATCATGGCTGCCTCTACTATCTGTAGGTAGTCTTCTTTTTTACTTGCGTTGAATGTTATCCAATACATGGCCGTGCATACCACTCGTACAAAGACTTCGATGGGGCTTCGCTTGAGTGCCTGAAGCCAAAAAGTACCTCTTGCGCTAGTCCATAGTTACGTCACAGCTAGTTTATCACCCTCACCACCCCCAATCAATCACCCTTTCACCCTTCTTTTCGTGTCGGTCCTCGTGAAGCGATGTCATTCTTTACAAGTCTTAAATCCTGCCTCGCTGCCCCATTCCATGCGATATCCTCTTGTTACGCCCAATGGGCTGTCCTGATGCCCGCCAAGAGCCACCTGGATGAGCATTATGATTTCCCGTCGGCAAGAGGGTCGGGCCAGGGAAGTGGGCAGTGGAGTCGCTCTGAACGATCCAGGTAACGTAATAACTCCAATAATCCCCAAGTATGGACGACCACACCGACAATAGTATACAAATCTAATCTACATATAGATCTATCACGCTATAGCACAAAGGACATCAATCCCTCAAGATATAGACTCCCAATCTATTGCTTGCCGAAGATCTTCACCCGCTCCTCAATAGGCTTCTGGGTCTTCTCGCCAGCCTCGGCCTCGGGGCTACCAAAGACCAACTGTGCAACGAGCCGCCACTCGGTGGGCAAGCTCCACTGCTGAGCGACCTTGGAGTCGATCAGAGGGTTGTAGTGCTGCAGGTTGGCACCGAAGCCGACGGATTCCAAGGCCGTCCAGACTGTGTCTTTGTTAGCAGGAACTACCCAAGGGGAAAGATGGACATACGGAAGTACTGGTGCATGGCATTGGAGTGCTCGGCCCAAGGCTCGAACTTGTCCGCGAATGCAGGGAAATTCTCCTGGAAGCCCTTGATGTGTGCTGGGTCTTCGTAGAAGAGGACCTGGTACTTGTCAGTTCTGTCGCCATTGCATGTCGATTTCTTTTCTAGCAAAGAAAAGGGCCAAACGTACAGTTCCAAGAGCAGCCTTGAACGCCTGCAACTTGGGCAGAGTCTGGGTCTTGAACATCTCCTCGGGAACAGCACCGGTCGCAACAAGTCCGCCAAAGGCGTCAATGGCAATATCCCAGAGCTTCTCGTGCTCCTCCCGCAGAACAACAACCAGACGGGTCGACTGGGTGTTGAACGAGCTAGGCACGTTCTGAATAGCGGCATTAACCAGCTCCTCGACCTTGGAGTCGGGCACGGGGCTGTTCTTGCCCAGCTGGTAGATGGTGCGGCGGGTCTGAGCCGCCTGGACGAATGCGTCGGTCACGGCATTGGGCGTGTATTTGCGGTAGGATGTCGAGAATGGTCGGAGTGCAATACGCGAGGCTGATGAGTACTGATGTGTCCCTGTGGAGCTCAATGCGCGGGTGATCTTGTGGAGATTGGATGGTCGGAGGATGCGCGTTGCCATTGTGATGGGTTGGTCTTTTATGTACTGTATATCTCTTCTTTAGGTGGGATCGATTCTGATGGGGTTATCAAATCTTCGGCGTTGTCCGTTATGGTTGAGATTGAGAAAGTCATGTTGCGCATTGCGCGCGGTGTTATACGATCCTTATTTCCGAGGGCGGATTTCCGGATTTACTGTTTTTCATCAGCTTAGAAATACGCGGACCAGAGAATCTGATTCTCAGCAGGCAATTCATTACTGGTCTTCTGCTTATTCTTCTTGTTCTTTCATTTACCTCCAAATGTTCAATGTTCTCCTGAAGATTGCATAAACTGACCCCGGGTTCTGCGACAACTGAGAACTCACCTGAAGCTTAGAATCTAGCCAAGACTATAAATAGTCCACGCCAGCAACTTTCCCATGGATGGTCCGCTGACAACGCCTCTCGAATGAGATTTCTGGATCATGGCGTCCAGTAGTCGCAGAGCTAAGCCTCAAAAGGATATCGCGCCGAGAAAACGGCAGATTTTAGCGACATCGCCCCCAATCAGATCTGGAGGCTCCAGGCCTTGAAGCCAAAAAGCAAAAGGATGAAATGAGGCTGAGGCTGTTTGCCATGCTGACGGGGTTCAAATATCCCCCAATTCCCCTTTTCTAAACACTCGTCGCTATACTCCTATACACTCGTTAAAATGCAGTCCAAGATCCTCGCCGCTCTTTTCTTCTCTACTCTGGCCTTGGCTGCCCCGGCTCCCCAGGAGACCAGTTATGCTTCCTCCAGCATGAGCAGCTCTGAAAGCGACAATGACAATGTCGAAGCCGCCCTTGACAATATCCCCAACTCCATCCTGACTGTTCTGGCGACCGCCGTTCCCGCGTCATGGTGGGCTGAGATGGAAGATCCGGCTTCGGCGGACTCCATTAACAACGAGATCGCGGCGGGCACTATGCCCGCTTGGTATAATGCGCTGCCCGAGAGCGTCAAGGCTTGGGCTACTTCCGTCGGTGGCCTTGGCGAGACTTTGGCCACTCCCGCTGCGTCTGACACCTCTGCCTTTGCCACCCCTGCCTCCACTGCCTCTGTCTCCACCGGCTCTGGCCCAACTGCCTCTGGCTCGACAGGTTCCGTTGCTGTCCAGACTACTGCAGTATCTACTTCGTCTGTCTCGACCTCTACCTCTGCCGCCTCCGGCTCTGTCTCTCCTTCCTCCACCGCCGCATCCTCCACTTCTACCGGTGGTGCTCCTGTCGCGACTGGCAGCATTGCCATGAGCTTCGTCGGGGCGATCGGCCTGCTGGGTCTTGCTGTTGCTCTGTAGGGGATTGAGAATAGCATAGAAATACCTAATCTGTATTTACTGTACTTCGCACATAACTATGATTATTTAATTATTTAATAATCATTCAAGCATCCAATTGTCCTTTTGAGCCCTAACCGAGGGCTGTCTAATCATGCTAGCTCAGCAACTTTTCGTAATAGTTTTACTCTAAAGCCGCTTTTCTGAGGCTATCTGCATTTTGTTCTAGTGGCGAATCACAGGCGTATCCATGTGTAAGCTGAGGAGAAGATGTACCTGGCCAAGGTAATCTCTAGGTGGCTCACTGGAAACGCTATATCATTTACGAGTACTAGCTATAAGGTACCTCTCTCTCTAGATGGTTCCAACACACAAGGGAGTCTTGCATAGATGAGTATAATCTTAGACCACTGGGGAATTTACTGTCTCAGGATCGGTGGGGAGAAAGTGGTCTGAAGGAGAATGAATATACAGAAAACAATAGACTGACACTCACGTGTAGAACTATATTACGTAGATGTCACATACCTAAGCTTACCCAGTGCAAATATCAGAGCCAAAAAAAAAAGGTACATACATATATCATTTGCAGTAGCGGAGACAGGTCTCGTCATCATGATAGGCACATGCATCTACCTATGTCATAGAGCAAAGGGTGGACTACGGTCAAGGCAGGAGAGAGCAGTATAATTGAAATGATATGAATGTTATTTAGAAGTAGAAGAATCAAACTACGAGATGGCTTTGTTGACTTGTCTCTTTTCTAATTGAGAATATAACCTGATCGAACCACGCAATTAGTGACTGGTCACAAATAAACCAACATGACGGAATGATAAAAAAGGTCAAGCTGCTCAGAGACCCGTCTTGAAACATAAAAGGTATGTTGAGTTTCTCCAAAAGTGTTCAGAGGCAAAATGGAAAAAGATGGGTATCATCACTGTCGCAAGGGTGTGTGGAGTGGACAGGGATTCCTTACCTGAACCAGTCGGAGCGGTCCCGCCAGCGGATGTGGCGGGGACCACCACGGAAATGTTTTCCAGACTTGTATATTCGCGTTGTGATCTCTCGTTCCTGAAATGCTGAAATGGGATTGAGGGAGTCTCGGAAGGTCAGACAAGCATCGACGGTAGCTCCGATCGTAGTTTGTTAGTGAAGTAATTGCTGCTCCCGGTTAGGGCGGGATGAGAAGAGCATCACCATCACTAGAAAGTGATCTGCCTGGCATGGCAGTTTTGTCTTGAGATTATCTTGAGAGCAAGTTGGGAAAGAGAGAATCCCCTGTGAATTCGAGTTAAATACGGTGTAGGGACTAGGGCAGGCCCTACCCCTGTTTCCACTGTTTGCGGAGAATATCGTCATAGATGGGTCCATGCGATGTAGTGGAGAATGTTCGGCCGAGCATCGGTTAGAAATGGATAATCTGCCTGGAACGTAATGGTATGTAGAGTGTTAGGGAAAATAACCTATGTAGAACATGTCAGACTATAGTCCATCGAAGACTATCAAGTCTTTCACATACCTCGGGTGGTTCAAGGTCCACTTGATGAGAATCACAACCTTTATAAACAGGGCTGGAAGGGAAGGACGTGGAGAGAATTGGTGCAGATCTAGGCTGCTTCTTGCGCCCGGCAAGACTTCTCTCGCTGTTTGTGCCTTCGAGCCGCACATTAACAGTAGACAATAGAACCTCTCAACTGGACTCTAGAGCATTTATGCTCTCTGACCATCCAATTTCAACTGCGACGAAAGGAAGCCTGGCCGTCTTTAGATTTGATGAGTATATCAGGCTCCTTCGAGCTTTGCGCGACTTGTGCCATCGCAATTCTCCAACGCAAACAGCAACGGCCTATGAAACTAGTTAGTACTGTTTAATATCAGTAGATAGTAATTTACCATCGCTGTTCTCGCCAAGAAAGTGATTATCTTGAGACCAGAAACGGCTAGCTATCCACCCCAAAAACGTCAAAAGAAAATATGTTAATGCCGCATACGTATGCAATGCTGAACGGCTGTCCATGCATCCTGTTAGTAACTTTCGACAAAGACTGATGGACGACATACCTTATTTTTTTCCAGAACGCCCAAGGCTAGTTGGAGAGGCATTGGGATGAACGTCGGCCTGAATGTAGACCTGGGCGTTGTCGTGCATCGTCTGCATGGTCGTCGGTAGTCTCTGTTTGTAGATAATAGACTGGATGTAGTCGGGATTAGCAAGTGATAGATGCACCTGGTGTAGATTGGTTAAGTTTAGGTCACGGAGGTACCGTTTCAAGCCTTCTGCACACCGATGCTGTTCGGGTTTTGAGACTCAGCAATCTTGATTTGCCACTTAGGGAAGTTATTAGCGTCTTTAGCACGGAAGGAGCAGCTTTTCTTGCCCGAATGTCCGTAATGGCAACAGAGGCAATGGCCTTTGAATTCAATATCGCCTGCGTTTATAAACACGCGGCAAGAAGCGAATGGGCCGTGACCATTTGCGCAATATGTGCCTCAATCCCGGATTGCTGAGCACGGGCGACTCACGCTTGATGAAGGTTATTGCATGCCTTGGGCTTATTGTTCCGCCAATCAATATCGCGTTTGATTGGAGCAGCCTTGACCCTGTCGTCCAAGTCCGTGTGCATAATCTCAGTTCGAGGGGAAGAAATTGGCCTATCCAATAAGTTTTAGTACTTTATTAGCTCCGACCGACTTCTCAAGTCCTCTCGCCCGAAGAGAAAGGGCCCGCTCATGTTTGTGATGTTGTGAAGATCGGTGCCTGATAAACATGTCGGCTGTAGCCCCTCTCCCATGAACTTCTTTGCAATCATCACAAAGTCAGTCGCTAGTGTCGTGTCAAACACGTTGCCTCCGAAAACAACCAGTGTGAACGTGTGGAAAGAAGGGTTGGACATCTCTGAACGTGCAATAAGAGATGTGGGAAGCAGCGCGTAGGCTTGGCGCGATTAGATATTAATACTTACCAGTTGAGCTTGAAAGGATCACATCCGTCCCGGCGACAACCCTTATATGCACGCCGCGAATATGGGCATCAAGTCTCTTTTGAAGAGAATATCGGCGGCTGCAGCCCTCGTAAGGGCATTCGAACGAGTTCTCGCGCTGTGCCTGTCGCCGTTCCACGAGAGACTCACTGCACCTCTTCTCGTGCGCAGTTGACCGAGCATAATATTCTCATATAGACAGCCGGCTGTAATATGGCAATGGTGAACAAATGGTGTTGGCGCATCTTGTGAGTTGCCACTCACAGCGTGTGATTCGAGATTGGTCGTAGATAGTGATCGGTAAGCCGTTGCTGTTGTGTTGGAGAATTATGATAGAGGAGGTGTGGCAGACGCTGGGAGATGTAAAGATGATGGATCCATCTATCATAAGGCTACACTAAGAAGAAGGCCTAGTGTTGTGACAGTAGGGGAAGCTAAGAGTTGAGCTGAATTCACTAGCGATTATATCTCGCTTATCCGGAGTAGTGTTGTGTGTTATAAGGGTAATGGAAGGGTAAAGTGAAAGCAAAGTAAGAGATAGAGAAGTGGCTGAAGATTGCTGAGATATTCCGAATTCCACAAGAACTCTATAGGCAGCAGTTAGGCAAAGGTAGGGACGATAGTTTCATTTTTAGACAGCCCTTTATCTCTTCTACTACTTTAGTTTCTTTTGTTATCTCTTCACGGTTAAAGTATTACTTCTCTTACTTTGACCTTGTTACTTTCTTTCTCGTGTATCTGTACTGGTTCTTTCATGCCTTGCTTGTCTCCCCTACTTCACAACATAAATTCTCAAGACCGACGGCTAGAAACATCGATCTTTGTCAAATTGATTCTTTTCTTCCTTTTTCACTCTGTCATCTTTCCGGAATAACATAGCTTTCTCTTTCCTATTTCCATCACATTGCACGATTCCGGAACGACTATGGCAGAACTCAGCGCACGCAACGAGTGGCTAAGAAGGCAGCACCGTCTATTCCAGCAATGCCATACATACGTCTCCTACCACCCTGAGGAAAGGATGTTGCCATCGAGACTTTCGGCATACAATAGATTCCTAAAGCCGGCGCTCGTACCCTTGTTCCCAGACCGGCCGTCGGATCTCATCATCATGGACTACAATCTTATCCGACTGCTTAAGGATTCAGCTTCAAGTCATAGTCAGGAAATGGCAGGTCTAGCCTTACGATCGTTGCAAACCTAAACGACGGGAGGCTAGAGTTAGTGCTCAAGGACGACAATAGGTTCGTATACGAGCGCAGTGAGAAGGCTCTTTACCTCAAGACTGCAATAACGGCATTTTCACGACAACCGCTGTTTGTCATGGTACACGACGAAGTCAACGGAGGCTTAAGAGCTCCTGCCACGACGCTCCCCACTGCAACCACAACATCCCCAGCTCGCTCGACTTGCCAGGGACAGATGGGTGGCCATTTTGATGGAATGACAATGGAAAGAGCTTGGAGCTACGCATCAGAGCCGGTCGACTACAGTCTGATGGCGCAAACCTGGGAAGATTTTCCCTTATCCGAATTCAACGGTCACTTTTGACGCAGTTATCTCCAAGCTCTTTCCATCGTCATCCCATCAAAATGGCACCCAACTGTCCCCGTTAAGTCAAGTGAACATCCAGGCCCATCTCCCGGATCATGGTCTTAACACATAAGACCAAGCAGCCATCAGTCTCCTCGGAGGTCAACACACTGCCGTCCCAGGTCCATGGATGGACCAATTTCTCCGCTGAAGTGAGACAATACACTACCAGAATTGTCCCAGGCATAGGAATATCAAAAGATACGGGATCTCGCAGCCCCAACGTACGACGTTGTTACCAGTATTCAGACAAGCATCACCCATCTGCGGCCTATGTGTCCACTGAACCTATGGCCTGTCGAACGCAAGGACTGGCTTTGGTGCCCTATTCTTGGAAGTTGATGCGTTAAGTCTTCTTCATTGCCGTACACTTGTTCAGCTACCATGAACAGAGTGCTTGCTATCTTCGGCAAGGCAAAGGAGCCCGTGCTATTTTCGCCCCGCTGCTAGGTACCTCTACTTCTACTCTGCAGGTTCTGAGATATGCCTGGCAACATAACTCCAAGCAAGGACCAAAGGTAGCCAATCTGATGACAGAAGAAAGCGGCACGCCGCCAGCTGGGGATAGACTGTGGCAGCAGCCTCATGACGAGGTAGTTACCACCGACATTGGAAAAAGAACGAGAAAGAGAGAAAAAAAAGGTAAACATCACATAACTATGTTTGCGAGTACTTAGATAACATTACAATACAACCCACTGTCCATACAACATCCATCCATTCTGAAGAATAAGAAAAGCATCACAGCTCAGATTCAATTCACAGATCATGAGATCATTCCATGGCAGCGTCCAAATTTTCGAGACCAACGACTCTATGCTGCCCTTTCCCACTCCACGTATCTCTCACAGCCAGTCACGCCAGATCCTCGCAGTATTTCAAACTCTGCCTTCGTGGCTCCTTCTCTGAGACGCATTGGCCATGGAGCGATAACAGTATTTTGATCCCTCATCTTCAGCCCATGCCTCTTGCTAATTTTGCTGAAGCAAAACCGATCCATGTACCGGGTGAAGAGAGTATTGACATCCCGGACCAGTGAACAGGCATCCATAAACCTCAGCATGTCCGCGTCATAGGGGCTTGTTGGTCGGGGCTCGGGCAGGTACCGACCGATGTGAGCCTTTCTGTCTCTCAGCAAAGTGATTTGATCTGCATCAGAGAAAACCTCCTCAACCGCATTGATAAAAAGAACCACAATTATCGCCTTTGGGTTCTGAGCTCTCGACTTGAGGAGTGGGCCAAACGTAGCCAGTGTCTTTTCAATTCCGAGGTAGGCTTGATCGGCAATGTTGGAGACCTGCTAAAGGTGAGCATCACTTCCAATCTCCTAATATGTAGAGACAGTATGGTACCTCAATTCTATCAAAATGTTCTTCACCATTGCCAGCTTCTTTGATGTGACCTGAGAGCTGTCTTGCATCCACGTGAAAGAGTTGGATGTGGATATCCAGCCGTGCAATTTGCCGGCAAAGGTCCAAAACAGTCTTTTGGAGGTAGAAGAATAGGTGTCCGTAGATATCATGCTTTGCCACAGACGCCTCTTTTTGGATTTCTCGTAACTCCCAACCACGACAGGGGTCTGACCAGTCCGGTATGGGCCAACCACGGTTTTCATGGTAGAACGTCCTATTGTTCGGTTTGTGAGTTGGAGAATATATCATCAGCAGCGAAGGGACTTACGGATTAGGCGTGTCAAAATCTTCCCGTGACGACCCAAAAGGCAACAATATGCCATCGCTGCGGAATTTGAATCTACACAGACGCCACGATGGCGGTTGATCATACAAAGCATGGTCGAGATTGTCCTTCCTTTGAGGAGCCATCATTGTAGACCTTCGGATTTTCTGGGCCTGATCCATCGACAGACCGGCAGGAACTCGAAAATAGTCCCGAAGACAGTCCCACTGCTTTTTCTCAAGGATCAGGCGCAGGGATCCCTTGCTGTATGACCAGGTCTTCGACAACAGCTTGTCGGGTGGCTTCGATGCGATCTTTCCACAGACATCCTCGATGAGCGGCAGTATGTCCTTTTGGAGTGTCTGAAGGATCCGCGCTGGTATCAGAGCAGAATACCAAATATGAATAATAATTGGCGTGGCAACCTCAGGCGATAAGTGGAATGCTGTCAAAAGAAGAATCGCGTTTCTTGCGACAATATCAAAGTCGTGATCGTTCACCACAACCTGGCATTGACCTGGGTATGTCTCTGGGAGGGAGACCAGCGACTTCACAACATTCCTGATGTCTCCTGATGCTATTTTCAATTAGTCATTTGACAAAGGCTTTTGGCAAGTAGCTCACCTGCAAAGAGAAGACGGATGTTGTGGGACACATCACGACCCTCGTTTTGTTGCAGATTCAACACGTCTAGCGCCGGCATATTCCCCCACAGATGCTTCTTCGCAACGCTATAGGGTAACATCCGTGAGCCAGCATCGGTCATGAATGTTGGTGGCCGGCCTTCGATCTGCCATGCTGGTCTCCATGTGTCCTTGATCAGTGGATCATGACAGTCGAGTTTGTGCTTGGGCCAATGAGCAGTTTGGCATTCTTTGCTGCAGTACTATTTTTCCACGTCAATACATGCTCAAATTTGCTACCATGAATAGGTGAGGGCGTAGGAAACTGACCCGGACCAAGGAGCAGCGTGCACAGGTCTTGTTGGCTGTCTCTAGACATGGTGATGATTTCCCATCGCTGAAGGTGCGCTCTGTATTTGCACAGAGCGCCGGGTTCAACAGATAATCATCTGTCATTTTCTGTTTCTGTTAGACAATTTGGAAGGTGGGAAGGTAGGAAGGTAAGAAGGCAGGTGGGAAGATAGAGAGAGTGAGCAATCCAGGTGGTAGATGGAGGATGAAGAACTTATCACAAGCTGAGTCGCTGCCTATGAGATGGCCTACCGTTTGAATCGTTTGTTTGATATGCCTGGCTCCACGAACGCGTTTGACTTGACTATACAGTTTGATTGAAGCTTAACTAACATTGTGTCTGCGCCATGCCCGATCTGCCTCCCCTTATAGGAGATGTAACAATATGTGGCAGTTTCATGGCTTACTATTCGAAAGAGAGGTTTAACTACGACCGCTTCAAGCCTAACCAGTTAGAGATAGTGAGAATGAAGCTGCAGGGCCAGGGCGAGGACTTAGAGCATGTACTTATTTCCCTTGAGGAGAGAATATCCCCTGGACCTTGTATATCAGCTGATACTATGTGCAGATTCCATCGAGTGATACTAATGAGAGGTGGACTCCTTCTGGTAGAGAACTGCTCAGCTCTCTCCTCCTTCTTTCCTTCCCTATGGTCTGATAGCCTCTACATTATCGACGCGAAGTGTAATTAGAAGGTGGATTTCTCTATATCACAATCTGACATCCATATCAAAACCTCGATAATCGACCACTTGAATTCCAATCGACCTTTTGTCCCGTAGCTCGAGATCTCTACTAATTACTATTACATCTAGATCGTGAGATCGGGTCCAGCGACATCCCAGATCATGATATGTAGTTGAAATCTGGGAAGCCTTCTGAGGGACTCCGGGGCATTATGGGCCCCAAAATATGCTGCTAGCGATCGTGGAGGAACTCATGAGTATGAACCACTTTTCAATCTAGGCTGTCGATACTGCTCATGTACAGGGCCTTTAACTACCTCCTCTG
The DNA here is from genome assembly GCA_036712075.1 of Penicillium sp. DT28. NCBI lineage: Eukaryota > Fungi > Ascomycota > Eurotiomycetes > Eurotiales > Aspergillaceae > Penicillium > Penicillium sp. DT28. The sequence continues at coordinate 2,600,960 of JAZHLO010000002.1, forward strand.
AGATATAGGTTCCAAGCAAGTAACTCACGACGGCCTAAGGGTGACGAGATCCCGCTTTGCCCCACAAACCCTTGCGCCGAACCTCGGCACCTATCGCACATCTACCACCGAATCCAATCTGGTTCCAATTCACAATGGAACCCAAGGTCGGAGTTGGCGTTTTTGCCTTGAATTTTGAGGGCAAGTTTGTCCTCGGAGAGCGAAAGGGAAGCCACGGTGCTGGTGAGTCGGTTACTCCACAATCTGTCCATTTTTACACAATTCCACGTAAAGTAGACCCTTCTCATTCATCCTCGCAGGAACATGGGCTTTACCAGGCGGGCACCTTGAATTCGGCGAATCCTTCGAGGAATGCGCAGCACGCGAACTGCTCGAGGAAACAGGTCTGCAGATCCACAACCTGCAATTCCTGACTGCTGTCAACAGTGTCTTCGAAAGCGACAACAAGCATTATATCACCATTTTCATGGCTGGAAAGGTCCATGCTGGAGCTCAACCTCAGGTGAGTGCAGTATATATTGCCTTTTGCTTGTGGTTTCCCTTATTCGTGCGAGGACCTGCTGACGACCCAGAATCTTGAACCTCATAAATGCTCTGGGTGGGAATGGGTCTCGTGGGATGAGCTCAGGGCCGATAATGAAGCCCAGATGAGTGATTCTGCGACACGCAAGCTTTTCTTGCCTTTGGTGGAGCTGTTCCGCCAACGGCCTGCATTTAGGGACCAGTTGAGTCGGGTCTAGAGTGCAGAAGTGTGATCATATCATGTAGACAGACTGCAAATACAGTATACACTCTCTTGAACTAGAGAGTAGTGATGCAATCAGTAGATCTCAATTTCCAATACCCCTTGATATTTAAAGTTATATGAGACATCAACTCTCAAACAGCAATCCCTAACTCAATGACGATATACCATGCAAGGGCCCGGATCAACTATAGAATCGAAGAAGATCAACAACCAAGGCCAAATACAAAACACCCGCTCTTCCAGAACACCTGTTAGCATTCATCCATCCTCAAGAACTGGTTACCATTCATCCAAACAATCCAATCCCACCATAATTTTCAAAATGTACCTCAAAACCATCCTCACTGCTTTCCTCCTCACCCTCGGCCCCGTCGTCGCCCAGGGTCAATACGGCGCTATCCCCAGCTCCTCCAATAACTTGAGCACTATGGGACTGCACAGCCCTACCGCCACCTCGTCCATGGTATCCACGACGCCAACCCCCAGCTCATACTCCACTCCATCGACACTGAGCTCGTCCGTCAAACCCACTTCTTCCGCTCCTACTCCCAATGGCGACATGCTTGGCGGTCTCTTGAATAATAAGAAGTTGAATCTGCGTGCTGAGCCTGGTCCTTTGGATGGGTTTAGCCGCGCTATGCCGAGCGAGTATAGCCAGCCTGCGTCGCAGCCTGCTGCTTATCCTACCGATTAGAGGTTATAGGGGTATTGGTTTCTTGTGTATAATACTTTGAGTTCTGGATTTTACTGTATAACTTCGGTGTAATACTGGTTGGAGCGTATGATATTCCGGGGTGAATGTTAAAACGATATGCGTCAATGATAATGTTTCTATTTTAGATTTGAAGATATGTCCAAGCACTAAAGCTCTGCAAAGGAACAACGAAGCAATACCTATGTATGCCTCGAGAGAACCGCCTATTCATTAAACACTACTGTTAACATTAATCATAAACAGTAAACCCAGAATATTGTACACAGCCTCCCACCATATCAAGATGCAGAGAAGAAAATTCGTCGGTCGAATCGTAATATCAAACCGGTATAAAACTCATAGACCATTGTGTCATTCACGAGACAATGCGCACTCGCTAGATCCTTGACTGCTGGACCCGCGATACCAGCCCCCATCAATCAAGGTGTTTTCGAGGTCTCGCCAGTACTTGGCTTTCCCTCCGGCACCTGTTTTCAGATCAAGATCACCGAGCCGGATCTCGACTGGGGATAATTCATCCTGTGGAATCTGTCCAGATTAGCCAAAGTAAGACCGAGGGAAGATTCAAGGACATACCTTGATAAACATTGTGCAGTCCCGGAGCGTCATATCCAGAGACACCTCCCGAGAATGTGGCGGTGGGCCAAGCAGGCCGACTTCTCGCCGAGATTTCTGTAGAGACTGTAGCTTCTGCAGGGTAGGATTGCGGTGCAGGATCGACGCGAGTTGGAATCGATCATTGCATCCTCCGATGAAACTCGTTGCACGCAGGACGTTGTCGAAGCGATCGGACACGAGATCCAGCGGACAAAAAGATCGCGTCTCTTTCTGTCCTAGCCTCCGTGCTTCGTGATTCTTCATCTCTCTTAATGCGCATGTCCGGCATCTGTGTGCGGAGCCAGGTGCTGATGGGGACTGCGTTAGCCATTTTGGCTTCAATTCCGCTAGTGTGGCGGTAGGATCGCCGGCGGTCGTCATGTCGGTGATCAGTAGACCGAACGGCTCGTTCAAGCACAAGTACCCGCCATGTCGCTTTTTCGGTCGTTTGCCGTTGAGTTCGTCGATGCGAAGAAGCTCATTGCAGCGCTGGATTAATCCTTCCGGTAAGTGGATGAGTGTCTGGTCGACCAGCTCTTCCGGGTTGAAGAGGGGTCGCACGGTATTGTTGAAGTTGTGGACGATTTCCTTGTATGATAAGTCTGCGGCAGTTTCTTTGCGCAGACGGAGCAGTTTGCCTCGAAATGAGGGTGACACGGCGCGATTGTCGGGACTGTCAAGCACAACTGATGGTAGCTTGGGGTCTTTCTTCTGAGATTTGACCGATGCCGAGACGAAGCGATAGATTACATTTGCGCCGCCCTCGGCAAGGTAAACGAGCTGAACTCCCGGTGGGAGTTCAAGAAGACTGGGTTTTGTCATTCGTGGCGGATGCTAGGTGGGATGCGAAGATCTCCAGGAGCATGACTTTTTGACGGAGTCGATTTCCAGGCTTCCCGGGTGATTCATTGGAGATCTCCAAATTTAGGGATGAGCGGTCGAGGTGGTTGATAGCGATTGGGTGAGTACAATTACAGGGCCGATCTGTTGTGCATGCGTCCAGTGTCGAAGCTAAAACTGATTCAGCTCGGGTGGGTTGAGCTGAGCGAGTAGCGTAGAGTCAGAGTGCAAGTGGCGATGAATCGCGTGACGAGTGACGAAGACGCAGACGCAGACGAGTGAAGACGGACACGAAAGCTTCCAGACGGCAGTTCGCCGTCTAGAACGTTGAACGCGGAGAAAAAGATATGAACCCCGTACAGGGATTAGTTCTAGTGGCGTTGCCCCTGGAGGCGATCATTCCAATCCAATCAGAGAGGACAATGTGTGAAGATAAAGTAAAACAAGACCTTTGAAAGACAATGTGATTAGGAATGGGCTGATAAATCAGGAACCGAGCTCAGCCCTATGGAAATGGGTGTCGGTCTGAATTGAGTCATTGACAAGATAAGATGAGAGTTTCCTAAGATGACACTATTTCTATTCCTGTCATCTCCACCCCGCCATTGCCATCGCCATCCTCTCACCTTCAACATCCCACCTTCACCATGGCATACACTGACCTTCCAACCCCCGAAAAGTGCACTGCGGATTTCTGTCTGATTCCGGTAAGCCTTCACCTCGTCATCATCTGCGCCCACTCACAGATCCCCAGATGGGCACAGCGTCAGCCTCAGTCTCGGCACAAATCGCTGACGTGCAGCGCCTCATCGAGCAATCGGGGGTGAAATACACTATGCATTCGGCAGGGACGACCTTAGGTACGTATTCATCTCCGCTGTTGAATAGGTCATGTGGGGGTATTCTGGATCAGGGTTGTCGCATATCACGATCCACCTATCACTAGTACCCAAACACAGCTGACGAGAGTTACCCTGTGTCACCTACAGAAGGCACATGGGACCGAGTGCATCAGGTCATCGGGCAAGCGCATACCCTCCTCCATCAGCAGGGGATCGTGCGGATTCAGACAGATATCCGGGTTGGGTCGAGGTGAGCTATCTTCTTGTCTTTGCTTTTTACTATGCAAGAGAGCGTTTTAGGATATTCCGACATCAGAATTATACTAACAACTGATCGGTTCCGTTTAGGACGGATAAGCTGCAGACTGCCGAGGATAAGGTTAACAAGGTGCGGCAGTTGCTAGGCAAGGACCCTCAGTAGATACAAGCCCTGAATGTATTGATTCCAAGGTTGAATATTCATTTCTAGTACAAAGTACAGGTCGTTGCTCATTCCAGCTCAAAATCAAAATCAGCCATAACGCCCAGGTGATACCCCAAGTCCTATCCAATCCTTTATCCATGCTCTATGTACCGGGCTGAGTCTTGGGCAAGACTCGTGAGCTCCCAAGGGATGTCCGAGAAACAAGAACGCTGCATGAGAAACAAAGAAAACAAAAGACACGAGCGTGGCTCGCCTACAGGGAGATTCCTCCTCCGAGCACACTGCCCCAGTTCCCACCAACCCAGATCCAGTTGCCTGTGCTTGGGGTAGAACCCGCTGCCGCGGCCTCGGCTAGTTCAACTAGACCCTTGAACACGTTGTTCACTGTGGATCCGTCGCTCGATGAGCCTCCGGCGGTGGTGGTGAGCGATGTGCGGCCCACGGCATTGGAGACGCCGTTCAAATTATCAACGGTATCGATCGCAGGACCCCGGTTGAAGAAATCCACGAGGATGAATGTTGGCTGACGCCCACCCCACGCCGCCTTGCACTTGGTCACCGTGCTGCCGAGGTTGCCCACGCCGCCGGACGCCGCGTTGGTGGTGGCCACGTAGCTGGCGTTCGGATACTCGATCCCGAAGGAGGAGAGGTCGCTCGAGTACAGGAAGTGATTCATCAGCGGGAGGCGGTTGGAGGAGAGTGCGGTTGTGGCGGAACCAGCGACGGACGAGGGACGATCGGGAACACAGGAGAAGTTCGAGGCCGAGGTTACGTCGTACGGGTTCTCCCAGACAAAGGTGAATTCATCCATGAGGTATGGATAGCTGGGGTTGGTTGTAACGGACGCGACGAAGACCACGAGCCGCTTGCCGTCGTCGATCATTGTTTGGAGGGTTGGCCAGGAGGTCGGTGCCGAGTCTAGGGAGGTCGGTTGGTAGGCGTAGGAGGTGATATTGGCTGTCTCGAACTGGGTGTTCAGGTCTGCGGCGGATGCGCCGTCTGAATTGACTAGGAGCACTGTGACGACTGTCAAGAGTGTGTTAGTCTGATGTTTCCCGTATCTCATTGTTTCGAGTAAACAAACCTTCATTGGGGTTCTTGTCCATCCACGTCTTGATGTCTCCTAGCCAGTCGCTCAATAGACCTGCATCTAGCAAGTCACAGCTTGTATGGCATAAGCGCCATTCCGAGTTGCTGTTGTGTACTTGAGCAGTAACCAGCCGGACGCCGGCATCCAGTTGTGTTGGGGTATCGTAGTATCTGCGAGGAAAGGGTCAGAACGGGGTCGCGACAAGATTCAGACTGACACATACTGGTCACCCGCGATGGAGTTGCTAGTACTGGAGTCGCGCACGAAGGGACTGTCGTGGGCACCGAGATGGGTGATCTCGCCGTAGGATTTGGAGCACAAGTCGGGCGAATTGTTGCATGCTGTCGCGCGCACGTTAAGAGGGTTGGCAAGGGCCACAGGCAACAGGCCCAAAGCCAGTAAACTGAAGGCTCTCATCTTAGTATAGAATATAGAATGGATGGGAACAGAGAGAAGAAAGGACAAGATGGAATGTTTAGAGTCTAAGTGACGATCCATTTGCGGGTCCAGGCCGCGTTGCCGTCTCAACTATTCTTAGATCGGTGGATCTGGATGTGTTTCATTGGTTCATCTTGAAGTATTTTGCCTTAATTCCGATTTTATTGCTAATATCCATGGATAGTTGACTAGTACATAGACCTAGACTTTGTATTAGGTAGATTACGCATGCCCAGAATGGCTGTGAAGTGCTGAGTGCTGCACAGCCTTTCGGACTTGGATGCGCTACTCGTTAGCCCTGGATTTTTGCTTTTTATGTCGGTATTATTTCTGAATGGGTATAGAATGTACATAAGATCACCTCCACCTGCGCATCTTCCGTGGTAGTTTCACCCGCGCACTGCGTCGTCTCGAATATTTCGTACGCGGTGGATTCACCAGTCGCTCGGGCTGCGAAAATTCCATTCTCTGGAACAGGGTATAACGACCCCAGGCGCGAAGGATATCCATCGATACTTGTTCCAGACTGTAAGGATTCGCCACTCGCAGCATACGGTTCCTGGGCCGCTTGGAAGGACCCCCACGGCCGAATAGCATCGCCAGCCGAGACCGAGCCGCGCGGCGAATTTCACGGGTCCGGAGTCCAAGACCAGCTTGCTCCAGCTCCCGAAGAAGGAAGATGCCCCGGGTCCAAGGGACAAGCTTGGCCCCCGTCAGGGGATGTGTGTAAGCGAGTTTTGACTCGGTTTTTTCGGTCACGCGGAGTGAGAAGCCCCAGTGGACGATGGCATGCTGCATCTGCGGTGTGAAGATGAGTCTAAGCATCTGACCGTCTCGTCCGGGAGCTGAAGCCGCGGTGGGATGTGAGGGGGCCCAGGCTTTCCCCCACTGGGATTGATCTTGGCGAGAATATTCACGGACTAGCCACAAACAGCACTCTCGAAGCTCATCCCATGCATTTACCATGCCAAGTCGCTTCAGCAACTCCACCCAGAATGAGGCACTGATATAGACTCCCGCGGGGACCACACGCTGCAAGATCTTGAAAATGAACATGACCTCACCTGCAGGTGATAGCAGCTTACCGGGTCCCTTTGGTGGTGGTGGATGATTAATTCGGCGGGGGTCAACACCTTTTCTGCCATGTAATCCACGCTGTCCTCAGTGAGGGATCTTCCACGCAGGACCAGCTCATCTACCACCTTGGACGCTGCGTTGAATTCCCCAGCTGCGATGTGTTTGCGGAAATGGATCTCTAGCAAGTCGGGGGCATCGGGAAATAGCTCTGCCAGGACCGCCAAAGACATGTTGTATTGGCGTGAATCACGAGCGATGTAGTATGAGACGAGTAGTGACTCTTGCATTTCAATATCCTCGAAGGCATCGGGGTGTTGATCACTGCGCAACAGATCGGAAAGGAGGATATCACGGTTTTGCGCAGCTAGTTTCTGTATCAGACGTGTAAACACGGTGTCGCCGATGGAGATGCCGGATTTCCGAAGCATCTTGAGTTTTTCCAGGATATCTTGACCACCGTGGGCTCGCATGGCCATCTCACGTACGGTTTGTGGCCCGATTGCGGATACACCGAGCATCTTCAGTGCACCAAGTATCATGTCGAAGTTGAGGGCCCGTGTCGCAAAAAGCCGGGCTCCTATGTCATCTTTGAAGGGCTTTGATTCGGCAGCGCCTCCTTTGTTATCTACCAATGCTTTCCTGCGAGAGGCCTGCATTTCTCGCTCGGCGGTTATAATTTCTTCTTCGAACCGGTCTTTGGCATACTGTTGAATGCGTTCGAAGTCCTTCCGAAATCCGAAATTTTTTGCATACTCAATCAAGGGCTGCAGTTCATCCAGGGTTTTTGGATGATCTTCGTGTTTCACTAGGTGTTCGTGCATTATGACGGCATATTCTCCATATCCTTGTTGCAACATGGTCGAAATGACAGGACCATAGATTTGATGACCTGGTATCTGGGAAAGCATGCGCCGGAAAGTCAAGAGCCTTTCATACGTAGATAGACTTTGGGAAGAAACCCGGTGTTTCTTGCTGAGCAAAAGGCATTGTGAACGGATGGCCTGTTGGAGGACGTAGACCACCTCATCCGGGCGGGCGAGACCGCAGGCTTGAAGCTTTCGGTGCCACATCACGGCTCGTTCCTGCATCCCACGGTCCAGAAGACCACCCACAACGCTCCGGTAGAGTTTGTTCCAGCAAACACTTTGATCTTCCCAGATATCGATTGCATATTCCAACACATGGTTGAGGAACAGAGGTCGCTTCAGGCCCAGGTTCACAAAGCTTTGCCAAAAGAAATCCGCCCGTTCTCCCGTCATGGGAAGTTTTACACCATCCAAGCGGATGGTCAGGCCATCCCAGATATCTTGTGTGCCTTTGTCACCATAATGACGCTGGCGAAACCGTAGCAGTTCCTCCCATAGCTCAAAGTCGTGCCGATGCGCCGAGCTATCCACGAGTCGTGTTCCAATGCCTTTCGTGTGTCCGATATCCGATTCAAACTCCAGTTGGGTAAATTGTAGCCGCAGTGAACTTTTTAAGCGATCCGCAGAATTGTTTCGACCTGAATTGTCTGCACGTAAAAGTTCCGAGGAATGGGGTTCGCTCGATGGTTCAATCTCGTACACAGTAAAGCCGAAAGGTCGTCCTTCAACCCCCGTCTGCATTGACTTCCCTGAATCCTGTCGAGATGAGCTCCCCTCGGTCTCATCGAGAGAAATCCCCCGGGCGCACCGCGACTGGTGCCGCAGACGCGTGTAACTAGACTCCAACTGCTCGATTCCGATCGGGGTCACTGCAAGAGAACCAAGAATCGAGAGGGCGGACGGCCTCTTCAGAAATCGAAGAAGAGCCGGTCGCATCGGGCACACAGAAGAAGAGGTGCTCGTCGAGCATCCTTCAAGACAAGATCCAATGATGGCACACTTAATTCGGCTTTTCCCCTTTTGGGATGCCTGACTCAGCACGGAAGAAAGAGGGAAGTCATGTGACCACGCAGCTCTCCCGAACTCGACGACATCGTGCTACGCCTTTCACCTCCTCCCACCAGATCCTCGTCTCTCCACTCCAACCGCCAAAATGTTCCGCACTGTGCCTCGCATGGCCGGGTACGTCTCCCTCGAATCCTTCATTTACTTCCACGGCCCTTCCCCCGGAGTGGGAGTGCGACCGAATTTCAGTGCACCAGTCCTTGAGTGTGTCTGCAATCATGCAATTGCAATTGACCCTCTGATAAACGATAGCTTGGACTACCATATGAATTACGGTTGCTAATTCGCATTCCGCTTCTAGTTTCGTGTTCCGCGAGAACCGTGTCCCCCACTACCAGCGTCTGTTCCAGAACCACGACGGCAAGCGTCAATGGTGGAAGGTCAGTCCGAATCACAGAACGCGCCTCCCGACTTGTTCAATGACAGTAATCTAACATCAATTTCGCTGAACAGACCCCCCGTAGCGGTTGGGTCATGTACCCCTACCTGATCTCCGTCTACGGCCTCGGTGCTGGTGAGTTGAGCACTTTTTTTGCGATTGAACATGCCACGACCGGACAACTAACTCGACTTGTTTTTAGCTACCACCTATGCCATGTGCCGCATGGTTCTCGTTAGTCTACCCTTTTCTGCTCCCTTCGACCGAAGACCCCGCTACTGGCGATCGCGCGCGTATACTGACTTTGTTAACAGGGCCACAAGACCTGGATCTAAACGCCATCCTTTGATAGGCTTTGGCATTTGAACCTGCTGTGTTGGATTGACTCTATTTGGCGGTGTATTTCTACTCCGGTTGTGGGTTAGATGGGTTTGCGAGCAGTTGGTTTGGGCTGTACATAAACCAATTCAAGCTCCTACCGAAGATTGTTGCCTTTTCAAGCTGTTTAGATTCAAGCTCCTACCGAAGATTGTTGCCTTTTCAAGCTGTTTAGAGCCATCTTTCCAGAGTCGTAGTATGAGCTGCCACAGCTTACTTTGATCAGCCTGTCATTGGCTTGATTCATCTTGAAGCAGTTGAAATTGAAATGTTGCATTCGTGTTTCTACTAGGAGGTGCCCTACATCCCAGGATGGAGAGACAATACCTTGGATCTTTCTCTTGAGTAGTTAGCATGTTTTACATAGATAAAAGACAAGACAACCTTAACCTTCCTATTGCCCAGAACCGGTGGACGTAACCTTCCTTAGTCAGCGACTTACCTAGTTAGGTAGACAGCAATGGAAGGGCATTGCTCCGACCCTTGTTTCTTTGCGACAATTGAATGAGAGGAAGCACCCGCAGGTGGGCATTCTTTCTTGATTTTTACTGGGGTTAACTCATCCTCGGAGCCTAGATCTCATCAGGGTGCTTTATTTGTGGGTCATCATAGTTTGAATCCTCTCGAGATATAAATGCAACACCTCAGATCCTCATTGCCCACGGAACCCTACTTGACCATGTCCTCTGAGATTGTGATTCAGCCCTTGGATCATGGACGATGCAGACTCAACATATGCCGAACGGCCTGCCAAGCGGGTTCGACAGGCCTGTGAGCCCTGCAGGTCAGATCTCAATGCCAGTTGTTCGTTACACTCGACCTGGCTAACGAATATTGCAGGCGGAAAAAGGCCAAATGCCCTGGGGAGCAGCCGATCTGTGCTTTGTGTGCAAGACTAGGCCAGCCATGTGTCTATGCGGACGAGAGACGTCGTCCAGTACAATCCGCAGAGGAGCCTAGGACAAGCGGAGGGCCAACATCGCACACACTGGTTAGCTTCTTCCGACCCCAGAGTACAGTACTCTGTCCACGTATTGACCCGAGATTACCACAGGAAGGCAGATTACACAGACTAGAAGACAAACTAGAAGCTGTACTTGACCACCTAGGGTATGGTCATTGAACGCCGCGATGAGACTCAGCTTACTGAATCCCCGTTAGTGCCAATTCTCGAGACGAGCGATCAGCTGCAAAGGAGCCCTCGACATATTCTGAACCCAGCTCATCAATTGTTCTTCCATCATGGGGGAAAATCACAGCTATAGCAGAGCTGTATCTGGTGTATTGCGAGTCTCAGCCTCTTCCTCTCTTCCATAGGAGCAGCTTCCTTGCCAGTCTGCAGACCCGTGAAGTGGAGATTATCTATGCTATACTGGCTTTAGCCCTTCGGTTCTCGGAGACATATTACAGGACCAGAGATTTGACAGGACTGGTTAACAGCTATGCTGAAGTAGCGCGTGGTTTGGTGATGAAACGGGTCTCGGAGGGTCCTGTTGAGTTGTCGACGCTACAGTGTCTTTGTCTTTTGAGTCTGGTTGATTTTACAAGTAAGTTCCGAGCAAGCCTTGATGGAACTGGACTGATGGTCTGTATTAGATGGCAATACACATCGTTCAAGCATTCACAGCAGCCTCGCCATGAATCTGGCACACTGCTCCAATCTTGCCCTCGAGCCCCGCACCCCGACAAATAATGTTCTCCGCGAGGAGCGCAGACGATGCTTCTGGAGCATTTGCCTAGTCAAGCGGCTCCATGGCGGCGAATTCTCCATTTTAGACCTTCCAGACGTGGGAGGTCCACCTTTCCCCCAAAGTCCAACCCGGCCAGCCCGCGTTCTGTCGCCAGGCCCGTCAACAGTGGACCGAAGAAGCGATATTCAAGATCAAGGCATAATGGCCTACGTAATCATGCTGAGCGAAGTATTTGCACGCACCGCACGATATGTACGCCTCCGCGGAAAACCGAGCAATGTCCCTCCATGGTCACCGCATTCCGAGTACTCCAAGATCATCGCACTACAGATGGATCTCGAGACACGCATGCCTCTCACCCATCGATTCAAACCGGCCAACCTCAGCGATAGATCGTTAGATGAACTGCAAGCTCATCGAGAGTATTGGGGCCCATGGTTCTTGAACCAGTTCATGTATCACACCATTTTATGCCTTTTGAATCACCCCCTGCTTCTGTCGTTGAGTTTGCGCACTTTTCGCAGCACTATTCCTGAAATCTTTCTGCAGCATACATCCGATCTGATCTCATCGCACACAACCTGGATTATTCATTTCATTAGCTACTTCGAGGAGAAGTCGTTCCTGGTGTCTGATCCATTACTGGGGTATAGTGCTGCGGTCGTGGCGACTATCGAGCTTCAACTGAGTTTCACGGATAACTTGACTATTCGGGAGCAGAAGCGCGAGAGGTTCACCAAGTGTGTTAGGTTCGTGCAGCAAATAGGGGAGAGATGGCCTCACATGGCTCGTTTGGTAAGACTTGAACCTTTTCTCGCAAGGATATCCTCGGTTTAATAACTCTTCTACAGGCACAAAGGTTGCAGCATTTGGAAGATGCCGTTTCGGCAACCTACCAGTCTGATCCAGAGGCACACAACCCAAGTCTCCTTATTGATCTGTCCAAATTCTGGGAGATCTTGGAATACTCATCCAACAGTGATGCCGACTCCGCGCGGCGACTGTTTGGAGATTCGCTTTATTCAGGAGCTCACCTCGTGGCCGCCGAAGTGTCGCAGACTTCGCCTTTGCCTGCACCGACTCGCATTGGAGAAGAACGGTCTTCGAATTACGCGAGTCCCAATTTCAGCGTCAATGCTGCCTTCTCTGGTGCACATGATTTCCATGCAGGCTCTTTGGTTTCACCACAACAGTTGACCCTCACGAACGATGACTTTTCCATCCTCGCGACCAACTTCTTTTCCCAGGGGCAGGAGTTTCTCCGTGGTGGAGATACTTGGGATAACATCGGCAACTTTTAAACAGATCATCTGTATGCATAAATAATCTATGGTATGTCATAAAATGTGATATCATATGCCAAATCCCTCACGCTGTCAGAGCAGACTTGAACACCTCCACAAACTGCCACACTTCCGAGAAAGTATTGTAGAGAGGCACCGGGGCCACCCGAACAACATCCGGCTCACGCTTATCACAAATAATACCTGCGTCTTGCAATCGTTCGGCTACCTTGTGAAGTAGTCCAGGCTTCAACAGAAGACTGAGCTGAGCTCCACGCGCATTGGGATCTGATGGTGTGATAATCTGGAACTGGCGTGTGTCGTCAGTGGTATCCTTCAGCAGCAGATATTCAAGGTATGCGGTCATCTTGATAGACTTCCGGCGCAAGTCTGCCATGTTCGTCTTATCGAAAACAGACAGCGAAGCGCAAAGAGTTGTCAGGTCAATGACGGAGGGGTTGGAGACCACGAAGCCTTCAGCGCCTACAATAGGCTTGAATTCTGGGAAAACATCAGCATCAGATCCAGATCTAACAGAGGTCAGCACTCACTATTAGCCATCTTGAACCGCACAGACCGGTCACCGCCGTACCATCCGGTCAACCGATGCCGGAACTTAGGCTTATCGTCGCCCTCGCTGTAATCAACCTGTCCATGACGCTCATGCACAAAGAGACCAGCCATAGCGCCGGGTCCAGCATTGCCGTACTTGTACGTGCACCAAGCCGCAAAGTCCACATTCCACTCGTGTAGCTTGATCTCCACGTTGGCGTAAGCGTGCGCCAGATCCCAGCCCACAACAAGCCCACGCTCCTGCGCGTACTTGGTGATCCGCGGGATATCGAAAAGCTGGCCCGTGTAGTACTGGATTCCGGGCATAAGAATAAGAGCAGCGTCGTGGGCGTGCTGATCAATGTATAAGAGGATTTTCTCCGTTGAGATCTCATACTGGCCCTCGTCTGGACCGATAAGGACCATGTTCTCCTTGGCATCGAGGCCGTGCCATGCGATTTGGGATTCAATGGCGTACTACCGGAATGTCAGATTCCGCCAAGTAATATGTATGCATCTGCACTTACATGGTCACTGGGAAATGCCTTCCAGTCCATCAGGATTTTGCGCTTAGTTTCAGTCGGCTTGTAGAAACTAGCCAGCAACAGATGAATGTTCATAGTCAGGGTGCCCATCGCAGCTACTTCTGCTGGCTCAGCCCCGACAATCTTACACATGGACTTTGCGGCCTGCTCGGATAGTAACTGCCACTGGGAGAGCGGAGAATCTTCAAGGTCAGTAAAGTGCCCGCAGACACCAATAGACGCCCATGTGTCGAGCTGCGCTTCCATGTACTTTGATGCAGCCTTAGGCTGGAGACCCAGTGAGTTTCCACAAAAGTAGATGCTGGAGTCTGGCGAGAGATCTGGTTTCAACATGTCAGAATAAGCCATGTCCAGAAGTGCAAAAGTGATTCCATACTAGGCTTCGCTAGCTTCTTGCTTGCAAGGTTGGCCTTGGACGGAATGATAAACTCATCCCGCATCTTGGTGAGGGGCTCTACCGCGTCAAGAGAAGCAGCATATTCCTTCGACGCTGCCTCGGCGGGGAAGACGGTCTTGGTGGTTTGTATAGTCATGGTGATAGGTGTGATAAGGTATGAAGGATGTGATAGCGGGCAACAAGTAACGGGAAACAAATAACGGGCAACAAGTCACGCACACCGCAAGGACGGAAGACGGAAGTAGGGAGTGCAATAAGGTAGTGTACAATCCAGCTGCACTTTATAACTTCCGGTTCTCATTGATGGTCACCCGGATGCTGCTTCCGCTTCCGCTTCCGTGTCTACTATTGGGCTCCACAAATAATGGTGATTGCCGCCATTGTCGCCATTGTCTAGGTTCTTCCTGGATCTCCATTGTTTTGCTCAATCACTCGGATCTCCTGCATGTTTGCTTTTGTCATGCATGAGGGGTAGACCTCGGCGGTGAGTTGTGGTGACATATGTGATATGCAGCCCGAATTGAAATCTTGAGCTCTTCTCGAGTATAGGAAGTGTAGATCACTTCAAACGGTCATAATGCAGAGCCTATTACACAGCTTCAACGTTCCTGCATTTTGTTTCCCATAGAAAGAACAAGCTTCAAGTCCGGGTGACACGGAGGCGATGTTGCATCATATCACAAAAACAAACACAGCAAGCCGGACACGGATAGTGATCCGCCTCACATCCGGGTTCCAAGATAGCAACAGCGAGTCTATGAATGGCCCATGCAAGCTCAGACAACCCAGGTTGCATATTACCCTCAGATATTAACATTCGGCGTTTACTTCACCCATATCAAGATTGGTCAGGACTCACAAACCACCGATGATTTAATTTCGAACAGCCGAGACATACTCACCGTCTATTCAGCCGGTTTCTACTAAACTACATTATATTGCCCTGTGTTCCACCTGCTTCATATTCTCAGTCTTCATCATGATTCCCTCTCTAAACATCTCTCTTGATGACTATGCTATCTCCGCAGACCATGGATTCCTGCCGAAAGATCTGCCTCTCCAAAGGCTCCCTCATTCCTACTACTTTCCATGGGAAGTGCTAGCCTCTCAGCTCCCGTCTCTCATCAGGACCAGCCAAATCAGATCCTTGATTGAGAAGCTTCCTATCCTAACAACATCGTGCTTGCGATCTGAGCCCGAGTGGCGCCGTGCATATTCCATTCTGGGATTCCTCACCCACGCATACATCTGGGGTGGTGCAAAGCCTAAAGATGTAAGACCTCATTGCTATGATATCGAAGCCCCTTTTAATCCCTAATAACATCATCTAGGTCCTCCCTCCCTGCATCTCCAAACCCCTACTGGAGATTTCAGCCCATCTCGGCCTTCCTCCATGCGCAACATACGCAGGCCTCACTCTCTGGAACTTCACAACAACCCCAGAAGCAGACCTCACAAACCCAGACAACCTTTCCCTAATTACCTCATTCACTGGCACAAAAGATGAGGAATGGTTCATCGTCATATCCGTCGCTATCGAAGCAAAGGGCGCCCGTCTCCTCTCACTCATGCTAGACGCAATTGCCGCTGCAACAGCCCACAACATGGCCCGTCTCACTGCTCTACTCTACAGCTTCAGTGACGGCCTCCGAGGCCTCACATCTATACTTGGCCGTATGATTGAAAAGAATGACCCGAACATCTTCTTTTACGTGTTGCGGCCTTTCCTCGCTGGAAGCAAGAACATGGTTGCAGCGGGACTGCCCAATGGCGTGTTCTATGATGTTGGCGAGGGCCAAGGAGAGTGGCATCAGTACAGTGGTGGTAGTAATGCACAGAGCTCGTTGATTCAGACCTTCGATATCTTTCTCGGAGTTGATCACTCCGCCACGGGGGAGATCAAGTCTGGGACTGGATACATCCAGGTAAGATCTGATTCTGCATATTTTGTATTGAAACGTTGTTATTTGTGGTTGTAATGCTAACACACCAAAAGGAAATGCGGAATTATATGCCTGCCCCTCATAGACATTTCCTGGAAAAACTTTCCGACCTCTCCAACGTCCGCAGCTATGTCACATCTGCCGAGGCTGAGCCTGAGCTGAAAGAGGCTTATAATGCAGCTGTGATGACTCTGAGGGCATTCAGAGATGTTCATATTCAGATCGTCACGCGGTATATTGTCATGCCGGCACGGAGCAGTCCTCTGGCAGAGGACGCTGCCGGCAAGGTCAATCTTGCCACAGCGAGTTCCCAGGTTGAAGGGCTGCACGATAGTAAGCCTTCGGGTCTCTATGGGACAGGGGGGACTAGTTTGATTCCGTTTTTGAAGCAGACTCGGGATACTACGAAAAATGCTGCTTGTTAGGGTCGCTTGTTGATAGTCGCGCGGGCGTGATGATTTAACAACTCTGCTTGTAATAGATCTTGATTGTGCTT
Source organism: Penicillium sp. DT28 (assembly GCA_036712075.1). Lineage (NCBI taxonomy): Eukaryota > Fungi > Ascomycota > Eurotiomycetes > Eurotiales > Aspergillaceae > Penicillium > Penicillium sp. DT28. The sequence continues at coordinate 2,617,326 of JAZHLO010000002.1, forward strand.
GATTATGCTTAATGTGCAAGTCGTTGAGTTCAGATCTGATTAGATTTGATGAATGGTTGACTCCAGAGCCGCTAGTTTGAACTTTCTAGACTAGCTAGGACAGGCTGTGTAGAGTTCCACCTCATCATGAAACCGCTGTCAACCTCGCTCGCACATTCTGCAGAGTTGTGCTCAGCCCAGGCATGATGGAAAGTGCCATGCGCTCAAGGAGTCAAAGATGCCCATATCGGGCGTGGTGTAGAAGAGGCTCATCTTTTATGAATGTGAGTCCTTGCTATCCAGTTCGGGTGATCCGGGGAGAAAAACCAGTATCCAACCTCCCACAAGCAGCATTTTGACCTCGTTCAATCATGAGCCTTCGGAATGGGTAGAATAAACAAGACCACAGACAGAAGGTGACGACCGCAGGAACATGGCTCGACTTCCTCTCGGGGCGGATGATTCAAGGTGAGCGTCATTGATGGAGCGCTCGAAAGTCCGGCGAATGGAATAATGTACCGATGAGCAGACTGCCTTGAAAACGCTAGGTCGATCATATGTAGCCCTAGTCGGGGCAATAGGATGTAACGATCAAGGAATCATCTCCTCTTCGTGTTGGCAGGGACACCCTCGGTTTCTCGCAACTCAGCCAGCCTCTTCTCCCGCTCAACCAAACGATCCTTCTCCTCTTTGATCATCTGCTCAACGGTCTTCGTAGCCTCAGCCAAACGATCCAGCTCCTTATTCTCAGTGGCCCGACTGTACGGATTCTTAGCACTATCGGCCACAGGAATCTCCGCCGTGCGACCGCCAAGCTTGGCGTTCTTCCCTTTACCCCTGTACACTGCCCCATTGTTCTGACCACCTGTGAGAATCTCGTAAAACGGCTCGACAGGCTCATTGAAAATAATCTCCTCGTAGTTCTGGCTGACAACTACCTCCCGGCGTTCCTTCATACCTTCTGCATCAGGGCCGTAGGGATGCAGCTTCAGGCTGTGCCAAAGGGTCTGCGGCTTTTCGGTCGACTCCGGGACAAAGTAAAGCTTGATTTGGATCTCGAACTCGCCCCAGCCGGTCTCGACTACTTCAAAGGGCGGTTGTTCGATCGTGCGCACGTTCTGCGCATAGGTCTCATGGAGCTTGAATTGGACTTTTCTCAGCCAGTATGAGATGTCTTCGTCGTTGATGCCTTTCACGAATATGCGCCATTGGTGGGTGTGATCGGCTGGCGCATTTGCGGGTCTTTTTTCGGGGTCGAAGGGTTGCGCTTCGCTGCCGAAGACTGTTTGGGTTAGTTTCGAGGGTTATTGAATGATGGGCGAGTCTGCTATCGGGTCATACCGAATGGTCGAAAGACGGAGACGCCCTTGGAATACATGTTAGTCTGGTTTCGGGCCTTGTAGCCATAAAGACGAGGTACTCACCCGAACGCGCTTGTTTCCTGGGTTAGAAGGCATTTCGCAGAGCTGGAAGAAAGATGATAGAGTGGCACGCAGGGCTGAGCGAACTCGACGCGACAAGAAAGCATTTGGTGTGCACGTGACCCGGTGACGGCATTGCCGCAGCTTCCCATAGCTTGTCTAATATTAGACCGTGACATTAAACTGCAACTCAACTTAAACTCCATTGCCGCACATATTCCTTATTGGGCAATGGCTACCAAACGGCTTGTCGTAGCTGGAGGAAGTGGCTTCTTAGGTTCGCATCACATCCCAATCAGGAATGCATCTCCACGG